>CAWLCW010000013.1:10000000-12782500 GCA_963856015.1 Helicoverpa assulta | reverse complement strand
CAATTGCATGTTACACAAACACCAAGTTTGCACCAATGTTAAACCATAAAGCAACAATTTATTTTTACTCCATAACAGATAAAAACGTTCATTGACATCATTTGTACTCTATTACTAGTTTCGTTTCGCAAAATATAGCTTTCGGGTCTTTTGTTGCTTTATTTGTAACAAAGTGATCTTGAATATTAATTAGGGTAAATAGGTTGTTTTACTCATTATTGATGGTACCCGTTGAAGATTTGTTATTATGTAAATCTACAGAAATTGTTTTAAGTTTTGCTATTTGACTCACGAACAATAATTATGATGCATTATAATCAGCCCGATCTTAAGGTATGTATGGGCTATTTATTATATCTGCTTTACTACATTCATTTCCCTTTTTTTTGTTTTATTCAAGTTATAGTTCTTTTCATTTAACATCACGTGGTATTTTACGGTTTAGCAGATGGCACTTTATTCAACCCTAAAAGAATGCGACACGCAAGTGTGACTGGGGGAATACCATGGTGCCTTTAAAAAGCGTACCTAACACATAAATATAGCATTTCTTATATTCTATGTAATTTGGATGTCTTTATACATGAAAAGAATTTGGTTATCATTGTCTTTTCTTTTGGTTATCATTCTAATTGTACTTTTGATCTCTTTTTGTGTCAGCTTTATCGCTAGTATTTTTTTTTATGAAAATACCTTTATTTGGTTTACCTAATAAATGACTACTTCATCCATAAATCCTTAATATTGTCAATAAAATCATTATGAAACAAGTCTGCTCAACCAGCAACAAGTACTTTTCCATTGATTAAATTATAATCGCTTCACTTGTTCTTTAGAAATGAATTCTACGAAAAAATGTAACCGGTATTAATGTGTAGTATAAAAAGCTTATACAATATGTAAGTGGGGCTGCTTGGTTACTTGTAAGACTTCCAAGTGAGCGGATCCGATCAAAACTATCGATTTGTTTCAGTGTGGACTGCTTTCTTATGTAACTTTAATTTTTTATTACTTTCTTCACCCTTTAATTCAGAGCCTCTTTCTTTATGTTCTTCTCTACTGTTAACTGAGTCTGTAATTGGGATTCTTTCTTTTAAATTCTGATTTACATTGAATTCAGAAGTGCAATCTAGATGTTTATCTGTAATTATCTTGTTTATGCTCTCATGTACATCTCGTTTCTGTATATCATCAAAATAACATTAACCAAATGCTTAATTTAACATTTTCTTAAAGTTTATTACATACGTTTAGTCTTGTTCTGTTAAACACTGTCCGCAAACCAGAATGAGCAATTTGTAAGTCTAATTTATTAAAGTGTTTAAAACATGTTTGTGTCTCACCCCGACTCAGACGTGTAACATGGAGCAGTTAGTAATTGGAATACGCACGACAAATTGAAGGAAATATACCATTGATAGGGCACGAGCTGCCATGTCTTCCTATTAGAGTATTTAATGACAAACATGCAAATGAGTCCTCTATTTCCGACTGCATCGCGGTAAGTTTCTCGCGCGGAAAATTAGATGAGCATACAGACGATACAATTTATTTTTCATCCCACCATCTCGGAAAGAGTAGTTTTACCCTTTGATATCTGAGCGCAAAAGCCGTTTTTATCCTCTAGAGCGGCAAAGTGATTTGAATTTAGAACATCGTGTGCAATACTCCATTTGTGACAATCTTGATAAGACTTTTCACACAAATATATATTAAACAAATAAAATACTGCTTAAAATAATTATTAAATTAATTAAGTAATTTTTATTATTGTTTTTAAATAGATTTTTAACCTCGTTTCATTTTTAAACTGAGTTTTCAAATAAATGAACTTTAATAGGTACTTCTTTTTAATTTGATACTCATATGTGCGCGCCATTTTGTTTTTTTGCATTTATATAGTAATTTCCTCGATGAAGTGGGATGAAATTATTATTTTTTATTGTTTTGAGGTCGATTTTAAATCTCATTACATTTTGAAACTGAGTTTTTGCATAAATACATTTTAATAGGTGCATCTTTTTAATTTGCCATGTGTGACGTGCGTGCCATTTTCTTTTTTTGAGTTTAGAAATTTCCTCGATGAGGTGGAATGAAAAGTTACGTGTTGCACTCGAGTGCAAAGATTTTTCACCTTGTGCTCTTTTGATTCCCTCGCTATCGCTCAGGATTCTAATTATTGAAACACTCGCTACGCTCATGTTTCAATTTTAGAATCCTTCGCTTGCTCGGTCATCAAAATTGAGCCCGCGGTTAAAAAGCAACTTTGCACTCTAGTATAACAAATAACTATTATTAGGTCACACGACGATCTGTTCGTATGCAAATCTCCGTGAAATTGCAATGAATCGAGAACGAACGTTCAACTAGAGTGATTGAGAAATGCGCTGTCATTTCATGTATAGCTTCGTCCTACATTCAATGGTTTGTACAGGGTTTGTGAAATTATTGGCTTGTATTCAGTCGCCATTTGCTTAATTATTCTATAAATAAATGAATAGAATATTATAACTGTACCTATAATGTTTAATATGGAGAAAGGTGAATAAAATTAGTTTGCATTTCTCTTCATAAAATTCTGGTTTCATTTTGCTGTTTATTTCTGTCCTAATCTATACAGCTACTGTTTTTGAGTTTTATGTTTTTGTTTTTTCGTCTAGCGTTAAGTAGAGTAATCTTGAGCCATCTATTTCTTCACTAAGCCATTGTGAAGCGAGCGCGCCAGCTTGTGAAATGTACCAGAAGAAAATGTTGAAAGATTGAACAGTCTCTCGAGCCGAGTGCGTGAAGATGCTAGATATCATCTCAGATAGCCAGATTTAAGTCAAGCGTGTTATTGCATGGTTTATAGCCGAAGATAGTATGGGGAATGAGAATGAAATTATATCGTGCAAACAATTATTACGAAACATAATTTGAAAGTGAAACGCTACGCAGCAAACTTACAATAATATTTTGATAATCAAAACAGCAATAACAATATTATTATTTGTTATTAGTACTGCAAAGTACAATCAGACGGAACTGTGTCAGCCGAATTACAATAGTTTGTAAACAAAACATAGGCAGTGCAGCCGAAATGTTATTGTGTAAACAAGAAGTTTAACATAGCATACACAAAAAATATTGAAAATTCAACACAATATGATCCTTTGCAATAGACGATTATTACAGAAGAAAACAAAGCAACTAACAAAGGTAACAACAAATCATTACACCCGTCTCCACTACATTTAGTAGGTGTAAGAAAGAAACATGAAACGCAACACCGAATGTACGTCTGTTTGCATTTAAATACATTTCCGTGAACATCTGCGGTGTAGCGGAAAGGCAGACATTTGCGTACGAATACTTCACAATAGGGGTACTGGCTGGCGTAACGAAACACCGTAATGTATGATTCTAAGCAACATGTGATTAGGAACGTACGGAGATGTATTGTAGGAATCGAGGGTAACATTGGTCGAAGACTCGTTACATGAGAAGATAGTGTTAGAAGATAATGTAACACGTGAAAAGGTTTCCGAACAATACCATTTAGATTAGTATACTTAGCAGGGCGTTTTTGGTTTTGAAGAACGGCACTTTACTGTCTCTAGCATGCATTTCTTGACTGTTTCCAAACCTTAAAATGCGCCGATCTCAACCGATTGTATTTAAGTCTGAAATATTTAATGATAAATAAATCAAAATGCAAGAACTTGAAAGAAACTTGTAACTCAATAAAACACTGTTAAAACATCTGTATTTATTGTACGTTAACAGAATTACAGAGATGTTGACATCGAACGTTGCGTGAGTATTGCACATGAGTATAATTTTACATTCCTGTTAAAAGATACTCACTCACATACTGAGCGGTCACACTTGACTGGTTCAACTTCTAACCATCTGCTTGATAAGAGTTATGATCAAGATAGAAAACTTCATCAGTAAGACCAAAATTATTAGCAAGAACCTATTAGAATTGATCTAGCCAACTTATTTCCTTAGTATATATTATTTCAGTTGCAGTACCTTCTTATTTTGTTTGAAAACATTTCGAAATTGTCTACGATCGCGATCTTAATTTCTTTATCGCCTTTCAACTATCTCTTTGCTTTGTCAGTAAGCTCCAAATGATCTAGATTACTTATAGCAGCGATTAAATCTTTTTTCTCTTATTATTATTAACACAAATTGGCCAATTAAGTTATTAGATCGTGTCATAATGTAACATTATTTATTTCAGTAACCATTTGAACGTGTGCAATATTTAAACAGCAATCGTGAAATTACTATAACTGTGAAAGATTTATTTTGTCATTACACTAATGTTATAGTCACGATACACGTATCATTAGGTGCAAAATTACTATTATTAAATTAGCAGAAAGTTTTACCAAGCAAAAGTGCTCTACTTCAGTTCAATTGTGCGAGAATCATTTAATTTAATCTAATGGTCAGGGCACTGCAGGGCAACAAACTGTGTGCTACTGGGATTTGTTATGATGTGGGAAAAACAGTAACATACTGTGCATGACGTCACGCACCAAGGCAGCATCAATTAACACGCCTGACACTGAAAACCCTGCAAATAAGAACAGTGTCAACAAACAGGTATAAAATTTTCAATTAAATATAAATGGTAATTATAATTTTAAATACGATGTTATGGATATAAGATAGGTAGGCGTCTAGTGAAATCAAACATGCAAACAACATTCTAGACTTAATGAATGTAGAGCAGCCGATAGGAGGACTTGCATACGGAACACTTTCAGACGTTTATTCAAATACAATTTCTTTTCCAGAGAAAGCATGTATACATGTAAATGTTGACGACACACAACACATAATCGTGCTGAGATAAACTCATAACATGCGCGATGAACAACAGAACAAGGCAAACACTATAATGAGCTCTCGTGAGGTCACACTAGATGAAAGTAATGATAGTAAAGTTTAACAAGCCGTGAAAATAGCAAACATATCACAATAGACACTAAACAAACAAGTCATGTTCCACGAAACAAACGATGCTATAGAACCTGTCGATCTACCTCTAGAAACTGGACACAGGCAAAAAAGCTACACGTGCCAAATAGATTAATTTGCCAGTATCTTAGTTCTAAGAAACGAAACGAAACTGCAGTTTTTTGCCATAGTACGTTTCCCACGTGATACAATGACAGTAAAATTCTTTTACCAGATGAATTTCTCGGTATTTCCAATACGCTATGGTAACGATCTCACAAGTTGATGTAACTAGCGACTGTTAGAAAAAGAATCGTGCGATTGTGCACGCTTCACTCAAGGACTATCACGCGACGCCACGCCACTGTTATTACAGCACTGAAAAGCTTATTAAAATAATGGCCCGATAGCTATGGAATTAGAGATTACAATGAGGAATGCGAACATTCCTGTTCTTGTTGCCAGGTGCGAGCGGATTCCTATGCCAATGGGAGTCGATCGTTTAAGGAAATTATGTGCTCCTGTGAGAGAAAAATGCCTGGTTATCCTCACGCTAGGCCCGCAGGAATGCAAGCGATATTTACTGCTGATGAATTACAAAAGAATCTATGGGTCATAAACAAACTTGGGTTTCAAAAATAAAAATAAAATCAAAGTCGTATTTTGTTTGGTTCGAATCAGCATTTATTTTGAGAAACATAAAATAATTATAATAAAAATATTCTCAGAGATCAAAGCTTTGATTTTAATTAGTTTTTCAATATTTTAATTTATAACTGTCCACAGAAAAGACTTCACAATCAACAGAAAAGACAAAAGTTGTAATTTGTCTAAATAATTCTAAACTAAATAAAAGAGTTTTATTAAAATTACAACAATCTGGCTGTATTAATCATCTTCACATAAAAAATGTCATAAAATAAACAATCCTCTCGTTTTGAAAAAATAATGAATTTATGTCCACAGAAGGGATTTATTTTCGGTTGACTTAAATCAAACATAATGTCAACCAAACTGAACGTAAAATAATATAGAAATAAACATAATGAGACATATCATATTGTTTTATTCGTCATCGCCACTATCAGTGTAGGGATCGACAAAAGGTTTTTGAGACTGCTTAGGTCGTACAATGAAGTCGCCTTCGCTGCTGCTGTCTGTGGGCAATGGATGACGATAGCGAGGTGTAAAAATAACATCAGAGTCATCAGAGTCTGAAAGGAACTTGGATCTCTCATCCTGCAGAGGTAAAGACACGTCTGAATCATCAGAGTCTGGCAGGAAACCAAATCTTTTACAGGGACGTGATGGGACATTATGAGAAGTACCTCCATCAGGTGTAATCTGATCTGACCTATAAGTTATTGTAGAAGCATTAGCCGTGTCTTCACTTCTCGGAGAAACGTTCCTTGCGTCAGCCATACTCAAGGGACTATGCGTTTGTGTATTATTGGACGGAACCTTTATCTGGCCAATTTCAAAATGCGGGCAAACAGCATTAGATGCACAAGACAGACAACTAAGCCTTCGGGCATGTAAAATATTTGGATCATTTTGATTCCAAGAAAGTTGATGTATCTTAAATGTCCCTTTATAAGCTTTCATCGCATTTTTATCTACTATTTCTTGAATGTCTTCAATATTTGGATCCCCAATTCCGTAGATCTCAATTCCTTTACAGTTCTCTTTTAGACATAACATAAGTGAGTCATAGTCAGACACATCTTTGCCCATCGCAACCGAACTGTCGCACAGCCTTTTTATGCAGCCACCTACTCCGTCTGGAGCACCTTTGCCATGCCCCTTTTCGCTATAGTGCCAAACAATATCGGTCACGTCATTTAATTCTCGACTAATGAATTTAACAATTAAAAGAAACATAGTTTTGTTTCGGTATTGGGTCGTTGGGCCGTCACTCAAAATATGTAGTTCTGTTAAATTTGGACTGAGTTCTTTAATTCGCTGTAGAATTGGTTTAAGGTGGGCACAGATCATAACAGGATCATGGCGTAAATTTTTTGAAATAGAACACATGGATGTAGTTTGGAAACCATTATTCGGAAATTCTGCCGCGCTATAATAAACGCAAGTATGAAGAGACAATTGAGGCTTCGAGCCACCAAAATGAGCCGACTGAACCTCAGCACTATACTTACAATTATAGTTTTCGGAAAAGTCTACATGCAACAAGCCTTTGGTAGACGTTAATTGTTGTTTAAATGTTTGTATTGATCTCATTTGATGAATCATATTAGCTACATGTTGCATGAATACTGGTAAATTTAAATGTAATAACTTCACTAGCGCACCTATCGTAGTTTTAACAGTTTCTTTAACACATTTCTTGCACTTTTTCTGTACACCTTTGATAACTACATCCACGTCTTTTGTAACCCATCTATCATAAGTTATATAATCGTTTTCGGCAAAGTTATTAAAATCAATTTTCTTATAAAGACAGCTCTGACACTCTCTCTCTAAACATTTAGGAGTCAGTGTATTATTACAACACAATGCCTTAGCGGCATCGGATGCAGATCCGTAAGAAACAACTTTCGATTTTTGAAGTGATCGAATTATGTGATCATTATTTTCGTGTAACGTACAGAGACACGTGTTTCTTGAAGCTGCTTTTGGAAACAGAACCCAAAAAGGTCTATATCTCCTAAAAGTCTGATATGAAATATTAAATCCTGTTTTGAGTTTAAATATTATGTGTAAGTTTAAAAGTGTGTCATTTAGTAAACGAATTTGCCTTTTGCTTTTTTTCCTAGTTATTGTTTCATTTTTACCTGCAGTTAATCTACTATATTCGTCATTTATTAAAAAATCATGCACAGCTTTTCTTATATCCGTTTTCAAGACTTTATTTCTAGAACTCGACTTCGATGCTTTCTGTTTTCTTTCTTCTAGTCTTCGTATTCTCATTCTATACTTTTTAATTACCTTCCCCATCTGAAACACCTTTTTCTTTAAAGCCTCATTTTCAGCTTTTCTTGCTCTTTTATTTCGGGCAGCTACTGCACGTCCAGATTCAACTCGCGAGAGTGAGGAAGACGGACTTGCCGGTGGAGTATTTTCTTGTATAAGTGATTCAGTAGCTTTTCGCATCTTTAATAATTGTCGCCGTTTCTTCGATTTTTCGCGCCACATTTTTCTTATTTGCCGCTGTTGCCTCGGTGTAAACTGATCAATTGTTTTAATATCTCCTCTATCCTTTTTCTTATGGTATCTTTCTCTATCTTGTTTGCGTATCTCTTCAACAGCAGCTTCAGTTAACTTAGCCCGAGCTCGACGCATACTTAATTTTTTTTGTTCACGCCGTCTCATCTTTTTTTCTTCATCAGTAAGATTCTTTAGTGTATTTTTTCTAGGCATTTTAATTTACTGAAACAATGACAATGAACCATGTACCCACACCAAGCCAAGCATTAAAAAAGACATAACACGTAAATGCAACACAATATTGGTAAAAAAGTCCCATAATAAACATGACAATAAATATATTATACATGGCATAATATCCTATGCAAAGTAACAAAAACAAATGCTCTAGCTGTTCAACACATAATTTGTTTGCAAAAAGCAAGTTTTAGTCTTAATAGATGTCACTTCTGTGGACACAGTCTTTTCCGTGTCAATGTCCACAGAAAAGTCTACGTCCACAGAAGTGACTGTCTACGGAAAAGTTTGTCCACGGATGAGAAAATCAATCAAATCAAGCGTAAAAACACGTCAAAATTTTAGGTTAGAATTTAAAAAGCAATGCTTGTAAAAATGGCGTCCCATAACAATTGATGTTAATAGATTTCCATAATATTTGATAAAACACTTACCGTGGTATCGAAGTCACAGAAAAGTCGCAATGATCTTTTATATTATACTGAAATAATCTTTGATTTAAGCAATTTTTGTTTTTTAATTGACGGAGCGCATGCAGACCGAAACCAAGGTATCTTAAACTGACAGCGATTGAAATGTTACCAGTTCAAATAAACAATTTAGGCTGCGTTCCAAATATTGAGAATTCAAACATTGTATATATTATGACCACGGAAAGAGTCGCGGACCTAATAACAAATTGTTCATGTATCATAATTTGAAGAAATTTTATTTAAATATTGTATAACAGTGGAAAAATGGATTTTGATTATATTAATAACGGTTAAAAGAGGTGATGTATTAGTATTTGTAAATTATTACATTTTAATTTTGATCATGAAGTTTGAAACCGCGTTTGGAAACGGTCCACGGAGGGGTACAAAAAGGATGTTTATATTTTAATATTTTTAAAACTAATAATTAAAATGTAAAAATTACCTGGTAAATTAATGGTGTACACTCATATTAAATAACTGTAAGTATAAATATGGTTGATTTACATTGTTTTAGTTAAGTTTGAGTCAACGCACACATAATTTTAATGTTCTGTTTATGACCCCTATAAAGAGTGAATGCATTTTATTTTCATTAAATTACGACCGCATTTTTGTGTTATCGGATGTAATGACAAAAGATAAGAAAGCCGATATCAGTAAATCGATAGGTATTGTTTAACGAAGCGGAGTGTGTGAGGTACTGACAATAGTCAACAGTACTGTGCACAATGAGGTAGACCCGACTGCGGTAAACGAATTCGTATCAGATTACTATGAAATAAAAGGAGCGTAAATATACAGTCCGATAAACAAGCAGAACGGAGCTAAGGTCGCAAGATGAAAGCTGTTGGAAATACTTGTAAATTGGGGTTTTCGTTCCAAGTAATGACAAGTTAAGCCAGTTAATTTCACAGTTGCTTTCGTTCGTGGAATGAGAAGAATTCTGGGCAGTAGATAAATTAATAAAGATAGAGACGACTCGACGTCAATCCAGTCGGAATAAGCAAGAAAGATTTATTTGTTTCAAGATGGTGGCACGTAACATGCAGCATAAGTTCTTGGGTTCAATGAACACGATAGTGTAATGACAGGTTGCTAGGCTCTCGTCTATGAGTACAATAATAAAGCCAAGTTTATTATAGTCTATAAGAAACGCCTTGAAATTGAGACTAGACTTATTCAATAGTCGTTGTCTAATGGAATAGGTAAATTGAAACTGGCTCAAAAGAAGCTAACTATGAAGGTCAACTGCCAAATAAGCAGGTGGAAAAAAAAGATTTAGGTATATACATCATTATTGTACGGCAATCATTAATACTTAAAGAAAAAAAAACACGTCTTCTAAATATAAATGAAGAGATTATATTATTAGTCATCGCGTTTGGCCAACGGTTTAGTGACCGTAAGCCCTTTCGCAGCTAGTCTCAATACGCTTACCTCATCTTAGGCTCAGTAATGATATACTGAATTCATATTTAACAGCTGTTATTGCAATTCGCTACACGACAAGTTTCATGCACTTATATTATTCGAAGGCCGAGATAACGTTGTGGTTAAACAAGCAAGCCTTTGTCGATTAACAGAAGAAAGATAAAAACATGCATTACTTCTAGGTCAGACGAGAACAGTTGTGAATAGAAATATCTAAAAATACGAATCGTTTATGCGTATGCAAAGAATTAAAAACTAGTTCAAGGATGTTATAGATGCAAATAGAAATTTACATAGAGCTAGGTTAAGATTGTAACCCTTAGATCTTAACAACTGAACCTTAAAAGCAGTTGCGTAATACTGAAGGCGATTTCACCAACGATCACAAAAACGTCATGACGTCTCGCGAGCATGCAACCGAGCTATAAACAATACGAGCAGACCATCAATAAACATCAAGTCGATGACAACGATAACGTCCATTACAAGCGATCACTTCTCTAAACTCACTCATTAAAAGATACTTTCATTTCATAGAGTAAAAGTTCATTAGCCGCTGAGAGAACAATAGGCGATGAATAAATACCAGATAATAGTTCTGATACGATGATTGAACACCCACACGCTGACGGCGAAAGTGATGGCCTGGTGTCGTATGAGGTAATTGAAATCTCGACCACTGTATTACGTACAAGATAATCTGTTTATTAAGAAAAAACTATGCAGCGTAACATTGAATTGTTCAGCGGTATTATCGGCGTAACAGAAATAAATTACGTTGAAGTTACACTTGATATAAGTTTAGATTAGTCGGACGTGCGAGCTAGACTTAATAATAATTTCGAAAGTTTATTGAACGACTATTTTTATGCACGAAAGCGTTCTGTAGATTGTGAAGTCAATCGACCTGATAGAGGCGTGGAAACTTAGTGTAGTAAGATTTCGTATGTGATATTTAAAACAATAGAGACCTTGAGACTGCCATGAATATGTTTCAATCGTCCGCACGTGAATAACGAAATAAACTATAACAATAACAAGATATTGGCTAACATAGATCCATTTTGAGATGAGTCAGTCATTAATCAAAGATGTGTAGAATCTCTTAATGTCAAATTTCAAGATCAGAATGCAATACTTGCTGGTCAAGTGGTGATTCATATCGGAATTAGTCTCAGAAAAAATCAAGGTTATGAAGTAAACAAATAAATTCATAGTTCAATATCGATTGAACAATTGTCGCGCAAGAAATGAACATTGTTAACATTCATGTAATTTTTGTAAGCGATATTAATGTAATGATCGTTTAAGTTCACACCTTTAGAAATTACAAAAACCGGAATTAACTATCAGTAATTAAGTCTTTGCGAGTTAATTATGTAGAAAAAGCTGTAAGGGCAGAATTTAAATGACTAAATGAGAATTTATCGGTGCGTGGCCATAAAAGATGCGGACACGCCGGGTAGGGCTGGACGGACAATGAGAAAAGATAAATATTCAAGGTGTTGCAAAATATCGTTGGAGCCAGTGGCCAGGTGGGTCGCGAGCCGCCTCGGTGCCAGAGATGACATGCTACTTTCTCTCGGGTGGACCAAACGTACCGAACTCTCCAACCCGGACGCGCGGCTTTTTGCATTGTTTTTGTTAATGCGATATTATTATTATCGTGGTTCGAAATTGAAAGTTTTAATGTACTATACTTGGTTGTGAAAAATCGAAAGCAAATTGCCCAGATGCTTGTGTCTCCCATAATATTAAGGTTACATTACCTTTATCGTCGAACACTTTCATTTTTTTGGCCTTATAGCCGATTAAATCTACAATTTAAGCGCCTAGTATTGGATGTGTCTCCATTTTATGGTGCCCCCTACTGCGGCAGATTATTAATTTTTCATATAATGACGTCGTGGAGTGGAGAGTACTCACCCTTTCGCAAGGCGGCGGCATAGCGGGTGCATCGACTTCTGTGTAGATGCATAGAGTTGACTTCCTCGACAGCGAGTCGCTGGCAAGACTGCTCGAGCTGGAGCCAGTTGAGAACTTCATGGTTCCGCCTCATCCAGGAGTGGTGGGGAATCAGGTGACGTCTACCTGCACAGCAATGTGATGTTGCCGGCACATCACACGGGTGCGGGTGCCACCGTCCTCGTCGGTTCTCAGTCAGGCTCGACTTTCGTATCGGGTCGGAGGTGAGCCGCTTGCGCAAGTGACAGCGGTGTCGTGCGTTCAAAGTCAGCTGCGGACTATCAAGGTCTTTCCGTTGTCAATATGCGGACGGAATTTTCGATGACTGTTAGCCTGCAAATAAGAAAATGTGAATCAGTCGTGCTAAATAAGGCAATACCACTTTTATTAATAACTAGCTTCTGCCAGCGGTTTCACCCGCATCCCATGGGAACTACTTCCCGCACCGGGATAAAAAGTAGCCTATAGCCTTCCTCGATAAATGGGCTATCTAACACTGAAATAAATTTTCAAATCGGACCAGTAGTTCCTGAGATTAGCGCGTTCAAACAAACAAACAAACTCTTTAGCTTTACAATATTAGTATAGATACATACTTCTAAAAGTGCTAAAATGCATGCGGTGGTTTGGCGTTTGTTGGACACTAAAATAATAATAAAAATCTTGAAGTAAGATTTTCTACAGATCATTATCTCTATCATTAGAGAGCAATAATATCTATAATGTCGGTGAAGATGGTAGGATCGATCACGTTATATCAATTTGGAATCGATATCTACGCAAATTGTTCAATTTTATTGCTTTAAAATTTAGAAACGGATGTTACGTAAGTTTGCACTAAGTTTTTGTATCATATTGACGCTCATTGCCTTTTTTGCATTGCTCCACTTTTAAATGATGTTTTGAAACTATACCTACAAGGACTCGGGTAATTTAGATAAGCTGGATCGATACATCGATGGACGGATCGAATCAATTAAGTGTAGATCGTATGATCGATATCGGTGGCATTGTGTGCAATTGTTGCAGCGATCGTAAAGGTGAAGTGTGTAGATGATTTCATTGTGTTGTGTATTTTAATATAGTTCGATTGAATCAAGATAAAGTTTATTATTAAAGTCGGCCGTTCTATTTACAGGTCGTCCTCGCCATGCCTATTTGTTAAACGGTATTAAGCAAACCGTTAAGTTATTACTTATTCTTGCGTGCAATAGTGATCTGATGAAGGATCGATTTTCATCTCAGTTATCTCTAACATCGATATGAAAGTTATTGATGTCAGAAAGATCTGTGATGCTCTGATATAAACTTGGTGATTTCGAAATACTACAAAAATACGAGGCGTTTTTATCTATCAATGCTTCAAGTGAATACTGATAACTTCAAATTTGATACTTGAGATTCTGCTAGATATTTTTATCAAAAATCGCGATTGACGTTCTGTTTCGTCACAGATTTGAAACGCACAAAACAAGAATGACATGATCAATTTATTTATCCAGGTCATAATAGAAACATGAGAATTTAGACTTCACGCGAAATTTGAATCCACACAAATAACTTTTATTTTTGATGTCCTTCTTAAGAGTTCCATCACCGGTTCCTAAATTTAATGACAACAATAAAAAATTCTACATTACAAAAGAAAAGAAAAATCAAGCTTAAAGTGATGACTCAGGGAGTCAAAGGCTTTAGTTAAATCGGTCGAGCAAAAGCAACATCGATCACAAATTTAGTCGGGATGATCCAAACCATATTAGGAAAGCTAATACGGATTACAAAGTAGATCATAATACAATAGAAATACATATTTTCTGTCATGTCATTGTGTGAGATCACTCAGTTGAACTATTACACAGTTATGTTAAACGTTTCAAGACTGCAATTGAGTCATTTTCTTAAGAATTGTCTCTGTATTTGGTAGCGAAACTATTGTTGTTTTAATTCCTGACTCGACTGTGTGAACGATGATTTGTACTGGTAAGTCTCAAATTTTCACCGTTTCTATGTAAAGCTTAGTTCCATTTCTAGCTAATCTTAGTCATGTCAACATAGTACTTGACCGATGTAATAGACAATAGTCCAGAAACTTCCGAATCTAATGCCTCATGCCTACTCGTATGTGCAACTCCTATTTGATTATGAGACATAGTACTATGTTAGGTCCTCTTCCTTTTTTTTGAAGATGGAAGGTTAAAAACAAAAGCATGTATGTGCCCGCGCACGAATGCCATATAAAACAGCCTTTACCGTAAATACGCCAGTTTCGAATTTCGAACGGTTTAAGGAATTTTAAATAGTGCTTACGAGTGCATGGCATGATTCACATTTCGATGGCACAGAATTGGACAGAGGATTTTCAACCTTACGTCTTTTGACATAAGGTAATCTGATGTTTTATGGGATTACGAATAAAACAGTTATGTAATAGGCTTAATTCCAGCTTGATGAATCAAAGCTACCGGGCATTGACCATGGTTATCTAATGGATAGTGAATAAAAAGTAGTGAACTAAGTATACATTAAGTAGAGGGTTCAGCACAAAAGAATTTCAAAGTTATAAAAGTAAACATCCAATCCCTTATTCATACTGATTTTGTCTGATGGTATAGCTTGATATGAATTGATGATATGGAGTTGAAAAGAGCAAGTTTGTTGTACTCAGCTCAAGTTTGGCAAGTTGCCTACAGTCCGCACCTCAAAAATGCTGATGAAAATTGTTAGAGGTTTCATAGTTTTAGTAATAGCTAGGTCGTAATCTCCTACGCCACTAAAGGAACTTCAAAAAAGCTCATTGTTATGATGAGAATTTTATTCATTAGGTAGTGAATCGCGTTTACTATCACTCAGCAGAACTCGTTGTAAATCTCAATCGTGTTATACCTTTCTAATTTGAATTCTTTGATTGCTTTCCTTCCAGCCAGACAGCATATCTTTGCATAATAAACTTATCTTCAAGACTTGCCCACTTGCATGTAAAACAACTTGATAATATTGTGGAAATTAGAAGAAAAACGAAAGACTGGTAATCTACTGAAGTCATAAAAATCATATGAATGGAACGGAATGTTTATGTGACAGATTTGTGATATATAGCATTTCACTTTCAATATCGGATTAAGATAGGTATAATTAAATTATGAAGTTATTTCGCAATAAAGTCAGAAGAGTTGATGAAAAGAAGGCTACAGAGAGTTTATACGATTATCAAGCATAGTTTGATCTTCCAGTTACACTGCCACCAGAAAAAGAAACATTTTCGACAAAAGTCAACTTACAAACCAGTGATTTACAAGTTATACCAAATACAAAATGAATAGCAGCAAAAGAAATAGCTGCAACAAAACTATAAAACTTAACTGCAGTAACAGCTAACCTGAACGACCTTCAAGCAGTTAAAAAAACCCTGCAACAAACAATGCCTTACGTATCGTATGAGAATGCTGCGTTTGCGCTGACAATTAAACGAACGAACAAACTATATTGACGGTATATTGTGCGCCGTGGGATTTCTAGGCAAATGGGTTAGCATGGCCATTTGTGCTCTTGTATGGTGGCTTAAGAAATCATAGTTTTATACGCATGTTGTTAAAGAAATAAGTATTAAGTGTGTCAGCTGAAATACTTCCATTGGTCAGTAGAAGCTAATACGAAGATACAAGAATACTATAATTTTAACAGCAAAATGGCTTACAACTTAAAACTTATCAATATTTTTGCATCAAAAGATTACTTTTTCTGGCAGTCGCGGTCTTATACATTGGAATGTCATTGTTTCAAAGATTGCAAGTACTATAAAGGCTAGTTGATATACGACTGTCGATAAATCGATACGTTATCGCAGAGCAACTGTAAGTAGTTCTACATAGCTCGCGTTAGTACCGTTTAAACGGATTATACAATAAGGTAAGAAAGGCTTGACAACTCACAATAAACCTACTTACAGATGGAAGCAATTAAACCTTTCAACGTAATACTGATTTGGTTTAATCTGTTTCTGTTTTTATTACAGAGAAACTACTACTTAAGAATATTAACGAGGATATTTACAAGAGTATAAATAATGATTACAATGAAATAATTAAAGACGGTTTACATATAAAATGACTGATGACACTTGCATCTCACTTACCTAATAAGAGCAGAGGAGAAGAATACGAATACACAAGAAAAAAGGTACACTACCAACCAAAAGGAACTTAATTAAACAATACACATAATTACATCAGCACTTCCGAATCTTCAATTCCACATTTCCCTTTTGCTGAATACGGAAACTTCATAGGTACGGTCGCAAACCGAACTGATTCGTTACAGCCATACACTTTATATAAATATGATAATGTCCCACTTTTCAGGAAACTGAAGCGCACACGCAAACTTACAAACAGCATATTGATTCTATCATTAGTGATTAGTAAGGCGAAGCGACAGGAAATATGGGTAGCGATTTCTTTGCTTTTTGTACAGAGGATGTTGATTTGCATACCACTCTCTAAGAGTTTAGAGGAAATGATCCATATTAAAGTAAATGAGGTTCTATAAAATCATTTTGCTGTAACACCTGACCTATAACATAACAAGGAAGTAGACTATAAACATATCCGACTAATAGAAACAAATAACAATAAGGAACCATTGTCTTAAAGCATGTTGATCGACCAAATAAAAATATTTACAAAAGAAATGAAAACAACAATACGGTAGCTGATTCGGTAGCAACTGAGCTGACAAAAGAAAGTCCAAACGTCCTAAATAGCGACGCACCTACCGTAAACATTAACTAACTGGATATGCAGATGAGCGTAGGTATTTCCTTCTGAGGCTGCAGGTCCTCTCGGAGCAGCCGAGCGGCGAGCGCGACCGATCGCCCGGAACGGCACGCAACGACAACAAATTAATGCTAGCGAAACACGCAATACACGCAACAAAATCAAAATTTGTAGCTTAACGGTGTCTTAAATAAAAAGCCTTTAACACTTCAAAAATACTAAAGACTCAAGCACGAACCGTTCGATTTAACAACCATCTCGAATTGAGAAGAATTTACGAAGAGAAATATAATATTATATGTACTTCAGGTATTACGGTACTACAAATATTAGCATGTGGGAACTAAAAATAAAGCCACGTCAGTACTGATAAGCACATACCGCGCACTTTAAAAGCCATACCGTCTGCATTACATAAAGAAAAATATGAAGTCATGGTGGATATTAAACTTGAAACGAGTGCAGCTGCAAAATATACAGTAGCCGATGAGAAAGAAGTTTTGATGAGGCCCTTCAATATTATTGTTTATATATAAGATTGTTTCTGATCACGCAACGTTGGGTTAAGAGATTGAGAGCAATTTTCTGGTTTACTTATTTTTGTCTCCGATATTGTAAGTGATTGACTGGTCATTTCTTTTAGAGCAAGCGGCGACGCGTGACGTAGCGCCGTTCAGTCTGCGTGATATTTTCGTCAAGCCTAAAGCTTCAAGTTCAATGACCACGGAGGTCAGGTGCGAGATAAAAAAATATCCAGCAGTTTCCGCAATATCTAATTTTCGGTCGTAAACATTAATTGCGCTTATTAAAGTGTTCGCGTTCAGCTCCGTTTGCGGACTGGATATAGTGCTTATGATATTTTCGTACACGGAATTTAAATGGCGGTTGAAATTAAAAGGAATCGGGTTGGATTCCTTACGTAATGTTGCATGTACAGGTCTTATCTGATCATCTGTTTCCGATGTGATGTTTGACTTGTCAACACGGCATCTCATTATCTTTGCTCTCATAACAACGTTACATACAGTTCCGCAATGAGATCCGTCTTGACGGACAACTTGGCGGCATAACTTGACGAGCAAAAAACCTCGCCCACGTATTTTGATCCGCATGAATGCCTCCAGTAATCTCAAAGGGACTGCATTCCTCTGTTGTTGTATTTCAAATTTTACACCCACATTCATTTTAGCAAGGTCCACTGGTAACCACACCCGGTCCGTTATCACAAAGTGCACCTTTATCATATTCTACCCGTATAGCTTTAAGTTAACTAAGTTTTATTAATGTGGCCCGTATCTCTCTATGGGCACGGGTACATAACGCATAATTATGTTCTTTTCCCTGCTTCGTGTGCGGTCTCCCGTCTATGTAGATAAAGATCTAGCAAAAAAGCCGTGACATAAAAGATAGGCCACTTTTCAACAGTGATTTATCTTGTCTGAGCAAAAACTTGGCCTGGCGACAGATATATTTGACCTGTCGGATCAGATTGATGCCATTCGTGTCTGCATTACTTGCGATTGAAAATCAAATGCCTAGGTCACGTTGTGCACGTCTGAAAGAAACTTTACTGCATATGTGGTTACCCTTGGAGTTTTTAAGTCCAGGACGTTGTCAAAAACGGTTGTCCATTCGATTTTGTTGGTTACACCTTGAACGCAAATAGGCCAGTCACGACTTTTGCCTTATTAAGATTTATCGGGCACTTTGTTACTTGATTTGTTGTTTTATTGTGGTAACAACCATACATACATAATCCGGCTTGGATTTTGAATTAAATGGCCACCTACTCAATAGGGCCATTTGATTTTGAAAAGTGGTGCATTGCAAAACAAATTTATTACAAGTATAGAAACTTAACACACATTTCAATAGCTCACCAAAACAAAAATGGTGCTTAATCAGGACTTAGGAGAGGCAAATAATGGAATTCCACAATGCTTATCTTAATATAGCTTAGTGTTATTCGCACCTCATAAAAGATTTTACTGACCAAAACAACCCCTTTACCTTTAGCCAAAACAACCCCTTTTAAAAAACAACGCGTGCCACAAAGACGATGAACCCATAATTCACCCTAAACACGATAACAATGTCACACATGTTGACAATTCCTCCCCTAATTAAACGCCAAGACAGCTATTAAAAGCCGCCATAACTTTAATGGCAGTTCAACTAATAAATTAGGCGGAGATTCTGTTAAAAAAAGGTTTGGAGGCGAAACCTGTTTCATGGTGTGGTCTTCCCGGTTACCTGTACCATGACTCGGGCATTCCACGCATACTTCCAATGCCCCTTTATACGACATAACTTCACTATACAATATTGCGTTTTGCAGAGCAGAATTTGAAGTAAAAAGCGGTGTAAAAAGTGAGGAGACACTTAATTTAGGAGATGAACAAATATTGCTACCTGTTAAACTGATGGATACATTACATTTGGCAAGACCCTTTATCACGACATTGTGGAAGGACACAATACTATTTAAAAGTGCAGAGAAAAAAATGGGAAACGGGGTCTTCTCACTTTGTAAGGTAAAATAAACAATTTAACAGGTAAACAATAGATTTTGGACATGCCAAATAAAGGAACATTAAATATGGAGTTGGGGAAAAAAAATGATTTTACCTTTTAGTGGTCAATAAAACTTAGAATGTGAAAGAAAAAACCTTGACATTGAAACTGTCTCAAACGAAATGGTGTTATTTACAATCTGTTTATTATATTTAACACTTTACAGTTACTTATTCCACCTTCTTGACATTTTAATATTCATTCCAAAGAAATATTTCCCAAGGAAGGAATCCTTCTTATGAAATCGTATGGTAGAATTTTAGAATGTTTTTTATTCTTATCGGCCACAATTAGAATATCAGCGAAATTAATATTTAGCATAACAATAAAGGAGATAAAAAACATGTCATTTCCGATGCTAATACACAAACAGGATTTGCTATTATGTTAATTGGATAACGGTAATTTTTAAAAAGCAATAAAGCAGAGAAGTTTGATAAATTGATAAGTTTGACGTAGACCTACAAATAATGACGGATACAAAAGCGAAGATGATAAAATAAAATGTGTTCTTGCAAACAAGTTCATTACACTACAGACATCGTTTTGGAAGTGTTAGGGGCAAGGGACGAAAAACTCTGAAGTTGAAAACAAATAATTTTAATTATGTATTGGGTCTAGAGGTAAATCATAACTCAGCTCCTATATTTCCAAACCAAAAGGGACAAGTTTCAAAAAATGGCGTGTGGTCTCTATGATAACATCTCAATAGGTTATTAACAGGTTATAAATCCACAATGTCACTTTCAATTCATTCCGAGACCATTCAATGTATTTTTAGTTTGCATTTAAAGTCTAAAATTATTTTACAAACAAAAGTTCGATAAAGGCTTCATAGCTTGCGTCAACTTTTTAATATACACAAACATATTGTTGATCGTAAAAGCACTCGTTATAGTTTGTTCTACAATAAACCTTAAATCGAAATCCAGAAAGTTATGACTCTTTACTTTCTAAGAAATAATAACTTGAATACTTTTATTTGTTACAATTGCTGACCGGCCATTTTGTCTGTTGTATGTTTCTTCATTTCTTAGATCATTGTCTGGTTACAAAAGAATGTGTTCAATACTCCTTTCGTTTATCATTAAAATGCACCCATTATTTTTGGCCATAAGCTAACCGGATATCCATACATGTGAAAACAGGTCATGCGTTGTAGCCTTTATGGTGGGCTATACTGGCATTCGACTCTCGAACACCATTACGGATTCTATGAGCATTGAACATCGCCTAGTTTCCAAAGTACGATTAGTTAGCAGTACTTCTACGATCAGAAAAGGGCTTCGGCCATTTCTCTTTAGGTAAAGAATCATTATGGCGTTCAAGTAATGTTAATTTGAAATACGTAATTTAATCGTTTCTTGGATTTGGTTTTTGCTCTGTAGTCTGCAGTATCGCAGTTATGCCCGCGTTTTCTTTGTGCTATATGTTAATTTGAATGCGCATGAGGCCATGAAGTGCAAATGCGAAGCATTAATCTTTTCAGGTTTTATTTTAAAGCTTTTTTGTCAAAACAAAAAAATACTGGTCAATGTTAATAAAGTCATAAAAGTAAATGATTTCGTTTGAAACACCTACATTTGCCTCCTGCAGTAGACTATACCTGCGCAAAACCACAGTGTGCACAGCTGCGGTGACGTCACTAGCCAGAAAAATGGACTGGCCTTTATGACTTCAACTCTGCCATAATGTCTTGAATAAATAAACGTTTACCATGATGCTCGCTGCAAGGGTGACGCAAAATAATCGGCCAATTAGGCAAATATTTTGAAGTTACGTCAAGCAATATTATAATTTAAACGTTTTATTTAAATAAGTCTGTCTATGTAGTCACGATAGCCCAATTATCTGAATTCTTCATTTTGTTTTGTGTTTACGTAAACTGTGTTTTTGTGAAGTTATTTCAAAATTCCAACAATGCATTTGCAAAGCTTCACGGGGCGGACGCAAATTAGATTTGTGTTCTAGTTACTCGGGTAGTCCAAGGCCTCTTTAACTACTCATGCTTATTTTGTAAGCTGAAGCCAACAAAGATGGAAAGTGGCCGCGTTTATGACAATACTAGCTTCTGCCAGCGGTTTCACCCGCATCCCGTGGGAACCTCGGCACGGACCCGGATAAAAAGTAGCCTATAGCCTTCCTCGATAAATGGGCTATCTAACACTGAAAGAATTTTTCAAATCGGACCAGTAGTTCCTGAGATTAGCGCGTTCAAACAAACAAACAAACAATCAAACAAACAAACTCTTTAGCTTTATAATATTAGTATAGATTATACTTTGAGCAAAAGAATAGGTGATTCCGATTCCTCCATATTCGGTGCATCATGAATTTGTGACTCATTTCTTTGTCTACACTTGCGACGATAAAATCTTCTAAATCGTTTTAAACGATCAGAACCAACAAGTAAGCTCTATTAGCGCTTATCTTAATTGCGGGTAGATTAATACTTGGTATAAACATTTTCGATCTGTAGCCGTAATTGCCGTAGAGGTCTTGTTAGCGTGAAACTCAGTTAGTATTTTGTTTATTAGTTAGTAAATTGGTGTAACAGGCAATTATTACGACCGACTGCTGTGTGGTAATCTTTTCATGTAAGCTCTCGATTGATAATAATTGGTTAGGCAACAGTTACAAAAACACATGTAAAGAGAAAACTCACAAACCCTAACTAGTGGCGTAGAATAAGATGAATAAGTTTGATACTATTTTAAGTTAATCATCTTCGAATTCGTTATTTATTTTTATTAATTCAAAGATGGTTAACGAGACTTTATTGCATTATCCAAAACGTATATTAAGTTCACAGGTGTACGCAGATGCTCGCCCGATAATAGCTGTCATAATTATACGGTTTTATCTCAAGAATCCCGTGGGAAATACGGCCATTATTATTTCAACTTTCGCAGAACCACCTGCGGCTGGAATTAGGACGGTTTCTGGACTTATTACTAATTTACTTAGACCACAACAAAGGGTGTGACGCAAATTACCAGATACATCGAGATTAACGTGTACCAGGAAAACGAGATCATTTAAAATTCTTAGAATATCTAAATTTGGAGACCAGTTCCCACAAGTTTGTGGTCAGCGACCTTCGTAACCAAACAAATAGTGTTATCGATCATAACGATCGAGATTGATTTAGTTTTGATGTCTTCATATCTGAGATAGTGATTAAACAATCAGAAGACGTTGTTCGATCGCCAGATAGTCTTAATAGTAAAATCAATCAACACGGTAATAGAACAAACGTTAATTGAAACGCAAACAATAATGTAAGTAATGGCTGACTAACAACTGGACATTTGGTTTTAAGATACCGTTGACCCTATTAGTGGTGACTAATGTTTAATATTAATTATGATAGGTAAACTGGTATTTGTGGTGCAGTTACTTTTAATGGTAACAAATACCTATGAATTATTTTTTCCAATGGAGGACGTTCAAAAAAACTTTTGAGATGACTTCAGAAAGAGATAGAGATCAAAAGGCAAGAAATTAGGATACGGAAGATGATGATGAAGTATAAATGTATAACATAAAGCAGTCCTTTCTTACTAACTTTGAAATAAAAAAAACATTTGAGACTCCCAATCTATTCTGTAGCATAAGAGATTATCATGCTATTACATGCAACAGAATGAGTTTGTGATTTGAAATATTACAACAACTGTTATGCGACAAAAATCTGTTGCAAAAGCAAGATTCTTCACGCCTGTCGGTTTGTTCGCTTTTACAACAAAAGCATTATTAGCTTAACTGTGTGCACTGCATAGATAACGAGATGTAAGGCGTGATAAACCCGTGATAGCTTTGTTTAAATTATAATTTTAGCCTGTCATGTCTGTTGCAACAACTCTTTATTATTCCGTGGCGTTGTCAAGTACGCTCGTAATTACAAAAGTATGAACATTGAATGTAAAGTTTAAAGTCGCTCAGCGGGCTATGGGAAGGGCTATGCTCGGCATTTCTCTGAGGGATCGCATCAGAAATGAGGTAATCCGTCAGAGAACCAAGGTCATCGACATAGCCCACCGAATCAGCAAGCTGAAGTGGCAGTGGGCTGGCCATATTAGCCGAAGAACCGATAACCGTTGGGGTAAACGAGTTCTAGAGTGGAGACCACGCCTCGGTAAACGTAGTGTAGGACGTCCTCAGGCACGGTGGAGTGATGACTTGCGCAAGACGGCTGGCAGGAGCTGGATGCGAGAAGCCGAAAATCGATCTCAGTGGCGTGCACTTGGAGAGGCCTATGTCCAGCAGTGGACTGCGATAGGCTGATGATGATGATGATGATGATGATGATGAACATTGAATGTAAAAAGACTGAAAATTACATTCCTATTAAGTCTGCTGCATTATGTTATCGTTGTTTTTGTTTTGAGATAAGATATAATGATCCTTATTTATAACTTCGAATGTGACTAACCCTTGGACTTCAAGTGCATCCAAATTATTTCTAGAATATTTTTCAGTCAAAACAAAAATACTTATTCATTTGCACAAGGACTTGTAATTATATCTCCATACTGATCAAGAGCTCGGATCAAACTAACAGCCAACTAGCCTCTAGAACAATCTCAAGCAAAGTTTATGTCACGCATCCTGTCGCTTATCAAGGAGGTTCTAATGCATTTTTTTTAATTCAAAACATGACCTCAAGTATCAAGAAAGTTCAGTTCGAAAGATCAGAACAGGCTAAACACAAATAATGCGTGGTTTACAAATACGATCGCTATTTCGCAAGACACGTCGTGATCTATCAGACCATGAGCGTTACTTACACACATAACTTTGGCATTCTTATGTATCAAAACTTACGTAGGGTTTACGACAAAGAAAACTGATATAAGCTGAGAATATACGCAAACTTTTGTTATAGGTACTTTTGTCATCATCTTGCAGGCCCCTAAGTTTGTAGATTAATGTTTAAGTAATCCAAAAATATGATTGTTCAAATTCACATAATGGTTATTCGTCAAAATATAAGTGGTGCAAGCGACGAAGAACTCGGTAGTCCCTACTTACAAACGGAAGGCGTTGGACCGGGAATGGTGTCGCAACTTACTGAGGTCTATGACCATCAGCAACCTGTCATAGGCCGACTTGATTGATTGAACATGAAAAACTCAAGTGCCACTATAATGACGCAAGACTTTTTGATCATAGTACATTCAAAATAACCGTTACGAATGCATTATAACCTGCATTGTTACGCAACAGCTCCAATGTAATCGATACTTAGACAGATCGTTAAAATACCATAAAACTCTGGAATTCCTTAAAGTATCAAAACTTATCGATTTACTTGTGGATTCTTTTACATAACAGTTTGATTTCTGTCTCAAATTCCATGGTTATGTCGATGTTTTTTCTGTTATTGTATGTCGATAACCCTGTCCGTAAGTTTAGTATGTGAACAAAGTTCTTCGCATAAATTCCGATGTAACAAAACACCGAGCGGCTTTGCTTTTGTTATTATTGATAGTTTGGTTGCACAATACGTGTTATGGATAGAATCTGGTGTATTTGTGCTGAGTGCGCTTAGGACCGTGACGCGGAATGCGTAGGAGCGTTGCGTACGCCTATCTGACGGCTCGTGCGTGAGTTGAAAACTGCTTTGTTTTTGTTGTATGAGGAATTTTAGAGATAAGAACATTCTTGATGTCAGCACAAGCACAGTTCTTGTGTAATTCTATCTTAGTGTCTTTTTTGTTATTCTAACTATCATCAGTGGCACTCGTCCCAAAGTTTGTAATGGTCGTCTTAGCATATCTTTTCTCCTTTATAAATCCATTTGTCAGCCATGTTAAGTTTACAGTCTATCATTCCTTAATCTAGGTACGTCTTTTCTCTTGTTTTTCTCAAGACCATCATCTCAGATGTCGATATAAAATCCAAGGCATTTAAACGCACATTTGGTAACAATAAAACAGCGAAATAGTAATGTAAATTGTTACAACTATAGTTACAACACTCTCGTCCCTAATTGCAACAGCGTAATTATACAGAGACCACCTCGTATAATAATAAGAAACTTCGCTATGAATGAAGCACTTTGAAATGTTGCTTCATAAATACGGCTTGTACATCAAAGAAAAAACTAAGACGTAAACTGGATATTTGCAGCAAATTGAAAATCTTCACAAAACTTACGAAACGTTACATTTTGAACATTTACACGTCATAATTTCATCATTCTGTCTGCCATCATATGCTGTTTTCAAGTTCTCCCATATCTCTCTTCTCCATATTTCTCATGATTTCAATACCTTTGGTAACTAAACAACCGGATGTATTTAAGGATATATCAACACTATCTAAACGAGCATTCTCATTATCATCGGCAGATAAGAAACCGAAAAATTTTACACGTAATCAATAGCCTTTTATGGAATTCCGAGAAAGGTCTTCAGATAATACTCCTATTGTCAGGGCAAGATGCAATATGTTCCTAAAAACAATAGACGGTGTATCTTTGATATAGAGCTAATGAGAAGTTCCCATTGATAAGGTTTTGTTTAGCTTACAAATATTTGACACCTTCAGGGCTTGCACCATTTCTTGGAACTGTTGCTGTTTTTCTGTCGTCATAAGTTCTGGTATTTACTAGACATGTTTTGGCTTGTCTCTTGTTTGGCAATGGTTTATGAACCAACCAAGAGATTAGTGACGCGAAACCATAATTATATTTTGCAGGATAGTTCTAAGCATGGATAGTCAATTGTAATAACATGTTATTGAACTTGTTTTAATGGTAATACCACGACTGAAAGATATGAGCCGTGACCAAAGGAAATCTACATAATAATAATTACCTGACTCATAGTTCGAAACAACTTTACGCAGCTGGCCAATCCATTTGATGTTCACCACAAAATGATTGAGAGCTGAGGTAACTGTTATTGTTATTTTTTTGAATTCCACTAATGTTTCTTTTGGTTATTTCCTAAAGTGATGTCAGAAACTCGTCACCATGTCGATAATTGTTTGTTAACGAGTCGTAACGAATTTAAATAACGATTTCTATTGGATTCTTCATAATTGATTGACCAAATCGCTTCTCGAAAATTTTGCAGTTATTGCCTTTCGTGTTAACTCATAGTTTTATGATCGAAAGTACGAATAAAAGGTTATGTAGCCAATTGTTCATCGCTCACTGGACTAGTTTTTATAAGATTCTCACCATTAACGCCTCTAATGATCGCAGGATGTCTAAAAACTGGAGGCAGCACGTGTTTTATTTTTGCATCATTATTGTAATACCTTCCTGCGAAGTGGAATGTCGGACTCTGAGATTTAGGGGTCAATGATATTGAAAATTTGTCATCTTTTAATTGTCTCCAGTCGCGTCTGTGGTCTAGAATGTTGGTCTCAAAACCTACTTTTATAGAGGTACAGACTGTCTCTTTTATCTCAGACAAACGTTGACACCGGTGACTTATTTGGTGTCAACTTTGTTTCCAAATATATCGTTTGAGCGTGACTTTTACAACGGTATAGTAATTAGTAGCAAGTTTTATTCGGACATTTAGCGCTCTGTATTATTGGGTGAAAGTGTAATTTTAACGAATCATTAAATAAATCGCAAATCATAAATTCGCATGTTTGCCATTGAGTGGTACACCTGCAGACTGTCTTTAGTGAAATGTCTGGTTGGGCGCGTCACGCACGGGAGAAAGTGTACTACAAAAGCGTACCTGCGACTGGTCCCCAATTGGGTTGCGACCTCGAATATCAGTCGACACGGGGCTTCTTTAAGAGTTCCGTACACGTCGTTTTGTGTTATTGACATTTGTGGTCATTAACCAACATTTTGAAAAGGTCCCAATAACAAAAATGCACATTGCAACTTGATATGTCACCGTTTTTAGCTTGTTATTAGCTCCATCACACATCCTTGAATCACTCTCCGTCACAGTTTCGTTACGAACACAAAGACCATAAAAGGCACAAATTCGAACTTAGCCAGTTTTTTTTACCATCGCAAACCGCCGTTCGAGTCTTCCTCTAAACCGGTCTCCGAAACTTGCTGGACGCGGAAAACTATTTCTGAACGATTATGTGCTCTATGCTTTAGAGAAAAAAGTGATCTACGTTAATTTGAATATCAACATCAGCATAATTGAGTTTCGTTATGAACAGTCAATTTGAATTAAACGAACTTGAATACTTTCCGTTTTTATCATAAAGCGATCTGTTTGCCAGATAAAGCTTGGAACTGACTTTTTAAATGCCCTCACTTGATAGTTTGAAAGCGGTTCGGACAACCATTCAGTAGTTATTTACAGCGTATAGAAGTCTCTTACAAAAACAAAGAAGCGTTTAGTTTCTACAATGAGATTTGCAGGAATGTGATTCTATTGCGTGTAATACAAGTTGTACTTTATGTCTAAGGCTGTAAGGTCGGGATATGGTCGTTGGTGGTTGTCACCCATGTTTGCACTACGTCGCCACGATGTCGTCGCGAGGTTTTGTTTCTCCCGGCCACCAAACAGGATTCCTTTGAAACATTTTACTTGAGACTGAATGGGTGCCTGTTTCATTGTTCGGTAACGTGTTATCTCTTATTGGAAGGGTAACGGCGATTTTATGTAGACGACTTGAGACCTTTAGCTTTTATATTCGAGAAATTGCTTACGTCAAAGGGCGGCCTTAGCTTCGGACTAGTTGGCTGTTTCATTATTTCTTTATTTCCTGCGTAAATCTCAAGTCTCGAATCGATATAACCAGTTACTCTCTAAATGTAATTGGCAGAACGGTTCACTAAATTCATTAACGATTTTGCACTTAAATCTGTAGTTAAATTGATTTATTGTTTCAAAATGACGTTTGTGGCCCAATGTCACGTTACTTGTCTCTAGTGAGGATATAGGGGCATTGTGGTCTCGTTATACATATTTGCATTTGCCCTTGATGTTAAGGCGAATTTTATAAATATGTATGAAAGATGATGAAAATAATCATGGAAATATTTGATTCGGCTCTATCAAAGTTAATTGGACCTAAGGATGTAGTCAGATTGGGATATAGGGAAGAAGCATTTTGAAATGTTGAAAGTGCATGCCCTTACACTGATGAAACACAAATTGAACTAGTTTTAAGGAGAAGGAAGATGCAGTAAAATTTCAGACAATGAAGAACATGTAAACAACAGCAAAATGGAAGAGTTTGATATTGTTTTGAAAAATTTGCCTTGACACCAACAGTCTAAAACTTATTGGGCAAACTATTATTATGATAAAATGTCGTCACGACCACGCTCGCCATGGAAATTGGCCATCATCTGTGATGTCGAAACTGATAGGCGATATGTTAGCCAGATAAAGTGGATTTTAAAGTGGTTTGCCAAATCTTTATCTTTGCAGTTTTTGGCCATGCCAGTTTTGGTTTACCTTCGTGGTAATTGTATCTATCCATCATTGAACATCTTATTCCATGTTATGTGTCATTATGATCGTGTTTAGCGCTTAGGCGTCCGATACTTCTATATCTCTGGCCTCTTTTACCAGTAGAAAATTGTACATCTTCTTATTCCTTATCCAAAATCTGCCATTTTTGTTTGCCTTTCGAACAAAAGTGTAATCCTAATCTATTAAAAATTTCCCTCTTACTTTCGATAGATCGCTGGTTTGATTTATTGCATTATTATTGCTTGCAGCGCAAAATATATCTTTTAATCGTCCGTATAGAAGTATAATTTTGATTGCGGGTTTTTATAGATGCACATAAATTGACAATATCGGGACTTTAGTTATTGATGAAAGTCTTCTTATTCTTCTGTTTAAGTAGTTATACATTTTACCTTTCTCTGAACCACTAAATCTCTACGTAGGTATACTTACGTACTTAGTGGATGAAAATCTCAAAAATAAGATATTGCAATCCAGCTGTTTTGAAAGATAATCGAGGTTCTGAGGTGACCAGTAGTAATAAAAGTATATTGGATTTATGGTTTGGTATATTAACTGACGGATAGCCCATACGTGTGTCTAAAAGAGCGAGGTAACTGAGCAAGTAAACACATAGGTAAAGAGAAAATATTAAGTAAAGTGGGTCAATGGGGTCGAAACACTATTCTCTTGGAGATTAAAATTAAATTAACGATTTTACTTCTTTCGCGGTAATAATGAAGACATTTCAGTTGTAGAAGACGAAGTTTTTTCTCTTCATTATCGTTTTCGCGCTTAAAACTGTTTTAGATATATGACATCTGAAAGTTAAACTTGGTTTAATTAATTATGAGTACATTGTCTTGTTGACCTTACCTTGAATGTTTCGGCAATTCCTAATCAGCTTTATTACCAACTCTGATAACACAGTCTAATCAACACATAACACTATAAATATATAATTTTTATTATGTAATGTCTTTATACGGTATTAACCATAGTTCACGGTGGATGACTTACAAAAAAATACTTGATAAGAATCAAAATGTACACCGAACGAAAAAAAAAATAAAAGTTCAACAGTCTCGGTGGAATGCATGCATTTCAAGTCGCTGGATCAGTTATAAATAACGAAACTATATTGTATATGGGTAAATATGTAAGAACACTTCACAGTTTATTGTAATTCTTGTGATAAAGGAAGCACTGCTTAGCACAAAGTTTTTGAAAGTTATGAATTCATCGTTATCTGGCTGTCACTGCGCGGCGCGCTACCGAACACACCCGACCGCTGCGGCGGTTACATTCAATATGGCGTCGGAGTAATTGAACGAAAGAACGAAGTCCGAGCGAATGACTTGCGAAAGAGCACGAACGATGACCGAGGGAGCTCGAAGGCTCGAAGCCTGCGCGCAGGCACCGCATCGTTCAAGACTTGTTTTGTTTTGAATTTGTCAGTTCCTTGCTGGTACAATTAGACACAGTTTAGACTGCGTAATTTGTAAACCTATCTATGTTTGGGATTATTTACAAACAATTCCCTAAATAATGGATGACCTGTAATTATCATCGACTAATGTCAATTGTTATTTATTTGTAGAATAATCCATTTGCTTAACTGAGTACCGAAATTACGTTGTGCCCAGCACAACTTTATCTGCTCAATTATCTGTTGTAAAAACACGTTTATGTTCAGTTTTCAGGTAGATACAACCTTTGCGGTAAACCCCCAATTCCAAGCGATGGCCACTACGATTACGACCGACAACTCCAACAATTACCTAAAAATGAAACTACAATGTCAACCATTGTCAAAATTTCACGTCATTCATAATCAAAATCAACAAATGTGGTGTTAATTAAATTCAGGAATCAGTAATTATTATCCGTTTTTTATATGTAAATTATGAGTTGATCCTTTCCCGGCTTATCAAGGAATAAATCAATATGGCTTTGGACTTAGTCAGTATAGCCCAGCCTCATTACATACCAGGGTTAGTTGTTTATTAGTATAGTCATATTTATATGGGCTTCTACAAACAATTTACGATTTACTAGCCTTCCACCAGCGGTTTCACGCCGGGAAACTGCTCTGTGCGCCCAGATAAAAAGTAAGAAATGAGAAATCGGCTATCATCTTTAGGTAACTGAAAGAAATTTTCAAATCGGACAAGTAATTCTATAATCTTTGTTACTACACTTTAAATTCCCTTAATTACTCTTAGTTCTCCATAACACTAGTTATCCTTACTCATTTGCCAAACAGAGACTAGGAGCATTATGAAATCAAATGCTTAAAATTCAACTTCAGTCGTGATGTCTGTCTCAAAACTTGATGAATGATAGTAGTTTAGGGACTGCAGCTGCTAAGCTATAGATATGAACTTAATACATACAGATATTATCCAATATTCATAATATATTATCTGGAAACATTCCATTAATATTACATAGCAAATACACAGCCAAAGGCGGTAATTTCAACCCTGCTTGCAAACTCCTTTTAGTCACCAAGAAACAAGAACTCTCAATGTCTTATGTCCATATAAACATATTTTAATTTAAGATTGCGCTTTGTACATTCCATTTATAAGATTAAAAGGTCCAAAAAGGGCTTCGTCGCCAAGAATAATCAGCGTTGCATTTGTAATGTGACGAAATGGAACTAAGTGATGTCGTCTGGCCGTTTTTCATAAGAAAAGTTACGATTGTTGCCAAATTGGCGCCAGATGATGTAATGAACAGTGGGTATACTTTTGAAGGTACATTATTCACCTTGTCAAGAGTGCGTTACAAATATTTTTTATTGATGAACCGACTCCGTTTGTACGTATTTACTAATAAGGATTGTTAGGTAATTCTTGTTGTGTTGTTGACAATGTATTTAGGGCGTTGCGTTGGCCGTGTCGCGTGTCCAAAATATGATGAATGATGTCGTTTTATTATTTATTTCTGGCGCGTGTTTGAAGCTTTCGTAAACGACCGTTTTCTTAATTTAAAGCACATTTTTCAATGTAGGGACGCAAGCAAAGGTAATGTTTCATTCGGCCTTTTAATTTTGTTTAACCGTGTTATGTGGCATGAAATCGATAAGGGGAACCTACAAACCTAGTTGGGACTCGTCAAAGACATGGTCAATTTGTTAAATATCTTTAAGATATTATATTTAAATATTTGCATAATTTTACCGTTCATCCTCTTACGAAACTTCCATAGCGATTTTTCAATCTTCACGTAGAATTAACTAGTGATGTTTTTCGTCGTTTACAGCTACACAGGCCATTGTCCCGAGTACAAATACCGGATAGGCGACACTTATGGGTCTACCACTCACAAGATACTCCTGGATCCTAGCGTCCAGCACTCCGAGAGACTGGTGCTGTCTGATCGGACAGCCGATGATTTTCAGGTCAGTAAAGAAGTACCTAACTGTCGTAATAAAAAGGTATGTAGGTATTTATATGAGGCACCGGTACTTCGCTCACTTCGTTTTCAAGTAGAGACAATACCGTTCATCCTTCCAACATTCTTCCAGTTATAAAGTCTTAGTGGGTTATTTCTATTTCTAAGAATTGGTCTCCCAAAGGCACCAGCCAGTCTGCCGTTGATGAATAAACATTAGAACAAAAGTGCTGTTGTGCGAAACAAGCCTTTATTGATAAGAGGACCTGAATTTATAGGCTTCAAGAATGGTGAATTCGTGGTTTTGGGGCAGCGAAATACCTCTACCGAGTACTTATAGTTTGAGCTTACAGAAAACACGAGTGCAAAGAAAAGTGTATGTACTTAGGTACATCGTATGAAGAAAGATATTATTTCTTTTGATTGCAATTCGTGCACTTTACCAGCGGCGGCCCTAGCCATTGCGAGGCTACGTGCGGTAGGTCTATGCGAGGCCCTTTGTCCTACGTGAAAAGTATGTGTTGCGAGAGTACGCTGGTGTTTTGATTTATCTAATCGTCATGTTTGAGGAGAAATGCTCAAATTAAACAAATTAATACAATTTTATTTTTACTACAGTTTATATTTAAAGAATCACAAAATTAACAAATATTAAAATGATCTGATGCTTGCGACTTTTCTTAAGACTAAAATCTTTAATTAAAGCAGAATAATCGAATGGATGAGCAACGTCATTTTCGATCGAAAGAATAGCAAGGGCTGAAAGTCGATCTTGTGTCATCGAATTCCTTAAACATATTTTAATAATTTTAAGCCTCGAAAAACTGTTTTTTCGATATTATTATTTTATTATTCGAATTCTCAAGACTATTTCGGTAGTGGTATAAATTTCTGTAAAATTATTTTCTAATATACAACCTTATTTTTTGTTAATGCGAAACTTGATACACCTGTCTAGTATTTTTGTGTAAAGAACCTATTTACAAAATTTCACGACTGTATCATAAAAAAACACAAAGTTATAAGCTTGTAAAGTCAGCAAAAATTCAAGGTCACCGGGTCTTCAAGGGGACTGAGGGGTTTTTTTGCACTTGCTACTAGTTGTTTACTGTTTCCTAATACTCGATATGACCTGCCATGACCTGTGTTGTACTTAATGGCGGCGATGTCCAACTTTAAACTTTTTTAAATAGTTTTTGAAAAAAATATAACTTGGTGTAAAAACTATTGGAATCGATTCAGTTACTGATTCTGAACAAACTATATTCAGGTTTCGCATATACTAAAAATAACGTTGTATATTTCAGCACCGAGATAATATTCAGCTCTTCGTATAACTGATCCAGGGCCGTCTCTAGCTCATGTAGTGCCCGGGTGCAATCATGACCCAAGCGCCCCCTATGTACTGAAAGATTGTGACTTGAGTAGTTCGAACGTCGTAAATAAGAAAGTTCATACGGAAAATAAGAGTTATTTTCTTGTTAATAAAAGGACTTATAAAAGCGGCGCTACCGTCTAGGTTCGGCTAAAAAAGGATGAAAAAAATATAACAAGTGGAAAGTAAAGCACCCGCGACCCGCGTAGCGAGCGCAAAAATTTTTGAGCTTTGGGTCACTAAAGCACCTAAACTTGTATAATAAGTATAATAAACGACAGTGTAAGGTGAAGTCGCGAGCGTAGCGAGCGCGAAAATTTTTGAGTTTTGGGACATAAAAGTACTCTAATCAAGTTAGAAAGAAAGGTACTGCCAACTGAACAGCCGCGAGCGTAGCGAGCGCGAATTTTTTTAAATTGTTTGTTTAAGGACTCTCAAATTATACTCGGAATTAAGCACAAATAAAAAGAATCCGTGACTGGATCGAGAGCCAGTTGTTTTTGTTACTTCGGTGTTCCAACTTTTTGTTAAATTGAGGACTCAAAAAGTAAACGCAGAATGAATTAGAAATAAAGAAAAAATGCACATTTTTTTTCTTGGAACAGATACATATTTTTTAATTATAATTTTTTTATATTAATGTGGGTTGTAGCGCGAGGCCCCCTCAAGCGCGAGGCCCTGTGCGATGGCACAGTTCGCACACCCCTAGGGCCGCCACTGCACTTTACTCAGAAACACTATAACTTAACCATTTTCCTGAAAGCTATCAGACAATTCCTGTAATTTCACCGCACAGTTATCTTCCAGTTAAATTGTTCCCACACATGTATCAGCATGTTCATTCAATTAACCTTACTTAATCCTTTGCCATTATCATTTGCATTCGCTACTAAACGTGGGTGTACTTAATCTGTTTATTGACTAGCCAGATAAAGCCATATTGATTATTTTTCCACTATGTCACTTATCTAATGGAAAACTTGCCAAAATCAATAGCTAAAAGATAATGTGCATTGTGCTGCTAATGTTTTGATGGATTTTATCGGATAAAATATTGATTTAAGCAATTAACTTGTTTCACAATGGTCGACTAAACTTGCCACTGGGTTCAATCTAGACTTTTTAAAGGTATTGAAAGTGCTGAAGTCAATTCAAAATTTTCTAAGGGCTGGACATTCCTGATATTTTATCACGTTTTTAGTATCACTTATCCATTTTATGATGTTTTCAAATTGCACAGATCTATCGGCCACCGCAAACAGACATCGACATCGTGAACGCGAGGTTTCGGAATGGTGACCCAGTCTACAAGCATCCTATGATACCGGGATATGAGGGTAAGATACATTGTTTCTTTATATTTCATCTTGTGTGTGTTTCTTGTCTTCTTGAAGCGTTATATAAGAACACAAAGATGACGTGATTCCATCCTACAAAATATTACACGATGATTTAATTAAACTACGCATTGCAAAAGCTAAGCACTTACCTACCCATAAATTAATACAGGTTGAAAGACGTTGTGTCGATTTATGTACCTAGGCGTAGGAAAAGAATGCTGAGGTGCCTTATTTCCCAACATTAAATTCTTAACTATTTTAGTCCTAGTTTATTTTTCTCACATAAATAAAGTCTCAAGGATTTGTCTAGAAGTTAATCTCGGTGAATCAGTTTGTATGACTCATGGCGGACCGGTCCGAGACCCCAAGGCATGCCGCCATTTCCTCACAGCATAAGCTCCCAGATACTTAAATATCCCATTACTGTTACACGTACATTTTAAATTAAAGTGTGAAAAAAATTACTTACATTATAACGCAATTGAAGGGAAATCTATTAATGTGCTGTTGTTTGTGGGGATCGATAAAAACGTTTGTAATTTTGCACGTCGAGTTTGAATTGCGGTGGTTGTTTTTTTTTGGTGAAAACGGGGTTTGTTTTAGAGCCGAGTTCGTGACTGTTAGCAGAATGCTGATTCCGAGTTTTGACAGCATTCGCAACTCGATACGTATTTATAAGTCTATTGAAATAAAGAGTCGTATGCTACGTCACATGATTTAGGTATTACTTCTTCTTTCATTTTGCCGGTTAATAATGATTACACTCGCAAAAGTGAGCTCAAGTGTAATACGACCAAGTACTGATGACAGTCTTTATAAAATAAACAATTCTAACATAAGTGCTACGTGATTCAATGGTATGATAATCTTCGCATCGAAAAAATTAACTTGCAAAACTCGCACTTGGCACTCTGAACGTAGATATACCTAGTCAGTTTGTATGATCTTTCAGCCACTGCGGTGTTGGACATGAGACTTTAGTAGCTTTCCAATAAGTATCACATACAAGATTACATTGGTATGTGGTAACTGGGTTGAGGAGGTCAGATAGGCAGTCGCTTCTTGTAAAGCACTGGTACTCAGCTGAATCCGGTTAGACTGGAAGCCGACCCCAACATGGTTGGGAAAAGGCTCGGAGTATGACAAGATTACATTAGTAGACACAACGGTCGCCGCTGTATTGTAGCTTGGCCAAAAACCTTTTGATGATTTCTCTGAAGATTTAATTTAAAGTAGTACCTACGTAATTATTGCCTACCTACACTATGACCATGAAATCGATTATGTTATGGTTAAATTCGAGTTGGTTTTTGGTAAGTATCTTATACCTACACAGACGATATTTATCAAAACACCGACAGACTTAAGTATGTGATGTCATTTATTTATTTTAGTGTTGTTGTTATTGCTATTATAACATCCCAAAATATTTTTCTATGAGTATTTTGACCCCTGATTTTCTGCATTTCCATAATCCCTCTGTTCTGTTGTTCTGTGGAATTTAAATAAATAAATATAGAAGAGAGGTTTCTTTTCAATGAGCCTAATTAAAGACGAGTGAAATATAGACCTTTTCAATGGACTTAATTACAGACAGAGAGATTGAAATAAGGAACACGCAATGACTATCAGGATTAAAACAAGTCATTTATGATAAGCTTGGTGTTTATAAAGCTCTTCGTTTATTTGCGTTATCCTAGCCGCAATGATCGAGTTGACCACAGCACGTAGGTGTGACTAATTGTCTAAAGCCCACACTTCAGCGGCTGCACTATTTACGTAGGCTGTTGGTTAGGCTGTTAATTCGCAAGGATTTGCATATATATTGTCAGACAAGCTGAATTTATTGCTGAATCGGGTGTTTGATTGTTGAAGTGTCGATTAGATTGTTCTAGAGGGCTGGAAGTTTTTGTAGACTTTTCGGCGATTGCGACGGTTTTTCAAGACGGGTACCTACTCAACAATGGCGTCACTTACTGTATCAAAGTAATCTCGAATCATAGCTCGCTTCTACCTCGCTATGATCTAGGCTTAACCATCGTTTCACAATTCTGTAACATTAGCCTAAATGTTCGCATGGAAGACATTTGTAGACCAGAACTACGCCTAGGAGTATTTCTGAATCAATAACAATATTTTCCAAACTTCCTCAATAGTTCAGTGCCGATCTAGATGTGGTACATTTATGTAAACTGCCATAGCGGCCCTCAGACCACTTCCAGGAGACAACAGCCTTGTTTATCGCAATGAATGGACCAAACAGATGTTCGTTGACCTCGAATTACTCGAAGATATTTTAGTGTTTAAACTAGTTTATCCACTAGACTGGAAACTACGTTGTTCTGTGGCTGAGACATTTTTCTATCGCCCTTTATTGAGGTGAGGGTCGAGGCTATTATTTCTTGCATACCTACATGAGCCCATGCACACATGTAAAACTTTTATATAGCTACATAAAGTTCCACACATATATGGATGAGGATTACGCACACACGCAAATATTTCCCATAGCATATAAGTGAACATGATCAGCGATTTTCTTCAAACGGAAAATGTTGACAGTGCTGCTTCCCTGCGTCAGATTATAAAGTCTAAGGCCTACAAAATATGTGCATAATCTTCGAATAAAACGGTACACGTTCTTTATCAATCGTTGCTCTAGTTATGTCACGGTATCAGATGGCGACCACTTGTTTTGTGACTAGCGTTCGCGAAAATAACGGTCAGTGTTTTATTTAGTGTTTGTTAGGTACCTAGGTACCCTGCATCTGACCATGGTCTCAGCAATCTAGTATCTAAATCTATCTTGGTTTAGCATAGAATCACATTTTCGTGTAGATGGAGGATCGGCCATTTATCGGTGCATTTTATCGCGGCGACTAAGTTTGCACGTTGTTTAAAATTTTAACTTCTATCAATTATTCATTTTTTGAGTATCGAAAAGCGATTCACCTTATTTAATCAAGGATCGTAGTATCTCAACAATTAAATATTTTGTACTTAAGTGATTGGTAAAATATAGGATTCCTACCGAGATTAAACAACCACTTTGGTCAGCGATACACTGTTGCTGCTACCGAAGCCCTGTCAGAGTTCCAAAGGGTGCAACTAAACCAGAGAGCAGCAAGGAACCAGTTGGAAAGAGTGGTTGACTTACAAGCCGGGAAAGGACAACCTTGGGATTTGGTCGACAGATTCGTAAGTCTCACGGAGTATTTTGAAATCGAATGCAGAATTTATTCATATTTATTTTTGGAATGGAATGCAGGAATACTTCCTACAATGTTAATCTTATAATTCACCAAGAATAGAATCAGTAAGAATGGAGATGGATGAAGAAAGAAGAATGTACGGAGATGATGGAGAACGCCTTGTTGAAGAGGAAAGTAGCCACAATTATAATGAACCTGTGTAACGCCAGACCTTAAACTTCGCAGTCCGCGACAGCCGAATTCAAGCTACCCCTAGTCACAGTGCGACCAGAATGCGCAGGAATATTACGAGACGTGCCAATGGATGAACCCCAGCTATCACCCGCATCGCATTCTGTCAGTCCATTTTTCATGGAAAATGGTCACCCCGACAAATATATCAAGAAAGGTGAGACCAAGAATAATGAAGAGATACTCAGCTGTCAAAACTCTTTTCAAAAATCTCCTTCGTTAAAACCATTGCCAACTGGTTCTTTTTTTATTGAGTTGACTTTTTGTTAGATGTCATCGCGTTTGCGTTTATTTCGATGTTTCTAAAGCTCTATAAATATTGTTTTATATAAATGTCCTATGCAAAATTACACGCCTCCTTTGTGCGAAATCAAATATGGGGATTTAATCCGTCGCAATCAGTGCGTGAGTTCAAAACATTGATTTCTCATTGAACAGGCAGGTACGTGAATTACGTTCTCAGTATTAAAGCGGTAACTTGATATGTTTGTTTAAAGGTTTCTCGGGCCATGTTCCGTACGGTTTCCAAAGATTCGGAGAATCATCCAAGAAGCTCACGAACTCTGCGCTCTGCGACTTTTCATCTAACTACAGACGAAGACAGAGTACTGAATGGGCACCAGTGAATGTAGTCAAGTAAGTTTAATACAATTACGTTCGTCGTATACTTGTTTTTACATAATAAGCTTAACTAATAAGAGTTATGTATGTATACTTAATTAAAGTAATAAATAGATAAAACATTATTTATTTTATTGTTCCTGAACGATTACGTTATGTTAACGTTATTATAGTCATATACGTCAACGTCAATTAACTGTCAAATTGTGAAAGCAAATAGGTTCGAGTTGTACACGCGCAATTTATTTATTTTCCTCTCATATTTATTGTAAACGTTCAAAATGGCTAAGAAGAAGCCAATGCCGAACTTCTCGAAAGAGGAGAAGATGGTGATGGTAATATCAGAGATAATACAAGAGTTATTAGTGGCACATCGGCAAGGCAAAGATGTTAACCTCAACAAGATGAAAACGAGGATTTCTTCGAAGTACGGTTTAGGGACATCACCTAGACTGGTGGATATCATAGCGGCTGTGCCCGCTGACGCTAAAAAGATCTTACTTCCAAAATTAAAAGCTAAGCCTATTCGTACAGCCTCTGGCATAGCTGTTGTAGCTGTAATGTGTAAACCACACAGATGTCCGCATATAAACTTCACGGGTAACATTTGTGTGTACTGCCCTGGCGGACCGGACTCGGACTTCGAGTACTCCACACAGAGCTACACAGGCTACGAGCCTACTTCGATGAGGGCGATCAGAGCGAGGTACAACCCTTACCTTCAGACGCGCCATAGAGTGGAACAGTTGAAGCAACTCGGTCACAGCGTAGATAAAGTCGAGTTTATTGTCATGGGCGGCACTTTCATGAGTCTTCCTGAAGATTATAGAGACTATTTTATAAGGTAAGCTGTTCAATGTTATTTTTTATGTCATGTTTTGATTTTTTAGTAGCAACAGTATTGCAACATAATAAAATCACATCATCATTATAGACATAAATTGAAGATGATCAATAGCTGTACTACATAATTATAGTGTTTAAGTTACTTAAGAACTTTCATAGATATTGACCTATTTACTAACACATATACAACCTCTTTTCAGGAATCTCCATGATGCGCTATCAGGTCACACCTCAAGCTCAGTGGCTGAGGCTGTGAAGTACTCGGAGAAGGCTAAAACCAAGTGCATTGGTATCACAATAGAGACACGACCGGACTACTGTTTGCAGAGACACATGAGTGATATGCTTAATTATGGGTGTACCAGGTCAGTAAAAAATAAATAATTAAAACATATGTCTAGTCACATGAATGCTATACATACTGTCTTCTAAGTGTAACAGTGACTTTTGACCATTACAGTAGTTTTGGGCAACTAGACTAACTAACTCAAACTTAGTTATATTTTTGACGTTCATAAGTGCTTGTAAAGGCCTAAATGAAATAAATTTTGATTTGACTTTGGATTTTGCACTCCTAAGAGCTATTCTGCTGCCTCCTAAACATTTTATATCATGACTAATTTCAGTAAAAACATTGCCATTTTATGTGTATTGTGATTTTGATAAGACAATTACCTAAATCTACACATTGTATGCATAGAATAAATGAAGTTAATGTAAAATTTCAGGCTAGAAATAGGTGTTCAGTCAGTATATGAAGACATTGCGAGGGACACTAACAGAGGTCATACAGTGAAGGCTGTCTGTGAGAACTTTAATCTGGCCAAGGATGCTGGGTATAAGGTAATTATTTTATTATGTAATTTATAGCCCTGATTCTAACTTCTTGATTATAATAAAGAGGATATTTCGTCAGTACATATACATAAGTTTTATAATAGACTAGGTTCTGCCAACATTTTCCATATAGGAACTACTTCATGCACCCAGATAAAAAGCAGAATATATCCCTTTATAGTAGACTAGCCGTTTTCCCGCGGTTTTACCCGCGTCCCGTGGTAACTACAGCCTGTACCGGGATAAAATATAGCCTATGTTGCTTGTGGATAATGTAGCTTTCGAATGGTGAAAGAATTTTTAAAAATGGTCCAGTAGTTTTTTAGCCTATTCATTACAACCAACCAAACAAACAAACAAAGTTTTCCTCTTTATAATATTAGTATAGACTATGGCACTGAGGGAACTTTTAAAATTCGTCCAGTAGTTCCTGAGATACATAAGTGCATTCAACTAAACAACTAAAACTTTGGCAAATCTGTATAATATTGAGTCTACAACTCAGGTAGTACTGATTTCTGAATTACATTATGTAATGAGCTGGTTTGGTTAATAAATCTCTATTTAATTGTTTCCAGATAGTAGCTCACATGATGCCAGATCTACCAAACGTAGACTTTGAGAGAGATGTAGAACAGTTCATAGAATTCTTTGAGAACCCAGCCTTCAGGGCTGATGGGCTCAAGATATACCCCACACTGGTGATCAGAGGCACCGGGTTATATGAGTTGTGGAAGACAGGGAGGTACAGGAGTTATCCTCCCTCTACATTAGTGGATCTGATTGCTAAGATATTGGCTTTAATACCACCATGGACCAGGGTGTACAGGTAATGTACTAGTATTTTTCAATCATAATCAGATTAGAAACAAGTTTAAAGTGACTTGCTGTTTCTCACCCCAATCTCCCATATACCAAGGAAACTTTTTTATGCACCTGGATAAAAACAGCCTTTTCTTTCTCAGGCTCTTTTGTACTGTCTATCTGTGTACCAAATTTCATATAAAGCGGTTGTTTACTTTTCTCTACACAAGACAGAGAGACAAGAGTTACTTTTGCATTTATAATACATATTAGTTAGGATTGAAAATAATATTTGAAACAAAATGCATGTTAATTCCTGTTCGTTTTTCTATCCTTTTATTATTATGATGGCAATCTTTTTAATAAATTTAAAATTAAATGTGTACCTACTTGTCCTTTCCAGAGTACAGCGAGACATCCCAATGCCCCTAGTCTCATCAGGAGTGGAACACGGTAACCTGAGGGAGTTGGCCCTAGCTCGCATGGCGGATCTGGGCACAGACTGCAGAGATGTCAGGACTAGGGAGGTCGGCATACAGGAGATACACAATAGGGTTAGGCCTTATGAGGTGAGTGCAGTTTATTTTTATCCAACTGGAATTTTCTAAAGAATATTTACAACAAATTTCGAACTTCAAAATTACATGAGATATCCCCATAAACGCCCGGCCTTCACAACATCTATGTGTGCTGGAGATAAGAAATGGCGTAACAAACTACCGAGCAACACAAAATGTCTATTTGTTAGATTTCAAGAATCGTGATACAAAATACATAATATCATTCATAAAATACTTGATGAAAAAAAGAAGATGTAATGTGTGTATATAGCCAAAAATAATATAGCAGAATTAATTTTGCTGCCTCTTTTGCATGGAAAATATAATTAAAATACCTCTTTACATTAAACTACATTTCATGTTTTACGAATTTTAGGTAGAACTAATAAGACGTGACTACACAGCGAATGGTGGTTGGGAGACATTCTTAGCTTACGAAGACCCCGACCAGGACATATTGGTCGGTCTACTGCGGCTGAGGAAGTGTGCCTCCGATACTTATAGACCGGAGCTAAAGCCTGGGCCTAATGATAACTTCAAACAGTGCAGTATTGTGAGGGAACTGCATGTTTACGGGTCTGTTGTGCCGGTGAGTTATTGAAAGAATTTGTTTACGGCAAAGGCCGCCCGCCGTCGGCCGCCTTAATGACGCAGGAAAAGTCATGGTTTGAACACTTTTGGGTGCCATATCTTTGCGGTAAGGCAGCAAACGTGCCGTATAAAAAATAGCAGAACATAGTCTTTGTTCTAATATTTTACGCTCGGCTGAGATTCATAAAGAATATCCTTACCAACAAAATCATATGAATTATATACTTTATGTTCACATATCAAGGGCTTGTTGGAAATGCATGACTCGTGACTTTCAATCACTGTTTAATAGTAATAGCAACAAACTCGGATGTACGTCACTTTTACGCAACGGGATGCACAGAACAACTTAGAAAACGACATTGTAATCAAATGCAACAATTACGACCCACTTTATTTCTTCCAGGTGAACGCGCGTGATCCAACAAAATTCCAGCACCAAGGGTTTGGCATGCTACTGATGGAGGAAGCTGAAAGGATTGCCAAGGAAGAGCATGGGTCAGACAAGATTGCCGTCATATCTGGTGTGGGCACCAGGAATTACTATGCCAAGATCGGATACCATCTCGAAGGGCCTTATATGGTCAAAATGCTTGTATGACAATAAACTTGTTTCTATGATGCTTTGGTTTTTATTTTTAACTGATTTTATGTTTGTTTTGCAGTGAAAGGTTTGTTCTATTGTTGAAATTATATTTTAACACTATTAGCGTAAGTTATATAAATACCTCTGTTATATACTGTTTTATTATCTTGTTAACAAATATTTTGGTTGTAAATAATATACCTTTAATCACTACATAGTATAAAACAAAGTCGGTTTTTCTGTCCCTGTCCCTTTGTACGCTTAAATTTTCAAAAATACGCAACCGATATTCATGCGGTTTTTTTAATAGATAGAGTGATTAAAGAGGAAGGTTTATATGTATAATAAATAACATACATTAAATAGTGCCGAAATACTGTTAACTCGTGCGAAGCCGGAGCGGGTCGCTAGTTTTTAATAAAAGAAAACATTTTGTGCCAGGAATTTAGATTTTTTAAAATGCTAATGTTAATTATGTTTATCTGACCGCGATAAACGCAAATTGGCAAATACCTTGGCTGTTTAATTCACTTTTATCCTTTAAAAAATGCCCCTTTGCATCTAAAAGTAGGCTTTTTCTGTCCCCTTACCTGAAACCCACTCCCGCTTTCCTCTGGCAGGCCTGACCCGCCGCTTTCGATCAACCCGACGGAGATCTACCACAAGCACGTCGGTATGCTGCCCAACTACGCCGGACACGTTCCTGGATGCATGTTCAGGTAATAATAAAGCTATTTATTATTTAATTTTTTGCTTAGTCCGAACTGTCCCACTGCTTCTTCTTCTTCTTCTTGGCGAGTCGATCCCACTGCTGGGCGAAGGCTGTTCCCACTTCGTCTCCACATCTGTTGATCCTTTGATAGCTCCCACCAATCAGGGTTGTAGGCGGCCAGGTGTTGACAGCTATTGAACGTTTTTATTATGTACGTACCTTACAAGTGTTTTATGGGCATTCGATAGTGAACTCTATGTACCCAGTGTATAAAGGTGCATTTGGAGTCACACCTACGAATTTTGGCAAGTCTAAAATAAAACCAGTAACTACTGCGAAGCCAATCATTTTGTTCGCACCTATTTAGTTGTAGGTATAATCTGTTTTAGGTTGAACACTCAATATCGTACCGTTGGTTAAAGTACGCATATTGATTTACTTTATACGGAGCAAAAAAATAAGTGTGATAATATTTCGATTAGAGAAGAAATAGTTTTATTATTTTTCATTTTATTCATTTTTTTTATTATTTCAGATTTGGTAAAACCTACGGCAATGACACGAGAGACGCCAAGCGCTGGCTTCGCGGAGATTTCACCTCATAACGACATAACGTGTAACATACAAGCGACAGTGAAGCTTATTGTAACAGCAATATGGTCTAAATTCAAAGTGCAACTACTTTGACACGATCAAATTATACTCCTTGGTATCGTTTTTCAATAAAACGCTGAATCACGAATCGCATTTTCTTTAATATACACCTATAACATATAAATAAGTAAAATCATTTATAAAGAAAATAATTGCAATCCTAAAAGTGTTTGTTCCAACATAAATTAAATAAAAGTTATATACTTTTGTCTTAAAGTTTTGAGTTGACAATATTATGTAATAACGTTAACAATGTATAAAAATATAACAATATACATCACAATAGGCTTGGTTTAAAAAGTGATTTTAATTGATCCGCCTTTTTAGCCCCCAAAACAACCTTTGGGACTGAAGTTTCGACCATCGTAGTAATATTTTTTTCAAAATAGGAAACACGCTTATTGACTAAGACCTAAGACAAAGAAGTTAGGAAGTCACATCATGGTTATATAGAATTTGTACAGTCAGTGCCATAAAAATGGTAACACAACCAAAGACGAGTGGTAGACGCAACCAAAAAGTGAATAATATCCGTATAAACAAAGTTACCTCAAATATGTCAACAATTTTTTAAGTGTTCAAAACGTACTTATGTAGGTGCAGTTAAGTCGTCTTAAATATGGTAGCAGTTATTCCACTATTTTGGTATCCAAGCATTTTGTAAATTTTGAAATATGGAACTCATCGGAACTACATTATATTTACTGTTTGATTTTAGTTCCTCATTTGGTATGCTTTGAAGAGATTAAAAAAAAAAAAAAATTACAAATGTGTTCCATATTTTTTAACACTTTGAATGCTTGAATACATTTAATGGCTGTTTGTCTGTCCATGTCTGTATGAAGTTTTGAACGTCTCAACTTTTTAATTGTTAATATATTTTGTGTTTATTTTAACGTCACCATAATATATTTGAGTAGCCTGAGTGTTAACTTCTTTATGAAGCTGACTGTACCTCAAATAACACAAAAAGATGGACTAATTCCCTTTTTTGTCGTCATGCTTAAACACAAGCTTTCTTATTCTTAGCATTCCATTCTTTGATTAATTTGCCGGCCAGCTGCAAGTTTTCGTCTTTCTGCAAAAATATAATGGAAATCATAAAATGTAGGTACAGAATCTCTTTAATACCTAAAACTCACAATATAAATGGTAATAAATAAAAAGGTAAAAAAATAAAATGGACACATTTTGAAATGTCAATTTGCCAAAACAAAGCTTTTTTACTAAAAAATGTAAACCGACTTCAATAGGACACTATGCAGAAAACCGCATCAAGGTCGGTTCAGCCAAACGTGAGATAATCGCGGACGAACATACCTACATACATACGTCATACAGGTCAATATGAGAACCTCCCTTTTTTTAAGCCGGTTTAAAAATCTGTTTCAGAGAGAATGGCCCAAGAGAGCGTACTTAAAAAGCATGATAAATCCGACATACCTTAATAAAACAGAACCTTGCGAAGTTCTCCCCTAAATGCTTGTGTTCCTGCGAGTAGAAGGCCGTGGGAGGTATGGTGAGTACTCCCGTCTCTTTGGCAAACTTCTTCGTGAACTGATAGTCTTTGTACTTGTCCGGCTCTGATGATAGGTCGATCTTATCCGCTGGAAGATGAAGGTTTGATTATGTTGAGTCAGTAATGTGGATGTAATTGCCATTTTAATAAAAGCGTCAATGCCTAGTTTTTTCCCACTATGTTGGGGTCGGCTTCCAGTCTAACTGGATGTAGCTGAGTACCAGTGCTTTGCAACCATGTTGTTATTACCATGAAAAAATATGAACGAATAATTTAATATTGAATTCTATAGGTACATAAGCAATAGACGTTTTTTTGGCAAGGTGAGTTAAATTTTTTTAAAGGTATTTTACTTGAGAAGTGGGATCCATATTTCCACGTTTATGAGAGCAAAAAAAATACTGCCATCGTCAACTCACCTAAATTAGTCCAGTCGGCAATGATGAAGTACCCGGCTTCGGGCACGGTGGGGTTAAAGCCGTTCTCCCTGAGCGACTTCACGACGAAGTCTCTCTTGGGCATCAGCTCGCAAGCTAGAGCTGTGAGGTAGCACTCGGGAGAGTCGCGGCGGGCCAGCTCGTAGTCGAATGAACGGGATATCGCTTCCTGTGGGACAATGTTCAAGTTATAATAGTTGTCAAAAAATTGTTGAGTATGAGACAAAACTATAACATAGGCTTGATCATAGCCAGCTTTAAAGTTTGGCATGAAAAAGGGTGACTGACTAATCTCCACCTTTGTTCTTTCTGAAAAAATATTTTGGTGTTATGCAGCTCTTCAATATTTATTTATTTGCACACCAATATCATTACAAACAGTAAATACCTACCTATATAAAAAACATAAACTTTAATAAAATTCTTGTTTGTTTTGCCTATTATAGCTGCTCGAACAATTTCTAAAAACAAGTAATAAAAAAAAACAAGTTCCTATAAGCCGCAATAACTCGAACAATTCTCCAAAATTGTTTTTGCTACTTTCATATTGTGCTAGCTATATCTACTGACCTGCACAGGAGTACAGCAGGTGTAGACACAGTTCTGGTGCACGACCTGCAGGTTGCGCATGAGTGCCTCGGGACCGTACGCCCAGCCTGTCTTCCAGCCCGTCACCGAGAACGTCTTGCCGGCCGAACCCACTGTGATCGTACGCTCCCACATGCCAGGGAGAGATGCTGGGGAATAAATTATACTGGTTCAACTTCTAACAGTACCACCAAAAAACCCTACATTTGAGAAGGCAGTTTGTTTGTTCCTTTTACACGCAAAAACTATGTGGATACATGTTGATGATTCTTGGTAGTGAGTTAGCTTATGTATCAGAATAACATATAGGGTACTTTTTATGTGGGACTGGGAAGTCTCACAAGGAAGCGGTTGAAACCGTTGGAGGAGCTAGTCTATAAGAGGAAAACTTTGTTTGTTTGGTTGTAATGGATAAACTCAAAAACTACTGGACCAATTTTAAATATTCTTTCACCAATAGAAAGCTATATTATCTGTGAGTAACAGAGGCTATATTTTATCCCGGTGCGGGCAGTAGCTCCCACGGGACGCGGGAGAAACCGCGGGAAAACAGCTAGTATTAACATAAAATAACATAACTAGGTACAGTCTTGAAAATCCACTTCGGCTTGGACAAATTAAAAAAAATCATTAAAAGTAAGCATCATAAGTATTCAGAAAGATTGCTGGATCGATGTAGATCCAACATAAATAATTTTAATGACTTTAGATAATGCAAAATAATATTTAGAAAAAATACTCACCTATCCTAATATGCTTGACCGGTTCATAAGCCATCCACTCGTACACTTCATCGGACAAGCACAGGACATTGTGTTTCTTGCACAAATTAGCTATTAGTTCCAACTCCTGCTGGGTAAACACTTTGCCCAAAGGATTGTGGGGGGTGTTCACTATAATCATCTTGGTGCGAGGGTTAAAGAGGGACTCCAACTCCTTCTCGTCAAGCACCCAGTCTGCTGATGATATTTCGCCTGATGTTTTTGTCTGGGGAAATTCGTAATAAGTAAAAATCTAAAATATAAGCTCAATAAACATTTTTAGCTTATGAGAAGAAGAATAAGAAGTTATTCTTACAGGACATAAAGCAATAAACCTAGGTTTTCCACCAGCAGACTTGATCATAAAGTCATAGCAATCAAAGAAGGGCTCGATTACGATCACCTCATCGCCTTCGTCCACGTGACCTGGAATCACAAATTAGGTAATCATTATTACTGAAAATAAAAACCTTAATTATAGCTGGTTAATTATTAAATAGAAACGCTATGAAAAACGAAGGTCGTGCGCTCGCGCATAGTAAATATTGATCGTTTCGTGTATTTTGTCATTAAGTTATTTGATAGCTAAAATAGCATTTAAAGTGTTGGGTCAATGTTATCTTTTTTTTAACTCGGTAAAAACGAAGGGGGTGACTTTATCTTAGCTGGGTCAGAGGGCATATGACGCATGTACCTAGTGACTTTTATGGATAATGAAATGAAAAATCATGGTGCTATGGTTATCATAAAATAATTGCGTTGTCATTGAATTATGGTTAGAAATGTCTTATTATAATAAAAGTTCGATATTGCATCATACATATCATTGAGAAAAGATTTTATAATTTATAGTTTTTTGCTTATCTCATTGGATAAGTTCAAAGGAATACAGTTATGTGAATATAACAACAAATATGATTTCACAATAAATCAGTGGAGAAGGTAATTACATGTAACTTTCTAAAGTTGAACCTAAAATCAACATTTCAGTAAAGTAAATCTTTTACAATGTTATACTTATATTTTAATGAGATGATTAAATACTATCTTAAATTATAAATGTCTTTAACCTCTCATAAAACGGTTGAAAATAAACATACATTACTTTGAAACATTATTTTCATCTAACACAAATTACTTATTATGCTATCTTATGCTAACACACTTTAGTTAGATAACAATATAGTTGTAGCATATATTACATACAGTTAACCAGCATATATTAGCTGTAGATAAGAGTATATAAACAATATATTTGCTCACCCAAGATAGCAGAGTACAAAGCCTCGTAAGCACCGAATGTGACTAGGATCTCATTCTGAGGGTTAATTTCTCTGCCTATTAACGGAGAGTATAGTTTTGACAAGTTCTGAATGAGTGGTGGATGACCCTGTCAATAGAAAAAAAAAATAGTAGTTAAGTACATTTTGCAATCATCATTAGATTAGAAGGTGTTTTAATTAAGTGGTTTCTGAAGCCAATAACAATGGGAAAGTATGCTTGATGGATTAAGAAATTTGTAGTAGGTAAGGCTAAAGATTAAGAATATAATGCTACTTATGCATGAGTCTCTTAGTTGAAGCAATAATAAAAATATTCTATGTATTCCTATAAACTATAGAAGTGTACTCTAGAGAGCTTGATCATCTTGGTATAACACCTTTGTAATAAAATATTCCACTAGATGTATAAATGTTTTTTTTTTTTTTTTTTTTTTTTTTTTTTTTTTTTTTCCTATTGCAATCATGCGATCAGTCTTCTGACTATAAGCAGATAAGGTGAGGTTTAAGTGGCGGGTAGGTCACTACTCCCAGTAGAGCAGGACCTTTCTTTTATTTAGTAAACTAAATGTCGAAGATATCACGCCGCTTTTTTAGCCGACGAATGGTCTCAGGTATTGTAAGCTGCCCCGCAAGTTGGTTTGGGTGCTTCTGAAGTCTAATTTTGTAACTGGCAGCATGAAGATTCACTTCCTCTTTCACCATCGGTATGCCGAGTACTTCGTGAACATCTGACATTCTGCTAAACCAGGGTGCATTTGATATTTGTTTTAAGATGTAGTTTTGCACTCTTTGAATAATCATCTTATTGGAGTCGCTGGCGGTACCCCATAGTTGTATCCCATATGTCCATATGGGCTTGAGTATTGATTTATAGATCAAGAGCTTGTTATCTACAGCCAGTTTAGAGTTCCTGCCTAGTAACCAATGCAGGTCCCTGTATTTGGATTTTATCTCCTCTCTTTTTGTCTGGATGTGTTTATGCCAAGTCAGTTTGCGGTCTAAATGCATCCCCAGGTATTTAACTGTTGTGTGGTGTGGTAGTTGCATTCCATTTATAGTCACTGGAGCACAATTTTCCTTGCGCAGAGAGAATGTGACATGCACTGATTTAGACACACTTGCAGCAATTCTCCATTTTCCTAGCCATTTCTCCATCTCATTTAGTTTCCTTTGGAGTATCTGCGAAGCTTGGATGGGACACTTACTCGAAGTGAGTAAGGCTGTGTCATCGGCGAATGTTGCAATTGTAACCCCAGAGCCCTGTGGTAAATCAGATGTGTAGAGAGTGTACAGAACTGGTCCCAGCACTGACCCCTGTGGCACTCCTGCAGATATATCGTAAAACTTTGAGGTACAATCGTTCTCCCGTACCTGGAAGAGTCTATTGGATAGGTACGACTTTAGAATGGCGTAAAATGTGTGAGGTAATAAGTTCTTTATTTTATAGAATAATCCCTTATGCCACACCCTATCAAAAGCCTGTTGGATATCAAGAAAAGCCGCTGAGCAGTATTCTCCCTTTTCAAACGACTTCCTCACTGTTTTGCATACTCTATGCACTTGTTCTATAGTGGCATGTTCCTTCCGAAATCCAAACTGATGGTCAGGTATGACTGATTTTTCTGCAAGGGCAGTGGTGAGTCTGTGTAGCAAGCACTTTTCAAACAGCTTGGACATAACCGGCAGTAAGCTGATTGGCCGGTACGATGATACTTCGTGGACAGGTTTGCCAGGTTTATGTATCATTATAATTTGAGATACTTTCCAGAGTTCAGGGAAATAACCTACTCTTAACATTGCGTTGGCTAGAATGGTAATATATACTATTCCTTTGCGAGGCAGTTCTTCTAAAACTTTTTTGTCGACTAGATCAAATCCTGGGGCTTTGTTGTTATCCATCGACTTAATATTTCTGTAGATCTCTCTAGGAGATATTGAATTTAGAGGTAGATCGAGTTGAAGGTCCTGATTTAAGACAACGTCGATATCTGTCTCATCTGTGTTCGGAATTGCTTTATTTGCTTGGAAAACCTGACTGAGGTGACTCGCAAAAGTTTCCGCCTTACTTAGACTGGATTTGGCCCAGCTGAGATCACTTTTTCGAAGTGGTGGCTTGTGGTAAAGTGGTCGTTTCAGATTTTTGGATGCTTTCCACAACGAGTAGTTGGTTACTTTATTAGCTGATAGGCCTTCCAGATATGTTTGCATTGCCATATCGTTAGCTTCACATATGAGATGTTTGAGTTCGTGGATTGCTCTATTGAACGCTCTTTTGTCATCCGGATGTCTACTTGTGTGCCACACTCGTCTTAGTCTTCGTTTCTCCAGAATTTTGGCTCGTATGGTTTCCGAGTACACTTTACTTTGAGGTGGTCTGTCAGCTATCTCTGGCGTACACTTCCAACAACACTCCTGAATTTCGGCGGTAAGATTTTTTACTGCATTTTCAATATCATCCTCGGTTTTTAGGGATATATTAAGATCAAGCCGCTCGGTAAGTAACTCTCGAAAAGCATTCCAGTCAGTGCGCCTGTTGTATAATTTTAGGGTCCTTCCAATATTTAGAGCAGTTGTGCCAATAGTCAGTATAACCGGGACATGATTAGATGAGGCATCAAGGCATGTTTCGATCTGATGAAAGAGTCGAGACAATCCTTTTACTACGAAGAAGTCAATAACGTCAGGTAGTTTGTTTGGATCACTTGGCCAGTTCGTGGGCTCTGCCGTCGAAATTGTTGTGAGGTTATTTTCATCCAAACTTTTCTTAAGCTCTCTTCCTCTGGTATTCGTGAGTCTAGACGCCCAGTGGATGTTTTTGGCATTCCAGTCTCCTCCAGCTATAAACCGTGTACCTAGATGGTCAAACAGTTCATCATACTGCTCTTTTATGATTTTATGTTTAGGCGGGCAATATATGGCAGACACATTAAAAGTGCCATTACGATCTGCTATACCTACAGTAGCTGCTTGTATGTGCTCTTTTCTGAACTGCGGATGCTCTTGGTGTTGAATACATGATCGTACTATGATGGCTGCTCCGGCATGTCCAGTACCATCTGGGTGGTTAGTGGAATATATATTATAGTTTTGTATCTTGATGCATGTTTTCGCGGTAAGGTGGGTTTCTGATACAAGTAGGATGTCTATGTTGTGTGTGTGGAGAAGTACTTCAACCTCATATTTATTTGGAGCTAGTCCATCTAGGTTCCAGGTCGCAATCTTTAATGATGTCATTTTGTTGAGTTGGACAGTAGTGTTGTCATGAGATTAATAAGGGTACTCATCTGTTGGAGGAGAAGTTCAAACATTGAAGATTGTTTTAAGAGCATTTGTTCGATTCTATTACTTGTTGAAGTATCAGCTTCTTGTTCAGATGTTTTAGTTTTCAATATGTCAGCGTAACTCATTGGTTTACGGTTAGGGTCTGTGTTTGTTCGTTGTGCTTTGATAAGATCTAATTTATTAATAGAGGGATCCGTCGGAGACTGCATGTTATGGCCGATAGCTGCCTGTGGATTCCTTCTGGCAATATGCTCCGATTGTTTGCTTGATCTTCTAGCGAGTATCTCCTTATAAACTTCGCAGCCCTTGTAGTTCGCCGGGTGAGCGCCATGACAGAGAGCACATTTTGCAGGAGTATTGCGGTCAGTCTTAGGGCATTCCGAAGTCCTGTGAGATTCAGCACATTTAACGCACCTATGTGGCCTCATACAGTTGTTCTTAGAGTGCCCATATTGTTGGCACCTCTGACACTGAACAATAGTTTTGGATTTGCGGGGATGTTCTATTTTAACTTTTTGGTTAAAAATGTACTGTATGTTTTGGATATTTCGGTTGTGGATGCTTTGTTCAACGTTTACAAAGAAAGTGGAGGTAGGTATTTTGTCCGGGCCATAGCGAGCATTGATTATCTCGCCAACTACTTTGTTGTTGGAGGATTCAACTACTTCTTTTATAGCTTGGTGCGGGGTGGTGTGATGCAGGTCTTTAATTACAAAGCGGTAGCACTTCTTATCTTTCGGTGTAAATGTATGCCCAATAAGTCCGTTGTCTCTTATTATGTTAATAACTTGCTTGTAGCTCTCTGTTGAATTAACCATAACACGAAGAAGATTTTTGTTGACAACCCTGAATTTAAACTCTGCAGGGCTTACGATTGGTTCTATCAGTTTTGTAAGTTCATTAACGTCCTCAATCCCATAGAGTATGATTGGCGGAGGTCTATTAGTTGCAAGAGGCTGAATATTCTCATCTTCCGTTATGTCAACAGGTAGATTAGCAAATCTGTTTGCAGAGGTACATGCACTGGGAGGAGATAGTTCGGAGACCTTACGCTTTTTTGATGAGAGCACACGCTGCCAAGCAGGAGGTTGTTTTCCTGTGTGAGACGGTGTATCCAGACCTTCTATTACAGTCTGATTCGATGTTGTGCTCGAATTAAGCATACTGGGAACTGTTGTTGTAGAATTGGCTCTCTGTTTGTTGAAGAGAGAAGGGTGAAACACTTGTTGAGTCAAAGCCTTTTTGTTGTTGTTGGAAGCGGTCGCACACACCTGAGGCATAGGTGGAGATTTTTTTTGATTTGGGGAGGGGTTTCCCGGTCCCACTAAATTTCTACCATTTTCGGAGCTCATGGTGGAATTTCAAATATTATTTATATTGCAACACTTTACCAAATGTCAGATGACATATTGTCATAGTGGAGACAATAATTATAAAATTTTATGAGGGTGGTTTTAGAAATTTTTTAAGAGGTGATTGTCACTCAAGGATTTTGGGCACAGTTTTCTGCTTTAATCACTGATCACTTTGTGTCACTAACAATGTCACATAAAAAACACTGACTACAGAATGTATTTATCACTACTTCACATAGATTTGGACAGTTTTACACTTAGAATCACTTAAATCTCCAACAGCACTTTCGCGCGTGTTGACAGTTGACAGGTGTATAAATGTAAATAAAATAAAAAGTCTATACATACAAATCCCCTAGTATATTGGTTAAGCAGTGGGTTTGGGCCAGTGGCGATGTCTCCCAGTGCCTTAGTGACATGTTTGGGAGCATGATAGTCCGGGAACCCCTGGCCTAGGTTCACTGCGGGCTTGTATTCTGCTGCCAGTTGGATGTATTCCACCCTGGATATGAGTTGGAAGATAATTAAGATATTCTTTTATTTATAAATACTTATTTTAAATAAGTTCTAACAAACAGGCTATTCTTCCAGTTTAATATTTACACAGATAAAAAACTTAAGAATGTAATATTAAAGTGAATTAAGTCCGATCATAATTACTAAGCTCATCATTAATTTATTAGGTAAAAATATGAAAATTAACAATAGCCTTCATTTATAATTGCCAATTACTCTCTCAAGCTGCTTATGTAACAGCAATAAAACACAACAATTATGATAACTTATTAACAAGGCCTGTGCTAACAAGTAGGTAATAAATTAAAAAAAAAACCAAATTCAACTTACCACACACTTTTTTCTCCAGCTCCATATCGCGCAGGTAACTTGAATTTGTCTGCCATCAAAGAAGTTGTACAACTCAGATTTCTAACTACTTTTTTAATATTCTCCGGTTTCACAACACCGTTCCGACCTCGCACAGCCACGTACAATGATCTCCCCAACCTAAACATCATATATAAATGATAAAACAGATAAATGAGAAGCAGTCAACATAACCTATTGTGACATGACAGAAAAATAGACCGGAATGTCAAGTCATGAAGTCAATTAAAATGATAAGAAAGTCTTACTTCAATTCTAATTGGTTTGATGGAAGCTAATCAGTATTCATCCGAAATTAGTAAACAGTATCAGATGTAGGGACACGAACAAAGTATCGATGCTTTGTGGTATCGAGTACATTCCAGTTCGATACCGATACTTTTGTACTCGATACTTTGCATTCGATACTTTTATTCAATAAGTACTTTTTCCCAGGTATCGTATCGAATGAAGAATTTAATTTAACAGCGCTTTCTAGCTCACTCATTGAAAACTTTTTAAGACATTCTGTCTTAACTCATTCTTAACGGCCGGTCGTTCGTAGTTCAATTCCTAATTAATCATTCTTCACTCTGTGCACTCGTTCACTTACTTGTTCAGTTTGTTGTTGTTTTTAAAATACGGTACGAATACGGAATGGGATCTTTAATCTACTACGCGGGTGAAACTGTGGGACACTGCTAGTTTTTAGTATACCTCAAATAACTTAATATTGTTTCCTTTTGCTACATTTTCGATTTGTTTAATTCATTCCATTTTCCATTTTTCTATTATTCTATTAAAGGAGATGGCCAAATTTTCATAGTAAAAAAACCCAGAATCGACAGCAACGAAATGGGTACCAATGGGTTCATTATGATAGACCTTTGATGGTGCCAAAAAGTCCAGCCTGAAATCCATGGGGTATAGGAGCTATATCATATTTTCACAAAAATAGGTTATGTTGAATTTATGTTGATTTTAAAGATTATTTACATAAAGGACCGTAAAAAACAAGGTATACTAACATTATACATGCGAATATAATATCACCATAGTTACAGAGTTTGCCAGGTAATGAAAAGGTCTCGAGTTTGACCCCTCCCATTGCACTATTGATATGAACCACTCCAGATACGATTAAGTACCGACCTTACCTACTTGAAGAGGTTTTCCTGTTATGTGTTAACTTCTGAACTGGCAAAGGTTAATTAAAAAAAAAAAAAAACTTAGAAGTTTTTTTTAGTCATCATTCGCATTAGTGAAAAGTTCTCGTCAACGCGAATAATATAAGCCCAAACACGAGGTAGTTATTATTTACCATTGCCGAGTTCCCTTGACCTTCTCTATTCTCCATCATCAGGTCAGCTCTAAACCTTCACTCGTGTATAGTGCTAACAGACATACACCTGAGTGTAAAGTTTTTACCCTATGCAAAACTTCTAATGAACAGCAAATAGAAAAGTTAAGCTTTTTTATGTACTAAAATCTTCATTGAAAAAACCTTGTAAAAAGAGAACCCCATGGTTTTTAGATGATATGAAATACTTTTTGTAATCTACACATTATACTGAATCCAACCATATATACGAAGTTTCTGTCGACTCTGGGTTTTTTTTTGGCCATCTCCTTTGTGGTACCAATACCATTTGATTTTATGTCCTGCTGAACTGAAGTAAAGCTGACATTATTTACTGACTGATATTGACCTAGCAAATATTGATTTAAAAAAGTACTCGATACCTTGAAGTATCGATACTTTTGTTTCGATACTTTAATGAGTACGATACTTTGTTATCGATTCTACTCATGAGTACGATATCGATACTTTTGCTTCGATACCGTGTCCCTAATCAGATGTTTAATCACAGAACATATAAACCGTGTTTGATTATGCTGCCGTGTTTAGAAGTTTATGTAATCTTTGTAAATTGTTCAGACGTCACAGTCAACATAAATAAACCGGCAGAAAAATGTTGGTTGTGCCTACTGTGGACTGTGATTAGATAAATTGTATATTTGGTTTTGTTTTGATGTGTTTCGTCTTGAGGGTGGGATACGATCACGAACGAATGTTTATTAGATGATTCCAGTTCTAGTTACCTGCGTAAAGTTAACGAATAGATACTCCTGCCCTTTGGAAGTTTTCAATTTGAAATAGGAGCTGCATCTTGATAAGCATTGATTTTGGTTTCAGAACGATTTGATTTATTTCAAAATGACAGTATTTTGTTAAGTGTTGCTAGATTTTGTTGTTTTGTTGCACGGCACAAGAAAATAATTTATGCGAAGTTGCCGCTGAAAACGATTAGTTTTATTAAGCTACTAGCTTTTGCCCGCGACTTCGTTCGCGTGGAATAGTGACTTCCAGCAGATTTTTGGTTTGACCAATAGATGGCGCTATATGTCCGGAATAAATTTTATTTTTTTATTTCTTTGTAATAAAAACTATCCTATGTCCTTTCTCAAGTCCCAAACTATGTCTGTACCAAATTTCACACAAATCGGTTCAGTAGTTTAGGCGTGAAGAAAAGACAGACAGACAGACAGACAGACAGACAGAGTTACTTTCACATTTATAATATTAGTTAGGACTAGCTTTTGCCCACGACTTCGTTCGCGTGGAATAGTGACTTCCGGCAAATTTTTGGTTTGACCAATAGATGGCGCTATATGTCCGGAATACATTTTATTTTTTATTTTCAATTTTTTTGTAATAAAAACTATCCTATGTCCTTTCTCAAGCTCCAAACTATGTCTGTACCAAATTTCACACAAATCGGTTCAGTAGTTTAAGCGTGAAGAAAAGACAGACAGACAGACAGACAGACAGACAGACAGACAGACAGAGTTACTTTCGCATTTATAATATTAGTAGGGATTGCATAGCTTCTATCGCAGTTATAATTACATAGTTACCTCTTGTAGTAAGAGCTCCAATCATATTAAGAGCTTATGTTATAAAAATGTATTTTATGGATCCGAACGAAAATAAGTTTGTTTATTATGTTTTCACTGTAAAACGGCTGAACCGATTCTAAGGAAAATTGGTGCAAAGATAGATGCCACTTATTTTGAAGACGGTTGAGATCATTTTAATATGTAGGTTTAAATGTTGGGTTTAAATAATTTCCATGAAAACCACAAAATCTCCAACGTTGTAAATCAATTTTCAATAAAAGGCATATAGAGAATATACCATAAATTGCAAGATTTTCCCGCGCTTCTAAGATGTCAATGTGTATCAGAGACAAGGGCGAAAACCTCCTTTCCAACTCAATGAAGGTTTGGTAAATAAAATTAGGGGCTTAGGACTTAGGCCTCCTCTGGTTGGTACGACACGATTTTGTGTTGAGTAAAACTTTGTTTGTTGGGATTTTGATGTTGTAAGAGGCTTATGTCACATAGCAACAAGATTTTTGAAGATAATGTTATTTACTGTGTTCGGTTGACTATCTTTATGGAGCTTTAATATATAATATCTTACTATCTATATTTTCAGCCTACCGTAGTAAATTCGGTGGCCATAATATAATTCGTCAATTTTCTACACAAATACAGGCAAAGGTATCAAATCTATCACTATGCCAACTATTCGCGCCGCTAACAAAGGAGATCCAATACGAAGATTTATGGTTCACAATTAATTCGGCTTACCTATTCTACATGAAGCATATTGAGAGAAATGAGGTCACAGCATTTATAACCGAGATTTGGTAATAAATCTAATTTGTGTGGAATATAGGAAATTGAAAATGTAAGGTGGTTTTGCAAAATATATGAAATGAAATGAAATGAAATTGTTTATTTTGCAAGTTGGACATTACATCACTTTTACACGTCATTTTAAGAACGCTGAGGCCGGCATTTCCTAACTGACTGATCCCTGAGAAGAAACGCCGAAACAAACTCAAGGGTCATAGTCTCTTTTAAAGTCCAAACATATTATAAATGAAATAATTATGTGTGAGTGTCACCATGTACGCGGTCTGGAATGGCCTTTTGAGGAAAGAGCCACATCAGGCTGGAGCTGACCAGTCCCAACAGACGGCACGCATGCATCAGTCGTCGTGTAGCTCAACCATATCTTAGGGAGCTCAACGACCTGTCACACGACGATACCAGATCTGCAGAACATTTGCGTAGGCCAATCAAAAATACTCAAACCCGCCAGACAGTATTTATGTTATAAGAATATATAATGTTGCTCGCATACACGATACTCACATTCACAATAATAATAATAAATTAAAAAAAATACAATTATAACATATAAATGTCAATAAAAAGAATGTCATTAATAAAAAGTTATCTGATGATAATAATATTTAAATGTCAAAAGTAACAATACACAGGCATTTAAAAAGATATCACTCACTAAGCGAGCAGCTCATTCCCAAGCTTCTTTATCATTTAAATAATCAGATATTTTGTAATATCCTTTTTTCAAAAGTTTGGATTTTATATGATTTTTAAATTTCCTGATAGGTAAGTCACGAACCGCTTTGGGAAGTTTATTGTAAAAGCGTATACATTGACCCATGAACGAGTTGCTTACTCTGTGGAGGCGAGTAGCATGTACAGCAAGATTATGTTTATTCCTAGTATTTATGCTATGAACATCAGACATTAGAACAATGTAATTCTTTCGACGTATCGCAGGTTCCTTTTATGTATGGAGACATGTTAGATGGTTTATTTTAAAAGATATTTCAAAAGGTTTCGTTAGATCGCTATGTTTTTGCATCTGAGGCCATATGAGCGCTTTGAAAAATATTGTAAGTATTGGTCTGGTTACTAGCCGTTTTCCCTCAGTTTTACCCGCGTCCTGTGGGAACTACTGCCCGTACCTGGATAAAGTAAAGCCTATGTATGTTACTCAAGATTAGGATAGCTTTCTATCGAGGAAGGAATTTTTGAAATCGGTGCTGTAGTTTTGGAGCCTTAAGGGTACTAACAAACAGAAAATAGTTTCCTTTTAACTATATTAGTAAAGGAAGTATCTAGTAGATTATGGTATCTGTAGTACTTCAATACACGAAGACTCAAAGCGTAGGTATGCCTGTTTGTCGTTCACTTAGCAGCTCTCATAGTTTACGAGCGACCAGGGATCGCCCTACTTACCTATCTGTCTAGCAACACATACATTATATGGAACCATCACTCCAAAATTCTTGTACATTATCAACTAGCCAGACTTATTCCCCATGAGACATGTCAGGGGCCCGATTCTCCTAAGTTAATAATGTCAAAATCGAATAGAAATCGAATCGCAATATGATCGCAATAGCAGTTTTAACCATATCGGGCATTCTGCTACTAATAAAAGACCAATCGTATTCGATTGACATTTGATTGGTGTGCGATTGGTCTGCTATTTTGGTGATTTTGGTCTATACGGTAGTTTGCTGTATAAATCATTTTGCAATCGTAAATCATTTGCAGACAAAATGATTCATTATTGAATGATGGAAAAGGATAAAACGTTTATTTCAAAGAAAAAATAGCGGAATGCCACATACGCTTCAATCGTAATCGAGTCGGGATTGGATCTCAGTCGAATCGAGTCGAACGTGAATCGTATGGCCATCCTCCGAGCCTTTTTCCCAATCCTGTTGGGGTCGGCTTCCAGTCTAACCGGATTCAGCTGAGTACCAGTGCTTTACAAGAAGCGACTGCCTATCTGACCTCCTCAACCCAGTTCCCCGGGCAACCCGATACCCCTTGGTTAGACTGGTGTCAAACTTACTGGCTTCTGACTACCCGTAACGACTGTCAAGGATGTTCAATGACAGCCGGGACCTACAGTTTAACGTGCCATCCGAAACACAGTCAATGGTGTCTAAGATATACTTAGAAAGTACATACAAACTTAGAAAAGTTGCATTGGTACTTGCCTGACCTGGGATCGAACCCGCGCCCTCATACTTGAGAGGTTGGTCCTTTACCCACTAGGCCACCACGACGGTTCGGACGAGAACGTGAATCGTATGGCGCTTAAGTAAAATTAGGAGAATCGGGCTCCTGGTCTAGTTTGACGTCATTAAAGACACATCATGCATAGGCTTCAGTAGAGCAGACTGCCTACTCGTTAGTATTCCTTTCAGAAGTAAAAAGGACGACTTGGAAGTCAAAAATTGCGTATCATGAAATTAGCAATCTTAGAGTTGTCGGTATATAGGTGTTTCGTGGACATAACAGCGTGCATGGTGATCTATGCAAAACTTATATTTAAGGCATGGTTTTTTGGGTAGTTGCATGTAACCAATCACCAATGACTATTGCCACATTCCAGAATAAATCCTTTTTGAGAGACCAACGAAGAAATGCTCTGCTTCTGTTTACATTCTAATCAAAAGGAAAAGAAAGCCAAAATGCCGAGAATTAATACTCTTAATCTAGCCCTAATTCTTTCTTATTATGTCTACTCGTAATTTAAACGAAATAAGGGATAGGCTTAAGCTGATGATGTCCTCCTAGCCGATTATCGGCTATTCCTTCACTCTCATAATCCGATGGGACGGCTATCCGACACGACCGGAGAGAGATCAGGCGCAGGACCGACATTAACGTGCTCTCCGATGCACGGGTGAATCAATCACCAACTTCCAGACCACGGGCTGCTTTGTGAAAGTTTAAGAAAATCCACAAAGCCATTTCGGCCCGACCCGGGAATCGAACCCGAGACCTCGAGCAGAGCAGCCGCGCTTGCGACCACTAGACCAACGAGGCAGTCAAAGGCTTAAGCTATGCGGTGCCCAGCAGTAAGTCATTCAATAGACAGATGTGGCAACATAAAATCACATGAGTCCTATTTTTTAAGTTGTAAATAAATTCGCTTTTTACATCACAGGAATATTGAACATTGCATTTATTGAGCGAATATTAAATTTCAGCCCTATTGTGTTACCAGTTTACCAGGCTTCCACGTGGAGTGTTCTGCTATTTATGCATAGATAGACTGGAATTTTATTGGTTAAACCACTGATATATAGATAAATATCATGTAGCTGAATGGTATTAGGTATATGTTATTGCAACGCAGTCACAATATTTTAGAGGGAAATCAAACTCAGGTTGGAAAAAAAAATGGGGGATTTAGCGAGAAACCAATTGTAGGTAGTATTGTTTAATGTTGTTTTTTTTTATATGTTAAGTTTACTTACGTTAATAATTCTCGATACGGTTTTTGTCGGCGAGAATAATTTTTTACACGCATCATAGGTATATCCATCTCTATATTTCAATATTCCACCAAAATAGTCAGAGTTAGATATGTAGGTACTCATATTATTAAGCAATGATGTTTGTTTGTTTTTGTTGGCTTTATACATCTACATAAGCAGGCAGGCAAATATAGGTAGGTAAGTAGGTATGATTCTGCACATTGAGGAATTGGGGTAAACGAGTTCTAGAGTGGAGACCACGCCTCGGCAAACGTAGTGTAGGACGTCCTCAGGCACGGTGGAGTGATGACTTGCGCAAGACGGCTGGCAGGAGCTGGATGCGAGAAGCCGAAAATCGATCTCAGTGGCGAGCACTTGGAGAGGCCTATGTCCAGCAGTGGCCTGCGATAGGCTGATGATGATGATGATGATGATGAAGTAGGTATGTAGGTAAATATTGGAATTTTCTACATCTTCACCTAACTTAGAACATAGAACTAACATTTATGTATGTTGACATAACAGATTCCGTATTCAATGCATCCCTACACACTTGACACAGACACGAGTTTATGTCGTACTGCACTAGGTACACCTGATATTTGCTCCGGTACATCGAGCATTGCAATTTCCGTGTCAATGCGATTCCTGGCACGTGCAATGTTATGCCTAGGTATTTATAGGCGCAATGTGGCTTTACTGTTCAAGTAGAAACTTAAATTAGGGACTTCATAATTGGAGAGATACTGGTTTATCTATTTGAATTTTATTTGACCTCACAGATTGTTAATTTGTTTTTTCAATGATGTATTTTGGACTGCAGATATTGCTTCGGTACGTCGAGCATTGCAATTTCCGTGTCAATGTAATTCCTGCGCCTGGCCGCAGCACGTGCAATGTCATGCCTATTTATAGAAGCAGTGGTGATCTAGTCTTCAGGTGGAAATTAGGGACACAATAATAATAATTAGTGGGCGCTGTGTTTTGACAGTTAAGAGACCAGTTTCCCTAAGTACGGAATTTTAAAATTGTTAGTTCTGTTTGATCTCATGGATATTTATTTTAACAATTTGTTCGTATTTCTCAAGAAGAGGCTTAAACAGATTTTTAGACGTTAGAGATTAAGTTTTTGATAATATGAAAACGTGAACTTAATTTGTCAGAATTAATACCTAAATAAAACATATATTTTGTGCCGGTTTCTTCTTCCACCGTGTAACAAGACCGTGTTCATTCCAGTCACGTTTTCCATTTCCGTTTAATATCTTATTTTGCAATGAAAATGAAAACTACTCTTTTTCTTTTATTTTATTTTTAATAAAAGGTATGAAAATCAAATAGGCGTTGAAAAATATTTTAAGGATTACCTGAATTGCTGAAAGGGATTTGGTTGAATACAATTTTCACTATCTATGCTGTTTTTAACCGACTTTGAAAAGGGAGGTTCTCAGGTTGACTTCTATATCTGCACGATTATCTTACGTTTTGCTGAACCGGTTATGATGCGGTCTTTAGGATAGTTTTTGTAGACATGGAGAAGATTTTAGATTGATTATTGAAGTCAGCTATTTTTTTTTGAAAAACGTTTTTATTATTCAGCATCTAGGTATAAATTCTGAATATGTCTGCGTAGGTTTTAGTTAAAATACATAATGTTTTTAAAGTTTATTATCTGTCTGGCGGTTTACAGAGCTCTTATACAGCCTACGCAAATGGGCAATGGTTTCTCGAAATAAGTTTGTCATGCTTTTAAAGTTATGTGACGTGGAAAGAAACAAAAATTCTAGCGTGGACATTGGACATTGAACTTGAAATAATAATTGAGATTATTTTTTTTAAGAAAGACAGACATGTGTTGCTGGAGAGTTGGTTGCCACTTCTTCTTACCAGTAATATTAAACACTAGCCGTTTTCCCGCGGTTTCACCCGCGTCCCGTGGGAGCTACTGCCCGCACCAGGATAAAATATAGCCTATGTTACTCGCAGATAATATAGCTTTCTAATGGTGAAAGAATATTTAAAATCGGTCCAGTAGTTTTTGAGTTTATCCATTACAACCAAACAAACAAACAAACAAAGTTTTCCTCTTTATAATATTATAGTATAGATAGGAAGTGGTGAAGGATGGCCGTTTTTTTATTGTCTGTCTAATTCTGACGTTTGAAAAGTGCTGTTTTTTAGTCTACCTAGGTACTACTGAATAAATGATTTTTAATTCTGATGGACATTAAAATTCTAGAAACAGGTAATGTCTGATTTATTATCGCTTTGTTTCATAACGTCAGTATTTTAGTGCTTACCTAAGTTTTTTATTTTATTTGAATATAATTATGCTTCCTGTTTTTTTTATAGGTGTATTTAACGTGTGTAAGGCTGTTGGCGTGCCAATAATGATACCTAAATAAATGAATAAAAGTTCCTTTGGAAACAGACATATTTTTACCACATACTGTCCAGTATTTAACCGTATTCGACAAAAGGCCATAAGTACATTTCTCCTTTGTTAAGACCACCCTGCTACGCCGTAGCGCGCGTAGCGACGCACGTCATGCTACGCGGTTTTCGTAGCAGTAATGTGGATCTACGTCATACTCAACCATTGCGTGGTCGTTATGGCAGAATTATATTGCTCATTGCGTACTTCGTCCAAATTATTATGTGAAATTATGACGTAAACATAAGTTTAAATAGATTACTCAGTAATACTCAGTTGTGTGGGTGTATGTTTCTTGAGTTAGGAAATATTTATTTAAATTATCACAAGGGATTACATTAAAAATATTTTTATTTGGATCTACTTTTTTATGTAGGTATTTAAAATCCTTCTTATGGGCGTCTTCTCGTATAGAAAAGATATGAGCTCTATTCATGATTCGTTTGCCTGTAACTCATTCGTGGTTATCCCGTTGTAATATTCTAAAGCTTATAAATGGTTTTATTTTATTTATTTACAATAGATAATAAATTGTGTCTTGCGCATATTTGCGCTCCACGCACAATAAAATATTCATTGATTATTATCTATTTATTTTACAAAATCCTACCTGAAATCATAAAGCAAGCTCAAAGAACATAATTAAACCTCCACTGTAAAAGCCTTTTTAAGTTCAATTACCTTTTCGGCACAGTGTTGCCAGCCTAGAGGGAGCAAGTTTACATCGCATGATCGCTAAATTAGTTTTTCGCGCGAAACTATTCGAAGCTAACTACAAACTAACTACTAATTTATCATGGCTGTATACCTTTTCATATAGACCGACTCCGATACGATTGCGACGTTGTGATTGGTAGATAGGATGCAGGCGTATATTATTCTGAATTATTCAGCAATTACCGCGGTTGTTTATTCTAATAGCACACTTTTTAAGAGCAATTTTCAGGTGTTTGTTGTCTCCTGTATAATGATTTCGCTTTTGTCATGAACCTAAACTAAAATCTATCAAACACTATTAACGTTTGAGCATTTATCCGTGCTTTTGATAGTTCAGTAGCGCAGTTGGAGTAGTGGGAGACATCGATGTAAAAACGGATAACAAATAGACACGACAGAGAAAATAACTAAAGTATTTATAACTAGCTGTTGCCCGCAACTTCGTCTGCGTGGGCAATATAGAATAGTCAAAATACTACTTATCCCGTAGGTGCATTCTTTCACGTGACAGTATAATTAGGATTAGCACTTAGCAGTCGCATAGATTCAATGATCAAGGTTGTGTTGTGGATGTGACCATTTATCTAAACAAAAGAAGTAAAGTTTGTGACGTTGTGAATATCTCTGGATCTAGTCAGCCAATTTGGAAAATTATTACGTATAGTGCGTAAGTAATTTTCACAGGAAACAGCTATAATCTATGTCTATATGCTTTGAGTCTGACAAAGCTGTCATTTGTACATTTTCTGCAGCTGCTGTGACTAATCAAAAGCCAGAAAGTCTGTCAGTCTTACCATGGATAATGTCTTGTAATGTGACTGGATTGAAGAGAACAGATAGGTAGTCGCTCCAAGCAAAACATTGGTACTCGAACAGATTCGGCGACTGGAAGCCAACACCAACATAGTTGGGGAATAGCTGGATGGATGATGAAATGAGTCATCATCATCAGCAGGCGCATAGGGTAGGATAGTTTCACTTACTCACTATGGTAAGGCTGACCCCAAATTAGGCGTGCGCGATCCTCGGGCGTGTGAGTAGCGCGGGCGTCGCGAGCGCGCTGCGTGAACATCGCGTTTTGCTGCCCTGCGGCATGTGTGAAGAGTGCAAGCGACGCGCTCGCGGCGAGCACGCGGCGCTCGAGTTGCGTTCTTACCCCTTCGCCCGCTATCCCCACCGCCCGCTAAACGCCTTAGCAGTTAAACGTCAAGGAGAGCGGCGCGTGCGCGCCGCGAGCGCGCTACAAATGCCGCAGGGCAGCAAAACGCGACGCTCACTCAACGCGCTCGCGACGCACGCGCGGCGCCCGCGCTACTCACACGCCCGAGGATCGCGCACGCCTAATGTGGTGGCCTAAGCCGGGACTCCACCGAAATGTTTGCATTAGTTCACGAATAGGCAAAATGTACGTATCTGAGAGAGTCCACTTCATGTGTTCGTACTTGAAACCTGCAGTTTTGCCAAGATTTTCAAAATGTACGCTCGCAATTTGTCATTTCTTGGTGGAGCCAGCAAATCAAAAGAAACATAAGTGTTGTAGGTATACTGTGCGTCACTACCGCACACTGCGAAAATTTCGCTCTTGCGGAGGACGTTTATATACCATATTTTGTGTCACACGTAAACAGGACGACAGTAAGTATCCACCGAAACACTTTCAAAGATCTGATGAACGAACAAATCAGACCTGACTTGGTCACCTGGGCCAATCAGAGCTCTATGAAGCGATAATACGCTTTGGCTCCTACTGTTATTGTGGTTTCTGAAAATTTATTCACCTCATTCAACGATGAATGTAATTCTGATGGTACTATTAAGAACACTTGCTTAGCGCAGAAGCTGACGTTGGCAGGTCAACTCTTTTGACTTCTCGAATAGGATACCATTGGTTTTTGTGCAATGCACACCTGCAATGCATTCTGGATTAGGATAGGATATAGGTGGATAGGATTTGCAACAGAGAACAATTCTGTCTTTGTAATTGAATGATATCAAAAGTCGTGGTGGCCTAGTGGGCAAAGAACCAACCTCTCGAGTATGAGGGCGCGGGTTCGATTCCAGGTCAGGCAAGTACCAATGCAACTTTTCTAAGTTTGTATGTACTTTCTAAGTATATCTTAGGCACCAATGACTGTGTTTCGGATAGCACGTTAAACTGTAGGTCCCGGCTGTCATTTAACATCCTTGGCAGTCGTCACGGGTAGTCAGAAGCCAGCTAGTCTGACACCAGTCTAACCAAGGGGTATTGGGTTGCCCGGGTAACTGGGTTGAGGAGGTCAGATAGGCAGTCGCTTCTTGTAAAGCACTGGTACTCAGCTGAATCCGGTTAGACTGGAAGCCGACCCCAACATAGTTTGGGAAAAAGGCTCGGAGGATGATGATGATATCAAACGTAGTTTTATATAAAAGGTTTTTTTTTAGACTTGGCTCGGGTCTAACTGAGACTGTTCGTAATCGTGAACAGTGTATTAATTGCGATCGGAAGTTGAAAGTAAGCATGTCTCTGGTATGCGACGCGTATTTTGTACGTTTTCAGACGCGATAAGGCAGCTCCCATTTCTTATCTGCACTTTGTATCTGGGCTGGTTTTTAAAGCTACAGAAGCCTACATTATCTCACGCTTAGCAGCGCTTGCGAGAGATAGATCCTGATTTCTTCTAGGATTAAGTTTTCATATTTTGCATCAGAAAAAATAATACTACTCACTCAAAGTAATTTGTTTAAGGCCACCACATTAGTGGAAGATAAGCTAAACTATGTTTATGAAAAAATCCTGATATGAACTCCATCTGTAACTTTAAATTATAATTAATTGTTATACTAAAGTCATCATTTTTGACATAATGTTCAAAAAATAATTTAGATGGCACCGTTTTAAATTTGGCTGAGATCTATTAATTTTCCTTTCATCAAGGTAATAATTATAGTTGGATTTTGATGTGGCACGGCAAACTGACAAACACTATTGAAATGTCTATCGAAAAATTACACTACGTGTTAAAATATGGTGAATTACGGAAAATACACAACTCTATCTATTGAAATAATAGTATATAAAGAATGTAAATGGTAATTCATTGTTATTTACCACCTCGCTTCTTGATGTATTTTATTTACCACAGATGGAGCTACTTTAACCTGTACTGTTTTGTCAAACAGGTTGCGTGTCGTAATATTTTACATCTTGAATTCACTAAATTAATCATATCTTTTGATAGAGTGAACCGATTTCGATGAAACAAAGCCTAAGTAATACCCCAAGTTACGTAGAACTTTTGTATATAAGCATTGTCTGCATTAAATTCGTAGATTTTACGTGAATCCCGAACAAACAATCACTTTCTACAGATTTATTATATGTATAGATTTGGTATGATAAATTACTGTTTATATTCCTTAAAAGTTAGTATTTATAGTTCTTTCAAGAAACGTAAACCGTTAAAACAACTTAATTTTCATTCAACATTTACCCTTTTTCTAAGATGTTTGAATTGTTAATAAGCAAAAAGCCATTTACACGTGGCCACAAAAGAATAGACCGAACTCGTGTCGCCTTCACTAAACACCTTCTTCAGTCTGACTGACGTCGCACGGGCCCTATTTGAACGGGAGGTCTACCCTCCTATTTATAATTAATATTCATGCAAACGTAATCACCAATCCGAAACCCTTTTTACTTAATTGACCTCCTAATTACAAATATACACGAAAGGTCAGTTTTTAAAAGGGACCGTTCCTAGCTCGCTAATTTAGGGATACACATTCGAAGAATGTGCTTATTTATACAATCTTTATATAGAAGATAATCGTGTTAGTTATACTGAAAATAAGAGACAAGATATAAGATATTTTTAGGGTTCCGTACCCAAAGGGTAAAACGGGACCCTATTGTTTTCGCTCCTCTGTCCGTCCCTCCGCCCGTCCGTCCGTCCGTGCGTCCGTCTGTCACCAGGCTGTATCTCATGAACCGTGATAGTTAGGGAGTTGAAATTTTCACAGATGATGTATTTCTGTTGCCGCTATAACAACAAATACTGAAAACTAGAATAAAATAAATATTTCGGGGGGCTCCCATACAACAAACGTGATTTTTTTGCTAATTTTTGCTCGATCGATATCCATAAATAGATATATAATATTAGTTTGGATGGTACGGAACCCTACGTGCGCGAGTCCTCGCACTTGGCCGGTTTTTTTTTGTCACCATGAGGCTACGGGAACAGTTTATCTCAGTACGCGGGTGAAACAGCGGGCAGAAGCCAGGGTTATATTTTTAACTAGCTTCTGCCAGCGGTTTCACCCGCATCCCGTGGGAACTACTTCCCGTACCAGGATAAAAAGTAGCCTATAGCCTTCCTCGATAAATGGGCTATCTACTACTGAAAGAAATTTTCAAATCGGACCAGTAGTTCCTGAGATTAGCGCATTCAAACAAACAAAGAAACTCTTCAGCTTTATAATATTAGTATAGATGTTGATTTTCGGTAGTTTTGGAGTGAAAACTGGACAAACGGACACAGTAAGATACTTTCGCATTTATGATAATAAGGTTTTCCGTCCTTGAGGTGTCCCAAGTTATACTTGTAACGTATATACAAGAAACTTAAACAAAGTTCAGGTAATGTTGGTTAAATTACTGTATGTAGGTAAGTACTTTGTAAATAAAACTTAGGTAGTTTCATAGTTTTGTGGAAGGAAAACTGAGCATAGATTTTTGATACAGAACGGTTTCATTTGAACATAAAACCGATTTCAATAATATACCGACGTTCTCCTAAGTCTCACAAATACTATGCTGAAAACCGCATCAAAATCGGTCCCGCCAAACGCGAGAAAAATCGAAAAATCGCGCACAGACATACATACATACACGTCAAACTGAGAACCTCCTTTTTCAAGTCAGTTAAAAATAAAATTTCAATAGGTACCTAATATCTAATTCTCGTTCCAAGTATTGCGTACGTATTTGCCTGAATGGAGTCTAAACATGTCTTCGGGGATATTATTGTAATATTGTTACTACAAATTGTATTTAATGAGATTCTGAGAAATCTGTTCCAAATAGGGAAGAATTACAAGAATTCATTTAATCTGTTTCAGGAATGCGATAATCAGATTATTGAAAGATATTGAATCTTTTGACCTTTCACGCCTTCGATTGAAATTTATTATGTACTAGCTGTTGCCCGCAACTTCGTCTGCATGGGCAATATAGAATAGTCAATTATTACGTATGGTGCGTAAGTAATTTTCACAGGAAATAGCTATAATCTATGTCTATATGCTTTGAGTCTGACAAAGCTGTCATTTGTACATTTTCTGCAGCTGCTGCGACTAAGCAGAAGCCAGAAAGTCTGTCAGTCTTACCATGGATATCGTCTTGTGTAGTTGACTGGATTGAAGATAGATAGATAGGTAGTCGCTCCAAGCAAAATATTAGTACTCAAACAGATTCGGTGACTGGAAGCCCAACACCAACATAGTTGGGGAATAGCTGGATGGATGATAAAATGAGTCATCATCATCAGCAGGCGCATAGGGTAGGATAGTTTCACTACTGGGGAGAAACACTTGTATGACTTGACTTGTATGAATTGGGGATTTTCTGTGCACTTACTTACTATGGTAAGGCTGACCCCACATTAGGCGTGCGCGATCCTCGGGCGTGTGAGTAGCGCGGGCGTCGCGAGCGCGCTGCGTGAAAGTCGCGTTTTGCTGCCCTGCGGCCTGCCCTGTGTGAAGAGTGCAAGCGACGCGCTCAAGTTGCGTTCTTACCCCTACGCCCGCTATCCCCGCCGCCCGCTAAACGCCTTAGCAGTTAAACGTCAAGTCGAGCGCGCTGCAAATGCCGCAGGGCAGCAAAACGCGACGCTCACGCAGCGTGCTCGCGACGCACGCGCTACTCACACGCCCGAGGATCGCGCACGCCTAATGTGGGGTTAGGTCTAAACCGGGAGGGACTCCACCGAAATGTTTGCATTAGTTCACGAATAGGCAAATTGTACGTATCTGTGAGAGTCCACTTCATGTGTTCGTACTTGAAACCTGCAGTTTTGCCAAGATTTTCAAAATGTACGCTCGCAATTTGTCATTTCTTGGTGGAAGTGTTGTATACTGTGCGTCACTACCGCTCACCGGGAAAATTTCGCTCTTGCGGAGGACGTTTATATACCATATTTTGTGTCACACGTAAACAGGACGACAGTAAGTATCCACCGAAACACTTTCAAAGATCTGATGAACGAACAAATCAGACCTGAGTTGGTCACCTGGGGCCAATCAGAGCTCTATGAAGCGATCATACGCTTTGGCTCCTACTGTTATTGTGGTTTCTGAAAATGTATTCACCTCATTCAACGATGAATGTAATTCTGATGGTACTATTAAGAACACTTGCTTAGCGCAAAAGCTGACGTTGGCAGGCCGACTCTTTTGACTTCTCGAATAGGATACCATTGGTTTTTGTGCAATGCACACCTGCAATGCATGCTGGATTAGGATAGGATATAGGTGGAGAGGATTTGCAGCAGAGAACAATTGTGTCTTTGTAATTGAATGACATCAAACGTAGTTTTATATAAAAGGTGTTTTTTTAGACTTGGCTTGGGTCTTACTGAGACTGTTCGTAATCGTGAACAGTGTATTTGCGATCAGAAGTTGAAAGTAAGCATGTCTCTGGTATGCGACGCGTAATTTGTACGTTTCCAGACGCATAAAGCATTTTCGTGTGTATGGTATTAAATCGAGAAAGCTCCCATTTCTTATCTGCACTTTGTATCTGGGCTTGTTTTTAAAGCTACAGAAGCCTACATTACCTACCTCACGCTTAGCAGCGCTTGCGAGAGATAGATCTTCCTTTCTTCTAGGATTAAGTTCACATATTTTGCATCAGAAAAAATAATTAAGGTCTACTTAATACTACTCACTCAAAGTAATTTGTTTTAAGGCCACCACATTAGTGGAAGATAAGCTAAACTATGTTTATGAAAAAATCCTGATATGAACTCCATCTGTAACTTTAAATGATAATTAATTGTTCCACTAAAGTCATCATTTTTGACATAATGTTCAAAAAATAATTTAGATGGCACCGTTTTAAATTTGGCTGAGAACTATTAATTTTCTTTTCATCAAGGTAATAATTATAGTTGGATTTTGATGTGGTACGGCAAACTGACAAACACTATTGAAATGTCGATCGAAAAATTACACTACGTGTTAAAATATGGTGAATTACGGAAAATACACAACTCCATCTGTTGAAATAATAATCCTCTATAAAGAATGTATGGTAATTAATTGTCATTTACCACCTCGCTCTTTTGACAAATTTGATGTATTTTTACCACAGATGGAGCTACTTTAACCTTGGCTAAACAAAATTTTCATATTTTTTTTTCTTCCGAAGTTACTTATAAAGGTGTGATTTTCTGTGTAAAGATTAATAATATGCCGAACAACTAATATAAGTACAACATTCAAATGTACAGTTTTGACAAACAGATTGCGTGTCGTAATATTTTACATCTTGAATTCACAAAATTAATCATATCTTTTTATAGAGTGAATCGATTTCGATGAAACAAAAACTAAGTAATACCCCAAGTTACGTAGAATTTTTGTATATAAGCATTGTCTGCATTGAATTCGTAGATTTTACGTGAATCCCGAACAAACAAACAGATAAACAGACAAACAGACAAAAATGACAAAAATGATGGAAATGGGTTCTGTTAGTTATCCTTTAACATGCCGGCTATTTTTTTTGTCAATTTCTTCAATGTACAAAAATTACTTTTCTACAGATTTATTATATGTATCTAATAGATAGATTTTGACGACCTCGATGGCGCAACGGTCACCTTGCCGGACTGCCGTACCTGAGGTCCTGGGTTCGATTCCCGGTTCCATCGACATTTGTGTGATGAGCATGCTTGTTGGCCGTGGTCTGGGTGTTACAATATGTATTAATAAATATGTATATTATATGTAGCATATGTAATTTATCAGTTGGGTTAGCACCCATAACACAACCATAACCGACCGTGTGTGAAAAGGTGTCCCGACATTATATTATATTTTAATGTGAAAGGACACTCTCGTTGGAGTATTTTTAATTTTTGTTCTAAGTATATTAAAATTAAATGTGTATCTACAATTAGTTTGTTGCTACCGTGGTTGCTGCATAGGTACGCAGCATGAAAGTACCTAAATACAAATTAAGTGCCAATACCCAACATTTAAAAATATTTTTTTAGAATAAGAATGACATAGACCTATGCAAACAATTGTATTCTTGTCCATAGTTACACAGACATGTTTTTTCGAGACTAACAGAAATTGTAGCATATTTTACTGTTTAAAACTGGTATCAAAATATTGAATGACATAAACATACCGTTTTTTCAACAGCTAGATTCGCGGTATTCTGAATACTTGTGCAAGTATCCGGTGAAAAACCGCTGGATGTTTTCGCATCCCTATATTTATCCCGCTTTGTTGTATCAATGTCACGCACGAACGGACGAAAAACATATTTGTATGTACGAATATTTACACATTCCCTGAACACGGAGTTGTTGTTTGTTTATTCCCTAAAGGCTCCGAAACTATTAAACCAATTTGAGAAATTATTTCACAGTTGGAAAGGTGGACTCTTTCCGAGTAACATACTTAGGCTATATTATGTCCCAGTACGGGCATTGGTTCCCACGGGACGCGGGTGAAACCGCGGGAATAGGGCTAGTCGTGTTTATTTAACTAGCCGTTTTCCCGCGGTTTCACCCGCGTCCCGTGGGAGCTACTGCCCGCACCGGGATAAAATATAGCCTATGTTACTCGCAGGTAAAATAGCTTTCTAATGGTGAAAGAATATTTAAAATCGGTCTAGTAGTTTTTGAGTTTATCCATTACAACTAAACAAACAAACAAACAAACAAAATTTTCCTCTTTATAATATTAGTATAGATATATAATACAATATCGCTTTCTTTGCTGGTAATCTGCATCTTTTGCATGAGCGTGCCAATTTGATGAATTTATGAAGTCAGTACGTTCTGCCTCTGGTTTGGTGGGAATTACTTCTAGCACGTGGATAAAAATATCCTACAGATAGACAGAAAGACATCGAACTCATATTAATAGTTTTACCGTTTTACCCTTTAGGTACTGAATAAATGAATAGAAAAGATTAATTCCCAGTCTGGTCACGATATTTTCTCTAATTTGGGGTTATATTTTTCAATATAAACTAACTAGCATAATAGTAATTCCATACGCCCCCGTCGTAACAACAACAGCCACAAATAATTTCCACATACAAACAGAATAATTACGTAAACTACCACTAGAGGTCGCTAGAAATACGTAACTTCTATAAATAGCCGTTGGAAACGTTACGTATGATTTGCGTGTCGGAAATAAATTATAATACTTACCTTGTTCCATTTCCATGTTTTGTTTGATTAAATCAAATGTTTGTGATTGTTTTTATTTTGATGCGGGTACGGAAAACTTATAAAAATTATCGCAATATTTACCTACTTATTGTGGACCGCTGAAAAACAAATCGGGCCTAGTGTGCTAATTACAAAAATAAATAAGTAAGTACTGTTTAGAAGATTATCGTTATTTCTTTTTATAAGAGCTACATTTAACCACTACGTACTATTATCTGACCATAGTGATTTTATCTATACTAATATTATAAAGCTGAAGAGTTTGTTTGTTTGTTTGTTTGAACGCGCTAATCTCAGGAACTACTGGTCCGATTTGAAAATTTCTTTCAGTGTTAGATAGCCCATTTATCGAGGAAGGCTATAGGCTACTTTTTATCCCGGTACGGGAAGTAGTTCCCACGGGATGCGGGTGAAACCGCTGGCAGAAGCTAGTGTTGACCATAAAGTTAAGCTGTCGGCACACTTGATAGGATACCTCACATTTGTTTGTCTTGTTGTTGATTGACAAGACTGTTTACTTTGAATTAAGAGTGAAAATTGAAAATATTATATCATAGTAAGTAAATAGTTGTTTTAAGAAAAGTTATTTTAGTTAGCAGAAAAGATCTGGGCCATTCTAGAACTAATTTCCTCAACTTTCATGTCTGTCATATATCCGAGCTAAAATAAGTATGGATAAGTAGTGTAGGGTATTTATAGAGCCGGATATATAAGAAAGTGCACCAGTAGATAGCTATTATAAAACATAGATATCTAACAGGTAATACAGGCCAGTGGTTATAATTTTACGCATCGAGAGTTTGAAGCGCAATAACAGTGTAAGTATTGATAAGGTTGCAGCTGCGTCATAAGCGGAGCGACAGCGGGAGCGGGTCTGCAAGACAACTGTACTGAATATCTTAGTAGTGTAAGTAGATGTGGACTTAAATGCAGTGGTGATTGTAAACGAAATTTTATTTGCACACTACTATTACTAATTGATTTATGGTCCTAATCAAGCTATCAGCGAACTAAAACTTTGCAGTGCGTTTGTGCTCCTATTATAGGTAGGTACATATGCAATGGCAAATGAGAGATAGTTGCAAACTATAAATATACTAAAATTGCTATGTTTTTTTATAAATGTGAATACTTAGATATATTAACTAAAATCAAAATTGTGAATATCACACAACGCAAACGCAACTCACCTAAAATGTTGCAATATGTATTTATCGCTTTTCGCCCGCCAGTGCCCTGTCTTAAGCGTGGGTTTAGCAAATTAACACTACACGTAAATAGCGTGAAACTTGCAGCTTGAAAGTGCAGGTTTATGAATATTTACGTTACAATTTTATTTAAAGTGTAAATTAGAATCTATGGCCGTGTTTATAAAAGCAGGTTAATATGAATATCTATGAGTGCCTACCTACTTTTCTCATTAAGAGCGCACGTGGATCTTTTTGTATCATGATCTATTTTTAACCGACTTTAAAAAGGAGATTTTTGTTTAAATTATTCATATTTGCGACTCTTTGCAATCTGTTTCATGCGAATAAACAGCATTGTACTTTTTTAATAAGGAAAAGACGATTATACCGTCTTTTTTTTTAGACTGAGTATAATATTCATTTCAGTTTTGACCATTTATAAACATATTAAATGTAGGTATCGCTACAGAACTATACAATGGTGAGTTATATGTTACATAATATGCTACTGTAAAACACTTCAAAGCCCACATCTCCATTAATGAAACGTCACAACAAACTATGACCCACTCATTCGTGACGTCGTGTCACAGTGTTATGTTATTATGACAGCTAGTACCTAAGTATTATAGTTTGTACCACGGATAATAAAATGACTAGTGGAGGTGCCATAACGCAAAATCGCCTAAGAAAGTAGCGCGCCAAAATGCGGGTGAGCGGGGGACGAGGAACCTTACTGTTTCCCCCTTAAAAGCCTTCTTTGGACCCGACCATTTTTTTTAATATTAAAAACCGTTGGAGAGATGTCCCAAAGAACCCGAAAGCTTCTTTATTTCACTGGTAACTGATCGTTTTGGTTATGCCCCCCGTACGAATTTGCACTTATAAGAAGACGCCTGACCCGACCTACCTGCATTATGGCATCTCCGCTCATCTTTCCTTACTCCATGGTTTGTACAAAGAGTTTTCCTTACCCTTGGGGGATCTCACCACTCCTCTGTACCCTCTCAAAGGTAAATATTTACTCAAACTTCTGTTGTGACACACGTATGTCTGCTATCTTTTATATTACTGTTATAATCTTTACTAATAACAAAAACTGGTTATATATTATGTTCGTTTGTTTCGCGTTCATTGTAAAATAACTCCACACCGGCAGTCTAATTTTGATTTGAGGACAACGTGTATTTTTTCGAAGCCTGAAACGTAGTAGATTGTAGAGGGCTTACTGTGAATATTAAGAGTCTGTAAACTTGACAGGACTTTAAGAATTACCACTTAAAGTTGATTAAACCTTTATGCGTAACTTTTGACATTTGTTAATGAAGTTTTTGTCAAAGTAAGACAACCATCTATAACTAAAACAAATCATTCCGTTTTATAGGAACTTGGCAAAACGTCAAAAAGTGAAGAAAGAGGAGTTCTGTGACGCAAAAGAACGTGAGTAAAGCCACAGGGCAAAGCTAGTAGACAACATTGTAGGCCGGCACGTGGATCCGTGTTTGTTTGTTTTAGTATTTAATAAAAGCTTTGTCTGAGAGTTTTTCCCTTTGGAAAGTAAGAACTACCGGCTCTCAAAGATTCAGAGAAAAATAAACTGGTTGTTTGTACATTTCCGCGTATAGCCAATCACGTGTATCGTCAAGCTTGTTTTCAGAATAAAGGAAAGTTTTTAATATTTATTACTTCAGTGAAAATTTATAAAAAATGATAATTTGCAGAGGAATACTTCGACACCTAATAGATGTTGTTTTATATGCGTTTTATTTTAGTATATAGTATTTTAAGAAATTGTACCTAAGTGTGCATATATTATATTATACATATATATATACATATATTATTAGAAGTGGGGACCTATAATTGGCTGTATGTTACATAAATTGTTATATAATTATTAAATGTTACTGCTGTTGGTTCTCCAAATATTAAATAAATAAAAAATAAATTATACATATATTTTAAATAAATTTTGAATTACTGAATGTTGATCCAAGTTTCCCAGTTTTATATCACCTATGAGCTTATTTCCGAATTCAAATGGTCTATAACATATCTTGCTTATGCAAACAGAATACCAGGTAAAAGCTAGTTACAACAACACTCATCGAGCAACAATAATTCAGCATCATGTTCCGTTCAGGCCAGTTCCTAGAACCGATTAATAAATGATAAGTTATGCTTCATCAGGCGGTACATCGCTTGCTTTGATTAAACTGCATAAATAAGGGACTGTATACATTAAGATTAATGTGATAAATGTGATGCCGATATCCATATAATAACTTGTGACCAATTCGGGTTACTTCTTTTCTGGACAAAATCCTTACTGATGGTACGACAGTGATCTTGATCTTGGATGTGGTGTCATTGTCACGTCCACTGCTGGACTGGTGCGTCCCCCAAGCTGGGGGGATTTGCCATTACTCACCGCATTGGGCATGTGTGTTGGTGAGCGCAGTGGAGAATATTTTTAGATTCGGAGATGATGCCGATTTGATTTTCGACTGTCTTTCATTAATCCCAGAATGCTAGCTGTCACCGCGAATAAAAAACGATAGGTATGACCAAGGTAATATCACTGAGAAATACACTACTTAAACTTTTTGCACCTATCTTATCATAAATTACGATAAAATTAAGTTTCACCGAAAATAAAATTTTAAAAAGCTAAGATATTCCGGCCACAGAATTAGGCTTCTCATCACCACATTTTCAACATCAAAAATAATTGAATTACAAAAAGCTGCCCAAACGAGCCACATATTTTCATCTCCACGTAGACTTACCTATATACAAGCGTGGGAGTTACTCGGGTACCTCCATTACTGCGCCGTTTGCGCTTAAATTAGACTTTTCAAGCTATTATAGGGCTTTATTTCAGCTATTACTTTTAGTTGGAAATTGGGCCCTAATTGAGGCTTGATATTTTTTAACAAGAGAAGCTGTATTGATAAAAAAAGTCGTGGTGGCCTAGTGGGTAAAGGACCAACCTCTCAAGTGTGAGGGCGCGGGTTCGATCCCAGGTCAGGCAAGTACCAATGCAACTTTTCTAAGTTTGTATGTACTTTCTAAGTATATCTTAGACATCATTGGCTGTGTTTCGGATGGCACGTTAAACTGTAGGTCCCGGCTGTCATTGAACATCCTTGGCAGTCGTTACGGGTAGTCAGAAGCCAGTAAGTCTGACACCAGTCTAACCAGGGGTATCGGGTTGCCCGGGTAACTGGGTTGAGGAGGTCAGATAGGCAGTCGCTTCTTGTAAAGCACTGGTACTCAGCTGAATCCGGTTAGACTGGAAGCCGACCCCAACATGATTGGGAAAAAGGCTCGGAGGATGAGATGAGAAGCTGTATTGATAAAATCCTTTTGGAAGAAGAGTCATAATTATAAATACGGCAAATTGTACCTCTTGCATAGTTCAAAGGGTCAAAGGATTCGAAGGGATGTAATTTTTCAATTTTTAACGGTCGTTAAAAAAGAAGTATTTAGATTCGGATGTGACACTTGGGAACATATTATGAACTGTCCGTATTTATGCAAAATGGAACCACTCGACAAATTTCGTTTTTTACTTTTTTTGAAGAATACTAATGTAAAAGTGGTCTAAATTCTTATACAAAAAAGAACCACATGATTTTCCCCTTGGAAAGAAGGTATATTAAAAGCAGAACAGAACCAACAGCAATAACAAACGTTACTTGTAAAGCAAAACGGAACCACGGCACAATATGACTCTATTGATCAAACAAATAAACGATAGTACTATCATGTAATTTTATACAAAAAAGATCCACGCATACTTGGTACCGTTATACATCAAACATATTTCTATTATTAACGATTATTTTTAATACACAAAATAGAACTAAATTTCTGTGGTATCGTTATGCGTAAAATATTTTTTTATTATTTATTTGCCAATATTGTTTTGCAAAAGGGAACCACAAACATTCGGTTCTATCATGTATAAATAAATATTGTTAAACAGTAGAACCACTAGCATGTGATTCCACTCAAAGGTACAAAAATGACATGATTGATTTAATATTTCTCGTTTTAAACAACGAAATATTTACTTTATTTCATTGATGGTATGACTCAAAGTGCAGTTTCAAAGTAAAACGTCAAACGTCATCTGTAATAAAAGAATTATTATTAAAAAAACAAAATACCCGACTGCACACTAAAAAAAGAGTAAAACAAGCCCCACAATAATATTGATCAATCAAATGCTAAAAACTAATTATGTAATACCGTTTAAACAATACCTATATTAAAATACACTACAATATGTGTTCGTAATCGATAGTTAAATAAACAGAAACTTATTTTGAATACAAATTTACTGAATATAATTTATAAATATTGATGGAAAGCATCGCAGGCGGGGACCAACAGAGGCTTATTTATAGTCATTTCGGTTGTGCACCATTTAGCAGAATTTTCGTTGGTGGCGGTCAAGGTGGTCCCCGCCTGCGATGCTTTCCATCAATATTTATAAATTATATTCAGTAAATTTGTATTCAAAATAAGTTTCTGTTTATTTAACTATCGATTACGAACACATATTGTAGTGTATTTTAATATAGGTATTGTTTAAACGGTATTACATAATTAGTTTTTAGCATTTGATTGATCAATATTATTGTGGGGCTTGTTTTACTCTTTTTTTAGTGTGCAGTCGGGTATTTTGTTTTTTTAATAATAATTCTTTTATTTATAACTTTTTAGCTGTTTTTATTTAACGAAAATGTTGTAGATGTAGAAGACTATGTACCTTACTTTACCTTATGCGTGTGCCCGCATTCGGGCTGTATACTCGAGCATATCCCCCTCTGCACCGCGCCGCGCGCCGCATGCCAGGCCACGCCCTATCTTTTTGCTTGCTAACGCATGAGTTGCTTTGCGTTGACGCAGAATTAACATGTTCCCGTGGGAATTTTGAGAAAAAACGTATCCTATATTAATTACTCCCGTGATTGAAATGAATCTAATGATACCGCATACATATTTTTTTAAAGGGAAATTTAGAAAAAATATCCCGTGGGACTTTTAGGATAAAATGTATCCTATGACACTCCCGTAATCAAGACAAATCTAACGATACCTCATACATCAAAATCCATCAAGCCGTTTAGGCTACAGGAGGTCACAAAGGAACAGACATACATACATACTTACATACACTCGAAAAACATTACCCTCCTTCTTTGGCAGTCGGGTAAAAATAGGCGACATTCAACTATATAAATCTTCTGGACACATCTATTGGCCCACCTTGTATTTTCAGTTTCGTTTGGTCCTAGCTAAAATTTTATATTAGGTCGAGCAAAACGTTTTTATGCAGTTTTGAACCTGGCACATTCACAATTTCATAGTCTTTTTTCTAATTTAGAACACAGAATTTAAAGAAACAAAAGACAATTTGGAGCCTGTTTGTTGATATCAAACAAACGAACACTAAGAAAAGTTGGTTTTATTGGTTTACTTGGCTTTAATTCTTGAAAAAAGTTATTGATATCTTTGGTTTTGCAACAAACATTACTTATTCTTAACATTAAGGTGAGGTTCTATCAATAATCTATGGATACTTCACCTGAAGTCGCCGCCCAAGCTGTGGCACTTATTCAGGCCGGACACAGCCAAAGAAACGTGAGTGCTCAACTTAATTTAAGTCGATCTGCGGTCTGAAATGTTTATCGGAGGTACCTAGAGACTGGCGGCTTTGTTCGTCGCCAAGGAAGGCCACGATCTCGGGTCACAACTGAAAGGCAGGATCGATTCATCGTGACGACCAGCTTGAGAAATCGTCACCTTACCTCCATTGAGATACAAAACCAACTTCCACGGAGTATCTGTGTGTTAAAAGAACGCGATATGGTACCACACAAGCCAGCTAATGGGCCCAAACTAACGCGAGCCCACCGAACAGCGCGCTTTCATTTCGCACGCCATCATTTAAATTGGACACAGCAAGATTGGAGCCGTGTACTCTTTTCCGATGAGTCTAAAATTGTGTTACATGGCAATGATGGAAGGAAGAAGGTCTACCGACGTAAGGGAGAGCGTTTCGCACAATGCTGCTTTGAAAAGAGGGTTCCTTATGTCGGTGGCTCGTGGACTGTCTGGGGCGGTATATCCGCGAGCGGCAAAACTCAACTTGAGGTTGTTACAGGACCACGGCTGCCAACATTAAATGCTGAAAGGTATATTCGTGAGTGCTTAGAACCTCACATGATACCATACGCGGACTATGTGAGCAAAAATTACCTTTTTATGCATGATAATGCAAGAGCCCATGCGGCCGGCATCGTCAGGGAATATCTTCGGGATGTAAACATCACAGTTATGGACTGGCCAGCCAGAAGCCCAGACATGAACCCCATTGAGCACATGTAGGACGAGCTAAAAGGACGTGTTAGGGCTCGTCAGCCAGTTGCCCAGACGATGCAGGAGTTGAAAACTGCCATAGAGGAGGAATAGGAGATGATCCCTCAAAATTTCATAGAGCGGTTGATAAACTCTATGCCTAATCGTATGAGAGCTGTGGTAGATGCCCATGGAGGCAACACGCGTTATTAAATTAAACCTTTATTTGATAAAACATGTTTTTTATTCAAAAATCAATTGCCTTTAACAAGGCGCATATCCGACTTGTTAGGCGTAGCTCCATGTCGTATGGTATTCTGAATTCAAATTTAAAACAATACGATCGAAAAGTAAGGTAAAATGTATCAGGGTTAAAAATGCATCAACTATACTAACTAAGTAACCATATATAACTGCGGGAAATATACATAGAAAGAGACTCACCAAACTCAATTTATTTTAAAACAGACTTGTTTGGTAATGCTGTATACGTTAATATAGGGAGAGCACCTTTATCCCGATTATAGATCACATAGTTTCATTTATATCAACAAATCCCTAGATTATGGTTCTTTTTTGTATATGAGAAAACCTATTAATTACTTAATGTTTAAAGGAACCACATGCACGATTTCTTAATTATTTTGAAGGTTTACCAGTAATCAACAAAAAATTATATACACATACTAAATTTAGTAATTTATCAACATATTTAAATAAAAGAAATAGTAATTTTACTTCATTTAACAATGCTGCACATGTTTTTGTAAACCCTTTGATATCTCGAAAGTGTGTGTTTGCTGTGTGGTTCCATTTTGCATAAATACGGACAACTATAGTCCGAAGGAATTATTGTCAACATTTTACTTCTTAATTCAACAATCCTTGCATTCAGTTTCATAGAACATAACTTTGTTGCACAAAATCAGTTTCGAAAGAAGGCGAACAAAAATAAATGTACTTAGTTTTAAAAGGCTTTATATAAAAAGCGATGCAAAATATTCAACAAACACTCCCATCTTCCAATTGCACTTATAAACTTGCTGGTGAATACAAGAATGGAACTTTCTAGAATCCAGTAGATGTTAAAGTTTTCCTAGATATCTTTTAGATAGCTCATACTTCTTACCTGTCTGGATAAACTTAGAATAGGTTTGCCCGCATCTCTTCGCAGTTACACAAATAAAATGCAATTTCAAATTCTGAGTTTTCTTTGAAATGTTTTTCAATTGAAGCTAATTGTTTCTTTGTTTTATTTTTCAACTAACGTTTGTATAAGGACAGTTGAAAATGTGAAATAATGAGAACAATTTATTTTTGATGGTGTTTGAGTTACTTTTCAAGTGACAATTAATTGTTTCTTGCAATATTTGTAGGGCACTTAACACTTTTGCAGTTGCAATGTTGCTTACTAATTAAATTGATAATTAATTTTATATATTCATTTTTGTGAAGCCAGAGAGTTTGACAATCAGTCTTATCAAGGGGTCGCTTGGGTAACTGGATTGTGGAGGTTGGATAGGCAGTCACTCAATTAGCAGCATCAGGTTGGACTCCAAGCCCCCACATACTTGGGAAGCTAAGTAGACAGTGACATTCATGAGCTTATAATTCCACTTACACGATTTTTTTACTACCAAGAATTTTAAATTCAAAATAGTTCAAAGCAATTTCTTCACAAACATACCTTACAAGTTACCTCGTCACTAAAGCTCACAATTTATTTTTAATTTAACCCCTTAACCCCATAAAGTCTCAAAAACGTATTAGCAAGGAGGATCTATACTTTCTTCATGTCAACGCAGGTACAATGTACGAGACGTGAGGTACTCAAGTTAAAATTAAATTCCCTGATCGAGCTCGTCCATTAGACAAGAGACGGTACCTACCTACTTAATTTGATACCTATTTTTAGCTGTAGGTATGTCAGTCGGGGGCTTGAAGATATAGGAACGTATTTAAGAATAATGTAGGGAATACCTACGTAGTGACATTCCTCCAAAATTGTTCGCGCGCATTTGGTCACGATCAAAAAATTTCAGAGTCCACTGCTAGTATGTGTTCGCGAACAAAGGTTGCGGTTTCGCGGGTATTTTACAAATGTATATAACATATTTTTTATATATGCTGCTGTTTATGCCAATTTGTGAAGTAATTTCCAAGGGACGCGGGTGAAACCACTGGTAGATGCTAATTTCTTTGCATAACACGTGCGTAAGGTTCCAACGTAGGTGTAAATTGGGCTTTTGTGCCGATGTGCTTTTGTTTCATGTCCCGAGTACTTGTTTTTGCTGTGTAGGTGGATATTAATAATACCAGCTAATTGATTGATGGCATAAACGGAGGTTTTCAGTGACAATGAAATAACCCATTTAAAAGAGATGCTTTATATTCACAATTGTTTTGTGTTACAAAATTTCTATGTCATTATTGGACGCATCTTTTTTGTACTAAAATATTTTAATTACCAAATTATTTCGCTTTTTGTAGCTACTCCGTAAATGCTTTTAGAATTCCTCTCATACTGCAATTGAAAATATAATAAAACGCTTTACCTAAAATCTTTTGTAATCTGCGTGTATCTAAATATATATTTAAGTCCCTTATTCATTATCTCCTATAAAATTCGTCATATAAATAAATAATTGCATGCTTAGAAAATTGCTTTTCAAGTTATTTCAATTTATAATAGTCGTATGAATGTTATTATTAAGACAAAGACATGTTTTATTATTACTGCTAAACTCCATACATTGTGAATAATGTGGATTTTGAAACAGCTATAATTATCGGCACGGATATTGAGATTCGGCGGAAGAGTGGGGATCGCTTTGCGCACTGTACACATAAGGCAATAAACCAATAAATCGCTTCTGCGCAGGTGAAGGTCAGGGCTCAATATCCGTGCCGATGATTATACCTTCAAATAACCGCTGGGTGAAGACAACCACTTGCGTGGGAAGGAACGTCATTGTAGATATCGACGGTAAAAAGGCAAAAGGGGTCAAGCGCCACATTTTGCGATTTTAACTTTTTTATTGACCCCAACTCCACTATTTTTTCTCTTTCGAATGGTCGTAGTATCGTTTTCCTAGCATGAAAAAAAGTCGCTTGCACCAAAGAATTATTTGTACTGAAGTGCCAAATCGATACTTACCAAAAGTGCTCAAGCGACACCAACTTTACGTTTTTGTATCGCCTTGTCATTTGGCATAATTTTAAAAACAATATTAGAAGTAAATATGTCGTTTATATCCATTTTTCTTTTATTTGTTTAATAACTATAACGTCGCTTACACCAATAGTAAAAATTGTCAACGAAACATAAATTGGCGCTTGGCCCCTTTCTTAAATAATTTTATTTTCATTACGTTGCATTTGATCCACTCCGCACGCGCGACAGCGCCCTTGCAAATGGGTGTATGTCTCGTGTAGGTACGTGAAAGCAAGTTCACGCGTGTTTGAAACGCGATCGCAGTTGTTAACACAGATTAAAATTTTATATAAAACATGTCTGCAACTCCCGAAAACGTGAAATTGCGAAGTGTTTTAGGCCGAAAAAGACTTGCTAGTACCAAGAAGGTTAGGTATTTGATTATAATGATAGCAATAGAGGGGTCGAAGAAATTTAAGATGCCGTGATTCCCCTACTATCATCGGTAAATTCAACCTCATTTTATTTATTTTATAAAAATAAATTTAACGTTTCTTAGGATAGTTTTTAGGGTTCCGTATCCAAAGGGTAAAACGGGACCCTAATGTTTTTGCTCCTCTGTCCGTCCGTCCGTCCGTCTGTCATCAGGCTGTATCTCATGAGCCGTGATAGTTAGAGAGTTGAAATTTTCACAGATGGTGTATTTCTGTTGCCGCTATAACAACAAATACTGAAAACTAGAATCAAATAAATATTTTGGGGGGCTCCCATACAAAAAACGTTATTTTTTTAAGAACTGGTAATAGGTAGTAGGTACGCGTTTCATAGGTACATGTTGGATAATTTTATTACGAGAGCAACTTGAAAATGTGTTTATTGAGATATCTTAACGATATTGGTGTAATTATTGGTATTATTAATTTTTGTATAACCATTTTATCCGTTTTTGAATCATGTAAATCGGTTCACGCGTTTAGGAAATCATTAAAAATGTAAACAATCATAATTTTTACCAAGTTATTGTGGTTTATTTACTCAAATAATGTGATAACATGCTGTTGTATGTACTATCAGTTAGGTAACTGCTGTTTTTTGGATCTCAGTTTTGTTCCTTGTATTGTTTTAGTTTAATACATAATCCATAGTTCTATTACCTACCTGCTGTGCCAAATATAAAATAATACTGTTAATTAAGATATTTTAACTTAAGCCAAAATCTGACTTAGTTCTATGATCTGTTGTGCCAAATAAAATAAAATACTTTACTACTTTATATACATGGAGCTTAGGCCAAAATCTAAATATTCCAACATTCAATATTGGTGTTTGACCCCCTCGCAAATGCGATAAACCTGGTAAAAACCTGGGGTCAAGCGACATCTATCTTTGAAACTATTGATCTCAGGCTTATTTTGATGTAAAATTATTAAAGAACATTGTATTTAAGTAAACTTTTCTGAAGATTGTAATGTGATTCAATAAAGCAATAAAGAGATATTATTTTTTTAAACTTTCTTTTTACTCTCCTGAACAATTTGATCTGTGGTGCTTGACCCCTTTTGCCTTTTACCCGTCGATATATATTGATGTAGATTTAATGCAATTTAAGACGTAAATAATACTGTTACAGTAACAGTAACAGTAACTGTTACTGTTACAGCCTTTTTATCGTCCCACTGCTGGGCACAGGCCTCCTCTCACACGGAGAAGGATTAAGCGTTAATCACCACGCTTGCTCAATGCGGGTTGGTGATTTCAGACTTTATAGTCCAGGTTTCCTCAAGATGTTTTCCTTCACCTTTTTATCAGCCATTGGTGTCTAAGATTTACCTAGAAAGTACATACAAACTTAGAAAAGTTGCATTGGTACTTGCCTGACCTGGAATCGAACCCGCGCCCTCATACTCGAGAGGTTGGTTCTTTACCCACTAGGCCACCACGACTTTTTTTCGTAATAATAATATGAAATATTTAGAATACTAAGTATTTAATAAAATAAACAAATTTTTTAATCGACTTGCATTTACTTATTGAACATGGTATAAATTAAACGTCGATGGAATTAAAAATCTGATGCGTAAATTGCCATATTTTGTTTTTAACTGAAAAGTGGTGACGTGTTATAAAAATATCCCTTTAATCGGCAAAACATCAAAACAACCTTTTCATTAATCTTTTCCTCGAATCGACTTTGTGTTTCACCTTTCTTTGAAAACATAAGCTTCACTCAAACACCTACGCTTGGCCCAAATATAAACTAGACCGATCACGCACTTACAAATAAGTATAATATGTTCGTCCAATACTTCCTTTTTATTTAATTAATTGGTGAAACCAATCACTAAGAAGTTTCGTTCCCCAAAGAGGCGGTAATAGCAATATTGTGACCAAAATTGCTTAGAATTTCGGGACAGTCAGGTAACGTCCCAAGGGCTTTGTTGATTTAATGTCTTTTTATTAGGATACTTCAAGACATTGGACCCTAGGGAACTGTTCTGATACTTACCCTAATTTGTTTCAAGGGTCATCTATTTTTATATCAAATTATGCGTGGTACCTTACGTTTTATATGCGAGTATAAAAGTTTTTGTTACCTAGATGAAGACGTTGAGCTAGTTTGAGTAATTTTGTTAGAAACATTTAGAGGCTATTTTTTCTCGTGAGCCTAGTTTTCATTAGGGAGTTGTTTTATGTTGTAAGATATTGTAGGTACAGCCTTTTTCAGCATGATAGATTAATATTACGCTATAAGGAAAATATACTGATTCACGAAAACAAAAATACTTACTTGAATATAAAGTATTATAGGTAGCTTTTAACAAAACATTTTAATCGGTTCAGTTTTCGAGGAAGCCAGGCGACGACAGACCAACTCCCATTTACTGTTACTGTTACAGCCTTTTTATCGTCCCACTGCTGGGCACAGGCCTCCTCTCACACGGAGAAGGATTAAGCGTTAATCACCACGCTTGCTCAATGCGGGTTGGTGATTTCAGACCTTATAGTCCAGGTTTCCTCAAGATGTTTTCCTTCACCTTTTAATCAGCCATTGATGTCCAAGATATACTTAGAAAGTACCTACATACAAACTTAGAAAAGTTGCATTGGTATTTGCCTGACCTGGAATCGAACCTACACCCTCATACTCGAGAGGTTGGTTCTTTACCCACTAGGCCACCACGCTTACTCCCATTTATGATATTATATTGTTAAATCGATATCTGACATTACAATTCTAATAATAACAAGACTAACAGTACTGCATCTTCCAATTTACAGCTGGTTTAAAGCGCAGGGCTGCACAAAGCAAGTCACCGCAAATTGTCTGGGAGTGGTAAGTATCTGAGAGCCGGCTGCTAGTGGCTTTAGTGCCTTATCTATAGCTTATAATATCTACAGAGGAAAGGTATCGGCTTGCACTACAGCTGTGAGGAGAATTTGCCAAAGACTAAAAGATTTTATCTACGTACTCTATCTATCTACTGGATTGTCATGACAGCAGATTTATTATTTATTTTTCTCAGTTAAAATAGGCTATAATGGTAGTGTACAGTAGTTACCTAGATAGGTACTTCTCCTTGTTAGGCCCTTAAAAAGTAGGTATAAGTACCTAATTGCGAAACTACCGTTTTACTTAAACGACAATATACCAAACAAAAGACAGGAATCTTCTTCTTATACCATCATCGGATATACCTACCTATCTACTTCTTAAAACGTTTTTTACTGCCTTCTAATAACTTAGGGTTTTATAATAACTCAAGTGTAGCAAATGTTTTAATTATAAACAACATTATTCCTGAGAATTAACTTGTTATTTTGCGCGAATTTTTAACTCCAAACCGAGACAGCTTTTTATACCTAAGTAATTATCAAAACAACACCAACCAATTAAGACAATTAAGCCTGTAGACGTTAAATGAATTCTAAGCTCTCTGATAGGAAAATAATCAAATTACTGAGTAACTGCAGTGGCGGATAATTGATGCCTACCTCTGGAGTAAGCAAAAATGAGTGGATGTGCCACAATGCAGGTAGGTCAGGCACATTCTAGGTCAAATTCGAACTTTGGGCATAATCAAAACGAACAGTTACGAGTGCACCAAGGACGCGTTAGGGTTCAATGAGACATCAGTCAACGATTTTTGGTATAACAAAAAATGATCGGGTCAATAGAAGGCGTAAAAGGGCGGAAACAGTAACGTTCCTCGTCCCCCGCTCACCCGCATTTCGGCGCGATACTTTCTTAGGAGATTTCTCGTTATGACACCTCCGCTAGTCAGTTTGTTCTCCATGTCTACCTTACCTTTCACACCCGACACCTACCAATCGTCTCTTGCCTCTCTGATGACTTATGTAATTAGGCACTTTCTTTGCGCCGATGTACCTATTGTTCTCTTGTATTTAGCAACAATTAATCTTCGGGAAGTTTATTAACAATAGTTGTTTATGTAACGCGAAGTTGTTACAATGTTTTTAACAGTAGGCCTTCTTTTGTTTTGCTGTTTGACAAATGACACGAACAAGATTATTTATTGGTCATCAATCCTTACTATGATTATTATGATTTGTCTGTCTGCCGCGCTTTTACGCCGAAACTACTGAACCGCTTTTAAGGTACACTCAGACAGGACATAAGCTAGTTATTATCTGGGTACGTGAAGTAGCTCCAAAGACTTTTTATGAAAGTACCTTAGTCGTTTTAAAATTAAAAAAAAAACCTTTATTAAATTTAATTTTATTGACTATTATTAAGAACAATATGAACTTACAAGTATAAATATTGACTAAGTATAAGAACTTATTACAGCCGGGTTAGACCATCGTGACATACATATGACCAAGGTACCTATGAATTTATGGTAATTCAAAGAAATATTGAGTTTTCAGCATAGACAAGCTGGTACTAGTGACTGAAGGTAAAAAGTAATCCTACACCAATAATAAAAATTCAAAGAAACAATAAATTTTAGATAGACATAACAGTAGGTAAATATTTAGTTAATCTTTTGAAACTGACAGCTGATTTAATGCTCTTCCTTTAAACAAGACAATTCATACAGGGATTTGGCTCATGAACACTGAAAGTTAAAGCAACAATGCCTCGTAACTTAATCAGTAAGCCTCCGCAGTTTAATGAAGTATTCAAAGGATTTGGGCGCTATTTTGAAATAACACCTCTTTCATCATCATAAGACTCTAGCGTCACAATACCTACTGGCTTGAAATAAACCACAAACAATTTCAAAAATGGAACTTTAGAATTTCGAACTACATTTAAAATTTTAAAGATGGCTGCTTCATGCCACGGTGATCCAACCCGATTTGAAATTGCGCCAGATTCACTTACTGAGTATTATTTTAGTTTCACGGCAGTATTTTACACTTATAATTAATCACTAAATTAATTACATGACTAATGTAAAACGATGAAGTATAAATTACTTCTAATGGAGAAGAGTACAATGGTGGGAGAAGCTTTCGAGGCGAAAGAAGAAGAATTTGGAATGAGGAAAGGTTCTAGAAGATTCTAGATGATGGAGACTTAATTTCTAGATTGTTGTCTTTGGCGGCCCTGGTCCTGGTATTCGCCGTTTGGCCGCTTGTGTTGTTGGCCCTGTAACAGAAGAAAATAACTTTAAAATATGTCCCATTTTCTACTTAACATTTTACCAAAACTGTAGTCTTCTTTTCTGACATTTAAAAGTAAAGTACCTATGTAAAAAATACGGATGCACTGTAAATAATACATCTGTTTTTTACAACTAGAAGCTGATAGCCAGTCAAATCAAGACATTTCCAGTGAGCAAATGTTTCCCCAACTTTAGTGACCTAAATCGTAGTCTACCACTGAAGTACAAATGGCTCAATGTATTGAATCAATCGAGCAAGACGTTGTATTAAATCAAGAAGCCCAATTTAAAATCATATAAATTACATGGCCATGACAATATATTGCTCTCAATATTAATTTATGTAGAACGTACATTAATGGGTATATTAAATATATCGTATTAAAAGTCTTTCACCAATCTCATGATTTCAAAAGTTTGTCCATCGGAAAGTTTAATTAGGAATCCTGAATCCCATCAAACTTTTTAGCCGGCCGATACCTGATCGCTGTAATGTGCGCAGTACATATCTATATGTTTCCATACAACTTAAAATCGATTGAGACCCCCAGCCACACTGTCGTTCATTTGAAAGTCAGCATTTTGGAGATTCTCAATAATGTACCGTTTATATAATTTGTTCCTTCTGCAAGTTATCTTTACAATGTAAAGCTCAAGCCAAAACCCACAAACTTCTAGTGTGAATCAATAAGCAATTCGATTTGCCAGTCCATTTCATTAAGATCAGCATTCTAGACTCCAGCCTCTATAGGTCGCTTTCAATTGGTGTCGAGTGTTCATTTGCGTAGCTTAAATAATTATTGACAATGTTTACAAGCGAATGGTTTAGTATACTTAGGATTTTTGGCTTATCTGGGTCGCTTCGTACGGCAGCCATTTGTTTTTGCTTTGCATTTGTTTTTCTAACTTTTTCTTTTGCTCTTTTTCGACCTCTGCCTTTTACAGCGTGATGTTAAAAGCATAATCCTTTCCCGAGAATTTTGCTAAAGAATGCATACTTTTTTGAAATCTGAGCGGTATTTCTAAAGATTGTAAAATGTTGCATTACAAAAAGCTATTCTTTGTAGGTAGTTCTTTTTGAAAAAACTTTTAAAGGTTGCATAAAAAAATCAAAAGTCTGCAATTGGTACGAGTTATTAGTAAGTTGGTACCGTTTGCCTATGCATTAATTAAATGGCAAAGGGACTGACTTGACGGTAATGATAAGTATATTTAGTTTATCGAGATCGAGTTATTTTGTTACTTTAGATGATAGATGAGATTTAGTTTCGTCAGGATTTAGTTGAAATTGTAAGAAATCTCTTATGTTTTATTGGTACCTTTGTTCGTAGAACTGTGTAGGTAGTAAACCAGGTCGATCGGTAACAAACAAGTAACCTAACTACACAAAATACCAATATTGCTTGTCACGTTCAATTATCCAGCGCGTTCTGTGGCTGACAGACAACTTAGCGGCTGCAATCGGTTTAGCCCAACTGTGGGCTGTCAAGTCACGGAGTTAGGTGATGTGGCCGTCATTCAAATTACGGTATTGGGGACGGTCGCTACGGTTTTAAATTGTACTGTCGACAGTGACGATGATTGGGAAGATAGAGAGAGGTAGAATTATGTTTGCATGATAATTGATCCTCGATATTCGAAGATTTGTAGATTAATCTCGAATGGAGGAAGATATCGTAGAAGCACGGACTTAGGAAAAGCTCACAAAATAGATAATTTTTCTAAAGTAATGTAACACCAAAAACCTATAAAATAGTCTGAGTAAAACAGAGTGTAAAATCTCTGTGTGCGCAAAGTGGCCTCAAATAAAATCTAATTCGAATTAATGGGTGTCCATTTCCATTACAAATAACTGAAAAACTAATCAATTTCCATTATTATTATTTTCAAACATGGCGTCCTGTAAAAGTTCAATCCGGATAAAAACTATGCTGAAAAAATTCGGAAAAGTAAAGGGAAGGTTGTATTTTTTTATTGCTAGGTTTTACAGTTAACAACCACAGAGGTCTGACGTGTTTTCGAGGGGACTGTCGAATTTCTGCCGCTGGCTACACGAATTGGAACAATACGATATCCTGTTTCAGGCCTGGAAGCGTTTAATCCCCGGAGTAAGGAAAGGTGAGCGGAGATGCGCTAAAGAAGGTAGGTCAGGCGCCTTCTTCTAGGTCAAATACGTACGGTGAACGTGACGAAAACGATCAGTTACGAGTGAACTAACAAGACGATCGGGTTAATGTGAGACATCTGTCAAGGATTTTTAGGAGACAGTAACGTTCTTTGTCCCCCGAACACCCACATTTTGGTGCGCTTCTTTCTTAGGAGATTTTCCGTTATGATATCTCCGATCGTCATTTTGTTCTCTATGGTTTACTCCATATAGAACCTTCGCACTTCGATCTATACATTGGTAACTTGATCCGCGTATGTAACTGAATATTTATTGAGAAACATTTCGTTTATTTGAAGGAAAAGATCAGAAAGTGGGGCATGGGTTTAATGGGTTGGTGGGAAGGTAAATAAATTGTGTAATACTAGCTTCTGACTGTAATGTGTAGATAAAGGTACCTTACGACTTACTCCTCCAGGCTATGTACGAATTCCTAACGTGTTGGACACATTTAAATAATGGATAAAAAACATATTTGTACGTAAACTTTCTTATAATATACTATTTCATCTCCTATGAAAAATTCCCGAGTACAAACTTGAGTGCAGAAGCTAGTGATACAAAGAGCTAAATGTAAAAAAAAAAACTCGGAATATACTCTATTATGCAAACCGCAACCGAACCACAAAGATCTCTACAATAAAAACAAAACTAAAATAAACAATGAGATAAAGAAGATTATTAAATAGATAGGTATTATTAAGCGAAAATTAACTCCAAAGTAAATACCTGTCTTAAATCCTGCTGATTCTCTTCCTCTGGTGGTGGGGCAGTGGTTGTGGGGACATCACACTCCTCAGTGGGAGGCACCACACACCTCAGAGACCTTCTGTCGAAGACCAGCATGGCGGGGCAGCGCTGCAGACGAGGGTACCCACCCTGGCACTGCCAGTAGCGGTTGCAGGACTTGCCTAGGGGCACGTTGCCGTTGGGGTCGTCGTTGCAGAGAGCTGGAAGTTAAATTGGTGAAGGTAAATATGGGTATTATGTAGCTGGAAATTATAAGGTGTTTTTTTGGGCAGTTTTATTATTATGAGAGTGAGAGTAGAGAGTGCTCCTGTGTCAGTATGTACGCTTGTGGACTATAATATGGCCTTTGCAGCTATAGAAACAGCTGCTATAGCTAAAAATGGACCTGCATGATATAGGTACGTAATTATTTTTCTTATTATGTTCAACCTTTCACGTAATTAAGCAAAGTGTACTTAATAAGGGTGTTTGATATCATGTACGAACTCGTGATCAACAAAAACATAAAATTCGAAGCCCAAAATACCATCTTGCATGAATAACAAGAAATTGCCCATCGAAACTTGTTCATCCAATTGTTTTAACTTCCAGAGCAATAAGCTCTACAAATATAAGTCGATGAAAAGTTTGTTATTTTTTTTATTAAGTCCCACCAAGTAGGTTGGAACAATAAGGTATAAATGAGTTTCATTTCAGGCTATATCCGGAGTTCTATGAGACTTTCACGTCTTATTATTTTTCTCCACAAGTCCGCAGGCTTTCGTCAGGTTTTACGATTGTTGGAGGTAAAAGTTTATTTGTTCAATTGTCTTCATTTTGTGGCCACTTTCAGTAAGCTTTTTATACGTTAGTGTAAGTGCTTTCTCTCTGATATACGTTTCAGAAAGTTCTGTACGTATCTTTGTAGTAAACAATGAGGGAGATGTGAAAAGGTTTGTAATAAAAATCAAAACAACATCGTTAGACTTTATGTTCTATTCGTAAATTGCTTCCACGAAACGTACGTACCTACCACAACTATGACGAGTGTGTCTGTCCATACTTTACTCCCACATTTATCATTACAAGGAAAAACGTGTACTCAGAAAACTTAACCCTAACGTTAAAAGCTTCTACAAAGTTCATACGCGGTTCCGAGAATCGGACACAACAAATCGATATTCGTGTCCGGCTATGAGCATTGAATCGATACATCGTGTTGAATTAGTTATAAACACTAAGATAGCTCAGGTCCGCTCGTGATGGAAAAACGTGAAATGTTTATTTTATAAACCTCTCAGGATTACTTAGGTCTTATTGTCTGTTTTCTTGTATATATGAGCGGTATTTTTAAAGCTGCAGGCTATTGTTTTATTGTTCTGGAAGTTTCTGATTTATTTTATAGAATAATTATGAAGCTTCTGACTATGGAACGATAGACATACATTTTATCACTACATAGAGGTAGGCTGATCTGGTACAGTACTTTAATTTTCGGTTCCCATTATGTGGTTCTTTCATGTAATAAAAGTCAAACTCTCAGGTTTTAAATGCGATGAACTGTCTTTTGACGTTTGTAGCACAGTTTACAGAGTCTAAAAGCTACAGAAAATAGTTTTCTTTTCTATTATAAGCAAAAATACTCATACTGCGACTTAGTAGAGGGCAGAAAAATATCAAGTATTCGATTGTAAACAACAAAAAATTTAAGTACGTTTTGGAAGAGGGCAGAAAAGATTATTATTTCATTGTAAAATAACAAAATTATTTTCAAATAAAAATAACTTTCTTTAGGGACTTTTCAGCTGAACTTGAGTATTGAAAGGAAAAGGTTCGTTAATCGTTTCGGAAACGAAAACTCCTAAAAGTATTGAGGTTTGTTTCTTCCGCTTGTTTATACAATGCGCTCACAATCTTAAGAAAAGCCTCTTATTGTTTGACCTTATTTTTCAAGGTAAAAGGTTGCGAAAAATATACCTATTAATATTTTTGGAATTCGCAATTCGTTGGCAAGACTTGCGTAGGATTTTTTTCTCATATTTATGTAGCTTGTAGAAAATATCCCACGATTGTTGTCTGTGATATATGCCTCTTATTGCTTCTTCTTATTCTTCTTATTACTTTATGTATGTAGGTAATCCATATTTTCTGTTTAGGTTCTTTTTCGAAAATAATGTTATTGTTACATTCAGACGTTAAAAATTACACACAATATTAGTATGTCTTTTTAATCACTGGTTCTTCAAGAGCTATGGATTCATTTGGTTTTCTTACAAAAAGTTCTAGATCATTCTATTCTCGTCTCACGGCTCCATTCCTATTCGGTCCACGATCGTGAACGCTCTACCGGCATATGATACTTTTAATTATCAGATAGCCTGAGAACTTAGATCCGTTTATAGGCCACTGCTGTCTCACGCCTAGTTCACGACTTCACCAATGTCAGGCGGCCATTATTTTGTTATGTTCCCACAGATGGACGGAGAAATATGAAGTTTTGTTAGCTGTTTGTGTGCAATGTCATTTGTCAATGTCGGGGGGTGACGGTGGAAAGAATTGGTTGACTGTGAGTAGCCATCTCATTAGCGAACTGCTACTATGGGTAGCATGGGTATGAGGTTTGTGTACATACATATGAACAGTGAGCGCTTCTTGATCTGCGGTAAAAATTGTCAATCAGCTCGCTGTGAGTCACTTGTAAGCTCGGGAACCACAACAAACACTATATTTTTTGGCAATAGTATTCTACATGTCTACCTACATGCCTTTCTGCATGTTCCGGTAATGGCTTTGAATTGCGTGGAACGTGTATGTTGTTTGACTTCTAGAAATCGAATCGGAGTATTTAGAGAACATTTTTAATAAAAATCCAAGAATACAATACATATTATATAGTTTCGTAGAATCTTTACTGTGACTGTTCAGTGGCACATGTCGTTTTTTTTCCTTAATGTAAAGCTGTTTTTCTCATCTCATTTCATTGCATTGACATCAAATAAACCTATTTATACTTAACCGTATTTATAAATCAAAACATTCTGCAGATACTGTGGGTTGACAAGACCGTTATACTGCTTCGATAAATGATTAAATTATCATTTTGATTGGCACGGAAATGAATACCAAGCTCCAAGGTACTGCAAATCATGTAAATTAAGGAGATATATCTATATTGTACAGATATATAAACAGTTGAATTGGAATGTAAGGCGACAGATATTATTAGACGACGGAATTGGACTACTTGATCGCAAACTGTTTTGATTGTCAAGATCATTAGGATTTAAAGATGTTAAACTGTGTAACCATAGATAGAACATTTTTTAAAGTTCAGATGATGCTAAGTAAAAGATCCTTTATAAGTTTTTCTTTATCATTAAGGATTTGAGGACATTTTTTCCTGGAACCAATCTCTAGTCGCACTCAAAGTTGAGTACCTAAGAACATTATGGCTATGAATGATGGCGATTTGAATGTACGGCGTATCTTGAGAGTTTTGATTACGCAATCTGTACTTACATTAAACGATTGTACGACTATTAAAAACGATTCCCACATACACTGTTGCTTTTGTTTCAACCCAAAGATCAAACCAATGACCTCAGGCTACATATCTGTCATTTCTCCATCGATAAAACATCATTCACTTTCGATTTCATTCGAGTAGATCCGATAACTACGATTAATGTCCAGTCAAACGATTACTGTATTACATAAGGAAGCTAACGCACCTATTATGCTATTATACGCTTTATTAACCAAGCAATTAGTGTGAAAGTTGCGTGATTGATCGGTGAAACGAATGCTGTGAATGAACTAGTGTTTGTAGTGTAATTGGTCACAGAAGTTTTAGTTGATATTTATTTTACTGCCGCATTTTTTCCACATGCACCCCGGAGGAACTGTTGTTATTCAGGGGCGGGAGCCCCTGAATAAAAGGTAGTCTATTTCCTTGCTCCAGATTCTAGAGTATCTGTAGTAGTTTTGGGGTAGATGACAATTATTTAACCGACTTCCCAAAAAGGAGGAGGTTCTCAATTCGGCCGGTACGTTTTTTTTATTTTTATTTTTTTTATCTATGTATGTACATCGATTACTCCGAGGTTTATAGACCGATTTACGTGATTCTTTTTTTGTTCGACGCGGAATAGCTGCCAGTTGGTCCCATAGTCATCAGGTCAGGATCTGATGATGGAAACCCTGAGAAATCGAGGGCAACCTTCGAAAGTTGTAGGCATACATAGGGTAAAAACTTAACACTCAGGTGTATACCTGAAAGTACTATTCAACAGTGAAGGTTTGGAGCTGACCTGATGATGGAAACCAGAGAAGGTCGAGGGGACTCGACAACTGAATATGTATAAAATACCTCGTATTTGGGCTTATATTCTTTGTATTGATGAGAACTTTCCACTTATATGGATAGTGACAACTATTCGTATCACTGAAAAGCAGTAAATAAAAAACTTTTTTACAAAAAAATTAAACCGACTTCCAAAAACACTAAAAAGCAAAAAAAAAAACTAATTTTAGGTGCATCGGCCTACAAGTCGGTGGCAAAATTAACTTAGTAACATCCATTAGACACCGACTTCTAGGCCGATGCACCTAAAATTAGTTTTTTTTTTGCTTTTTAGTTGCATTTATAACATTTATAAAGATTTTTTTACGATTTATGGATTCCAAGGTACACTTCTTCAGCCAAGTTACTGGTTATAGAAGTAGTGTTGTGAGAATAAACGAAAGGTAAATACAGCAGTAAACCGAATCTTCGGGGTCGGGAAAGGACGCTGTGAAGGGGACGCACTGATCTCACTAAGATTTACTTCAAAAAGGTCAGGTGGGCACTGTTTTTGTGTATCTACGTTATCTATTCGGACACGTGCAAATCTATAAATCTGGAAACCCTCTCTAGCAAAGAAACCCGTTTCAAATAGCCTTAGGGAAAAAGGGTATTTTGAGCAAAAATCTATCTATAGTAGTGTTTTTAGCAGTTTACAGCCGTAAATATATTTTGCTGCATAGCAATCCACGTATTTACGATGTGCCGACCTACAAAAGAGTTTTGATGAAGACTATTTTACAGAAGCCTAAAGGACAGCTTTGCTCTCGTCGCCATTTTCACGCCATTCCAGTGATGTGCCGAAATGCAAAATGGTGCCGAAAGCACCTTTCATCAAATGCTTTTAATTTCGCTACTTTTGAAGTACCAAACAAGATGATTTTTATAATTTGTAAGCATAAATACATTGTTGCTATAATCTGTTTATAGTGTGCCTACGGCTAAGGGTTTAGATTCTAATCCCTTCTTAATTTAGATAGGCGCATAGTCTTCATCAAAGCTTTAGACGAAGACTATTTTCATCCTCCTAAATTACGACTCTGCTATTTTTCGTGCCATGCCGAAATGCAAAATGGCCCCGAAAGCCCCTCTCCTCATGCTTTTATTTCCACTACTTTTGAACTACCAAACAAAAGAAGTCGACGGTCATTCGAGCTCCAAATATCTTCTGTATTTTTGCAAAGTTTTCCTCAAAGAGATATGACGTAGGTACCTAATTTTGCAGATTGTCATCAAAGAAAATGTAATGAATGTGTTTTGTAGCTTCTTGACGGAGATACGAAAGTTTATTACAAAATTCTGCAGTGAAAATTTTAATGAGCTTTAATGAACTGTTTCTGAAGTTATTAAACATTTGCAACACGTTTTCGATGTTTATGTTTAGGTAAAGATATTTAGGTTTTGAAACCTTATATTGTGTTCTACAGAGTGGAATATAAGTTTTTTTCGAATAGATTTTTTTTATATGTATTTGTTTTCCTTAAAAGTGAAAATAAAAATATTTGTATTTTTTGCAGACGGAATTGCAGTTTCCGCTGCCAGGTAAGGCCAAAAAAGAATCATTTTTCTACTACACAGGTTTGCACTTTATTGTCAGTTACTAACGCTTGTGTGAGCGACTGTACACCATTGAGTATAACTTATGAATAGCTCACATTATTTGTATGGGCTTTTCATGTCGCCATTGTAAGTCGTTTTATTGAACCATTATTGTATGTACGACTACAATATGTGAGCTATGATAAATTACTGGTTTTAAGTAGGTACTCATTGTGTGAAAATATCTCTACATTATAAATTGTATTGTGTGTTTGTTACGCTTTCACATCAAAACTTATTCAGATTACATTTGCATCCAGAATGGATGGAAAATTTTATCCGGGTGCGACAAGTATTGAGTGAAATACTTGTCGCACCCGGATGAAATGTAGTAGGTAACCTCGATATGTGGACTACGTTTCTAACTTTGAATGATTTTTTACCAGAAGTTGACAATGCAGCAGAGCTGCCGGAGCAGGCTTCTCAGGCAATTAAACAAACTCCTCAGCTTTGTAGTACAATATGAAATACAGATTTGAGGCTTCAAACATGTACTTTTGATACAAGTTTATGTAATTTTGTTGCAGATAGTTACATATCTGTAAGATCTGCATAAATAATACAAGACATGTATGACACGCCACATCACCGACTTCACTTAACGTAAAGTTACCTTTGACTAATCAACGTGAAAACTTGGGGAATTGGGTTAAATTAATTAATTTCTCTCTGTATGTACAATTCTCATTTGAAATCGTTTCTCATTAGGCTTGTTACACACGTATGTTTGTTGTTTGTGTGGAAATAAGGCTAATCTTTGAAGTGGGATTGAATTTTGTTGGAGTAATTTGAAATGGATTGGGAGGTCGTTAACCTTCTACCCGTGCCTTATACACATTTATGGGTCCTTCAGTTTCCGCTAACAGATTTTTTTTGTCGTCTTATAGATGACCAACAGTTTTTACTACAGTACGTTAGATAATAATAGGGATCTGAAAGTGTATTGAAGTAAATAACTATCTAATTATATTCTGACACACAATATTTAAGCATCGGAGATGATTAAAAAGTTTAACTTTACGAGTAAAAACTGAACGGGATCCTTTTATTGAATTGAAAATATTTATTTCAGACTAAGCACACACAGTACACAGTCCGTATTATGTTAGTAAAATTATATTTACTATCCCTTCAATTCGTTAGACACTTGAGCGTATTTCCTCAAAAATATACACCGTCCTCATATTCAGAACTCAGCTCTCCAATGGTTTACTGAATGCATCTATAGGTTAACAAAGTACATGATAGATATTCAAACCAAAATTATATAAAAAGTAAAACTCACGATGTTTCTGACAGCCATCAACATTTTCGGGCCAATCACAGGAGTGGGCGTTCTCATTGTACAGCAGGCCTCCGATGCACAGCTGTTCCGTGGCAGTGCCGTTCCAACAGGTCCAGTACCTCGTGCATGAGGTCTCGTGGCCGAAGATGCCGTATAGCCAGTCGCAGTGTTCTGTGCCGATTGGGGGATCTGTAGAGAAATTATACCACTAGTTATGAAATGTCAAATATGAGCTGATAATATAATGGGTTAATGAGGTTTGAGGAAGTAGTGGTCGCCTATTAATTATAGAGCTGCCTTTCAAGTACGAGTGGATTCGATTCCTGGTCAGGCAAGTACCTGTGTAACTTTTCTAAGTTATACATATATATAATTAATATGTACTTCCTATGTATCTTGGGCAGCAATTACTGAGCATATATGAAGGAAAACATGGTCAGGAAACCTAGACTTTAAAACCTGGAATCGCAAATCCACCTTGACCAAGTGTGGTGATTGACACTTATTCCTTCTCTGAATGAAGGCGTGTGTCCTGCAGTAGGATAGCAAAGAGGTTTATAATAGTGCTTTTGAATCTCCACCTTCCTAAAGGAATCCTCCTCTGCCAGGCAGAAAAAAAATCTGAAAAATAAACAACTTACTAATCTGAACTTTAGGATATTCGCAGTAGTTCGACCTCCAAGGATAGTCGCAACCCTCCGTCACTCCTCGATGCTTGCCAGCGAAGACCAGCCCATTAGGACAGTCGTACTGGATTGACTGGCCATTGTCACACTCCCAGTATTTGTCACAGTACTTATCATCAGCCACTACTCGCGACTTCGTCTTACAAGGGTCTTCTACTTGGGCACATGTTGCGAAGGTTACCGCCAACAGAACTGTGAAAATAGAAATGGGTTTTAGAAGGTTTTTGAAAAAAGTTTGGATGGTTGGTAAACTTTTTGGTTGACGCTTGAGAATGATTGGCTGGTTTCGGAGTATTTGTAACTTAAATCTGATGGGTTCTTGCGATAGTGCTCGTTGGTTATCGTCTATTTTTTTAGGTCAGTTGATTTTAAATAAGTTTTGAATAGTCAAACCGACCACCAAACATTGGGAGGTCTATCGTAATTATTGGCCAACAGGTTAAATGAATGATTGATAAATCATAAACACAATAAGTAGTATTCAAAATCTTATACAATAAATATTTATTGAGGTTTTAAAGTAAAGAACTAAAATTATCTATTTACAAAGATAATTTGCACTAAACGCCTAAATAGCCCAGCTATAAAATTTAAACACAGTCATTACGATTTTCAATAACTTTTGTTGCGGCTTAGTATTCTATAAAACATTTTGCCGAAGTATTTTATTGACCTTGTTTTTATAACTTTTGAGCCGAGTCCATCAAGAGAAAGGTCAACGACCCTTGAAAAGGATGCCGTTTTGCTGTTTCAGCACAATTTGACTACCCCAGGAAGCCTTTGGGCCACAGCCATGTTTCATACCGAGTCATTATCTGACTCTCTAATTGGTAACCCCTGTCACATTGGCATAAGGTTTAAAGTTGCTCAGCAGTTTGGTAACTGTCACTTCTACGTCGGAGGATCATTTTAGTCTTTTTTTTATGACTTACATCTGTTCCACTTTTAATATAGTTATTTCTGTTATGGATATTTTATTTTATATATTCTTAGATTTCCTTGATTTTACTTAGAAATTAGTAATTCATGAAATATTTTCATAGGGTTTAAATTGTATTTAAAACCCAAGCTTTTCTGGAACTTTGAAATACTAACCTAACTACCAATCATAGTCGCTTGCACTCTTCACACATGCCGCAGGGCAGCAAAGCGCGACGTTCACGCAGCGCGCTCGCGACGCCCGCGCTACTCACACGCCCGAGGATCGCGCACGCCTTATGTGGGGTCAGCCTTACCATAGTGAGTAAGTGCACAGAAAATCCCCGTCATTCAAGTGTTTCTCCCCAGTAGTGAAACTATCCTACCCTATGCGCCTGCTGATGATGATGACTCATTTTATCATCCATCCAGCTATTCCCCAACTATGTTGGTGTTGGCTTCCAGTCACCGAATCTGTTTGAGTACCAATATTTTGCTTGGAGCGACTACCTATCTACCTATCTTCAATCCAGTCAACTACACAAGACGATATCCATGGTAAGACTGACAGACTTTCTGGCTTCTGATTCGTCGCAGCAGCTGCAGAAACTGTACAAATGACAGCTTTGTCAGACTCAAAGCATATAGACATAGATTATAGCTGTTTCCGGTGAAAATTACTTACGCACCATACGTAATAATTTTCCAAATTGGCTGACTAGATCCAGAGATATTCACAACGTCACAAACTTTACTTCTTTTGTTTAGATAAATGGTCACATCCACAACACAACCTTGATCAATGAATCTATGCGACTGCTAAGTGCTAATCCTAATTATACTGTCACGTGAAAGAATGCACCTACGGGATAAGTAGTATTTTGACTATTCTATATTGCCCACGCAGACGAAGTTGCGGGCAACAGCTAGTTCATGAAATATTTTCATAGGGTATAAATTGTATTTAAAACCCAAGCTTTTCTGGAACTTTGAAATACTAACCTAACTACCAATCATAGATTAATGTATCATACATAACGCTTGGGGATTACCTTCATTTGAAACTGTATTTTCAAATTATGGAGCTCTAGAGCAAAGATCTAAATTGGCTGTACCTGGGGGTTTACCTAATACATTACAAAATACAATTTACCTAATAATATCAAGCCTAGGCATTTTATTACACATGTATGTTCTATGTTTATCTATGCGTAATGACTTAATGACGTCAAAGCTTTATATTCTCGGAACGTGTGCTGAGTTCTAATTAAAATTAAGGGTTGTTTAAATCATAGTAGATAATGAAGCTTTATTTCAGATGGGGTTCATTATTATTTATTACTAGCTTCCGCTCGCGGCTTCGCCCGCGTGGTGAGTTGATATAAAGTAGCCTATGTGTTAATCCAGGGTATCACCTATCTGCATACCAAATTTCAACGAAATCGGTCTGGCTGTTTTTGCGTGAAGGAATAACAAACATACATCCATACATTCTCACAAACTTTCACATTTAATATTAGTAGGATAGTAAGAAGTAGAAAAATAGGATGGCAGCATTTCATTTCAGTAAGTTTCTTCGTCCCCCAACACCCGCATTTGTTGGCGCGCTACTTTCTGTTACTAGCTGCTGTCTGCTAGAAGATATTGCGTTATGACATCTCCGCTAGTCATTTTGTTCTTCATGGCTATAACTTTCTGTTTCTCTTTTGTTTGTAATAAACTCATTTGCTATTAAATAGTTGAAAGCAGCCACATCAATGGCGACGCACGTATCAATCGATGACAATAGCCATGTTAGCGTGTCGGCGCATAACTTACGTCTTTATTAAGTTTATTTGGCAATATTGTTGTTAAATTGAGTGGGGGTATATAAGAAAGGAATGTGCAGAAGGTAAAAAAAATATATTTAAGAATCTTGCATAAAATTTGAAAAATTGTTTTGTCGCTGCTTCGATGTAGGTAATATTACAAAATTGAAAATAAAAATGCTTGAAGAAACTGACGAAATCCGACATACCACGCTAACTACTAACGTTTCAGAAAAAAACCCTGTAGGCTTTATTTTACCGATACCAAAACATATATGAACCTCTTCAAACAAAACATTATGATAACTTACGAGTAACAAAAGTATTGCATAATTAAAATCTCACATTAGTTGTATTCTTTAACTTCATATTTTATCCATTCTCTATTAAATATCCATTCAAAATATAATTTCATTGTTCTCTACAAAGTGGTACTTCTGAAAATCTCCTGTCAAATACAACAATTGTTTTGTCTTGGTAATTGTTCTGCGTTTGTACATACATCACCATCTTGTATGTGCCTGCGCATGTTTGTTACTTAAAGATAAGTTATTTATAGCTTTTGTGTTGGTTGAAAGACTTGAATTATTCAGGAAAAGTTTTATACGTATTATCTTTTGATAGAAAGAAGCACGAGTCCTCCACTATTAAAATGTTTTATTAGAACTCTTGTAGCTGGCCGTATAAAACAAATAGTATATTATAATAATCGACTTTTTACTATTGATAACATGGATTGAGTTTCAAAAATCTGACATTGATATATTAACCAATCAAAATATTGCAAAGCCTTAGACATGAAGTTATTTAATACCTAATACAATGTACGCAATCAGAATATGGTAATTTTGAAGGATTATTCAAATGTATTCCAATATCACATACAAGTCTTCGCGACTCTTGCGCAAGGAGCGCTTTCTCCACGCATGCGCACCCGCGCGCGGTTGACGTAACTCGCGTAATCGGGTAAAGTTGGGTACAGACTAGTGGTTATTTCTGCGCGTATGATACAAACGACGTTTATATGAAAAGTATTTGCATTCAAGGGTATGTTCCATCATTTGTTTTGAATAAGTTAAGCTGAGAAATAAAGGATTATGCATATACTATTTATTTATTAATTAATTATTTACAGTTTCAGTAATTAACATAGAAGCATTGGCCAAAAACATAAAATATTATACCTAGTCGCTAACTTATAAGCGTGTCAATTATCCTAGTTGCAAGTAAAACAAAAGAGCACGTCCATATAAATCTACACTTCTCGCTATCAAACTGCATAGTTTGGCGAGTAAAAAAACATTACCCATTGTATTTTTAAGTACCAATAAATAAAAAAATCATGAACTTTAATATGCGCGTAAAAACCGCTCATCTGAAACCACACCAACTTTATGAAACAATACAACACAGTCGGGCCAGTTTATTCAATAAATTTTGTTTTACGTTGGGTCACTGTTTACACATGTATTTTTAATGCATTTGCTAAATAGTGTTGACAAGACGTAAAGAGGGTATGCGGTTTGTGCGTGCGTGAAATGTTGGGAAATAATGTTGCATACGATGTTTGTTTTGTATATTTAAATACTCGATTGTAACAAATGTAGGGACTGTTTTTTTTGGAAGATATTCGTGTTATTATAATAGTATGTCATATAGTTGTTGATTTGCCGGAATAACCATATTTTACAAAACATAATTCATTATATCGGTCATTTATACTTAATGAAAGAAAATAGACATTACATAGACGCGAAATTATAAAAAAAATGGTGGAGCTGAAACTTAAAATGCAATCTTATTTATCTAACCAGGAAAGTAAAACCCGGTTTTGAAAGTTACACTAGCCTAAATTCAAAAGAAAATCAAGTCGTGAAAGTATTATTTTTGAACTAGTTATAGGTAATGATATTGCAATCAAACGCATATCGTATATCTAAATTATATCTTCGTATATCTTCCGATTAGCTTTGACCTTTGACCTTGAAACTTGGCATTCAGCTCAGCGTGGGTTCGAGCAAGCTTCACCAATATCCGATTGTCGGTAATCGAGATAGGTCATGTCTTCTGGGAAAACTATACCTGGATCAATGTACCTGATGAAGCTATAAAGGTGGATGTACATTTTCTAGATAATGAGCGTGTCAGACACGTGTCATTTGTATTACGATACCTGTACCATCTACACCAATATTATAATAAGGAAATATTTGATTGTTTTTAACACGCTTATTATTAAGTTCATTTGTAAAACTATGTATGTAAGAAAATATTGGAATCTTAATGTGACCCACTTCCCGGTCTTCGATAAGGATGAAAGCACACGCTCTGAGTTCTGACGACGATACATGACTAGCTAATTTGCACTGAATATCGTCGCCCAGCAGTGAAAACCTCGGATGTCTCATTTCCTCAAAAAAATATATATATTTGTTCTTTGGATTGACAAACTCGGTAAGCACAGATTATTCGAGCAAACTTTCGAATAAGCTACTCCTAGCACAATTTATGACGTGCTATGAGAACCTGTAGCAAAATAGGATCCGCCATTTTCGTCTGACTAACTTGCCAGTGCGGTCGATAACAGCGTTATTTTGGATTAAAAAATAATTGATGTATTTATTTATTTAATAAAATACTAAAAAAAGCAAAAGGTAATGTCTATTATAAAAAAATCATATATATTTTTTGTCAGTAGACAGTTTTGTCTTCCTACTGTAAAATTTTGTTATAAACACTTACGTGGTTTTCACTGCTGGGCGACGATATGCTCCAAAACTAACTAATCGATTTGAAAAAAAAAAACATGCATATTTGATGGGAAGGTATACTAACTCTAGATGTGCGGGCACGGCAAGCAATCGTTTTCTCACCCTCAGATGAAATCAAGAGAAACTGTTAGTATATAAATCTTGTCATCACACTGAATACTTATAGGTTTATATTATCTATAGTTTAACTCGGTATATTGTGTCTGACACACTCGTCTGTAGATGTAAATCCACCTTAATACCTAGTAGTTGGCTAACTCGTTGCACTTCATGTTCAGGCTAACTTGTTAACGTCTCACGATTCATCTGAGTATACCTTCATAAATCTATTTGGCAATAGTTTTGTCTCCCTGATCGCTTTTTTACTATACCTCGGGTACTAAAGATTACACCGAGAAGTTTATGATGCTTCTTCAAGAATTCCACCTATCTGTTTTATAGACAAGTAAGTTCCAAAAAAGTTGAGGTATAAAGTACTTTTTTTTTTATTTTATGGTTTTTATGCTGTTAGTTTATCATAAAATTAAAGTTGTAGATTATTAAGCTTTCAATATTAATGATGGCGACAATTTTAGGCAGGTTCTATAATCATTGTTTGATTGTCACGTATACAAATATTTTAGGTGTTTGGTGTCTGTCTAGACTAGATGATACCTATATAAGAAGAATTACTTTATATTCAAAGAAAGCTTCATTATAAAGCTGCTCGACCTTGACTTTTAATATCTCATTCTGATGAAGTTTTAATTTATGAAAGCTAAACATTACTTTTTAAGTAGAGACTAAACACAATTGCTTTATTATTTTACGTTAAAATAATAGGGGTTTAATAAGTCTTTTTAATTATTAAAGCAATTATAATTTTATAGAAACACAAATGTTATTTCAAAGCTCTGAATAGAATGTGATAAAAAACTTTTATAATTAACTAGCCGTATTCCCGCGGTTTCACTCGCTTCCTGTGAGAACTATTGCTCGGAACATACTCGGAAAGAGTGCAGCTTTCCAACAATGAAATAATTTTTCAAATCGGTTTAGGAGTTTCGGAGCCTTTAGGGTGCAAACTAATAAATGAATGTTTAAAATTTATTACATAAGCATAGATAACATGCTACAAATAACAATTTTAAATCCATGTAAAGAAAATGACGCAAAAAAGGTAATACGTTTAGTTTTTGCTGTCTTTTTAACGCTGTAATTAATACTGCAAAATTATTCGTCAAATTAAACATGTTAACGTTAATGTTTGCACTAATTAGTCACCTGTACGTTCCTGCCTTTCGAATCACAAATTGCAATTTAACATACACTTTCTAAAAAACAGTATTAGAATGTTTTTACAGCAAATTGCTATAATTATCTTCTTGTAATTAAGTAGAATTTATAGCGAAACCAGGAAATTGTTAGACTTTACACTACAATGTATTAATCCAATTAAAAGATTACTATATTTTACAAGCTGCTTTTGATTTACGACGGCGTGGAAAAGTGTGGTTATTGCACTCAGTTTTTATTAAGAACTAGCTTCTGCCAGCGGTTTCACCCGCATCCCGTGGGAACTTTCCCGTACCGGGATAAAAAGTAGCCTTCCTCGATAAATGGGCTATCTAACACTGAAAGAAATTTTCAAATCGGACCAGTAGTTCCTGAGATTAGCGCGTTCAAACAAACAAACTCTTCAGCTTTATAATATTAGTATAGATATTGTATTAAAAGCGGGAGTGAAGTGTGCCTAGAACACAAAGAGATAATCTATACTATAAAATTATAGAGGAAACATGTTTAGGTCTGTTTGCCCCTAATGGCTCTGAAACTATTGAACCGATTTGTAAAAAAATCACAGCTGGAAAACTACACACTTTTCGAGTAAAATTAGCCTATGTGACTCGGGAAGAGCGTAGCTTTTTAGTCCAGTACGGGTAGTAGTTCCCACGAGACGCGGGTGAAACTGCGGGAAAACGGCTAGTTTAATATACATAATTAAGGTTAGGCCTATCTTAGACCATCATCCTCACCGTTCTTATCACAATTTTAATTGTGGTTTCATCTTCTCTATCTGGAGTCATTTCACAAATATAGATCTAATTAGTTCCGAAATTACTTCTTACAAACAAACTTACGAACATGCTACTCCTAATATTAGTGCAGAAGTTAGAATTACTGTTGATTACAAGTCTAGATGCAAAAGGTTAAATGCCCATTAGAGTTGGTTCAGGTACTAATGCTAGCAAATGACTGGGATTGGGAAATTAATAGGATGCTATTACTACATAAGTAGGGACGGTATGTAGGCTACACTCCGTCCGCATATAAGTGGTAAGCGATGCATTTTGAAGTGGATTTTAAGTAATGAAGATTCAAGATAGTTTATGTAGATAAGTATGCAGGGTTACTTGTTATTTTAAAAAAGTGTATTAGGAAGGAGATGATAGGAAGATTCAATACTTTTATAAGTGACTTAGAAACTCTGTTAATTATGAAGATCAGAAACAGGGTATAGAGATAAAAATATCGTTTTAAAGAAGTTGCCAATTAAGATAAACTTTTAATGCCTACCCCTATAAAAGTTTCTTGGAATGCTCTTTTTCCTCATCTTAAGAAAACATGAAGAGTTGTGATAAATTAAGCTTGAGTTGCACCAATTATGTTATCTATAACGAAAACCGAACCGTTTGGTTATCGTTATAGATAAATGCTGGAACTCACCCTAAACGATGTTTCTATGGAATATTACTCTATATATTTTCATTCATTAAGTTAAATGTCTGCTTTAAGTTTATAACTTGGACATCTTGTTGCGTATGAGTTCTGTCGAGATCAGCAATGCAGTTGGACAGGATGCATTCACTGACATTTTTATACTAGTACGCATGCGCTAGATATGTAGTCACCTAATCACTATGATGTGTGCAAGCAGGTGAATATATTGTAAGAAAGATGGAGAACATTTTTATGATTTCTGTGTGCTTAATTTCGCTGATTACAGTCATATTAGTCATCAAAATATCAGTCAAATTCTAAAGATAAAATAGTCTAGGTGCTAAAATTCTTGTAAATTTTTACATAAGTAAGGGTTTTCCATTTCTTTGGAGTCAAGTTGGAGCCCCCTCAGACTAAACTGTCAGTCTATTCAGCCAACTATCAGCTCACTAGAAGGTTACAGTCCGCGGAGGGTCTTATATTTTATAACATTTCACACAATGCCAAAGATAAAACGTCAGCCATCTTTTCTGAACCCAACTCATTGCAGAAACATAATACGAGTATCTCCAAATACAATATGGGTACGTAAAACATTGACAAAAGACGACAATGCAAATACATTCAAGTGTCACTTAGCTCTTTGGTATTTTTGGGACCTTTCCAAGACGCCCAGAGTCAATGACTTTAGAATATAAAACCTTCGGAGAAAATGCAAGCTATAATAAATTCTAACTTTTAAACTAAGTAAATTGACTGAGAGTCCCCGCACACTGCAGACTAAACAGTCGGCCGACAGTTGATCCGATGGTCAGCATTTTTTTTTTAAGAGAAACTTAATTCCAAAGTTTTCAGCCGCTCTGATACCGACTCAACACCTGATCTTTGTAATGTGCGTATTACCATTCATCTTCATACTGATTTATGAGAACAAACCAACTATCGGCCGACTAAAAGTTTGCAGTGTGCTCTTACTTTAAACTAAGTAAATTGACTGAGCCTTTTTCGTGTAAAAGGCCCGGGACCAATTTATGTGACTTAAGTTTACGCTGCCGTTTGTAAATCAAGTATTTTTAGATATTCTTTTTTGAGTTAACTTATGCATGCGAATTTTGGTGTAAATTGAGACCTCTAAAAGTTACCTTCTGTTTTATTTTTTTTAGATTTTTAAATAAAATATGTGCAGGGGGATAAAATGGACTTTACTTCTATTACAAATATTTTTTCGATAGCTAAATGAAACTTTTAAAAGATATCATCATCATTTAAATCGTTGAATTTGCAGTTGCTAAACAAGACAGGTAAGTAGATACTCAAACTTGTACATTAATATGGCTCAAGTATCAAATTATTTATTTCTCTAACTCACAAACATATGCAATACATAATATACACTATAATATATGGGAAACAATATAAACCTGTCCGTGAACTATAAAAGGTATTAAGGTAATAATCATGTTATTGCGTTGCAACAATTAAGGTCGTTATCGAGTGATGTAAGATGCGCTCAGATGTTCGGGCATGTTGAAATACCCTCAGGGAGGCTGATGAAACAGACGCATGAATGGAAAGTTCGTTCTAGATTGTGCCATCTTTGGTTTTTGATATCGGTCATCATCATCCTCCGAGCCTTTTTCCAATCATGTTGGGGTCGGCTTCCAGTCTAACCGGATTCAGCTGAGTACCAGTGCTTTACAAGAAGCGACTGCCTATCTGACCTCCTCAACCCAGTTACCCGGGCAACCCGATACCCCTTGGTTAGACTGTGTCAGACTTACTGGCTTCTGACTACCCGTAAGGACTGCCAAGGATGTTAAATGACAGCCGGGACCTACAGTTTAACGTGCCATCCGAAACACAGTCAATGGTGTCTAAGATATACTTAGAAAGTACATACAAACTTAGAAAAGTTGCATTGGTACTTGCCTGACCCGCGCCCTCATACTTGAGAGGTTGGTCCTTTACCCTCTAGGCCACCACGACTTTTTTTTTGATATCGGTCATCTGTACTAATTAATATAGTATAGAGGAAACAAGTTTTTGTTTGTACCCTAAAAGCTCCGAAACAACTGAACTTATTTAAAAGATTATTTCACTGTTGAAAAGCTACAAGTTTCTCAGTACAAGAAGAGCTTTGAGAAGACCTGTACCCCGCTCAGGATGCTATAGATTTCTGATAATGCAGAAAAAAGCTGATGATTATATTTTCAGATAAATGTTAGTTAAAGTGAATGCATTACCGCAATAATATAAATATATGTTATTTTTTTTTTTTGTGAAGAAAATAAAAACATGAGGGTGCTAACAGTCCCAGAATATCACACGGTATCAAAATAAGTTTTTATGAATTAGAGGCTACCTTTTTTAAATGAATGATCGTGTAAATCGGTATATTTTTCCTTTTGAGATGGTTAAATAAGATTACTGTCAATTGCTTTTTGGATTCGCTCAACCATATAGAGTAAATAATGTTTAATCCATCCGAATTGAGAGCAAACAAAAAATAAACGAATGTGGATTTATTTTTTATCGAAGGCTATTTTGGGAGATTCATATATTTTGTTTGTTTTTATTTCCGAAATTATATTTTATGCCAAAGTGAACATCATATTGAAAATATTAGTTTTGCAGTTTTCGGAAATAACTTAAAATATTTTTAAAATGCAGTTTGTTTGGTATAAGTGCGTCAGAGGGAATTGTCTGCATGAATGATTTTCACTACAACATATACTTTTATTTAAACGTCATACCAAAATAATCATTTTCAGTACAGGATGTCTTCTTCTTACATTGTTGTTTGTTATTTTACTAATTATCTTTTACAGGCACCAGACAGACCCCTAATTTAGAATGACGTAATATATGGACGGCCCCTATCTACTTTCAAAAGTCCTGCCAAACTTGAACATCCAAAACTTAACCATCTCTAACATACACATAAAAACTATCTCACAGTTAACCACACAACTTCATTCACAAAACAATGTCAAGAATTTATCGATAAGCATCGATCTCCGAAGGTCAGATGCATCTGCATTTGACCTTGACCCCTCTAGTCTGTAAGCTGACACGCCGTGTCTAGCCCAGCCTCAGAGGTCTAGCCTTGACACTAGACACACAATACTACAGCTGAATAGATCAGAAACAATCATTATTGTTTTTGAACGGAAACTGCTAATGTGTCCTTGGTAAATGAATGGAGTTTGAGACCTAGGTTAGATATTTTTTGTTAAGTATATCTTAAGTTTTTTTAACTGATTGAATCACATTTTTAAGTAGTCTTCGAGGTTTTTAGGATGCGAAACACTTTGGGAAAATTACTTAGGTACTTAGAGTATTTAATTAAAATATTTCAATCACAGGGTTCCTGTGTATTACTTACATTTGTAGGTATTTACAGATATAAATGCTTTCGTCTCTGGATAATATTGTTGTTAACTAAAAGTAGGTATACCTCTATCTATAAATATGAAACAATGAATGTACAAACGAGTAAATAAATCTTTAAAACAATCTGTAGCCACAAAAAACAATGAACTAAAAACAAATGAAAGCCATTGTCATCAGTATGAACAATTGACAAGTCATCACAATTTGTTCGGGACAAACATAATGAATGAGCCTAATGAATAAACAATGTCTAATGATCGCGCGTTGCTATGCCCGAACACTTGAACAATATTGATTGATGCTGCACTCATTATAGGTTACATTGTGCTATAATGATCTACATCCGAAATCATTGTATTGCATATATGCAAACCGTGAATATTTGGCAATATTTTCAAGAATCGCAGTGCATATTGTATTTTCAATAAGAGCAGGATGGTTCGTATCCTATTCATATTTTACAAATGTTTTTTTGAGTTGACGTTTATGGCTATTAACTGGTTAAAATCGGGTTATCTTTTGAATGACACAAAACTCTTAGGGAATTTTAAATACGGCGACGATTTTGAGCTAGTTTATGATTTTTTGACAGGTAAGTACGATGAATGTTTCAAAACTTCACAACTTACACCAACATCAAAATCGAAGAACTGTTAAGTTCTCCACTCCTCATTTTAGGCTCCTAACCCTGACAATAACAAAGTCCAAAGAAACAAACCAGGATATGATATAACAATAACAGTTCATGTTCAACGGCCACGCTTTCCACTTTCTTGTGATAGACATCTCGAGTCGTGGGAGTGCGCGGGCGCCGTGAGACCACATCGATTACTATCGACAGATCTGTTTTTTTATGAGATCTCGTTTGTATGGTCGTGGTGGTCTTGTGGTTAGAGTATCTGTAGCTTAGATACAAGGGTGCTTTTTGGAGTAAGAGAAAAGTTTAAGTTGCACCTGGTTTCTGACCTTTTATGAAATTAATGAAAACCTTTGACTATTCCTAAGTTTTTTCTGTAGTGCTAGGTAGTAGATTATGATGTATTTATTTATTAAATACTGCTTCTACGTAACAAGTAAGTAAGTGTTTTTTACCAGTCTACCTCTGAATTGTGGTTGTTTATAATTGCAGCTTGGAAATCGTTGACAAATGGTCTAGGAAAATATCGTGAGATATTTTTCAAAATTTTGATAACTTGCTATATGTATATCCTTAAGCTGTTTGTCTTTTGACTAAATAGCAAATCTATCAGTATAATTAATTAACCAAACAGTAGAAGTTATGCTAAAGTGACTTGAAGCGAATAACTTAAGTTAATAAACTGCTGTTGTACATTGTTTGTTTGACATTTAAGTTTGCAAGTACAACATAGTTTTGCTTTTCACCCTTAAGCAGTTACGTGGGTGATATTTACCGACGCAAAGTGGACTGCGTTTCATAAGGTAAAATCTGAGATATAACCACGGAGGAAGGAGAGATACCGGAGATGCCATAAGGTAGGTAGGTAGTAGGTCAGGCCTTCTTGTGGGTAATTACTAGAATTAAGGCGAGGCGTTCGGGTTCCTTGTCAAATCTTAACGTTTTTCAAAGTTTGGTCTTGATTGCTTGGTGATTTTATTTTGAAAATAATGGGTGGTCTCCAGTATCCCGCCCATTCTCGTCAGTTCTTGCAAAGCAGCGCTACTTTCGCAGGAGGTTTTGCGTTATGACATCTCCGCTAGTCATTTTGTTATCCATGGATATACATATACCTAAGTCTGTGTCTTTAATCTTGGTATACCTAATGCATGTCACAAAATTTTCTCCCCTTATTCATAAAAATGTAATCTAAAAATAGCAAAAACTTACTCACTACATTTCCCAGTGTTTCACAAGACATTATTCGGAATAACGTAAGAATATTTCCTAGCTAGAGGATTACCGACATATCTGACTCAGTACGGCTATGTGCCCGCAGCTATGTGACTCGACGTTCTTTTTAATATAAATACTTCAGTATCGCTGGTAAACGTGGTTAAGTGGGTTATAGACATTCTTTATTCTTATCCATACGTGTATGCTTGAAAACAATGTACTAAAAGTTTGAGTTAGGTAAAGAGTAAACTTTTGTCATGCCTGGAATTTTTCTTTTGAGTGACTTATGACTCTAAGAGTTGTAATGAGAAAATTATTATAACAGCATGGCATATACGTATTTCAGAAGTACCATATGGTTGAAAAAAAAGATCAAATGACAAAAAGAAGTATGAAGAAAAAAGGCATGTTGCGCCAACCCCAAATAAGATTGGAGTGAGGGCACAAGTAGGTATGATAACGACAACGATTTCCTCAACAAAACATCAGTACAATAACACTCTCATAAGCTAATAACCTCCCTAATTAGCCAGGAAACAAAAGAATAATAAACAAAGCAAAAACTCAACTCATTGACACGATATTGATTCAGTACTTACCATTTTCTCATTCAAACGCGGAACGCTAAAAAGCTCACCATTGTCTGAACGATGAGACTTGATCTTTTGTCTGTCTTTCTTTCTTTCTTTCTTTTGGCATTTTCTTTCCTAGTTTTCCTACGAATTACTGCGAACTGGAAACGGGGTGAAATGCAAGTTTTAATTTGAAAAATATCTCCCGGAAGAATGTTTTGTGAATTGTTTTTTTGGTGGAGGAATGCAGGTTAGTTTTTAAAACTACTTTCGGAACGTTTCAGGCTACAACGTAAAGGTATACAAAACTGTAGGTATGTGTGTTTACACATGTACAGTTTTTGTTTGTTTACTTTCATTATGTGTAATATTTTTTATGTTTTTCTAAGTTTGACAAAACTTGATAGTTTATTTACTCCTAAACGCAAAATAAGACAAAGTCAAAACAAATTATTAGTAAGCTGTAAAATTCAAAATTTAACTTCAGCCGATTCCTTTAAAATCTTCGGGAAGATTGACACATTTCCAAGCCAAAAGATGTGAAGTAATAAAGTAATGAGAGGTTCAATCTTTGTGATGTCTTCGTTAACGTAAGATTTTGAACCTTAAGAGGAGCAAAAAGGTTTCGAGAAAAAAGGTGCTATTTTGTGTACGTAGATACTTCTAATTTGCTGTGTAGGCTCGTTTAGTTAGATTGAGGATAAAAGCAGGATAATGTTACGCTTTCAAGGTTTAAAAAAAATCAAAGTCTTTTTTTCAAGTGTATACCTACATATTTGTGGCAGACAACTGGCAAAAGATAAATGATATTTATTTTGTAAATAGGTTGAAAACTACACTTTCAGACGTATTTTTTTTAAAGGGAGATTGAATCGGTAAAGTTCCTTTCCTAGAGCCAAAGGGCTAGCTGCTTCACTGAAAGGCTATTTCAACTACACTCCATTTAAAATAACATTAGAAATTTAAGTAAACCTTTTTTACTGTTTGTTCAACCGATTTTGACTTCTATTCCGTAGACAAAAGAACGGAATTAATAGCAAAATAGTGGTTACAATACCAAGTATTTACTGCAGCCGCCATTAATCATACTACTAACGCAATAGAAGTCAAAATCGGTCAGCTGCGACATATACCTACACAAACTCTATTAACCATACACCTAACAACAGAATCACAGCATGATTTAGTTCACAATACAAGGACCTAATCAATGTTACTAACAAGACAAGACACGTTACTTGTAACTACAAGTCATAGCTCCTACTATGCAGGTCACATGCAATTCGCACACTGTTTAAATACATATAAATTAATTACGCATTCACTAGGCTCAAGGTCGTGTGAACGCAATAGAAGTAGGATTGTGCGTAGTACAAGATATGGTGGAGCGAATAAAAGCTTGGCCGAAGCTTAGAAAAGTTGATGTTTTAGCAACCTAGCTGTCCTGCCGGGGCTGCGGGATTGTTTGAAGGAGTTACCGCGGCCCTGGTACATAAAGGGCTTAAGAAGGAACATGATGGGTTTTAGTCAGTAAGAGTCTGACACTCCCTCACGCTGCTAACCCACAGCTGATGGGGTCATTTGATTGTGAGTCATTAAAAAAAAAGCTAGCTCCAATTTCTAGTTATGGGTAAATCACTCTAGATATTAAGTATTATTAAATTCTTAATTTGTCGGCAGTTTTTCTGCCTATATTCTTTGTTGCGGAATCTTTTACAACCAATGCAAGCCACTTATTTCATATTGCTCTATTATATAATCAAAAGTTCGTAGTATAACGATCTCATCATCGATTTAAATCAGAATCAAATGATCATGATTGCCATCAAATTATCATGATTACGACCATAGTTTGAAGTGATGCAGTGGCGGCGTAGCATCGGGTGGCACCTGGGGCGGACTACTTATTGAGCACCCCCCACTTCCCCAAAAAAAAGACAGAATATAATCACGTAGTAAAAAAAAATCTTACAGTGAGACCAGAAATTTTCGAGCTTTAAAACACAAAAAACCCAAATTAAAAAAAATGGTAAATTAATCCGCGAGCATAGCGAGCGCGAAATTTTTGACTTTGTTAACACAAAAGTACCCAAACAAGTTTGAAAAAAGCACTCTACAGTGAAGAAGCCGTGAGCGTAACGAGCGCGAAATTTTAGAATTTTGGTACGCAAAAAGCTATCTAAAGAAATGAGAGAAAATTACCATAAAGAGTAAGGCGCGGGCGCAGCGAGCGCGAAATTTTTGAGTTTTGGAACACAAAAGTACCCAAACAAGATTGAAAAAAGTACTGTACAGTGAAGAAGCCGCGAGCGTAGCGAGCGCGAAATTTTAGAATTCTGGTACGCAAAAAGCTATCTAAAGAAATGAGAGAAAATTACCGTAAAGAGTAAGGCGCGAGCGCAGCGAGCGCGAAATTATAGAGTTTTGGAACACAAAAGTACTCAAATAAGTTTGTAAAAAAACATCGGAAAGTGAAGCAGCTGCGAGCGTAGCGAGCTCAAAATTGTTTGAGATGTGGGACACAAAAGTCCTCCACCTCCGCTTACAAATAGCGCCTAAACAACTTAAAAATAACCACTGTAAAGTGATTTTTTTTTATTGTTATCTTTGAGGACTCTAACTCTGAATTAAGCACAAATAAAAAGAAACCGTAACTGAAGCGAGCGTCAGTTGTTTTTGCTACTTCGGTGCTTGAAATTTTTGTTAGATTGAGGACTCAAAACGCAAGGGCAAAACAAAATAAAAATTAAGAAAGAACCGCGAGCGAAGCGAGCGGATTTTTTTTCTAACTTTGAGGAATTAATTTAAGTAATCAGATAAAGCAAAAATATAAGAGAGGGGTGACAGTTGGACTAAGAGGGGTGACCTCCTCGATGTCTCGCGCATGCACTGTCGTAGTTTTGTTTAAAATTTGAATATAAATAAAATGAAACAGTAAATGGTAGTGAACCTAGGCTTCGCAGATAAGAGTGTCACCCTTAGTGACTTGTCCCTTCTGCCCGCGCCATCCTAGTCGTGCAGATATGTGCCGACCAAGATGGCACCCCCCGAGATGTGGCACCCGGGGCGGACCGCCCCCCCCGCCCCCCCCTTACGCCGCTACTGAAGTGATGAAACTGGCCCTGTGTGAAACTAGGCCGTCCTCTGCAATGTAGGCTAAGTTAGTAACACTGTAGCTTCGTGCTTAGGTACTAATTAAACTTAGTTAAAAGTTGACATGTGTGTAAAATACAACTGTTCTATTGAAGATATAGATAAATTTAGGTAATAGGTAATCTAAAATTAAGAGAAATAAGTGTCTTTGTACTTGATTGTTCTATCCCTAGTGGGCAAAGTACCAACCTCTCGAGTATGAGGGCGCAGGTTCGATCCCAGGTCAGGCAAGTACCAATGCAACTTTTCAAAGTTTGTATGTACTTTCTAAGTATATCTTAGACACCAATGACTGTGTTTCGGATGGCACGTTAAACTGTAGGTCCCGGCTGTCATTGAACATCCTTGGCAGTCGTTACGGGTAGTCAGAAGCCAGTAAGTCTGACACCAGTCTAACCAAGGGGTATTGGGTTGCCCGGGTAACTGGGTTGAGGGGGTCAGATAGGGCAGTCGCTCCTTGTAAAGCACTGGTACTCAGCTACATCCGGTTAGACTGGAAGCCGACCCCAACATAGTTGGGAAAAAGGCTCGGAGGATGATATGTTCTATCTTTTCTTGTCTCATCAACTGTGTATATAAACTGTTAAATAAATAAATAAATTGAGGTTTTGCTTTAACATATGTTTTATGTCACCCGGGGCAGATGCGGGACAGTGTAAGTTCCCAACAGTGAAAGTTTTTTTTTGAAAATTTCAAATCAATTTAGTAGTTTCGGAGTCTTTAGAAACATACCACACATTTCACCTCTTTATAACATTAGCTAAGATAACAAAACAACATCGCATCGCATATCTTGTACTAATCGAAAGCCTAATACCTGACGCCCACAACCCACATCACATTGTTATACCAACAATGAGTAGCTTCTGTCGGATCTTACAAGATAACACGATTGCCCATACATTTGAGCAATGTTTAACATCCTACACATATGCATGCTTTGTTAGAAGGCTTTGTCATATGACAAGTGGAAAATTAATTAGTGATTATGTGCTTAGAATGTCATGGTGGCAGGTTAAGGAACGCCTACTCAAATGTGACCATAGTCTTAATGGGTACTCTGCAGATTAAACAGCTGGCCCTCAGTTGACCCGATGGTTACCTAAGTTGAATTCAGTCAAACTTTTCAGTTGGTCTGAAGATGGCTAAATCCCTGATCGTCAGTGTACCTATCAGTGTCATTTAAGTAAATTAGTTCAGTAGTTTTGACGTGAAAGCTAGATAGACAGACAGACAGAGTTACTGGTTAGGATGTGAAAAGTAATTTTTATTCGAGTTCATTGTCCGAGAATATTTTTTTCAAGTAAATACAAAAGCCACAATTTCAGCTTATAAAACATTGACCTCAAGCAACATAAATCATACATCGATACACAGCCGAACATACATAAAATTCTACAGATTGTATTTTTATATTTATTTTAATGTATTAACTTGATTAGTTTCTTTAGTAAGTGTACCCGCTCGCTGTAGGCTGATGTATCATCATTTGCCTAGCCTTTTCCCAATTAAGGCGCGTCCCCGAGCAAAACGCAGCGGAAGCCGTTTTTTGTACTGTTTTTTGTAGTCAACTCCTCTTTGTCTAAAACAAATACCAACTAATAAAAAATACATAAAATTTTTAGACATTCTTGACTCTTGAATGGTAGTTTTTTTTTATTAGTTTTAAGCAGAATAATGTCTAATTATAGGGTCACAACAAAACCACAGAAATAAGAAAAAAACACTAATAAGATGCATCTCTTCGTAAAGTAACTATTATTTTTATTTGCTACCTAAACTAATAGATAGGTAATTTAATAACGAACATTATGGTAATTTTATTTTTTTCAAAACACGAATATTTTATTTTATAAACATTTTAATCCAAAATATGAGCGTTCTCGCTACGTATTTCTTGGGCCGAGTTTGTATGGCACAGAGGCTCAAGGTCATTTGCCCAGGGTACCGTCTAAGTTGGGGTAAGCTTCCAGTCTAACCGGAGGCAGCTGAGTCAGTCAGTCAGATAGGCAGTTGCTGCCTATCTGACCTCCTCATAGCAGTCACCCGGGTAAACCGTAGGTAAGATTGATTGTCAGGCTTAACTACTGGCTTCAGTATCTCTGATAAAGGCTAAATACCCGGTGTTTGTATGTGCGTACTACCATTCATCTTCATACTGATTTATGAGCCCAAACAAACTATCGGCCGACTAAAGTTTGCAGTGTGAGGCTCTAACACCAATTGAAAAGTTTAATTGGAAATAAGATTTTGCCAACCATCGAGTCAACAGTCGGCCGACAAAAAATTTGCAGTGTGTAGCTCTAGATGGACTCTGGGCTAATTAATAACTTGCCCCACTGATGGACGGTAGGTACGGATTATACGTAAAAATTCCCTCAACCAGAGGATTTATATTTTTAATCTTTCGCTCATTTTTCAAGCTGTTGTAGATTTATTGGATCAAATCCCGGTACTATGTTTGTTTAAGACCGGGTATTTTTTTTTGTTTGTTTGTTTGGTTAGGGAATTCTATTGATATTGGTGAAGCTCTGTAGCTAATATTTTCACTGAATATTGCTTGAATTTTTCTGAATATTGGTTTCAACTTGAAAGCCGCATTTACTCAGACAAGTAAGGATTTAGAATACTCGCACTATGCAGACTTTTAGTCGGCTGATAGTTATTTTGGATGTGTAGCAGTAGGAACATGACAAAGATTGTCTTAAAAAAAAACAATTGCCAACCATCGGGTCAGATTTTGTTTAGTTGTAGTTACGTGTACAGTAACAATTCAACAAAATAACAAATGAAATCTCACAATACCTAACAAAAGCTCTTGACCCCAAAACATCCGAACTAACAATAAAAATTAACTTAGCAATCATAAAATTCAAAAACCGATTGTAATCAATAAAACCTTATATAATTGAACCTGTAACGATTAGCTGCTAAAAGTTAAAACTAAATAATTTGTTAGTTTATGGCCGTTAGTAAAAACTTATATTTATTATCGCAATAAATGTTTGCAGATTTTAAAATGTAACCTTTTTATTGGGCACTAAACTATATGAAGGGGATAATGGTCAACTCTGGTACTTTTAAGTTTATTGTGTTTTCAGAGAAGCATATAACTATTAACTTAAGCAGCAGTTTAACCATCTCATCATCATTATTTGCCAAGCTTTTTACCTATAATATTTTCCCATGTTGGGGTCGGCTTCCAGTCTAACTGGGTGCAGCTGAGAACCAGTGTTTTCAAGGAGCGACTGCCTATCTGACCTCCTCAACACGGTTACCAGGGTTTTTGGCCAAACCACTGAATGGATTAGGTTATTTCTTTTACAATTCGCCATAGAATATCTTAAAGTATATGTGCTAGGATTTAATGTGATAAGGGACGACACACCCGATATATATTTTATTGCCAATAGCATGTTCTTATGATTTAATATTCCTCAACGATTTACGAAAGAGATTTGTAACTTAACTCAAAACTTCTTACAACATTTTCTTCTTAAATTTTTTTATAGTCATAAAATAAAATTTAATTTAGGTACGTTTTCGAAGACAATGGTATTTGTAGTAGAGAGTATATTTACGCAACAAAATCTAATATAATTGTTTTCAGGGGCAATGTCTTCAGGAGGAATTTAATAAAATAAAATTTAATGGGAAAATGCCCTTGTTTACTGAACGAAGCTATCATGAATTAATTTTGTTCGCGCATAAAATGGCAGATGTTTTTTTTAAATGTCAAAGTAAAGTCCAAAAGTTTGACTTTCATTTGACTGCGGGTTTTCACGTTTCCTATATGACTTGGCTAAGATAAAAATATGTTTACATCATGTCATCATCAACAGCTTTTTTACCGTTCCGAAACTTTTCTTAGAAAAGTTTAATTGGTAGGTACTTGCCAGACCTAAGAATCGAACCCATACTCTCTAAAGGTTGGTTCTTTACCCACTAGGCCACCACGACATATGTAGGTCACATCATGTCAGAAAATTCAGTTGGAGTTGAACGAACGAGAAAATAATGTATGTAGATTAAATCACAAGGTTTGGGGATGTAGGGAAAAGCAATAAACATATTTAAATCAGTTTACTGTCACGCTGTTCCACTGAAATATTATTTATTTATATTACAGATCACTTAATTGAAGTTAGGTAGTATATAAATACGATTATCCTACTAATATTATAAACGCGAAAGTTTGTATGTATGGATGTTTGTTACTCTTTCACGCAAAAACTACTGAATGGATTTTAATGAAACTTTACAATAATATAGCTTATACATCAGAATAACACATAGGCTACAATTTGTAAACATATTGTTCGAAATACTAAACCTGCGCAGACGAAGTCGCGGGCACCAGCTAGTTTATATAATATACGAAGGGCTTCTGGCTAAGGCAAAGTCACGCGGGTTGTTATAACTAGTTCTTCTATGTTTCCGAAAGCATATGATAAACTGTAGGTCCCGGCTGTCATTTGAACATCTTTGGCAGTCGTTACGGGTAGTCAGAAGCCAGTAAGTCTGACACCAGTCTAACCAACGGGTATTGGGTTGCCCGGGTAGCTGGGTTGAGGAGGTCAGATAGGAAGTCGCTCCTTGTAAAGCACTGGTACTTAGCTGCATCCGGTTAAACTGGAAGCCGACTCCAAAATGTTTGCGAAAAGGCTTATAAGAGAGGTAAATAGTTTTTCTCTCAAAAACAAGTGTGATTAACTCTCTATTGTAGTCTGGTTTTTATATCTAAGCTGCATCAGAACTTCCTTGAGATTTTATAATCTATTGAATACAATGAAAGTTTAACCCCCTGAAAAGGAGACTCGGAGATGGAAATGACTAATCAAATGATATAATCTTTAATTAAACAGAACCAATTAATTTCTCGTTATCCCAAGTTATTCATAATTCCGTGGAAACGTCCCGACTAATCTTTGTAATTTGCATCTTAGCCTACGAGTACACTGTAGACCAAACAGTTGCCCGACAGTTGACCCGATAGTTGGCCGTTTTTTTTTAAAGAAGTCTTGAATTCTAATCAATGTTTTTTTTAAATGCCATTCAACGTGGCAATGCAGCCAGCATTTTGGGTACACTGCCGGGTGACAGCGATGAGAATCAATTTTTCGACGCGCTTTATTATTTAATTATTTTTAAAAAATATATAAATATAGATTAAGTTTATTTTAAAATGTAGCGTAAATATTCTTATTTAAATAAAACTTGACATGTTTTTAGTCGATTGATACAGGCTAAATACCTGTTCTTGGTAAAGTGAGTACGCGGCCATTCATCTTCATACTGTTTTATGAGCCAAAAGAAACTATCGGCCGACTAAAAGTTTTTAGTATGCGCGTACTCTAGACAATACACAGTGAGATTAAAATCGAATCCTAATTTAAGTTTGTAAAACAATACAGTAGTTTCGTAACAGCCTGTTAAATTTTAAACTAATTAAAATTCAAAGTTAGTTTACTTACTTTGTAAGTATTTCGATCGAAACTTTCGTTAAGGTAGGGTTTAATTTTGGATTTATTTTAGATCGGGTATTTTATGAGGGTAATTTAGTTAGAAGCTTCTGCTACACAGTTAATTCATAAAATGTTGATGTTCTAAAGTTGTAGTTAAGTAATGAATATTTATTACATTTTGCTACTTTTATTTGAAGAACAAAAGCCGATATATAATTTGTGTTAAGATATTTTTAGGTATTAATAAACATTTTGTAGCCTAACTTATTTTCATCTAGTTAATGATCTTCTAGTCTGTTAACTGCTTACACGTGGCTAATTATAAAACAATAGAAAATCAACTGGTCTCACGTATATCTGTGCTCCAACATAGAATGGGTTAAGCCCATTTTTCAGTCAGGTTAACAAATCACGAAGACCTATACAGCTAAGAAATTATCCTATGAATACTCCCCACCGTTCACTTTCCTATTCTCTTATAAAGTAACCTTGCAACTAGATCACACATATATACAAACTAACAGAATCCGTATAGATATCTATGAAAATGGACTCACCGATGAAACCCGTCCAATGGTGCCTGGATAGCATTTTCAGCTCGGAGCACCAATAAACACTGAAACAAATGAAACGACAAGTTAGTTGCAGAAGTACAAGTTCATACAAGATTATTTTGGACAACAATAGAAGATGTTTAAAATAATGGAGACTTGTAAAACAGATTTGGGACGTCATCATCATCATCATCATCATCATCATCTCAGCCATAGGACGTCCACTGCTGAACATAGGCCTCCCCCTTTGATTTCCACAGATACCTGTTGAAGGCGATCTGGGACGTGGATATTCGTTATTATAAATTCAAATTCAAATTATCTATAAATAATATATAATATCAAACACAATATAGTACGCGTTATAGGTGAGCTTTTTATCATAGGGCTAATCGACTGCATGTGAAAAGTGTTACATATTTATGTAAAAGAAGGAAGGAATTTCTAACGGTAAGAAAGTTAAGCCTTTGTCTTTCTACTACTATTTCAGCACATGTAAGCTACCCTCAATCGACATACGATGAGCTGGCAATAATGCTATAAGTATTTCAATTCAGTTCATGTGGAACTTCTACTTCTTCTCTGCTGAGTAACATAGGAATCCCAATCAGACATTGTAATTGCATTTCATTTGCTGTCCGCACAAGGCATTGATCACATACTGGCATGATCATACATTTGTGCCGACTTCACTTACAACTGTCCAGCTACACTCAACCTTCTTACTCACAACATAAAGTTGAAAATTCCATGTAGGTAAACGTGCCACAGAGTTCAGAAATTAATTCAAATTGAACCTTAGTGAGTTGGAAATAGGTTGATTTCACTATGTTTTTTTCTGCGTTATGCATTTAAAATGTGTTCGTATAGACGTTAAATGAACAGCGTTTAGTTGATATTGCCGTTGAGTACAAGTACACAAACGTTTCATATTAATTGTTTGAATTCGGGTACAGTCGCGATGAGAGGTTGTTTTAGGACGACAATGAGAGCTATTTGTGGTGGCGTTTATAAACAGTTCGAGAGAACAGGATAGTTGAAGTAGGCATAAATACCTCCCATAGGAAATTCGGTTTATTTTACGTAATAACCAATGATCGACTCTTGAAATAACTCGCAAAGTTATATCTAAAATCTTTTTAAAGTGGAATAAAATACAATAGTTCCTGAAAAGATAATTCTATGAACTCATTATTTCTAGATATTAAAATGCTCTTTATTAACCTATGTTCCCTTCAGTCTAACGAAAGTTTGAACTCAAATTCAGTTTCTGAGTATGTCTATAAAATACAAAATACATTTACATCCCTACAATGCAAAATATTTCGCATTATTTCAGCTACCACAGAAAACAAAATAGAATACCAATAAAACAACATTAACTACACCACAATAGAGGAAGAGAATTAAATTAATTTGTATAATAAAGTGAGAACCTTTTGTATAAGTACTTGATTAAGTTAATTTGTATTGAAATGAGCTCGTGATAAAGAACAAGAGTAATTAACAGGATTAAGTGTGCTTCTTAGGTAAACTATAGTTTGTAATTTGTAATATACTAGCTATATCTTGCAATTTCAAGTCGTGGTGGCCTAGTGGGTAAAGAACCAACCTCTCAAGTATGAGGGCGCGGGTTCGATTCCAGGTCAGGCAAGTACCAATGCAACTTTTCTAAGTTTGTATGTACTTTCTAAGTACATCTTAGACATCAATGACTGTGTTTCGGATGGCACGTTAAACTGTAGGTCCCGGCTGTCATTGAACATCCTTGACAGTCGCTACGGGTAGTCAGAAGCCAGTAAGTCTGACACCAGTCTAACCAAGGGGTATTGGGTTGCCCGGGTAACTGGGTTGAGGAGGTCAGATAGGCAGTCGCTTCTTGTAAAGCACTGGTACTCAGCTGTATCCGGTTAGACTGGAAGCCGACCCCAACATAGTTGGGAAAAGGCTCGGAGGATGATGATGATCTTGCAATTTCATCCGCATCGTGTGTAAACTACTTCCCATACTCAAATATTATAAAATGTAGCCTGTGTTACCCCGGGATTGTGTAGCTTCCCAACAGTGAAAGAGCCGAGCAAAAAAAAAAAACAAAAGAATGTCCTCTTTATACAGGGTGTTAGTGTGAACACCATTATCCTTGAAACCATAGGTAGTTGACTGGATTATAATTTAATTTATCTGAATTTAAAAATCAATTAACGTTTCTTTCATTTAAAATGTTTCTTTCCGACACTGTCCGTAAAATGGATACTATGTGCGCGAGTTAAAGGGCGGTGACCTGCAGCACTCCGTTTAAAACACATACAAATAACCTGTGATGTAACTTCCCTTCATACTTTTTCTGGCTTAGGACAGGCAAAAATACCTACTACTGTAGCTTGACGAGTGAAACTTTTAGTTATTTTTTTTTGCATTAATTTAAGTTCTATAAGTGAAACCAAACCTCTGGTTAACTGGGGATAACGGTGTTCACACTAACATCCTGTATATTATGTATAATAGGTTTTTTATTTAATTACAAACTTACGATGACAAAGCACGAGACGGTAATAGCAGATAGCTGAAGACTAGCTGTCCTTAACTCAACTTATGAAGTAGTTTATTTAGAACAAGAGAGAAACTAGTTTATACCTACTATTTATTTGAACGTTAACTAAACAACTTATATAAGCCTGAGTTGACATCGCCACGTGCACTTTGAGTGCAAACGATATCAAAGAAGCCTATAAAATATATTCTAGAGATCAAAAGCTGTAAGCAGTTAAGTAACATTTAATTAATATAATAGTAACCTTAACTTACCTATGTTTACAGTTAATTTAACTTACATAAGTAAATCAAAGCACTTGAAGGGGTTTGAAAATTATGCAAAGGAAGAATGTATGTAACTGTTGCCCACGGTTTCACCCATCTCTCGTTGGACCTAGCTATTTCCCGCGGTTCCACCCGCGCGCGTCCCGAGAGAAATACTTCTCGCACCCAAATAAAAGGTAGCCTATAACCTTCCTCGATATGTGAGAAACCATATGAGAATAGCCTAGACCATCCTGGATAGCCTAGCCAATCTATTCTATCTACAAATGCACATATTTTAGTTGTTCAACGAATGAACTTTAGTACGAGATTTATAATATAATATATTTTACCTAGTCAACAGTGGTTACTGTTAATTTGATTGCAAATCATTCAAAAATAATTACATTAAATTATTATAAAAAAAAAATTGAATTCCGGCTTAACGAAATGGATAGCAGATATTATAATCCTTTACTTCAAATTAAAAAATTGTATTACGCTTAAGAGGATTTCTTTATTAATCCGAATATTTTTTAATTATAATAAAGCTTACGATAATGTAATCATTGAAATAATTATTTTGCCTTTTAGATTTCACAGATTATGTGTCATACTTTCTAGATTTAGCACACAAAATTAATGTCTGAGATGTATGAACATAAAACTGAGCTTACCCGCACACTGCAGACTAAACAGTCGGCCAACAGTTTGCCGATTTTTTTTTAGAAAATCATGATTCCAGTCAAAGTTTTTAGTCGATCTGATACCGATCGAATATCTGATCGTTGTTATGTGCGTTCTCTATACATCTCCCTACTTATCAAAACGCCCGACTAAAAAGTTTGCGGTTTGCGAGGCACTCTAAGTAAATAGAATGTTTACGTATATAATTTCTATGTAGAAACTTAAAATACTAGAAAGTGCTATTACTCTAGTCTAGAACGAGTAGAAAACTACATTTGTGCAATTCATTTATTATATTATTCTTTAGTATCTTATTAATTGAGGTGACTACTGCAATAAGATTTTTATGACGTTCATTAACTTTGTAAACAACTTTTGTTATGTCTATTGCTAGGTTAATAATACTCTTTAGTGGAGACAGACTAAACTAATTATGACTTTTTAAAGTTACGAGTTATATAAGCTAAATAATAGAAACATCAAAGATTTAAGTAAGTTAGATTATTTAAGTTAGAAAAAGACTGCATAAATGTGACCATCAAACAACTTAATTATTTGTATTGAAGTATTTATTAAAAAAACTATTAGGCAAATGAATTAAAAAAAACGTATATTTATGTTAAACTTATTTTGCATTTTTGTTTTATTTTTGTCATTTGATGCAAATCGTATTAAAGTAATAGGTATGTTAATGAGCTATAATTTTAAATTTATTAGTATTAAAGATGACTATTTTACAATTTTCCTCATTTTTTGACGTTACTTTGGAGCTGTTATGAGTTTTCTTGAATTTTAAGTCTACTGACCCGTTAGCTGCAATACGTAAAAGTGGGTGCATAATACAGTGTGTATTGTATGCATTTCCATAATGTATGCGGTCTACATTCCGCACTGATTGTTCTAAATCTGTCATTTAACCAATATAATGAGCCTTTGCACAATTTGCAGTAGGCCTACCAACTTTTTACACGATAAAATGTCATTATACTAGTAAACGGTGCTAAACTACACAAAACTACCCATTCATAATACAGTGACAATAAAAAGCTATATTACGTCACTCGGATCGGTTCACATTGTCGTAACTTTGTCGCACATGCGATTCGCAGCGTTCGCACGCGACCGCGCGTTGCGCCACATGATTCCTCCGACCTCGACAAAAAATGACGCGACTGGCGCAAGATTCAGGTGAAAGCATACAATTAGTGCGTGTTACGCAAGACTGCGACTAGTCGTCCGAATTTGGCGAGTTGTCGCGAAGTATGCGGCCGCACTTATTCCGAGAAAATGCTTAGATGCGGTTTGATTGGTCATTTAGCTTGATGTGTATTTACTACTTACGTTAGTGGGTTAGGCTGCCGGTATTTTCCACTGAGCTTAGATTTTACTCTAAAAGGAATTGGAATCTTCGTGAATTTGAGCGGCGGATGACATGCAATTTACGTAAACGCTGCATCTGCAAGCATCCTATAACTCCCAAAAACGTCGTACCGGTACGAAAACGGAATATCCTATTAGCATATTAAATCTTGCATAAGATGCTTCCTGGCGACCAAATTCATGTACCTGGTAGATAAATAATTATGTACATACATGCTACTTATACATACATAGGTGCATTCAATAATACAATCGAGCGATAAGGTATAGACGTGACAGTCAAGCGAAGACAGGCGATAAGGTATAGAATCAGTGAGGAGATTATCTAGGCTAGGCATGTCTTTATGAATGGTCACCCAAACATAACCAGGCTGCAGTAGGTACTGTTCTCGCAAGTCTAACTAGACTATTATTTCTCCTTTTATTTGGAGGAAATGACCATATTAATATTAACTACGTGAAGACTCATCCAAACTTACGGATGATTCAACCCCTTTAAATTTTAAAAGGGTGGGTTTTCATCCGTGGATGAGTTGTCACCTACGTTGTTTAATAAGACAATAGTAAATCAATGTGTTTCGCGTATCTGCTGCACTCTCGACATACATACAACAGGATAATAAACAGAAAATATTGCATTAGGATCAATGACCGGTGCATCTGAGTTGGTAATATTTCTAGACTAAGCTTATGCGACCTTATAAAGGTCGCCGGAAGAGGCTGGATGCAGGTCGCCTCCAGTAGGTATCTGTGGAGATCTAAGGGGGAGGCCTATGTTCAGCAGTGGACGTCCTATGGCTGAGATGATGATGATGAAGCTTTTGCTGTTCTATTAAGTTTCCTTGAGATAAAGCTTTTAAGCTTATTTCTACCTGTATTTGTAGAATTGGTGCGTAAGCTTAAACTTGTATTTTGCTCATTATCATACATTCTTGTCTAGGTTATAAGCTCGGCCTTTGTTCTAGACAAACTGGTTTAGAAATCAGGTACAATTGTATAAATACCTTGTTGCTATATTTCTCTCTATAAATAACCAAATGTATGTTTTATAAAGCTTCGCTTTACTTGCTTTGAAAAAAACTGTTGTAAGTAGGTACAAATATAATAATGTAACTAAATAGACGAAAATATGCCTCCCCCATCAATTTAAAAAATGGCTGTCCTGCGACCACCACAGCACAGCCATGACATTTAATCCAACGGTAAAAAGTCATCATCCTCCTCCGAGCCTTTTTCCCAAACATGTTGGGGTCGGCTTCCAGTCTAACCGGATTCAGCTGAGTACCAGTGCTTTACAAGAAGCGACTGCCTATCTGACCTCCTCAACCCAGTTACCCGGGCAACCCAATACCCCTTGGTTAGACTGGCGTCAGACTTACTGGCTTCTGACTACCCGTAACGACTGCCAAGGATGTTCAATGACAGCCGAGACCTACAGTTTAACGTGCCATCCGAAACGGTAAAAAGTAAAAAATCCAACGGTAAAAAGTAAGAGCACTATTTCCACAACAAAATGCTATCCAACAGTAAGAAGCTAGCTGACATCTTTAGCTTTGACAGACTAGAAAGGCTTTCACTAATGTAGTACTTAGGAATCATATGTCCGTATACATACAGTCCACGTTAATAAGAGAGATTTAAAATATTCTCCGCATAACACTCTTTTTTCAGAGCACTCGTATAAAAATTAATACTTACCAAAGGCAAATCAATACCTACTGGTAGTAAACCGTTCAGATTAATCCTTCAGGCTTCAGAGTATTAATTTAAATTACAACGATAGATTAGTTTTAAGATCTTAATTACACCTTGATCAGGATTATTTTTAGTAAATTAAGGCTAAAGGTTCTTTGTAAATATTCAGTAGTGTGAGAATGTTTGCCTTTCAAACTTCATTTTAATACTCCTTTCTTTTCTTTCTTTCTTATTAGAATTTTATTGGTTTTTAATTGACTTTTAATGGTCTTCAATATTACGCTTTGTAAATAGTACTGCGACTTGATATTTATTAGGTACTTCAATTATTTCAGAATCAGTTTATCTAGTATTTCCAGACACTACCCATTCTATTAAATTCTGTACATGATCTTCTTTTTGCCCTTCTCCCTATTTTATTTTACGTCTCATATATCCGACATCATCTAACAAGAAGCGTATGGTCTTTATAATACTTATTTGTACCTAACTAATCAATACTATTATTATAAAGCTGAAGAGTTTGTTTGTTTGTTTGTTTGAACGCGCTAATCTCAGGAACTACTGGTCCGATTTGAAAATTTCTTTCAGTGTTAGACAGCCCATTTATCGAGGAAGGCTATAGGCTACTTTTTATCCCGGTACGGGAAGTAGTTCCCACGGGATGCGGGTGAAACCGCTGGCAGAAGCTAGTTACCAATATATTTATATGAAGAGAAAATAATATATAAATAACAGTTAGGTACTTAATAATTTAAACCTCATCAAATAAATCACGAAGCCTTGTTATAACGTTTTAAATTGTAATTATTCGCTACAAATGTTTCAATTTGAACGTAAAATCGTTACCCCTCGGAGCAAACATTCAATATTCATAATGCATAACCCAATACATTTATGAAGCCTGATTGACGTATAATTGATTGTTAGTGGAATAAATTAGTGAAAATTAATACATTTACTACATTTTCGATAGCAACTAAAGCACATAATTTTAATACTAAGTGTTTCCCCGTGGTTTCACCCGCCTCCCGTAGGAACTATTACCTGTGCCGGGATAAAATATAGCCTATGTTACTCGAGAAGAGTGTAGCTTTCCAACAGTGAAAGAATTTTTGAAATCGGTTCAGTGGTTTCGGAGCCTTTTGGGTTTCTCCTTTATTATATTATACTAGCTTCTGCCAGCGGTTTCACCCGCATCCCGTGGGAACTACTTCCCGTACCGGGATAAAAAGTAGCCTATAGCCTTCCTCGATAAATGGGCTATCTAACACTGAAAGAAATTTTCAAATCGGACCAGTAGTTCCTGAGATTAGCGCGTTCAAACAAACAAACAAACAAACTCTACAGCTTTATAATATTAGTATAGATTAGTAGGCATAGATCACCAAAAAAGTCGCAAGTGCATTGCCAGCCTTTTAAAAAAAGTACGTTCTTTTTTCTGAAGGTTTGAATGTCGAATAATAATTAAGTGACTTTAAACCTTGGACCTTTATGATGCGCAGAGCAAGTTCTGCTACATAAAACTAATAAAAACCTACATAAAATTAAACTGATTGACCGTAGTGATGCGATTAAGTCGACATTTTGGATGATAAAAATTATTACAGGTATATTCGGTGTCTTTGCAACTGCATCCATGACTTTCTACAATATATACTGCAGATGTAAATGAGATAAATAGTGCTAGTATTTAAAAATATATATTACAGTGAAAGTGAAGTTAATTTTGTGGTAGATGCAACTACATTTATTTTAGTTTAAAATCTTTCCTGTACTTTTGTTAACAAACACAATAACTTCGTGCTCAAAGTGAAGTGCCGTTTCAGTTTATCGATAAAACAGCTCGATATTTTCCAAAACACTGAGACTTTGTGTAGGAAATTTCGCGGCTGCCTCAAAGGTGCCTTTATGCCAAGTCTTGGCAGCTTGTCCAAGCAATAATCTGAAGGGTACTCTCAATAAGTATAATGTTATTTTAAACTCGACTCCTCTATTTATAACTTGGTCTTTGTGTTCGACGTGATCTGACTTAAGTGTTTAAAGGATACTTGCAAATAAAGTGTGTTGATACTGTGCAAATTCTTGGTAGTATAGATAAAAGATTTTTTCTGTTTACTTCTATAGTGTTTTTTTTTTGTCATGATATTATTAAATTAAATCAGCTTACAATAGAAGGTAAAGTGGTAACAGGTAGTCACGTGGATAAGAAAAATCGGCTTTTTCATACGCCTCTTTCTCATCATATTTGTATTGGTACAAACTCAGTAATGTCACATACTTACTGACCTCTATTTCAAAAAGTGTAAAGACGGGTTTCGCATACAAATAAAAATATTAGTTATTCATTTTTCTGCATACGCCGTCGCATACAAACGGGTACATACAGTCAACGACATTATTCACGTGAATTATGTAGTCGAATGTCACGCTATTTCTTTTGTAAAATTGTGCTCACTGTTATAAAAAAAAAACTTATATATGTAGAAGAAAAAGATTTCTAGGATTTCTGCAGGTATTCTTAAAAAATATTAATGACATAATTATAAATGATCATTTAGAACTGCTTGCACGTGGAAAACTGGCAGAATTTATCGGCTTCAACAAGTTTCTTCCTATCTGCGTTTTTTACTGATTTTTCACAATAACTAACAAATTCACTGACTTTAGTAAATAAATCAAAACTTTCCACATAATTACTGATTCTTTTTTTTTGACGGTGGCAAAAATCATCCAATGCCCCCTCCCGCTGTGGGTTGGCAGCGGTGAGGGAGTGACAGACTTTTACTGACTAAAAATCCATCGTGTTCCTTCGTAGGCCTTTTATGTATAACGGAAGCGGTAACTCTTTCGAATAATCCTGCAACCCCGGCGGGCCTTGGGCCTGCTGGGCCCCGCTGGGGTCAGCAAAACTTTTCACCTCCTAAGTATTATCTTCACGACTGTACCTGCATGCAGTAACAATGACCGTGCATGTGTGCGTTAATGTATGTTCACGTCACGCTGTCTAATAAATAATGTATAGTGAAACGTAGGAAACATTTGATCGAATTATTTCACGGTTGGCGTCAAATAGCGGTCTCGCAACGTTACAAACAGAGTACGCGCACACTAGGTACAAACTTTTAGTCGGTTGATAGTTTGGACCTGACCATTTTTTGTAATACCAAAAACCGTTGACAGATGTCTCAAAGAACGCGAACTCGTCGTTAGTTCACTCGTAACTTGATGTTTTTGTGTCATGCACACCGTATGAATTTGACCTAGAAGAAGGCGCCTGACCTACCTGCATTATGGCATCTCCGTTCATCTTTCCTTACTCCGTGGTTTGGGCTTATAAATCAGTGTGAAGATGACGTGTGTAACACGTAAAAACGAAGAAGTATTTTTCTGGTATAAGACCCACTAAAACCTTTGATTTAATTCACGATTTTATGTTGCTTATCTTCTGCCATATTTTTACAATGGACATAAATGATTAAATAATAATAAATAAATCGATTTTTCTTCAAAAAATATTTTTCCAATAACCGGGGCAACTGCCAGCCGACTGTTTAGTCTTCAGTATGCGCGTGGGCAAGGAGTTTTAAATACTTTATATTCAAGTCTTGTGTTGTGATGTCATTAAGTTTATGGTGATAGTGCCGTTATGGAGCCAATGGTTATACACCGATTTGGTGAACATAAGTATTTTAAGAGAGAATATTTTGCAAGTTTGGTAGACTTTACATAACTCTGATATGTTAAAAATTATGTATGAATAATGGTTTTTAAGAAGTTTTACAAACGTTTGTGTGTGAGTTTTCATATTTAAGCAATTAAGCTTCACTAAATAAAATATTAAAAAAAAAAATCAGTTTTATAAGTACCTATATTTGCGATAAACTCTGTGGAAAAGTTGTAGCTAAATAGGTGCAATTTATCCTAAAGATAACGAATTCTTACTAAGTCGTAACAAAATTAGGCAGGATAAGTTTTTGTTACAAAAGATAATTTTCAAATCAAGATGTCGAGGACAAAACGTTTATAATCTCAAGTAAGTATTATAACGAAGAAGCGTCAAAATCTTAGTAACTCCATTCAATCCTTATAACAATACCATCTTAACACAAAAGCCAAGCAAAACCAACATTTCTCCATCAATTGCTAATCTTAGATGATCATAATTACAATCACGATTAAGGCCCGTTCATTCAAAACGGTTTACGTAATAAGGTAACGAGCACACTGACCGACTTGCGAGTTGCGACTTTACACCATCGATATTCACGCACCATCGGCCGCTTTGTCTATACGATAATAGAGAAGAAACATTTTTTGTTTCTGCTCCGAAACTACTGAACCGATTAAAAATATCTTTCATCAAAATCTTTTTATTTACTTAACTACTTTTAAAATCCTCCTCGTCTCAATCCTTCCTAAGGTTGTTTGGAAGAGATCGCTCATAGCGATAAGACCGCCCATTATCACCTACTTCAATTAGTGTTAATGTAATTCGTTTACAAAATAAATATTATATATCATTATTTATCTTTCACTGTGGGAAATCTACACTATTCTCGAGCAACATACCCTTTTATCCTGTTTAGGGCAGTTGTACACACGGGATGCGGGAAAAACCGCGGGAAACAGCCAATAAGACAATAGCTAAAACAAGCCGTGACAAAAGCGTCAATGGTCATCCTTTTATGATTAAATATGTGTTATGTAATTATTACGAGGTATTGGTAATATTATGTATAAATATACAATTTGAGAACTGATCAACCTTGGTAGGCCAGTTTTGCGTTTAGTGCTAATGATTTTAGAGTATCGTATTGTGGGTAAGGAAACGGAGTACTGATTTCACTTTTTTTGATGATTTATTTGATTTTAATTCGATATCGAATAATTTGATGCGCATATTATTATAATTTACTTAATTTGCTTCGCGATATCAATAATATTACGCACGAAAATTATTTTTTGAAATTAGGTAGAATATAACATAAAAAAAAGTTTTTGTCGATTTACGTTTTAAAATAATGCAGAGTATTATTGCTATGTTAATCCAAAAGTTACAGTTTGAATAATATACAGGCTTAAACTGGTTATTCCTCAATTTTTTTACGGAACCTTTTCAATTTTATTTTATAAACTGAACATGAAAGACAATTGCCACCATATTTACCCATGACATAACTTTTAATGCCAAATTATAACGGACATTAGAAGTAATTGCTTTCTTACATAACAAACAAAGCAATTTACGTGCATAACACATATGTACGTATATTTGTATATTATATTATGTATGTACAATCATTTTTAGGGTTCCGTAGCCAAAATGGCAAAAACGGAACCCTTATAGTTTCGTCATGTCCGTCTGTCCGTCTGTCCGTCTGTCCGTCTGTCACAGCCGATTTACTCGGAAACTATAAGTACTACAGTGATGAAATTTGATGGGAATATGTGTTGTATGAACCGCTACAAAAATATGACACTAAATAGTAAAAAAAAGAATTGGGGGTGGGGCCCCCCATACATGTAACTGAGGGATGAAATTTTTTTTTTCGATGTACATACCCGTGTGGGGTATCAATGGAAAGGTCTTTTAAAATGATATAAAGTTTTCTAAAAAACATTTTTCTTAAAGTGAACGGTTTTTGAGATATCAGCTCTCAAAGTCGTAAAAAGTATGTCCCCCCCCCTCTATTTTTATAACTACGGGGTATAAAATTCAAAAAAAATTAGAGGTGATGCATGCTAATTAACTCTTTCAACGATTTTTGGTTTGATCAAAGTATCTCTTATAGTTTTTGAGATAGGTTGATTTAACTGTAATTTACGGAACCCTTCGTGCACGAGTCCGACTCGCACTTGGCCGGTTTTTATTTGTGTTCGTAATCAAATCATCACATTTTATGAGTCGTTACGAACATTTGACCGTTGTTTTTTAGACTTTCGCTTGTTTTTATTACTGTAGAATTAAATAATGTTTTTTAGGGTTCCGTAGCCAAAATGGCAAAAACGGAACCCTTATAGTTTCGTCATGTCCGTCTGTCCGTCTGTCCGTCTGTCCGTCTGTCACAGCCGATTTACTCGGAAACTATAAGTACTACAGTGATGAAATTTGATGGGAATATGTGTTGTATGAACCGCTACAAAAATATGACACTAAATAGTAAAAAAAAAGAATTGGGGGTGGGGCCCCCCATACATGTAACTGAGGGATGAATTTTTTTTTTCGATGTACATACCCGTGTGGGGTATCAATGGAAAGGTCTTTTAAAATGATATAAAGTTTTCTAAAAAACATTTTTCTTAAAGTGAACGGTTTTTGAGATATCAGCTCTCAAAGTCGTAAAAAGTATGTCCCCCCCCCTCTATTTTTATAACTACGGGGTATAAAATTCTAAAAAAAATAGAGGTGATGCATGCTAATTAACTCTTTCAACGATTTTTTTTTAGTAATTAAGAGGAATTAATTAGCTATTAATCTTGTTAATTGTGTAGAATAGGAGGAAAGGTAATAAATCTTTAATATGATACAGCTCATATCACCACTAGGTACACTCGCGGAAAAAATAATTAAATCACAAAGGTTTGCAATTTGTGTATCAGAATTATGTAAGTACTTACATAAAGTAACTTTCCACAAGGATAGGACACGCTAGAAAAATATATATTTATACCAATACCTATAAAAAAAAAAATAGAGAAAAAGTATAAAATAACTCATTTTAATTCCCAATCAACAGGAAAAAACAAGAAGCGAAAATGTTCACGTTTATTATAAATTAAACATGAAAAAAAGTATACAAACTTGTTTGACCATCCTTTTCTGAAAATAAAATCCTCTTTAAGAAACTTGTTTTAAAAATGGAAATGCATTATTAATATACTACTCAAGAAAATCCGGGGTCAACGACCGCACCCTTCCTTCACCTTTGGTTTTATTAATAAGGCAGCGTCTTCATAAAAGAATAGCCGTTTTCCCGCGGTTTCACCTGCGTCCCTTAGAAATTACTGAACGTAAACGAATAAAATATAGCCTATGTTACTCTAGAATAGTGTAGCTTTCCAATAGTGAAAGAAGTTTTCAAATCGGTTCAGTAGTTTTGGAGCGTTTTGAGGGACAAACAAAATATATTTTCTCATTATTGCTCGTACAATAAGTATTGATATGCTAATGCTTAGTAGCGTTAAATAAATAAGATGCTAACTTTCAGCATCTTTGACAGCTTTTACGGGTATTCATAATCCTAAAAGTCGGACAATCAGTCACACCAATGAATGCTACTACTACTAATAATAAGTGTATGCTACTACTACCAGCTTAACATACAACTATCATTGCTCACTACATAGCTTTTTTTTTTTTTTTTTTTTTTTTATCGACGTAAAATCATCAAATGACCCCTCCCGCTGTGGGTTAGCAGCGGTGAGGGAGTGTCAGACTCTTACTGACTAAAATCGTCGTGTTCCGTCATAGGCCTTTTATGTACCAGGGCCGCGGTATCTCTTTCGAACAACCCGCAGCCCCGGCAGGCCTTGGCCCTGCTGGGCCCCGCTGGGGTTGCTGACATCTCTTTGAGGAGCGCGTGGAACAACGCGCGCCGTCGACACGGGTCTGTCGTCTAGGAAGACAGAGGGACGATGAGCCACCCGAACTCACCGCCCACAGACCCACGCCTACGGTGGCCGGGAGTCATCTCGCGACACCCGGCGCCCATGGTGTCTACCTGGTCCAGCGCGGCGGCCGGGATGAGAGGTGCGAACTCTCTGGCGTTCCGCCTCCTCCTTCTCGAGCATGACCGCTTCGCAGAAGGAGGCGACGGCATCCCATTCCCTCTCGCCCCGGACCATGGCCTGAACCAGGGCCGGACGCGAGAGGTCGCCGCCGCCCAAAGCCTCGACGAGGACCCGGCGGTGCCCCTCCCATGCGGGGCACACCTGGACTGTGTGGTCCACCGTGTCCTCGGGGCTGTCCGCACAGTGGTGACACCCGGGCGCCTCCTCACGACCGATGCGGTGCAGGTACCTCCCGAAACAACCGTGTCCGGTGAGGACCTGCGTCATGCGGTACGTGAGGGCGCCGTGACTCCTCCCGAGCCACTCCTCAAAGAGGGGACTTACCGCCACGATGGTGGCGTGCCCTGCTCACTACATAGCTTAGTTTATCTTAAGAAACACAGCTTTATTATATTATTTTTCCACTTGTCAACAACCTAAGAAAACGATAAGACTTTGACCTTGCAATAATAAAGATCGTGCTCAAACGTCTAGATTTTATGCGAAGACTGAAATTGATTAAAATAGAAAACTTGTTTGCAAAACATTTTCAAGAGATTTTCTAACTGCCAAGAAAAATAATGATGGACCTTTTAAATAATAATAATATGAAAGCTTGTCAAAGCTCTACGAAGTGGTTAGTTTAATTTTCATGTTTTTTTGCTGAAATTAAAAGATACTTTCTTAGAATTAGTTCTGCTTTTTAGTTTTAACATGATACTGTCTTTTTCAGAAAAGTTTGGATAGTGAGTCTGACTGCTTATAATGGAAAAAAATATCCCTCTATTTAAGTATATTACAATGTGGCAAAGTTCAAAAATTTAATTACATCAAATCAAAACCATTTCCCATTGATTTTTTTGACAGACATATACCGGCTGACCACAAAAACTTTTAAACGTCAGTTTAAGACTTGTCTAAAAAAATGACAGATTATGACGTTGACATATGGTTCATTTTGCAGCCACAATTTTTTTAGACAAGTGTAAAACAGACGTTTAAGTTTTTGTAGTAAGGCCAACAATGTTTTTTCCATATCCTATTAAGGAAAGGAAGAATACTTTCTTTTTAATCATTTTCAAATCAGCTCATATGATCTATGCAATATTTCTTATAGTATACCGACGCCACATCAAGCAACATATAGGTACTCTAAAATATTCTAGAACATGTGACACACGTGACTATGTGTTTCCCTTAGGCGATTGCGTTTAAGTGAATTACTTAACGCACTGGACTTAGCTAAATATTGCCGGGTGAATGGTCAGCGTTACCTCACACATACGCACATGCTCAGCATATGCAGGTCGAAGACATTTTCAACAGGTACTCTGATGTTTTGACATACATTCGTCATTTTGTTGGGTAGTAGTCAGATGTTTTAGGAAGTTTGAAGACTGGCTGTCCTCAAGCTAAGCATTCTGTATGTTTGTTTGCTTGAACGCGGAAAGCTTAGCATCTACCAGTCCGATTTGAACTCTCTTACTGTTTCATTCATTCAGTGTTAGATAGCCTTGATTGTATATGGGATGCATGTTATCTACCTAAAAATCCAGCGATACAACACTACTGGATAATAATTACGATATCAAAGATGTGAGGTCTGATATTTTTTAAGATAAACATAAATGTTTTACAAAAATGTCACTTAATAACATTTAACTTTGAAATGTCTCGCAAAAACTTTCAATTTCTTTTCGACATCCTGAAAGTTGAAGAAAAAATCAGAGAAAGCTGTCATAATGAGAAACAGTTGAGACTCACTAAGTTTCCTGTTTAAGTTGTACATAAGCCAATGAACGGATAACTTGAGAACGTTCTCTCTACGCTTGAAACCTGTCTACATCTGTTAAGTTATAAATAAGTAATGTATTTGCAAAAATAATTTTGTGTTTACACGAAAGTCTATTTTTTCTAAACCTGTCGATTGTTGCTTAACGAAATGGAATGAATTCAAGGTGGTTTGGCGATTTCAGACCCAAAGAATAGGTTTCCTCAAAATGATTTCCTTAATCTTTTCTCAGTCATCGGTGAGTAGAACGAACGTAGTTATAGTAGGTACCTAACGTATGACTTAGAAAAGTTCTGTATTCTAATTTCCACAAATATTAGTTTGTAAGATTAAGAACTTAAACTCACTTACAACTTCATGTTCAAATTTACGATATTCGTGTAGGTACATAAGATTACTCATTAGGCTGAGTAAAAGAATTGGGAAGGGTTTTTTTTTCTAAGCTGCTCTGAAAGGGTACTCGTCTTATACGCCCAGTCACTCATTTCTTAAATCTTCGTGTCGAGTAATGAAAAAAAAAATCGAAGAATTGAGGGTTTTATTTAATTTATTCTATCATGAAATATTTGATTGATGCAAAATAAAACAAATGACTCGATAAACTTGTAAAACAACAAATGCTTAAATCCATTCAACGGAATGTATGTTGTTATGTGTCCTATGTAACCTTATATAATGCACTCAGACTACTATTTAAATACTAAAATAGAAACCAGTTATGAACACGCAAAAAATGTGCTGTAATTGGTTTTTACGATCGACATACATAATTGTATGTATTTTTACAAGTTGTTGAGGATATTGGATTATTTTAGGCAACAACTGCGTTTCGAGTGAACTTAATCTTGCACCTGGGAAAAGCAGCCCGTGTCCTTTCTCAGGCTATAGGTTATTCGTGAACCAAATCTCATTTAAATCGATTCAGTAGTTCTGGCGTGCACGCGTGAGAAATAGACAGAGTTACTTTCGCATTTATGATATACTAGCGACCCGCTCCGGCTTTGCACGGAATAACAGTATTTCCCCACTATTTAGAGGTAATGTATGTTATTATACATATAAACCTTCCTCTTTAATCACTCTATCTATTGAAAAAAACCGCATCAAAATCCGTTGCGTAGTTTTGAAGATATAAGCGTACAAAGGGACATAGGGACAGGAAAAGCGACTTTGTTTTATACTATGTAGTGAAGACGCGAGTGAAATCACGGACAACAGCGTGTGTTTGCAATAAAGTATAAACTACAATGTGGGTACTTAGTATTATATCACTAGATACGCCAGGCTATCCATTAAATAGATAAGGAAACTTTAACGTTACCGTTATGGAATAATCCATAAAGTGTATGTCTTCGAGATATAGGTACTTTAGATTTTATACTTTAAGTTAAAATACTTTGAAGAAAATGTGTACATGTTATGTTGTGGTTGATAAAGTTAAAATTAGCTGGTTAACCTGAGTAAGACTGATCATAGTTTGCATGTTAACACCACCAAATCTTACAAAAACTAAAGGAAGACTGCAGGATTTTTTTGATCGAAGAGTTTTTAGTATCTTATATGCATGTTATTTTTACAAGGAAAATATATGCACTTGTGTAAGTAGGCATAAATAGTTCACGTTAGAATAATATTAATTTCTTAAGTTAGCTGTAGGACTCCTTGTGAATTTTTTCGAACAAATCTTGTCGAAAAGCTTCGCTTAGTCGAAGTTCTTACCATTCACAATGGTAAGAAAAATATGAATAAAACTTTATTGGGCATGTCTGAGGCGTGAAATAGCTAACTTCAGATATGCAAAATGATTTCTCACGGCCTGTAGGTGCATTAGGACAACTGCACGTAACAACTTAGTGCAAAAATAACCAGTAGGTTCACACAGTCGTAATTCGTAACGCATTAGATAACATTACGTGTTAAACGTAAGAGTAATAAGGAAATCCAGTGTTTGTCAAACTTCCTCTCATCTTCTGCTCAGACAGAACTATTACACTTTCACTCAGTGTGAGCTAAGACTCCTAGCCATGACATAACAGCTAACACGACCTTTTTGTACTCATGTGAGTACACTAGCTTCTGCCTACAGTTTCACCAGCGGCCCGTGGGAATTACTTCAAACACCGAATTGAAAAGTAGCCTATAATCTTCTTCGATAAATGGTCTATCTTACCAGACTATTAGGACCAGCGATTAGCGCAGTGTTGCAAACAAATTCATCAGCTTGACAATATTGGTATAGATTTAAAATAACCATACCGTAAAGAACAAAATATGATACTAAAATATGCAAAGAGAATTTTTCGATTTGGTAGCAATTTTTTTTTAAAGCTGATGTATTTTTTTCTCTTCTTTATGCTTGTTAATATCGTAAAATCTATTTTGAAATGGATGCAGCCTTTTGTCTATTTTCGCTATCCATTACAGTGATTAAGTTTCATCGATTCAAATTACAGCAAAAAAATCTAGACTTCACATGTATGTGTACAATTTTATTATTTAGTAGGTATTCACATCTCAGTGCAAAATTCTTGGTGAGAAACCGGACTTACTTCTAGCGAGTTCTATAAAAGGAAAAATAAGCAAAAACTATAAATAAAGTTTGTATTGTTGTCTGAACTTATTTTTAAATCGGACCCTATTTAACGAACTTTATTTAATTTTACTCGAAGTATTCCAATAAAACGTTCCATCGTTCCAAATTAGAATTTTTTAAAAGTACAAAAAAAAACATTGAAAAAAAATATATAAACGAAACTTACGCGTAAAAAGATCCGTCACCGTTGACCACACACACTTAAGAAAAAAAAGTTCGAATTATAAAAAAACAACTGTTCAAAGATGGCGTCTTTAGTGGCGCGTTCGCGAGGTACAACTGCGGAATCGTCGCTTGCGCAGGTGAATGTGCACGTCACTCCACCACTCTTGTTTCGCGTACTATTAACCATATAAAGATGCACCTTCCCTTCTATAATGGTTTATGTCATAAGGGCCTCTTGAAATTGCCAGGGTAATACCACTTGTCATGTATGTACATTGAACTTTGCCTATTTGAATGGACGATTGTTCTTGGTATGTGTCTCCCATTTTTATTAGGGTGTATTACTATGCACTTGGAAGTTTTGTCGTATGCCTGTGTCTTGAAATATGTAAGCTTTTACTTAAACTTGAATACATCTACAATACAACGGTAGCAATGATAAATTAAAATAATAAAACGATATGCATATATAAATAGCTTGCATTCTTAAATGATGATGAAAAAGAAAGTAATGTTCAGAGTTATTAATAGTTACAAAAACTGCGGTTATTTATTTATTATTATAGTTGGGAAAACAAACAGTAGTACATTAAGAGTAAACAGTGTTGTCTTAACATTAAACTTAACAAATATACTACCCACAACATTTTCCACAGATTACTATACTACATAATAAAAAATCAAACTGTAAGAATTAATGAACTAGATAACGAATGACAGAGCACGTTCGTTTTCGTAGTTTAATCGTATGTAATTATTCCCCTACCCACATATTCCTATAGTTGAAGACATGAAAGAGCTTTTTATTTTTATTATTTTAAATTTTCTGTCTTCACAAGAACAAAAAAATTGCAACCACTTATTTAAAACTGTAAGGTTTTTATTGTCTTATAGTTCTGCGACACTTGTCATGTCTTCAGACATTTTTTTATAGTCTTACTAGCTTTTGCCCGCGACTTCGTTCGCGTGGAATAGTGGCATTCGGCAGATTTTTGGTTTGAACAATAGATGGCGCTGTATGTCCGGAATAAATTGTATTTTTTATTTTTATGTTTTGTAATAAAAACTATCCTATGTCCTTCTCCTGGCTCTAAACTATCTCCCTGCCAGTTTTCAGCTAAATCGGTTCAGCCGTTCTTGAGTTATAAGTGGAGTAACTAACACGACTTTCTTCTATACCTCTATAGATAAATATCTTTAAGCATCTTGGACTATTTCTTTGATCTGCGATCTTGGTAAACATGTTCCAAGTTTATTAATAACCAACTATCTGATAAGCCCATTATAAAACCAGTTACACTCCCTTGTCCTACAGTTCAGCACGGAAATAAATAAATATGCAAATAAAATAAGTAACCCTTTTTTCTTGATATTCCACTCATCAACAGCAGGGAATGTGGATGACCCTTCACAGAGACAATAAAAGGAACCAGTCTACTGTTGACCTTCGGTGTTGAGAATCCAAGGTCAACAATTAGTGTTTACAGAATAATTATCGATATTAACACAAGAATTTGTATTGGTACTGATGTTGAAGTTATTAAAATGTTTCTTTAATCTATACTAGTACTCGTATTATAAAGCTGAAGAGTTTGTTTGTTTGTTTGAACGCGCTAATCTCAGGAACTACTGGTCCGATTTGAAAAATTCTTTCAGTGTTGGATAGCCCATTTATCGAGGAAGGCTATAGGTTACTTTTTATCCCGGTACGGGAAGTAGTTCCCACGGGATGCGGGTGAAACTGCTGGCAGAAGCTAGTGTTCTCATAAGGCTGGTGGACTGGGTATTTACTTGGCTTTTTATTGAGGTAGGTCAATTCTTTGTATTTGAAGCTGAAAGTTTCATTAACAATGCTCGAAGCGACGGGTATATGATATTTATGAAAGTAAAGACACTAGGTACCTGCACTTAAGTTCTAAGTTTGTTTGCATCCTGCAACAAATTGACGTCATTTCAAATGTTTGTTGTATCGTTTTTAAGGCTAATTATTGTACTAATTGTAGTTATTAAAAAAATAACGATATTATTACACTTGTCATTCACATCCTACTAATATTATAAACTAGCTTTTGCCCGCGACTTCGTTCGCGTGGAATAGTTGCATCCGGCAGATTTTTGGTTTGAACAATAGATGGCGCTATATCCCTGGAATAAATTGTATTTTTTATTTTTATTCTTTGTAAATAAAACTATCCTATGTCCTTCTCCTGGCTCTAAACTACCTCCCTGCCAATTTTCAGCTAAATCGGTTCAGCCGTTCTTGAGTTATAAGCGAAGTAACTAACACGACTTTCTTTTATACCTTATATACCTCTATAGATGTGAAAGTTTGTGAGAATGTATGGATGTACCTATGTTTGTTATTCTTTCATGCAATAACGGCTGGACCGATTTGGTTGAAATTTGGTATGTAGATAGGTGTTACCCTGGATTAACACATAGACTATCAACTTTTTATCAACCACCCCGCGAGTGAAGCCGCGAGTGGAAGCTAGTAGTAAATAAAATGTATGTAACTGGTGCGCAGCGCAGGAATGCGAAACATGAAAGTTTCTCGATATTTACTTATTGTTATTCAATATTTATCAAAAAGGTGCTATATGTCTCATGTTAAAGCAAAAATCTCAAATTTTCCTTCAAGCCTAGTGGTAAAATGTGACAATCACACGTCGTATCCTTAACACATTGTAACAATTATCTGTTTTTTTTTTATCAAATCTTATTACTGTCTTGTAAACCAGAAATAATCCTACTTATATTATAAATGTGAAAGTTTGTGAGAATGTATGGATGTATGTTTGTTATTCAATCACGCAAAAACGGCTGGACCGATTTGATTGAAATTTGGTATGTAGATAGGTGATACCCCGGATTAACACATAGGCTACTTTTTATCAACACACCACGCGGGCGAAGCCGCTGGCGGAAGCTAGTATCTTAATATTTCAGTAGGCGTATGAATTCACTTTGTTCTGATTTTGAGGCACATTCACGTAATAACATAAATGTTTTATTTCGGGTTATAACACAACACAGAGACGTGACAAAAGTATAGCACTTCTCACATATTCATACAAGAATATAGTTCTTAAACTCAAGGATATAAGGTCGAGAATACCTTGCTCAAAAGAAATATTTTTACCTGAAAACATAGTACATAGTTTAAGAGAAATTGTATCCATTTTATTTTATTACATACGTAATGGTTTCCTATTACGCTTTTGATATAATTTCAAAGATTATTCAAATAACTAGCTTTCGCCACGTTTCGCGGTTGTTCCGTGGGAACCACCTTTCTCGATAAATAGGCTAGCTAATCTAGCTATTTAACACTGAGATGATTTTTAAATTGGACCAGTGGTTCCTGAGGTTAGAGCGTTCAAACAAGCAAACAGTAATCGACTGTATAACATATAAAAAACTTTTTACAAAAAAATAAAACCAACTCCCAAAAACACTGAAAAGCAAAAAAAATAAACTATTGTTAGGTGCATCGGCCCAGAAGTCAGTGTCTAATGGATGTTCCAGAGTTTATACGCCACCGACTTCTAGGCCGATGCACCTAAGAATAGTTTTTTTTTTTGCTTTTCAGTGTTTTTGGGAGTCGGTTTTATTTTTTTGTAAAAAGTTTTTTATTTTTGGCTTTTCGGTGACAAGCATAGTTGTCACTATCCGCATTTGTGGAAAGTTCTCATCAATACGAATAATATAAGCCCAAATACGAGGTAGTTTACATATTCAGTTGTCGAGTTCCCTCGACCTTCACCAGTCTCCATCATCAAGTCAGCTCAAAACCTTCACTCTTGCATAGTGTTATCAGACATACACCTCATTATCAAGTTTTTTACCTATGCACGCCTACAATTTTCGAAAGTTGCCCTCGATTTCTCAGGGTTTCCACCATCAGATCCTGACCTGGTGATTATGGAACCACCTGGAAGGTATACCCTATCCAACTAAAAAAATTTTGCAAATCGGTCCAGGCGTCTTCGAGTAATCGGTGAACATACATAAAAAAAAAAGATCCCGACGAATTGAGAACCTCCTCCTTTTTGGGAAGTCGGTAAAATATAAAAATAAAACAAGTACCTATACTTAAAACTTAAGTAGAAGTCTGATGCATGGCTATCTTGATGACCTAGGCATCAGTCAGTTAGTTACCTAAATGACTAGTATCATTCAGCTATAAACTTGCACCATACACGATTATTATAGCAATTTGGTTTACGAAACTTTCAGCGTTTATTATTGGGAAATACCTAGTTGCACTTGATAATGAGATGTGTTTGTGAAGCCGCGTGCTGAAAAATGTGCCTTATATTCTGTTTATACTTATATTATGAGTTTGTTTATTTGCCTAAAAGGAAGAAACAACTCTTTCGATTTGAAAAATATTTTAATTCATAGATAGCCCACTACACTATACACACCCAATTCTTACATATTCATATTCTTATATACCTAGATACGAGTATACTTGAAAATTACATACAAACTTACAAAAGAAAAGTTGCATTGGTGCTTGGTTGACCTGGAATCGAACTTACATACTTGAGAGGTTCGTTCTTTACCCACTAAGCCTCCACGACATTTTTTTTTTTCAGTAATGTCGGAAATACTGAAAAAAAAATCAAATGTTATGGGAATCGTAACCTAGCTATTCCACATCAACTTATCTAAACAAATAATGTCGTAAACTTAGCCTTGCTTTACTTACTCTGTTGAATAAATATTAGTCAAGTTACAAAAGCAATAGTGTCAATATTGTTGATGTGTCAATCGTAGAATTTCCTTTCCCTAGTTGTAGACTCTCATGCCCATTTTCACCAACAAATACCTAAATTTAGGGATCCCCTAAGAGCATTTAGGTTTTTGGTGAAAATGGGCATCAGTTACTTTATTCCTATCTTAGTTTTTATTATTTTCAAACATAGTTTATAGCTACTCATATTATGTAGCTGAAGAGTTTGTTCCGCGTTTGAATGCGATAATCTCAGGATGAAGGTTTGAAAATGATTTTTTATACATATATTTAACTAAAGGAAGAAAATCTTCAATCTATACTAATATTATAAAGCTGAAGAGTTTGTTTGTTTGATTGTTTGTTTGTTTGTTTGAACGCGCTAATCTCAGGAACTACTGGACCGATTTGAAAAATTATTTCAGTGTTAGATAGCCCATTTATCGAGGAAGGCTATAGGCTACTTTTTATCCGGGTCCGTGCCGATGTTCCCACGGGATGCGGGTGAAACCGCTGGCAGAAGCTAGTTAAAGGATAATTATAAAACGTCACATTCGTAGAGGTAAATTGGGGTCGGCTTCCAGTCTTACCATTCGCATTCCATTTATTGACAGTCTTGTTAAATTCATAGACGTACACTTTCGACACAAATAACCATAGACAAGGTATGACGAAAGACAATGCATGGATGTACTAGTAATTTATTTTATTTACATACGAATGTACTTCTTTTGCAATATATAGACGATAGTTATTTAACAGTTCGTGCAGAAATTCCAATGATAAATGCACGTGAATTTTTACTGCTAACATTTTGTAAGACACGCAAATTGTTTAGGAATGCCGAGGCTTCAGAACAAATATAATATGTTGATTGGATAAATTATCTGTTTCATGTTGTTTAGTTTCGAATATTATTATGAAATCTTCAAAAATGCAGTTCCGATGAATCAGGGTTGTTGCGATGCTCACCTGTAATAAATAGGTATTTGGCCACAACGCCAAATTTTGTATGTGAATTCGAGTGCTGAAAAATACTTACATAAACAGTTATATAGTATTTAATAAAATTGATCCCAAATAAAATCGAGATAAGGGCAGGAGAATGATAGTCATTTTGTTCTAAACATGCTTTTACCTAAACGATTATTTTGAAAAAGAAAATATAATTTTTGTTTAAGAAAATTCTGTATGACTGTTTTCTTAAACTCGTCTGCGGTCATTCAACTGTACAACTATGATTGTATCTTTTCAATTCTTTTTCCTGAGTAATAACAACGCTATTCTTAGATGTTTGTATAATTAAATCGGAATCTCAAATATTCTCAAATGAATATTCATTACAGTAATTTAAAATTCAATTGGACAGACATCACAAATAGTCTGAGTATTGCTTTCAGAATGTGTATACCACGGAGGAAGAAAAGAGCGGAGATGTCATGAGGCAGGTAGGTCAGATGCCTTCGTAGAGTTCAAGTAACGTACAGTAGGCGTGATCAAAACGATCAGTAACTATTGGACTAATGAGGGTTCCTTGTTAAGATTTAGTTTTAAAATAACCGGCGCATTCCAAAGAATAGGTCGGAGTAAGAGGAGTAAGAGATCGGAGCTAGTAGCGTTCGTCGTCCCCCGATCACTCGCATCTTGGAGCGCTACTTTCCTAAGAGATTTTGCGGTATGACATCTCCGCTAATCATTTTGTTCTCCACGGTGTACACTCGTACATATTACATAGATCTACATTGACTAGAAAGGTTCTTTCTTTGCGTTAAAATAATATTTTGTCGAGTCAAGTATTTGCCGTCTCGTCTGACGGTATTAAATTAATTAAAAGATAAAGATAAATTTATTTGTCAGAATACAGTACATTTAGGTGTTACAAAGTATTAGTCTCTTGTATTCTACCATTACTGGTGTACAAATATTGTACTTATAAACTAACAAAATTATATAATGCAAAAGTAAATAAATTGCCGGAAAAACATTATCATTACGTTAACATTAACAAGTGTAGGTAATTATGTTTTTCTAGAAAGTACAAGCGAAATTTAATGTTAAGCAGGAACTAGTTGGTTATGCTACCGCTTTTTAAAGCATACCTCTATATTTACAAACCCATGAGCTGATAAACGTATGACCCTCTTTTGCATTGCGCAGTCGGGTAAAAAAGAGGCGTTTCATAGGTTGCGCAGACAGGCACTGTGCTCGGTCCTGCCAACAACTGACGAGTGTTTCTGCGGAGAACTAAATCCCATGGGTAGTGATAGCCGGGCCTTAAAAGAACACACTTACTTAATACTTTATAATATAATAAGCAATGTTTTCAATGTAGCAAGAGAGTCGTGGTGGCCTAGTGGGCAAAGAACCAACCTCTCGAGTATGAGGGCGCGGGTTCGATTCCAGGTTAGGCAAGTACTAATGCAACTTTTCTAAGTTTGTATGTATTTTCTAAGTAAATCTTAGACATCAATGACTGTGTTTCGGATGGCACGTTAAACTGTAGGTCCCGGCTGTCATTGAACATCCTTGGCAGTCGTTACGGGTAGTCAGAAGCCAGTAAGTCTGACACCAGTCTAACCAAGGGGTATCGGGTTGCCCGGGTAACTGGGTTGAGGAGGTCAGATAGGCAGTCGCTTCTTGTAAAGCACTGGTACTCAGCTGAATCCGGTTAGACTGGAAGCCGACCCCAACATAGTTGGGAAAAGGCTCGGAGGATGATGATGAATAAGCAATGTTTTGGGTCTACCAAATCTTGTTCAGTGAGCAAAGGGATCAAAGAACCGAAGACTGTCGAGCTACATGAAACAAAATGGATATGAAAAAACTACATAATATGTATGTAAATGAACAAGTAATAGGTACTTAATTCTCACTATATTCGCATTAATAGGTACAATATTTGTATGTATTTCCTGAAAGAAAGTGTATGGTTCACGGATATATTTCATTATTTAGGTAAGGCGGATCTCTCACTCCACGCTCCGGTGCGCACCGTGAACACAAGTGTAACAACGCGCAAAGATGCGTTTTCGGTGAAGAAGGTGAGTATAATGTAGTATAATTTCTGTTCAAAGAATAAAAAGTAAGTGTGTGTTTCTCAAAGGAGAATTCCAAATATATTTTTTTCATGATTCTGTTTCATTTTTGAATAATCAATGTGTTGTTGTGTTCCACTTGAACACATTGAAAGTTAGCATTTGGAGAAATTGGAATAAATGGAGTAAACATTGCAATTTTTGGCGAAATTTGCCACAATTGTCTGCTTCACCAATGTGCCAGAATGATCTTGTATCGCACTTGATATTCGCATACAACAATAATTGGTTCCCAATAAAATTAAGTAGTAGAAGTTATTCAACTTTCAATATGCCCTCGTTTCGGAAACGGACCAGTCAAAACAAGGTCCGTTGGTTCCTTCCTTTCTAAACGCTTGATGGTGCCATCGCAAGGTCGGCTGATATGTCCACTCAGCGTTCAGCTGGTGGCACAAGTCATAAGATGGAAGGCTTGTCCTCAAATTATTTGCATGGGGTGATGACGTATATTTTCTTCTGAAACCTTTTCCGAATCTTTTTAAATATATTCATAAAGTTTCCTCTATGAAAGTCACAGAAAATGTGTACTCTTATGGTTTTAAATCTGTTGTTTAGTTATCCTTGAGATTCTATAGCGGCAGATTTATCTACTTTTTTGAACAGTCCACCAACTTCTTATCATCAATATCATCATCTTATATCAATTTTAATGAGACTCTTTCTTATTCTTCAAATCTTTTAGCTATTCAGTAGTTCTATGAGTAAAATTTTAATAGTAACAAAAGCAAGAAAAAAAAAATGTGTAGTCATCAAAATTGAAACTAACACCCCGCCAACAGCACTCACATTTGATAAGAACAGTATAAGTCTTCAGATACTTCCTGTAAAAAGCTTGGCATGTTATTTTTTATACCTATGTTTCAATAAAAACCCGCTCTCCTCTCACACTTTCACCTTACACCACAAACCAATAAAGTGCTCGCCGAAACACTATAAGCTTGTCGCTTGGGAGACTCCCACCATTGTGGTCACAAACGAGCTATTGTGTGCACACCTTGGCCGAAATCTGCCCAACTGATGATGACTGTGATCAGCTATTCCAACTATGGGTTAGGAAGTTGCTGTTAGTAATTAACGGATTTTTGTAGTTTAAGGGATAATCGTGTGGGTAAAGTCTGACAATGAAGTTTTGTTGCGGAAAAACTAGCTACTGGAAATTTGGATGTGGTATTAAATGCTTTAGTATTTATTTACTACTGTTTTTGGAACTTTTTTTTGACAATTGATGTTTGCAGCGACTACTATTTACTATGCTGGTAGCGATTACTGTGCTGGAAGCTGCATATTTTCCCACTATTGAGCCCAACCTGTTAAATAAAAGGTAAGGTCTATTACAATTGATATTACTAGAGAGCTACGATCATTTAAGACTTTGAGATGAATCTTTTACGTCTGACCACGTATATTTTGTGTCCTATCTCCAGATCCGCCTATATTTGACCTAAATATTTACCGTCTTACCACAAAAACTTTTAAACGTCAGTTTAAGACTTGTCTAAAAAAATGACAAATTATGACGTTGACATACAGGTTCATTTTGCAGCCACAATTTTTTTAGACAAGTGTAAAACAGGTGGTTAAGTTTTTGTGTAGTAAGGCCATTAAAATTTAGGGGTACAATATAATCTGCAAACATATATTACACTATAGACACGCCACATTGTCTTTATTTATCAAGGCTACGTTTTATATGGACGCGGGAAGACCAGTAGTTCCCCCAGGTCGTAGGTAAAACCACGAGAAACGGGTAGTGCACTATAATAGTCTACTTTATGGTAGGTATCTCCTTGAACCCGTTACTGAATACGAACTTTAATAGAGCTACTTGGCGTTTACGAGTCAGTTAAGAGCGCGCGCACACTACAAACTTTTAGTCGGTCGATAGTTGATTTGGGCTTATAAATCGGTATAAAGACGAATGGAAGTACACACGTAACAACGATGAGGTTATTGTTCGAGATTTTTTTGGTCTAACAACTTTCATTGAATTCAAGACATTCGCTTTGACGCTTCTCGTGGCCAAAAGGCTGGCTATTACCTCGGGCAAAGGATTAGCATGGCGATCCAACGAGGTAATGCTGCCAGCCTCTTGGGTACGCTCGCAGTCGACAGCGATGGGGATGAATTTTTTGATGCTTTTTAATTTTAGTTTTTTCTTCTTTTTTCTAGGATAGATTTTCTACTACTACCACTACTACCAACGGTCCGACATTCGGCCGACTGTTTAGTCTGCAGTATACGCGAAGGTTAAGTGTAGCAATATTACTGCGTACTTGGTAATTTTGCTGAGATCCTCCACAATGTTCCCGGGTCTCATTTTAGAGTTTTAATTTTGTTTCCACAGTTTAATGGACTTGACCTAGTTTTGGTTGTTATAATTGTTACTTGGTTTTTTATTTAATTATGTGTTCACGTTATCCTTTTTTCTGTTTATTGATTGTAGTTATTGCCATTATATGCTGATTATATTATTTTAAGTCTAAATATATACCTAAATGTACTTTTAAAAACTATGAAAGCATGAAACTTTGTTCAGATGAAATTTTGTATAACAAAATGCATTGAAGTTAGCTAACAAACACTTTCATGAAATTAAATTCAAATTCAAACAGTTTACGTTGTTGTGCTCAAAAATTAATTCAATCACAAACTTGTATGTTATAATTTTGCGAGTTTTACCGACATTTTGAGGAAGCATATTAAAAAAAATTCAAACTCATGCTAGCAAGCTGAAAACCCTCTGAAACCTTTCACATTTCGGCTAATCCACTTGGATTATGATTTATTTCTGAAATAATGCGAGACGCAAGCTAAGTTATTTTTATCCCGCAGCCGGATATATTTCGCACAATATTTCCATATTATACTCTTATTTATATAAAACGATAGCGAATCCTGCTACGTCACTTATGATTTCACCCACACTTGTGTAACTGACATAATAATTTAACCCGAAACTTTCATACGGTAGTAATAGAATTTTTATTTGAATCTGAACTTTATGGCGTTGAGGTACGGTTCAGTTTAGAGTGCTGTATGTATAAAGAAGACTATAAAGTTGTAGACATGACAGTTCTCTGAGTACCTAGGATATTACGCTAGTTGTATATTATTGTGTTTTATAATGTAGGTGCAGTCACATAGCGTATAAATAATACCTGCAATTATTATTTTTGTAAAGTTATCAAAATTGTGTAAACTCTGCAAAGCTTTGAATTTTCTTCACATTCGTGAACAATATAGCAATGAGAAAACTGATTTCATCATCATCATCGTCCGAGCCTTTTTCCCAACTATGTTGTGGTCGGCTTCCAGTCTAACCGGATTCAGCTGAGTACCAGTGCTTTACAAGAAGCCCTATCTGACCTCCTCAACCCAGTTACCCGGGCAACCTGATACCCCTTGGTTAGACTGGTGTCAGACTTACTGGCTTCTGACTACCCGTAACGACTGCCAAGGATGTTCAATGACAGCCGGGACCTACAGTTTAACGTGCCATCCGAAACACAGTCATTGGTGTCTAAGGTATACTTAGAAAGTACATTCAAACTTAGAAAAGTTGCATTGGTACTTGCCTGACCTGGAATCGAACCCACGCCCTCATACTTGAGAGGTTGGTTCTTTGCCCACTAGGCCACCACGAAACAACCAACAGAAAACGACAAATGAGAAAACTGATTTGTATCGGAAAAAATCGCCTCTGAAATGTAGAGTACCCAATACCTACATTTAATACTCGTAATTTAATAGAGATTTTGACCCTGATTATTATAGACACTTCTTCATACACTAAAATCCTTTCATAATATGCAAATGGCCTACTTTGTGTGCTTTAATATTCTGCATTAAATTATTTCCCATCACGATCCACTGAGGATATCATTTAATTTAACGCTAATGGCGAACTGATTACCGATTCACTTTGAAAGTACTTTCGGGGAAGTTCGCTGTGGTCCTAACGTGGCTCCCTGGGGCACGCCAATCAGTTTCGCATAACCCTGGGACTTGTAGTTTATAAAGTAGCCCGATTAGTTTACGAATATTGATAAGTTTGTCGCTGTTTGATGTCTAAATGGTCCTGCCTACGGTTTCTGTTACGTCCTATGGGAATTTAGTCATTTACTCGGATAAGGGTAAGCCTTTTGTGATCATCCGGGACGGTGATGTGTGTCGAAAGCTTTATATAAATCCGTTTAGTAGTGATTGACTTAGGAATCTTAAGATAACATCGTAATCTATTTTCACTTGGTAATTGTAGGCTATATTTTGATAATAGCCTGGTATACTGTTCTAGATTCCATTTAATTTATTAATTTTGAATACACGTGTCTATTCCAATTAGGGCAGAGCGTAGTTCTGATATAATTTGAATTATCCTTAGGCTTTATCTATTTATTAATTATTAAATTCCTCGTTAATTATAGATCTGTTGAGCATTATTACAGAAATATTGGTATAAGCCTGCAGTGGCGAAGGGTGGTTTAATGAAATAGGGAAGCCGTAGCAAAAAAAAACTGGGGGGGGGGGGAGTACTCAGGGATGGGGGGGGAGAGGTAATGGAGGTAACACTGACTGAGAGACTGATAGTTTGAACATGTTTTCTCGAGGAATTCGGCAAATTATTAATATCTATAAAACTTTATTATCTTTAGTTAGGTATATTAACTACTAGAATCTGAGAAAACTTGGCACTAGAAACAATACATTTTAAGTATTTAATTCACACGAGCCGCGTGCCCGAGTTTTATAACACGTTTTTATTCTCAAAACTTAACCTTGAAAAATAAGTTCCTTCCTAAAGTAAATAATCTGTCGTCGGAAAACAGTCTAATGCGATAAATGCTATCCTAGTTAAGTTTTAAAAGTAGGTACACTAAAAAGAAACCTGATGCCAACTGTCTACGTATCAAAGTAACTAATTTTAACGTAGGTACCTCTATTTTCACTAGGTACCTACACACGCTGCAGTACTGTACTTGACTGAGTACCAGGTCACACAGTGCGATCGCGGGGAATAATAGGGAGTAATGATACTGCCAACTACTTAAACAAAATTACGTGCTTGGTGAATACAAAAAATTATAAATTCACAACTAGGGTCATTAAATCGCGGAAAATCTTAACACCGCGATTCAGGATTTGAATAAAAATGCACAACGCCATCTATGTTGACATAATGTAACTAAAACACTTAAACTAACATAAAATATTGTACACACACGAACTATGTTATTTCCAAATGATACACACACTAATAAATTAAATTAAGTAATACAATACAAAGAACAAATTGTTAATGGTATTATCTAAAACAAAATAAGAACAATGAGAGTGAATATTTGTCTGATTTGTTTGTTTACATATTTGAGAGCTCTAAGCGCTGTCACTCGCGCGTAGACAGATATAGCTACTCTACTCTTGACGCGTTCTTTCTCGTTCACTCGCGAGTTTTGATTGGCGGAAGCCGCTCCGTGAGCCGGCTTACCGCTCGCCCTTATGCCGCGAACATCGCGCGGCGCGGCGTGGATGACGTCACGCAAGCGTAGTTTTGTATGGAGGAGGAAGCCGCGGCTTGTTTAGTAGGAGCAAAATGTTTCAAGTAATTTATAGACAATTTTTTTTACGGTGGTAGGCGTTTTGTTATACCTACATATTTAAATTGTGTGGTTTAAATGATTATATTAATTATACCTATACCTATATTATAACTTATACCTATGCTTCTTTCTTGAAATTCGAAAGGGAAGCCGATGGGAATCGGCTTATAAGGACGCCTCGCCACTGTAAGCCTGTTATTTAGTAATTCCAGTTTAATAATTTAGAAAACATGTACAAATACAAAATAATTTCGATTAATAATTATTTTTATTGTAATTTCAAATTCTAAACATTTTTCAGTAATATTAAATGTATAGTAGTAGGTCCTTTTGATGAGGAATATTGGTGTCTATAGGCAGCTCACTACATTGCTACTATTCTATCATTATCTCGTATGGCATTATGAAAAACCTTGTTATCTACAAAACCCTCATAAAAATAACCGTATATCCAAAGGGTCGTGTTTGCAAAATGTCTAGCACATTATGAGTAACGCTCAAAGCCGTATTGCCGATAAATCGGCAATCATGCCCATTTCTTATCCGTTAATGCGTCCCTTCAAAGTAATGAGAAAATTCCTACAAAATATTGGGTAAATAGGCGTAGGTTGGTTAATGTGTGAGGAATACATGTGAAAATTATGATTCATGAGTACTTTGAGCAATAAATAGTATTATGCGTCATTCTAGATAATACTGTGCTGTAGTACCAAATATGTAGTGACACTACATACTTATAAAAGAAATAAAATGAATTTATTATTCCATTTATTTTATAACATAACAATATTTTTTTTATCGTCTAGAAAGTTATTTACATATTTACAATTAATATAAAAAAAACTATCATGGTAAAACAAAAGAAACACTGTAACTCAAAGGCGTCAAAAATTCATCCCCATCGCTTCAATATTAAATACAAAAATATTATTTTACTTATGCGGTGCAACGAAAGCATTGAAGAACGTGCCTTCTAACCAATTTCCTCCATATTTCACCATGTACATTTATTATAATACCCAAAATAAGCAGATTATGTGCCTCGAGGCTACGAGAAATATTGAGCGAAACATAACACAATAAAATATCATTCCTGAACCAAAATATTGAAACTATTTTTTACAATGCACTTTATTCGTTTTAAGCTTAAGTAATACATTATGTAACTACCTTACTTACTTACCTAATTTTACTTGAATAATTCGAATAAAAAATATTATTTGAAAATGAAAAATCCTGGCAGCGTGAAAAATCCGGTACCTAAGTATTCAAATCGTAGTGTTTTACAATGCTATGGTTCACGGCCTGACTTTGCTCTATAGTCATCGAATTGCATGATTTAGAGTTCCTGTACAATACAGTACTGACAGTTAATTCATTGCGTCCAAAGGAAACCGCATGTTGATTAACTTTTACTTCTTGCATTAAAATGATTAAGGATGTAATCAATTTAATGAAACTGAACCAATTATATACATTACAAGGGAACAGTGCCTGCGGAAAGTTGGACATTATAATAATACATAAAATGCCTACACGGAACACGACGGTTTTTAGTCAGTAAGAGTCTGACACTCCCTCACCGCTGCTAAACCACAGCGGGAAGGGTCATTTATGTATAGGATCGATATTCCTAGATACAAATAAGGTTTAATTAAGTAAATGCGTCGGTTCGTATAAAATATGAATGTCATTCACGAAATGGTAGCATCACAGGTTTATTTAATGTTTTTTTTTGGCTATTATAACTTTGGCAATATCACCTAATATATGGATAGTTAGTGCTTTTAGTAAAAACACTGAACGACGGAATAATGTGTGTGAACGTGGATTGAATAAAATATGAATAGGTGCCTTCACGTAATTTCTAACGTTTAAAAGATAGGTAGGTAGGTACTAGGTAGGTTCCGCCAGCAGTTTTAACTGAGTTCTATGGAACTATACCTACTGTATGCATTTACTTGTATAAATAAATATTAACTGGGTTAACTAACCCTGAAAGCATTTTTCAAATAGGTTAGTAGTTCCCAAGAATAGCGTCTTCAAATAAAGTCCTTAGCATTATAATATTGGCGCCTAAATTAACAAAGTAATATATTGTTCACAGTAAAGCTAGTGAGGTTAATCCGAGCATAAATTAATAATTTGCAAGTTCAAAACTTAATCAACGGCATAAAGGGTTTTTCTGACAATTTATTATGAAAGACATAAATTGTAAACTCTAACACCCTTGTTGCATATTAGCAAAGTTTAATCAACTATCGGAATTAAGTTGCGCGAGAAAGAAGGAGAATATACGCATTTGTAACGGTGTACAACAAACTTTTATATTGTTGGCTAAGTATTTATAATAGGGTAAGTTTTATAAGACTGCTTAGCTAATAGCTTATTTCTTAAAGGCTTATTAAGAAGCCCGTACCTAACCTTATCACAGTTTATGTTGCATAAAATTATAAAGTTCTCCAATTACCTACACTTTTAAACCATTATTATAAAGAGGCTTGATTCTTCTCTTCTTCTTGGTGAGTGGATAGTAGTCATAATCCAAAATTTTTGAGTACCCCATATTTTATCAGTGGCGGCAAATTAGGTTTTTCAATGTGCAGGTGTTGAGGAACATTGGGCAGCACTGAGAAATGATTTGTATATATGTTACTCAAAAACGAATAGACTGCTTACAGATATTCTTTAACCTTTAATTTAAATAATGCTACAAAATGTATCTGATCAATCTATTTTATTCGCGTTTGGGAAGTATTTCCCAAAGGAAGCTGACGAAACCGCGAAAAACAGCTACTTACTTAGTGAGTGATTATTATTATAATAGGTTCAACGAACTCATACAATCTGTAATGTACCTATCTACTTACCTACTCATATATTTATCTACTTGCCTCACCTAAAATTTGGGAGATTCATATCATCTAATATTCAAAATATGGGTGTGTAAAAATACACCTATATTTTAAGCAAAGCTGCGATAACACCATAATACAAGAAATATTACACATAATACAGGATTCCGACCGAGCGTTATCTATTGTTTTGTATAAAAAACGTGAGTTAAGCCAAGAGCACACTGCAAAGTTTTAGTCGGCCGACAGTTTGTTCGGGCTCATTAATCAATGTGAAGATGAATGCTAGTACGCACGTTACAAAGATAAATGTATTTAGCCAGTAACCAACTGAAAACTTTGAATGGAATCAAGATTTTCTTTAAATACTTTTTTTTACCAAACAATTGGCCGACAGTTAACCCGATAATTGGCAAAATATTTTTAAGGAATTTACTTTCTACTACTTTAAGCCAGCCGACAGTTTGTTCGGGCCCATGAATCAGTATGAAGATAAATGGTAGTACGCACATTACAAGATCAGGTATTTAGCCGGTATCAGACCGACTGGAAACTTTGATTGGAATCAAGATTTTCTTAAAATATTTTTTTGTCAACCATCAGGTCAACTATCGGGCGACTGTTTAGTCTGCAGTGTGCTACTCTTACATATAAAAAGGTGAGTTAACCTAAGCGCCTGCATGCACGATGAAGGCAATTTTTCACTTGCTGACGTTATTGCGTTTTGCATTTTTTATTCGGCAGGCGCTTTAAGCTGCGACAAAAGGGTAACACTAATAAAAATAAGTTAGATAAACAAATGGCTCGATTATCTTTTCACAGATTTTTATATGACAGTCTTCTATATAAAGAGGAAACATTTTTTGTTTGTTTATAAAGACATCGAAACTACTGAACTCGATCGAAAAATTCTTTCACAATTGGTCAGCTACACAAATTGTGAAAGAATTTTTCAAATCGGTTATATTTTATGCCGGCACTGGCAATAGTTCCCACTGGAAGCAAATAAAACCGCGGGAAAACGGCTAGTCTTTTGTAAAGTATATAAGATAAAATCCTCTTTTGTCGATACCTATACCTAATCGGTTATCGCATTACGGAAAAATTTAAGAGGTTTTTCAGCTCATAAATCTTTTCTAGTCTACTTAATAACTTTTAAAGTCCTGATATTAGATAGGAATTTATTCGCACTAGGCCCCTTTTGAGAGTCTCTGTTGGAAGGTCGAAGGACATCTCCTATAGTTATCGATTGGAGCCTAACAATACATAATAACCTAGGTTTTGGCAGCATTGAAACTACCTATTTTAGGCCATAAATCTTCTTAGCTGTTGGTGAATAATATTTTGGTGAAAATTCATGCTTTTCACATACAGTAACTGGTTTAGGCTGTCAGACCTACCTACCTATTACTATTACCTACATATATGTGTCGTGTTTTGGAATGCAAAAGCTTCAATAAAGCGTAATAAATCAATTTTACAATGTAAGCAAAAAGTAGAACGGTTAAAGCCAGTATAAGACGTACCTACTTAATCAATCTTCGTTGAGTGACACTATTAAGAGAGCTATCGTAAAAACTGTAACAGTTTTTCATACTATTGCGAACATATTATATCTTATGATTAAAGTTGAGTTAAGTATAGCTTACTATATTTCTTATTGTTTATTGTCATTAAGTTTTTTTTAACATTTAACAAACACGATAGGCTAATTATTAAATTCACTTAATGGCCTCTGACAGAATTTTATTAAGATTTTTTATGTGTCAGAAAATAACCTATGTGTAAGAAATAGGTTAAAATTAGTATTTTTTTCTGTTTTATTTTTCACGTTTTTATATCTAAACCCTTGAGTGACAGATCCGTCTAGATATTTTTTACTGTAATTTCATTGTATGGTACCTAATGCCCTTTTTATTCTTGATGTAGGTGGACAGGCCTATTTTGGAAGCTTTCCAATTTTAAATACCCTGATTCTAAACATATATGGTTCAGAAACACTTTTTGTAGGATGTAGACAGAAAATATTTTCACATGTTTCTAATTAGGCACAGAATCAAAAATAGGGAAGTCAAAAATAGTAAAATAGACTGGTAGACTGGTAGACTGGTAAGGTAGACTGGTAGAAAACGCCTAAGGCGTTAAGTCCGCCCTTGTACAAAATGTGCAGAAATATTAAATAAATAAATAAAATATTTGAAGTTTGAAGGGATAGAACATAAAAAAAAATATTTAATTGCTTACTTACATTGTTATTGTTACGTCAATATGAGGTCAACCGAAATAAAATTTTCTATTTTTCCCCTACTTACATTACATTTTTGTTAATAAAACATAACAAACCATAAAATTACTCCATCAATTATTTCACTAATAAAATAAACCCGAAACTACTCTCGAGTGACAAATGACGATCGTCCCACATAACCCTACACTGCCCTTACATAATACAACGCGTCAGGTCTTTAATACCCTCATAAATAATAACCATCGTCTCTTTTGCTCCGCAAATAATGTGACACTCGCCTACTGGGGTCGTTTGGACCATAACGCGCGCACTTGTGGGTTTTTATTTATATATTTTTTGTATTTTTATTTACTTTTAGGTGTTAGGTACCTACAGTAGTATACACCCCAGTGTTTAAAAAAGTAAAAATCCTTGTAGTATTAAGAAAATTTAAATAAAACTACTTTTACGGATTTTATCGCGGTTATATTAATATTATTTAATCCCGACGTTTCGGATCCTTTACAGCATCCATGGTCACGGGCAGACTAAGGTGTTGGTCGTCTTGATATATTAGTTACAAACAGCTACCCTACATTTTGTTGATTATTATTGACAATCCGATTCACGCAAAACGAGCTCACTGTATCCTTAGGTCGAGCAGTTGTAGGCTTGGATTTTGATTTAATAGTTTCTATGATGGGATTCCAAGCAGGTGGTATGCACCAGCCATCTTCTCTATTGAAATTTGGATGTTTTTTAATTTCAATAGCCTCGCGAATCATCCTAGGTAGGAATCGGTTTTCTTTTGCAAGGACTTGTGGTTTATCAAATCTGATGTAATGCTGGGCCTTGTCTAGTGTGTGTTCACAAACTGCTGACTGTCTGGAACGGCGGTGTTTGACATCGGCGATGTGTTCTTTTACGCGGGTCCCTATGCTTCTTTCTTTTTTTAAATAATATTAACACATTCACTGCGGCAGCGTTAAATCTTAACTTTCTACTAGTGCGATACGAGACAAATGCTGCCCGTATCTATGTTTCCTGATATGCGTTACGGCTTCTATTTTGCCGTACCAGAACCTGACTTTCAAAGCCTATACAGACGTGGAAACCGCCTATATCAATGGTTTTTATCAACAAATCGATAGACTATATCCTTATTGTATATACCTAGCTGCAGTCGCCCCGGGTTCTCTGTTATACTTTGAAAGATACAGAGATTTTTCAAAATCTTTCATTCGCGGCAATATATATGCCGTACAGCGTAGAAGTGAAAAAATGCTAGGGATGGGGTTTACTTCTGGAATGATAGTCGATAGATTAAAAATATTTTTTTATTGTAGATAAAATATTCATATTTAACAGTGTTATATTATTATATAAATCAACATAATTATGTAACCGAATTATTATAATTAGGTACTAATCAACATTAGATCACAAATATATATTTAAATATGAATATATAGTATTTATATTCTACCACAATCACACTATAGCGCCACCTAGTCCCAAATACATATAATGCATAGTATACTTGGAAAATACACCCAGACCAAGACAACCAGACAAAGAATGTTTGATTTGTGTGGGAATCGAACCCACAACCACTACGCCAACAGACCAATACATTTAAAAAACTAAAAACTATTAAAGGACGTGTATGAAACTTAGTAAGTAGGTAGTTATTCCACTGAATTATTTTCACACTTGACATCTTTGGCATCAAGATGATTTCCCCTCTCTCTCTCTACTCAAATCCAGTTTTTTATTTATGTGAACGTTTCATTGTAGCAGAACCGCGTAATATTTTTCACAAAAAATATTGTTACGTCTTGCTTACGGCCAGCACTAGCGCACACTGAAACGCCGCGCGGACGCATGCAGTGTGGTGCGGGGTTGGGGGGGTACGGCAAGATATTCGCCGTGCCGCACTGAATGAAAATAATTATCTTACTGTGCGTTACGGCAACTATTTTGCCGTATGTTGTTAGTGTACAATATTATTATATTAAAGGCAACAATATTGAAAATATCACTATCTCATTCCTACGCGCAAGGGAACTTAGATAAATCGCTCCCGCACAGTACGCAAAACAAGGACAACGAGCTACCGCACTGGCTGAAAGTCAAATACGGCCAAATACTTGCCGTAACGCAGTGAATGTGTATAACCGCGATAAAATCCGTAAAAGTAGTTTTATTTAAATGTCTAATATTCGCGTAAGTGTCAGAAATTAAGAAAATTATTTGATCGCAGTACTAGAATCATTGCACATCTTGTAATATTACATATAGAATGTTGCAATACACGCCTTTTCTAATACACACCTGTTAAAGCAGTGCTTATTACAACTTATCACATTTTTCAGGAGCATAAATTCAGTTTATAACCCATGCCCATCATAGCTAACAGTCCATGACCAATTGATTTACTTGATTTATTGATGACCTTGGGATAATCTAATTGACAAACAAAACAAAATACCCTATAACCTATTATAAACTGGAAAAAAACGTGCAACCAAATATAAACCTTGAACATAAATAATTTCTTTAATTTCAATAAAACCTTGTTTATAACCAAAATAAACTCTTTCCACTAACAAAAATATCTTCTAAAAATATTTTTTTCTTAGTTCTTAAATATATTTCCGAGCTCGATATTAGTTGAACATTGAAACCGTTATGGTATTGAAATATAGTTTAGTCTAGACGATGTTCATAATAGTGGCCATTTGCGGTAAACGACTAACGCACATGAAATCATATTTTATTTACCCACGACGGAACGGGCAGGCGTTTAGGGTGAGAGATGTGCGTTTGTGCGTTTGTGTGTTTGTTTGTTTGTGTGTGCGTTTGTGCAAAGTAATGTTCCCACATATCTTCTAAACTAATGATCGAATTTTGATGCGGTTTTCAGTAAAGGGTTTGTGTTTGATGAGTTCATGTTCTTAGACAGGTGTCATGGCTGTAACTCACTAGTGGGCGCCACAATATTAGTCCAAACAGCAAAGGAATGTTCCCACCTACCTTCTAAGCTAATGATCCGATTTTGATGCGGTTTTCAATAACGTTTTTAGTACAAAATTCGTGTATTTTGGTTGATTAAGATTACACTACAAACTTTTTAGTCGGCCGACAGTTTGATCGGCTTGTAAATCTGTATGAAAACGATTAGGAATTTGACCGGTATCATTCCGACTGAAAGCTTTGACATGAATAAAGATTTTCTTAAAAAAAAAAATGCAAACCATTGAGTCAACAGTCGCACGACTGTTTAGTCGGCAGCTGTTTGAAAAAAAAATCGTCAGCAATCTTATGCATATCTTTTACAGCCAGCTATCAATGATTCCTAGTATTTTGGTTATTTTGTATTTTATACAGTCCTTCATGCTTTAAAAATAACAGTTTTTTTAAATACATTTGTATAGGTTCTGCGAGTTTTAAAGTCTGATAAAAGTAAATTAAATCCTAATAAAAGTTTAAAGAAAAATAACATGATAAAATACAGTAGAGCACTTTGTTTAAAACAAAAATAAAAATCGTAACCAAAAATACACACAGCAACCTATGTCATTTTAAGATTTAATTTATTACCAACTCTGTTATCTACTATTCCAAAACACTATTTCTATCACAAAGGCTGCAATTTTAATAAACTTTATTCATTAATGTTGCTCTCACCGCAACAAAGTCTATGAACAAACTCGCAGAATATTAATATTAGCTGCATTAAAACCTGAAAGCAAATTATGAAAAGCAATGCAATAACATAGGGTAAAGTACAGGCGAGCTTAGTAAGCCCACATGTCGTTATCATTTATGTTCGTGTATGTACGAGTGTATAATATATATGTACTTGTTGCATACTGAAGTTTCAGCCGTATAGTTTTCACTTCAGTCGGGCTTGAAAGCTCTTGGCGTGCGTACGTCTCGCGGCACGATTCACGCGTTCCCGCGGTCGGAGTATACGTCGAATTAAATCTGTATTTAATATTCTAGTGTTTAGTATTCATTTAAAATGATTTGAAAACTTTTTTCGAGTAAATTTTTCGGATTTTCAAAAGTGAGTGGATAACTTTAATTTGGGTTTTTTGGATGGATGTTTTTCATTTATTTTAATTTTTTGAGGTGATTAACTTTAAAATTTAATTTTCAACTTGTAGTGTTGTTCATTAAACTATTTATAAGTGTGTGTTCTAAAATTAATAAATTGTATGATTTTCAATAAACTGTGTGCAATGGTTTTAGTGAAATTTTAAAATACACTCAGTGAAGTGGAACTTCAGTGGAAGCATTGATTTTTCAGCGGAAAGGTAAAAATATTTTTATCACTTTTTTAATTCATAGGAATAACTGTCCTTTTAAATATTGACAAAATTGGCTACGTCATTCATCATTCTTCGTTAATCATATCAGTATTAGATAACTACAAACGTGGGGTTTTATCTAATTTATGTAATCCCAGAAGCAAATATTTCTACCTCACGGCTTCAGGTGATTTAATAATAAGTTGGCGAACACACAACATTTCAGACCTATCTCATATAATATTAGTTCCGAAGAAAATCCTTCGGGAATTGATTGCGATGTATCATCCCCGCACATTACAGACTAAACTATTGGCTGCTAGGTGCTAGTAAGCTAATCATGAATCCAATCAAATATTTTGTTGAACTGAAATCTCTGTACTGATTTTTGTGCCCGATCAAACTATCGGCTGATCAATATTCTGCAGTGTACAAGGATTCTAATTGTTTCTGCCACAAATGCACTACAAGATATCAGGTCAGGGCGTGCAACATACGTAACGTAATGTCATTTGGAGATATGAACGTAAATTCTCTTATATTAATGATCGTACCAAATGTTGCTTTCGGTCCGACGTCTGTAATAAACAAGCATATTACTAAATGGTTGCTTCGTTGTACTACGATGACCAAACATCCTGAAAACCCAGCATTCATTACACTTTAAACGCTCATATACTTCATTTGGACAATGACAAAACAAAAACGTATTCGAAATTCAGCACGATCATCATTTACAAAGTGAAATCCTAATAACAAAACACTTTAGCTAATCCCAAATTAGCAGGGCTATATCTTAAACGATCTTAGTCAAAACTTCATTGTTTTAGAAGTGGCTGAAACTCAGCATTCTTCAGTTTGAGGTCAAATTAAGATAAGAGTACTGGGCCCAAAGAATTTGAACTTCGACAAACAATGGCGATCTCTGAAGTTGATTACAGACCTCTTAATGGACCGTAAAACTTAGGGAGACTTATTTAATTTATTAGTGGGACGTAATAAAATAAGCATAGTATTTTTTTTTTGGAAATGATTCTGGTGTTCTTAAGTTACTAGTCGTAAAGTATTTAGGTAGTAATTTATGTTGTTTACTTTTCGTACAATCATGAAAACACAAATTACTTATATAATAAAATTTAATTATACTATTGCTAAGCAATGTCTCTGTATCTATAATATAATTATCTATCTACAGACTAGACGTTCTTCCGCGGTTACACTCGCGTCCCGTCGAAAATTATGGTACCGGGATAAAATATAGCTTATAATAACTCTGGAATAGTGTAGCTTTCCAAGAGTGAAATATTTTTTTTTTGGTTCATTAGTTTCGGAGCCTTCAGGGTACAAATATACAAACAAAAAAACCTTCTTCGTTATAGAAGTATAGATTTTCTAACATGACCAGAAGTATCTATGTATCTTATAACATTAAATATTCAGTCTAGCGGCTATTGCAGTCAGTGTTTCGGAAACGACGCTTTTGGACAGAAATGCATTTTGAATAACAATTTATTCATGGCTTTCAACATTATTTCTCTAGCGACTATAATTTCATATTCTACTCATGCTGTCATTTAAACACCTTTGACAGTCGTTACGGGTAGTCAGAAACCAGTAAGACTGACCACCAGTCTTACTAAGGGGTATTGGGTTGCCCTCCTCAACCTCAGATAGGCAGTCGCTTCCTGTAAAACACTTGGTACTCAGCTGCATCCGGTTAGACTGGAAGCCGACCCCAATATAGTTGGGAAAAGGCTAGGTGGATGATGATTCCATTTATCAATCGTGGAAATAAAAATATAAGTTTGTTTCACGTCACCTCATTTATATTTTTCTTTTATCCAATGTTGATAAAGTTGTCCATAGTTAAATTGACTTGTACCTAATAATGTAAAAAAATTCAAAGGGCCATAATGAAGATGTTTTATTCAAAAGAACGTTTATCATAAAGCCATTAATATTTATTGGTTTTTGTTTTTCGGTAAGTGGAATGTGAACGTAAATATCTAAACTGTTTTATGTTTATTCTGATAACAATAGATTGTAGTACTTTTATTTTTGTTTTATTGTTGTTTTTACCTTTATCTTACATGTATTAAATTACAAGCTTTTATTTAACTTGCAATGTATGTATGTATGTATGTATGTATGTATTTATGTATGTAACTATGTGTGTTCGGGTGAAATTTTACAACTCAATTTTAAGGCACTTGCCCTCAACCGATTGAGCTGAAATTTTGCATACATGTTTAGTTTGGATGACAATGCATGTTAAGCTATGTGACGTCATCCTAAATCCAACATGGCTAAATATACAAGATGGCGGACTAGTTATTTTTAAGGTACCTATACAATATGGGTATCAAATGAAAGGGATTGACAAGTAGAACACATTGCACTTTACGAAATAAAAATCCAAGATGGCCGCCGCTACAAAATGGTGAATAACCTATTTTTTTCAATCCCATCCATATGGGTATCCAATGACAGGGCTTGACAAGTAGAATAAAGTGCACTTTACTAAATCAAAATCTAAGATGACCGCCGCTACAGAATTTAGACTTAGGAACTTACCAGGTGAAAACTAAAAAGTATAAAATAAATTGAGGTAAAAAATCTTTAAAAACAAGCTTTTATTTAAATGCGCTAAAAATAAAAAAAATAAACTTTTACTGTAACTTTACTGTCAACTTATAACGACATTTCAAATTTAACATATTTCACACAATTTATATGTTTTAAAAGCTTGTCGCGATTTTACTAAGAAAGTAAATACGAGTACTTAAATCTCGCGACAAGCTTTTAAAACGTATAAATTGTGTATTAAACGTATAATTTTTTTATTTTTAGCGCATTTAAATTAAAGCTTGTTTTTAAAAATTTTTCTACCTCAATTTTTAATAAATAATGTGATGTAAACTTTTACACGCTCCCAGATAAAATGTAACCTATATATACTTTTCACTAGATTTAAACATTGTAGACGCATAATTTTTTGATAGTTTTAAATTTAATTGAACACAAATATCGCAGAAAAAGCTTCAAGAGTCATCAAATCATTTTGTTGCAAAAAAGAGTACCCGTATTTCATCCTTTCCAATATTTTTGAAAAATAAACTCAAAATTATTCACCAATAACCGTAACCTAATAGGCTTTGTCGAACATTTCCGAACCGGATCCGTTTTTATAAGACAGAAGGTGGTCATCCACGGAGTAAGGATAATGAGCGGAGATGCCATAAGGCTGGTAGATCAGGCGCCTTCCTGTAGGTCAAATGCATACCTCTACAGTGGGCATAACCAAAACGTTCAGTTTCAAGTGTACTGTCGAGACGATGTGGTTCTTTGAGACATCCGTCAAAGATTTTTGTTATTACAAAAAATGGGCGGGTTTCAAAGAAGGAGAATAAGGGCGGAGACAGTAACGTTCCTCTTAACCCAAAAACCGTCATTTTTGCACGCTACTTTGTGAAGGGATTTTCTGTTATGACTTTTTTTAATGGGAAGTCATCAAATTACCTTTCCCGCTGTGGGTGAGGCGGCCACCAAGTGTCTCTTATGTACCTAGTCCGTGGTAACTCTATCGAATAATACCGCACGCAGCTCCAGTGTGACACCTCCAGTCATATTTTGTTCTCCATGATGTAATAAAATCTTGTCGTGTCGGAAACGGTCCGTTGGGACGGTTTCAGGGCACGGCTGTTAGTGCGGGGGATGTTCAAACATTGATTTTGGAAGTATTGTCTTTCCATTCAAGATGAGATGGCTCCCTTATGTTGTATCGTTGAGGAATACTAAATTCTCGGGGGCTCGCTTACGATTCTTTTGCATGAATTAAAACTTAAAAAATAATTTAGATTTTCTTTGGTCTGGGATTTTTTCTCAGGCTGCAAAATAAATTAAGTGGTTCTTTTGTTTTTCTGTAGGTATTTTAATCGTGACACACCCCTTTTCTTTCTCTAAACAAACAGCTGATTAATGACTGTCGTGTTTATTGTCGAAAAAATATGAAATAAATGTACATATATTCAAAACTCTAGTCCATAGGCAATTGATAGCTAGTATTCAAGAAAAATCTATACTAATATTATAAAGCTGAAGAGTTTGTTTGTTTGAACGCGCTAATCTCAGGAACTACTGGTCCGATTTGAAAATTTCAGTGTTAGATAGCCCATTTATCGAGGAAGGCTATAGGCTACTTTTTATCCCGGTACGGGAAGTAGTTCCCACGGGATGCGGGTGAAACCGCTGGCAGAAGCTAGTAAAAAAATAAAAACAAGGAAAATTGAGCTCTTGTACAAGACTTTATTTGTATTATTATATGAAACCTTATTATTTAATATATCCTATTTCGTAAGATTGTCCTACAAGATTGCTTGCCTGTTTTCTGATAGCGATAAGCCGTTTATGCTCTTTATATATTTTTCCTCCTTGCCATAAATGCTTAAGTGGCTTAGAGCATTTTAAGGTCTTTGGAAATATAATTTCTTGATTCTGAATTTTAGACATTTTGTATACAATACCTACCTACATTTTATTATAAGCTCTTCAAATTGGAACTTTTAATATCTTAAACTAGCTTCTGCCAGCGGTTTAACCCGCATCTCGTGGGAACTACTTCCCGTACCGGGATAAAAAGTAGCCTATAGCCTTCCTAGATAAATGGGCTATCTAACACTGAAAGAAATTTTCAAATCGGACCAGTAGTTCCTGAGATTAGCGCGTTCAAACAAACAAACAAACAAACTCTTCAGCTTTATAATATAGCTTTATAGATATTTGAAAATTGACAGACAAAATTATCAATAACATTACCGTTCAGTGAAAATTTCTTCCATTTTATGTCCAAAAAGTTTTCTCTTTCCCGATGTGTGTCTACTTGGTTACGGATTGAAGCAAGGTATAGCTTAATGTAGTCATTACTACTATCCATCCTCCGAGCCTTTTTCCCAACTATGTTGGGGTCGGCTTCCAGTCTAACCGGATTCAGCTGAGTAGTAGCCATTTCTACTATATTGCATAAATAAATTATTGTAAATAGTTTCCATAAACATTTAGCTAATCATCAGGTCTGCCTTTTTCTTATAATTACTTTAAATAAAAATACGTTGTTCATTCTATAAACAATATTACCTTTTGCAGTAAATACCTGGTACTACACTAATCCCTCGTCTTACTTCTACTTTACAGTACAAGTCTGTCCAAGTAATTGTGCATCTATTCAGCCATGATTGCTCGAGGGAGTTAGCCAGGCTTCTAACTAGAAGGCTTTATTATTTAATCTGTATTGATCTTTAAGGGAAATTGTTTACGTCTATTCTTGCTAGCGGAATTGATGATGTTAAGCTGGGAAAATCGATTAGTGTAGATTTTAGCCTGATTGCAGGGTTGTCTGGCAAAACATCTGGCTCAATTGTGTGGAAGTTGATAGTTAATAATATCTATTATTGTAGAAGATTTTTGGACACATGATTTTTCACTTATCCTGAAAAAATTCTTATATGTATTTATAGTCCGGAATATCTTTTATTATAAATTCTTCTCCGAAAATAAAAACTATGCAAAATATAAAAAAATGAGTGCTATTTGTAACTCGTAAAAAAATTGCTGACATTTCTTACTTTGAGGAGACTTATTCCATTTGAATCTTATTTTGAGGGACACCTATTTACCTATACACCTAAAATACTACTTCCTAGATTAGGCATAATAAACAAGGGTTACATAAACTTTCCTCCATAGACTGCCTCGTTGGTCTAGTGGTCGCAAGCGCGGCTGCTGTGCTCGAGGTCTCGGGTTCGATTCCCGGGTCGGGCCGAAATCGCTTTGTGGGTTTTCTTAAACTTTCACAAAGCAGCCCGTAGTCTGGAAGTTGGTGATTGATTCACCCGTGCATCGGAGAGCACGTAAATGTCGGTCCTGCGCCTGATCTCTTTCCGGTCGTGTCGGATTGCCGTCCCATCGGGTTATGAGAGTGAAGGAATAGGGAGTGCACCTGTGTCTGCGCAAATGCTTGTGCACTATAATACGTCCTGCGCAGCTGGCTGATCTCCTTAAATGAGAACAGCCGCCGTGGCCGGAATCGGCCGTGGACGCCATTAGATTATTACATAAACTTTCCCAACACAACAACACAATTATGTTCACAATAACCACGAAGTTGTGTTCAATCGTACAAGAGTTTGCATGTTCACATTAGGGCTGTATGTCACCCAGTCACCCGGTTACAAGTGTGATTACATTAAGACACGCCTTACTACGAATAAACTAGTCTTGTACAGGGCTGCACAACAGTTTTCTAAGTAATAAAGATTATTCTTTTATTTGGTTAGATTATTATTTTAATATATTAAGGAAACGCCGCTTATGAAAATTTAAACAATGGTCAAATGGAATATTTTCGGATTTTAAATATGTGGGAGCTATATCCATATATTTTTTTTAAGACAAATGCCAGATTTCTTCAGTTGAAATTTATGTAAATTTCGTCCAATCAATTGATGGTGACCTCAGGGTTTTCAGGGTTTTTTTCAGGATTCCCTTTAAATCTGCTCTTTTAAAGGGAATCTTGGTAATTCTTTTTAAATATTACAGTAGTATCAGATAGTTTCTTTAAAGGAATTTATAATGAAACTGTAAAAAGATTTCAATAAAATTTGAACTGGGAATAAAATATCTCAAAGAAATATTCCCAAAAGCCACTTGCCAGACTAAATATTTTAGATTTTAGTCAATAAATAACCTTTTTCGTCTGAGACACAGGTTTTTACCTAGTTCAGGGAAATCATACATCAGCACTTATTTAGAATTAAGCAAAATAAAATAAAATGATTGTAACCCCTATCGCAAGCTTCAGCATTGTACCAAAGGTTTGTTACCCCTGCATACCCCATTACCGTGATAGCTATTGATAAACATCTTTAGTGCAGTAAAAAACGAGCCTTTGTTTCACTAGTTTTAATTACTATGCCCTACATTACTACCTTGCCTTTTGTAGTTCCGGAAAAGCTGTATTTCTAGAGCGTGATACAAACACATTGTTGTTTTTAAAATACCTTTTTTGTATATTCGTGGTTTTGACGTAGCAAGGGCTTTGTAAGGTGAGATGTGGTATGTTATGGTCACATATTTAAAGACAATTTATCCAAATTAGGATACCTTTTTTTTACTTTAATAATGTCAGGACACCTTTCCACACACGGTCGGTTAGCCCCATGCTAAGTTATTAATTAACTTGTGTTATGGGCGCTAACACAACTGATAAACTACATATAGCTACACATATACATATTTATAAATACATATTGTAACGCCCAGACCACGGCCAACAAGCATGCTCATCACACAAATGTCGACCGAACCGGGAATCAAACCCGGGATTTTATATTAGGTGAAATGGATACTCGTGAAATATGGTACATACTCGTGAGTAAATGGAGATTGATTGGTAACCTTTCCCGTAGTTACCGTATAAACTTTGGTGATGACATAATTTACTTTATGGCGATGTCAATCTGTGCTTTTCAGATTGTCTATTTTTTACTTTTTTTATTTTTAACACTCATTTTTTAGTTCCACCTGCATAAATTGGCAGTTGTGTGTATATCTGATGACGATACTACAAAATGATGAATGATCATGAAACTGGAAGATGGGCATGGACATTGAATGATAGAGTATGGTAGCATAGCCGTATTTGAACTTGTTGATGAGGTCCTGTAATGAACATAAGCATTTATAAAAGTGTAATTTTCTTGTGTTTTTCAAACTAATTTTGTTTAAAAAATATCTTTGACAAAAATGTTTTGCATCTTTCTTCAAGGATGAGCTGTGCTAGCTGGTTGCTCCACGGTTGAATAACCATTCGTATTATCAAGACCTGAGAGTACATGGTTGAGCTAGTCCCGGTTGTCATAAAAATGTCTGCGACATTCGTTCCGATTAAGTGGGTCTGAAAGGCCAGACGGCAGTCGGTATCCGATTCGCTTGACTATTCAGCTGCACCTATCGTCTTGAGATTTGAAACTTAGGTATATACGAAATTGAAAAATATGTAAAATCCTTCATCATTCTTCTTCTTCTTCTTTCGTGTCAATGATGTCTTATAGTGAGACTACACTTTGTCAGCCCCATATGCGGCCATAGCGAGAGCACGGCTGGATGCGCTCATTAGGTCCTGCCGCGAGCAAGTTTCATCAGTTTTTCATAATTTCTATATAATAATATGAGTTGTTTTGCGACTACAGTATGAACTTTTATATGGAGTTAATGTCAAAATTCAATCTCTAAATATGTTATAGAAAACCACTTAATATCTCTTAATATACATTTGCTTGAAAACTGTTTTCAAATGAGTCTTGTTTTTTGTAAATAAATATAATGATATGTGACTATATTCATACATTGTATTCAAACCCTCAAATAACAGCCTTTCACGGCCCTTATTTCATGTTAAATTTGCTTTATCCAAAATCTGTTGACCAAGAATACCAGGCCTTTAAGTATTCAAACCTCTAAAGTCGTACTTGAAATTTTTGTGTACAACCAAAGCTATATTTAGTCCCTTTTACACAAGAGCCTCTAAGGTACCCATCTACTCATCGATCGATGTGGGTCGACAGGGAGCTGTAGGTACTGAAACAGCGTTTTCACACTAGTGGATTTTCCGCTAGGTTTTTCTAAGCAACATTGTTGGGTTAGTAGTGTACCGCGCTTCTACGAGTAATAGCCTTCCAGCAAAAATTGATTTTTAAGGTTCCGTACCCCAAACGGGAAATCGGGACCCTGTTACTAAGACTTCGCTTTCCGTCTATCATCAGGCTGTACCTATCTCTTTAACCTTAATAGTTAGCTAACTGAAAAGAACCACCAATTTTATGTGTTTTACATAAAATTAGTAGTTCTGTTGCCGCTATCAAAACAAATGCTGAAACCTCATCATCCTCCGAGCCCTTTTGCCAACTATGTTGGGGTCGGCTTCCAGTCTAACCGGATTCAGCTGAGTACCAGTGCTTTACAAGAAGCGACTGCCTATCTGACCTCCTCAACCCAGTTACCCGGGCAACCCAATACCCCTTGGTTAGACTGGTGTCAGACTTACTGGCTTCTGACTACCCGTAACGACTGTCAAGGATGTTCAATGATGTTCTGAAACCTAGAATACAATAAATATTTTTGGGGGCTCCCATATAACAAACGTTTTATAGAAAATGGGTTTTTGTACGCTAGTCTGACTCGCACTTGGCCAGTACCGCGCGGAATGTGTCGCGCGTCTATGCTTGCTTTTCTACCCACGACAAAAATCCGCCAGTGTGAAAGCATTATAAGTTTGACGGTCATCGCGCGTACCTGACAGTTGTTTGAGTACTTCAGATACAATGGACTGGAAATGAGGACCTTTTATACTTATTATTATGTAGCTATGTTACGTAGGTACTTGTTGAGACATTTTCCGGGAAGAATAAAAGCTAAAGTTTTGTGTTGAAATATAATGTTGATGTTATCGAAAAAGCCTATATCACTACCTACATTTTATGAAGTGAAGTCCTCCACGACTGTCTGTCTGTGAGCGACAATCTTAAGAACTATTAAACGGCTTTTGCATGCAATTTCCAACAGCAAGATTCATGAGGAAGGTAGTATTTAATTTATACTCAGAAGTGGACAGGTAGCTTTTTAAATCAGACATTAAACTTACACTCGGCAAGTATTTTACTTTTTTATCAAAGGTGAAAAACTAATGAGCCTGAATTTAAAAGACTCACAAAATATCAGTATCAAAAACTCGTTGTTGTGTTTTCACAATTAACTTTAATCATCTACGATTAGAAACTTATTTTTGTTCTTAATGTAAATATTACATAGTATTACACTAATGTGTTTTGTAACATAACCATTTTATTTATCACTCTTATCGCACAGTATAATGGTGTCCGATTTTAGTGCTCTTTGATAATATTAGATAGATGTAGATAGTAAGTAAATAAGTACCTTTTATTAGACGCATTAACAACTCGGGAAATGTGTGTGTCAGTCTGTCACGAGTTATCTAATATATCTCTGCATGATAATGTTGTTTGCATAGTTTTGGTAACAAAACGTTTTTGCAGATAGTTAAGTAATAGGTAAATATTATGTATTCATAACTAAATATTAAATTAAAAAAAAAAATCGTGTCGCATAACTTTATGACATGGCATTATTATTTGCAAAAAACTATAAATCTTTCTCGGGAGTCTTATATCCTTATGTGAAAATATTAATCAATTGAAATGGCTCCTAAATAACTTAAGTAAAAACTAATATAATAAAAATACTAAGTATGTATAAAATCTTCAATATGAGTAATTTAATACATACCTACTGAAAGTTCCCTGTTCTTTCCTTACCCTTAATACCATACCTAGGTAGGTTGGCTGGGTAGGTGCTTTTGATACTAAGAGCTACATGGGTATGTAGCTCTTGGTATCACAAGCAATTAACAATTCGCCGAAATAAAAACCAAACAAAGTAATGTTTTGTCCCATTAACACGTAAGCACACACTTGAGTGTAACTTACAAGTTACTATCGTCTAAGTTGTGGCCGTTTGTACGGCTGTTAAGTTTTATCTTAAGTACAGATGTATGTGTGTAAGTACTTAGCACGGAGTAAAGAAAGATGAGCGGAGATGCCATAATGCAGGTAGGTCAGGCGCCTTCTTCTGTTGACATGACCAAAACAATTGAACTAAAACGTTCGGATACATGTGAAGTGAACATTCGGGTTGTTTGAGACATCTGCCAAAGACTTTTGGTATAAATAACAAAAAATGGGCGGGTTCGAAAGAAAGTATTTTAGGGCGGAGACAGCATTGTTCCTCGTCTCCCATTCGCCCGCATTTTGGCGCGCTGCTTTCTTAGGAGATTTTCCGTTATGGCTTCTCCGCTAGTCATTTGGTTTTCCTTGGTACTTAGATGTTTTAGAAGACGAACGCGTTAAACTTTATTGGGCGTTTTGTTGATACAGGTTGTTAACGGTTTGTAGGTCTCTGGTGATAGATAAAAACTGACTATAGTGTTATAAGGCCTTTTCATTCTATTCCGTGGATTTGCTTCCTAGATATGGGAATTCGGCATTACATGCATGAGGCTTGTCACAATTCTATAAGTAGGTATCCAGTGACTGTTGAAGTTAGAAAAGTTGGACTCAATGAGGTTTTCTTTAGAAGCATTTCCATATCCCACCAAAGCAGATCCTAGAATTTGTATTATTTCTTTGCGAAGAAATTATAGGTATTGATTGTAAAACTTCAGTGCTCCATTCTGCCTGGGGATAATATTATTTTTTAACCACAAAGTATGTATCCAAATCCCGAAATCCAATGAGATCTCACGTGATGCAATTTCATGTTTCCATTTAGTAACTTGCTAACTCATTTTCCGCTTTACCCAAGGGTAGGCCCAAAAATGTCGCCGGAATCCTTGCACATCTTTGATAATATCTTGTACCCTCGTTATAGAGCTGTTGTTATGTCACCACCTCATCTTTTTACCCTTATCTGTTAGTGATCTGGTATTCTATGTAGGTATCTCTTTTACCTTGGTTTGCCTTGCTATTCTACTTGTATTGTATGTACTTAATTGTAAAGTTAATGTAGATAATATTATGTTTATGAAGTCTTTTTTGTGGAAAATCATCATCGAATTATCTATCCCGCTGTGGGTGCAGCGTGAGGGAGCGTCAGACTCTTACTGATTAACCTATTGGATGCCGCTAATTAGAGAACAATAGAAAATCAATTATGTCTTGCGTGGATCCGCGCACAGCATACAAGGAGTTAAACCCCACCATGATCCTTCTTGAGACCTTTCTATGCCAAGGCCGCGGTAACTCTTTCGCAATTCTCTAGTTTGAAATTATATACCCTATTTTTATATCATAACATACCTATTACAAATTCCTGTCTATTATTAATCCATCAACACTGTTCTGTTTATAATATTTTTTCTTTTAATCACCTTGTGAGATAAGTACTCATCTCCATCTTCGTCATTATTATATCTGATGAATAGTGACGAAGTATCTATTAACTTTCAAATTATGAGTAGCCAGGTGAAGTAGATAAAGATCATTTAATATTACCTACATTGTGATGATTCATACAACGTACGGTAGACTGCACATCAGTGGTAACTGTAATGCACCTTAACTCAATAGTAATGAGTACGATTTTCCTATAAAACTGTTACCACTGACCTGAAGTTGACTGTACGAGTATGTTTAGAATCATTCAACAATGCAGTATTTACTGGTAAATAGATTGAACAATTTCATAGTAGGTTAGTCTATCTATAGTCTTGTAAGAATTTCATCATCAGGTTACTCAACATCATTGGAGCAGGCTTCCAGTCTAAACGGATCCAGCTGGGTACCAGTGTTTTACATGGAGCGACTGCCTATCTGATCTCCTCAATCCAGTTACTCGGTCAACCCGGTACTTCTTTTTGAGACTAGTTGGTCAGACTTTCATGGCTTCTGTGTCCCCGTAATGACTGCCGAAAATGGTAACAATCAGCTGTCGTTTAGTCTGAAATGTGAGCTCTCAGTTTACATAACATAAGTTTGCTTTACTACGATATGATCTGATTTACCTACCACATAATTAATGACAAATATTAATCCTATTACTATTGCCTCAATCCTGCCGCTAACTTATTACTACACAAATACGAGACGACTAAATGTACGGCTAATAAATTAATTATCTGTGCTTAGATGTAACAATTATATGGCTGACTGACTGAAGATATTACGCTGTGTAAATAGCTTGATATCTTGTCGTATTTATCATATTACCTATACTAATATAATTAAGACGTTTTTTTGTTTGTACAAAAAAGGCTCCAAAAAACAACTGAACCTATTTGAAACATTCTTTCACTATTGGAAAGCTACAATCTTCCCGCGTACTGTTACAGCCTTTTTATCGTCCCACTGCTGGGCACAGGCCTCCTCTCACACGGAGAAGGATTGAGCGTTAATCACCACGCTTGCTCAATGCGGGTTGGTGATTTCAGACTATATAGTCCAGGTTTCCTCAAGATGTTTTCCTGCACCTTTTTATCAGCCATTGGTGTCTAAGATTACTTAGAAAGTACATACAAACTTAGAAAAGTTGCATTGGTACTTGCCTGACCAGGAATCGAACCCGCGCCCTCATACTCGAGAGGTTGGTTCTTTACCCACTAGGCCACCACAACTTCCCGCGTAACATAGGCTATATTTTATCCTGGTACAGGCTGTAGTCCCCACGGGACGCGAGTGAAACGTCTAGTAAATACTTAATGCAATTTGGCTATCCATATTATTACATATGTCAAAAACATAAAACAATTACGTATTTTAGGAGATGATAGAGATATTATTATCATTTTCCTGTTAGGTACACATTATTGTCATTAGTCTCGATAACACACAAAATCTGTATCTTATTATTTATATTTATAGTTATCTTAATATATCGTGATAAAGTGATAATTCTTAAATACATAATCCATGATAAAACGGGAAGATAAAAATACCTACTTCGGAAAAATCGTACTTGAAATGAACAAAACAAGCAAGGCTGTTGTGTTTCAAGCTCCTTCAAGCTTAGCTCGTTATGCAAGCAATCTACGGGACTCATGAAAAACAAAAGAATCGTCCGTCTTTTGTTTCCTTCCTTTTTCGAAAAGACACCCAATTTTCATTAGGATCTCCCTCCATCAGGTTACAAAGGAGGTCACACAAGAGACCTCATGTGACACTGAATAATTACACGGTATTGCAACGCGAGGCTACGGGGCCTCGGACCCCGTATTTACGGAAATACGAGGCTGAAATATGACGTCACTTCCACGGCTGAGATCCCCTGTGAGTTGTACAGTCACTCCGTTGATTAATGTTTTGTGAACAGATGGTTAGGGGTGCCCAGTGGGCTTCCAATCAAATGGTCTCGCAATCAATGAGTGGCCTGATTTTGAGGAAAATTTTCACTGCTCAGTGAAAACTTTTAAAGGTGCAAGTGCAATATTTTTGTGATTACATATAACGGTATAGTTATTGATATTAGGTTGTAATCTTTGTCAGTTTTTACAACGCTTGAATGACATATCGTGTTTGCGGTACTAGAATTTCGTCCTACAAAAAATGAAAGGTATTGACGTAAAATTAATTACCTCAAACCCGGTAACATTTTTGAATAGATTAAAACAGGTTAAGCTATTGAATCGACACCATTGTCACTTTTCAATAGCCGATCGCTCGAACCTAAAATTGACGAACTGAAATGTCATCTATTCAATCCATTTCACGAATAAATACGTGAAAAAAATGCTTCAATAGGCTTATTGAATACCTAAAAAATATGTACGTATACATGTGTTAAATGTATTTGTGCTGAACACGGAGGAAGGAAAGATAGCGGAGATGCCACAATGAAGGTAGGTCAGGCTCCTTCTTCTAGGTTTAACCCCTCTGCTCGACAAGGTTTTGACATATGACTTTACCGTTGATTCGGCGGGATATTTTGAATCGCGACATGGAAGTCAAGAATTTGTACTAACTTTCAACACATGGATTCTAAGTCCGTAATGCCTGATCAGAAATATTTTAACTATAACTTTAGGGCTCACTTATTTGACAACACCGTGCAAAGGTCAAATGGGGTCAGTTAATTCAGAAATCCAAACTAATATTATAAATGCGAAAGTAACTCTGTCTGTCTGTCTGTCTGTCTGTCTGTCTGTCTTTCTGTCTGTCTGTCTGTCTTTTCTTCACGCCTAAACTACTGAACCGATTTGTGTGAAATTTGGAACAGACAGTTTGAAACTTGAGAAAGGACATAGGATAGTTTTTATTACAAAAAATAAAAATAAAAAATAAAATTTATTACGGACATACAGTGCCATCTATTGGTCAAATCTATTGGTCAAATGTCGAGCTGTTCCTATGCTCCGTAGATAGATGGCGTTAATCGCGCAATGGTGTTATTACACGTGTTCGGTTCATGTTATTGTTTTAATTCATCGGAAAATCCATCAGAAAAGTGTAAATAAACAGTAAAAAGGTGTAAAAAAAATAATATTAATATAATAAAAGTTTTACTACAAAGAAAATACTCTAACGGAGTATAGATAATTCTATTAGTACTACGCGCAATGGTGTCGATCGTTACACGAGTTCGGTTCATGTTGTTTTAATTCATCGGAAAAAAGTAAATAAATAGTAAAAAGGTATGAAAAAAATAATAACAATATAATACTACTTTTAGTACAAAGAAAATGCCCGAACGGAGTATAGATAAATAATCCGAGTTGTCGTTACGCTCGATAGATGGCGTTGGGATCGAAATAGATCGCGCTATGGTTTCGTTACACGCATTTGGTTGGGTATCGGCCGAGCGCTTCGGTACCATCGTGGAAAAATTGTATTGTCGGTTGTATGGTCGTTTATGTGGATTGGTCCTGTTTCGTAAATTCTAAATTGGTTCCGTTGTATTTGTCGATTAAAAGGTTTATTTGTTGGGTAGAATTATCTCTTATTTTTAAAAAGGAAATGGACAAATATTATTTGTGTGATTGATACAATCATGAGTTTTAAGAGATTTTGAATATTTTAAATATTAAAAATTTGCTTTCAAATATTTATTTACGAATAATCTGCAGTGTTTATTATCAAATCAAATCAAATCAAATCGTTTATTTTGCAAAGAATATGGGTACAAAATAAGATGTTAGATTTATACATAGTTCCAACACATTCTACCTTACGGCATGCAAAAGAAAAAGATAAAGTATTATAGGCACTTTAATATAAACAAAATGAAGGAACTTAGCTATATTAGTTAAACTATATTTTAAAATTATTTGATGGATCAAAATTTTGTATAGGTCATATAAATAGAAATAATATTTTTTTTATATACCTATAAATGAAAATACGTGGTAGTTCAAAAAGCGCATGACAATGAGAGCAGTAGTTTTTGAGGTTATCGCAAAGAGACAGATTTGCGTTTTCTGAACCACCCTGTATACGTATACAATTATTAGCCTTACAAGAATCTCAGTTTTTTACTATTTAGTAGAACAATATTCATTTAGAACTATAATTTGTGGAATGATTGTTCAATCAGGAGAGAGGAGGAGAGAAAGTCCATGACTACAACCAAAATGATAAAATTATTAAATACTTACAGAACAAAATAACCTGGGGATTGTAAAATTACAAAAAAAATCCTGAACACATCTTGCAGTTGAGATTTTTTTTGTAATTTTGATAGTAATTTGACTTTTGTTGCTGGCAGTATCTTTAGTATTTTCAAGTTTATATGGGCTATAAGCATATAATGTATTGTCTATCCTACTAATATTATAAACGCGAAAGTTTGTATGTATGGATGTTTGTTACTCTTTCACGCAAAAACTACTGAATGGATTTTAATGAAACTTTACAATAATATAGCTTATACATCAGAATAACACATAGGCTACAATTTGTAAACATATTGTTCGAAATACTAAACCTGCGCAGACGAAGTCGCGGGCACCAGCTAGTAGATAATAATTACGGTGTTTCTAAGTCTATCGAAAAGTTAGGCATTTCAAATTTGGTGAAAACTTACCAATAAATAATCACATCACTTTCTCAAACACAACACAAACGTCATATTTATAACATTTTCAATCCGTTGCAACACATTTCGTGCACTTATTTATGAATCATAACTAAAAAATCAGCACATAAAATACACAATAAAAATGAACAATTTATAAGATCAAAGTCACAGACAAGAAGTAGAGTTTGGAATAGAGTACATTTTTTTTTTTCAATTAGCGGTGTGCATTCGATACCTAAATCGGATGTTTATTATAAATAATCGAATACCAATTTTATATATATATTTTTAATAGTAACTTATTTCAATTTTATTTCTTAATTTTAAATTATAGGTTCAATTTGTTTTTGTTGTGAAGATTAAATATAAAAGTTTTTAGCATTACATTTTTATACTGGGTGTCCCATAAGTCCTTTGAATTTTAAATTTCGAATAAAATTCAGATGGCGCGCGCGATGTTGGTCTACTCCCCCTTTTGTAATGAGTCATACATCATTTGAAAGGTCTTTTTAAGCGTTACATTTTGTACTTACATACTACTTACCAATTCTTAGTACTTTAGATGTTAGAATGTTTAAGGTTTTTTATCGATAGTTAGTTTCAAGTCCTTAGATTCCTTCTCTAGTAATTAATTATATATCACTGGAAAGGCCTTTTTAAATAGAACATTTCGTACTCTGATACCTCTAACAAATTGTCAGTACTTAAGAAGCTACAGTAGATTTTAGACATAGTTATTATTTCACTAAACATGGTCTAACTCCTTAAATACTAACAAATGACAATCGCCGCCGTACAAGAAAATACTCTGTATAACACAAGCTTTCTATTGATGTATTCCTTAATGCTAGAGGAGAGGTAGATCAAAACGCTCATTGTCCTTTGGTGGCGAAAAAAAATTGCTTCATTCCTCTAGGCATCGACTTAATATTTTTGATCCTAATGATCCCGCAGGACTTCTGAGGATCTGAGGCGAATGACGGGGAGTAGCGACCCCGCGCTTCTTTATAGCTTGTCGGTCAAAAATAATCTTGTTCTACTAGTCAATGCAATTTATTTGATACCCATATTGACAGATTTGTGAAAAGAAAAATAAATAACAGCGAGTAGCAGTTCCGACTACCTTTTTGCCCTTTCAAACAATAAAATCGTCATAAAATTTTGCGATAACTACACCTAACTACAGCTCTCCTCAAATAGCTTTGCCGCTCAGTTAAAAAGTTGGAAGTAACGAACCGCCGTTAAGTTTGGCAGGTCTACAGGAATTCTGCACATAAAACACCCGAAGAAATAAATAATTCTTCAAAATTTGCGGTCCTCAGAAATCCTAAAAACCGAAAAAAAAAAACCGGCTACAACGTATTTTCTACCACTGATTTTCTAGCATTTTTTCAAAATAAATTAAGTCATTTTACTTTTCCTAATTTATTTTCAGGTTATAGTATACAAAAGTGCAATTTAGTAATATTATAATATCAAATAATATAAAATTATTAAATCGATTCTTTATTTTAACGAATCGGATCATTCGATGCAAAACTTCTATCACCGTCGCCATCTTGTCTATGCGTCTTCAAATTTAAAAAAAACAACAAATGTAAACAAACATGGCGAGTTCGATCAGAATTCCCGGTAATTACGATTGGATTTTCAAAAGGTATATTACTAAAGGGATGCTAAATATGAAAGGTTTGAATGCGTCAAAATAATTTAAATTTATTTAGTTATTTTATTTAGTACTCACAAATACGGTTTGATTGGAAAGAAAATAAATATGAGCGTAAATAATTAGGAAAGTGTATGACTCATTCGAAGACCCCGATTGGGGTCTAAACCGAGCTTACGGTGACATTGATGTTCAGACCCCAATCGGGGTCCGCTACGGATTTGACGGTTAAGCAACATACGGTAGGCGAGATCAGTTACTAGAAGTAACGAGCCGTTCATGCTGCTTGTCAATCTGTCAAAGATTGGTCTTGATTTATTGGTGATTTTATTTTGAAAATAGTGGGCGGGTTCCGTAAAAGGAGTTTTTACTCTAACTGTCCTGAAAGAAACTGGAAGAGATTTCTTTTGAAATAAGCTATGCCTTTGTAATTTTTTTCCTTTTTTTATTCTTATCTGTGTTTTGTGTGTAACTGTGTACATAAACTGTTAAATAAATAAATAAGGGCAGCTAGTAACGTTCCTCGTCATTAAATGGCGCACTACTTTCTTAGGCGATCTTTCGTCATGGCACCTCCGCTAGTCATTTTGTTCTCCATGTTTAAATGTATGTGTACTGAATGAATAGGCTTATAAAAGACAGGAATTGATGTATGGCGCATGATTGAGTGACAAATAAACGCGATATGCCAGCCGATGACAGAGTATTTCAATTTGTTTCTATTTACGACATTTAGGGGATATGTTCAGCTTTAGGATTTATATATATTGCTTATAATATTATTGGCGTTGTAAATGATATTATTGAACGTTGTTATTTGATATCATTAAAGCGTAGGAGGAACATGAATCAGTCAAGATTGTATGTCAGATGTTAGGTAGGCTTTCACAGACCTCTCGGTAAACCGATTCTGTTGGTATACTTTGACTTAACTTTCTTTCTCCTGCCCTGTTCCCAAATTTTACTTGGGGTCGGCGCAATATGTCATTTTCTTCCATTCTCCCCTGTCACTCGTCATACTGACACTCACTCCCTTCCTATTCATATCATCTTTCAGGCAATCCATCCATCTTTTCTTAGGTCTTCCTCTTCCTCTCCATCCATCTACATTCATACTTAGCACACACTTTGTTGCATGCGTATCATCCCTCCTCATTACATGTCCATACCACGACAATCTTCTACTTCTCATCTTTTCTGTAACTGGCGCTACTTTCAGACTTCCTCTAATGTAATCATTCCTCACTTTATCCATTCTTGTAACACCACACATCCATCTCAGCATTCTCATTTCTGCTACCTGCACTCTCTTCTCGTCCCTCTTTTTCAATGCCCAACACTCCGATCCATACAGGACGACAGGTCTAATGACGGATTTGTAAATTTTGCCATTCAGTTTGAGGGGCATCCGCGGGTCACAAATAGCGCTAGTTTGCACTACCATAAACAACATATCTGTCTGTGTTGAACCATTCGGTTCAATACATGGTCACGCATTGGTAAATTGCACACTTAATATAAAGCGTAGTAAGTATAAACCTCACACGGTGGCTTTCAGACCAATTTCAAAAATTAATATGGAAAGTTTTGATGATTGCTTGGCGCGTATAAACTGGGAAATCATTCGTGACTTATCAAATGTAAATGACATGGTCGATGCACTGAACCGGAATGTCGTGTCTGTTTTCGATGAGTATGCTCCAGTCAAGACTTGCTTGATCAAAGACCACTCATACCCATGGATAACAGATACGATAAAGTTCATGATGCATCTGCGTAATGAGGCCCTCGCCAAGTATCGTACAACTAAGTCGGAATCAAAGAAGGTATATTACAAACAATTAAAATCACTCGTGTCCAGTTCCTTATTTTATGAAAAAGTTGCATATTTTAAACAAAACATAAATAACAAAATTAACGACCCAAAAACACTATGGAAAAATTTGAAAAGTACTATATTGCCACCTAAACCACTCAATGACCTTCCAGTTCACTTTAGAGACCCTGATCAAATAAATTTAAATTTTTTGAATGTTCCTGGTAATCCAAACTTAAATGCAACTGTAAGTACCTTCTTTGAATGTCACCGCTTTAGTGATGCGAGTTTCTCACTACACCCGGTGAGTACCGAACAGGTTTTGCGATATTTTGGTCAGTTGAAATCGAATGCTGAGGGTTGTGACGGAATAACACTTGACATGCTTAAACTGACATTTCCGCATACAATAGAAGTTATCACAGATATTGTTAATAAGTCGATTGCCTCTGCAACGTTCCCTGACATCTGGAAAATTGCTTGTGTTAGACCCCTCCCAAAAATAAACAACCCGACGGAACTCAAAGATCTCAGGCCCATAAGCATATTGCCATGCCTATCCAAAATTGCTGAAAAAGCAATCTTTCAGCAGCTGTCGCAGTATTTGGATGCAAACAATATGCTTCCGGAGTTGCTGTCAGGCTTTCGTAAGCAACGTGGCACTTCGACCGCTCTGCTGGATGTGACGGATAACATCCTATCTGCACAGGACAAGGGCATGTGCACAATTCTGGTTTTGCTAGATTTTTCACGTGCCTTTGACTGCATTAATATTGAGTTGCTTCTCAGCAAACTAAAGTATTACGGATTTGACGATAATGCTATAAAATTGTTTAGGAGCTATCTTAGCAATCGGCAGCAGCGTGTTGAAGTGCGACTGAGCAATGGGTCAACCCTGACCTCGTCACTTACTCCCGTCAATAGAGGAATTCCGCAGGGCTCAATACTGGGCCCCCTGATCTTCATTTTATACTGTGCTGACATCGCAAACTCGCTGGAGCGGTGTAGGTATCACATTTACGCTGATGATGTACAAGTTTACGTCTCGTTTGTTCCTGGCGAACATTTAAACGCTCTGAGAGATTTGAACGAAGACCTTAATAGGATAGCAAGTTGGGCAGAGGTCAACGGCTTGGTACTTAATCCCACCAAAACTAAATACATGATATTTGGTACAAAATGTCAGATTAGTGCCCTACCGTCTACAATAGACGTTGTACTCATGGGTGAGTCGGTTGACCGAGTTAATGAAGCACGTAATCTGGGTCTGACCATGGATGCGGAGTTGAGGTATGAGGCACACGTGGCAAAGTCGGTGCGCACGTGTTTCTACCGGCTTAAAATCCTTTATAAAATAAGGCCTTATTTGTCGGAGGAATTGCGTGTGCGGCTGGTTGAGTCACTTGTGCTTTCTAACCTTAACTATGCAGACACTGTTTACGGTCCTCGATTGCTGGCACGAACGGAACGCCTGATCCAGAGAGTGCAAAATGCCTGCGCCAGATTCTGCTTCAAAATACCACCAAGAACTCACGTCACTCCCTTTATCAATGAACACTCCATCCTTAAGATGAAGTCACGCCGCAAGTTGCACTTGGCTTGGGGGTTACAAAGTACAAAGAGCCATCCTATTTGTATAACAAACTCAGCTTTATTGCACTAATACAATTTAGTATCTCTAAATTACTAGTTTTGGGGTCGTATCATAGTACTTATTTTTATTTCTTTGTTTCTCTTACCTGGGGTGTAGCCCACGGAAAACATACCGACATGCAGAGTTCTTAAGTCTTTCACATCACTACTTACAACAAACACTCTCCACAAAATCGCAGTATCACACAACATCAGAATCACTATATACATTACACTAATTACATAATTCTTGCATAACACTTGAGATGGGCGCCGCCATGATGTTGGATCATTGCATAACCCCAATAGCTTCTTGACATTGACATATATCTGCCATAGATAGAATGAACCAAATCTGCGCGTACGTCTATCCCAGGTGTTGCCGAAGTATTTATTTAGTATATTTTTTTTCTTTAGTCGATTTTAGCTTGTATTTATTTATCTAATATTATATCTATTTATATCATAATAATAAGGTTTAAATTATTAAACTGCAATTAGAGCAGGCGTCATCGCGTCACCTTCGGCTCCCGCTGAAAATCAGCGCTGAGGCTTCTGTCCCGTATAGGGTCTCAGCATTATGCTGAGCGAGGGCCGTTTCACGTGGGTGTGACACATATTTCCCTTTGTGTACCTTCTTCTCGTGTTGTGTCTCTTTTTGTACTTCGTTTTCTGCTTTATTTTAAGTCTGATTTTATGTACTTCGCTTTTTCTTCTATTTTAATTATGTGTTATGTTACTTCGTTCTTTGTTTTATTTTTATATCTAATTTTATATACATCGTTTTTTTTTCTTTATTTTAATCTTATGTTAAACTTATGTATATATTCATTTGTTTTCCATGTGTCACACGCACATGAATAAATGTATTTTCTTTCTTTCTTTCTTTCTTTCTTTCTACTAAGAGAGATCGCCCGGTACGACAATGCTCACAGCAACTCTCCACGGAACCGCACAGCACTGCGGCCTTCAGAGGCAGTTTTAGGTACGCTGCTACTAAATGCTGGAACAACATTCCCCCGCCAATAAGAAATCTCAAAACACTTGGTACCTTTAGAACACACTTACGAAAGTTCCTTATTACATCACAAAAAAAACTAGGTATGACGATTTCAAATACCTCCATAATCTAGCGATAGCAGGAACCTGCCGTGATGGTGTTTCGTTGCCGTGTTCCGGTTGACTTGTAGTCTGACAAAACTAGTACTGGCAGATTGCATAATTACACATTTTTGCACTTCATTATTAATCATACATAGTTCATATTCAAACACAACACACACAGAACATAAAACACTTATTTCAAATACACACAGCACACACCAATCATCTACTCGACGTCCGTGCGTCATTTTCGGGATCCAGCAGAATACCAGCGTCAGGTATTCTACCTGACACATGCTGAGCTGGACTCCCATTCGGTGCAAGCGTAAGACACTGCACCACGCCGTTAATTTTTGTATTTTATGTTTGTCTTTCTACCCACTTCTTGTTTTGTTTTATTTCTTATTGTGTATCTTTATGGTGTCTTGTCGTTTGTCTGAATAAATGTTTTATCTATCTATCTATCTATCTATCTATCTAGTTACCTGTCGCCACTTCATCCATCCCGTATTGATCCGATGCGTAACGTCCCTGTTCACCTCACCGTCACTTTGGACGAGTGAACCAAGGTACCGGAAGTCGGAGCAAACTGGTAGGGGCATGCCGGCTAGGGTTATGGTCATGGGTCCCGAAATACCGCCAAAATCACAATGAAGGTATTCGGTTTTACTCCTGCTCACCTTTAAACCCACTGTCTCCAGTCTCAGCCGCCATGCCTCCAATCTACTCTGGACCTCTGGCCCACTCTCCCCCACCAGAACAATGTCATCGGCGAAAAGCATACACCAGGGTGCCTCCTCCTGTATATCTGCCGTAAGCGCGTCCATTACAAGCAGGAAGAGATACGGGCTGAGGGCCGACCCCTGATGTAAGCCAACACCTACACTGAAGCTGGCGGTAGTGCCCGCTGCGGACCGGACTTCTGTACTGCATCTGCCGTACATCGCTCGGATCAACTGCACATACTTCCCTGGTATACCTTTCTCCTCAAGGGCCCACCACAAAACCTCACGAGGCACCCGGTCATATGCCTTCTCGAGGTCAACGAACACCATATGCAAGTTTTTGTGTGCACCCCTGTACTTTTCGCACAATTGGCGAATACAGAATATAGCGTCCGTTGTACTCCGACCAGGCATAAAACCGAATTGATTTCGTGCGATATCACTCTCTTCTCTCAGCCTCCTTTCAATAACTTTCTCCCACACTTTCATACTATGTGACATTAGCTTTATTCCTCTATAGTTGTTGCAATTCAACACATCACCCTTGTTCTTAAAAATGGGCACCAGGAAACTATTGCACCACTCGTCTGGTATAGTTTCCTCTTGCAACAACTTATTGAAGAATAAAGCCAGCCATTTCCATCCATCCATCTTTAATAATTTCCACACTTCCACTGGTATTCCATCTGGCCCTATCGCTTTTCCATTTTTCATTCCATTCACTGCTAATCTGACCTCATCCTCACATACATTTCTTACAAGGCCCTCGTTCACCGCTTTATGATAGAGCACACCGCTCCACTCATTTTCTTCATTCATCAGTCTTTCAAAATATTCCTTCCACCTACCTTTAATCTCCACATCATTCGAAAGGACCGTTCCGTCTCCATTCTTTACACACCTTATCTGGCATACATCTCTTGTCATTTTCTCCCTAGATTTAACCAATCGGTAAAAGTCATTTTGACCAGCTGGGCTATCTAGGGAGTCATACATCTTCTCGTGCGCTTTTGCCCTTGAAACAGCCACAATCTTCTTTGCTTTCTTCTTACATTCATCATATTCAGCCTTTTTTTGTGCTTTTTCACTATCATCATTGTCTTCCGTCCGCTGCCATTCCTTGAATTTCATCTTCTTTTCCTTTAATACACTCTGCACTTCTTCCACCCACCACCAAGTTTCCTTCTCTATCACTCCATTCCCTTTTGATTCTCCTAGAATGCTTCTTGCCGCTTTCCTTATACACGTCGCCATTCCACTCCAGCATTCATTCACATTCTTTTCATTCATTTCTCCCATTTCAATCATCTTATCAACCACTACTTTTCTAAATTCCTGGGCCAACTCAGCCTTCCCCAACAGATGCCATTTGATTTTGGGGGGCCGTCTCTCTTTGGCTTTTGGCCGGGAAGTTAAAATCACATCCATAATTAGGGGTCGGTGCTGCGAGACTACAGCTTCGCCTGGTATCACCTTGCAGTCTTTGATGTTCTTTAAACTACTGCGTCTGACCAAAAAGTAATCTATTTGTGTCACGTGGTGACCGCTTTTATAAGTGATCAGATGTTCGATGTTCTTTTGGAACCACGTATTTACCACTGCTAGGTCAAACGCAGTAGCAGCCTGTAGCAGGGCTTCACCCTCGTCGTTCTGGCAACCGAACCCCCACCCTCCATGCACTCTTTCATAATTCCCTCTGATTCTGCCAACATGGCCATTAAAGTCTCCTCCCACAAATACCTGTTCATTCGTCGGCACATTCATCATTACTGCATCAAAATCCGTCCAAAATTGTTCTTTCACCCTGTCATCACAACCGACTTGAGGAGCATACACACTTATAACATTTATTATCAAACTTTCATACATTATTTTAACAACTATTATTCTATCATTCACTCTCTTTACATCTATCACACTTTCTTTCAAGTTCTTATCTAACACAATGCCTACCCCATTCCTTTTTCCATCACTTCCACAATAATAAAACTTGTATCCTTCCCCAATTTCTCTAGCTTTCGTGCCCTTCCATTTAGTCTCTTGCAAACATGCCACATTTATTCGTCTTCTCTTTAATACATCCGCTAACTCTCTGGCTCTTCCAGTCATCGTTCCTACATTCCAACTTGCATACCTCAATCTTACTTCCCGGACTCGCTTCTTACATTGCACCCGCCCAGGTTGGTGCAAAAACCCTTGTCCACTTCCCACAGGGGCCGGGTGCTGCCCCTGCGCGTCGCCTGAGGGGTACGCCCTAGCCCTATCGCTCATCTCTTCAACATTCGACATATTGCTATATGATTTGGCATTGTGTTTTTACGACCGGCCGCCTGCCTGACATCAACCCTCTTTGGGAATGCAATTGTTGGTGGTCACTCTCCTACCACCTAAGGATTGGTGTATTTTAGGATACATAAATTAAACATTAAATTAACAAACATTAACAAAAATATCACACTCCAGTCTTTTAAAATCCGGATCTAGTCTCCTCACTGCAACCTCCAGCTCAGAGAGGTCTAGTATGAGTTCCCTCATGTTCTTATTAGGCCCACAGGGGCCCTGGTGGGATGTCATCTGCTAGGCGATCTCTTCTTTTGACGCTTCATCAGCATAGGATTCATTTTCCTCTGTAGCCGCATACACAGTCAATTGGAATAGTTCAAGATTATCTGTCGGCTGAAACGTGATGCTCTTGTTGACATACTCGTATATATCCGTTCTTCTCTCTACAGTGCAGGTATTTGGTGGCTTAGGCCACATCTTCGGTCCTTATCTTGTAGGCTACCACCCACACTACTGTACCTTAGACCAGCATTGCACTCATCTTGGTTTTTCTGGTACTCCAGGGTGATCACATCAATGTTGATAAAATCTTCTCAGGTAACAATGATCCAAAGCCAAATATCATTTATTTTATTATTTCATGTATATAAATATTTATATAAGTCAAAGTATACATACTAAGTCAAAGTATGTATATAAATTCATACTTTGACTTAACTGTGGATGCCCATCCAATGTGTAGTTATTTTTGATTGTCGATTTCGAAACTAGAAAATATTGTAGTCATTTCATTTTTAGAATATGTTTAATGTGACAAGTGTCGTAATCAAACATTTGCAAAATAAATATTTAGTTAAATGTAGCACAAGTTTCCTCCATATCGAACCCCAAAACTTCTCTAAACAGTTTAAATTATTAACCAATTTGAACCCTTTAAAGTACCTACAAATACCAACACATAATTTGCATCACGAGTTTAGAATTTTCGCTTGACAACAACCTTTTTGGCTGTCGCTATGGTATATTTTCGAAGCGGTCAACCTTTCGGACTATCGTCTTTTATTATTTATGCACGCTTCGGGAAGCGAGGTCAGAGGTGAAAATGCCACGACCACCAAATTGTGCGTGGGCATTTTGTTAAGTGGCTACGGCAGATAGCTAATGAGTTAAGTAATTGAGTGACTGATTATCTAAAAATATGTAAGTACTTATACAAATCGCGACAGTTGGAAACCTTAGTTAGGTAACCTAAAGGATATGTGAAAGTTAAGTCAATTATTCGTTTTGTCCTATAAAATAAAATGTCTAGGATATCGTATTTCATGTGTTTTCGTAGCGATGTATTCTTTTCTTATTCATTATAGGTACTATCATATTTCTTAGAAACACTGTTTTTATTTGTACTCGCGTCATTGCTCATGTTTTTCATATCAAAAAACGCGGCACGAACTAATTGAACCTCCTCTAAACTAAGGCACTCATAAAAGTAGTGTTGTCAAGATACCTCTCTACTAACTTTGCCTCCTCATAATATTAGTGCAGATTCGATAGCTAAATAATCTATAATGATTTCCACATCATTACGAGTCGAGATACGCTCTTGCTCGAGAGTTTACCGCCCGAGGGAGTTACCGATACCGATGTATCGATAGAATCGAGAAGTAAAATCGATTAGGATATCAGTATTCGGTTAGCATCGCCGTATTAATAGTGATTTGTTGTGGCTAAATTGTGGCAAACAGTGTTTATTTCAAAGGAAGTGAGAGTAATGGGTCTTATCGGCTTTTGGAGTGTTTTGTGCCTAGAATATGTTGGGAGTTTTGTGGAGTTACGCGTTACCTAATGTAAATTTTTTCTCTGTACAAATAAAAGTATCGATAATTAGTGAACCATTATTTAAATTATTGATTACCCGAATTAACATTTTGGTGAAGTACTTAATAGGAAGGATGTTTCTCATAAATTCATTTATGGTTCTCAGATTTGCTGCCAAATATCTTGCTCGATTATTTAGCTGCATCCAACTTCAGCCGATCGTAACTCCTATGAAATATTAATAACCAAATGCATCCAAGATGCACCACGTACCACCTCAAATATATACATGCTTATATCTTTTAAAAAGTTATCTATATTCTAGCAGACTTCATTGCTAGTCTAGGCCACGCGGATGCAGGTGAAAGATAAAAGATGGTATCTCAAAGGTAAACATCAGTATTCCGGGCAATCATGTGGGTATGTTTTGTACAGGTTGCCGTAATATGTTCATAAATTAGGTTTTTTGTTCGTTTGTGTTTGTTCTTTTTATGTTAACGCTCTCTGTCACTGTTTAGCTGATGTGTGGAATTCAAAGTGGTGTTTGTAATTTGTAATTTGTCGTATATGTTACAAAGCAGAGTTTGTTTATTTGTTTAATCGGGCTAATCTTTTATTGTGTTTGCTGTTAGATAGTCTCTGTATCTCTTAACCTGAGGTAAGCTTCTTATTATCATGACATGTGAAGGAATTTCCACTGGATGCAGGCAAACTCGTGGACACAAGTTAGTTAGGTAAAACAAAGACTTTTATTCATCAGTATTATTTATTATTTATTCTTTAGTCCGTTAAATACCGCAAACGTTAAGGACGATCCATTTATAGTTAAGTATTTTTTACTTTGGAAAATGAGAATCGTTTTGTAAACGTTTTTGAAAGTTTTCAGTCAATGGACCAGTTTAGTACTTTCTAAATTACATTTGGAACCAAAGGACTATGTATAACTTTACAGTTGGCAGGACCCTTTTATTTTCTAAGATTTCTTCCAAATAGATGGTATTGCAATTTTAAATTCACTTAAACGCAGTCTGACGCAGCTCGTTACATTGCTTTCTTCAGATAACAGCTGTTTTTAATAGCTTAAGGGAGGTCGTTACCCGGCAATTATTTTTGCTGAAAGTAACTTTGAAGAAATCGAAGGGTCTCTGCTTTGTTATATTTCCACGATTGCTGTGCTATCTGTGGGTATTAATATTATAAAGTTGAGGAGGATAGTATTTCTCTCGTTAAGAATCAAGTTTACTGTCATAACAAGCCCTGGTGTCTTCGTTTCAAATCAGTCCTTCTGAGATGCAATTAACAAAATAGGAGGGAACAAACCAAAGTCCCTCTAGTTGTAGCACTAGGTAGATCTACAATATATTATAAAGAGGTGTCAGAGCTCATTTAGTAATTTTTGACACTAGCTGTTCCAGCTGTTCGTGCGAGTGCTTCTACAACGACACAAAACATTATCAACTCCCGCTTCAAAAGTGACAAACTGTCCGTTGAAAAGTGGACGCTAAATGTAAGCCATTAAAGTTTAATATTGTTCAAACCCATCTGCCCCACTCTAAAGTTTCAACAACAAAGATGCTGCCACCCTTTTTCCTTTTTACGCTTCCACATAAAATAATTTCGGAATATTTCTTGTTAAAAATGATATAATGTGTCACTTCGTTCTTTTGAAAACCTTCTCCTTTTATTTAGAGTTCTATCTTTTGTGACGTTTGAATTATGCCGGAACCACGGAGGAAGGAAAGATAGCGAAGATGCCATAAGGAAAGTAGGTCAGGCGCCTTCTTGTAGGTCAATGCAACGTTTTGTAGGCGTAATCAGTAACTAGAACTAAGGAGACGAAGAGAAGACTTGTGAAATTAAAACTAATTTGTCTAAGATAGGTCTTGGTTGATTGGTGATTTTATTTTGAAAATAATGGTGGGTTGGATAAAAGGTGTGTAAGGACGGAGCTAGTAAAGTTCCTCGTCCTCTTAATACCCTCATTTTGGCGCGTTACTTTCTTAAGACATTTTGCGTTGTGTTGTGACATCTCCACTAGTCATTTTGTTCTCCATGGCCTGAACCTTTTGGGAAATTTCTACGAAATGGTACTTTCTCCAGTGATATTTTTCAAATGTAACACGACGTATGAAAGTTCTCATTGTTGACTGTGTGTTGTAAGTGGTATTTTCAGGACTGATTGTACAAAAGTGTTGCCATATTAAATGTCACAGAAAAATACTGAATGAGAAAAGTGTGTTAAATGATAATCTTAACGCCTGTTCTTTCATGAAGATTTCGATAGTAATAACTACTAGACATGAGCATAGAGTATGTCCCCATACCTCCTGCCTATAAAGAAAAGAAGCAAAGGCTATATAATTTAAATTCTTTTTAATTGGATTCTATTCCTAACGTTCTAAAACCTATCCTCAGCCATGATTCTTCCGCTTCGATTTGTTCAGACCGTCAGACTCTACATAAAAAACTGTTCTATATTTGCTGTCTCATAAATAGTGCTGTTTAAGTAAGATTCCTGCGCCATTATTCACGGGCTCTTCTAAGCCGTATTAATTGGTAAAAGCGGAGAAATATTCCTTCTTGTGGTTTTCATTTTATTTTCTGACCTCGGTTGAGTCCTTTCGCGAAGGTAGCTCAGAGATGTACGACATTTTTATTTTGTGTCAACTCTAATGGTGGTTTTTGCCAATCAAATGCATATAAATATCTATCTAAGTAATATTAGTTAAAATTAATGAACAATAAAAATTATTTTTTGAAAAAAATTGGGCCCTTTAAGCTATTTTCATCAAATTAGTGATGAAAATCATCAAATGGGATAATATGTATTAGCATTTGGCAATTATTTAGCCTAAGCGCTACTGTATAATACTCATTATTTACAACTTGTGTTACCATTTATTAAATTGACATAACAATGACACGTGTTCTTGTCATAATACACGATTTACTTTGTAATGTAAATCATATTGAAACATACTTGGCAATACATCGAGTTTCTTCTGGCATACACTCGACGGCACAGAAATGGGGTCAGTTGAAAAAATCCGAACATCTTTGCCCGAAGACTCAAGGGCACTTAACTTTGAGTAGTGCCCAAAAAGCTTTTTGTCGCTTTTGTACGCAAAAATGATAGAAATCTAAGTAAATAAAACTTGTCTGTGACAGTGATGTGACAGTGTTCAAGTAAAAAAGGTGTATTTAACAGTCCTTAATTCAAAATACAAAATTCATAGATACAAAGACCAAATAACTATTTGGTAACTGGCCCGAATTTGCTGCTCTTCAGTGTAATTGGCCAGGATCTGATCAGCCGTTAACATGTTTACAATTTACCAATGTGTACATCTGTTCGTACAAGTGGTATCTTTGCCTACAAGTAGGTACTTGAAAACAACACTATTTTTTTAGCTTTTCGTCTAAATAGGTATGCACTAGTAAAATTATTTATATCTTCATGTTGTTTGTGATTTCATTCACGTGGTTGAACATTTTGTTTTGAACTCTTTGCAAGACGAATGCCAAGTTTCTTTGTAGTATCGGAATTTGAAGAAAAAGCGAATTTTTCAACACTTTTGACGTTTTTGAGTCAGTCATTCAACTTTTTATCGGAAACTAGCTTTTGCCCGCGACTTCGTTCGCGTGGAATAGTGACTTCCGGCAGATTTTTGGTTTTACCCACATAGTTCCCGATCTCGCGGGATTTTTGAGACGTTCCCGCTCCCGCAGGATTTTTGGGTTAAAAACTATCCTATGTCCTTTCTCGAGTTCCAAACTATGTCTGTACCAAATCGACAAATACAACGGAACCAAATTAGAATTTACGAAACAGGACCAATCCACATACAACCGACAATACAATTTTTCCACGACGGTACCGAAGCGCTCGGCCGATACCCAACCAAATGCGTGTAACGAAACCATAGCGCGATCTATTTCGATCCCAACGCCATCTATCGAGCATAGTGACAACTCGGATTATTTATCTATACTCCGTTCGGGCATTTTCTTTGTACTAAAAGTAGTATTATATTGTTATTATTTTTTTCATACCTTTTTACTATTTATTTACTTTTTTCCGATGAATTAAAACAACATGAACCGAACTCGTGTAACGATCGACACAATTGCGCGTAGTACTTATAGAATTATCTATACTCCGTTAGAGCATTTTCTTTGTAGTAAAACTTTTATTATATTAATATTAATTTTTTTACACCTTTTTACTGTTTATTTACATTTTTCTGATGGATTTTCCGATGAATTAAAACAATAACATGAACCGAACACGTGTAATGACACCATTGCGCGATTAACGCCATCTATCTACGGAGCATAGGAACAGCATTTCGACATTTGACCAATAGATGGCACTGTATGTCCGTAATAAATTTTATTTTTTATTTTTATTTTTTGTAATAAAAACTATCCTATGTCCTTTCTCAAGTTTCAAACTATGTCTGTACCAAATTTCACACAAATCGGTTCAGTAGTTTAGGCGTGAAGAAAAGACAGACAGACAGACAGAAAGACAGACAGACAGACAGACAGACAGACAGACAGAGTTACTTTCGCATTTATAATATTAGTTTGGATAGACTTTGAAACAATAGAACTAGGGCAATTGTAAATAATTAATTTGCTATTATGCATGTAAAGAACTTCGTCGTTTTAAAATACTCTAACGAAGTTCATTAACATTATACGCCCTCTATAATAATATCATAGAATGGTATACCTACTGTTCGGTTTAAAATAGTAAAAGTAGAATTAATAGACAAAGTGAAAGAACAAAAAAGTATGAATAAACTAGCACAGACAATAAATTGATTCCATACTCAAAAACTAGCGTTTCAATCAGTAAAGTTCAATTGTTGAACTTTTCGAAAAGTATTGAGCTGAAAACGCGGAAAAAACCTTTTATTATAAACGTCGGACCGAATAAAACAAAGCTTGATATCGTACTGCTCCTGCCTATTCATAGAAATAGAATAAAAACAAAACGATTTACTGAAAAACGCTAGTCTAAAATACAAACAGTGACTGCATTTTCTTAACTAAACTACGGAAGATTTTTTCAATAAAATAAACAAACCTTGAGAAAGACTAGAATTCTGTTGTGTTTATTGTTTTAACAAAAGATAGTTATTCTAGTTTTTTTAGGAGGAAAATACATAATTTGTTATCTGCATAAAAATCTTATGTTATTGGTTTGTGAAACGTATTTAATGATGGCGTATTTTTTTCTGTCTTTGAGTTTACTTTATCCGTGTAATATTGTGTGTGTGAGTAAAATTATAAAGGTATTTGAATGAAGTATGAATTGAACTTATCTACGTCTAGACACGACAAACTATCATCAATCACAAAGTTACACAAATGTAACTCAATCACTGTGTTTGTTTTGTTAAATCGTTTTTGAATTTTCATTTAAAATTTTCTTCTTAAAGCTAACTATCTCAAAAGAGAAGGATGTTCTCAATTTAGTTGGTAGTATAGATAATAGTAGCTATTCATTGCTATCCGTATTGCATAGCCGGACTGACAAGGAAAAACTATTATAAAAACCCGCTACATTACTGCAAAACCAACAAATAAAACTAGCATCAATTTTCAACACATTTCCGAAATCAATAAACAGCTAGTTTCGTGAAATTGCAGTAATTTCTAGAATATTTCAAGGAATGTTGCCAGATCGCTTAGACACGATATTTGGCACAGTTTTCTTACCAAAGTGGTAATTTACGTTGGTAGATTATCCAGTGATTTATTATTGCAAAGCTTTCTCTTTTTGTAATAATGAAAGGCCATATTCTGTTAGCATTTTGCCTTGCCAGGAAAGTGGAAAACGTTGGCAAATATATTTGACCTTGAGAGTTGGCTTACGGTAGTAAAGCTCCCAAAGGAGATACATACATTCTTTAGGCTTTGATTTTCCGAATTGATTTTGGAGAAGCTATGGTAAGTTTGACATTCATTAAATCCGGATTATATAGAAAAAATATGCTGCATAGAACTGCAAAAATAAATACATTATCATAATTCACATCATGACTTTGATATTTTCTCTCTTTGTATATCTGAAAAGAAACGCCAAAAATACAAATGCCAAGGTCACTTGTCCGAGGATTTCGTAATCAAATCATGCAAGAACCCTGTCAGCGATTCAGTAATGACTTTAGAGAAAAGGGACTTCAAAGAGCATTATTTACAGAACAAATATCGTGACCACAATCCTTGTTAACACTAATTGCAGTTCGTATAACATCTGCATTACAAAGGGGTGCAACCGTATACCGTACATTGTTTGGATCTCACACTACCATGCTATGCTCCGTCGGAGCGATGCAACTGTACAGCTGGTTTCAGAGCAGCAATGTTATTTTATGTGCGCTGTTCGTGTGATATACCTCTATAAGCTGAAGTTTAATTACTGGTATGGTACATACATAAAGAGCTTGAAAAGGAACATCATGCTATACTCACAGGGGGAGGGGTCATTTGATGGTTTCCCACAAAAAAAAATTGACTGGCTTAAATACCAGATTCACCCGCATCCTGTGGGAATTACTTCGTACACCCATAGAATATAAAAATAACCTCAACCTGCCTCTGCTTTGATCTTCAATAGACGATACATAGCCTTCTTGTTAATGCATGCAATCTTTTAAGAGTTTAATTTCACCTGTGGTGCAAGATTTACGCGTAAAAAATTAAGCGGTCAAGCATAAAAAGTCCGAATCACCTGCTAACTGTCAGCATTAAAATCACAATGTTTCACTACAGCAGTGTGAGCTACCACTATCCTACCGTACAGTAACGAACAATACCGCCAAATTGCAAGGGTGCAAACTGTGTCCATACATTACACCGGGCAAGTCTTTCGCATACAAATGTTCGTAGATTTGCATGCCCGTTTTAATACCGCTGTGTGGGCGAACCGCAGATTAAATCCACCGTGTAATCTGGGTTTTATTAGTCTCGTGTTAACAGTTGCTCGTTGAATGAGCTGTTGCAGTATTTGAGTTTTTATGGCAATGGAAGAACATCAATTTGGCAAATGATGGCGTGATCTGTTGAGTGGTTGTTTTTAGAATTCCGATGCATGTATGAAGCTGTGGATTATTGCACAATAATTTTAGAATTTTTTGTTTCAGTTAGCAGATAACTTGAAATTAAGTTCCCTAATCTATTTATTTAGAATATGAAAAATCGGCTCCATATACCTATATGGGTATTTATACTGATTCTTTACTAAAAGTTTTGTCAATTTAATTTCATCACAGAATACCCACAAGCCTCAAATTACTTTGCTGAAAAAACTTGAACTACATATTTCCAAAGCCTTCTGTAGCCGCAGGGGTTATGTTAGAAATATTCAAAATATTTGAAAATTTTGCTAGACAGAGTGGTCGAAACTATGCCAAATATTTGTAATAAACCGCTTTGGGTGCAAAGGTTTTAGATGTGAATTCTCTTTCATAGAGTTTTTTTTTTAATCTAAACTAATGGAATCCCTTGTGAATTTATTTTGTCTATGTATGGGCAGATATATAGAGGGATCACGTTGACAAACGTTAAATACGAATAAATAAAAATAGCTATCTACTCTTTCCAGTAATTGTAAATAATGTGATGCAAAGATGAAGTCACCGGTATCACTAGATGATGGATTACCTAAGTTTTTTGTGATATTTTATAATATACAAATGTGGTAACATTATCAAGTTTTTTGGACACTAATAATTGCAGTCTAACAATTGTTGATGTTGCTATTGAACCTGTAATTTTAAGAATATCTTAAAACAAAAACTGAGAGTGTTATTCTTTCGTATTAAGTATAAATACGAACATTTGTGAACATAATTTACCTACCACGAACAATGAAGACATGGTTACAAGACTAACAAAAACTTCAGATTAATCCAGCAATCAGTCTCCTTCAAGGACAGAAGATTTAGTAGCATTAGAATTGATTGAAGTTAAGCCCGTATCTATTTGCAGTTCAGACCGATCTGACCTTCTGACTTATTTGACCTGCTGCTTATTTTGAAGTTTAAAAAACATGGAGTATATATTCTTGTGATTTAAATACATTAAGTGATGACAATTGTAAGTGATGACCTGAAACACAGGTTTAAATTAAACCTAGTTCGGGCGGTCCACTATCAAATAATGCATTTTCCGAATCTATCGTTATTCATATTCTAGTTCTAGTATATTTGTAAGCACATTAATTGTATCATACTTGTAATAGGAAGACTTGTTTCTGTTGGATTAGTGTTCTTTTTTGTAAACATTATTTTTTAATAAATTTTATTATTTTTTTATTATTTTATTAATTGATTTAATTTTTTTCATACAACTTTGTCGGGAAAAATTATATGTTATTTTAATATATGGATCGTTTTAAGTATGTTAAGGTACTAATGACATGCAATTAAATAGGTAACACATAGGTATGATCTTTTCCTCAGGTTTTCAATCTCTGAACAAAGTAGTTTCGACTCTATTCAAACATTTTATCGTAGAATCATAAGAGGCTGACAATCCCGAAGATAGTTCGCGAAAAACCCAGCTCATCATTCGCTCATAAAGTAGAAAGGACAAAGGTCATTGTCATCAGTGTACGTGACACAATTCCTTATGATACTAGAGATGTAGCAGACAATAGGAATTCTCCCATAATTTTTCCTTTAACTAGAATCGTATTTTTCCTTTCATCCGAAAATTTGTAGGTCTTTGAAAATTACTGGGTCCAATTTCTCAATAGGACATTCTTTTATGCCAAGAATTTCCTTTGCAATCAGATCACCAACTTTGATTTTAGCTTTTCAGCATTTAGATTAGGTATGCAAATACTTTTACGGCTGTTTCCAATAATTTATCTATCCGTTATTTTACTTATTGCAGATAAGAATTTGACAATACTACTATATAGCTATTACCTCTGACAAAGGATAAGCATGGCGATCCAACGAGCTATAAATGCTGCCAGCCTCTTGGGCACGCTCCCAGTCAACAGCGATGGCGACGAATTTTTCGATGCTTTTTAGTTTTAGTTTTTTTACTAGAATAGTTTTTAATGAAAATGTTACTAATACAGCCTTTTTATCGTCCCACTACTGGGCACAGGCCTCCTCTCACACGGAGAAGGATTGAGCATAAATCACCACGCTTGCTCAATGCGGGTTGGTGATTTTAGACTATATAGTCCAGGTTTCCTCAAGATGTTTTCCTTCACCTTTTTATCAGCCATTGGTGTCTAAGAAGTACTTAGAAAGTACATACAAACTTACGTACTGGCCTGAACTGGAATCGAACCCACACACTCATACTGGAAAGGTTGGTTCTTTACCCACTAGTTCACCACGACTTATGAAACTTACTTAGTTAATGAAAATGTAAATATTTGTAAATGTGGTAAAGACATATTGTATTGGGCTAATGTCACAATTATATATCTAGCAACTGTTACTGTTACAGCCTTTTTATCGTCCCACTGCTGGGCACAGGCCTCCTCTCACACGGAGAGGAGCAAGCAAAGCAACAAATTGACAGATTATTGGGAATGGCCGTCAGTCTTCGTCAGTCTTTTGATTTTCCCAAACCAGTAAGATCTCATTAAAAAAATATTACAACCCATAAAATCTTTATCGCGATATTTTATTGCTGGCTAGATAACTTGGTTTCATGAATAAACAAACAAGTTTCAGCAATGAGAGTTTAATTTTGGTTTGCTTTTATACAACTTCGTTTTGTAGGTCGACTTCGTTAAATAACTGAAAGTTTTTATTAGCTTTATATTCGACGAAGTTTTGACTGTTTCCACGTTTGTGTTGATAAGTTTAAATACATAGAGAAAGATCAGCATAGGTAAGTATTTTTGAGATATTTATTTAGGGTTTGGTCTTCGAATATTAGTTTGTTATATTTTCTTTCTTGAAGAGATGGAGAGAGAAAGCTCCACAAACCTTCTTCATATTCATATCATTTATTTGCATTTCATAAGTTTTTGCAGGTACCTTCCAAAAGCCTTATGATTTCAACTGCCACATTAATTATGGGAAATTATAAGTGCAGCCACAAAAATATTTATTGGACACATGATTAAACTTCTAATTTTATAACTAAGCAACGGGGAAATAACATAGCCTCTAATAAACTAATTCGTCTTTTTTACAACGCCAACTAAATATTCTATAGAAAGCTTCAAGTAAAGATCATCAATTATTGTGACTTGTCCTTCCTATTTATACATTGTCATCTAATTTACTAACTCGGCCCATTAATTATTGCCATTTCAATCTTGAACTTAATTTTAACAAACCGAAGAATTCGGCATATCCTAAGTGGTACCTGACTTAGAGGATATTTAATGACATTATGAAAGCTTATTTATTCATCGTTTTATCTATTCTTGATTAATACAGCATCTGCTGCAATCTGTGTATTGAGTGTTATCGATTTTTTATCATTACTCGAAGTTCTAGTTATCATTTTGCTATCTTCAGTAACATCGATCATCTACTAATCTCCGTTTAATTAAGTTGATTGATGAGAACAGCCATTCTGCTAATTACTGTTTAAGTTAAACAAGCTGTTTCGATGCAATACATTATTAAGTTTTCTATAGTTTACTGCAAGATTGTCGTTTAACTTTTCTATTCGAATTTTCTATAAACTTGCCGCTCTGAAATTGCTCATTCGACAAAATGAATGAACAAAAAAACACTAGTGCTCATGCGCGAGACATCAAATGGCTTACTTCAGAGCAGAAATGTTATTTGACTAAAGCTGTAGTGTTTTGTTTGTACATTTTGAGTAACGTGAAGGGTAATACGGATCGACAGATTTCTTCACCAAGAACCGCCCTAGCCGCTGCCCTGGTTCATAAAAGTTTGAAGGACGTAGGATCAAATTGGATTTACTCATTAAGAGTCAGACGCATCCGCTCAACTTATAGAGTACCGTAAACCATAAAGAGTAGATAATTTACCATACTTTATGAACACTGAGCACATTGAATGAAATTTTAACAAAACCAAGGCTTTTTATTCTGAAGCCAAACTGAAACTGCGCTTCAAGAAAGTTGAAAGCCCCAATCGATCTTGAAATTTCAACTTTAAGACATTGTAATAGAGTTTGAATTTATTCAAAGTAAAGTTATTGGTGAGGAAGAGAATTTTTGAAGCATACTTATCATAACCATAAGTTTGCTTGACGGTTTGAAAAGCTCGTTAAAATACGCCAGTTCTTCACTAAAATGTTGGTTGTTGGGGAAATATTATCATGTTTTGCTTTTCATTTTACGAGAATTTAGTGTTTTTATGTAATTAGCAGGTATGGCGATGCGATGCTATGAAAATATTTATTTTTTTTGCCAGTAAACTACTTGACATAAAAAAATCTCTCGTGCATATCTCGTGAACATGGGTTGACTGAAAATAAAACATAAAAAATATTGCACTCTTTTTGCAGATGATAAGATTTTTTTTTATTTTTTTTTTAATGGAAAATCATCAAATGACCCCGTCTGTGGTTGCAGCGTGTCAGACATTTACCGACTAAAACCCATCATGTTCCTTCTTAAGCCCTTTATGTACCAGGGCCGCGGTAACTCTTTCGAAAAATTCCGCAGCCCCGACAGGCTTTGGCCCTGGTAGGCCTATGCAGGTATCTTGAGAGTAACTTCGATACATTTTTAACTAAGCAAGACGTAATATAAATCAACAAAGCCCTTTGTGGCTCTTTTACTCTATTCTCATCCTCCGAGCCTTTTTCCCAACTATGTTGGGGTCGGTTTCCAGTCTAATCGGATTCAGCCGAGTACCAGTGCTTTACAAGAAGCGACTGCCTATCTGACCTCCTCAACCCAGTTACCCGGGCAACCCGATACCCCCTTGGTTAGACTGGTGTCAGACTTACTGGCTTCTGACTACCCGTAACGACTGCCAAGGATGTTCAATGACAGCCGGGACCTACTGTTTAACGTGCCATCCGAAACACAGTCAATGGTGTCTAAGGTACTTGCCTGACCTGGGATCGAACCCGCGCCCTCATACTTGAGAGGTTGGTCCTTTACCCACTAGGCCACCACGACTTTCAACTTTCTTTTACTCTATTCTATAAAATATAATAACTATCTATTTTCAAGCGTTATCAAGAAACGAACGCAATTCCACGAACATTCGTCTCGAAGGGTGCTTCAAAGTTTACTTATTCCATCTCAATAACCCTCTTTGAAGGCAAAACGCCCTTGTTATTGGACTTTATTGTAACCCTGTCAAACTTCTGAGATTTAGATGCATAGCTATGGCTAAAAGTTCTCGCAAACTACAAAGTTTTAGTCGGCCGATAGTTTGTTTGAGCTTATAAATCAGTATGAAGATGAATGGTAGTGCTCACATTACAAAGCTCAGGTATTTGACCGGTATCAGACCAACTAAAACTTAAAAAAAAAAACACTGAAAACTTTGATTGAAGTCAAGATTTTCTTTAAAAAACAATTGCCTTTTACCTGGTTAACTGTCGGCCGATTGTTTGTCTGCAGTGTGTGGGTACCAGGCGCGCTGCTTTGTTAGGAGATTTTACGTTAGAGCACCTCCGCTAGTCTTTTGTCCCCCATGGTGGGTACTCTAATGACAGGTACTTATGTATAAGTATACAGTTTTTACAAGCTACATTAAATATAAGGTTGTATTTAACTTGACTTTGACTTTGTATATAATTTTCTTAAAAATCACAAAAAAAAATGTTATTGTTGTCAGCAGTGTGTGTCAAGTGTTAAAAATATTCCTAAGTATCGTATCACATGAAGCTCATTCTTCTTTCATTCAAATAAATATAGGACAAAATGGTATCAACAAAGAAAATAGACATGACATATAAGGCTTAGGTCTCACAAAAGCTTATTCGAAATAACACCGTTTCGTTTGTTTACCCGACTTAGAAGCAAAAGCTATAAAACCCGAGGAAAGTGGGCAGATATTACATTTTCTTAGGTGTCCATTTTCTTTGACCGGACTCGGCAATAGTCAGAAAGTATTCGTACATTTGTGTCAGACATTTGTGTCAGAAAAACTTTGTGGCTTAATAAACCACAAAATGTTCCCCTGTCCAACGCACCTGGGATTACTTTATAAGGCCTTGATTACTTAGAGTGTTGAACCAACCGGAGACGCCATTACCCTTTCCGTCTGCCAAACAAAGTGAATTAGGGTGTCGGACATACTCTTATGTCCATTTGTGGGTCAAGTTTTTGCTTGTGTTTGTCAAGTTTTTGCTTGTGTTTGTCAATTTTGTTGTCATAGAAAATACATGAGTTAAATGAAAAAATATCTATTGGTCTCAAAGCAGTCACAATTAGTGAGCTATCACTATTTTTTTGGCAGAATTTTTCGCATAGACGTTTGTGCTCATGTCAGATCCAGTTGGTAAAATGCTCTAGGCTTGATTAAGATGCCAAGTAAAACCTTCTTTTGGTTTTATTCTAGGTTATTTCACCTTATTTATTGTTTGTGGCTTGGAAAATAAATAAATGGAGCTTGTGCAATTACTTAGGCGAAGAATAGTTCACTTTAGATAATGAATTGTTTGATCGATAAATTGATGACACTTAATTTTAGTGATGCGATCGAAAGGTGTTGTTGTAACTATTTATTTTCGGTTTTAATATCAAAATGGCTGTTACTATTATGGCTTAACTCTATATTTATTGCTTATTTTTGGTTTAGCTTAATATAATATTACACATAGGAATGATCTCATGTAATTCCGACGTTCGAAAAGTGCTGATTTTCAGCCTACTTTGAATAAACACTTTTTTATTTTGGATTATATACAGACCGACAATGATAATACCAAATGTTTACACGTCTTTCATGATATATTTTCTTTGGATAATAATATTAATGGTTTCCAAGCTTTCTATGCACCTATTACGCATCATTGCATTAAACTATTAATAGCGCAAATCAGCCCATACACGCGAACTAAAATTAATGACCAGTACATTATTTACCTTACCATAATAACAGCTACTGGCAATGTTACTACACGACTGACAGTAAATAACTGCAGCTGGCGAGCTGATAGATAATGGGCGTGAAGATATTTATATTTATTTAGATATATCACTAGTAAATGCACGTGGTTACACCTACATTATTTTGGTCACTCATTTTTCTCTTGAGTCACATGAGTACCTACCAACTGCATTATAAAAATAACAAAAAAGTCATTCTTGCATCAACTCTACTGACATCGCCATCTCTGTATGTCTGTGGCATTTTACGCCAAAACTACTGACTCCATTGAAATGAAATTTGTAACACGAGTTTTGATCTTGAGATAGATTAATTGATATAGGCTCCTTTTCTTCGAGATGTGTAAGTTTTATACACTTACCTACTAACCGTTGTCAAACAGTTTCACCCGCGACCCGGGGGAACCTCTTTCCGTACCCGGTTAAAATATAGCCTATGTTCCCCGGGGATAATGTAACTTCTCAACAGTGAAAGAATTCTTATGATCGGTAGGTAGGTAATGTAGTTTCTAATATTAGTGTAGATTACATTCTATTGCTAAATAGGAGCTTAAGTGTAAGACATTATTAGGCACTGGGTTCTTAAAATAGCAAATATTGACATGAAACTACAACCTTACAGTAGGTACGAGTGAATAGCAACCTCGTCAGAGGCACAGTTTAAATATATGTAGAGCAGTTCGGAAACTACGAACAAACGTTCGAAACGGGCTCACTCACACAAACATGGCACACCGACGAGGCTCCGGGGGGATCTCGCGGTGCTCTCAGTAACGCGTGTCAAGACGAGTGGTCGCGTTAAATTTTTTTTTTTTTTTCCGAAAATGTCGCGAGCGAACGATTTATTTATTGTTATTGTTATACTTATCATCTTTATTATTCGATTTAAGGCCGCGATCATAATTAATTATATTTTAACTGTGATGCGGCGGTTATAAGGATATTTAAAGCCGATAGTGTAATAGTTGTAGAAAACGTAAATCCAAGATGGCGGCTGTAACAGGTATCATTTTTTTCGTCATGGGTGTCATTTTCATGGTATTTGAGGGTGCTAAAAACGATAGTGCAGTCAAAACGTGAATCCAAGATGGCGGCTGCATCAGGTATCATTTTTTTCGTCATGGATGTCATTTACATGGTATTTGAGGGTGCTAAAAACGATAGTGCAGTCAAAACGTGAATCCAAGATGGCGGCTGCAACAAGTATCATTTTTTTCGTCATGGGTGTCATATCCATGGTATTTGAGGGTGCTAAAAACGATACTGCAGTCAAAACGTGAATCCAAGATGGCGGCTGCAACGGGTATCATTTTTTTCGTCATGGGTGTCATATTCATGGTATTTGAGGGTGCTAAAAACGATACTGCAGTCAAAACGTGAATCCAAGATGGCGGCTGCAACAAGTATCATTTTTTTCGTCAGGGGTGTCATATTCATGGTATTTGAAGGTGCTTAAAACGATAGTGCAGTCAAAACGTAAAACCAAGATGGCGGCTGTAACAGGTATCATTTTTTTCGTCATGGGTATCATTTTCATGGTATTTGAGGGTGCTAAAACCGATAGTGCAGTCGAAACGTGAATCCAAGATGGCGGCTGCAACAGGTATCATTTTTTTCGTCATGGGTGTCATTTTCATGGTATTTGAGGGTGCTAAAAACGATACTGCAGTCAAAACGTGAATCCAAGATGGCGGCTGCAACGGGTATCATTTTTTTCGTCATGGGTGTCATATTCATGGTATTTGAGGGTGCTAAAAACGATACTGCAGTCAAAACGTGAATCCAAGATGGCGGCTGCAACAGATATCATTTTTTTCGTCAGGGGTGTCATATTCATGGTATTTGAAGGTGCTTAAAACGATAGTGCAGTCAAAACGTAAAACCAAAATGGCGGCTGTAACAGGTATCATTTTTTCGTCATGGGTGCCATTTTCATGGTATTTGAGGGTGCTTTAAACGATAATGCAGTCAAAACGTGAATCCAAGATGGCGGTTGCATCAGGTATCATTTTTTTCGTCAGGGGTGTCATATTCATGGTATTTGCGGGTGCTTAAAACGATAGTGCAGTCAAAACGTAAAACCAAAATGGCGGCTGTAACAGGTATCATTTTTTCGTCATGGGTGTCATTTTCATGGTATTTGAGGGTTCTAAAAACGATAGTGCAATCAAAACATGAATCCAAGATGGCGGCTGCAACAGTTATAATTTTTTTCATCATGGGTATCATTTTCCTGGTTTTTGAGGGTGCTTAAAACGATAGTGCAGTCAAAATTTAATAATAAATAAACAAAGAATTTCGAACGTGCCGTAGCAGCCGAAAATATTTTTCTGTTAATAATTTGTAGATATAAATGAACAATAGGTATTTTTTATGTAATGGGTTTTTAAATATTATACCTACTCCAGCTGTTTAGGTAGTTATCTAAAGACTTTTAATTTAAAAAACTCAGTTTATGAATAAAGAACAGCTAAAAATAAGTGTAAATACAATAACAACAATTACTTAATCAATTGGAAGATTATTTTAAGCAGTAGTTTATTTGTTTGATAATTACGTATTTGTGTAAAAAGTCCTTGAGCCTTGTCTGCGCGCAATCGCGCGCGAGGTGGTGCGGCGACAACCGCGCGCCCGCTCCAACTAACGCCCGAAACATTTTCGTCCAAACTCGGCTCGCTTACTCCCGCCAAAACTTGCAAAGGTTACGCCACCGTAATTATAAAAGTTACAGATCTAATATAAAGCTATAATTTAGTAATAACAAGTTGTTGTATAAATATTATATGTTTTTCGTGTTCAAACTATCGTTTAGTGCTGAGATTAACCAAAGCCATGAAATTACCTACCTATTTAAATTGTATTGTAAGCTAGTTAGGTAGTTAATTAAATTCGATAATTGATCACTACAGAACAAAAAAGTAAAAAAAAAAAAACAACACCAATATCATTAAAAGTGACAGCCCTATTGCTTCAACGGAGCGTAGGTAGTTATGTCCGCAAACAGGCTTAGTTTCCATACTGTCCATATCTTTACCGTGTCAGAGGCTTTCCAACTTCCAGTCCAAATCAGTATTTCGTGAATACTCGTCCTTTCATTAAAAGTCGAGAAAAGCGCCGGTAAAACCCATTAACACTTTCCTGGAATCGTTTCAGTGTTACAGTTTGTATGCCCTTTATTTTCCTCATAGTGAGTCATTCATAAAACTGAAAAGGGGTTAAGGTATAAATAACATCTAAAGGAAAAGTCTTAATCGCCTTATATCTTGATTAATCTTAAGATAGTCTGGCTGGAGAAAGAATGTTGAAAGCGAAAAAAATGCTCATTTCTTTTTTGTTTTTTTATTAATATTAATGATGGGCTGTTATTTTTGTAATTTTTCAGTTTTGCCGAGGTTAAGATGCTATTTAGTTTATTTCTTTTGAACATCTTTGGCAGTCGTGGGTTGCAGTATTGGGTTGCCCGGATAACTGGGTTGAGGAGGGCAGATAGGCAGTCGCTCCTTGTGGCACACTGGTACTCAGCTGCATCCGGTTAGACTGGACCATACGACCCCAATATAGTTGTGAAAAGGCTAGGTAGACTTTTAAATATTCGAAATATATATACTTAGTTAACTTAAAGTGCAGTGTGTGTAACTTAAAGTGTGATATAAAACCTGAAATTTCAGCTTAATATTCGGACCCTAAACCCATATTTTCATATGAAAAAGTTACGTAAGTAACTATCAGGCCTAACACCGCTGCCTTCAGAGATTACAAATTTGAAAAGGTGGACTTTGAGAACCTTCTGGTAGGGAGCTAAATTGTTACGAAGGTTTACCCGAATTTCCCTCGGGAACAGGGAAAACTCGGAGCATTCACGCGAAGTAAGGTACCTACTATTAAAAAAAAATTGAGTATGTTACATAGAATTCTTATAGTTGTACCTAACAGCATTTTTGGTTATAAGTATAAATATATGTATTGTATTTTGTAAGATAATTTTCTTGTCTATGGTTTCCAATATCTATTGAACAAATAATGTTCTTTTCTATTGTAGTAAATTAACTTTATAATGATACCTTTAGATACTGATACAATATTTTTTATAAATAGGGTAAAAAGCAAGAATTCCTTTAAAAACTATATTATCTTTTAGATTGAAGCAGCTTGCGGGGCGATATTATTACCGAGAGAAATCCAATATGGCGTAATGTAGCCTTTATAAGGATGCGCTTTATTCTTTGTAAGTATGAAGCTATAAAATGGAGAACTAATTATACCAATACTACTTTAGTTTTATCAGTTCTTTGTGAATGTATGTAAATGTTATTATATTTCTTTCCGTTTCATCATAAAGCTGTATCAAAAGAAATGAAAAGTATTAAATATGTACTATTTCCGCACCTAGGTAAAAAGTTGCCTATGAGAAAATAATATTCTACAAACTAGCTTCTGCCAGCGGTTTCACCCGCATCCCGTAGGAACTACTTCCCATACCGGGATAAAAAGTAGCCCATAGCCTTCCTCGATAAATGGGCTATCTAACACTGAAAGAAATTTTCAAATCGGACCAGTAGTTCCTGAGAATAGCGCGTTCAAACAAACAAACAAACAAACAAACAAACTCTTCAGCTTTATAATATTAGTATAGATAATAATAGCCTCGAGTCCAGACTATCTATGTACCTGTATATTTAAATCGGTTCTATAGTTTTGGACAGGCAGCCAGACAACCTCAAATTATCACTGTCACTTACAGATTTAGGTACTTAAGTATACATAATGTTATTGAGAATAGTAAGTAGGTATAGATAGGTATATCATAATGTTTCAGTTTGTTTTGTACGAAGTAGGTATAACGTTTCTATAACTACATAATTACAAAGTAAGTACCTATACATACACAAGTGTGAATTCTAAGACATCTATTAATAGAAACGTCTCAATAGCCAAATTTCTGCGAATGCCAAATGTATTTCAACACATTACCTACCTACATAATGGGAGCCCAATTTCCTTTTGCTAATCATGAAGAATGGGAGCCAAGCTAATTAGCTTTGAAGCACCTTAATTAAGGGTTTCATAACAAGAATTAACTCTAATGATTGATTGGCCTCTGAAATGGGCAACAGTTAAGGTATTTCACACTGAGGAAGGAAGGATAGCGGAGATGCCATAAGGAAGATAGGGCAGACTCCGTCTTGTAGGCCAACCAACGTGCGGTAGGAAAGGTACGTTGCTAGAACTAACTAGAACTTCGGGTTCCTTGTTAAATCAAGACAAATCTACGAAAGATGTGATTATATTTTGAAATTAATGGGCAGGTTCCATAGAAAGCGTATAACGGTTTTGGTGCGTTACATTGATAGGAGATTTTACGTTGTGGCATCTCCGCTAAGCATTTTGTTCTCCATGGTTTTCCATGAATTTATTTCAAAGTTATTTTAATGAGTGACGTGGTTACTGAGTCCTTTGAGTCAACAGTGTCGATAAATAAACCTGATCCAACGTGACGTTTATTTTGAACAAAATGTTGAGAGTTCGTAAGACTGCAATATTTTGTGGTCTTACAATGTTGAAGGAATTGGTGGTTCATTTTGACTGAGCACGAATTTGGCACACGGTTAATGAAGATCAATAATTTACAAAAACGTATTTTTGATTTTGCATTTTACGTAGTAGGTACCTAACAGTTCAGTCCAGATAATGATAACAATCTGTCCCTATAACTGGTGCCCTAAGACTTCTTGATGAATATGTCTTTGATATAGGTACTGAAAATAAAATACGACCCCAAATAAAATTGGGATAAGGGCAGGAGGATGATGATGATGAGGATGATGATGATAGGTACTGAAAATGTATGTTTTCAAGAGAATTTCAGGTATTTATTTTCTTACCAAGAACAGAAAGTGTTAAAACAAAGCTACATATTTCTAGGAAGAAAAATAATCTAGCCTAAAGTAACAAAAATATAAAAGTAAACCGGGCCAACGATCACTGATGATTGATGAAACGAAAGAAAAAGTATTCATGTTTAATATATTCATAAAAACAGAAAAAAACAATACATTGTCCTACATTGACCCCATAAGAACTTTATTACATTTGATAGTTTCATTGATCTTAGATATCAACAATTTATTTAACCTAAATAGCCGTCGTACATCATCCGATCCTAGAAACACTATGAATAAACTTTAACAGGCCATATAAAAATTATATGGCTACTAAAATGGCCGATTTTTCCACGATTCGCGTCAAAATAAACACGTAGCTTCTTTTCGATTCGATTTTCAAACAACTTACTTTTTTATCGGCCAGCTCTATTATATTTTCCTCGAAAGAGGTTCCAACGAGGTTGTGTTAAAATCTCTGAAGCTCAAAGCCTTCTTGTTGATAGTTTCAAGGAAAAGGGCCTTTTCAGACATTTTTCTGTCTTCCTCGACTTTTTTGTAAGGTTAATCTTGTTGTAGCAATCTGACAAATCCTGTAACACAGCTCAATTGAAAGTAAACAAGTAAAAAGTATGATCAGAAAATATCGTGAAATCTGTATCAATCTCACAATATTTTATTTTCGAGATTTAATAAGCGCTCTGAATATTAAATTGGGGCCAGTGTGTGATTAAATTATTTTTTCGAGTAATAATTAAATATGTATGCAAGGTGAATTGGAATATAATTTTGGGCCGTGCCATTATTATTCATAACTAGCTTTTAGTTTCCTATAAAACGCTTATAAAAGCTTTTTAGTTTGCTTGCCTGTTTATATGACAGAAATCTTAAATATTTGCGCCAAAGCTAAAGATTTTTCGAAACATATTATTAAATGTTTTTTAACAGACTGGGGCTTTTATTTGACCCTGGCTAATGCAAAGGGCTGACGTCTTATAACGTTGGGCTTAAAAATAAAGCCGGTGAAATATGAGTATTCTAAAGGTACCAAGATCTTCTGGACCTTTCTTGGAAAAAGTTCTTATAAATAAAATACTAGCTTATGCCCGCGTTAGAGGTTATAAGCCGTTCCATTGTTTTTAATATTCATTTTATTATAAGCAGGGAGAGAAATCCAAAACCAAAAAAATCTCGGTCCTACGGTTCTCAACTTATGCGAACAGACACAACTTTGTTTTATATACTTATAAAGATACTTATATAAATAGCCTGTGCATTACGTATGGCGGTAAACTTACAAAGACTTATCAACAATGTATTATTCAACTTCAAGGATTTCATTAAAATGATACCCTATTAAAACTGATTAATATTTTTGCACTTCACCAAATTGATGGATTAATTTATAAGTATGAAATGAGTATTGATAACGTCACTGCAGTTAATATTCAAATCAATATAACTCTATTGTCAGGCTTCACAGGTCCATAGATACAATATATAACAAGATGTGTTAGTTTAAAGAAACTTAAATCTGTTAGTATCACTTCACATACTCTGACTCATATCTTATACTGAATATCTCCTAGACTGCTCAAATGTATGGTGAAATCCGGACGTAATAAGTACTTCTAAAGTACTAAGTATCTATTTCAGCACTTTGGTTCATAATATATTAGAAGGTATAATGATTCATCACCAGAGCGTGAACAGTGCCAGGTCTTTCTCAAAATTGTATTTTGTTTATAATTTATTAGTAGATGTCGCGTCTGCAGTGAAATATTGATGCTGCACTCGCGTCATGCCAAATATTGGACTCGATATTCCTCTGACACTTTATATTCTACCTATATAATTAAAAAATAATTGCCAACTTCATGAATTTCTTTTTTTACAGCTAAAATGTGTGCAGACTTAGGCATAAGATTATTAAAAAATATATATCAATGATATATATATAAACACGAAAATTAGAAAGTTACCAAAAACGTCAAAAAATTAATACCTAGTAGCAGGTAACTAATAAGGGTCATATTTCATAGCCATATCTTCTGTTCACTGTTCTTACATTGGTAACAAAATGACAACTAAACAGCTGTGAGTACCTAACACACAAAAAATATCGCAATGGGTCTCAAATACGTAAATCCAACATGAATTCACTCACATTTATCACAGTCTCGCTTCTGCCAGCGGTTTCACCCGCATCCCGTGGGAACCTCGGCACGGACCCGGATAAAAAGTAGCCTATAGCCTTCCTCGATAAATGCACTATCTATCGCTGAAATAATTTTTCAAATCGGATCAGTAGTTCCTGAGATTAGCGCGTTCAAAGAAACAAACAAACAAACTCTTCAGCTTTATAATATTAGTATAGATAGTGTCTCACACGAGTGATTTAAAGTCAAATAACATCAAATATTTAACCTTTTACGTAACTTAAATACCTATGTTTGGTACTATGTACTTATGTGGCCCAAAAATAAGCAATTTCATTTCGCCAAGATCAATTTACGATTGGAATCCTCTCGATTCAATGTCGTGAGGTTATAGATCTAATCTTCCCTGCACGAGGCTCAAATACTTTTTTGTCGCGTGTATTGATATTTGTCGAAAATATTGCCAAGAACTTGGCTGTTTCTTGGAGGTTCCATTTTGAGAATGATTTGTTTTTGTTAGAGTACCGTAAAAAAAACTGGTTATTTAACAGTCAAGTTCTATCAAACTGATTTCTTTATTTTCCTCCTATTTATCACAATATGTAGTTTCGCTAAAAACACACAAAGAAAGTAGTAAAAAAAAATCTTCCAATGTAGTAAGTAAAGTTCAGAAGTTTCTATGCTTCTACAATTATAACACAGTAATTCTGCGATGTACTACTATATATCATTTTTACCATGAACTGAATACCTACCTCATAGGTACCTGACAAGCAAAAATTCCCTACTTCTCAGTGAAAGAGCTCGAACCTGAAAAGACATCAATCAAACATTCAAATCTTAAACTTTATTCCATTAATCATTTGAACCTTAAAGCAACGTAACATTGATTTACGAAACAGATACACCATAAAACAAATTAACGTGTTGTAAAATGTCGTTCATGTATTTTAGCTGACTTGGCTAACTGCCAAGTCGCGGCCAAGGTGCGCAAGAACGCAATACTTTTTAATTTAAACCGATTTAAAGGAAATTTCGACTTATTAACAGCTGTTTAACCTAATTAGTTGATCATTTTAAGGCGTTCTGTATTTTTTGTGGCTGATTTATTTAATGAATGTACTTTGTAATAACATGTCCAAGATGCAATCTTAAGTTTCGGATTGAAGGACCGAAATTAAATCGCGATTTTTATTAAGAACTTTTAACGCACACGGCCGATTTACTTACGAATGTATCATGAAATTAAGTACCATAATACACAACCTCAGAAATATTAAAAAGGTTTTTAGTCCTCGGTTAATGACTTCTAATATTTTAAGTTTGTATTGAGAATCTCCTTTTTGGGGAGTGAGTGAAAAAAAAAAACAAATAAATCTCAATTCGAATGTGGCTATTGTAATCTTGACGACAAATTAGCCCGATTTAACATACTTGAAATAAGTATATCGTTTCCCACAAAGCCATTACTGGTCAGCCAAAGATTATTAGAAAATTTAGAAAATCTTTTAATGTTACACCCTCATTATTTTATTCCCCGTAGGAATCCAATTATGCCGTTCTTTCCAATAAGTCTCGATTTCAAAGTAATGAACTGATGAAAGAAAAATTAAATTGGTCTTGCCTTACGAGTTTCAATAGAACGCTGACTTTGCATTCAAGTTGATTTTTTACAACGTTATACGTGATTAGTAACGATGTTGTTAATTATAGTAAAAGGTGAAATAAAAGCTTTAAAAATATTAATTTAATTGGTTAATTAAATCAATTGAAAATCAAAAAGCCATGTAAGATAAACTAACGTTTTTGCTGTCGGTAAAAAAAGGCTTGAGTCATAACAAGCACACGATTATAGTCATTCAAGTAAAAAATCGGTTCCAAAAATTACGTAGGTATTTAAACTTAAAATGTTAATCCATTGTAATAGTGCAGATTAATTAATTTACGCCTTTTCTACGTAACAAAAACATGAATCAACTGAACAGCATAATAAATCAACTACAAAAACCAACTTTATTGCCATCCAACTAAGTTTACTTTTCTTTAAATTAAATTAATTACACTTTTACACTTGATACTTTTATATAACGTTATTAAAAAAGGGAAGAAATTAAGCTTGATTAAAAAGGTTTTACGGGCCATTTCCCACTGGAAGTACCCGTTGAGTTTTAATTCCGAAGTTTCCGCCGGGGCGTCGGAGCGTTCAAAACTTGTAAGAAAAACAAGCAAGGAGCAAATATTTTTTTTATTATATGTGTCAGATATAAGAAAAACTTTGCTTTTGTTTTTTGGGGCGAAAAGTTAATTAAATTGGCTTAAAAGGCTGACTTTACAAATTAAATATGTGTGGTTTGGCCCAAATATGTTATAATGTTTTTTCCAGTTTTAACCGCGTTTATGAAAGAGGACAAAAAATAGGTTTTTAATAGAATTAGCAGCACCCTTTGTTCCGGGACCTTAGAGTTTTAAATTAACCAGACGATTAGGTATATAAATAAAAATAGTAGTGCTATTAATTATCAAATTAGACACTACATAAAATATTAACCTGATATGATAAACGGCGTTCAACTTCATCGTAAAACTAACACTGCGATTAGCTAACCGGCACTAATGACTGGTTAAACTGAACCTCAGAAAATTGGTTTACTACCGATCGATATGTTCTCCATAACACGTTCATTTGGGTTAACTTTGGTGAGCTTAATATTTAACTACGGTTAACCGTGTTAGGTACGAAATGTTAGTTAGTGATTTTAGTCAACTTATATAAAACTAGACGTTTTCCCGCGGTTACACCCGCGACCCGTGGTAACTACTGCCCGTACCGGGATAAAATATAACTTACTAGCTTTTGCCCGCGACTTCGTTCGCGTGGAATAGTGACTTCCTCCAGATTTTTGGTTTGACCAATAGATGGCGCTGTATGTCCGGAATAAATTTTATTTTTATTTTTTGTAATAAAAACTATCCTATGTCCTTTCTCAAGTTTCAAACTATGTCTGTACCAAATTTCACACAAATCGGTTCAGTAGTTTAGGCGTGAAGAAAAGACAGACAGACAGACAGAAAGACAGACAGACAGACAGAAAGACAGACAGACAGAGTTACTTTCGCATTTATAATATTATAGTTTGGATGTTACTCGGGAAGAGCCTAGCTTTCCAACTGTGAAATAATTTATCAAATCGGATTTGTATGTAGTTTTTTTTTTTTCATAGATAAATAAAAAAATCCTCTTTATCATTCAAAACTGGCATTTAGGAGTTTCAAATTAAGTACGTACATATTTTCAATCTTGGAAAAACTTTCACACGAAAACGTCATCGCTGCGTGTAAATCTACTATCACCATAACTTTTTTATTGTATTGATATGGGAGTGCTGGCCTTTTTAGCCTACCAATCTAATCACATAAAACTTAATGCTTGACCATAAACTTTAGGATTTTGGCGAACTTCAATAGAACCTTCATAAAAAAAAGATTTTAAGATGGATAGGTCATAGTAAGAACATTCACCTTGCTTGTCGAAATAAATCTTTAGACTAAATACGTATTAATTTAGGCACAACATGCTATAAATAGATTTACACGTTCATGTATGTGAAAGGATTGATTTGCTTTTGAATAGATTAATTTAGTAGGTAATTCCATTAATGTGTGTGGCTTTGTGTCTGTGTGCGTGAAGTGTAATTCTTCTAGCTTACACTCACACATATTATGTTTATGATATCGAGTCTGACTATTACTTACTTGTCTTGAAAATAAATGCTTCTAAAGATAGGTCAAAAGAGAATGCTTCCTAATTAGATTGGAACAAAAATAAACTTTTATAAATAAATCACAACCACGCCTAAACACAAAATACTTACTTGGCAAACAAAGTTATGAATTATTTCATTTGGGAAGGTTTGAGCTAAAAGAAGTTCTTCTAACAATATTTTTATGTAGTAAAAGCTACGCCTTTCTGTACTTTTTTGACCAAATATTAATTTGTGCTTACTTTTGGCGGTGTTTTTCACGTAAACGTCAAAATTGACAGCTTATATGCTTTGACGTGCGTTAAATGTATGCCGTCCGATTAGAACCTCCATCAATTTGACGTCGGTTAAAATATGCAAAATGATTGGCTAACAAGAGCCTGAATGAAGAAAAATAATGATTTTTGCAGTGTTTGGTGTAACTCGTGATTTTTACGCTAGAAAATAATCGAATAGGGATATTTTACTCGAGTATAGAAAACATAAGTTTTGCTTTCGATTTGAGATCCATGATGCAGTGACTTTAAAAGAGACTATGACCCTTGAGTTTGATTCGGTGTTTCTTCTCAAGGTCGGATAGGAAATACTGACCTCATCTCGTTTTTAATTTGAAGTGTTGTTTACATTATTTGCAAAAGAAATACCATTTATCAGTAAAAACCTAATTCAAGTTCTGACGAAATGCGGGAAGTATCAACATCAGGGTTAGGTATTGGTATAAGTTTAGCAAACAGTTGTAATGTCAGTTGTTTTGCCAACAGCAGTTTGGGCTTGATGTCGCCATTTGTCAACCCAGCGCTTAGGCCTGATATTATGATGGCCTGTCATCAGGGGACCACAAAGTTTTTAGATGTGTGTCTCTTTTCAAACTTCTTTTGAAATTCGAATAGAACACGTGTAAAGGGTGACCGAATGTTTTGTGCCGTTGACAACAATGACAGCTGTCAATTTTTTTTTTTACTGACTGACAGAATTGTCAACCGCATCAAAAAACGGCCAGACTAAAAGAAAGGACAATGCTATTCTTTGTATGGAAGTTGGGCTCAAGAGTTGTCCACGGTAACTGCATAGTGTATTATGTTCCATAGGCTTATAGGCTTAATAGGTCCCAGACCGAAATATTTCGAAATCTATCCCAGGAGTCCTGAGAAAAACTGGTTTGACTCTTATTCAGTATTACGAAAAATATGCTTACGAACTCTTAACTATTCCACTTTTATTATCTTAATTGAAATGCATTATAATATTAATCGACAAATACGAGGAATTGAACGATAATTTTTTTACCGACTTCAAAAAATGGAGGAGTTTCTCAGTTAGTTTGTATTCTTTTTACGTTTGTACGTGCATAACTCCGTCGTTTACCAACCGATTTAGACAATCATCATTTTATTGTTTGAAAGGATTTACTTTCCAAATGGTTCCTTTGTTATTCGGTCCAGGGTCTGGTGATAGAAACCTTAAAACAATAGGGAACTCTCGGAAATTGTAAGCACATATCGAATAAAAACTTGTCATTCGGGTATGTCTCCGACACCACAAAACAGTGGAGGTTAAAACCTGACCTGACGATGGAGACGACAGTGAGACGAGGGAACTCCTCAACGGTATCTACATATTAACTACCTCGTGTTCGAGCTTATTTTATTCGTCTTGATAAGATTTTTCCATTGCCATTACGGATATTAATTGCATGACGCTACACGAACTTAGGACTGATTGTGGTAGATAGAGACTGAAAAGCAAGAGAAACAACAATTTCCTTTAAACGTCTATTCCTGTTTTTTTATCCTATTAACAGTGAAACCACTAACTATCTGAATGTTATTTCAAGAAAAGAGGTTGTTGGGTTTGTGGCTGCTTAAAATGGCTGGCTAACATTAGAACCGGTTTTTCTCGGGACCTCTGGGAGCGATTTCAAAAATATTTGGATTCCGTCTTGAGAGTGAAGTAAAGAACCTATTTTAACCATTCCCACTACTGGGCAAATGGCTTGGGCTTTATAAAGTGACTGTTCAAGTTTAAACATTAGAACCCGTTTTTCTCGGGACCTCTGCGACCGATTTCCAAAATATTTGGATTTCGTGATAACAGTGAAGTAAAGAACCTATTTTAACCATTCCCACTACTGGGCAAATGGCTTGGGCTTTATAAAGTGACTGTTCAAGTTTAAACATTAGAACCCGTTTTTCTCGGGACCTCTGCGACCGATTTCCAAAATATTTGGATTTCGTGATAACAGTGAAGTAAAGAACCTATTCTAACCATTCCCACTACTGGGCAAATGGCTTGGGCTTTATAAAGTGACTGTTCAAGTTTAACATTAGAACCAGTTTTTCTCGGGACCTCTGGGACCGATTTCCAAAATATTTGGATTTCGTGTTAACAGTGCAGTAAAGAACCTATTTCGACCACTTTCACTACTGGGCAAATGGCTCAGGCTTTGTTAAGTGACTATCTATGGAGAACATTTGAACCGGTTTTTTTCGGGACCTCTGGGACCGATTTCAAAAATATTTGGATTTCGTGTTCAGAGTGCACTATGGAGCCAGCTGGAACTACTCCCACTGCTGGGCAAACTTTGAGCCCAGACCCTGGCATTGTCTTTTATTGCATTGTGAGATTCTTGTGAAAAGGTTATTTTTTGTGAAAAGTCTGCCAGATAACTTTTTTCGTGAACGAATGAATAAATTATTTTTGTAAGTCCGTCCGTCCTCAAACACAGGCACCATGTTTGATGACACCACCTTCAGACTCGCCGTTTGCCTCCGACTAGGTGCTCCATGCTGCTCTCCTCATCGCTGCCACTGCGGGGAAGCTGTCAACAGCCTCGGTCACCACGGCCTGTCGTGCAGCCGGAGTGCCGGCCGCATACCACGACATGCCAACATAAACGACGTGATCCGCCGCGCTCTTGTTGCCGTCGGCGTGCCAGCCGTGCTCGAACCAAATGGCTTGGCACGCGACGATGGCAAGAGACCAGACGGCATGTCGCTATTTCCGTGGAAGGTGGGTAGGACTTTAGTGTGGGACGCGACATGCGTCGACACTCTTGCGCCATCTCACCTTCCCGGAACTGCATGTTGTGCTGGCACCGCCGCTGCACAAGCAGAGAACCTCAAGCGGCGCAAATATAGTAACCTTATAGGCAATTACATGTTTGAGCCGTTTGGGGTTGAAACTCTAGGGCCGTGGGGTCCGAGCGCCCACCTTCTTGCCTGGGATATTTCCCAGCGCCTGGTTGACACTTCCCGGGACCCAAAGGCTGGCTTTTATTTCGCACAGAGGTTGAGCATTGCCATCCAACGTGGCAATGCTGCCAGTCTTTTGGGTACATTACCCAGTGACAGCGATGAGGAGCAATTTTTTGATGCACTGTATTAGTTTTAAGTTGTATATATATATATAAGTTTATTTTATTTTATTTTTTAAATTAATGTAAATATTTAGTTGAATTATAAATAAAAATAAGTTTTTTTGTAAGTAAACTTTTTGGCATGATTCTGGCGCACATCGTACGGAGCTCCTAAAAAGTATTTTACCTACTTTCATCAGTTTTAGCCAAGGCCCTAACCAAAATATTTTGCTCAGTTTTACAGGCGATATTAAACGTTTTATCAACAAACGGGTTGTCGTAAAACCTTTATTTTCTTCAAGATATGACGTACGAGAGTAAATAAACGGCAGTTTTATAATTAAACTGTATTTTATGGGTAAATGCGTCCTTATGGCTGGCCTGTATCCGGTTATTTTGGAAAAAATATCGATTTTGTTATTTATTTCTGGGCTTATTTTATTAGGTACTTATTAATTTAAACTTAAAAAAATATGCTATATTTTCTCAATTTACAGATTCATTTTCAGCATGACCACCAAATAAAAAATCGGTCTTAAAAAGGAACATAATTATACGTAGAGATAGTTAAAATTGGCCCTTTGAACGTTCGTAAAAAAGAAGAAATTGCAAAAAAACACATTTATTACAATCGCCTACGCATTAGAAGTCCTTGAGCTTAATTAAGAAACGCCATTCAATAAATAATCTGAATTCAGGCACCACAACCATTGCTATAATTACAGGCACGCAACTTCCTTCACGAAAACATCGATTTTTACTGACCTTTGGACATTGAAAATCGCTACAATACAACGTGAAAATGAGTGACGTCGTTATTATAGCACAATTATTGTTCCCAGCGGTTTCACCCACGTATCGTAGGTGTTAGAAACGCATCCATATTTTTTTGTTGTAATTGAAGCCTCTCTGATTTTGAATGTCTTTGATTTTTTTTTACTACGATGTTTAATTTATTTCTTCATAACCGCAATATTGTCAAATATCAACAGTATGAATTACTTGCAACATTGGAATAAAAGCAGTAAGTATGCAGTAGTATAGTAGAAGTGTAGTAGTGACGTTCTATCAGTATGTAGAAATAGGTTTTTTTATTTTTTTTTCATGAATTAAATGGTAGTAGTAGGTAACAATCGTTAATGCGTACATACACACAGAAACAAGCTTTTGCGTTTATCATACTAGTGCTTATAATATTGCACGCTTTTTATGTTTTCTCAAGTTCACTAGGTTTTTATATTGCGAGGAATAAAACGAGTATTTCAAGAGGTCGTTTTATTACAAAGTGTGAGATTCGTATGTTATTTCATGAATACTGAATATATTCAAATAGGAGGAGGGTCGTATCATATTTTTATTTGATAGACTGTCCTTTGCAAGGGTACCTATTCAAAGAAAGAATCATTTGATTCTTAAATCATGACCCATGTAAAAAGCTTGATTTATCCTTACCATTTGTTGGTCGTAAAATTCAGATAAAAACGTAATGGTGTGTTAATTTTAGCATACTTGTGATTTGTCATAATAACACATGATTTCAGCATACGCTGCGAAAACTTACAAGTAGTTCTTTGCAATAACGATGAGCATGTAATAAAATTGTCCATATCTCCACGTAGGTAGTTAGATAGAACCACCCATGTTCGAGCTCCATTGGTAATATAGATCTGTCATTTGTAAAATATTGTTCATTCGTCACGTAGCGAGCGATCGGAACCTCCAAACTTTGACAATCAGCTTAATAAAGTCGGATCGTGTTTCGTAATAACTGCTTCCGAGTTCCACTATCGAGAATTTGAGTAGGACCAGTAAATAGTTATTATATATTCCTTAAACAGTTTTTCATCACACCCAAGTTGCATGATTAGGGTTCCGTACCTCAAAAGGAAAAAACGGAACCCTTATAGGATCACTTTGTTGTCCGTCTGTCTGTCTGTCTGTCTGTCTGTCAAGACCCTTTATTTTTTATTCACCGGACTTTCAATCCTATGGTGAAACAGGCCTCTATTATCTTGTCCACTAGTTTCTACACGCGGAATCTTATCTTGCTAATCGAATACAACCAATCGTTCCTAAAGTAAGTGCTCTGAAACAATGTTATGCTTTAAAACATTAGTATAGACCATAGGTGTACTATCCTGTGTAATATCCTGCAAAATTGTAAACACAAAAAAACTGTTGCCCTGTCTGGCTACAGAGCTAAAGCAAACACGCAAAGCCGACAACAGACTCGTAACGGGTGCTTGCCATGCAAACTACTTGCGTTTTATTTGCCACTCTATAGCTGTGAAGCGATAAGTGTGGCGAAAGTGTGGGCTAACTTTATTGGGGGTTGTTGAGTATAAGTAATATTTTGACTGAGGTGTTTGGAACAAAAACTTGGAATAAATACTTACCTATTTTTGCATAATACGCAAGCAAAGCACAGGCAAAAGCCTATCCGTGTATTTCTAAAGGAAATCATCTTCCTAGCCTTCCCAACTATTTTGGTGTCAATTTATAGTCTTATTGGATGCGGTTAGGTACCAGGGTTTGCCCAGGTTGCGATTTGAGGAGGTCAGATAGGCAGTCGCTTCTTGTAAAACACTGGTACTCGTTGCTGTAACTGATTAGGCTATAAAATGTATTGTTGTGAGAAGCCTACAAGAGTTACCCAGCACCGAAGAAAATGTGATAACGAGGTTATGTAGGTAGGTATATATAAAACATCGGAAACGATCAAACCATACAAAGACGTGACATAATAAGACGTTAAGTGTTTTAGTTTCCAATTATCTTAGACCTAGAAAAGACCACATAAATAAATTCTTGCTTCCTTCTACCACTTTGCTAAGACCTATATAAATTTAGCGCTAACAAGACTTTCCTAAGAAAATAAAGCGGGCGCCGAACTAATCCCTAGAACACTATTACCGCCGTTATGTTCACAAACTGAGGAAAACTCAAATAGTTTAGGAAAACATACAACTTTTTGATCATATTTATTTAAGAAGTTATCTTTACCTAATCGTAAAAACTGGAAATGGCCAGATCGAGGAGTTTATTACTGAGTCTATTCTGTCTATTGCAGTGTATCCAAGAACAGATGCTAGAAAATGATAATGACCAGTCGCACATATTGTGCCCGAACGTATACCTATAGGAACTTAAATTTAACTGTCGAACTAAACATCTACTATACAACATGTAACTTAATTAACGCACATCCTGAAATTAGTTTGTTCAGAATCGTTTACTGAATCGATTTATATCATTTTTAATATAGGTAATTTTTTATCCCAAAAATAATTAAAACTACGGAAATTATTGTCATATTAACCCTGTACAGTCAAAACAAATTCAAATAGACCGTAACTCAAAGTAATGACTTCGTGTAAGATAGTCGGCTTTTTCCGTAGTTTCGTTATGTTGTGTCGAGTCGAGTGCGTTGCGTGCGTAGTAGGTAGTATGACCAAAAAGATCTCCAAGAATTGGTATAACTAATTTAGTAAATAAAAATGCATATACATGTTAAATTAAAAATTCAGTGTATGTATTATGATTATAACATAATATTCTAATTAGGGTGTTTGAGGGTGTGCGTTAATTACGTTACATGTTGTATAACTAAACATATATACTATGTAGGTCAAGCACCTACATATATCTACTATTTATTTTAAAGTAGTAACTATTGTAAAGTAGGCAAATACTTACTGCATATTTGGTGGTGCCAAAATAACTATGTTATGCTTGACGTACCAACAAAGTTATCTGACGAAAAAAGAGTATCAATCATATCTGTAACAGTAACATTACTTTTGATTTGTAGAATTAGGCTGTAATTGATTGATGCCTGTGGCTAACTAAATCGAAGTTATTTTCGGGCCTAAAGTTATCGGACCTTGGCCAGATCGCTTCACGGTCGTGTCGGATTTTCAGTAACTACTTAATAATCTGACAATCAATCTGACCAACAGTCTGATCTCTCTTAAGGCCAGTTTCTTCATCAAAGTAAAAGCCAAAGTAAAAGTCAAAGTAATGTCTAAAGTAAAAGTAACGGTCAAATTCGTTTTTTTTTCTATTAGTTTTGCTGTTACTTTAGCCTTGAAAAAACGAATTTGACCGTTACTTTTACTTTAGACATTACTTTGACTTTTATTTTTGATGAAGAAACTGGCTGTTAATGAGAGATGGAAAAGGAACTGTGTAGGTTATATCTATAAGGAGTTCTGACAACTTGGCTAGTGTCTGTGCTAGAAAAATTAATACCTAGATTTAATTAATAACTAGATATTAATAACATATTATATTATTTATGTGGAAACAGTCATGTAAGCTCTACATACGTTTTTGATCGCAATCGTAAATATATATAAATAAACAACTCTTTAGAAGATCCTAAAATTTGCCCTCCAGCATTATAAAATATACCTACACTTTTTTGAACAGTAAAACTAAAGTGCATTAACAGTAAAATAAAAAGTTTTGCCAATTTAATTAACGTAACTAATAATTACATCCTAACAATCTAACAGCTGACTATGTCGACATTTTAATTAGTTAGCCAATTATTTAGCTAATTAGTATAGTTAGTTTGAGGCATGTTTGGGCTTAATGTTTGCTCGTTTACTGCTCAAAACGGAAAATAGCAGTTTAGTGAAGCGAATCTCTAGGAAAAATATGTTTTTGTTTTCAAATGTGATGAACTGATGACATTGAATAAACAAACGAATAACATTTTAGGAAGCAAAAGTGATATTTAAAAAATAATGAACTAGTAATTAAATAAGTTCCTAAAGATATCACCAAAACAACAACGAACCTTCTTCGACTGAAGCCGTAATACCTCAAATTATTCGATTACAAACTAAGTAACTTCAAAAGTTATAACATTTATCTTCGTTCCAAGAAATCGAGTAAACACAAATGAACGATTAAACTGTAGTTGACAACTTTACAAATAATAGTCACGTTTATGTTTTGATGTTATTTAATCGATGGAATCAAACAATACACAAAGTAAGGCCCGCCGCTGATTGCAACTTTTTGTCACCGTGACTTTTTGTCACTGTCACCTGCTGTCACCCACGATGCGCTTACTGAATCTGTTCTTGGGTGACAAATCGCGTTCATTTTTGTATGCCGGCTGAGTGACAAAAAGTCACCAGTGAGTGGACTCCCATTGTAATGTACAGAGCGAGTGACAGTCACGTCACTCCGGCATTGCCTGCTGCTGCAACTATTTGTCACCGTATTGTCACGTCACCATAATGAGCGCACTCAGTATAGTTTTCATTGCACTTGACTAAGTGACAAAAAGTCACGGTTACAAAAAGTTGCAACCAGCGGCTAGCCTAAGTAATGTTTTTACTATGGTCGTCTCTTTTGTTCGGAAAGCATGATAAACTGTGCATCCCGTCTGTCATTTGAATATCTTTACTAGTCGTTACGGGTAGTCAGACGCCAGAAAATCTGTAAAGTGTAAATCATTCTTACCAAGGGGTTATGGGCTGGCCATATTAGCCGAAGAACCGATAACCGTTGGGGTAAACGAGTTCTAGAGTGGAGACCACGCCTCGGCAAACGTAGTGTAGGACGTCCTCAGGCACGGTGGAGTGATGACTTGCGCAAGACGGCTGGCAGGAGCTGGATGCGAGAAGCCGAAAATCGATCTCAGTGACGTGCACTTGGAGAGGCCTATGTTCAGCAGTGGACTGCGATAGGCTGATGGTTAACTGGGTTGAGGAGGTCAGATAAACAGTCGCTCCTTTTAACAAAACTTTTAGGTTCAGGTTATACTGTGAGCCGACCCCAACATATTTGGAAAAAAGGGAACGCAGATAATGAGCACACAAATTATTCTGGTGACAGTTTTATAGTTCGATTTCTTACGTCTGCGAATCTGCCAAGTAATAAACAGCGTCCCAATGTTACTATGTTCATCAAGCAACTACAGGTTATATAATCTTAAATAAACAGCCTTTCTATTTTATTGAATTACTAGCCGTTTTCCCGCGGTATCACCCGCGTCCCGTGGGAGCTACTGCCCGCACCGGGATAAAATATAGCCTATGTTACTCGCAGATAATATAGCTTTCTAATGGTGAAAGAATATTTAAAATAGGTCCAGTAGTTATTGAGTTTATCCATTACAACCAAACAAACAAACAAAGTTTTCCTCTTTATAATATTAGTATAGATTAAAACACAAATCCACAAACGATACAGTCTTCACAGAAATCCAATTACAATTGTACTCCAATCCGCCCAGCAACAATAGAGGTATACTTACATAAATACATATCCTTATTTACAAAGTTCTGTATCGTCTAAATCTCACGTTTTCCAATTAATTCGGAGACGCGCTCCAAATTTAATTAAACCGCTCATATTTCTTCAGATGTTATGTGAAATATTTTCAGGTCATATTGTCTAAGAGAAACACACTGCAAACTTTTAGTCGGCCGATAGTTTGTTTGGGCTCATAAATCAGTATGAAGATGAACGGTAGTACGCATATTGCAATGTCCTGGTTTTGGCCGGCATCAGGCGGACCTTGGGTCCGAGTGCGGGGCTGCTGTGCAGACCATGTCCCACCTCATCGCATGTCCACTGTGCCCTGAAACTTACTCGCAGGAGGACCTAATGAGCGCATCCGGCCGTGCTCTCGCTGTGGCGACATATTGGGCTGACAAAGTGTAGTCGTCGACACGAAAGAAGAAGAAGACGTACTGCGATCTTTGACTGAATTCTTGATTTTCTTAAAATATGTTTTTTTTCCTACTATCAGGTCAACTGTCGGCCGACTGTTAAGTCTGCAGTTTGCGCGAACCTTAAACGGATATTTCGCTCGGTTTAACTCGGCAAGATCTTTGTAAGATTTTCTAAAGACTCCTGATATATTTAGGAACGGTATGTATACCTATTTCACTTGAAAAGGTAGCCATTTGAATTCTTGAGTTGATTGCTTTGTGAGTAAAAATTGCCTTTTGAGATATCTTTTATTCGGTCTTGTTGAGATTCTTATATTGTAACGTCATGTTACCAATATTCTTTTTCAGGACTTAAGCCACTGCTACGTTGAATGGAGCTTTAGCTTATATTGAGGATCAACTTTTCATAAATGAATGTCGTTCTTAAATAAATCCCGTATAGTTGCAAAATTGCTAAATACTTACTTCATAATGTCAGACTTCTGCATATAGACTCTTTCTGTCTAGTTTGTACTGAACTTAAAAAATCTCTTTCAAAGTCAAAGGTTTTTATTTTATATATAGACCGAAACGTCGACTTCCGAAACGTCAATCTCCAAAACGAAAATCATCATGGTTCTTAGCAGTAGGTCTTTTGGAGAAGAACGAACAAAAAACTCCATAGACACCATACACATAGAAACTCCATAGAAACTGCAAATGAATCACTAGAACAATAGAAAAAATCGTAGCGTTCGAAATGTTTTTTTTTTAATCCGTCTTAAAAATCTGGCCTCAAATCTTCAAATTCATCAAGTTTGTTCAAAGGAGGTAGGTACATTAGGTTCTCGTTATATCAAAGTAGCAAGCTGTTTGATCAAGTCTCCGCAAAGGTCAAGCGGAGACGGGTGACATTTACAAGTGTCTCGAGTGTCCTAGTCAGTATGCTGGAAGTGACAGAAAGTGGGTTACAAACAATATAGAATAATATTTACTTTTACTTATTTTTTTATGTAGATTATTGCTACGTGTGACAATTTACCATAGAATAAATAAGATTAAAACAAAATACTACATATGGCGAATCCCGAGCAGTTTTATTTATTAATTTCAAATAAATAAACCTCCGACAAAAGCGTTCTAAAACTCATCATCCTCCGAGCCTTTTTCCCAACTATGTTTGGGTCGGCTTCCAGTCTAACCGGATGTAGCTGAGTACTAGTGCTTTACAAGGAGCGACTGCCCTATCTGACCCCCTCAACCCAGTTACCCGGGCAACCCAATACCCCTTGGTTAGACTGGTGTCAGACTAACTGGCTTCTGACTACCGGTAACGACTGCCAAGGATGTTCAATGACAGCCGGGACCTACAGTTTAACGTGCCATCCGAAACACAGTCAATGGTGTCTAAGATATACTTAGAAAGTACATACAAACTTAGAAAAGTTGCATTAGTACTTGCCTGACCTGGAATCGAACCAGCGCCCTCATACTCGAGAGGTTGGTTCTTTGCCCACTAGGCCACCACGACTTTTCTAAAGCAAAAAGAAAAGCGTTCTAAAACTATAAACTTAAAATAAATCTTTGAACCTTTCAATCAGTTTTTTTTTACTCGGAAGGAAAGAAATCCCTCTAAAACTAGGCTAAGCTAAAGAAGACATAAGACGGATTCTACCGACATAGATTCTACATCAAAGCGGCCACAATCGTTAACCTAATTAAAAACTATTTCAATCGTTCCAGTACAAAACCACAGTTTTTCATTAGCGCGGTATGTACGCGTCCATGGACAAAACAGACATCAAAAGATTCGCATCCGATTTTTTATTATCTACAATTCTACAATCGTATGATTTCATAGGTACATTCCGTGAATGTAAACAAAGAAACCAGCATCCCATTTTCTTTATGGAATAGTTATTTAAAACGTTTTTATGTTGGTAGTATGCGTATGCGGTCTGAAAAATATTGCGAATAACTTGTATTATAAATCTTTTAGTAAAAGGTCTGCTCTGTAAATTTAGTGAAAATATACTTTTAGTTTAGTTCATTTATCATTACTACCTATGTTTTGAAAGAAAAACATTTTCATCGTAAATACTGTTCTGTAGAAATTGTGCTGTGTTCTTTAAAAACCCGTATTAGTGTTAAACAAGTTTCTACTTTAATTAATTCTACGATCAAAAAAGGATAAATTCGTGCTATTTTTTTGCTATACGAATATCAACATACCAACATCTAAAATATGATAATACAAACTCTTACAAAGTCCCTTAGTGGCCGTTTTCAGCCACTTACGAAAACTCTCAAAGAAAATGACCATGAAATAATAATGTGGGCTGATTAGCATTCTGTAGGTCAAGGTTACTCAAGGGTATCCAAAGAAACCTTCACTAATGCTGCTTTAAAATGTTTGGGGTTTATGAAAATTCCACCCTTCAGGCTTTGGACATAGAATATTTAATTTTATAGCTTAGCCAGGTGGTATGATGAATATACGAGCGGTTGTAGATAAGCATTATAACACATTTTTCGTATGAGTAACATAATACTCGTAATACCAAGCGATTTATTTAATCTTTGTAAGTATTTAATCAAGCGGAAAATTTAATTTGTTTTTAATCTTACGCGTGTATTTTTTAAATTTTACATTGTAAATCTCAGATTTTTAATAAATCAAAGTATTATTTCACCTCTTATTCATTCAAGCAAAAAGGTTTGATGTGATAGGTACGTACCATGAAAGTACCTACTGGCCATTTGAACTGAAAAAAATCAAGATGCCATTAAAACAATTTTTTTATTTATTTTTCTTTTGCAGTAAATGACATCCCGCATATTTTTATTACAAATATGGACAGCAACTTTTTGTATTTTTCTGTATTAGGTATAACCTTTTTAAACGTTTTTGATCAAACAAAATAGTCTCAATTTATTACTGTTTGTCTACAAATAATTAATTCCAATTAAAATTTACAGATTTTGAGTGATGCCAATTAATTAATATATTACAATGAAATACTCAATTTCGTATTATCTGGTTAACATTGAGCTTTTCAACCGTAATTTTAGAATACAATCCACATTTTCCAATAATCTATACTAATATTATAAAGCTGAAGAGTTTGTTTGTTTGAACGCGCTAATCTCAGGAACTACTGGTCCGATTTCAAAAATTTATTTCAGTGTTAGATAGCCCATTTATCGAGGAAGGCTATAGGCTACTTTTTATCCCGGTACGGGAAGTAGTTCACACGGGATGCGGGTGAAACCGCTGGCAGAAGCTAGTTTGGTTATAATTGAGATAGGATTACCTAGCTACTGACCTTTTGTTGTATTACATACTAGCTTCTGCCAGCGGTTTCACCCGCATCCCGCATTTTCAAATCGGACCAGTAGTTCCTGAGATTAGCGCGTTCAAACAAACAAACAAACAAACTCTTCAGCTTTATTATATTAGTATAGATAAATGCCACATTATATAAACTTCAAATAATTAAAAAACTCTATACCTAGTACGCCATTTATTTAACTTTCCAAAACAAAATATCAGATAATAATCCCCATTTAGCCACTTGACATTCTGCTACATTTAACTTTTTAACCGACTTCGAACTTAATAACGCCTGATGTGACGTTAAAAACGAAAGTTGGACTTAAAAAAGAAAATTAAAATAATGTTCAGTAAATTCCCACAACGAGTTTTGATAATAAAATTAGATAAGTTAGCCGCAATTTACATAACATTCATACTCACCTCCTTTGAATTAAATCGAGTTATGGACTCTCCCGGCTTGGCCTATCGAGTGTCTGTAGGTATCTTTCCCATATACCTATATGCTCATGGAATCGTGGTGGCCTAGTGGTAAAGAACCAAACTCTTAAGTATGAGCTTGGTCGATTCTAGGTCAGGCAAGTACCAATGCAACTTTTCTAAGTTTGTGTGTAATTTGACTGATTAAAATGCGAAAAAAAATACGAGGAAACCGGGACTGTAAAGTCTAAAATCACCAACCCGTATTGAGCAAGCGTGGTGATTAACGCTCTATCCTTCTTCGTGTGAGAGGAGGCCTGTGCCCGAGAGATCATCATGTCGCCTACGTTCAAAATAATCGGGTTATTCCAATGCGAAAACACTTGAAAGATATTACGAATGACGACGTTTGTCAGCCGTCGAAACTCCATCGCTAATTGTTCGTCACATAGAATGCATACAAATATGACAATTACCTCTTATCATCAACAATGCAACCTGCACCTTATTGCATACAAAATAGAGTCTAAATTCAACTGTCTCGGTTTCACAATAATCGATGGAGCGGATATTTGGTCCAAATATGTCATAGAAATCGCCAATTTAACCGATAAGTAGTAACAAAAGATTATTAAATATATGCTAGGGAACCCTATGTTTGCTATGTAACAATGTCAGTATTGTTTTAATGTAGTTACTGCATAGTTCTGAGTATAACTACAATTTCTGATTGATTGAAAACATTGGTATTTGTGATATTGTACTAATAAATCATTCATCAGTAGGTAGTGCTGTGTTACATGTGCCATTAAATGTTTTTATAAAGTATTTTTCAATTAAAAAAATTTATAACGATCGACTATAAAAAGTGATTAATAATAAAAAAAAAGTTGTCAAAAAAATCTAATTAATTGAAAATAGGTTGAATAACAAGGTTGGAACTCTTTTGTGTTTAAAAATGTATTTGGGGAACAATAAAAAAATGGAGCGTTTGAAAATAGAACGAATGTTTGTCCATTATTGCGCCAAATTAAAAGGTAAATATTTTCATTTATGGCAGTATTTTTATTGCTCGGTTAGTTCTAAAATAATTCCTTATTATCCTAACTTAATATTATAAATGTGAAAGTAACTCTGTCTGTCTGTCTGTCTGTCTTTCTGTCTGTCTGTCTGTCTGTCTGTCTGTCTTTTCTTCACGCCTATACTACTGAACCGATTTGTGTGAAATTTGGTTCAGACATAGTTTGGAACTTGAGAAAGGACATAGGATAGTTTTTATTACAAAAAAATATAAAAATAAAAATAAAATTTATTTCGGACATATAGCGCCATCTATTGGTCAAACCAAAAATCACTATTCCACGCGAACGAAGTCGCGGGCAAAAGCTAGTTTATTATAAAGTTATGAGACACTTTTTAACATTATTTTTTGCGAAAATGTATCTAAGTGTAATAAAGTATAAATATGTATTATCAAGTTAGTACCTATATAGCTTGACATAGACAGTAATTTCATATCGTAAGTACTTAATGAAAGTTCATGAGCGTATTTACGTCACCGTTATCAAATTAAACATAAAATATTCATGAAGCTTTGATATCGCATTGCAATTAAAATATATCCATTCATAATGGAATAGTTTTAAGTGGTCATCGTCCGTGATTGTTTATCTAAACAGTAAATTAATTCGGGAATTAAGTGAAGGAAAATACAGACCTACCTTATATACCTATATAGCTCTAATGTAAAATATCTTGTGATATGGCCTATATTCCTATCTTATACGAATAAAAATAGTATGTACTTATCACAAAAACTAACTGTAGAACGGAATATGTAAAAGATATCAACAATATATTTTACCACATAATGGGAGCACGACACAAAAATACCTTATTCTTCAAATAAACTCTCATTGAGTCTCAATAAATAAGGTTTTTTGAGCTATCAATAACATAGACGTGTCTCTTCCACAGGTTGCAGTCATAAACCAAAAATGACGACGGACAACGCACTGAATTCTCAACGGTAAGTCTTAGATATAAGGTTGAAATTCCTTCGACATTTCGTATAAAACTAAAGCTTCAATAATATCTTTCTCACTAAGAGTAGGTACTCATATACTGCAGACTAAACAGTCGGCCGATGGTTGGATTTTTTTTAAAGAAAATCTTTATTCCAGTCGGTCTGACACCGGCTAAGTAAATAACTCATCTTTGTAATGTGCACAAGTACTACAATTTCATCTTCATACTGATTGATGAGCCCAAACAAACTATCGGCCGACTAAAAGCTTGCAGTTTGCTATAGAGGTTCAATAATATCTTTCTCACTAAATTCTTCGTGTGGACATGACACGAATGAGATTTTTATCGTATAGATCTTGGAATTACAAAACGATTGGCTTATAGTACCTAAAGTATTTTCGCGAATCAATCTTACGTAGGTAACTAAAAGAGGGTTTTTGGCACTTGTAAATAGAAAACTGATGAGGATATAGGAACCTTACCTTTGGTAGTAGAACTAGTAGAAGTGAAATACAAATCCCATTCTTTAGATATATTGGCATATCTTTAGAATATATTGGCATATTTTTTCATTTTGTTGAGCATACATTTATGACAAATCACGACAATTATGCCATCAATCACCATTGACTTTATGAGGTACAGCATTTTCACATTACCTATAATTTTATTTACATGTAGCATAGTGTTAATATGGAGTAGGTAGGACTACAAGTATACAATAATATATATATAATGTATATTATTATTTTGGGTGTTTGTTTTTGTATGTAATCGACCGTTGTCACCTAGTTGAAACGAAATTAACATTAAACCATGTCTAAGCTAGGATTTAGGCAACAGCACAACAATATGATAACAAAAATTACCATATTATACGGCTCCCAACAAGATTTGGTTCTATCTGGTATTTCGTATGGCATTGAGGTGACCTTCTAAATTGGTTGATGTGTATGTTTAACGCTCTGGTTGCCTACCGGGTAGCGATTGCTCACAATTGGCCTAGCAATTGACCTTATCAACACTGGAGCTACTCATTTAGGCCTCTTTTAGGTATTCATATTTATCTAGATAGAAATCTAGACTGTAGAGAGCACTCTCATCATTGGAATCTGGAATGGGTTCACAAGGTCTACTGGTTTGGTTACATCATACATTCTATTGAACTCATCTATAGACTTTTTCATTTTAGATTGATTGACTTCAAATTACTAGGTAGGTATGGGTTAGAACTTCATATAATGAACTGCTGTAATACTGAATGACTTATAAGACCCATGGCATCTCAAAGGCATCTCAACTCTGTATTTTCACTTTTCCTTTTTAAATAAGTTATTTTTACCATTCAGTTTAATATCACTCTGGATTAGGAATGACCGTACCTCCAGAAAAAAATATTTCCTTTGCTATCGTATGACTAACATCAGCAATTCTCACCAGGGTCTTCAAGAAATCATCACCGAACAACAAACTGACGCTGTACCTAGCGTCACGCGACCTGGTGGTGGAAAATGGCGCCATTGACAGGATCCAGGGAGTACTGCACGTGGAACCTGAGTATTTGGAGAATAAGAAGCTGTATGGACAGGTCACACTGACTTTCAGGTGAGGAATTCATGCATACCCATGCCTTCCTCGTTTGGACAATTTAATAACATATTTTTATTTTATTATAAATATTCATTATGATATAGTTGAGTGTAACTATATTTGGCAGTCAGATATTTGTCGACGTGTGGTAACATTTATAGTGACTCCAAGAAACTTTTCGAGGGTAAAAACAAGGACACATCCATATCTACCTAACATTTTTGACACAACTTCTGCCCTCGTAGTAAGACTATTTTTATATAGGTAGTTACTATTTATTCTCCTTTGGATTAAATGTCTGTTGATTAGCATGTATTTACTTCACATTGTTAATAGATTTCCAAAATTTAATTTCATCGATGCCAATCTCAATTTCTATAGCACAATTTTCATTTACCAAAAAATGAGAATCATGATCACTAAATGGGATACATGTACCTACATCATAATAATGGCGTCCACGGCCGATTTCGGCCACGGCGGCTGTTCTCATTTAAGAAGATCAGCCAGCTGCGCAGGATATATTATAGTTTTTTTTTTTTTTTTAATAATATAATGTCGGGACACCTTTTCACACACGGTTGGTTAGCCCCATGGTAAGTTATTAATTAACTTGTGTTATGGGTGCTAACACAACTGATAAACTACATATAGCTACATATATACATATTTATAAATACATATTGTAACACCCAGACCACGGCCAACAAGCATGCTCATCACACAAATGTCGACCGAACCGGGAATCGAACCCGAGACCTCAGGTCCGGCAGTCCGGCATGGTGACCATTGCGCCATCGAGGTCGTAGGTATATAGTGCACAAGCATTTGCGCAGACACAGGTGCACTCCCTATTCCTTCACTCTCATAACGCGATGGGACGGCAATCCGACACGACCGGAAAGAGATCAGGCGCAGGACCGACATTTACGTGCTCTCCGATGGACGGGTAAATCAATCACCAATTTCCAGACTACGGGCTGCTTTGTGAAAGTTTAAGAAAACCCACAAAGCGATTTCGGCCCGACCCGGGAATCGAACCCGAGACCTCGAGCACAGCATCTGCGCTTGCGACCACTAGACCAACGAGGTAGTCAACATCAACTACATCCATTAACGTGTAACAATGTTACAAGTAAAAGCTTAGTTCGTACATTGTTAAATGTTAGTAATTTAATATCATAAAGGATTGGGTATGATAAATTGATCATCATCATCATCCTCCGGGCCTTTTTCCCAACTATGTTGAGGTCGGCTTCCAGTCTAACCTGATGTAGCTGGGTACCAGTGCTTTACAAGGAGCGACTGCCCTATCTGACCACCTCAACCCAGTTACCCAATACCCCTTGGTTAGACTGGTGTCAGACTTACTGGCTTCGGACTTCTCGTAACAACTGTCAAGGATGTTCAATGACAGCCGGGACCTACAGTTTAACGTGCCATCCGAAACACAGTCATTGGTGTCTAAGATATACTTAGAAAGTACATACAAACTTAGAAAAGTTGCTTTGGTACTTGCATGACCTGGAATCGAACCCGCGCCCTCATACTCAAGAGGTTTTACCACGACTTCTGATAAAATGATCATTCGAAGGGTATCCTGCCTTAGTAATAACTATTAAGGCTAGGCTGTGCAAGTCTTTGACACTTGTAGATTTTGGGCTCTAAACGACTACCATTATAAAAAAAATCATGATTTCTGACACATGTATGACATTTTAATTTTCTCCAGTGTCTTTTTACACCTTTATTTATTAGTGCTAATACATTTACACAAAAGTCCACATAGCCTAAATTATATTTTTTTTATGTCAGGTCGAAGTAACAAGTACTCTAGTTCTCTGAAAACAGAAAATATACTTTTCTTCATCTAAGATAAGTTTATCACAAAGTCCGTCTCTCATCTAGGCATATTGCCAAACATTCTGAATGTTTACTTAGCAACTTCAAAAGTCGGAGACTCCATTTAGTAGATTCTTATAACTCTTAAGTCGGTCTTACATCTTCTTACTTATATTAAATATCGAAGTTCGTGACCACAAGTTGTATATTTAGGACTTTTGCCAAAAGGTGAAGTGGTGAAATGGTAGCATTTATTAATGTTAGTCATAGGTCAAGTCATTTCTGTTATGGCTTCAAGGCCTGATATCATAATAATATTACAATGGAACACTTAAAACCTATTAGTGGATTTCCTAGCGGACAACCCGCACAGCACTGCCCGTGTCGTCCAGGTGAAAAACCATCTAAAAAGATATACTTAGTTATCGGCACGGATATATAGCCCTGACCTTCACCTGCGCAGAAGCGATTTATTGGTTTATTGCCTTAGGTATGTGTACAGTGCGCAAAGCGATCCCGACTCTTCCGCCGAGAGCTCAATATCCGTGCCGATAACTATAGCAAACTTTACATGGTATAATATAATTATTTAAAATTAACAATTTCAGATTCTAATTAGTATTTAGGTATATATAACAAAACACAGATAAGTAAACATTAAACTTTTGACCTCCACGAAAGTCTCCTAACAAGCCAAAGGCAGTTTTGTAAGTCTGCCTACGCCTAGTAAAGCAAAACACCACCTACACTTGCACCTACCTACATTTTATCGACACTCACCGGTTCAAAGGAAGCCGACGACACGTAAAAGCCTTACATCCGGTCCCATAAGACTACCCGCACACTACAAACTAGTCAGTTAGTCGGCCGATAGTTTGTTTGGACTCATAAATCAATATGAAGATGAATGGTAGAACGCACATTACAAAGATCAGGTATTTAGACGGTATAAGACTAAACTGAAAACATTGATTAGAATCAAGATTTTCTTTTAAAAAAATTGCCAGTCATCGGGTCAACTGTCGGCCGACTGTTTAGTCTTCAGTATGCGGGTACTCATATACTTAGAAGGGATTTTAACGCGATAATAGTTCGTTTGAAGTAGATAAAAAATATCAAACGCGGTGGTTTGCCGCTCAGCGAAGCACGTCACCCCTTTTAACGTTAATGTTTTACGACGATAATTTGCATGGAATAATCCCCCTAATTTTATGGCTGGAAGATAAAATTGTAGCTCTATAAAAAACAGATACTCGACTTGTAAAAGAGAATTGGATCTGGTCTGTTTTATTGCGGGGTTGGCTGTAATTTTTGGTAGACCCTAAGCAATATGATTTATTTTAAGTTTTGATTTGACGACAATCACAAAAAAAAATAGATTCATATAAAATGCAATTTTTAAACCATTTTTATCATAACTTAACGAAACTCATCGGGTGTCAAAATAAGTTTAAGTAGGTATGCATAGACCCTCAGCTCAGATAGGCAATAGCTCCTTGTAAAACACTGGTACTCAGCTGCATCCAGTTAGACTGGCGGCCGGCCCCAACATAGTTAGGAGAAGGCTGGGCCAACGATGATGATGCACAGACCCTTACGGTATTATCCTATAAAAAGATAATAGAAAAGGAGAATTCCATTACCGCCGCATCTTCATATTTCCTTTAGTTTACGGTTACATCTGGTTTACTGCAAAGACTTAATGGTACGTAGTTTTAATGGACCTGTTCGTCCTTATGTACGATTTAAGAACCTAAGTAGTAATTAACTCTAGTAAAATGGGTACACTGAAATTGTTTTAAGATAATATGTTGTTGTAAATGTATCTGCTATGTATATTACAGCTACTAATATTATAAAGTTGAATAATTTAATGCATGTAGTCCTAGGAACAACTGGACCGATTGAAAAAATATGTCAGAATTAAGTAGTTTACTTACCAACGAAGATTATAAGCTCGTTTTTATCACACTATTGACGTAAGCCCCCACTCAGTGAGATGATGATGACGTCCTCCTAGCCGATTATCGGCCACGGAGACTGTTCTCATATGAGGAGGTTAGCCAACTGTGCAGGATATAATTATAGTGTATTTAATAAGCAAATGCTTATTGTGCAGATACAGGTGCACTCACAATTCCTTCACTCTCATATTTGGAGGGTAAAGGAATAGTGAGTGACCCATGCTGCCACTAAAAAACTGAATAAACTGGAATTTTACGCGTGAATAAAATCTGATATTCCAAAATATGAAGCGAGATTATAATAACGTGAAAAATACATAGGAACAAAGAAAAATAGAGCTATCTAAACCACTTATTTTAATACCTTTGATCTACAAAGTCATATGCTATTTCTGTGAAAAAACCAAAAAAGTATTTTTAGGGAGATACTGCAAAATGAGTAGGTAGGTATGAGGGCTTCAATATCCCGTAAATCGTTCTTTATGAATATTTCCAAGTTTCCTTGAAGGAAGGGAGGACGAGAACTTCTTAAAAGAAAAGTACGTGCGCCTTTTCATTTTCGTTACTTCAAAGACATATTTTTCTAAATAAAGACGCAGAACTTTTAGGTTACTTACATGAATGATATTTTTAGCCAAACAGAGGAACTGACTTATCGCCTCGTATTTTTGACTTTTTAATATTTGCTTTTTGTAATAGGGTCCAATTTAATTGTTTTTTTTTTTCGCAAGAGGTAAAGAAAGTCATCGTCCTTGCCCTTCTAGAGCCTTCTAGATATACTATGAAAAAACGTGACCACCCTAAATATGATCTCATAAGCTCAGCTCTACGTGAACACCATAAAAGAAAACTATTCCACTAGTTTCCATCAAAGTCAGAAACTAAATCAACAGCAACTAATTTAGTCCCATTGTCTAACAATGCCTCGCTGAATGGCTTGTTTGAACAACACTATTGTTAGATGTCAATGTTTTCTCGTGCCAACCCTTTGAATGCTGCCATAAATGTAACCCTCGCGAACGGGGAAGCTCGCTTTGTTACTAACTGCGGAGGAAGGAAAGGACGGACATGACATAAGGCAGATAGGCCAGGCGCCTTGTAGGTCAAGTTACGTGACCAAAACTAACCAGGTGTTCGGGTTCCTCGAGACATCTATCAATGATAAGTCTTGATTGATTGGTAAATTGCTTTTTTTTAATGGCTGTATTCTAAAGAAGGCGAAGGATTAAAAGGGGTGGAGCTAGTAACATTCCTCGTCTCCCGAACGCGAATTTTGGCGCGCTACTTCCTTAGAACCGTTTGCGTTATGACATCTCCGATAATCAATTTGTTCTCCATGTTACCTACCTATCTATGGCTGGCGGCAACAATTTGTTCAATACACACGTACGTACCTTGATTCAGATATGTATAGAAATGGGTAGTGAGCCGAGAACGGAGCGCCTATCTCGTGTACTAAATCTGCTTTGAAAAGGGATCACGTGGTGTTTCTCATGTTGAAAGTTCTACAATGTTCTTTGATTTGAAATTGTGCTTTTGTGATATAAGTACACATACCTATAGTCTCTTCCTTACTTATGTAACTTACTAAGTAATTTTTTGGCACCAATAACTGAGTGTAAGTGAAAGAAACATGTTAAGGAATCCTGGACTCTGAAATCGCAAAACGGTCAGCAAGCGAGGTGATGAATGCTCATTCTTTCTCAGTATGAAAAGAGGCCAGGGGCCTGATTCTCCTAAGTTAATAATGTCAAAATTGAATAGAAATCGAATCGCAGTATGATCGCAATAGCAGTTTTGACCATATCGGGCATTTTGCTACTAATATAAGACCAATCGTATTCCAACGACATTCGATTGGTTTGCGATTGGTCTGCTATTTTGGTGATTTTGGTCTATACGGTAGTTTGCTCTACAATCATGTTGCAATCGTAAATCATTTGCAGACAAAATGAATCATTATTGAATGACAGAAGACAGAAAACGATAAAAACGTTTATTTTAAAGAAAAAATAGCGGAATGCCACATACGCTTCAATCGTAATTAATTGAGTCGTGATTGGATCGCAGTCGAATGTGAATTGTAGGTATGTCGCTTAAGTAAACTTAGGAGAATCGGGCCCCTGAGCCCTGCCGTGGGACAGTAAAAGGGCTAATGATGACGTAGCACTTAGAAATATTAACATCATTGTACCTTCTTTATTAGTTCTTTTGTTAGAGATGCGGAAAACTGACTGCCAATTTTGTATAGATTGTCTTGACCATTTAAGCGCCCGAAGTGAGACATTATGATGGGACAGTAAAAACAATAATGTTGTGTTACGTGAAACATAATACATATTTTCCTGGCATTTCCTTGACACGACAGTCAGCAGATATAGCATTACAAAGCAGACAAAAACATGTGACGTAACTAACGTCCAATGTTTTTGTTTACTTGTTACTTAATAATATATTTATCTTTGACGTTCAGTTTGATTAATCTAAGAGCTTTAAATGATGTCAAGTATCCCTTTCTTTGCTAATAGAATATAAAAGAATGCTACTTTACACTTTAGTCTCATAATTTATTAATATAGGTACCAAAACAGTTCAAAGTCCTCCCACGTAAATCATAAAGTATTATTAAACTTCGAAACACAAAATTTTATTAAAAAAATCTCATAATTGGACCTTTGACCCCAGAACCCAGGAAGACTACTCCCATTTCAACGGGTCCGTTAATTAAAGCAAGCTCACCTCCATTTATAATAATTTGGCGGGCAGAATCGTTTTGCGGTCTCTAATGGGTCGCGTCGTAATATGTACTCAGTATTCTCAAAGTATATTGAGGATCAAAAGTGTATTTTATCAAAATTAAAGAGCGCTTTCGGACTTACATACTTTTTGGCGTGTACAAGAATGTTGAGATATAGACATAGGTATTATTTTAAAACATACTTTGTGGTACTTACCTACCTAACCTTAAAAAGAACAACGGTATAACAAATTTTAAAAAATAGGAGTGAAGTTTATTGTTCGTTGAATTTCATTACTAGACATCATATTTACCGTTTCATATTTACACCATTATTGTTCACAGATACGGCCGCGAAGACGAAGAAGTGATGGGCCTAAAGTTCTGCAACGAAGCCATCATGAGTCTGGCACAAATATGGCCTCTGCATTGCAACCACGACAGAGAACCGAACAGTCCACTCCAGGTAAACGCTCAGCTATTGATTTGCTCACAAATAGAATGATACGCCACTTCTATTGTAGCGACCGAGCAATTTTATGCTGACTCGCTGTTCCCATTATAATATTCATAAATGGTCCTTCATTGTCCCGTAATCTTTACAAATTTTCTTCTAAATGCTAAATGGCTGTTTACGCTTACAAATAAAAAGGGTATTCGATGCTTTGTTAGAAGAGCTCATGTTCGATAAAAAAGCTAAAACAACGTAAGCTGACAGGATAGTGAGCTTTTTATATCCCCTATTTTCCTTCAGCCGGTATTTCTACTAGACCATTTTACAAAGGATTTACGTTTGAACACTGTAAAAATAGCACAAAGGCAAATTGTATTAAAATTCAAGTTAAAGTTCGTAAAAAGTTGATGCTGCAAAATGGACGTAAACAGATTTTATATTTAATCAAGCAAAACATTTTATAGTTTCATAAAAGAAAAATGTTATTGAATCCCAGACAGATTGTCGCTGTCTCACGATCTTATACATTTTAGAAAATAAATTGAAGAGCAGAGTACCTATTCTTTGCTTTCTTTAAGATTCAATACATTGAAATTGATCTGGAGTGAACTTGATCAGACAACATTTAGTTTAGATACGAATATATTGTAGCCTCTTATACCGCAACAAATAACCTCAAAGTTCGGTTATTGCAAATATTTTTTCTTGAAAATAAACTCATATTTGGACACAATGCCTGAACGTCGTAAATCATCGCATAATAGAGATGCAGCTGTTACAAAGGTCATATAAGCGTACCCACACACAGAAGACTTTAGTCTGCCGACAGTTTGAACGGACACTAAACTTGTTAAGTATGCAAATGTACGGTGGTTCGCACCTAACAACGATCAGGTATTTGGCCGGTATCAGACCGACTAAACACATTGATTGAATCCACGACTGTCTTTTATTTTTTCACACGCTTGTATTAGCTTCACTTGTAACTATTTATGTAAGAAATTTTTGGAATCCTAATTTGACCCACTTCCCGGTCTTCGATTAGGATGAAATTTTGCACACGCTCTGAATTCTGATAGACAATACATGACTAGCTAAGAAACGTCATTATAAAAAGCGTGTTTTTTTAACTATTTGTTTCCTACCATCGGGTCAACTGTCGGCCGACTATTTAGTATACAGTTTGCTAACTCTAAACGATTTTCAATGCTCGCTGAAAAGCATGTACGTAACAGGTGTTGCTTGCTGCCAGATTCACACTAGGCGCTTAACATAAACCCGCGTTTATGCTGAAACTTTTCTCATGGTCGTTGTTAATATTTATGATAATGTACCTGTTGGAAGGTAGTATTTGAAATGGGTTGTAGGTAGTAAAGACTCGATTTCCTGTCTATCTTATTTTGCTTTTGCTACAAGTTCACTCAGATTTTTATCTATTTTTAATCGCCAGTTAGTTTTCTACTTATTTACAGTTTTTTAACTCCTTATAAGTATGCTTTTGTGATCATCAAAGACAACTGTAAAATCAGCCTCAGTATATAATGGATCATGACTTAGCAGTTCTAGTGATCATTCAAATTCAACCGAATTGCTAAAGTTACTACTAAAAGGCCAACGACAACTTGAACACGAATTCAGATAACATCTGCAGAAACATAATTCTATAGACGACCACGATACTAAGCTGGTTAAAGACTGAACTTCGTCAATTGGTCCCGATATCTTAGTTCAAAGTCAAATTAAACTTACGTAGTGTCCATGTTACGTGTCGAAACTTGTGCATGAGTCTCAATCTAATATGTACAAGATACGTTCCCAATAATTCATCTATGAATGGTTTTTTCAAAATCAAAATTCGTTTATTCAAACTTGGCTGCAAAACAGCACTTTTCGAACGTCTGAAATTTACAAAAGTCAGCCCCCAAAACGCCCACCCTTCTCAACTTCCTATGTGTTTTTGCTGGGAAGAAGAAGTGGCGCAACAAACTCCCCAGCAACACATGTGTGTCTGTAGGTTAGAAAAACCTTTCAACAATTTAAAATTCTATGGGGTAATGTCAAAATTCTACCAGCAAGCAAATCAATGAATGGATAGAATATTGGAAACGGCCCTTAGTCTATGACTAGACCGCGTTAAACCAATTATTCACACCTATACCTACGTGCCTGACGAAGTTGGGTTTTCGAATATAACGATGGAATAGGCGTGATTACAGGGTTAAAAAATAGTAATTCTAATTATTATAGTCCTCATTTTAGATTGCCAAAAAATATTGGACATGCATTTACCTATTTTTTATTTTTACAAATTATTAAATATGAACTAAGATATAACGCAACTAATATTGAGAGTGGGGGCTTGTGATGTCATGCTTATGGTACTCAACAGTGACGTAACATAAAATTCAATTGTTTCGTATCTTTGTTGTTATTCGTTTGTGAGAGAAAATATAATATAAATACGTGTTCATTATTTTAGGATTATCCAAAACATGAACTTTCTTTCATTCCTATATTATTTCAATAGGTACCTACGCTATTGATGTGAAGAGAGAATACCTATTAATATCATTTCGAAAATAAAAATACACAAATCGAATAAACGTAAAACATTTTGTCTTTTCCGCTAAAGTAAATCAAATAATTCCACTATTCTTTCTTTACGGATATTGTTTTACGTCCCCTTAACGGAGATTTTTCCTTTATATTTTTTGTTTTATTTATATCTCCTCTCGTAATAAGAGACGGAGCAATTATTTGATAATTTCATGAATTTCCTTTTTTCTTATAACATTCCTATTAATATAAATATAGAAATCTGTAAGATCTTTCGTGATATTTTTATAAATAAATAAAATACGTGCTAACAGTTAAGTTTCACCACAGCCTTTGAAATAAAACTTGTCATTGAACATCTTTGGCAGTCATTAAGGGTGGTCAGATGCCAGTAAGTCTAACAATCAGTCTTACCTAAAGGCGTTGAGGGGGTCAGATACGCAGTCGCTCCTTGTAAAACACTGGTACCCCAGCATAGTTGGGAAAACGCTAGGCAGATGACCTTTCTATTGTTTCGCAGAATCTATACTAATAATATAAAGCTGAAGAGTTTGTTTGTTTGTTTGAACGCGCTAATCTCAGGAACTACTGGTCCGATTTGAAAATTTCTTTCAGTGTTAGATAGCCCATTTATCGAGGAAGGCTATAGGCTAGTAGTTCCCACGGGATGCGGGTGAAACCGCTGGCAGAAGCTAGTTACACAATAATTTTCATCATACCCGAATGAGGGTATATTAATGACCGAAAAAAAAATGATTATTACAAATGAAAGGATAATACTATTATACCATACTAGCTTCCGCCAGCGGCTTCGCCCGCGTGGTGTGTTGATAAAAAGTAGACTATGTGTTAATCCAGGGTATTACCTATCTACATGCCAAATTTCAATCAAATCCATTCAGTAGTTTTTACGTGAAAGAGTAACAAACATCCATACATCCATACTTACAAACTTTCGCCTATAATAGTAGTAGGATTCTAGAGCACTGGTGTAGAAAATAAGATTATTCTTTGTGCTAGCGTGTTAATATGATATTCCTATCTTAATTGAGATCGCTGTTTGATGAAATTAACTTGACCGCTCTCTCGTTGTTTGATCTACAAATTGGCTACACCGTTTGAATCAACGGTTTCATGTTTTTTTTATTCAAGTTAATAACGTTTTCATTCTATAAAATGGTGGACTTTTATTTTATTAACTTTAGTAGATATTGTAACTTTGTTGAAGTCAATTTTGTAGGTTACACTATGAATTTAAGAGTATCTTGAATGCCAATGTACTTCCATCCTCCGAGCCTTTTCCCAACTATGTTGGGGTCGGCTTCCAGTCTAACCGGATGCAGCTGAGTACCAGTGCTTTACAAGAAACGACTGCCTATCTGACCTCCTCAACCCAGTTACCCGGGCAACCCAATACCCCTTGGTTAGACTGGTGTCAGACTTACTGGCTTCTGACTACCCGTAACGACTGCCAAGGATGTTCAATGACAGCCGGGACCTACAGTTTAACGTGCCATCCGAAACACAGTCATTGATGTCTAAGATTTACTTAGAAAGTACATACAAACTTAGAAAAGTTGCATTGGTACTTGCCTGACCTGGGATCGAACCCGCGCCCTCATACTTGAGAGGTTGGTCCTTTACCCACTAGGCCACCACGACAATGCCAATGTACTTATTCTACCAAAATAGTCCTCTTAGTGGTAGACAATAAATCTATTATAGTTGATGATAGTCGTACTTCCCCTACCTAAATAACTTCCGAAAATACTACATTAAATAACTCTCAATAATTTATCCCTTTTTCCATATACAGGATGCGTTAATAAAACGCCTAGGCGCTAACGCATACCCATTTCACCTGGAACTGACGCCGCTAGCGCCGCCTAGCGTGCAGTTGGTACCAGCTAAACAGTACCATGGAGCACCAATTGGAACCTCGTATGATGTCCGTGCTTATATTGGTAAGTCCTTCTTTATTTTTCTATCTAAACACATAATGTATGTATTAGTTTTTCTCTTGTTCGATATAATAACTTATCTAAGTAACATTTAAGTTTTCAGTAAATACTTAATTACACGTGTATAATCACAATGTGTATGATTGTAATATAGAAAGACTTTAACAAAGGATTTAGTACTTAAAGAGGCTTTTCACCATTCGAGCGTGTGTAGAATGTAATATTCTCGTTAAGTTATCTCGGTGTCATAAAATATTACATACAAAATGGGGAAACATTAAATTGTAACAACCAGTATGAAATACTTAAGTAACTTCGGCACACTTAACCTTCATCTTATATTTAATTTATTCCTCCCATAATCTTTGGTATAAAATAACTGGTTACATTACTAACTCACTATTGTCAATAAGATAAAAAAATTATTGAAGAATGAAGATCAAGCAAAGTGGCGAACTTTGGCCTTTGTCCAACAGTGAACGTCTTTAGGCTAACAACACGATGTCAAAAATACCTTTTTTTTTTTTGTTGTCGCTGGGTAAAAAATGCTATTACGCATGCCCTTCCCGTCGGGGGACGGGAGAGGGGTATGTGGGACTCCCCGGTAACGACGTTCCCGGTATACCCACTAAAAAGGCCCAGCGGCACTCCGACCTCGCCTGAGTGGAGGGGGTCTGGGAATCTATGGCATCCAGTCCCCCACCGGCGATTGCCCGCCTCACGGCAGGCCCCTCATGCCTCCCCCCAGTGGGGAGGGGTCCCTATGATGGCCGGAGCACAAGGGGCGATCCTTGTAATGCAGGCGGTGGCACCCCCGCGCCTGTCGCCCGCTGATCACCCCCCGGGGCGGATGGAGACGTACGTTGTGTTCGCCGTCTTCCACCCCTTCTTCGTCTGCGGAGCGGCGCTGCGAGAGGGTCGTTCTCCCGCAAGCGCTCCGCCGCCTCCTTCTGTGACATGACGTCCTCACAGAAGGAGGCTACCGCGTCCCATGCCTCCTCACTTCCCAGCATGGCACCAATCACACTGGGGAGCGAGAGGTCATCCCCGACCACTGCCACCAGGGTGCGGCGGGGTTCAGCCCACGATGGGCACACCTCCAGTGTGTGCTCTGCCGTATCGACCTCGGCTTCACAATGGTGGCACTTTGGGGTCTCCTCCCTCCCAATCCGGTGCAGGTACGCTCCAAAACAGCCATGCCCGGACAGCACCTGCACCAGATGCATCGAGAGGCAGCCATGCCGCCGATCGAGCCATCCATTCAGGACAGACCCGATGGCATCCAGCGTCCGGCGACCGAACGTTGACGAGGCAAGGTCCTCGGCCCAGTGTCGGGTGATTGCTTCCCTCGCCTCCTCACGCACTTCTTCCCGTTCGATCGGGTCCGGGTGCCGGTCTAGCGCCCTTTGCGCCGCCGTCCAGTCGTACACTCTGGCGAGCACCCAAGCCTCGAGTTCCCAAGGAGGGGCTCCCGCCAGAACGCACGCCGCCGCGAAGCTCACTGTGCGGTATGCCCTCGCCACCCGCTGTGCAATGGCCCTTTGTGGCCTTTGGATGGCAGCGGCGTTCCTCCGACCGCACAGTGAGTCTGCCCAGATTGGGGCCCCGTACAGGGCCATACTCTTAAGTATGCCGGCGTATAGACGCCGGCAATGGTCGCCGGGCCTCCCAATGTTCGGGAGGAGCCATGAGAGGGCGCCCGCGGTCCTCATCAAGCGCGTCGACAAGCCACTGAAGTGTGCGCTGAAGCGCCACTTGCTATCGAGGACTATGCCCAGATATTTCATCTGGGGCTGTACCCCAATGCGGACACCCTCCACATGTATATGAGCGTCGGGCGGTTGGTGCTGCCGAGGCCCATGGAAAAACACGGCTTCGGTCTTTTGCAGCGCCACCGTCAGGCCTAGGCGGGAGATTCTGTCCACCACTAGTGAACCACCCGCCGAGGCCAAGCTGGCCGCCTCTCCAAAATTTCTCCCCCGGGCAATCAGAAGGGTGTCGTCTGCATAGCAAATGACAGACGTGCCACGGGGGAGGTTGCCCCGCAAAAGCCAGTCGAATCCAATGTTCCACAGGAGCGGCCCTAGAACAGAACCCTGTGGGACACCGTACTCGACGCCGTAACGTCGGAGCTGGCCCGTCTTGTCCACAAGGAGGACTGTGCGGTCCCTCAGGTAGTCCGCCAAAAGTCCCCGCAAATACGGAGGCACCCCGTGGAAGCGGAGGGCCTCCAGTATGGTGGAGTGGGGAATGGAGTTGAAGGCGTTGGCTATGTCGAATGACACAGCCAACAGTCCGTCTCCCGCATCCATCGCCTCCTTCACCTGGTCTTTTAGTCGGGACAGGGCGTCAACTGTCGAACGCTCAGCTCGAAAACCAAACTGAGCGTCCGCTAGATCCGGGCCGATTGTGCTCAGATGTCTGTTGATTCGGGCGGCGAGGATCCTCTCGAACATTTTGCCGACCTCATCCAGTAAAACGATGGGTCGGTATGCCGATGGGGAGTCCACCGGCCGCCCTTCCTTCCGAAGAAGGCACAATTGGCCCTCCTTCCATGGCTTCGGGAACCTCTCACACGTCAGGCACGCACTGAAGAGGTCCCGAAACCTTTCTCCCATCTGGGATGTGGCGATGGCCACCACCTTCGCGGGGACGCCATCCGGACCTGGGGCCGTCTTTTTACCCCTGAGGCAGGAAACTGCCCTTTCCACCTCGTCCTGCGTAACCAGCGGGACCTCCTCGGCTGACGGAGCTGCACCCCGCGGGGCGCTCATCTCTGGTGGAGTGAAGTTGTCCCTGCGCGGAAACAGGGACTGGACCACCCCATCCAGCAATGATGGCTCGAGGGTCTCGGCAACTGGAGGACCGTACGGGCGCAGTTTGTTGCATGCCGCCTTGTACGGCCTCCCAAAGGGATCAATGTCCAGGCCCTCAAACATTTCCGCCCTCGCGCGATCCTGGGCTGTGCCCATTCGCGCCGTCAGCGTCGACTTGGCCTCTATGTAGGCTGCATAGAGGCGGTCCTCGTTGTTGAGGTCGCGAATGCGCCGCCGCCGGCTTCTTGTGTAGGCCCGCCTGGCTGCCACACAGGCGGCCCGTAGATCCCCCATGTCAAAAATACCTACTATCGTAACAAATCTAACTTCAATAATCTTGACTGACAAGAGCAGACAATTTACAACTAGTTTCTGACAACTGCTGAAGTAAATCTTGTACAATTAACTTATTGTTCTATATTTAATTCATACTATTATTAGGTTTTTGAAATGTTGTAAATACTTTGTAGACTTACCCAAAGCGTTTGATAAGATTTAGCTCGTGCCTTGGGGCATTCCCGAATATAGAATTAGTGAGTAAGTAAAGTTAGTGTAATTTATCTCTAATTGGGTTTCTATTGTCTCTTGTATTAAATTGAATTTATTATTTAGTGATAAGGATATTTAAATAACTCTAATATACCTACCTAACTTGCAAAGTTAACTTCAAGACTTCTTTTTCTGAAGGATGAAACAATAATGTTGTGTTTTGTCCGACGTCGATATTTTTAGGCTAATGAATGTTCAATTATGAATTTATTTGGATATTGGTAGATGTGATCGTAAATTTTATGTGTAGTTCAAATCACGATTGGGAATCAAGGCTATGGAGATATAAACTCCTCCAGATGCAGAAACTGCATAAGATGCGCTTCAGTACCTACCCACTCTAAATGTTTCCAAATGCAACCAAAAATAATTTAATAATACCTTCGACATCAGGAAAATTGGTAGAAGGTATCAATTCAATAATAGATCGGGGAACAGTGAAAAAGCTAACGAGACGCCAGATGGTGCGTGAAAAACCGTTCCAATTTTTGCGATCCCGGGAAATCTCGTTTTCACCCAAATTCCGAGTATTTTATATTTCGCATGAACAGTTTATAATTTAAATTGCTTTGCTTTGCAGTTAAGGGGTAGCAGAAACATGTAACCTGAGTGCGTACAGATTACATCTGTATATCTAAACAATGTACCTGTACGTAATACATTAGTGATGAATTCTACAGAAATGTCAAGCTTTATCGCATTATCTTCTCTGCGTTTAACTAGAGATCTAAACTAGAAAATAGCTCACTTGTATTCACGCATTTATGATTTAAAGGGAGCTTTGCCAAAACAAACATAAAAATAAACTCCAACGCCGTATATTCATAAACACTTGAAATAGGTTATAGTTTGCTTTTAAAATATAGCTGTTATTGATCGATAACAATAGATGAAATTGGTGACAAGTAGGTATTGAATTTTTGGCAGTTAACAAAATATTTGACTTCAAAACTGTTATTGTCAGTTAATATATTTTGTCAAACAATCTGTGATTCAGTAACTAAGTTTCGAAATGTCCTTTCCTCAACAGCGGAACGTCCAGACGAGAAGGTGTCCCGTCGCAACACGGTGCGCATGGGCATTCGAGTGCTACAGGGCCCAGGGCGCTCGGTGCCGCCGCCCGTGCTGCCCCCACCATCCCCCCATCACACGCTCAGTGCGCTCGCGCATTATAATATTGTCAGGTAAGATAATGTACTTCGTATGGAAAATTAGTTGTAATTTAGTATAGATATATCCATCGGGAAATAAGCAAGCGATTAGTGGAGTCCACTCGTGATCAAAAGGCTAGCCTATACTTCGGCCAAAGAATATGCATTGCCATCCAGCGTGGCAATGCAGCCAGCCTTTTGGGCACGATCCCCACAGACAGCGATGCGGATGAATTTTTTGATACATAGTTTTTATTTTGCCTTTTGTAAATATATGTACATGTAGATGTTATATAAATATGTATTTGTGTAAATAGGAGTTTGTATAGTCTGTGGGCACTTGGGCCCCATGGTCCCAAGGTTGGACCCCAAACGGATTGAACATGTTAATATAAATAACAATAATTTATTTATCAATTTCTCAGCAACAGTACAACCTGTATTACAGGTCATCAGATTATTCGATTATACCACAGAAATTATTCGATAGGTATAAAAAAATCCAGCGTAATCCTGTTTCAGCATTTTAAAAATAACTTGTTTTTTGGAATAACGAACAAAATGTATTGCAAAGTTAATTTCACCACGTTTTTCAGGTTAAACACTACATAGGTTTACACGTGTTATACCTTCATTTAATATCTTTGACCTTCTAAAAGGTTTAAAGTCAGACTAATTCAGAATAGTTTTTATTTGTCTTTTGCCTTCATTTACACTTGTTAACCATTTTGATTGGTCTCACGCGATTTAATCTTTAGTAAGTATTGGTTTTAAATCACCACTGCATTTACTTTATGATACACGTGCCAAAAAAACCTGACCAAAACCAGAAAGAAACAAAATTACCATTAAAAAAGTAATTATGTAACATTAAAATGATTTAAAGCCGGAGTTCTAATAAAAACTAATTAAAAAATAACGTCCGCCTCATTAAAAATGTACACACCAAATTACGTCCTCCTTTTCCGAATTTAAATTCTGTTACCAAGCCGGTCAATTTCGTAATCCACTTGACTCAATTTGACCCTTTTAAAGGTTTCCCCGTACGGTATCCAACGGGTACTGTTTACCTGAGCATAGATAATTCACATCAACCTACTTCAGTGGGTACCGTGGTTGCTAGGTTGATGCTTCAACAACTTGCTACATCGCTCCGCTCGCTTCTCTCGAAATGTTTTCGCTTTGTGCAATTTTGTTCCACGCATTTTTCGTAGCTGTGAACGGTTGGGAGATCATAGGATTTTGTACGTGATTCAGATAATTGCGAACAGTATTTTCTGTCAATCGTACGAACGTCGCCTGATTGCAGACTTTTATTCGTCCGATAGCTTGATTGGACACTTTATCAGTCTAGAAATGTATGGCAGAGTACTGTGGACATTAGAACGCTTAGAAATCGGCCGACTAAAAGGTTTGATAGAATGATTACCTACCTTCAAAGTAAACAGTCAGCAGTCTGAGGGCCTCTAAACCTCTTGTCGAAAGTACCAATAGTCATTAGTAACACACAAAAAGCAGCCTAACTGACAGACGGAGCAAAGATTAAGATTAAGACGAACTACATCAGCTAATTAGTACTGTAGACAAGATAATCTTCCCTCCCTGAGGAGCATATACAGACACAGATCTGATTGACATTGCTACGGATTACGTCAAACGTGTTTTGGATAAACTGTGACAGGAAATAGATTACTTTTATCGAAAATTACTCAGACTCAAGCTCAACTGAAGTTTATGTAGTCAAAAAAATAAGACAAAGACAATTGTTTACTAGGATTTATCACGTTAAATTTTCAAAGTTAATACCTAGTTTTTTATATAATACTGACGTTTCTGTTGTCAGTTAACATGGGCCTAAGGCTATATCTACATAGACCGTACATTACATTATATGAACATTAAAACCATGTAAATGAATGCATGTTTTATGACATGACGCGACCAAGGACAGTGGGCTTAAAAGTGAAATTCGAACAAAGGGTCTGTCTCGTGCATCCGATGACCGGTAGTCTGATTACATATTGTGCCTTTTGATGAAAAGCCATTGGTCGTTGGCCGTGTCCAACAGACACACTGGTCGGGATTCTACCTGAACAGTTGATAATACAATTCCACTTCTCACAAATGCTGATGTCCTAAAATAAGAGGGAACATCCACCGTGGCCGGCAATAGGTCGCCATCATTGTTATTACAATTTCACAACAGAAAACCTGCTGACCCAATCATTTAAAGTAATTCTAGGCATGAACTGTCAACATTATCAACCAAAACACAGCGCAAATACAATTATTCTTTGACACGCGTGTCGGAAACCGTTTATTTTCTTACATGACACTGTTACCATTTTACCTTTTACATTATAATTAACGGACACGCAACATTCTCGTTTATTTCCTCACTTTGGTCGATGTTATTGTCATTGTTTAATTCTTTGCCATTAACGTGATCGTCACTTTGGTTACAACCGCGGTTGTATTGTCGCGGTAATTGCTAGCTTTTATCTGGATAATAAATGTTGTCGATTAACGAAAGCTTTACTTTCATAACTGATGTATTTAAATGTAAAATATTGTAAAATTATTTTCGTGACGTCATTGTCACGAGGACTTTGTTAGGTAACTTATTACCTACGTCTGAAAATGTAGATAAGTATTTTTACATAACATAAGATCCGAGGTAGAATATTCTATCGAATAAAATATCGTTACCCAGGTTTCTATCTACATCAAAACCTAATTCAATATATTTATAGGTACCTATTCTTCAAAATAACCACGAATGCATATATTTTAAAACATGTATTTTAAAATATCGTTTATTTCTTTTATTCGGTTTTAGAAGAATTCTTATATCTAGGTACATTCACCTTTGACAGTGCTCCAAAGTTCACATACTGTATGATATATTCCAAACAAAATGCAGGTTTGTTATTATCCTATTTTGTTAGAATCACAAAGAGTAGCTACTAGATACTACGGGAAGCCGCTCCTTTGATAGTCAGTAGGTACACTGTTTGTGCATTTGACAATGCGGTTTAGTGCAAACCGCAGGTGCATCGCAACATATGGCTGAGTTTAGGTAGTTAGCTGTATTATACTATGTAGGTTATTGTTCATTCGTACTATCTATACTAATATTATAAAGTTGAAGACTTTGTTTGTTTTTTTGTTTGTTTGTTTGAACGCGCTAATCCCAGGAACTACTGGTCCGATTTGAAAATTTCTTTCAGTGTTAGATAGCCCATTTATCGAGGAAGGCTATAGGCTACTTTTTATCCCGGTACGGGAAGTAGTTCCCACGGGATGTGGGTGAAACCGCTGGCAGAAGCTAGTCTTGTATAGAAGGATGATAAATGTTGGGATAAGGATTTATGACTTAGGCACTTAAACTCTTCGTTCTAGTGGCTGACTGTACTGAGTAGCGACTTGCTGCTTTTCTGCAGGTCTTAAGGGAAATATTTCTCATAACCAGATAAAAAGTGGCCTTAGTTACTCACTTCTTTTTAGGGTTCCGTACCCAAAGGGTAAAACGGGACCCTATTGTTTTCGCTCCTCTGTCCGTCCGTCCGTCCGTCTGTCACCAGGCTGTATCTCATGAACCGTCATAGTTAGAGAGTTGAAATTTTTACAGATGATATATATATATATATAGAATATTAGTTTGTATGGTACGGAACCCTACGTGCGCGAGTCCGACTCGCACTTGGCCGGTTTTTTATATCAGCTATTAACAGTCTCGTCAAAATCGGTCGATAAGCAGATAGTCAAAATTTGCCCTCAGTAAAAAGCAGTTATTTGAATAATTCTAACAGACCCTTTAATTTTATTTCAGTATTTTTGTAGATATAATTGGTTCTTTCTGTTTCCAAAAACATAACAACAGTAGAGAGAATCGATTACAATTCCCTTTGTTTTGACAGATGCGATGCGAAGATTGAACTACTTAACATGCATCTTAACTAAAGCAAGCAAGACTGTGTATTCATCAAATACGAATCAAATATTCAAACAACAACAACACAGCATACTCTAAGCTTTAATCTCCAGGCCAAAGGTTAATCTCTCAAAACAGGGCTTTGTTTACCACGAAATTTCATGACAAAATGAATTATGTTGCACCAACAACGTCGTGGTATATTCTCCCCATTTTGTGGGAAATGTTATTTCCTGGCTACACTTAATAGGGTTGTTTGAACGTAAAGAACCTTACTAGCATTGAAAATAGGTTCTATTCTAAGTGCGCCTTCTGTTTATGAGGTAATTACATAATTAAGGATGGCTGTGAAATGGGTTCTCAGAAAAAATGCAATGTGTGCTTTTTATGTACAGCTTTGGACATGGTAAATATGAAGCATGTGATTTTGGTATAGGTATGAAATGAAACTATAAATATTCATTGTTCATGTCATGTCAAAATGGAGCTTTATTTTAAAAATATATTTCCGATAAATCCCACGTTTATAAATTAATTTTTTATCAGAAAACGAAACGTAAAATTGTACCTTACCAACTGAAAAATATATACCTAAGTACCGTAAGTACCACACTCCGCTCCAAAATTCAGCTGTCAATTTTATCCGAGGCAGAAGCCAGCAGCCATGTAAAACATTATTATTCAATAAAATATTGAAACCGAACCCAGCGATCATATTATTCAAAGATAACATCGTCCTAAACCAACAATGTTATCAGATTCAAGTCAATTCGCGAACCATTGACTTATCTACACTGATGTAATAAAATAAATCATTTTTGTTTGTTTATTTGTACCCCAAAGGCTCCGAATGTACTGAACCGATTTTAAAATTATTTCACTGATAGTTGGAAAGGTAAACTCTTCCCGAGTAACATAGGCCATATTTTATCCCGTTACGAGCAGTAGTTCTCACGGGACGCGGGTGAAACCGCTAGAAATCAGCTAGTTTGAACCATATTCGATAAACTTTTCTTTTCATTATACAAATGACCGTCTTACAAGGTCACTATTACTTTCAGCAGTCAATATAATAATGGGCAATGTTATCAGTTCTATGCCCAATAGTCTACTATTTAGTTTAATCGGCAACATCGCTTTGATGTATCACTATTGTAGCAAGTTAGCAACTAAGCAAACTGTATTGATTTTCACCCACATTTGATTAACTTGTAGAAAAAGTCGATAACGATGTTATCGATATTAATAGTTCTAGGGTGAGGAAAAAACTATCATTTTAGCCGGAAGTTTGGACGTATGGATGTTGATTCCTCTTTCACAAAAAAAAATACTGGACAGATTTGGATGAAACTTGGCAGTGATATAGCTTATAAGGTTACTTTTTTGTCCACGTATGGGTTAAAATTCGCTCAGAATGCGAGTGAAACAACGGACGAAGCTAATCATAGTCACAAAAACGTATTCCTTTACGTGAACCTTATGAAATTCATATGCAGGATCAGAATTTTATGACATCCATCACTCTGAATCACCTATGTAACCTTCGCTGACGTGTTAACTCTTTAATACTGTTTTACGACATTTTACTCGTGAATACGCATGAGGATTCTTTCGATATTTCCATAAAGCTTTACTTATAAACTACATTAAATATCTACATATACTAACTCATCATCATCCCCCGAGCCTTTTCCCAACTATGTTGGGGTCGGCTTCCAGTCTAACCGGATTCAGCTGAGTACCAGTGCTTTACAAGAAGCGACTACCTATCTGACCTTCTCAACACAGTTACCCGGGCAACCCGATACCCCTTGGTTAGACTGGTGTCAGACTTACTGGCTTCTGACTACCCGTAACGACTATAATATAAAACTAATATACTAACTAATAATATAAAACTAAAGAGTTTGCTTGAATACGCTAATCTCAGGAAATACTGATTCGATTTAAAAATCCTGCAGTGTTAGATAGCCCCTTTGTCACGGTCAAAAGTAATGAGCTACCTATCTAAGCTGTTTACCCAAGTGAGGGGATTTGTCTCAACTGGACGCAGGTGAAAACAATTTTGTGATAAATAAACCTTACCTTTATATACTTTTTCAAAGTTTTTAAATCGGCCCAAGTCGATTGCATATTGCACACCACTCGCTGTAATCGGATTATTGTGGATTAAAAGCGATGGCTGGCGGAATAGTAGTCCAAATGGCTACTATTAACTAGGTAACATTTATGTATGGTAGTAGTACTTTCCTACATTTAAGTTATGTCTTTATAGCGATCTATGAATTTCATGTAAATCGGCAATTAACATTTTTTATTGTTACCATTTTCTTCTATAATCCATTCTATATAAATATTATAAAGTGGTAGGGTTTGTGAAGTAAATTCTTTTGTCAGTGGAAAGCCAGAATATTAAATGTGGATGACAGGCTATACCTACCTATTGTATTCAGGCTGCGCAAGAAACATCTAGACGAGTACTGTCGTAATATTGAATACTTAACGCTGAACCCTTTAAGAAAATAGCGTTTAAGAAAATCTCCGATTCGTTAGGTCCCTATGGAGATAGTTTTAAATATGGGAACGAATAAGACTTTTAGGTATATTTTAATTCAGTAGGTAGGAGTATTTACATAAAACTTGCTGTTGAAATCGCAAGACTGACTTTTAAACAAAGTGTATTCTACAATTTTAACCGGATTCCGCATCGAGAAGCGTGGAAAGACCCTCGAACAACACTTACGAAGTACGAAAATACTTTAAACACAGCTTTTAAAATATTCCCCGACTTATATGCCAAAGTATTTCTACTTCGATGTCTAGAGTATCAAACATAAAAGTTGAATTGAGTCTTGGTACCTAACAGACAAGATTTTATGATGATTATTATGAATAGCTTACAAAAGCTAACTTTTATAATATTTTAAATATTCAAAGTTTCATTTATTTGACAAATAAAAAACAATATCATGCATATAGTAAAGACGTATGACTTTAATTTTCTAGGACTTTCAAAATTGCAAATGCATATTAACATTCATAACAACTTATTTCTAAAGTCATGGTGGCCTAGTGGGTAAAGGACCAGCCTCTCAAGTATTAGGGGGGGCTGGTTCGATCCCAGGTCAGGCAAGTACCAATGCAACTTTTCTAAGTTTGTATGTACTTTCTAAGTATATCTTAGACACCATTGACTGTGTTTCGGATGGCACGTTAAACTGTAGGTCCCGGCTGTCATTGAACATCCTTGGCAGTCGTTACGGGTAGTCAGAAGCCAGTAAGTCTGACACCAGTCTAACCAGGGGGTATCGGGTTGCCCGGGTAACTGGGTTGAGGAGGTCAGATAGGCAGTCGCTTCTTGTAAAGCACTGGTACTCAGCTGAATCCGGTTAGACTGGAAGCCGACCCCAACATGGTTGGGAAAAAGGCTCGGAGGATGATGAACAACTTATTTCTAACTATTAATAAAAATTCTTTCTCCAACAGAAACTTTACAAAGCTTCCAATCAGACCCACAGAATCCAGTTGCCTTACACGTACACGTATTTCATTGTCGTCCAAAAGGTCCGTTCAACAAGCAGATTTCTAATAAATTCCTCGGTCCCAAACAAAGTTTATTCATACCGAACCCTTTCAGCTTTGCCGAGGTTCATTGCCTTGGAGATTGCGTTCTCACTGCGACAGACATTTGTATTCTGTGGATCTATGGAAGCTGTTTCTGATAAAAATGGACAGCTTTATTTAATTGGTGATTCTTTATTAAGGTGTATTTTTGTCCGTGGTTCTTTTAGATGATGGTTGTGGTTACTTTAATATGTACAATATGGCTATTATTGTAATTATACATATAGCTCTTGTATCGTAAAAGTAACGCTAAGGAGAATTTTACAACCAAATTGTTATTTGGTTGTAAAATTCTCCTTAGCGTTACTTTCCGCCGCCGTCTTCAAAAAAACCTCGTTTACAAAAAAAAAATACAGAAAGGTAATTGTACATACATTGTGTTTCATACTGTTCAGTCAAAAACTTAACATAGCTTGTATTTTATGAATGGATTAGGTATCAACTAAAATATATAGAATGTTTTTCCTATAATGTTGTAAAAACATATAAAAACTATTTTTATCAAACTCCGTATAAATTCTTCTATGAAGCCTTAACAGCGATTGACAGCTGACACAAAAATGACGTGTAAACGCGACTTCTTGTAAAATATGATCGGAAATAATAATAATCGGAAACACAATGAAGAAATTGCTTATAAGGCGAGTATGACGAGTGTGTTATATGAAAAGTTACATGTAAACCTATATTTTTCACTGAAACTTTGAAAAAGGCCGAATTAATGTCACATCGACGAACAAAATAAACATTTTTTCAATACTTGAATTGAATCACAATTACTATTGATAGCACTTAGTACCTACATATGCTACAATTATTGAAATGACTTGACACAGTGTAATGGAAACTTCAGTATAATGGCGTCCACGGCCGATTTCGCGGCCACGGCGGCTGTTCTCATTTAAGGAGATGCAGCCAGCTGCGCAGGACATATTATAGTGCACAAGCATTTGCGCAGACACAGGTGCACTCCCTATTCCTTCACTCTCATAGCCCGATGGGACGGCAATCCGACACGACCGGAAAGAGATCAGGCGCAAGACCGACATTTACGTGCTCTCCGATGCACGGGTGAATCAATCACCAACTTCCAGACTACGGGCTGCTTTGTAAAAGTTTAAGAAAACCCACAAAGCGATTTCGGCCCGACCAGCAGCCGCGCTTGCGACCACTAGACCAAAGAGGAAACTTCAGTAAATACTTATCGACGAAACACTTTAATTGCTAAGCTGAAACTGTAATACTAGCCTTACCCCACAATTCCGTCCACGTCCTGAGGGAACTTACTACCAGATAAAAAGTAATATTTTTCTTTCTCAGGCTCTAGTCTATCAGTGCACCAAATTTCATTGAAATAAATTCGATAGTTTTGGCACAGAAGTGCGACAGAAAGGCGGCTTTAGCGTTCATATTACACTGGTCAACAGCATTTTTGGTACAGAGGTGAAATATATTATTTCTTATAGATCATTTGATACGTAATCGAAGTCCAGAACATTAATTTGCACTAGCACGTAGGGATTTAGAGATATACCCCTCCTAAAGTACCAAAAACGCGTTTTTTAACGATATTTGACGATGTTTTTGAAGGACAGCAAAATTGTTTTTAGTTTCTATCTATAGCATTATATAGCACTACTCTTCCCGATTGAAATTCATTTTTATTTCGAACGCTAAGAGTTTAAATTTTCATGAAATATGTATACAGCTACGATAGTTCGATCTTCCCTACATTTTATTTGGCCTGTTAGTATGAAAAAACTCCACTTTAGTTATAAAATGGTATTGGGAAATAAAACTCGCAAAAATATAAATTAAAATGGGGTTAATGCGGGGAAAGTAGTACTATATGATGCTTTAGTTAGAAATTCCTAGAAAATTCTGCTGTCCCCAAAAAATTACATCAAATTTCATAAAAAAACGCGTTTTTAGTACTTTAGGAGGGTTATATCTCTAAATCCCGACGTGCTAGTGCAACTTTATGTTCTGGACTTCGATTACGTATCAAATATTCTACAAGAAATTGTATATTTCACCTTTGCACCAAAAAAAATATATAACTTGTTGACCAGTGTTATTAGTAAAGACTATAAGGCCTGAGTGTTTATCGTACGAGTAATTGATAAAAATATTGATTTTTAAACATAATTTTCTGTGTCAATCAGACTTTGGATAGTTATGGCCTTACTACAAACTTAACCACCTGTTTTACACTTGTCTAAAAAAATTGTGGCTGCAAAATGAACCATATGTCAACGTCATAATTTGACATTTTTTTAGACAAGTCTTAAACTGACGTTCAAAAGTTTTTGTAGTAAGACGGTTAAAGTTTTATGTTACTTTAAATATTCAGTCAAACGTGACTCATCACTATTCTACTTAATTAAATTCTCACACTATCAGTGCCGTCTAAAAACTTTCAAAACACATTACTCATTCAGAACGGGTACCAAAATGGGTTAGCATTAATGATTCAAAGGCTGACTTACTCGAAAACCCAATCGAACAATTAAATTAGAACTTCAAACTGTTCAGAGTTGATTAAAAAATTAACAAATTAACTATTGAAGCAAAAACTTTGTTCGCAGGTTGAAAAATAAAACGAAAATGGAGTCTGACGAGAACTGTCGACCGAAACCAGAGGAAATTGGTAAGTCTAACTTTGAAGCTATACTCAGAATTCATTTCGACTTCCATGAACCGTCGAACTAGAACAGCAACCAGGTTTAAACCATACAGCAAATTTTTCAAAAGGCTTACATAAATTGTATTACCTTAAAAGTGTCAAGTTAATGAAATTACTGAAACCCTGTTCATTTAATTCTGATTTTCGTGTCGTAATTAATTTATTTACTTACATCTGATTTGCATAACAATTATATATTCTTTTTAATTGTAACAAAGCCATATTCAAAATACAGAAATTAATGACTTATCATTTCGTGTGACATGGGCTGTATGGGGCATACCTCTGGCCGCGGCCCCTGGGATGCGGGTGAAAATGCGGGAAAACAGCAGCTAGTCAGTAATAATTCGTTAACTCATAAGCCAAGATTAATGTGAAATATTTGTTGTTGTTTTAAATTTAGAATAGGTATTTGAAGGTTTCATGTTGTTTCAGAAAGTTCAGAAGTCCAGCCGCCCAGGGCTACTGTGGAGAAACCCTTCCTCCTGTCTGATGGCAGGTGAGTGAACTCTAATGGATAAATATTTAATTATTGAAGATTATACTGTATAACTAATAGAGCTATATATGTGTATAACTGTGGGATAACATACACTAACAAAAAAAGTATACAACTTTACGTGTTAACATTTATGTATATAGATACATTGAGGTATAGGTGAACAGATATTAGCCAAAAGAGAGTAAAGCCTGCAACTTGCGCAAACGGGTACATCTATACAAATGTACAATTATGTAGTCCGTGTTGTGAATTCAGAAAAGCAAATATTCTGAAAAATAAGCGAGCATGGCTATCTTTTCCTTTTATATCTCTTCTCGCTGCAACACACCTACTTGTAGATGAAAGGAACCTGCTCGTCTTGTCTTTAGTCGGATATCAAGTATTAATTCATTATTTTTTACTCCTGGATACGGTATATGGTAGTTTCCGTAGCAAGAAAATAGTATATATCCAGTCGCTGTCCCATCGCGGGGGCAGGTGCCCTAAGCACAAACATTTGTCTCTGGCTGAAGTGACTAATACAAATTGTTGGATTAATTAATGTTCCTCTGCGGTTGCAGTGGCAAGTCTTTAATTATAAGATAAATTCAGTGCACCTTACATATACTTAATCTATCTACTTCATTTGCTAATCTCCATCTTATACTTAAGTATTATTATTTAGTTAGTCTCGAAGTCTCGCCCTCTTTACATAAATGTTTTTAAATTGTATTACACAAGTAACACTAATTCAACTCTAATGACTTCAAAACCTGAAAGTTTTGCAAAAGTCCTAGTTCAGCACTTCACAAAGTCGTTATAAATAGTTTTCATAACAATTCTCTGTATACTAAGTGGAATTCCATGAACTTTTCTAGTCTAGTAGGTACTTATCGTGTGAAGTTTTAAATTATGCGCATAGTGAGAATCGAATGATAAATGCTCTTACATTTTTAACCTGCTTAAGAAAATGTATACCGATTCAAAAAGCTTTCCATCTTCGGATGAATGAAACGGAGAGTTTAATTACTTCGAACTTTCAACCCCCTGAGTTAAAATTGTTCCTATCTCCAATTTATCATTCAAACAAATCATGACGAAAATCTTAAATTTTCGCCAACTTGCAACTTAAAACACACTCCCCTTTAAACCGTATAAATGTTACTTTCACTTGTGCAATTATGCTAATGACAGCATTTTGTAGAAACGTTGATAAAAGTCGGACTCTTGCTAAGTTATTCAGCGACTGCCGGGAAATATGGCATTCGTTATTTTCCACAATTCGCGAGAATGCTCCGCCTTTCAGGGGTGGAATATAAATGGTAAACTGTTAAATCCTTAGACCGCTACATTTGCATTGCTTTGGAGATTTGTGAAAGATTTTACATGAGGATGTAATGAAAAATGTCTTTATGCTAAGATTCGATTTCAACCAATGTAATAAGCTAATTAGGTACTAACTAATATTTTTTAACTCGGATCAAATATGATTTGTTGTCAAGTACGTCGTGTACATTTTATAAAATGATACACATAGATACATATAAGTAGATGAAAAGTTATAAAACTGGATTTGATGAAAAATAATTTTTGAAACATATTTTACCTGTTTTTGTTACAAAACAATATTTTCCATACTAACGATACAATTTTCTTTTTCTCTAGAGTGGAGTTAGAAGCGTGGCTGGACAAGCCGACATATTCCCACGGAGAGTCCATCAGAGTCGGCGTGGTCGTCGCCAATCACTCGTCGAAAACTGTGCGACGGATCAAGGTGTGTAAACAAAACAATTATGTAGGCAACTACTGGAGATTATGAAAATTGTTAATACTAATTTAAAATTTTCGTAAAATACATAGATAATCCTGGAAGGAAAGGATTCAAACTTCTTACGGCCAGTTTCTTCATCAAAAGTTAAAGTTAAAGTAATGTCTAAAGTAAAAGTAACGGTCAAATTCGTTTTTTCAAGGCTAAAGTGACAGCAAAATTCATAGAAAAATTTAATTTAACCGTTACTTTTACTTTAGACATTACTTTAGCCATAACTTTAACTTTAACTTTTGATGAAGAAACTGGCCGTTAGCCAGTTGTTTTTTTTTTTTGTTCAATCTCAAAACTTTATTGTAGAGCTAAATAGTTTGTTGGTTTGGCCTCAATAATCACAGGAATTCTTTTAGTTATCACTTATCGCGGAAGGCTAGAGGCAAGTTAAGCTTTTTATCCCTCTGCGCGGAGTAGTTCTCCAGGTACGCGGATGAAACTGCTGGCGAAAGATAGGAGCTAATATTCTAAACAATCAAGTACCTAAGCTTTTTATGCTTCCGCCACTTAGTGTAAAAGTTATGAAAGCTCCCGGTTGTAACGTAACAAAAACTTGTGCCGTCTAAAACAAGCTTATAATCGTTTCACTTTGTTAACTTCGCACACAATTTTCCCGTACAAGACCGACATAAAAAGCGTTTATGTGTTAACTTTCAAAGCAATTTGCGCAAGCAAAAACATCGTAGGTAGGTATATGGTAAGCTTTCTGACTGCCAAGTTAATATTAACAGCAGTACACCTTTTCATTCATTACCAGAATATTAAAGACTTTACTTTGGACTGTATACAGGGTGTGTCGTTCACAATCACATTAAATCCTATCGCATATACTTTATGATTTTCTATGGCAAATTGTAAGAAAAATAACCTAATCCATTCAGTGGTTTAAGGTCTCTGCACACAGCGGGCGCGGCGCGGCGGGACGGGACGGCGACGTGACACAATGTACTAGATCGTCGCGTCGCGTCGCGCCGAGCGGGACGGCTCTGTGTGATGTCGTCCGTAATATCTAGTACATTACAACTGCTCAGCGTCGCGTCGCCGTCCCGTCCCGTCGCGCCGCGCCCGCTGTGTGCAGAGACCATTAGCCACAGGAGTCATATTTTGTTTTTATAATTTACAACATCGTGTGTAAAGCAGAGGTAAAGTTAGGAGTATCAAATGTTTTGATCAGTTGACAGCTGTCAGTTTTCAAGGGAGAACTTCAGTTGTTTGTAATGACTGACTCTTATATGGTGTTCTAATTCTCGCACATTTTTATTCTAAGTATTTACTTTTTAATTATTTTTTTATTATTTTTACGTATTTTTCATTTTTCTTTGTGTTAATTGACATACCAGTATATTAACGCATTTCATTTAATGTGATTGTGAACGACACACCCGATATAAATGGTGTTTAGTATATTTCTATTCCATTATTTTTTTGACAAACCCAAAACCTTTGCCAACCCCAGCTTTTATATTGAAGTAAAGAAAAGAGTAATTTACCCAAAATGTTTGTTTTAGATTTCCATTCACAAAGTTTTACAATCTCTATTCTACGATCTTATTCCTAATATACTGGATACGAAACATGCTTTGATAAAACTTCTTCAAGTAGTATTTTTGTAACAACCTGTAGTGTATTTTCTTATTTTATTTTGCATTGCGTAATATAGCTCGTTGTATCCCACCAAAACTGCGACACACTATCTATAATTCCCTAATAAAACCGCATCTACTATATTTAATCGAAATTTGGGGTAGTGCAGGAAAAACTAAATTGTCAGAACTACAAGTAGTCCAAAATAAACTCATTAAAATACTGTTCAACTACCCATACCTAACACCAACCCTCAAAATTTATAAAGACACAAAAATAATGAATATAAATCAACTATATATTTACAACACATGCATATTCATAAAAAAAATTCTCAGCAAAAGTACCCATACGAACATAGTTCTCACACAACATAAACACATAAGTCAACGCAGCACTCGATGAGCTAGCTTACTAGTCTTGCCGAAAATTAGAACCAACTATGGCAAAAAAAACCTGACTTTTGAAGGAGCACAACTTTACAACAAGATACCGCCTTGTATAAGAAAGCTAAACTCTTTTAGTGCATTCAAAACCCAACTTAGCAAACACATAATTGCAAATCAATCACTTATGGGGAAATGATTGCATTAGATGGGTGAATTTGTTCGTTTATATAGTCTGTACCTGATTGATGATGATGAACTGTATATAAAATTTATTTTCTTAGTATTGTTCTCAAGTAAGTGACATTGTATGTTTTTATTGAGAATAAAGTTTCTTAAACCCGATTTCTTGGATATTGCTCGTATTTTATAAAAACCACATGAACAAAGAAATATGAAGGTTATTTTTCTTGCAGAATAAACTGTATATTCTTTGGCAGTATTTTACTAGAAAGGTCTTTCTTCTTAGACACCAATGACTGTGTTTCGGATGGCACGTTAAACTGTAGGTCCCGGCTGTCATTGAACATCCTTGACAGTCGTTACGGGTAGTCAGAAGCCAGTAAATCTGACACCAGTCTAACCAAGGGGTATTGGGTTGCCCGGGTAACTGGGTTGAGGAGGTCAGATAGGCAGTCGCTTCTTGTAAAGCACTGGTACTCAGCTGAATCCGGTTAGACTGGAAGCCGACCCCAACATAGTTGGGAAAAGGCTCGGAGGATGTCTTTCTCTAGAAAACTATAAAGTAATAAAATAATACTAAAATATAATTTTCATATCCGACTAGCTATGTCATGAAGTTCTTAATATGGTGTTTCCTTTTACCATTATACCTGATCCACTCTATAAGCTACATATTCATATACATTCTGCATAGTAAGGTTTTTCTATCAATTATCCTGGTAATTGATAGTAATGGTTCTTACCCTCGCTTGTCTTAGTATGTTTAACAAATAGTACCTACATCACAATACAAGATAGATACAAATAGCGATACATAGGTACAGTCAATTAATCTATTAGTCACTTATCTTAATCTGTTAGTAAGCAAGCATTACTCCGATTATCTGATAATCCATTCGCGGTCAATGTACCGCACATAATTAATGAAAATCATAAGCTACACAATCCTATTACAAACTTGATGGAACTGAGGATTGAGATATTTGCATATTCTACATATATTGTCCTCCTTTCTGTTCAACCATAAATGATTAGCATAGTAACACACATGATTAATATGAGATTGACTGCCTCGTTGGTCTTGTGGTCGCAAGCACGACTGCTGTGTGAGGTCTCGGTTATTCCCGGGTGGGGCCGATATCGCTTTGTGGGTTTTAGGATTTTTCATAAAGCAGCCCGTAGTCTTGAAGTAGTGAAATAGTCGTGGTGGCCTAGTGGGTAAAGAACCATCCTCTCGAGTATGAGGGCGCGGGTTCGATTCCAGGTCAGGCAAGTACCAATGCAACTTTTCTAAGTTTGTATGTACTTTCTAAGTATATCTTGGACACCAATGGCTGATAAAAAGGTGAAGGAAAACATCTTGAGGAAACCTGGAATATAAAGTCTGAAATCACCAACCCGCATTGAGCAAGCGTGGTGATTAATGCTCAATCCTTCTTCGTGTGAGAGGAGGCCGCCGCCCAGCAGTGGGACGATAAAAAGGCTGTACCAGTACCAGTACCAGTCTTGAAGTTGGTGAGAGCACGTAAATGTCATTCCTACGCCTGATCTCTCTCCGGTCGTGTCGTCCCACCGAGCTATGAGAGTAAAACAATTGTGAGTGCACCTGTGTGCGAAAATACATGTGCACTATAATATGTCCTACGATGGCTGATCCCCTTACATGAGAACAGCCGCCGTGGTCGAAAACGGCCTTGGACACCATATTGTTATCCTTTCAATTCGATCATAAATGATTACCAAAGTAACGCAAACAAATAAAGGTACTCATGCTTTAAAACAATACTGATTATACGTATAAGGTTCCCTTTGAAAAGAACTTGTCAAAACATATTGACAAAGTTAAATTGAAGCCGGTAAAGTAACAAGAAAGTAAAGTCAGAAAGATAATTTGTAAAAGTAAGGCGTTTCACACTGCGCAAACAAATCGCAGCGTCTTGTACAAAGCTCTTTAATCGCGTCTTAGCGGCTGTGACGTCACGAACCGTGGGTTACGCCTTATCGCGCATCATCGCTTGGAGTTAACTCTGACGAAAATGTGGGGGAAAATATGTATGGTGTATAAAGAACATGACAGGGTGATTTAACAAACCTGCTTATAAATTATAGCCTTGTAAACCTATTAGAATAACATGTTTTCGATATTTTCAAGAGTATATTATATTCAAAAAACTAAATATAGGAAAATATTGAAACATGTGTAAAATAATTGTGCCACTGTAACTATTCTCTGTATTTTCAACACTAACGAAAATAAGAACTATCACAAATAATGAAAGCACGACTCCTGAAACGTATAAATTAGTCAAAGCTAGCTTCAAGTCAAGCCACCTATTACAATTAGGTTCTTACATAGAAATCGCTCAATAAAATGGCTGACTGAGCAATATTAGTGAAGCCTTTCACGTCGCAACAGACTTGCTTGGTTACAAATTTTGTAAGCAACGAAGCTTTGTATATTAAATTAGACTTGAGTATTAGTTCCGCTTGCCACGCCGAACCGCGTCGCCCTTAATGTGAAGCGACGTTTAATTATGACGTTATTTCATACTTAATGTGCAATTTCCATTCAGGCTTGGGGAAAATTTCATCCATTTTCTAGAACGCCATTATTATTTACTAAATACTTGATGCTTTTGCTTCCTGAGGTAAAACTAGGTGTTTTTGTTTGGCAGGCTCTGGTGGTTCAACATGTGGATGTGTGCATGTTCTCCAATGGAAAGTTCAAGAATGTGGTCGCTCTTGTGAAGGGCAATGATGTTGTCCTGCCTGGCCAGACCCATACTGACACTTACACCCTCACGCCGCATAGAGGTAAGACTTTAGAAAAAACGTTGTATATCAGGCTCTTCTATAATATAAACTGATACACAAACTTTGTTATTTGAGAAGATATACAAATCATTTACGTACTTGTTCACAGGTATTACCAAAAATTGGATAGCACTCGAAGATTCGTACTCAAAAACAGGCGCCAGTCTCGCGTCAACAGTTCTCAGTAACAATACACCTGAAGACAGAAATGTGTTTGCCATATATGTATCGTATTACGTCAAAGTCAAGCTAACATTCAGTGCGATGGGGGGAGACTTGTCGCTCAAACTTCCCTTCACTCTCACACACTCGTGTATCAACGAGGCGCCTACGGACAGCGTCACAGAAGAAGCTACTCATAAAATGATTCTCGAAGGAAAAGAAAATAGCGAAGACGAAGACAGCAAAGCTGAAATAGAAAGAGACAAGCAAAACAACAATGGAGACGAAGCACCCGGAGATGATGCCGAAGTTAAATCTCCAGACGACCACCGCTTGGTCGCAGACGTCTTAGTCAATATCGAAAACAAAATGGACAGACCCAAGAAATTCGAAGGTCAAACGGAAGTGCGAACTGTGAAACCTAGTGATGAAGAACTGGATCTTATCGTCAAGTACCCGGGGTCGGACACGTGATCCGACGACGAACTAGACAATACAGGCCAGGGTGAAAAGACTGACACTAAAGTGAACGCACCAGCGATAGTCAAGTGCAAAGCAGAGGTCCAAATTAATAAGAGTGGTTTTGCCGAAAATCTTAAACGAGCCGTGTGTTGTATAGACAGAAGACGACAGTCATAGCTTAGGGCATTATTGTTCAAAATAATTGTTATGAAAGTACAGAATAAAAAATATAAACCAATGTTGACACTTATTTCTTAGTGTTTGCAATTCACGAGGCAAATGTAGGCCCAGTAAACAAATCCAAGGAATGCTTCAATTTCGTCTTCAAATATACTTTTCGAACACGCGTTTCGTAAAATTACAGCAAACAACATTTTATTATGAAATTGCTACTTTCGCTTCCGTGAATTACAAATATTAATAATTTTTCATTAAGAAATCGTTTAGGAATATTTCGAAGGACGCGAGAAGACTAAATAAAACCGACGTCAATCGAAACTCGTCTGATGTTAACGAATTGCATCTAGTCACTAATTAGGAGGTAATTTGAATATTGTATTTTAATATTTTAAGGATTTTGATAGACCTAAGACTTGTTGGTTTGCCGACAAATGAAGCCTGAATGGATATTACGCTTACTAAATCGTAGTCAGTGTTTCGTAGTATTAGGATTAAGATTAGTATATCGATTTGTAAAGTTTTTCAGTGTCGTTTTCAAGCGCTGTTTACAGTGCTATATAACCTTTTTCATACGTGACGTTTCCCGTCGCATTTTACTATCGATACGACTTATTCGATTTAGCACCAATTCGAGTTCATACACATTAATTTAGAATAAAATTGTTGTCTCTATATTATTTGAAACTAAGATTGTAAAATCGATTCGTCCTGAAACATTGCTTCGGTTAATTTTCTTATCACAAGTTTCAAGCAAGTGACAAGATTCCGATACTTATTTGTTGATGTCAAACGCAGAGATACAAACTTGTACCCATCAAAAGTTTGCTTAAATAAATCAATTTTAAAATTGATTCACAGTTTGTAGACAAAATATAATTAGCTTTTCATCATTCATTGCACTTTGACGAAGTTATCTAAAGTTTTGGCCGCAGATGGTTCGAATTATATTACAGTTTTTAATCATGTTTAAACATGTTAGATCTTTGAGAAAAGTGTTTTTGAGCTGTCAGTTACTTTAATAATGTTTTCAAATAATCTTATTTATTATCTATCAAAACATAGAATTTGAAAGTTTTCATTTTAAGGGACAAACGCTGATAATCAAACTTGGATAAAAGATAAGACCTAAACTTTATTATGTATCTAAACTTTTTTAAAAGAATTTATTACGTTTAATGAAACAACTAGAAAATAAACGGTAAAATAAGTATGAATTTTAAATAATCTTTGAAACTGACTTTCAAGAAAATTACGATAGAATATTTCTTACGGATAAAAATATCAGAAATATTCCTGATTTTATCTTTTTCACACAAAGATAGATATTTGGCTTTATAAGAGAAAGTAGAGGCGTCAAAGAAATACCGTCTTTTGTACACTGTGACAAGCGTTTGATCCTTTTGATTTTCTTTTGACGCACACAAATTGAAAAGCGCTACAAGTAAGTTGTTTGTAAGAAAAAATATGAAAAAACACGAGACATTTTCTTCTTTTAAAAAAAGTTCGTAGACACGTCATCAGAAAGTATGAAATTCGTAACGTTTTCAATAAATAACTATTACATTTTTTAACTTTCATGAACGCACATCTTCAAATAAAATAACAGACATTATTTCTAGAAAATACTATTTTCATAAAGATTATAAATAATTCAAGACATCTGAGGCCAAAATAAATAGTAGCACCATTAAAATAGTATTTTGTAAGTAACATTAAAATGAATTTAGTACTAAGAAATTAGTAGTTTTGATAATTTCTTTGTTGATATATTATCTTAAAAAACGCGATTTCACAATGTACCAATGACTGAAATGCTAAGGCTTGAGTTTTTCGTTTCCAACCAAATTCGAAAAGAGCTGTTCATGGCGTAATTATAGCGTTAATTCGTAATTATTCAGACCGAGGGTTTTGCGTTAATAATTATTGCATCATACCTGAATTTTACACTATTAAAATAATTTTCAGAATAAAATTATTATATTTGTTTTCATTAATTGTTGCAACATAAACGTAATCCATTAATATCATGACCAGTAAGCACAATTTAATTATTAGACTTATTAATTTATGTATCATCAAACAAACCATTTGTATGTTTTGTAGATATTCATTAGAGAAATAGGTATTTTATATTTAAACAACACTAAATTGTACGTATATTAAAACTGTAGACGAAAATGTAACTCAACATATTTTTCAGTGTTTGTATATATTGTAAATATATTTCAAAAAATTATCTCATTGTTTCATTTTCACCTCACTGCTATATTTCTGCTATATTTAATGAACACACATATTTTCTTTTTATCTTGCTGTCGTAACGTAGACCATATTTTTATTACGGTTTTCGGTAAAGTAGTATAATATAAAGGTACATACTAAACAAATACAATGCTCAATTTTACTGTGTTCTTATAGGTATCCAAATCCGTATTACAAAGGTAGGTATACTATCTTATACCTACTCACTTGAGTCTCAAGTCATCTTGTATTAACATTGGAACTCAAATATCAAATACCAAAATGCATAACTAAATCAAACACTAATCTAAGTCAGACAGGCGTAACCCTTGATTAATAATGCCGGAATATTGTAGAACCGATGGCCACAACAGCAGGCCATGCATGCAATTTGTGTTCCAAATACGTCAGACTCAGCCATACTGCGGCATGAGTGATAGTATACAAGGTGTTGATTTGCATTTGTGCCATATTTCAGGAGGAGGACATAAAATACGTAAATAATCGATTGGAATTACAGTAGACGGGAAATAGTAAATATACGCTGCTTTTTTTGTCATTGTAATGTCGTAGTATTTCAGAAGTAACCCAATTTTATGAATGATCGTTCCGTATGATGCTTTGTGCTTGCGTTTGTGTGAGGGCGCAGCATGGATTTAAGGCCAGTAACACACGCGCCAAGTTTAAATACGGCTAGATGACATTAACGGAATTCCGAAAAAAAATAAAAATTACGTAGGTACCAATTCTTTTGTTGATTTGGGTCGAGAATCATTAGCATAATTACGTCCTTCAATATGGCACGGATGCAAATCAACAGCTTGTATATCCATGGAGAACAAAATGACTAGCGGAGATGTCATAACGTAAAATCTCCTAAAAAAGTAGCGTGCCAAAGTGCGGGTGTTCGGGGGACGAGTAACGTTACTAGCTTCGCCTTTACACACCTTCTATGGAACCCGCTCATTATTTCAAAAAAAAACACCCATCAATCAAGACAAGATTGGTTTTGATTTAACAAGAAACCTGAACTCTCGTTGGTTCTACCAACCGATCACGCCTACCGTGCGCAGCTTGACCTACAACAAGGCGCCTGACCTACCTTATGGCATCTCCGCTATCTTTCCTTCCTCTGTGATGATAGCATAAATCCTAATGCTCGGACATAAACTAGTTGATAACAAGCAATCGATTTATCGGCCATGACGTGTGTTTGGCAGGAATGATGACGTACGTTTATCTCAATTTATGGTTCAGAGTTTAGATAAACGAATTTCTGTTTAGGAAAGATAAATAGTTGATTTCAGTAGGAGGATCGTCGGTACCTATAAATATTAAGCTTGGTACATTAAGTCTAAAAAAAGACAAACCAATTTTATATTTCGGCCGGTGTCGGAGATGTGGTATAGAACCAGGCTCAAAATATAGTTGTGGTATCCTTTATTTTACGTCTACAAGTAAACTATAGAAATTATTATACTCGAAATATCACAGCACTGGTAAAAAACAAAACTGCCGATATTGCTTTTCAGTTTATGTAAATAAACTACAAAGTAAACAAACAGTTTTAAACCACAACTTGTTTGGATTTAAAACAATATTTTGAGCAGAATAAGCACAATTCAAAATGATTGCTTCAGAGTATTACTTATGTTTACATAATAAAAATACTGGTTCAAAAGTAAATATTGTTTCAGAATATTTGTTAGTAAAACTAAAGTATGTAGCAATTATTTAACAGCACTTTAATATTTACACAAAATTTGAAGCTTTAACAGCCAGTTTCTTCATCAAAAGTAAAAGTCAAAGTAATGTCTAAAGTAAAAGTAACGGTCAAATTCGTTTTTTCAAGGCTAAAGCAACAGCAAAACTAATAGAAAAAACGAATTTGACCGTTACTTTTACTTTAGACATTACTTTGACTTTTACTTTGGCTTTTACTTTTAATGAAGAAATTGGCCGTAAGTTAAATAAGGATTTATATTTATTCTGAAAAGAGGATCATTACATGTTCTATTGTCAGAAGCATGCATTTACACATGCTTTCATCCGGTAATATCAGACTTTAGCCCCCATTAATGTAGACACGAGCAAGATAATCACGACCTTCCATTACTATCTACTTGATATCTAATCACTGCCTACATATCAGCCGTCACAACAACCTCTATATAACACAACATAGTAGAAACCTCAACATTATGTTTACTAGAATTTACCGTGATTTTGCTCGTTTCCAAAGCAGCTATGTTCCTTCTAGAGCCTCTTATGTACCAGCCCAGGACCGAGCTGCTTAGTCCCCGTGGTAAAAAGAAATAGCTTTTTGATTGATATTCAGTTAAAAGTTATGCAACAATCCTTCAATTTGTTACTCAACTGTGCGTAAGAATTTGTGTGCTATTTTACAAAAGAATAACAGATATCTGAACTAAATCCATATTGTCGATTTTGAACAGTGAACACTATAAAGCAATAAAATCTACATCATTAGTTTTCACATAGCGTCGATGGCGTGACAGAGACGTGATATAAGCCATCGCATCGGCGTTTAAAAGCCGGCGCACGGCCGCGCACGTGGGTAGGGGAAAGTGGTCACCATTCGTACGTGGGGCACATTCGTGCAGTTAGTATAGCAGAAAAACTAAACGGCACACAAACACGCCTTTGCTTGTGTGCATAGACATACCGGCCGCCATATTGTTAGCGGAGTGGCGCGGCAGTTGCACCACGGTGTATCGGCTGACAAGACGTAACGTGTTTTCGCGCGCGGTGAGTAAATTTTTTCCTTAGGTGTAATTCGCAATTGTTAGTAGAATTGTTATGTTTTTGACAATATGGTGATGATTAATTAATGTTAATATTGTTTATTTTGAGCTTTAATTGTTATATTTCTCAAACTAAATTAGAATTTGCATAAAGTTGTACTTTAATTTTGTGCAAGGTATGGGGTGCTTTCGTACAGCCAAACAGGGGGCACATTCGTACGCGTACGAACGCTCTCCTTTAGATTTTATTAACCACCACAATATCATAATTAGATTTTTATGAAATAAAATATAGTAATCTTTTAAAATACCAGGCAAAAAGCACAATAACATGTCTTTCCTTTTAGTATTGTTCTTCTAACAAAATGAAATATGTTTATTAAATAAGCCTTACAATTAATATTTTATTGCAGAATCATGGTGCGAAAATATAAAAAAAAGGGCACGCGTACTCAAGACGTGGATGAGGAGTCCATAAAATTAGCAGTTGACGACGTAAATCATGGACGCTTGTCGTATAGGAAAGCCGCGTTGAAATCCTACTTCCTACTTAAATGAAAGTTTGTGAGAATGTATGGATGTATGTTTGTTATTCAATCACGCAAAAATGGCTGGACCGATTTGATTGAAATTTGGTATGTAGATAGGTGATACCCTGGATTAACACATAGGCTACTTTTTATCAACACACCACGCGGGCGAAGCCGCTGGCGGAAGCTAGTATAACATCAAGACCTCGACGTTGGAAAGCAGAGTCAAGAAATTCAAAGAAGGCTCTAACAGCGATGGACCCTCACGAACATTGCATTCTAAGTTCACGAGTCTACAAGTCTTCTCCTTGGAAGAAGAGACACGCTTAAATGACTACATTATTAATTGCTGCAAAATGCATTATGGGCTAACAACAGTACAAATTCGCAAACTTGCCTACGAATTATCATTAAGTAAACTAAGGATGAATGATTTAATGTTTTGTTATTTTTCTAAAGAAAGATTTATCGACTATGAGTCAAGTCAAATATTATTAAGTTAGTTCTTTGAGAAATACATATTTTTTATAATAATTAATAAAAATTTAACGACTTTAATAGGCTTTTTAATTACCCTGTATGAATCTACCCCATGTGTATGAAAGTACCCCACCTACTGTACGAACGTACCCCCTACGTGGGGCAAGTTCGTACAAATATCTTATCGTAGAAAAATGACTATAACTCTATAACCTTTTGACATAATAGTGTCGGACTTTTTGGTAACAAACTTCAATATATTTGTTATACTTAGGTCTTTAAACTAGATAAATTCGATTATTAATCATAAATTAAAAAAATAAAATCTAAAAAGCGTACGAAGGGTAACCACTTTCCCCTATCGCATAATTACTCTCGGCAGACGTCTTTATTGACTAAACTATAACGTCTTTATTAACTTAGACAACTGCAATTTTGGGAATGGCAAAACCTTTTTTTGGTGGTCTTAAGCCGTCAAATGATCTCTCCCGCTGTTCTTTCTAGAGCCCGTTCCCGTAGGCCCGGCAGAGAATAGATTAGTACCTACACCAAATGCGAGGATTAAGATTTTTGAAAATACAGTTTCCGCTATTTAAATATACTTAGTTGAGAATATTTCAATGAACAAACAATACATTGATATATTTTGTATGGTAAACTGTCTCGCCATTGTTGCCTATGCACATCTTTTGTATCAAAGGCATTGCAGATGCGTCTTCATACCAGAGACAAAGGTAAAATGTCTTGTGTCTCCACTCACTCACAAAGCAACGTTTCTAATACGTAACATATGTATATGCAAAACGCCTATTGGTAGGTAAGTACTAGGCACATTTAATTAATACATAAGAGTATAGTTTTTGTTTAACGGTATATTAGCAGGTACTACACTCAGCGGCACGGAATCTGGCCCAAGCACATTTGGGCCTTATAACCATTATTTAAATGAAAAATCGGAATTTTTATTTTAAGATTGTTTAATTTACTCATTTTCCAAAAGAAAATGACTAACAAACAACAGAATTATGAGGATTTTCATTAAGTTACATTGAGTTAGAAAACAGAGTCCTTTACCGCAATAATCACCATAAACTTTTTAAATTCAACATTTTTAACAAAACAGAAAGTTATCGAATTTTAATAATGGGTGTTTCTTCCTCTTGATCTGATGACTGCCTGCATACGATCTGGCATGCTCTGGATGATGTTTTTTATCTCCACCTGAGAGATCTCCTCTCAGGCACCTACCAGCGCGGTTCTCAGTTCACTAAGAGTCCGTGGTGGGTTACGACTTGCTTGGACCTGCCTTTTAAGCATGTTCCAGACATGTTCTACAGGATTCATGGCTGGGTTTCTTGCAGGCCAGTCCAATTTTTGAATACCGACCTGGAACAAGTAATCGGTTACGCAACGAGCTGCGTGAGGTCGAGCATGTCCTGCATTATACGAAATTCTTCACTTCCTATGAATGCCTGACAGGGTAAAACATGATTTTGAAGGATCTCTTCAATATACCGCACTGTTGCCAGACGACTTTCGACAACCAATAATTCAGTACGGGCTTCTGAACTTATGCCTCGCCAAACCAAGATGGACCCACCATGAAAACCGATTGTTTGCTTGGTAGTGGTGGGAAGAAACCATTCTCCGCGCTTTCTCCATTCACATTCACGGCCGACTGGAGCTCTTAAGACGACTCTGCATTCATCGGTCCATAAAATTTTACTCCATTGGTCATGCGTCTAATTTGCATGTTCTCTTGCAAACCTAAGTCTGGCTATGCGATAGTGCGGGAGAAGTTCCGGGCCTCGAGTTGGTCTTCTAGCACGCAGATTCCGTTCCTCCATCCTTCTTCTTCTTGTGCACTTACGGACGTTGACTTCTCTTGTTGTTTGCAAAGGCTGGCGTATCTCTAACGCAGTGAGAAACCGATTTTTCATTATTGCACCTACGATAAATCGGTCGTCGTGCGCCAACGAACACCTTACACCCCCACTTTCTGGTCTTCTTGTGTAAAGACCAGTATGGTCATACATTTTCTATGCATATCTTTAACTTGTACGCGGTGCACTTAAAGTTTCAACCATCTTCCGCTGCTTCCGCCCTTGACGTCTTAGCAACACTACTTGAGCAACTTGAGCTGCAGTAAGGGTAATTTTCAGATCAAATTGTGAAAAAAAGAGAAACAAAAAACGATCATAATCATAATTTTTTTTTGGAACGTGCTTAGTACTTCGGCAATTTCTATCTGAATTTAAATTTAACTTTCTGCTTTGTGTTCCAACAACGGAATCTGTTTCTAGTGTTACAAAAGTTGAACAGACACACATTTTTCTGTATTTTAATTAACAATTACGAAAGGACTGACAATATGTCATATGAAATTAGAATTTACAACAGTTATCTGGGCTGATATCTACTTGTATTTGTTTGGGCCAAATTCCGTGCCGCTGAGTGTATTTGTAAATACATGATTAACGTAGCAGGTACTACCTAACTATGAAAACCCTCTTGCATCAGACCCAGTTATCTAAGGCCTTCCTTTTCAAACACTTTGAAAAATATATTTGGAGGAATCGACTGCAAAGCTCCGACCCAATCTCATGTTTCCTCAAAATCAATGCATAGCCAACTCGCTTGACTTTATGAAAACCTTTCAGCGGCAGCTTATGAAATATGAAATCGGAAACGGAAGCATACCTAACAAAACGTATTCCCGCGCCATTCGTTCATAAATTCTTAAGTAGCCAAACAAGAAAAAAGTACCTATAGATAAGGTTTTCCGAAATTGTGTCTCCATTACCATCGGTAAATGTCGAGGAAAACCAGAAACCGCCAGTCGACATATGCCGACATTTCCTCGACATACGTGTCTATTTCCGACACACAATAGAGTACATGTCGACATATTAGGTAGATATACGTACATTATGTATATCGCTTCGTCGAGAGGTAAATTACACGTGAATGTCTGAATGTATTTTGATGCTTAGGTGAGCAATATTGTGGGTTAGTATCTATACTAATATTATAAAGCTAAAGAGTTTGTTTGTTTGTTTGTTTGAACGCGCTAATCTCAGGAACTACTGGTCCGATTTGAAAATTTTTTTCAGTGTTAGATAGCCCATTTATCGAGGAAGGCTATAGGCTACTTTTTATCCCGGTACGGGAAGTAGTTCCCACGGGATGCGGGTGAAACCGCTGGCAGAAGCTAGTACAAATATAAAATTAGATTACATTTTAACCCTTCTTATTCAAAAACATATTTTTATTTATCTGACTGTTTGCCGCAGTTTCGAGTTCATCCCGAGAGGATTAGCTTAATCGGATAAAAGTATACTATGATTCTCTAGAGTCCCATTTATCTCTTAACTAACTATATCGGTTCAGTAGCTTTACCGCTAATCTATACTAATATTATAAAGCTGAAGAGTTTGTTTGTTTGAACGCGCTAATCTCAGGAACTACTGGTCCGATTTGAAAATTTCTTTCAGTGTTAGATAGCCCATTTATCGAGGAAGGCTATAGGCTACTTTTTATCTCGGTACGGGAAGTAGTTCCCACGGGATACGAGTGAAACCGCTGGCAGAAGCTAGTTCATACTTAAATCTAATAAACATAAGTAATGTTAGTACCTATTTTATTATACTTACCTACTTGTTTTTTGTTTGCTTCTTCTGCTAAACGAGGCCAATTAACTGCTAATTGATCAATCATTGTATTTTCGGCGAAAACAGCCTATCATAAAGTCATTAACACCGCAAACAAAAACAATTCCTCGAGCCGATATGTGAAAATAAAGAGAAAATAGACGTTTTAATGAAGAGATTTTCACAAATTATTAGAATTTTCACATTTTCAGTTAGTTAAGATCGATGAGACATTTTTTATAGAGGTATGTGTCTGTATAATCCTATATTATGACCTTCACCAACAATTTAATTAAGTCTGGTCGCTTCCCAAAAATAGTGCTGAAGCTGAAAAAAGTACAAAATACAAACGAAAGCTTTTAGTTCACAAAGTGCTGTCGCATTTATATCACGCAAGCCATTTTGCCCGCTTTGTGCGAAATAATTTATTTTATAAAAGCGCCATATTATGTACCTATGTAGTGACATTTATTGACACGTTGTTGAATGGCCGCGTGATAAGTCACCACGGTGATTGACATGCGATCAAGTATGTGTAAAGGTATCTACCACATAAAATAAAGTGTGAATCTATTTTTAGAATAATATTGTAAATCTGGATGAGCTTGATTCTTTGCTTGAACCCGCTATAATATCTGAGGAACTACTCGACTGATTTGAAAAGATCTTCTAGTGCTACATAGCTCATTTGTCTAGGAATAGTTGCCACGTGACGCGAGAGAAACCGCCGATGAAGGTTAGTGCCTAATAAAAAAATATTCGTTTACCAGTATCGTGAAAGCATGACTAATAAGGAATAAGTTTGGTTAAAAATAAATATTTATTAACATGGCTAAACCGGCTCTGATTATTTTTCATTAAATCTTAAGCAGCTTTCAATAGATAGGATCACAACTATAAAGGACAAAAGATCGTCCGTGTAAACGAACCCTAAAAACATTTGTTCTAATGGTGTATTAACCGTGAAAGTGACTTATAATGGCTGCAGATAACGGATAACATTGTACAAACAAGTTTATTTCTGAAAATACATTATTTACTATCTATTTTTCAGATAATTTTACCTTTGACGTCACAAACAACGGTACGTTTAACTTTGTTATTGGAAAATTACACATCGTGCTTCATTTTGTAATGCGGTTTGAACATGTTGAATATAGCGAGCGATTTAAGAAGACACTATGAATGAGTACTAATTATGTGTAGTTGAATGTTAAGCAAATAAGTTGGTTGACTTACAGCCTCCGAAAACATTTTGAGAGCTGGTTGTTGTTTTGTTGTTGCTAAGCTAATCAAGGCATGTCTTTACAAGAATGCATTTCAATTACTTATCCTTGCAAAAATAAATACCTACATTAAAATATTTTCTCATAATTACTAAAACAACAATGTTTTGGAAAATCAAGTCCCATAGAGCCGAGTAAAGAATAAAAACATTGTATTTTTATGTTGTGATAACCTTAAAAATATTCTTCATAATGCATTAAGTTGACAAAGTTTAATTTAAACAGAAAACTACTTACGCTAAGAGCAAATGTTAGTAAAGAAATAACCGTAGAATTTTAATGTGCTAAAAACTTTCGTGTAACAACGTTATTTTATAATTAAAGTTTTGATTACACTTATTATGTACCTACTTTGATTACTTACTTTAGTTGTGAATTGCTAAAATGTGCATTATCTTTTTTTACTCCAACATTTTCAAGATATAAAGTAAGGTACGGCTGGCAGGAGCTGGATGCGAGAAGCCGAAAATCGATCTCAGTGGCGTGCACTTGGAGAGGCCTATGTCCAGCAGTGGACTGCGATAGGCTGATGATGATGATGATGAAGTAAGGTACAAGGTGTTTTCCCGCGGTTTCACCCGCGTCCCGTAGGTAGAACAGCTGAATAAAATATAGCCTTTATAACTTAGAAAAAGTGTAGCTTTCCAACAGTGCAAGAATTTTTCAAATTAGTTCAGTATCTTTGGAGCCTTTGTGGCAAAAAAGGTTTCATCTTTATTAGCATATAGTAAAGATAAAACGAAATAATCTATACTTATAATAAATCTGTAGAGAGGTCAATTCTGTACATTAAATATATTTCCAAAATATCTATCAGGGGGTGATTAGTGATCGATACTGATGCCAAAAATGCAATCAGTAAAAATATTGTCTGTCTGTCTGTCTGTATGTTCGTTATGGAAACAAAAACTACTCGACGGATTTTAATGAAACTTAGCTCAAATATTTTTCATACTCCTGGGCAGGGTATAGAATACTTTTCATCACGCTACGATCAATAGGAGCAGAGCAGTGATGGGAAATGTTGGGAAAATGGGAGAAGTTACTCCATTTTTTAAGCTTTCGTCACGTGTGCAGCCTTAGTGGTTAAAGCTAAGTAGTAATAGGCTAGGTACGCATAGATTTAGATAATTGGATAGGCTGGTGATTAGGTATTATTATTTCCTCTCTTTGCACAAAGTCCGAATCTAACGCGGACAAAGTCGCTGGCAGAAGCTAGTCCTTACTAATATTATAAATGGTAATGCAACTCTGCCTGTCTGACACGTTGTCACGCCAACACTTTTTTCAGCCTGGAAAAAACCATATTTTATCTCAACATTAATGTTCTACAAAATTGGCCTTGTTCTGCTTTTGTCATCAATGAGTGTTGTGTTTTCACTCATACTGTCCCCAATAATATGAAAGTCTGTCTTAAACTTATACTTACTTGTCAGCTAAGTGGTCCTACGTGTTAGCAAGTAATGCTCCATTATGTTATGTTATTGTAATAATCGACCCAACGGCGGATCCAGGGGGTAGGTCACAAGGTCATGACCCCCCCCCTGGGCCAGGTTCAGGACCTAAGAGGACCAATAATTGAAATGGTTAAACACGATGTTTTATGTTTTTGTTATAAGATAATTTTTATTCCGAGTGAATAGGTAGATACCTACATAGTTATAGTAAGTTCAACTCAGTCGTGCGCGCGGCCTTATGTGTGGGTAAACCTTGTACATATACAGTGACTATGTGTGCGTGACAAGAGGTACAGTCGGGTACAATACAGTTATTTAAGGGTTGTATACGGGTGTTTAAAGAAAAACAGTTATTACGTAATTTAATGTTTATTTTTTTATTTATAATGATTATGAATCGCTACTTGAAAAATCAAATGATGAATTTTCGGATTCGCTACTCTCCAAGGTTGAATTATAAATTCTGTCTCCATGTCAAAATGTCTATATTATTCTTCTTTTTTCTTTTGTACATATCGACAAGTATTACCCCACATCCCTTCATCAATTTGACTTAAACGTTCATTTATGAGTTTCATTATTTCCGTTATATTTTGGTCGACACTATGCGAAGCAATATAATTTTTTAAAATTCCCCACACATTTTGTTTAGATTATTATACTACATTATACCTCTTTTTACATTCTTAGTCCACACTTTTATTTATTGTGTGCGTACCCCGAGCTTGAAAATATGTAAGGAGTATTTTTTTTCCCTTGGCATGGCATTCACATCTCTTTAAGGAGTATTTAATTCATCTTAGATATTTCACCTTATTTATTTCTAAGATACTGTCAATGTCAATTTGAAAAGACTTATGAGAAAATAATGAAAAACTATATTTAATAATAAAAAGCTTTGAATGTTGTTTCATTTTTTGAAACCTAGTATTTTCGTAAACGACTGTACCCATAACAAAAAGCGATAAGAACACGTCATCCTCGGAAGACGTCACTGTCACACGAATGAAAGTTGTATATTTACAAGCCGACGCACACATAGGGCCGCGCGCAAAACTGAGTTGAACTATCTATACAGGTAGAGTAGTTTTGCTGAAGAATTCGTGCTCGCAACGCTCGCTCTGTATTATTTATACTCTTTATCAGTACCCAAAAGGAGGAAACGGGATCCTGTTACTAAGAATCCGCTGTCCGGGTTGTCTACATTACCTACATGCTGTATCACATGCAGGGCCGTCTTAACCTATGGTGCAGGATGTGCGAATAACCCGGGCGCCTCGGTCTCAGGGGCGCCGCGGGACGCCCCACCACCAGGAAATTTCGAAGAAATTACACCCGTTCTATAATGAAGTTCCACATTAAATCATGATACTAACAAAAAAGTCGCCTTGGCTTTGTTGGATTGATCATTTTGATTATTTTTAACTTTTAACATCCTCCAACTAAGTGAAAAAATTCTAGCTCGCTACGCTCGCGAGTAAATGACTATGTCTGTACTGTATTTCTGATTGTTTATTATTTTTATTGACGCACCGAATCAACGAACACAAATGGCACTCGCTCTAATCACGGTTCCTTTTTATTTGTACGTAATTCCCAGTCTGATTGCTGAGTCTTCAAACAAATAATTTAAAAAAGTTCGCGCTCGCGGCTACTTGTTGCTTTACACTGTACTTAATCAGGTGCTTTTGTGTCGTAGGCTCAAAAAATTTCGCGCTCTCTTCGCTCGCGCATTATTACATATACCTTGCCTTGATAACTTCATAAGTCAAATATAGCAAAAAAAAATTTTAATGGAGTCCTCAAAAACAAAACAGTTTGCGCTTCCGACTGCTTGTTACTTTACAGCGCTTTTTGAAACTTATGAACTTTTTGTGTCCCAAAATTAAAAAATTTGCGCGCTCGCTTCGCTCGCGCAAATTTTTACAATTACGTTGTCCTGTCTCGACTTTCATAACTTGAATCTGGCCAACAGTTTGAGCCTACCATGATTTGGATTTTTTTTTTAAGTCCTTTACCTACCAAAAAAGTCACTTTCATTCGAACGTTTTTATTTATATTCCTTTTAAAGTACTTCGATCCATATTTACTACTCAAAATCTTTCAATAGATACATAGGTGGCGCTTGGGTGATGATTGCACCCAGGCGCTACATAAGCTAGAGACGGCTCTGATCTCATGAACCCTTACCAATAGTAAGACAATTGAAGTCTTCACAGACAATGTTTTAGGTACTTGGTGCAATAAAAACGTACGCGCCCTTTTCTGCGTACACAATACTTTTCAAACGTTTATTATTCAACCTGAAAAAATTCTCGCGCTTGCTATGATCGCGCTTTCTTGTATTTGTGCTGTATATTTGTTATACAGCAAGAAAGCGTTTTCATCTACTTTTAGTCCTCTAACTGAATAAAAAATTTCGCGCTCGCTTCGCTCGCGCCCTTTTCAATTTCGCATCTGTGATGATGTCCACGAAATCGCGTTCGCTCAGTTCGGACTATTTTCTACATAAAAACACTTTTTTAACCTTAGTCCTCGACCTGAACAAAAATTTTCGCGCTCGCTTCGCTCGCGCTATTTTGTTTGGCTTGGTGTGTAGTATTGATACGAGAAATTGCGCTCACTCTGCTCGGGCCATTTTCTACATGAAAACACTTTTCTTAACATTCGTAAAAATTTCGAACTTGCTACGATCGCGCTTATTGTATTTATACTACTACTTTTAATATTAAAAGAAGTATACGCTACAATATAATATTTTTTGTGACTTGACCACGACTGTGTGACCTCCCCCTGGCGCCGAAGCTGGATCCGCCCTTGAATCGACCTCAATACCAAAAGCTATTTCATGTCCTTTTAATAACGTGTAATTCTAGACATAGGTTAGTCACATAATAGGTTCAAGATCCAGATGGAGGTAGGTACACGGAGGGTTTCCCTTTTTTTATCCTATAAACACTTTCCTTTGTTATTTTCTAGAAACTAACTTATTATGTGAAGGAGAATATTTTTTTGAAAGAATGTTACTAAGAATAGGCAGCCTTTTTTGGATTTTTAGGGGCTCTATAAAGAGGTCGTTCAACTAAAGAGTTATCACTAGCTAGTCATCTTGAAATAATTACATCTGTACTAATATTATAAAGCTGAAGAGTTTGTTTGTTTGTTTGTTTGAACGCGCTAATCTCAGGAACTACTGGTCCGATTTGAAAATTTCTTTCAGTGTTAGATAGCCCATTTATCGAGGAAGGCTATAGGCTACTTTTTATCCCGGTATGGGAAGTAGTTCCCACGGGATGCGGGTGAAACCGCTGGCAGAAGCTAGTATACAATATACCTACTTACAGTCGCATACAATATTATATCTATCTTTAGATTTGCTTAATAGAGATAAAAGCTCGACATTAACCGTGCTGGTTATGTATGTCAAATTCCGATCTTTGGTAGGTAAGTAAAACAACATCATCATCATCATCATCTTCCAAGCCTTTTTCCCAACTATGTTGGGGTCGGCTTCCAGTCTAACCGGATTCAACTGAGTACCAGTGCTTTACAAGGAGCGACTGCCTATCTGACCTCCTCAACCCAGTTACCCAGGCAACCCGATACCCCTTGGTTAGACTAAGTCAGACTTACTGGCTTCTGACTACCCGTAACGTCTGCCAAGGATGTTCAATGACAGCCGAGACCTACAGTTTAACGTGCCATCCGAAACACAGTAAAGTAAAACAACAGTTAGATAGAATACCTGGAAACGCCCGTTAGTAGACAAAACACATCACAAGCATGGAGAGAATAAAATCACCCAAAACAAAATCCATTTTTACCACAATTAGGGCTGCCATCTCGAATTTCGCCAAACCCGGACAAACATTAAAAAAACCCGGACATTTTGCGTAAATCGCATTTTTTCCCCGAACAAGTACGATTTTTTTTAAACAAAATAATACCTAATTTCGAATCCATTTTACTATTAACATATACTTAAATTCAATGAGGTGCTTCCTTACATGAAAAGTGTCCGGGTTTTCCCCGGACACTTCTTGAAACCCCGCCCGGACGGCCCCCGGACGGCCTCCAAACGAGGACAAATCCGGGGAAACTCGGACGGATGGCAGCCCTAACCACAATGGATGTTCGAAACCTCAAAAAGGCACATTCAGTCTTGCAACACCTGCACGATCGATATGCCCTTCGACTCCCTGTTTATGATAGCACATAAAACACCTATACAAACCTTTACAGAACTCAATAGTCTAACTTTACAACATTTTTATAACCGTGTTGAATGCCAAACCATTCGGAAAAGCCCTTTTTGACGGCGTTTTTATTATCTCGTCAATAGATGGCAGCACCTTATCACGCACTATTGTCGATGTAATTTCCACCAAGGGTAGACCGGTGGTAAAAATAAGCTGAAAAAACTATAAAATATAGATCAATTGGAGTCCGTTTTATAGTTGGTTTTTACTATCGAAAGGTGAACGGTTTTGGTTACAAAACCTAATGTAGTTTATAATGCACTAGACATTTTCCCGCGGTTTCGGTCACATCCCGTGGGAACTGCTGTCCTTACCGGGATAAAATATAGCCTATGTTACTGGGGAACTGTGTAAGCTACACTGAAAGCAACAGTGTTCAACAGTGAAATATTTTTTTTGTTAATCGATTTAGTAGTTTCGGAGTTTTTAGCGTACAAACAAACAATTTTTTTTCCGTTTTATAAATAATGGTACGGAACCCTTCGTGCGCGAGTCTGACTCGCACTTGGCCGGTTTTTACTTATAAGTGGTGTAACTAATACGATTTAATTATATGTGTATATAGACTAGGTACTATTGAAAACAAGTCAGTTATATAACGTAAACCCGTTAAAGCCATTTGATTTCATTACTTTTAAGGCTGCGGCTATTCCAAGATGAATATAGCTTTCCCGGTATATTGCAACATGAAACATGTTGCTCGCATTACCATATTGTAGCAAATTGTAGCCTTTGAGGTAGTACAGATTTACACAGAATATGAGCTGGCTAACTTAGCTAGCTTAAGGGCTTATTACACCTGACTAAATTCAGTCGTCTAATTAGGTTTGTTTAATTAGGTTTCTAAATTATTTAATGAAACCTACCTTTCTAAATGCGATTACATTTGTCTGAATTTAGTGACCGAATCATTTAGACGACTGAATTTAGTCAAGTGTAATAAGCCCTATAGTCATAAGCGTTTAGAGTAGCACTGCAGACTAAACAGTCGCCCGCAAGTTTGCAGTGTGTGTGTACTCTACTGTGTACTTGTAAAATGAGCGTGGCACCGTAGTGGGTAGTTAAAAAAATTGTGGTGGCACTGCTTAGTGGTAATCTATACTTCTATACTAATATTATAAAGCTGAAGAGTTTGTTTGATTGTTTGTTTGTTTGTTTGAACGCGCTAATCTCAGGAACTACTGGTCCGATTTGAAAATTTCTTTCAGTGTTAGATAGCCCATTTATCGAGGAAGGCTATAGGCTACTTTTTATCATGGTACGGGAAGTAGTTCCCACGGGATGCGGGTGAAACCGCTGGCAGAAGCTAGTACCATAAATATGACATATGGGTTCAGTTGAAGCTAGTTAAAAAAATGTATATTTTCGTTAGGTTCAGATTATTTTAACGTACCAATGTACGTTTTCCTCAATGGATTTGTAAGGGTCCTTGACTTTGCTGATAGCGACACGGGTCATGTCATTGGCATTTTACTAGATAACAGTTGCCATGCAAAGTGCTAAAATATACTAAAGTAAGTATCATGAGGTACGTTCAGGGAAAAAAATATTGTACTTTTACATTAAAAATAGCATAGTGTACTTTTTAATTTACAATAATCTCATCGAAACACTTTTAGCCATAAGAAAAATACTTTGAATAATTCACTGCACTAAAAAGCCTTATCCACAGCGCCATTTCCGAGACAACGTATAAAAAATGTAACCTTCTTCTACCATTTTAGAAAAGCCAAAAAAACTTCTTGTTTCTGATTTTTTAAAACTCCTAAATAGTGTCAAAATATCAAATAAATCATTTTGCACAACAGGCCCATTAAGCATCATGTCATTTAGACAAATACTTTTGTGAAAACTTTAGGTTTGTCATATGATGTGACCTCTGATACTTTAAATATGAAGTGTCCAAGCGCTGAAATACAAAAACCTTCTACTAAGAGACAAATGTTAAGTTTTATTAGCAAATTTTTTGATCCTTTGGGTTTGGTAGGTCCTATTTTGGTGCAAGCTAAATACTTAATGTGTAACACGGGAACAGGTTTGTACAGGTTCGCCGCCGCCGCCGTCAAGGCTACCTCATCGCACCACGCGAAACAAGTTGCCAGCTCGCTTTACGCATGACGGCTCCGTGTAGCATATACCTCTCTCTCGCTCTAATTTATGTACACCGTAATCTTGCCGCACTCTTCTACGCCCGCATCAAGGCCGGCGGCCGCTCGGTCTGCGCCACCGCCGCCGCCGGACTGCGCGCGCAAGTTTAGTCGAGTAACCGAGAGAGTCACGAACGGTACAGACGCTAGTCTGTTGTTTTCTCCGTTTAATTTTGTCCATCATTACTTATTTTGTTATAAATCAACACTTAAATTGGTCACAGTTTTGTTATCCAGTGCTTTTAAACGAAAATACAGTGATTACCTACGATATTTACAATCAACAATTAGTTTTATTTACTCACGCTAAAAAGTGGCGCCCAACGTGGGGCCGAACGTAGCCTACTTAGGAGTTGTTTTGGACCTAGATGAACCTAGAAGTGAAGTACCGTTGTAGGTATTAGGCTTTATTTCGCGAGTGTGCGTGCCGAATTCTCACTCTAGTGTTTTGTATTACCTAGGATACCTAACGCCTAAGACTGTTGCTGTTCGTAAGACTTTATTTAGTATTAGTGCTGAGTTTAGGTCTTGTAAACTGTGTAAATACATTTGTGTGGACCTTAATAAGTGTTTTTAAATTTTAACGTTAGTTTGTTGTTGACTGTAAGTTATTGTAAATATAGTTTAGGACATTAAAGACATTGTTTTGTGTATAGACTATTGACTGTGTTTCGTTTTATAACTGTGACCTGTGTTTTGTGACATTTACGTGACTCTTATTGACGAGTGAGCATATCGGTAGTTCGGTTGGTGTCTTGTGTGGTAGCCGCTTTGTTCAACCCGTGTTGGTTGTGCGGTACCACATCAACGGAGCCCGCGGTTGGGTTGCTGTCGAGATACCGACGCTGGAGCGCTGCGGCTGCGCTGCATTGTGACTGCGCGCACCTTAGACCTCGCGCTGCCACCGCTGCCGTAAAGGGAAGTAAACCTTTTGTTTGTGCCTTCTTATTACCGTCGGACTCAGGACTATTTAGTGTTATAATTGTGTTTGGACACTATTTTTATTATTGTGGACTTATAGTTTTTTTTGTCACAATAAGTAATTACTTTTATGGACACGTTGTAGTAGTGCGTTTTGTTAAAGACTTTTGATTATTATGTTTTATTGACTTTTGAACATTATTTATTCATTGTGTGTACTATTGTCGGACCGTGATAGTGCTTTTTAGGCTATATTATATCGTGTTGCGTGTAAGCTAAATTTCGTCATAATGGTGCTAACAAGATCTCGCGCGAATAGTCCCGGCCAGCGTTCTGACCCGGCGCCTGCTGGCGCTGACGCTGCTCAGAGTGGCCATGTGACGCCACCTGCGACTCAACAGCCTGTGTCACCCTCGGTGCATGAGGCACCCACACAGCTGTTCTCGCCGTCGTCTACGTCTACAATCACCATGACGGATTTTCATCTACAACAGTTAATAGCTGCGCTGCGTGTACCGACCCCGCCCGCTACTGCAAACGCTATGGGAGTTCACAACAACAATGCTAACTTTGCAAAATGCACTGCTCGTTTCGACGGAGCTCAGAACTCCGACGTTGTTGCGTTCATTGACGCAATTGAAATCTATAAAGAATGTGTCACCATCGAGGACAGTATTGCGTTACGAGGCCTTCCCATGCTACTCACCGGGTTGGCTGGCACATGGTGGCAGGGCGTCAAGCATTCTGTCGCGACCTGGAAGGAAGCAGTTCATATCCTACGTCAGACATTTGGTCCTCGTCTTCCGCCTCATAGGATATATAGAGAACTGTTCCGAGTTGAACAGTCGAGCGAGAGGACAGACGTATTTGTGTGCAAGGCAAGAGCCCTGATAGCTCAGCTGCCAGCTAATACGCTTCCAGAGAACCCTGTCCAATTGGACATGGTGTATGGCCTACTGCATCGGCGAATAAGAGAGAAGGTCTCTAGACAATCTTTCTCTTCTTTTTCGGAATTACTAGAAAAAGCGCGTGCAGTAGAGGATCTCATAGAGGAGGGCCATAAAACTACAACTCAAGGGCGACCCGTGGTAATACCTGCTCCAACTGCACCCAAGTCAGTTGAGACTACCCGCTCACCTCCGATGTCGTCTTCAACACCTACAAGTACGAGTTCCTCAGACAACACAACTACGAGGAATAGACCTCGTTGTGGGTACTGTAAAAAGTTTGGCCACGACAAAGAGTCGTGTAAGAAAATTCAGATGAAGAACTCAACCCCACCAGGGCCCAGAGTAGAGACTGGACCTAAGCAGGCAGCGCCTGTTGTATGTTTTGGCTGTGGGGCTCCGGGCGTCATCAGGTCGAACTGTGGGACCTGCAAGAGAGGAGACGATTCGTCAACGACAACACCGTTCCAGTCGATTGCTGCGATGGGCACGGCGCCGATAGATGCGCGTGCGCGGCCCATTGTTGCAGTGAACATTTGTGGAAGTAGTGGTCGCGTATTAGTCGATACTGGTGCAAAACTGTCAATAGCCAGTGAAAGCTTAACAAACGTTTTTTCTAAAAATAATGTAAAGTTAGTTAAGGCCTTCTTAGAAATTAAGTTAGCGGACGGCTCCGTTTCTGCGAGACATGTAGACACAGTTTCTGTAGACGTAGAGCTGCAAGGAGTCGTCATTCGTACACTTTTCGTAGTCTTACCTGGTGCCACTCATTCCCTTCTTGGGATGAATTTTATTAGAGATGCTGGCATGGTGCTGGATTTTAACCGTAATAGGTTTTCTATAGATGCAATTAATCGTAATAAGTACTTCCCGCTTGACTTTGAGAATGAGATTTCGCCTATAACGTGTTCCTCGGTATCCCTCCGTGAGAATGAGGGCAGTATGTTGTCTCCGCAAGAAAGAGAAGACCTTACGTCGTTACTGAGAGTGAACACCGACATCTTCGCACCAGGGGGAGCACCGACAACAATGGCATTACACCATATCGACACGGGGGACAGTGCGCCAGTTGCAGTCCCTCCATACAGGCTCAACCCACAGAAAAAGGAAATTGTTCGTACGGAGCTTGATAAAATGCTAGAAGATGAAATAATTGAAGAGGCAGAATCCGAGTGGGCTTCGCCGGTCGTGTTGGTTCCAAAGAAAAATGGAGAAACGCGCTTCTGCGTAGACTATCGTCGCTTGAACGCAGTGACTCGGACTGATAAATATCCTCTGCCTGCAATCGACGATATCTTGTCGTCAACTAAAGCTAACTGCGTGATGTCCACGATTGATTTGAAAGCAGGATACTGGCAAGTCGAAGTAGCTCCGGAAGATCGCCACAAGACCGCTTTTACGACGCCATTCGGGATGTTCCAATTCCGCCGAATGCCTTTTGGGCTCAAAAATTCTCCGGCGACATTCCAGCGCCTCATGGACCGCTTTAGGTCAGGGCTTAATGACGTATGCGTAGTGGCGTATCTTGATGACTTGTTGGTGGTGTCAGATAACATTGATTCCCATCTGCAAGATCTGCAAAAAGTTTTCGACAGACTACGCATTTTTGGACTTAGGGCTAATCGTGAAAAATGCGTTTTTGCCAGGGATCAAGTCAGCTACCTAGGACACATCATTTCTGGAAAGGGTATTCAGGCGGACCCTGAGAAAGTTCGAGCAGTCTTAGACATGGCGGAGCCTACGAATCTCAAACAGATGAGAACGTTTTTACAAACGTGCTCCTGGTTTAGGAAGTTTATACCCAACTTCTCAAATATTGCTCGAGCCCTGACGGAACTTACAAAGAAGAATGCAAGCTGGATCTGGGGTGAAGCTCAGATTCAAGCATTCAATACTCTGAAGGAAAAGCTTACATCTGCACCCATACTTCGTCAACCTGATTTCGAAGCTGCGTTTATAATACGCACGGATGCAAGTGCCTATGCTTTAGGTGCCGTCTTACTTCAGGGAAAAGATGCAAATGATGGGAGACCGATAGAATACGCTAGTAGATTGCTGTCCCCAGCTGAGCGCAACTACACAACCACAGAACGCGAGGCTCTCGCGGTGGTGTGGGCCCTGGATAAATTTAGGCCATATGTAGAGGGGGCAGCAATAAGAATTTGCACGGATCATCAGCCCTTGAGGTGGCTGATGTCACTTAAGACCCCTAGCGGTCGTCTTGCCAGGTGGGCAATGAAAATCCAGCAATATAATTTGAACCTGGAATATACTCCGGGGAAGAGCAATGTCATTGCCGACTCGTTGAGTCGTCCCGTTTTGTCTGGGCCTGAAATAGAAGAGACTTACGATTGTTGCCCTATTTCAGTGGACTTACCACATCGTACTCCTGGTGTACTCCGTGAGGCTCAGTTGGAAGATCCGGAGGTAATGAAAATTATAAAGGACTTCGAGAACGAAGATGACTTCACCCGCTGGACAGACCGGGGATATTATATGGCGCAAGGGGTGCTTTTCCGTGTAGACCCTGATGGTGATTCAGAAGAGCCACAATTAGTGGTTCCGCGGACTCTTAGAGAGGAGCTGATGAAAGAGCTTCACGAGGCCGCTACTGCTGGACACCTAGGTGTCGAACGAACCCTTAAGAAACTTAAAGAAAGATATTTCTTTCCTCAGATGCGTCGTTATGTTACGCAATATTTGAAATCGTGCGATCTATGTCAAGCCTTTAAGCCGACTAACGTTAAGCCAGCTGGTTTATTACAAACACCAGTTATGCACCAGAGGTTTGAGGTCCTCGCCATGGACTTGTTTGGCCCACTTCCGGAAGGAAACCAAGGCGAGAAGTGGATCTTCCTCGTCGAAGATGTCGCCACCAGATGGGTGGAAATATTTGCCCTCGACGAAGCCACCTCTGAGAAATGTGCTAAAGTCCTGATCGAAGAAGTTTTCTTGCGTTATGGCATACCACGGCGGATTATTAGCGATAATGGCACTCAATTCGTTTCTTCCGTCATGCAGAAAGCCATGTTGGCATTGGGGGTTAAGCAAAACCTAACACCTGTTTATCATCCACAAGCAAACCCTGCTGAGCGGAAGAATCGCGACATGAAGACCATGCTGGCCATCTTGGTAAATACTGACCATCAGGACTGGCCTAAAACTTTACCTGCGGTACGATTTGCCTTAAATACAGCTCACAATCAAGGGACTGAGCATACCGCAGCTTATTTAATGTTTGCTCGAGAACTCCGTTCTCCTATTGATGTTGCTAACGACATACGCGCAATAGTAGAAGCGGAAAACTATGTTCCGCAAATCACTCCCTACTTGAAGAATTTTGCTGAAACTCTGCAAGAAGTTCGTTGGAGACACGAGCATCAGCAGGACCTCAGAAAAGAAGTCGCTGATCGTAGTAGGAGGGAGGGACCTCATTTTAAGGAAGGTGACATGGTACTAGTCACACACCATTCCCAAAGTCAAGCAGCAAAGGGGATCACTAAGAAATTTGCTCCACGCCGAATAGGTCCTTTTAAAATAAACAAAATAGTTTCGCCTACCACTTATGAGATAGTAGACATTCAGGGCCGAGTTAAAGGAAGGTACCATGCCAGCCTACTGACTCCATACATAGGGGAGTCCGAATTGGTCGTCTCCAAGGCAAGGGGTAGGCCTAAGTCACAACCGGGTCGGTCTAGTGACTTAGAGGGGGAGGATGTAACACGGGAACAGGTTTGTACAGGTTCGCCGCCGCCGCCGTCAAGGCTACCTCATCGCACCACGCGAAACAAGTTGCCAGCTCGCTTTACGCATGACGGCTCCGTGTAGCATATACCTCTCTCTCGCTCTAATTTATGTACACCGTAATCTTGCCGCACTCTTCTACGCCCGCATCAAGGCCGGCGGCCGCTCGGTCTGCGCCACCGCCGCCGCCGGACTGCGCGCGCAAGTTTAGTCGAGTAACCGAGAGAGTCACGAACGGTACAGACGCTAGTCTGTTGTTTTCTCCGTTTAATTTTGTCCATCATTACTTATTTTGTTATAAATCAACACTTAAATTGGTCACAGTTTTGTTATCCAGTGCTTTTAAACGAAAATACAGTGATTACCTACGATATTTACAATCAACAATTAGTTTTATTTACTCACGCTAAAAATGCAACAAGTCTGGTTTGAAAAGTTAAAGTGGGATGATATTCTCCCTGATGCTTTAAATAAAAAATTTCTTCAATTTGTTGAAGGTTTGATGAATATGTCTTGTATATCTGTTCCTAGAAATATCAATGTATATTCACATAAAAGGCTAGAGTTAGTTGGCTATGCTGATGCATCCAATATTGCGCATGGGTGCTGCCTTTATTTGAGAGTAGTCAGAGATGATAACACTGTAAATGTTAACCTTTTGTGTTCCAAGTCTCGTATTAATCCTAAGGATAAAACATTAACTATTCCTAGGCTTGAGCTCAATAGTGCTTTGTTGTTAGCCAAGTTGGCAAGAAAGGTGCATGATACTTTAGCATTGAAATATAATGATATTCCTATTTACTTATATTTAGATTCAAAGATTGTTTTATCATGGCTTAAGATTGAGTCTGTAAAACTAACTGCTTATGTTGCTAATAGAATAGAAAAAATCAAGCAGTTATCAAAAGATGTACACTGGGGCTATGTCAGCACCAATGAGAATCCTGCTGATTGTTTATCTCGCGGTCTTAAACCAGATCAGTTAATAGGACACTCATTGTGGTTTCATGGTCCACAGTACTTGCAAAACAGTGAGTATGTTCATGATAATTCTCAGATAAATACTGATGTTTCTGATACATCTGAGCTCAATTTGATTTCTTCAACATGTAATACTTTAGTTAAATGTAAGGAAAATAATTTGTTTTATAGTTTCATAGAAAAATATTCTAATTTAAATAAAATGACTAGAATAATGGCTTATGTCAAACGTTTTGTATTTAATTGTAATAAACAGAATATTAAGAAAAGGCAGGGACATTTAACTCCTGAGGAGATGGCTCTTGCTTTGCATGACTTGATTAAAATTGATCAAAGCTCACATTTTGAAAATGAGTTGAAATGTTTGAAGTCAAAAGTTGATCTAAGTTCTTACTTAAGTGGTTTAAATCCTTGTGTTGATGGCTACGGCTTATTAAGAGTAGGTGGTCGCTTGCAAAATGCAAACCTCTCATTTCAGCAAAAGCATCCTATTATTTTGCCTAAAAAGTCAACTTTGACCAAACTTATCATTCTTAATGAACACATTCGCCTTAAGCATGCTGGGCAGAAGCTAATTCTTAGTAGTTTAAGCGAGCAATATTGGCTAATCAATGCTAGCAGAGAAGTAAAATCTGTGTTGCACAAGTGTGTATTATGTTTCAGATTTAAGGCTAAAGCTTCCAGTCAACTTATGGGTTCATTACCACTTGACAGAGTCAATATTACTCGTCCTTTTCAAATTGTAGGCACTGACTATGCAGGTCCTTTCAATGTTAAACAAACTAGAGTAAGAAATCCTGTTATAACCAAGGCTTATGTTGTTATTTTCATATGTTTTATTACCAAAGCAATTCACATAGAATTGGCGTCAGACATGACAACTAATACTTTCTTAGCTTGTTTAAAAAGGTTTATAAGCCGTAGAAATAAGCCTACAAAAATATATTGTGATAATGCTAGTTATTATAGAGGTGCTGATAATGTACTCAAAGATTTGCACAAGTTACTGAATTCCACAGATCATCAAAACAAGGTGTTTGATTATGGTTGTTCAGAGAGAATACAGTTTCAGTTTATTCCTTCATATTCCCCTGTATTTGGTGGCCTTTGGGAGGCAGGAGTAAAAAGCATTAAGTATCATATGAAACGTGTAATTACTCAGAGTGTACTTACTTATGAAGAACTGTACACAGTGTTAGTGCACATAGAAAGTATCTTAAATTCTAGACCATTAACTCCCATGTCAAGAGATTGTGATGACATGTCTTACCTGACACCTGCACATTTCCTTACTGGCTCACCATTGACTTCATATCCAGAGCTTAATTTAGCTGATGTAAATGTAGGGAGGCTTAGTTTTTGGAAACAATGTTCTCAAATGCAACAGCATTTTTGGAATCAATGGCATAAACAATATTTAGTTATGTTGCAGAGTCGGCCTAAATGGAAAACTCAATTACCTAATTTAGAAATAGGCAATATGGTATTGTTTAAGTCTGATAATGTATCTCCATTGAACTGGCCTGTAGGTAGAATTGTAAAGGTCATTCCAGGAAAAGATGATTTAGTTCGTGCCGTGGAGGTAAAAACTAGCAAAGGTCACATTGTAAGAACAAGTGTTATGAAAGTGTGTCCATTACCTATTGATTATAATTAATGTACCTACTCTTTATTTTTAAAGTAAGAATTACTCTTGAGTTTATTTTTAATAACTAATCCATTTGGGTATTTGTTTTAAATGTTATAATTTAACTAAAAGAGAGATATGTGCATTAATGGTGGTAACGATGAGTTTAGCTTGTGGCTGAGGCCCCAGCATGTTCATGACATATAAAACCTCATTGGAGGATGTATTTTATTTTTAATCTTTCTAAACTGTCAAGAACAAACAAAATGTATATCACTCTGAATACAAATTTTTCCTTGTGAGCACCGATTACAATATTCTTCTACAATATAACTAATTTTCACCTATTTACCATTGGAAAGCCTTTTTCTTTTATGTTCCCAAATTCAACACACCAGCGTGCTATCGAAGAAGTTGATATTTAACTTTGTGGGGAACAACAACGTATAAAAAATGTAACCTTCTTCTACCATTTTAGAAAAGCCAAAAAAACTTCTTGTTTCTGATTTTTTAAAATTATTTGTGATAATGTTTTAACCCACACATGAACTTTATCATAATAAAAGTTATGTTCTACCCACATTTATCCTACACCAACTGTGCTACCAAAATTATTCCCCAATGCATGACTCATCAAAATACCTACAAAAGTTAGTTATTTATCGTGCCGGCAATATTTTCTTATCATTATGCGGTAATTTATTATCTAAAGCCCCGTGCAGTGTGACGCAGGTGAATAAAATGACGAGTGGCGATGGCATAAGGGCTTATTCAGATGACACGCGCCGATCACGCACAGCACCCGTGCACGCGTTCTGCCCGTCTTAAACCCGCACACGCTCTGCATCCGCCTCGCACACGCCTCGCGCCCACATAAACTACTAGTGACTGGACTACTTCGTTCACTAGGCAAAGTGGCTTCCAGGTATCACAACGCGTACGCGGGGAGGGTGCAGAGCGCCGGCAGGGCGAGTGCAGGGTTGGCGCGAGGCGGGCGCGGGGCGTGCGCATGGCGTGCGCGTGTAGACCTTGTTAAATGCAATTTGAGATCTATTGATGCATTATAAGGCTCAAATTCTTATTTAACAAATTTCAATGCGAGTTGAACGCGGGTGGCGTGCGCTGGGCGTGCGCGTGTCGTGTGAACGCGCCCTAACGGAAAATCTCCTAAGCAAGTACTACCACAGTATCGACAAAATGCGAGTTTTTGATAAATATGTTAAGGAATCGGAACGCCTCATTAGTTCACTCTTAACTGAGCGTTTTGATTACGCCCACAGTATGTATTTGACCCATCCATTTTTTGTAAAACCAAAAATCGTTGACAAATGCCTTAAGAAACCCAAACGCCATGTTACTTCACTCAAAACTGAGCGTTTTAGTTATGATCCCCAAACGTATTTGACCAAGAAGGTGACGCTTACCACCTGGCTTATGGCATATCCGCTCATCTTTCGTTCCTCCGTGCAATGTGACGCAGGTGAATCTGTAACATCATCGCCCAATTACTCATGTGTTCGTGAAATATTATGTAAAACGTTTCCTGTAGGATGTAGATAATCGTGGTGTATTATGGGGGAAATAATGTGTTCACAACATATGCTATTTCTCCAGACATAACTTAGCATCTCAGGAGAGTTTGGAATGAAAAGTTTTGGTAAACAAGGCCAGTGTCTATATGTGACGCCAGAATATGTGTAGTACATACATGATTATCTAAAAGTAATTTGTTGATTACTATTTTGTTTATAAGTCTACTATCTTCCATCCGCGGTTTCAGACACTTTACGGGGAAACTTTTGCCCTTACTTGGACGAGAATAAAAAGTCTTTTGTTTTCCAGCTCTAGCTAATAAGTAGTGTTACTAACATGCCTTTTTTGCTCTACATAAGAGAAGAAGATGTGCTTATGACAACCACTGATAGTCACAGACTACTTCTCGTACAAGACATGAGAAATACTCAATCCAAAAATGTCAGACTATGAACCCAAAATCTTTTCTGACACTTGGCTAAACGATCTATCAGGACTGTTTCAGTACAAAACCGATCCCGTCTTACATGATTGATAGATTGATTGATTGAATCTGTTGCTTTATTAAAAGCTACACTGCAATCCAATTCGGATCGCTGCAAAACGCATCATCGAACGTCAGACAGTATTGACGTACGTTTAATAGAATTACTGCGAAATTGTAGTACTGTGACTAGTGAAATTGATAAGATCATTCCAATTAAATGGATAACCAGGCCAAATAGGCCATATTGGCCTTTGCTCAACAGAGGGACAATAATTCAGGTTAGTAATAAATTAGCAGTAACGTTTCTTAAGTTTTTAATCATACACTTTTGGCTTCAACCTCAAACACTTTTAGGATTAGAAGTCAATTCGTACAAATTTTACTTTAGGTTTTGCCCTCCATAGAATTACGTTTGCATGCAAGTTGCCCACAGAAAACTAGGTACATATATTTAAAAAAAAATCGCTATTCGCACTTTCGTGCGCATTGATAACTAACCCTGTATAAGTGTATAGGTACTATTTTAATATTCAAATAGCAAAGCTATTAATTTGACAATGTAAAAAAAATCTGCAAATCTAAAAATCTATAGTTTGTACCTACATTCGCAGGTAGATACCTACAGAAAACAGAACAATAAACAGCGTTCATAAATGCTTGGTATCAAAATTTAATTCCATTTTGCTGCCAAATACAATCGGAAACCTATTCATTGAAATGAAACGGGTATTTTCAATTTCCATAACGCTTTTACCATTATTGCCTACAATATTACAAAATGTTGTATAATAATTCATGCTTATCAATATGATAAAAACTTACTATTATAATTGAACTAAAATCGATTGAGTGTGTATCACTCACAATCGAGTGAGCTATTGACTACCTATATTATATACTAGCCGTTTTCCCGCGGTTTCACCCGCGTCCCGTGGGAGCTACTGTCCGCACCGGGATAAAATATAGCCTATGTTACTCGTAGAGATAATATAGCTTTCTAATGGTAAAAGAATATTTAAAATCGGTCCAGTAGTTTTTGAGTTTATCCATTACAACCAAACAAACAAAGTTTTCCTCTTTATAATATTAGTATATATATTGCCTGTTGGGCGAAAATCTTTTCTAAGACAGAGAGAAAAAGCTAGTCCTATTAGATCTTTAATTAAATAGTTTTCACCGTTTCTAGCTGTTATGCCTTCATAGAACATCACCTTGAACATCAACTTAGTCTGAAACCTAATTATAAAATAGATTATAAATAAACTGTCGAATAATGTGGGAGTAAGAAAAACTGTTTCCTGCGATACTTACAAAACGAAACGATTTGAAAATTACAAAAAAATAACCTATACATAGATACCTTTTCATAAAAGAGTAATAAACATTCAACTTTCATATTTGTAATATTAGTGTGATGTTCCGACGTGGTAACCTTTTCAAAGTGAAGGGAAATACTACAGAAGTGTTCGCGTGAAAGCCCCTGGGTTATACAATTTTCTCTTTGTATAAAACTTATGCTAAAGTTGCAATATCTGACACCTTGAGAAGTAAGAAAATAATATTCATAACGTACCTAATCTACAAACAGTTGGCACGAACTTAATTCTAACGGCCTAGACGCGTGTCATTCATTCATTCAGTCATAATTGACAATCACAATTTTGACCTATATCCAAAATGTGTTAACTTAAGAAAAGTTTAGAAAACAATGTTATTTTACGTAAATAATATGAAATGAATAAATTCTGGAACAAAACAAGAGGGTTTTCTGGGTCGGCGTGGCGTACACAATTACCAAAATTCCACGAAATGATTGGAAACAAGACAGCACAATCCTCAAAAAGAAAGCAATGCTTTTCTTTTGACATCATAAAAGCACTTTTTGGTGCAGAACTTTCGATAGCCACCTCTATAGCGAATTATACACTTTTCAAATATTCCACTTCGCTACATGAGAATATTGCATTTCAGTTGGCAATGTCATTATTTGAGTGTAGGACGGACACAACGCTCTATGCATGTGACCGCATAATATTTGCATGCAAAATGTACGCCGCTGTTCGGACGCTTTTGTAGTTCAAATTGCGTTGGCGCCAATATTATGTGGCAATATTTGGTTGCAATGATGGCCGTTTTAAGGACGTGGTTTGTGTGGACTTTGAAGAAGCTTGAGTTTATGTTACCTACTTTAATAAAGTTAGGCACAGTGTAAATACAAACAGAATTTTATTAAGTACGTAATGATAGATATCCCAAAGAAATGGTACAAATTTTTAAATTACAGTTGTGAAGTTACCTATTTATAGATAATAAGTTTGTAGACATATATTTAATTAAAATAATATAAATTTTAATTATGTGTTAATAAAAAATTGTGAAGGCGACAAAAAAGTCGATATTAATTTTGTCGTGAAGTCACTAAAATTCCATAATACTAAAAATATGGACTGCATACCTGAACCGTAACATACAAAGTCAACTTTTAGAAGCTATAAATTGTTAATTTTATCACACAAGTTAAGTGACCGGCGACTAACTTTACTACAAAGTCCTTTGAGGCTAATTTTAATGGAATTTTATCCACATTCTTAATGCAAGAGGTTTGAAGGTATATTTTTAAGGTACATACCCTAGGGGCAGGGTCCAAATTACTTATTAACTCACACGTCAAAGGCCAGAAAGTTCTAGTATTTTATTCAGGTAGACTGACAAGTTATTTTCTTAATTTAGGTAATGTAGGTGCATACTTATATGGAAAAATAAAAATGTAAAGTTTTGAGTTTTGTAAGCTAAAATAGAAATGGGCTTGAATTTTAATATTTGATGCTGTTCATTTTGCTACAGAGGTCACAAACGCAATTTCAGTAACTCAATTCCTTTGGATAAAATTATAGATGATGTTTCTAAAAAAACCGGCCAAGTGCGAGTCGGACTCGCACACGGAGGATTCTGTACCAGAGCAAAAATGAGCAAAAAAATCACGTTTTTTGTATGGGAGCCCCCCAAAATATTTATTTTATTCTAGTTTTCAGTATTTGTTGTTATAGTGGCAACAGAAATACATCATCTGTAAAAATTTCAACTCTCTAACTATCACGGTTCATAAGATACAGCCTGGTGACAGACGGACGGACGGACGGACGGACGGACGGACGGAGAGGAGCGAAAACAATAGGGTCCCGGCTTAATTTATTAGTTTCGAAAATTATAGCAAATACAGGACAACTAAACCACAAAATCGACATAAACAGTCTAACATTCCAGCACTAAACAACGATAAGTCGATATCGACAAACTCAAATTGAAAGCCGCACATTCCTATTGGTTTAGCTCTCGATTGCAGCCGAGAATCGAGTACTAAGTCGGGATATAATCCCGGACTCCTAGACGCTTTATATGGCTTATATGAGCTACGTTGGGATACATAATATCGGGTCTTCATGATATTGGTGAGTAGGAAACCCACAATGTAGCTCTTATTGTCATGCCGGCTAATATCAAACTATAATTTTTTATAAGGTATTAAAAAATACATATTGAATAGTGAGGTAAAATGGTGTATAGGAATGTTGGCAAGGGGAATGTTGACTCGGCACTTTGCACTGATTCTTTCTTTTTAAAGTTTGGTTCGTCACACTTTTGCTCGCTTATACTGATAGTTGTATATATTTGCTAGTACACAGCTAAATTGATGTAGACGGCCCATTTTCCAAATTATACTTACTAGGCATAAAACTACCTATAAACAATTTAAAAAAAAAAATCATTTATTCAAACTTGGCTGCAAGACTGCACTTTTTGAACGTCAGGAATTTACAAAAGACAGCCCCCAAAACTCCACCCTTCACCACTTCCTATGTGTTTTTGCTGGGAAGAAGTGGCGCAACAAACTCCCCAGCAACACATGTCTGTCTGTAGGTTAGAAGAACCTTAAACATTGTTTGATATGTACATTTGTATACAATGTAATTTGTATATTACAATAGAGGACAATATGCAATATTGACATAAAATTACAGTAAAAATGATTTATACACCACATGCTAGCTAGCACTCACCCTACATCTATACTCATTATTATTATTATATATTTATATATAATATTATAAAGCTAAAGAGTTTGTTTGTTTGATTGTTTGTTTGTTTGTTTGTTTGAACGCGCTAATCTCAGGAACTACTGGTCCGATTTGAAAAATTCTTTCAGTGTTAGATAGCTCATTTATCGAGGAAGGCTATAGGCTACTTTTTATCCCGGTACGGGAAGTAGTTCCCACGGGATGCGGGTGAAACCGCTGGCAGAAGCTAGTACCTTATATGTTTATTTTACAATTAGGTATTGTACCAAAACTTCAGCCGGTATAGTAAACAAAATATACCTAACTGTTGCCTTTTCCACTCGCACGAGATTGCCAGCTCAATAAATCCAATGAACATTCCACAGCGGCGTAATCGAGCGTAAAATGTATTGCCAGCACAAAAAGACAATTTTAATCCTGTTACTCTTGATTGTAAGGAATGGAGAATTTAAAAAAGAAAAGAATATTTGAAAAAAAAGAACGAGTAATTTTAAATTGGATTGGATAATTGAATTATCATTAAACTCCTGTCCCCAGAAAATTGAGGTCGACACGGAATATGTTTTCCATACTTCTATGTCTGGGCGTCATCTCATAAGTAACATCTATACTAATATTATAAAGCTGAAGAGTTTGTTTGTTTGTTTGTTTGAACGCGCTAATCTCAGGAACTACTGGTCCGATTTGAAAATTTCTTTCAGTGTTAGATAGCCCATTTATCGAGGAAGGCTATAAGCTACTTTTTATCCCGGTACGGGAAGTAGTTCCCACGGGATGCGGGTGAAACCGCTGGCAGAAGCTAGTACTAGATAAACAGTGTGATCTGATTGAAATAGGTACGATTATTGACATCATTTCTATCATTCTTGAAATGCGGATGAAACCGCAGGATACATCTAATATTATAACAAACGCTATCATTTTAACTTCTACGTAGGAACTTCTAGAAAGACTCGAAACTTTGCAACTGCTTGCAACTACGCACCAAACTGCATACAAACAGCTTTTTGGGGCTTATCCAAATGAGTACAAAGTGCCATCTTATCTGAAATTCAAATATTGAAGACGACAAGTAAGTTCTTGTGTAACTGATTATAAAATAATGTTCAGTATTTTACAGCATTTAAATACACAATACTCAATACTACACATAAGATGCCTAACAAAATTACAAAAATTATATCTCTTCCAATCCAAGAAAACATTTGTCTCTGTTCAGACTTCTTGGTCGTTTCCTCATTTCTTTATTTTTAATTTTTCCTGCCATGACGGGTTTCGCTTTTGTTTTCACTTCTCTTTGGGAAAGTCAAATATTTGGTATCGCCCGCGGTTCGTCGCGCGATACAAATAAGAAAAACCCATAAAAGCCTCGCTAGAAGTGCTGTCTGTTAGTGCCTCGATCACCCGGACTCGTGAAAAGACAATACGAAGCAAGTGCGGAGAAAGTGTCTCGCTGGCCGGCCGGCATTCGAGTGCCCCGTCGTCGGCAGACTGCCTTCCTGTCCACTTCCCTGTTTCCCAGGTAAGTTTGCCTTTTTCACTCATATTGAGGGTTACGGGGTTTCAGCGGGGACTTCAACGGAGTTTGCAGTAACGCCAGCAATTTCTCCAGCGAGGTTCATCCAGTCTCTGAAAACGAAAAATGTTTACATACACAGATCCAAACTCTATAATCAAACAGAACTTTTCTAAGAAAACTCGTCAAGTTCAACACGCAGTCGCAATCAAGACCTAAGAATAAATTCTAATTAAAACCTTACGAGTTAGGGTAACATGGGTAACATCAAAGAGGGAGAAGGGGTAAAGGGTCAGTCGCACTGTATATAGAAACGATTACCGAGTTTGTCGGTTCGCGAGTTCCCTGTGAACTGTTGTTGGTTTCCAATGTGCAAGTTAGGAGAGACGAGAGACAAAGAAAAATGTTTAGGTACCAATGGATCGTAGAAGTTATGAATGTGAATATATCTCTGTCTGTTCGTCGCGCCTTCTCGCTGAATACTGAAGCAACTTTAATGAAATTTGGTACACCTTCCTCGATAAATAGTCTGTCTAATACTGAAAAATTTTACAAATCAGCGAAGAATTACATGATATTAACGTGTTCAGACAAGGAATGTTTTTCAACTTTATAAAATGAGTGTTGATTTATAGATTTCCTACAATCGTTAGAGAGAAGGGATTCTTATGTTTACAACCATATTATTAAGTTACAATTTCGAAAACAATTTGTACCGCAAAACATTCGTAAATGTATCAAAATCCACTATAATCTTTCAACATAGACCACACGTGAATTCAAGTACATTCGAAGCTGAGAATAGTTTCAGAACAATATTTAAAGTTGGACGTATAACTGGTTATCAAGTAGGACGTATGTACTGAAGACGTAGTTCAACTTTATTCTATTATTTCTTTCAGTATCTACTTGTGAAAGTATGAATCTCATATTGATTTAGTTCTAGTATTCTCATGTCTTATGTAAGTACCTACTTATTGCAATACATTCGAACTAACCACACTTATTTCAAAACACACAACATATTTGTTTACTTTTTCGCTTTCACGATGTAACAGCTGAACTGATTCAGATATATTTTGGCATGGAGATAGATAGAACAACAGTGGAGAAAGGAAGAAAATCTCCCTTTCTTCCGTGGTTGAATACAGGCTACTTTTTATCTAGCTCCAAGTTAGCAGATTCCTCAAAATACAGACAAAGTCGCTTTTGAAATCTAGTACAAAATAATCACAGTTCGGCAAACAATCCAATCGAAGTTCACAAACAATTCAATCGAAGTCCACCAACATCTTCTTATTTCTCATACTTCTAATTATAGCCCGTCTTAACTACTAATTAGTAATTATCTCACCTGTAAGCATAGACTCGGCTCTCGTCTCAAAAGGGGTCGTTTAAATGCTAATGATAGTCTACTGTTTCATCTCAACACTGCTTAAGAGCGCGCACACTAGGTACAAACTTTTAGTCGGCCGACTAACGGCCCGTTTGGTAGGAAATAAAATGATTTTAGAAAATCGTGAATTCAATCAAAGTTTTTAGTCGGTCTGATTACCGAACAAAAAAAAAAGTTAAAAAGTCATTTATTAACCTCTTGAGCGCCGCTAATTAGAGAACAATAGAAAATCCATTGTGTCTCGCGTAGATCTGCGCACAACATAGAAGGGGTTAAGAGGAGGCTGAAAATCAGCACTTGAAGGTCACAAAAGACAGTCCCCCAAAACGCCGGCCCTTCCAACACTTCCTATGTGTTTTTAATTTCCTAGATCGTTTTTACGTGTGTACTTCCATTCATCTTCATACAGATTTATGAGCCCAACCCAACTATCGGCCAGCTAAAAATTTGTAGTGTGCGCACGCTCTAATGAATTCTGACTGGAGTAATAGAGAATTAAGCTGTGCTGACGAGGTTTAAGCTAAGAATCTATTAATATTGGGATTTGAAGCGATCTTGCTAATTATTTTGGGAATATTTTGTTAAGGTTTTCTAGATTAGTAAAGGAAAGTTAACAATATTTCTAAGATGTTACTGAAGTGCTGGTACTTTAAATATTCTATGTCATTTAATAAAAATTTAAAAAATATATATGTATTTGAAAATATTTGTGTGTTTGCCAGATTGTTTAATTTGTATCTACTGTTTTACCACAGCATTTATTTTATTATCTCTAATTATATGTGTCGACTGAATGAACATACATAATTTTGAATTTAATAAGTTCTCATCATTTAACCATTCTTTCAATCAAAACAGTGTCAACAAACAAAATGCCAATCAACAAAAAGTATTTTCTATATTCGTAAGTTCTGTGTAATTCCAACGACTGCAGACTCGGAGACCGATCGAATAAACCCACGTGTCTAGACTAAAATTTAATGATCTACAGTAAATAGCAACTTCGACTGTCATTGTTCCACCGAGAGCATTGAACCAACTGGAAACGTTCATTAAGCTAACAGCTAAGGAGTGGAATTCCCGAGTCACGCACACCTGAGGAGACGAATTCCCTGTCTGAGTCTGTGTTCCCGTCAACTACAACCTGGGGGTCTAGTCTTCGGCCACATCGTCGCTTACCGTCAGGTGAGATAGTGGTCAAGCGCGAGCCTATTGAAATGTTACCGGCGTGCTTATACAGTTTGTCAAGTTAAATATTTAATGTTGATTGAGATTTTACAGATTAGAGTAGCTTGATGAGCTGGCTTCTGTACATTGGGTGCTTCAAGCTTATGCTTATGTTTTTTTATATTAGTTTCTTTGAATTGTCCACTTCGGTTAGATTAGCTGACTTTTTCGCATAGATATTTGGGTTGATGGCATCTCCAGCTGGTTAAAGTTCTTAGCTGCTAAAATAACTGCAATTGGAAGCATACTTCATTTATTTTCTGCATTAATGCAGTTTGCCAGCAAATTAGCTTTTATGATTCCACTTCCAATGGTTATTTAAGTCTTCGTGCAATTTTGGGAAATAAGTCACCGTTTGATGGGTATATAATTTTATGAAGCTATACTTATATAACAAAGAAAACATTTTTTTTGTTTGCTTCTTTGTTTGTGCCCTGTACTAGGAAACTGAAAAACCTGATTTGAAAAATTAACTCACGTTGAGTGTCACGGTGAGTTGAATTGACGATTTGAAAGCTAGTATTTCCGATATTTTATCCCGGTATGAGCAGTAGTTCCCACGCGGGTTAATCTTCGGGAAAACGGCTAGTAGAATCTATACTAATAATATTATAAAGCTGAAGAGTTTGTTTGTTTGTTTGTTTGAACGCGCTAATCTCAGGAACTACTGGTCCGATTTGAAAAATTCTTTCAGTGTTAGATAGCCCATTTATCGAGGAAGGCTATAGGCTATTTTTTATCCGGGTTCGTGCAGAGGTTCCCACGGGATGCGGGTGAAACCGCTGGCAGAAGCCAGTTTTATTATATTTTCATAATTTTTTGTCACATCAGCATAACCCACGCTTGTTATTTCTTCTTTCAAAAGTCCAGGTGCATTTAACAAGAACATAATTGAGATTTTCATCGTATATTTTATAGCCTGAGGGCAAAGAAACCCTTGATATTACCTTTCAAGTATTAAAAAAGTATGAATTTCAAAGGAAAACTTAGGAACGATCCTCTTTCACAAAGACTTGATTGCGCTTGCATTTTTAAAGTCTGCGTTGCAAGGGAGTATAGAATTAAATTCCACTAAAATAAAACTTAATAACAGACAACAAAAACTTTTATATTAAACTACCGTTAATGACCAAAGCTATAACATATGTATTAACATGGCTATACGATACATAAAGAATATTATATTGTTTCTATCTATATTTCCCGTATCAGAATCAAAACGAGCCTTTACCTGTTATGTAATTCAGATGTGAATATTTACTTGAAAGCAGTGTTGGGCAAAATTTAGTTAACTAATGATTGATGACTAATGATTGAATGTGTTAGTCATGATTGAAGACTAATGATTATTTAGTTTAATCACGAGGTGATGACTAACGATTGATTAGTTTTAATCTTAATCAAATAATCATGATTATTTATTTATGATTGATACTTTTAATACCGGGTAAAGTAAAATATTTTTCTGCATCTTAAAAAAATACTGAATTGCACACAAAACGTTACTGGAGGTTAGGTTAGAGTTTAGTGTTTTAATGTAAAATTCAGTATTTTTTGGTGGTCAGATAAATACATGCCCCGGTAAAATACTCAAAATCAATCGTTTGATACAGGGTGTAAGGTACAGCCCCTGAAAACTGAAACCATGGACTCAGACAATCCTCCTGAGCAAAGTCCACAAAGAAATTATTCTCGGAAATTAAAAGAATTTTTGACATCTCCTCCATACAAAATTGGCTGCCGAGTCGCATATTTTGTATGCAGTCATATTTTTTTTTCATTTCCGAACCTAATTCCTTCAGTACTTTACTCAAGATGATGGTCTGAGACTTCGGTCAGCTGATCCTTACACCCTGTATGTGTAGTGTACCAACACCTGTGCATCGAGCTTAGTCATACATTCATGATTAAAACTAATGATTGATGATTTGCGATTAACGAATTTAATCATGACTAATGATTGATCTCGTTAGTTATGATTAAATTAGTCATGACTAAATTAATCATGATTAGATCAATCATGATTGATCAATTGATTGAATAAATTAGTATGTCACTTCTGTAGTTTTTTATTTAAATTTTACACAAATGTACACACTATATATATATACAAACTTAAACTACTTATCTTTATACAGAACTAAAAATAAAATACTATATACAAAATATATATAAACATAAAACATAATATAAAAGGGCACCGATCAGGCGTCGAAGTATTCCTCCACATCACTGTCCTCCGGAAACGTGCCCAGAAGACTGGCTGCATTGCCACGTTGAATGGCAATGCTAATTCTTTGTCCAAAGAATAAGCCAGCCCTCTGGTCACGCGAAGCGTCGACAAGCCTTTTCGCGATGTCCTTGTAAAGTAACCGCGAACTCGGGCCCCACGGTCCGAGCGTTTGGGCAAATCAACTAATTTCCATAAATTAGTTGATTTGCCCAACACTGCTTGAAAGCTATATATTACTCCTAAGTTATTCTCAACTCTTTTTATTTCTGGACTCTTATCCCCCACACTGAGAGACATTTAATGATTACTTAAGTCACTCCTTAGTGACGAATTGTCAAAGAAATCCTTCACTAAAGCTTGGGTTTCCTAGGAAAGCGGTGCCGTCACATAGCGGCCGTAATATTACGGACGCAAATAGACGGTCGTCTTTACGGTGATGACATGTGGAAAGTTCCACGGCCGTTTTAACACACCGTCATAAACTTTTTGTTAGTTGTGTTATACTTACTAACCTGTTTTATTTAATATTTCTCAAATTTCACGACACCAATTCTGTTTTAGTTGACTTTTTCTATAATCTTTACTTTTTATATTATTTATTGCTTCTTGGTTACGAACGAAATCTATTAAAATTTCGTCGTCTTTGCTGCTCCAAGAGTTGGAACTCATATTTGACGTTGTTCCGAAAAAAAAAACACAAATACGTATTAAAAAAGCTTCACCGCTTTCAATAAAACGTTCACCAAACTATCTGACACCGTCAAGACGGCCGTCATGCAAATGGCTTTTTGAAGTTACGGCGTCAGTTACCGCTCTCTAGGAAACCTCCCCATTTTGTTTACATAGACAACGTTCTAGTGACGTCATTCACCGCTGTATTACGGCCGCTACATGCCGGCCGGCACCGCTTGCCTAGGAAAACAAAGCTTAAGGAATGGCTTATGTAACCATTAAATGTCGCTGAGTGTGTCCATATGACCTTTTTGATTTAAGTTTCCTAAAATAACAAAATCTATCAAAGTCTATCCAGCTTCATCACTGACAGCTAAATGTCCAAAATACTTCGAAAACTCGTCTCTGTGACTACCAATTTGTCATATCTGCGCTCACTTCGTAACTTCAAAGAGAAAATTTTAAGATAATATTAACTTGTAATCTCGGAAACATCGTCAACCATTTTGGGTTTCACTTCTTGATTGGAAGGTATTATTTTGTTATGCTACTGATCTTTTGTCTTTACATGAATATAAGACGCTATATCTATACTAATATTATAAAGCTGAAGAGTTTGTTTATTTGTTTGTATGTGTGTTTGTTTGTTTGTTTGAACGCGCTAATCTCAGGAACTACTGGTCCGATTTGAAAATTTATTTCAGTATTAGATAGCCCATTTATCGAGGAAGGCTATAGGCTACTTTTTATCCCGGTACGGGAAGTAGTTCCCACGGGATGCGGGTGAAACCGCTGGCAGAAGCTAGTGTAAGATATGTATAATTAGTAAATATTGTGCGATCCTGTTTAATCAAAAATACTTTGTTACTCTTTTTAGTTGCTCCACATTGATCTGTTTTGTGCGAGTGAATGAAGCATATTAAATACTCTTGATACTATAACGTGCAAAACTACTTCATATTTTATGTCATGTATTGTTTATCATTTGTTTGTCCTTCCGTAAAAAACCTAACAATATTAGGAAAGACAAAAAGAACAGCAATTCTGCTGATTACATATTTTTCCCAGGGTCACACATTCCGATCAGAAGGACTCCCTATGTAGGTACCATTATCTTGGCAAACTTCGTAAGTACAATCCTTGACATACTACTTACAAGCAACAAACAAGCAAGCTAGGAACTCGAGAATTCTTGCTTCAAAAATATGGCGGGACAAACAGAGAAAAGTGCCTATGTCTATATATTTTCGACTAGCCATTTTCCCGCGGTTTCACCGGCGTCTCGTGGGAAATACTACCCATACCGGAATAAAATATAGCCTATGTTACTCGGGAAGAGTGAACCTTTCCAATAGTGAAAAAAAAAAGCATTCTAGAGCCTTTAGTTAGAGTACATACAAACAAACAAAATAAGGTTTCTCCTTTGTTATAGGTACCTATTAATATAGAAGATACAGTGTATTGGAGTATCCTGTTATCCTGTATTGATTTTCTAAGTTAATGTGAAAACATAAATAAGGCTGAGGTTTTAAGGCTGACCTTGCTTATGTTTTGTAAGCAAGCGATATCACAAAATACTATCATATTTGTTAGGTTATTTCTAATACCTACATAATACAATTGGATTATTGGACGGGTGATTTTTAAGGCGTGCCATGGAACTTGAAATGGTAGATTATTTTGTAGCAACTAAGATTGTAAACTGCACTGGTTATTCGAACACTAATTAGGCCTAGTGGGTAAAGGACCAACCTCTCAAGTATGAGGGCGCGGGTTCGATCCCAGGTCAGGCAAGTACCTATGCAACTTTTCTAAGTTTGTATGTACTTTCTAAGTATATCTTAGACACCATTGACTGTGTTTCGGATGGCACGTTAAACTGTAGGTCCCGGCTGTCATTGAACATCCTTGGCAGTCGTTACGGGTAGTCAGAAGCCAGTAAGTCTGACACCAGTCTAACCAAGGGGTATCGGGTTGCCCGGGTAACTGGGTTGAGGAGGTCAGATAGGCAGTCGCTTCTTGTAAAGCACTGGTACTCAGCTGAATCCGGTGAGACTGGAAGCCGACCCCAACATAGTTGGGAAAAAGGCTCGGAGGATGATGAATTAAAGACAGTCTCATTTCTTTGGCACGACAAAGATACAACGATGGCGCAAAATAATTTATACCTATTTATAGCGAAATGTTGTGTCTGGTAGGATGTCGATTTAGGATACCCGCACACTGAAAACTTTTAGTCACACTATAGTTTTTTTAGTCACAAAGATCAGGTATTTAACCGGTATCATACCGACTGTAAACTTTGATCGAAATTTTCTTTAAAAAATATTTGGCAACCATCAGGTCGACTGGTGGCCGATTGTTTAGTCTGCCGTGTGCGGGTACAAAATATATATTAATATACTGTTTATATTTTTAAAGAAAAATGCAGTAATTTTATTTCGCATCGACTTAGCCAGAAACGGTTTGCTGACGTCCTCAAAAGCAGCCGTTGGAACTTTTTGATCCTTTTTCTCAAAAGTCTATCTAAACCTTTAGGAATATAATCCGTACCTTTTTCATGCTTCAGTTAACTAAGAGCTCGGTAAATTCCAACCCACCTCTTACTTATCTTACCTATCCTCTCTAGTAAAGATGCTCATACTTTGTGACGTCAGAGAGTATTTTAGAAGAACATCGTGACTTGCATGCTGTATATAAAAATATAGATTTATGCAAGCTAGTGGTTTCATTCACCTATGTCCCGAGGCAACGAAATTGTTCCCGTAACTGGACATTAAGTAGGCAATTCCCGTGTTATATGTATATAACAATTTTAATTGATTTATTGCGTTTTTAGGAGAACCTGTCTCTCTGTTGTTTGCAATAACATTAAATGTTAATATGAATCAACGGTAGATAGGTCGTAGGAATCCACCATTAGCCTTTTTAGTTTCGTACAAAAACGAACATCTAGTAGATATCACGTATCTATGAGATTAAAGTATATTTCCCTTATGATATAGGTAGTGAAACCACGAATGATAAAAATACCAAAATTATATTTCCCTTCTCATATAGTGAGAACACGGCCTTATATTCACCGATTTACAAAACAAATAAAATTGATACCACAATAGAGAATCCTATCTGCATTTTAACATTTTGCACAAAATGAAAACTGAATTGAACCGTTCAATTCAATTTAGGAAAGCAACAATGTAGTAAAATGCAGTTTATGATCGTCTCAATATTATTGTTCACTGCAGACTTTTGCTTGATTAAAATACCTACAGCTGATTTCAATAAATAACTTAATAATGAAATTTTAAATTAAACTGCAGAAGAAGTTGTAATGATACAAATTTTAATATTTGTCAACGCAGCTACGGTTCTCGAAAAACTTAATATTCGTTGACAAAAAAAACATAATCAACTTACATAGAAAAATATGTATTGATTCAAGATGAAAAGTGAATCATTAAGTACATACGTCAGGAGCGTAACAGACGTAAACGGAATGTCAAAAATCAAATCTCTAAATCAAAAACAATCAAAAATCTAAATGTCTTTTCTGACATCCTTTCCTCTTATAACTTAAACCAAGCACACATAACCGTAATAGGGGAAGATTCCTCCCCTGCTGTACTAAACCCACCCTTATCTGTCCCCGTAACTTAGCTCTTCACATTTGATATTCCAGTCACTCGTCAAAATCAATGCATCCCCCACCATAGAGTAAAAAGATGACCAGAGATGCCATAGTGCAGGTAGGTCAGGCGCCTTCTTCTAGGTCAAATGCGAACCGTGGGCATAACCAAAACGGTCAGTTACGAGTGAACTATTGAGGCGTAGAAGTTCTTTGAGGGATCCGTCAACGATTTTTGGTATTGCAAAAAATACTCGAGGCTAAAAAGGCGTTTATGAGCGAAGACAGTAACGTTCCTCGCCTCCCGCACGGCGCACACCCGCATTTTGGTACGCTACTTTCTTAACTTAGGAGATTTTCTTGTATGGCACCTCTGCTTGTCATTTTGGTGTCCATGATTCCACTCTCCCCAGTGTTCACAGGGGTCCCGCAAGGCAGCATGTTTGGTCCAACGCTTATTATCGTACTAACCGCTGTGACAAGACTTTGCACTCAAGTGTATTGAGTTTGTATGACGTGTTAATATTGTTGTGTAGCTATAGGTCAGTGACCTGTCCTCTTTTGCTATTTTCAGTAAGTGATAGTTCGTGTTAGTTGGAAAAAGGATTATCTTGAATAAGTTTGCTTTTGTTGGTGAGTGCAAAAAGTAATTTTAGATGCTATTGAGTTCAAGGTGAAGAAACTAGATTAGATAGAAGTAGCTCATATAATAAGAAAAAACCTAAAATATGTCCTTGGTGGTACTTTATACCAAAAATAATATCAACTAATGTACTCTAACAGGGCTCTCACACTAGGGGAATTTGTGCGATTCCGAACGGCAAAACATCTGCCGGTGGTTGTCAATTGTTTGCTGTCGAGCGTATACGCGCCATTAGAACGATACCCTGCGGAAAATCCGCTAGTGTTATATCGCTGTTTATTTAATAATAATGGCTTCCAAGGCTGGCAGCTGTTCTCATATAAGGAGATCAGCCAGCTGAGCAGGACATATTATAATGCACTCACTATTCCTTCACTCTCATGCCCGATGGGACGGCAATCCGACACGAGCGCAGGACCGACATTAACGTGCTCTCCGAAGCACGGAAAGTCGCTGGTAATTTAAGTGTCTACCGCCATGACCCATTATGAAAATAAGGACGTGAACAAACTAATGTATTTTCATTGTACTATAAAAATCGTAATTGTTGTTTATAGATCAATTATCTCTCATTGTCTAGTGTAATGGACGCACGGAGACCATGAGTTCCTATCATCATTAATTTTCTCAGATTATAAAGAAGGCTTTTTCGAGTCAATGGCCTATCACAAAGAAGTTTATACAATAGAGTTTTTCGATGATGAAGTGAAAAATACTGAGATAAGAAATTTTTCGGGAGAATTTTCTGATCTTCCGGAATATTAAATTTTATTCGTATGAAAGTCTGTCAAATATCATGTTGAAAACAGCATCAAATCGGTTCAGCCAAACGTGTTAGAATCCCTTTTTTGAAGTCGGTTAAAAACCAAACAGAAATATTATAAGTAGGTAGGTATGAGTATGACAATAAAATAAGTTCACAATAATGAGTGGACAATGCAATTAATTTCTACCAATGAGTGTGAAACGAGCTCTTAATTTATTGACTGTTACTGTTACTGTTACAGCCTTTTTTTTATCGTCCCACTGCTGGGCACAGGCCTCCTCTCACACGGAGAAGGATTGAGCATTAATCACCACGCTTGCTCAATTTATTGACGACAATACTTAAAACTTAATTATCGTATTGAGCTTTAATTATGACCATCAATAATACTTCGACAGAGTTTACATATAATTAAGTAGGTAAAATAAATTTGTCCTCATCCTTCTGAATCCAAAAAGTGATAGATCCTGCAGTAGTATTCAAATATAGATTAACTAAAGTAGATCAGATATATAGCGACTAATTAATTAAACAGTCTCACACAAAAAACTAAGCAATACCGCAGTACAGAGGTAGTTCATCAAAGCAGAATAATGGCGTCCACGGCCGATTTCGGCCACGGCGGCTGTTCTCATTTAAGGAGATCAGCCAGCTGCGCAGGACATATTATAGTGCACGAGCATTTGCGCAGACACAGGTGCACTCCCTATTCCTTCACTCTCATAACCCGATGGGACGGCAATCCGACACGACCGGAAAGAGATGAGGCGCAGGACCGACATTTACGCGCTCTCCGATGCACGGGTGAATCAATCACCAACTTCCAGACTACGGGCTGCTTTGTGAAAGTTTAAGAAAACCCACAAAGCGATTTTGGCCCGACCCGGGAATCGAACCCGAGACCTCGAGCACAGCAGCCGCGCTTGCGACCACTAGACCAACGAGGCAGTCAAAGCAGAATAGAGAGAGGTCAAACGAAAGTAAATAAATTCTAATTAAAATAACACCTAATAAAATGCAGAAAAAGTAATAATTATTATCTATTCCATGACTTATTAAACGTAGCCGAGTTAATTATAACAAACGTTTCTCTCTTTATTAAGTCTGTTTTCAGGAGATCTCTGTAACTTAGCAGTGAATTAATTTATGAAAAAACAATTAACTGAATCAGAGCTGCTTTGGAATTTATTGTTATTTTATCGTGAAATATTGTTTTATTAGCTCCACATAAGTTAGATATTTCTAAACGCTAAATATAATGTTTGGCTGTTTATTCTTACATTTTATTATTAAGTACGTTAAGGCGATGAATTGGTAAACAATAATTCCATAACCGGCACGCGCACCTAAGGCGCCAAAAGGGGTCGGAGCGTCTGAGCGGGGCGAGGATAACAATACGCGCGCTAGCTTATAACTAAAAGTCGTAAGCGACAAAATGGTTTTGTAATTTTATTACTTAGAAATGATAATTTGATAAAAAATCCTTCTACAAGTTTAAAGATTATGTATATGTCACCGTAAGATTACAAACATCGTTAGATTACAATCTATCTCGAGAGATTGTAAACTGTCGAATTATTGTAAACCGTAACATCTGATTGCAATTTAACGTATTATTTTTCGCTATATTATAATCTATCAATGTAAAGCGGTCAAATTGTCAACTGGCGCAGAACGGAATGCATCTTGCGCGCTGATTGGTAGAACGTAATGTGCCCCCGCCGCTCCGGCATTCGCCATTTTGTTTGTTTATTTCGTTTGTTGTCGATTGTGTAAACAACTGTGTTTTCGTGATTATAAATTGATTTCCTGTTGAAAATAACTTATATCTTTAGAATTAGTTATATAAAAGTGTTGAGGATGTAAAATTTATCTGTGATTAACCAAAGAAAAGCAGTTTGAACGATAAACCAACAAATTAGTGTTAGTTTCCGAACATAACCTAAATTACATTAATTTCTCGTGTTTTAATATTTGTATATGCGTGGAAACTTACGTGTTCTCATTAAATAATATTAGCCATGTCGGATATTGAGCCTGGTCAACAAAATAACTCAGAAAAAAAATTATATTGTTAATCCGAACGAATTTACCATAGAGCTACAAAAATATTACAGTGGGCATAATGAAAATAGTAAAAAATTAGAGTGGACAAATCAAAGAATACAAAATATAATTTTGTTAGATGAGTACAGATTGTCCAATTTAAATTGTTTGAGGACAAAATTAAGTACCCTTTTTTATATAAGAGGCTTTTATTTTTTTTTAATATTTGTTTGTGTTTGAAGACAAACTACCTAATTGTTTTGTTTTTTTTTATAAAGTTTCTTATAATTTTCCAATTTCAATTTGTGTTTGAAGAATAAATATTTCGTTACAATTTGTTCCCTCCATATATCAGGAATATTAATTACATACTCGTACTAAATAATAAATACTTGAAGAATTTTTGAAGAGCATTTATTTTATTTAACTGACACCTCTATTTCATTCCTAACTCTACGGGAACTCCATGGGAACAGAACGGCTGGTCGTGATTGGTCGATCTTACAAAAAGACTGACCAATCAGGGAGAGCTTTCGGACAGTTGACAATTTGACAATTTCTCATCGATAGATTATAATATAGCGAAAAATAATGCGTTAAATTGCAATCAGATGTTACGGTTCACAATAATTCGACAGTTTACAATCTCTCGAGATAGATTGTAATCTAACGATGTTTGTAATCTTACGGTGACATATATACTCAACTACTAAAAAAGTTAAGAGGCTTAAATCGGTCCCGTTTGCCCATAATATGTGAATCTCTTTTTAAAAAGAGGTATGTTTGATATATTTTTCTCTGTTATAAAAGTAACCTAATCATGTTTTGAAGTCTAACAAAACAAGGTTTTTATCATGAACTTTCAGGTAACCAAGTTGTATTTTGATCTGTTTTGTATTTACTGAGAAAAATTGAGATCCTTGGCGCCAAAATTTCCAATTCGTCCTCTTAAATAGTTATTTGAAGCTCTAAATTATTTAGTCGTAAATTCTCTTTTGTTGTGCTTTATCATAGTAACTTATGGTAAAAACAAATTACCAACTGCCAACGACAGTTAAGTTTCTGAAAGTAACTATACAAATAATTTACTGTATTAATGTAGCTCTAAAACTATTAATGCTCATTTTCACCAACAAATACCTAAATGTAGGGACTCCCTAAGAACATTTAGGGAACACTTAATACGAATTTCATTTTCACCAAAATTTAAGTGTCCTTTATAACCTTTATTATTGGGGAGCCCTTATTCTAAGTGACACTTAGCTAGGGAAACTTTAAGAGATTGTTGGTAAAAACGGGCATGAGACACATAATATTGAAAACAATGCCTTTAACAAACACCCACATACAAACAATGTACACTACTACACACATACAAATATAAACAAGTGACAACCTCCTGAAAGCTTTCGCGTTCACAAATTATCGGCAAAGTCCCAACATATTACTGAGCCGCGGTCGTCCAAAAAGTTACGACAAAAACGCAATAATATTCCGTCGCTCAACAAATTCCGGGATGCGGGATTGTCGACGGGATCCCGGCAAAAACGGGATAACATTATGTGGCTTGTCTATTGAGATTTACGTTTAAATGGTAGCTTGATAGGGCTGGTGCTGAATAAAGATATAGGGATGAAAAAGACATGAAATATGTTCTGTATTTTCTAATTTTTTATCTGCTTAAAGCTTTATCTACAAGGTGTTGATTTGCATTTGTGTCATACTTCAGGAGGAGGACATACTATACGCAAATAATCGATTGGAATTACAGTAGACGGGAAATAGCTAATATGCACTGCTTTTTTTGTCATTGTAATGTCATAGTATTTCAGAAGTAATCCAATTTTATGAATGAAATTTATGAATAATCGTTGCGTATGCTTTGTGTTTGCGTTTGTGTGAGGGCGCAGCACGGTTTAAAGGCCAGTAACACACGCGCCAAGTTTAAATACGGCTAGATGACATTGACGGATTTCCGAAAAAAAATTAAAATCAAAAATTTTTGTACCAATTTTTTTGTTGATTTGGGTTGAGAATCATTAGTATAATTACGTCCTTGACTATGGCACGGATGCAAATCAACAGCTTGTATAATTTTTCAAACAAAAGTTATAAAAACTTAATTGTAATCTATATTTCTATGTTAATCTATACTAATATTATAAAGCTGAACAGTTTGTTTGTTTGTTTGTTTGAACGCGCGAATCTCAGGAACTACTGGTCCGATTTGAAAATTTCTTTCAGTGTTAGATAGCCCATTTATCGAGGAAGGCTATAGGCTTTTTATCCCGGTACGGGAAGTAGTTCCCACGGGATGCGGGTGACACCACTGGCAGAAGCTAGTATTATATAAAAAATAAGAAACATTTTTTTGTTTGTTTGTACCCTTATGACTCCGAAACTACTAATTTGAAAAAATATTTCACTGTTGGAAAGCTACACTGTTCTCAAGTAACATATGTAGGCTATATTTTATTTATACCCACGAGACACGGGTGAAAACGCGTGAAAACATTTAGTGAGCAATATAATGATTTCTTTTCTTGCAAATTATTCTTATTTCAATTAATTCTTTTAAGTTTTTTTTTTTTGTTAATTTGCTTTTTTGTACCAAATTATATTATCTCCCTTTAACCCGAGGGTTGACTGGTAGAGAATGCATTGTGGCATTAAGTCCGAAAATGTACCATTTTTGTACAAAAAGTATAAATAAATAAATAATGCTATGCAAATATCTGGAAAAATATTTATTATTTATCAAAATAACAGGAAAAAATTACAAATAATTTTCCTCCGAAACTTCAAAAAGCTATGCTTTATAAACTGCGGTCGGCAAAAAAATATACCTAAAATAAAACAAAAGACACAACTGCCATAAAAACAACAATTATTCTTCCTGCTTTATGTCAGTTGGGTAAATGTTAATATTTAAATGTGAAAGTTCAGAAGTGAGATATTCTGAGAAAATATATTATGAAAACACGAGAAAGAGCAAAAAAGGGTTTGCACAAACCGCTGGCGGCAAAAAGTGTGAAACTTTATCCGATATTATATCCACACCATAGTAATATTAAATGAAGATACTTAGAACTTATGTCTTGAACTTTGTTCGTATTTCTTGTAGAAATGTGCATGCTTTTAGCAATTATGAAACAATATAAAATTAAAATAAATGAAAATCTAAAGCATGAAGTAGCAAAAATTTAAGACCATATTCAATTAGCAATTCAATTCTCCATGTGAAAGATTTAACCATAAAATATCAATATTAAAATATCAACGCAGAGTTTTCATAAAATAGTTTGGTTTATATTTTGCAACTGTCCTAGATTTATTTCTCATTAGTGAACATACAAGATCAGTTATGCATTCTCATATCAGCTCTAAGCTAAACTCTAGAGACGAGTTCTCATCCACTAACCTATACATTCACCTGGAAGTGACAACGCCAACCCTATCTAGACAATTCCAATGAAAACATGACGTGAAACAATCCCCAACCACAGCTTAAATATACTCTCTTGTAAACAGTTGTGAAGCTACGTACTAACGTTGGTAACAACGTCACTCACACATGACACACGCACGTGCTCGATGTACGACACTCAGTACTGACAGCACTGGTAGCACCGGTAAAAGCTCGTCGATGCACATGCGTGTGTAAGTGACATTTTTCGAACGTTAGTAGGCAGCTTCACAACTGTATGTATATCTTTATTCTGTGCTGCAACCCTGGTAACTATCATTGCCAAGATAAAAATGACTTTATGACCCTTTTTATAGAGCACATAATCGTTTGCAGGGTGGATGGCATTGAACATGGAATTTAGAACGCCTATTTAGCTGAGCGGATAATTCTACGGGTTGATTTTGTACGCCCCATTGACTTAGTCACAGGAGAATTAAGGGAGGAATTAGCTAATGGGTAGTAATGTTCTTACTTTGCTTTTTTTTTACCCTACCTATACATAAAACCACAAAGATAATAAAGATAGAAGGCAATTGTTCGAAAAAATGAATGAATTGGATAGCTGATGAAAAATCCCAGTAAACAGTAAAACCTTTAAAATACTGCCCAAGGCACAGACAAAGTTCCGGACTTAAAATAGATACTAGCTAGCCCAGTCTGACAGTGAATTGCACCAATTAACTATAACGACAACCAAACCATTTTCAGTTGTCAAGTCGCCGATTTGACCAATGGACGGCAATTTCAGGGCTGGTTATTCATCGTTATAGTGAAATGGTGGGTGCAACAAACTCTACAAAAGTACCTATACATTTTTAAAATGTTATAAGTCCCCAAAGCGGCCGTCTCTTACTCTTTCACAACTCTATTTTTACGAGTGCAATGTTCCTAAAAGGTCAACAGAAAAAAGTCACAATCTAATCAGTAATGAATACATAGTCAACTGTAAAAATAGTCACGAGTTGAACCTTAACCAACACATACAGACCAACTAACTAAACTTCAACAGTATTATCAACAAATACCTGACCATGACTGTTTTGACCATGGAGAACAAAATGACTAGCGGAGATGTCATAACGCAAAAGCTCCTAAAAAAGTAGCGCGCCAAATGCGGGTGTTCGGAAGACGAGGAACGTTACTACGCCTTCTATTTTCAAAAATAAAATCATCAATCAACCAAGACCAATCTTTGACGGATTGCTTTTGATTTGACGAGGAACCAGAACGTCTCGTTAGGTTTAGTAACTGATCATGCCTGCAGTTCGTTGCTCGACCTACAAGACGGGGCCTGACCTACCCTCCTTATGGTATCTCCGCTATCTTTTCTTCCTCCGTGGTTTCAACACGTTGACCGTGCTATTGTTTCACGCAGCTCTCTGAAACTTTGATGAAGGCCCCGTACGTGTCTATGAAAAATTCACGCCTGTTGCCGCCTGATATGAGAATAACTTTGAAAGTATTGAAAATATCAACCGCAGTTGACGACACTAGGGAGCGTATCACGCCGTGGATTGGGGACTTAGTTTACTCATATAATTCTGGTGTTTCAACTCCTGAGGAGCCAAGTTTAAGCATTGTGCTTTTTTAATATATGTAATAGATATATGCTACGGATTATTTTTCGAAATAGCCGTTTAATTAAACGACGCACGGCGTTTAGACGTGTGTCTAATTCGATGAAGGTGTTTGAAATGAACAGTGAAAAGGCTTAGCTTTTTGATAGAACTATGTCAACCAAAACGTGTACAAATAACTATGATGACTTTTTACTGTACATGAAGGGTCTTTTTTCAGATATATAATTATGAAACAACTTTTCCTGTAAGCAGATACCATATAAAATTGGAGCAAACATACAAAATAAAAACCGTAACCCCATTCAGGATAGGGTAGACACGTGTAACAGACAATTCGTGTTATCGGGGTTGATAACTAGCTGTTGGAATTCAGGCACTAACGCCTACCACTTAGTCTAGTGTTACTAAAATAACCAGTCAGAACCACAAATCGTTGTCCAGGAAACCAAAATTCATTGAACACTTCATAATACACGTGTTCTGTTCTGTTCTGTTACTGTTACAGCCTTTTTATCGTCCCCCTGCTGGGCACAGGCCTCCTCTCACACGGAGAAGGATTAAGCGTTAATCACCACGCTTGCTCAATGCGGGTTGGTGATTTCAGTCTTTATAGTCCAGGTTTCCTCAAGATGTTTTCCTTCACCTTTTTATCAGCCATTGGTGTCTAAGATTTACCTAGAAAGTACATACAAACTTAGAAGAGTTGCATTGGTACTTGCCTGACCTGGAATCGAACCCACACCCTCATACTCGAGAGGTTGGTTCTTTACCCACTAGGCCACCACGACTTACTACACGTGTGTTCACGATATTTTAACAACGTGTGGGAAGTTTATTTTACAACAAAATTATATAAAATAATTATTGACATTTTAATTATTAATAACAGCTGTTGTCCTGCGGTTTCATCGAGGTAACTACTTCCTGCACTCGGAAAAAATGTGGCCTATTATGTAATTCTTACCTGTCAGCTATGTACCTATATTTTCTTTTTCGTTCAGCCGTTTGCGCGTACCTACAGAAATAAGAAACATACACTAGTCACAATCTTTCCCTTTCGTAATATTAGTGTGATGTGATAACTCATTTAAATTGATCATCATCATCATCATCATATCAGCCATAGGACGTCCACTGCTGAACATAGGCCTCCCCCTTAGATCTCCACAGATACCTGTTGGAGGCGACCTGCATCCAGCGTCTTCCGGCGACCTTTATAAGGTCGTCTATAAATTGATCATACTTTCCTTTTATTAATATTAATATCAATAACTAAGTACAAGTGTAACAGTAAACTACAAACAAAGTAATTTCCTTCTAATTCCAGTCTGTTTTTTAGCACGCCATAAGGGGGATTGGCTGTGAAATGATATAGATCTGGCAATAATACCAAGGTTTGTATGGAATGTATATTATGTGACTTCGTTTGCTTCATGCCCAAGGTCAAGCATAAAAATGTAAGTAATTTCAGACATACTTTGATTATGTTTTTCATAAATTTGGTGGCACACATTTGAACTCTGAGTAAATAATTTAATACTTGTTTCGTTCTTATATTAGATTAAAGAATGAATTCAGTGATTCATAATCATAATAAAAAAAAGTCAAAAAATAAATTCATTAAAGTTAACATTTTCTTTGATATTTGTCAAGAGATACTTTCTTAGTAAATAGGCTATCTAACACACATGTTTTCAAATCAGGCCAGCCGTTTCTAAGATGACACCTTTCACCCAAACAAACAAACTCATTACCGTATTAGTAAGCAAGCAGTTGGTTCCTTCGGGACACGAATGAAGGAGTAGGCAGAAGCCAGTTTATAAATAAAGCCGAAAAATACTAGATAAAGGTCAATACAGAAAACAAAAATCCCCAGAGACTCAGCGAGTATACCTGAACCCGATTTTCATTAGAACTCATTAGTAAGTTCTAAGCTCATTAACTGGGTTCGTAACTTAGTTATAAATACACGATTTGTTTGATTAACTATGCTCCTAAGGGTTTAGACGGCGTTTGGGAATTAATGTTACCTGTTTAGTTAGTAATATAGCTCAACTCCCATGAGAATAGGATCTTACCTACAGCTGAACGAATAAAAAATAAAAATCGATTGTAGATCTCTGGCTATCATTTCAACATCTTTGGCAGTCGTTACGGCATTTATTGACGTGACAACGTCTTATAAATTGGTTTGCCGGGTGACACTTCAAGAAACTGCGTTACGCTCCGCTCACGTTATGCGCTCACAATGAGAGCGAGTGAGAGGCACGCGTCTCTTCCACTCGGGCATGGTTAGCCCGCCTAAGAGCGAGAGAGACAGAGCGAGAGAGACTCAAAGTCGTTGTCACGTAAAACTTTCGCCCGTATACCGACTTTACAGGCAACCAATTTTTTTTATTTATTTATTTAATAAGTACAGTGACAGACTACAGCTTAAGACAATCAAGAGAAAACAACAGTTAGCATACAGTACATAAATCTGAAGTCCAATTATTCCTGTACACAACATTCAAGGATTAATATGCTTCGTTAGAGACAGTAAAGTTGAATTTACTAACTACTACTAATATTAAGTAACTAATTACTACTACTAATTAGTTACTTAATATTAAGCTAATACATGAAATGATGAATAATCAGTAGCGAGTAAGTCTGACTACCAGTCTTACCTAGAGGTATTGGGTTGCCCGAATTACGAAGTTGAAGAGGTCAGGTAGGCAGATGCTCCTTGTAAAACAATGCTACTCAGCTTCATCCGGTTAGACTGGAAGCCGACCTCAAAATAGTTGGAGAAGGTCTACGCAGTCTTTATAAAAGTACGATAGGATTGACATCGTCGCTTATTGTGTACAAAAATCCCTTAAATAAAGAAGATAAAAAAAAAGGTCGATGATATATAACCGATCTTCGTTATAGTTTTTAATGTAAATTCCTGAAGCTGAAACATCTCTTCGACGATAAGGTAATACACAAAAAGGAATGTACCTAATATATCATTAAGTACTTTTTAATTTAGAAAATATCCCTTTGGGCTATCAATCATCATCATCATCATCATCTCAGCCATAGGACGTCCACTGCTGATCATAGGCCTCCCCCTTAGATCTCCATGGGCTATCAATGCCACAAAATATTTAAAACCTTCTGAATCTGTGCAATTTATGAAGTGGTCAGGCTCTTAAACCGTGATTGAGCGAAGGCCTACCTCATTAATATTATCTAAAGCACCTTTATCAATAACTGATACTTCCAAATTATTAAACCGCTATCTATGACGTTGGTCAATTGACTGCAATACACTCACTCAACTTGTGAATTATTAAGGTCACTGTTTTGAAGGTTCAAATAACTTCTAGAGTTAATTACATACAAAAATTAAGTATACGTCATCTTGTACCAAAAACTGTGTAATTACTATCATCTTTCCGTCTCCCATATTTCAAAACTCCATCCAAATACGTTCATCCATTTTTAGGGTTCTGTACCCAAAGGGTAAAACGGGACCCTATTGTTTTCGCTCCTCTGTCCGTCCGTCCGTCCGTCCGTACGTCTGTCACCAGGCTGTTTCTCATGAATCGTGATAGTAAGAGAATTGAAATTTTCACAGATGATTAATTTCTGTTGCCGCTATAACAACAAATACTGACAACTTAAATAAAATAAATATTTTATGGAGCTCCCATATAACAAACGTGTTTTTTTGCTAATTTTAAATAATGGTACGGAACCCTTCGTGCGCGAGTCCGACTCGCACTTGGCCGGTTTTTTGTGTAAGAACTTAACAAACATTGTCACTTTCGCATCTTCGACGCAAAAAATATCCTACGCTGCGCTCACCAACACGCATGCGAAGCGCGATGAGTATGCAAATCTCCCTAAATTGGGGGAGAGACCTTTGTCCAGCCCAGCAGTACAAGTTTTTTAGCTGTGACGTCAAAACTGCTGCATATAATAGTGTAAATATTTTTATTTAACCATCTAATTGTCACAGAACTTTCCTCGTTAAGACTTTGATAGTAAAAAAGTTTTTCTCATAATCTGTTGTCCCAAGCTGGTGTTTTGACGTCAACGGAGTCTAGACTGTTTACAAAATTCTGTTAGTTTATTTATATTTTTTACTAGCTTCTGCCAGCGGTTTCACCCGCATCCCGTCGGAACTACTTCCCATACCGGGATAAAAAGTAGCCTATAGCCTTCCTCGATAAATGGGCTATCTAACACTGAAAGAAATTTTCAAATCGGACCAGTAGTTCCTGAGATTAGCGCGTTCAAACAAACAAACTCTTCAGCTTTATAATATTAAGTATAGATAAAAAAAACACTGAAAATAAATCTTAAAGACATTCGTTGGTAAAATATTTGGTTCAGGACCTTAGAAAACCTAAATTAATTTTTAAATTAAAATAAGTTACTCAATCGGAATCGCACAGAACTATGGCACATAGACATAACAGGATGTTATTCATAATAATTGTACGTAACGGATATGAAATATATATGAAAATAAATTTAATGTAACAGAAAAGATAACAAATAGGAATTGTAAGGACTAGTGCATAATACGCATAAAATAAATAATATTTAATGGGTCTTTTGGTCATTACTTTTATCCAGCATACTAATAAAACGCTATTATTTTAATTTACTTTCTTCTTTTTCTTTTCATCATTCCATTTAACAGGATTATTCTGCTTTAAGTTCTCTATATCTTTTTTGTCGTTCCGCTGATGTTAATGGCATTTTAACTAAAACAAAAATAATTTACGTTACTTACCTGTATATTTACACAAAAATAGGTATTCTGATGTTAAAATTAATAAATCATGGTATAATAAAGATAAAAAGAGAAAAAATCGTTTATTCTAAGTAGGCTGAAAATCAGCACTTTTTGAAGGTCAATTTTACAAAACACAGTCCCCCAAAAAGCCCGCCCATGCCACATTCCTATGTGTTTTTGCTATTTTTAGCAATATATTTTTTTTATTAAATAAGTACTTATTAAGTATACTAAATGACTCCTTAAATTCTTGAAGTTAACTTTAGTATAAAACCTTATAAACTCAGCTTTACCTTTTCATATCTGTTACGTAACAGAAAAATGTAACGGAGAAGTACATATATGAATATTTTGGCACGTGTCTAACCAACAAAATAAAGTTTATACCCGTCATCGATTAGTTTTAACTAATTTATTCTACCAATTTCACTTTTGTTACCAAGATTCTTTTCTCATAGGTAATAGTATAAAACCTGAAAAGTACTTACCGTATTCAAATACACCACAAAAACAATTGAAACAAATAAATGTCGAATTCTACCGACGTGCACTAAACTGGATCGCACTGAGTGAAAGAACAAAATGGGCGAATCTACAATCACGCCATTTGTTAACTGTTTGTGGTGTAATATTGCCAGTAGATAATTTTCTTTCCAAGTTGGAAATAAAGTTGTAAAACACCGTTACCGAGATGAAAAACGGATCATCATCCTCCGAGCCTTTTTCCCAACCATGTTGGGGTCGGCTTCCAGTCTAACCGGATTCAGCTGAGTACCAGTGCTTTACAAGAAGCGACTGCCTATCTGACCTCCTCAACCCAGTTACCCGGGCAACCCGATACCCCTTGGTTAGACTGGTGTCAGACTTACTGGCTTCTGACTACCCGTAACGACTGCCAAGGATGTTTAATGGCAGCCGGGACCTACAGTTTAACGTGCCATCCGAAACACAGTCAATGGTGTCTAAGATATACTTAGAAAGTACATAAAAACTTAGAAAAGTTGCATTGGTACTTGCCTGACCTGGGATCGAACCCGCGTCCTCATACTTGAGAGGCTGGTCCTTTACCCACTAGGCCACCACGACCTATGAAAGATATACGTTTATAGATATATATTTATTTATTTACGATTTACTCATATACGTTTTTAGATGAAAAACGGATATGAGTAAATTATTGGACATCCATTTAAATATGTAAATAAAATGTTTTTAGTACTGTTTGTTTAATTTATTTTAAAGAAAAATCTTTTTCAATGGATAAACATCCTATAGATATACTAAGTTTTGTTCTAAAACAATTAGTTTTTTTATATATATTTTTTTAAAGCTGATTAAAGTAAAAATGGACAATAGTCCTCTCTAAGAAATTACTGTGGACACAATTTTAAAATTTGATAAACTAGAATGTTTTATTCTGTCTATTAGTTTACTGAGTATTATAAATGTTAGTTCTATACTTTAAGTATTAGGTTGAATAAAATTTATCTAACATTTTATCACCAAATTAAAAATAATCGAGCTGGACGCGGAGAGGGAAGCAAATGTACAATTTTTGTGAATAATACCCAACAACTGACAAATTCAAATATTTATAATATGCCTATTGCCAATTAAATGTTATATTATAGTAATCTAAAGTACTTACTTAATTCATGTCAAGACCATCTTGACTAATTATATAATAGTGAGTTGAAAATCCTTATCTTTTACCTCGCAGTGAGAGATTTTATAATTTCCAAGATTATTGTTATCTTAATTAAGCATTAAAACACCTTCGAATTAAATGTTATCTTCGCAACCATTCACCATTAAAATGAGCACTCTCTTAGTGTCTTATGGACTTCATCAAGTGTTCTTAACTACTTTTAACTGGCCACCAGATTTTCGCTTTTGATTAAGCAGGAGGCATCACGGCTTAAATAAATTAGACAAGGCGAGGGAATATATCCATTTTAAAGGATGTTCAAATCATTAAATTACCCCTTCCACACTTCAGCTTAGGGGGTAAAGAGAACGATCATAATTCATAAGTTTTCTAATTAAGCCCAAATCATTTCACTTCGCAGGACCGTGGTACCTCCTATCAAGTAACGTCACAACCCTAGTTAGATTGGAAGTCCCCCCAAACCTAATTACCTAAACAAATACGCGATAGGTAACACTTATTCCCTCCTATCAAAAAGGTTATTACCACGCTAAGTCTGTAAATAAACTACAAGTACATATAAATAACACGTTATTCCCTAAAGTACAGATTAGCAAAAATAACCTGCGCAGAGGATTAGCAAATAATATGGAGTATCGGAAAAACAAAGTTCCTTACACCTTTCAATTGTTTTTCAAGTGTTCCATTGACAAAGTAAATAGTACTCTAGGCGTTATCTACTACCTTTGTAGGATTTATATATAAAGATTGATAATTGGCGTGGCTCAGAAGGGCGCTGGTATTAGCTAAAATTGCAAGTCATTTCAAAAATGTATTTTTCTATCGTATTTGTTGGCTTATTCGTTGGAACTTATGGTAAGTTGATTTAGTGTAAATATTTTATTTTTGTTGAAAATTATGCCTATTTATTGAATGTCTTTTCAACCGACGTATTCTACAGTTAGGTGATCTCCTAACCATATGAAACTTTGACTTTGAGTAACGATGACAATTTATACAGTAAAGTTCCATTCAAATCTATTCAGTAGTTATTATGTGCAAAGTAACAAATATCCACAGAATTTCACTTTCATAAATAGTCTGAAATGATTATATAATACTCGATATTATAGAATCAAACGTCTCGAAAGCGACTTTAATTTCTGATAGTCAATTCCAAAAACTCGTTATATTCAGCTACATTTTACATTCAAACTAATAATTGGAAATACATGATTAATGTTCAAAAAACACATTCACACCTGAATAACAATGATATTTACAAAAAAAAACTATCCTAGTGGAACAATAAAAAAAATATATATATATATATATATACTATATCTAAAAGGCGTCAAAAAATTCATCCCCATCGCTGTCAACTGGGAGCGTACCCAAGAGGCTGGCAGCATTACCTCGTTGGATGGCCATGCTGATCCTTTGTCCGAGGTAATAGCCAGCCTTTTGGTCACGAGAAGCGTCAACCAGCCGCCTAGACAGGTCTTTAAATAGGGTATGCGCATTCGGACCCCACGACCCGAGGGTTTCAACCCCAAACGGTTCGAAAATATAGTTGCCGACAAGGCCACTATATTTCCGCCGCTTGAGGTTCTCCGCGGCCGCAGCGGCAGCAGCAGCACAGCACGCGGAACTTGGAAGATGGGATGGCGCAAGAGTATCGACGCAGGTTGCGTCCCATACTAAAGGCCTACCCATCTTCCAAGGGAATAAAGACATGCCGTCCGGTCTCTTACCGTCGTCGCGTGCCAGGCCATTTGGTTCCAGTACAGCTGGCACCCCGACGGCAACAAGAGCCCGACGAATAATGTCGTTGATATTTGCGTGCCGCGCAATACGGCCCGCACTACGGCTGCACGACAGGCCGTGGTGTCCGAGGCTGGTGACAGCCTCACCACAGTGGCAGCGATGAGGGGAGCAGCACGGTGCTCCTATACGTAAACAAGTAGCGAGGCGGAAAGTTGTATCGTCAAACATGGTGCCAATGTTTGACGACGGTAGTGCCTGAAGCCAAAGCCCCGACTCCCATCTACCCACAGCCAGTAGGCGCGCTCGCTCAGCAGGAGTAATTGCCGTTTCTATCAAACTATTCCGGGTTACTCTGCAGAGCGGCTCATCCCACTGTCTTTGGGAAGACGGGTTGCTGGGTAAATTTTCGTTCGGGCAAGTAATTTTCCATGCATCCATAGCCTCGGCTAAATACGGCACCTCGAAATCAGCCAGTGTTGGAGTAAGAATATTCCTGGTTAATTTCTCAGTGCCGTGAACCGAGGATATGAATGCCGGTAAACTAATACTGGTAATTTTGCGGACGCCGAGACCTCCTATCCGGATGGGCAATGTGGCTTGTTGCCAGGCTCGGTCGTCCAGGGCCACATTCCTGAATAACTGAATTCATAGAATTAGAAGTTATAATTATAATTTGCATGAAACTTACAAATTCAGCCAGGATTTCAAAGAATTCAGGCGTAGGTCGATATTATTAAATTCAGTAAGAGTAGTATTAAATTCATTACATATATCTTATTTTTAGTTTGCGCGTGAATAAATAAAAGGAACAACAAATATAAAACCTTCTTTCAAAGAATGTTTTATTTTATTCGGAATTGTTTATCGTGAAACAACATTGTACAATTACCACCGGCCTTTACCAGTTTCCATTATATTCAGAGAATCAGAATCATGAAAGCTTCGAATTGAATTTAATAATTGAAATTGATATATTTTCGTAACAATTGAATTTTTATGAAATCTGGAAAATCGTGACAACTATGCATTGCAATTTCGTATAATTACCCCAGCCGAAAATCGATCTCAGTGGCGTGCACTTGGAGAGGCCTATGTCCAGCAGTGGACTGTGATAGGCTGATGATGATGATGATAACCCCAGTGTGAAAAATTAGGGTCCATAGATCATTGGACGATTTTTTAATATCAATTTCATGTGGCTTGACTTTACTGAGAATTTCTATGAAATCAATTACATATTAATTGTTATGTATACAGAAATAATTTTTCTCCATTTTTATTTATTACCTATTTGCCACACACACACTATTTGCCTAACTTAATGGGTTCGATGACATTTATAGACGACACTAATTACTTTAGTGCTTAAAACTTTAAGCAACTTTTAGATAGCCCGCTACTTGCTAAGTAAATCCAAATTGTTATTGATGAGTTGAGCTAATAAGTCTAAGATAAGCTAATTACTTATTTATTACTTTAGAAAGAAAACCTAAGTTCTGATACATTTTATTTATCAGTCGCCGTTTTAAGCCAAAGTAATTATAGTTTACGTTTTTTTATCTGCTAATCTTTTTTGTGTTATCTCAATACATTTTCTTAGATCAGTATATCTTAGTGTGGGTTTATTTTAAACTAGCTTCTGCCCGCGACTTCGTACGCGGATCCTGTCCCTTATGCCAGCGACTACGGGGTCAGCAAAATCAAAGATCTGAATCGTCTGATATGTTGACTTGAAAACAACGGAATACGCATAGCCATTAGAAACGTTCCATAATTTAATTTTTGTACTTCAACGGCAAAAGCACAGCAGACTAAACAAAACGCTGAGAACTGAACCGCAACAGACGTGACCATAGGGATAAAAGTAGTGATTCTAATTAGTCCGCATTTAAGTTGTGTGTGGCAAAAATATTACACGTATTATTACGTTAAAAAACATTAAATGTTACTGAGATGACAAAGTCGTGATGACTTAGTGGAAGTCGTGGTGGTTTAGTGGGTAGAGAACCAATCTCTCAAGTATGAGCGTACGTCCTGCCAATGCAACTTTTCTAAGTTCGTATGTACTTTCTACGTATATTTTGGATACCAATGACCGTTATTTGGAGGGGATGTTAAACTGTAGGTTCCGGCTGTCATTGAACATTCTTGGCAGTCAGATGCCAGTAAGTCTGACCAGTTTTACCAAGGGGTGTTGGGTTGAGCGGGTAACCGGGTTGTGGAGGTCAGATAGGCAGTCGCTCCTTGTAAAACACTTTTTTAACGACGTCCACCGGGGATTGTCCTTGGGTTCATTTCTATAGTGTATAAAGGGATAATCGTCGGTTTTGTGTCACCATTTCATTAAAGTTGTCTCAAAAGGGCTTCAGCGTGTTGGCTTCGGCCCCACGTTTGCCTCCCAAAAATTCGGAACTCTGTAGTCCCGAGGTCTGGAAGAGACATAAAAAATAATAATGAGATATAACGCAACAAATTCGAAGAGTGGGGGCTCGTGCCGCCACGTCTAGGTATGTAAAATTTGTACTAAGCAGTGACTTAACACAAAATTCAAGCGTGTTATATCTTCGTTATTATTTGTTTGTGAGAAGGAGAAAAGAAAAAATACGTGTCCATTATTTTAGGGTTATCTAAAAGACGGACTAATTACTTTTTTTGATTCACCATACCTATTTCATAACATTCATTTCTATACATTTCAAGTGTAGTATTGCTCTTGAAGTTCCACATCAGGTGTTCCAGATCTTCGATGTATATACGTCAATAGAGAGTGCTTATCAGATTGAACCACTTTTGCTAAAACGTCACACCTCTATATGCTATAGTCTAGCTGGGCCCCTGGAGTTCCACATCAGGTGTTTTAGATCTTCAATTTGTATAAGTCAATAGAAAGTGCTAATCAAATTGAACAACTTTTGCTAAAACGTCATACCTGTATATGGTACAGAGAAGCTGGGCTCTTGGGGTTCCACATCAGGTGTTCCAGATCTTAAAATTTATTATCTTAGCTGAAAATGCTCATCACATGAAACAATTTTTGCCATGGTACCATTTTTGTATCTCTTATAGTTTTGTTGGTCTGTTGGTGTTCTGCATCAGGTCTTCAAGTTTCGAAGATAAATTATAGCCTATATGTTGACCAGGCTTAATACTGATACAACAAAGAAAAAATCATTGAAATCCGTTCAGTAGTTCGGAAGATTAGCGTGTACAAACAAACAGACATACAGACATACAGACAAACAGACAGAATTTTTTTTTTGGATTTGTGCTCCATTACTGTTTCTAAACCCCACCCAATTATTATTTTTTTAATATATTCAATGTACAGACACAGTTTTTTTACAGATTTATTATATGTATAGATATAGACTAAACGACTGCATTACCCATGTATCAAATTATTTTAAAGATCACTAAGAAAAATGCTGTATAAAAGAATCCTCTTATAACTCTGTTCTTTTCCACTATCCAATACGTAAATTATTCATCATTCCTCTGGCCACTTACTACCCATTTCTGGTGTTCGGAGCAGTTTTATTTTCTTCTTCCAAGCCTTAGAGTTTTACATCATTTCAGTAGTGCACTCTTTGCACCCAAATGGTTTTTCACACAATCCATCTTATCGTTTCTTAGGTCGTCCTCTTCCTCTATATCCTTCTACATTCAAACTCAACACCTCAGTCACAACATTATCCTTTACAAGTATTTTTTGTCTGCTCACAATACTTCCGAAAAAATTCCAAACCGCTCTTCTTACAGGTGCATTCCTCCAAGCGCCCGTTCTACCACCTCCAGCATTTCAGTATGAGGTGCCCTACGAACTGCCAGGAGTACTGGTGATGCCAGATCCTCGTATCGTCGGAGGAGTGGCCGCTCCTGAAGGCAGGGTCCCTTACCAGGCGTCTTTGAGGTCACTGTTCAATGCTCACTTCTGTGGTGGGTCTGTGCTGAATAATAGATGGGTGTTGACAGCTGCACATTGTACTGTTGGGTAAGTTTTATTAAGAAAGCTTTTTGTTTGTAACTTATAGATAAAGTCCGATCAATAATTTAGAAGTTCAGTGTTGGTAAAAAATTACACAGCGATAGCCCTGAGTTTGATTGAATAAAAATGAATGAGCATAATTAAAATCATAAAATACCTAAGCACTTTGTAAAATCTTAAAAATGCAAAAACTCTAATCAGCGGTTTTCCTGTTATTTTGTTGTGACAGGTACTTAGGCGACACTTAGGACTTCGGGTACCTATTTCGTAATTTTGATTGTTTCGATGGCCGGTTTTTACTGACTATCCCTATGCCTCTAATCAAAGAACTAGCAAAACTTTCCTTCTCTTCGCAGCCAATCAAAGCACTCCATGACCGTCACAGTAGGGACCAACAGCCGCATAGACCGTGGTCTCACCTACTCCGTAGAGCGGATCATCATCCACGAGCATTACGACAGCTCCGCCATAAAGAATGACGTCAGCCTCGTGAGGGTCTCCAGGGAGATACAGTTCAGTGACCTGGTGCAGCCTATACAGTTGCCAGAGACGAACACTGATGAAGGAGTGGAGATGATGCTGAGTGGGTGGGGGAGACTTTCTGTGAGTATTGGGAAGGTTGATGTTAATAGTTCAACCTAACTATGTAGTTTACTGCTTAAAGCTTAAATTATTTTAGTAGTGAACTAGTTTGAGTGGTAATAATGGCGTCCTAGCCGATTGTGGGCGACGGCAGTTGTTCTCATATTCCTCTAAGATCAGCTAGTTGTTCAGGATATATAATAGTGCACCAACATTTGCGCAGACACTGGTGCACTCACTTTTCATTCACTTTCATAGCTCGATGGGACGGCAAACCGACACTGATTGGGTGGGCGTAATGGGCCTGCCTGTAATGCTTTCACATAACTCTAATAATTTCCAAAGGCAGGTCGAGGTTTATTAAAGCTACTACAGGAACGGTTTGTTTAAAATCGATTTTACTGTTTCACTAGTTAACACAATAATACCTATAAATGTTCAACAAAATCCATCCTCTCATTGTATTGAATATGAATTAAAACTGGAAACACTACATATAGTAATTCCATCAAAATCCACCAAAAGGATATAAATACGTAAGTTACGAAAATAAACAAGCCTTATATCTCGTGTAAACGGAAGATTTATTTATTAACACTCGGGTCTTCAGGGAAATTAACCGTTTGACATTTATTTCCCTTTAATCCGACGCGAGATTCGAGCCGACAACGTGTAAATTAATATTTTTTTGAAGAGATATTCGTATGTGATGATGTGATTCGAAGCAAAAGCCTTCGCATTTTCAGCGTAATTCACTTTTAAAACGGCGTATTAAGAGCGCTTGTGGTTTTAATTTCATTCAATGGGTTTAAAAATGCACATGAAAATAAAAGATTCGTGATAATTTTGCTTCTTTTTTCTACTTTTTATAGATTTTTATTACGAGATTTATAGCTATTTCTAAAAATATATGTCAGTCTAGTAAGTAATTTGATGTGCCTAATTAATATTCTAAAATATCATTCTTCTACTAAATACCGCTGTAGTCAACCACCTGCAAACCATCATTAGAACTTACTTTTAAAAGGTCATTTACTTGCTAATATTCCTCTAGTGTACAGAGGTGGCGATAATCGCTTACCATCACCCAAAAAAAGAAAGAAAGGTCAAACCTCAGGATGGCACGAGCAGACAATTCACTGAGGGTGCCATTCTAATCTGCAAAGCCAAAAGTGACTGGTAGTGAACCTATCACTACCAGTCACTGCACGCTATTAACAAAACTACAACAGTGCATGCGCAAGACGTCGAGGCGGCACTGAGAGGGGTACCAGTCCGGCTGTCACCCCTCTCTTACTTGTTTATTTTTGTTTTTACCTGATTACTTAAATCAATTCCTCAAAGTTAGAATAAAAATCCGCTCGCTTCGCTCGCGGTTTTTCATCATTTCTGATTTCTTCTGCGCCTACCCTTTGAGTCTTCAATCAGCACCGAAGTAGCAAAAGTAACTGACGCTCTACGCTGATTTCTAAGCTGTTTAGGAGGTGTAAGACTTTTGTGTCCCAAAAATCAACAATTTCGCGCTCGCTACGCTTGCAGCTTCTTCTCTTTGCAGTGGTTTTTTTCACACTTGTTTCGGTACTTTTTTGTCCCAAAATTCAAAAATTACGGGCTCGCTTCGCTAGCGCTTTATAAGTTTGCAGTGATCTGTCTCCGGTTTCTTTATGTTAAATCTAGCAAAAAGCACCATGAATGATTTCTACACGATTTTTAAGTAATTTAATTTACAATTTTAGTCCGTGATTATATTTTGTCGTTTTTTTTTGGGGGGTGCTCCACCCCGGGTGCCACCCGATGCTACGCCGCCACTGACCTCAAAAGGTTCATCTAAAGTTAAAAAAATAACATTAACAACAAGTACTCTTTGACGTACCAAAAAAAACAGCCTTAATTTTGGTTTCTTTTCCAACAATATGGCGTAGTTACAAAATAACAGAAAGGTTAGTTACAGAAGGGGTCAGTCCTTTGCACTATTATTATTCTCACCACATTCGTTGGGTTCTCTAATTGTGTCATTAGTGATCCGTGGCACCCCTTGACTTGGCAGGGCTGTCGGATACTCAGACATCATTATACGGCCAGCCAACAGATTTTCTACCTTTCTTTTTATGAAGATATCTGTGTCAACCACCTTCATATGTCTTTTAATATTTATCAAATCCTTCCATTTTTTTTTTTTATTATTAATAAAGCCTTACCGCAGACTTGGGGGTCCGCGCTTTTATTTACATTTTTTTTTTACTTAATTATAATTTTTTGCCGTCTTGGCCTCACAAACTTATGTCTAGTGTTAATACTATGTGAGTCCACCGCGTATTTACGTTTTTATTTTAATATTTATATATATATGTATACAGAAAAATTTTTATTACTTACACAATACTTAACACTATATTCATGGACTTTGGCTACTTAGTTAAACACGATTTTGGGACAGGAACGGATTGGGGATTGGTCTCATTTCCCGCTAGCGACTAGGGACTTTGCAAGTGCTAGTAGGGCTTCCATTTAATCAAGGCTTCGAAATTCACTAAAACATTTTTTAAAGCATCAGAAACTTTTACGTTCATAATCTTTAATTCTGGCTGATATAAAACAGCCTTTGAACCGAGTGCGAAAGACGAGGTTCTCAATTTGAAGGACTTGTATGTAATGCTATGAATGTTTAAACGCGATTATTTTACGTTTGGCGAAACCGATTTTGATGCGGTTTTCAGCATAGTGTTTGTCAGACTTATAAGAAAGTTTAAGGTACATTATTGAAGTCAGGTTTTTTTATTATTTTAAGCTCTACAAGTAACCAAGTATTCATTATTTCTGCCGAGTTTTACGCGATTTTCCTTCCCCTGGCAACCCTAACTTTAGCTTATGGTGCAAAAACCTACCAGGCACCTTCTGCTACTTCACCATTAGAGGGTCATTACTGTTTATCTATTTTGTTACTTCTTTAAGTACTATATGAGGAAAAAAGTTCTTGTGTCCAAGAGCGTTAGAAGTACCAGAAACGTTTTCAATGTTACATTAAATCAGTATTTTTTCTAGTTCCAATTCCATGTCTCCTGTCACCGTGGTATATTTTGATGAAAATGGCTTGTTTACCATCTTGTCAGCTTGTTTACTGAAATAATGATATTTATTTACTCAGCTTTCATGATATTAATAGCGTTACCAATAACTACTTAGAAATAGTGGTAGTAATAAGTATTTGCTTACAGTCGATTTATGATCGGGGCCTTCTTTTTCAAAGTTTGACTTTACTAAATATGAGATTTATTTTGCCTTTCTTTTAATATTTTCTTAACACAAACAATACTAGCTTTCCCCACGGTTCCACTCGCATCCTGACGAAACTAAAAGCAAAGTTTAACTAAGTCTCAAAAACCAGTTCTCCATGTTATGCCCTACCTCACTTTTCCATAAAAATAATTTCGAACTCCTCATCTTCCAGTACCCCGGGACCCTTCCGATCCAGTTGCAGATGATCAACGTGACCTCTCTCAGCGTGGAACATTGTCAGAGCATCTACAAGAGAATCAACCCTGTCTTCAACACGCAGATCTGTTCTCTTACTAAGACTGGAGAAGGGGCTTGTCATGTGAGTGTTTTCTTATTAGTTGGTTAAGAATTAGATAGGAAACCAGTTGCTATAGCTGCGGAATTTACTGAAAAGGTTGATGTGGCCTTGGTAAACAAAAAGACTTCTAAAAGAACATGTATAGGTGATGTTGTGATTTTGAAAGGTCCGGGATCCAAGACATGAGATATTTGAAATATTTTAAACCTATAAGAAAAAAGAACTGGATGCGAGAAACCGAAAATCGATCTCGGTGGCGTGCACTTGGAGAGGCCTATGTCCAGCAGTGGACTGCGATAGGCTGATGATGATGATGATGATAAGAAAAAATAACTGATTATTATTGCTATAAGTACATCGTTACTAGCCGCCCGCGGTTTCAGCAGCTTCCCGAGGTAACTTCTTCCCGTAAGTACTTATGTGGTTAGAAAAGTACAGCAAATCGGTCCAACCGTTCTTCATATCTGAATAGAGTAACTAACACTATTTGTGTTTATATTGGTCCAACAGATTTTTGTATTTTTTATTCGGGTATCAGCTTGAACAACAGTTTTCCGTGTGCACACCTAATGACGCAATATCGGAATGTTGTGTTGTTCCCAATCAAGGACGGAAGTTGTATTTCTTTCGCTGTTTTTCTCGATCTTTTATAGTTGGTTGTTTGTGTTCGTCACGTCGCACATAGTGTTCCCTTTTTTGATTAGTTCCTCTCACGCATCATGCCTCTTTTAGGTCATTCACACGCGGCACCGATTGGCTTTACTCTATGTTTATAATTATAACTTCAAACTATTTACTTTTGGTCTATCGACAACTAAACATGAAAGTCTAGATAAAGTTCCAACGATACCTACCAAATATCCTGAACCTATCAATGTAAAGCTTAGGAGTTGGTTTTCTCAAGAACCACCAATCCGATTTGTTTGAATTCTTTCAGTGCTAGAAAACCCATTTACTGGGGGTGGCTATAGGAAAAAAAATTGGCTTCCCACTGGACGTGGCTGAACCCGTTGACAGGAGCTGCTAATACACATGATCATCATCCTCATTTCCCAGGGTGACTCCGGAGGCCCGCTAGTGGTAGACAACAGCGTGGTGGGCATTGTATCCTGGGGCATGCCGTGTGCTCGAGGCTACCCTGACGTCTACACCAGGGTCTACTCCTTCAGAGACTGGATCCTCGAGAGAATTGAAGAAAAGCCTGACCTGTATTGAAGGGGTAACTAGGTACGGCCATAATTGTTTACCTTTGTATTGTACTCGAATGTTTTGTGACAGATTTATGAGGAAATAACGAGGGGGTCAAATAAATACTTATTTCTACATATCTAAGTTTGGTTTAATTTCTTAAATTTACAAACCACCTAGCAAATGGTAATTAGAAATTAAATGATCACACAGCTTCAATTAATTATGCATTACGACTCATCATTACCATTCAACAATGTACCATTTCCTTGCATCGGCCGACTAAAAAGTTGCAGTGTCAACCGCTAGAGTACCTACCCAAAGAACCATTTTTTTATCGATGGCAAATATCATGAAATTATCCGCTGTGGGTTAGCAGCGGTGAGGGAGTGTCAGAATTTTACTGACTAAAAATCCATCGTGTTCCGTCGTAGGCCTTTGTACCAGGGCCGCGGTAACGGTAACGGTATAATGTATAGCATATTATGCTAATGAACCTCTTTTAAGCGGTCTAGTTAATCAAACTAACCTTCACAAGTGCAGCTAAACCGCCCACGTGTAAGCAATGTATGTCTTACATAAGCGAAGACCACGTGGTGCTCCCGCGTGCCCGACTTGTGTTTGAGTTAATTAATTAATTAACAAACATCGGCTACGCGTAATAATCAAGTGATTACTTGCGGTAAACGTCGCATGATTAAAAGCTTCTAAGATGTTGGAAGGAAGCCGTGTTTAACTTTTCTATTAATTCGGGGCTGTGAAATGTTTTTATTTATATTGGTAAGCAATAAATAAATTTTTTTTTCTTTAAACAAATATGTATATAATTTTAAATCGTAGGCTTTTTTTAACGTAAGGCCGTTTTTCATCATCATCATCCTCCGAGCCTTTTCCCAACTATGTTGGGGTCGGCTTCCAGTCTAACTGGATTCAGCTGAGTACCAGTGCTTTACAAGAAGCGACTGCCTATCTGACCTCCTCAACCCAGTTACCCGGGCAACCCAATACCCCTTGGTTAGACTGGTGTCAGACTTACTGGCTTCTGACTACCCGTAACGACTGCCAAGGATGTTCAATGACAGTCGGGACCTACAGTTTAACGTGCCATCCGAAACACAGCCATTGATGTCTAAGATTTACTTAGAAAGTACATACAAACTTAGAAAAGTTGCATTGGTACTTGCCTGACCTGGAATCGAACCCGCGCCCTCATACTCGAGAGGTTGGTTCTTTGTCCACTAGGCCACCACGACAAAAAGGCCGTTTTTATACTTGTAAAAACTCATGTAATAAAATACCTTCGTATGTCGTGTATAGTAATTTCTTTAAACTTTTTACCACATACGGAAGTTACTTACGCAATTTTAACCGAAGTAACTTTCAACATGAAAGGGGACCTTCCCCTTTCACTCAAGCGAAAATTAGTCGACATGTGTATCTTGCCCATCCTAACCTACGGTGCACAAACTTGGTCTCTCACGGAGTGTCAGAAGTCCAAACTCAAGGTTTGCCAAAGAGCAATGGAGCGTAGCATTCTGGGTATCAGACGGACAGACCGCATACGCAATACCGACATACGAATATGGAATACGGAATTTTCGATGTGGGCCGAAAAGCAGCTCAATTAAAATGGAACTGGGCTGGGCACGTCAGCAGAATGCATCCTGACAGATGGGCCAACATCGTCACCCAGTGGCTACCACAGGATGGTCTTCGCAGGCGGGGTAGGCCCCGAAAGAGATGGCGAGACGACCTGGATGCCTACAACCCTGATTGGTGGGAGGTCTCAAAAGATCGAGAGGTGTGGAGGCAAAATGGGGAGGCCTTTGCCCAGCAGTGGGACAGTACGGGCTAAGAAAAAAAAAAAAAAAAACTTTCAACATAAAGTCAGGGTAACAATTACAAAGCATAGGTAACTTATTTTATTGTTTACTCACGGTGGTTAAGCAACAATACATAGAATAATTAATTTTAACATAACAATATGGAGTAAACCCCTAAAGTACGTCAAAACAGTAATAGCTTTACCCTCATAACCTTGGCCGAGTTTTCGGGGTTTGTGTACAGTCAGCCGACAAAATCGTTGAACACTGAAAATCATAAAGTGACGTCGGGCATAAAAAAATTGCAAACTCTTTGTAAGGAACCATACAAAACTTAAATAAGAATAACTGTGAAAACCATCACAATACTGCTTGGTAATGGAGACTTAAATTGTCCATTGCCAATTAAATGATTACCGCTCTCTCTACTTGCACATGGGACAGATACAGAAAATATATTTTGTAACTAAAAACTAACAAAATGCTGCAATTCAATAACATCACTACAAACGCCATCTTTTGTAGCGACTATCCTCAAACATATCTAACAGGCCATCATATCCCTAAAGCAGAAAACTTTTTGAGTAGTTTCACAAAACTTGACAAAGTCCTTCAACTTATGTATGTGTCCCACTGTACTTTCATACGGAAACACGACTATCATACATGAGACGCATTACGTGAATGACGTGTGTATTCGAGGCAGCCTCTGTGCCTCTTAAGAGGGTTTCTTCTGCCTTTATTTATAAGGCAAGTCAAGGTCGGGACTAAAAGGCTCTTTGATGTTTCTTAGCCAAACCAATGAGGTATTGAAGCTTAGAAGATACTTTAATGTGTGTTTCCCTGTATTATATATTGTGTTTGTCGATTTTCTTGATGTTTGTTTGTTTTGTGAGTGTATTTAGAGATATTTTTACCGGCTTCCTAAAAAGAAGGAGATTTTATGTTTTTAATCAGTATTGTAAGCGTTATCGGTGTCACAGCCGAAAAACGTCCATTTGATTTGTCAATACTCACCTCGCTGGGTAGGTATCTATGCGTATTGATGAGTGCACTATGGGATATTTTAAGTTTCGGAGATGCTTCAAAAACCATAATAGAGTTTCTGACAGCCTGTGCATAACACATTTTTTAAACTCGCTTTTATCTTATATAGTGCAGTTTGTGTTGTTTGTTCAGTGACACGATCATTGGCAGTGCGTTAAAAAACGTGGTCTATATGAACCCTTAAAGTAAATAAATATAGGTCCTACTTATATTTCGCAGACAACATTGCTCAGAAAAGCTCGCCATTTTCCTGTTAAAACATAGATTCACAGAACCTATTTATAGAATTCTCTGAATCTATTAAAGCTTTGCACCGCTCGAGAGCTCGTTTCTACAATGTTTGAAAGACTTGAGCTTTGAACTTTGCACCAACAGTCGGTTTCTTTTATTTATTTTCAGTATGTAATCGCTTTCTCTCTGGAATTGTCACGAACTACCCACATGTTGTACGAAAATAGTTCATCAAAAGATTCTCCGATCCTGAACCAACTTTCCGCGCTTGTTTTCTATAATTAAACTAAATTAACTTAATATAAAAATGTTGTTACTTAAAGTTAAAAAGTTGTAAGAAAAATTAAGTCGGCAATTCATTTTTACGAAACCTCTAATCTTCTACTGTTTGGCAAAAAATATTTTAGCCAAGTTTATTTATTATTAAAGTCAAGTTTCAGCCAACGACGTCCATGACTGGGCAAAAGCCTCCCCCAAGGTTCCCCACATTGCTACTGCAGTTACCTCATCTCCTTATGTGAGAACAGCCGCCGTAGCCGATAATCAGCTAGGAGGACATCATCATCGTTATGTGAATCCTTGAATTTGTTTAAAAACCTAGTACTGCACGAAAAACGAGTAAAACAATACCAAATTCCCTATAAACTATTATTCAAATGAAAAACAATAAAATTTAATTTAAAACAACAACAATTGTCAACGGTACTTTGGAAAATTGAAAAAGTCCGTATCGGAAAAAATGGAAATCGCGGGCCGTAAAGCATTGTAACCGATAGCAATAAACCCGTTCTGCTCGTTTAAACGGACAATTTCACCAACTGTCGTTTACGTAATCGGTCGGTTAAACGACGTATTTTCTTTATTATGGAGTGGGAAATTGTGTGAAACCTTTTCGTCAAACCTTGTTTTAATCGTTGTAGGAACACTGTCTCAAAAATAAAATGCTTACCTTTGACTTTATTTTAGATACTAGCTGTTGCCCGCAACTTCGTCTGCGTGGGCAATATAGAATAGTCAATTATTACGTATGGTGCGTAAGTAATTTTCACAGGAAATAGCTATAATCTATGTCTATATGCTTTGAGTCTGACAAAAGCTGTCATTTGTACATTTTCTGCAGCTGCTGCGACTAAGCAGAAGCCAGAAAGTCTGTCAGTCTTAAATTCAAATTCAAATTCAAATCTTTATTTGCGTTCCATATGTAATACAGGTGGTATTTTTATAAAGTTTAAACAATATATTAGAAACAATATGGACCCGGTAGGGCACAGCATAAAGTGGTAGGAGAGGTTTGCAGTACTTATCATTATTACCTAGTTTAGTTTTATTAAATCTATACTTATTACTAAAAAAAAAAACTGAAATATATTAACATGTTACATTCTTATCTTATTATGTGTGTGTGTGTGTGTGTGTGTGTGTGTGTGTGTGTGTGTGTGTGTTTGTTGTGTATGTGTGTGTGCGTGAGAGTGTGTTGTAAAGTTGTATGTAAAGCCTTTTTTTTTCTTTTTTTGTTTGTTATATTTGTTTTATATTATTGTTTGTATTGGTGTTTATTATTTTTTATTGACTTATCGTCCATGTACTCTTTTATTGTATAGTAGCATTTAGAGTGTAAAAATTTCTTTAATTTACTTATAAACATAGTCGTTTTCGTTTCATCTTTGATCGTTTTAGGTAAGTTGTTATATATTTTTATTGACATTATTAGCGGACCGGAAGAATGTATTTTAAGGTGGGATGTAGGTAGGTTTAATCTATTCTTGTGTCGTAGGCTATATTTACTTTGAATATCTTGTCGGGTAGTATAGAATTCAGGGCGATGACGGACGAATTTGCATACTTCTAGGATGTATAAACAGGTGAGTGTGAGAATTTTATGCTTTTGGAAATGTGGTTTGCAGCTGTCTGTTTGTTCTATATTGGTTATTATCCGGATGAGTTTCTTTTGCAAGGTAAAAATGGTGTGCGAATCTGTACTATTACCCCATAATATGATGCCATAACTAAGCCACGCTTGGGCGTAAGCATAATATGTGGCAAGTGTTGTTTGTAGGTTGGTAGTTTTTTTAATTTCGCGTAAGGCGTATAAGAATTTTGATAGTTTTGCTCGAATTTTTTGTATGTGTGCTTTCCAATTTACATGTGTATCTATTACTAAACCAAGGAGTGTGAATTCATTGACTTGTTCTAGTTTTGTGTTATTGTAGGAGTAGTTTAACTTTATCGTTGCTTTTTGATGGGGGTGGAAGGTAATTAATTTAGTTTTTGAGAAGTTTATTTCTAAATTATGGTTTTCCATCCAGCTAAAGGTTGAAGTAAGAAGAGAGTTTAGTTTTTCATTTATATTATCAACTTTTTGACACGAGGTGAGTATGGAGACATCATCTGCAAATAACACGCATGGTCCGTTGATTGTTTTGGGAAGGTCGTTAATATAGAGGAGAAATAGAAGGCATCCTATAACGCTCCCTTGTGGGATAGAGGCGTTCACTGCTTTACGGCTTGATCTGATATGTTGTATTTCGTTATTGCTTTCGTTATAATATTCTATTTCTACAATTTGTTCTCTATCTTTTAAGTAGGACTCGAACCATTTTAAAGCATTTCCCCGTATCCCGATCCCGTGTAGTTTATTTAGAAGTATTTTAAACTTACCATGGATATCGACTTGTGTAGTTGACTGGATTGAAGATAGATAGATAGGTAGTCGCTCCAAGCAAAATATTGGTACTCAAACAGATTCGGTGACTGGAAGCCCAACACCAACATAGTTGGGGAATAGCTGGATGGATGATAAAATGAGTCATCATCATCAGCAGGCGCATAGGGTAGGATAGTTTCACTACTGGGGAGAAACACTTGTATGACTTGTATGAATTGGGGATTTTCTGTGCACTTACTCACTATGGTAAGGCTGACCCCACATTAGGCGTGCGCGATCCTCGGGCGTGTGAGTAGCGCGGCCGTCGCGAGCGCGCTGCGTGAAAGTCGCGTTTTGCTGCCCTGCGGCATGTGTGAAGAGTGCAAGCGACGCGCTCGCGGCGAGCACGCGGCGCTCGAGTTGCGTTCTTACCCCTTCGCCCGCTATCCCCGCCGCCCGCCAAACGCCTTAGCAGTTAAACGTCAAGTCGAGCGCGCTGCAAATGCCGCAGGGCAGCAAAACGCGACGCTCACGCAGCGTGCTCGCGACGCACGCGCTACTCACACGCCCGAGGATCGCGCACGCCTAATGTGGTGGCCTAAGCCGGGACTCCACCGAAATGTTTGCATTAGTTCACGAATAGGCAAAATGTACGTATCTGTGAGAGTCCACTTCATGTGTTCGTACTTGAAACCTGCAGTTTTGCCAAGATTTTCAAAATGTACGCTCGCAATTTGTCATTTCTTGGTGGAGCCAGCAAATCAAAAGAAACAGAAGTGTTGTATACTGTGCGTCACTACCGCTCACCGGGAAAATTTCGCTCTTGCGGAGGACGTTTATATACCATATTTTGTGTCACACGTAAACAGGACGACAGTAAGTATCCACCGAAACACTTTCAAAGATCTGATGAACGAACAAATCAGACCTGAGTTGGTCACCTGGGGCAAATCAGAGCTCTATGAAGCGATCATACGGTTTGGCTCCTACTGTTATTGTGGTTTCTGAAAATGTATTCACCTCATTCAACGATGAATGTAATTCTGATGGTACTATTAAGAACACTTGCTTAGCGCAAAAGCTGACGTTGGCAGGCCGACTCTTTTGACTTCTCTAATAGGATACCATTGGTTTTTGTGCAATGCACACCTGCAATGCATGCTGGATTAGGATAGGATATAGGTGGATAGGATTTGCAGCAGAGAACAATTCTATCTTTGTAATTGAATGACATCAAACGTAGTTTTATATAAAAGGTGTTTTTTTAGACTTGGCTCGGGTCTTACTGAGACTGTTCGTAATCGTGAACAGTGTATTTGCGATCAGAAGTTGAAAGTAAGCATGTCTCTGGTATGTGACGCGTAATTTGTACGTTTCCAGACGCATAAAGCATTTTACGTGTGTATGATATTAAATAGAGAAAGCTCCCATTTCTTATCTGCACTTTGTATCTGGGCTTGTTTTTAAAGCTACAGAAGCCTACATTACCTACCTCACGCTTAGCAGCGCTTGCGAGTGATAGATCTTCCTTTCTTCTAGGATTAAGTTTACATATTTTGCATCAGAAAAAATAATTAAGGTCTACTTAATACTTCTCACTCAAAGTAATTTGTTTTAAGGCCACCACATTAGTGGAAGATAAGCTAAACTATGTTTATGAAAAAATCCTGATATGAACTCCATCTGTAACTTTAAATGATAATTAATTGTTCCACTAAAGTTATCATTTTTGACATAATGTTCAAAAAATAATTTAGATGGCACCGTTTTAAATTTTGCTGAGAACTATTAATTTTCTTTTTATCAAGGTAATAATTATAGTTGGATTTTTTTTTTTTAAGTCAACAATTTATTTAATTGACAAACATTTGGACAACATCAATAATGGCATAGTATAGCATCTATTTATTGTCAGATTACATGTAATTACTGAAATGTCTAACAAAACTTTTCTATACAATAAACATTCATAGGAATATAACTTTTATTCACACTATATATATATACAAACTTAAACTACTTATCTTTATACAAAACTAAAAATAAAATACTATATACAAAATATATATAAACATAAAACATAATATAAAAGGGCATCGATCAGGCGTCGAAGTATTCCTCCACATCACTGTCTTCCGGAAACGTGCCCAGAAGACTGGCTGCATTGCCACGTTGAATGGCAATGCTAATTCTTTGTCCAAAGAATAAGCCAGCCCTCTGGTCACGCGAAGCGTCGACAAGCCTTTTCGCGATGTCCTTGTAAAGTAACCGCGAACTCGGGCCCCACGGTCCGAGCGTTTCGACCCCAAACGGCTCAAAACTATAATTTCCAATAAGGGTATTATATTTGCGCCGCTTGGTGGTCTCTGCAGAAGCTGCAGCCGCCCCAGCACAGCATGCCGTGCTAGGAAGATGTGATGGCGCCAGGGTGTCGACGCATGTTGCGTCCCACACCAAGGGCCTACCCATCTTCCATGGCAACAACGTCATACCATCTGGCCTCTTTCCATCGTCACGCACCAGTCCATTAGGCTCTAACACGGCTGGTACGCCGGCGGTGGAAAGAGCACGACGGATAATGTCGTTAATGCTGGCATGCCGTGCAATACGACCAGCACTTCTGCAGCACGACAGACCATGGTGCCCGAGGCTGTCGACAGCTTCACCGCAATGGCAGCGATGCGGAGCAACACAGGGAGCGCCTAATCGAAGGCATGTAGCGATCCGGAAGGTGTTGTCATCCAGCATAGTGCCTATGCTGGTTGACGGAATAACCTGCAACCATAGTCCAGATTCCCATACTCCCACAGCCAGCAGGCGAGCACGCTCGGCAGCACCATTACACGTATTAAGAAGACCATTCCGTGTGATGCTGCAGAGCGGCCCATCCCACTGTCTCTGAGAGGAGGGGTCACTCGGCAAAACCGTATTTGGGCAAGTCATTTTCCAAGCATTCAACGCATCGGCCAAACACGGCACCCCAGAGTCCACCAGTAAGGAAGATAGAATTTTCCTAGTGAGACTTGCGGTGCTGTGGACCGAGGAGAGGAATGCCGGTAAACTAAGACTGGAAATTTTGCGGATTTTGATGTGGCACGGCAAACTGACAAACACTATTGAAATGTCTATCGAAAAATTACACTACGTGTTAAAATATGGTGAATTACGGAAAATACACAACTCCATCTGTTGAAATAATAATCCTCTATAAAGAATGTATGGTAATATTGTCATTTACCACCTCGCTCCTTTGACAAATTGGATGTATTTTATTTACCACAGATGGAGCTACTTTAACCTTGGCTAAACAAAATTAACATTTTTTTTTTCTTCCGAAGTTACTTATAAAGGTGTGATTTTCTGAAGATTAATAATAGGCCGAACAACTAATATAAGTACAACATTCAAATGTACAGTTTTGACAAACAGATTGCGTGTCGTAATATTTTACATCTTGAATTCACAAAATTAATCATATCTTTTGATAGAGTGAATCGATTTCGATGAAACAAAAACTAAGTAATACCCCAAGTTACGTAGAATTTTTGTATATAAGCATTGTCTGCATTGAATTCGTAGATTTTACGTGAATCCCGAACAAACAAACAGATAAACAGACAAACAGACAAACAGACAAACAGACAAAAATGACAAAAATGATGGAAATGGGTTCTGTTAGTTATCCTTTAACATGCCGGCTATTTTTTTTGTCAATTTCTTCAATGTACAAAAATTACTTTTCTACAGATTTATTATATGTATAGATTTATCTATAAGAATATACCTCTAATAAAGCCGAAGAGTTTGCATTCCTCTGCCAATCTCAGGAACTAGGTACTGGACCCATTTGAAATATTTTTTCAGTGTTCGATAGTCATTTCCCACATGACACGAATAGAAACGCTGGCGAGAAGCCAGTTTATAATAAGCAGCGGTCTTGCTTAACCGGGCGTTTATTTTAATGGTGAAACCGGCTCTTAATCGTTGTAAACTCCGATTACACTTTGGCATGTGAACCTTTAACGCCGCCTGTTGAATGCAGAACTATTCAGTGTTACAAAGTAGGAATTTTTAATACTTGATCACCGGTATTGTACTTTGTATACCTTGACTGTACCAAAACAGGAGCTTTATTTAAACTTGAACCGTGTGATATTATTCCATATTTATGTAAATTATAAGTAAACTTTAGATTCTAAAGTTACTTGAATTCAATCTATTGGAATCGAATTTTACAATAGCTAATTCTAGGGCATCATAACGAACTGAAACTTTTAAACACCTTATCCAAAAACTACTTTCACATCGTTTTTGCCAAATAGCAAAAAGCGAAACCTTAAAATATTGCAGTCCTTAGCAAGAAACTCTTCATGCATTTTAAAAACCTAACTTTACAAGTTAAAGACACACTTAGCTAAAGACACCGATCTTCTAAAGAGGTTTTAAACTAAGTTACAAGTTACTGGCCACAAATTAACTGCAGCACTTGTAAAAGACAATTGGTGTCGTGCGGAGGGGAAGGGGGGTTGTCATAACCGTGGAGAACAGAATGACTAGCGGAGATCTCATAACGCGCAAAATCTCCTGAGAAAGTAGCGCGCAAAATGCGGGTGTTCGGGGGACGAGGAACGTTACTAGCTCCGCCCTTACACGCCTTCTATGGAACGCGCCCAAGACCCATATTTAAAGGGGGTGATAGACGGGCGAGCAAGTACGCGTACTTATGGCTCGACGACCTTTTTCGCTCGTGTGTCACCCTAAGTACGCGTACTTTAAAACCGTCGAGTAAGTTCGTCGGCGATCCAACCGGTTTGAAATTTTGCTCGTAGCTCGTCTTGGCTCGTACGTGTGGCAGCACTGCGAGCCGCGAGCCGCCATTTTGTTTCGCCAGTCCGTGGACACGCACGCTTGTTTGAATTGCAATTTTTGTTAATTTTGATTCATAAATTTCTCAAAATGTGTGATTTTCGAACTTATTCGCATGAACTGCTAACGGAATTTATAGAAGCTTTCCGAAATAACCCTTGTCTTTGGAAAATTAGAAGCAACGAGTACAAAGACAAATATTTGAAGCTTCAAGGTTATCTTAATTTATTAGAAATTATACGGAAGGTAGAAAGAGATGCTACGATTGAGAACGTCAAGAAAAAAAATAATTCATTAAGGGCTGGGTTCCGTAAAGAACATAAAAAAGTGCAAGATAGTAAGAAGACAGGTTCAGGAACTGCTCAGGTATACGTGCCAAAATTATGGTATTACAGTCAGCTTGAATTTCTCAAAGATCAAGGCCAAAGTAAGTTTAATTATTTATTAAAGAATTTCTCTATACACTATTATACCTACTATACGTGCGTATTCTTTGTTATGCCTGTGCCTAAATTAGGTAGGTACCTAAAATAGAGTACCTATAGTAGCACTTTGTTTCATTACAATAATGACATTGTGATGTTGAACATAACTTCTGTCGAAGACATCGCGATAAATAATGAGTAAGCTTCACGTGTGTCACTACGTCGAGCCGAGCCGAGTTCGCGATCTTAAAAACCGCGTACTTTAAGTATGCTCGTCTATCACCCACTTAACAGATTAGTTTTCATTTGACAAGGAGTCCGAACGCCTCGTTAGTTCTAGTAACAACCGTACGCTACTGACTACAAGAAAACGTCTGACCTATCTTCCTTAGGGCATCTCCACTATCTTTCATTCCTCCGTGATCGAAACCCTCAGTCGTAAGCGACTCACTGACCCCGGGGTTTAGATCAATGACGAAACATCAGCTTAACTCCTCGGATTTAGAGTAGGGTCGCCATATTTTATTCAGTGTAAAGAAGGTTTGAAAGGAAAATTAATACCATCTGTCTAGCCCAGCCAGATGAGGTCAGCTTCATATGTTTTAGCAGACTGTGAAATAAGTATCCTAAAAACGCTCTTTTTAAGGAATTTGTCACGTAACTTAAAAATGGAAAATGCTAATCCTATACATCTATTGGGGTCGGCTTTCGGTCTTACCGAATGCAATAGAGTACCGGTGTTTTACATGGAGGTACTGCCTATCTGACCTGCTCATCCGATTTTACCTGGGCAACCCTTACCCCTTGGTAAGTCTGGTTGTCTGACTTCCTGGCTTCTGACTACCCGTAACGACTGCGTAAAATTATATCAAATATATCTAGCAAACCTGGCGAACTCCGTTTCGCCACCAGATGGCTTCGGTTTATGTTACATTTTGTTTGGTGATTAAAAGATAAAGACATTTTTTTTTCCTGAATTTTCTTTGCTATAAACCTCACGGAGCCCGAGACCCTTCCAGCGAATGCAAAACCGTGGAAATCGGTTCGTGCGTTCTGGAGTTATAGCGTCAGGAAGGAAAACCCGACTTATTTTTATATAGTAGATTACCAACCATGATCGCCGTTTGACCATGTAAGTTAATGTAAAATCACAGGAAAAATCTTACAAACACCAAACTTTTGGTTAACAGCAACATAGTACAAGATTCTGGAGCAAGGAACTCCCGAACCATTGCAACACCGACTCACTATTCGCTATACCCTCGCTTCTAGTTATATCCTTACTCGCTTACATAAAATCCAGTGTTGATCCAGCGAAATTGTAAAATCCTCTTCATGTAGGTACGAAACTTGGGAGGTAAACTCGACTGAATTTTCCTGTTTTTGGTGCATTTGCAAATTCGTGTAATGTAGTTATTTTCATTCAAATCTTTGGGTAAATTGAAAAGTTAAGCGTTTTAAATATTAGATTTGACTTCATTTGTTTTCTGATTGATATTTAACTAGAGATAGTCAAGAGAGTCAACGCGGCCTTATATGCTTACAAGAAGGGCTCCAGAAGGAACATGGTGGGTTTTAGCTCTTGATCAGAACTGTAAGCAAAAAAAAAAACATTTCCATAAATAAGTACTAGTAACAGTAAGTTAAGTAGGTACTCAGAATTAAACATATAGTTTTGATAATTAGGGAACAATAATGAAAATATTACATACCAGCGGTTTCACCCGCATCCCGTGGGAACTACTACCCGTATCGGGATAAAAAGTATAAATATAAAAGCCTATAGCCTTCCTCGATAAATGAGCTATCTAACACTGAAAGAAATTTTCAAATCGGACCAGTAGTTCCTGAGATTAGCGTGTTCAAACAAACAAACTCTTCAGCTTTATAATATTAGTATAGATTATGTCCTTACTTTCCCGTTAGTATGTACTAAACATTATTCCCCGCTCTTATATCCTAGGTTTACTTGACGTAAGTTCTATTTAGATCAAATATTGACCGCCAGTACTGAAACTACGCCGAAGCAACCGAGTCTAGACAAAGATATACTCCCCAGCCCGTCAGATAGAGCCTTAAAAGTTCAACTCTCGCAAATTGCAAGCCCCGCTTTTAGTCTAATAAAATATTCTAACAAGATTTGTACCTACTACTTACTGCATTTTCTTTGATTTTCCAGTGGAGTATCGCTAAGAAATTTCATTAAACACGCTTTTTCAACGCATTCAAAAGGTCCTCTTGTTAATGCAACTTAGTCTTAAAATAAATCTTTAAATGCTTTTTTTGGGTTTATTTATAACCCTGCTACAAAATTCACTTACGGCATTCCTGAATTATTTTTAAGATTGTTTATTTTACTATCTGCAACAAAACGAGTGAACATTTTAGTCTAGGAAACTGATTCCAATTATTTCCTCGCTTTCTCCAGAGAGAATTATTCCAAAGCTACACAATGAAGACTAGCAGCAAACTAACAATTATAACTTGAAGACGAACGTTTTGTTCGAGAACTTGAACACGGAACTCTGCAATCAGGTAATTTGTTGCTCTTTAGTTACTCCTAGTCATTGTCGAGAAATAATTAACGTTGTATCCAAACAAAGGAGAAACACTAAAAGATGACTCGGTGTTTAATTTGAAGAGCGAAGAAATACCAATTTAGAGAAATGGTAACTGGTGGTGAATTTAATGGTTACTTCGAGAAGGTGCTTTAGTTTATTCAGCGGCATGTAGAAATAAGAAACGATTAATGGTTTGTGTGAAAGACATTATGGCTGGAAAGAATGTTAGGTACGTACTTGTGAGATGACACCAGACAAAGAAAAGATGAAAAAGATACATGTTGCTCCGATCCCAAATATAATTGTGATAAAGAGGTTGCATTGGGGCTTGCAACCCTGAGACCCCTGAGTCATGCCAATGAACCTCCAATATAAAACAAGAGAAAATCTTGAACAAGCGGTGTTTATAATAGGTACCCAAGTTAAGTTTCCCATTTCCAATTCAAACTTTAACTCCAGAATAAAATTAATTGCTAACCGAAACCTTAACTCTAATATAATTGCAATAACAATGTTTTCTATACAAACTGACAAGTGCGCCAATTAAAAGTTCAAAGCAGTGCATCGCTCGGTGAACGCGACTTTCAAACTACACCCGCCCACGTCATCCAATATGGCTGCCGACATTTTCAGTTCAGAGCACAAGTTTGCGTTTTTGTTGACGTCAAAGAATAAGACATTAGAAATTGCAATTTGAAGTATTTTCTTCGTGGATTGAGTTGTATTAACATTAATTAATACAACTAAATGTTAACATTAATTAATACAATCCACGAAGTTTGTTCCACCATTTCTTTTTCCCACCAGAAGCATTATATACGAGTAGAAAGTGGTGAATGGCGGTCGTTTTGGGGGCTGGCTTTTGTAAACGTGACCTTCAAGAAGTGCTGATTTTGAGCCTAATTTCAATAAATTACTTTTTATCTTGTATCTTAATGAGTGAGTACATGGTAAAAGGACATAAAGGGATGAATAATGACGCTACTGCTAATCTAGTGTTACAACCACGTTTAAACGAGAAGTCTCGCCGAGCGAGATCTTGTGCAAGCCCCAAAAAGATGTGTAGGCTGCAACGAGCGTTATTTACCTACTCCCTATGTGCTCATTCAAAATACAATATTAAAATGTAAGTACATTCAAAAGTCTCGAATACTAAAGCAATTCAGCATTGCTCTCAATTTAAAACTCCATCTCCCTTGACAAAACTTCGCCGTCCGTCATGTCTGCCACCTACAGGAGTGTTTTGGAACTGGCAAGGCAAGTTAGGTGGCAGCAGTGTCGTAATGTTGGACATTTTGTAGCTTCATAGTTCTCTCTTGTTCACAAAACTGAGATTTATAGACGGAACGCGCAAAACTTGTAAAGTACCTAGTGACATTTTAACGCTATGTGGTAGAAGCACGAATTGTCTAGATATTTTATAGCGCCGCCATTTTGTTAGTATGATTATAGCACGCTTAAAAGAATGTCTTTTTTTAATTTGCTTTATTTTTATAATGAACTAATATAAAATTTTGTTTCTTATCAATGTGACAAACCAGTTTTAATTATGTAATGTACGTAACGGTTCCTTTTACTGTCACTTTTTTATAAACTGTAAAAAATTTAAGGAGCTTACATTAATTAACTTAAAGGGTAACGGCCTGTACCTACAGGCTTTTGAGTTAAAATAGAAATGTTTAGTAAATACTTCTAATATCCGGACAGCTAAATATTTAATGTTTGGGTTTTCCAATATCCGGTATAAGTATCGTGGGATTATAGTTAACGAAATAAAGTCGGAATCCTCTCGAAAACAAATTCTAATTTGAATTAGTTTCCAATTGACTAAATCCACTCTGGATTGAATTTCTGTTCATTTGTGGGTTTTTTTTTCTAATCGGATTATTTTAAAGAAAGAAAGAATTTATTTGCTTAAAACATAGGTGGTACCAGTTTTTACTAATTTTTTGGTTAAAAGTTCTGCTACATTCTGCCTAACTTGGCATGCATTTAGATAAGATTGAAGACAAATTGAAAAGTCGTATTAAACCTACTTAGGTACCTAATATGTAGGAGCACTACATGTACATAAGGAAAATTGTTAAGTAGGTAAGTATTCGGATATTTACCTACACAAATACATATGTACCTATACCTACATTACGGCTAAAACTCGTAGTGTGGCTACACCTAAGCTTAGCCTGTTACAGCTAGATATATAGCAAGGAAGTATGTAAGGAAGTACATCGGCTAGTAGGTACATAATCAATACTAATATTATAAAGCTGAAGAGTTTGTTTGTTTGTTTGTTTGAACGCGCTAATCTCAAGAACTACTGGTCCGATTTGAAAATTTCTTTCAGTGTTAGATAACCCATTTATCGAGGAAGGCCATAGGCCTTTTATCCCGGTACGGGAAGTAGTTCCCACGGGATGCGGGTGAAACCGCTGGCAGAAGCTAGTAGAGTAGATAAGGAAGCACAAAATTGTAGTTCTTACATAAGGGAGCAGATAGGGGAGTACTTAAACTACCTTCCACAAGGCGACGGAACGAAAAATCATTTAAGTAGATATATACTTAGGTAGGTAGGTCAGGTATCTATTGTCTATACTAATATTATAAAGAGGAAAACTTTGTTTGTTTGTTTGGTTGTAATGGATAAACTCAAAAACTACTGGACCGATTTTAAATATTCTTTCACCATTAGAAAGCTATATTATCTGCGAGTAACATAGACTATATTTTATCCCGGTGCGGGCAGTAGTTTTTCATAAACAAAATACAGACGATCTTCAAAATAATTCCGACAATAAACAAAGCATGATGAATGATCTTCCACACTTCATATTTGCATGTGAATCATCAATAAACAGGTAATATTTGCCTGTATGTTAACACATCCCGTGCCATTATAAACTCAGACCACTTCGATCTATCACCGCCTTTCTTAGATCTTTTAACCAACAGGAACCGCCATGAAATCAGACATAAGGTTGCCCATGTACCTAACTAGGTTAAGGATGTCAGATAGGCAGTCGCTCCTTGTAAAAACACTGGTACTTAACTGCGGCAGGACTGGAAGCCGATAACATAGTTAGTAGAAGGCTAGGTGCTCTCGTGCCATCGGTAGAGTGAAAGTCACATCAATGACTTCTCGAGTTCGTTAAATTCTCTAAGAAGTTAACACCCCTCGCGTTTATAAACTCAGAGCGGTTCGATCTATCACCGCCTTTAATAACTACCAGTCGCCATATTTGTTTTACGATGATTGATAGCACAAACACACATTATAATAGTTCAAACAGTTTGCGATGGATCAATCTGAGACTTCAACTAAGTATCATATTTTCAAGAAAAAGTTTGTGGTTTGTGATTATAAACTTTTTTGCATATTTTATGATTGTTTTTGTAATTGCTTTACCTGCTGTTACGTACCTACCTATTATAATTTTTAAAGTAAATTAAATTGGGCCTTAATCTACCTAGATTCTAAAACTAGTAGTTAACTATCTCTAAATTGTAACAGTGATATAGTTACCCAAAACTAAGGTACACTTAACATGTGCTAACCCAAAATACGAAAGGTCGTCATGCAAAACCAATAGCATGAACAAACCAGACAATTCAGTAATAGTTCAACAAAAACTGCATGTTTGTAAGTAAATAAAATTCCAGGAACAAACAGAAATGCGAGTAACTTTTCCAAAACTAAATATTGAAATGAAACAGCTCTGACACTTTCATACATAAAATAAAGCGATGAATGAGTTGAACGGCGAACTGGCTGACTGGCAGTTGTTTCCTTTGCTAATAACTGGCCAGCAAGCTAGTCTGACTACTGTTTTATGTCTCTGAATCTCGGTCAGGTCTTTATTTGAATTTTTAAATCTAATATTCGTGTATTACTTAGTATTAACTATGTATTTCATAAATCGGTATAATTCAAAGTCATGAAGTAGGTATTCTAAGGGTTGTGTAAAACTGTCTTCTTCTTAACGAGTTAGTGGCAGGTTTAATCACCCCCGAAAAATCCTAGTTGATACTATGTGAGGTATTATTACGAAAGAAACTGTTTCCTAACACCATTCAATTGGACAAGTTAGGAACAAGCCTGTAAAAACTCAAAAGTTTTTTTCTCATTCCAACCTGTCAGTAGGACCTCTCAAGATTGTTTCTACGAGGAGACATACCAACATTAACTCAATTTATAATCAGAAACACCACAACCACAGACACACAACTGTTTACCCCACAGACATATATTAACCCTGCCCTGACGTTTAATATCCGCAGCTGAGCAATCGCAGTACAAACACTAAGAACACCGCAGCTCCCGATGGCTATGTTTACCTGTGCCTGTACCACGGAGGAAGGTACGAGCGGAGATGCCATAAGGCAGGTAGGTCCTCGTAGGTTAACTTCCTCGTCCATCGCACACCCGCATTTTAGCGTGCCACTTTCTTAGGAGATTTTCCGTTAATGGTACCTCCGATAGTCATCGCAGTCTCCATGGTCATCTCCATAGCCTTCTTCTTCTAGGTCAACTATAGAAGATAGGTGTGACCAAAGCGTTCCGTTACGTGTGAATTACCGAGGTTTTCGGGTTAACACATCTATCAAAGATCTGTCTTGACTAATTGGTGGTTTGGTTTAAAAAAAAAAGGACTAGAGAAAGAGCGGTTATGAGGGCGGGCGGAACACCCGCATTTTGGCGAGTTTTTCTATTATGACATCTCCTGTCGTCATTTTGTTCTCCAGTGGATTTCGAGGAAGGCTTATGGGAGCGGAGCCAGTAACTCTCCTAGTCCCGAATACCCGCATTTTGGGGACGCTACTTTCTCAGCAGTTTCTTCATCATGTCATCTCTCGTCATTTTGTTCTCCATGGACGTACTAACGTCACGTTCAGTACACACGCAAGAAAGTGGGTCATTGTCGCGGTCGATACGCTCAAGGTAGACCACCGTAGGATTGAAGGTGCAACTTTTCACAGTTTCAGAAGTTGCATCTTGGAGACAGTCACATGAAGAAATCTAGATTCGAATTAGATAAAACTTCTAGATTGGAAATATAGCACAGCACTGATGTAGGTAGGTATGATGTTGCTGGTCAGAGAAGTCGAGGACATGCTGAATAAATAAAAAAAACCGGCCAAGTGCGAGTCGGACTCGTGCACGAAGGGTTCCGTAAATTACAGTTAAATCAACCTATCTCAAAAACTATAAGAGATACTTTGATCAAACCAAAAATCGTTGAAAGAGTTAATTAGCATGCATCACCTCTATTTTTTTTAGAATTTTATACCCCGTAGTTATAAAAATAGAGGGGGGGGGACATACTTTTTACGACTTTGAGAGCTGATATCTCAAAAACCGTTCACTTTAAGAAAAATGTTTTTTAGAAAACTTTATATCATTTTAAAAGACCTTTCCATTGATACCCCACACGGGTATGTACATCGAAAAAAAAAATTTCATCCCTCAGTTACATGTATGGGGGGCCCCACCCCCAATTCTTTTTTTTACTATTTAGTGTCATATTTTTGTAGCGGTTCATACAACACATATTCCCATCAAATTTCATCACTGTAGTACTTATAGTTTCCGAGTAAATCGGCTGTGACAGACGGACAGACGGACAGACGGACATGACGAAACTATAAGGGTTCCGTTTTTGCCATTTTGGCTACGGAACCCTAAAAACAGCATGTACAGTGTTTAAGAAATATACTATTTCATGTAGGTACCTATTTCTAAGTATTCCTTCTAACCATATGATTCGTAACTGACCTTTAACAACAAAGTATCTAAAGAAAGCAATGGAACTGTATCCAGCCAGCCTATTATACTACGCGCGGCGAATCATGATCCGTATGACGTTTCAACTGACAGTAGTAATAGTGATGCGAAACTTCGATAAAATTCTGTTAGGCAAAGGTCATGCCATTCAGCCAGGTCATTCAACGGCTTTATTATATTTTATTTTACTGTACATTATTTTTTATTAAAATTGCACAATTTAAAGAGAAGAATTTTTAGAATTCTTTTTGAATTTAATTTTAAAGAATTCATAATTTCCAGCTTAATGGAAAAATATTTAAAAGGAGGCCTCAGACCTACCGTTTTTTTTTTTTTAATTCAGTCATGTCAGATTCAGATTGATTAAATAAAATACAAATATACTGTGTTTTTTTTTTACTCAAAGCATTTGTAAATTTTTTACTACAAATTATCGATATTTTGTTTATCGATGTGTCCCTTTTTTTCGACAACAGCTTGGCGACGTAACTTTTGCAGCACGTACCATGTACATTTGCATTGAGTTTTTTTCCATTATTTTCGAACATTACGTAATAATTTCATAATATTCATTTTTATTATTAAAAAATGTACACAATTATGATTTTTTAGAATTTTTAATGGGCCTGTAAAGGATTTGTTGTGACAGGACGTCACAACAATGTTAAGCGCTACCAAACTGTCATAGGGATCATCATTGGCCGCGCGGGGTATAATAGACCTCATTCACCGGACGGATGACGTTTATGCACCATAGAGCATATCGATGGCGGTGAAACGGATATAGGTTTCACATCGCGCTCGTTTTAAGCTTAGAGCATTTGACTAACTGGAGCCGCCACTAGCGCAAAGAGGAGGCCACGAAAAAAAAATGACAGCTCTCCCTAGCATTTTCGATCACATCGTTACAAAAATATGACCAACTGTATGTAGCAATAACGGTCAGACCATACTTGATGATGATGTCCGCCTAGCCGATTGTTGGCTGCGGCGGCTGTTCTCACAAAAGAAGATTAGCCAACTACGCAGAACATTGCACAAGCATTTGCGTAGACACAAGTGCACTCTCTATTCCTTAACTCTCATTGCCTTTTGCAGAGGAGAAGGCATGGTAATCAAAACCAAAATCAAATCAAAATACGCTTTAATGGAAATGGCGTCTTCAGTTGGTTGAGTTATCTAAGGTTTCAGTTGGCGCTCGTTTTAATCGGTGTAGTAATGAACACATGCATATTTGATGTTACCTGTTTTTTCAGTTTCAAATTTTTTATATTTTTTTTTACATCTGGTTTTTTAATGGTTTTATTTTTTTGTAGTTTGAAATTGCAGACCCCGTATAGCCTTAGATTTAAGAGAGGGTCTGAACTCTGAAGGCTATGGTCAGACCGGCAATGAGAATTGAGTACAGAAAGCTGCTGCGTTTAAAAACGAAATCCTTTTTTAAAATGAACACGTAGCAGTTCTACTTGACAGACTTCTACACTTTTTATATAATAATAATAATAGCTTAGAGTCTGAAAAGCCTGATAAGCAGTCCTCCTGGATTAGCCCTAGATATCCGCAAGTAACTTATTGACCCTAAGTGCTGGCGATAAATTATCATACATTAAAATTAAATTGGGAAGCCAACCGATGATGTAGATTGCATTTTCTGACATGATTCGCAATATCCCGCCGAGTCAGTAAATGTCATAGTGTCAAAATGTTGTTAAATAAGAACGTCCGGCTCGGCCGCTTTTGAATTTTATTCATGCCGATGATTTCGAAAATTGGAATTAACAGTTTGTCGATTTTAATTTTCCTTTAATCCACTTCCAATATTTTATCGATATTAATGGGTCCGTAGATTTGGTAATTTTAAAAAAGTCGTGGTGGCCTAGTGGGCAAAGAACCATCCTCTCGAGTATGAGGGTGCGGGTTCGATTCCAGGCAGGTACCAATGCAACTTTTCTAAGTTTGTATGTACTTTCTAAGTATATCTTAGACACCAATGACTGTGTCTCGGATGGCACGTTAAACTGTAGGTCCCGGCTGTCATTGAACATCCTTGGCAGTCGTTACGGGTAGTCAGAAGCCAGTAAGTCTGACACCAGTCTAACCAAGGGGTATTGGGTTGCCCGGGTAACTGGGTTGAGGGGGTCAGATAGGGCAGTCGCTCCTTGTAAAGCACTGGTACTCAGCTACATCCGGTTAGACTGGAAGCCGACCCCAACATAGTTTGGGAAAAAGGCTCGGAGGATTGGAGGATTGAGATTTGGTAATTTTCATTGACTTTTCTATCCATAAATAGATATAGCACCAAATTGAGCTAGAAACTGCATGAAAAATTAACGCTACGTGGGCAGATTTTATTTTTACGTGGCGTATTGAAAAAGGACGACACTCGAAAACGTCCTTGACCTGTCTGTATTTTTACCGCAACCTTGTCACAACCAGATCTCTTGTGTAGGACCTGACAATATAACGAGACCAGACGGAACAAACATATAGAAATAAGCTGGACCATGCCGCCCGTGTGTGCGAAGTGTGCGGCGCACATAGGCGCCAAGAAAATAGGGAAATAATAAATGTTAAACATAACTAAAATAGCTAAATAGAAGTACCTATGTATTGTATTTTTGATTAAAGGTAGGATATGTTACTTACTTCACGAACCCGCGAAGCGTACATGAACAAACATATGCGATCATCATCATCATCATCAGCTCAGCCAAAGGACGTCCACTGCTGAACATAGGCCTCCCCCTTAGATCTCCACAGATACCTGTTGGAGGCGACCAACATATGCGATGCGTCTAACGAAAGGGATTCCCAAGTCTGATTCTCTGCTATAGGTATTGATATAAGTAGGTAGGTACTGCTATTTTGTTATAAATATCTAAGTGTATCATAAGACGCAAGTGAGCATAAAGAGCAATTTCTGACGACCAAGGAGGTGAGGCCGCAGGAAACATCTAGTCTTTCATAAAGTTTAAACAGCCATTTACTTGTGGTTAACTCCTATGAGTTGCTACCTAGTTACTACTTCAGAACATTGCTCATTGTGGTGTTGCGTCTATTATCAACTTTGTCTAACACCTCTTTTGGGACTAATTTGGCGAGATCTTATAAACTTTAATGAAACTATTATACCTAATGTATGTTGTGTTGTTAATTAATGTTCGCTAGATATTATTTAGCTTTAAAATTTGACGTCATAAACATTTTGGTAAGTAGGTGTCTAACTACTTAGTGCCAAACTTAACGAAACTTAGGTACGTTCACGCTCACAGAGTAAGGATCTATGCGTAGGCACTTGTTCAATTACTTAATATGGAAATTCTGACGAGTATTAATTAGGAACAAAATAGAATAAAAAATACTCGCGATAAATAGGTAAGTAAATACATATTAAAAAATTACCTCCTTCCTTAAAAAGGGTTTAAGGTAGGTAATGGTACACCTACAACTGTAACAAAAACACAAATGGCAAATGAAGTTTCCAATTCTGCAATAAATAATCTCATGTAGCTGAACAGGTGTGAAGAGCTCGTGGCTAAGTCAAAGCCACGCGGATCAATCTTGGGAAAAGGCCAGTCCTGGATTTATGAGTAGGCCGTTTAGGCCGCGGCCTAGGGGCGGTAGCGTCACAGGGGCGGCAGATTTCAGAAGATAGAAGTCAAACACGTCCACTCGCTAAAAAAAAAGTCCCCTTGGCCTTTTTTTTAACGACGTCAAAAACCATCGAATGATGATCCCGCTGTGGGTTAGCAGCGGTGAGGGAGTGTCAGACTCTTACTGACTAAAAACCGTCGTGTTCCGTCGTAGGCCTATTATGTACCAGGGCCGCGGTAACTCTTTCGAACAATCCCGCAGCCCAGGTCCCTTTGGCCTAAGGTTGTAGGTACATGGGGCGGCGGAAATAAAGTTGCCTACACTCATTAAAAATATAAATCCGGCACTGGAAAAGGCTAGACGGTGTAGCTGAGCAGTTAAATTCCGTAGGTAAATGATACCTAATTTGTTAAGTAGCGTTCATGCCAATACTTAGCTCAAGCCAAACATAGTCATTATTCAATACAAATGGTGCGATAAATATAAGATGAATAGCGTCTCATAACGAAAATATTCCGCGTACTAGGCGTAGGTTGACCATTAAGGGGAACTACCTCTATAACTATAACTATACAATGGAATCCGTTTAGTGCCTACGACATTGCCCACAAACGATCGTCTATTTTTTTCAGTGTAAGATTTAGGCAAGCATTTTGTTATCCATGGGCAAGTTTTAAGAAAGAAAGAAAGAAAGAAAGAAAAATTTATTTGTAAGAATGTAGTACAATTATAGGTGTTTTATACATATTGAGTGGAATCTCACACATTCTACCGAATTGGCGTACAAAATATTTGGCTTAATTAATATCTACTTAACCACTTTTATGCGTTATTCTACCTCTATATTTATAGTAATTTTCTGATCATCAAGGAAATCTTTGGTGCTATAGTAACATTTATTTACTAAAAACTCAAATAATTTACTTTTGAATGTTAAAATGTTGACATTTTTTAGGTTATTTGGAAGCTTATTGTAAACTTTGACAGCCATACAATATGTACTTCTGCTATATAACGTTGTGCGATGGCTCGGTACAGATAATTTATTAGGGAATCTACTATTTCTACTGGTTACAGAATTTTTCTTAGTAAAGAGGTTCGGGTTTTTGTGTACAAAAATAGAGATTTCGTAAATATACAAACAGGGTAGTGGCAGGATACAATATTTTTTAAATAAAGGTAAGCAGCTGTCTAAGTAATCTGCGCCACATATTGCACGTAGACACTTTTTTTGTGCTCTGAATGCTCGGATTAGATCTACAGAGTTCCCCCATATGACTATTCCGTAGCGTAAAACTGAGGATACATAACCGTGGTACGCACACAGTGTAGCATTGGGAGTCGCTACTTGTCTAAGTCTGTTCAGAACGTAAACATAACTATCCAGTTTTGAGCAAATCTTATCTATATGCAGTTTCCAACTGCAGTGTTTGTCAATAATTAGACCGAGGAATTTAGTTGAGTCTAGTTTTTCTATGGCTTTGCCTTTTTGAGTAACATTAAGAGAAATTTGGGTGTTGTTATGTGTTTGAAATTGAATTATATTTGTTTTATTTACATTTAAATTTAAGTTGTTATTATTTAGTCATGTAGTTACGTTATCTATAGTGTTGTTAATTTCTGTTTCGTAAGTGTTTTTGTCGTGACAGTGTATAAGTAATGTGGTGTCATCAGCATATAAGATGCATTTGTAATCAGTTGAGTCTGGTAAGTCGTTAATATAGACTAGGAATAAAAGTGGCCCGAGTATACTGCCTTGAGGTACGCCGTGTTCATTTAAAATGTAATCAGAACGGTAAGATGATTTGTGGTGTCCGGATACACTTGGAATTTCGACACACTGGTAGCGATCAGAAAGATAACTCTCTATCCAGTTGAGGGCATTGCCTCGTATGCCGTATTTATCTAGCTTATTTAAGAGTATCCTGTGTGACACAAAGTCAAATGCTTTGGACATATCTAAAAAAATTGCAGCGATTGGAATTTTTTTATCTAGATACTCCGTTATTGTTTTTATGAGATTGAAGCAGGCCAAAGTTGTAGAATAGTTTTTTCTGAAACCAAATTGTTCTGGTTTAAGTATATTATGTTTCAAAAAGAAGCTATATAAAATACTGTAAAATGATTTTTCGAATATTTTTGATATTATTGGAATTAGAGTTATTGGGCGGTAGTTGTTCATTTCGGTTCTTAAGCCCTTTTTGAAAATAGGTTTTACTATAGAATATTTTAATCGTGATGGGAATTTACCATTAAAGGAGGATAAATTTATTATGTGACTTATTGCACTAGATAAACTTTTAGCACATTTTTTAATTATTTTGGTGTCGATGTTATCGTATCCCGTTGAGTTGGTGCTATTGAGTGAAATAATAATTTTAAATACGTCTAGATCGTCAACTGGGTTTAAGAAAATAGTATTTGGATTATTCGGAATATTTTTGAGAAATAGGTTATTAATGTTAGTAGTATTGGGACTTTTTGTTAAATTAATGAAATAATTGTTAAAACTATTGGCTATATCTTCAGGTTTGTATAAATCTAAATTATTATTTTTTATGTGTTTTATATCTGTAGTATTAGTGTCACAATTAAAATTAGTTTTTATAATTTTCCAAGCCGCTCTACAAGTATTTTTAGATTTAAGTAAGTATTTTGTATTTTGTATTTTGTATTTTATGAGCTTTAAGAGTACATTTTTTTAAAGTAGTTTTGTAGACATTGTATTGCTTGAGATGAGAATGTTTGTTTTCTGATGATTTAAGGTACTTTAAATAGAGCGCTCTTTTAGTTTGGCACGATTTTTTTAAACCTTTAGTCATCCATTTACTTTTAATGGGTTTATTAACTATTTTGACATTTACAATAGGGAAACATAGGTTGTAGAACAATGTTATATTATCATGTAGAAGATTGAATGCTTCATCCACATCCATACACTCATAAACATCGTTGAATGATAGGGCTTCCATGCAAGATATAAATTTTTTTGTGTTCTCTGTGCTAAAGTCTCTACGTTTTTCAAACCAGAACCGCTTTACCGCGTTCCCTTCATTGCTATGGTTAGTGATTTGAAAGGAGATGGTTTGACCTGTTTCGTGGTCGGATTGGAAATATTACTACTTATTAAGTCTAAGCATGCCCCTTTTCTTGTCGGTGTAGTTATATGGTTAGTAATATTGTAGTTTTTAAGTGTAGAGTGTAATTCTTTGGTGAAGTAGTTATTTGGTTTCAGTAAATCAATATTCCAATCTCCACATAATATGATATGCTTAGACTTTTTTGTTAACTTTTTTAAGAGGGCATTTAGATTTTGTATGAAAATTGTTGCGTTCGCGTTCGGTATTCTATAAATGCAAACAATGTAGAGTTTAAGTTGAACTACTTCTGTACAGCAGAACTCAAAGTGAAATGGTGTGGGATCTATAAGGTTAAATAATATAGGCTTGAAATCAAGGTGTTTTCTTATAAGAATGCAGGAACCGCCTCTGCGTTGATCTGTTCTGGAGTATGATGCTGCTAGTCTGTAGTTTGAAATATTAAGATTACTTTCGGTACCTTTTTTCATGAAGGTTTCTGTTAGACAGATGATATCAATTTGACCATATTTACTTTCTAAATCTTGAATAGTTAGTTCAAAAACATCTTTCTTGTTCAGAATTCCCGCAATATTTTGGTGGAAGAGATTACATTTTATTTAAGTGTCGAAAAAAATTTTTTTTTATTTCTTCAGGTATTTTATTTAGGTTATTTTGTTTTGTGTGAATGACATTATTTTTTATTAGGATATTTAAATTTTCGAATATGTTTCTCATACCGTAATCATTCAGCGTTCCTCTGTTAACTGAAAACATACTGTGACTACAAGACAGTTTTAGATTCGAATCCATAATTATAGCGTATTTGTAGGTGGCATTATCCTCAAACAGCATATTATTGAACGCCTCAACTCTCGAGTTATAAAGTACGGAATAGCCATGATATCGATAAGTAGGTGTACATATAATGATATTCGTATGTTTAAATGTTTGTAATGTTGATCTAATGTGAGCAATCAGATTGTGGTAGTTTATAGTCTTGACAAAGTCTTCCTCTCCTATCATAATAACGCAATAGTCTTTTTCTGTGAAGTCAATTATTTTTCTACTTAAGTTATCAATTAATTTAATTACGCTACAGTCTGGATAAATATAATGACAAAATTCGAATTTAGTTGGGTTTCGAAGATTATTTTAATTATGCAACATACTTCAGAACTCAAAACACTGCTAAACCCTATACCTAATATTACTGTTACTGTTACAGCCTTTTTATCGTCCCACTGCTGGGCACAGGCCTCCTCTCGCACGGAGAAGGATTGAGCATTAGAGCATTAATCACCACGCTTGCTCAATGCGGGTTGGTGATTTCAGACTATATATATAGTCCAGGTTTCCTCAAGATGTTTTCCTTCACCTTTTTATCAGCCACTAGCTTCTGCCAGCGGTTTCACCCGCATCCCGTGGGAACTACTTCCCGTACCGACATAGCCTATAGCCTTCCTCGATAAATGGGCTATCTAACACTGAAAGAAATTTTCAAATCGGTCCAGTAGTTCCTGAGATTAGCGCGTTCAAACAAACAAACAAACAAACTCTTCAGCTTTATAATATTAGTATAGATTGGTGTCTAAGATTACTTAGAAAGTACATACAAACTTAGAAAAGTTGCATTGGTACTTGCCTGACCTGGAATCGAACCCTCATACTCGAGAGGTTGGTTCTTTACCCACTAGGCCACCACGACTTTTATACCTAACTAGCTTCTGCCAGCGGTTTCACCCGCATCCCGTGGGAACCTCGGCACGGACCCGGATAAAAAGTAGCCTATAGCCTTCCTCGATAAATGGGCTATCTAACACTGAAAGAATTTTTCAAATCGGACCAGTAGTTCCTGAGATTAGCGCGTTCAAACAAACAAACAAACAAACAAACAAACAAACAAACTCTTTAGCTTTATAATATTAGTATAGATATATATCATTTAAAATACCTACCACCCTCGTCACTGAAAATTTCAGCTGACATAACTTTTATGAGAGTTGAGAATTTTGCCCCTGCCCAGATGAAACGCGGTTCTATTAATCAACACTTCTACGAAATACGTTTGACAAAGTAAACCTTTCACAACATGTTTTCGTTGAAGTATTTTGAGTTAATTAAGGCCCAACTTTGAAAAAAGGAAGAAGAGGAAAATATTCTACTAAAACATAAATCTAAAAATAATTGCATAAACATCATTCTCACACAAAAAGTTGCCTTGTATAAGCATTAGTGAAAAAAGTAATTACCTTTAAGATAACCCTAAAATAATGGACACGTATTTTTATTTTCTCTTACAAACAAATAACAACGAAGATACAACATAATCGAATTATGTGTTACGTCACTTTTGAGTACTACATAAACGTGACGTCACGAGACCTCGAGACCTCTTCAATCTTTGTTGCATTATATCTCCTAGGAAATATTTTTTTTTTTTGTTAATTAGAAATTTTTATTTTTTTGTTGCAGTCTAATTAGAATTATGTACTATTTTTTAACCCTGTCATCATGACTATTGTGAAACAAAGGAAACTGAAACTATTCCAAACAAGAACAACAAAAGACGAATACATAACAAATCGGGGTTTTATTTGTCCAAGTGCTGCGTAAGGTCACAAAAGTTGCGAGTGCCACATTACTACCCACGTGGAAACTCAACGCGTTGTAACTCTGTACCCTCAGTTAAGGGTCATTGAGGTCCGCTTCCGCGACAATAACGACCCTCCAACACGCCCTTAACGAGGACCCTCGAAAGTAGACCTTGAATAATTAATTCTATAAAGGAAAGTGACGAATGGCGTTTGCAGAAAAATCCGGTTTCATTTTAGATGTATGTTGCGGTGTGTGGGCGTTGGTGACCATTTTTCAGGAGAAAATTAATTATTCTCGTTAAATCTTTTACTCTGAAACTGGGGAGGAATAAGAGACATTGCGCCATCGCATAGATACAATACATATACTTTACGGTCGTAAGTTGCTGCGTATCCTCGTTCAGGTAACCGTGATACAGTCGCAATGCAAACGCCATTCTCCCTCGATTCTTGTTGTGCGATTCGAAATACAGCAAAAGCGTATTCTGAGAGTAATTAATATGTGCGAATACTTAAATGTAAATTATTTTTCGGTCGAAATACAAAGTTCTTCTATTATAATCAATCTTCTTGTATCAGTAGTGCTCACAGATACTCAACATATCGAAACTTTTATAGAATTATTGATTACTAGCTTTTGCCCGCGACTTCGTTCGCGTGGAATAGTGATTTTTGGTTTGACCAATAGATGGCGCTATATGTCCGAAATAAATTTTATTTTTATTTTTATATTTTTTTGTAATAAAAGCTATCCTATGTCCTTTCTCAAGTTCCAAACTATGTCTGTACCAAATTTCACACAAATCGGTTGAGTAGTATAGGCGTGAAGAAAAGACAGACAGACAGACAGAAAGACAGACAGACAGACAGAAAGACAGACAGACAGACAGACAGACAGAGTTACTTTCACATTTATAATATTAGTTAGGATTTATATTTTTTTTGTAATAAAAACTATCCTATGTCCTTTCTCAAGTTCCAAACTATGTCTGTACCAAATTTCACACAAATCGGTTCAGTAGTATAGGCGTGAAGAAAAGACAGACAGACAGACAGAAAGACAGACAGACAGACAGACAGACAGAGTTACTTTCACATTTATAATATTAGTTAGGATATATCTATACTAATATTATAAAGCGGAAGAGTTTGTTTGTTTGTTTGTTTGTTTGTTTGTTTGAACGCGATAATCTCCGAAACTACTGGTTCGAATTGAATAATTCTTTTTGTGTTGGATAGTCCAGTTATCGAGGAAGGCTATAGGCTATATAACATCACGCTACGACCAATAGGAGCAAAGATATAGTGGTAAATGTGTAAAAAACGGGAGAAATTATTTCATCTTTGAAGCCTTCTGTTGCGTGCGCCGTGAAAACGGTTCAAGGTACACAAAAAATATGTATTAAAGAATAATAGCTCTTTTAATGATCTAAAAAACAGTCCGCGACAGTGTATGTCTATCTTTTAAGATTAACTCACGAAAACCGTTTTTATTACATCTATGTATATAAAAGAAAGTCGTGTTAGTTACTCCACTTATAACTCAAGAAAAGCTGAACCGATTTAGCTGAAAATTGGCAGGGAGGTAGTTTAGAGCCAGGAGAAGGACAAAGGATAGTTTTTTTTACAAAAAATAAAAATAAAAAATACAATTTATTCCGGACATACAGCGCCATCTATTGTTCAAACCAAAAATCTGCCGGATGCCACTATCCCACGCGAACGAAGTCGCGGGCAAATATTATATATACTAGCTTCTGCCAGCGGTTTCACCCGCATCCCGTGGGAACCTCGGCACGGACCCGGATAAAAAGTAGCCTATAGCCTTCCTCGATAAATGGGCTATCTAACACTGAAAGAATTTTTCAAATCGGACCAGTAGTTCCTGAGATTAGCGCGTTCAAACAAACAAACAAACAAACAAACTCTACAGCTTTATAATATTAGTATAGATATATATATTATTTATATTAATATTTATATTATTTATATTTTTATATTAATTAATTAATCCTAATCCTAACTAATATTATAAATGTGAAAGTAACTCTGTCTGTCTGTCTGTCTGTCTGTCTGTCTGTCTTTTCTTCACACCTAAACTACTGAACCGATTTGTGTGAAATTTGGTACATACATAGTTTGGAACTTGAGAAAGGACATAGGATAGTTTTTATTACAAAAAACACAAAAATTTAAAAAAAAAAATTCGGACATGTAGCGCCATCTATTGGTCAAACCAAAAATCTGCCGTAAGTCACTATTCCACGCGAACGAAGTCGCGGCAAAAGCTAGTCAATAATAATTTCAATGAATAAACTCTTGTTTTTTAAATAATTCTTTATGTTTATGTAGAAAGGCTTTCTATCTTTTTTGAACGACAACGTGTTTTTCAGAATTGGTAACATTTTTTACAAAACGTCAATCAAATTATCACTGTCAACGTCAAACAAAAGTTAATTAAAACTTCAAAATCAAACCACACGCTGTTCTGTTTACAATGGATTTCGAAAACGTGTGTTAAATACCATTTATTTCTGTAAATCGTTAAGGAGAATCGAAAGTCCAGCCATAATGGACTTTATTGTCGACACTGTTGGAGATGATGATCTTCAGACGAAGACAGAACTCATTGACGAAGCTAACAAACCTTATTTTGTAGGTTAGTGCTTGTGTTTATTATCTTCCAAACTTATTCATGCCTACGTTCTTAATATTAAAAGCCAAATATGGTTTTACAATGATAGAATTCAACTTATATCTTTTCAATTCAAATACAGTTTCGCCTACTTAGTTCCGCGTCTATAAATCCAACTCAAATTTAAAACTCTTTGTACCAGACTTGTTTTATATTAGGGTAATTTTTCTGTTCCACAGATAAAGAAGATCGAGAAGCTGCAATCCTAGAATTATTCAACAAAAAGAAACAAGAATTAGACACAAAGGAAGCTGCAGAAGATGAAGTTACCTCAAAGCTGAAAAGCTTAAAGATTGACGGTTTATTTGACGAGTTCTACCAAGATCTAGGATGGTCACAGTCTATAATCATCAAAAAGGAACAGAAAAAGAGGTTGTTCCACTTTGAACAGTTAGATTTGGAGACTGGCAAGTTGAAATCTAACCTCGGCGGTGTAAACGTTGAGAAAGAGATGAAAACCAGTGTTTTGCAGCCTGGGATTGAGAAGGAACATAAGTTGCCAAGTTATAATGTAAGCAAGAATAAACTGAAGGCCATGAGAAGGGTAGGTTTCTTTTAAAATAAAGTTAATTTGCATTTTTTCTTTATTTGTCACTCAATAAAAACACAATCCAATTGAGCCACAATACCTGATGTGAAGCCTTTGAAGTCCCACATAAAGTAGGTATTATTATAATCAATTTGTATGTAAAACATTACAGAAAGAGCGAGAGAAGACCAAAGGCCCCGGCTGGTTCAACCTGCCCGCACCAGAGGTCACTGAAGAGCTGAAGAATGACCTGCAAGTCCTGAAGATGAGGTCCGCCCTGGATCCAAAGCACTTCTACAAGAAGAATGATATGGAAGTGCTACCCAAGTACTTTCAGGTAAGATAAATTAAAACAACTACTTATTTTATACTTATATACAATTTTAGTAAATACCTACATAAACTGAAACTCAAATTCTTTATTTGCTTGTGATAACATATTGAGATGAGATTATGGACAATATTGAGATCATCTTAATACATACTAGAAATAAAAATCATATGCAAGAATCAAACCCACAGATCCCAAATGGCAGACAAATACACTAACTAATATACCAGACGGTATATAAAGGGATGAGAGCTTATATTATAAGCTCAAGTAATATGACAGGCATTTTCACATTTTCTCTTAGGTACTAGCTATGCAAAAAGCAATCCTATTCACAAAGCAAAGCTAATGTTCTTATTTCTGGTTCCCAGGTTGGTCGCATCATGGATTCTCCATTAGACCATGTCAATGAGAGATTAACCAAAAAGCAAAGAAAGAGGACCATGGTTGATGAACTGCTGGCCGATGCAGAGTTCCAGAAGTACAATAAGAAGAAATACAAAGAAATTGTTGATGAGAAGAGAAGGACAGAGTATAGAACATTCATGAGAGATAAAAGACAGAAGAATAAAGCTGAGTTGAAGAAGAATAAGTTAAAAGCGAGGAAAGCTTAGTTAATAAATAGTCTATAAAATCCATTCTCGTTTTAATTTAACTGTTGCAGTAGTTCAAAATTCAAAATAGATGGTGAAAATAGGCTCATATTAAGCTTCTTCAATGTGGCTTGAATTGAAACTAATCTCTATCAAACTTATTCACCATCCTTTAATTCAATACACTCCAATAAATGTAATCTTAATTTGACTGCAGTTGTCAAGATAGGGAAGAAAAAGGGAACCACTGCATGAAATGAAACAATTCAGTCAACATGCAATCTTTTTTATAATAACAACAATTATATTGTATGTAAATCTTAGCAATATTCGATATAAAACATTGTAACAGTGTATGCGTATCACAGGTGCAGAAGACAGATTTTCAATTACATATTTTTGTAAACAATATTATGAAAATATTTTGATTGTAAAACGTTCCAAAAATGTTTTTACAAGTGAATAACAAAATAGGCCTACAGACTAGAACTATTGTATATTTTCATATTTGATAACTTCCAATAGCACGGGATCCCAAGGAATATTTATTTCATACAAATATATCACTCTAATGGGACATTAGCACCTAGAAAAAGTCTTAAGTACTAAAATATTTTACTCTTCTATTATTATACTCTGTGCAATTAAGTTTTGTGCTGTTTGACTTTCAAAAACTAATAATGTTTATTATGCCAACCCATAAACCAATTATTATTGTTATAATAATCGTTACCGAACGAAATTCTTCAAATTTAGAACCCGCCAGTGACGTCGACCGACGCTCCAGTCATGAAAGAGCTCTTATCAGAACTCAGAAAGGCGATCACTTCTGCTAATTCTGAAAGAAAAAATATAGGTAGGTGTTAGGTATTTATGTAAGGTGCATGTTTTGAAAAGCCTTTTAATTTAGCAAAGTAATTTAGCCATTGTTTGCTACTTTGTACTACACGCAGGTGTAATAATCTATACTAATATTATAAAGCTAAAGAGTTTGTTTGTTTGTTTGAACGCGCTAATCTCAGGAACTACTGGTCCGATTTGAAAAATTATTTCAGTGTTAGATAGCCCATTTATCGAGGAAGGCTATAGGCTACTTTTTATCCCGGTACGGGAAGTAGTTCCCACGGGATGCGGGTGAAACCGCTGGCAGAAGCTAGTTAATTTATATGTTAGTGCTTTCTTGCTCTCAAATTCCCTATTATGTATTTACGAAAATTAATAATTTGTCTGGGCTCAACTCAAGTGCTATAATGCGACGCTAGTGTCTACGCCATAGCTTTGTAATTAGAAGAAAATATAATTACTTAGTTCTAAAATTTTCCGCTAGACTTGTCCAATACTCAAGTCCGGCGCGAAATTTGGGGACGTTAACAAAACTTTTTCATACTAACCACTAGGGTGGCCGAGTCTGCCCAACGGGACCTGTTTCAATATGGCTTGTTGGACTTTCTCGGGAACTGTTTTCACCATGGGAGTATCTATAAAACCAGGAAGTACCACGTTAACCCTGAAATGTTAAAAACTTACTGTCGTTACTCTATATTAACATAGCAAAAACGTATTAGTGTCATTGTAGGTCATTACCCAATATATGGATTTACTGAATCAATTTTGAAGACGTTATATCTTGCTGTATTATATAGTCTTATCCAGTCTAACCAAGAGGTATTGAGTTGCCCAGGTAACTGGACTGAGGAGGTCAGATAGGCAGTTACTCCTTGTAAAACACTGGTATAGTTATCGGCACGGATATTGAGCTCTCGGCAGAAGAGTGGGGATCGCTTTGCGCACTGTACACAAGGCAATAAACCAATAAATCGCTTCTGCGCAGGTGAAGGTCAGGGCTCAATATCCGTGCCGATAACTATACTCAGCTGTATCTGGTTGGACTAGTAGCCTACATCAACTAGGTTGGGAAAAGACTCGGAAGATGAGTGTATTATGTAGGACTTGTACACCAAAGTAAGTATACTGACCTAATATTGTATTTCCCTAACTCCTTAGCAGCTGACTGTGTCATGGCGATCACTCCAGCTTTGCTTGCAGAGTAATTGGTTTGTCCTGTAATTTATGATTATTTATTTATTGATTGATTGATCAAAAGGTACATTTTAAGTTTTATAAGGTACATAATGTCCAACAAAACTATACACAATCAACTAACATTAGAAATTACAATAAAAATATCTGCATATCCATACATAATCTAGATAACATTGTTTTTTATTATTTATCTGTTACCTGTAAACTTGTACATACATGCTACAAGTACCTATGCATTGTAAACTTGTACCATGTAGCTACATGTTTGGGTTCTATATGTACCTATACATGACAATGCAAAATAAATAGTTAAGCTCATATGTAAAGATAACAGATAAATAACAAAAAAACAATATTATCTAGATTACACTTCAATCTTCAGTACTTTAAGCGCTATATTAAGAACAATAAACTGCTTTTTACCCATGTTTCCATATTTGCCGATGATACTAGAAATATTTATAATGGAGCCAGGCAGCCCTGCCTCTGTCATCGCCCTTGAGAATGTTTGCATGACTAGAAAAGTGCCCTGTAACATGAAAAATAAAAATCAATAAACATAGAAATGTTATAGGAAGGTCTTTATTCATCTTTAGTCATAGTTTGGCTCACCAGAAGAGATGACGAGTGCTTTTTTGGTATATTTAGGCCTTGATTAAATTTTTGATCAATCAACATTGGAACTTCGTACTTGGACAAAATATAGCCTATGTTAATCCAGGTTTAAAACTGGTTTGGTTCTGTATGGAATCTAGGTTATAAACAAATAAAAAAAAATCCTCTCTGTTATATTAGTACCTACAGATAAGTCCAAGTTACCTTCAAGTTAATGTTCAGTACACTATCATAATCTTCTTCCGACAGTTTCAGAAGCCAGTTGTCTCTGGTGATACCGGCCGAGTTCACAATTATTGTTGGTGGTGCTTTGTACTGTTTGATTGCAGTTTGCAGTATATTTTGAACTGACTTTGGGTTGGCTACATCTAATTCAACCGCCATGTGATCAGCATCTGAAATTAATATTTGCTGTTGTATAAAAACATAGATTTAATGGAGTTGATGTATGATTTTAATTCCTTCTACTATTTTTTTCTAAGCCTTTGTGGTGTCCACTATTATACCAGTGTCAAATAAAGATGTTCTAATAGTTGTGATTACCACAAGAAAATATGGCAGCATACAAGTAATGGTTATTTTTCAATTCGTATTCTAAGCTTTATTAGATCACACACCACATTCAAAATCAACAAGAAATAACCAAACCAAAATAAAAAGGAACAAAAAAAATTGAGACTTACTGTTACTCCCTGAGGCTAAAGCTGTGTGGGTCTTAATAGTTTCCATGGCTGCATCATAATTCCTGTCAGCGGCTATGACAATAGCACCTTCTCTGGACAAGACCTGACATGTTGCTCTGCCTATGCCTGATCCAGCACCTAACAACATAATTAAAAAATAATTTGATGATAACTGCATCATATTTGAGTTGGAAGTATGACTTACTTCAGTTTGTGGGTATTTTTATTTATTTGTATTTGGTCCACTTGTTACAAAATTGACATGATGCCTTATATTAGAGTAAGAATAAGAATCTTTATTTGCAGAAACACGGTATTAAGTAAACCAGTGTAACTTTGAAGATTTGGTACCTACATGAGTATTTTGGCGGTCCCAAGACAAGGCTGCCTGATTCTTGGGGGCATGCTAGGTACCAGGGTGTGCCAGTGTGCTTAAGAGTTCAAAAGCTGGTTTTAAAATATTTAGGTAAGTACCTACATCCTCATTATCATAACACTTGACCGCTTGGCATGCTTAGCTCGTTCAGGGTAATAAAGGTCGACACATTGATAAGGCATCAAAAACTATAAACATTAGGTGAATCGTACGATTAGAAAACAAGTCTAGAAAGTAGGTAGATGAGAGCTTTTATGTCATGAAACGTAATTAAAAATTGACTAAAATTCTAATAAATGTAGCTTGCGTTAATTACTTTTCTAAAAAAAAGATTGAGTGCAAAAATAATCTTACCAGTTACCAATGCCAGCCTTCCTGCAACCATACCTGCCACCATTTTCGCTAAGTTTATTTATGTTATTAAGTTTAACAGAAAAACAAACTACAATCGAGCGTTAACCAGCTTGTGTTTAGAAAGTTTGACTTTGAACTTTCGTTTCTTATCAGTTATCAATTTATCAATACCTATCAAACAACCGTAAACAAACTGTGTTATCATTTGACGTTTACAGATTCGTTCAGAAACGTTAAACGTATCATGGTTAGCGGTTTATTATCTTACTTATCTCTCAACAAGATACCTACATTTATTTTGATGTAGAATGTGAAGGAACTAACTTCTGTACATGATAAAGAGGAAACAGTTTTTTCCTTGTACCCTGAGGGCTCCGAAACTACTGTACCGATTAAAAAAAAAAACTGTTGGAACGAGAAAGCAACACTTTTTAACGAGAAACATAGGCATATACCTAGTTACCATGGGACGCGGGTAAACTGCTATTGATGAAATAAAACAATCATGAAAACTAAGTAATCATTTATTCTTAACAACTAGGTAAAACAAAGGTACTTACATGCAAACCTAATTGGCATTTTCTCATAATACCTGCTTACAATAATTAAGAGTATTAATCTATACTAATATTATAAAGCTGTAGAGTTTGTTTGTTTGTTTGAACGCGCTAAAATCTCAGGAACTACTGGTCCGATTTGAAAATTTCTTTCAGTGTTAGATAGCCCATTTATCGAGGAAGGCTATAGGCTACTTTTTATCCCGGTACGGGAAGTAGTTGGCTGGCAGAAGCTAGTCTATACTAATACAGTCGACTCTTGTTAATTTTTGGGAACTCAGGGGTCCCCTTTGTTTGAGACGGAGAGGTTCAAGTGAAAGTCATTAGTACGTGTAACCGTGTATTTCACTGGTCGTCATCGATACATATGTTATCACTATAAACTATTAACACCACGGAGGAATAATGTTTTACTCGAAGCCTTTGTAATAAAGTAGTTTTGTGTAGAGTAATTATTCGTGTCCGTTGGGAAAAAAAAGACGTGTTCCATAGATAAGAAAAATGTCTATATGAGAACATAATAAAATTCTCGGGTTGCCAGCGCAGTGGCGTTCGGAAACGCCACACCACCCCCCCACGGAGAGGGATAACCCGATAACCTATTCATAATCGGGGAGTTCCTTAAATTTAACACGTCTACCGGATCGTGTAGTGTAGGGCAATTTATGAGCGTTTAGACTGGTGTCCCTGGACTTCTCATGTTCATTTGGTCTCCTAGGGTGGTTAACGGTTGTGTGTGTCGTGGGTTCTGTGAACCTGTGATTGTGCTCGTCAGAAGTATGAGTTGCATGTTCCATGTGTGCCGGTTTCACGCGATCAATACTAACGGTCACAGTTTTGTGATTTACCTCTAGAGTAATGGTTTTTCCATCACTGGCGCGGCTGACAACACGGTACGGTCCGGAATATGGCGGCTGTAGTGGTCGTCTGACCGTGTCATCCCTGAGGAACACGTGCGTTGACAAGGAGAGGTCCTTGAATATAAATTTTGATGGCTCTGAATGCCGAGATGCAGGGATAGGTCGTATAGCAGACATTTTACGTCGAAGCTGTACAACGAAATCAGCAGGGTCTCCGAATTGGTCAGGTTCATCTGTTTCGACGATCAACTCACCGGGCAGACGAAGAGGTTCCCCATACAACATTTCGGCGGCTGTAGCGTTCAGGTCTTCCTTAAACGCAGACCGCATGCCGAGGAGAACCAGAGGCAAGGAGCGGACCCACGAGTCCTGGTGACACATAATGGCTGCCTTTAGCTGTCGATGGACCCGTTCAATCATACCATTGGCACAAGGATGATAAGCTGTCGTCCTGACTCTGGTGGTGGCATATTGTGTCATCAGTCGGCGAAATAAGTCAGACTCGAACTGAGTCCCTTGATCCGTGGTAACAACTGAAGGCACGCCGAAACGCGAAATCCATTCCCGGGTAAATGTTTCTGCTACCTCTTCTGCAGTTATCGAACGCATTGGCCATACTTCAGGCCATTTTGTAACTCTGTCAATGGCAGTCAGACAGTACCGATAGTCGTTGCAGATCGGTAAGGGACCTATAATGTCTATGTGGACGTGTTTAAAACGAGCCTGAGGTAATGCGAAATTGCCAAGAGGGGACGAATTATGACGCGATACTTTACAACGTTGACACTCTAGGCATTGACGAGCCCATTGCTTGCAGTCCTTGTTGATGGAAGGCCAAACGTAGCGTTCAGTTAAGAGGCGGGTGGAAGCTCGCGCACCAGGATGGCTTAGGCTATGTAGCTTATCAAACGTAGCTTTTCGGAAGGAAGGGGTCAAATAAGGACGAAGCTTGCCGGTAGACTTATCACATGTGATGATAAAGTTGGTTCCTGGAATGTTGACCTTGGTTAACTGTAGGCTAGAGCCTTGTTGAATTATATTTGCTAATTCCTGGTCTGTATCCTGTGATTTTGCAAGCGTTTCCCAGTCCTGATCGAGAGCAATGGCGTCAACGCGAGACATTGCGTCTGCAACAATATTGTCCTCTCCCTTTATGTATTTAATGTCTGTAGTGAATTGGCTTATAAACGACAATTGGTTTAATTGTGCTGGTGGCAGTTTTTCTCGACGCTGGAGGAAGGCATACAGAAGCGGCTTGTGGTCTGTAAAAATGGTTACATGTTGGACCTCTAGGATGTGGCGGAAGTGCTGCACGCTTTCGTACACCGCTAATAGCTCCCGATAATAAGCCGGCCACTGTGCTTGTTGTTGGGTCAGCTTTTTGCTGAAAAAGGCAATAGGTACCCACTTGCCACTAACCTCTTGTTGGAGGCAGGATCCGATATGGACACTAGAGGCATCTGTAAACAAACCAAGGGGAGCATTGCTTACGGGATGATGCAATAGAGTAGCGGAGGCTAGACTCTTTTTACAGTCGTCTAGTTGCTGAAGCAGTTCGGGTGACCATGTAAATGGTTTTGCACCTTTGCCTTTAGTAGCAATAACCGCTTTTATGAGGGGCGCCTGAAACAATGCAGCTTTTGGAAGAAATCGCCGATAATAATTAAGCATTCCGAGAAAACGCCGCACACCCTGGACGGTTTTAGGGGGTGGAAAGTCGATGATGGTTTGCACACGATCTTGGGGGGGTTTGGTGCCCTCGGGACTAATGTGAAATCCTAAAAATGTCACCTCACGTGCACCAAAAACACATTTGGAAGGATTTATCACCACACCATAGTCCCGTAACCGGCCGAAGAGAATGCGTAAATGCTCGCGATGATGGTCGGCGTCTGTGGAGTGGACGAGGATGTCATCTACGTACGGAAAACAGAAATCGAGGCCCCGTGTGACCTCGTCAATAAACCGCTGGAAGGTCTGGCCAGCATTGCGAAGGCCGAAGGTCATGAAGGGGAACTCGAAGAGGCCAAAGGGGGTAATAATAGCTGTCTTTGGGATGTCTTCTTCTGAAACCGGAATTTGGTGGTATGCCTTGACAAGATCAATTGTGCTGAAAATTTTGGAGCCTATGAGATTGTGGGTGAAGTCATTAATGTGCCGGACAGGATACCGGTCGGGTACAGTACGGGCGTTCAGCGCACGGTAGTCTCCGCAAGGACGCCAGGTGCTGTCTTTCTTTAGGGTCATATGAAGGGGAGATGACCACGCACTTTTGGATGGTCGGGCCGTACCGGATAGAACCATTTCTTCAAATTCCTTCTTAGCAGACTTCAGTTTTTGAGGTGCTAAACGGCGAGGACGACAAGAAATAGGAGGCCCGTCTGTTGTTTTAATGAAATGCACAGTATCATGCTTAATAGTTCTAGGGCAACCAGGAGGGTGAGTTATTTCTGGAAACTCATTAAGTAAATGACCAAAACCAGAGTTTGAAGGAGCAACAGCTTTGACGCTAGGTTGTTCTGACATCGCGGTGGAGGCGAGGGCTGAGAGGTTTGTGACACCATCTATCAAGCGCTTAGTGCGGCAATCGGGAAGGAGGTGATAATACGCTAAAAAGTCTGAACCAATAATCGCGTTATTAACGTCAGCAACGATGAATGTCCAGGTGAACTGACGACGAAGACGAAAGTTTAGTGTTAGCGTTATTGTGCCGAAAGTCTGTATGCTGCTACCGTTGGCGGCGCAAAGGTCGTAGTCGGTAGGTTTCCTCCGACTGGTGAGCCAACGATGGGGGTAGCAGCAGAGGTCCGACCCGGTATCAATTAGAAACTGCCGCTTTGTAACTTGGTCAGTTATAAAGAGGCGACGGCTAAGAGGTTGGCTGTTTTCACAATCAGTCGCCGCCGCTACTGACTGCTCCTTGGGTTTTCCGACTGCCAGCTGCATGGTGAGGTGCATTTCGTAGCTCTGTAACCGAATTTTCGATGGTACCAGCAAAGTCTTGCGCCTCGGTCCGGAGTATTACTACGTGAGGACTGTCTGCTACGGCTTGGAGCTCGGGACCGATCTGTCCTCAGGGCGGCGACTTGACTGCTCAACTCTTCTAATCGTTCGAGCAAACTGTTGAGAGTAGGAGCTCCTGTTGTAGCAAAAACATTTACCCGTGTTGGCTCGGTTTCCATAATTTTGTCCGCTATGTCTGCTACCTTATCCAGTGTTAAATCTGCTTGAGTGGCAAGGATGCTCTGTGCATGTTGGGGCAAACGGCGGAGCCAGAGTTGGCGTAAGATGTTGTCGTCCGATAGAGTTTTCCCAGCAATGGATCTGAGGTGACGGAGGAACTGGGAGGGTTTTCTGTCACCAAGTTCCTCATCACTCAACAGCTGTCTCAACCGTTGCTCTTCAGATATTGAAAACCTTTTCATTAAAGCTTCTTTGAGTTTTTCATACTTGCCTTCTGCTGGCGGGTTGATAAATATGTGTTCGATTTCTCCAACTATCTTTGTATCAATTTGACTAAGGATGTAACTATATTTGGTGATATCTGTTGTTATCCCTGCCAATAGGAACTGGGCTTCAGCTTGTTCGAACCATATAGCCACCCTATCGGACCAAAACGGTGGAAGCTTGACTGCAACCCTACATGTGGAGGCGGCTATCTCTGGAATAGATGCAGTACTAGCATGTTCATGCTTAGTGCGCAGGGCCTGGTTTTCAGCTTCAAGCATTTTTACACGTGCTTGTAGTTCCTCAGTCATGGTGAGGAATAGTATAAGCAAATAATTAAGAAATTAATTAATGAAGCAAATAAAAATCCAAGAACACCAAAACTAATCCCGGAGTAGTTGTTCTAACCGTGGGTGAGTGGTGCAGCTGACAGTGCAAACATGCAGGTAAATGTTAGACCAGAGATAGAAAGTAAACATAAAACAAACACAAGTAAATCAAACCCATAAACACAAGAAAATTAAATTAAGAAACACCAAAACAAAATTCAAATGAGACCTTAGCATGCTAAAAGAATAAAAATAAAAAATAAACAATGTAAAAGGTAATATAGAAATTCTCTACACACAAGCAGAAATGCAAATAAAAGTTTAAATCTTAGGAAAATTTGTGTTTAAGCACAGTTATTAGAATATAATTTAGGATTTAAACTTAGTACAACGGTGTGAATGTAATAAAATTAATATTTAGGACCATTTCACATAGCAAAGTTGTTTAAGTGCAAACCAATTATGTTATGGTATCTATTAATATAAAAGTATTGTTGTTATATAAACAAATCAGAATATAAGAAAAATAAAAAAACTTTGAAACACAGTTTGTAGTCAAAAGGTACTTGCGCAGTTGATGTCAGCTAGATATCCTTTTTGAAGTTTTATTTTTGTTTGTTTTTGTAATGCACATGCACTAGGTACTTGGGTATGTAGTGAGTTTATGGTGGAAGCACTCAGGACACGCTGTAGGCAATGCAGGGCTCTATTCCCGCGATGACTGTGGAGAGTATGACTGAAGTCTCGAAGTCCGCGGGGCAGCTCGTTGTATTGGCAGCAAAGTCGTATGAAGCTTCACGTCGCAATCATGTCGCAATCACGTCGGGGTCACCACTTTGGGAACTCAGGGGTCCCCTTTGTTTGAGACGGAGAGGTTCAAGTGAAAGTCATTAGTACGTGTAACCGTGTATTTCACTGGTCGTCATCGATACATATGTTATCACTATAAACTATTAACACCACGGAGGAATAATGTTTTACTCGAAGCCTTTGTAATAAAGTAGTTTTGTGTAGAGTAATTATTCGTGTCCGTTGGGAAAAAAAAGACGTGTTCCATAGATAAGAAAAATGTCTATATGAGAACATAATAAAATTCTCGGGTTGCCAGCGCAGTGGCGTTCGGAAACGCCACAAATTCAAACCTGCGATATTTCGAACCTCTCGATAATTCAAAGTTATCACGAGTTCCTTACAAAATCTCTTTATATTTCGAACTAAATCAATACATTTTTATGCACTTGGTAATTCGAACGAAAAAAGCATTGCTATATAACAAAACGACGCGTTAATTCGAATTCTTAGTCGTCCAACACTCGAGAATTCAAAGTTGCAGAGAGAAAGAGGCGGAAAGATTGTAAGTCAGAGTCAGAAAGCAGTCTGAGTAGCAGCAATCTGTTTTGAAGCAGTATGACGGAGCTGTTTCGAAATATTAATTAATTCACATTATGAATACATGTATGCACACAAATGTGTCTTTAAACTTTTGACATTGTTATAAAATAGCAGTTAACAAATAGTAATTGATCAACACTTAATAATTGGAAGTTTTATTTATTTTCTCTCACAAATTTCGAACCATTTAATATTTCAAAAACTCGATAATTCGTAATATTTTAAGAGTCCCTCGAGTTTCGAATTAACGAGAGTCGACTGTATTATAAAGCTGAAGAGTTTGTTTGTTCGTTTGTTTGAACGCGCTAATCTCAGGAACTACTGGTCCGATTTGAAAATTTCTTTCAGTGTTAGATAGCCCATTTATCGAGGAAGGCTATAGGCTACTTTTTATCCTGGTACGGGAAGTAGTTCCCACGGGATGCGGGTGAAACCGCTGGCAGAAGCTAGTTACGTAATAATTTTAGATTCTTTGAATCCTTTATAAAAACAGTGTTGCAAAAAGCCATGTTTTGCCTTCCATGTAGCTAGTACTTAATTTTTGCCTCTAGGTACATACTCACCTACCACTAAAGTTAATAAATTAAGTATAACAATTGGTAATTTTATTTGCCGTTTAAAAATATTATACTTAGTTATTTTTGGACCAGCAAACAAGACAGCTTTGTTTATGCTTAGACTGAGTTAATACTATAATCATCGGTAAGGATATTGAGCCCTGAACTTCACCTGCGCAGAAGTGATTTATTGGTTTATTGCCTTAGGTGTACAGTGCGCAAAGCGATCCCCACTCTTCCGCCGAGAACAGCATTTTTTTATAATATTAAAATTTACTGATCACATTCAAAACATCCATTATTTCAAAACAATTTGTCTCTTTCTTGAAAGGAACAGCAAAATAATGTTAGCCTGTAGGAATTATTTTTATCTATACTAATATAACACTGAGGAAAAAAAAAATCTTTGTACCCAAGGCTCCAAAACTGGAACCGACTGTAGGAATGGGGAATATTCCTGAGTAACATAGGTTATACTTTAGCCCAGTATGGGAATAAAATCCCTGGAACACAGGTGAAATGGCTAGTAATTGATATAATGACACTTCTTGCTTACAACTAGTAAATTAATGAAAGAGAAACAATTAATACTTAATTCCTAAAAATATTTGAAATTCTAGCGAACTAACTTATTAAAATAATGATTACTTATATTACAGTGTTATAGTGAATGTGCGCATTTAAGGCGATTAACACACGGCACCGCGCACCGCCGCGGAGGGCGGTGGCGCTCGAACAAAAGAGCACCGCTCAAACGCGCGGTCAGGCGGCGCAGATCAATGCGACATGAGAACCGCTTCACTGCCTACCGCGGCGGTGCGTGGTGCCGTGTGTTAATCGCCTTAAAGTTTTGTACTGTTCACAATATTTAACAGAGGATCAGCAGTCAGCCAAAAAAGATGCATAATAAAAGTAAAAATAACAGTCTCACTGTCATTTCAAGACATTACATGATACGGCCAACACTAATCAACAATTGGTTTGAATAAAATCCAAAGCCTTTCAAATTCTCTTCTGTATTGTTCTACCAATTCCTTCTGTGAAGTCACTAAGCAATCTTCAAAGTTGCCACACAACGCTTGGTTTGTCCAGTTCAGGGAGCCCACCATCAAAAACGGCAATACTGAGGGATCTTCACTTAACATATCTGCTAAACAAAACTTGTGGTGCATCAAATTCGTCGACTTCATCCAACGTACCGGTATGCGCTGCTTTTCTAACCTCCTTACACTAGACCCAGATGAAAACGCCATATCAGCATCTAATATCACCCTTATCTTAACTCCTCGATAGTGCAACTTTAGTACAGCGTTTGTTATGTCCATATTAGTCCATACATACATACAGATGTCCAAAGTATAACGAGGCTGGTTCAAATAATACAATAATCTATCCATACTTTTTGATATCATGCAGCGCGAATATTTACTCTTTTTAACTTCTTCAACTCCGTAAGAAAACATTATTACTTCCTGGATTTCTTTTTTCTTACATTTCTCTTCCTTTTTCTTCTTTGTTAAGAAATTGTACGTTACGCGGGTAACGAATGCTAACGATAATAACAGAAACAAAGTTTGGCTGTAACTTTTCAGAGACATGTTTATATTTTCATATCATCTGAATTAAAAACACATTTACGATCTCAGACGCTAGATACCTTGTTGAATCTTGTTTATTTGAGATTCTTGGATAGCTATCTGTAACTTTGTGTTATCAGATATCAAAGAAAATTGGGTTTTATTTAATCGGCAATCACATTTTTTGGTTTGTCCAGTTTTGCAATGTTTACGGCATGTTGACATTGACAATTGACAACGTCAAACTTTCGTTTGTCAATAGTTCCCGCTTCGTCGTTTTGTTTTCTCAAATAACGTAAGCGGTATTTTAGGCAGTACGAGAAACATTGTTATTTTGAAAATTTTGTTTTGTTATTGTTTGCTGTATTATATTTCTAAATGTGGAATTTATAGCTCATAGCTAAAATCCATGTCTTCGTAACAACTTCACAATATTAGTTTATTTATACGCTAGCTAGAAGCATAAAACATGCTACGGAACAGAGAAAAATAAAACGACTGATATTTCAATTAAAGTTTAATTAAAAAATTATATATTTACAAAAATTACAAATGTCTGCTTTCTCATAACGTTATGTTGTTGATAGTGAAATCATGAGGTCGTAATCTTAAGTTTAAATTATAAGAGCTGTGATGTGCTGGTTGCAGCGACCCACTGTATCCGCCTATAAGTCCACAGGATCCATATCCATTGTCCGTGGTACCTCCATACCCTACTACACTTTGTCCCATCAGGCCGTTAGAGTTTGGAACATACTGTCTATTGCCAACATTCTGCATCATTAGAGAATAATCATTTTGGTATAGCCCTGTGTTACTAATTGGGATCCCCAGGTTCAAATTCAGATTATTTGCTTGAAAGTGATGTAGCCAAGGCTCCTTGGAGTTGCGTGCAAAGTCTTGTCTGGGGTCTTGGTGGGGAATGCCAATTGGCACGGCGATAGGCTCTGGTGAACCCTGGCTGGTTGAGCTTCTATGTGTTGACATTGCTGATCTTTCGTTTCTTCGGAATTTCGCTCGACGGTTTTGGAACCATACCTGTGAATGAAATAGCGAGAGTTATAAACTTGGGTATCACATTTGGCATTATTTTTAATGACAGGAAACTTTGACAAATATGTCTCTGTTATTTATAGGTGTGTAGAGCAATGGGAGATCTTGATACATAAGGTTCTGATTATGAGATTTTGAACAGACACTATGTATAAAATAATAATATTACAGGGTCGAGGTGTCGCGCTTAGCCAAATCGAGCGTAAACGCGCGGCAAAGTCTGCTAATGGAAGCGCTCTAATATAGTTGTTACGTTTAAAACGTTGTTATATTTACCTGAACTCTAGCTTCAGTCAAATTGACCCTCGCAGCTAGATCTTCCCTAACAAACGCGTCCGGATAATGAGTCTTTTCGAACACCTTCTCCAAGGCCGCCAGCTGCTGACTGGTAAACGTAGTCCTATTCCTCCTAGGCTTCTTCCTATCATCAGATTTCACGTCTCTTTCTTCTTCAGACTCCTTTTGATCCCTCTCTTTGGTACCTTTGTCTTCGTACTTCCTCCTCATGTCTTCGTAAGCTAGGTAATCGACTGGCTTGATGTAAGGTCTTTGAAGGTCTTTTGGGTACCATGTGAGGTCGTTTTGGTAGCTCGTGTCGTACGTGCTGTTGATCTGCCGTCCAGCTGTTAGGTGATGGAGTCTGAGGAGACTATCCTCGTGGCACTTGATCATTTGGAACAAGTTGTGGTTGTTCTCAGGGTAGCTTCCAGGGTTCACGTTGTAGGTAGGAGTCTGGGCTTTCGGATCGTAGTTCTTCGTGATTGGTTGCCGTGTGTTTGGAATATCTGTGGAGAAAGAGTTATTAGAGATGAGCTATTTTTATGTGCAGGCTTTTATATTTTACATAATATCTAGGTACCTGATATACCTAAACTTATTATATAGCTCCTATGATTCCCAGGAAACGTTACTTCTCAAATCTTTGGAAAGTTTCACGCACCTCAATGAAGTTTCTACCTTTCATCATTAAACGAAAAGTCAGACAAAGACCTTTCACTTTTAGCAATAAATAAAAAACCGACTTCCAAAAACACTAAAAAGCAAAAAAAAAAACAAATTTTAGGTGCATCGGCCTAGAAGTCGGTGTCTAATGGATGTTATTAAGTTAATTTTGCCACCGACTTCTAGGCCGATGCACCTAAAATTTGTTTTTTTTTTTGCTTTTTAGTGTTTTTGGAAGTCGGTTTAATTTTTTTGTAAAAAAGTTTTTTATTTACAGCTTTTCAGTGATACGAATAGTTGTCACTATCCATATAAGTGGAAAGTTCTCATCAATACAAAGAATATAAGCCCAAATACGAGGTATTTTACATATTCAGTTGTCGAGTTCCCTCGACCTTCTCTGGTCTCCATCATCAGTTCAGCTCCAAACCTTCACTGTTGCAAAGGTCTTGTCAATACAAATAATATAAGCCCAAACACGAGGTAGTTTACATATTCAGTTGTCGAGTTCCCTCGACCCTCTCTGGTCACCATCATCAGGTCAGCTCCAAACCTTCACTGTTACAAAGGTCTCGTCAATACCAATAATATAAGCCCAAACACGAGGTAGTTTACATATGCAGTTGTCGAGTTCCCTTGACCCTCTCTGGTCTTCATCATCAGGTCAGCTCCAAACCTTCACTGTTGCAAAGGTATCGTCAATACAAATAATATAAGCCCAAATACGAGGTAGTTAAGATGTGCCGTTTAGGAGTTCCCTCGATCCTCTGTCGTCTCCATCATCAGATCTGCCCTAAACCTCCATAGTATTGTAGTCTCATCAGATATACACATAAATATAAAGTTTTTACCCCATGCTCGCCTACAATTTTCAAGAGATGCCCTCGATTTCTCAGGGTTTCCACCATCAGGTCCTGATCTGATGACGATGGGACCAAATGACAAGCATACCCTTTCAAATAAAAAAAGAATTTTTGAAATCGGTCCAGGCGTCTTTGAGAAATCGAGTAACAAACATAAAAAAAAAAAAAAAAAAAAAAAAAAAAAAAATACAGCCGAATTGAGAACCTCCTCCTTTTTTTGAAGTCGGTTGAAAATGATTAGGAATATAATTCAGTATAAACCGATAGGGTCCTATCATTTAGCATCAAAATAGCAGCAAAACAAACAGCCCACAGTCGTCGTTTGTTTCACACACACACGCACACGCCCCGGCGGCTAACTTCTATAGGCTGTTGTTGTAGCCGGCGCGGGCGCAACCCTATCGGTTACTGCGCACGTGGAAACTGTTGCTCATGCTGAAGTGAACTTGTGAAGGTTAAGGAGGTACTTGTAATAGGTACTCAGGTACTGTTGCTACAGTTATTGAATAGGTTTGAAGTTCTGAAGTTAGAATGGACATTAAGGTGGCAACGGGGAGCTAATAAAAATAATCGCAAACCAATCGAATGTCGTTGGAATACGATTGGTCCTATGTTAGGAGCAGACTGCCCGATATGGTTAAAACTGCTATTGCGATCATATTGCGACTCGATTTCTATTCGATTTTGACATTATTAACTTCATATCAGGAATCAGGCCCCTGTTTTATTCGGGTACGGTAAGAAGTTTCCGTGGTAGGGACGCAGGGGAAATCTCGTGGAACACCTATGTAGATAAAGGGCTAAAAATTCAACGTATAGTATTCATTCAGCGTAGAGCAGAGTAAATAAAATATTGATATTTAAAGAAATAAGTTTTACCTAGACTATGACCGATATTATCTAGGTACTCTTCTTAGACGACAAACCTCATTTGTGCGAATCATCTAAAGAAAAAATCTATACTAATATTATAAAGCTGAAGAGTTTGTTTGTTTGTTTGTTTGAACGCGCTAATCTCAGGAACTACTGGTCTGATTTGAAAAATTCTTTCAGTGTTAGATAGCCCATTTATCGAGGAAGGCTATAGGCTACTTTTTATCCCGGTACGGGAAGTAGTTCCCACGGGATGCGGGTGAAACCGCTGGCAGAAGCTAGTATTTTATAAGTGTTCGATTCGCAGTTTTATACCAATAAAGTCAAAAAATTATGACAATCAAGTTTTTGGTTTCGATTTCGCGTTGAATGCAAACGTATCAATAGAAAGTTCCTAAAATATATATTTCTGTTTTTTTTCATATTAAGTCTATTCTAGCTTCTCGGATACCCAACTGGGATTTTTAAAATAATTATTAATTGCAGATATCTAGTTCCTAACTACGCAAACTTTCACACCTGAAAATCGGGTCGTGCTTATTGAAGACGTGAATTATGCTGCTAAAAATAAATACTTAGGTATTATATGTAGTGTATTATGTACTGTACCTATGCATTACTTTTTAAAATTATTCAGGCAAACTTCTTAATACATTTGGTTATAGGCAGGTGCTATAATTAATCGTTAAGCTTAAATTAAGCTCAAGCCCTGCAAAAATCCTTCCATCAATTTCGATTACCGTAAGGCGTAGAAACTTACCTTTATTTTGCTCCATAACACACGTTTTTGGCACACCAAATTATTAGAAAAATCGAATTTTAAATTAATGTACTCAAATATTTCGTAAACACTGTCACACTTGTTTTGTATCAAACCCCTCGCCGTCCACTCGGGCGCCGATCGAACGCGGCCAAACCGAATAATTGTTATTAATTCGCCCTCTTATTGAATTACTTTATTTAATTAAATAATTCGACTAACTCATACTAATGTGCGAACTAATGGAGTCTGTGCCGCGATCTGGCTGCTTTGCTACTTCATCTCAAAAACAACATGTGTGTTGAGACAAAAAAATACCGCAACGTCCCTCTTTTGAACACACCCATTGAAAAAGAAACCAGATTTTCGTCTCTATGCCTTTAGGAATAGGCTTCATATCTTGAAACTGAAGCTTTCATGGTGCCAAAGGAAATTAACACTTTAGAATAACACCATGAAGATTAGTTTTGTATTGGTTGTCAAAAGTGGGAGTTTCACAAAGTTCTAATTTTGAATTTGGTGTAAAGGCCGCAAGGCGTGGTTTGCTATGGCCCGCCTATTACGAAAAAAAAGTTAAATATTTTGAGCGGGAAACGATTCAGGCAATAATTGACACGTCAACGTATATTATTTATAGCGTTCGGGAGAAAATTAACATAAAGTTTTTAAGTAATTGGATGTGATAAGTTTATGTTGTTGAAATGTTGCGGTGCGGATGTGGAAATTGGGTTTTTATTACATGAACGGAAGTTTTGGGGGTCAGTCAACGTGGTCTGTAACTACTTATCTACAATTCTTAGTTAGTAGATAAACAATACAAAACCTGGACAACAGCTTTATATGAGGTAGGTATATCTTTTCAAGTGTTAGTATTTATTTATTTAGCCTATACCTAGGTATGTACATGTAGATTGTAGGTACTGCTTGCATAGTTTTCGTCTAGGGTGCTATTTTGATAAACGATTCATTACAAATTGAAGGGTGTCATGTCAAGAAATTACACTGCCAATGCTCAAACCATCGCGATTTTTTCAGCATTTAATTGTCCACGTGTAACCTTATCATCTTCACAAAATGATTGGAACAGACAGGCTCTTGGCTTACTCAGTTCTGGCATCCATTTGCAACTATCAATTTGTTTTTAAACAATATATTGAACATGACAACCCATTTTAGATGGCGATCAGACCAGTTATCGGTCACGACGGCTATTCTCTCTACGAAGATCAGCTAGCGGTGCAGGGCAAAAATTATTAAAATGCACAAGCATTTGCTCACAGGTAGGGCTGCCATCTCGAATTTCGCCAAACCCGGACAAACATTTAAAAAACCCGGACACTTTTCCAAACGAGGACAAATCCGGGGAAACCCGGACGGATGGCAGCCCTACTCACAGGGCACACTCTTTTGCATCACTCTCATAGTCCGATGGGATGGTTATCCGACTCGACCGGAGAGAGATAGAGCGTAGGACTAATAAATACGGAGAGTTCATAGGTCTAAATGCTTATGTGCTCTCCGATGCACGGATGTATCACCACAAACTTCTAGGCTCCGGGCTAAGAGCTCTGTTGAGAGATTCACTGTCACTGACATATCATTATGCAAGTTGAATTAAATAAATTATTGTTTAATTTTTAAGAATCAAAAGTGATAAGTATTCTAGAAAGAGCCTATGTAAAAAAATATAACTTTTTTATTTTCAGTAGAAAATTAAATATTCCATTGCATAGGCATAGATGATAATACCACACCTCTTCTTAAGTAAGTACCTGACAATAATTTTTACTTACGATAAAAATAACTTGACCTATTAGACTTACTGCATGGGTTCATTGTTAAAGCTTTTTTCATCATCAGGGTCTAAAAAAGCGGACTAAGTAGTACCTAGTATATCCCAATCAATATAAACATATCAATTTTATAAATGAAATAAAATCAACTCATAAATATATTTGTACTAAATTCATGTGTAATTCCGTAGTCATCCCGGCGTACCTTCCCGTCTGCCCGGAATAGAACCGGCGACCCGTCGCTTCGAATTAGTGTGAAACGTTGAAAAACGCCTGAAGCGTACCGTAACGCACCACGGACGCTGCCAGATGCCATAGAGTAGTATAGGCACAGCATTTATTTTCTGAGTGAGAAAGACTAAGACATCATAAAAAAGAAGAAAAGAGTAAACTAGAAAAATAATCTTTGTTTTGGTAAGTACCTACACTGGTAAGTACCTAGGTACTGACCTAATATATAATATGTATATAATAATATAATAATTAGGTACTCCTAATGTGTTATTTTTGAAAGCCGCAATATTTATTCTTATTGGCGTAGAATTATTTAATTGAAAAGGTCTCAAAACGGTTTAGACATTTTTCCCATTTTTTCAGGTAGATGATTGGTATCCGATGAAATATGTTTCTGTCTGTATTATAAAAAAGAAAAGCCTATATTTATGAAGTAGGAGTGACAATTGAACAGACACATCAACTGGTGCGGCTACAACTTTAATAATTTTAATCACGGTTTTATGACATAATACGATCAATAGCATTCTATTCCTAGCCCTCCAGATAATTAGAAACAGCAACGTTTTATGAATTTATATCAAAAATAAGTACCTAATAAAATAATTATTTTCACGACTTTACGAGTCGCGATTTCTTTGAATCTCTTGAAGTATTTACAATATGAAGACGTATTTAATTGATTATTTACAAGGAATACACATTCTGAAATCAAAAACAAAATATTAAAACGTGGATTCCTTTGAAGCAAACGTTCTATATTCAAATGCAAGCGCGCCAAGGTGTCATGGCGGCCATAATTGGGGATGACAGTTGTTGGCGGCGACTGGGAGCATGCGCGGTGCGGCCGAGACAGCTTGTTTGCGCCTGAGCATAACGAGACCGTACTAATCTCGTCTTGTTCTTCAGTAATATTATAACTGATCGACACTAAAGAGAAACGTAATTTAATTTAAGAATTTATTGCTGCTATTTCGCCTAGATTATTGTTTGTCAGAATAGTTTCGTTATTCATAACTTTGCCTATATTTCAGTCTTCATAACCTCGGATTCCTAAGGATTTGTTCACAGTTTTCCATTTTCTGAAAACTCTGTCACTTTGATCATCAAGTCTTATTGAAGACCTTAGGAGAACTTGATCAGTGCCACTTGCCCCAATATCTATAAACAGTTTATCAAGCTCTTCCGATTTAACTTCAGTGAAATAAAAGAGTACCTCTTTCTTTTTCGAACCAATTAAAACAGCAACCTAACCAAAAATAATCCACATTGCCAATAAATCATAAACGCCGTTCATTTCTGAAAGCGCGACTCAGAACTGCAATCATAATTAATTTCGCCACGGTGTGGTCTAGCCTGACATATACGTGTTCATTTTAAAGGGATGGAGGCTCAATAACCCGTGAACAGAAACATTTGTCACCACATCATCCGGTGTGGTAGCCATGGTTGTACAAAAAGTTTGGACCTCCCCATAAATGAGTATGTAGGAGTATTTTTGGAATGTTCATTAATATGTCGATTGAGATTTTGCTAATTGATAAATCAGATATTAGAGTTAACATTAATCGCGATAAGTTTGGCATTTTGCTTTTATTGCAACATTTAATGTCAAAGTACTTAAACCTACTAACCCCATCTTCAATAGCCATTAGGAAAGTAGACAAAATACTTGCTTTCAGATTTTTTTGTAAGCTGATATTTTTTTACTCAAAACTTACTCAATTCTTTATTTGCGTTCCATATGTTATACAGGTGGTATTTTTACAAAGTTGAAACAATAATGTTTTCATCATTTATTTATTTTTCAACATATAAATTACATTTTTAAATATAAAAATAAATAACATTTAAAAATATAAAAAATAGGTTACCACCGATATCGGGCACAGGGTCCAAGGTATCGGCGGTTAGGGTCCCAGAGACAGATACCTCCTCACAATACGCGCCGTATCAAGGAGTACTACCTTCTGAATCAGTCCCTTGATCCAGCCGCCTAACGAGAGCCTCATGAGGTGTTGGTCGAGGCCCTTGGCTATTAGACCATTGGCCGTAACGAAAATCGGCACAACGACAGCCGTGTCGACATTCCACATGGCGACAACCTCGTACGCTAGGTCAAGATACTTTATTTGTTTTTCTTTATAAAGTTGAAACAATATTATTATAAAAGACTCCAATAATAATCTTCAAAACTTCGATTTTAAAATTACATCTCCAAAGTTTCGTCCCAAGCCGTGGCCAAAATATGGCGCCTACAATGCGCGCGCGCATGACAATTACCTCAAATCAGTGGAGCCATTACTCACGTCGCATCCACGCAACAGTTGGTCCCAACGATTAATTAACGATACAATTTTAGCACTTACACGAAAAATACTAAAACAATTAAACGTTGGACGCAAATAGAAATTTAATTGATGATGGATTACCGCTCCAATTTGAAGCGAGACTAAGCTTTGCTAAAATAAAAACAGCTATTTTGAGTATGTGTAGGAATGATACTTTCTTTGTATGCTTTGTAGCATGAAGGAAAGGACTACAACGAAGCAAGTAATTTCTTTATAATGGATCTTGAGAGCCTCTAATTTTTTCATTTTCAAATCAAAATTTTTTATTATAAAAAAATGACCTTAAAAAATCACATTGCCTTCTTTCGGTACTTTTTGCATACAAGGCATCTGAAATCTTAAAAATATTTTGTCACGCAGTAATTTATCACCGAAACATAATTATTGGTTGCGGCCCATCGCCGACCACTCTACTGTTGACGTGTTCGCTAAATTAATGGGCTTCGGCGCTAACGAGTCGTGCGATTCGCTGCGTGCGCGCATCCGGAAGGATGCCTGGGAGGTAGGCGCCGGAGAAAAAAAAGTTTAGTCAAATAAGTTTAAGCTATTAAATATATATTTTAGCAAAATATGGTTATAATGTGTAAATGAAAACTTGCAGAAACAACCACTCGCCTATTTATAGATATCATTTGACAAAACGCCATGTAAAATTTAACAACTCGGCAAAAAACTTAGTTGGTATGGTCTCAAAGTCTGTGAGAAAATCACTATGAAAATGGACTAAAGACCCCGTCCCGGGTACTAAGAGCCCCGTAGAACTAAGATGTAAGTTTGCTTTTTACTGTACTCTACATAATACATAAAGACTTATAAAACGAATTAAGAATATGTATATTACAGTAAAAGCATAAAAATCCTTTTCATCCCACCATCTCGGAAAGAGTAGTTTTACCCTTTGATATCTGAGCGCAAAAGCCGTTTTTATCCTCTAGAGCGGCAAAGTGATTTGAATTTAGAACATCGTGTTCAATATTCCATTTGTGACAATCTTGATAAGACTTTTCAAACAACTACATATTAAACAAATAAAATACTGCTGATTATTATTATTCAATTAATTAAGTAATTCTTATTATTGTTTTTACATAGATTTTTAACCTCGTTTCATTTTTAAACTGAGTTTTCAAATAAATGAACTTTAATAGGTACTTCTTTTTAATTTGATACCGACTCATATGTGCGCGCCATTTTGTTTTTTTTTGCATTTAGTAATTTCCTCGATGAAGTGGGATGAAATTATTATTTTTTTAGGGTTCCGTACCTCAAAAGGAAAAAACGGAACCCTTATAGGATCACTTTGTTGTCCGTCTGTCTGTCTGTCTGTCTGTCAAGACCCTTTATCTCAAGAACGCGTGGACGTATCAAGCTGAAATTCACATGAAATACTCAAGTCTATTGCCTCTTTAAGCTGTGAAAATATCAAACTTCTAAGCCAAGCCAATCAAAAGATACAGCCGATTATGTCGATATTTTCAACAAATTTTCGACACTCGCAAAGGAATCAAAACCTACAGGATACTTCCCGTAAACTCAGAATCTTGAAATTTGGCATGAAGCATTGTCATATAATGCAAATATAGGAAAAATTGCGAAAATCACATTTTTTTTGTTATATAATATAATAAAAATATTTTAATAAAATGAAACTTACTACCTTATTTCTCACGAACGAATAAAGATATCAAATTGAAATTTATACCAAATACCTAGGTCTATTGTCCCTTTAAGCAGTGAAAATATCAAACTTCTAAGTTAACGCGATCAAAAGATACAGCAGTTTATACCGACACCTTAACGAATTTCCGTCACACGCTAGGGAATCAAAACCTACAAGGTACTTCCCGTGAACTCAGAATCTTGAAATTCGGCACGAAGCAACGTTATATAGTACAGATAAAGGGAAAATTGCGAAAATGACAAATTTGAAGTTCCATAAAATATTTAAATATTATTTTTGCTTACATGACATAAAATATTTTTTTAATAATTATAAACTTACTACCTACGCTTTTTCACATAAACGCTTAGAGATGTTAAACTTGAAATTCATATCAAACACTTCTTAAACCTAATTGCCTCTAAACTGTGAAAAATTCTAAATCATTCAAAGGTCATTTGGCACCCTAGTATGGAAACCATACCCACGGCGGACACGAACGAAATATAGCACAGTATAATGATATAAGGCTCTGATTTAATATCGCATTAGTCGCATCAATGTGAACCATGGGAATCTAGATAAAATCAGGTTTAAACATCAAATATTTTCCTCATTTCAATGGGGAATTTAAACGACCAAGTTTGACGGATTTGAGAAATCATTTCTTTGTAGTGAAAGAGTATACTCGCCGTTTATTTCCATTGTCATTAGGTCAGGATCTGATGATGGAAATCCTGAGAAATCGAGGGCAACTATCAGAAATTGTCGGCATGCATAAGGTTAAAACTTGATTCTCAGTTGTATGTCTGATGATACTATCAAACAGTGAAGATTTAGAGCTTACCTGATAATGGAGACGTGAGAAAGTCGAGAGAACTCCTCAACGGTATGTTTTAGTTACGTCGTGTTTGGGCTTATATTATTCGTATTGATGAGAACTTTTCACAAAAGATAAAAATAAAGACTTTTTACAAAAAAAACTTCTAAAAACAACAAGAAAACTGTTTATATGCATCGGTCTAGATCTCGGTGGTTAAATAAATATAAATGCATCCTCTAGACACCGACTTCTAGAACGATGCACCTAACATCTTCTTCCTTTCTTTCTTGTTTTTGTTTTCTTGTTGCTTTTTTATACGTTTGAAGTTGGATTTGTTTGTAAAATGCTTTTTAAATTCATTTTGATAAAGACCATTATGACCATTACGACCCACCAGTACAAGTTACGACTGGGAATGTGGGTATTGAGATATATAAACTAAATGAGGACTATTTACAAAATAAAATAAAGCCGACTTTATAAAACAAAGAAAGGGACACAATTAAACTTTTGTCAAAGCTCTAGAAACATAAAGCCAGCAGCCCCGAATCCTACTCTCTAGCAGTCTAGTCTCTGCAATGGCTGCTTTATCCCAAGTTAGTAGTGAATTCTCATCACCTAAAATAAAATAAGCTTGTGTTGGACACAAGGTTACTGCTATACAGTAGCGGCGTAAGGGGGGGGCGGAGGGGGCGGTCCGCCCCGGGTACCACGTCTCGGGGGGTGCCATCTCGGTCGGCACATATCTGCACGACCAGGATGGCACGGGCAGAAGGGATAAGCCACCGAGGGTGCCATTCTAATCTGCAAAGCCTAGGTTCACTACTAGTCACTGTACGCTATTAAAATTTTAAGCAAAACTATGTACGACAGTGCTCTCAGTGCCCCTCTCAGTGCCGCCTCGCCAGACGTCGAGGCGGCACTGAGAGGGGTGCCAGTCCGGCTGTCACCCCTGTCTTTCTTGTTTATATTTGTTTTTAACTGATTCCATAAATTAATTCCTTAAAGTTATAAAAAAAAAATCCGCTCGCTTCGCTCGCGGTTTTTTCTTCATTTCTGATTTTTAGTCCTCAATCTAATAAAAAGTTAAAGCACCAAAGTAGCAAAAACAACTGACGCTCTGCGCCGCCGATTTTTAAGCTGTTTGTAGGTGGAGGACTTTTGTGTCCCGAAACTGAAAAAATTTCGCGCTCGCTGCGCTCACAGCTTTTTGACTTTCCACTGGTTTTTTTCAAATTTGTTTGAGTATTTTTGTGTTCCAAACTCAAAAATTTCGCGCTCGCTGCGCTCGCGCCTTTCACTTGACAGTGTGTTTCTTTAGGTACCATTGCGTCACAAAAATCTCGCTACGCTCGCGGCTTCTTCTCTTTGCTGTGGTTTATTTCACACTTGTTTGTGTAGTTTTGTGTCCCAAAACTAAAGAATTTCGCGCTCGCTATGCTCGCGACTATTTCACATTCCGGCGGTTGTTTTTTAACTTATTTTGGTACTTTAATGTTCTAAAACTAAAAAATTTCGCGCTCGCTACACTCGCGACTATTTCACTTTACGGCGGTTTTTTTTAACTTGTTTTGGTACTTTACTGTTCCAAAACTCAAAAATTTCGCGCTCGCGGCTTTTTCACTTGACACTGCCTTTTATGCATGAACATGTATGGGTTCTTTTCAACCGACTTCAAAAAAAGGAGTAGGTTCTCAATTCGGCTGTATTTTTTTTTTTATGTTTGTTACTCGATTTCTCAAAGACGCCTGGACCTATTTCAAAAAATCTTTTTTTATTTGAAAGGGTATGCTTGTCATTTGGTCCCATCGTCATCAGATCAGGATCTGATGGTGGAAACCCTGAGAAATCGAGAGCATCTCTTGAAAATTGTAGGCGAGCATGGGGTAAAAACTTGACACTCAGGTGTATGCCTCAAAGTACTATTCAATAGTGAAAGTTTGAAGCTAACCTGATGATGGAGACCAGAGAGGGTCGAGGGAACTCAACAACTGAATATGTAAATTACCTTGTGTTTGGGCTTATATTATTGGTATTGACGAGACCTTTGCAACAGTGAAGGTTTGGAGCTGACCTGATGATGAAGACCAGAGAAGGTCGAGAAAACTCAACAACTGAATATTTACATATTATATTACTAGCTTCCGCCAGCGGCTTCGCCCGCGTGGTGTGTTGATAAAAAGTAGCCTATGTGTTAATCCAGCGTATCACCTATCTACATACCAAATTTCAATCAAGTCGGTCCAGCCGTTTTTGCGTGATTGAATAACAAACATACATCCATACATTCTCACAAACTTTCACATTTATAATATAAGTAGGATGTAACACCTCGTATTTGGGCTTAAATTATTTGTATTGATGAGAACTTTCCACTGATACGGATAGTGACAGCTATTCGTATCACTGAAAAGCTGTAAATAAAAAACTTTTTTACAAAAAAATTAAACCGACTTCCCAAAACACTAAAAAGCCAAAAAAAAAAACTAAAAATTAACTGAGGAACATCCATAAGACACCGACTTCTAGGCCGATGCATCTAAAATTAGTTTTTTTTTGGCTTTTTAGTGTTTTGGGAAGTCGGTTTAATTTTTTTGTAAAAAAGTTTTTATGTAGGTACCAAAACTCAAAAATTACGGGCTCGCTTCGCTAGCGCTTTATAAGTTTGCAGTGATCTGTCTCCGATTTCTTTATGTTAAACCTAGCAAAAAACACCATAAACGATTTTTAAGTACTTTAATTTAAAATTTTAGTAAGTGATTATATTTTGTCGTTTTTTTTGGGGGGCGCTCAATAGGTAGTCCGCCCCGGGTACCACCCGATGCTACGCCGCCACTGCTGCTATAAATTGTAAATGAGTTCCCATAACTATATCTGATCTTTGCTATCGATCCCGCAATGCCAGTCAAACCTATCTATGTGGAAAGTCTTCGCAACATACCGTTCAGGAGTTCCCTCGACTCTATGTGGTCTCCATAATCAAAACAGCTCCAAACCTTCACTGTTTACCAGTACCCTCAAAAATACACTCACATGTCTGGTTTTGACTTGATGCGTGCCTACAATATTCAAGAGTTGCCCTCGATTTATCAGGGTTTCCAGATCCTCATCAGATCCTGGTCATCCGAATTGGCATCTTCCTTCTTTATGAAAAGTCTTTAACAATAAAAACTAGCATTGCAACCTGTACAATCCTCTGAAACTGCTTGTCTTTTATATTTTTTAAACGATCCTGGACATTCGTCTCCATGGAATTTTAATAAAATATTTAAATTCAAAGGAACGTCATACTATTCTCCACAATTTTAAACTATGTACTTTGATTCATGTTCGCCACTTTTTGCAAAGCGGGTCAGATATGCCCAATGACCTTTAAGGCATAATTAGTTATTTTTAATCAGATTTCTGAATGATGACTGTAAAATGTTGTAAATAAATAACTTTAATAAAAGAACTTTTACAAGGTACTGGCCTACTATTTTAGTTATATTACCTCTATAAAATAAAAAATATTTACTATTTTGACTCTCACGAAATTACCATAACTATGATTGTTCTAAACTGAACGGTTTGCGCGAGAGTCTATACAGGATTTGTACGGAACCCTCGGTGCGCGAGCCTGACTCGCACTTGGCCGGTTTTTATTGTTTTGAGGTCGATTTTAAACCTCATTACATTTTTAAACTGAGTTTTTGCAGAAATAATTTTTAATAGGTACATCTTTTTAATTTGCCATGTGTGACGTGCGTGCCATTTTCTTTTTTTGAGTTTAGATATTTCCTCGATGAGGTGGGATGAAAAGTTACGTGTTGCACTCGAGTGCAAAGATTTAACTTCGCTACGCTCGTGTTTCAACTTTAGAATCCTTCGCTTGCTCGGTCATCAAAATTGAGCCCGCGGTTAAAAAGCAACTTTGCACTCTTGTATAACAAATAACTATTATACCACTTGAAATGATATGTTGAAAGCGAACTGTCTGATTTTCAGATGTTATAAGAGCATGCAACAGAATAGTTATCATAAACCAAATATTTTTAAAATAAAATCTGTCACAATACATTATCCCACCAGTCCCGTAATGCTCGTAAACCTACAAATAATTTTCAAGATAAAAATAATAGATAATCAGATATTTCCTCAGGAAATTTGTAATTTGTGCCCGTTACTATAACTTTAATTAGAAACATTCGTACGAAAATAGTTTCTTCTTTGACGGCTTTTAACTTTTTTACGTCGATGATGTCGTTAAACTTTGACACTTTTTTACGGACATACTTATCGTAGTTTTTTTCCACTAAGTGCCTGTCAATGTATTTCGTAAAAATCTGGTAGTGTCTGTTCGTTTGTTCGGCGCCGATATCATTCTCCTGGGGTTTTAATTCATCTCCATTATTGACATGCCCTTTTTTGGCAACTCCTGTAGCGTTTTTTGCTGTGGTTTTGTAAAGATAAAACTGTACGTCTGAAAAAACTTAAACATGCCAAATAGTTTTTTTTGAGTATTTTACCGTTCTTTGCACTGTTTTTTTTTTTTTTTGCAAATAAAGTAAAATGAATAACTATTTCAGAACCTTGTTCTGGCAAATTACTTGGCATTTGCAACAGGCACCTAACTTTTTACATATTAACGAATGAGATTGCGCAATGAAAGAACCTTAATAAAAACCTCTCAAAGAGTTGCCTCAACTAGAAGTTGCTCCGTGTACAAAGCGCCGTAGACGCATGAAAGTATTTTCTTTATGTATAACAATGAATTCAAGAATCAGCAATCATCATTACAACTTAAAAAAAACTCTTTCATCCTAGTAACACAATCCTTCGGCATGTTCCGAAGCGCGGATTTCCGCGAATCTTCGTAAATAGCCGACCACCGCCGCGCCTTCAGTGGCGGTATCGTAACGTATCAGTTTCCAACTCCTGCGCATCACTGTCGGCGTCACAGCTGTCAACAGTCGCGTCACTAGACCGTGACCTGTCAAGGTTTCGTGTCTGGATAGGCTAATTTACGTAAATGAAAAAGAATAAAAAGTAAGAAAATATTCTACCTGTGTTATACGTAAGAATAAAGAAATCAGACTTTTAAGCACGCAATGTTAAAAATACTGAAATACTTACAATGAACTGATTCAACAAAATTCACTACAAAGGTTTGCTTTACTTTCTTGATACTGAAACCTAAATCAGCAATAACCGACATCCAAAGCAATTAAGTTCGCCATCAAAACACAAACATTATAGCCGACTTCAGCACTCATTCATTCTTGTAGTTAAAACCTAATAAATCTGATTAAATCAGCGCCCGTTGCGTTTAAATCTCAACAATTTCAAAGAGTCGAAATTTGTCCTGACAAAATTTAGTGCGACAGTGTTTGGCCGGCGCGAGCGCATGATTCGTCGAGATCAAAGCTTGAGACGCACCGTCATGTGTTCCCGACAACATGTAGGTCGCTGAAACCCCTCGGGGGCACTTACAAAAAGTTAGCTTGTATGTTTTGTAAATAATATCTTATTGGTCTGCGGGTTTCTTTTGCTTGTAAGGATCTCGTCTTGAACGGCGGCTCCGTTATTTTTGTGCAGTTTTTATTCAGTAGCTAGTAACTTAATAAACGCGGTTTTTTTATCCAGTTTCAAGCGTGTGATGTGTTGTCTTCAAAATATTAATCAATCGTGGACTGTTTTAAATGTGAACATTCAAATAACAGAAGCGTATAAAAAAAAACATTTTATTAAAAACGTAAAAATTGGTTACATTAAGGGTAAGTTGCACGATTTAACTTTAACCAAATCATAACCATCAACTGAAATCTTTCCGTTATCGTTTAAGTTAGATAAATGGTGTAACTCAGCGTTTTAGGTAAGATTAAAGTCCGTTGTCTTCAAGTTCAGTCCCATGCGCCTGGGCAGTTGTAATATCTGTTGATGCGAAGCCAGTCCTTGTCAGTGATGTACTGTCGTTGACCCATGTCGTTCATGACGCGTCTCTGTAGGAAGAAATACAATAATTTTGATAAAAATACTTTAAAACATTCGGTAAGTTTAGCAAGAGTGACTGGAAGGGTCGTGTATAAAAAAAACCGAATTGAAAACCTCCTCCTTTTTGGGGATACAGGAAAGGTATCAAAAATAATTTTGTTGTATACCTAGATACAGAAAAAAAACTAGTTGATAATTTTTATAATACGAACCTCCTTTGGCACAATAGTAGGTGCACCGTTGGCCGTGAACGAATAAGCTCCGTAGTGCATACAGCTGACGTAGTCGTAATCAACGCCCAAGTTGTCAACTCTCGATTGGCCGTACAAATCGAAATTGTGTTCGCTTCCTAGAAAGTATTAGAAAGAGCATTAGATGAAAATAAATAATGTGAAATTACATCTTCATCTTAAAAAAATTGTTCTGCATGTGGGTTTACAATTTTAAAGTGTTATGTAATTGTATTACGTAATGTTCTAGAAAGATCCTCTAAGCGTGTGTGACAATAATGTTTTAGTAAGTGACTACGCCTAAAAATAGCCTCTGTTCTGTTAAAAATGCTAAACCTACCTGGTGTAATGTTCTGTTCATTGATCTGAACGTAATCATTCCTGTTGTAAGTAGTATGCATATGCAAGAAGCCGAGGATATGCATGAACTCGTGCACGATGGTCGCGTGTCTGAAGCAGCCGACACCTACAGACTCGCGGGCGAGGTTCATCTGGTGAGCTCCTCGAGATGGTCTGTAGCCCACGTTTGCGTAACAGCCGCTTGGTTCACCCTGGAAGAAAACATAATGATAGAATTCGTGCCAAACATAATGTCAGGTCGGTCAATATATGTATAGCCCAAGTCACTCACTACAAAATTTTAACGTTCGGCGGCCGACGGGGATTGGCAAGCGGTATGGGTAACTTAGAATTTAGTGCGAGCTACCCCTGCCGTTATCTCATTAAGTTTTGCAATAACTAAATATACCAAGTAGTTAATTGGAGCACCATTGGAGCACGAAGGTACTGAAGAGATTCGAATATCTTAGTCCATCTTCTATCATTCAATACTAATTCTTTATTATGTGATTTTTATTGCTAAAATTGCATTAAACCTTATTTAATTCTAACTGATTCACTATCAACGTATCGTTAAATACATTAATCCTGTTTATATATTACTTAAGCTTATGTTTCGTATTGGTGGATTATGTTATTTCTTTTGGCTTAGTTTTAATTCCTTTTATCTTTAGCACTACTATGACTTGTACTTACGGTAATTTTAGCGTAGACGGTGTCTGATGCAGTCCGGTATCGGAATTTCACACAAGTGTGTGCTTCAATGTCCCTAGCGGCATCCCAAATTGCTGCTTTCTGTGCGTCATCTGCGAATTACAATTTTAAGGTAAGTCTTTGCCTATCAACAAACCGTGTTTCGGAAGGCACGATTAACTGTAGGCCCCTGCCGCCATTTGAAAAACATCAGTCGTTACGGATAGTCAGAAGTAAGTCTGACAACCAGTTTTGCCTAGGGGTATTGGTTTGCCCGGATAACTGGATTGGGCACTTAACTTATATAACACTGGCACTCAGCTGCATCCGGTTAGACTGGAAGCCGACCCCGACTGCCAACGTAGTTGGGAATAGGCTAGGCAGATGATGATGATGATCTTTGCCATCACCATCTGATCTTATAAACAATGATACATAGATTTACGGATAAAGGATTCTTATACCCGATAACGAGATAGATTTGGCTAACAATGCATTTTATTGTAGGTATTTATGACTCTCCTTTATTGAGTGCACTTTATCTAGCGTATCATCTTCTATTGTATTTGTAGTTATAAATATAACGATTTTATTTCCTTTCTTTCTTTTGTTTTTGAGTTTAATATTGTCTGATCCTCGTTGATTCCTTTTGATAATCTTTTGACAATATGAATCAGTGACCTATTTATTGTGGTTACAACGACCTTTTGTTTTTATTTTTGATCTTGTAAGAGTTTATTATAGAGGACACGTATTTTCGGTTTGTTATTTTGTATTGTAATGTATTAAATATTTTCTACCTGATTTAAAGCTAGTTATGCTAACAATTTTTACTATTAGTTATTTTTAAAAGTTATCGACAAATTCTACAATCGCAATTTATTCCAATAACTTTATCTATTTTATGACCCTTCATGCATCATAAATTAAATAATCAACTATATGACTAATATTGCTTGAAAAGGTAATAAACTAACTAATTTATATCTTACTCATGCCTTCAAATTGTGTCTTACGAAATTGTGATGAAACTTTTCTATAATTTTATTAAATTGACCCAAGACAAGAAATACTAAGAAATTGCCAATCCGTTGTTGTTAAGGTAGGAAATACAGGCCTCATAGAATGTTTACAAATCAAAGGTCTCTGTAAAATAAATTATTTAGATTTAGGATGTGGTGAAGAAAAACACCGCGTGCAAACATGGAGTTAAAATCAGATGTTGTGAATACCGCTCAAACCTTCACTTAACAAAAAGAGTTCTATGCCCTGCAATGGGACAACAACAATACTGTTTTACTCACCGAACCACCCATCAGCAAACTCAAAGATGACGGTATTATCAGGCCAGCTGGTGATAGAAGAGGTACTATAAGCAGCCCGTCCAACGGCATACTCTTGCAGCATAACCTCATAGTCTTGCTCATCCAGGACTATGTCTCCTTGGTACTTGCCGCTCAGTTCTTCATCATTTACATTTGGTAGAACCTTCTTTCTTGCTAGGAATTGCTCGCGATTACCGTTACCTGTTGGATACAATTGTAATTAAAATCTTTTAAGGCGAGGAATTGGTCAACAATAATTCCATAACCGGCACGCGCATCTAAGGCGCCAAAAGGGGTCGGAGCGTCTGAGCGGGGCGAGGATAACAATACGCGCGCTAGCTTAGAACTAAAAGTCGTAAGCGACAAAATGGTTTTGTAATTTTATTATTTAGAAATGATAATTTGATAAAAATTCCTTCTACAATTTTAAAGAGTATGTATATACTCAACTACTAAAAAAGTTAAGAGGCTTAAATCGGTCCCGTTTGCCCATAATATGTGAATCTCTTTTTAAAAAGAGGTATGTTTGATACATTTTTCTCTGTTATAAAAGTTACCTAATCATGTTTTGACGTCTAACAAAATAAGGTTTATATCATGAACTTTCAGGTAACCAAGTTGTTTTTTGATCCGTTTTGTATTTACTGAGAAAAATTGAGATCCTTGGCGCCAAAAATTCCAATTCGTCCTCTTAAGAAAGTGAGTTTTGTGAGTTACTCGGAAGTCTTTTGAAATTAGCCTGTAGGTTCTGGGTTATGAGATAAACAGTTTACATGTGTCCGTATAATTTAATGATAGGTCCTTAAAAAAATATTTTGATCTGTAGCTTTCAGTTTCAGTACAAGATTTAAATTCTTAATCCAAAAAAATATTTTGTGTTTCTTTGTTCCAATTAAACTATTTTTTTTTCAGAATTGTAAGACAACTTGTTAGAAAGAAAGTAAAAATTGACTGACCTTTCCGAATCCCTTCCAAAAACTGCCTGAAATCTTCAATATCCTTTCTGGTCCTCACAACGGCTGGACTGGCAGCAACCAGCCCCACCACGACAAAAAACATTAACAATCGCAACATACTATGTCTAATGTTCCGGATACTATTGTACACAAACCTCCAGAAATACTAGCCTTATATTGAAACAATTATCTCCCTCTATATAGATAAGTTGTAGATTTTATCAGTTTACAACTCAAATATTGTTTGGTGACTCCGATTTTGAGGTGCAATAAAATCTATTGTTTTTCGTGTTTATAGCGTTATTTTTATCTGCAATTGACTGGTTCATTAACCGGAATAATATTGTGAGGAAGGTAAATATTATTTTGGGTACTAAATACAATATTTATCTTACCTTTGACCCGGAAGCATCAATTTTTGTTTTGTACATCGATGATGTCGTGTCCAAGGCCGGAATAGTTGGAGTTCAGTTGAGGTACATTCAGCAATAGTCGGTAATAAGCTCAACATTATGAAGCTGATGAACGTGGCAATCTATCTAAGAATTTATATCAACTTTCTCATTTAAGTCGGCAGGCTTTTCAAAATATACAGAACTAGCCGTTTTCCCGCGGTTTCACCCGCGTCCCGTCGGAGCTACTGACCGCACCGGGATAAAATATAGCCTATGTTACTCGCAGATAATATAGCTTTCTAATGGTGAAAGAATATTTAAAATCAGTCCAGTAGTTTTTGAGTTTATCCATTACAACCAAACAAACAAACAAACAAAGTTTTCCTCTTTATAATATTAGTATAGATGAATTCATGTAAGTAATTAACTATCATTTATTTATTTACAAATTTTTGTATACACACATAATAAAGAAAGAAGACAGGAAAGAAAGAATTTACAAAGGTAATGATAAAAATTTTAAATTTCCAATTCTTTCGACTTGAAGAAATAGTTTCTTGATTTTGAAAATCTGTATCTTTCGTTTACTGATCATAAAACTACAGCTAAGTACATAATTTTGATCTAATCCCAAAAAACATGTATTCAGACAATTTCACAGAAAGCTGAACTAGTCACCAAATTATCTCGGCTTATTGCGTTTCTGTTTATTTTTAGTCATTGGGAAATATAATGAAAACAACATTGTTAGGTATTTAAGTATAAATATTTATAAATCTAGGTTCTAGCTTCCAGAGATTACAGATCTAGACTGAGATTTAATTATTGATACAAATCTTTGCAATGGTTTATCGTGTCAACAGCTTTATAATTATTTATAAGCGGACTTCCCTTTTTCAGCGGCTTCCCCCGTACCCCGAGGGAATTACTCCGCGCACCTGAATATAATAATAAAGTAGCCTAAAGCGTAACGACAGCATTTTCTAAATCCATCTAGTTACTGTTACTGTTACAGCCTTTTTATCGTCCCACTGCTGGGCACAGGCCTCCTCTCACACGGAGAAGGATTGAGCATTAATCACCACGCTTGCTCAATGCGGGTTGGTGATTTCAGACTTTATAGTCCAGGTTTCCTCAAGATGTTTTCCTTCACCTTTTTATCAGCCATTGGTGTCCAAGATATACTTAGAAAGTACATACAAACTTAGAAAAGTTGCATTGGTACTTGCCTGACCTGGAATCGAACCCGCGCCCTCATACTCGAGAGGATGGTTCTTTACCCACTAGGCCACCACGACCAATCCATCTAGTAGTCCCTGAGATTAGTGCGATCAAACAAACCAACAGTCGTTTTGGTTTTATCACAATACATCAATTTGACGATAGTTTACTTTGACATTATTGGAATAGTTTAAAATTCATCATTATCTTCTTGCGTTTCAGGCTGTAAAAATATGAACCCAAAATCTCGATGATGACATATCATCCAGGAAAATGTCAGTAGAATGTCTTCGACAGTCATCGTTACAACAATTATTCTCTTATATCGTAAATGACAAAAGTTTTTCCCGGAATCGACTATTTTGCACAGTTGTGATTATACAATAAATGTTATAATCCAGATAAAGCCCTTGCTTTCAAAAATGCTTTAAGGGTTGAGCAATTGTTTGCTCCTGCAATATTGTACTAGTTTTTTCAAAATTAATTGCATTTCCAGTTGTGATTGATTACCTTGTCCATTTAAATCGTTAGTGACATTGAATTTATTAACCATATTTATTTAAGTACATCTATTGTTATGCACGTATCTTTCCCTAACTTATGTGTGATGCATTGTATAGGGCTTTTTAACAAAACACCTTGATAAGATTGCTTTAAAATGTATTTGAAAATTATAATGCAGTATGTAGTTTCATTTTGACACCTCACAAAACGAACACATACAATCGTAGCAGCATTAGACAAGAAAAATATAATGATCAACAAAGATTTCAGTAAATAAATGAAATACAAGATTTTATGGAAAAATCAGTCTATTTATCAGTAGGTATATCATTATTTTATTGGGCGATTTCAACGACGTTTACGCTGTCAGGTACGATGTCCTCTTGGGGCTGTTCCTCTACGACATCTTCGGAAAAGTCCTCGACTGCAGCGTCTTCTTCAACCTTGTATTCATGCTCATAGGTTCCCTGGGAGAGTTCCTCGGCATTGATGGGAGTACTCCAGGCTCCGGGACAGTTGTAATGCCTGTTGGCCCTCAGCCAGTCCCAGCCGGACACGAATTGTTGTTGACCCATGAGGCCGTTGTCGTTCTGGAATAGACAAAAATGAATAAATAAATAGTTTTTTTTTATTCACTTACGACAAGAGAAAAATGTTTCTACATTCTGTACCTATACCTAATTTTAGTAGTCTAGTTTGAACTCCTCATTAATTATCCTATTATAAAGAAAATAAGTTTTATGTCATTCCATGAAACTTATTTTACGATTTGCAAACAGAATTACAGCCAATTTCTTCATCAAAAGTAAAATCCAAAGTAAAAATCAAAGTAATGTCTAAAGTAAAAGTAACGGTCAAATTCGCTTTTTCTATTAGTTTTGCTGTCACTTTAGCCTTGAAAAAACGAATTTGACCGTTACTTTTACTTTAGACATTACTTTGACTTTTATGTTTGATGAAGAAACTGGCCGTTAAGGTAGGAAAACTGCAAGTTAAGTTTTAAAACAAACTGATGTTTAACCTAGAACCTTTTTTGACTGGGTAATTAATACCACCTCTGTCCCTTCTGGAGTCCTTTCTGAACCAGAAAAAGGGAAGCTTTCTGTCCTTCGAGACGCGTTTGGAGTCTGTAGAACCTAGGTCTTCGATGTAGGCTTAGATAATGATACTCACGTAGATAGGCAGCATGGTAGGTTGTCCGTTGATGCTGAAGCCGTATCTACCGTAGTGCATGTTGCTTGCGTACTCGTAGGGCAGGCCCATGTTGTGAACGATGTTGGTTCCGTACTTCTCGAAGTTGTGTTCCATACCTGACAAGGAGAAATTACGTTTAACATACTTTTTGATTAATTTTCTACACCATAAAAAGCTATTTTATTAAGTGTATATTGGTCTCAATGAAGTTTGAATTACTTTATTATGAATGAGAAATTATTGGAAATAAAACTGTCATCGCGCAAATATGGCAAAGGTTATCAATTTACGATTGAAAATACCAAAACTTATCAATTATCTAAATTATTTTATAAGTTTAATCTATCTTAATCTGTATAGCATAATTCTATAAACTTTTGTTGTCTGCGGCTTTCTTTCAAATTCTTTGATGTTTGAAATCGTTGCCAATTCAGGAAAGTACATTGTACTTAATCATTATATAGGGTCGTCACCGCGCCAATTTAGTCAGTGGTTATAAAAGGTTGATTCATAAATCAGACCATTTCCGTAATGTTTCATGACTGATAAAAAAATACGTGAGTTTAAGTGCAATGTCGTCTTTAAAAAAAAACTTTACAGCAGAGGCAGAAAGGTTCACTACTATTGGAAATCTAAATCTGTGATTGTGATTGAATATTATATTTTTGTGTAACAGGCGACTAGTGAGTCATTAGTAATTCCTTATGTATCATTGTAGATTTCTTCTAAATTGATCATCATCATTTATTTTATCTTAAGGCCCCAGTTGCCTAAAATAAAGGAACAACTAAATAACTAAGAAACATTCACCTGGCGAAACGTTCTGCCACAAAATGCGGACATAGTCGTCTCTATTGTAAGTGGACTGCATATGCATGAAGCCGACGACATGGAGCCATTCGTGGATGATGACGGTATGGGTGAAGCAGCCCTGGCCGGGGTTGGCGCGAGCCAAGTTCAAGGTGTGGACGCCCATGCTCGCCCAGTAGCCCACGTTGGCGTAGCAGCCGTCAGATCTGCCCTGGAATTGATAGAAAAGAGGTGTAAAAACCGGCCAAGTGCGAGTCGGACTCGTGCACGAAGGGTTCCGTAAATTACAGTTAAATCAACCTATCTCAAAAACTATAAGAGATACTTTGATCAAACCAAAAATCGTTGAAAGAGTTAATTAGCATGCATCACCTCTATTTTTTTTAGAATTTTATACCCCGTAGTTATAAAAATAGAGGGGGGGGGACATACTTTTTACGACTTTGAGAGCTGATATCTCAAAAACCGTTCACTTTAAGAAAAATGTTTTTTAGAAAACTTTATATCATTTTAAAAGACCTTTCCATTGATACCCCACACGGGTATGTACATCGAAAAAAAAAATTTCATCCCTCAGTTACATGTATGGGGGGCCCCACCCCCAATTCTTTTTTTTACTATTTAGTGTCATATTTTTGTAGCGGTTCATACAACACATATTCCCATCAAATTTCATCACTGTAGTACTTATAGTTTCCGAGTAAATCGGCTGTGACAGACGGACAGACGGACAGACGGACAGACGGACATGACGAAACTATAAGGGTTCCGTTTTTGCCATTTTGGCTACGGAACCCTAAAAATGTGATAAACTTTTGAGGAGCCGAATGGACAAGCTTGCATCCATGAATCTGTGCTTGATTTTTTTTCTAGGAGACTTATATCTCGGAACGGAAGTGCTAATGTGCTCAATGTGCTGTGGAAGATTTCGGTCATGATACATAAGTACCTAATCTTTTTTTTAAATACTCGGGTTATCATCTATTTATATACCGTGGAATACAATATCCGTTTTTCGATCCGTTAATGTTTATGAATGGTAAAATGTATGACATCGTCCTCTTTTCTCATTTGTATCCAGCTACGACAAATGCTTTATGTCCTGGTGATTAGGCAAAAATAAACAAAATCATGACCGTTCTAGAATTTGCTAAAACATACGTAATTTTTGGATTTTATTACGTTTGATTATTATTTATTGTCTTTATGTTCATATGTCGTGTACCCACATCACCCGGGTCAGTATATACCAAGATTAGCAGCGTTACTTGATTGTTTGATAAATTCTGTTTATCATATTGTATCTAATCGTTTGCTAGCAAATAATCATAAAACTTCAAATTAAGATAATGAAGCAAATAAATTCTTTAGTTCAAGTGAAACGTCAATGTGATATCCACCAGTTTGAAAATAATTACCTAGATACTTTGCGGTCTATTAGGTAAACTATTTTCTTTATCACGACATCACGAAAACACCCCTTTGGATATTACATTTATAAATATTTAAATCCGTCTCTTGGACTTAAAACCATACCATAGCACGGCCCTGTTAGGACAAAACGCTGTAATCTGTAAAAGGTCAATTCGAGAAAAATGAGTTTAAAAGTTTACAACTTTACCTCGTTACCAAATTGTATCCAGTATAGATAATAGTATAGTTCTTTTTAGAACTTATTTGTCATAATATTTACTCAATTTCATTGTAACATTATATTATTGTACCTAATCAAGAAACCTCTCAAAAATAAAAAAATATGTTTTGTTACAATAGCATGTAGCTAGCCAATATTCGCCTTTGTTATGACATAACAGTGTAATCGTTAATTACTGCGTTTTGAAGAGATATACTTGTGTACTGTTTTATTGTTATCTGCAATCAAGTAGGGAACAAAAAAAAATAATTCAAAGTAAAAAATAATAACGTTAGGTAAAAGTTTCTGGATATCTAAGGGGGTGGCCTATGTTCAGCAATGGACGTCATATGGCTGAGATGATGACGATGAAAAGTTTCTGAAGCAGATTCGTCCAAATCTGCGGTGATATTGTCATTAACCAGCAAATCTTCATAAAAACGATGATGATAATTTTAGTAGTTTTATTAAGTCATACTTCTTTTTTCTTGAAATACCCTCTGCTTCAGTCCTTCATGCGATATTCATAAACATGTCAACTTCTTTTCCTACGGCTGCAATCATGATTTATTTTTTAAATCCTTTCTTCAAAACATCGAGCTCCTTGAATTCAACATCTTGGTAATTATTTTTTATGAACAGTGTAGGTTTACCTCTTCGGAACTCTACAATTTTAAACATGGAAATTTTGTAATTCCGAGGGAAAACATTTTTAGTTCGCTTTTAAACAGCATAACTTCATTGTGGTAATTTACATGAGCTGTCAAGTTCTTTCGAGACCTTTTAAACGTCTCAACATAATCATTTAAATCGTACAAGTTACCTGACTTGTTCATTTTGTTAGTTGTGGCACCATGAACACTGTCAGCAGACATATAAGTGTGGCCAGGCTCGAGCCTTACTAGTGCTGGCTCCGTTGTTTTTATTATTTTGACAAAACGCAGCAAACAAAACTTGCACTGTTTTACCAAAATTCAAACTCGGGGACGCCTCACCCGCGCGGCTGCTCTCCTATCTCGGTAAATCGCTGCAATCTAGAATACAGCGTTTAGCAAAAACATTTCCTGCGAATATTAGGTTACCGTGAAGTGAAACATTGAATTATTTTGGCAATGGGAACTGTTATTCAACAGTAGATCAAACCTGCATCAAGCTTACATCGTTTAGATTATGTTACGTTGTATTACCATAAAACGATGTAACCCGGGTTGCAGCGTTTTGTCGTCACAGGGTCGAGCAGATAACGTTAAATGTGCTCAGGATACATTTATCTCTAGTATACTTATTCCATGTTTATAGGTACTATAGAAAGCCGTTCTTTTTTGTTTTCTTAGAATTACCAATCAATCAAGAACTCATCTTTGACTTCTATCTTTTCTTTCTACGTGATAGTGACAGCCACAACATAGAATGCTTAATAATACTTACGGTGATCAGGACATAGACATTCTCCCACCACTCCCTGCGGCGGAACCTCACGCAAGTCCTCGCTGAGATCTCCCTCATGGCTGCGTAGATGGCGTTAATTTGTGCGTTTGCTGAAAAAATACAAAAGACTTGTTAAGGAAAGCTTCTCTCGCATCGTATTTACTGTATTTACAGTTCTGGTGTACGACACAAAATAATATTACCGCCGCATAAATTGTAGGTACCCAGATTTTAAATAGCTTCCCATCAGAAATAAAAAATAATATTTCGCAAAGAATATAAAATGTAAACTAAAGCAATATTTCATAAGTATTAATTAGGAATGTGTTAGTTTATGCAAGGACTGTTTAATCTCAAGTTGTTTAAATATTGTTAGCGACATTAACGTTTTCTCTGTAAAACCTCACTTTATAAAACTTTGATTCGAGACAGATTCATGGTAGCACAAGTTTTAACCTTACTGGTTTTTGGTTGCTATTTTAAATTGATAATCCTGTATTTATTGTAAATATGATAAATAAATTAAAAAATGCTGATAAAGATGATGATGGAGTTGTAATGGTAGTAATAACACTTACTGAATTCATTGTTGAACTCGTAGACGATAGTATTGCCGGGCCACTTGGTGTTAGGCCAGATGTACGCGTTCCTTCCTTCAGCATACTGCTGCAGCATGAGCTCAGCCTGCTCATCATTGAGGAGGATGTCACCCTGGAACTTGCCGCTGTTCTCCCACACGGAAGCTTTGGGGTTGGCCAGCATACGGGACTCTATGCGGATTCCGTCATCTGGAATTGAGGAAATTATGTTTCATAGTTCTATGCGGATTCCATCATCTGGAATTGAGGGAGTCATGTTCTAAAGTTCTATATCTACAATCTACTATAGTTATACCAGCTGTTACATTCACGTCTTTGGGAACTACTGCCCGTACCCAGATTAAATATAGCCTATGTAACTCGAGGAATAATCTGATTGAAACCCTTGGGGTTACCCGCATTTTTTTTCCTCTTCATTATATTAAATTAGCATAGAAGTTAGTATAGATTCGTAGACCATCAAAGCGATCACAATTATCTAGGATAACTTTAATAATTTACGGCCAGTTTCTTCATCAAAAGTTAAAGTTAAAGTAATGTCTAAAGTAAAAGTAACGGTCAAATTCGTTTTTTCAAGGCTAAAGTGACAGCAAAACTAATAGAAAAATTGAATTTGACCGTTACTTTAACTTTAGACATTACTTTGACTTTTACTTTGGCTTTAACTTTTGATGAAGAAACTGGCTGTTAATGTGTTTTTGTTTAGTTAAATACTAAGTAGAAACCACAGCCTATCTGAAGTCTGCAACTGAAACTAAAGTAAAACCTATATGTACGACTTTTTTTGAATACACAAATACCAAATAATTTTATACAGACGGGATTAATGGCGCGTGCCTGAAAGACATGTGCCTAGTGCGTCATTAATTAAAACCTGCCAATCGTCTCGGATTATAATTTAGATTATTTTACGTCGCACAAAATTCTTATCTTAAAACAAAAACCTATGCATATAAATTATGCATCATGTTTTTCATTAGCAACATTAGGTAACTACTCTTGATTTAATTGTTTATCATGTTTGTATCTTGATTAATTGCTCAAATCTGAGAAGGATTATGTGAAGTTACTGAATATCTGTAGATAGCTGTAAAGGTCTCAAGATAATGGTGTTCAAAAATCAACGATAAGACCTTGAAATGCATAGGTCCGTGTGCAATTATTTTGAATCCTCCCGGATTTCTAACTGTGTAACAGGGTTCTTGAAATCAAGTGACCGACAACTGAGCGACGTAGTTTAGTTAAAACATTATTTAACTTAAGGACGTAAAAAATAGCAGCAGTAGCAGTAACAGTATTAGAAATATATGTATCTAAGTTTATTTAGACACCGACACAGATAGTTAATTTTAAGTAGTTCAGCTCAATGCTAATCATATAATTGCAAACATATACTTAGTCATTACAACGTAGACATGCTAAATCTGTCGACCTTAGTTCGTGTCAAGATTTAACTGAAGCGTTTTTACATATAAAAAAATCCTCCACCGCGTCTGTTCGTTTGTCTGTTCTAGCTATATCTATACCTACTTATATTGTAAAGCTGAAGAAATTGTTTGTTTGCTTCAACACGCTCATCTCACGAACTACAAGTCCGATTTGAAAAAATCGTTCATCGAAAGATAACTCATTAAGGGCCGGTGCCCACTGCCGGCGTGTCACGGCATGGCACGGCAAAGGATTTTAATTCTAACTAGCCGTTTTCCCGCGGTTTCACCCGCGTCCCGTGGTAGCTACTGCCCGCACCGGGATAAAATATAGCCTATGTTACTCGCAGATAATATAGCTTTCTAATGGTGAAAAAATATTTAAAATCGGTCCAGTAGTTTTTGAGTTCATCCATTACAACCAAACAAACAAACAAACAAAGTTTTCCTCTTTATAATATTAGTATAGATAAGTATAGATTAAGTTATTTTGAATCTTATTTCAATGAGTTTAGAAGCTATGTTACTTTATTTGTATACCACGATGCTGCGACGTGCCGCAGGATGCCACGGCATGACGCGACGTGCCGCAGGATGCTGTGGCATGCCGCGAGACGTATGGGATACTTAGGGGTCGAGGAATTATGATTGCTAGCTAGTTGAAATAAGGTTGTAACTTGCACAGCATTTCAGTGTGGCGCAGGGCGCAAAACTGATGAATGCCAGAGTGGCTGGGCTTTCAGTTGGATGCCACGGCATGCCACTGCTGGCGTGGCACGGCATGGCATGGCAGGTTGTGCAGTGGTATCCCGCGGCATGCTGTGGTATTCCGCGGCGTGCAGTGGCATGCCGTGGCATCCAACTGAAAGCCCAGCCACTCTGGCATTCATCAGTTACGTCAGGGCGCCAGCCCTTATTGTGCATTTATTGAGGAAAGCTTCAAGCTACATTTAATCTCGGTCCGCGAACCTGCAAACTTTTAGTCGGCCGATAGTTTTCTGGGTTCATTATTAGACAGTATGGAGATGACTGGAAGTACGCACATTAAGGGTCAGGTATTTCACCGGTATCAGACCGACTGAAAACTTTGATTGGAATCAATATACAAGGTGTTGATTTGCATTTGAGTCATACTTCAGGAGGAGGACATAAAATACGTAAATAATCGATTGGAATTACAGTTGACGGGAAATAGCTAATATGCACTGCTTTTTTTGTCATTGTAATGTCATAGTATTTCAGAAGTAGTCCAATTTTATGAATGTTTATGAATAATTGTTGCGTATGCTTTGTGTTTGCGTTTGTGTGCGGGCGCAGCACGATTTTAAGGCCAGTAACACACGCGCCAAGTTTAAATACGGCTGGATGACATTGACGGATTTCCGAAAAAAAAAAAAATCAAAAATTTTTGTACCAATTTTTTTGTTGATTTGGGTTGAGAATCATTAGTAAAATTACGTCCTTGACTATGGCACGGATGCAAATCAACAGCTTGTATTTTATAATTTTTTTGCCAACCATTGGGTTAAGAGCCAGCCGACTGTTTAGTCTGCAGTGAACTAAGTTCCCACGGGATGTATTAGGACTACAACCCAACCCGTATTAGTATTTTAAATGGGACTTGGGTATACTATGTCAATCGGTTTTATTCGCCTGAAATCGATTTTCTTACATAGTTCTGCTTTTATAATCTATCAAAAGATTTTTTTGGAAAATCCGAAACACGGATGCAAAACCGCAGAATTAACGAAACTCGTATTACAAAAACAAAAATTCAGAATGACCACAAACCACGTCTGCTCCTTTCCAGGAAAGCCCTGAAGGATTCGATCTGATCCCTGGACCTACTGACAGGAGGACCAGCCAAGGCACACCCTACCACCGACAACAGCACTATAGTAGACCACATTTTGGAACTTCTACATTCCAAACAAATCTGTTTTATATACGAAAATTACTATCTCAATAATTAACTAATTACCGATACTAGGAGATAATTTTGATAATTACAATTAATACATTGGGTTTTTGGTAGATAAGTTATTTTGTTGATTATTAAGGGTTAAAGAGTATTTCCCAGGGTTATATGCACTTGATCAGATTGAAGAGCAAGTATTGATAAAACATTGTTTTTACTACGCTATCATTGAAACCATTAAAATCATCCAATTTTAGCCTCGTAAGATACATCATGTATTTACAGATTTTATGGGTACTCCTAGCTGGACTGGGATGACCATTTGTCAACTGACTCACTCCTGAACAGTTTATTAAACTACTACAAACATTCACTTTTCATCACTATCCTGCCCTTATCCCAATTTTATTTGAGGTCCGTCCGTTCCGTCTACCGTCATCTCACAAGCCATATCGACTTTCACACAATCCACCCGTCATTTTTTTGGTCGTCCCCTTCCACTATATAGATATACATACTCGTACATCCACATTCATGCTCATCACCTTTCTCACAAGTTTCCATTCAGTTTCAGTTTTGTATTTTTTTGTCACAGTCACACACATTAATAAACCCCCGTGTCTGTGGTTATCATCGATATAATTTTTCACTCACATTTTCGTCACTCAACGCAATATTTTAATATTGTGTAAAAAGTCTAATAGCCTATTAAGATACTTAGGTTTTTCTAATAAAAGCTGATAAAATTTTACAAAATGCGGAGGAATTCGCTAAGTTTATTTTATCAACTTTATCAAATAAATATGACTTGAAACTGTGTTGGGAATTACCTACAACTATGCATATAATAAGTAGAAGATATCTATGTCATATGTGTATTTAATTCTTTGTTTTGATACAGATAAATGACTGATTATTTAATTTTGTGGGTTTTTATCTTAATACCCTGTTTATTTTTTTTTTAATATTACTGGATACTACGCTAATTAGGTTCTTTTTAAGGAGCAATCAAATGCAGTTTAATGCTTATACTTAGGTTTAAGTTGGGACTTTTCCAATAATAAAGGAGTGCCATTTTTGTATAAATATATTTTCAACATTTAGCTTCATAATTTTGTCAGTCAATAAATTCCTACAGCCTGATTTTATCGGTCCTGAAGCGCTTCCTCAACTACAGATACTTTTTCAGCTTCAACATCTTGAGACATATCAGCAGCGAGTACTTCTTCTTGTGGCAAATCTTCAACTACATCTCCTTGTGACATTTTCTCGAGTGCAGCATCATTTTCTCTTTTTTGTGAGAGTTCATCAGCATGGACGGGAGTTTCCCAGGCTCCGGGACAGTTGTAGTGCCTGTTGACCCTCAGCCAGTCCCACTCTGTCACGTAATCTACCTGACCCATGAGGCCGTAGTCATTCTAGAAGATTAGAAAGATCTAGAATTATTTTGAGCACATTTGACTAAGTACCGGTATGTAATTTATTTATTTATCCTCATCCTACTCATTAAAGTTACCTGGATGACACGGCACTTTCCGGAATGAATGGTCAGTTGGTATAGTTACTTTTTTTTCACGTTGCTTCCATGCTTCAATCAGCTTGCTTTATGTAACTGTGACAGAATAGGCCAGACGATAAGCACTCGTAGATTGGCGCGATTTTCTGTATATGACTTTAACGTCCTCACAATTTAACATGCCTTGCAAAACATAGAGGGAATTTTAGCTTCAATGAAAAAACAAACTGAATTCGGAAACAAGTAGCTTGCGCATGTTGAAGCACACGCACAGGTTACATGTATTTTAAACTAGCTTCTGCCAGCGGTTTCACCCGCATCCCGTAGGAACCTCGGCACGGACCCGGATAAAAAGTAGCCTATAGCCTTCCTCGATAAATGGGCTATCTAACACTAAAAGAATTTTTCAAATCGGACCAGTAGTTCCTGAGATGAGCGCGTTCAAACAAACAAACAAACTCTTCAGCTTTATAATATTAGTATAGATAGGTACGTGCGGGTCCAGCGACTCGCGCATGTTATATATATGTCGGAGATAGTCAATAGTACGGTCACTGAACGAGACGCAAGCGCGCCCTCTGGTGGCGTATCCGGTGAAACAACGTTTTGGCGCGCTTGGCGGAGTCGTGGCGGTCAGCCTGGCGTCCGCGGAGCTCAGTCATAGTTTAGTCATAGTTCAGTCTTGGTCGAGTCTTCATTGAGTGTTCGTGCAGTATTCGTTGAGTCATCGCGTTACTGCCTTTCGTAACGTCTAGTGTACCTAGTGTTGTAGTACCGTTGTAGATCCATATTGAAGTGTAAAGGTTCTTCTAACCTAACAGACAGGCTTGTGTTGCTGGGGAGTTTGTTCCGCCACTTCTTCTTCCCAGCCAAAACACATAGGAAGTGGCGAAGGGCGGGCGTTTTGGGGGCTGTCTTTTGTTCTTAGTAATTTGAATAAACGTTTGAGTTTTTGAGTTTCTTTGAGTTATGAGTTTCTTTGAGTTATGTCTTTGCTTGATTACCCTAACTGATGTCGGACGATAGTGCCATCCTGATGTGGTAGCTCCGACATCAGAAGTGGGATACAATCCGAATGCCCACACGCGTTTCGAATTCGCCATGCGAAGATAAATTTCTACCCACTAACAAAAAAAAAATGGAACGTCGATAATTTTGAAATGTAGGTTATACTAGAAAATTGATTAACAATTTCAGGGAAGGTACAAGTATGGTAACCACGGTTATGGTAATGGTATCGGTTTCCATTGTTACATGTCATGCTACTTATTGATGGTATGCTAGAAAATTAACCGAATTTGTCTTTTATTTTTCATGTTTCAACAATCACGGTGGTTATTGTGCAATATGGCGACAAAATTACTGCGGAGCATCCCAGCTGCCAGGAGCCTGACGTGTCATCGTGAGTTCGGAGTGTTGGTGCTCGTGCATCTCCGTGGCTTCACGTCCGCGAAAGCCTTGCTGTACTGCGCGCCATAGCGATGCGCGCATCGTCATGCTCGTTGAGTGGAAACCCGGTGAGACCGATCCATTTTTATTGTAGCTTGTCTAGAACAGTGTACTGTTTGACTGACTCGTTGGCCTAGTGGTCGCAAATGTGACTGCTATACACGAGGTTTTAGGTTCGATTCCCGGATCAAGTTAAACTTGACCCTAAGTTAAAAGGGCCATTTAAAATTCTTGAGTTACTTAAAGACGATCGCTATGTTTTGAAATCTCTAACTGGTAATAGAACCTACAAGTATGCCCACGATCGCATTTGAAGGATGCCCCAAGCTGAGATTCCAACTGAATTAGATTTAGTTGCTGTTGATTTGGAGGTCGATGACCCATGCGAAGGTACTTCATCGAACTCTAATTAATGCAGGCATGATAATTGTATCTGACTGATGATTGCGACTGATTTTGTTCGAATTGATTTCGCTGATTTTATTTCAAGTTAATGCTACTAATTTCATTGCAAAGTTCATTGTTCAGATGCAATTCCTACCTTACCATATCAGTGAGAAGGACTGATATCCCTTGGGTAGATCCTAGGAGTATTCCAGTGAGAAGGACTGGAATGCTTGTGTCAACGATATCGTCATTGTGACAACTTATCAGTGAGAAGGACTGATAATTCTAAATCGTATCAGTAAGAAGGACTGATCATTTTTCATCTTTGACACGCCCAGTGAGAAGGACTGGAGCCTATCGATTCCTGATTGACTTACGTCTGTCTGGATCATTTACATGGTGCATTGATTCAAGATTGTGTGATCTGATTTCGATTGATTTTAAGATTGTGGCATTCTTTCTAAACATTTCGTTTCTGTTTTGTTTTAAATTATGTCATTCCTACTCGTGTAGTCAGGTAGGCCGAGCTGAAAAATTACTCCAGTTTTGTTTTCTTTTGTCACCAGGTACAATGTATAGCCACACGAGGACGTGTGTATGTCAGTTATGGCCGTGTCGGAGATAGTCAATAGTACGGTCACTGAACGAGACGCAAGCGCGCCCTCTGGTGGCGTATCCGGTGAAACAACGTTTTGGCGCGCTTGGCGGAGTCGTGGCGGTCAGCCTGGCGTCCGCGGAGCTCAGTCATAGTTTAGTCATAGTTCAGTCTTGGTCGAGTCTTCATTGAGTGTTCGTGCAGTATTCGTTGAGTCATCGCGTTACTGCCTTTCGTAACGTCTAGTGTACCTAGTGTTGTAGTACCGTTGTAGATCCATATTGAAGTGTAAAGGTTCTTCTAACCTAACAGACAGGCTTGTGTTGCTGGGGAGTTTGTTCCGCCACTTCTTCTTCCCAGCCAAAACACATAGGAAGTGGCGAAGGGCGGGCGTTTTGGGGGCTGTCTTTTGTTCTTAGTAATTTGAATAAACGTTTGAGTTTTTGAGTTTCTTTGAGTTATGAGTTTCTTTGAGTTATGTCTTTGCTTGATTACCCTAACTGATGTCGGACGATAGTGCCATCCTGATGTGGTACCTCCGACATATAATACAAAATATAGCCATATGAAGTATACCTATAGTCTTTGGTAAGTATAAAATTACAATTAACATAACTTACATAGATATGCAACATTGTGGGTCTTCCGTTGGCGGTGAAACCGTATCTATCGTAGTGCATGGTGCTAGCGTACTCATAGGGCACATCCATGTTATTTACCATGTCGGTGTCGAACTTTTCGAAATTGTAATCGCCACCTGCAAGAGATCAGCATCGGTTATTTATTTATTTAATTTTATAGAAAGCTTACAGACTAATAACACAATTAAATAATATATGTAAGTAGTACTTATTGCTATTTAAAAGCTTCCACATTTATGAAAATGTTAGGTTATTTCCCATACAGTGACTGTGTTTCAACGTCTACTATAATATAGTAGTAAGGTAATACGATGGCTCTTAGTAAAAATGGTGATAAGACTTTTTTTCAAGGTCTATAAATATCAAGCTACAGCTTTGACCAATCGACTTACGTGGCTGTTACTTTCGAACGCTAGATATATCTAATAGATATTTTTGTTTTCAAAAATCCGGTTGCCACAGGCTTAGATTGTTCTTGTGTCGCGAGTTATGGGTACTTTTTACAGCTATATTACTAGTCAGCGAACATCAATTTTCAATCACCTGGTACCATGTTCTCCCACAGTATATAAACGTAGTCGTCCCTATCGTGGGTAGAATGCAAGTGTAAGAAGCCGATGATATGGAGCCACTCGTGGATGATGATGGCGTTGATGAAGCAGCCTTCGCCGGGGTTGGCTTTGCCAATGTTCAGGGTGTGCATGCCCATGACCTCATGGTAACCCGCGGTGGCGTAGCAGCCGTCAGGTCTGCCCTGAAGATGATAAAAGCAGTAAAAATTAAAGAAAAAGAAGTAACCGTTTAATAACAGGCAGATGGATTAATAGAACATGATACTTTTAAAAAATAGCTTTTAGGAGATTTGTAAGAATCTGCGATTAGACACAAGGCACATAATATACCTATTCAATGTTCTGTGCCAATTTCAGGCTGTGCAAAAATATAATTTACTTATTTCATTCTAGTTTTTGATGTTATAGCAGCAACAGAAATACATCATCTGTGATTTAAACAGTCTAGCTATCACGGGCCATGAGACATATCCTGGAGACAGACAGAAAGCGAAGTCTTAGTGATAGGTCCCTTTGGGTACATACCAAAGTCGCTTTTTCAGTCCCTTTGTACGCTTAAATCTTCAAAACTACACGACCGATTTTCATCCGTTTTTTTGAATAGATAGTGTGATAAAAGAGGAAGTTTTATTTTATAAATATGTATAATAACATACATTAAATTTATATGTCCTCATAATTACAGAGCACTTAAATGATGGGGAAATACTGTTATCCCGTGGGAAGCGGGGGAGGATCGCTAGTAATCAATAAACCTACAGTCACTAGAACGTAGTTGCGGTCGAAAATCGTTTTGCGTCGGAATCGAATGCAGGTATGCTCCTCGATCTCTGCCATCGAGGCGCGAATGGCTTGTACTTGGGCTTGCGCTGAAATAAAGCAAAAAACTATTATTAGCAGAGAAGTAGTATAACCACTATAAGTCTGTCTTCAATAGATTTTCAACCTTATCACAATAGTGGAAGGTTAACGTTCAATTGGTTCAACAGATTCGGGTAGGTCGACCTGCTGGCGTCTGTACATACTTTGCGTAACTAGAGCTATCATGTGTACCTACTAACTGCATATTATACTTACTGAACTCATTGTTGATCTCATAGACGACGGTATTGCGGGGCCACTTGGTGTTAGGCCACATGAAGGCGTTCCTGGCTCCAACTCCAGCATACTGCTGCATCAGAACTTCAGCTTGCTTATCAGTGAGGAGGATGTCACCCTGAAACTTGCCGCTGTTCTCCCACGCGGAGGCTTTAGGGTTGAGGAGCATACGGGATTCAAGGCGAAGTCCATCATCTGGAAGGTTTTATGGAAAAGTTATATCTTGTACTTCTAGCTCAATGGCTATAAATGAAGGGAAAAAACTACTCACTTATCTCGTAAACAAAATAGATCAGCATCCAGTTTTTTATTGAGGCTAAGGCAATTCCTATCACTAAGGAATATGCTCATGTCTAACAGGGGATCACTTTGACCAAACAAGGGAATGACTGAACACTCTGAATAATCACAAACCTGTCCTGCTCCTCTCCAAGTAAGCCCTGAACCCTTCAATGTCCTTCCTGAACCTGGTGACAGGAGGACCAGCCACTGCACACCCAACCAGCGACAACACCACTATAGCGGACCACATCTTGATATGGAGCCATGCCAATCTTCCAAGGTTTATTTATAATATTTTTTGTTTTATCATAATTAGTTATTTAGTATCGGATACTGAGATCTAGATATTCAATCAAAAGTGGGTAGGCACTTAATTATTTGGGAGGAGCTTATGTACTTAATTGTTTTTGTGTTATGGTATTGATTATACCTAAATAAGAGGTTCTAGGTTGTTATAGTTATCGGCACGAATCTTGAGCTCTGACCTACATCTGCGCAGAAGTGATTTATTTAGTGGTCCCTTTTGTGGTATGAAGTGAGGCGCGGGGGCGGGCTAAAGCGGTGATTGGCCCGCAGTGTATCGCGTCATAGCCGTCACTCGGGATTGGTTCTTTGCTAATAAATCACTTCTGCGCAGGTGAAGGTCAGAGCTCAAGATTCGTGCCGATAACTATATTCGGTAGCTCCTCCACAAATTATTTCCAAAGTGATCTACAAAGATATTGAATTTCATATATATCTCTCCGCGAGCTCAAAAACGGAAATTCCAGTTGAAGCCTTTTTGAATTTCATTTTTATTAAATACCTTCGTATCGAGGAAAGCTGTAGACTGATTACCTTAGGTATATTATATTATCTGGATAAAACTGCAGGTGGGCTAGTATTAAAATACCTTTTGTATAACTTGTTTTTCAATATAATTAAATTATCTTAGTAAATATTGATTGATTATTGAAATACGTTCATAAAACACGCGACATTGCGATACACGAGTGCGATGCATAACCGATAAAGGCAATATCAGACGCCAAAATAGGATTTTTGTGCATAATCATAGATTATCTTGCTAAAGTTCAAATAATTATTTTTTAGATTAATATCAAGCGCCGATGTTTCTTTAATTTCTAATTTTTAGCTTTAGCTTTAGATGAATATAGGTATGCAGATAATATCTGCTCGTCTGTTATGTTTGGAAGGTATAGAAAATGGAAAAACATTTTTAAATCAAAATCATATTTATTCATTTTGCGCTATATATAAAAAAAAATCTTTATAATTCTACAAAATAAAGAAGAATACAATATCACTATAATACTTATGTAATAAAATAATAACAGTAAAACATGGACGCCATACCACTCTTACGCTCCTAGTAATTTTTAATATAAAAATTCTTCGGACCTCACAATCATAATATCTTCATGCCTCACGCATACCAGCTACTTTACTGAATATAAAAATATAATCTAACGTTCTACCATCTTAAATTTATCAGTTCAGTAAAGAGTCTACATAACTATAAATAGATGCCACATATAAAACCGTAATTATTGGCAAAACATGAAAAGTACAATCACATAAAAAAATCTCAATGAACAAAATAATTTTAATTACATTTTCGAGTGGCACATTTTGACAACGTATTTCAATTACAGAGTGTGAGCTCTGATATATAAACTAAACTATAATGAAGTACTTGTGCCCGTCTGATACTCTAAACCTATAAACTATGAAAATTATCTTTGTTTACGTCTTTCATGAAAATTAGACAGTTATTGAGTGGAAACTTAGCACGAACAGTTTTCTACCTTCTGGCTAAGGCATAAGGTTGGAACTTGCACGAATGTAGACGCTGAGGAGTATTTTTTATGAATTTATAATACTATATATTTTTATGATTTATTAATAAATTGTTTCAGTTTTGTTTCGAACTGTATTACACACTAAATAGTTATAGACTCGAATATTATGACGTTCGTGCTATCAATAAAGTAGGGTTGTAAGGCCTAGACCACGCTAAGATTATCTATTTTCTTATTTCCATTGAAATAGAACATTTTAAGCATAAAACTTTTATATGGAATGTAAGGCTGCACAATGTGACCTAGGCCTTATTAAAAATGTTTTATACTGAATTTATTTTAGACAAATCAAGGCTAGCCTTAAAATCTTTTGATATTTATTTATTATGTAACCAATTGAAGGCATTTCTAGGCTTTATTTATAAACACTACGTACTAAACTTTAATACTAAACTATGATATACTTATTGAGAATATTTTTGCTTTATAAAAATAATAAGTATTGCAATAAAGAGAGTTTTGCTCATAGCAATGTCTTATTTTACAAATCGGCAGTGTATGACTGGTTTTACAAGGCTTTTTCAGCCTCGTCGAAAAATAGTGCGACATAGCATAAAGGTAGCGAAAGAAATAAGTTTTTTTTGACATTAAATTCAAAAAAGCATAGGACACTTTATGCTAAGTATTGCACCAACACCTTATTTTAAAAGCGAAGAATTAAAAATAAACTACGTAAGTTTCAAATGAACAAAATTTATAACTTAAATACAAAAATGAGTTTTTCATAAAAACTTTATAATTAATCTGATTCCCTGAAGGTTTTACCCTCAGAGAATTCTAGAAAAATATCTACTTTTTAATTGTAAGCTGCACATATCAACAATACTATACACTAATATTAAGTAACTTAATCAAAATGGCAATGATTACAAAGACTCCGTACCTTATTAACGGGTAATTATTCATAATAAATAATCATGAAAAAGTTATTAAACAATCGTCGTATCAAAACTTGCGTACAATGTCACATACCAAAATAGGTAATCGTTGTAATTTCTCTTAATTTTACCTAATAATATTCACTTGGCATAATCGAAAAATATTTATATCTCCTACAAAGTCCATTTAAATTTTATATTTTTATCAAAAATGCCGGAGGCAAGAGTCTGTACCAACCATAGAGTATAATCGGTTATTTTATGGCCCCTGTTCTAAGTTCAAAATTAACTAGCAAGGTTTATTTATGTACACACATGAGTAATAGACAATACCTAAGACCGTTCCCAATATTAAATCTATCTATCTAGAATTTGACATTAGCAAGTATTGACAAATTCCTATCCCTGGTTATCAAATCAAGCGTTAGATACCATATTGGAAGCGATCTTCAGGCATTTTTTTATGAATGCAAAAACAATTTGTATGAAGAACCAGCCTCACACCCTTTCTAAATTGTATTTATTTAGTAACTTACCTAATCATTGTTCCCTTGGCCTTACAGAGTAATATTTTACATAAATACATATAAAAGCAAACTGTGGCAGTGTGAACTTTATTTATGTCATGTCGTAGAAAAACATTTTAACTCACTGGCAACATTGTATGAAGGAATCTACTATTTTTGTGTATTCTTGAACTGAAATGAAAAACTACTACAATGAGTATGAAATAAATAACAGTGTTGCCATGTATGTACATTACTTACTATAATAGTAGAAACGTTTTGAGTAGTTTTTCCATATGGAGAGCTGAATAGAACGACATAAAAATAAATGCATTATTATAGCTAAATTGGCACTTATCTGATATAAAATGTCAGTTATCTGATATAAAATGATTAATTACATTACTTTTTTATCGAATATCATCAATCTGTATAATTAGATACGTATGATGAATGCTTTCCTTTTTTAATTAATTTACTTAATTTGATAAAAATGATACATGATCTTACAAAAATGTTGATGAATTTATAAAATACAGTCTTTTTTTGTTTTAAGGCCAAACAAGATTAGTTTTATGAGTAAGTTGTATGTTGACCGCCATTTTGAAAAGTTTATATTTTTTAATATTATCAGAATATGCACTATTTTTTCAAGGCTTTTTATGGCGGTCACAGATAAAGAGAATAGACTAGTTTTTTTTTAATATTGTATGATATATGAAGGTTAAAAATGTAGGATGGAAATCAACTCGAGCCTAAGTCATTGTAGAGAGAATTCACTTAATATATTGTTGAGCAATGTATGAAGTTGACCTTGGGTCGTTGTGAGGTGATCTTGGAGGTCAAGGTGAGATGTCAAGGTTAATGGTCACCGCGCAGCAGTTCCATGAGCAAATTGAAGCTTGGTCCGTCGCCATCCTTGCTTTTGTTGGCTGGGTTCAGCATTTCTTTGCCGACTTGCATGAAGAACTGTGAAAATAAAAACATTTAAGTACCATTAAATTAAATCCAAGACTGCTTTTAATTATTTTTATCAAGTGTACCCTTCATGCAAAGGTTCTCATCATTTAGCATCCCCAAGTAAGAAGAATAAATAAGTTTTCTTTTTACACAACAACAGAGACATAATCAGCTACTTTTATCTTGCTAAATTACTTCGTCCAGAGCTAGGTAGATAGCTTACTCCCTTTATTTATTTTTTTAATTTATATGCCACAAAATATCACACACAAACCCTAGTATTACAATAATCAGTTGCTCTAGGCGGCGGATTGGACCATACAATAGGCGCCCAATTGGACCATAGAATGAGCCCCAGATTGGAATCGGCGCCAAAAAGGAGAAATAAATGCCAAAGTATATTGCAAGGCACCGTCCATGCCTTTAAACAGGTTCGATGTTAATCCAAATTGAACCTTATTACACAAGTTCTAAGCTATATTTTCACCTGACAAGTCCTCTGCAGCTCAGGTATGCGTAGCAGCAGTTCTCCGAACTTGGCCGGAGTGCCGGGCGAGTGTGTCGCGATGTACGCTTGGAGAGCTGCTAAAGCCTTCTCTTGCGATGCTCGTACTTTCTCCACTTCGCGAAGGTCGGGCGCGTCTGTGATAAAAAGTATTAATGCTAGTAAGAAAATAAGTTTAAAAGGTATGGATTGTAATAAAAATGTGGTCGTGAGATTAGTATATCTGATAGTGGAGTGTGTAGACTTGGCACAATATTTTTTCAGTGTGTATTAAATATTTTATGTCGTTAATTAATTTGAAGAAAGAACGAACTTGGCCTCATAGCGATGTATTGGGCGCCAACATAGGACGCCGAAATAATCGAATGCGAATTTGCGCAAGGACTTGAGGATAGTCAAATCCGTTTATTCGCTTAATATAATATGTTCAACAACCAAATTCAAAACATTTTTTTATCCAAAGACAAAGATAGCAAACTTACCTGAAGTGAGTAGTACGATGACTTTGAGTGCTACGTATTCGTATCGGTCGACTCGAAGCCTTCTCAAGTGGTCGGTGAAGCTCAGCATGCGTTCTATACATGGCGTCAGGCCCAATCTGTAGCAAAAACGATAAATTTTAGTTACATTAATAAAACAAAAAGTATTTTTTTTTGCAAATTATGTTATTTGTCAGCCAAAGATATAATATTTTTGAATTTCGACTTAAATAGTTGTCCAGCTATTGCTCGCACAACTCACTTGGCACTCTGATGCAGCGTGATGCCGCGGCCTCCCCCCACGCGCACCTCGCCCGGCGTGCTGACGCCGCGGTAGCAGCACGACAGTACCAACAGTTCACACCAACTGTTGATCAGTAGGCAGATCTGATCATCGATCTAGAAGAAAAAAATAAATAAATGATTATTATAGACCAGCACAACAATTTAAAACAAAATTCAGAAATTATTTGCAACTAAAACAGGCCAGAGCAGAAGTTAAAAACAAAGAAAAATCACACATCACAAAAAAATGCACTGTACGTAATTTACCAAGAAATGTATCAAGACTTTTATGAAACTTTAACAAATAAAACTCACCGAAATATTCTTAAAAAGCGGCAGACTCTTGCACCACTTGACAATCTTGTACAGCCGATGGTCAGCAATATTGCACAGGTCGGCTAAGAAGTCGGGGCTGGAGTTGTGTGCGGTGATGCCGCTGGCTGCCAGCAGAGGGTTGGCGGACGGAGACCCGGTGGACTTGCCCAGCCGGCTGAGTTCAGACTCGTTGTACTGCCATAGGTGTTCTACGTCCATTATTTCCTAGAAAATTGGGGATTTTTTAGTCAGATCGAAAAAGAAAGATGCATAAGGCTATCAGTTATAGCTTTTAAAATACCATGTTAGAAGCCCTTGGACAGTTTTGAAAACTTCAGCATGTAGCTTCGCAAACATGCAACCCCCAGAATAGGTCATATTAATTTCACTTTTTTAATGTATTTTGTATTTAATATGTAAATAGGACAGCTTCCAAAATTAATTACCGTCACAACATGGATTACAGCTAAGTAAATCATAATTACCTGCAATAATGGTGGTATATCTGGCGTAACTTGACTGTTACTGGATTCCCCTCTGCTACTGTATGACCCGGGGCCGTTTACCTGCAATTAAATAAATAAATATCTAGTAAAATATTATATCAAGAACATAAAACATAAGGTGGTTTATATGAATAGTGCCATTTTGTGCCATCAACGTTAGCAAATATCTGGAAAGAAATAAAAAAAAACACAGGGCGCCGGGATTGAACTCATATTTGGGTGCCAGGATGAACCTTTAATGGGCGCTAGGATGAACTCTAATGGGCGCCAGAAATGACTTTCTTATACACCTATACTGGTGTCAAAAATTAAGGATATCCTGGGACTATACTTACACAGGTGAGGCTGGAGGCGTGGCGTAGCGTGGCGGGCGCGTGAGCAGACAGGAGTGAGCCCGTCGACGCGGCGCCCGACAGCGAGTACGAACACTGGTATGTTGACCGACCACCGCGAGTACGGTCTTCGCGGATCGCTGGGAAGGAAGGTATAATATGTAATGTGACCCTAACATTTTGAATTTGGCTGGGTTTAGTAGCTTATTAAGGACACTTTATTAAAAACACTTCTGAAATCAACTATGTTATATAAGCCAATTTCCGTCCACTGTTGAACGTAGGCCTCTCATGACGAGCGCCGACCATCCCGGACATTTAATTACGTGCACCAATTACATTTTTCGGCAAGGCAACTTCTATGAGCAATTATTACGCTTAATGTAAATATCAGATAGACTCACATTTTGTTTTAATTGTCATTTTGCAATAATAGTAAAAAAATCAGAATCTATCTATCTATCTAATTGATACTACTTGGTCTCGACTTGGTTTCAATAATAATAATAAATCATTTATTCAGAAGACCAAGATCATTTCCCCGTAAGTGAGATTGAACTTAGAGACTTTAACAAAACTTTTGACATTAAAAAATCTAATACATATGATATTTAAAAGCTACCTTCCAACTTCATCCCGCATCCAAGACACTTATCAAACCGACACGCAGGACACTTCTTCCTCGTTGTCACGGTAACGGGACAGTTGCCGCCCCGCAAACACATGTAGTTCTTACGATTCTGCACCGTTCGCTTGAAGAAACCCTTGCAGGACTCACAGGAGAATATGCCGTAGTGGAACCCGCTGATTTTGTCGCCGCAGATTGGGCAGGGGCTGTGAAGAAAATGGAAGATTAACATCTAGACTTTAAAGGAAGAAAATTAACATTCCTTGGTCTTTCTTTTAGTTATTTTGGACAAATTCGCTTGTATTCATCAAGTATTATCTTAAACTCGATTTGAGCTTTGATATATACTCCAAAACAGAATCTAAATTATGTAAGTTCGTAATTATATTTTTTTTGCAATGTTTACTTAAAGTAAACATTATTATTAGTCATAGAGTAAGCTTTATCATTTTTTTTCACGTATAGGTAATTAGAATAAAATCAATTTTCTTAAGAATATATTTTGTACTACTTATGCATTACTCAGTAGTGGCTGAGTCGCCGAATCGGTTTACCTGCTTTTATGAGACAAAACATCAACGCGTCATTGATATAAAAATTAAGTATGTGATGACATTGATTAAGCAGAATATTACCTGTTAATAATAGGGAGTCATGGTGGCCTAGTGGGTAAAGGACCAACCTCTCAAGTATGAGAGCGCGGGTTCGATCCTAGGAAAGTACCAATGCAACTTTTCTTAAGTTTGTATGTACTTTCTAAGTATATCTTAGACACCATTGACTGTGTTTCGGATGGCACGTTAAACTGTAGGTCCCGGCTGTCATTGAACATCCTTGGCAGTCGTTACTGGTAGTCAGAAGCCAGTAAGTCTGACACCAGTCTAACCAAGGGAGTATCGGGTTGCCCGGGTAACTGGGTTGAGGAGGTCAGATAGGCAGTCGCTTCTTGTAAAGCACTGGTACTCAGCTGAATCCGGTTAGACTGGAATCCGACCCCAAGATGGTTGAGAAAAAGGCTCGGAGGATTGAGGATGATTACCTGTTAATAAGCTGTTGTCTGCTGATACCCTGGTGATGATGCAGCCGGTCGTCAGGGGCATCAGGCTCGTCGTCATGTGTTCCGTCGTACGCAGCCGCCGCCTCACGGTACATCACGTGTGGGTGACGACCCTGGACAAATAGTCATATTCATAATTTGGCACAAAAAGATCCCAGCTGGTACCTTTATAGGTATATAGATTTTGGGAAGGCCTTTGTCCAGCATAGGGAACGCATAGACCAAAAAATACTAAATCAAATTTTTACATAAGCCAATAATGTAAAAAATGTTTATAAAAAATGTCTTCAAAATACCGAATTTAGTATCGTTTATTCAATCGATATTGATTATCAAGATTGATTGGTTTGGGTAAAGCAATATACCGGATGTTATTATTACTAGCAAGTACATTTGCATCGATTGTGATTATCACTTAAATCTACATGTATTTTTATTTTAATAAATAATTATTCAAGTCCAAAAGGATATTTTAATACTATACTGCCTTAAAGATAGTAGGGCATAAATTATCCTGGCGCCCTTGGTAAAATATTTATCTGTACCCGTCGACATTTGGCGCCCAAGATCAGTATCGTCAAAGCCTTAGCAAAAAAAGTTCTTAGTTATTTTATGTAGAACTAGCTTCTGCCCGCGACTTCGTACGCGGATCCTGTCCCTTATGCCAGCGACTACGGGGTCAGCAAAATCAATGGTCTGAATCGTCTCATATTGAATTTTAAGGGCCCGTTGACGGGAAAAAAACGGAATACGCATAACCATTAGAAACCTTCCATATATTTAATTTTTTGTACGTCAACGGCAAAAGCACTGATTCTAATTAGTCTAAGTTGTGTGTGGCAAATATTGCACGTATTATTACGTAAAAAAACATTAAATATTACTAAGATAACAAAGTAGTGGTGACCTAGTGGAAGTCGTTTTGGTTTAGTGGGTAGAGAACCGATCTCTCAAGTATGACTTTGATTCCAGGTCTGGCAAGTACCTGCCAATGCAACTTTTCTAAGTTCGTATGTGCTTTCTATGTAGAGGTATATTTTGGATACCAATAGGGGACGTTAAACTGTAGGTTCCGGCTGTCATTGAACATTCTTGGCAGTCGTTATGAGTAGTCAGAAGCCAGTAAGTCTGACCAGTTTTACCAAGGGGTGTTGGGTTGAGCGGGTAACCGGTTGTAAAACACTGGTACTCAGTTGCATCGTGACTGGAAGTCGATCCTAACATAATTGGGACAAAGGCTCTTGAGATAATAACGACAATAATAATGAGATATAAGCCCCGCAGGACATCTGAGGCTGATGACGGGAGTAGCAACCCCGCGGAGCTATATATACCGAGTGCTCCAGGGAGAGTATACTGTCCCCCATCTCCGGCCGGCCGGAGTGAACCATGACGGGGTTAGGTCTCACGCCTCTGGCTTGCTTTCATTGGCCGTCCAGAGTGGAGTCGCTAGAGCAGGGTTAGTAGCCCTGCTCGGAGGGTAGGTGCCTCGTGGTAAGTGGCAAGTGGGCCGGTGATCTGCGTTTAAAGTCCACCGAGGTATCCTCACTTCAGCCGCTCATGTAGTTGTTGCCCTCTGGTTTCTATTCAGTGACTGATTCCCGGGGGCCCAGTAAGTGAGGTGGCGAGTCTCCACCTGCCATTTTTACATGTATAAATAATACATTGTCATCGGGAGGTGCCATAGTTCCCATAGTTTCCTATGTCCTAATCCACTAACATCCCATCACAATAGCCCAAGTAGTTTTCCTTCATAGTCAGCAATAGTTTATCACAGAACCGGGGACTGTCTTTTTTTTTTAACGACGTCTACCGGGGATTGTCTTTGGGTTCATTTCTATAGTGTATAAAGGGATAATCGTCGGTTTTGTGTCACCATGTCATTAAAGTTGATTCAGCGTGTTGGCTTCGGCCCCACGTTTGCCTCCCAAAAATTCGGGACTCTGTAGTCCCGAGGTCTGGAAGAGACATACATACAAAATAAAAATGAGATGTAAAATTTATACTAATAAGTGACTTAACACAAAATTCAAGCGTGTTGTATCTACGTTATTATTTGTATGTGAGAGAAAGAAAAGAAAAAAATACGTGTTCATTATTTTAGGGTTATCTATGTAAAAGGCGGACTAATTACTTTTTTTGATTCACCATACCTATTTTGTAACATTCATTTCTATACATTTAAAGTAGTGGAGCTCTTGAAGTTTCACATCAGGTGTTCCAGATCTTCGATTTTTATACGTCAATAGAGAGTGCTTATCAGATTGAACAACTTTTACTAAAACGTCATACCTTTATATGCTGTAGTCTAGCTGGTCTCCTGGAATTCCACATCAGGTGTTTTAGATCTTCAATTTTTATAAGGCAATAGAAAGTGCTTATCAGATTGAACAACTTTTACTAAAACGTCATACCTTTATATGCTACAGTCTAGCTGGGCTCCTGGAATTCCACATCAGGTGTTTTAGATCTTCAATTTTTATAAGTCAGCAGAAAGTGCTTATCAGATTGATCAACTTTTGCTAAAACGTCATACCTGTATATGGTACAGAGTAGCTGGGCTCTTGGGGTTCCACATAAGGTGTTCCAGATCTTCAAATTTATTATCTCAGCAGAAAATGCTCATAACATGAAACAATTTTTGCCATGGCACCATTTTTGTATCTCTTATAGTTTTGTTTGTCTGTTGGAGTTCTGCATCAGGTCTTCAAGTTTCGAAGATAAATTATAGCCTATATGTTGACCCGGCTTAATACCAATGCAACAAAGAAAAGATCATTGAAATCCGTTCAGTAGTTCGGAAGATTAGCGTGTACAAACAAACAGACATACAGACAAACAGACAGATTTTTTTTTTGGATTTGTGTTCCATTACTGTTTCTAAACCCCACCCAATTATTATTTTTTTAATATATTCAATGTACAGACACAGTTTTTTTACAGATTTATTATATGTATAGATAATTGTAGTTTTTAAATTACTTACTTGTTTTTATTTCATTGTTTTAACCTTAATCCTACTTATATTATAAATGTGAAAGTTTGTGAGAATGTATGCATGTATGTTTGTTACTCAATCACACAAAAACGGCTGGACCGATTTGGTGGAAATTTGGTATGGAGATAGGTGATACTCTGGATTAATACATAGGCTACTTTTTATCAACACAACACGCGGGCGAAGCCGCTGGCAGAAGCTAGTTATATCATATTTTTAATTCGAACTTTAAACATTTTGCATGCAATTTTTTAAATAATATAATTTAATTATTTTTTTGTACATACCTGTACTGGAGAATGTGTAGGGGAGAACTCAGAGCTATACGAGTAGCACGAGGAATGCGACGCGTCGCTGTTGTTGCGCGACAACGACGGCGTGTAGTGACGCGACGCGCGAGGCGACGCTGACGGACTGCTGTATACACTGACACAAATATACGAGTTATTAGCTAAGGGCTAAGATAGACCTTAAAGTTATGTCAGGTGTGATTGGTTAGAAGAACAGGTGTTCGAGCTCTGTGAAGGTGGCTTGCACCAAGTCTGAACAAAGTTTTAGGGCTTTAGGGCCCCGCGACAAGAGCAAATTTTCTCCAAGTCCAGCTTTCCTCATATAACTGGTCAACTATACCCGTGCAGCGCGCCGATCAGCTTCTCCATGGCCACTGACTGCTCGCATTGTATAACTATACAACACATAAGCTACCTGTGCGTGTACATGGAGTGCACGGCGGAGTCGGTGCTGGCGCTGGACTGCACGCGCGGCAGGCGGCCCAGCAGCGGCGACCCGTGCAGCGCGCCGATCAGCTTCTCCATGCCCACTGACTGCTCGCATTTTAGTTCTACGAGGAGAAAATAACATGTTCAAAAATAATCATCTGGTCGGATGGGTCTTACTCCTAAACTTTGCCAAATATCTCCCAATGAAACACACACTAGGGAATCGAAAAAATCTAAAAAGTTGGTCCCTTGATGAGCTGTGCTTAAATCAAACGAACAAAGAATTAAAGTTAGAAGAGTCAAATTCTGTCAAAGGATTTCATAAAATGAGCATTCGCTCGCACATCCTGAGTAATAGAGATGACCAGGATGGCTCGGTGGCTCAGTAAGTTGGCCCATGCCAGCAAGCAAGCAAGCAAGACGTGGCGTGGTCGGGAAATCCTAACTAATATTATAAATGTGAAAGTAACTCTGTCTGTCTGTCTGTCTGTCTTTCTGTCTGTCTGTCTGTCTTTCTGTCTGTCTGTCTGTCTTTTCTTCACGCCTATACTACTGAACCGATTTGTGTGAAATTTGGTACAGACATAGTTTGGAACTTGAGAAAGGACATAGGATAGTTTTTATTACAAAAAAAATATAAAAATAAAAATAAAATTTATTTCGGACATATAGCGCCATCTATTGGTCAAACCAAAAATCACTATTCCACGCGAACGAAGTCGCGGGCAAAAGCTAGTAAAGAATAAACCGTGTCTAAACTCACCAGATAACTGCGTCTCCTTCTTAATAGTCAGGTTGTGCACTTGATCGAGACCTGTGTGCGGCATATGAGTGGAACCCTGGTCGCTGAGCGCTAGAGACTTAGCACTGCTGGTCGGGGAAGATGGCCGCCTCGCTAGAGAGAGGGATGTGCCGTCTGTTAGCACTGATATCTGGAAGAGGAGAAAAGGTATGTTCTTTTTATTCTCAAGTGTTAATCTAGTTATGTTAATATTAATACAAAAGTTTTTAGTGGTATCAGGTCGTTAAGGATGTCTTTTCGGCATTTACACGAGGAATCGGACTGCAAATATCAGGATGCGTTTCAAATGACCTTCCGCTTGGTTGACTTTCTGATTGAAATTCAAAGTAAATCATGCTATAGACACCTAGAGGTATGCTATTAAGGAAACAAAATACGATAAAGTCTTTGACTGTTCGTGGAAATAAAACTCTTCAAAGAATAATGACATCATCACGAGCTGTTCACCAAAGAAATGTTCACCAGGACAGGACCAGGATAATACTAGCCGTTTTCCCGCGGATTCAGCCGCATCCCAAGGGAACATAGGCTATATTTTATCCGGTTAAGGTAAGTCCTTAACCGGATAAAATATAGCCTATGTTCACCGGGAATAATGTAGCTTCCCAACAGTGAAAGAATTGTTCAATTCGATCAAGTAGTTTCGGAGCCAATTCATGTCAAACAAACACACCATCAAATCTTTCCTTTATAAGTAACCCCTTACCCTATTCATGCTGAGACTTCTCTGATGCGGCTGTAAGGGCGCACTGTACTTGAGGTCTAGTACTCTCTGCTCGTCCACCCCTTGGAAGCCCTCGGTCTTCACGGGCTCAGTCTTAATGCTCACGTTACGGAGAGTGTCGATGGAGTCCCTCGACGATTGTAGGTCGAGGGAACTGCTGTTGTCGTCTGTAAAATGGGTAGTTAGTAAGCTCTAAGATCATACTTGGACGTAGGCGAAATTAGACTCGAAAAAGCTGTTTTGTCCCAGTCCAAAAAAATGTGTCGAATCATAGAAAAATTAAAAACCTAGTAAGGAGTTCAAATTACTTGTTTATCGAGAACTACATGCAATGAGTAATTTTTGATTGGGTATGTTACAAAAATTCTTCCTCTGTTGGTAATCAACGGAGTATTTTTGGATTATGAAGATGATAGAAAACTTTTACCTAAGGCCCATTATATTAGAAGATAGAAAGATAAATAAAACTAGAAAATGACAATACTTTCTAAAAAAAACCACTGACCATTATTAACACTGGTGTCTATAACCATCTCGGAGTCAGACAGCTCGCCTTCCCAAGACATGGGTCGTTCGCGTTCATTGTTAGACACTTCAGGCGCTCCGCTGGATGAACGCTTCTTCTTGTTACGCATGTTCACCTGAAATGGCAGAATATAAGTCTTCACCTTGAAGGAAAGAAGAACATGTTTATATTAAATGGTTTAAGTAGACGAGTCGCATAGAATCCTGCTTTTAAGGGGTTGGACTGCGCTTCTTTAGGCGGTATAGGAGGTAGAAAATTTCGCAAATTCGATTCGGGAAAGGTTACGACTGACCAAATCTGATACTATGAAGTGCACTATCTCATTGTGGGGTTGTCATAGTAACTAGCTATTCAGAATATTTTCATATAACATTGGTATACGAAAATGTTTCCTGTGCGTAAGATAGGAGTCGATACTCGATCGCGAGCAAGCGCTACTTAATGCACAGACGTACAGAAGGGATCCTCAGTAACTCAATAGTCTGCAAAATAGAAGTGCTTTCGATCTCGTATAAGATGAAGGAGCAGTTAACATTGCCCCACTCGAGAATAAATACTGACTGACTGTATCCGATCCTTGAATGTTTGCAAGTAGCAGCTTTAATATTCCAAAGGCAAAGGTTATTGGAAATGTAAGTGTACTCCTTTTTAGAGGTAGTTTATTATTCAAAGATTGCTGCTTAGGGTGTAAAAAATCTGGATCAATCAATGAAATACTTTGTATTTTTGGCAGACGAGAGACCACTTTCCTAAGACGAATTAAACATACTGTTAAAGCTATGGGGAATATAGGCCTACGCCTACGGACCCTAGCTTATACTGTCCCCATTAGCAAAGGCTCTCCCATATTCCCTTATATTTCCTTTTCTTCCCTAAATTTTTCCAGGAATGGATTTAAAGGATGCATGAATCTATGTGAATTTTTGCGAACTTATTTTCTCAGGTTAGACGTGTAAGGTTTGGCAAGAGTTAGTATGACAAAGTACCTCGTATTGATGTTGAGTGAAGTCGATCTTCGAGATCTCGGCGTCAGTGGAGTCTTCATCATGAGGCACTGAGGACACACTGATGCGCACGCCGCTCGAACTGTACGAGAATTGACCTGGAAATAAGCATTAAAATAATAAGGAAAATTCTCTGACGAACGATGACTTGTAGATCTATGTATTATGGGAACTGAATGCTCTAATAGAAGTAAATATTAAGAAGTCATCATTGCTAATATTCTTAAATCTATTGCTAATATCTTTTTTGTAGCTCTATTTTTGTTTGGCCACATTACACAAACATATTATCATATTTTAAGTAAAACATACTGATGAGTGACTGATGTATCATGGCATAAGACATGTATTACACAATTTAAATATTTTCGCTATTCCTATCATTTTTTATACTACATTGCCGATCTATATGGTTCTATTATTTCAATAAGGTAAACTGCAAATATGCGGTAAAAAAAAGTATTTCTTATTGATGAAAGCATTTTTGAACTCAGCTGTACAGACCATACCAAAGCAATAACACAAAGCTCACGTACTGGAATTGCTGAGAAATATATGCAAGCTTATGCTTACAAGACGTGCAGAGCTTTTAAAGTTCTTTGCAAGGGATAATGGAATTCTAAGAATGCAATTTTAAAGTGCGTTTGGCTGTAAGATTTCCGGCCCAGGATATATCATCGTACGGGACAATTTCTCAAACGCCGATAGTCTACCTCTACTTAAAGGTTAAGATATCTGTGTGAATGTGAATATGCTGGTTCGAGCACTTACTGACATAAAACTACTTAATTAAAATATTATCCATCCTCCGAGCCTTTTCCCAAACTATGTTGGGGTCGGCTTCCAGTCTAACCGGATTCAGCTGAGTACCAGTGCTTTACAAGAAGCGACTGCCTATCTGACCTCCTCAACCCAGTTACTTGGGCAACCCGATACCCCTTGGTTACACTGGTGTCAGACTTACTGGCTTCTGACTACCCGTAACGACTGCCAAGGATGTTCAATGACAGCCGGAACCTACAGTTTAACGTGCCATCCGAAACACAGTCATTGGTGTCTAAGATATACTTAGAAAGTACATACAAACTTAGAAAAGTTGCATTGGTACTTGCCTGACCTGGAATCGAACCCGCGCTCTCATACTCGAGAGGTTGGTTCTTTGCCCACTAGGCCACCACGACTAACGACGAATTAAAATATTATCTATACTTATAATAAATCTGTAGAGAGGTCAATTCTGTACATTGAATATATTTCCAAAAAAACTATCAGGGGGTGATTAGTGATCGATACTGATGCCAAAAATGCAATCAGTAAATTTTTTGTCTGTCTGTCTGTCTGTCTGTCTGTCTGTCTGTCTGTCTGTCTGTCTGTCTGTCTGTCTGTATGTTCGTTATGGAAACAAAAACTACTTGATGGATTTTAATGAAACTTGGTACAATTATTCTTCATACTCCTGGGCAGGTTATAGGATACATTTCATTACGCTGCGACCAATAGGAGCAGAGCAGTGAAGGGAAATGTCGGTAAAAAGGGCGAAGTTACTCCATTTTTTAAGCTTCCGTCGCGTGTGCAGCCTTAATGGTAAAAGCTACACAGAAACTATGTATGACGGAAATGTTCTCCATAAAATTATGTAAAAAACGTCCCATGACAGCACAAGTCTACCTTTTATGGTTGTCTCACAATAACACGTGTAACTCTCGATAGCTTAGTAGTTCGGAGGTTTTGATTATATTTTGTCTACTATTACGTTTCTAACACCCTCACTCATATTAAATAATAAAAGTTAACATTATTACCTATTCAATAAAAAAAGAATCATATAAATCGGTAGAGAAAAACCAAAGTTATACATGAAATACGGTAATAAGCCACCGCGCGTGAATATCATGCTATAAGGATCATTTTTGTGTAACGGTCGCCGGTCGCTCGACGCGGCTCGCGGCGCGGTGGCTGCGCGGGCTTCATACAATATTTGGCTATTGATGCGATTGATGCGAATAGACGTTCAGAGTGTTCAACCTTATTGACCGACAATAATTGATATTAACAAATCTTGCTTATCAGCCATTATCAGCGCGACTTTTAGGTTTTAATTAATTATTTTTTTACTTTCTTTTGTTGTTATTTTATAAACTAGGTAGGTTTATTTCCTTTTTAGGTGAAATAGTCCTACTACTACGCATACATTTAGATAATTGGATAGGCTGGTGCTTAGTATTTCTTCCTCGCTTTGCACAAAGTACGAATCTAAGGCGGACGAAGTCGCTGGCAGAAGCTAGTCGATAAATAAATTAAGTAAAGAAATTTGCTGACTAACATTGACTGCATTATTGATCATTGAATGTTGTGTACAGGAATAATTGGACTTCAGATTTATGTACTGTATTGATTTATTGATTTAGTATTGATTTATGTTAACTGTTGTTTGTCTTGATTGTCTTAACCTGTAGTATGTCACTGTACTTACTAAATAAATAAATAAACAGTGAAGGAAACTTGAATTTGGGAAGTATGAATTCGCCAATCATGTTTCGGCTCACTTGTGATGTTAAAGAGGCCTTTGTCTAGCAGTGGGATAACAGATATGCCAATAATGATAATAAAAGACGATATAATATAATATAAATACAAAGGTACATAATATGTTATTACATTGTAATGCAAAATATTTTAGCAAAAACTAGACATGTTTTCCCCACATGAAAACTGGCGAAGCACTTACATTGTCAATAGGATTATAAAAGCGATAATTTGAAAAATTGGCAATCCGGCTCCAGACGGGATATCCGGCTTTAATCAGTCGACGCGGCAAGTGGAAAAATGTGAAAAATATTGCGGTGAATCGTAATTTATCGGAAGAGATAGAAAAGTGAGAGGTAGGTAGAGGAATGAAAATCATGTTGTGAGGAAGATGATGAGTATGAATGTGGACGGATATAGTGGAAGAGGAAGACCAAAGAAACGATGGATGGATTGTGTGAAAGTAGATATGGTAAGAAAGAATGTTACTTGTGAGATGACGGCAGATACGTATGGAAGGAGAAAACATGCTGCGCCGACCCCAAATAAAATTGGGATAAGGGCAGGAGGATGATGATGATGATGAGGTAGAGAAAAGTGAGAAAAATGCGCTGAAAACGACCATAAACCTCCTCAGAAGAAAAAATGCTTAACTGATAGATTTCTATGCTTTAATTTATTTTACAATTTCGTTTCAGTTTCTCTTTTTTTTAATCTGATGATGTTTTATCAAATTACTTAAGGCGAGGAATTGGTCAACAATAATTCCATAACCGGCACGCGCATCTAAGGCGCCAAAAGGGGTCGGAGCGTCTGAGCGGGGCGAGGATAACAATACGCGCGCTAGCTTATAACTAAAAGTCGTAAGCGACAAAATGGTTTTGTAATTTTATTATTTAGAAATGATAATTTGATAAAAATTCCTTCTACAATTTTAAAGAGTATGTATATACTCAACTACTAAAAAAGTTAAGAGGCTTAAATCGGTCCCGTTTGCCCATAATATGTGAATCTCTTTTTAAAAAGAGGTATGTTTGATATATTTTTCTCTGTTATAAAAGTTACCTAATCATGTTTTGACGTCTAACAAAATAAGGTTTATATCATGAACTTTCAGGTAACCAAGTTGTATTTTGATCCATTTTGTATTTACTGAGAAAAATTGAGATCCTTGGCGCCAAAAATTCCAATTCGTCCTCTTAACAGTTCTATAACAGATTTTGTTTATATTACTACCTCTATGATTTGTGGTACCTATGTAGGTACTTATGTTAAGTATTGTTTATATGTTTGTCGTCTAAACAAACATGATTCATAATAAAACTTACACTCACAAACATTTAACAAATACATTGGCAACATTACTAGAAAAACATAAAAGCTTCACCATTTTGACATAAACTAAGTTCTGGTTTCCGTAGAAGGGCAATGACCTCACTATCACAGCTTTTTATTATAATTTGTTGCGTGACATGAATAATATTATTGTGCCTGGCTTTACTACTGTTTACTAGGAATAAAGAAAAGGCCTTTTAAGGTTTACTACAATAAGATCGAAAGAAAACAGACATATTATGTATATGTTACTGTAAAAACCCGAACTATGGTAAATCCTAAGTTTTTCCAGTAAAACCTAAGATTTACCGACATGAGTTGGTATATGTATTTATTATATAGGTAGGATTTTTTCGGACTATTACTATTCGAATTTTGTACATGCTAGGTTTTACCAATGTGGACTGGTAAATATTGGTTTTAGGAATAAAACAATGATAAATCAATTTATCGTCATTTGTTTTAAGTAACCATTAGTCAAAAACTTACGCAATATCCTAACTATTTAAATGATTTTTATTTAGAAGTTGTATTAATAAAAGTATTGGGGATGTAGATGTGGAGGTAAAACCTAGCTTGTATTGAATTGAAATGGTAGAAGTCCGAAAAAATGGTAACTTTATAATACATTCTTACATTTACCAACTTATGTCGGTAAATCTTAGGTTTTACTGGAAAATCTTAGGATTTACCATAGTTCGGGTTTTTACAGTAACATATACAACAAAAGTTAGAGTCAAAGCTCTTTAACGATTACACATTAATAAGGCATAGTTATATTAGTTACTTTCGGCAGAATTTAATGCATAAAATATCGACGAAATTAATAATAATTATTATTATAAAAATTGAAAGAAATACCTATTACATTAAAAAAAAAAACGGATTTTATCGATATCACCATAATTAAAATATTCGCATAAGTAAACAAAGTTTGATTTCCACGTTTCCCTCCGTTTTAATAATATTGTGTGATAACATTATCTACGCACGTATTACATTACATATGTAATGAGTTTGTTTGGGTGTAGGGGGTCATCTCCAAAAGTACTGAACCGATTTGAAACATTCTCGACGCTTTGTCGTGAGGCAAATATCGAATGTCAATGAAACGTCATTATTATCATCAGATCTACTAAAGTGTGATGAACTTTGGCTTGTCGTTACTAATTTCTACCTTCATAGATCATCACCAATTCATGATATTAAACAAATAACGTAGTTTTAGCATCGCTGATTTCTAACAGAAACTAAATGTGATATTTCTCGATAAAAATATTATCATCTAACTACACTGAGCGCATCCTAAAGTTACTTCATTCACTATCGAAACTTCATTTTATTTTCATTTTCCGATAGTTACATTTATTAACTAACTCAAAAGAAAACTATCCTACTTAGGACTTTGTGGACGTAGTTTGGTGGGCGGGATTTTGGTCTGTCTTATGATTTTTACGTCGATAATGTACTGCTGCAAGGAGCTAAGATATTCAGGGACATATTTATTCTACTTTATTAGAAAACAGAGATTTCGACGTATATAGAACGCGGACTAGTTAAGTTAGTTAGCTGTAACTAATTATAACGAGATCACACGATATCTCTATTTACGCAAGACACGTTACTTTATCACTATGAAGAAACACGTGATGGTACAGAAATATACTGAGTGCAACTTAGGTTCACCACTGATTTCTATATGTTATCCGGTTAGGTACTTTGATCTTTTATGGTAAAGAATATATGGGCAGTATATTTTCTTTTAAAGTCGTGGTGGCCTAGTGGGCAAAGAACCAACCTCTCGAGTATGAGGGCGCGGGTTCGATTTTGTATGTACTTTCTAAGTATATATTAGACACCAATGACTGTGTTTCGGATGGCACGTTAAACCGTAGGTCCCGGCTGTCCTTGAACATCCTTGGCAGTCGTTACGGATAGTCAGAAGCCAGTAAGTCTGACACCAGTCTAACCAAGGGGTATCGGGTTGCCCGGGTAACTGGGTTGAGGAGGTCAGATAGGCAGCCGCTTCTTGTAAAGCACTGGTACTCAGCTGAATCCGGTTAGACTGGAAGCCGACCCCAACATAGTTGGGAAAAGGCTCGGAGGATGATGATATTTTCTTTTAACGCGTGTCATTTGAATATCTTTAGCAATCGTTACGGGTAGTCAGAAGCCAGGGGCCCGATTCTCCTAAGTTAATAATGCCAAAATTGAATAGAAATCGAATCGCAATATGATCGCAATAGCAGTTTTAACCATATCGGGTATTCTGCTACTAATATAAGACCAATCGTATTCCAACGACATTCGATAGGTTTGCGATTGGTCTGCTATTTTGGTGATTTTGGTGTATCTACAATCATTTGCAGAGAAAATGATTCATTATTGAATGACAGAAAAGGATAAAAACGTTTATTTCAAAGAAAAAATAGCGGAACATACGCTTCAATCGTAATCGAGTCGTGATTGGATCGCAGTCGAATGTGAATCGTATGTCGCTTAAGTAAAATAAGGAGAATCGGGCCCCAGAATGTCTGACACCAGTCTTACCAAGGGGTATTGGGTTGCCCGGGTAACTGGGCTGAGGAGGTCAGATAGGCTAGACTGGAAGCCTACCCCTACATAATTAGGAAAAAGCGAGGCAGATGTATATTTTCTTTATAAAACGTTGATTTTTGAGTGGTGTGTGACTACTAAGTATTCGATGTAATACATGCACAGACTCTCGCATTCCGATGGGACGCCAATCTGACATGAGAGAAATTCTCGCAATGCAACCAATATACTTAGTGTTGTGAATTAAGAAAAGAATTTCATCTATCGATAACAAATTGGAAATGAGTCATTTAAGGAAATAATATAATTACCTTAAGGTTCAAAGTTCAATTCGAATTTGCAAACAATAAATCATGTTACTAAATTAATTGACGGAAAATAATATGCATTATTTAATATTATAAATATCAGCTGATATGCGAGCTTAGATACGCAGGTGAATATTGCAAATCAGTAAGATAAGATTTACTTAAACATAGATAGAAAAGTTTTTTTTTGTCGGTAAACAATAAGTTCATTGGCATTTAATCGGAAAGTTTCGCAAGTGGCTAGTAAATAATGTTACACAACAAATAGAAATTATGTGCTTGGTTCATGAGACTAGTCTAGTTTTCTAGGAATTGAGTTTCTAATTGCAAAGAACTTTAGAGATAAGTAAAACATTGATTGAGCTTCTTAATAAATCGAATCTTACCGTTGCTAGTTTCCGGGCCCGACATGCTGATAGTGGTGACAGACACGTGTCCCCCCTCCACCTTCACCGCGTCGCCCTCACTGCTCATCGCGCTACTCATCACCATCCAACCTCACACCATCACCACCGCTCACCTCACAACTATCGATATGTCTGTCCTTATCGATAACACTTCACTACACTATTATAGCACCACACTAAAGTTCGTCTATGGTAAATTCATAGAAAAATACTGTTCGAAAATTTTCAAAAACTATTTTGTCTTTTCCGCATAATGTTTTAGTACAAAAATATTTCTGAAAGTTTCATCATCTCGCGTCGCCGCTCATTTTTAAGGCAACTTTTGAATTCAGTCTTGCAGTGTCCGTGTTCCTATTACATAATTCCTTTAATGAATATTCTTCCAATGACCAAGATGTTCGCTTCACAATCAAATATGGATGCGGAGGATTACAGCCAGATGATAAAACCAGCATCTTGGGTAACCTGAAACAAAAATAAACAAGAATTACTTTTCATATTCTCTAATTCTATGAAGTTGAATGTTAACACTGACCCAGGTCAAGAAAAAATATCGCCAATTTGATTAAAAATAAAATACCATTGTTTGTTACGCTTGAAAAGAAAAAAAAGACAAAAATCGAAATAAAATCGAGGCCAAAACGACGAAGCTCTATCCGCGCGTGGCTCAGTTCGAATTTGGAATAAAGCGTCGGACGTTTCGAAACAGTGTGTTTGTGTACACGCACGAGACGTGGACGCGTCGCGCGGCCTTGCGAGCGCACCCAGTGCTGCGCGATAGCGCGCGGTATTATTATCGATACGCCTCTCGACCCCTCGTGTCATTGGCATTCTGTTTACGAGGGCGAAGCACGGTCGCGATAGCGACCCAACGCGTCATACCCACTTACTGAATGAATGGCCGTTTTCAACAATGCAATGTATTTTTTGTAAGCTCACTTTCACATTGTTTCCAACAATACTCGTAAACTGATTAACTAATAGCAATCTAATTACGCGGTGATCGAATGCGACTTATCGTAATCATCAGCGAATTGTAGGAAATAAACATTTTATCAGTAACAAATACCTGCCACCATTGTACGGATTACGCGGTTAGTTATCGATAAAACCAGTCACTAGCACAATTCAAAGAAGGGAGTGGGGGAGGGGCGTTGAGCGGCCTTCACGGAGCCGGTTGTAGCGACCGGCCGGCCGCGAGCATTTCGCCTTTCGCGCGCAGGACTGGTCCGCCGCTCCCAATACCGAGTCCAGCCAGCATACTCGATAATGTGTGAGATGAGTGTATTATGTACAAATTATTAAATACGAAACTATTGCAAATGCAGCGCAGACAAACATGACTCACGATAATTTACCGTTAACGTTAAAGTCAACTCAATACCGCTGTGTACACGATCCATTCAACTTCATAAATCATTGGTGCAGAATGTCGAAACGTTTATTTGATACTTGATTGATACACATGTATAATGGAGGATAGATATCAGTCACTACCGTCTGGCGGGCCAATTAGCGTCCAATAAAGTCCCTTGCCCCCAGACATTTCTCAGTTATCGCTATCAGACACTCAGACAGGCTGCAGTGCAGTCGCCTTGGCAACGCAATTAACCGCCAATTACACAACGTATAACTTGTCTAGGTTGCACCATTACCGTAGTGTTTAGAAACAGTTATTGTCATACCCCTTCATTATTATTCAAGCCTGCTTATTATTTACCTAAGATTTATCACAAAAGACTGCATTTACCAGCTTTTGTTCCTTAGCAATCAAAGTTCTAAACAAAGACAACCACGAACTTCAAAAAAAATCCTGATGTCTTTATCCTAATCTATAGCGCTTGACGTCTATCTTGGTCTATTATTAAATTTGATTGCTATCGAAATCATCCGTCTCTTTCTTTTGGGTAGGCATTTAGTGTTTCAGAGCGAGACGAGTATAATTTGGTGTACCAATAAAAGGAGTTCATCCGCACGCAAGATGGCGTCACCGTGGCCTAGACAAGGCCGAGCGGTCATTTGTACGATACGCCAGACGAGCTGCTTTGTCTGCCTCCTATTTATGGATTATCTTTCCAACACAACGTGGCGGATTTTTACAAGGCTCTGCTCATATTTATTCAGATATGTCACCGGAAATAGTATGCCGTAAATTAAAAATCATAAGGTTATTAAACAAAAAGAAAAAGTGTGGTTTTCCTAATATCTGAACCAGGATTTTCCGCGTCCAGACCGGTTTAAAATGTTCAGTTAATATATCGGTATAGAACCAGTTTTGGAACGTTGCATAAGTAACTAAAGATATCATGCACCAAGCCGAGATAATGATAATACTCTGACGGAAATATGCAGACATTTATCGCAGCTGTAAGTATAAGCTGGCATCAGTTGCCCAACTGGAGGCAGTTAGTGGTCGTTGAAACACTTAACTAAGGAGGAAAAACCGTTGTGCATCAGATTACTTGGAATGGTATTTATAGGCTCGGCAATTGATGTCCTTGCTTTGTTGTAGTCAGTTATCGATAAGGCTACGTGAGACGAGGCGTCGACCGATAATTATCTTAAGGTCACAGCACTATCTGTGACGTAAACATAGTGCCATGCATTGTGATAGTGATGGATGGAACACCGATACAGGTATACATAATTAGATATATTTTTTCGATAACAGGACTTGCAAACAACAAAGTTAGATTTGTATGTATTTCTTCTTAACCCGAGAGGTATATTTGTGAGGAAAAATATAAATAAGAGGTATCCATTTCACCCCACTTTTACAGTCCAAAGTCTAATTCCAAACAGTAAGAATGCAAAAACAAAGCGAAAAAGACGAGCAAATCGTGACAAAGCAAAACGAGTGACGGAATGAATACCGTTGAGGAAAATTGTGAACGTTAATTTCCTACATCCTTGACCCCGATAGAGTGAGGTCGTCTTGGAGGGCGACGCACCCTATCGCCCACGACGACGGAAATAGAAGAGGTTAATACCCCCTAGCACGCTCCTATTGCGAACAAAGAACTATGGGGTGGAATCATGGTGATTATGATTACAGAGCAGTTTGGTATCGTGGTTAAAGTAACATAGCGTCTCTAGAGGCACGATTTACTGATCTTGAAACAGATTATTGCGATTCGATGTAAAACTCATATTCAAAGAACGCGTAAAGTTACTTTCTATTCTTTCACAACATCCGTTCAATAGTTTGATATATTAATCGCCGAATTTCATTAGAATGTCATTGCGTTGCATCATGAAATGATGAATCAAAGTATTCGATTGCAAGAGTCATATATCCTAGAAGTTACAAAAATAGATAACAATAAAGACTACTAAAAAAACCAGCGCAGAACTTGTAAAATTAACATTTTGGAACCATTATTCAGAAACTAGGCAAACATAAAAGTCTAGACAGCAAAAAGCGTGACTGCATTAGTCATAGAAGAAAGTAACGGAGGTGAATGTCTGATCTTTCGGTCGTGTGCCAACGAACTGCCCTGGTGCCATGCCAACAGGTGTCTTCCGTACTAATTACACAGAATATTACACACCTAGGTTCTTACACTACATGTGAATGACTGCCAGTTGGGGTTTTCTTATTTCGACGGTCATAATCCGAGACGTGAGAACATGATGCTCGGACGATTGATTCGCCCCGTGTCAATTTAGGACCAATAAGTAAATGATTGTTAGCGACAAAAATGGGGCCTCATATAATTCTGAGTGCATTATGTGATAAATGGGGCTGTGCGATGTCACTGGATTGTAGAAGTGCAAACGATAAAGTTTTGGTGAATAAAATAAGGTTTATATAAAAGGTTTTGCATTCGAATGCTGAAAATAAACAAAAATAATGTGGCAGTATGATAAAACATTTAACTGGAGTTTGGTGCCCATTAAAAAGATATATTACTTTGTAAAAATATCGATATTTTCATTATATTAAATTTTCCCATCCCTAACCTGTAAGGTATGAATAAACCTAGTGACGAATCATTTTTCATTGTATAGGTATAATATTTTATTTAATTCTCACTGAATACTGTTAGTAATAATACGTGCGTATGTAAATACAATATTTTGGTCGAAAAGTACTTCTAGCTTCTTCAAAATTTCGTGGATAATTTTTCAAACACTATTATTTCACATACAGTTTTAGACATAAAGTTTTACATAGATTTTTGTAATTAAAAATAGTGTAAACAAATTACAGTTCTAAGACCTTTATGTCAACGACCTTTCTGGTGGCATGCCAACATATGATCTATCTCAGTCATCTTCATCATTACATGTAGGTATAATATTACATAGGTACATTATAGCACTTGAGTAAAGTGACAAGGTTTGTAATGCGTATATCATGTTCAAAGAATACCCATTACATAATTATTACATTATAGTCCATTAGTATTTGATACCGTTTGATGCTTTTTTTGAGGATTTTCGCAGACAGCCTTGGGATGAGAAGAAAACAATTGTAACCTTCAAATAATATTTCCAGTGTACGTTGAACCACTGATCCCACTGTCTATGAATAGAGGGGTGTAGTGTAACCAACCTTCAGGAATGACGAGGCACCAAAAGAAGTATGTAGTTAAGATAGTAGTATGGTCATATTTGGTGATTTTGAAGAAAAATAAAAATCTCACCTTTTCATTTAACAAATTCTGCAGTCTCACCATACAAGCATTCAAATAAAAAAAAAAAAAAAAAAAAAAACAAATTATAAAGACAGTCGCGTCTACTGTCTCCACTCTACTCCATCTATCTCTGCAATAAAAGTTAATTTAGCAATTTCCGTACAAATCTCTTCAAGAGAAAGGTCCCCTGATCGTTTTACTCGTGCAATTTATTAAGAGGGCCCTAGTGTACAAGTTAGACGTCTGCAATAAATATTAATACTGGCTGGCTTTATTGATTGCAGGCAAAGGTCATGCCCTCGGTGCAACAGGTGGCTGCAGTGCCGCCCAAATTATATTTATTACCGTTTTAGACTGTCTGGTGAACGGGAGAGATCGTCTCGATAGATGAGAACAATAAAAATATTAGGAACATACACTTTTTCATTTACCAAAAGACACTTCGATGGTTATAGAAGAAGAGGCCGGATGAGCCAAAGAGATGGATTGTGTGAAAAATGATGATGCACTTATCATCTATGGAGTTAAAGATAATGAATACTCCCAACAGTGTATAAGTATTTGGAGCCCCTATAGTTCATATGAAGAAGGATCATTTAGTCAATTTTCAATGACGTCAAAAAAGTTGACTATGTGAAGTCTATCATTTACTATTCAGACAATTTAGACAAAAAGATAATCTGGAAAAAGCCGACGAGAAAAATACTCAATTCGTTCCCGATAAGGTAAACGTAGAGTACACACACTAGTGTTCAACCACCTATCTGCTTAAAAGTCAGCATGATAACTTATATTGTATATGTATTATACATTCATATACATAGTTACATACTATATATGTTATAGTTTCCGCGTCACGAAACAGCTGAACAAACTCCTGAAGCAAATATACTGAATTCAGTTTAGTATTAAAATAACCACTTATGACGATAACCCATTATAATTTTAATAATACAGATTCTGTTTAATTGTATCGAAAGTCTACTAATTTTATACACCTGAAGAGCTCGTAAGTTTGAAGATGCTGACCTCTGAAATTACGGGACTAATTGAAAAAAAAATGTGTGTTAGATCCTTGAAAGCTACAGGCATTATCTACAAAGCCACATTTCATCCGGGTGCGTGGAGAAGTTCCCGTAATGTAGCTCGTCCGCCTCAACATCCCCGCTATGTTGCCAGGCTGCCTTGCTAATTCGTCACAGTTTGAGCAATTTTGCACCGCTGCGTATTTACAGTATGTACATGGCTAGTACGCAAGCGTGTGAAACTAGTCGCGAATAGATTGGAATTCACTTTTTATACAAAGTCTTCCGATGTATACAGCAGCAGTACGCAAATACTCGCATATATTTTGTAGTGGCCAAAGTAACTTGCTTTGTTCCATAATATACAGTGCTAGTCCGCATGCAAACTAATCGTGTATACATGGGAATAGGCGCGAAAAACTTTACGATTCCAATCTATTCGCGAGCAGTTGCATGCTCGCCATTTTGATTAAAACACGACCTAGCATTTAATTTAAATAATAATAATTCTCGTTCAATTAAAAAACATTGTATTAAAAATTGAAGTTAGTGACGAAAACGAATCGCTGCAAAACCGACTCCACGTAGTCTTGTCTGCCCTACCCCTAGAGTGCAATTCAAAACCGCGTAGGCGCGGAGGGGCGAGGCGGCCTGCGAGCTGAGGCGCAGGTAGTTTTAACGCCCGCCGACGCGGCTGAGGCTGGCCGGCAGAGCCGGCCAACTAGCCGAAGCTGCGGTGGTGAGCGTGAAAACCATCTGCGACGATAAGCTCGCATGGGACCGCCGGAGCCCCGTAGCACCGGAGCCGTGACAGAAGCGATGCTTGCTGCATTTTGCTTGTTTACATTTTAAACGTACTGAGTTAAAAAATTTGAAGCTAATTAAATATATTTTATGATGTCATTTAATAGTATTTTAGAAGTTTACTGTTAGAATGCCTGCTACTTTAGATGTAAAAAAATATTCATCATGCTGAGTGTTTAGAGTGGTTTACTTAGAAGATTACTAGTGGCTAAGATAGTATTATTTAGATGCTCGTTAATTGTTTTTATAAATAAATAAATAAATTGTGGCTGACTTAATAATTTAGAAGGCAACATACATTTTTGGGGGAGAATAATGATATTAAAAAGAAGCCTGTTTAATTAGCATTTTTAATAAACAAACTCAGATTCAAAAGCCATTTTTATTTATCGCTTTACCTAATATTAATTTTGTATAGTTAAATTTGACCGTGTATAAATTGGAAAGATGCATGTGCACGTCTAAGCTACGAAATATACGCGAGCAGTACGCAAAATTCGTGTATACTTTGAAATCACAAATTAAAAAACAGCATTACAAAATATCAGCGAGCAGTTTCCTATGGATGCGTTTTGGCTATGTACACTCTGTAAATACGCTGCACCGCTACACGAAAGAGAATACCTGCATACAATAAACACTTGGCAAGATCATAGACTGTGTTAAAATGAAATTTGGAAAAAGAAAATCGACTCTAAAACTTTCCTAAACAATATTCAGCAATAATTTTACTTCGCTGAATTTCAGCACTAAATGAAGACAGTCTTCATATGTGCTTATGTGTACGTAAAAGCTGAAATATACTAAACTATTGTTAATAGCTTAACAGGAAAAGAGCACGGCAGGGTCATGGCAATATACAATATACACATAGTTCATATTCAAACAATGCCTTCAGCAAATAACCATCAGTTGCTATCGTGAAAGATCTCTTTGAATACGGAACTAAAGAAAACTTATGTTAATATTTGCATTGACTTTTCTCTCCTACTAGAAGTGGCCGTATTTAAACAAGAAGTAGTATATCATAATGCCTTTACTAAAAAGCTCGAAAAACTAACTGCATATTCAAGAGCTATTTGGACGGTTGATATATAGAGGAAGAGGACGACCAAGGAAACGATGGATGAATTGTGCGAAAGACCATGAGTGTAGACGATGAAAACTTACAGCGCCAACCCCAAATAAAGTTTGGTTAAGGGCAGGAGGAAGATGATGAACCAAGCACAACTTGATAAGAGATGCACTCCGGCATGGGCCGATGTCTTTGAACTGCACTTTTCCACCCACTAAAACCACAAAGTGAAATCAATCAAGTAGTTTACTACTACATACAATTAAACTGTAAATCCAGAATTACCAGCGAGACAAGTTGCTGCATAATGTGGAGGTTGGAGCATAAATTATTTGGGCCCGACAGCCTATCTATTGTTTCTCGTTAGCTAACGAACTGTTGACATGGTTATTTATTAGGTATTTATTTGGTTAAATAAACTGTCAGGCACGGAATGGTGGCTTCAGGCTTCCGCGTAGAAGTTTGGACCTTAGGGGTGAACAAGGAAATACAAAGTCAATTTTATTATAAAAACAGCCAAACTGTAAGTTTATATCGCATAAGCTCAGGGTTCACTTAGCATAAGAACTGGTATGAAGCTGGTAAAGGTTTCTTCAGAAACAAATGCAAAACACAGATGATAAAATAGTACCGTTAATTAAGTTTAAAGATAGGCGTTATGATATGAACTGGAAGCTGCAATTCCAAAGATTTTTCAATAGATACGAACCATACTGAGCTCAAGATTGGATACACACGATACCCCAAATACGCAAAGTTCTAATCGTTCCTAAGCTAAGCAAGATACAATCTAGCACAATCTTAACTGTAAATACCTTAGAAATATTTAGATCCTAGACAATTTTCCGTGGAGCAACGCTGGTTAAGTAATGCGATAATAATGTTGGCGGCGCGCAAGTAAACGTTGTACACCTTGATACTAACTACAAGTTATGTTATTGCGGTCGTGCGGATTTCTTGCTGTCTGTTGCTTATATTTGCTAAATGCATTTTGTAATATTGCTTGGCACAGTAAGCAAAATATAAACGCATTTGAAAATACGACAAAATCTTAAACCGCCTTGATAAAAACAATTGCCAAACCCATAAATTCGTATTCTCAGTCAAAGAAGGTCGCATTGATCAGTGTTCCTATTTTAAAAAGTCATCATTTCTCGCGACAGTATCAATAAGGCCAAGGTTCTTCGTCTAGCCGCACGCAAATATCTGGAGCTAGCGACCTCGGCGTTCTATCTAGCCACAAAATGCTGGCATTAAACATATCAATCATATTAATTTTGCAACCTGCAATAGTTGTTTGGGGTTTCCCAACTTTAATTGGTTTAGAAAGAAACAGTTTAATCGATGTGTGGTCTAACTTAAGCTTCGGCACTTGAAATCGCATATTTCGCAGTTATTGACGGCATGTAACTGGCATTTTAAATCATTGATATCAAGCTGCAGTACAACACGACAGGTGTTAAGCCTGACCATGAGTCAACATTTAGATTGTCCAAATCATAGACAAGTGCGTGACGTAGCGAAACTTTTTTTTGATTGTTACATTTTTAGCTTCGCGCCAATTCCGTGAGCGATGGCGAACAACTTCTGTGCTATTAATAAGCTGACATGTAGTTCTAGTAAGTCCTGAGAAACTTAAACCAAATTCAACCAGTTATCGGAAGAAATCGGTTAAAGTATAGGTTATGGTCATCATTGCAAATAATCTTGTCAGACATTTTGACTAGTGATTAGATGGTTCTAATTACAAATAACATTTAATACAGTACGTAATTACGTGATTAAAAGTTATTAGTAACCTAACTGTTACCACAGCACATTGCCCAATAACTTAAGTTATAAAAACCTCCGATGAAACTTGATGATCTGGAAAAGTTTCGCTGTTATTAATAGAAATGTTTTTATTACTTATTTTCTCACGATAGCAAAGGTCATTGTGTACTGGAGTATCTAATGAGTTTTATATTTTGTTATTATAAATTCTACGTCATCGATGAATAAGGTAGGTTAATAAGAACAAAAAGAAAAAAGATTGTATTAGGTGCTCAGTGAATAAGTACGGTAGAATAACAAAGAAAAATCTTTGACTAAAAAGGATCAGAAAAAATCTGTTAATCGAATTAAAAATAGTCAGTTGAATTGTTGATTTAATTAATCTTGCAGCTTGAAAAGTGGTGACAACCTTGCCAATACGGCACGGGTTTAATTTATAAATGACGGTGAATGGAAATTCTTAGCATAGTTCCTTATGCCGTTACTTTGAAGTAATGTAAGATATATTTGTTAAAGCTACATTCTTTATATGCCCTTTAACCTAATATTTACATTGGTATTTTGGTCAATTATATATCAGCTTTTGTACTGCATTGACTTATTGATGCAACAGTAAGTTGCACATAGTTTGGGTGTGTTATCCCAAATTCTTCTTGAATAGTTTATAAGAGATGTACTTAATTATAAAGTTTTCGGGGATTTCAAATCTTCTTTTTATGTAATTTTGAGTTTCGCACATAAATCAAAGCGTTTCAAAATCTTGGCAAAAACTTACTGGATTTTAAATTAATTTCAAGCTATCCATGGAGCAAGCCATAACCACGAATTACAATTAGTATCCTTTACCGTGCGTGGCATGAATTCGCCCATGCATTCCGCACGCATCACTCCTCAAACACACGATGCACACGCATGCATGCACGATGCAGGCCGATGACACGTGCCATGCGTGCATCACGTGCATACCTATAGCCCTATCAGCTAATCGTTACCTAGCATTAATTAGTTCACGTAAATAACATTTCAGGTCTCGTGAAAACACTGATAGATCTGAAATGTCGTCTTGTAAAAGCTTCGGCACAATGCAGTTACGAGTCGTGGTACTGCCTCGTAAAAACAATCCTAAGAAGAACTAAGTTCGTTTTTTAGGAGAATCCAAAACCGATGCCAGCCGTTAAAGAACTACATCTCACTCTTTCTCAGACCAAATTCCCAACAATGGGAATAGAATTAGCTGATTATTTACGCAATTAACCAACTACTACCAGAAAATCAATTAACCACTCAGACCTAAGCCATGGTCGAAAACGCAATCACGAGCTGATCGGGCAGTTGATCACGAATCTCTTGATTGATCGCAGTCCTGAAGGATACGTGACCAATCAGCGCAGGCATGCCTAATCTGAAATTAATCAGTTGATTAGAAACAACCACAATTTGCATTCTAACTGCCATGAGAATTTTATTTCCTATCTTGTAGCGTGTTTAAGTTGGGATGGCGGAAGAGAAGTTGCCTAACCCAAAGGGACTGAATTTCATGAAAACATTGTCATATTTTCCATGTAAAATCGCTTTGGAGAAACGGCTAAGTACTTCGCTACTATTAATATAGGAGCTGGATAGTTTCGAGAAAGTTCTATCGAACAAGTAAGCGACAGGTTATCAAGCCCACGCGCATGCACATTTAGCATAAGCCAGGCTCACAGGCTGCACTTATTCTAGTAATCCCATCGTCAGCAAGTTTACAACAGCATCAAAGCAAAACTTACTTCACACGAGAGTTTCGCAACGCGGAATCAACGCATCGAGGGCACGCAGGACCGGTACCCACCCACCACTGGTCGGGGAGGTGAGGGTTAGAGGGGGGGTAAATGGGTCGCCGCAGCCGCATTCCGTGGCGGTTGACATTTCACAGGAAAGCAGAGCTCAGCGATGGTGTATTTGTGGGAAACAGCGGGTTATGTTAGATTTGAAGTAACGGTTTTTGCTGCTCATAGGGATGGAACGCGAGAATTCAAATTGGCGATATAACGCACAGGTAAGATGCGTCACTGTTCAAGGAATGTTGCAAGCAGATGCCCATGTAAAGACAAGGGCATCACTAAAATAGCTTTATCAATATGATGAATAAATAGTTTGTTCCTGTCCCAGTTACAAAGTTGCATATCAATGACACACCAAGGTTGTTTGTAGTAGCTATTGCTTAATGTTTTCTTAACGAAATTCTACCCTGTTGCAATGGGGAACATGCATATAAGAATAAAGCTATGTGAGTGTGTAATGCGAGGGATCCACGGACTACGACGCCAAGATTAGTCACGCAATAACCTCATGTAACAAAGTTCACCTGTTTCGCAACAGACTTTCAGTGCAGTACAGTCGCTAAAGAAGGCCAAATAACTATACTTGTGAACGTAAAAAATATCCTTCGCACCAAATGCGTCTAGTCGGACCGGTTCAACCGTCACTGGCAGTTTTCCTGTGCCGAAATTAAAGCGACTTAATTGAAGCTCGAAGATGAAGAAAAAACACTCCGGAAATTACTATGAGATGCCTCATGCTATGAGATTTGAATAAAGATTCATCCATTAACGCCTCTGTGTAATAATCTCCGATATGCACGCTGTTTTAGCAAGTATCGTATCAGAGTCACGGACTTTTTTGCTTAACTAAGCGGTGTTGAATCCTGTACTCTCTCAAGATTTGGAAATGAGGTGAGGTATCAACAAAAACAGTTGGCCAATGAGTCAAATATACCTAAGCGGGGCTACGGCTTAAGACCCGTTCCAGACAGAACCCTGCGCTGAGTCACGCAGTAATGGTTTCTCAGAATCATTCTGTATCGAGGCGACTTGCGAAACCTGCAAGGATGTCTCATGGTTTCGGCGCGCAATCACTTACTTACGTGGGAACTGAGGTACACTGGAGAAAGTTCGAGGCTAAAATCACATTGAAAACGCTCCACTGAAATGTCAAAGTCATTGTTGTAAAACCAATTAGACCGTCACAGAAGAATATTTAAGAAATTCTTTAGTATTAATTAACGATTGTGGCAGTGACGATGCGTTGTCTTTAACGCAAAAACATGATAATCATAGTTGAATAACAATGTGATTCTTATTAAATCCCTGATAAATAACACATACCGAACAGCATATTTATAGAATGATGTTTTTTAAAATGAGGCTGCAAACCACAAAGCACGAGACATTCTAAAATTCGTCATTTACAGGAGAACAACAAAGAGATGGAGATTTTAACAAGCCTTAGGGCCTTATAAGCTTCATAAGTGCCAATCGAACAGTAAATATAATATTGATTAAATAGCTTTTTGATTCAGATAATATTACCGGCTGGATTTATGGACGTTTTCAGAGCAATCAAATAGAAATGTTGCAAGAAGTATCATTGGTGAGTCACTCCATGACGAATAAAGCTTAGGCGCCTCATTTGCTGCCTTTATTTCTATATACGGACTTTTGTAATCGCAGACAATAAAATATGTGGTTCACTTTACTTGGAAATAAGATATCTTAGAATTAGAGACGTGATATTTTTTTCATTCCCGGTACTCGGAATACTCTGAAATCATTCACACACAAAAGTAATGGATGAACCACATCTAAAAGAGATATCGATTTGGAAAAATCAACTAGATGCGACGCTTTTAATTCAGGATACGCTCTGTCAAGAACCAATTTCATAAGTAAAAGCTCAAGTTTCGTTCGAAACCGCTACCGCTTCAAAAGTGTGAGGTCTATTCACCGTTCGCCGGCCATGCATCCAGCCATTTACTTCGTTCGTTGCGACACACGCGTCCCGGGGTCAAGTCGTTCTGAGTTCAAATTCAAATGTTAAATCACCTGCTGCTGGCTGGTTTGGAACTTTATTTAAATTATAGTTTCGTTTGTTATTGGTGTCGAAAGTTTTGTATTGCTTTTGTTTATTAGTTACTTTTTTATTTTATTTATCCTCGTGCTGGATTTCATATCCAGGAATTTTATCTTTTGTTGCCTGTTAGCGCAGTGTTCTAGGGAAAATAACCAACCTTATTGGTATACCTAGCTCTTTTTAAATGATTTGCATTTGCACGTGGGCGTCACATCAGTGCTGGCGCCACGGGTGATTGATCAACTCTTCAAAACAGTTCTTGGACCATGAACCCTATAATTTCAAAATAAGTTACTGTCAAAAGCTCACACTTGTTCGTGTAACAATTTATCAAGATAAATATTAAGTGTAGAGGTATTGGAAGGGTAACCTTGACGCGTGGGGCAAGCGCTGAATCGCGATCTTGTGATGTCACGAATTCAATCCAGTGTACCTGTAACGTAGTCTAACCACGGTCAACACCTGTCAGTTTAGGCGAACCTTTAAACGAATATTATATAGATACTGCTAATCAGTTACTAGCCTCGAAGACACTAATCTAACCTAAACCTTACTAAAGTTTGTCAATTGTTTGTAACGCTTTCACGCCTGAATCTGAAACTGTTGAACTGATCGAGGTGGGATAGGCGACGAATAAGTTACTTTTTATCCAGGTGCAAGTGAAGTCAAGAAAGATGATTTCCTTGAATCGTAAACAATGAACTTTACATGCTTACTCTCATTTCCATACACTATCGAATAATAGCGTCAACAAAGCACAAATTCTTCGAGTCATTTCTAAGAAAATTCTTTGGCATGTCTTCTACTCATTTATGGGAACAAAACCACATGTTCAGCAACTTTGGCTCTTAGTCACGCAAGAAACAGTTGAAAGATATATGTTGTATGGTAAACATCATTTATAAGGTAATCATCAATCCATTTCAGATTTTGTCATCTTTTAAACTTTTTCTCAGTTATGCTGGGCTCAGCGTCCAGTCTGACTTTTTTTTTTTTGTTTCAGCTGAGGGAAATGCCTGACGCATACACACACCGCCCGGGGAGACGGTGAGGTTATGTGGGGCTTGCACCCACTAAAAACCTCAGCTTTTGTGCCGTCTTCTGCCTTTGAGAGAGGGGCCACGAGGACCAAAGACGACTTTCGTGACCTCTCGGGCGTCCAGTCTGACCTGACGAAGCTGAGTACTTATGCCTCGCGGAGGCTTGTAACGACTGCCAACTGTCTCAGGGATATTACTTTTTTAGCTTTCAGTCCCAATACAAAAGGACTTTATTCCTTCGAAAGTTAAATGTCGTTAAATTTTTTACGTAATCTAGGTTTTAGGACAGTTTGCCGTATGTACAAGTTGGAGCAGCCAACAAATTCTTGCACAATGCTGCGTCACAAAAACAAATGTTCTTGATAACCGAATGTATTTCTACTTCACACACCTTTGTCTTATTACCCAGGTGAATATTTTGTACGAAAAATAAATATCAATCTACGGAACTCTATAATATATCGATAAGATATCAAGCGTATCGCGTAACGGTTAGGGAAGCGAATATCGTATGATCTTGCTATATCTATGTCGTGAGGGAACTGTGTCACAGCACTACCGCTAGGGTCATAGTGATGTGCTCTATTACGCGCGTGAGATTGTCTATGATCTTCTTTTTGAACGTAAGATGAATAGTAATATTTTGGAAAGCTTGTGATGGAGAAAATTTATGGTAGATATAAGAACTTTTTCTAGATATCGTATGTGAAGACTCACGACTTTAGTTTTTGGATGTTTATGCTAGAATACTATCCTAAATATCAGGCTCATGAGGCTTAGCTTCATATAAGCATAAATAGACATGCATGTAGGATATGAACGCCTGCATCAACGGCTTTGACAAATTAGAATATGACACTTTTAGGTTTAATCTACCTCTATATATAAGAAATTAAATAAATCGTAGTAGGTATTGCTCACGTTGTGATAATTTCAAATGCTAAAATACACAATGGCAGTTTCACGCCTATATTTCAGATTATAAGTCCAGATTCAGTCAAACCTGTTTAAATTCAATAGATTTAGTAGAATGACTAATTTTAAGACTAACTTGTTATTACTTTCGTTACCTACTTACCTATATCTTTGACTTGGTTTACTCGGGTATACTAATGTAATGTAAATGTTTTGTCTACTAAGCTTTTTAGTAAGACAAAAGAAGAACTTAGCTGTCTCTTTTGTTTGAGAAAAACTTGTAATCAGACCTATCTATTACTCACCATTTTGTTAAATGACTGCAAATAAATTTGAACGCACATAAGTAAGCCCATGCGAGGTTATTTAAATAACTTAATTTCCATACACGTCATGGTTGCTACTTATCAAGGCTAAAGGCTTGTACAATAGGCACTTACAACACTGGAAGAAAGAGCCAACCAGGTTGCCTGCGTGACGTCATTTAACAAAATGGCCGACAAGGAGTTGAAGGAGTCAATTTGAATATCGAACAAATTCGTAACTACGATGCGGTGATATTTTGTTTTCTTGTCTATGAGTTTAATTTTCAGAAGGCTGTGTCTGCTTTCGCCACATTGATGCTACCAAAAATATAATATGTATAGGTAACAATTTTGATAAATAAATAATGTGTTCTATCCGTCTTTCAAAATCATAAACGAAAAATATTGGTACTAAAGAGAAACAGAAACATTCTCTCAGAGCCTCAGAGGAAAAAAATCAAACAAAGAAAACCTCTTTTTGGGTACACAATGGAACATGCGACTGGCTGTTACATGATGCTTGTATTTACCAAACCGAAGAATAACCCTACTTAGGATTTGACAACAATCTCAAAAAGGGTAAAATCTGAATCCAACAAAGTTTTTTTAACCCGACAAGACAGAATGAAAATAAAATGATAGTCAACGTCAACGAGTACAATATGTGTTCTCGATGACGCCACAAAGAATAATAGCTACCAAGTTTAAAAATCGAACAAAGGCAAAGGGGGCCGAAAAAACTCGTTGGCTTGGTACTCAATGGAACATGGTAGTATCTATAGACGTTACGCGAAGGTCTGTGCTCCCTCGGCAGACGCGCGCTGACTCACGCGGCCGCGCGCTTCCGCCTGATAGCAAGGTCACCGGCCGAGACGCACACCACCAAACAACACTCACACAGCGACACGTGAAAGTAGTGAGAGTACACTCGCAACCAAACGGGCCTCTTATTTCTTTTTTTTTGTTCGCTCGCCAAATGCTACGAAACATGACCTTTGAACTTCGCGATAACAAATCATAACAAGGTAGTGTACTTGAAACAATGTTGGTATTAATCATTTTTATTCACGTTGTTTAAAAATCATAAAGGAATAGATGCGTCATATGTACGTCTCACGCATTCAAGATAAAACATATGGTATTTTTATTAGTCGCTAAATTAGATCCGTGTTTTTATTTGAATTTAGTAAAAAACATGCGATTGGCGTGTTTTGTGCATTTAAATTGAGGTTCCGTAATTACAGTTGTATCATATTTGATTAGGCTTCAACATTACGTTGTCTAATCATAATCATCGATTCGTTGAAATGGATTCAAATGTACTAATTATGTACTTGGTACTTGCAATTGGTAGTTCTTATACTTTCTAATCTTTGTTTTTTTAGATTTATGAAAGTCTCTTTGATTTACGACATAAAGTCACCAAATTCATTACGTAAATACATTTGAAAGACGCCTTTTAATAATGTTCTTCGGCTACGGAACACCAAAAAGCTTGTGTGATTGCAATAATAAATTATGCAGTATTTTTTTATTTAGCCAACGATATCGTGGAACCTGTCGATGGAATAACAAGCGTGTATCTATTACACGAGTAACAAGCTGTTTTTGGAGCTAAAGACCAAACTCGAGGTCACTAACGTGATCTGCAATTCAAATGAAAAAGTTACTATGCAGTTTTGTGCTGTGAATTTTGCTTCAAATTATACATTATGTATTTGTGTATTTATTTAATAGACGATTATGTATTTTGAAATAAGAACCGGTAATTGGTAGATACATCCTGAACTACTATGTAATAACGTAAATCTGAAATAACTTGTATCCGTTTGGTGTAAGTATAGGTTTGGATTTACAGTGTAAGTAACCGCAAAGCCTGGTTGATGAAATTTGGCACTATTGACACGCATAGCTCAGCTAGCGACAACTAGCCGATTAATGAGATTTTCTAAGTTATTTATAATAGAATTAATTAATCTAATCTCTAAGTGAAAACAGCAGACATTTAGATTTTTTTTAATCAGAAATATATTATTTTTCTATAGGTACTTAAATGTTATTTTTAGCGTTACAGCTGTCCAGTTTGGTTAAAAGTCAATAGCATTATAAACAACTAGGCCTGACCGCTAACTGTAAAGTTAATGGTTAATTACTGCAGTAGTTCAGCGATTAATCAATTCCATCCGGCTTAGTACAAACAATGAGCCAGCTAAGATCCTATTTCGACATACATTTTGCAATTAAACAGGCAGTGTTGTCGGAGAACGGCCCGTAGTCCGTAGATGTAGACACGATAACAATAACTGTTGCCAAACAACCAGGACCACAATTTATGAACATTACCATAATAATAACATCGTCTGTAATGAATTATAATGTTTTACATTATTCATAATTATTACTCAGCTAGTTTATGCGTCTTATTAATGCAAATTATGTACAAGTCAATTTAGGTGATAGTGCATGATATTTTATTGATGAATGCTTTGTTTCTCAGCCTTTATGTAGGTATTGACTTCCAATATTAGAATAAATACCTACTTGGAATATAATTCATACATATATTTAGCGGATACATTTAACTTTTTTGAGTGTGGTGTTGTAAAAACAACAATTTCAAAGAAAGATCAATATGTATTTTCTGATGATGTTTTTTCAGATGATTCAAAAGTCTGTTGTCAAGGTTATTACCTATATTAAACAAGAAATTCATCTTTAATCAGCCTTTCCAACTCGAATTTTGTATTACATTAATTACATCGACGAAGGCGAATGCAATACCAATAAGTAATAACTAATTTAAATGCAGCGAGTTGCTTAACGTTCGACCATGTACCGTAATACCGTTGTATTAATTAATGTAAATCTAACAGTATATAATATTTACTTAAACCGATACCGATCGCCAATACAATTACCTCCCACAGACTTGTGACGAAATCATTTGCGAAGGTGTGTCAGACTGAAATAGGTATACACCTTCAAGGTAAAGCATATGACAAATCGGAATCAGGTACCTACATTAAATTACTGAAGTGTTTTTTTTCGTTGTTAATACACAACATGTAGTCAGTTTAATGTATCAAGGCTTTTGTTTTATGCTCGTTAATAAGGCATTCACCATTTAATTGAGGTTACATAACATAATATAATTACATTATGTATAATATTTGCGGTTATATAGGTACCTACTAGCGTTTTTTTGCTCTGTAAAATGGATTCAACTAATTTGAAAATATTAAACCAGATTATTCATACGGAATCGAATGATTCGCATCGATTTAATAATACTAAGCCGAGTGTACATTAATGTATGCAAGTTTTTGTCGAGCATCGTGCACGCAGTCCTGTCGTGGGGCCCGGCTTTAGTGGCTTTCGTCGATCACGATTTGCTCAGCCAGTTTACAAAAAGATGCAGTTACTTCTAAACGTAGCTATACATATACCTACGCATTTAGCAACTGGCAAGGTCATCTCGATCTTAAAAGTTTCTTCGGTAGACGAAACAACGATAAAATGTACCTACGTGAATGATTAAAAATACAAAAAAATGCATTCTTTAATCTTAATGCGCTATAAAATAAGTTATTTCGGATTCTTTATGAGAGGCAGACAGAGAAAAGAATCTTTACTTGTTAATTTTTTAGGAAGTTTCGCGAGACTTGGTGAAAATGTTCCAATGAAAAGAAAAATAAGCCCTATGGTAGGTAATTTCAATTGTCATAAAAGTAAAATACTCTGTTAAACATTCTGATAATATAATAATCAGTGTCATATCCAAAGTACAAAGGATTTTTTTGCATTATCAAATAACTGAATAATAATATGCAATGCAACTTATCATTAGCACATAAAATTCCGCGTTTCCATCAGCACTTGTAGACCCGGGCGTGTTTTATCAAAGATAAAAATCTTTTAAAACACGCCAGCAAACCAAAAAAATACCTACTTACCTACCTTTATCTAATATCACGTTACTCGATGAACGTTTATTTTTGCACGTACAGAAATATGAAACTGCAGATGTTACCCAAGTGTTTGTATACCAGTGGCAGATTCATTTCACCATTATTACATACCTAGTACCTAACGTATTATTTATCTATGGTAGCATGGCAGGTTCATAGATACCAAGCTACGTTTTATAACCCGTTAGATCAATGCATGCGTCGCCGAGGCATGAGACAATGCGATTTAAAAATAGAAACAAGCGCCTACCTATATTATTTGTCATTTAGTTACATGCCCGTTATCTATGCGTATATACTGTTTTTTTTACGTCGAAATAGAATCTAATAGGAAGTCAGAAAACTAGGTGAAAACCTTGAAACTATGAATAACTTCGTAGATTCAGTTTGATATTTTCTTTCATTTTAATAGTGACGGCTGCGTTTTGTTTTTGGGTTTTTACAGTTTATCAATGGCTTTGATTTGGTACATTCAAGTTGCAACCCAATGAAAAATGTTAAAACAATTTCGATGTTTTGTGCAAAAAATCGCAACTGGATTCGGTGAGCCAATGCTAACACTTGTGTACGCGACAGTCAACATAAACACACGTTAGGGGCGGCCGGCGCGAGGGGCGGGGGTGTGCACCCTCCGCGTCACGTGACGAGCGACCTTCAGGCGGCGCACCGACCTTGAGCGGCGCTCGCCCCGCGCGCGGGTCAGAGGTGAATGCACGCGCCCGCGCGCCCCGCGTCCCTTACCCACTACTCCATCGAAAACCACCAAACTTTACTACTCACCTCGATCCTATCTACGACTCCATGGCACTGACGAACCGACCGCCGACAATTTAGCAGCCACTATCCCGGCCTCGAGCACCCACCCGCCGAGAACAGGTACCAGCGCGACGCGGCACACCTTTCCCATAAAATACAACCGACAAGTTTATTGACATCAAGTCTCACCAACGATTGCGCAAATGTAGCGATCTTTCGTCTACTCGAACACATGCACAGTCTTCGTTCGAATGTAATAACACTTTTTCTCCAATATTTTATGTCTATTCACTCAATAAATACTTTTTAATAAGAAAAACATTAAACACAACGCACAAACTCGAGCGACGGCTACACCATGTCCTCTCACCTCCGCAAAACAAAGCGGAATAAAGTTGTTGCTGTTGCGCGCGGCCGAGTGAGCGTGACATCTCGCGACTACTCGCGACTCGACCTCGTCAAAACAAAAGGTAAATATTATCGACACCTGGCGGTTACCAAACACAATGCCACCATATTGTTTTTCAGTTTAGTATTTCATTTTAATTCATTAATATTATAAATAGATGTCGCTAGCACTGGATGATCTTACATTTTTATAAACAAATGTTTTGAAATAAATTAGTGATTTTTCTAATAAGAAAACGATAAACTTGTTGATACAATTATTATAAAACATTTGCTTATTACGAGGATGTGAATAAATAACTAATGTGAATAAATAAACACAACAGAAATGGATAAGCGTCAAATTTTAACTTGTGCGTCAATGTTTTACAAAAAAATAAACAGATGGCTCTGATTGGTATTATGTTATGTTTCCTTGAAGCTTGTTACTATTAGCTCAAAATATCACATTTTGCTATTTAATATGTATAAATGTTGATTACTATTATTACTGTGAGATTTTTTATAATGGTGAAATTAATATAAACATTGCTTGAATATAGCGAAAATAGAAAATATTCAATTCCGCCATCTTGGAATGCAATCCTTGGGGTTACTACGCTATAGAAAATGGATACCCTTAAAATGTTGTATATTAGCATGCATATCTTATTATTTTCATTCATGCGGAGTCAATTTAATACATGGAACAGAAAATAGTTTCTGTTCGGCTGTTTAATACAGAAACGGAATTAATCAAATGGTTTTTTAATGTTCATTGACTTTAGTCTGCTTTTAGAGCATCCACTACTCTACTACTCGATCTACTAGAATAAATATAACCGTTGATAATATTATTTTGTAAATAAAATATTATGCACTGTAAAAAAACATGTAATTTATTTTAATTTTTCCCGTAATATGAGATAACATCAATTAATTGGTATTACTAATATGGAGCGTAGAGATATCAGTAAAATCGACTATTTACGAAGTAGTATTCATTTTTTAAATCCAATTTAATTAATAAAGACTCTATCATTCAGAAAATATTTTTTAAGTTACTCGTTATTAGTTGATTGGAGAGATAAGATGAATACGAATAAATTATGTTATAATCACTGTATTCTCACGGGTAGGTAACCAACATAAAACTATATTGTCGGGACACCTTTTTTCACACACGGTGGGTTAGCCCCATGCTAAGTTATTAATTAACTTGTGTTATGGGTGCTAACACAACTGATAAATTACATATAGCTACATATATACATATTTATTAATACATAATATACTATATTTCCATCAAAATTGAATAAAATGTAAACTGCCAATTTATATTTGTATTACATGGGTTTTTTAATATATTCATATCTTCAATACAACATATTGTTTAATTATATGTAGTCGATTCAAAAACTAACCGATTAAGTCATATTTTTCGGTACAGCACTAACTTACTATTCCGTTGACAACGTGCAAGCGATTGACATTTGATTTACAAATTCGTTGAAACAGCTGTGAATAATCGTCGTTCTCTGTTATTTACAAAATATAAATAATTCTTTGAGTTCTCGAAACGTTTTAATAACTTTTCTAATAATAACTAGCTTGTTTAGTTATTTTTTAGTGACACATTCAGTTAAGGTTTAAGAAATGAGATCGAATATGAGTCATTAATTAAACAGTGTTTTGCGCTGTTATTCAACTCAAGGCTGCGGTAATAAAGAAACGTTTTAGTGAATATAATGTGTAGTTCGACATAATGGTGGAAGATAATGATCGCGGTTACGGGAGGACCGCCAACAAGAGCACTTTGTTGAAGATTGTGATTTTAGGAGAAGGTGGAGTGGGGAAATCATGTTTGATGAGCAGGTTTATATCGAACCACTTCGATGATCACAGTTTCCACACGATTGGAGTGGAGTTTATGAACAAAACTATCGAAGTTAATGGAAAACCATACACATTACAGGTAATTTTCTTCTTAACTTATCATATAACGTAAATTAAACTTTTGGCATTATTGTTATTAGAGAATAAAGAAAGAAGAAACTAATATGATTTTTCTAAATTGAAAAAATTTGCTTCTGGTTGAATAGCCCCTCAGAATCATCTAACTTAGTAGTTGAGTCGAAATAAACCAATTTAATTGAAGCAGACATTTTTTTGCTATTAGGTATGTAGCTAGACAGTGATTAGAAGAAATAAATTCCATCAACTTGCTCACCTTGAATGATTCGAAAATAATTAAGTTTGTTTCATTGTTGTGAATGTCTTATTCTTAGTTTATTTTTAATGTAATTGTTTATTTCAACTGAAGGAAAAAATAACTATAGACTACTCAGTATTTTTTTAAAAGAAAAGTTTTAAAGCAAAGGTATTCACTCATAAGTCCTACGTGCAAACCTCTTTTGAGTGTGGGTTGAACTTAACAGAGTAATGAGGTCAGATTTAAACTCAGGCCTAATAGCTGGTACATCAATTTGACCTTTAAATAATGTATTTTTGTTGAGAATCAAAGCTGTATCTTTCGAATTTTTTTAGTAGCAAGTTAAAATCCATGCTTACAGTCATTACACATACAAATTTCATGTGAGATAAGTGCTCAATTATTTAAAAAAAGGTACAAATGCTTTGTTAAGTTTTTCCTTAAGATATTTCTATAAAAAAACATGTCACCTTCAAAAGCAAGGTTGTGATATTAACATGGAGGTGAACGAATAAGTTTGTGTAATACTTATTTAGCACATCGGTTACATAAACCTACGTGTGATATAGATTGATTAAAAAACTTTTTTACAAAAAACAAAAACAACTTCAATAACATCAAAATAAGTTGGGCGAAATGTGTGATAATCTCAAAAAAAACACATGACCGGTCAAATAGAGTTTTTTGAAGTTGGTTAAAAACAAAATGCATTGGAAGACCAAGAAAATTGTTCCTGTTCTAACAATTTATAGTATTACATAAACAACTAGGAAATACCAAGGTGAACTTGTAGATTAAAAAAGAATTAACTGATAAGAGTCAAAGCATCAGATAACAATGTAAGGTCACTGAGTTTTATTACCGATGAGTCAAGTTTTAAATGTCAAATATTGTGCTCTTGTATGTTATTAAGATTAACAATCTTGTGTGTCTGTGGTGGCATTACAGTTCATAAGAATTCTAACATAAGCACTGGTAACCGGATTCAGCTGAGTTCGTACTGGTTGGTTGGTTAGACTGGAAGCCGACCCCAACATAGTTGGGAAAAAGGCTCGGAGGATGATGATGAAGAATTCTAACATTAATTTGGAAAACATATTTGATGAAATCCAAACACTTTAAAATTATGTATGTGGCAAGAGCATATCTGGAATTAATTCTACATAAACATAGCTTATTAGAAAAAACACTCTTTCCATACCAGATATTGGGATTGACAATTATATTGTTAAATAATATGTTTTTGAGTAATGTGCTGCAGTTTAAATATTTGAACTGATAAAAACAAAAATGTATGTCCAAGTATTTATTAAGACTGTCCACAATATCTAGAACTGTGGGTTGCTGTGCAAAAAAATAAAGATTGCTTTTATAAAGACGCCATATGTCTGACCATTGCTTCATGAGTAATTACATCTTCGATGCACTATCCGAGATCTCGGAATTTTTTTGAGTTACTTACATGAGCTCGTTTTTCGGGACTTCTAGCACACGTTTCCCTAGGCTTCATCGTCGTCCCGTGGAAACTTCTGCCCGTACTGGGATCAAGCGTATGTTAGGTGGGAAGACTAGCTTGCAACAGATAAAGAATTTTTAAAATCGGTCTAGTAGTTTTTGAGTTTATCCATTACAAACTAACAAAAAACAAAATTTTCCTCTTTATAATAATTATATAGATAGATGTAAAGCCCAATCTTCCACGAATTATTTAAAAAACAATTACCCCAGGTATGGGACACAGCGGGCCAAGAGCGCTTCAAGTCTCTCCGCACACCGTTCTACAGAGGCTCCGACATCTGCATCCTAGCATACGCTATAGATGACCGCAGCTCCTTCAACAATATCAAGATGTGGCTCAACGAGTTCCTGCATTATGCGGGAGTCAAGAATGGCATTGATAGATATCCCTTTATGGTCGTTGGGAATAAGGTATGTGGATAATAAGATAATCTATACTAATATTATAAAGCTGAAGAATTTGTTTGTTTGTTTGTTTGAACGCGCTAATCTCAGGAACTACTGGTCCGATTTGAAAAATTCTTTCAGTGTTAGATAGCCCATTTATCGAGGAAGGCTATAGGCTACTTTTTATCCGGGTCCGTGCCGAGGTTCCCACGGGATGCGGGTGAAACCGCTGGCAGAAGCTAGTTCAAATTAAAATTATTTAGAAGTAAGGATTTACAAAGAAATATTTATGGCTCGATTCACCAGTTACTGTTAAAGTCTCTGATAGCCTATCAGAAATTTATCTGGCAGATAAACTATAAGCTACTTTTGGTTTCACATGTTAGGGATAGCAATATCTGGCTGTAATTATAAGCAGCCTTTCGGGCATATATCATTAATATAGTATGTTTAATACGTGAAATTGCGGGTCAACAGTAATTGATGTTATTTTCAAAAATTCTCATGTTCTCAGTATCAAGTTTCTTTTTCCTAATGAATCCCCTATCTCCCAAAATATCGCTGTTGAAGTTAAGGTCTCATATTCTCTTTATGTTAAGGTCTCTTTATAATAAGGGCCAAAAACTTTTTCCTCTGTGTGAGCTCAAATTGAGGTCAACAAATTAAAATAAAAACTATAAGCCCCATTCAAGAGATTAAATATAGCCCATTGAACCAAATAATTCACAAAAGAAACAATGATAAATGACAATGGCCCCAAATTCCAATATTCATATATAAATGTGTGGTTAGTGTGTTTGTTGATCGACATGTCACGGGCGATGAACACGATACGGCCAGCCTTTGCGGTAACTAACTGTTTGTATCAGTCAATATGTTTGTTATTAATGAACTGTATCAATCGCCTACTTAAGTAATTGGATAGGCTTAGATTGCACGGTTCATTTCATAATGGTAAGAACTTTAATGGCTGCGTTGCGGTAGGTTTAATAATTTAATAGTTCTGATATAGGTACCATAATTAGGCTGACGTTTGATAAATGCTACGTTTAGACTATGGTAAGAAGAGTGACAGCAAAAAACCTTTTATTATAAACTAGTGGCCCTCGGTACGTGCTTCGCTACGTATAAAGTCTACCATTTTGTTACAAAAAATGTGACAAATGACGAATCACTCGACCGATTTTTGTGCAAACTTCACATGAACCATCTACTAACAGCCAGTTTCTTCATCAAAAGTAAAAGCCAAAGTAAAAGTCAAAGTAATGTCTAAAGTTAAAGTAACGGTCAAATTCATTTTTTCTATTGGTTTTGCTGTCACTTTAGCCTTGAAAAAACGAATTTGACCGTTACTTTTACTTTAGACATTACTTTGACTTTTGCTTTTGATGAAGAAACTGGCCGTTAATAGTCCGAACTAAGCCTAAACATTTGGTTTACATGGGTGAATCCGTTCTTGAGTTATAAAAGTATCATGATTTTTTATAAACATAACTAACTTTCGCCCACGATTTCACCCGCGTCCCGCCGGATGGTGAACAAAAACTATCCTAAAACCTTCTTCCGGGTCTAAGTTACCTCCCCTCTAATTTTCAGCCAAATCGGTCAATCCGTTTTCATGTTATGTCGTGACAACGGAAAGCGGGTTTCATTTTTATATATATAGGTATAGATAGATTATTTATAATGTAATGATAATTTAATAAACTGCTTTAAAATGTGCACTTAATTGCAAGACGTTATCAATCCTGTATTTGTATTTGCGCTAATTGTTATTCAATAAGCCAGACTAAAGGGAAACCACGGGAACGATAATTCAATTAAGAACATTTATTATAATCACCAACTAATTAATTGGTGACTCACAAGCTACAAAGTATTAAATATAAGTATAAATTATTTTTACAGACCGTAGTTTGTTTTTGACTGCGGTTTTTATTTCTTTGGGGATAAACCGCGGGTTTTACCCAGGCAGGACCCTACTCACTGAAACTTGGGTAAAAAATATTTATACCAACTTCTTGTATAAAGAGAAGGAAAGAAAAGGCGAACAGCAGCAAACAAAGCCACATCTTTCAACCGTCGTACCTACTTATTGGTCATAGGGGAAAGTTGTATGTTATTGGTTTAAAAAAATCATTCGTCGTCTTTATACTTATAGATTATTTTTTAATTTAGGTAGGTATCTGTAAACCACATAAATCCGAGCCAAAAAGTGAAACATACATTCTCAGTTATGACAATGACAAACATACATTCAGCCTCAGAACCTTTCATACTACTTTCTAATAATGCAATAACATTTTTATTCGCGGTTAGTGCAGGACGCCTATTAGTGCGGGGAAAACCGTAACGTAACAATCGTAACTATTGCTCGGACGTGTTACGAAATAACGCTGACTGGCGACTTCGATCACGTCAAGTGACGTCACGATACATGTTTCTTTATTATGTAGTCGCGTTGTAAATGTCAAGGGTTATTAATATATTTTAGACCAGCTGTTTTAGCGAGGTCTCACCCGCGCCCCGGGGGAACTTCTTCCCGTAATCGGACAAAAAATGGCCTATGTTACTCGGGAATAGTAAAACTTCCCAACAGTGACATAATTTGGACCAAAAGGTCAACAAATAAAAAACCTCCTTTTTAGGGTTCCGTAGCCAAAATGGCAAAAACGGAACCCTTATAGTTTCGTCATGTCCGTCTGTCCGTCTGTCCGTCTGTCACAGCCGATTTACTCGGAAACTATAAGTACTACAGTGATGAAATTTGATGGGAATATGTGTTGTATGAACCGCTACAAAAATATGACACTAAATAGTAAAAAAAAGAATTGGGGGTGGGGCCCCCCATACATGTAACTGAGGGATGAAATTTTTTTTTTCGATGTACATACCCGTGTGGGGTATCAATGGAAAGGTCTTTTAAAATGATATAAAGTTTTCTAAAAAACATTTTTCTTAAAGTGAACGGTTTTTGAGATATCAGCTCTCAAAGTCGTAAAAAGTATGTCCCCCCCCCTCTATTTTTATAACTACGGGGTATAAAATTCTAAAAAAAATAGAGGTGATGCATGCTAATTAACTCTTTCAACGATTTTTGGTTTGATCAAAGTATCTCTTATAGTTTTTGAGATAGGTTGATTTAACTGTAATTTACGGAACCCTTCGTGCACGAGTCCGACTCGCACTTGGCCGGTTTTATTTTATTAGTATAGAAAACTAATCAATTCTGTTAAGTATATTGGCATAGAATTCTCAAAATAGAAGTCAAACAATGAGGCTATATACGACTTAACATGGGTTAAGTCGAAGTCGAAACGATTAGGCTAATTGGATTGGCAATTTGACGCGTCAAAATTACATTGGGACAGCTCCTGAAGCGACCTTCACACACATGAGAGGGGAACAACAGATATATTATGTAAAATGTTAATGCATACAATCTTAATTACTAATCTAAACATATAATATGCAAAATTATCTGAATTATTAATTTAAATCTGTAATCAGACTACTAGCAGGTTCAGAAGGCTCAAAATAAGTCATATTTTCGTTAGGTATTTATTTATTTAATACTTCTGCACATTTTGTACAAGGGCGGACTTAACGCCTTAGGCGTTTTCTACCAGTCCACCTTTGGGTGGTGGAGAAATAGCAGTGGTAGGTGCAAAGGTTATATGATATTTAGTGTAAAAAAACATATATTATATATTATACATATAATAATACATAAACATACTTTACATACATACATACATACATACGTATTACAATTGCCAGGAGAGACAAAGAAATAATTAACATAAAAGAAAAAACAAATAAAAATAATCTACGGTAGCGACTCTGCCAATTTCCTATGAATGTGGTAATTTCTTTTTGAATGTACAACGACTGTTAACCGTCCTGATCTCAAGAGGTAGCTCATTCCAGAGAAGAATAGATTAGTTATTCCCAATTTCTACACTACAATTAAATACTATCGCGTTTTTTTTCTTACTTAACTAGCACATAAAAATATCGATGAAACCGAATTTCTCAGTTGAATAACTTTTATGACGATTTGCCTAACAGTGTTGCAATCAGAATGTCGATCGACAGGTTTAATATTATTCTTGTTTACGTAACATTTATATGACGTTTAGTTCCGTAAATGATTATAAAAAGGTATGCCCTGAGGGTTTCTTTGTGAAATTACCCAAAGTCTGACCCGCTATGGTATAGTCGGTAGGTAACTCTTTGCAGTTGTCGTCAAATAACTTGCTCACTCTAAAATCCCCCTTGAGTAGCCCGTTACTTGAGTTTCAAAGAACAGTAACAAACATTGTGCCGGTTTTAAGAAGCTTGGGTTTTTCTTAAATTAAGTAATCAGGCGTTACTTTGTGGAAATCCATGACATAAAATGTTAAGAGAAATATTTAGCGTTAGGTAGGTAATAACCGCTCGGGCGTGAATTCAACATCTCCTGAAGATGCCCCGTGGTAGGGCGAAACACGTGTCGAGAGTAGTCTCGCGGAAATAATGTTGTATATATTTTTCCTAACATTTTAGTTATGCTTACTTTGCAGTTTTGCAATATTTTATTAAAATCGCTTCAATACCAAACATACCTTTCCATGGAAGCCATGCAGCGAAATCTGCAGATATCGAATAGAAAGTAGACCAAACTATTATTAACTACTTACTCATCTGTTACGCAACTTCAAGTCCCATTAAGCAGATTAAGTGAATCGTCATCAAATACATAATAACATTTTAACGTTCCTACTAGTATAGTAATTAAGACAATATTCTTTTCACGGTGACGCATGATGTGCATGAATCATCAAAATTATAACTTTGTTTCCTTAATATTTTCCCGCAACTCCATCCGCATCATAAGGAGCCTGGGTCAGGCTGGCAGATAAAATAAGCCTTAGGCTAAGGTTGCTGTTTCGACCCATAGAGTCGTCAGAAGATTCGAACATACACTTGTATTTAGAGGCCTACGTAGATATACATAAGTTAGGAAAATACTCTCGGCTTATCCACAGTAATTATGAAGGATCCTTACCATTTTGACATAATTTCTGATTGTCCCCTACATTTATTTCAGTCAGACGTATCGTCAAAAGACAGGGAGGTATCCTACGACCAGCTGAAACAATGGTGCGAGGAAAACAAGATCGCCACCTATATCGAGACCTCGGCGAAGAATGATAATAATGTCGTGGAAGCCTTCTCTATGGCTGTACAGAGGTGAGATTTTCTACCATACCATGTCATTTGGTAATCGACTCCAAGTTGAAAGTTCAGGAAATGAGGGAACAAATTAAAAATCCACGAGCCAACATTCAATATAAAATAATATTTGGGAAAGGCTTAAATACAATAGAGGTGATTTTATTTAACATATGATGGTACGGAACCCTTCGTTTTCAAACTGGACCCGCACTTGGCCAGTTTTATTTATCTTGTAAAAATTACGGTTTCCACATAAGGATCCGGCCTGATTGGCTACCTGGTGATGTTTATTTTCTAATACTATGATGATGTGTCCTAGCCGACTATTGGCTACGGCGGCTGTTCTCATGTAAGGAGATTAGCCAACTGCGCAGGATATATTATAGTGCACAAGCATTTGCGCAGACACAGGTGCACTCACTATTCCTTCACTCTCATAGCCCGATGGGACGGCAATCCGACACGACCGGAGAGAGATCAGGCGCAGGACCGACATTTACGTGCTCCGATGCACGTAATAATATACACATCTAATACTACACATGTGTATAGATTTAATTTCCTTCTTATTTTTTCCAGATGGGTAGAACTAGAACAGAGAGCAGAGAAGGAGTTGGGCATGCTCCACCACCCTGACACGGTGACTCTTCACGGTTCCACCACAGCATCAAGCATTAGAACTACCTGCTGTTCTCGATTCAGCGAGGTATGAGGCTAACGTGCTTATCTCAGGGTCTCATCAAATGTGTATGATTGAGGTATGTTGATTATAGCGGATTTTTGGTCATGTATTTTGGATACTGTTCATGTAAGGATTAAACTTAAGATGGACACTGGCTTCCACCAAGGGTATCCACCCGCGCCCAGTATAAAAGTAGTAGGTACATAATTCCCGTAGGATGCGGGTGAAACCCCTGGCAGATACTAGTTTTGTTACGAGATAGTAATGGTTATATTTACCTTCTATGTAGCTCTATCCTTCTGTGATTTCGACGTAACTTTTTCTTATTCCCAATCTATACTAATATTATAAAGCTGAAGAGTTTGTTTGTTTGTTTGTTTGAACGCGCTAATCTCAGGAACTACTGGTCCGATTTGAAAATTTCTTTCAGTGTTAAATAGCCCATTTATCGAGGAAGGCTATAGGCTACTTTTTATCCCGGTACGGGAAGTAGTTCCCACGGGATGCGGGTGAAACCGCTGGCAGAAGCTAGTCAGGAATATTCCGTATTGATTTTACCGTATGTCGCAAAAAATATATCTTAGTCATGCCTCTATTGAAGTTTAGCGAGTTTCGACTTTATGTCAACCGTGACAATGTTAATATTTCCTTGATTAGATTTATCGGAAACATGCATATTAAAATCAATTTGAGAAGTTGAATCGAGTTTTCAGTCAAAACCCTGTATAAGCGTGGGTAGTTTAGAAAAAAGGCCAAGGTGCCTTTCTTGCTCTAAAACATGTTTAAAATGAACAAAATAAAATAGGTAACGGACTGTGAAACAGTCATTTGGTATGAAAAGTAAATGTTAAGCCAGGAATCTCATTAAACATACTTTTTGTCTGTTATCAACATACCTCTTTCACGATAAAATCTAGTAATTTACGGTATTACGTAATTTTCTACTACGTCATGGCATGTGATAAACTATTCTAAATCTATAACGATTTTCCATGTAAATAATGTTATTTTTATTATTAATAAATACAGCGGATTGAATAGGAAGCAAAAGCACCAATGTTGAAACGTAGTTTAGTTTGCACTTAAAACTTAATTTTTAGGCACTGTTTAAAAATATTTACTTAAAAATTTTGATGTTAAAAGTATACCTACTTAGATATTTTTCCCTTAATTCAAAAGATGTCTGGATTAATTGGACAATTTCACTTAAATTATATTTAAAGAAGTAGTTTTAATTGCGTAGTTTAAACAATTTTTACGTAGTATACATACATTAAATAGATATCTCAATCTTATAACATTCAAAATTGTCATTTGGTTGTGGGAATGGTATTGAAATGCAAAAATATGGAAAGAAAAAACATTCCAGTATGTTTAAGTTACAATATACAATACATACATGTTTTAATTTGAGTTATATTGTATACAAAATCAAAAAATAATTGTTTATTTTCAATAAGAAGATACTTACGTTGAGTTTACACCATTTCACTATAACGATAACCGTATTTTCAGTTGTCAAATCGCCGATTTGACCAATGGGCGGCAAGCATAAGTCTGGTTATTGTTTGGTTATCGTTATAGTTAAATGTAGCAAATCACCCATGTCTGATCTGAATCACATGTTTGTTTTTTAATCAAACAAACTTGTTTTTTTTTGTCTTGCCCTCAAAAGTGACCCTGTATGCAATTTACACAAAAAAAAAACATACCGGCCGAATTGAGAACCTCCTCCTTTTTGGGAAGTCGGTTAAAAAATAAGTCAGTTTGTCAGTATATTTTCTAATTCCAACAGAAAACCAAAGATGTATCAAATGTGTTTTTTAAACTTTAAATAAACTTAGAAATTGAATACTCTAATATTTAACTAACCTTTGAAGCTTAAACCATGTTGTTAACTCGGCCTAAATTACTGTAAATAATAATATTTAAATTATCTGTAACCTAAAATAATAATGCTTTAGTATTACCGGAGTTGTGAATTGATTTTTTAATGCTTAAATATACTATTTTCTCTGGAATTAAAACTTTTTGTAAAACTTGCCGTCCTTTCTAGTGTTGAGTGAAATTAAATAAATTGGTTTAGAGTTCACAAAGCTGTGAAATATGGTATTTTGGTCAATGCAACGTTAGGGAAGTCCTAAGTACAATCGGAAGAGAAAACGCATAGTGTGAACACAGCCTTACAGTTTTGATACCATAGTACATTATGTATTTCATGCTTTGTCTACGTTTTTATTATGGTTTGTTAAGCTTTTTAATACTTATATGTACCTTAAAAAATAAACTGTAAAATCTAACTATACTTTGAAATCTAGGACCTTTTCAAGCATATCCAAATGTAATTGTTATAGTATTTAATCACCAGCCATATTTGCATCGTCATTGACTTTTTATGTAAAAGTGTATTTGTATATTTTTGTAGAAATATTTTAAGGTTGTTTTTAATCCATATGTTATTTTCTCATGGTCATAAGTCAGATAGAACTTATATTAGATACTTTGAGTATATACTAAGATATATATATTATACTGATTTATATATTTTTAAAACCAAAGGAACTTTAAATGTTGCTGTGTTAGTGCTTATACAAAAAGTATCGAATGTAAATTGCTGTTGACTTTGCTCGAGTATAATACATATAGTATTTCAATATTTTGTAGAATAAAAAACTATACATATATTCTAGTAGTTTTAACGCTGATTCTCACTAAGTGCCTAGCTTTCTGGTTACCATATTGTTAAGCGGTAATGTAATATAAATTATTGTTTTACAATCGATATTGAATTTCTCGATGACATGAAAGTCTATCGATAACAATTTCTTTATTTTGGTGTTGTGAACATTTAAAAATCGTATTATACTATACATACGTGTAGTGTATACTAAAACTGAATTGATAGCTAGCCTGAATTATGTTTCCATTGATATTACATAATTGTATTTAAAAAAACAATGTTGATCATTTATTTACATATATTAATCCACGAAAATGGAATTTAGAGCTTTAGTCATTCACTCATGTAAAATTAATTTATACAATCCTTTATATAGTGTTGTTTGATGTACTTCTTTAAATTAAAATTTAGTATTGGTAGATATTATTGGCGTATAAGTCTCAGATTAATTTTGCCGTCTCGAAAGTCTACCTCAATGGGTGTTATTGAAGTAGGATTATTTAAATGAAGCTAGCGTTTGGATGGCTCCCGAACCTTTGGAATGTAAAATGTCTTAAAAAATGCCGCGTAAAGCGGAATGTTGAATTCTGTTTACTTTAAAGTATTTCTAGAATAAAAAACGACTATGAATCTCAATGATGTTTCGAAAAATCATTACCGCTGGTCTCGTTATTATTTTACTCAGATGAATTGTATTTTATTTTCATTGTGAACTTTTAGGGTCCGTTCAGATAGACCGGGTCGGAGAGCATCGGCGCGCATTTTTCTTTTCACACAGACCGGAGCCGATCGGCTGCGCGAGCATTAAAGAGCATGCAAACGGAGCCAAACGTCAAGAAAAAATACACGATCGGAGCCGGTCGGCTCCTCTTATTATTTCACACCGAGCGCATTCGAGCATTCTCGATGACAAAAGCAGTGCGCATGCAAAAAGAAACCTTACTTCAAATATTAAGTACTCAATTTTCAACGTGTTAAGAATTTGCTCTGCTCTCCGAGCCGGTCTGTCTGAACGGACCCTTAGTCCCCATTGGATCGGGAGCCATGTTAATATAGTTTTAAATAATGCACATGAGAGAGGTGACGTGCGTTTGTGAATAAGATTTACTTGTCAAAATGTAAAAGTTATTACAAGCTTGATATTTTACAGTCATGGTACCTATTACCTAATAAAGGGTTTGAAAGCATGTTATTTGTTTTATTTCTGCGTCATAGGTCATCTATATTTTTTTATAACGGACTAAGTCCATGCATCAATAGTACAGCGCTTGACCACATTCAAACGAGAGCATACCTATTAGCGATGCTAAATACTTACCTACTGGCGTTTATTCCCAAACCAGGAGGCATTAGGTATGCCTTAGGCGATAATGTCGGTATGTTTGGATTACTGCGAGAAGAACGACTGAATCCTTTTTTTTCTATAAGCAAATGTAACTGGCCTCTGGCCGTCTTTGTTGTTAAATAAATAAACCAATCAGGGACTCAGCTGACTCGCACATACTTGGGGGAAAGAACTGGAAAATTATAAACTAATAAAAAACACTAAAAACCCATTTTAAAATTGTAATAAATATTTTACAAATATCCACATTTACTAAAGAACTAACCTACGAAGGAAATACACCTAATTATTGTTTTTAACAACGATATTATCCGAGTATCTTGAGATTATACATTGCTAGGAATTATTATGCTTTGTAACACAACCGTGGCCATGATTAAATAAAATTATTAACTACTAGCTTCTGCCAGCGACTTCGTCCGCGTTAGATTTGGACTTTGTGCAAAGAGAGGCTATCGAGAGTTAAACGTGTTATTGTGAGCCAACCATAAAAGATAAACATATACTGTCAAGGTATATTTTTTACATAATTTTAAGGAGAACATTTCCGTCATACATTGTTTCTGTGTAGCTTTAACCATTAAGGCTGCACACGGGACGGAAGCATAAAAAATGGAGTAACTTCTCCCGTTTTCCCAACATTTACCTTCACTGCTCTGCTCCTATTGATCGTAGCGTGATGAAAAGTATCCTAAACCTTCCCAGGAGTATGAAGAATAATTGTACCAAGTTTCATTGAAATCCGTCAAGTAGTTTTCGTTTCCATAACGAACATACAGACAGACAGACAGACAGACAGACAGACAGACAGACAGACAGACAGACAGACAAAAATGTTACTGATTGCATTTTTGGCATCAGTATCGATCACTAATCACCCCCTAATAGTTATTTTGGAAATATATTCAATGTACAGAATTGACCTCTCTACAGATTTATTATAAGTATAGATGATATGGAAAACTAAACCTAGTATTTTAAGTAACAAGGTTGAAGTTAAGTAATTGTGCTGTTGTACTATCGTTGATGAAAGTTTACGTAGACAGCTTAAATATAACGATAGTAACAAATATAGTTTTGGCAGATGTTGTACCTTCGTTCTATGAGTGGTGGGATACATTCTTACATTACATAAAATTTCCTTTAAAATTTGTCACTTCTCAACATCAAAAACATTATGAATGCTAGCAAAGCGTAGTAATATTTTTTTGCACTTGCACAAGTTATGTGAAAAATCAGTACCTAATGTCTTTATCAAAATTGTCTAATCTAAAACTATATTTTTTCGAAAACCATACATAAAACGAAGATACTTCACTAAAAACAACACAATTTGACATCGGATGGCACTATTCTACCTCATTTTTGACACATTCATAGTGGCTTCCTAGCCTTCACCAGTTCTTCGCTGACGCTCCACAGCTTGGTTTCCACGTCCTTATCGAAGTTATACTTGGAGTTGTACTCTGCACATTCGCGGTAAAACTTGCCTGTCTTACCTTCAATGCTGTGGTCTGTGGCGCAGAATATTACTGTCTCGCTTCCCTGAAATTTTTGAGTTGTGATTAGTTTTGGTTTTATGCTGTCTGTATTTAAGTATAAGATAGATAGATATATAGGTACTTTATTAGGTACACCAATTTTTCATTTTTGATCTTAGATCTAATTAAAGTAGGTGGCATAATGGGCGGCCTTGTCGCTAAGAGTGATCTCTTCTAGACAATATTATATAAGCTACATTAATGACATGTTTCATTAAAATTCATTCGGTAGCTCTTGCACACACACACATACATCCAAACTACCATAATTATTTTTTTTTCAATAGTTCTTGCACACATACGTACATCCATACTACTTTATTTATTTTAATAAGAATGCGTGGCTAGCCTGCATGCGGGCGCAAATACGCATAATTATGAAAAGACCCTTACAAACTATCGCGTTTATAATATTAGTGGGATGGATCTCGCAAAACTTAGGTATATTTTAGGTACCAGTGGGTGAGCTTTTCATCTTTGCAATGTTTTAACATGACGATATTTCAAACGCATTCTTCAAAGCGGAGAAAACAGTGACAGCTGTTGCATCGTCACAATTCGTAGGTACTTTAGCTGTTAAGCCTTTAAGATGTACCTACGATAAGTTTATATCATGACTGATAGCAATAAAGTTATTTACTATATCAACAGATAAAAGTTATCAAATGGTAATATTGGATTTACGCTTAGCCCATCAATAAAATTGTATCTGATATTTTATAGAGATATCTATGCAAACAGATGGCGATTCACTACAGTTTTTCTTCGGCAAAAAAAAAAAATGGTCGAATGAGTGTAATATATTAAGTTTTATTCCAATTTTGTGCTTAATTTTCTCGAAAATACAGCTACATTACTAGCGGTGTGATGCACCTCTCACCTCACCTCATGATGAACTACGGTGATAATCGAAATATTTTCAGTAGGTAGTCAAATCGCCGATTTGATCTTTCACGGATGGTCACGGTTTGGTTATCATTATAGTTAAATGTTGCATACTAAGACCCTTAGTATTAATATTATGCATTATAATTACTTACTTGTTTAGCAGTCTTCATGAAAGCTAGCAATATAGGAGCCATTAAGATGTAGTGGTACCATTTTATTGAATGCCTGAAATGTTAAAGACTTATATTAATGATCTGGAATTATCACCATAATTATTATGAAAACGTTTTAGAGGTCACACAAACAAAACATACAAGATCCTTTATCACTTTTTTAATAAAACAGCTAAACTTTTCAGAGGATATTATCAATTTAAATGTTCGTATTTTCCATTAGGTAAATCTTCGTCCTTGGGACGTAATTATGGGTATCAATATTATTACCTCGTAACAAAAAAAATTTTTTTTTTTAAACTTTCGATAAAGAAAAATTAAATCAGCTCACCTAAACAGATTAGTAGCGCAGAATCCAGGGCAGACCAAATGAACATCTATACCAGTGTTCCTCAAGTTACAAGCCAGCGCCCGCCCGAAGTACGCATTCATCAGCTTAGAGTTGCAATACCCAGGATTATGACGGGCGTTCCCACCAGTCTTCTTAGCTTGCTCAATTTGCTGCCTTAAGTTCAAGTCATCAAAGTCGATATTCCCACGCTCGTGCAGCGTAGATGACAACACTACTATTCTGTAATGAATATTAATTAAATATGATAAAGAGGAAATATTAGTCGTGGTGGCCTAGTGGGTAAAAAACCAGCGTCTCAAGTAAGAGGGCGCGGGTTCGATCCCAGGTCAGGCAAGTGAGACCAATGCAACTTTTCTAAGTTAGTATGTACTTTCTAAGTATATCTTAGACACCATTGACTGTGTTTCGGATGGCACGTTAAACAGTAGGTCCCGGCTGTCAGTGAACATCTTTGGCAGCCGTTACGGGTAGCCAGAAGCCAGTAAGTCTGACACCAGTCTAACCAAGGGGTATCGGGTTGCCCGGGCAACTGGGTTGAGGATGTCATATAGGCAGTCGCTTCTTGTAAAACACTGGTCCTAGCTAGCTAGCTGCATCCAGTCTGGCTGGAAGCCGGCCCCAACATAGTTGGGAAAAAGGTTAGGGAGATGATGTTGTTTGTACCCTAAAGGCTCCAAAACTACAGAAACAATTAAAAAAAAACTTTCACTGTTGGAAAGCTACACTCTTCCCGAGTAACATAGGCTGTATTTTATCCCGTCACAGGCAGTAGTTCCCACGAGACGTGGGTGAAACCGCGGGAAATCGACTTGTAAATATTAAACAGGTTATGCTAGGTATCGAAAATAAATCGATTGTAAACTTGCTAGATTATAATTAAGTACGCTTGCTAGTCGATCGATAGTAGCATATTAATAGGATGAAGTTTGTACTGTTGTTTTTGATATGTATTTCTGTAAATCGATTAGTCATTTCAACACTGGCCGCAGTCTTTTTCTGGAACTTAATTTCACACATTATCATCTAGATTTAAGTCCAGATTTCAGACTGTAAGAGGGATAAAAATATATAATAATATGCAATAGTAGTCACTCACAGTCCGCGTTCATATCACCTTGCATTATATAGTAACCAACTATACATGTATGTAAGTATACCTACCTACCTACCTTTTTGTACAAACATTTTGGAAAATAACCGATTTTGGTATTCACCTAATTTGAATCAACAATGCTATTTGTTCCAACGGCGTATTATTAAACCTACCTATAAGTACCTACTGAGTTTCTGCAACTTGCTAGTCCATAAAAACTATAAGCAAAGATTCCTACTATCTCCCGGTCATTGCCTTGGCCTTATATAACAAGGCTATTTTTATACTGAGCGTATACGCGTTTAAGATACTTATATAAAACATTCGAATCTGTTTTGTCCGTTGTTTATACAGTACGCCACCTGGCCTAGTTTAATGTCCGAGTTTGTTTGTTTATTTATTACTAGCTTTTGCCCGCGACTTCGTTCGCGTGGAATAGTGGTTTTTGGTTTGACCAATAGATGGCGCTACATGTCCGAAATAAATTTTATTTTTATTTTTATATTTTTTTGTAATAAAAACTATCCTATGTCCTTTCTCAAGTTCCAAACTATGTCTGTACCAAATTTCACACAAATCGGTTCAGTAGTATAGGCGTGAAGAAAAGACAGACAGACAGACAGAAAGACAGACAGACAGACAGACAGAGTTACTTTCACATTTATAATATTAGTTAGGATTGCTACTGTTTATACCGCTGGTTAGATTCTGGTTGTTAGTGATAGATGGAAAATGAAAGATGAAATTTATAATCCCAAACATTTTCATATTGTAGTTGAGTTTAACTACCTACTGTGGCCGACAGGGTCCATAATTGTGAAATAAATTACCTATAGAACAACAACTGTAAACATTATGGTATGCATTAAAGAGTTGAGTATTGACTACTGCTCTATTAATCACTATTTTGCCGCGATTTCATTGGCGTCTCGTGATTTTTTTCCCAAACCGGGATAAATAAAACATAGCTTACTTTTAGTCAAGGATAGTCTGGCTTACCAACAGTAGTTCAGTAGTTTCGGAGCCTTTAGGGGACAAACAGAAAAATCTTTCCTGTTTATTATATTACTATCATTGATTTGTACAGATGGTCTTTAAAATATTGGAATGTTATACTTATAACAGTAGGTTTTGCCTAGTTTTTATCTATGCTAAGAGGCTTACTGAATTAGCTACTGTTTGATAAAATAGTAGGGCACTACTACATTGTTTGTTAATTTGAGATTATAAACACTTTAGATTAAGATTGATACTATACATCCATAAATATATTTAGCATATATCTAGACATAGTTTTATGTAGGCATCCATTTTTGTAATCAGCTGTATGTTATATGCTTACTCACTTATAGTTTAAAATGTAATTACCCATTAAAAAATATATATTAATCATTCAGATAAATGCTTAATCGGGTAGGTAAATCATAAATGACCCAAAATTATTTGTGTAGTCATTGTGAAACATCAATTTAGCAAAGTGTAAACAGATGCAAATTTTAAGTTTAGAGTAGAAATACTTGAGCAACTGAGAAATACTTAAGTAGTGTTAAATGCTAACTTAAGCTTAGGGGTTAATTAATCTAATTTTCACATCTTTCCCAATACAACTCACCCAGTGGAAAAAACAAAAAGGTACTCCACTTTCTACGATGGATGCAAGGCAAAGGTGTTAACAAACAGCCAAATATTGTACTAATGAGGTTGCATACCTGCTTGGTGTTGCCCTCTTCAAAAGATCCAACAGTAAGTTTGTGAGGTAGAAATGGCCCAAATGGTTTACACCGAGGTGAATTTCAAATCCCTCTTTTGTTTTAAGATCTTCTTTCAACGGTACAACAACACCAGCATTGTTTATCAGTACATCGATCTTGTGGAACCCAGCCTTTACAACTTCTACAAAGTTCTCTATGGACTCAAATGATGACAGGTCCAATTGCATGGGGATCTGAAAAAAAAAATATTTTAAAATAATCTCTGATTTTTTTTATTTATTCATATTCTTAATATGAGACACAGAAATATTACATATCTACATGTAATGAAGAATGATGCAATATGTTAATATGCATTTGTATAACTAGTTATAAGATATTCAGATTTAGATATTTTGCTTTGTATAGCTCAATTTAAACAAAAGATACATGTTTTACGTCATGAAATCTTTTGTGTATATAATACTGTAGGTTTTACTAACAATTTTGAGATAATGTCATCAGAGATAAGGCAGGAGGATGAAGAAGTATTTATGCAGAACAATGTATTATTGACCAGAGTTATTACTAAACTAGGAACGTTAGTACGATTGTTTGTTTCATTTTCATGAGAAAACAACGAGACCAACATTGTATTCTGGATATGGAGATTGGCCATTTATTAGGGGCATGGGACATAGTTCCTCCTGGTTTCGACGGAAACCTACTGTCTATTCTATTCTATTTATAAATTACTAGCTTCTGCCAGCGGTTTCACCCGCATCCCGTGGGAACCTCGGCACGGACCCGGATAAAAAGTAGCCTATAGCCTTCCTCGATAAATGGGCTATCTAACACTGAAAGAATTTTTCAAATCGGACCAGTAGTTCCTGAGATTAGCGCATTCAAACAAACAAACAAACTCTTCAGCTTTATAATATTAGTACAGATTTTAATTTATTGTGCCCCAATTAAAATTACCGTTTTCATATCATTAACATTGTTCACATGATAGCTGTAGGGATGACATGTCAAATGTTGATAACCTGTTGGTTTGCCAACAATATTATATTTTCTCTCAACACTTGTGTTCCAGTAGATAAGAAATCAAAAAATATAATAATAATTAACTTAATTTTCATGATCATTGTTAGTAAGCTGGTTTCTTTTGTCATGATGATTTCAATTTTTCATTTAAACTGTTTCTTTATCTTTAAGTGTTTTCCAATTTGTTTACTGATATATAAATTATATTGAGACATTTTTTTAAGTAAGTAGTATTCATTGGCTTCTTATCTAAATAAAACATTGCAAAAAAAAACCTTTATTGCAAGGAAAATAAATTTTAATTTTATTATTAATATCTTAAATGTTAAGGAGTCATTACTATGTAAAATATGACTTTGTTGTTGCCTATATATAAATAAATAATCTCTTGGACTAGTAAATGGTTTGATCACTCCTCTGCAGCATGCTATAAGATACTGAGAATTTAAATTATTTTTTTTCCATCATATCTCGTAAATATCGATGGCATAATAATGTATAAAAGACTATGACATAAACAAATAACCAGTTCAATTTAAAAATGATGTCAGCTAATAAAAATAGACTGTACTATTTATTAAAAATGCTGATGAAAAATATGTGCTAAAAATAGTTTTTATTTTGACTTACCATCTCACCCCCATTGGGTTGTTCTTTGCGGATGAGAGCAATAGCCTCCTTGGCTTTACCGATGTCCCTACAGGCAAATATCACGCGCCCCTTCCTCTTAACAATAGATTTAGCAGTTTCATAACCTATACCACTGTTCGCTCCAGTAATTAGGAAGGTCTTCCCTCTCAAACACGTATTGCTGGCACAAGTAGCCCATTTCCTAGCTCTCCACTTCCGTAACAAGCCCAATGCGACGATTACCGAGATTGGAACCGCCGCTACATACACCACGGTCGACGGCACCATTATCAACAATTATTTTAGACAAAATAATAACACTATTAATTACGCGATAATTCACTTTGGGGCGCTAAAAATTACAGCACGGTTTGATACCCGTCCGTCCGTATTGCTTGATTTCAATCGTACAAATGTCATAATAATGTCACTCGGTCAAAGGTCAAAGACTTGATTTCGTTCTGAAATGTAACCTAGTAGTGTACATCGATAAATCTATTACGTTTTCTTGCATTTGTTTTATGAATTATTCATAATTAAATATGTATTTAAAAATGCTGTGCTATTTAAAACCATTTCCTCTTTCATTCCATTCCATTTCCTCTTTTTTGACTAGCTACAATGGCTTATGAATCCATAGACAACGTTAGCTCTATACATGAATGGCGGAGAAATGGCGGCAACTTTGAAAATTATACACAGGTTTTATGTAAATCACTCATGATAATATTTTCCATACTATATTCTAAGTCTGCAAGTAGACTAAGATTAGAGCGCCTTGGCGTTTCCTTGGCGATGATGACTACCACGCTGTGCTGACATGACAGCCTAGCTGCAGTTGGCCTTAGCCTTTTAAGATCTCTTTTTTTATTTTTTGAGAAGTTGGGTCACGAAAGAAAACAAAATTAGTAGCTGGGCCGTTTATTTGAAATACATAAGGGACAACTAGATAAAAAATCTGGATTCCAGACTATGAAAAACAATTGATATGGCAACATTATGAATATAATAATGTATGAAAATCTTTATAGGCGTTTACAAGTAGGTAGTATAGTAGATTAGTTTTAAAAATGTCTAAATTATAATTTATTATAGAATTATATAGAAAAATGTTAATGAGCGTTAGTTTACAATACACAGGTCAAGACATTAATATTACTCGCATCGTCGAGGGCCATTTTTTTTAGATAAGTGTAATAAAATATGTTTATTTAACACATTTTCTCAGGCATGATATAAAAATATAGATAGCGCCCGATATATGAATGAATAATTTTGGAGAATTTGATGATTCAGTTTTTTTTCTGCGAGAAATGCGTTACAACTTAATTTATGGATGAGGCATTTATATATCGACAGTTAAGGTTGGATACAGACAACACAACATTTATGGTATCTATTTCTAAGGGCTGATTCCATTTTGCGGTCAAGGAACTTCATAGTCTACATCCTTTATTATTATTTGATCAAAATCCAGCAATTCACACATTCACGCCGTTACTATGAACGCAAAATGAAGCAGGGCCCTAAACATTAAACATTATTTACTTTGTCTTTTAAGTTATATAACAACGATATAAATAAGTACACGTTACAGTTTAGTTACCACAGAGAATGCCCGTTTGGAAGAATTGTTGCCACCGCCGCAGCTGAGGGGAAAGGTGACGTATTTGTATGAAAGTTTAAATTATAAAAAAGTAACAAAAAGATGGCGCCTTAAGATAATACCATTTCGGATACACGCCCATGATGGTTTTTTTTACTATTTAAACTTTCATCAAAACACGCTTTGGTTGTTGTAATATATTTTCTGGAAGAGTCTGTAAAGAATATTGATACCTTTTAGTCAAGCGCGACCTCTCGTTAAGTCTTGGCACCGTATTGATTAAAACCTATATATTTTGTGCCTGTCGGTTAAATGGAATGTAAAGGTTTAGGAATATTTGACACTTGCATATCCATACTGCACGTTCCGCTCCAGCCGATGTGTAAAATTCTAAAATTGTGCTGTGGCGTAGTACTGAGCTGATGACACCGTCTAAAATCCTGGGTTGAGCATCAATAGGTAGATATGTAAATGTATAGTGAATCTGAATATTGTGGTATTTTCACATCTCGGGTAAAATTGATTTTCATCGCTGGCTCCGCACTCACTACGCCAAATCAGTTGCAATGAGCCATGTTGTAGGACAACTAGACTCACACACAAAAATGTTTACTACAAATACCTAAATGTGTAAATTTTCCATTAAAAAAATCTTAATTGAATCATCTATCTAAAGACAAAACACTAGAATCGTTTTATATTTTGTATTAACTCTCACTAGTCGCTCGCATGCATAAGCTTACGTTTTGTATAAAAATCACTTTATTTTTCTGAATAATAAAAAGCATATTCCATCTCATTTAAAGAAATCTTAAATACATCCCTCTGTGCCAATATAGGCTTTGCAATAAATATAATTTTTAAATTTAAACTATTGTCAAATTGCTGAAACAATTTCTAAATCCTTAGAATAAAAAATGTACTTTTAACACACGTCACAACGTCTTATATTTCTCTTAAATTAAATATTTATCTAACATAAGTGCACATTCATAGTAACGGGAAAGTAACAAGTAGGTAAATATAAATTATATATTGTAGATTTAGAGGTATAAATTATTATATGCTCTACCCAGGGCACGCTAATTATATCATGCGTCAGTTTTGATAACTTTGTTCAAAAAATCTGTTTAAATGTTCATTACTTGTTCAAAAAGATCACACTTAAAATTAATATATATCGATGAATTGATGACCGGTTAAAGTTTAAATAGTTGATTCATGAATATGCCGATATAAAAATTAATAATTGTCTTTTGTACAAAGTTAGAAAAACTCGTATTATATTATACAACGTGTTCAATTAACATGCGTCCTAAATATATTGGGATTGCATGTTAGAATTTCTGAAACAAATCTTATAGAATTCTCAATTTATATTATGTTATATTTATGTTTTATATTATTTTGTCTATGCGCGGTTTTAAGTCGCGTGCATAGCGTATATTAGGAATAGTTATAGGGATCTAAAATAATAATCATTATACAATTTTAAGGACACGTTAACTTTCATTTCACTCACGAGATTCATATTCGGAGAATAAAATTTAAATAATAATATTTATTTAAGAAGAATTGGTATTGGGAAATACACATCACCAATAAACCACAATGTCTTTTCCACTACCATCGTCGGTAGACGTTAACTGCCGAGCAAGGCAGCATATTCTATCGACCTACGTATAACATACTCTCACATGGGTGTAGACAGCTGGTGTCTCGACCGGTCTACTCCTACGTCTACTGTTGTCACCTTGCCGTCTACTGGCGTACCACTCTCCACCTCACTGTCCGGCATGATCACACACATAAATGACTTCCCACTCGTCACATCTTTCGGGTAAATGGTCATTGGAATGAACCTATCGCTCGTACCGTCTACATACGCTCCCAATCTTGAGTAGACTTCAGGGAAATGTTTCTTCAAATTCACCCCTCTACATTCGAGCTCTTTCGATATGTTCTGGAAACATATTTGTCTAAATTTGTGAGCTGTCGCTGCATTTTTCTCACCCGCGTTGCTTAATTTCGAAGTAAGAATTAGAGTTTCTCTATCCTCTGGAGTTGACTTGCTATCTCTTCTATGTCGTCTTCTATTCTGCTCCTGTATTGCAGCGGTTACTGTTTTACTGAGACGTAGTTTAGCACATCTCGACACCATCTGCCTTTCCCACTTGACGGCACCTTTAGTCGGCACTTCACTGATAATACACACAGCCACGTATAAAATTACTCTCGTCTCAGGGTTGTAAGCTTTACAAAGTTTCACCACTTCAGTATATAATTCTACACCCATTTCGTTCGGCTGAAGAGACGTCCACTTCATAAATTCCGGCTCACTTAAATATTGATAACCGTGGGTGGTAAACTTTTCGGCCGCCTCGGGACTTGTAAAGAATACTTTGACAACGCCTCTCCCGAGGGCCAGGTAGCCTTTGTGAGCGATGGTGCTAATCTGATGCAGGGCATCGGCGTCTTCCTTGGCTGCTGATATGATCTGCCTGCACAGGGTGCTCGCTCGCGTGTGCAAGCACACTTTCCTGTGTTTCTCCCAGTGCGCCCTGCGGCATTCCTTTGAGCAATACATTGTGGTACAATTGTGACAAGTCTTGTAATGTCGTTTGGCATCGGGTAAAGGGGCTCGGGAGGGACATTTTGGATATTTGCACTTTACGAAAGCTTCGTCTGTGCTATTTTCAGTCTGCAGAGAAGCTAGGGAAGTTCGGGAATCATGATGAGTTAAGTGACCATCGGAAGGGCGTAGGGCTGCGGCATCGAGGCTAGTGCGACGGTCGAGAGACACACTCGTTTGGGCAAAAGGCTCACTTCTCCGGCGAGAGTGCTCGCCCTGCACCGAACGCGACCGTCGCGACTCTTGCATGGCGCCAAGATTATCAACTGTATCCTTGCCTGGAATAACATAAGGAATCGATTAGTATGGATCAACAACAATTTGATTGTACGAATCTTAAATTAATGACATCAAGATACTTCGTAAGACTCAGAACCAACGTCGATAAACACCGGAAAATCAAAATAACAACCATGCCGCGGAGGACATTTCATGCTGCCTACTCGATAAACGACAAGGTAGGTAATATTGAAAAACCATTTACACAATACGCCTAGACATTAGAGCGGATACCTGATGAGTCCGTCAGACAGCGTAACAGATATTATAATGAATAACAAGCAAAAATAACTAGTGCTGAGTGTTAGACTACGTTTGGGCCTAGTCTTATGTGATGGTGTGGTAGTGTAATAGAAAAATTGGAACGGCTGAGACTTACATATCGTTCCTACCTGGTCGGTCGTGGTCGGGGCTGTCAGTGATGGAGCTGTGCCCCTCGCTGGGGGTGCCCGCGAACCTCGAGGCGGGGGACGCGCTGCTGTGCCCGCTACTAGCCAGTTGTTCGTACCGGGGGCTCTGAGGACGGTTATTGTGGACTGGTAGGAACCATTTGGGATGTACCAGTATTGTTTTTTTTTTGTTCTATCGACTGTGATTTATGTTTGATTTAGAATTCAAAGTTTAATAGTATTTATTTAGTATTCTTTAAAATAGTCATAAGTAAATAAACTTATGTACCTTGCCGCCCATCAAATAATAGGGGCTTGAAGCCTTCCTAGGGCTGGGCTGAGGCGTGGGGATCCTCGCCGGCTGCGACGGCAACCCCAAGAGCGAGTCCAGAACGTCTTCGAGAGTGGTGGAGCCAGGAGACGGCCGCGTTATACCTAAGTTGAGGGAACGTTGGGAATCTTGCCAGTCTGGAAGTCGGTATCAATGATTCATTAGAATGGACAAAGGATAGGCTTTTGAAGACGAGTTTAAACTTTTTTTGTGATGGATGATTTTGTATTTGGAAACCTGCCTAATGATTTGTTTCTTGTAGAACTTACCTTACACCTATTAAATGTTGTGATGCTCAAATGAGGACATCCTTAGCAGGTTTAGAGAATAGAGAAACAAGCGAGTGTTGTACTAAGATATGTGTTTTATCTATGGCCTGATTGGAGACTAACGGCCATTTTAAAATTTTGTCTATGTATTGTCGAGTAGCAAAAGCAAAATAAAAATGTAAAAAATAAAAGTGCAGTGTAATTTAATAATTAGTCACGTAAAGCTGTGTAATTGCCAATAAATTGTCGCTTGACTTTCTCTTAAAGCAATAATAAAATAACTGAATTCACATACACAGAAATAAAAAATAAAACAAAACATATAAAATAAAAATGAATATATTCAATAATCATTATGATTAAAACGTAACTAAAAGTACAATATTGAAATGATAATGAAGACAATATTTTGCCTTCTTATAACATGAACAAGGTACCGAGATTCTAACATACAAATCGATGGTCCCTATTAACAATGTCGGAAATACATTTTTACTGATTTTCACTTTTTTACATAAATAGATTCACAATAAAAAAATCTATCATACGTAATATTTTATTTTATTAAAAATCATTTTATTTAGTCAATTGTTTAGTTAATATTGTCGGTTGCAATAACTTCGTCCGCGCAACAGTGTCGGTAGTGACGGAACCGGCGCTGTCCGCGGGAAGGAGAGAGCGCGGGGCGCGCGCGGTTCTGCCACTACGCACTTTGTCACCGGGAGGAGCGCTCGCGCTGGTGAATTTGCGGGTGATTTATTGTTTTTTCACGTTTGAACAAGTAAATATTCCATAATGTCGAAACATTCTAAACGTTCTATATTCCCTTTAATAAAGTAGGTTCCGGTAGTTACATCTATTTTCAATGGTATTTAAACAGACAATTTTGTCGGATATACCACTTCTGACGTTATTACATGTACGTATAGTAGATTTTTTGGTTGGATGTGTCACTTTTGACATTGTTACATGTAACTAAAGCATACGTTTTGTTGGATGTGTCATTTCCGACAAATCAATTTGCAAGTTGTACATGTTTAAATGTCGGTAGTACCTTATTTCCTTAACCATAAATAATTTCTTAGTTTTATCTATGTGAACACATAGTAAACAATACATAATATAATCAGTGCAAATTTGAATATCCTCAGTTATGTAATATTTTTTTTATCGTCAAAACAAACTTTGAAGTGCTCTACTGAACAGTACTATTTTTGCAGAACTGACATTGTTAATAGGGACCATCGAAATATTATACCCTAAAACTACGTATTGATATTACATTTTCTTTTAGGTACTCATTATTTGGAATTTATTATATTGTAGAGAGCTGCTGTTAATATAAAAGTTAGGTACTTGATATTTGGCGCCATTTCAATGTTATAAAATCTAGGCGGCCATTACAATATGTCATAGACATTTTTTTTTCTTTTATAACATTAAGTCGTCTAGTTCGTGACTCGTGACGCTTCGTAGTTCGGCTGAGCGAATTTTGAACGCAAAAATTATTTGTTAATTTTTCTAACCTAATCAGAACCTGTATAATTTACTTAGGAGCTTTGCCCCAACATAAATTACGAGGTGATTTAAGTAGAAGGAACTTGAAATTTTGTGGATTTCAGACTAATATCGTCACTTCTCACCACCACACCACATTATGGTTCTGATAACTGTTGGTAATATTTAAAAAAATATTTATAAAATATTATGTGAACAACATAATTTTTTACGCTATTCAAATATTTTGTGACATTTATTAAAGCCTGTATTTACGAATTTAGAACTGAAATGTTGGAAGCAGGTAGAACTGATTTAGCACCTAAAATAAAACATAGCAACATAATATTTTATTTACAAAACTATTTATATTAACTAGCAATTAAACTAATTACTAGAGATTTTCATTAAAATAAACACACAAACAATAATAATTTAATCTGTACATCGGACGTAATTATTACTAAAGATATTACTGGTTCGAGTCAGATTACTATTGTAATTATAATTATGGCAATATCTATAAAACAAAAATAAATTCTTAACTATGACTATTTCATTTTATAATCATATATTTGATTTAGGTACCAGAATTATTGATGGAAAGTATATTTCCGTAACAATGATAATAAAATTAATAAGAATGAAACTTCTTAACAGAAATGCATCAATAGTAAACATTGCATTATAATAATGTACCTTTCATATTTTTTATGTTGACGATATACTTGGCGGGTTGTCATACCATACATATTATATTGGTTAAGCTGCAACATTGAAAAAACTCATAGATCGACTCACCGCCAAATTCAAATTAAATACAAAGCTGCGTGTGACAAACACATAAATGAAAAGGTAAGCGTCTACAAGCCAGTGCTTATTCCACAATGCAAAAACTTAAAAACATCTTTACACGACATATTGATATCGGGAGTCCAAAAATAGTGCATAATTGACACAAATAATAATTAATAATATAATATAATAATGGTCCTGAGTCTTACACACAGTCTATAAAGCTCTATTACACATAGGTTTTCACAAAATGGAATCCTTCAGTACACACGAACTGAAGAATTACATTTCACAAATAACTAAATACACAGAACAGCACAAAAATTAACGCACAGAGTATTAAACGTAACATAAAAATCAATAAAGTGGACACTGCAGGTTCTGTCTGATAAAACATATAAATGCAAATTTCATGATTTTTCGCAACTATCAAAATTTGTTTAAATTGTGATGTTTGGGCATGTGAAAACCATGCGTTGCGTTCGTCGGTCGAATGTCGTTAGGGGCGTTATATTTTACTATAGGATGGTACTTTTACGGGAATGTGTGGTGTTTGTGGGGAACCTGCAGTGTGTTTGGTGGAGGTGGTCACGCTCGCTCACCGGGCGCGGCGCGGTGCTCCAATCGCAGCGAGGATGGCGGCCGAGGCGTCGACAGCGACTCTGACACCACCAGCGGCGTCTGCGGGGAATCTAGCGGCTTCGTTCCTGGAAGACCAACATTCAAAACTGAGCACAAAACATTCAAAGACGATAGAACATACTACCCGGAAAAGACGTCAGAGGAAGCAAATTATGGGTCAGACTTTTGTCACATCCATTAGAATTTTTACACGTGTATATAAGGAACAATATACAAAACATCGTCGCTTTGTTGCTGCGTGCTGCGTGACAGAAGGTCACATCAATAAAAGCGCTTAAGCATATTTATAAAAACAACAGTTTTTAGAGGAATAAAAGGTCCATACAAAAGCATACCGCCATAGTTGATCTTAATCAGAAAATCAATAATGGAGTTTGTTCGAATCGTGATTGAAAAGCTAAATGTCAAGATAACTTGATCTAATAACATTAGACAGTCATTGTCAATGTTTAAACTGAAGGCCTTAAAAGTAATGTCTGACAAAAAGTAAATGCAGAAAATACGAAGTCTCGATGTCTGGTAGTCATCGTATTTTCTGCATTTAAGTGAAATTGCTCACGAAAGCCAAGTTGGCACAGAACGTAGACATGAACTTATAAATAAATGGATTCCTTGCACTTCAATTTGCTAATGGAGAAAGCCTTTGCCTTTACCAATAGCTCTTGGTTTTATTCTTTTGCTTTTGGAGTTAAAAAAACTCTTTCGATCTTGGAGCATAGATTCCAAGTAATCATCAACCTTTTTATTCTTTCACTACATTTTTCCGTACAAAAAAAGAGCACACAATATGTCGAAATTCGAATAGACTCACCAACAAAAGAGCTCTCCAGCCAGTACAGCTTCTGACTGGACCTCGGAGAAGGTTGTCTATCGATGTCACCATTCGCTGGCTCCAATCCTGACACGTAGTGCACTATCGCTGACGTCACTTCCTTGATCGATGTTTGAATCTCTTCTGACGCTTTCGACGCTTCTGACACCTCTGATTTTGGTGTCGACTGAAGTAGTGATGATGCTAGCCTGGAAAATTAAATGGAACAAATTAAAATTCACGGATTCAAAATTGCCAGATCTTGCCAATGATAGATGTTTGTTTCCCTCCCTAATAAATGCCAGACTTTGAACTCCATCTGTTTACGGTGCCTTAATTAGCTGATTAATTGCATAATAAAGAAGCACCTAACTTCTTCCTAAATAAAATTATCACAGACATAAAACAGGCTCTGTTTTTGCAGGCCAATAACAAAAGTTATTTGGACCGCTTATAAATGTGTTATAATTCTGACAATAGGATGGTCTTATTTCACTTGTTGTTTTAAATGGGACAGTAAAGATGCCACAAGACTTATGTAAGCCTTCTCTCATGTACGCATAATCGCTGAGTCTTCCATTAATGCATCCAGCAGATCGTCACTTCATTCTGCCAGAGGACATCCTACTTCTAAGCCAAAGTCTCTAATAAGGAATTCCTCTATCCCAGTTGTCGAATCTTCACCAGAAATAGCCAATGCCACTACAGTCTTCCAATCTTTGAGCTATATCGAGAGGTTTCTCCAGTATTGTCAAGTTTTCCTTACCTCTCATGTGGCGTTCTCGGCGTGCTGTTCAGTCGCTCCTGACTCCTCCAGCCGAGGTAGGGCTGACGCGCACTGAACGAGGACCTCGCTGAGGGTGAGCATAAAGGACTAGTGCCTCTGATGCTGCTGCGGGTTGAGGAGCACGGTGACGTCTGTGAAATATCAAGGAATTATCATACTGAAGTCGAGAATGTACGGTTCCTCATCAATTAAACTAAAATGAAAGGGTACTGGTACAATAGAGATAGTAGTTACCCAATTGTGATTAAGTATAAAGCTGTTACGTTGATCACGAAGCTCATAACATCGATAGCTTAATTGAACGTGATCCTAATGAAGATAAACCAGTATCTCAATCAAATTAACCAGCAATAAATCAGTAGTTCCAGCAAGGAAGTGCCGCCACGGTTCATTACTTCTAAATTTTTCCTCAAACATTAAGTACTGGTCATTTTACGGTCGATTGGCCGAACACCATTAAAAATTCTAACAACACAATCAACTAGAAGCACAATTGAGTATTTTACATAACAAGAATAAATCGGTGAATGAACCGTTACGAAGGAAATGACGAGAGAAGCCGTATGAAGGTGCCTAGCTGACGCTTCGAAGGAATGTAATGTCTAAGAATTAGATTGCCTACGCTAGATAAGGTTGAATGAACTCGAAAACAATTACAATGATGCTAGGCTTTAGTTTTTTAGAAGGCAATTTCAAAACGTAATTTAAAAAGCTTGTCTATAACTTATTGATAGAAAGAACTTCTAGGAATATTGTTCCCTCTTACTTCGTTGATAATATGATATGAAGAAATAGACAGCCTCTAGATTAAATGAAACTTAGTGAAGTAAGTATACTGATAAAAAAATGAGATAGCAAAGGTGATTTTCAGATTGATGTCAGAAGGCTCTTACTTGACACTTCAAGATTCAAACAATGAAAAGTGACTAAAATATATTTTAGTCACTTAAGACTTCAAAATGTAATAAATAAATAAGACAAAAAACTGTCTCATATCCCAAAAGCACTCACTTGGTTAGAATTAAGCCGGCTAGTAGACCATCGGCCGAAGCTGGTGGTGTGTGGGGACAGTTGTGGTGGTGGCGGCTGCTGGTTGCCTCCCAGGCTGCCCAAGGACGTGGTCTTCGAGTTGAGGCCACTCCAGCGGGCGGCCGAAGCTGACGCGTCAGACAATCTCTTGCGGAGGAGGAAACCCTCTCGGGGCGCGGGTGCGTTTTTGTACCTGAAAATTAAGAAGAATTTAATAAACATTTAAATATTGTTAGGGAACAAATGGTAGATTGGATTGTGATGGAGATGAATTATCATCATAATTTGCCCTTGTAACTGACATTAGTGGATGTAGGTGTCGCACTTGGTAATAGATGGCCAGTTCCTGCTCATTGCATTATGAATTACTAGCGACCCGCATCAAAATCCGTTGCGTAGTTTTGAAGATTTAAGCGTACAAAGGGGCATAGGGACAGAAAGAGCGACTTTGTTTTATACTATGTAGTGATTAAGATAATATCACAGGATCTCTATTCAGGTCTGTGAGAATAGACCTTGTCAAGTTGCCACTTTGTTTTTGGATTTATTTCAGTCAGGATTAATAAATTCATATCTGCCAGCTTTTTGCTCAGATATTAATAAAATGTTCCTATCCTGAATGTTCCTAAAATGATCACCGAAGCGTACCTACTTATACATAAATCTTATCCCAGGTATGAAGATATTCGCGTAAGAAAGGCAGGTAATCAATGCAAGGAAATCTGATTTCCTCTCGAACGAAATCCTAAATGTATCAATATCGGTAGAATCCCTACAAATTGTCGACCATTTGAACATTTTCTAATTCTCTCAAAGATTTACGTACATACTGATGTATGGGTATTTCTTCGAGAAAATGCATAACAGGATTTGTGACTAAGCAAAGATAAGTTACAAAGTTAATTAGCTAATAAACAAAACACGTTTCTAGACGATCAATTAAAACCTTTGAATTAAGTAACGGAGTCAATAGGTTAATTACCACATTATTAATTGTCGGAAACCAGACGGTGATAATGCTCAGCTAAGCAAATGAGAGAAAAACATTAAACATAAATTATTAGGTTTAAACGCAACAACAAAATTTAATTGATCCATAAAATAAAATTCTACAAAACAGTTACGATAAACTGGAAGATTGAATGAGTTACAATATTTATCGGGCTAAACAGAAACTTGCGTATACTTTAGTCGTAAACGCAATGAAGACAGAAGCTACGGACAGACACATATTTTAATGTGAATAATCCAAAAACACCTGAAAATTTTACGTGTATTTTTGAGTTCAATAGCTGTGAAGAAAACGCCGTTTTTTCCAGTGGCAACGTAAGATACTGTGGTAACGTAAGAGACTCGCAATCAACTAAACTGACGGCGTCGCGACACGGAGACGAGATGCTCGTTTTTTAGAGTCCTAGCTAATTTTCTCGTGTAAGGTCTTGTTCATAATGTATTCGCCTGAAGACATGAATCCAGACTGATGTAAGTACAAAAGAAGTTTGTGATTTTAATGAGAAATTCGTTGAACGAACCCTAGCCTGTGAAACTTCACTAAATATACTACAGAGCAGTGTAGATAATTAACTGTTTCCTTCGGTTTTAACTGCATCCCGAGGGAACTATTTTGTACATGCAGACAAAAAGTAGGTATCTCAATATCCATTTTTATCACAATCGGTTCAGTTGTATTTCCATGAAGACCATAAAAAATCGTCTTTTGTCATTTGCAAAATTAAGCAAGGATCAGGAAGTAAAGCTAGTAGTTAATGACTATAAAGCATAAAGTATGAAAGGTTAACGTAGGTCACTTGTAGTCTATCCAGACGAGATGCAATTAGGGCATCGTTAATTACAATAAAGACCGACCAGCTGTTCATTATCGTGAGCCTGGGAGACAGTTATGAGAATTAAGCATGAAACCTGGCCATTATCGTGTATGAACACCTTTTATAACACGAGAGATTATGACTGTGGCTCGTGAAAATAAGCTTTGTATCAAAATCGTAATTTAAACTTAACACTGGTGTAACAAGTCGTATTGGAAATTATTTGAATCTTTATTATAATACAAATACTTATGTTGAGCATAGTATCAACATTAAGAAAATACAATTAAGGCCTCAAGTTTTTGTCATTAAAAAAAGGCTGGACATAAATAAGAACCTTGCAGCATAATTAACAGAACATGACTCAGACTCGATTGCTAATTCATGCCATTCCTTTAATGCCTTATCTATAAATCTCAAGTACTCTATAAAAGTTTTAGAACACGAAGTTATTGACATAATGTCGGAACTGTGTAAAAGTAGTCCGGATAGAGTCGTGCTATAATCTATCGAACGCCTTTCTTAAAGCCTTGACATGATTGCTAGTGAAGCGAAACGTGCCTGCTCTAATGCTCATGTCACAAGATATATCTAGGAAGAAAAATATTACTCTAACTTTAATATGCTTTGTTATTATTCGTTACACCGCGGTAAAGATGTAATAGTTACCTAACCCTTTATGCAACGCAAACACACGGAACATATTTTACTATTAAATAAATACTGCAAGTAATTATAGGCCGTTAGAAAGCCGTGACTAATCTAGTATAAAATCAAAGTGCAGGTTATATTTGTCATTACCCTACATAGCTCGGCTGGATGTTGATTGGCCTTTCGATAACCTACAGCGGTCTGGCCTATATGTCAGAAGATATGATACGTTAGTTTCACACTCACCATTCCGGAACATTGAGCTTCTGCAACGATCTCTGGACTCGCAATTCGTGCTCAGAAAGCACTCGATCTGAATTCTTCTGTAGTTCGTTCTCTGGAGGCTGTAACAAATTAAATGATATCACAAATCTGGTCACGTATCTACAGTTTGTTATTACGACGGTACTAAGAAAATAAGTTCTATTTAAAAAGCGCAGTCTTCACAAAGGCACTAGTAACATCTATGAATATAAAAAATAGGATTCAAAATTGAAAAGAACGACTACTTAAACATAATCTTTATTTAGTTTTAATACAAAATTATCATTACTATAGAGTTCACGTACTTGACGCTCTATTATTTACCAATTCTTCAATATCTTCAAATGAATTGGGAGCTAAACGATACATTGCTCCGAAAAAGGAAGGATCTTTTAGCTTTTTATCAGTGAAATTACAATCATCTTCACTTAAATCCTTCATTGGCGACGAATCCACCATATGTCCTTGAATTTTCATTGTTTGGTGTATTTTGTAAATGGCAAATCTTGCATAGCATGTCTCTTCATCACTGATCCCGTCAGATCCCAAATCTAGAATCTTAGTATCAATACAATGAGATTTACTGATGACCTCTTCAGTACAATTTTGGCTTCTCACAATGCTATCATTTACTTCGCATTCCATCAGTATTTCTGACCAAGACGGAAAATTATCTTGATCACCAGTAGTAAGGCTGGCATCAAAAGAATCCGAATCTCTAATTATATTTTCTCCTGAAGCCGACAACATCAAATCAGATATTCCGTAGATAGAATCGTACCACGACTCATTGCTTTCGAATTCAGTTCTAGATGTATTTAGAGGTAAATTAAAGCTGACTCTCCGCTGAGATTTCTTCAGCGTTGAAGTAGCCGGTAATAAGCTGTGTCCGCGCTCAGTTTGTAGAATTTTATCATTCTCAAAATCTGCATATCCGGGTATTTCAATATCATCAAATGCAACCAATTCTTTTGGTGGTTCTACGATTGAACAGGCATTTATGTCGTCTGATGAATCTTGTAAGTCTTCTATTGGTGGCGGAGGCACACTTTCTAACAAACGGTTTAAAAAATCTCTCACTCGTTCATCATTATTTCTTGAAGGTATTGATTCTGTATTTGCATTGTGCCTTGTAGTGGATGGCACAGTATCACTACAACGTTGTTCTGACCAAGAAGTAGCTCTTCTAGTTTCCTTATTGAAAGAACCACTTTTTCTAGCTTTAACTTCATTAAAACTTAAATGCGATTGTCTTGAATTACGTCGTTGCGCATCCAATCTCTTCACGCAGACCTTAGATTTCCACTCGGAATGTTTACTTTGAAATCCACTCAAAGTCAATGAATGTTCATCTTCCGATTCACTTCTCGGTATTTCAGGATATTTTGCGTAATAGTAGTCCCTTGACAACGGTTTTATGTACAAATGCTCTGGTTTAACTTCTTCAAAAGGTTCTAACTCTTCTGTAATCCATACAGTATCCAGACAGGACCAATATCCATTTCTTTGGAGAACTTCTTCTGTTGTTAAAAGCACTATTGACACCATTTTCACTGAACACTTCACAAGGCGCGAGTTCTAATGTAACTGGAACTTTCACACAAACTCGTTAAGAAAGTCATTATTAAAAACCCATTATTTTTCAAAACAAATCCCTAATTAGTTAATCACAGTTGTTAATATAAAAGCAAACAAAAACATTTGTTTCCTAAGTAAAGGATTAAAAATCTCAGTGACCTTTTATTAAATTCGTACAACATCGCTATCGCAAACTTTTGTAAACGAAGGGATTCATTGAATTAGAAAATTACATCTACAACAATTTCAAGGATCAGTTGAGCTTTTGACACGGAACTTTTATTAAAGGATGTTGGCTTTACAATGGACAGATCGGATATATTAATCCCGGAAGAGGAACATTAGGCGACAATGATTTCGTTGGGGTACGAACTCACCCTGACGTCTGACGAGGCGAGGAGCGCACATGGCCCCAGCAGTCCTACGCTCTCCCAGCAAGTCATGTCCACTGAGTGTTGCACTCACGTCCAGTGCCCGCTCAACTCTACACTCGTGTGCGATCTTATAATCGCATCGTGATGCACCAGTGACTCCGTAATACTAAGTTACGTAAGTCGTCATATCACATTAGATATCAAACTAAATTGTTCCGATACATATAAAGCGGCTACATTTAAAGCTACGAGAGTCTCTCGGGGAAGTGAAAGAAGCAAGCTGCAATATCGAAGCGGAAAGCGTTCGCCAATCAAATCAGAATAACGTTGCTTATCGAACGACAAAATCCAATTACAAGACTGAATCGGAGCGACCGCGGGGCTTCCGAGCTTAAGGTCGCTCTGCGGGCCGGTGCCGGGTCTCGGGCTGGGTCTGGCATGCGGTGTTCGGGTCGGACTTACGCGTCGGCCACTGCGGCACTCCGCATCGTGGGACATGGAGGTGGTGTCCGAGAGGGCAGGCGGCCGCGGCGCTGCCTCCCGCCAGACTGAGGCGCGGTGCGTGTCCTTGGCCAGCGCGCATGCTCCGTTCACACACCCTTACTATCAGATTCTAGTGGCTTCAACAATCATTTTTGTTACGATGACACATTTCTTCTTTGCTCTATTCGAGTTTCGCTTACTCAGATGAAAATGTTTATAGTAAGCATGACTTTATGAAAGTTGTTCGAATTTTGGATTGTTGTGATCCATAGCTAGGTCGGGGGTTATTTGTTTGTGTTATCTGATTGAGAAGGGGCGATGGATGTGTTCCTTGTCGATAGGCTCGGGGAGGCTGAACAGCTGACATGCACTTGTTCGAAGTTCGATGAAGTGGTTTTGTTTGGATGTGGGTGTGGCACGGCGTGACAGGTTGGTCCTAGTTACCGCTGTCACTTGTCACTCGACTTTATTGTTGATTAGTCTTCATTGATATTAATGGCAATGAGGAATTACTTAATTTATTTTTTCAATTATTTCAGCTGTTTTACGAGTATTAAACTATATAGAATTAGACAGAACTTTTATCGTTTACGTAATATTTACCCACGAGTATACTAAGCATTCCTACAATGACATCATTACGTAGAAACACCAAAAAAAACATTTACTAAATAATCGATTGTTCAAGCTTTCATATTAATTGTAGTCACGCACACATTTTACAACGTACCCGAACTTTTTGTACGCAATAACATACCTCATGAAACATGCCTGAATTTGCACAACTTTAATATTGCCCATGAAACGTGGGGAGACGAAACCGTGACCCAATTTGAGGACAGGGAACGTCCTCATGTGAGTACAGGTTACAAATGGGACAATATTTCGCGTCTCTCAAGAGTTACGACGAATGTAAAAGGAGGTAGGTATGTATTCTATGTAGGTATCTAAGTACGCCAGCAATCAGGGGTTTGAAGGATGTTTCAGTCAGAGAGCATGGATGTGGCCCATTAGACCTTTAGTGTCAGGAATGTCTTATCTAAGTCTCCATGAAGGAAGGTAGCAAATTGTTTCCTTCACTTGATGATGATGATGATGTGCAGGATGAATGCATTGAAATGCTATTTTTAAGCTACTTGAAGGCGATTGATAATTGCTATAATTATTAATCCATTATGGCAGAGACGCTTCAATGACAAAAATACAATCATTTAAGTAACAAATGACGGTTTACATTTTAAAAGAGGATATTTCAAGCCCGTGGAAACAGCCAGTTCGGTATTTGAATTTCGAATAACAATGCGTCATAGACACAATTTTTGAAAATAGAATAATAGGCAATATGGATGGCCTTCTTGATAACGCAACCAAAAGAGTCCCCGTACCGCTGAGGTCGAATCGAATAAATGAATTTATATGTATTAATAATAATGTTCGTGACATGCTATTTACACATTAATGCTCTAAATTCGAAATACTCGAGGGTGTTTTGTTATCGTTATTATTAATACCGGTAATAGGGCATTTATTGTGTTTCAAAATTAGCATACACGCGTAAGGGTGTTCCAATTTGTGTTTAAGTAATAATTACTTGCGTTATTAATCATTCCAGGGGCCCGATTCTCCTAAGTTAATAATGTCAAAATCGAATAGAAATCGAATCGCAATATGATCGCAATAGCCGTTTTAACCATATCGGGCATTCTGCTACTAATAAAAGACCAATCGTATTCGATTGACATTTGATTGGTGTGCGATTGGTCTGCTATTTTGGTGATTTTAGTCTATACGGTAGTTTGCTCTACAATCATATTGCAATCGTAAATCATTTGCAGACAAAATGATTCATTATTGAATGACAGAAAAGGATAAAAACGTTTATTTCAAAGAAAAAATAGCGGAATGCCACATACGCTTCAATCGTAATCGAGTCGGAATTGGATCGCAGTCGAACGTGAATCGAATGGCGCTTAAGTAAAATTAGGAGAATCGGGCCCCAGTGCTTTTGCACAGCATTGTTTCATGTTGGAAACTTGCTAAAATAAATGTTTTCTTTTCGAGGAAAGTGTTTTAATTTTTAAAGAAGAATAAAGAAGCTGACTTAGCATAATATTCTTTCACTGACAAAAAGTAAACTTTGTGCTGAAAGACAGCCAATGATTGGTACGATTCCCAAATGTGGTGAAAAATAAAATTCGAAATAAGAATGTCAAGTTCAAAATTCGAAATATCCTAATTCAAATAACCGCACATTGGCCAGAAAACTGATCATATCACTGGCTGATTTAAATGCTTAACCGCAAGATAATACTGTGGCAATTTCCACGAACGTACATACATAGAGTAGCAATATACCGCACAAGACCGCGTGTTAATGACAGTACATTTACGTGTTCCTCCCGCTAATAGGTAGACTGTGGCTCCTAATTGGCATTTGCTCGCACCTCGTCACTCACATTAGCGTCTTCGTATGAAAAGAAAATTTAGGTCAGGTTCAGACAGATATTGGATTAGTGAAGAAATTGCTCAGGGAATCGAGATTTGTCTCGGGATCTCGAGGGCGCTGTTGCTAATCACGACGCGACGGCCCGTGTCGTATAAATGAAGATAAATAGCGACTGTCAAACGGGATTTTGTTCTGGTGCGTTTTCTTTTCCGGGGAATTGTTGTTTTAGGAAGTTTTTTCGATGGCTTGTACGGGGCAAAAGTGGATGTGGGTGTGTAGATTAGTAGAATTTACAAAAATATTAACATATTATCTCTTTTACTTCTTGATATTATTTTGAACTAAAATAACTCTAACTGAATTGATTTTTGAACCATCTCGACCACAGACAACACAAAATTACGAAAGATTTTACAGAGCTGGCCACTTTATAAAAAAAAAACACGCAAAGACTACAAAATTCAAATGAAATTCGAATTCCTTTTACGAATTGTCAATGATTTAAATCTATAGATTGTTTATTTATTCACGTTCATTCACTTAGATGTTTAGCTAAAGGAAAGTGCTGAATAAACTAGACTCTCTGAAAACAAGCTCGGCTTCCAGCTAAGATGACGTCGGACTGAGGCTTATCTCTAACCGTACTACTGAAAGCTGCACATATTAAATTATCTTTTAAAGGAATATGAAACAAGATGAAAGTATACAGATTTGCTGTAAAGATAGATTTAAATAAATACGATTTTCTCGTTCGGATTATCGTTGGTATAACAGACGCAAGCATAGTAAGCTGAATTTGAAGGGATTAACACTCCTAGTAGTAATGTGCAGCAAAGAATAGCTTTTTTAAGCTTTTTAATTAAAAAGAAAACAAAAACCCAACCTATACCTACTTAGATACTTATTTCTTAAGAGTATCAAGTTTTTCTCAATAGCAACACATTAAAGATAGCGAGAATTTTCCACCGTTTACAATGATAAATTCTAAAATATTCCGTTTCCTATATTTCCATATAACGGAACCATTATCTGAGCAATCCTTTATGAGCAGTACCGTATTGTGGCTAAACCTGTGAAGATACATCAAAGAACGTTTGTGCAGAGAGGAACGCATTTCGTATTTAATTGCCGCTATATTGCATTTAGCTCCCTATATGATTCTGAGATTGCAGGATTGCTTTATGCCTTATGCATTTGTAGCTTAGAGCATTGAACAAAAGAGGACTGCTGCGAGCACAATTTTCTTTGGGAAAAGGACTGCCAATTTACGCGGGGGCCGAGGCAATGCAACAAATTGTGATAGCTCACTTAAGCCACACTTCTTTTATATAAAATCCTCGTTCATCCATATTTCATCGTAGACTGTGACCCTTGCGTTTGTTTCAGTGATTCTTCTCAAAGTATACATCGTAAACACCGGCCTCGTCTAGTTTAAAATATTGACGTGTTAAAGCGATTTTACCTATTAACCGAAATAATGAATTAATTAACAGAATTGATTTATAGTTAACGACGAAATCGTTACGCACGCATGCGACTAAATTGACAAACTCATAAAATTGACGCACGCATAAGTTACAAAAAGTTATAAGTACTTTGCATGTTCATTATATTTAGCGTACCTACTACATACATATTTAGTTCTAATTAAATCTCCTCGGTTAACAAATTAAAAAAAAATAATTGATTACAGAATAAAAAGTCAATTAATAAAGTCTGTAAGTAATAAATTGTGTGTCTTTTACAATTGTCAATGTCCCTAACCTTTACCTTAATAGTCTTCAATTGAATTTCTGAGACAATTTATCAACAACTTCGTTCGAAATCATTTTTCCAAAAATACCGTGACGTGACCTTATGTTCGAGTGCCCACAACGTAAGTGAAAAAGGGGTTATTGGAAAAATGTTATAAAAGGAATTGAAGGTCAAGGGTTTCAGGGAAAGAGAGAACACACTGCAAACTTTTTAGTCGGCCGACAGTTGAGCCGAACAGAAAAAAAAATTGTCAAGAAAATCGTGAATTCAGTGAAAGTTTTTAATCGCTCTGATACCGGCCAAATACAATATCGTTGTTATGTGCGCACTACCATTCATTTCCATACATATCAAGTGCCCGATCAAACTGTCGGCCGACTAAAAAGTCTGCAGTGTGTGGGTAGGGTAAGAATTGCGAATATTGCACTCAACCCTCAAGAGGGCACTGGATTAAATTCCCCTTTATAGCTATCTTCCTTATTTCGGGACAGTCCTGCTGTAGGTAAATTAAATTCCGATAGGTTAAGCTGTACCTATTAATGCTTGGATGATTGATTTTTAAAAGTCAAGGTTGTTTGTAAAGAGGTTTTAATATTGATTACCTATCAGATAGGTCCTATCTAATTCTTAAGTATCTGTGTTGTGTGACTATATATCTGAAGTTACTGTGCACGGGATTTCTCAGGGGTACCGAATTTTGGGCAGTTGACAGCTGTCAATTTTTACGGGAGGATAGCATTTTTTGTACTGACTGACAGAATTGTCAAATGCACCAAGAAACGGTCAGACTATACCTACATATATGTAGTAGTTTTCCGTTACGATGTGTCAAGTAGATACTAAACATAATGTATTTGGTTTGACATATTTTGCCTAGTATTTTGTAGCTAACCTAATTATAACCAAAAGAAAATTTAGTATACGTCATGTTACTAAGCGGATGGTCTGAAATCTCTAAGTAATATGATAAGCAACCTACCTAAAACATAACCAGATAATAAACTATGAGGTTTTACCAAACTTTGGACGTAATACGTATTAGTGTCGACCTGTGGGCAACCACAACGGTTTAGTGTGGCAACACTGTTATGTGAGACCGGCGAACTTCCACAGATAAGTGTCAAAATGCACGTTAGTTTTGGTTTGAAATTCGAACGATGTTTTTAGTTGGACTGCGGAAATCGATATTTTACAGAAGATGATTAGGAAGGTTTTGGTTTTAGGGCAGATACCTAAGTATCAAATTTTTTATTACGATTCAACTATTTCTTCAATTTCATAAGAAATCATCTATTTCCTGATTTTCTGAAGGAATAGAATACTAATTCAATTCATTTTAAAGCTAATTTATATATTAACTGTAGGTAAGTAATTACCTCCTTCCCATAACCTACTATAATCTTATAACAGTAGCTGTCTGTAGTCGTAAACTGACACGAGTTAGTACCAGCTTACGTGCACAGATGGCGCTAGTGCGGCTGATTAAATAAACCGGCGCTATCTTCGTTAGGAAAATGGGAAATCTACCGCTGTCCCGATGAAAAGCGTTTATTGAAATCTTTATAAATGTATAGATAAAATATTACACAGCTTACGTTACAAGCTTCAAAATGAAATGGTTCCAATTAGGGCATGCAATACCGGTTTACCGGTTTCGGTTTTACCGGTAAAACCGCCCATTTTCGCGATCTTTAATTTACCGGTAAAAATAATATGTAACCGGTAAATTACCGGTTTTTACGTTTTTGTGATAATATATAGCAATTGTTCATTTAACGTCAAATCTTCATTATGTAGCCTGAACATAATGTAATATTGAATACATTACATATTGTAAGAGTGATAAAGTTGCTGTTTTTTAGGAAAGTAAAGTTTATGTGGCTCGTTAACTATAGGTTAGATACAAATCTTCATTCTCATCTTAATTTATAATCTCTGTGTATATAGCTCCTATTAGGTAAAAATGTAGCCCTATGCTTATTTTACCTACTCTATAACCTTATTGAGCAAGGGCTTTTACTTCACTACCTTGCGGACAGCACTGAGGACACGGTGGAGCACACAGTCTAGGTGTGCACTGCCTGGGAAGGGTACCGCCGTGTCGTTGTCGAGCCAATATAGGCAGCGGCGACCTCTCGCGTCCGGCCCTGGTTCAAGCCATGGTCCGGAGCGAGAGGGAATGGGAAGCCGTCGCCTCCTTCTGCGAAGCAGTCATGCTCGAGAAGGAGACGGTTGAGCGCCTGCGAGTTTACACCTCTCATCCCAGCCGCTGTAGTGGACCAGGAAGACTCCACGGGCGCCGAGTGTCGAGAGACGACTCCCGGCCACCGCAGGCGTCGGTCTGTGGACGGTGAGTTCGGTTGGCACGTCGTTCCTCCGTCTGCATAGACAACAGACCCGTGACGGTGGCCCGAGTTGTTCCACGCGCAGGGCCAAGGCCTGCCGGGGCAGCGGGATTGTTCGAAAGAGGTCCATAAAATGCCTACGATTTACCATAAAAAAGGGCTTTTACTTCACGGTAATTTATTATCCCCTCTTGTGACGGAGTCCGCTTTCCGTATCTTCTTCTTCCACTTCAATCTATCCAGGACATCTTCCTCTTCGAGTTCGTAGATTTTCAAGTCATTCATTACCACACTCCACCACCACCGTTTCGATCTGCCTCTGCGCCTTTGACCGGGTATATTGAGATTGAGTACACAACATTGGCGATGTATTCAGGTGGTCTCCTTTTCACATGGCCGAACCATCGCAGCCGTTTCTCTTGCATTTTGTCGACGACATCGCGTACGGATGGTACTGACATGTCTTTTTGTTACGGCCCACGACACAAAAAATGTTTACCACCTTATACCTTGTATTTTTAATTATTTTTTGCTTTTAGACTACCCAATCTTATTGATATAATATCACATTTAAAAAAATACAAAAATTACCGTTTTACCGGTTTACCGGTAAAAATATTTTAATTACCGAATTTTTACCGGTAATTTTTATTTTACCGAAATTGCATGCCCTAGTTCCAATAAAACAACGAAAAAAGTTTTCTGAAAATAAAATGGAAAACTTAACAATACCGTTCGTGACAAACTTATTTGTTTACCAATCAAACTGTCAGCGACGCTTGGCGCCTGTATGTAAACAACAAATATTTATTTTTATCTAGCCCTACTTCGTAACGGTAATTTTGATTTTCCTCCATTCAAATGCGCTGGCTGCATGCCAAGTTTACCCGTGCACTTTTCTCTCTTTATTATTTACTAGCTTTTGCCCGCGACTTCGTTCGCGTGGAATAGTGATTTTTGGTTTGACCAATAGATGGCGCTATATGTCCGAAATAAATTTTATTTTTATTTTTATATTTTTTTGTAATAAAAACTATCCTATGTCCTTTCTCAAGTTCCAAACTATGTCTGTACCAAATTTCACACAAATCGGTTCAGTAGTATGATGAAGAAAAGACAGACAGACAGACAGAAAGACAGACAGACAGACAGAAAGACAGACAGACAGACAGACAGAGTTACTTTCACATTTATAATATTAGTTAGGATTAGGATTCATACCGACAGTTTGTCTATGCGCGGAAGATAGATGGCTGGTTTGTTGTGCGGTGAAGTATTCTATTTTTGAATTTTGAATGATGGTTTTTTACGGTGTCGTTCTTTTTAATCATTGGAGAAAGGCCTTTCCACGCAGCTCGTAAAAATAGCTTAAATATTAGTTGAAAACATAATAAACAAAATCATGATCGTGACATGACAAAATCTCAGATACTGTTCATACCGATAACACAGGGCTATGCTATTAAAACCAAAATTTAAAACGTTCAGGGTTCGTCGAAATAATATAAGTAGAACGGTTAACATATGCTCGTAGTAGCGATAATGTCACTATTTACAACAAAAACAAAAAAAGAAACAATATACTTTATGTTCATTCAAAAAGCAGCACATTCATTTCACAAAGTGAGTCATTCCGTTTTATCTACCAACCACATTCATTCGTTCTCGTGAACTTTAAACGTACTTGCGGGTGCACACTGCAAACTTTTAGTCGGCTGATAGTTTGTATGGGCTCTTATATCAGTACTAGCTTCTGCCAGCGGTTTCACCCGCATCCCGTGGGAACTACTTCCCGTACCGGGTTAAAAAGTAGCCTATAGCCTTCCTCGATAAATGGGCTATCTAACACTGAAAAATCGGACCAGTAGTTCCTGAGATTAGCGCGTTCAAACAAACAAACAAACAAACTCTTTAGCTTTATAATATTAGTATAGATGAAGATGATTGGTAGCACGCACATTACAAAGATCTGGTATTAAGCCTGCATCAGATCAGCTGAAAACGAAATCAATAAAAAGGGTTCGATGGTATTATGACGTCTAATAAAGATAAATGGAAGAAAAGTACATATTGCACCGACCCCAAATGACTTGGGAACAGGGCAGTCAGAAGAAAAAGAAGACCGGCTGAAAACTTAGATGGGTATCAAGTTTTTTTTTTTAATTTTGCCAACTATTGGGTAAACTGTCGGTCGACTGTCTAATCTGCAGTATGCGGGTACTCTAAACGCTGTTTGAGCTTATCACACGCAACCCATTGAGCTACACAGCTAAACTGCAATTAAATTAAACGAAACGTAAACTGGCTATTGTTTAATTAAAAGGTTCATTGAACGCTTATTATCATCATGTTATTGAGAGTTCGTTTACCTGAGTAAGTACAACCAATTGCAGTCATTTGTTTTTTTTTTTACCGAAGTCCCACTGCGTTCATTTAGATAGGAATAAAACCTCTACAGTGCTTACTTTCTTTAAATTTTTTGCAGAGTAATTTGTTCTGAATACCTAATTCTCTCTGACGGTTACAGTAGTATCCGATAAAAAATCATTTTCGTTAGGTTTTCCTTCTCCATAACCGAATGCTACGAAAACCGTAGCATTGTAGCGACTAAAGTTTTCGTAGCTCTTGAAAACAATATACTTATTGTATTCCACGCTTCGTGTTTTTTACAAAAAGCAGTGTACCTACTGTTTTGTAAGTTACCTATGTTTTGACAAACTTTCGGAGAACTTAGATAGTTACCATCCTATCAATTGACAAAACTGCAGACCATAAAAAGTTTTACCCAGCAAACAAATAAACTACACAGACACATTCACAGTTACCTAACGCACGTAATCCTCACACATCCTGCCATCTGTCGGCACCAATAGGCTATAAGTGGTCTATATCGCATAAATTGGACAAAATTGACCGCTAGCTATACAAGCCAACAATTTGTTAACTAAATCCTTTAGCCTAACGATGACGGATGGCTATTGGACGGGAATAACAGAACGATGTAATAGATTCGGACTTGACTGTTTGTGTGCCCCTATAGGGTTCAAGGTGGTCCCTTTAGTATTATTAATAAAAAATATGACGATTGGAATTCTTTGGATTAATGTGAGTCCAAGAAGGTTGATTCGCTTATTCAATTCTACGTTTGAAAGACTTTCTTTGGAAATCCTTTGGACTCCATTGGAATGTCTGCGTTTAATTTATTGTCTACTTTTGCGAAATGCGTTTTGATTGTGCTGGCTTTTAAGAATAGAGGAAAGATGCTTCATTGTAAATGTCCGATCAAGTCCAATGTGTTGTAGGTATTATTTGTCCACAATGACAGTCAATCTTCTTCAATTAGACTTATATTGTATTTTAATCTGAGATTAATCGCAGAGCAACAAATAAAGTCGTATTAGCAGCTAAGCATTACGTTCCTGACAATAACATCCATGTAAAATAAATATCTTATGGTTAAACACAACTTATCTCAAATTATGATGTTCCGATAACAGTAAGTACTATATAAATAAACAAATTACGAATATAACAGTCTAAAAGCTTTTAAACGGTAAACGATAGAAATAGCATTGTTAATAAATACGTTTATCAGTCCATTAACATAATCATCTGTCATCGCAACAACACCCTTGGGACGTTATTAAAAACTTTTTATTAACATGTTTGTATTAACTTTTTAATAAAAAGTTAATACAAACATGGCGGCCTTTTTGGTTTTATTTTTGAATATTGGAATAAGGAATTCTTTTGATGTTTGATTGCTCTATTATATTGTTTTAAAATTATGCAGGAATTGTAATACCTATATTTTTTATATAGAATTAAAATTTGCTAAGTAAACGATAGTTTAATTTTTCTAAGCAGATATTAATACAATTTTTAAATGTAAAATAAATTCAAGATGGTGACTGAAGTGTCTAATTCGAAGTGCATTTTGCACAGACATGCATGCAAAATGTTATAATGCAATATGGTATTATTTTTATTATATTCGAACAATAGATATTACAATTTTCAGAGATGTATGTAAAGTAATTCAATATTCTTATTGATTTATTCGTCGCAGTGAATCCTGCAGTAGGTTAATATCGAAGCCAATACATCATGTCAATATTAATGGTCTGGAACTGGAAAACCGAGTTATTTTTGGGTACAAAATGCACTTTGGCACGGTTACCGTCAGTATGCAGATGTACCTAATCGTTAAGACTAACTGGTACATTTAGTTTAACAATAGTAGTATAAGCAAAAGAATTGAATAAAATATACTATTACTTAAGTTACAAAGGTGTAAATATAATTTGTTGTGACGTTTTACGCTTTTCACACATACGTGTTAGTAGCCACTAGCCACGAGTATAAATGTCATAAAATGTGTCAACATTTAATGTGCTGTGCTTTATAATATTTAAAATAGGATAAATAATAAAGTCCTTTTGTTTTAGCCTTTTGTCAATCCTACAAAACTCAAAGTTGACTTCAAAAATAACAGTTAAAAAGGCCTCAAAGCAGATTAACAGGCAACAATACGTATTATGCAGTTGTCGCAGGAAAGCCAGCTTTCCCACAGACTCATGCGAACTCCTTTCTCCTCGTCTATGGCAGATTGAAAAGCGTATCCTTTCAACGCAGCCTTTGCCGAGGAATGAAAGAGCGATGAAATGAACGCTCCTGAATGGCTAATGCTTCACTCGGATGAATGGAACGCGCGGGGTTGGCGTTCTATTTTCAAAACATGGAAGATATTATTTTAATTATGAATGTGTGTCAACTATCTATGTAGTGAGTGATGTTCAAAGAGGTTGCATGTCCTTTTACTGGTGAAACGTATGATCTGTCATAAATAAATGTGTACCTAGGTAACTTCTTTGTTTAGTGAGTACAATATTTCATAACCAGGTAGTGATAGTCTTTGTTATATATACCTATTTTTTTACCGATGTTTTTCAGTCTCTATCTCTTCAAAAGCATAAACTTCTCTGAACAAATATCCCGTAACCTTACATCCACGTTGTAAGAAGGATATCATCAGGCTGAAGTGTGGCTGACCTCTTTCTGGCTTCAAATATAACTCAACGTGATAATTTTGCGGATTTGTGCGTCCAAGAGAATTGCAGCGTCAATTGCACAATTCGATGCACGTGGGTGAAAATTTCAAGCGTTCTGACCTGGTTTTGTTGATGAAAATACATCTACCTGTTTATGAAAAACTGACAGCGTTATTTTCGAAGAAATAATGAGTAGGCGAAATTCTCGTGGAAAAATCCTATTTTTTTCTTTAGGACTTTTTTCTGTATCGTTTGTTATGAAATCGACATTTTGTGTTCAAAATGCTTTTTAGAACACACAAAGCCTTGTTTTCAACACGAGTTTTCGCAAAAATATGACCCATATCGACGCATGTTTAATTGAATATCCGTTTAGGATCACGGACGGGTAAATTGAATTTATAACCGAGCATTACCGATACGTCGTCGGTAACCTATACATATGCGGTAAAATAAACCTCTCGGTCGTTAGTTAAAGGTATCAGTTTGATGTTACAGTTAATATTACCTGTTCCCTGTGCGTTCTAATCGAATTAAAGAGCACTCAATAATGAGCTAATTCAATTAAGTATTTGTTTGCTCGTTCGCTGTGACTGGTGAATTAGAATAAAAATTCACCCGAGTTGTTGTGGACCGCTAATTGGAAGATTGAATTTGTTTGTTTACCTGAAACAAATAGAAATGATACGTTATTATTTTGTTTTATTGGAAAATATTTTCTTATTTTAAAGAAATTCTAAATTTAAAATATTGCAGCCAAGCAAAAAGTTTGGTGTAAGAATTGACGCAATTTTGTTTTTCCTAATGTTATAAGTATCTTTATTGTTAAATCCGAATTTATCGAGATAATCGTACAAAATTGTAACTTCTAATAACAAGTTTTGACAGCTATGAAAACTTAACTAAATCATACACACAGTATTTTATCTTAGAAATCATAAAATATCTATTAAAATAAGGAAATACAAGATACAAATCGAGTTCTGAATGACTCGAGTCGAGCGTTGATGATACCACGAAAGTAATCGAATACTTCCTTTCTCGTCGGATCATTTACTGCGCTGCTAATGAGTTATGATGCTCTCAACTATAAATACATATTGTAAACTTATACATATGTACGTTGGTTATACATATTTAGACACTTCTCTAATAGTTTTCTTGTTTTCCTGAGTAATATTGGCGGATTTTAAATACTTATAGCATTAGTTTGATTTAAGTATGTAAAATATGCGCAAAATAGACGTCTGCAGTATTAAATTTTATTATTTACGAGTAATTGCATTCCTTACCAGTGAATAGACACGACAATGTTTCGTTGCTAATTCTACTAATAAGTAGGTATAAGAAAGAGAAAAACAATTTGTTTGTTCACCCTAAAGGCTCCGTAAGTACTGATACAATTAAAAAATTCTGTACTGTAGAAAAACTACACTATTCCCTAGGGACGTGGTTAGTATGCGTAAAATAGACGCCTTACGCTGTCGCACATTATTTTAGTGACAATATTTCCACACAATATTTTAGTGTTAATTGTTCATATTTTAACACAAACTAAACTAGTGAAGTCCAAGCACATCAAACTAGGTCCGTTCAAGTTTGATCGAGCACCGTAGTTTAAGATCCAGTTTCCATTCCATACAAAGTTTCTAACTATTTGCAAGTCTGAGATAAGCTCAACATTGAACATTATCTACGGTTAGAAATAGAATTATCATTATCCTTAATCGAGATTATCTAAGTATACTGTTAAGTAGAAGGCTAACCTAACCTTTTCACTGCAGACAATGCAGAGACAACAGTTAAACTATACGTGTGTATCACAAAATAACATGACACATGTGACAGGAAAGTTATTAAGACCCGGGTGGGCATCGAATTTCAGGTCATTGTAATGTCAAAGAAAATCATTGAAGTAGTTTATGTAGAGATTTTGAGACTTTCTTTCAGTCTTTTGATTTGATTAGATGATTCTGATTTCAATACGTAAATAATACGATTTACTGTGAATTTCTTTTCCTATCTGTCCATTGTTTTGCGAATAGAGATAGAATTTTCAAATAACCTTGATATAAAGTATGTCAAATCATTGACGGATAGATACTTAGGTTATATAAATCCGCCATTAGTGACAGAAGGAATAAAAACAAACAAATGACAGCTATAGCCAACTACAGCAATCGCAAATCACTTATCCAAATAGAAAATCTAAAGAGAAATGTTGGCAGCCATTAAGCCGTAAGTGTATCCAATTGGAAAACGGTGTCCCACTCAATTAGCACATAGTTTTCTCACCGACTTCTTAGTATTAAATACTAAGAACTGATGAGTCCTGTCCGCCCTTTGTAAGTCTTAATTAATTCATTAAGAACGACCCCGTGTCTGTTTTCAGCGTTCATTTGTCTTCACTATAAGACCGTAAAGAGAAGTATTTTATGTGCTCAAATGAGCGGGAAGTCGGCTAAATGATGACGCTAATCGTAGGACATTAATTTGGAGAATAAATGCGATGGGTGATGTCAATGTTGCAATAGTACAGAGTAAAGATCAGACTGTATGTTTGTAGTTGTAAGCTCATATTTAATCCAACTTTTTGTCTTTTAGTTACCGGGCGGAGTCAAGTTACCCGGGTAACTAGGTTGGGGAGGTCAGATAGGCGGTTGCTCCAGTAGTAAACACTGAAACACGGGTGCATCTTCTAGGACTGGACGCCTATGCCAATACTTGTGAAACAGCTAGGCAGACGATTCAAGGAATGTGTTTATTAGCACAGTTTAGAAGTACACACTAAAGAAATTCGGGTGAAAAATCTGTCCTTTCATAAAAAAGAAGACGTATTTAGCATATCTTTAAACTTAAGACTAAAAATAAGCTTGTTTACAATTACGCAATGTCTCGAGACACATCTGCGAGTCTTGAAAACGCATACAACGAGCCGGAACCTAACATCTGCCGGAATCAAGAAGCATTGAAATAGATAGAGAATTTATCTTAACAATATTTCATATCAGTTCAATGTGGTATTAATTTATAATGTGCATAGCACCGGTGCGCACCATATGGCTTGATTGCGAAATAGTTTGTCGGCGTTGCAAGCTATAGGAACAACGTGGGAAGTCGCGCTTATGACTGTGAATAAATATGGGCAGGTTTAGGCGAGCATGCCTTATAAAAAAGGATGGATGTCATTACACTTTGCAGCCAGTGTCTTCGTTCGTTTTTCAACTTTGACAGTTATAGAAAAAGTTTTGATATGTATTATTTTTAACAGGTAAGTAATGTCTGTATTTTCAGCCAATAACATTAGATGATGAAAACAGGTTTTTGTTTCAAGAGTGACGTCATGGTAAGGTTAAGTTTGAGGCAGTATATACGATCGGGGTAGGGCTAGACAAGGAAGAGGTGTGTCTTGACAAATTGGAGCTGGATCGATGTAGGTCTCAGTCATTTGTTATAGCCCTAAACAGATCCGTTGTCAGAATCTCCATCACTGTACGGAATCACCACGGTAGGACCAAAGAACGTACCTACATTTATTAATATCTGAAGGAATTTAATTCTAAATAAAGATTAAATTTATCATCATGCTAAGATAACTACTTAGGTCCTACTACAACTATCTTTGAATAAAATAAATATTTTTTGCCTTATCCAAATGCCATCTTCATTTACAATCCATTGCAAAGCGTCACATACATCTTCACTACACATACTAGATCTAAGACAAGATTCTAACATAACAATTACATCCTACACTTGTAACTTAGCTCTACTGCCTCATTATGCAGTGGCAGCCTACTAAGATTTACAACGCCTATTTACAACGATGTATATGCAAATCCGATGATATTATCGGCTCTAGATAAATTGTTTCTCTATCAAGTTACCGCAACGTGAAACAGAACACTGAATCAATCAATTTCGTGTCGAATTTAGGTTTATCGGGATTTTGGTGGGCTTGACACTAATTTGTATTGAAATTGTATACGTTGAATTGTTACCGTAACAATTATGTGATTTATTTATAACTAGTCGATTTCGCGCAGTTTTAAACCTCCCGTGAGAACTACGGCCCGTACCGGAATAATATAGGCTATGTTACTCGGGAAGAGTATAGCTTTCCAATAGTGAAAGAAATTTTCAAATCGGTTCAGTAGTTTCAGAGCTTTTACGGTACAAACCACCTCCTCCTACATCCTTTAAATCCTACCAAAAATATCGAGAGAGCTTTCGTTGTTCAGAATATCAATAGGTACCTACGTTTCAGTGCTGCAGCTACCATTTTTGCTATCGTTGTTCAATATTTCGAATGCCCATCAGACATTCACTTTGTCTATCGTTTTTGGCAAACAGCCAAAACCTAGCTCGCAGTTTGTACAAAATGCAGAATTACATGTTCATAATTGAGGTCGTGAACTCTTGCAAACGCTATTTTGGGTAATCCATTTTAAGTTGTCTAGGCTTTATTTATTTATTTGAGCTTGTGGCTTGCGGCTAAATATGGCCGCTTTGTGAATTCTGTTCATGGATTTATTTTTAACGTCTAAAATATGTAGGCATGACTACAAAAGAACTAATCTAGGATTATCATCTCTTGTACCTTACTTTTCTGTGTTCATATGTCAATCAAAAGATCACTTATGAAAGATTTGACATTGAGAGCTGTATTAAATGGAAAGTGACTTTAACCCAGTAAGAGACACAACACAGTAATAAAACATTAATAATACAAAGCTACTAAGTCATATACACACTCACGATGTGCCATACAAAACTGCATAATGGAATAAACATGATCTTTAAGACCTTGAAATCTGTAGCCATATACTTCGTCACGTCGGCTTTTATTTGTGACAAACAATAGAATCTTGACAATAGATTAAAATGTCAAGCGATAATTATGACAGCGGGTTTTATGTGTATGAAAATGGAACGGAATTTTCACGATTTTATTTTGTTTTTACGGTAAATCTCTACATAAGAGATGGAAGCGAAGTAATAATCTATACTAATGTTATAAAGAGGAAAACTTTGTTTGTTTGGTTGTAATGGATAAACTCAAAAACCACTGGACCGATTTTAAATATTCTTTCACCTTTAGAAAGCTATATTATCTGCGAGTAATATAGGCTATATTTTATCCCGGTGCGGCCAGTAGCTCCCACGGGACGCGGGTGAAACCGCGGGAAAACGGCTAGTATAAAAATAAAGGTATACAAATTGTATAAAAATACGCTGAAACAGCATTTGTTTCCAGAATGAAGTCTGTATTTTCTGACGTATCATTTAAACGTAAAAATATTTTAAAAAACTCAGGTCTTCATATTTTTATTTTTCGTATCCGTATTGCAAAACCATGAACTCGTTTTTTAAATAGTTTTTTTCCAATTCGATGAGAGCTACATAATATTTTTGAATTATTGCCAACAGACTTTAAAGCGAATGACCGAGCGAGAAAAGTTATAGAGTAAAGATGTAAGTGGACATATTGGTTTGTTTTGTTTATATTTAATGTTGTATAATAGTGAAACCAGCCGTTTACAGCTTCGCCCGTGTTCCGTGGGGGCTATCTCGCGCACCAGGATAAAAAACTTTTCTTGATACATGCTCTGTCTAAGACTGAAATATTTTTTTAATAGGACCAGCAGTTCCTGAAATTAGCACATTATCCGACAAACTCTTCAGCTTTATTACCCAAAGGGTAAAACGGGACCCTATTCTTTTCGCTTCTCTGTCCGTCCCTCCGTCTGCCTGTCACCAGGCTGTATCTCATGAACCATGATAGTTAGAAAGTGAAAACTAGAATAAAATTAATATTTTGGGGGGGCTCCCATACAACAAACGTGATTTTTTGCTCATTTTCTAAATAATGGTACCTAGTACCCTTCGTGCGCGATTCCGACTCGCACTTGGCCGGTTTTTAATATCTACCTATAACATAAGATGTTAAACGTCACTTTATTCTAAACCTCAATCAACTCCAAGTTAATATACATATTAATTAATAGGTAGGTACATTAAATCTCCTTAGCTTGCCAAGCGAGATACAGCCAGTAATGTTAGCAATGAGATTACGTCACGGTAAACTTGAGGCATCCAATCCGGAATGCATTGATAAGCATGGGAGGTCTTGCGAGTGCTGAGATAAATCTGTTGGGAGGATTAAGTGTTTGTAAGAGGTAATTGAGTAATTATACGTTTTATTAATAGGTTTGTTTTGTTTTGGTTGTAGGTAGTATAATTTTTAATGGTATACCTGCATAAAACAAGCATTTTTTGGTATCTTCATGGTGTAGCTTTTTCTTGTTAGAAGTTTTTACAATAGGTATTCTACATGAGAAGAAAAAAAGTTTTATTTAACTTTAACTTGTACGAGTTAGTATGTAGGCTTTATGGTGTATTGAAACACTGAAATCGTTAAGAATTATCTAAATATTTGTTTCACATTTAAATACACAATATATTAAAATTCTTACGAGGTATCTACATAACATATGTTGTACTTTGCTGCGTAGGTGTAACCAAATCCAAAATTATACCGCCACAACCTTTAAAGGGTAAATCGATACTCGCAAATGACACCGAGCAGAATCAAATTAGAATCGCACCGTATCGAGATGAGCTCGCATATCCTCGTAACTACATCAAAGCGAATACGCGACGTTAACGTAACGTGATTGATTCATAAAACGATACTCGTGTATCGATTTGACACGATATTGTTCGTGTATTTTTGGCTGCATCATCATCATCATCATCAGCCTATCGCAGTCCACTGCTGGACATAGGCCTCTCCAAGTGCACGCCACTGAGATCTATTTTCGGCTTCTCGCGTCCAGCTCCTGCCAGCCGTCTTGCGCAAGTCATCACTCCACCGTGCCTGAGGACGTCCTACACTACGTTTGCCGAGGCGTGGTCTCCACTCTAGAACTCGTTTACCCCAACGGTTATCGGTTCTTCGGCTAATATGGCCAGCCCACTGCCACTTCAGCTTGCTGATTCGGTAGGCTATGTCGATGACCTTGGTTCTCTGACGGATTACCTCATTTCTGATGCGATCCCTCAGAGAAACGCCGAGCATAGCTCTTTCCATAGCCCGCTGAGCGACTTTAAACTTGTGGACCAGCCGTACCGTCAGTGTCCACGTTTCGGCTCCGTAAGTCATGACAGGTAGGACGCACTGATTGAAGACTTTTGTCTTTAGGCACTGTGGGATCGACGATGTTAGGACTCGACGTAGCTTCCCAAATGCAGCCCAACCCAACTGAATTCTCCTATTCACCTCGTCCTCAAAGTTGTTTCTACCTAACTGCAATGTCTGCCCGAGGTATACATATTTCCGAACAACTTCGAGAACGGCGCCGTGTATCGCAATCGGTTCCGGTAGAACATGTTCATTGAACATGACCTTGGTTTTGTCCAAGTTCATCCGTAGGCCGATGCGTAAAGAAGATTCAGCCAGGTCGTTCAGCATCTGTTGTAGGCCCTGCAGCGTCTCCGCCATGATGACTATATCGTCAGCAAATCTCAAGTGAGAGATGTGTTCGCCATTGATGTTGATGCCACGTCCTTTCCAGTTCAGCGTCTTGAACATATCTTCCATTGCATTAGTGAACAGTTTCGGCTGCATCGCTTCACACGATTTATATAAAATATGATTAAATAGGTACTAGAAGAGTAAAATACTAGTCCCTAGATATAATACTTCAGAAGGCGTTATCTGAAATCATGGTAGGCAATTTGTATTCATCATTTGCCTAGCCTTTTCCCAGTAATGTTAGGGTCAGCTTCCAGTCTACCTGGTTAGACTACCAGTGTTCATGGAATGTCTATCATGGTGTGTGATAAGCAGTCTAGACCTATTTCGGGAAAATCTTTAAAGAAAAAAAAAACCTTTATAAATAAAAGAAAAACACGTTAAGAAGCATAAACTTTTGCATTAAAACTTTCTTATCAAAAAGCCAGATTTGCTTATATTTATCACAATATTTAGGTGTAATGGATTTCAGTTGACATCCCTGTACCCTTTTCACAAGTTCGTTCGTCTGTCCCTTGGGAAACACCTTCATATCATGTCCTTTTATTGAAAGGGAAATTGCTTACAAATCTATTATAAGTTCGAGACGACCTTTTGGCTTTCCAAAGAGTATTTATATGTTGGAGGAAAAGGATATTCGTGTAGTAATAAATAAGTATCGGAGTATTTTCATAATTCGAGCGTTGGAGTTCCGCAGTAAAAAAATGGTTTACGTGTAGCTGTTGTGTTAATTAATAAATATTCACTAATCGTTGCATAAGATTATGTGTGGAGGCTTGTAAATAGCTATTTGACAATATTACAGTTATATATCATTCTTTTTTGTTAGTCTGTAAGCCTTCTCTAAAATGTAATAAATAAATAAATAAAAGACGTACAAATAAAATATGATACTTGCAAGCTCGGTAATTTATATGTATACGGGAAAAATATTTCATAACCTACCTATATGTATTTCCAAACAGAAAATGAAACCGTAAGTAAATAAAATAAAACTGAAGGCTACGTGAGAACGCATTGTTTAAAAAAAATATGAAACTCATATTTTTAATCGACGCTGGTAACACAGAAGGGTTTAATTGGACAGGATTTTTAATCAAAGCCGGTCATGTTGGCTGTGCTAACAAACTGCAAACAAAACCAGACGTTCCAGACAAAAGGCTGGATGTGTCCTAAATCCGCAACGAAACTGGTATAATAAAACGTGACGTAGTATACTGAAAACCAGATTCTGCGTACAATATACCTACTAGCTGTTTTCCCGCGGTTTCACTCGTGTTCCGTGGGAACTACTACCCGTACCCGGATAAACTATCGCCTATCTTGCTCAGGAAGAGTGTAGCTTTCCAACAGTGAATTTTTTTTTTTAATCGGTTCAGCAGCTTCGGAGCCCTTTAAGTACAGAGCCAAACAAACAAATAAAGAAATGATTTCCTCTTATTATATCACTGTTCACCACCTGATAGAAATATAGGCTAGAGTTTGCACTAAGCAGTCTGTGCCTAATTCCTATGAAAATAAACCTTTCCTTTTACTTTCGGATGGTTTTTTTTCACCTCGGAAAAACGTCCAAGTTTCCGTCTGTAAACAAAACGAATAGCTTCTTGATATGACGCACATGTTGTCTATGCTTGGTAGACTTCTTAAACCATTCGGTGAATAAAATTGGCGGGCTGTCAAAGTAATGGCGCGGTTGAACTATGCTTGCGTGTGGTCGAATAGGAATCACATAGCATAGACAATGAATTAGTTAGAAAGACCGTAACTTTATTTTAGTGTTCCATATCTTTTCAAGGGACACAAAAACCATGGTTAAGTTGTAACAAAAATACAAATATTGTTTGTAATTTTCCAAAATTCCGAAGCTTATTAAATACTTATACAATTTGTATAATTCCTTATCCTCTTCGACTTCAAACTCTCGACTCTGGCATTCGTAATAAAAGTATTATGTATGAATTTATTTCAGTACTAGCTTCTGCCAGCGACTTCGTCCGCGTTAGATTCGGACTTTGTGCAAAGAGAGGAAATAATAATAATCACCAGCCTACCTAATTATCTAAATCTATGCGTACCTAGCCTGTTACTACTTAGCTTTAACCACTAAGGCTGCACACGTGACGAAAGCTTAAAAAATGGAGTAACTTCTCCCGTTTTCCCAACAATTCCCATCACTGCTCTGCTCCTATTGATCGTAGCGTGATGAAAAGTATCCTATAACCTGCCCAGGAGTATGAAGAATATTTGTGCTAAGTTTCATTAAAATCCGTCGAGTAGTTTTTGTTTCCATAACGAACATACAGACAGACAGACAGACAGACAGACAGAAAGACAGACAGACAGACAGACAAAATTTTTACTGATTGCATTTTTGGCATCAGTATCGATCACTAATCACCCCCTGATAGATATTTTGGAAATATATTTAATGTACAGAATTGACCTCTCTACAGATTTATTATAAGTATAGATTAGAAGGTAATTTAAAGTTTGTGCCTATTTAAGTTTGTGTACGTAAATAAAAATATGCATAATGCGATTTTATGTCCGTGTTAACAATTTGACAAAACACAAGATCAAAGTAAAACCAACGAAACAATACGATTAATCAGCGACAAAAATACACATAAATCTTACAATTTACCAGCATTTTAGTGCGGAAACCGCAGATCATTGCGGGCGCCAGACTATACCTATTTATACCTCACACGTGTGGATGCTCCATATAGGTCAGTCAAGTCATAAGTTCGGTCCGATATCAAATGTTAGATGATAGTGCTCCATGCATCGGTGAGTTCCTTGTGTAGTAGGCAGAAAGGTTTGATGTCCTGTCTTCGTGTTAAATAGTCGTTGGTGATTGGTGTTGTGATTTTTGATTGCAGTAATCCTTACTTGTTATAAATGCGAAAGAAGCTCTGTTAGCCGGTTTGATGCAAAAACTATTGTAACATTTAAATTGTTGGTACTTCACTTAGTCTAGCTAGTCTGAGCAAGGACATGACGCATTTTTTCATCGGGTTGAGTTACGTAGGCGTCTCTTGAGACGCGGATGAGATCTTGAAACAGCTATTTTGCAATTAAAATATGTAGGTAAATTGAAGATATACAATGTAGAATTATTGTCATAAATATAATAATTAATTATTTATCCGTAAAAATTAATATAAACTTGAAATACACATTGTTAGGAAGATTATGTATTGTTCAAAGTATGACTAGTTACCTCTATTGTATTCTTAATTCACACAGTTTGTGACATTCGTTAGGTAATAATTATGTTGGTTTTATATTTTTAATTAGTTGCAATTGACTGCCTGGTTCATAAATTTTATTAGAAGGGAGTGACGAACTGTCCAAAACACTCATTACTTAAGAATGTACCGATTTATGAATCATCGCACACTAGTAAAATAAAATAATAGTAAAAAAATATTTAACAATAATTATCAATTTATGGTAATCAAGACTGCCACTCCCGCGGTTTATTCGATGTCGACTCGCATATAAATCGATTTATAATTAATCGAATAGGTGTAACCCATCATACTCATACTTAATGATTATGACACAACTACACGTGAGACGACACAAAACAAATGAATATTATTATTTTAATTTATATGCACAACCTTAACCTTTGTTCATACTTCATACCTCCTCCATACTTCATAAAAATATTGTAAGACACAAATCTACTGATAAATTCAAATATATACGCTCGTAGCTTCCACCCGCAGTTTTACCCGGGTGACGGGTCTCGAGATGAATACTTCCCGTAGACATATGGTGACAAAAACTATCCTATGCTCGTCTAAGCTACGTCCCCTCTTATTTTCAGCTGTAAGAGTTCAGCCGATCTTGATTTACAAGTAATGTGACTAATACGACTTTCTTCTATATGTACATCTATTTCCATAAAAAAGAATAATAATAATTTAATTAAACAAGATGAAGACGTCGAGACTGCGTTTAATTAATATTTTTCCGCTTTTCCGCGGAAGAGGGAATGTAGCAGCTTTAATATTTTTTTTCTGCATAAGAATTCTACGCTTTAATAATTGAATTTGTTGATGCACTGCTCATTACATAGAAGAAAAATTATTTAACTTAATGATTTTTATATTTAATATCGTAGAAGAAAATGGGAACCAAAATCTCACACGTCCAACCACACCTGTCCATAAATAAGCAATTTCAAATTCCAATATCAGAATCGAGTTGATTCGATTGAATGGTATTCGATCATTAATCGAGAGAGAGCGTGCCGGCCGCAAATAGATGAACTCGCGATCAAGGTGGCCATCCAATCGATTGAAGGCCGAAACTTTGGCAAACACTGCGTATATACTGTATGTATTGATAAATATATAGAGGCAGGTTGAATGGAGTTGACCAGTGCATTTAATTGCATTGTATAGTAAATATTACAGCTCTTTAAAGTTTCAAGATGGAGTCGAGCATTGTCCTTACTCACAGACAAAGAACGCATGCCACATAAGAAAAAATAGTTAATCATCATTGGGTAACACATAAGGTGGAGAATGACAGAAAAAAGATCGGAGAAAATATATTTTAGATATGTACAATCGAGAATTAATCAAAAGATTTTTGGTTTCTGCAATGGAGTTGCAGTTTGCTATCATAAAATGTGTCTTAGTTTTATGTAGCTATCCCATAAAAAAATCTTAAAGATGAGTACAACTTATTTTACGTAAGTATATTTCTAATAATAGTATTGGAATGTAATTGGTGGAAAATTTGGATGGAGTAGTTATACTACTCAACACGTCAGTTATTATGAGATTTATCGATAGTGGTTTGTATGCTTCATCATATTTTATTTTGAGCAGTCTTGAGTGGGTATATGGGCTTACAAAATATAAGTAGAGGTGTATGTAGTCTATCTCTGTAACATATTGGAAACCATGCGGAAGTTTTGGCATTTAACTTGAGCTTGACATATTTAGTCTACAAAAGCATAACATAAGAAATATTACAACTAGGTAACAAAAACAATTTCCAAAGAAAAGAAAACGAACCACAGACAGATTGAATTCGAAGAGCCGAGCAATTGAAAGCGTTCCCGCGTACGATTTCAATTTTGGAACGTGTTTGTCTATGGCTAAGCACCGTAAAAGCTGCGTTCAAAAGAAATGGCCAGCAGTAAACGCGGCTTTCTCCACAAATACTGGCCGTAAACAGTAAGCAGTCAGTGGCTGTATTATCTGTGCTTGAGTTTGATTGCTTGGATTGTTAAGTTGGAGACTGTGGAGAAGGGAAAGGGAGCTCAAAGGAATATTGAATTTAAGTTGTTTCCTGTGGTTTTGCTTCCTGAGTAATCTGCTATTGGTACAGAAAAAAATTACTTTATTAAAATTTTTGAGGATCCTGAACAAAACTACCTGTTAGGTAATTGTTGGCTACTTTAATACATTCCACTAAAATATTCACAAATTGTAACAGAAATATTTAACCAAGTCTCTACTAAAATCAATAGCATTGCAATTGACATGAATAATTAATTCGTCAGCCAACATTTCAATAACTCAGACAGCAGCCATTTTAAGCCCACAACCAAATTATTTGAATTTCGAATGCCAAACTGCCATTTTGTAGGCTGTCTTCGATAAAATTCCACTAGAGTAGTTGAAATGTAAGTATCATTGATTTGCTTTTCAGTGATAACGAATACCTACTAATTGAATACAAAATGGTTTGGATAATTAACAGTTAAAAATTATTTTATTTATTTTACTACGGATAAAAGACTATAATTTGATTGTTATTTTAACGCTAGCTCTTTCATTTTACGAGCAATTATTTCAGCCTAGTTAAATATCATTACACTGTTGCATGTCTATAATACAATTGATTCACTGATTACTCTTACACATTGCTGATCCAACTTCGACGTTATGTCATTTCAACCCGCCTTAAGACTACCATAGCCCGAAGTGCGCTTGCAATATTGCATTAACCCTTTCTTTGCTCACCGATCCTACATCAAAAGGGTTCACGCATGTGCGGGCAATTCCCCCGGATGGCTGCGAAGCCACCGAAGTGGACGCTACACGAAAGCCATTAGCTTTTCTTCTTATAACCCGTAAATAGCTCACTGTTTCTGATCCAATGACTTTTTGGACGAGCGCAGGGTTATTTTTGGACGAGGCCATTAAGTAAATGTTAGGAACTTTTTGGATTGTCGTGTGTCGTTTGAATAATGTTCAGGTGTTTCGTCCTTTCAGTAGTTCTTCAAACTTGCCTTATTTATTTGGAAAATGACATCGGTTCTACATTTTTCTTAGCCTCATTAGTAGCCTAAATTGTTCCTCTAATTTGTACCTTCCACTTTCGTATTCAAATATCATTAGAAAGTAGACAAATTGCAACACAGAGTACTCGTTCATTGAATACGATGCATCTAACACCTACCTCACGTTCGGAAATGTCTATGTTAATATGGCGGGCAAACAGCCGGTGTTGGAATGCGACCGATCCGACGTTTAAACTATTTTCGGACGAACACGGAACTGCAATGTTTGGCGTTTAAAATCTATGGCGGCGCGGAATTGTTGCGTCGAATTTTGTATTTTATTGCATTTTTGTGAATCTGGGCCATTGCGTTTAGTGAGATAATTTGTTAATGTCTTGTGTGGCGATTAAAGTGAACACAAACTCGCTTACTTATTCGCGATTTTACGAGAGTCCTATGGTTTCGCAGTAAGATCTTTTCCACGTAATTTTACTTTCATAGAAAAGTTTTAAAAAAAGTTTACGTAAGTAATCTGGCCTCCTTTTACGATTTCTTTTTAACGCAAAAAGCCATATAACGAGCCAGCATCATGTTCCTAATGCCAGTGTCCTTTTATGTGAAGATGTTAAAAGTGAGACAAAGGAAATAAAAAGTGCCGAGGATTAGCCATTAAGCCCTTTAGTCCTAGAAAAGTCGTGAATGTTGTTGTCTTAATGCCTTTTACATCAAAGTGCGGCGGCCATTGTGCGACTTGTGTGGGACTGTAAAACTGCAAAGATTAGGGATAAATAAGTACCTATTGACTGGTTGCCTGGAATACTAGTTTATATACCTGGGTAAGCTGATAATGTATTCAAATAGGAATTGTAATGTAACCATACCCGTGTTAGAGGTTTAATTCATATTTCTATTCAGGCCATGTTTGCTCTACATTCTCAGACCCCAAAATGTCGAATACATTTTTTATGCCTACTCACCTTTTGTGCCTGAATAGATACTTTATTATTTTCGTTCGGTCAAGTTGGTGAACCGCCTAAAATCCGTAGCCAACATAATAAAACAAACAAAAAGGTCGAGATCCACAATGGAGCTCATTAAAACGTACAACTCACGGTAATGAAAGCTTCATGTTGTACAATGGGTGCCTGTTCGTTAGCCGATATATTATTAATTTGAACTGGAAGCCCGCCAGGTAACTGCGTGTTTATAATTAAATGATTGATTGCTATCTTTGAAGTCGTATTTGATTTATTTACTTTCATTTAGACGTACATTTTAATAGCGTCAGATTTAAATTGTTTGACGGACAAGTCAATCACATTTCATTTCATTCGAGATTCCATTTTTGCGCGCAGCGGGCTGTAGACACGAAATGCGATTTATATATTTTTTTATTGTCAAACTGAAACAAACGAAAGAGGTAGGTTTATGAAGACTTTATTCTGGAATCTACTCTTCCTTCTTGACTTTAACATATCCTAATTGTTTGTATTAATATTTCCTGTGTTGTTAGAGTCACAAGTCTCCCTTGTAAATGCATAACATAAGCACGAGTCTATTCGAAAGGGTTTTAAGTTTCGAGGGTTAAGGTGAGAACGGGAAGTCTGATTTATTTATGGAAACTTTTTCCCAGAATCTTTCTTTCAAATAAAAACATTGACGAACCATAAATTAAAAAATGTATAAGCTCTCTCAAATTCATAATAAGCTTATGGAATATTTTCATCAAAATATATTTTGTTCCGCCCACTATTTTAATATCGAAATGCCGTTGGCGATAGACGGGAGCCATGATTGTTTTTCCAAATAACGTATCAATATCATAACTGACATCCTTATTCTGGAATGCTCGCAGCATTTTAATTAGAATCCATCACGTTATAAAACGTGAAACTCCTATTAATATGTATATGTACACCTAGGCTTATATTGTATGTAGCTACATCCAATATTTTCCATTATAGTATAGGTATTTGTATGACAAACGGGTACGTAATAATTGCGCATGTAGTTTTTCTGCGCAAGTTTAAAATCAGTCTTAAAATCCAGATTCGGATGTTGAAAAGAAGCCCAGAAAAATAAGTTCAAAATTAGAATTAAAAGGTCCGATAATAGTTATTTGTTATACAAGAGCGCAAAGTTGCTTTTTAACCGCGGGCTCAGTTTTGATGACCGAGCAAGGGAAGGATTCTAAAATTGAAACACGAGCGTAGCGAGTGTTTCAATAATTAGAATCCTGAGCGATAGCGAGGGAATCAAAAGAGCACAAGGTGAAAAATCTTTGCACTCGAGTGCAACACGTAACTTTTCATCCCACCTCATCGAGGAAATTTCTAAACTCAAAAAAGAAAATGGCACGCACGTCACACATGGCAAATTAAAAAGATGTACCTACCTATTAAAATTTATTTATGCAAAAACTCAGTTTTAAAATGTAATGAGGTTTAAAATCAACCTCAAAACAATAAAAAATAATATTTCATCCCACTTCATCGAGGAAATTACTAAATGCAAAAAAAAACAAAATGGCGGGCACATATGGGTATCAAATTAAGAAGAAGTACCTATTAAAGTTCATTTATTTGAAAACTCAGTTTAAAAATGAAGCGAGATTAAAAATCTATGTAAAAACAATAATAGAAAATTACTTAATTAATTGAATAATTATTTTAAGCAGTATTTTATTTGTTTGAAAAGTCTTATCAAGATTGTCACAAATGGAGTATTGCACACGATGTTCTAAATTCAAATCACTTTGCCGCTCTAGAGGATAAAAACGGGTTTTGCGCTCAGATATCAAAGGGTAAAACTACTCTTTCCGAGATGGTGGGATGAAAATAACATATTTTTTTATTACATTAACTGGCACAGGCAACTTACATATACAGCCTACCATCCAACCTCATTATTAATTCTCCTCATTACTCGCGGTAGACCTAGCCTTACAGTCAAGTGCTTGCAACTGGAAAATTGGGACCGAAATGCATTGGAGTGCACTCGCAGCCGAATCCAAATTTCCTCTTTGGAAAATTGCCAGAATTCTGTGGAGCATCTCTCCAACACCTAACAGGGTTCGTTAGATTCGTGACCAACCATTTCATCTTCCACTCGTATTTATATTAATCTTTTAAGTTGTGTAATCTAATCTGTGTTTCGTGGTTTGACAGTTATGGTTTTTACTCTTACGTCTGCATCTTCCGTAGCAAATGTTTATGTAATTCAAAATGTTTCTCATTTGTTAGTAACGTTTTCAACTGTACTTAAAAAAAAATCGCAACCTTTCTGTTTTCGTTTGAAACTGCCACAGATTTAAAAATACCAGCTCCATCTAGTTGCGTTCCATTTCACGATGAACGCTAAACTTTTATCTACAGTTTATGGAATACGCTTTAGCTCAGCAAGTGAACATTCCGTGAAGAGAAACAAGGTGACCTAGAAACAAAATACGAACTCTGATATCTGTTATGAAAGGGGTTGTTTAATCTGCGTATATCGGAATATTTTTTTGCTTAGGTACGTCACTGTAATAATAACTCCTTTTACGAGATTCAGAGACGTGTTTTTAGGAATGTAATATTTTACGTGAGACATCCTTGCTTTTTCAGGATTAAAAAAATATGTAAAACAGACTTGTTTTATGCAGGGTCGGGGTAAAGGCTTATGAACCGTCAGGTTCATTGTAAATTTTACGCGCCTGAACTTTAGAACAGGCCAATTTTTTAATCAAAATGGTGAAGGAATTTCGTGTTGTACTTTCCTTAAAAGTTTTTGATATAGAGAATGTTCAATTTATTTGAATAAAAATATCATCAAAAACAACATGTAAAAGTCTTTCTATCTATACCTGTCAGCCACACATCGTCCGTCCAGCCATTTGGCAATTTGGTTGTGGTTCTGGCTTTCAGTCTACCTAGACGTGATTGCATATCGAGAAAAATATAACAGGCAACCAACAATACCTACCTTTTTTTTAAGTTTTTGGTGCAGTTGACAATTCTGTCAGTCAGTACAAAAAATGCTATTTTCCCTTAAAAACTGACAGCTGTCAACTGCACAAAACATTAGGTTACAAAAGATTCTCATAACCATAGCCACGTGCTTAATTATTACTTCACCGCTCCTGTGTGTAACATAAAATCTTTAATAACTATTTTTATGATGTAACAGGAATATTCTTGCCGATTAAATACAGGAGAGCCACGAGTAGCCATTACTTTTTTTATCGCTCTTCTAACAGCTGACTCAAGATTCGCACAGATTGTAAAGAGCCATGACTCAGCGATGTTGGCAGACTGCAATATCTTCTAGTCTATGGCTTGTTAAATAAACCTCCTTGGGTGAATCTTACGTCAATCATACGAAGGTCAGAGTTTTATAAGAGTTACGAGTTATTCGAGAGTTAGATTTAGTATCGTCTTAAAATAGTGGTGATCAGAATAGTCGAAATGATTTTTGTTTTGAAATCAAAATAAATCATATCTAGTCAGTTTTAAATGTTTGCAAGGTCTTGTGGGAGCAGAGGGTACCTACCTATTACATTGATGAAGTCATGATGTATTGTGTATAGTTCTCTACTTATTTTAAAAGTGTTTAGGGTTTTAATAAACCGAGTTCCTTGCTGGTTATTCTCTTCATAAGACTGAAGCTAGATTCTTAGGAAAGAAAATCACACAATTTTGAGCCGATCTTCACTTGTTTTTACCGCTCTCCGCAAGTCAACACTAAACTAATCCCATTTCCTTATTAGCATATAGACATGACTTTCGCAAAGGAACAGTTTAAGACCAAATTATAGCCAGTTACTAAATTAACTGCCACTAAGTAACCGTAACTGGATCCCGGTTCATCCCACAACGATGTGACTATTGTGAATGCAATTTGAAATGGACGAGACGGCTAAATTGAAAAATGGCTGCCTCTCGCTAAGCCGTTTGGAGATAGTGAACAGAAATAAAAATGTCGACAAAGCGTTGTGGGGCTTTTGAAATTTAATCAATGATGGTTTAAGTAGAAGGATATAACGGTAGTCTGTTTACAGTAATAAAATAAGTAATGACTGTTAAATATTTACGACAGGCTATTCAAATGAGCTATTGGAAATTGAAATTTTCTAGCGGCGTGTGTTTTTGAAAATACCTACTTAAATACTACAAAATAAGTTACCTTTAATCTAATTGAACGTTTGACCTTTCATAAAAGTTCATAAAACCTAACGAACGCATGAAAAATAAATGCATATTTTTTTAATTTCGAATGGAACCTTTCGCAATATCGCCGTACAAAGAGTATCGCTCATCGGGAACGTTCCAAATTCAAATGGGATAGTTGTGGAATTAGCATTCGACGATCGTCTGCGTGGATACGATGTTATTCCAAATTTGAACCGAGCTTCCGCTTAGGTTACTGAATATGGCAGCCGACATACCGCTTGTGAAGTAACCCATGCTTGTTATAAACGTTATGTGGTAACGTAGTTACTTTTTAACTGCACAAAATATTATTTGATTATTTTTTAAACAAACCGAGCAATATATTTCTGGAAATCTACCAACATCTTTTGATACAAGACTTCATTTGACAGAGTATTTTCAAGAGTGTTTCTTTTGACTTTTTTTTGATCTCTTCTCCATTTTGTCGCTAAAACATAAAAGAAATGCTGTCTTTCTTTCTACCACGCAACAATTTGTATCATCATTATCATTTCACACGACCGTTTGTTTGTAAGACAAAGAATGTTCTTGTACAAGCATGAGTATATATAATACATATAATTATCTCATCTCATCAAGGTGTAATCTCACTTTCTACACACGTAAAGCTGTCGGAATAATTTGGTGGGGCTTCAAAGTTTAAATTAGAGATGTGTACCTTGCCTTGTTAATGAAACCTTTTTGAAATTAATGGGTGGTATTAATCCTCTTTCGTATTAAACGCTAAGTCAATAGAGATTTTTTTTTTAGAATGGAGTTAATATTGCTTATGTCGTTAGTATATAAATAAATAAGGATTTGTTGTGATTTGCCTTATTCATTTAATAGTATCCTCAATACTAAGTACTAGGGACTTTACATAATTTAATAATAATGCAATGTCCACAATTGAGACAAACGATGCTTAATTAACTCTCCGTTTCTTTAGATTTTAATCTATAAAAATAAGCCTGTATTGACGCAAAAGTATAAGGAAAATAGACCACGAAAAACAATAACAACGTTAGACAATAGCGTGAGATAACACCAATATTGGTCATATTGTAAAATAACAGGAAATTAACTCAATTCCCTACAAATTGACAGGTGACGATCGGCTTCCCGCCATTCTTATTGGCTGTCAAACGACATGTCACGAAATGGCGCGTAATCGTCAGCGAGCGGAAAACGTTTAAGGCACTGATAGCAGAAACAAAGGCCATTCAAAATCAAACCCTGACTTTACTGTCATAAAGTCAAAGTTCCCCTAACACGATGCCCAATAGTATTCCACGTTCAAATACTGTTAAAAAGACATAGTACGTCAAAAGAGGTGGAAGTTACGCGTAAAGCAAGCTCTTATCGATATTTATGGCGTAATATTTACTTCTCCGGTTTTGAATTACAATGAAGCAGGCAATTGAGCTTTCAAAATACTTCCCACGCTCCTTTGACTTGATATTTATGGGCCAAACAAGAATATTATTAGGAAATGCCTACGATATCCTTAAGAAGTTGGCAGTTTAGGATAACGTGGGTGCTCTCCTATTCAAATGCAAAATTGAGAGCGGAAAATATAAACTTATACGTTGAGTGAAGTTAAACGCTTCGGGGAATATTTTTGAACAAATTCTTTAGAAAGTTTACGTTACTTTTAACATGCTAATCAAACATAACATTCCTTGGAAGCCAAGGATAAATAGCAAGCACGCTGGATATGTTTACTTTGCGCTCAGAAATAGAAATTGTTCAGAGCTTTGATACGCTGAAGTTGTGCGCTAAATTCATAAGGCTAAGCTCTTCCAGTAACGATGATACATTATGTCAGAGGTTTCTGATATAAATTCTTTGAAGAGCTTGGTGGTAATTAAGATTTTCAAAACAAAATGCTAGGGAAGAGTTATTACGCTGTTTCGTTGGGTTTCTTGTCATAAAAGGTAATTAAGGGATTGATTGATTGATTGAAGATTTGTGTGTTTCTATAATATACTCCTTTCTATTAAGATATTTAGAGCAACTTCGTAATTCGAATTTATAACTTAGTCTCCGTTTTCTTTATAAAATAAATGACTAACTAAAGCCCTTTGGATTTTAGATAAATAGACGCGCCCTCACGCGATCTACATATCTGGTCAAATGAAAAAGTGCATATCTTCTTATAGCTTTTATGGAACCCGTTTACAAATCCCATGGCATCCGACCCCATAAAACTCCACCTTCTAATTTTTCTTATAACAAACATTGACCTACCATCAGCTTGAATATTTCAATACCCGTCCATCCTACTAGACATGAACGATATCAGATAACTAGGCCCGGACAACCGGCTCACTAGCCCGCCCGGATAAGCCGGTTACGTCAGAAAGTAGGCCGGACGCGTGCTCTATTTCATTGTATCCATTTTCATTATCATATTAACTAATGGAAACCTTAATTGGATTGGTTTGTTTTTAATTAATAGGGCATGAAGGGTAGATAAAAGTCACGAAGAGGTTTGTAGGGTTGTCCAATAAATTGTGGGGTTGTTGCATGGTTCATAGCATTTTGACAGTCTAGCTGTTGTGGCAAAATAATGGACTAATGCAGACACAAGTGCACTCTCAATTCCATCACTCTCATAGCCCGATGGGACGGCAATCCGACACGGCCGGAGAGAGATCAGACTCAGAACCGACAGCTTCAAGTGCTCACAGAGACACGGAAAAATAATAACTAGCTACATTATAATACTACTGTGTCATTTTCTATGTTTAATAAACAGGAAGAAGTAAAGTTTTTGACTCTGAAAACGTACCTACTAATCATGTTTGTTACAAAGTTGAAAAACAAATGATTACGCTCATTTACTTGCGTACAACAATGACAATAGCGTTAAAACATCTGCCATCGTAATTCCCACACAGTCATGGCTTATCAATGACGTCAAACCATGGTTATATTGTCAAGCGCTACTATAGTGCCAACTAAAGACATTCTTACAAACGGTCGGAACTAAGCCATTTGATACTTCGTTTATTAACTATAATGTTCTTCATTCATTTTCACTGGCGCTCAGTCTCTATAGCCTAGTTCAATCGGCAAAATTATTTGAACTTAACCTCTACTTGATACACTATTACTGGAAAACCGCTGAACCTACAGAGATGCAACTTGGTATGAAGACAGAAGGAAACTCTGAAAAGAAAAAGTAGTATTCTTATCCAGGAGCGAAGAGTAGTTTCCTAATAAAATTACTCAAACCGCAGGACTAAACAAGTCAGCTAAAAGATGATCCTTTGAGAATGCTGTGCGTATGAGTAATGGTAACATGGTGTTTTGCGGTGAGTCGGGATGACTGGGTATGTGAGTCATTCTGTATCCCGATTACAACATGTGGTTAGCTCTTCCAAGATGTATAACACAGTGAATACTTGTATACTGTCTTTGTAATATAAAGTATACCTGTGTGTGTTTGGTACAGTCGCACATGGACTAAAGAACATTTGCTTGCATCTGTTGGATATAAGGAAAAGTATGTTCTAATAGTTATTTTGTAACTAGCTTTTGCCCGCGACTTCGTTCGCGTGGAATAGTGACTTCCGGCAGATTTTTGGTTTGACCAATAGATGGCGCTATATGTCCGGATTAAATTTTTATATTTTTTGTAATAAAAACTATCCTATATCCTTTCTCAAGTTCCATACTATGTCTGTACCAAATTTCACACAAATCGGTTCAGTAGTTTAGGCGTGAAGAAAAGACAGACAGACAGACAGAAAGACAGACAGACAGAGTTACTTTCACATTTATAATATTAGTTAGGATAGTTAGGATTAATAAACCTAAATACAATGTCTCCTTTTCTAAGTATTGAATTTACTGAAAGTAATTGATTGAAATTAGCTGAAATTCCACGCTAATTTCTTCACAATACTTTCGCAGATTACTAAATAAGTTATTGTCTATTGTCCATGTGTGTAAAGGTCATTTTGGGAATAATGGCGTCCACGGCCGATTTCGGCCACGGCGGCTGTTCTCATTTAAGGAGATCAGCCAGCTGCGCGGGACATATTATAGTGCACGAGCATTTGCGCAGACACAGGTGCACTCTCTATTCCTTCACTCTCATAACCCGATGGGATGCGCTTGCGACCACTAGACCAACGAGGCTGTCCAAAAACGAGGCTGTGCTGTGGAATATTGGGAATACATAGTGGATGGCGATGATAAATTCCTTTGTCAAAAAATAATCAACTACATAAATAATATAAAATAACTGCTAAAATTTAATTAAAACTCAAGCTATTCGTCCCATCACAACAAGTCAACTTCGCCCAAATCGGTTCCATAACTTCATAGAGTTATGACTTCCTTACGCCACTTACTTGTAACATCTGTGCGAGTTAGTGCAGAAGGCAGGATATTGCGGATATAATTTAACCGCCACCGTCCGCAGGTAGTCGGATATCCGCAGAATGTTCGGACATATCCGCAAAAGGAAGTGGGATGAATAGATTTTATGTTTTGGGACCTTTAGCAGATATGAAAGGGAAATAAGTTGGAACAAGTTATAGTATAGTTTGAGACTACACCATACATACTTTCTACGGTAGAAAGAGTGATGGAATGTGTGAAAAGAAAGTGCAATTAAAGTCATATTACGTACCTACTCGTAAAACCTACAATATGACATTTTAGAAACACAAATTATCACGAGAAAATGCAGGGCTGTGCAATTAAAACTGGCAGAAAAAAAAAACCAGCGCAAATATCTACATTCGAAAAGAGAACGGCATTTGTTTTTCATACCATGTCCAAACAAACCATCCCCTGCGAATATTCGAAAAAATAGGTCAAATCAATACATTGATGAATGCCAGTAACACAAACATGATACTTTCATGTGAAAAACTAAGCGGGCAACACACTGCAGATTAAAGAGTCGGCCGACAGTTAATCTTGATTCAAATCAAAGTTTTCAGTCGGTCCGGCTAAATACTTGATCCTTATAATGTGCGTACTACCATACATCTTCATACTGACTTATAAGCCTAAACCAACTATCGGCCGACTAAAAGTTTGCAATGTACTCTAACTATTATTTATTCGCAGAATCTGTTCTAGATTCGTTTATTATGAAATAACAAAGCTTACTCATAGTTTTGTTATTGAAATAACAATAACTTCTATGAAAATTCAACAGGTGGTTATTACAAGTCGTAAACTTATTGAGGTTTATTGTACCATTCTATTATCCGTTGCAGGTGTTTGAGGTCTATTTTTGAGTAGCAAATAATTTTACAAAAAATATCTGAGAATAAATAAGAAGAGTCTGGAAGAATTTCTTCCACATGCTGCGCCGACCCCAAATAAAATAATGGGGTTAGGGCAGGAGGATGATGATGATGATCTAAGAGCAAATAATTAATATACAAAAATATTAACGTGGTCGAATTGAGAAAGAGAGTTTTCTTTTTTGAAATCGGTTAATATTTAAAACCAGCTGAAAGCTGGCCAACATGTTGTAAGTAAAGGAACGAAGGTATCGTAGCTATTATTTTGCCCAAAATAGCTCGATATAACTCATTTTACTTTCAATTAGGGACAATACATTCATTATATTGATGTACCTTTAATGTACCGTTCGCGTATTTTAATACACTTACCGTTCAGTAATTTTATCGATGTTTAATCGAATTTTATGTCGTATCCAAACAATATGGTTTCATGTAAGCAATCGATTTAATTCCCTTTTGAAAATGAATGTTATAGGATACCCTCAATTTCCATACGTATAATTTTTCAAATACTTATAATATACCTCTACAATCAATACAGTTAATTTCTTTTTTGCTGTAGGCGGAATAAAATGCAATGTACATTTCGGCCCCCCACAGTGTACTTTCTAAAAACAATGAGCCCCACAAATTCTTTAATTAGCCACCCAGTTGTACTCATAACATCACGCACAATGTATGCCGTGCTATTCTTCATGTATGAATGTATGCATGACTAACATACATTCATACATAATCGCTGGCTGTTCTGAATGACGATAATGTTGACCTCTGACGGGTCGTCAGTCATTTCTTGCGTTACTTTTTGACGTTCTAAAGTGGCGTCTGTTTTTTTGGCTAGCAGTGTCTGCAGTTGATTTGAAGATAAACACATTTGTGTGTCTTTTTTGCAAGTTTATGTGCAACTGCTGGATAAATATGTGCATTTACGGCGAGGCTTTTTTGGTTCCATTTATGGTCCCAAATTACCCGCTATTTATAGACATAAAACTCCCAAAACGACATATAATTTAACAGTACGAAATCTAATCTCAAATCAAACGTTACTTAATACCAACGCAATGTAACCTATTGTTTCAAGCGACATAATGATTGCCACATCTCTATCTGTTGGAATCTCACGGCTATGTCAGTTGCAACAAGGTCGCTAAATAAAAACCCTGATGTGACCTAACCGGTTTTGATACATAGTCCTGGCCTAAGCGCTGACATAACCAGCTTTGCTATAAGTCTGGTGCATCCTGGGAAATTGTTCGCAAAGATTCTTGGAATTTATTGGTCCTTTGTACCCCGTAGCTTTTAGAAGACTCCAGTATCATAATAAGATGTGACTTAAGTTTTTACGGAACGGATTTTGGATATTCTTTCGCAGTTTTAAGAAGCTACACTATCTTCGAGTGTCAAATTAATAATGATATTTGCTTTATCTAATGTCAAAAATTTCAAATGACCTCAACCGCTGAATATTAACAACATAATATCGAATAATATCTTGCAAAGAGCGGTACCTACATATTACTACGGAGCTGAAACGGTACAATTAAGCTTTGAAAGATGCAATATTCCTGAAAGATGAAATGTAACATCGCCAGTCTAGCAAATCCAAACGCTATTTTACCAATATTGCGAACGTAATTTTGTCTAGCTCATGTAATAAAATGCTTAGCAATATATTTGAAAATTCGCGTTTGTATGTGAAATTTAAATATATTGGTCCTTTTAAGCCAAAAGGACCAATTTCTGAGAATTTATAAGTCTTTTGTGCCATCGCAGCTTATTTAGGCCATTAATGAAACAATAGAAAATATGGGCGCTGTAAGCAATTTTAAGGACGGTCCGGAATTCATAATTATGTAAATATTATAGAATTTATAAAACCTGTATTTTGCTAATAATGAATTCTGATTAGTGGAGTTCTGATTCTAAATGAACAGGATATTGTATTAAATTATCCTTTACAAACCAAACGCAGCATACTCATTTGCCAAACCTAACAAAATCATTTTTGGAGGTCCAATAGCTGATTATACTTGCACAAATACTTATTGACACCGGTGTGCGAGGTCGGATTTGGAAGTCGGACAAGGCCAATAGAAATTTGTTTGAAATTCTCATGAATGGCCAAGAATGTCAATGGCCCTCCGACATTATCCCCATTTACGGTGTTGAAAACAAAGCTGAGTTTCGTTTTTCGGCCGTGTGACTGACTTATTTACCAGTAATTGGGATAATAGGATTTAGGGGGTCATTGTGTCGTTCGTGTTTTGTCTTTTTTACGTTGTCTTTTGTTTCTTGTGTGCGGCTATCTATTCTATGAACGGAATCGTGTTCAGCGAATAAATGTATGTTACGTTAATAAGACATCATTGGCGTTTTTAAGATATTGAGGCAGTTCCGTAAGTAATAAAAATAGTCTCCGGATGATCTCGCAATTTCCCTTCTATTACAGAATAGATTTCAATATTTTAACACGCTATAATCCAGAATTAATATTAGTTTCGTAAACCGGGTGTGGTTGATGATACATTCAATTACAATCTCGTCATTATTGATCGAATTGCGTTGTTCGACAAGAACACCTCAACTGCGTATTACGCTCAAGAAGGTCTCATGAATAACAACATAATAAACAAGAATTGACATAGCACAACACCACACGATGACTACACTCAAACCTCTCGAGACGTTTGTATTACCTCAAGGAAATAAAGTGTTATAATGTAAGAGGAATTATTCAAGACGGCGAACACTGACATCATACACAATACGATTACTGTGTCATGGGCAGAAATTACCTAAGTGTTCGAACAGAACTCGTTACTAGATAGCAAAGTGCAACGGTGCATTTGCGCCCTCAATTTCCTACTAAGCGACACCGTGTCACTTCTGCGGAATAAGTTAGGCTCGTGACGTGATTATGTCATGTGTTATTAAGTGGGGCCAAATTACCGTTGATTGTCGTGAGAAGCATGTACGGTAGACTGCACATCAGTGGTAACTGTCATGCACCTTAACTCAATAGTAATAAGTACGGTTTTCCTATAAAACTGTTACCACTGACCTGAAGTTGACTGTACAATATTTTTTCTGGAATTTGATGCCGTCTGGTATTGTGTTGGATGCGGTAGCGAATTGTAAGGAAGACGCATAGAAAATCTTTGCCGTCCTCTAAAGTTACAATAGGAGTTCTGTGTCTATTGATTCTACTTTATGTGTCGTGCGAAACGCTCGTGTGTGTTATTTAATACTTTGCAATATAATCGCAATATGCGAAAGCGCTGTGACACGATATTTTTAATACAAACACATTTATACGGCATCGTTGCATCTTTCTTATGCTGTCATTTATGTAATAGGAGATTCTGATTTATATGTTTGTCTTGTGACGGGCCCTATACAAACTAATTCCAGAAAGTTGCTGTCATCTGCTCCCTTTGTTCCTTTGTTATCTTATCTAAAGCCGAACTCAGGAGCTTTATGGATCTACTTCGGGTCATTATCTCGGCGAAAGGGGTGATGGATTGCGGAAGGAAACATGTAGACGAGTTATTGACGGACACTAACCGATTAGTGGGCACGGCTGCGGATATCCAGCGTAGCGCGTGTCAGATTTTGATACATTTACCTACATGTGAGTACGCCCACCGTTGTTATTGCGACGGATATGGAGTGTGCACATAATGCCTAGCGACAGCGTGCAGATGTGCGCACTTTCACCTCCGCCCTGTTAAAATGTATCGCGTGTGAGCACGACCCGCATAGTGTCGTAATGTCCCTCCGGGGATAGCGGCCGCCGGTAATTTATTTATTACGCAGTTAACGGACTTGATGCATTGTGCTTATTAAGTCGCTCGGCCGGGAACTCGGCTCTTTTTGTAAGGATTTTGAATAGACATTTGGAAACAGTTTCTACGCTCGATCCGGCCTACATTATTGAGGTTTCAGAAGCACGTAGCGACATGGCACGTGCCGCTACGCTTTCGCTACCCGTGTCAGAACTAAGCCAATAATGTTTAAATAAATTATGCGTATAGAAGATATAAAGCTGTCATACGATATAACGCCAAGGAGGCGGGGAGGCGTTGCCGGTCGTCGCCCGGCATCGATCGCGCTGTTTGTAAACATTGCAGCTCGAGCGATCGCGAGACATACGTTGGGGTGTGAAGTGTGGGACTCACCTGTACTATCTGCACGTTGTCCTTGTCGAGCAGGAACTCCATGGACTTGTGCGGGCGCGGAGTGCGCTGGTCCGGCGGCGCCAGGGCCAGCAGCGAGCGCGCGTGTAGCACGGTGCGCTGCGTGTCCACGTCGGTCTCCAGCACGCCGGCCGGCGGCGCGGGCGGCGGGCGCGGCCGCGGCGGCTTGTGCGCCACGCCGCCCGCCACCGGGGGTGCCGCCGCCCGCGACACACCCTCCTCCTTCAGCGGGATACGCACATACTGCGGCCCGGCGGCCGCCCCGCGCGGTCCCTGCCCCGCATCTGCCGCTGTCGCCGGACCGTTCGTAGAGGGTCGTATGTTCGCGCCTGCGCCCCTTGTTTTTTTCTCTTTGCGCCCCGAGAATCGGAAGTTTGCGAATCGCGAGAGGAAGCCGGCGATGCGGCTGCGCGGCGCACGCGCGCCCGCTTCCGTCATGGCGGCAGCGCGCTCTGCGGCCGGCGCGCGCGGCTCCTCGCCTCCCCCCTCCACCACTACCACTTCGGCGTCGTCCGCGTCGTCGCTCGCGGTCGTTTCGCTCTCTGTGGTGCTCGTACTTGTCTCTCGCCAGCTGACTTCTGCCACGACCGGCGAGAACGTCACTCCCTTTGAGCCGGCAGACACGGAGCGCACCGGTGGCGCTGCGTCTGGAGGGGGCGGTGCTACTAGTTGTAGTGAGGCGCGAAGTTCCTCCGGGGTTTCGCGATGTGGAGTAGCACGCGCACGCAATTCTGGTGTTGATCTCACTCTAGCGTCGCACGTTGATCTTAGTGGAGTAGATGTGAACACTGGTTCCCGAATAGGATCGGGGGAAGGCGTCCGCGGCGGGGAGGGGGAGGGGGAGTGGGCATCCATGCGGCGGCGCAGCTCGTCGAGCACGTCGTCCCATGCGCCCCACGAGTCGTGTAGTCGTCTCGCTGTCATAACTGATAGTTCTCGGTCGTAGTTTTCGCTTTCAGCGAGCGCCCGCCGCGCCGTCTCGTCCAGACGACGCGCCGTCGCTTCCATTTCTCTGGCGAAAGCTCGTTCCGACTCGGTGGTAGAGTCACTGCTGGCACTAGGTTCCCGCGCGGGGGATTCGGTAGGTTGTCGCACGACCACCTCCACCGGGGGTGGTGGTGGCGGTACATTTCTAGGCGTTCGCGGGGGAGGCGGCGGGGGCGGCAGGCGCGGGCGCCGCGGGCCGCCCCGGTAGTCGAGCGCGGTGAGGTCGGCCACGCTGACGGTGAGGCTGTCGGACACCTCGAAGGTCTGTCGGAAGCGCGCGCGGTGCGCGGCGTGGCGGCGCGGCTCGGCGCACACGTCGAGCTCGGCGGGGAGCGACAGCGAGCGCGCGGCGCGGGCCGGCCGGCGCTCCGCACTGGGCGACGCGACAAGGCACGGCGCGCTGCCGGCCGCCGCGCGGTGCGCTATTTCGGGAGGCCGGCACGCTGCCGGCGGGGGCGGCCGCCGCGACCGCTCGCTGTAGCCGCTGTCTTCGCTGAGGTTTTCGGCAGATAGGTGGGTCCGTGTAGCCGGCACGCGGGTCGGCGGTGGGGAAGGTGGTGGCGACTCCAGCGAGTCCGGCGAGAGGCTGGGCGAGGCGGGCGCGGCGCAGGACCGCTCCAGCGACTCGAACTGTGCGAGGCTGGAGGAGCGCGAGAGGGAGCCCGAGCTGGCGGGCGAGGTAGCGCGCTCGCGCCGCCTCCGCTTCGCCGGGCACGCCCACTCGCGCTCTGACTCGCTGTCGCACTCCGACCCTGGTGACAGGAGACTCAGTCAGGATCTGAACACGTTGCACCAAAATTATCCCGAATCGCGGCACGTCGCCACGTCCAGACGCTAGACGGCGACAATGACAATGACAGCGAAATTCAAATTACTATTCTTTTTACTAGTTGGACATAGTCCAAGAGATATGTAGGATAACATTCTATGTACTTGCCAAAGCCGGTCTAGACACAATGAAGGACTACACTATATTATGTTTTGCAATGAATGAAATACAGTACAGTATGGAGTCACCCTAATGTTGATTTCTTTATGATACTGCCATCTGCCTTCTAAAGCAAGCAACTGTTGCAACGTTCAGTAATTGGATGGAGTTTGTGGCGCTGTTAAATGGTTCATACTATTGCCCGATAGATGGCGTTAAATGAAGTAGAAAGTAATAAGGTTCGATCAAGATACGAGTAAAAAGTATGGATCAATACCTTGTGTACCCCGCACATGGATGACGGAGTCTGCATCTGAATCTGAGAGCCATGTCGCAGCAGAAGAACGTTCGGAGCGCAAGTCATCGCTCGTTTCCTCGACTATCGTTTCGAGGTATAAAGCGTGAGTGCTGCCATTGTCACCTGTAGAAACAAATAAAAACATGAGTTAAATAAGTTAAACTATCGGTGGAATAGCACAAAACTCGTTCATATAATAAAATTCATTAATGCTACTCGACACTAGATGGCGCTGTACGTAACTTCAGAGCCAATCTCATTTGAAAATGTGATTATGCGATATGCATAAGTAGGTCCCAATTACCTTTTATTGAAATGGCACAATTGTAATTCTATTTACGTCATATTGTATTCCTGATTACAAATGTAACAAACAAATACTCATATAGGTAGAAAAAACGTCAGTGTAAAGTACAGTTGGTATAAAAATATGTAGAGGCTTTTCATGCTCCAATTCGATTCTGTTCTAGTAAAATTGAAATTAGGTATGTTGGATGAAAATCTTATCGGTGAATATAATAAATACATATGCGTTGTTTTTGTATTGGGTACTTATGGTTAGACTTTTCATTCATTTTTCAATATTTATTTTGTGAATTCCTGCTGTAGTCACAACAATAGCTTGTTTCTTTAATAACTTTATGTGACCTAATATTTTTCAGTGTTTTGGTGGCCTACTTACGTCCTTTTTAACATAAACTTAAATAACCGTTATCTGTTTTTTATCCTTTTCTGCTTTGTTTATTCTAGTCTATGAATTAAAAAAAATATCGCGCCCGTTTTTATACAAATGTTGATTGCGAAGTATTTTGACAAAATTAACGCACTTACAGAAACTAACAAAATTATACATTTTGGTATTCCCGTTTGCATGCTTGTCAGAAATTAGTGTTTAGTAACGGCTGACTAAACAATACAAGTATTTAAATTATTCATAGTCTTTCAATCACACTCAGTAACTGAATTCGTTGAAAATTTATTTACATCATTTTTGAATACTGATTTTCGTTTGTAACTGGCTTCCATGACATCTACAGATATTAGTAGAGGCTCTGGTATACACTACTATATTATCTATACTAATATTTTAAAGCTGAAGAGTTTGTTTGTTTGTTTGTTTGAACGCGCTAATCTCAGGAACTACTGGTCCGATTTGAAAATTTCTTTCAGTGTTAGATAGCCCATTTATCGAGGAAGGCTATAGGCTACTTTTTATCCCGGTACGGGAAGTAGTTCCCACGGGATGCGGGTGAAACCGCTGGCAGAAGCTAGTAGGTAATAAAGATAAAAGTTTTGATAGTCTTCTTGACATGAACATCCTCCGAACTCCGAAACTACAGAACCCAGTAGCGGCGTAAGGGGGGGGCGGAGGGGGCGGTCCGCCCCGGGTACCACGTCTCGGGGGGTGCCATCTCGGTCGGCACATATCTGCACGACCAGGATGGCACGGGCAGAAGGGACAAGTCACTGAGGGTGCCATTCTAATCTGCAAAGCCTAGGTTCCACCAGTCACTGCACGCTATTCAAATTTTAAACAACACTACAATAGTGCATGCGCAAGACGTCGAGGCAGCACTGAGAGGGGTGCCAGTCCATTATTGTCACCCCTCTCTTTCTTGTTTATTTTTGTTTTTACCTGATTACTTAAATAAATTCCTCAAAGTTATAAAAAAAAATCCGCTCGCTTCGCTCGCGGTTTTCAACATTTCTGATATATTCTCTGCTCTTTGAGTCCTCAATCTTACAAAAACTTAAAGCACTGAAGTAGCAAAAACAACTGACGCTCTACGCTGCCGTTTTTAAGCTGTTTAGGAGGTGGAGGACTTTTGGTGTCCCAAAACTCAAAAAATTTCGCGCTCGCTGCGCTCGCAGCTTTTTGACTTTCCGCTGGTTTTTTTCAAACTTGTTTGAGTATTTTTGTGTTCCAAGACTCAAAAATTTCGCGCTCGCTGCGCTCGCGCCTTTGACTTAATATTACCGTTTTTCTTTTTTCTTTAGGTATCATTGCTTCCAGAAATCAAAAAATTCGCGCTCGCTACGCTCGCGGCTTCTTCTCTTTGCAGTCGTTTTTTTTCAGACTTGTTTGGGTACATTTGTGTCCCAAAACTAAAAAATTTCGCGCTCGCTGCGCTCGCCACTTTTCCCCTTTACAGCGGTTTTTTTTTTAACTTTATACTGTTCCAAAACTCAAAAATTACGGACTCGCTTCGCTAGCGCTTTATAAGTTTGCAGTGATCTGTCTCCGGTTTCTTTATGTGAAACCTAACAAAAAGCACCATGAATGATTTCTACACGATTTTAAGGTAGATACTTTAATTTACAATTTTAGTCCGTGATTATATATTGTCTTTTTTTTTGAGGGCGCTCAATAGGTAGTCCGCCCCGGGTGCCACCCGATGCTACGCCGCCACTGACAGAACCGATTTGAAAAATTCTTTCACTGTTGGAAAACTACAATTTTCCCGAGTAGCATAGGCTATATATTATCCCGGTAGTTCCCAAGGGTCGCGGGGGAAACCGCGGGAAAACGACCAGTGTTAATATTGATACTTAGTATAGGTATACTTAAGTGTCATGTGTGAGTAAGTATGACTACAATAAAACTTTCTCTAGTTGCCTCATTTGAGTGATGTAACTATTTTGATACAAACAGTTACTATTACTTAGTCATATAATACATAACTGCATGAAAACATGATATTATGATGTAGTGTTTTAGATATTTTGTTATAAGGCTCTAACTAAAATATCTAAACCTTCTCAAATAATTTTATCGTCCCTAAGTGACTTGCCAGTTCATGTTAGTGAAAATGTACGAAGCAAAATGTGGAAGTCATTTGACAAAAACTGTGCATTATTATGTCAGTTTGATAAATTCAGAAAATCTTGGAAATCTCCTGCAAAAAAAAACTGTTAGGTGATGATTTACTTATCCCAGAAATCACAGAAAAAGTTAATAGGTACCATTATATTCTGAGAAAAGCTTATCAACCACCTTTATAACATTAAAGGCTGCTAATAATAATTTAGTATTGAGAATACAGACACTGTAGATTTTTCTTGCCGTTTGTTAAATATAACTATGTATTTTTAGCCAAGCCGTAACTTAACCATCTTCAAAGAGTGTAAATGTGAGTACATAAAACGTACCATTGTATGAACACGAGGTCATAAGCGTTGCCAACTTAGCGCATTCATTTGTTTAGACTTGGCGCCCTGAGGCTAAGAGCTTTGCAAGGAATTAGGTAATGCTTCCGTCTATCAAAATGCATCGTCGTTTTGACAGATACCAAGGATTATTTTTATATTTAATGCGTCTTCCAATTAACCTTTACAAAAAATCTTTACTTGTGATATCATAAAGCTGTAGAATTTGTTTGCTTAACCGCGCTAATCTCAATAACTACGGGTCCGATTCCGAGAAATTCTTTCAGTATTAGGCTATAAGAATATCCCACGGGATGCGGATGAAACCGATAGAAGATAGTTAATTATGTGTAGGACATAGGTACTATATTCATTTATTTTACAAATAATATTGTTTTCAACAGTTATTAAAAAAAAAAACATTTAAAAGTATAAAAATACGTAGGAGCTCTGTAAAGAGAAACCTCCGGATGATACGTGCCGTGTCTAATATCTATTAGTTTATTCGGCTGTCAAAAGTATAATTTCAAAGACTCAGCACTATTTTTTTTCCGTAAAGTGATTAAGAATTATCAGAAAGGTTAGATAATAAAAGCAATCGGGAAAGCCGTCTAGAATCTAGGTAATCTAGCAAATCGAAACAAAAAAACAATTGAAACAGTTAATAGCGTTCTTTAATTGAACGTGTAGCGGCCATTTGCTGCTGATCTTTATTTAAAGCGTTTTTTTTTACTTTCTACAAAGAACTAGCCGTTTTCCTGTGGGAACTACTGCTCGTTCCGGGATAAGAATGTAGCTTTCCAACTGTTAAAGATTTTTTTTTTAATTGGTCTTGTAGTTTTTTAGATTTTCCATTACAAACAAACAAATATACAAGTTATACAAGCTGTTGATTTGCATCCGTGCCATATTCAGGGACGTAAGTAATCATGCTAATGATTCTCGACCCAAATCAACAAAAAAATTGGTACGTAATTGTTTTTTTTATTTTTTTTTTCGGAATTCCGTCAATGTCATCTAGCCGTATTTAAACTTGGCGCGTGTGTTACTGGCCTTAAAACCGTGTTGCGCCCTCACACAAACGCAAACACAAAGCATACGCAACGATCATTCATAATTTTCATTCATCAAATTGGATTACTTTTGAAATACTACGACATTTCAATGACAAAAAAACCAGTGCATATTAGCTATTTCCCGTCTGCTGTAATTCCAATCGATTATTTACGTATTTTATGACCTCCTCCTAAAATATGGCACAAATGCAAATCAACACTTTGTAGAATATAAGTTAGAAAATGGATGTAGAAATAGATTTTATATTGGTTCATTAATTTGTGTCATATAATTTCAGAGGTGTTCAAAAGACCATGATTGTAAAAAGATCTAATATTCAGTTTTAGCATTGAGTTAAGTATTCAAATATTTGTACGACAAAAACTAAAACCTTTGTTTCTTAAACAAAGACCTGTTTTTGTGTGGAGTCCATCTTTTTATGTGAACCTTTTTGTTAAAATAAGACTGAAGTTATCATTTATCAGAATCGTGTACCTACTTATAGTTATCGGCACGGATATTGAGCCCTGACCTTCACCTGCGCAGAAGCGATTTATTGGTTTATTGCCTTATGAGTACAGTGCGCAAAGCGATCCCCACTCTTCCGCCGAGAGCTCAATATCCGTGCCGATAACTATACTAAGTATGAATGAACCTATGTATTTTGTGACTCATCGATCCTTAAGTGTTTATTTAGTAAAATATTTAAGAAACTTTTTAGGAATACATTTATTTAACCGTATGTACACAGTAGATGAGACAAGAAAAAAATTGAATAATCCAGTACAAACGCAATGCTTATTTCTTAAGAAATCTCTTCCACCAGGCCCGTTATGACAGAGTTAGAATAAAAAGAGATGTGGATAGACTGTGTGAAATGAAAATAATAAATATTTAAATAGCATAATTATAATTCTTCTATGTGAGTAGTACGATTTTTTTGTTAAGTTTCAAGATTCAGTTTCAAAACAAAGATTGATTAAGTTATTTTGTCATTGGCTTTGAAAAGCAAAGATAGCAGTTACATGTGTCAATATGTGTTACATGTGTATTTACAAATATCTTATACTTACAAAAAAATGTTATCATTTTGACCATATGCGAACTTTATAATACACTAGCTTCTGCCAGCGGTTTCACCCGCATCCCGTGGGAACTACTTCCCGTGCCGGGATAAAAAGTAGCCTATAGCCTTCCTCAATAAATGGGCTATCTGACACTGAAAGAAATTTTCAAATCGGACCAGTAGTTTCTGAGATTAGCGAGTTCAAACAAACAAACAAACAAACTCTTCAGCTTTATAATATTAGTATAGATAGAACATTACCTTTAAGGTCAAGAACTCAAAAAGAAATAATAATTATAATTGTGTAATAAAAGTTGAGTAACAACATTTACATTACTTTAATTTGTTAACTGATCACACCGTTCTTACAATGTTTATCTGCATAAACATATTTTCGGAAATATTTATTGTTAATTTAGTTCTACTAAAAATACTTAAAACTTGATGTCAAAAATTGACGTTAAACTGCTTTTTACCCTGCTATTGTAACGAAATATCATCATCATCCTCCGAGCCTTTTTCCCAATCATGTTGGGGTCGGCTTCCAGTCTAACCGGATTCAGCTGAGTACCAGTGCTTTACAAGAAGCGACTGCCTATCAGACCTCCTCAACCCAGTTACCCGGGCAACCCGATACCCCTTGGTTAGACTGGTGTCAAACTTACTGGCTTCTGACTACCCGTAACGACTGCCAAGGATGTTCAATGACAGCCGGGACCTACAGCTTAACGTGCCATCTGAAACACAGCCAATGGTGTCTAAGATATACTTAGAAAGTACATACAAACTTAAAGAAGTTGCATTGGTACTTGCCTGACCTGGGATCGAACCCGCGCCCTCATACTTGAGAGGTTGGGCCTTTACCCACTAGGCCACCACGACTTTTTATTGTTACGAAATATATATATTGTTACGAAATATATTTAAGCATTTTATTTATTTTTACTTAGCATTATTAAAAACCCGTACACTTAACGAATGGCCTATTAATGTAATTGCCTTCCGATTAACCCTTATTTAATTCTTTTCAACCCTTCCATAATATTTATTTGTGTAAGTCAGCTTGGGCAGCACATGTCATGCCGAGGTCAATGGCCGGCAGGTGGCGCTCAGCTGACGCGGTCTCACTGACGGAACTGCGCATGCGTGGTCACACACTATAGTGAGTACCTACTATAGATGTTGTTTTGAGGAGTATTAAAAACTAAGTAGTGACTTTTACACTATTTGTTACGTAGTAAGTTATCTGTTTAGGTTTGTTACTTTTATTCCAAGATTTTGTACTTAGAACTTTTTGGCGCGAATTTGTAATTGCATGTATTAAAAAAATATCATCATCATCATCTCAGCCATAGGACGTCCACTGCTGAACATAGGCCTCGCCCTTAGATCTCCACAGATACCTGTTGGAGGCGACTTGCATCCAGCGTCTTCGTCTGTTACCTACGTAAAAAAATATGCCCAAGTTTAATTTGACCTTTCAAAGTATCTTATTTGAAACACCACTAAGAAAGGTTTCAATCATGAAAACTCTGCGAAAGCAACTCAAAAAATATATTTTCCATAATGGCGATTTATGTAATCAATTTATTACAAAATACAATATATATTTTGTAACATAAGACTGTATAACAATAATCTGGAATATTATATTCCATCATACTATACCTACCCAATTTTTTTCCACTCCCACACCGACCCACCAGTTCCCACAACACTACAAAACAAAAGCTTAGGTCACACAGTGTAGGTCAAACGTGTACCAGCGCACCTGACGGACACATGTTATAACGGTCGACCCTAGGGCTCCGATTCTAAACACGTTGTCCGAGAATCCGTATTACTGTACCCGTGAATTGATAGACGTAATCGGCCCGTGAGTTCATTGCTTTATTTGTGCTGATTTCGAATAGCCTTTGAGTTCTAAATACAAAATGGCTGCGGCTGCTTTCGTATTTAGAACATTGATTTCAAATTTGAATTTCGAACTGTGTGGTCATAGAACGATGTATTTTGTTTTTTTTTTTTTTTGTGAAGGCTGTCAGTTTCAAATTCTAATGCGTTCAGGTAAGTCTGAAAAAACTACTTACAACTAAAAAGGCTTCCACTGACCTTAAAAAAACTTTTTGATTATTATTTTCAAGTTCTATAAGTATTTTAGGAGAGCACCTAAAAAGTGTAGGAAATAGTGCAAAATAAAAAGAACCAAAAAATAATAGGTATCAAGTATGAAACTGTTTCAATCAACCCATTTATATACGGATTAAATAATAATTTAAGATTAATAGACATTTATGGCAGATACCAAACAAGAGTGGAACGGATAAGGCCTAGTTACAACGATTAAACCGTAAATATCGTAAAACCGGTTTTCAATCATGTACGGTTTTTATTTGTAATTTCGATTCGTGATTTAGTACGGGCTAAGTTGTAGTAATATTTAGGAAACGTGATTGTACCGAAAATTAAATGAATTTTAGTTCGGAATTTCTTCCCATTTGAATTAGTTTAGGAAATACCTAAAATGAACTAGAGAACTTTGTAGTTTAGATACATGCTATATTTATGTGAAATGAAAAGTTCTCATAGGTATTGCTAGGCTACAAAATTCATGCTGAAAGGGTACTTTGACCTACGATTATTTCAAATAATCTCCATATCCTGCTTTTATCGGTACTGCCTTGTTTCAAATACCTAAAAATAACAATCTGTCTATACATAGGTAGGTATCGTATATGATTATACGGATACGGATATTGAGCCCTGATCTTCACCTACGCAGAAGCGATTTATTGGTTTATTGCCTTATGTGTACAGTGCGCAAAGCGATCCCCACTCTTCCGCCGAGAGCTCAATATCCGTGCCGATAACTATAACTTTACAACAAATTATAAAAAAACAGTCCCGCGCAACTACTGAACATTTCATGGAGTTTTCACTGATAGAAAGATTAATGTGGAAACCTTAAGTATAATAGGTATAAGTACCTACATACATATCCGGTAAAATGGTGGGTCGCTAGTCTAGTATAAAAAGATCTTATCAAGGCTAGACAGTTGTGTCAACAAATCACACGTATTACGGTACCTAATCCTAAGATTAGTAGACGGATATTATTGTTTGTTTATAGATACGTGATAATCGCTTGTCTAGTCACGTTATCAATATCATAGACCATTTATTATTGATTCCTTAGAACCTTTATAATTTATCTATGAATATTGAAGATAATATAATTAATGGTAGATAAACTGAGGATAGGTAAGGCTGTTCAGAATATGTGCGTAAGTAAGTCATTAAGGTGCTATCCATACTTGCCAGTCGCCATGAGATTTTGTCAGTGTGAACTTCAATCAAACTAGCCATAGCTCATTCCATCTTCACCTATAAAATTATATTATACTAGCGACCCGCTCCGGCTTCGCACGGCGTAACAGTATTTCCCCACTATTTGATGTATGTTATTGTACATATAAACCTTCCTCTTGAAACACTCTATCTGATAAAAAAACCGCATGAAAATCGGTTGCGTAGTTTTGAAGATTTAAGCGTACAAAGGGACATAGGGACAGAAAAAGCGACTTTGTTTTATACTATGTAGTGATAGAACAAAGAAGGAAAGCTCTACGTTTACATTGAAAGAATTTGCTGAAGAAATGCTAGAATACTGTAGGAGAATGCTCTTGCTCTAGCTCTAGTTCTTTGCTCATTTGGTCCAAAGGCAGCTCTGGACATCAAAACAACAATTATCATTTAGAAGGCAAAAATGGCACCTAATAAAGGCGGATATCAAAATGATGATTATCTTCCAGGCGCCAATCATCCAATCACATGTCTTTATCAGCAAATCCTTTGATGATTTAGTATAAATATCATCGATATATATGTACTAATAAATATACTTTCTCCGTATTAATCATATTTGCATAAAGATATAAGTACAAGATTGGGATACGATTTATCACCGACTTAAATGACGTCAATACTGATTTCTTTATCTAGATTTAAATATTTATCTTTATCATGTCAATCACGTTGTTATCCGACCGCAGTAGAATCCATTAATACCAATAATAATAGATCTATACCAATTTTTGCATTTGCCAATTAATTATTCAGTATTCTTAAATGGACTTGGGTATAGCCATGGTATAGCTTACCTATGCACCAGAATCTATACTAATATTATAAAGCTGAAGAGTTTGTTTGTCTGTTTGTTTGAACGCGCTAATCTCAGGAACTACTGGTCCGATTCGAAAATTTCTTTCAGTGTTAGATAGCCCATTTATCGAGGAAGGCTATAGGCTACTTTTTATCCCGGTACGGGAAGTAGTTCCCACGGGATGCGGTTGAAACCGCTGGCAGAAGCTAGTAACATAATATGTACAGGCTACTTTTAAGATCATTCGGGAAGAAGTTCAAATTCATATTCTTTATTGCGAACTAAGTTGCATAAAAGGATCTTATAACTAGGTGCGTACTTAGGACTTAGTTGCCCGTTAAGGCATTGCAATTTATTAACATATATATATACATTAACATTATTACTATTACAGAATTAAATTTTAGTGAGATCATACTATATAAATTCTTTGGTGCAACCAGGAGAAACATGTAGTTAAGAGAGTAGGTAAATTCAAAGTAAAAAAAACTTTGAAAAAAAATGATGTATCGATGTAAATAATGGTCACATGTCATAGTGTATCAACTTAGTGCAATCCAACCTTTCTATGGAAATACATAATGAACCTGTGTAATCTTATGAAGAATTATTATCACTCAGGAGGTCATGACTGGCAACACTGGTGGCCGGTTGTCAAAAAAATGTGTCCTTGATTTTATAGAAAAATTAAATAGTTTATGTGCTTTAATTATTGTAAATGGCCTTAGAATCAGTAGATTTAGTGATTATATATAAGGACAAATGTTAGTGAGTTATTTCGTTGCGAGACAACAATAGAAATCCATCGTAAAGAAACGGCTGTCATCCCAACGGACTGATTTGAAAGTGTTCGAGACGAACATAAAACCTGGGGAGTATTTGCTTATTTACTATTTATTAGATATTCTGTCCCCTCATTTAACTATTTTTCTATACGCAGCATATATATTGGTCAGTGGGTCGTCTTAGGGGCGGAGTGACCAAAATGACCAAATCATCTTCAAGCTGCGTCTAAATATGCCCCATAACTTATAAGTTTAAATGTCTATTACTTAACTATATCAGCTGTTTTATGTGGTCATTGTTAGATCATCTCTAAATCCAATGAATGATTCTTATCAACAATTGATTACAAATTCATTCTAGTGATCAAATACTTTAATTTTCAAATGATACATTAGAAAAAAAAAATTTACCCTCAACAACTTTTAATAAGTATTTTATTTTATTTTTTTGGTTTCTAGGTATATAATTTACCTGAATTCTAATCAAACAATACAGAGTACTCTTTTCCTTACAATTAGCTTTAGAATCTTTACTCTGTATTGAGCGTTAAAACATTTCTTCAGTCCTTTGTTTCCAAACTTTACTTTTTAACTTTCTCTTTCTCCCTTCACTTAGCTGTCTCTTCTCACATTCCAGGGTGTCTCAGGGTTAGCTATTCATCATGTTGACCCGTAGAGCTGCATCTTTTGAGGAAAAGTTGAGGGCTACGTTGAAAGAATTGGAAAATAGCAAAAACCTGTGTAAACAGCTGCTACAAGAACGGGATGATAGCGAGGTAGAAGTTAAGGTTATTGTAGACAAGAACACTGAACTTAAGAACCAGTTGGCTGAATTACATATTGAACATATGGATGTACTTGACCAAAATCAACATTTAAATCAACTTGTGTCAAACATGCAAGAGTGCAGTGACACACATGAACTGGCTTTAAAAAGGATCTCTGAGCTGGAATATGAGCTAAGCCGAGCTCACAACACCATCACACAGTTGGAGTCTGCAAAGTCCAGTGAACGGTCTGCGAACACCTGCAGTCTGTACAATGAGCTTGTTGGTAGTGCGTCCGGTTCTCTTAGTAACCTGCCAATGGTAACAATTGACTTGACCAACGATACTTTAGTTCAGAATAAAATTACATGTAATACACATAATAAAATTAAAAAATATTTAAAAATGAGTAGGGTAGTGAAAAAACTTAAGAAAACTTTGAAAAAGTTCACAGTTTTTAAATCAAATAACATCTTAAGAAGGAAAAACATTAATTTAATGAAGGATTTAAATAATTATGAACATGAATTGAACATTTGCAGGACTATATATGACAGTGACATACAACGTTTGCAGGATGAACTCTGTGTTAAAGAAAATTCCATTAGGGATATTTTCCATAGGTACGAAGCTTCACAGCAGGACTTAACAAAGCGTTTGCAGGAGGCCTGTGAGCTGGTGGACTTAGTAATTCATAATGCTGAGAAGTATGACTTGCTTACAAATAAGATCTCTTGTAACTGTTCATGCCTCCCAGCATCTGAGGCCCACTGTTTAACACCCCCACAAGCATCACAGAGTGTGTCATCCCCACAGGAGGCCCAAATTGTCACAACCCTTGCCCCCCAATTAAAAGTATGTTCTGACAAGGCTACAAGTGTGAGCAATAGCAATGTAACATATATCTTTTCAGATAAGTTTGGTCAAGGCATTGGTAGTATTTTCAATCAGTGTTCGCATCATCATGTAATAAATCACTGTGTACCTGGTGCTAGTTTTAGCCACTTAACGCAAAACATTAAGTTGTCTAAGCTCATTCCGGGTTCAACTGTAATATTAATTTATGGGGATAGCTTGGCAGTAAGTAGAAAAGAGTTATTAGATTATGTTAATCTAATAATAAATTTAAATGACATTAAATTCATATTATGTGCTCTGCCATATTCTTATAACTTATCCGTTGATCAAAGTAGGCACATATTTGATTTGAACATGTTCCTTTATAATAGGACTTGTCAACTTGTTAATGCCATTCTTTATTTTGACATAAATGAGTATATTTTTGATTTTAAATTGACAGAGTACTCAATGTATTTACCAGCTAGGTGTAGGAGACATATTGCTAATATTTTAGCATATAGTATACAAACTGACACAGGTACGTCTGATGTATCTTCGGATATTGTTAGTAGTGATACTAACATAATTATTGATACGCCCAGTTGTTTAAACTATTAGGCGCGACAAAGGATGGGCCGCATTTATTAAATGTTGTGCATCAAAATATGCAGGGCTTGTCTGGCAAAGAATTAGAATTAAGTTTATTTTTGGAGAACCATAATGTTCATGTTCTATGTTTAACTGAACATTGGTTAAAAGAACATCAAGTTTCATTTATTAATAATAGTAATTTCACTGTGCAAAGTGCGTTTGTAAGAAAGAATGCTATTCGAGGCGGATCTTTGGTTTTGGTTTCAAATATGTTAAAATGTAAACAACGCCCTGATTTAGATAGTCTTTCTATCGAGCGCACCATTGAGCTGTCTTGCGTGGAACTTGAGCGTTATATTATTGTTTGCGTTTACCGGCCCCCCTTAGGTGACTTTAACAATTTCGAATCAATCATTGAAGATTTACTTAATAAATTAAAATCAAGCACCAAAGGTAAAATTGTATGTGGAGATTTTAATGTAAACATTTTGGAGGATTCTCCTTTATCTATAAGACTATTAAACTTATTTAAGTCTTTTAACTTAGTAAATATATTCTTTGAACCAACCAGAATTACGGCCACTACTTCTACCTGTCTGGATAACATATTTAGTGACACTGAGGCCTCCAACAACTTAGTCATCAACCATCTTACGTCTGACCACTGTGGACAAAAAGTTAGTTTTCCCATGTTAGTTCACACTGAGCCACTTAAAATAGAATGCAGACCCTATTCAGTTAGTCGTTGTGTTAGATTTAAAAGTAATGTTACAAAAAATCTTGAACCTTCTATTCTTGCTAATGACGATCCTAACACCATTTATACATCCCTCTTTGGTGTCATACAGAATGAGTTCAATTCTTCATTTAAGACCAAAACCTTAAATATTAAAGGTACCTCGGCCAAGTTCAACCAATGGGCCACTCCAGGTATTTATATAAGTAGAGCGAGACTATATGAGTTATACGGTATGAAAACTTGTCAATTTGACGATAACTTTGTAAACTATGTTAGACAATATTCCAAAATATTTAAAAAGGTCTGCAATTTTGCAAAATCAAAATTTTTAAGTGATTCTATTAAAAACTCCTCAAATAAAATTAAAACAACCTGGAGAATTATTAATAATGAAACGGGCAAATCAGTGAACCATGAAAATAAGTTAGAAATTCTACTGAACGATAAACTTATTAGTAATGCGGCTGATGTAGCCAAAGCTTTTAATGAGTTCTTTGCGGATATACCTGTAACCACGACTCGCTCCTTAAATTCATCTTCAACTGACGCTGAACAGCTTATGCGTGCTAGTGTGCCTCAATGTAATTCTTTGTTTAGTTTTGAGCACGTTACTCCAATGGATGTAATTAATGTTTTTAAAACTCTTAAATTAAAAAATACGGGTGATTTTTGGGACATTTCCATCAAACTATTAGGTAATATAATTGACATCATTGCTCCTTACCTTGCTATCATATTCAATAAGTGCATTGACACTGGTGTTTTTCCTGACCTCATGAAACACAGTAAAGTCATACCTCTATTTAAATCAGGCAATAAGTCAGACATTAGTAATTTTAGACCTATTTCTATCTTGCCTGCCTTCAGTAAAATTTTTGAAAAGTTAATACTCAAGCAGTTACTAAGATATTTCAATTTAAATAGCCTCCTTCATACAGAACAATATGGCTTTACCAAAGGTCGTTCTACCACAGATGCTGGTGTTGCACTTTTAAAACATATTTATAACGCATGGGAAAATTCTCAAAATGCTATTGGAGTCTTTTGCGACCTTTCCAAAGCTTTTGATTGCGTCCATCATGATACACTTTTACGCAAATTACGCTTTTACGGAGTCCAAAACGGAGCTCTCAGCGTAATAGAATCGTATTTACAACATAGATTGCAATGTGTAGATGTAAATGGTTCTAAATCATCAGGCCTTCCAGTTCAGCTAGGCGTGCCACAAGGCTCTATATTAGGTCCATTCTTATTCTTAGTATACATCAATGATCTGCCTTACCACCTCAATAATATCTGCGACGTTGTATTATTTGCAGATGATACGTCTCTCATTTTCAAAGTTGACAGAAATAGAGATCAATTTGAAGAGGTAAACAGTGCACTCTCATTAGTTACGCACTGGTTTACCACAAACAATTTAGTACTTAATGCTAAAAAAACAAAATGTATTAAGTTCACTTTGCCTAATGTAAAAAACCTAGGTCCTAATGTTATCCTAAACAACGAGGTTCTTCAAACCGTTGCATCTACCGTGTTTCTGGGTATAACAGTAGATACAAAACTTCAATGGGGCTCACATATTTCCAGCCTCGCGGGAAGGCTTAGTTCTGCCGCCTACGCCGTCAGAAAAGTCAGACAGTTCACAGACGTCGACACAGCTCGATTGGTGTATTTCAGTTATTTTCACAGCGTTATGTCCTACGGTATTCTGTTGTGGGGCAAAGCCGCTGATATAGAGAATATATTTATTCTACAAAAACGTGCTATACGTGCGATATACCAATTAGGTACCAGAACTTCCCTTAGAGAGCTGTTTAAAGAAATTGGTATTCTTACTGTGGCATCACAATTCATCTTTGCCAATATACTGTATATTAGACAGAACTTACATTTATATACCAAAAAAAGTGAAGTCCATACCATTAATACAAGAAATAAGCATAAACTGTGTGTACCCTTTCACCGGCTTCATAAAGTACATGGTTCATTTTTGGGTCTAGGTATTCGTTTCTATAATAAACTTCCTCTGTCTATATTAGAACAGCCGTTTAATAAATTCAAAGAACAAATTAAGGCTATTCTTATTCAAAAGGCATATTATACAATTAATGATTATTTGAATGATAAAAATAGTTGGTCGCCATGTTGAACGCAAGACAGCTATATTATATTATAATTGTTTTTTTTTTTTTTTTTTGTAAATGACATCTAAATTTTTACAATCAATTATTATTATTCATTTTTTTTTTTACAATTAATTTTTTTAATTATTGACATTACTTGGTTTTACATTATTGACAGGATACATTTACTGTATTTATTATATTTTATTTTAATCATCTATTTATATTTTTTTACTTTGGATTACAGTAAATAAGGACCACTACTTAGCGATAATTGATCCTGATATTGAGTTGTGTAGCAGTGAGTACGTCATGCTCCCTTAGACGGCACTGCTTGCGGTAGCGTCGGCGGTCGGGTTGCCTCCCTCCCTCAAAAATGTGCGAGGGGGGCGATGGCTGATCCTCGCGTTATGCTCGTGAACGGGTGCTGCTTGTGGTGCCAGGTCGTCTTACTGACTATATAAGTAGTATTATATAATTTTAAACTTTTTTCATATACTTCTTTTTTTTCTGGCTGAGCGGTCCAATTTACTAGATTCATTACTTACCCATGTTGTACATTACATAGGGTTGCAATAGAATATCACATGAAGGTGGGCACTCCCTCGTAAACTATTATAAATAATTGGAGGCTATACAATTATTATTTTTTTCCACATCATATTTATTCAATGCTTGAGTTAGACAAGTTACGTAGGGTGAGTGCTAGCTAGCATGTGGTGGATTTTTATAAATCATTTTTAAATGTAATTTTATTTTATGACAATATTGCGTATTGCATACTGCAATATACTCATTGTACTTTGTTGAAAGGTTCTTTTAACCTACAGACAGACATGTGTTGCTGGGGAGTTTGTTGCGCCACTTCTTCTTCCCAGCAAAAACACATAGGAAGTGGTGAAGGGTGGGCGTTTTGGGGGCTGTCTTATGTGATTTTTTTTTGACGTTCGAAAAGTGCTGTTTTGCAGCCAAGTTTGAATAAATGAGTTTTGATTGATTTGATTGATTGATTGATTGACTTCTGTTCTATCTTCACAATGATATGATATGGAACAGGTTTCGTTGCGCTTCGACGGCACCTTCGCTCAATGATTAGTTCACAGCTCAAACAGGATGTGTGACGATCACTGAACACCCCACAATACATTAAGTAAGTATATTCACTACCAAGCCGTATGTTGGACAAACAATGTTGGCCATAGTCGGACCCAATAATCATGCGGCTTGGCGTTACTGAATCAACCTTTTTGACTGTCCCACTGCACTACAGGCCTCCTCTCATGCAGAAAAGGAATGAGCGTTAATCATCACGCTTGCTAAACGCAGATTTGTACTTTCAGGCTTTTAAGTCTAGGTTTGCTTAAGATTTTTTCCGTGCCCAGTGAAGTGAGTCCCCCCCCCAGCTGGGGAATCCTTTTTCCAGCAGTGGACCATATTTAGGCTGTGAAAACGTAAGTCAACGGTGTCCCGAAAATTAAAACCTTCACACAAGGCAACCACAACTTTCTTCCGTTAAAATCCCGCCAAAGTTATTTTACATTTGTATACCCAACTTCAATGTTTTTCCCAACAATGTTTGGCCAATGTTTGTGAACTCATAGTATGAGCATAATATGGTAAACGTCACGGTTCGTGATTTCCGAAGGGAATCTGCAATGGAGCCGTGTTGAAAGTAAAAAGGTTATACTTAACTACATGTTTATTTGTAAACCGAAACGTTCTTTTTAAGAGCTGTTTAATCATGAGTAAAGTTTACATGCATTTTATAACGGTTAGAAGATTATTATGCAAATATGATTTTCCAACTAAGAATATGGGGTCGGCTTTCAATCTAATCAGATGCAGCAAAGTATTTTACATGGAGCGGCTGCCTACCAGACATCCTCACCCCAGTTACCCAGAGCACTCGATACCCCTTGGTAAGTCTGGTTATGTATTTTCTTGCTTGCAACTGCCGAAGAGGTTCAAAAGTCAGCCGGGACCCACTATTTATCATGAACCCTTACCATTAGAAAATCTCATATTCTTGAATGTACCTTGGATAATTGCGCAAAAGGCGTCGTAATTAGGGTCAGAAGGAATGTAAGCCGTGTCGCTGGCTGCCCACTAATTAGTTCAATGAGCAGCCTCACGTGTGACGGATTACGTTAACGATAAATACCGCGGTTTTTATAGACTTGAATTATATTGGTCTACCTCTAATATTCGCATGGAGAAATTATTGGTTATAACTTATAATTATCGAATGAAATATGGATGACCAGCCGAGTGTTATTTACCCAAATTAAATTAATTAATGAGCTCTTGTACCTGAACAAATGTATAGCTACACTTAGGACAACTAGATTTTTTTACATTGTAGAGGATCTGTGGTGCTTTCGCTCGGTTCAAGAAAGCTTTGGAATTTAATATATGCCTGGCAACGGATTTGTATGTACAGTCAACTTCAGGTCAGTGGTAACAGTTTTATATGAATATCGTACTTATTACTATTGGGTTAAGGTGCATGACAGTTACCACTGATGTGCGGTCTACTGTACAAAAATTAATAAGTAATAGTCTATTTATTTAAACTTTTCTTGAGCATATCGAGATTAAGAACCTAGGAAAAAAAATACTCAGCTATGTTTAGTAAACATTTGTGACCACTGTCCAAACACAAATAATTGTTGGCATACATTACATGAAGTATTTCAATAACGTAGCGTTAAATTAACTATTTTCACATCAGGACCACTTTACTCGTTTATTTGCTGTGAAATTATGTTTGACATTGTAATCTGTTTTTCGTTAGTGTGAACTTACTATACAGCATTTTAAATACGGATATGGAAACAGCAAGTTGTACCAATTTGTATGTGATTTTGGCATTACTACAACTTCCACCCGCGATATTACCTGCATCCCGTGGGAACTTCTTTGGAAAAAGGGTAGCCCTAATTCTTGATAAGTAAATGGGGTTTCTTACAAGAATTTTTCAAATCAGTGAAACAAAATCAGACATTAGAGCTTTCAAACAAACCCTTCAGCTTTATAGCCTTTCTCAGTAAGATTTAAAAACCATATAAAAATCTGATTACATAAACAAACAATAACATAATCTATGCAGATCCCACACGGAAGCATTACCAAGTTATTTATTACTATTACAACATAATGTTTAATGGCTCAATAACGCGTGGATATGGATCAGTCGGATGTCCGCGTATTACGTTCCTGCATAGCTGATCGATCAAAACTGTGAAGAATATACGTAATAGGTACTTCCACCTTTGAGGTAGATAGCAAAGCCCAGGGGGGCCCACCTCGGCTAAAGCCGGGGCTATGGGATCGTTGGAAAGAGTTACCGCGGCCCTGCTACATAAAGGGCTCCAGAAGGAACGTGATGGTTTTTTTTTCAATCTATACTAATATTATAAAGCTGAAGAGTTTGTTTGTTTGAACGCGCTAATCTCAGGAACTACTGGTCCGATTTGAAAATTTCTTTCAGTGTTAGATAGCCCATTTATCGAGGAAGGCTATAGGCTACTTTTTATCCCGGTACGTGAAGTAGTTCCCACGGGATGCGGGTGAAACCGCTGGCAGAAGCTAGTGGTAGATATGTAAAGGTGGGCGCCGACCCCAAATGACTTGGAAACAGGGCAGGAAGAAGATGCAAAGGTGGGTATGGATAGATACCACACAGACTGGTAGGTTAGGCGCCTTCTTTTAGGTCAAATGACGTACGGTGGGCATGAGCGTTTTGCTCAGTTCCGAGTAAATCTGGAAACCTGCCGAAAATGTTTGAATTTACAGAAAATGAACGGGTTCCAAAGAAAGCGTATGAGAGCGGAACCAGTAAGTCCGTTATGACATCTCCGCTCGTGTTCTTCAGTGTAGTTACTTATTTTATACATACACAGTATAAGAAAAGTTTGAGAGAGACAATGATACATTTTCCATTGGAAGTCGCGCTTACTAAGTACGCGTTGTTCTCAATAAACTTTACTAATCTAAAGTTAGCTTTGCTCATGGCAGTAGGTCACTTGCAAAGTACACTGTGTCATTTGTAGTTAACTTCAACACAACAACAGTTGACAAGCAAAGCTAGTCAACTGTTCTTCTAATACCCAGGTAGGGAAAATTTAGAACATACATGGACATTGCAGAAAAGATTAGTTTGGATCAGTAAGTTAGAGTTTAACCAATCGAAAGCAATAGTCCTTTTCGTCATACATACTTTAAAATTCCCATCTTAAAATGTTAAAAATAAGACCAGCGCTGAATTGTTGTTGTCAAGCAGAATCATTGTGTACAAGTGAGTCGAACGCCGTTCAAAAATCCTTTTAGCATTTTTTAAAGAGGAAGTCAAAACATGGTTGTGGTTACTTTATTATAATAACTATGCTTACGAGGAAACGGCTGAGAAAATTGGCACGAGACCAAAGATTATTATAGCTATATACTTCCTAAGCAGGAATAGATTATCATGAGCTTTATAAATCCACTTTTGTTGAAAGATTAAAAAGTCTGTATAAATAAGTAGCTATGTGAAAATTTCAAGTGATAAGATCTCTTGTATTATAAAAACAAAGCAAAAAGTGTTTAAGATCTTTTACATAATTACTTTCCTACATAACAGATGTAAACAACCATAGACATGGACCTACCAATTAAATTGTTTAAAACGGTCTCATAATTTGATACCATAGACAACAACTATCTCAAGCAAAATGGCTGCTCACATCAACACGTTATTTAAAACTCTTCGGTGTGTATCCGAAACATAAGAAATTATGGTGATAGATGCGAAAGTTATGGCGGGTTCCGTAGATAGATTTTAATTATAGCCAACGCTAGAATTGTTTTTGGCCTGTCCTATCATAAAGTATTAAGTTTTATAACATGTTGGTTATTTTGGTTTCATGAGAGATCAAAGCGGAACAAAAGATTTTGATGTGCGTCAGAAATATTTTCAGACAAAAGAGAGACCCATATTGTAAGTGCGTAGCTAAAGAAAAAGGAAATTCCATGGGCATTGCATTTTCAGAAAAATGCTCCGATATTTGGAATGAAAAATTATGTACCTAACACAGATCAACAAAACAAAAACAATCGAATCCCTTATAAATTACAGACGCTAGTTTCTTCAAAACTTCTCATTGAATGTTGTTTTTCATTGAAAAGTAGCTATATTTTTCTTTTATCGTATTCTAAACAAACCAAAGAACCCTAATTTTCCTACCTACTACGTTTGCCAAGAATACTATTACGAAATATCCCTTAACCTACATTATAGACGCGTTCATTTTATTAAAGAGTTTATTGTGAGAGTTTTTATAGCTTCCTTGTTTGAAAGACGATGGAACGCACCTTTTGTTGCAAGAATTCCAAATTTAAAATTTTGAATGCAATTCTGGAATGTTTGTAGGTATTGTAAAGAATGCTGAATCATAGTTTTAATTTGGAAAATTAAGGAATAATGGTGTGTTTTCATTTCTAATTTTGAAAATATATCGTCTTAGTAAAAGCTGCATTGTTAGTAAAATTAATTATAAGAACATAACTTAGTTATTTGAAATTCTCTTGGTTTGTCATAAAATGGTATCACGCCTAATTTTATTCTGAAATGTACCTTGAGGTATAGTTTCTTAGTTCTCCATGCGAAAAAGACGTAATTTCCTTTTTTTTTAGTTTAAACCAGATTATTAGGCCAATGCCTTCAATAGAACAATGTCTACTTAAGTTATCCGCGTAAAAATAAAAACGTAAACTTTCATTAGTCATTCAAGCAGGTGTTGCATTTCATGACATAACCCTCTCAACGCTAGCGGTTAAAACAATGAATGTTTACATAACACAGAACAAATCAATCACTACTGGATGTTGTTAAATTTGAAAATCGAAAGTGAACAATGTCCATAGATAATTGAGTTTTAGACAAGGAGGTCGTGTACTGCTTTTTTTAACACTAAGTATTGTGTAACCATAAATTATTTCTTTCGATTTTGAATTGAGCTTTTATTTTTACAGTGAACTGGACTAATAAATTAGCATGAATAACAGCCATTCTTTGTGTTTAGAAATGCAAGATATGCTTTCTTATAATTTGAGCGCGGCAAAATAAAACCAGTAGTAACCAAATATGCGCCGCACGTGTGCCACACAAGGAGCATAAAAAATCCTTTCAAATCAAGACATAAAAATTCAGCACATGTTAGTACTTTAGCATTGAATTGACGTGCGTTAACACTGAGTGATTGAATAAATTGATGGTTATCAAGCGTTCATTCTTTCGTTCACGAAATCAGTCTGTAGCCAACTGAATGATATAATATCGTCTCAACAGTGCTTATTTTACCGGTCTACGAGCAACCGCTATACGGTCACGGTTGACGGCGGTCTTACGGTTTGCGGTAACCGCGTCAACCCCGACAGCGCAAACGAGCGCAAAAGGTTAATATGGTTTTTTCTCGAGCAACCAGCAGCGTTCGACGGGTTAATGAGCTACCTAGAACAATTGTTTGTTATGAAGTTTATGATCATTAACTAAGCAAGCGACGAGGAAAGTAGGATATTTTTTATTTGTGAGAAAAAATGGTGTGTTGAATTTCATTATTGTGTAAAACTGGGAGGCGTTGTGTGGGCTTGACCGTGACTAGACCACCCACTTTACTTGAATGGTGTAAAATCGTTTAGATACTGACTTCGGACCACGTCTCCGCTTGCAAGCTCTACTAAATAGGGTCCAGATTCCGGAAAAAGAATGTTCTTCTATAACCCAGAGCATAATTAGACTTCTGTGTATATGAATGGAGAAGGAGAGCCAGACCAAAGAAACGATGGGATGGGTTGTCCGAAAGATGACGGGTCACAGAGGGAATTAAACCGCAGAATATATTACCTGAAATAGACCCCTGCGAACAGGACATGAAGAAGATATTTAGACATCTGTCTGTCTACCAGAATTTTGAGTTTTATTAAAACCAATTTAATTCATTTTATTTCCATACTATGTAACAATATGGTTGACATCTTTTTTTTTTTTAACGACGTCAAAAATCATCAAATGATCTCCCTCCCGCTGTGGGTTAGCAGCGGTGAGGGAGTGTCAGATTCTTACTGACTAAAAACCGTCGTGTTCCGTCATAGGCCTTTTATGTACCAAGGCCGCGGTATCTCTTTCGAACAACCCGCAATATGGTTGACATCTTATATAAAGTTTTGCATCTCCCATCATGTGAATCGCATCCAGTCGAATTATATTCACCTTGAATCGATCAGTAAGTCAATCGGGTGCGCAGTCGCAAGTTGTCCGTGAAATACGTCAGCCATTATAATTGTAGCCGTTTCGTGACGCGTTTGATTTTGATCTGAACCGATTCGGGCAATAAATCGTTGAACTATTTATGAAACTGTACCATTGTTGCCGCATACGATAAAATGAATGTGTGAACATGCCTATCTATACTAGTAATACAGAGGAAACATTTTTCTGTTTGTTTATTTGTGCCGTGAAGGCTCTGAAAGTACGGAACTGATTAGAAAATTATTGCACTGTTGCAAGGACTCTTCCCGAATGGCATACATAAATACGATACGAGCGATACGGTACGATATGGTACGATACGGTACGAGCAGTAGTTCCCAAGAAAACCGCGGCAAAACGCCTAGTTATCTACAAGGTGTTGATTTGCATTTGTGCCATACTTCAGGAGGAGGACACAAAATACGTAAATCATCATCATCATCATCATCATCATCTCAGCCATAGGACGTCCACTGCTGAACATAGGCCTCCCCCTTTGATCTCCACAGATACCTGTTGGAAGCGACCTGCATCCAGCGTCGTAAAATACGTAAATAATCGATTGGAATTACAATAGACGGGAAATAGCTAATATGCACTGCTATTTTTGTCATTGTAATGTCGTAGTATTTCAGAAATAATCCAATTTTATGAATGAAATTTATGAATAAATCGTTGCGTATGCTTTGTGTTTGCGTTTGTGTGAGGGCGCAGCACGGTTTTAAGTAGGGCATGCAATACCGGTTTACCGGTTTCGGTTTTACCGGTAAAACCGCCCATTTTCGCGATTTTTAAATTACCGGTAAAAATAATATATAACCGGTAATTTACCGGTTTTTACGTTTTTGTGATAAAATATAGCAATCGTTCATTTAACGTCAAATCTTCATTATGTAGCCTGAACATAAGGTAATATTACAAACATTACATATTGTACGAGTGTTAAAGTTGTTGTTTTTTAGGAAACAAAACTTGTGTGTCTTCTTAACTATCTCTAGGTTAGATACAAATCTTCATTCTCATCTTAATTTATAATATCTAAACAAATTTTATTCATTCGGTTATTCTGATTTTCCTCATAGCTGTCAGCTCATATAAGGTAAAAATGTAGCTTATGCTTATTTTACCTACTCTATAGAATAGAATAGAATAGAATAGAATAGAATAATTTATTGTGACAATAATTTGTTTACAGTAGTGTGTACAGAATCCTCTTTTAGACAAAAACAATATGCCTGTAGTAGAAGACTCTGCCCCTCCCTATTTGCATAGTTTGATAATTAACACAATAAACTAATAAAAATACAAAAAAAATAAAAACTTTAAGGAACAATTTCAAAAAATTAAAAAGAGAACATAATTCTGTGTGTGTGTGTGTGTGTGTGTGTGTGTGTGTGTGTGTGTGTGTGTGTGTGTGGGTGGGTGTGGGTGTGTGTGTGTGGGTGTGTTTGTGTGTGTGTGAGTGTTTGTGTGTGTGTTTGCGTGCGTGCGTGTATGTGTGTGTTTGAACCTGAATGTGTATGTAAGTCATTCAGAGTTATAATAACAATGCTTCAGTGTCTTCATATGTAAGCGTTTTTATCCACTTAACTAGTACATCTTTAAGGTCATGATTATTTTTAGTGTGTATACGAATCTTTTTATTTATTTTATTATATAGCTGAGCTGATCGTTTATTGTACTGTTTACATCCAAATTTGGTTTTAGTTGAAGGTATATGGGCTATGCTGAAGTTCCTTCTTTTCGATGTATTTCCCACAGTAGGAGGCAGAGACATGTGCCTCTTTAAGATGGTTTGTACAATGAACAGTTTTCTGACAGAGAGTACATCACTAATACGATAAAGGTCCGCAGTAGGAAATCTTAAGTTTTTAAAAAGTATTAACTTTAAGAGAGCGCGTTGTGCTCGTTCTAAATTTATCAATTTGGTCTTTGCTGTACCTCCCCAAACCGGAATACAGTATACGAGTACAGATTGTACCAGGGCAAGGTAAATTTGTATGAGTAAATTTCTAGATGGGCCTTTGTTGTTAGCTTTTACGATAGGTGCTACATGCCTAAGGGTTTTGAATATCCAGCTTAACTTCCTAATTCTGGCGGTGACTTGCTCTACGTGGGGGTACCAAGATAGTCTATTGTCAACTATTACACCCAAATACTTATATTCCGTTACTTTGCGAACGCTCGGGCAGTTACAATTATTGCCGTATTCATTATTACACGTATGTATGATTATTTTAAACTCATCAATCGGTTCACTACGTTTGGAGATACTAAAACATATGAAATTGGTTTTAGATGTGTTTAATGTTAGGAGATTGGATTTCAGCCAATCAGCAACACGAGAAAGACCAGTCTCAGCAAGATGTTTGACATCGTGCCAAGAGCTCCCATAGAAGACTAGGGCTGTACTGTATCATCGGCGTAGGAGAAAACCTTAGCATTAGGTATTTTCATGCTGCAAAGGTCATTAATGTATATCAAAAAGAGGGTTGGGCCCAGTACACTTCCCTGGGGAACACCGTATAATACAGTCGCGTCGTCACTGACATACTGCCCAATCTTCACTCTTTGCTTTCTGTTTGAAAGGTAATCCTTTAGAAGGTCAAGAGCTATACCCCGAATTCCAACCTTTTCCAGTTTGTTGGCGAGGATAGAGGTAGAGACGGTATCAAATGCTTTTTTTTAGGTAGGTAAGAAGACCGCCAGGCTTTTTTCTCCATTATCTAAATGTTTTCCTATTAGAGAGGATAAATCACTAACAGCATACTCAGTAGATATATTTCTTCTAAAGCCGTACTACGAATCAGATAATATATTAAATTTATTAAAATAATTTAATAGTCTAGTGTTTATTAATTTTTCAATAATTTTTGATAATGCAGTTAAGACTGATATTGGTCTGTAATTGCTGATATCGCCTCTATCTCCACCCTTGTGAACTGGGGTGATTATGGCTTCTATGACCTTACTGAGCAAGGGCTTTTACTTCATCACCATGCGGACAGCTCTGAAGACGCGGTGGAGCACACAGTCCAGGTGTGCACTGCTTGGGAAGGGCACCGCCGTGTCGTCGTCGAGGCAATAGGCAGCGGCGACCTCTCGCGTCCGGTCCTGGTTCAAGCCATGGTCCTGAGTGAATGGGAAGCCGTCGCCTCCTTCTGCGAAGCAGTCATGCTCGAGAAGGAGATGGCGGAGTGACTGCGAGTTCGCACCTCTCATCCCAGCCGCTGTAGTGGACCAGGAAGATACCACGGGCGCCGAGTGTCGAGAGACGACACCCGGCCACCGTAGGCGTCGGTCTGTGGGCGGTGAGTTCGGGTGGCTCATCGTTCCCTCCGTCTGCATAGACAACAGACCCGTGTTGGCGGTGCGCGTTGTTCCATGCGCAGGGCCAAGGCCTGCCGGGGCTGCAGGATTGTTCGAGAGAGTTACCGCGACCCTGGTCCATAAAATGCCTACGATTTACCATAAAAAAGGGATTTCACTTCAAATTATTTTTTTTTTCACGGTAATTCTTAGCGTGTAGTCGGTAATTTCGGTCCTCTTTCCGTATCTTCTTTTTCCACTTCACTCTATCCAGGACACCTTCCTCTTCGAATTCGTAGATTTTCATGTCATTACGACACTCAACCACCACAGTTTCGGCCTGCCTCTGCGCCTTCGACCGGGTATATCGAGATTGAGTACATAACATTGGCGATGTATTAAAGTGGTCTCCTTTTTACATGGCCGTACCATCGCAGCCGTTTCTCTTGCATTTTGTCGGCGTCATCGCGTACGGATGGTACTGACATGTTTTTTTGTTACGGTCCACGTCGCAAAAAATGTTTACCTTTGTATTTTTATTTAGCTTTTGCTTTTAGACTACCCAGTCTTATTGTTAAAATATCACAAAAAAAATAATACAAAAATTACCGTTTTACCGGTTTACCGGTAAAAATATTTTGATTACCGAATTTTTACCGGTAATTTTTATTTTACCGAAATTGCATGCCCTAGTTTTAAGGCCAGTAACACACGCGCCAAGTTTAAATACGGCTAGATGACATTAACGGATTTCCGAAAAAAAAAAAAAATTACGTACTAATTTTTTTGTTGATTTGGGTCGAGAATCATTAGCATAATTACGTCCTTGAATATGGCACGGATGCAAATCAACGGCTTGTATAAGTAGGTACATCTCTTATGGATGAACTCTTTCTTTCAGTTTTCTCTTTTGATGTAATTGATAGCCAAAGATTATAACAACAATTTGCAATAAACAATTTATTTAATAAACACTAATCGCTAAAAGAGAGATTGTTTCAAATTGAAAATGTCACGTAAATGCAATACATCATGTGATTGATGTTGTTTTAATTTACAACTATTATGATTAATACTGAGCATTTTAACCAACGCAATTTTCACATTATGTACGAAAGGTTTATTGTATCAAATTATTTCATTGAAAGATATAATAACCGGTTATTGAAATATTAACACATAATTTGATAACTGGCTGGAAATTCTTGTTTATTACTTTTTCTTTCGTCATATTTTAAACTCGAGCGTAATAGGGTTAATATTTCAAACTGTCATTAGTTTGATGTCGAAATCTTCGAATGTAAGTATAACAGAATAAAATTGTGAATATTTCAATTAAAAATTATTTGTTTTTATTTTAAGTTTCATGCTTTATTGTTTCTTTTCGTCAGCCTCTCTCATGAAAAAAGAAATGTAATTATTAGGTACTGTATTTGTCACTGTTGCAGAGTTGTTTTGATAATTTAATTTTAATGAAAAAGAAACATTATATTACATAGGTACCTACTCATTAATCAATCATCAAATAAATAGTTACGGTGAAATTAAAAAAAAATCAGTCCGAAGTATTGAGAAGCTCCTCGTTTTTTCCATGTTTTTTTTTTTATTCCAAACCAAAAGAGGTTATAACACCTAGAGTTTTATACCTGGGTAACTAAGAACATGCATTTACCAGTTCCAATTCCCATTTAGGCATAGTGATGTGCAACGTGTAACCCTAATCTGCAGTTACAACACTAGGAAATGCAGAGTTGCGTGCTCGATATGACCTCTCGATAACCTTACCAGTCTCGCAATATTTCAATAATAGTCTAATCATAAATGTTCTACGAAGCTTCGGTTACATCAAATAAGGAACTTTTGACTTCTCGGAACAATACTTAACATTTCGCCGAATAATAAATCAATAAATAGGTATTATTGTAGTGAAATTGCATTTCAAATGTTGAATTATATGTATTGCCAATGATATTTTATTGCTTACATAGAAGTATTAAACGATTTTTTTTGCCGACTTACAATCCGTACGCCATATTTTTTCAATATGCTCCAACTTTTACGCGGGTAATTCGCGTCATAGAAAAAAGTTACAAATGCCTTCCATAGACAACTGCGATATAAAACCTAGACTCTTCAAAGCAATTAAAACACCAGTCAATAAATCAACTGTTAGCAGTTATATTAAATGAGAGTAATTAAGAAGCTGTGTTGTTGCAAGCTATGTTCTCATCAAGTTCCCATACACGGAGTAAGGAAAGATGAGTGGAGATGCCATAATGCAGGTAGGTCAGGCACCTTCTTCTAGGTCAAATTAGTATGGTGGGCATGACTAAAACGATCAGTTGCGTAGTGAACTAACGAGGTTTTCGGGTTCTTTGGGACATCTGTCAATAATTTTTGGTGTTACAGAAAATGGGCGGGTTCCTAAGGAGTAAAAAGGCGGACATAGTAACGTGTCTCATCCCCCGAACATCCGCATTTTGGGGCGTTACTTTCTTAGAAGATAGAACCTCCGCTAGTAATTTTGTTCATCAAGTTCCCATACGATTCGCCATGCCACTTCAGTTTAATGGCGGCCGGGTGTTAACGAGCTTCTTTAACCACTATTTCTTAGTAATAAATTATCTATATGATGTTCAGTAGAGATGTTACTTGAAAGTGTTGTTCTTCGTGTGTGTTGAACAAAGTTGGAATTATGAAATTTTACTTTAACTTAATGAAGTCCTATTAGTTTCCGTAAATGTATGATTTGGGGTCTATAAAAGTTTCCCATTTCGCTACTCATTAGAAAGCGCCTAAGAACACCTTTCATCAACAAGACAATATTATGGCTATAACCACCTTCCTCAAATCGAGAAAACATTTCGAAATGTGCAATTTCATCGATAATGAAAACATTTATCGATCAATCAACGTCATATCGATATACGTCGAAATTCTCCTGCATAAGCAATAATATTACAAAGGAAAATTTCGTAATTAGCCACCATTGACTGCGATCATATTTCGTTAACAAATTGACGAACAAAGGCGTGTTTCTGTTCACATCCGCGTTTGTGGATCACTCAGGAAGTTTGTTCTCGCTACCAATAATATCAATCATAATCTAACAAAGTTGCGTAGGTATGCGTTCCGTTCACAGACGTCTTTGTAGTTGTTGTAGTTATTTTATTGAATCTAATAACTGATTTCATAAAACGTTTTGACCATGAAATTAAATTAATCTTCACGATTCACTAACAATTGACTCAATATGTCACCATGGTCCATCGTTGTCAGATTAATAATTTCAATAAAAAGTTTAATTGTAGTTTTTGTCGCAGTAATCGATATCATTCATCACTCCACTGCAATTAAAGTACATGGAACTCTCTAACAGCCATGACAAAAAAGGCGGTACGATTTGAAAATCGAACGCTAGCCGCAACCAATCAAGGATGACGGTTGCAGCTGCGTTCAGGAATTCGTTGAGAAATCGCCGCGCTTTGAATAATTTATCATTAGAACGTCAACGCGTCTAGCGCTCAGTCAACGGGTTCAATGAGCATTTGTTATGAGTTTATGACTATTGCTTATGAATATTAAGTTGTAACCATCTAAGAACCAGTCATTGGACTCGCTAGCAACTTTTCAAGCTTCCTTTTAAATTAGATGTCAATTTTATTCATAGACTTCAAGATTGCAGTGTTGGATGTGGTAGATGACATAAACAATATCCATAAGGATCATGAAGTTAGTTTTAGTCGTCACGGAACATCGCGCGAGTTAGCGACTCGAAACCAAGTATTAGAGTTCCGCCAGGAGGTGCGGAAGAGTATGGGCTACAGTACTTATGCTCTAAATGTAGTTGCGGACTGCCATTGTATTTTGCGAAGACCCTCATTGTCTCGGACTAAGGGTTACAAAAAGGTTTATTTCATCGTCTTCATCAAAATACAAAACCAAGTCAAATTCCTTATAAAAGTAGTTTAATTTTTACTCTGCTTAAGATAAGACCCGAATTTGGCAACAAGTCGTGGTCTTGAAAACGATGTTCTTATTAGTGGTGCGTCACCAAATTTGACTGGACGACCTTAATGGGATAATCTTGCAGCCGGTTCCTCGGCACGAAATTTTGAACTGCATCGCATCGCATACATAGGTACATATAAATATATAGGTATATTTGGAGTCACAATTTAAAACAGGTCTCAGTTCTGATCCAGAATTTTAGTCAGATGGTCCTTTTAGGCTACAAGCATATATTATTTCAAAGATAGTTGTGTTACTTAAAGCAGCAAGTAAAATACTATTGAAGTATGCTTTTGAATACGTTGTGATTGACTTTTAAATAGTAAGTATTCCTTTCGATTCTTTCAATCCAAAGTCTTTTGCCAGCTCTTTACGCATCTTTGGAACCCTCCCTGAATTATCGATTAATTGCTGATTGATATTATATTAAATTACAATAGCTAGGTGTCCTAATACGTGGTCGTCAAAATTGTGGATCACGAGCGGCTATCTCTTTGTTAATATTCTCAGCATTATTGTCGATATTATATGCAAAACAATCATCTTTAAATTCAAGGTTTAAAAGTACGTGATGATCACAAAGCCGATTCCGTACTCCTTTTGTACTCGAGGTCGAATTATTATCACTTGGAAACCAATATTTAGCTTACAATTATTTGTTAAGGGAATGGGTGTTTGTTCTTGTTATTTGAGTTTATTGTGAAGAATACGAATAAGCAATTTTACTTCTTCTAAGTCTTAAATGATGTTCTTAAGTAGCTCAAGATTTGTGAAGGTTTGTTGTAAATAGTTTCTATATATTTAGTTTCATTGTTTTGCTATAGGTATTTGCTGTATATTTATAAAGCAAGCAGCGGCACCGTCACCGTCACCTACATCTCACACGAACCGAGCTCTACTCAAGGAAAGTTTCGCCATAACTTTTTAACGGTCTAGGTCAACATGCCGACTGGTCCGGTCAGTTCTGTTCTTCATAGTAAACCTTTAAAATTAACATTTCAGTTGATATGGAAAATTAACTCATAGTTTATTTGAATAAGTTTTGCAAAACAGTTTTCACTTTCCCGCCAATCCAATCCCGCCATCTTTCCTAAATGTCATTTTGACATTTGTAGTTTGTACTTCAGGCAAAGACAACATCGTACTCATCCAAGGTACCTATGTAAAAAAAGGAGCTTTCACAAACCGGCAAAAGTATTCCACACAAAACATACAAACAAAGACACGGCCTCAAAGGATGTAGAACCGGTTCCTTATATGTAATGGCAACTGATTCGTGATACCGCTCGGCATCCGAGGAATGCCGACGGGCAATGCTGGCCGCTTTATGATTAGAACGGATAATAACAACACGACTGCATTTTAAGATAACGATTGTGTTTTTGTATAATCGATAAGACTTAGCCATTCGATTTTTTTTATCGATGCTCGCTTTTTATGATTTTGCGTGAGCGGTGTGGAATTTTTGCTGAACCAATAAGGTTTTAAGCCGGAAGTTTTGGATGTAAACTTCAGCATCGCCCATAAACGCGTGTTAAAGGTTAATTAATTACTCAGAAATAATTATGAGTATTATTTTATACAGTATGTATGTGCGTTTGCGTTTCTTTTATATCTAAAAGGAAAAGTTCCTTTAAGTGGTCAGAATAGTACCTACACGGAACGGAGGAAGATAAAATGTCTTACATAGTTCTACTTATTTTGCGCTGGCAACAAACAAATAACAATAAACACATTCGTTACAGACGGACAATCAAATGGCAAAGCACCATACAGTCACGTCGTGTATAGGTCACAGACGATACTTCCTTTATCTATCGGACGCTGCCAGTGAATAATTGTCTTCAATATTATAAAATAAATTAAACTAAGACTTGCCTAATCTCCGCCGGCCAGACATTTATCATCACCAATCACAGCACTTCACATCACTAAAACCCGCGAAAACCTACATCGTATTCGATTTTTGAATTTATTTTTCGAATTATGATTTGGAGACAAAAGACGCGCGTTCCTAGTCATACCTCGCGTTCGACTCATAAAGTAAATGGTTGAACTAAAGTGATGTGAATTGTGAATCACTTTAGTCTATTAATATGCGTAGCGAGTGACCGATGTCAAGAGCAAGGATCGCTGTTTGTATACTAGTGATCCGACGCCCCACACTAATGGTTCTTATGTAAATATTTCGTATGTTATACATATGTCATGTTATGTAAGCTATTTATTATTTAATATACACGCAACACGTGCTTTTTGACAGCAAAAACGTGAGAAATAATTATTTTATTATGTGTTAAAAGAGAAGTATTGATTACATGACTTTGGGAAGCAAGAACTGCTAACCAATTTTGTTACATTGTCATAATACGATATTAGAATATACATATACATGACTAATTGAATGAATTAATTAACAGCTTGCTTGTACTTTTTGTAGAAATGGACTAAGGAAACGATTAGAAGTGAATGTGTAGAATGATTAAGAAAATTGAGTTAACAATTAAGAAATATAATAGGGTATCTACAAATGCACTACAACAGTAGACTTTTTTGATTTGATAAGTTAATTAGAGGGTTCTACTCCAATTTCGAAGCATCGTGAAATTACTAATAAGCCACTCTTACATAGGTAGGTTGTTTTATATTTAAATATACATTATAAAAATAATATTTATTTTAACAATAATGATAAAAAAGAACAGTTATTTGTATCTGGCGCGTAACAGTTACTCCGCGAACGCTTGCAAAATAACCGCAGACACAGATCACGTAGTTACTTCATACCTGTTATTTTGTATCAGTTATTTTGTCATAGCTGTTATTATTGGTACCTAGTAATCACGAGTTGTAATGAACGTAGATTGTTCTCTAATGTTGACCAATCAATTTATGTGAAAAATTAACTTTTGTTACAAATGCAGTTTCTATTGCTTCATTTTGTTACGGAAGTGCCGTAGCATAGAGGGGAAAAAATTGAGAGAAAAATTACATTTATAGTAAATAACACGATAATCAACTAATGAGATAGGCGCATCCCTAACCGAATCCCTTCTTTAATTGAAAAAAAAAACAGTCTTTGCACAGTTTAGCCGTTTTCCCTCGTCCAGTCGGAACTATTGCCCGTACCGGGATAAACCTAGGTATGTTATTTTGGCAGCTTTCCAACAGTGAAATATTTCCTGGAAGCCGGCCCCATCACAATTGGAAAAAGGCTAGGCATGATGATGATGATATTGGTGTTTTATTTTATAATATTACCAAAAGAAATTCAAATATTTCAAATGCGTAAGTACTGTCAATGTGTGTGTGTGTATTTAACATCTTGTAAGACATGTAACATCATCAACAAAAGTGCAATCTCAATAATTTGTGTAATGTCAAGGAGTTCAACGACCCCACTTTCTCCCGCCATACACACTTTCTGAATTAAATGCGGTATTAAACTTAACATTATATGCTTGCTTTTGCTTTAAACAAATAAACATTTATTTAATTGTGTTATTAACAGTCTTTTGTGACGATGAAATGATATGAAAGGAAAAAATAAAAATATTTCGGTTCAACCTGATTTCTTTGCTAAGTAAACTTAAATGTAGTAATTAATAACTACAAATTGGAAACTTCCTAGTGTTTTGCAATAAGTTCCAAGTCTCATTTTCCTGCGTCTATGCGTTAAAATCACCCTAATTTTATAGCTAGTAAAAATTACATAATCAAGGAAAATTTTTTGATTGATTATATTCACTAAACTGATTGTTGAATCCAACCTTATTCATATCGTAACTTCAACAACGTTTCATTCCTGAATTACACTACAAGCCACAAAAAACGACCACAACGTTTTTCACGAAAGTGTAATGCTCAGCGCACATTAGTAATTTGTAACGCATTCATAAGCCAGTGAACGCATCATTAGGCGTGTTTCCTAACTTATCGAATCAATCGATTGGTAAGTTAAGCAACTGAGAATAGAGATTTATTACATTACAAATATCATCAGATATGTACTGTTTTTAAAACAAAAGTAAATTTGTTCTCGTTGGCATTTGAATTGGCGATTTCTTATAAATTGCTTTTTTATGCAATAAAAGATTTTACAAGTAAGAAGTGAGGGGCCCTATTATAAAAGGTTTGTTAAGTAAATAATTCTGCCTATTTAGGTACGAATACAATTTAATTTCAATCTAGCTATGCGTGTGCATTTTCACAGGTGTCCTGACACATTCACAAAACAGAAAATAGTTTCAAACTAAGCAGAGCTTTTAATATAGGCTCTTGACGGCTGATAAAAATTATTCCATCCTATCTCGTACTTCAATTACCAACCATAGAAGCAGGCACAATATTTTTTATAGAAACGAATAACTTGCCCGCCCACACTCAGGATTTAAATGCCAAGCCATAGAAACCACATACAATACTAATATAATACCCACTTAGATCCTTGAACCAACCAGAGACGCCTGTAGTACAAATCTCTGTGCAAAAAGTCACATAATGTCGTAAGCACCAGCAATCAAAAAAAGAAAAGATAAAATTTATTGAAAGTAGGCTGAAAACCAGCACAGAATGTCAAGTGTACAAAAGACACTCCCCAGAAACTTCCACTCTTCACCACTTCCCATGAGTTGGGAAGAAACTCTCAATATAAGCTTGAAATAGAGACACACGCACATTTACATATATAAGCGTAGTACATTTTGGCAGAGGGGAATGTTTGTCCAATTGGTTACATTATCTAAGACCGTATACTATGTATGTATATCTTCTACAAGGCGAACGGTAATATAAACAAAGTTAATTTAATTCTCGGATCTGGTTTTATTACTTCGCGTACCTATACTACTTTCATTCATATCTGTTTGCAGACTTTCAGACAGATATTTTTAGCAAATTGACGATTTAATTTTATGTTCTATTTAGTGGTCTAGTTAAAATTATACTAGTCTACCTGTTAGCTAGCCCGTGGCAAGTATTTTAATATGTAAGCTTCTTCTTCATTTAAATACAGTTGTCGCAAAAAAAAGCAACCACCATTATTAAAAAAAAAAGAATACAATGGAAAAAGTAGCTTTCTTAAAAAAACAACAAAGTACCATAGACAGGATAGATATCCGTTCCGTTGCACGTAACGCAGGACGTTGTGAAATGGAGAAAAATGTGTCAGCCTACTTAGGAGCACGGGCTAGCGGAGCCGAGGGAAAGCTAGCTTATCTTAAAATAACTCACATGCACTCATGTCGATCAGCCGTTTATAGCTCATTGATATGTTTGTTTTAGCACTAGTTAATTATTTTGAAAATTGATCTGAGATATAGTGTTTCAAAGTAGTGGGTGATAAGGAATGAAAGTAAAACATAAGATAACTTGACTTTCATGAGAAATTACAAAAAAAATCTGCTTTCCAATAAAGATATTTTAAACTATAATCGCACGAATTTTAGGCATCCAATAATATAATTCTTTCATCTTCCTGCGCTTCGGTTAGACAAGAAATCTAGAAATGCTATACCTACTGGCTAAATTCGTAAATCAGACAATCGATATTTTGGAGAGTCATCCAAAGCAAAACTTCTAAAATTCAATAAAAAGAAAGTTACTTTTATTTCTATCTAGAAATTCATAGTCCATCAAAAATGCAGTTTCGATATGTTACACCGAATACGTTCTAAGCTGCGCCGACGCACCTGTGCTGCCATAGAAATTACATACATGCATAAAAGTAAAAGTGACTTATAGTTAAATAGTCATTATTGAATTTTTATACTTGTTATAAGTTACTTTTGAAGACCATTTAACTGTGCAAGACTTGTAAAAGTTATCGCTTATAAAAAAAACCAAGCTGACCATCGTTAGGATATCTGATTGAAGATAATTTGTGAACTGCAAACTCTGCTCAGACTTCCAAATACAAAATGCATACCAGCATTATTTAAACATAAGGGTTTGGATGTGCAATGAATAGATTATTCTTAGGGTGCGTCCACATCTGGCGAATGCGCAGCACGCGAGCCGATCGCGAGCAGTCCGCGAGCTGCGCGCGTGCATTTTTGTTCGTGCGCCGCTTCTGCGCCGCTCGCGCGCAGTTCGCGCGCGACCTAAGCGCCGCACGCGATCAGCGCGCAGGCGGCGCGAACCACGCGCGGCGAACGAATGATTATCCCTATGACAGTTCGTTAGTGCTTAACATTGCAGTGACGTCCTGCCACAACAAATCCTTTACAGGCCCATTAAAATTCGAAAAAATCATAATTGTGTACCTACATTTTTAAATTTAAAAAATAATATTAACTAATTATTATTAGTAATATAATAGCTAATGATGCAGCAATTATATTAAAAACACTAGTGTCGTCTGACATCTTCGATAGTACTGAGCCATTAAACGGAACAGTAAGCGCTAGAACTGAGTGCGCGCAGATCGCGCGCTGCTCGCGCGCCGCTCGCGCGCCGCTCGCGCGCTCTATACGAGCCTTGCGTGAGTTGCGCTAAAGAGGCGCACCGAACTATTGCAGTGACTGCACGCGCGCAGCTCGCGGACAGCTCGCGATCGGCTCGCGTGCTGCGCATTCGCGGCGCATTCGCCAGATGTGGACGCACCCTTACTCTTCACGCAAAAATAGCTTAACTTAGATTTAGATTTAAAAAACTCATACGTTATTTTTATCCAGGTACAGGAAGTTCTCAGGACGCGTGCAACAGCTAGTTTTTGATACGGCAGTAAGAACAAGTTCCATAGTTAAGAGACATTCTCTTGCATAATACAGAGAAAATGATGAATATCTCGGATCTACTGGTTGCCATGGGAACAGTCACGCAAACCGCACACAATGCCGGGAGCTTGGGAACTTAGAAACTGTATCTTGCGACTGCGCATCCTATAGTCTTTCAAGTGATAGGTTTATTTTTATGATCGGATTTATGGATTGTACTGTTATTTTTCTTCAGTTATATAATTCAACAGTTGTTAGATTTCCTTTTTAACACGCTTATATTAGTGGAAGTGAAGAAGGAATGCGATTTTTTATTAGTTTTAGTTTCCTGTCCGTTTCTACGCTTCGATGTTTGGTTATATTTATATTCCATGTAATCTTCTTCTTCTTTCGAGTCGATGACATGTCATATATTGAGACTACACTATGTCAGCCCAATATGCCGCCACAGCGAGAGCACGGCCGGATGCGCTCATTAAGTCCTCCCGCGAGCAGGTTTCAGGGCACAGTGGACATGCGATTAGGTGGGACATCGTCTGCACGGCAGCCCCGCACTCGCACCCAAGGTCCGCCCCGCCCGCGAAACCCCACCTGGATCGATTATCTTTGCTCCGGCCTACCTGTGTTCGGAGTCTGTTTAGAGACTGCCAGACTCTTCTCGGGAGATCGTGTCCAGGAGGGAGACTTTCTAAGAGCGGGACAAACGGGGAGGGCAGTAAACTCCTCGATCGCCAAAGATCCCGTCTGGCTCGAGAGGCCTCACCATCGACAGGAGCAACGGTTTTGTAGAAACCCCTGCGGCTTTTAAGCCGTTGTGGCACAGGGGTGTAATAGTGCATGGGGTGTCGTTGGTCTGTTTCGAGTTTGGCTCTCTCGATGCCATGGGGGGATGTAGCAAGCCTTCTCGTAGAGCGTCACCTATGCTCGGGCCCTCCCCGTGAGTAGCGGCATACCCGTATGCCGTGAAACCAATTGCTACACCACGATGACACGTCAGAGAATTCACAACTTTGGCAGTCCACTCTCAAAGTCCGCTCTGCGCGTCATCTCGATCAACATTGAAGGGTTCTCACAGGACAAGGCGGATATACTCTCCGACCTATGCCGAAACACGCAGTGTGACATCTTATGCGTGCAAGAAACCCATCGAGATGCCAACCAGAGCCGACCACACATACTCGGACTGTCGCTTATCGCCGAGATCTGTCACCCGAAGCACGGTCCATGTAATAATGGAAATAAAATCAAATAAAAAAAATGCATGTGCAAAATTCAAGCACAAATACGTAATACATACATATTACTAAAAAGAAGTTCATAAAAACGACGCGACGCTTTTTGGCGAGCTCGTCCTCGCATGTGATGGCTTGACCTGTCAATAAATAGACAGAGTAATATTTTACTGAAAAAAATAAACTATAAAATTCCTTACCGTTTTTAGTTGGCTTCACTAGAATCAATGGCACCGGAGTTTCCATATTGTTACAATGCTCTGCTGCTTTAATACTTCATAGATCTATACTTTTTTTTGCACTTTAGTTTACACACACATTTATTTTGATAATCTTTTGTTTTTTTTTACCGAACTTTTCGTTTCGTTGCATTTATGAAGTCACTGACCTTAAGGGATGCAAGATATTAATGAAAACGTTTTAAGTAAAGATAAACATCTAAGCAAAATCATAATTGTTAGTGCAAACAATTTTTCATGCTTTTTTGTGCGATTTTGTAAAACTTAAGCTCCGCGTGCTCTTAATAAAAAAATGTGAAACTCTTCAAGGTATTTTATAGTGACCTCAAGATTAAAAATTCCTAAGATAGCTTATAACATGTACCAACCTACATAAAATTTAATGAGCGTATCAATACCTAATGATCAAAAACCATTTTATCGGCTGCGTATCTTAATAATTTCATGGTAGGTGAGTCGCCATTTTTACAAACTATTTTCTTCTACATTTCAAAGATTAGATATTTAACCATACCAACTGAAAATTTTCATTTGAACAAAGTTTTTCTTACAAAAAATTATAACAATCGGGTCTCTAGAAGTATGCTATTCATAACGAAAGTCTTATTTTGTAATGCCTTTGAGCAGCCGTTGTCCTGTAGTGACTTATACTACCTTCATTAAAATTTATTTTGATCACAATCCATTGTTTATTTAATAATTTACTCATCAACTTTACAATCGCCATTAATCATAAAAAAAAACAATAATCAAATTCAAAAGAATATTTAAGTATTAAAACTTTTCAAATAAACCTTCGGTTAATAAAAAAAAAATCGCGCAAATAAATTAAGGTCCCCACCCACTGCAACGTAACATGTTATCATACTGTTTGGCACGCGCAAAATATCTCCTAGATTTATAGCTACGCCTACGGCCACATTAATGGTATCTTTGGCCTTTTCGTGTCGAATGGAAATAAAATCAAATCAATGAAGCGTTATGAATACAAGTTTTAGTCTATGAATATATTTTTAGGGTGGCAAAAGGAAATAATAAATTAATTGCGTCTCACCGTGACTAGTAGGCATGACAAACATTATGGTACCGTGAAGAAACCCGTTACCTCTAAGTATATTAAATTATTCTGTTTATTTTTAGCTATTTCCAGAATAATTTTATCCCAAATATAAACACGTTTTCATTTTTTAATGTCAAATAAGGTCAAACTTTGTTTTGAATATTGTGTCACTGCTATAGCTAAGTTATACAATGTTTTAGACGAATGTATTTGACGCCAAGCTTAGCTTGAAAACATATACCATTAAAATGACAATAAGCTTAACTAATATACACAGGAAATCCGTGTAAATAAGCATAGGTATTATTACTATAATAATTTACAATAATTGCATCAGGAACTTAAATGCTTGTATTGCAGTAGTCATATCCATTATATGACTCACTGTATTAGATCTTAATAAAAGCTATCTTACTATACTATTGCTTTGGCTATTTCAGGACAATTATGATGAATACTAGCAGTTTTCTCGCGGTTACACCCGTGTTCCGGGGAAACTTCTTTCCGTACATGGGTAGAATATCGCCTATGTTACTCGGAGATAGTGATGTTTTCCAAAAGTCAAATAATTTTTGAATCAGTTCATTAGTTTTCGAGTGTTTTTTTTTTTTACTTTTTGCATTTTTTGCATTTGTATTTACAAAAATCATTTTAAAAAATTATACCTACCCTAATTTATTTAGACACATACTTATAGATAACAGCAATTTCTAGTGTAAAGTATAATATTTAATCTCAAAGAATATTCCATCTAGTCCTAATTTGTACATAGTTTGTTTAGGAAGACAATCCATGCATTGTTCGCCCACTCATCTAACGTGTGTGTGCGAACTTTCCACGACCGCATGCTAATTCGTTAATTCGAACAATTTCGCGTTTATAGGCCGAGCCGATTCGCAATTTCGAACAAAGGTTCGCCCACGTGTGTTTCTAGCTTTGTAATTAGTCGAAAGTGGGCCGTTTGTACGAGCCTGAACGCACCTTAACTTTACGCTCAGTTGCCGTTGACTATCATAGTAAATTGCTGTAAGTACTCTTTATGTTGATTGATGAATGACAGAAAAAGAATCTTTGATCTTGATCGATTCGACAATCTGTCAAACATATGAGCAATATACTTACAAGCATTTTAAAACATCTGCGACATAACCAAATATATGGTGAAATAACATTTTTAAACTTTTCCTAATTGAATCAAAAATCATCGTTTGTAATTTACTAATTGCGAATCATATTAATAGTTGCAACAACGATGCTATGATACTTACCATCACACTTTGTCATGGAACTGACAAAATGTGTGTATGTATAGTAATCAACATATTGTTGACGTTATTAGGGGGCAGTAAGACAGACATGTCGAAGCGTTCTAGTGTGTGACACGGTTTATGTAAAAGCGACGCTTTCGTTGCGCGGGAGTCTCCCAATAGACTTGATGTGTTTTTGATGTGACAACCATTGTTTCCGTCTTGTGAAACAACTGTGATATCAGATGTACTAGATCATGTACCTACATAATGTGTATGTGCATGTTAATATACTCACGACATTTCATCGTACCGGACTTTTGCTTTTTGTTAAATAAGAGTTATATATAAGATCATGTTATTGAAGTAATGTACCAATACTGTATCTTGTTTATTCCTTGGAATTTGTAGGTTCATGTGTATGTGCTGAACCGGTTTGATCCGATTTGAATTGATTCTGATCCAGATTTTCGTCGACCGGCTTTAGTTGGGTACTTCTTGCCAAAAATTTACGATCTGGTTTAAAACAGCATAGATTTCATGTGAATGGTTATCATAGAAAATAGTGTTTCAAATAATTGATATTAGTAATTTAATGAAAATTCTAATTATTCTTCGTACATAAATTACTGTATATATTCGTACATGAATGATAACTGATGTATGTATGTGCGTGAAAGATAAAAATTTTACTGCTACTAAAATTAAAATAAAATGCGTCTAACCTAACCAGCCATTCACATAACAATTTTGCGAACGTTCACAACGTCCGCACAATGCGTAAGCGCAAAATATCCGTGAAATTAATTGTTCTGCGCACAATTGTTTTTGAGTCGGTCAGTGGTCGAAACGTTGTTGTTCACTCATTGAACGAATAACTGTCAATGGTCTTTCATATTTGTTGATGACTTGTGTGTGTTCCGTATGCTTTTGACGATGAATCGTTTAGTTCATTCATTCGTTCATTGAACTTTGTTGTGTACTCATTTAAATGATCGGCATTGTCATGCCGTTTAATTTCCTTTATATCTTTCTTCTCATAAAGAGCTTTGTTTTGATCTACTGTGTTGCCAAAGCCTGCTGGGGCTGCAGGATTGTTCGAAAGAGTTACCGCGGCCCTGGTACATAAAGGGCTGGAGAAGGGACATGATGGGTTTTAATCAGTAAGAGTCTGACATTCCCTGAGGGAAGGGTCATTAGATGACTTCCAAAAAATAACTGTCTGCCAACTATCTGCCGACAGTTTAGTCTGTAGTGTGCGGGTCTCTAAATCTTATAGGCCCTGAAAATAGCCGCCTGAAAGAATTGATCAGTGAAAGCGCAATGCTTGGCAAACGTGTTGGTTAAAATAATTTGGCAGAGCATCATTTCTTTTACAAACTTTGAACCAGCTTTGCTAATTGTCTTCTGTTTATATGTATATGAAGAAAAGTTATTTACACCGATAGATGTGTTATTTCTTGGAGTGTTAGATATTTCATATTTTAAATGACGAACTGAAATTTCGCTCTAAAATGAATCAAAAATAACTCCTAAACCTTCGCCAGGTCTCAATAATAAAATAAAGGTACCAGCAATAATTAAAGCATAGGTACATGAACCCATTGGTAATCGGTATTCAAATAATCTATAATAATATTATAAAGCTAAAGAGTTTGTTTGTTTGTTTGTTTGTTTGAACGCGCTAATCTCAGGAACTACTGGTCCGATTTGAAAATTTCTTTCAGTGTTAAATAGCCCATTTATCGAGGAAGGCTATAGGCTACTTTTTATCCCGGTACGGGAAGAAGTTCCCACGGGATGCGGGTGACACCGCTGGCATAAGCTAGTTACTCATAATGAAACTAGCATAGTTTCCTTCACTTCATAAATATCCATCTAGCTTTTGACAGGATGTCGGCCATATACCAGGACTTCAGAACGCGACGAAGTATAGTCGGATAGTTAAGAAAATGTCTTACTTCCCGTAATTTCCCGGTTAACTTGGCAATTACATTAATTACTGCTATCTGATGAAACTGGACGATTGCTGGTTAAATCTTGACGTTAATGGTGTTACTGGTTGATTGGTAAAGAAATGATTAACTGCGTCTTAGATTATAAGTTCTGCAATGAAGGAAAATGATGAAAGACTAAAGGTCCTCCAATTTATCATTATTGATAATTTTCCCACATTATCGATTTAAACGATGGATGAATTATGTGAAAGACGATTTGGCTGCAATTGCAAAGAACACCGCTTGTGAGAAAACGTCATACAGAGAAGTATGGAAGAAGAAGACTTGCTTCATCTACCTACTCCAAACTAAATTGCTTATTCTAATTTTGAGTAGAAGGATGTTTACTGTTAACAGCAAGAGAAAGTACCAGAAAATTACTACATACAATATAATTATTTATCTTAAAGTATTGTAAGAGGTGGGACACAAAAGGTCATTACCATCTCTCATACTTACCAAAATTACCAAATGACCAATGGGAGATTAAGAACTTAGCTGAGCAACCTTTAGAACATCGCATTTAAATAATTTAAAATTAATGATAATCTATCAATAGATCAATGTGCCAGTGACACACGATTTTTTTCTCTAAATCCGCTTCCCAGGTCCGGCCATAACAAAAAAGCATCTCATGCATATTAATTGAATTTCGAACGATCTTGTTCGAGTCCACAATCGCAAAGCCTTGAGCTGTCTCCAGTCCACATACTATGAACTTGTCACGATTTCTTACCAGTAATCTATGTACCATTGTACTATATTCTTTGTTCTGCAACCCTGAGAAGGACAGACAGACTTAGTAACGTATTAATTTTCAATAGATGTGTTATCTATTACTTCATTCTTCTTCAGTTATTATCGCCAATGAGAGTGGGGACGTCTTTTGTGATGCTACAATCGTGTGTTTAAAAATGGACTTTATTTTAATGGAGGGAAGGTTACATTTACTTTGCCGTTGATATGTTTTGCGTGCGTAATATTTTCAGCGGCTATTAAAGAATATGTATAGTTTGGATTGTGTTATCGGTCTCGTTATATATTTCAGATTACATTTTAATGGCTAACTCAGCAAAGTTTTTGTTTTATGAAAGCCATGAAACATGACTAGCTTTGTTTTAATATAACTAACGACTACTGAACAAATTACTTACTCTCTATGCGTCAGCAGGTAAAACCGCTAAAAACAATGTCAATTAAATAGGGTCACAATTATAAGTCATTAAACAAAATGTGGGGAATAGAAAAGAATAAAATATTCTTTATTGTAGACCAATAGGAAAAATTAGTGGTCTTATCGCTAAAAAGCAACATACAGACAACCTTTAGATGGAGAAGAGTGGCAGTCTCATGACGTACCTACGTAGTAGTAAGACCGCGGAGATCAACAAGCCTTAAACCAAGTATCACAATGGTCATCTAAGACACTAACTTGCAAATAAATGTACACAACTACATTAAGAGATAAAATCAGTGGCATGTTCACGGCACTGTAATCTGTACAGCCTTATTTTTATCCTCATTGTGGAACATTCATAAGGCTTCTTGCACGTGAAGCATTGATGTCTGCCCTTCACGGTAATGGACTAAGCTTTAACCTATTTTACGCTAAGAGTTACACACTGCAAACTTTTAGTCGGCCGATAGTTTGTTTGGGCTCATAAATCAGTGTGAAGATGAATGGTAGTATGCACATTACAAGCGTTAAGTACTTAGCCAGTATCAGAAGGACTGAAAACTTTGATTAGAATAAAGATTTTCTTTAAAAAAATCCTACCGTTAGGTCAATAAACATGTTTTTTTGCTACTTTATGTGTATATACATATGTATGTAAGTGAGTGTGATTTCCTGAAATTATGGGCAAAAATATTTGCGAATCAGTAGAAAGAAATCTAAAATGAAATATGAAGGATAAAGCGTTTAAATTTATAGATTCAAATTCCAATGGGATGAAGAAAATACGATGCTTTTAGAAGAAGGCTGTTTTCATGATGTAAGAAAATTGTAGATACATGTGTCATTATATCGTGATTTTCAAACCGTGACGGTAACAATACAATTCATAAAGATTTATAAGTAAAGATAACTTACTTTTCAGATATTACTATGATATAATGTATGTGTATAAAAGGCTATACAGATAATGATTGACACGTAACTTGTATTTACATATGTAAGACGGATCATGATTTATATATAAAAAACGGACACAGAAATTATAAAATAGATGAAGTAGAATTTGATTTTATTTTGAAAGTTGCAAATAGCACTAATTTAAATAAAAGATAAGATGAAGAAGCTAATAAGGAAGCAATATAAAAATCTAAGATCCATAACACGATACATACTAATCTAAGAATAATAAAACTCAGGACAGTTGTAAATGAACCAGACAACAATACTTCAAATAACAGTATCTAAAAATAATAAACTTATCTAGGTTGATGTCTATTTATTGATAGTAATGTCATTAAAATAGATCTAACCTTGAATGCTACAATGATACCCAATGAAAACAAATAAAACATGGTTATCATAAGAAACAAGTTTTACGTCATCAGGTCAATGACTTCGGTAGAAATATGAGCAATAGGTAATGAAATAAATAGAGATACAAGTTCAATAGTTGTATTTACTATCGGATTTTTTATTTGATCATCCCGTTCATGTCTTTCTAGCTGATTTGTCGGCCATATAGTGCACAAGCATTTGTGCAGACACAGGTGCATTCTTTATTCTTTTGCTCTCATACACGACCGGAGAGATCAGACGCAGGACCGCCTTTCTAGTGCTCTCCGATGCACAACAGCCATCAGCCCATTACATATTCATCTGCCTACCTTCCTAGAAACTGTGTTGGGGCATAACTACATATAGGCCGATTATACCCAATACTCATATTTTACATGAAGCGACTGCCTCTTGGCAAGACTGGCTGTCTCTGACTGTTGAAGATAATATACTAAAATGACACTCTTTTATAGGCACATGTTGTCAATTTTTTTCAAAAGGAACTTTTTGGTTCATCAATGCAGATGTCTTTCTAGTCGAGCAATTTCTTATAAGTTTGCTATTTCTGAGAAAACGTGAGTTTTTTTGGCGACTCAGCGGGACGCTGTGAGTGGGCTGAATGCGAAACATCTGTTACCTTCTTAGACACGTGACATCGATGAACAGAAGCCTGAAATTCTTAAACGAGAAGAAACCCTCAATCTGCTTTATCAAAACTTTCAAAATTCACAAATTTATTGTAAATCCAAACGTATTGACTTGCCAAATCCCTACCCAAATAAAACATCTGCAGTTTGCTCTTTATTTCGAAAGTCAGTGTTATAATTATTATCAAAGCTACGTTATTATATCTATTACTCTTTGGTAATCATTATCTTCATCATAATGCTTACTTGTTGCTCCATTTGACGTTAGACCTTCACCTGTTAACAAAACAGCATCGTCGGTTCTCACATTCCTAAAATCAAGTGCTACCGTACCTTATACGTGATTCATAAGTTGCGGTATTTTGTACTTTACATTCGGATCTCGTGCTTAGTGACATCCTTTCTCTTGTAATATATAAGCTTTAGATTGAAATACATGCTGTATTGTGTTCAAAGTGGGGTTTTATCCGAATTTGGAATTTGCTAGGCTTGCCTATCAAAAGATCTAGCGATGTAATATTTGATAAACACACTAGAGAGAGTTGACACTTACACTTACATTCAAATTTCAAATACCGGTTATAGAGACGTTTTCTTGAATTTTATAACGGTGCTGAAATACAGGAAATTATATTTCCGTCAATAAACTCATGAATGAAAATATCTCCATGAGATCTTCCTTGTTTGTTTTATCCAGCCATTTCCCATTTGTTGCTATCACGTGAATATTACCCATCTGCTATTTTGCAATCAGCACCAAACTCTTTATTTTTAAATATTCCATCGTGTCTACTTACGTCATAGATAACATCATCATTAACAATATCAAGGCTAGATTAGTCATTTAAGATATCACTTGCACTTACAATAAGGTTATTGTCTGCTGACTTTTCTTTATCCTTATCTTTTTCCTTTCTATTGCTAAAGTTATCTTTGCGAACTGGTCGTGAAATGTTCTTTGCTCTTTCATCCGTGATGTCTATTATCTGCAATATCTTGATGATTTCATCGAACTATTGAGCAAAAGTAACTTCTGAATGAGGCAATAGTTATTTCAATTGATTTTTTCAAGAGTTTACTACGGATGAAGGAAGTTTTTTGTTCTAACTGCATTGAGTTTCATTGCAAAACTACGTTTTCTTTTCAAATATTTGAATATGCCAAGGCTTTCAGTGATTGAAATTATAAAAAAAGCCTAAAAAATAATGGCATTGCTACTGCGGATGGTTGAAATAAAACTGTTCGTAAAATCTAGAGAATATTTTTAGACCCAAATGCTAATACTGGAAGTTTTATACACTGATAAAGAGTAATGCGCTTACATACGGTAGATAAGCGGAAATCTGATAAATATTCCATTGTTAGATTATGAGTGACCACTCGATGTTTTTGGTTCTTCTGTTCCTCTGTTTATGAACAATCTTATTTAAATATCAATGTGTAAACGATATTGTAAAATGGATAATTTGGTATCTCTGTCACATGCAATAGGTATGTAAATTGGTTTGATCTGCATCTGCTCTAGTTTTATCTCATTAATTATTATTTATAAACCACTAACATGTAGCGAGCATTGTTGTTTTGCATGATATTATACTAAAAGCATATTCCACAGCTATCGATTCCAACACACTTGATCAAAACAATCGAGTATCAGTTTAATTGCGTATTGGACCAAAACAATTTTCATTGCAACAATTTGTATCGCATAGCACAATTATTCGTGATTGATGTAATTTACTGGCCTAAATATTTACAATATTGTCACGATAGGTAATTTCTTCACGCAGAAATGTACCTTTGATTCGATTTTTTATGGACGAGTGAATCGATTAATTTTGCAACCGATGAAATTCCGCTTTCGAGTTTTTGGAATCGAGTTGCGTCAACCGTTTTGATTCGAATCATAAATGTGCGTATGTGAGCCAAAGGCAGGTAAAGTCGTGTGATTTTCATTGTGCGTTATAAAATACTCATGGTATTGAATAGTATGTCAAGGGCCACGCTAATATACGCGCAATGGATATGGGTTTCAACAATAAGGCCAAATTATAATTACGTGCAAGTATGAAAATGTATAGTGCATGCACATTTCACGTGAATAACGTACCTATAATTTAGAGGGCGATGAAATGAAATCATCACATGAAATTATTGAAGAAATTACATTATCTTCTTAACTTTGTTTATAATATTATCAGTCAATTATCGATTATCTAAGTCCGATATTATAACTTAATCATGAGATGTCTGCATATGAATAACAAATCATTCTTACGTTCTAAATAATTTTTAAAGTCATTTGTTCACGTCGATACATTTGTACGTACTGTCTGTATATTTAATTTCCTGATGTTTATTAATGAATCTTCAAGTATAATTGACGTACATTTCAAGTACCTACAATACACTCAATCAATACATACACTCAATCAATACATAGGTACATAGTTATTAGAAAAATACACCAATTATTTCCATCGAATAAACACCGATGCGATTAAAATTATGACAAAAGAAAATCTGAATTTCGTCCTCAGACAAGCGTTTGAACAACAACAGCACACACGTAAACACAAACAGATATTTTAATGAGAATACTTATTTATTGGCAATAAAACAACTTCTAGCGCATTCACCTGTCGGCAAAGTATCAACCGACTAAATTGTAAACCAGACTCGTTAGATTTAAATCCTCAGTTCGACAAGCCAATCATATTTGGTTGTGTTATCCCAAATTATCTCGCTGGCGTTCTATCTTACAGCGAGAGACAGCTTCAAGGCCTACTATAATCTTGGCAAAGTTTAACCGAGCGTTAACACTATCCGACAAATAAAAATAATTAAGACAATCTAACGTTTGCTATTCGCCAATATTGACACAAATGTTTGAGCAGCGAACGTAACCCTGGCATTGAAAATATAAACAGAAAAATGTACAACAAGAATTCAAAGAAAATGAATTATTGTTCTATACATTCTTTTAAAGTTCAATTACAATGTTCTACAATTATTGTTTATTGCATTGATAATGGTGTTATCTACGGTCAATACCGAAGTCATAAACCTTCATTAAAATATCATGCGAAGTACACTACAGGAATTGGCAAGTACCAAATAAAGCTTTTAATAGCCAGCGCTATTGCGGCCTACTCTTCTCACACGACCTTACATTCAAGTTCTATCAACACAACTGTAAATAAAGCTATGGCTTTAGCAGATATAAGTGTAGAAATCGAAACAATATAATAATTCACAACGACATTCGCAAAGTTCAGTTAGGTCCGAGAACGCATCCCTGTGGTATCCCTGAGTTCTTAGAAGCGGCTGCGCTGTCCCAAGCATGCGATTCGCCTACGGATAAGAAATGACCTTTAGGGCGGGAGACTGGTCCGACCGCATGCTTCTACACTCGGTCCCATGTGGAATTTATAACGCGACGGGGCCGGCTTGCCGTCATAAAAATTCAACGTAAAATGTTGCTTTATGTTTTAATTGAAATTCTCTTTGTTGCATGACTGTTTCATGTTGCTTGACATCTTATTGTAGGTTTTTGTGTTTCTAGGTTATATTTGAAACGAATTCGTCCTAAAAACAGTGGCGTGGAACATATTTCCGAAGGTATTCGTGGCATGCGCTCAGTGGCATTTTATTGCAATTAAGGTAATGTAAATTTTGATCGGAATTTCTAGTCCCAGGATAAGGTTAATCACCTAATATTTTGCATTACAGACTTCATTTACTTGTGGCAGAACGCAGCTTACCAAATAATTTTGAATGCTATTCTGAATAATGTAGAGTCTAAATTGCTCGTCCATACAGTTGAAGCAATTAACATGGATACTTAATTTCTAGGATTGGAGATCCGAAGTATGGAAATTAAGCTGTCAGCTTATTTATTATTCCTGTCATTAAAGGAGTATTATTTTATCGAATGTTTTGTAACCAATTTCAATGCTGAATACGAATATGAAACTGATACTAGTATGAGGCTGATTTTCAATAAACCATATTTCATATTTCATAAGCCTTCTAATTTAAGTTCTAGGAATTTATTAATGAGTTAAGGCTATATTTTGTAGCAGTGCATTTTAAGTTCTAAGCAGGTTCACTTAGAACAACTTTGGTTGGTATAACTACTAACGTGGGTATTAATAATGGTTCTTGTTAGTTCACAAGGGTTTCTAGATTGCAAGGTTCGGCGCAGTAATTATAAGCTGGCGTAAAAATAATATCTGTAGGTCAAAGTGTTTTAAATTCTTTATAAGCTTTGGTTTAAATCGAATTGAAATGTTAGGAAAATAACTTTTTGCCATTCTTTCATTGTTGATGTTCCCATGATTTTTCTTTCGGCTTAACTACCTCAGAATTATAGGATCTTCACAGTAAATAAGAAATTAGAACATTAAATCAAGCTACGTTTCTACTTTCACGCAAAACTTTTGATTCAGTAGCAGCATCATAATTTTCTTTGGTATTTACTGTAAAAAAGTATTTCACTACTCAACCAACCAAGAGAGTCTTAAATACTCCCGATCAAGTAAAAGAGATATTTCTCGATGTACAAGAAAATGCTATAAAACTGTCTTAGTACCATATTAACTGTGAATAACATGAATAATATTGTGGAAAGTTGAGTGGTGACGTCATGACAATCTCAGTTGTGGGCGATGTTTGAATATCTTATGAGGACATTGACCAAATGGCGAACTTTTTGCCTTTTTTACATGATATAAACATAAAGGATAAACACGTGTAAGATTTTATCGCTTTATTGATTGAGGAATTGGAGTAGGTGTAAAAAATATTAAACAAACAAACATCCGAATTGAGAACCTCCACCTTTTGGGAAGTTGGTTAAAAATAAGCAATCGCTAGACGAAGAAAGATTAATAATTTGACACAGTTCTGTGGATACAATGTAAAATGATGGAATAAATATTGATGATGGACGAAATTTCAACTTCCAAGTCAAGGAGACTTGAATGAGATTCAATCCAAGACAGACAATAAATAAGAACGAAAAGTATAAACTTGAATCAGATTCTTCAAAATACCGCTTCTATCTTATTATAAACGTTTTAAAGAGATTTGCGATATCAACTGAACTGTCTGGAGTTACTCTTACGAAACATCGAAAGTAAAGAAAGATGATATCCCTCCAAGTAATTAAAGAAGCATATAAAACCAATGATTTGTAATAAAACTTCATACATCTTAGTTACTAATTACATACTTTATCTGATTTTCTCTGCATAGAGATTGGAATAAAAATGCGATCTACTATTAAATTGAATGATTGCTATTTCCATAGAAATATTACAAACGCTCTCTCTGGTAGTTTTGATATTTCCGAAAAGAGCATTGTTCTTCGTTGATGCAGTAGCAATGTATTATCGGAAAGTAGGTTAGGTAGGTACCTATATGGGAAAAAGTTTTTATTGTTTTTGTTTATTGGGAAAATATAATCATTTTTATTTTTGCGATGACGCTTTCGGCATGACCAATCTTGGCTATTTAGTTTTAATTGTTTGTTAAAGCCAGTTGGCCTATAGTCTCTTGAGGTGTATACCTATTAATAATTTATGAAAAGAAAGCCATAATTTCCTTAGAAAAAATTGTAACCGGCACCGGTGTAAATGATTTTTAATTTTCTTTTTCTAGTTCATACGAGCGATATCTATTCAGACTTGAATATTAATGTCTCACCATTCACGTTACATTTTACAAATGTTTATTTTATACGACAGTCGACAACTTTCGGTCTAATCCACATTGTTTACTATTTTATTGATCTTTCTTTGTGGTTGTGTGGGAACCACGAAATTTTCACATCGTTTACTTTTTGGTTGCGTCAGGTCAGCAAGAAGACCATTGTTGCTTTAATATGCATCATTATAATTATTAGTTTTGTTAACAATACTTTTAATCTGCAATTAACCCAACAATGGATTACTTAATACAGTTTATTCACGTATGTATTGTTTTTGCGCAACAAAGAGTCGTTTAATTGCACTTTTGCCGACTCAAAACAGCAAAATGGTCATGTAGGTAACTCTGCGACCGACAACATTATTTGTCTAACTGTAACACGGACGTAGAAAAAGTAAACACTTCCTTACTTTGGACAGTGATGTTCAGTTAATTTGTTAGTTAGGAAGAACAAATTTGACATTGTACTTTCTGCATAATGCAAGTGAGTCAACTTGGACACAAAAACGTTGCGTTCAAACGAAGCCATTTTTTGCATCGACCGCCAGTTACTACAACACCGGTCAGTTAACTGACTTAACTAACAACTGTTTTGGTAAAGAATGGGTCAGCAGCAGATCTGATAACGATCCAATTTAATTGAAGGAAACGAGTTGCGAAACCTGCACGGACGTAAACGTGTGTTCTTAAAGTGGTTCTGGCCAGTTAATGACTGAAATGACTTCGTCTGTACAGTTAAAAGTCACAAACAAAGCAATCTGCCAAGCAGTTTAGCAAATCAAACAGCCTGTTTCATCACAACAGAGTCACGATTCTGCCGAACTTAACGACACGACATTCAGATTCCAAGTTTCGAATGCACCTAAAGGTCTAGGCTGCACGGCACTCACCGTTGGTGCCATAATAGTCATCCTTATCCATTAAGTCATGCTGGAAACCATAAGCAGGGAGCCATGCATGGGAGCCCGGCGGCTCGGGCCAATCCGAAATCCGGACCTCCTCCATTTGGACATCAACACAACACTGCACTCCACCAGCTAGTTCACACTGTTAGCACAATCATGCATGGACTACCTCTTCGTTCGTCCATTAGTTGGTCATTTAGGGCGATAACGGTTGGTCGACTCGTGCGGTACACGGCAGGTGTCGTGTCCTTCGGCATACGCGCGCGCGCGGCGGGGAGCGGCGGCTGACTGGCGGCCGGCCGCGGTGGCGCGCGCGCTGCGATCTCTCCGTCTCCGATATCTATTGCTGTAAAAAACGCCAGACGCCATCGCCGCGCCTCAGCTGTGCTTTTGCCTGCTGCCCCTTGAACGGAAACTGAATCGACAAACGCGAAACTAGATTTACGGGCTGGGAACCAGTTGTACGTGCATTGGCTCATTTGGTAACAATTAAGAGGACATTCCTATGTCCAAATAGGAAACTTTGGAACCTGTTCAGACAGATGTCTTGCAGCCTGCTTACCTGTTGTCTTTAAGGTATTTTGGGTGCATGCCAGTGAACAAATTGTATGCGGTTCTAAGATGACTAGATATGTAAATATTTTTATTTCGCGTCATACTGTAGTAGGTTCCGGATACAATGTGGCTTCTGAATCATACCTGTTGTCATACACACGTAGCATAATTTCATAATACCAGTTCAAGATCGTTTTAAAACATGAAACTTCCCAAACGGGGCTTAAAATATTGAATTCTATATAGATGCCAATTTCTGTTCAGAGATGCTATATAGGTAATTCAGATTGTCTTCGACTACCAACTTTTGGGATTTGACTCAACTAAAATATCATTCGACATTGGCACCAATACATCACCAACTTTATCTATTATATCTTCTCAGCTCGACAATGTTATGATTGCCACAATCGATATCATAACTGCTTATGATAACAAAAACTCTCTGAACAATATTCTTTAGATTACAGCAGAGCCATAACATATCAAATCGGTGACCTTTGACCGTTATTCAGGTACGGTATACAGTTACCCAAAACATTCTCACCATTAACTGTACAACTGCCGAAATTTATCGTCAACCAGATCACGATTACCTTACTTACGTGGAATTACAGCACGCCATAGTAAACAGAGAAAGTATGGCGGGACACAGAAAAAGTAGTGCGTGAGTCTACGCCCAAATTAGATTATCTATACTAATATTATAAAGCTGAAGAGTTTGTTTGTTTGTTTGAACGCGCTAATCTCAGGAACTACTGGTCCGATTTGAAAATTTCTTTCAGTGTTAGATAGCCCATTTATCGAGGAAGGCTATAGGCTATTTTTTATCCCGGTACGGGAAGTAGTTCCCACGGGATGCGGGTGAAACCGCTGGCAGAAGCTAGTTGAAAATAATAAAACAAACTTGTCGATCACGTAGGAACGCTTTTACTCGTAATAACAATTTCATACTTCTGATTGACGATTTCAAACGTGAAATATTGTGATCGTTTCTACTGTTTCGTTTGTTTTGTAATATTCAACATTTTCATGGATATTATCTACATCGCTTGGTAAAGTACTATCATCTCAATTTCGACGATTGAAATGTTCACTATTTACATTTATTGCTTCATTTACAACAATAAAAGATTTCTCTTTCCTTAACGTACCTAGCATAGCAAAGATTGAAAGTTTAACAAAAGATATCTGCAGTGCTTCCTCCGTTCTATGCAATTGAACGTTTCTTCAAGCCTTTTAGAAATTCATTCACATACATTATAATTCCCGATTGGACGCGTCGTCATTAGATAGACATTAAATGATTCTACAATCAAGTTGTGCGATTATAAAAACAGCATTTCCATTGTAAAAGTTAATGTAAAAATAATGCGCTGTAGAGGTTTCTTGTCTATGCGTTCTGTTGTCGCTGCTAACGGATCTTGAGCGATAAACTTACTGCTTTTAACCTTTCTGAATAGTTCATGGTTCCATTTTTTCGCTTCGGTATTTAGATTCTTCGTTCTGATATCAATTCTTAGTGAGATCGCTGTGATTATAAAGCCACGTGCTCTATTTTTATTTCAATGTAATTAAGATCATTAGCAAGGACACGTGATTCAAATTGAGCTCAAAATAGGTGTCGTAAATAGTGAGCATGTCTTCAAAGGTATCAATGATTGAAGAGTGTGAGTAAAAGATGAAATGAGCCAAACTGCAGGTGCGTCAGCTCCTAACAGAAATATTAAAGGTTACTAGGACACGAATGATAAATATCATAATTTGAGCAGTGTCATATGATGTAACTCGTAAATAGATATCTGCTATTATAAGAATTGTAAATACATTTTAGATCACCTAAATATGAACGATGTCACTAAAATAAAGCATAGTAATTAGCCTTACAAAATGTTCGATAGATGTTTCCACCTCTGAATTAATTATGCTGAATCTTATAGACACATAATTAGATCCTCATACTACAGAATCTATTTTTATTTTGCGTAACATTAACAGCTCCTTAAATTCATAGTGAAAAATGATGTAAGAATATAAACAGCTTTCTGGCTGTTGGCCAGTATTATAATTTATTGTTCTAGTTTTAGGGACTTCATCTCAATATCTGTATCATCATAAATCGCATTTTCTTCCAATATTCCATCAATTTGTGAATTTGGATCAGGTATTTCGAAATTCCTTTCAAATCTGTCAGTAAATCTGGCACTGAATCTTTGCTCATGCTTTATTTATCTTCTGTATGAAATATCTTTTGTGTTTGAGTGAACTGTTTACGTTTTATTTGGGACTGTTGAAATAGAGTGTCAGTGTATGATTGATCGCGGGGAACATTTTCGCGAAACTATTATTTGCTGCAATCTCAAGCCAATGACGTTCAAATAGAACGTCATCTAGTTTATCTGTTCCAAACAGTTGTTTATATGATTTATTTGTAGGATTGTGTATTTGTTCTGTGACCTTTACTGTACAAATTTGCTTTCATCGTTGTTATTTCAGCAAACTTCATCAGATCTTTTGCGAAACACAGCATCCAGAAACTCGAGGTATATAGGGGTCGAAAGGAATATATGACGGACGTTGATCATTACACACTACAGTAGAAAGTTACTAACAGATAGATGATGATACACAAACCACAACTTGAGTAGTAAATCATTGGAAAGACCACTCTATAAAAATGAAACAAATTATATTTCGGAAGCAATATCGGAAAGAACCTAGCTAACAATGATGCATTCCAACACAGCCGCTTTTGGCCTGATGCCAGTCGAACCCGCAAGGAATTTTGTGGTATGTTTTGAAGAGATCTTAGGCCATTCAACAGAATGCTATTCCAGGGATTTGTGTAGGCTTACGCTACATGCTTACGTTAGCACCTTAACGGTAACTTGAATCGAAGCTGTTAACTTCATTGCTGCAGCCAAAATGATCTTTCGATTTTAGGAGATTAAGAAGTGATCAGGCTCTTAAAAGACTTGATTAAAGAGTATTAGTTTTTTTTTTGTCTTCAGAGCAGTAAGTTTAGTGTTTTTTTAACAAATTATCGAAGTGTCTCCGCTTTATTTTACTAAGGATTTATAACTCTAATTTGGATGCACATTGACATCAAAATTCGTCTGTAGCTCTTTCTTTATTAAGCGGTGCCTAGACTTTATTTCTTTCTCTAACATATTGCAAAAAAGCATTTCTTCATTCTTCTCTTTCAGAATGATAATTCCTCTCAAGCCTAATCGAGGATCTTCCCCCAACTTGACTTGTAAGATGCAACCACCTCTTAAATATTTCACATCACAATGCTCCTTTTATTCGTCGTCATCTCGACTGCATTATTGCAGAATATGCAATGTTACCTCACAATTCGCTGAAACAGTGTTAACCGCGTTAAGGAAATTGCTTTGTCAATTAAGTCTTATTTTATAACATTGTGTTGTGTTGAAATATATTGCATTTGTAATAGGTAATCTTTGAAATGTTTGTTAGATGTTTTTCTTTTCTTCTTGAATTTTATTTGTATTCAAACTTATTTCTGTATGTTTATTATTCTAATTAATTAGTTTTTTTCCTATGCTGCAGAAGTTTCGGCTTAAGTTTTATGGTCGGCCGCCTTAAGTCTTAAGAGTATGGAAGAAGAAAACATGCTGCGCCGACCCCAAATAAAATTGGGATAAGGGCAGGAGGATGATGATAGTTTTTTTTTTCTATGTCATACATAGTCAATAAATGAATATAGAGAAAAGTATAACATATGCATATTTGCACGGTTTTGAACAAGTGACACTGTCTAGGATATTCTGTAACTCTTCTTCTTATTCCTCCTGCCCTGTTCCCAATTTTATTTGGGGTCGGCGCAATATGTCATCCTCTTCCATTTTCCCCTCTCATTCGTCATACTGACACTCACTCCTTTCCTATTCATGTCATCTTTCAGGCAATCCATCCATCTTTTCTTAGGTCTTCCTCTTCCTCTGCATCCATCTACATTCATACTTAGCACACACTTTGTTGCATGCATATCATCCCTCCTCACTACATGCCCATACCATAGGATATTCTGTAACTATTGGAACTAAAATGTGCTTTATGCTTTGTGCTTTATGCCACGGATCAATCTATTCAATGGTGTAGGTACCTGTATTGTAAACGTCGCTTCTCGTTTGCGGTATCTAACATTATTAGCTATAGATTAAGGCATTGTTCTCGTGGAAACCTGCATAAACGGCATAAACCCACAAATGTGCTGCATTACCGGTAAAGCCTAGAAACGCTGCGGTCGCGAATCACGCGGGAAAGTCAAGCATACGTATTCTGGATTGGATAATGCTGTTAGTATTTGTAAGACGATTCACACATGGTGCTCCACTGTGGAAGTTGAGGGATTTGTGTCAAAGGGTTGAACGGATTTCATAGAAGCTAGAACCACCTTTAAAGTCTGCTTAATACCTACCGTGGTGGAGTGCGTGTAGATTAATTACCTTAAGTATCTCATGTGACCAGATACTTTTGAGTGTCACTAAAATCTTAGATAAAACCCAAATTCAGACCTGAACTATAGCGGCCTGCTGCAAAATTCTCACACAAAACAAACAATGACATTACTAAATCTTGCTGACAAAGTGTGAATCAAAACTAGTTCACCAGTTCAAATCAAACAAATTAACACTATTTTCGATCATATCACATTACAGCTCTCTAATCCTCTTCACACGTTTCCCCTAATCCGTGAACAAATAGTTAAAGTATCATTTGTCGAATACGCGCGGAATGTAACACGTTACAGAATAAGGCGGTCAGCGTTTAACTCATGTCGTAAGGTTTCCGCAGACCGAGAAAAAAACTAAGCTAACGGGAAAATGAGGAAATGGCTCCACTTTCGTTACGAAATCTACGGCGAATAAGAATAAGTGTAATTTTAATATTAGAGCATTTGACCAGGCGGAGACGCCATGAATACTAATTTGTATGAAACTCCGCTAATTTATGTGCGGGTGCGAGACAACGGAAAAAATTGTGATAGTGCTCGTGCACTTTCGATCATTGTTATGCTAGATCTCTCATATATTTTTTATTATATTGTTCACACATACAACAAAGTTGTCAAATACAATTTCGCCTTAAGTTGACCTACACATAAACCATACGAATATGAAATGCGCTCTAGTACCATCATTTAGCAGAAATGAAGGTATGGCAATGGCGTATCCAGCTCGTTAAATGCTCCAAGCTTTTAATTAGTAATTAAACACACGCGTTGGTATGTTCAGCATGTATCTGGATCATTAAATGGGTATTTAAGTGAACGCGTTCAATCTGTTGTGATTTAACTGCGCCGGCGCATTCATGTGGCTTTTAATGGAGTCGTAAATAAATGCGAAATATTGGAATTGTGGTTCAGTTTGAAATAATTATAGGTAAGTAGGTACATATATTATGTATACTTATGTGCAGTTAGCAGTATAGTTAAGTTACCTAAAAATGTGTTACAACTTTCAAAATGAAAACTCCAATCTATCACGCTGACACTCCTAAAAACATTAGACACAGAACAAATCGAATCACGGAGCTCAAACTAGTTTTAGACAAAGAAACATCCAACAGACATTTAGATGGATATCACCAATAAATCTTAATAAGAGTAGCCACACACTGCAAACTTTTAGTCGGCCTACAGTTTGTTCAGGCTCATAAATCGGTATGGAAATGAATGGTAGGTACACACATAACAACGACTAGATATTTGGCCGGCATCAGACCGACTAAAAACTTTGATTAAATTCACGACATTCTTAAAAAATACTTACAGCCATAGGGCCAACTCTCGGCCGACTTTTTTACTCTGCAGCGTGCACTTAGTACCTACTTACTCTTATTATAACTATGTACTGAAATATTGTACGTCAAATAAAAACAATCATTGATCATTTTGCTGACAGTCTCAGGGCACTTTCTCATAGATAAGACATTCCAAAATCAACTTTTTGACAGTTGAAGTTCGCTTTAAAAACAACTGAAGAAAGATTTTCTCTGCTGTCAAATCGGCTTTTGTTTTTGAAGCAGTGAAATAGTATGGTGTTTGTTAAGAGGATTGGTAATTCTGCCAAGTTAAGGTTCGTTTTGAATTCTAGCTGCTAACTGTAACTGCCGAGCGCAAGTGCCGTGACTACATCATTTCAGCCACAGCTGCACTACTACCTCTAGTTTGTACGTATTTACATGAAATTTTTTGTAGATTGAAAACATTCCGTTATGGTGTATAGTCAGCTATGTTCAGAACAATTATGGGTGACAGTTTTCTTCTTGACAAAACCTGTGAAAAAATGTGCTATATAGGGCCCGATACATTGGCCTTTAGCGCAGGCTATCTCCGAGTACATATATACTTCCGAAAACTATTTTTATCTAGTACTTTACGGGAGATGATGACTTTCTAATCGATCATAAACTATCTCCACATTAGACACTATCTTATCTCAAATTGGTAAACAATCAATAAATAAAATGTGGAATATTACTAACAAACTCTTCCTGAAAAAGTAAAAGTCGCGTAAAGGTCGTCCACATACAAACTGGCTGTATAAGCGTACCTACACGCAGTGTGGGGGTACTCTAATCTAATGATAAGTAATTTGAACAAAGCATGATTCTTAGCGATATAATAAACAGCCGATCATAGCTATCAGGAAGCCATTATTACATACTTACGGTGATGTCTTTTAGAATATATCTTTATGAACGTGTATGAAGGAAATCGATTGGAAATGTTATGTGCATTACACAAACGCGGTCTAGAATGAGATCCTAAGAACATTTTATAAAATAAAACGTATAGGAAGTAAGTACCTACCTATTACTTGATAGAGTCAATTCAGTTTTCAAGTGCTGGCTGAAAATGTCAAAAGGGCGACTTGGGCTGCTTCTTTCGAGAGGTCTTAAAAGTCAATAGGTTTAATGTTGTTGTATAAAAATTAATGGTTCTTTTCTTCTCCATCATAGGTACTACATATTAAATTCTTAAATAATGAGCTTTACATACCAATATTTCTATAATTGGAACATCAAAAAACGAAAGCCTATTATAGAATTTATCTACTATCACAAAAACTTAATCTGTCCCAATCCAAATGGCTGTACTTGTCAAAAAGAGAAAGGACTCGTTCCAATAATTCGCTGTAATATCCCTTATTATCCGGCGGTGACAGCTGTCGTCAGATAACCGGGAAAACAATGCACGACTCGAAAATATCGCGATATCTAGATACTTTGAGAGATAATGTCGTAAGTGGAATGGGTTCCGCACTTCATAAAAAATATTTTGTTAAGACGAAGGGTTCTTTAAGACACTATGGAGCTACAGCCATGGATCTATTGAAAATTTTACTATGGCACTCACTATGGATCTACTATTTCTTTAGGAACTGGTGCATATATAATATGGGAACAAGAAATACGTTTAAGTTAATATAAAGGCGCATTTTACAAAGCTTGTTTTCCAAAGTTCTTCAAGAAAATCAGTCTAAACTCATTTGCCTCATAGATTAAATCGAGATATTTTGGTTCATCATAAAGTCATGGTTCGTTAATCTTCCAAGATATGAAAACAGCCCATAGATGCATGAGTCAGAAATACGGAATCCTAAAAATAGTACAGTATTATGATCTAATACAAAAGCGATCCATTTTGATATAGATAATCTAAAATATGTTTCATTAAATAAGATTAACGTAATGCATACTTACCGGGTGAAAGTATATTTTTTGTTGAAAGTGTAATAACCCCACTTCTAGAGACAGTCGTGAATATAAGTGAAGATAGGTGTTAAGTTTTGTGCTGACAGTTTCTATTATTAATTTGTCTACAGTTGGATGGATGATAAATTAGATAAAAAGCAGTGTTGCAGCATAATTTATGCCCCTATTGATTTATCTTACACAATGGCAACTTTTGTTGATATTAATTTGTTAGCGTTTTTTTTTTCATTTTAATCAAAATTATTCACTTATAAATAACATTTAAATACTTAAAGCTTAAACTAAAGCTATCTTACATATACTTGGAATAAGTTTTTTAAAACAGCGGGAAAAATTAAAAACGAAAATGCAAGAAACAAAATAAGGAAAATTTTAATAAATGCATCCAAAATCCTTTAATATGTATATCAAAAATCGCGTATCAAAAATTATAATAATCGTGCAATCTTCCAAATAATCCTAACTAATATTATAAATGTGAAAGTAACTCTGTCTGTCTGTCTTTCTGTCTGTCTGTCTGTCTTTCTGTCTGTCTGTCTGTCTTTTCTTCACGCCTATACTACTGAACCGATTTGTGTGAAATTTGGTACAGACATAGTTTGGAACTTGAGAAAGGACATAGGATAGTTTTTATTACAAAAAAATATAAAAATAAAAATAAAATTTATTTCGGACATATAGCGCCATCTATTGGTCAAACCAAAAATCACTATTCCACGCGAACGAAGTCGCGGGCAAAAGCTAGTGTGTCATACATTATGTTTATTGCAATACAATTTGGACATTGCTTATCTCAGTCACGTTGTCGTTGCACGCGAGTTTAGTACATATGTAATGTATGAAATGCCTAAGATACTGCAGACTATTTAGTCGGCCGATTGTCGACCCGATGGTTGGCAATTTTTTTGTAAGTAAATCTTGAATTAAATCGAAGTTTTCAGTCAGTCTGATATCGGCTAAATACCTGATCTTTAGAACTTACGTACTACCATTCATCGTCATTTATGAGCCCATACAAACTGTCTGCCGACTAAAAGTTTGCAGTATGCTGGTACTATAAGACTTAAGCGTCATAGTTTCACTTTAAGAGGAAAATCAGATCACAAGAAGGAGCCATTTGGCTGTAGTTTCCAATTCTGTGTGGCGATTTAGATCAGTTCCAGGGCATAAGTGACCAGAACTTATGCTCATCATTGTTATACATTTTATGGTAAGTTTAAGTGACGAAAGGGACTCATCTAGAGTATTAAGGAAAACACGACATTAGGGTATATTTCTTATGCCAAATTGCATGATAGCATGAGGAGTTCTTAACTAACGAAAAATCCCATTAGTGAAGAACTTAATGGGACTTAATGGGGATTACTGGGCTTTTGATTGAATTATGCATTAGATAGTCTTGTAAAGTTAATCTTGAACCATTTCTTGTACCCAAATGAATGAATGTATCATTTACAAGTCTTGTACCTACCTACTGTTAACTGCATCAATAATTGGTCGAGCAGTTCCGCCCAATTCTGAAAAATATCCGCAAACTTACAACCTCTTCACAAAAAGTTCCTATTCCGTCAAAATATAGATTTTATACAAAAGTCCCGTACGAATAGAATGGAGATCATCTCAGATGATCCACTTGAGCGTCCTTAAAACATAATTTCGATATCTTATCGAGTTCTCGTGATGTCGTGACCGTCGACAGTATACATTTCAATCATCTGGTGTTTTTATCGATGATCTCATTTCAACAGGTGCCTTATGCCTATTGTGAATGCAGTTAGCTTTCGTGGGTAGTCAGTTATTCTGTGCTAGTTTGAATTCAATGTTATACATGACTTAAATGTGTATGGATGGCAAAATAGAAGAAAAGCTAGATAGATATGGTATTTACCTTGAAACTTTGACCATTTCAAAGGTAAAAGAAAAAAGTCTTTAATTTAAAGTAGGCTGAAAATCAGAACTTTTTGAAGGTTAAGCTATCTAGCTGTTACATTCAATAAATGCGTTGATGCTGGTGTATTTCCCGACCTCATGAAACAAAGTAAAGTCGTTCCCTTGTTTAAATCAGGAACCAAGTCGGATATTGGTAATTTTAGACCAATTTCAATTCTACCTGCGTTTAGTAAAATATTTGAAAAGTTAATACTCAAGCAGTTGCTCAGTTATTTTAATGTAAATTGCCTCCTCCATAGCGAACAGTATGGCTTTACTAGAGGTCGTTCGACTACTGATGCTGGTGTTGCTCTTTTAAAACATATTTTTAATGCGTGGGAAAACTCTCAAAACGCAATTGGAGTCTTTTGCGACCTCTCCAAAGCTTTTGATTGCGTTCAACATGACACACTTTTACGCAAAATACGTTATTACGGCGTTCAAAACGGAGCTTTAAACGTCATAGAATCATATTTAAATCATAAATTGCAATGCGTAGACATCAACGGTGTCAAATCTTCAGGCCTACCAGTTCAATTAGGCGTGCCGCAGGGTTCTATTCTAGGTCCTTTCTTATTCTTAGTGTATATAAATGATTTACCATTCCATTTGAAAAATATATGTGATGTAGTATTATTTGCAGATGATACATCTCTCATTTTTAAAGTTGATAGGAATAGAGAGCAATTTGATGACGTGAACAATGCACTCTCCTTAGTTACGCACTGGTTTACAACAAATAATTTAGTTCTTAATGCTAAAAAAACCAAATGTGTTAAGTTCACCTTGCCTAATGTAAAACACTTAGGACCTAATATTATCCTAAATAATGAAGTTCTTGAAACTGTGAAGTCAACAGTGTTTCTGGGAATAACAGTTGATGCTAAGCTACAGTGGGGCTCACATATATCTAGCCTCGCGGGCAGGCTTAGTTCTGCTGCCTACGCCGTCAGAAAAGTAAGACAATTCACTGACGTAGACACAGCTCGACTAGTCTATTTTAGTTACTTTCATAGCGTTATGTCCTACGGTATTCTACTGTGGGGCAAAGCTGCAGATATTGAAAACATTTTCGTATTACAGAAACGAGCTGTTCGTGCAATATATAAGTTAGGTAGCAAGCATTCCTTAAGGGAACTTTTTAAAGAAATAGGTATCCTTACTGTGGCATCGCAATTCATCCTTGCTAACATCCCAACTAGCAAAATTCTCCTATAGCAATTGACTAATAAGATTACACGCCTTATAGAAATCTAGTAGACGCATTAACTTAGGCCACTGATCCTGCTAAAGCATCTTCTAAGATGATTTGCACTACAAGTACTTTCGACCCTATAGTTTAGTTTTATAAATGTCAATAGGATTATTTTACACGACTCTTACTAGAGCAGTCAGTCAGGATCAGTCTTATAAATGCAAGTTATAAAAGTTATTAGCAAAATGTGACTTTTGATCCGATAATCGCATTTAGTAAGATTGTTTTATCTTGTTAACTTCTTGTTTCATTCTTCTATAAGACATGCACTTCCTATAAATGCCACAGATAAAGCTGCTAGAGGTAAAGATTTTATAGAACAATTTTATCTTAGTCGTGACCCTTAACGGATTTTTAGCAGCAAGCTAGCATAGCCTCTGATTCTTATAAGTAAGGAACCTTGAAACTTAAATATGGTGGCGTAGGTATGTCCTGTAAGCGTCTTAACTTAGATTAAAAAGTCATATAAAGGTTCTGATAAATGCAATGTAATGGCGCCCTATGTCGGACGGGTATTTATTAATTTATTACTGAATTAACAAATAATGAAAATGTAAAATTTTGAAGGCGTATGAAGATATGTTTATTATCGTCTAACATTTCATCAATAAAATTATTTTCGCAAGTTGTGTAGGCACTCTTTACGAAACAGGCACATGGCAAATGTTACATAATGACAAACCTTATTATAATGTGACTTTACTTATCTTTTGAAAATAAAAGAGGATTCAATGTCATGCACCAGCACAGTACAATGAATTAACGAAAAAAGAACGAATGATCGACTGAATGAATCTACTTATAATATTACGCTGATCACTGTAGGACCAATTACTCTAGTAGCGGCACGCGCCAGATCATAAAAGGACCAATCGCTCTTTTTGGATGCATTTACCGGATTTTTATAGGACAAATATATTTTGTTAAAGCACTTGATAAGGTAATTATAAAATCAAATAGCACTTTACCGGATTATAACAAAGCGACTAGAGGGCGAAATAGTCCAATAAACTGCGCCCAAATGCGGCTATATTATCGTTTACAGGAATTCTATAGGATTAAAAAATACATGCTCCTAGGATAATTACAGGGCTACATTTTGCTACTTGGGATATTATACATTAGGCAGAATATTCATCACTACACCAAGAAAAGTGATGTCCACAGTATCAACACTAGGAACAAGCATAAACTGTGCGTACCCATTCACAAGCTTCACAAGGTACATGGAACATTTATGGGGCTTGGTATTCGATTTTATAATAAACTTCCTCAGTCGTTTTTAGAATTGCCTTTTGATAAATTTAAAGTACAGGTCAAATCTATTCTGTCGAAGAAAGCTTATTATACAGTTAATGACTACATAAACGATAAGAATAGTTGGTCCTCATGTTAAACACTGGACAGCTTCAAAAGTTATCATTATAAGTTGATGTGATTTATATTATTTTATACGTGACATTTTTTTATTTTTATGTATACTGACAATAACCATCATCGTTCTGTTTTTACGATGAGTTGTTCCTCAATTTTGTATATGGTTTACTAGCGACTGCGAATCTATTAGTATTAACTCGTTTGTCGTGTAGCTGCAAGTCGTCATGCTCCCTTAGACGGTATTGCTTGCGGTAGCGTCGGTGGTCGGGTTGCCTCCCTCCCTCAAAAATGTGCGAGGGGGGCGATGGCTGATCCTCGCGTTATGCTCGTGAACGGGTGCTGCTTGTGGTACCAGGTCGTCTTGCTGACTACATATTTGTACACCCGTAATATACCTAATGTAGAGGTATATGACTTTTGGTTTGAACGGTAGTCCTAGTTCACCGTTTTCATTGTTTATGTTGTTATTTATTAAATTTTTTCATAAAAACTGTTTGACATGTCGGTGGGTACGCCCTAAACTATATCTATCTTCACTGAATGGAGGCATTATATTTTTTATATTTTTCACTCATTTTTAATACATTTCTTTTGTAACTGCTTGAGTAATAGGTATGGGTAAGGTGTGTACTAGCCAACATGATTAACTATTTGAATTGATTTTATATACAAATTTATGTATACAATGTTGTATAGTGATATTTTAATATTTGTATACGGTTCATCAAACCATACAGACAGAATTGTGTTGCTGGGGAGTTTGTTCCACCACTTCTTCTTCCCAGCAAAAACACATAGGAAGTGGTGAAGGGCGGGCGTTTTGGGGGCTGTCTTTTGTAAATTAATTGACGTTCGAAAAGTGCTGATTTTCAGCCTACTTTGAATAAATGACTTTTGATTTTGATTTTGATTTTGATTTTGAGATACCACAAGATTAAGCAAATATCTTGTAGAGATTAACTATACAATGCATTTTTCTCGTTCATCAATGAAAAAAGTTGTGAAATCTTGATACCGCTCTCACTAGTGCTTGAAACACAATAATGGCGGCAGCTATGTTAGCTAATATCGCTGTAATGTGTCTAGATATTAAAATTATGAATAATGGACCTGATGATTACCATACCAATAACGACGTGACGTGTAATCAATTAGAAACATGGTAGAAATATGAGTCTACAGTGAATCTGTAAATTTGGGGTTGTTCTTTTGCATTGTAAAATATGATTACTGGTGAAGGAAGCGGTATGGTAACACATTTATATACTTTTGGAGTTCGATATTTATGATGTTATTGCTGAAAATATAATTGCCCGAAGATTGCATCCAGACAGACTGGAAACCGACCCCAACATAGTTGAAAAAAGGCTAGGAAGATGATGTTACTAAAAATGTAGATAAGGCAATCCCAAATCATTTAGACAAATCAAAACCTTTTTTATAATTTTACGTACAATATAACATCCTCAGAGGTACCTACTTCACAAGAAACTATTGCCACATAAACACCGTAAAACTTTCATGCAAGTACCTACATATATTCAGGGTATCTTAACGCCTCTATAAACACCATACTTGCCACACATACGGATTGGGGGCAGTTTGTCACCTACTTGCGCAAGCGCTTGTGAATCAAGATGGTGTTCTAATTAGCTAAGTAGACCGTTGGGAAACTGAGATTTTCGGAATGGCTCTTTAATGGCCAACGTTTTGTAATGATGGTGTTTTTCTGTAATCAATCAAGATGTTCGTAATTGTTAGAATGTTGTTAAGACACCTACTTCTTACTAACATGACTTCATATGTTTTAATGTGGAGGGAGAGATAATCTTTGGGACGTTGTGGATCTTTTAGGAAATGACGGTCCTTTCGGAAAACCTTTAATCTGTTTTATAACTCAAGCATTATTTGCCATAACCAAACATGAGTCATGGAGACATCGCTACTTTGTTCAAAGGTGCAATTAAAGCAGGTCATTCAGAGAAGATCGGCACTGAAAGCATGCACCTATGTGCAATTCTTTGTAATTTAATTATCACACATAGCGGAATAGCATTTATTGAAACAGTTGCAGTCGAATAATAACAAATATTTATCCTCTTTTGGTAGACAACCTCTTTTCAAAATCATGACTATCCACCATAACATGAGGATGCCACAGTTCACCACAGCCTACATCTTTCAAGAGGTCAGTAAGATTGGCGTCACACATGCAACGTATCACGATCCGCCACGCAGCAGGCGCACGCGCATATGACACGCAAATGCCACGGTTTGAGAGTTTCCAAATTTAATTTTAATTAATTCTCATCAAGTCATGTTTGCAAAAATAGGTTTTATTTTACAAAATTAGTAATTTGATTCTGAGCAATGAAGAAGAGAATGATATATGTATGTATTATGTACAATCATGAATTAGGTAATATAGGTATCTATGTATCGATTCATGTAAATTTCCAGTATAGGTGTAAGGCGATATATTCAAATTTTGAGAAATATTATGTTGCAGTTTGATAAGACTGTTTATGTTTTATCAGATTAAATTTATCTTGTATCGGCTGTTTCAAGTCTCTTTTAGATATCTTTAAGTTTCCAAATATTAAAAGTAAATATGAGGACATTTGGATTTCCCCATCCTTTCAATTAAGTATTCTGCAAAATACACTAACAGTCAAATATTCCTATAATATAATTTTGTAATGATCAATCGTCGTAATCCAAAGAAGTTCGTGCCAAATGTCTTTGCAATTCTGAAGTTAGCCGTATGACGGCACCCGCATGGTCTGAAAAATGCAAAATGACTAACTTCGGAATAGCAAAGTTATTTGCAAACTGTAATTCTCTAACTGGAAATCTACAGGCTAGTTCCAATAACTCCAAGCAACCTATTTAAACAGAGCCATGGCACAATGTCCTACTAAGGCTAGCCTACTGAGGCCTAGCTTTTGCCATTCATTGTTACTGCCCAATGACCCGCGACAAGCCGTCGTAACGTAAAGCGACCGAGTTGCGATCGCTTCCTCGTCTGTGACGCAAGAGGACATAGGGTGGTGACTGAATTTGGTGTCGTAACATTTCCGGAGGATTCACAGTATATTTGTAGGTTTTAGGGTTTCAAAGCAAATGCAATTATGTCTTCCCAAATATGTGTGTACCTACGTTCAATTTGTCTCATCAAGGCTTTCAAGGAGTTCAGATTCTGATTGTATCCATTATTGAATCTTTTTTTTTACCGGATCAGCCTTTATGGCAAAACAATTGGATGTTTGTTAATATGCGAAAGTCTTTGGACGCAACACAATTCATATTTACAATACGCATGAAGTTTTTACACTCATAAATTCACACATGGATAGGAATCTTGATAGAGTCGAGTAAAATTTCCCAGGTTGACATTATTTTCACCAGATAGCTTCCCAAGATTAGATGCGGAAAGTAGCAGATTCTTTGACAAGACGCACATTCAATGTAAGAAAAGTTTACCCACTGGAACAGCGACAATCCACATAACCCTTTCAACAACTATCATTAGTGATGATAAATCTATGCGAGTACTTGAAAGTACGAAGCCCATCATGAGAAGAAAGCGTGAGCGACCTTTTGGTACACTACTTAAACATAATTATGTTGAGCAATCCTACCATTAAGAAGAGAGATTTAACCAGTGTCTTAGCAAGTGTACATGTTATTAGGTCCAATAAATTAAGGTCAACATCGATCTTATTAAATCTAGAAATGAAAGAAAGTATGAAATGTTATGAACGAGAAATACCTTTATTGAGTTCGAAATAAGAGAAAGAATGAAGGTAAACTTTCTTTTGAAAATGACTAGGAGCGCAACACAATGCAGTGGTTATGTGTAGTAATTAGTGTGTGAAAGCCCACATATGTCACTGAGCATTGTTGAAGCGTACACTACCTACGATTGTATGACCGCCTGGTAACGCCACAGAAACTTTTATCGAAACAAAAAAGTAATGGTTTCTTTCTTGTTTGAAAGATAAATGAGAATACAATGATCTTGTGTCTTTCATTGATAAGACAATGACATCTGAAGAAGTTCCGAATAAATGAAAGCTTACTTTGTACAACATAATATGAAGAAGAATGCCCAAATTGAATACAAACACTCATTGTTCCTTGTCGAGTTTATATTATTGGTAGAAAAATAAACACGTTTAGTAAAAACTATTAAATTCTGAACGTAAATCACACGAACCTAATTATGATTCTATCATAATGTTTAATGCTCTTCAATCTGCCAGAAGATTTACGAAACGACCAGATTAACTGCTAATTGAAGCTATTACGTATCGTCATAAAAAACCAAAACTATCAAAGGTCAGTCACTGCAACACACGTTGAGCAGGAGAGTGCAGTAGCATATAATTACTGGTGAAATGGTAACATGGACGGTACAATGGGCATTGTTCCCGCGTCACACAGTCGCAGGAAGAGGTAACCGCTGCCCATTGTCTGCGCCCCTGGTACCTGGCCGAGTTGATACCTCTTTTTGTATGAGAATATTATTGAGTAATCTAGTGTTATCTATTTGGTGATTAAGTTTATCTTAATCGGTGGTTTGTTTGTTGATGGTAATGAGAATAGGTAACTACTGTGAAGAGAAAATTGCGTCATAACGTCATGTCTGTTTTATGTTCAGTTTGGCTTACGCCATATCCACCACTCTGCAAGCCTATTTATTTATTGCCTCCTTTTTAGAATCATTAGAGCAATATTTTTTGTGTATTAAAAATTACATAGCTATTAAAAACCAAAGATCTGCTTTTTCGCAATAGCAGAATGAATTAAATTTTAAATCTGATCCTATTATAATAATAACATCGTGAAATTAATCTTTTATCGAATTTCATATCAACGATTATTCTACTAATGATGTCATCTCTAAACTAATCACAAGGCAACTGTAGGTGTAGCATTTCGCTAATCGATTAAGTACTCGTTGCCATATTAGTCGACATTCAGTAAAACCGCTTCCAAATCCATATCAAAATTAATTCTCGGAATCGGTTGTCAACACGTGCATTGTAGGTACGAAGAATCGATGTATTAGGCTGCAACTCGATACATTGTATCGAGTACAGTATTCATGGGGATCATTGCACTCGATTGACACAAGCAATCGGATTGTTTGTGACATCGACAGCCGATATGTTTGACGTTGGACGTTAGGCGTAGAATGTTATGCAAAAATGTTTGTAGTATGATTCACAGGGTGTTGCCAAGTGTGTAGTACGAGTAGAAAGCATGCAGCCATGAGCCGATTGCGTGCCAACTTTGTTGAGTACATCGATGTACAGTTAGAAAAGTGTTTAGTAAACAAAATGTAGTTTGCCGCAACGAAGAGGTTTGTTGTGTGAACTTTTTTGGTGTGATTCCTTTTTCTAATCTTGCGGAGTCCTTTTTGCCGGAGTGTTGATTCGTCATTCTTATTTTAAAACTTGAGACTGTAATGTTGTTCCTATGTACAAAAAGAAATTGTCGCTATTGACATCATCTTCTGTAATCGGTTTCAAAGGGCTGTTACCTTTTCCAAGTCATTCACATGCTGATTATATCATAACATTTTATCTACACATAACCTAACGTCGTTCCCACGATTCATCATTCAAGAAGCAAAGATCACAAAATGATGTTACAATATAATTTAAGTTTACCAAACTTTCCCTACCAAACTCATAACATACTAAACCATATTCGTTCATTTAGTCTAACATCACAGAAAATAGTGACTCAGTAGATTTCAACTTCCGAACTTTTCCTTTTTGCTATTCTCTGTTACTCACTGTTTGTAGTAGACGTAAGAATAAAAAGGGAATGGTAGCAAAATGGCGGAGGCGCTTGTCAACGCCCACTGATGTCTCGGGTGCAGAGTACACCTAACCATAATTAGGAATTCAGCTATAAACATCCGCCAGACGCCGTTAATAACGCTATAGGAGCTGCAGGGTTGGCAGAACATAAAATGGGAAAATAAAGATTGACTAACACCGACAAAATGCTTTTAAATTGGCAAAATAATGAACTCAGTAAATAGGAGCAAAAAAAGTCTAGCTAGTTAAAGTCAATCCATCCTTTTTAAATTCTAGAATATCTGTGAACCTTTCGCACTCAATTAGGTACTTTTGTATTTATAATATTAGTCATCATCGGTCCTTAGGCGTCCCACTGGAGAACCATTGAGTCACCTCTCACACAGAGAAGCATTGAGTGTTGATCACCACACTTGCTCAATGCGGGTTGTTGATGGCTTTAAGGTGCAGGTTTCTTCGAGACGTTTTCCATCATCATTAATCAGTCATTGGTGTCTAAGATAAACTTTAGAAAGTATAATATTAGTAAGATTATTTAACTTCTTGGCAGCCCTGCACCCGAAGCATCAAGTTATGCCCCACAACACTCTCACCGGTTACCCGTTGTTTCAACACGATCACTATCTTATCACAGATTCACGAGAATCTACTACACTAGCGGTTACATCAGCGTTACGGTATACCGACGTTATTTACTGCTCATAGTTTGCGAATCATAAATCTATTACAATAGTTTAGTGCCTATAAAAATGGATTACTTAGTTATTTTCCGGGAAAAAGTGTTATGTAAGAAAAAAATATACCTGAAACTGATATTCTACTGTGTGGTAATGTTATAATAGTTGTAAAAATAATTTCTTATAGGCGGGGGAGCATTTATGTTCTTCTTATCAATTGAGTTGCAAGTTTAATCACCTAACAAGCCTTATTTTTATTTTTATTTTATTCAAAAGGAACTCCAACAAAGGATACACGTTACATGCATAATTATAAAAAGTAATTTATAGATTTGTGCTCCTTCAGTTATAGGAGAACACATCATGCATATATCATCTTCAAAGTTAAAAATCAAAGAAAGTTAAACAATATTAAATTAAACAACACATGAACTTACAAATTAAATTAAACATTTGAAATTAAAAATTAAATTAAATAGTGAACAATTAAAGAGAAACATTAAAAAAAAATTAAACATTAAAATTATAAAATATTCTAAAACACAAATAATACAATGAAAGAGGTAACAATGAATAGGAACTATAGAGATCAATAAAATTATTAAAATTATTAACAATATGTATTTGGTAAATGTGTGTGACCTGTCGATACGTCAACATAAAACAGGGTCTGAAAATCGTGCCCGAATTAAACGTTTGAATTTAGCAAGATTGTTAGAAAAGATGTCTATGTCTTCCGAAGAACTCGAAACAATATTGTATTCATAGGTCATCCTTGCAATGGGTGCGTGTTTTGCTAAATTGGTGCGGCAGCGGGGAACCCTGAATAACGGACGAGGGTAACGTGGAATTCTAACAGGAACATTGATGTCGATTTTACTTAGGAGATCTGGACAGTCAATGTCATTATTAAACAACTTGAATAGAAAAACTAGGTCAGAGATAGTACGACGAGTCTTAAGGGATGTAAGTTTAAAGTAAGTTAGTCTACTCTGATAAGTTCTAGCATTTCTGACCCTAAACCGGAAACCTAGATGTCTAACCAACCTTTTTTGGATATTTTCTATCCTGTTTATATGAACTTGGTATGTAGGGTTCCACACTGTGCTACAGTATTCCAAGTGACTTCTTACGTAGCTGTTATATAAGAGGAGCGTGGTAGAGGGCTTTTTAAAGTCTTTAGAGGACCGCAGCACAAAACCTAAAGCTCGATACGCTGAGTTAGTTATAGCATCATAGTGTTGTATAAAGTTTAATTGGCTATCCAAACGTATACCTAAGTCTCTAATCGTGTTGACTTCAGATAATTTATTTCCTTGAATATTGTATTCTGATAAGATTTTGTTATTTCGCTTTCTGGTAAATTTGATATGGTAGCATTTGGCGCAGTTGAGATACATTTTGTTAGTTAGACACCACTGATTTAATCTATCTATGTCTGATTGCAGTAGATTGACGTCCGATTCATCAAAAATTACACGAGTTAACTTTAAATCATCTGCAAATAGATACGGTGTTGAATAAATAAACACTTGCGATATATCATTAAGAAATATATTAAAAAATAACGGTCCTAGATTTGATCCCTGAGGTACACCGGATGTGGCAAAATAAGGGTTTGATTCACTGCCGTTTACGGCCACTGAAGATGGTCTGTTATACAGATAGGATCTACACCAGTCCAGCATAGAATCTGTAATACCAAATGACTGAAGTTTAAGTAGCAATAGGTTGTGATTCACTTTATCAAAGGCTTTGGAAAAGTCAGTATATATAGCGTCTATTTGAAAACCTTTATCGACTGCACACATTAATTCAGCCTTGATGTCAGAGTTTATACATATAAGTTACTTTTAAAATATCTATCTACCGAAATAGTTATTATATTAATTTAGAAATAAATTATCTCAAATAAATATGACCTACGCAATTTCTACTGTTTAAAAAAAATATTACATATTGTGCTCAGTAAGTTATCTTTACAGATATCGGCTAGGTTCTATAAATATTTCAGTGATCTACATCTTACTAAGCTCTTACACCGTTATTCAATTACCATATTGAAACCGTGCCTGAAACTATAATAACTAACGCATATCTATAAGCCGCTTCACCGTCGCACGCGCATCGCTAATCGCTGATTGATAGATCAAAGGCGGCGACTGAGATAGTGTCCTTATTTAAACTCTAGCTGCAGTATGTAGTGTACATACATACCTACGTACATGTCATCGGCTTCCAAGTCTTTTCGTTTATGAAAATCATAATGATAATGTTGTCTTATGTTATAAATGAATTGTTTTTTTTTATAGCAGTGTGTTTCGGCCGTATTTCAACCGTATTATAGTTTATGGATTGATATGCTGTTCCATAGATGAGCGTAAATTAAAATCTGTAATTCCGATTAATTATGGTGACCTGCATGTGGTTTTGTAAAGGCATTGTCATCTATACTAATATTATAAAGCTGAAGAGTTTGTTTGTTTGTTTGTTTGTTTGAACGCGCTAATCTCAGGAACTACTGGTCCGATTTGAAAAATTATTTCAGTGTTAGATAGCCCATTTATCGAGGAAGGCTATAGGCTACTTTTTATCCTGGTACGGGAAGTAGTTCCCACGGGATGCGGGTGAAACCGCTGGCAGAAGCTAGTCAAATATAACTATTTTCTTCTGAATATTGGAAGGCATTAAGCCTGTGTCTGTCGTTTATAGTACCTCTAGCTAGATTATGTATTTTTCCAGCAGCCACCTCTACTGTCTTTATCAAGAACACTTTACTGCAAACCTCCAAACTATTTCAAGTAATCGATATCGAGATATCTAAGACCTTATCTCAAAGAGATGGCCTTTACTACAAAACACTTGCATACTTCTACGACTTTCGTGACAATAATAGAAACTCAAACTACTAATAAGGTTGTAATATTTTCTGTTGCACTCATTACTTATGTTCTCGACTAATTATCTTAAAGACATGCATAAACAATCACTTCACAAGAAGTAGAATCACTCTCACACGATATATCAGCTATTATTCAGACCATGGTAATGTCAAGTGTAATCTTCAAACTGATGCTGCAAGGGATTTTGAAGCTTAAGACCACGGAGATGAAGCTCTGATTGTGTTGGAGGCTCGTAGCGTGGTAAACGATTCTTTTGAAGAGCATCTTGCTCACGAATGGTATAAGGAGTTGTTAGAGGAATAAAAAACTACAGTAAGTCAAGTGTTTATGACCTTTAATGAAGAACAGCTAATGGCAGTTCTGATTTTGATTCCAAGTCTGTGTATCGAAGGAAGTCATTGGGAGGACCTACAAACAGTTATAGGTATTGTTTTGAGAAATAAGTTTGATACGTTCAATTTAGAGTGCGTTAAAGTTTTCAAGTTCTCTAGTTTCTTGAGGCAGTTGTCAAAGCACGTCTTCCTTTACAAAGTCTTATTCTTTTCTGTCTGCACATAAAATGTTACATTACTTTATCTAGATTTACTGCAAACTAACAAACTGTGGCGTGTTCGTGAAATGTCTCACGCGTTGCGATGACGCGCCGATAGGGAACGACTTGAGAGACGGATGACGGGACAAATTGGCCATCTGCAGATCTGCAAAGTATTGTGTCATCTTCAAATTGTCGCGCTATCAATGACACTTTCTTGAAAGAAGGTTAAATAAAGCATTTGACTTCTTCGTGTGATTTTTTCGGTTCTGTGTTACTGTTGGGATGAAATCATCACTTTCGTATATGACTATGTATAAGTTGATTTACTGTTTGCTTAAATAGAACGAGAAAGATCAAGAGAAGAATTTTACCGACCGCAAAATTACTGAAAGTGAACAAATCAAAAGTACCTTTTTAAATTGTTTACGTATTTTAGTAAACGTAGACATGTACATTTAACTGGGTGTAACACGACCTCCGTTGTTAAATTACCTAATTCTGAGTAACCAGATTAAACTGCTTATATCTTCTAATCGACTCAGTGCAACTCGAATCTATGAGCAGCAATTAGACTGTTGACTTGCATGACCTCCTTATTAACTAATTACACATTTCCCGTACTTTGTAAGTTCTAGAATTTTAACGAAATGCCTACGTAAATGGCTGGATGCTTTTTCATCTTCATTACCTAGTTCATTACTGAACGGATAAACTCGCCTTTGCAAATAGATTGAATCATTTTGTGCTTCCTCTTACAGCATAGTTAATTCAACATGATTACTTATATAAGTCCACTACATTTCGTCGGCCACACGGACAAAGTAAAGCCAGACAAGACTCCATCTCAAAGGTACCACCTATTTCTGTGGCATTTTCTCACAAAAGAGTTCAGCTTTTTTTGCGTGAAAGCATAAAAACAAATAAACTCACTTTTGCATTTCTAATATTGATAAGGATTTTGAGTATCATCATCATCAACCTTTTATCGTCCCACTGCTGGGCACAGGCCTCCTCTCACACAGAGACGGATTGAGCGTTGATCATCACGCTTGCCCATTGCGAATTTCAAGTATATTCCTATGGTTTTTAGACAGGTGCCATATTATTTGTTGCCATTCTATGCTATCATGGATCAACTGATCAACTTTCTGCTCGTTGTATAAGCCATGGATATTATTTATAAATAACAGTCTTCAAATCAGGGCTGTCGGATTAGAGCGTCCATTCTCTTGCAGATACACATCTTACAGAGAGTGTAATATTATCGACTGAGAGATTGGTTTAATGTTAAAATAGCTATAATCCCCTCTTTGTAAGATCGCTGATGGATTACGATAGAAAGACTGTCTTGGCTTAGTAGTGGTGACCGATCAAGCTTGACTTGAGATCGTCGTGATTCCAGATTTATAGTACAAAATTCCTGATCAAGGGACCCAGCTGATGATGATGACTTAACAATAATTTACTGAGTAGAGTGTTGCAGGTTCAGTTTCAGAATTTTACAGTATGAAGTACCTATGTGTATAATTTCGATGTATTAGCTCATGAAAGAGAAATTTCTATTCTAGGTCTAAGTTTAAAAGCTCTCAATAATAACTCCACCATTTACAGGTCACCATAAAACAAAATACTATTACCTACACCCACTTAATGAGAAACTGTTATCGCCACAACAAGAAATGGAACAACCGTACCATTTCTAAGAACAATTGTACCAATTGTACCACTGGTTGCTTACGATTGCTTCTTACGGTCGGTTACGATAACCGGTGTTCCGCTCTCGATTCTTTGTTCTAAAGTAGACGTGGTCTAATTAACGGTGTAATGAAAACTATCGCTTTGCTTTTTATTATCTGCTGGGTTTAATTAAGCGTTCGTGAGTTCCTGGTGTCATTTGAAGTTCTAAAGGTAAGTTTAAACTGCTATAGCCTACGTCACTCTATGTAAGTATGAATGATAGCTGCTTTTGCATGTCATAATAGAGGTATGCCCCTGGATCATCAATCTCTTACACCTATTTATTTATTGGGGTCGGCGCAGAGTGTGTGCCCACTCCATACATTCCTATTTTATGTCATCTCACAAGGGACTCTCTTTGCATCTACTAGGTATATCGTTTTTCACACAATTCATCCATGGTCTGTTGATAGCATGACATTCAATGTGGTACAATAATAAATGTCTTGACAGCAGCAAACTTATTCTCGGCAGTTGAAGTACTCGTACGTCAAGCATTCATATTTGGAATTTGCTTTATTATTGCTGTCGGAGACAAAACAAAGCTTTAGACGTTAATTAGCAAGTTACATAGGTATGACTTTATTCTACCTAAAAATACGAACCTAAGCAGTATATTGTGCCATGTACAATCAACCATGACAGATATTGATGATTTCCTCATAAACGGTGAAGATGCTTGCATACAAACACCGTCTTGGCTGGGAACCAAGTCGTGAAACACGTAGCTAGGTTAGCATCTAGCTACAATAACAAAACACTATCTAATTGTTTACTCTGTAGGTACTATCTTGGCTATTAGGGACAAGCCGTTCTGTTCTCCGCGGTTCCACCAGTGTACCGAAGTAACGAATTCCCGCACTCGGTTAAAAAGTAGCCTATACTTTGCACCAGGTTCTAGACCTCTCTGTGTACCAAAGTTCTTTTAAATCGCTTTAATAGTTGTGGAGTGACAGCGCGACAGACAGACGGAGTTGTTTCCTCATTCTTGAATTGCTTTATTCTTCATTAATTATATCTTTCCTTCACTATCTCAGAAACACATACATACATATACCTAAAGTAAGTAATATGGATTTCATAACTCTCTTTCTTCCTCTTGTACACTATTTTGCTTAGCTTACATGACTTATTTTTTAGGACATTAAATCTAGGTCCGTACTCAGCAATACAAAAAGTTCTCCTAATCATATCGATCTTAACTATACAAGGTGTTGATTTGCATTTGTGCCATACTTCAGGAGGAGGACATAAAATACGTAAATAATCGACTGGAATTACAGTAGACGGGAAATAGCTAATATGCACTGCTTTTTTTGTCATTGTAATGTCATAGTATTTCGGAAGTAATCCAATTTTATGAATGAAATTTATGAATGATCGCTGCATATGCTTTGTGTTTGCGTTTGTGTGAGGGCGCAGCATGGTTTTAAGGCCAGTAACACACGCGCCAAGTTTAAATACGGCTAGATGACATTGACGGATTTCCGAAAAAAAATTAAAAAAAAAAAAAAAAATTACCAATTTTTTTGTTGATTTGGGTTGAGAATCATTAGTATAATTACGTCCTTGACTATGGCACGGATGCAAATCAACAGCTTGTAGAGTCTACCACATTTTTCACGTAACACCTTACTTAAGTAAGCTTAAGTAAGCCACAACAATCTATGGTGATTGCTAATCCCCGCCCCCCGTAGCGATGGAGATATGATAAAACTGAACAGCATTCCTTCCTGATATTACGAAATCGAAACAAGTGCAATTCGTTTCTCGACTAGACTATTGTAATTACGATTATGTACCGTGAATCGAATACTAAAATATTTCGCAAGTTATTCGAATTCCAATGATTTTTATCTTGAATCGATTGTCAGTCTTCGGTTTTAGTAGAATAGAATAGAATATAATAATAGTTTATTTGCAACGGAATGTAGGTAAGTACAATATAAATACAGATGTTACAAAAATGCATGGGAAATACGTTATGTAAGTTTCTTGTTTTAGGTCTTTTCTGGAAGTTTTAATGGATAGCATAGTGAGAACTGAGAATATATCCAAAAGTAACGTAAAATAGAAATAACTGCTCTCTAGACCGATGTTCGGCCATTGCGTTCTCGAAGGGGATGAAAATAGTTAATGAAAGAGTTCTTTTCAAAATCAGTCCAGAGTCAGAACCAAGATCCTGTAATTTTACACTAATAGCTTATAATTTACTTGTGTAATAAATTCCTATTCGTAAATAATGATAACCTTGTAAATCGAACTAAATCCAGCAATCGGCTCATAAACATTGCATTTGAGTCATAAGCCAATTACAGAGCAAAATAATGATTATTGAAACCTTACAAACAGATAGGATCGAGATTGTAGTACTATTTGCATGTTAAAATATATCGCGGTGTGCATTGGCTCAAACGCATTGATAATATGGGTAATGAGGAAGGTTTTGTCAACAATTTGGTGGTATCTGATAGAACTAAGAGCAGGGAACTTGAAGTAAAAGGTGCTAGCTAGACTGACCAACCTTTATAAGTTGGTTAAGTGGACCTCTATTTGTATAGAAAATATGGATGGAGGGAGAGGAGAACCGAAGAATAGATGGATGAATTGCCTGAGAGATGACATAAATAAAAAGGGATTGGATTTGAGTATGACGAGTTAGAGGAAGGAATGGAATCGGCAAACATATTGCGCCGACACCAAGAAGAATTTAAGAAGATTATACCTACCTACTAAAAACATCAAAGAAAATATTAATACTCAAGGCACTTCAAATCTTCAAAGCAATAAAATCCAAGCGTTCCTTTGTCCCTCATTAGGCAAACACGCACCTAATTAGGGCCACCAAACCTAAACTCACGCAAAGTCCTTAAATGTCATATCTTCGCGTGCTATAACCAAATACGTAACCAACCAAGTGTTCACGACCTCTGAACTACGGAATGCATATCTGACACCATAAGCGCCGATCATGGAGACAAATGACAAGCGGAGATGCCATAATAGAAAATCCCCTAAGAGAGTAGAGCGCTAAAATGCGGATGTGCGGGGGACGAGGAATGTTAGTAGTTCCGCCCGTATATGCCTCTTTTTTAACTCGCCCAAAAATAAAATCACAAATCAATCAAGACCAATCTTTGACAGATTGGTTTTGATTTCACAAAGAATCCGAACGTCTCGTTAGTTCTAGAGTAACTGATCATGCCTACCATACGTTGCTTGACCTAGAAGAAGGTGCCTCACCTATCTGCCTCATGGCATCTCCGCTCATCTCTCCTTACTCTGTGGCGCCGATTGCAAACATGACCAATTTGCATACCTCAATGTCTCTTTCTAACCTTTACTTGAACTTGCCGTAGGAAAGAGATGGACATAGTAAAGTTGGTCAAAGTCGTATTGTACATTAAGGGTAATGTTGATCGTATCCGCCGAAATTCGATGATCAAGTTAATGTAACATGCCTACGTTGCAGTTTTTTTGTTGTTTGTTTGTCATGCTTTCTATTGGTGTGGTGTGGATGTGGTTCTAGCAATCAACAACGTGGCTTGAAACCGCTGTAGGTCCTTAATATTTATTTTATTTAACTGTACCTATACAATTACCTATCTTTATTTAAATATACCTAGCCTATTTTCTCGACTAGTTTTTCTAATACGTGTTTATCCTTTCTGAAATTATTGGTTCCTAGTTCTAACAACGTGTTTATCCTTTCCAAAACGATTACCATTTGGGTCTTACACTTCTATGGTTATGTTCAAATAGCAAAATAAATACATATGTATAAGAAATTTCAACTCAAAGCCGGATCTGTAAGCTGAGATCCCTGATCTAGATCGTCACTATGGATCTTAGTTCACATAATTAGCAAAATAATCGCCCTTTGTCGTCGCCCCGTCACACAAACTCGTCGTATATTCAAGTAAACACAATGGGTGAACAATCCAACGTTATAACGACCTTCTGTCTGTGTATCGTGTCTTCAATCTTCACATTCCCTCTTATGAAATTCGCCATTTGTGTCGGACAGTCATTTGTTTTGTGCAAAAGTGTACGAAGTACCTACTTAAAACTGCGGATGATATAGGTACTTGATTTTCAACACCGGCTAATTTACCAGTAACAAGAGATTTAACGATTCCATGAGTAATAATGCTGATGCTGTTCTTTCAAATGTAATATTTTTGTTAACTGCGGATTTCAATCAACAAGCAATCTATCCATTGTCGATCAGAGATTGAAAAACAATATGTTTGGAGCTAAAGACTAACTATATAAAATCCATGGAACTTCGCAGTAAAGTATCCACAACCTACTAAAACATTCTTATTCACAAACAATCAAACTAACAGCGTTATAATTCCAAAAACCAAAACAAATGAAGTTCACATTCGCAATGCCAATCAAGATCCAGTTGATTCTAATTAGTTTAATTCTCCGTTGATAAACCTCGAATGCCATTGAGCAAGCATTCACGTCGCAGACGAACAGATTTAGGAAACCCATCACAAATAAAACAGTAAACGTCTGTCTGGCTATTTACGGAGTCATACTAATAAGTGAGATCAAAACGATTTGACTTGGCTCCTTTGAACCAGAGTATTATTTGTAAGGAAATGTTTTAAGTGGAAGTGAAATAAACACAGAAATAATCTTGTAGACATGAGCCATAGTTTTGCTGTATGAAGGAGTAGAGAATATAGACAATACTGATCAGAACACATCGATAGAAATAACGTAGGCATGTTGACTTATTGAAGAGAAAAAAAAAGAAAACCAGAAGTTTATAACGATGTAGCGTAATTAATTATTTAATCGTAATTAGTATTACTTAAATATGAATAAAAATGCTGATGATGATGAAGATACATACATAAGTACATTATATTTAATGGTACTAAAATTAATGCAATCAACGCATGAACGTTCAATCACGAACCAAGAAGTTCTTGCAGTAACAAAACACGCAAACACATTTGGACAAATTAATGACAACACTCATTCTCAGTCTAACTGCAAATTAAAATTATTCACCCGTCAAAAGGTTCTCATTGTTTCAAAATAAAGACGAGTTCATTTAACAGGTGTTAATACGCTAACGTGAGAGTTACCCACAATTATACAACATGTGACAACGGTTTCACTCGTGCGACCAACTGGTGAAATTATTCTACGACCAACGTATCTTGACCTGTGACTGTCTAGGGAACTACAGCCTACTACTGTTGTTCTACTTTGCCTTGACGAGCAGCGCCGCGATAGAATGTCAAGATATACTGGTCATTCAGCTCAAGAAGGCTCAACAGTGGTGTATCATTATGTGAGGTTGCTAATTTGCTTTACATAGAAGCCGTCCACATGTCGATAGAGAAATGCAGTCACGCTAACATGGTTATAGTACTTATAGGCTCGCGTTCTCTCCGAACTCATTATTAAACATTTCCAATATGTTTTCCAATCATTGGAACGTTTGTTTACATACATATGAAGCAAACCACGTGGTTTCCACGTGGGTAATCGAAGTATTGCCAATCGTCGATAATGGTAGCCCGATCGGAAAGTACTAGGGCAGCATGAACGCCAGGTAGTGAACCGAACCGATCGATACTCCAATATCCCATGTCTGTGTGCCGATAGGGCGCACACATGCAAGGTGCAGTGTGTGCGTGACTGAACGATTCTCCTCTCTTTCATGGATGGATTGGAGCTTGTAGTAAGTAGATGTACGTATATTTTCAGTGTTTCCCTCTCGCTTCAGCGATGTACGTAGCTGCTATTAGATATGGGCCGTCGCTGAAACAGCTTGCACCCATCTCAGTAAGGCTACTTTATGACACAAACGAAAGTTTTGTAAATTGAGGGTACAAAGAGTTAATAACAATGATACAGGACTCATTACTTGCTCCATAGAGCCACAGAGCTCTACAAATGACAGTTTATAAAAATGCAAATATGGGCACTGGCTATTAACTGACTTGTGGTTAAGACACCGCGAGGTAGGGTACCATTTGTACTTTCCTTTTTTATTAATTGTATGAATTAATAACTATTTTTATTACCTTTATAACACATTTACATATGTGATAATCAAATTCAATGTTGTAAGAGGTTTTTAAAGCAAAAATTAAGTTGTTTACTTTATTCGTTTACAAAGGTTTTCCTCTTCTTACTTTCTGATAAAAAAACCCAATTAACAAAAGTAAATGGCAGATAATAAGTTCAAAGTTCAAGCAACACAATAATAAAGAGCATTAAGTACATTGCTGGTCACAATGTTTAAGTTTATATTTTTTATCATTCCGCTAAGGTCGTACTGTTCAACTGCAACTGAACTACTAAGATATCGTGACCTCACTTGTCAACTAAAAACATTTTGTTGAGTGAGAAAACAGCGAATCTAGCTGGAGCGCATGAATAAACTAGAAAATAATCTTGTGGCTTATTTCTCGCGAAAAATACTAGGCTCTGATAGTACTAGTACCTACCCACTTACCACTGGTCTTTCCAAATAGCGTCTGGGTACTTATTATTAACTAGCTTCTGCCAGCGGTTTCACCCGCATCCCGTGAGAAGTACTTCCCGTACCGGGATAAAAAGTAGCCTATAGCCTTCCTCAATAAATGGGCTATCTAACACTGAAAGAAATTTTCAAATCGGACCAGTAGTTCTTGAGATTAGCGCGTTCAAACAAACAAACTCTTCAGCTTTATAATATTAGTATAGACTAGCTTCTGCCAGCGGTTTCACCCGCATCCCGTGGGAACTACTTCCCGTACCGGGATAAAAAGTAGCCTATAGCCTTCCTCGATAAATGGGCTATCTAACACTGAAAGAAATTTTCAAATCGGACCAGTAGTTCCTGAAATTAGCGCGTTCAAACAAACAAACAAACAAACTCTTCAGCTTTATAATATTAGTATAGATTTGATCTCTTTTGGGGTCCGATTAAACTCCGAGTTATCAGTTACTATCTAACATTTAAAAAATTGCTTGATATCCGGGTCCAAAAACAAACAAAAAATCTCGGGCTATGGTTTACATGAAATTTTAAGTAATAAAATACTTAAGTAAGCGCCTACTTGACTTATGTAACCAAATCGATCATAAAGTACAAATCTATGATCTTACTTCTATAATAGACAAGTACATTATTATCCAATATAGAAGAGAATGGAATGGATTTATTGGAAATGTTCTTTATAGATAATTACGTAAATTGAAGTGTATTAAATCGTAAAGTTTATTACGTGGTGTGAAACAAAGAAACAATATAAAATAGAAAGTGAAATTGTTGGAATTGAAATACAATTGATACATTTTTTTACTTTTTGGCTGATAATAATCGCAATTTTTTTTAAAATCCTCATCCGAATCGAGCAAGTTCTTATTAGTTTGGCAATATGTCTTGGCGGTTTCTTTTCTGAATCTCAAAGAGTAAGATTGACTAAAAGGCTTGAGAAAACAGCTTTCTGAATATTCAGATTCACACATGATCACTAATTATTAATAAGTAAGTATTGCTTGTCAATGTTATCATAAACCTGACAAAGAGGGCAGATTTTAGAGCATTACGAACTACATAGCTAACTTCCAGCGTAAGAATTTAAATTAACCCAAACTAATTAACTTGATATACCTATACTTATACAACTATAAACCGTTTACGCAAGACTTGTTCTCGATTCTACAAACGATTCGATTCTCGCAGGCTCGAGCTTGCAAGTTTAATGTTAGTGCAAAAATACTGCAAGGCCGTCTGCATTCATTGTCAACAACAATCGCGACAAAAAAGAAATAAGATGACCTGATTCCGAATTCGAAATTAGAATGATAACAGACGGTAGAAGTGAAGTGTGCTTGCTTTCTTTAAACATTTAGTAATGTCTACCTAGGTAAGAAAATTGGCTAAATTCCGCCTCTTTGGGAAGTAAGTAAGTAAAAAGACGACTTTGATTAAATAATTATGATGGGTAACAAAAACCAAATTGAAACCAAAAAACGAGAAACTGGGAAAGATTGTTTGTGTAATTTGAATTAAGAACTTGTAGGTGCTTAGAGACGTTATCGGCCATTATTCTTTTCAGTTGCTCTGACACTGATAACAATCAATTAAGTTAAATAAAATAAACTTTTTCACCAATGTGTATTATTATTCTTATTTGCACACACAAAAGATCTTAAATTTTATTTTAATAAAACAATAAATATCCACCAAGTTTCAAGTACCTTCTTTCAACTGTCTGACACAAAATATATACCTACCTACGACAAAAATAGATACCTACCAGAATTGTAAAAAACAAACGATTTCAGTGCAATTAACTTCGTCCTTCAAACTAGTTGAATTAAGTTATATTTAGATAAGCATTCACTTAAGCATGTAGATAAAGCCATTAAAACAAAAGAGAGACGTAATCACGTGCGGATCAAACCTTGTAATTAGATTATTATTACGACTACTTAATGTACCTAACTGTTTCTTTCAATTGTGTTGCTGTAGACTCATGAAAAGATGTTGCAACTTTTGAGACGGGTCAGCATTATTAGAGGTATAAGCCAAGTTCGTATCTGTAAGTACTCACATTTCCTCAAATTCAAAAAATCCTTACTCAAATACTTAATATTATAAACTGTAGTTTGTTTGCTTGAACGCGCTAATCTAGGAACTACCAGACTGGACCGTATTGAATGCCCATTTATTGACGAGGGCCATGGAGTTTTTATGAGCCTTTGGCCGATTTTCTTTTACAAATTCTTGGTTTTCATAAAACTACCCATTTGATAGTCCTAAAATTCGGAAAAACGATCTAAGAATAAAAAACATAAAGACAATAATTTCCTTTTCTTGCTTGTTTCCGATTCCAATTAATTTAATAATAACAAAGTAAGTTAAGGGCAAGTTATACTAATAATAACTTAGCAACCCCCTCGATATATTTTCATAAGTAAAGTACACCACCCGGAACGATTTCCGTTCACACGATTAACCGAAGGGAACTCCATAAACACATCTGTTCTTACCTAGCCACGAGCCACCTGCCTTTGCTTTTTACGTAAACAAGTAAAAACGCAACGCTTCAAGAACTATGCATATTTCTCACGCGAAATAAAGGTCATGTAAAAAGGTTCGGTGTATGTATTTTATTTTTAATTATATACTTTGATGTGTATTTTTCGTGTTTTTCTTGCGTAAGTTTTGAAGATCATGTCGAATTATAAGCTCGTAAAGGTACAATTATTTTTCTCGAAACAATGGGATCAACAATGGTGATATCCTATGTACCTTATTATACAATTAATTTTGTTTTGTTTTAAATTTGTAATGACCCCCGCTGCCTAAGTCTCGCCATGGGTGGACCATGGGAGTTTCTAACCAGCTGGCCTGGCTGTACCTTAGTTTATTTCAAACAACTGAAGAACGTATTCGAATTTTAAAACCAAAGCAGAGCAAAATTCAGAAACCCCTTGAAGTTTTAAGCGATTAATCAGATGTGTCTCGATTCTCGATTCGAGTGCTGGCCGAAAATAATCGTAATATTTATTATTAACAATCGATTTGCGTCAGACACGCTGGCTGGCGTACTGCGAACCCACGTATGATGAGTAGGTACGTAAAAAAGCGTATTTGTATCTATTTTTTGTGGCATTTTTTTATAGGTGGGTAAATCGTAGGTGTTGGAAAGATTTAAAGCCGCAAATTGTGGTAGGTATGTTTATTGCTTTCGTTTTCATTTTCATATTACATATTATGGTGTACGTTAACAATCGCTTAAATCAGATGATATTACAACAGGTAATTATTACCGACAATTATGTAATTAATAATTATAGGTTAAGTAGCAAAACTTACCGATTTTAAGAACGGTGGATCTCTGCAGAGAGCTGTTAAGTATAAACACAACTACCAACTTCCAGACTGACTAATGTTTGCTGGTTGACCGATTAAAAAACTGACAGCTTGAAGGTGAAGGTGGGCCCGTAAGATCATTGGAATTCAATCCTACCCGCAAAATAATTTTATATTGAAAATGTTGCTACCCTGTAATTTAATTTACCCCAAACTGTAAAGTACAGCTCTCTATCTCTAAAAATACCACAAATTCTCAACAACTATTATAAATATTATTCACGAAGCATAATAAACATTGTCTTACGTTAATAGTAAGCGGAAACCATGGTAGTAAGTTCTTCCGTAATAAAACGAAAGTGGCCGCATCTTGGCACCATTCGTTCCATATCGTGGGTGCACATGAATAATACAGTGACACTATTATCTACATAATTTTCGCATATTTCGACTGTGAGAGCTAATTGTTATTGTTATCATGGTAGGTAGTGGGAATTTAATTAAAGCAAAATAATAAAAGGCTTATGAGCATTGAAGAAGTTTGAATAGGATGGTACCCACTATCTATAGAATTCTGCGGAAAACCCCACTAAATGATTCTTCCCTATCAAAATGTAGTTTAGTTTCTAGAAAGATTATTTTACCTCTATGTTCAATCCTTCAATGCCAACAATTTGGCCTCTCCTATGGTTTTTCTGTTCGTACTTTATTTAACGTTAACAAATCTACAATTATAGTAGCGACATCTAGTAGTATTAACCTTAATTAGTAGTCATGCTATTCAACACTAGATGTCGCTTTAAAAGCTACTCATCAAGAGATGGCGCTGTTCGCATAAGGACAATAAAATGGCGCGAAACACGTACGCACATGTATTGAAGCAGGTTTTAAGCTATTTTTTACAAGTATGAAGTACGAAATGTCTCTTTCAAGGTTCAGGTGAAACCACAGAAAATCTTTGTAAAATGTTTATTTCCATAAATGATAGACTAAAACAACATTTCTCAGCGATTACAACTCACTCTAAACTTTGCATCACTATCTAATGATATCTGCGTTATTTATAAAGCCGTTATTGTTTATGTAACTACGTCACTATTCGAACATAATCTTCTACAACATTGCTAAGCAGCTGTTTATACGTACAGAGTAGTTATGGCGACAGAAGCCGACGGCAAACAATCTTTTTCATATATTTTTGCTCCTTTTTTACGCTTGCCGTCGACTCGAACTTAAAATATCACAAAATAGTTTGACTAAAGAGAATTAGCTACAGATAAAACATTGGTGAATATCTTAATGCAAAGCAAAGATTTGGTTTATACATTTTCATAATAAAGCAATATATATTAATTGAATATTATATTATTTTTATAATTAATTATATCGTATTTTCCGAATTTTAATAAATAATTTTCATATAATAATAAAATTAGAGATCAAAATAAGTTCTGTACAATAAGACGTAGACGGGGCATTCTAGATAATAATTTAAATCCTTCATCCAAACGACAGTATGGTCGCGAAGTATAATACAATATGGCATAGTTGTGATGAAAACATGTATACAACATCAGGATAATATCTACTTACAAGTGTTCGACATAAAGCTTTTTTTAAAAAAACACCATTCAAGTCATTTAAATCAAAATAAATGTATTTTTCTGCATTGCAAATGTTACCATTAACATGTTTACTGAACTATAAACACAGTTTTACAGTCTAAAGTAAATGAAACTGAAAAATACAATTTATACATAAGACATCAAAATATTATTGTCAATCAAGTGATATTAACAGCCTGCATAAAAAAGTATGCATAAACAGTTTTCATAAGATAATTTACAGGTACGGTTTAGGAAATAACATAGGTACTGGGAAAAAGACAAGTTTTCACATAAAATAATCTTTCGAAATATTTTCCTAATACAAACATAGGGAGCATTAATACCAGAGATATCGAAATAATATCATTACAAAGTATTATTTTTGATATATTTTTTAACTTATTACAATAAACTTCGAACGAACATAACATCGACTAATTTACTTCAAATAATAAGCGGTGTAATAATTTGCAGTTTTTGTATGGGTACCTATATTTACACATAATTTGAATTTAAACATATTGAAGATGTGTTAGGAATGTTTTTGTCATTTCTACAGTGTTTTTCGAAATATTATTTTCAATAGATATTTAAATACTGACAAATACAGTTACTTCTAGATTCTTCTGTAATCTTAAACATAATTGTAATGGGAATGGGTATTTCATTGAAAAAAAAAAATAACTTGCAACATTTACACACCTATTCTATGGCAGTTAGTATGTTATATAGAATTGGACATTTTGTAAAATGTTAACTTTTAGCAGCAGGAATTTATAGCAATAATAAAAATCGAAATTAATTGTGTTTCAACATTACCACCTCAAGTGCAATCTAGGTTTTTTTCTTATATGTTGAATTGCTCGCTTTTTATATCTTACGGATAAGAAAAAGCAGGTATTGTGTGAGTGGTGCCCTACACAAACAATATAAAATGATATTCAGCTCGAGTTTAGGTTAAGAATACAAAGCAGCACAATCGGTAGAAGAAAAATGCAACTCTTCATAATTTCCTATAAGCGAAAAGCTCACGAAGCATTTCAATAATATTCATGTTTATACGTTTTTTATAAAATACTCTTTCACTTATAGATAATCGAATTATATAGTTCAATAAATTATTACACCTTTATTTTCAATATAGTTTCTAACGCTTTAAATTATCCTATGGCGAATATTAAAAGCTATAACTTTTACATAACAAAAGAAAATAATTATCAATCATTAACGGTAAATTAAATTAATTTGTATATTCATAAGAAATTATAGAGTGACAACCAATAAACAAATAAATTTATAGATAATAATATCGATTAGTTCTTTAGGTCCCACAAATGCTTTTCGTATCTTCCCTTCTAACATTTTTACCCTACTTATCGAAATTTTTATGAAATACTTTTTACTTAGATAGTGCATCTTAATATTGCACATTCTATTATCATTCATAAGATCACAAGTATGGTGCGATTTAATATTTTGAAGCTTTCATAATATTTGAGTTTAATAGAATCATCTTACGAAATGTTAGAACCCCAACCAGATAGTTTAAAGGATTTTAAACTGACTTCTAGTGATTCTTTTTTGAAACAGTCTTACACAATTTTGATCATAATAAGTATACAAGATATTCAACCTATTTGCTGTATTGTAAATGATATAATTATATAATATCAATTTGTTATTATATTAAAAAACTAGCTTCTGCCAGCAGTTTCACCCGCATCCCGTGGGAACTACTTCCCGTACCGGGATAAAAAGTAGCCTATAGCCTTCCTCGATAAATGGGCTATCTAACACTGAAAGAAATTTTCAAATCGGACCAGTAGTTCCTGAGATTAGCGCGTTCAAACAAACAAACTCTTCAGCTTTATAATATTAGTATAGATAATAATGTATTGCTTCTTTCCGATATGTGATACATACTAATAAATATTCATGACATGAAATGGATAAAGTAGATAGGTATGTGCGAAATACTGTAAAATCACAATAAATATAACGCCTATGATTACTTAACCTAAGCCAGAAGGCACACACTTTTGCGTGAATTATGAACGTAGAAAAAAACTAGATTATGTTTAAATTAAATACGGATAAATTAAAAACTAGGGTATCCTGATCTCTTCTTCAATGGGGTAATATATATAAAACCTCATTACGGCTAAATTACTGTCTATTGGTTTTTAATATTTTGAACACAAAAACACTGGTTTAATTTAAACAATATTGCAAACAATACCAAACTTGGGGCATATCATATATTTATCAATATGTACTTATTAATATCAATATATCGGCTATATACCTTCATAAGAACGAGAGATTCACATAAATAAAAATCACTGGAATGGCTAAACGAAAAATATGACCGTATTGAAATATAGTGACGTCTTAGGTAACCAATATCTAGAATACTCCAATCGGTAAATACATTAAAAGTGCTCGATTACATTACATTATGACTAGTGTTATGGGTATGTGCACACGTACACCCGGCGCCACAAGTTTCGTACAAAAATTACATAGCGTCGCATACTTAATCGCATCAACTTGCGCTGCGGACTGTACACTCGTAGCGGCGTTCACAACTTTCCTTCTCACACCGAAATAATACGAGGTATAATAAAATAATCGTTTTATATCGTACTAACCGGAGTGTGGGTGAGGTATTGTCAACCCATTGAGAGGTTTTTGACGATGGTGACGTCATGGCTCCGTCGGTTGATTTCCTTTGCTTCTTTGCTGAGGTTCGACTCGACGAGCATGGAATGTCGTTTGGTGGCGTTTAGATCCTTCTTCCTCCGTACTACGTCGGGGCTGTAAGGTTCGGAGACGCGTCGGTCTAGGTTCGCGTGGCTGTGGCTTTGACCGCTGGAGAAGGAACCTTGTCTGTGTAACGGCATTGAAGGTTGGTCTGGGTTAATGTTGGGTAGGTAGGTCTGGAATGAGGGTCTGTTCTGTGCTGCTTCCATGATGGAACCTTTGGGGAAAAGATACGTGTTAATCCATTTTGATTTAATTTTAAATTCAGAACACAGCATCTAGCTTTTTAGCTTATTTATCAGAAATTATTGTTGAAAATGCAAAGATTGTCTTATTCAGAGCATACGACGTAAAATTGAGGAGAAATAGAAAACTGTTACTAATAGTATCAGACAGTAGTTTAAAATACTACACACGTAAGTTATGAAATACACAAACAAACATACAAGCATTGCCTAAACTAAAACACGTTTCATTCGCACACCTATTTAAAACCATAGATTCTGTTTAGCGTAATTTTCGCTCAGCAGATCAAATATTTTATTTTTTCTATCATAGCATATTACAACAAAAATAGCGTACAAAAGCACATATATTATGTATATATAACGCAATCACCTCCGCACTCGTACTTGCTATGCCTGGTTAATGTCCTACAATGAAGCAAAAAAACTATATTTTAACATTTATATTTACACTATTTATTTGTTTGTGCATGTAGTGTCAAAATGTTTAAAGGAAAATAAAAAATAATATATAACAAAAGGATATAGAAATAAAGGTAATTTAGTAAACAACTCTACTTACTAAATGATGCGCAAAAACTGCGCAAAGTTTTGCGCAAATAATAAAACAGACTATAAGCTTTGTAAATCTAAAGCAGCCATTGATCAACCCATTAAACTCAAAAAATCAAAAGCTAATTGCCAATTCGAAAATCAATGTGTGTAATTGGTAAACAGCAGTTTTTTTACATTGTTAATGAACTCATTTTAATAATATTTCATTAAGAATTGTACACAATAACCAACAAAAGCAGAGAAAAAAAATCTGATTTGTGACAGTATTGGTTTGGCAGTGTTGGGTTTCAATACATACAAATACAAGTATCTTGGACAACATCAATTTATGTATATTAGAAATATATAAAGTGAAGAATATAAAATAATATTTGCTTACCAAGAGTACGCACTAGCCACGGTGCAACGGATTGCTTCTGATTGACGGCAGCTTGTACCTCGTTGAGAGCGACTGTCAGTTGATGGCTCAGCTCCTGTCAAGAAATAAAATGTTATTAATAAAAAATGATTGTCCCAAGAATAGAAGAATTTTACCCAATTTCCTTTCATTAAAATGTGTTGAGAAGAAATAAGAATAAGAATTATTAATTTAGTTGAAACGGTGAATTACAGGATCTATTAGTGAATGCGAGCGATTTCAACATACATGATATTATGGAGTTTAATTCGTAACATAATGCATATGTCCGCAGCCTTTTCCAGAGCTCCATAATTACCATAGCAGGGACACATTCAATAGGAAAGGCATTTTACCTATAATAATTTTTTTCGCTAGCAAAAAGTTAAGTATACAAAGATATAACTTCCACACCACTAAACATGTCACTTTGTCACAAAACTTCTCCAGTAACATAGATTAGATGTTAGTGTACCTGATTACTGCACTGCGCCTGCACATGCGCGAGCTTGACCTGCGCGAGCTCCAGCTCCAGATCCCGCACGCGTTGCCGCAGCCGCGCCTCCGTCTCGCTTGAACCTTCCTTGTCGTCGCCTTTTTGTTCTGACTCTGTAGGTTTTTCGGATAATTAAAATTGAATTTTTATCATTAAAAAGCAATTAGAAATTGATGGTCGAGGATTGTGTGATTAAGACGTGCATGATGTTGTTCATATTTTTAACTATGTCCATACCTTCTTTGTTATCCTTTTGCGCTAACTTCACGGTGCAATTTACGCAGTCTTTCACAGAGTCCTGTAAAGATTTAAAATATTCTTTATTATCAAAGTCTTTTTTATACGGAAATATACGGTTAATAAACTCTTTGTTTCTCTTCCACAACGGTTCTTAAAATTAAGTTCACAGCATTTTTCAGACCAGTCAGATTTTACAGACAATTTGAGTCTATCATCAAAACATCAGCTAGCTAACAGAACATATGATTTATGTGACATACGTCCAGCAAACAATATTAAATCGTGAATACGTGAATTACATAAAGATAAATTACTGACCTGCATATTGTGCAACTGTTTGTCAAGCCTAGCGCATATCTCGCGGTAGTCCCGCGCTACGGCCGCGTAGTGTGACGCCTCCTTCTGGCTTTCTTCTGCTGATGAACGAGCCTACAAATAAAATATGTATAGTAATGTGTAGTAAGGTAAACTATGGCTGGAGATTATGTGGTTATCAGTGCCCCATCAACTATTGCAAAGAATATTATCTTTAGTAAAATCAAAAGTGACATTATTACTTTGAGGCACTAATCTAGAAAGGTGTGCCTATGCATATTTCGAAATTAGCTGAAGCCATCGGTTTCTCTTTCCTCCTGCGGTAAATACCGAGCTCGCCTGGATAATAAGTTAAAAATAGACGGTAAAAGAAAGTATTATTCAAATTGGACCATTACTTCCTGATATGAACAACCAAGCAAATGCACATACAAACAAACTCTTCAACTTTAGAATATTAGTACAGATTCTCACCACTGTCAGTTGCGCTTCTAGCAGTTCTTTCTCCTGTTGCAGTTGTGTGTTGATAACCTTCAGCCTCTCTAGTTCCACGTTAATCTTCTCTTTCTCGGCAGATTCTGAAATTATTGCATGTTTTAGAAAATACGAGCTGCTGTCTTCTTATTAAAATATCCTAACACCGCGTATAATGTAAGTTATATACCTCGTGTGTTCATAAGTTTTGAGACAAACTTTTTACTTATAAAAATTAAATAAAAATTACTGGCTGCTGTATATTTCTTTTTTCTAATTTTGAATTTGGAATGTTAACTTTTAATATCTATGATTTCGGATTATTTTATTTAAATTTTCTCGTAATGGAGGGAACAAAAGAATTACGTGCGACCGTCATTTCACTATTTAAGGTGGGAAGAAAACCTATGGACATTTTCCGAGAACTGAAAAGTTTTGGTGTGAGCCGTAACTTCGTGTATTACACTATTAAACGATACAAGGAGACAAGTTCTTTACAAGATCGGCAAAGAAGTGGTCGTCCACGCTCTGTGAGGACGCCTGCGAACATTAAAATCATCCGAGAGCGACTTCGCCGAAATCCATGTCGCACTCAGAAGAAACTCGCTCTGCAGACCAATATTTCGCGCGTTTCAATCAACAGAATACTGAAATATGATCTCAAGGTTAAGGCGTATAGCCGTAGGAAAGTACACTTTTTAAACGATCGCCTTCGTCAATTGCGACGCGAACGTTGTCCAATACTGCTTAGGAGACACGATGCGAGGAAGATACTCTTCACCGACGAGAAAATCTTTACTGTCGAAGAAAAGTTCAACCGACAAAACAATAAAGTGTATGCCAAAAGTAGCAAGGATGTCCCAGCTTCAGCACGGAATGTCTCGCGTACTCATCATCCGGCTAGTGTCATGGTATGGTGGGGAGTTTCGTACGAAGGTGTGACTCAGCTTCATTTCTGCCAACAAGGCGTCAAGGTGAAAGCCAAAAATTATCAAAGTGACATTCTAGAGACTGTTGTGAAACCCCTGTCCAATACCCTATTCCATAACAAGTATTGGGTTTTCCAGCAAGACTCGGCGCCATCCCATAAGGTTAAAACCACTCAAGCTTGGCTGAAGGAAAATGTGCCGGCCTTCATTGCGGCGAATGAATGGCCCTCCTCCAGCCCCGACCTCAACCCGCTAGATTATTCTCTATGGACCGAATTAGAGCTCAGAGCCTGCCGAAAGTCCCACCCAAACTTGGAGTCACTTAAGCGAGCTCTTGTCCGAGAAGCGAAGCGAATTCCTCTGGAAAAGATTCGTGCCGCCATTGATGACTGGCCAAATCGTCTAAGGGCATGTATTAAAAACAGGGGTGGTCATTTTGAATAATAATTATATTTAATTTTTACTTACTATTTACTTAATGTTTACTATTGTTTTTATAAATACAAGTTAATTATTTAAAAAGATATGCAACTTTTATTTTGTCTCAAAACTTATGAACACACGAGGTAGATGCGACGCGAGAAGGACAATCAGTGGACACCTATTGAAGTGTCGTAAGAGACCCAACGTGCTATTTATAAGAGAACTAGCCTCTGCTCTCGCCGCTCGCATCACTTCCCGCATCCAGATAAAACAAAACATATATCGCTGCTTTGCATTAATTACCCGCACAAACCAAAATATTGAAAATACTAGTTTATAACACAGTCACTTGCAAAATAGTCCGTATTTTATGGTCAGTAAGACTCACATTCATTCCTTCCTTTCGATCAGGCCTTTCGATTTATACAACATGTAACGTAATTAACGCACACCCTCAAACACCCTAATTAGAATATTATGTTATAATCATAATACATACACTGAATTTTTAATTTAACATGTATATGCATTGTTATTTACTAAATTAATTATACTAATTCTTGGAGAACTTTTTGGTCATACTACCTACTACGCACGCAACGCACTCGACTCGACACAACATAACGAAACTACGGAAAAAGCCGACAATAGACGAAGTCTTATTACTTTGAGTTACGGTCTATTTGAATTTGTTTTGACTGTACAGGGTTAATATGACAATAATTTCCGTAGTTTTAATTATTTTTGGGATAAAAAATTACCTATATTAAAAATGATATAAATAAATCGATTCAGTAAACGATTCTGAACAAACTAATTTCAGGATGTGCGTTAATTAAGTTACATGTTGTATATTCTACTCTTCTAATGATTAAAAACATGAAAAGTTATGACAGTAAATATTTTGTTTAATTCTCAAATAGCTACCCTGTAAAATGTGTGTTTTTGGATTGTGCTGTCATTCGTGCAAAGCAGCGATATATTATGTATTTTGATGTACAAGCTTTATCGTATCCAAGTTTCATAAAAATACGTCAAGCTGTTTGAGCGTGAACATACAGTAACAAACATTCAATTACAAACTCTCGTCTTTATAATATTAGTGTCATGTGATAGTATGATAGAGTACCTTTGATAAATTTCTCATACTCCTGCTGGTACTTAGGCAGACGCTTGACCTTGATGCTGCAGGCCAGCTTCACGATCTGTCGCGACGACTCCTCCGCCCGACACTTCTTTGGTAACGTTACTCTGTGGGGAATGTTGTAAGTTAATTAGTGCTTATAAGTATAGATTTTATGTTAAGATGATGTTACGTTACTTTGCTCGTATTTTAAAAACAATGGAGGTCAACTTTATTTTAGTCTGGCATCTTTAATTTTCAGGTTAAATACTTTCAAATATATAAAATATTTTCTTTATAAAATTTCTCGCGCTGTTCTTTGACGAAAAATCGGTTTTAGCATTATAGTATCAGTTGGGGTAATATTAAAATTCTTTGTGATTTAATGTAAAACAATCAGACCCGTAGAGAAACCGAGAACTGCATTTACCTATGTATTCCAGTCGATACTTTATATACTAGACTAGCTTCTGCCAGCGGTTTCACCCGCATCCCGTGGGAACCTCTGCACGAACCCGGATAAAAAGTAGCCTAAAGCCTTCCTCGATAAATGGGCTATCTAACACCGAAAGAATTGTTCAAATCGGACCAGTAGTTCCTGAGATTAGCGCGTTCAAACAAACAAACAAACAAACTCTTCAGCTTTATAATATTAGTATAGATACACCTATTATTAAAGAATAAATATTAAATACCTTACCTAAAATACTTGAGTACTCCTTCGAAGTCGTGCTGCAGTAGATCCTTGCGGGAACGCGACAGCAACGCCAGCGCCACTTGGAACAACGTGTCGATGCCTTGTAGGAGGAACACGTCTAGGATGTGGTACACCTGGAAAAAGTAAGGGATTAGTCGTTGGATCTTATTGAGGGGTTTGTGGAAATAATTGAATAAATAGCTCAGCAGTATACTGGACATACTGTTACTGTTACTGCCTTTATATCGTCCCACTGCTGGGCACAGGCCTCCTCTCACAGGGAGAAGGATTGAGCATTAATCACCACGCTTGCTCAATGCGGGTTGGTTATTTCAGACTACATAGTCCAGGTTTCCTCGAGATGTTTTCCTTCACCTGTTTATCAGCCATTGGTGTCTAAGTTATACTTAGAAAGTACTTACAAACTTAGAAAAGTTGCATTGGTACTTGCCTGACCTGGAATCGAACCCGCGCCCTCATACTCGAGAGGTTGGTTCTTTACCCACTAGGCCACCACGACTACTGGACATACTGGTAAACATAATTATAAATCCCGAAATACAGTATTGGTAAGAAAGCATTTCCGTATTACATACTCAATACTCAAATCTTTATTAGCATTCCATATAATAAACATGTTTTTATTAACATTTTATAATCTAGAAATAATATGGACCCTATAGACCACAGCCTAAAGAATCTATAACCCATTAAGAATCTTAATACAAATACTCAAGCAATTTTAAATATGGTCTAACTATTTTTTGGTGCAGCTGTCACCCCTGTGGTTACAAAAATGCTGTTTTCCCTAGAAAATTGACAGCTGTTAACTGCACAAAAGATTCGGTACCCCATATGTATAATTTTACGTTTTTTTTTTTATAAATTTTCAAAAATGGGATAGGCAGTGTCGAGTAAAACTTACCAGTGGCAAAGGAAAACGCGCTGTGAACACAGTAAGGAACCATTGTGACGCGAACATGTGAGGTTCCACTCCCAACTCTTGGAAATGGGCACGTAGATCTGTTAGTTGTTCCTACAACCAAAAGTACATCATGTAAATAAAATTAAAATAATGTGTACATTCAACCAACTTAGTAAGTAATAAACCAATATTTTGCGCAAACTCCATTTTAATGCGCTAAATGTTGCGCAATTTCCATTGTTTATGCGCAAAATATTGCGCATAAATTTACCTCCATCAACCTGTCGAGTTGATGCAGCCTCATGTAGAGAGCTTCAAATCCGTCTTTGTAGAGTTCCCTCAGTCCGTAACCGTACATCAATCTGACTAGAAGACAGAATGCTTGCTCTTCTGGCATCTGAAAAGAGATTTTAAGTATGAGATAAATTGTAAATGTATTGAACTTTTTTGAAGTTTTATACCCTCTAGCCTACAAAAGATTTTTTTTCTGTAAACTGAAAACTTTGGACGCAAAAAAAATAACCAAGGTCCTCACAAAAAGTAGTTCGGTGATATCAGACTTGAAGTCTCCAGGCTTCCTTGTGATGTTTTTTTTTTCTTTATTACCACAATTTAGCCAGAAATAACCTATTAGCAACATTATGTTATATTATTCATATTTTTGACATTCATAAGTGCTTATTGAATATATGATTTGAGTTTGAATAATTAGCCCCAAAAACTCACATGTAACAGCAGCGTAGCAGCCAGAAAGCTAAGTCCCTGACAGTAGCCGACTTCATGATCATACACAGCATAAGCTCTGGCCATGCGCAGTAGCGAGTCCTGGCCGAGGCCGCCGGCTTCGCGGAAGAAGTCGTGTGCAGGGAACGTGCGGGCGATGTCGCGTTGGATCACCGCTTCGAAGGGGCAGTCCTGAGAAAGTAGGAAAAGGTGAAGTTTTTGTGGTTGAATTTTTAATCCATGATAATGGTCACGTAAAAGATAAATTGCTAGAAAGAAAGCGAAAAGAGGTGTTTTATATAGGATCAAAACACCCTATAAAATTAAAATACATATGTCTATTTAACCGACTTTATAACTGATGGCATAAAATAACATATACACAGTTTGCGCAATCTCTATTGTGATGCGCAAAACGTTGCGCAAAATTTAACTCTACCAACTTGTCAAGTTATTACAGCCTCGAATTGGCTTCAAAGCCATCTTTATACAGTTCCCTAGGTGCCGTTCCCAAATATTATATCTGTCTGATTACCAGAGAAGGTGTTTTGACATCAGCCCCAGTAGTAGCTTATATGAACAAGCAATGTCAGATTCCTATCTCTAGTATAGAACATTGGGAACGGTCGAATGTCTAGTTATAATAATTTATCTAAAAACTCCCTAATTAATATTCACCTTGCTTATTAAAGTCCTGTAAGTCTCCATAAGCTTATCATTTTGATCGACGCCGGCCAGCCGCAGCCACACCTCGCCGCGCAACGCCTCGGGCACACCCACGCGAACTAAATGGTTCAATGCGCGGGGACGAGGGCCTGTCCAACTGAAAACAAAAAAAGTATATTATTAGGTACGAAAAATACCTGTCTTATTTCACGAAAGCCAGTAAACTACACTTGTGTGTGTGAATGTACATACATGCATTGGTACACAAGTATGGCTTGCCCGTTGTCGTGATATGAAACGTCTATATCAGTCGGATACGATTCTCGTGATTAGACTAGGATGTTAATAAAAACAAGAGCAATTTTTGCATAAATATTTCTAATGACCCGCTAGTGGTCCAGATCTTTTGTATTTGTTCAACATTGTCGGAAGATGTATTTATTACCTTCTCAGCACTTGTGCCCAGTTGACGAGTACATCTTCACCGCAGTCCTTTGACACCTCACCAGTTCCACTTAGAAGAGGTTCATCGCCATCTAAAAACAAATAATTAGACTTGATTAGGTTTTTGAATGAATTAGCACAATTTCTTGATACTATTGCGACCATACAATTTTTTTTTTATATTTTGGACGATTATTTTTATCATTACTAAGGAGAATGCTTACAATATGAAATTTTAGATTTTAGTAAAATTTTAGATAATAATTAGCTAAAGATTCCACGGGGTGCATAAGCAAGATCAATGAACATAATTATGTGATGAAATTGTTATTTGATGTTGTCATTGTAAACATCACGTTATATGATTAAAAGAAGCAGTAGAGCCATATTTAACCAGTTCATACCAGAATCAGGTTCAGAAGGCGACGGCGGCGCAGGCGCAGTAGACAGCGGCGACGGCAGCAGACTGGACAGCGACAGCGGCAAGTTCAATCTGGATCGATCCAGTTCATCCGATGTCTCGATACTGGCTACCTCGTATTGGAGTTGGCCGAGAGCGTCGACAGACTGCGAAATAGAGACCAAATGTAAAAAAAAATAAGGAAATCTGTTTTATACGTAAACTTTTTATGCTAGCTTGAAAAGTTTGTTTGTTTCTTTCAACATGCTAATTTCAGGAACTATATATATCTATAGGCTATAGCTATAGATTACAGCCCATGAAATCGAAGAAATTTTATTCAGGTCAGGTCAGGAACGGAAACTTGTTTCTATACAAACTTCTTATTACAAAATAAACAAAAGTATACTAAGGTAAGTTAGGTTCATTGAGTATGTTGCTTACCTCTTTCAGATTGATGTAAAACTGTTGCACAAGCGGCCTCTTTGAGTAATACCAAAACCTCTCTGTTGGCGGGAATATTTTGACAGGAGTCTCGATGACCAGCCTGTGAACAACAGATACAGAAATCAGCAATGAACTAACGTCTTACTAAACATTTTCAAATAAATTGCTTGATGGGTAACTCTCAATGTCTCAAACCTTATGGGCCACGGTATCTCTTTCGAACAACCCGCAGCCCAACCTTATTAATGTTTTAAAACAGTCATACTCACACTGGTATAGATTATTGCGCCTTTTTTAACTATGTTGGGGTTGGCTTTCAGTCTAAACGAATGTAGCTAAATACTATATGGAGCAACTGCCTATCTATACCCCTTAATTAGTCCAGTTGTCAGACTCACTTGCTCGCAACAACCATACCAACGGCCGAAGATATTCAAATGACAGATATTTAGATTGTTGATGATCTTTATGGCTTCTTAATATTTAAAATTAGCTGATCCCGCGAACTTCGTATCGTTTAAGAAGGTAAATCGGTCCAGTCATTCTCGAGTTTTAGTCCGACTAACGAACAGCAATTCATTTTTTTATGTATCAGATTACCTACCTCAAAGGGTCAGGAATGCCTCTAATAACGAGATCTAAAGCCAGAGACATGTATGCGGGTGCTCCGTCGCCGCTGGCCACGTTGAAAGCCGCCAGAGCAGACTCGCCCGCGTTCCATAGAGCACACACTGAACAACCCGACCCGCCTGATGAGCCACTCACCTGGAATATGTGTAAATAAGTATTATTTTATTAGAAAAATGATTTCAGTGTCAAATAGCCCTATGAACCCCAGTGGGGCCCACCAGGGCCAAGCCCTGCCGGGGCGGCGGGATTCTTTGAAAGGGTTATAGCGGCCATGGTATATAAAGGGCTTAAGAAGGAACATGACGGGTTTTAGTCAGTAAGAGTCTGACGCCCCCCTAACGCTGCTAACCCACAGCTGACGGGGTCAATTGAAGATTTACAATAAAAAAAGATAGGCCTTTTATCGAGGAAGAGTATAGGACACTTTATTCGGGGGCGCGTAGTAGATTCCAATGGTACGCTTGGAAACCACAGAAGCTGTTAGATATAAAATAAATAACAACAAACAAACTTACAACCGCATTTACTTAGACATTACTGCGGTGAAATTGAAAGCACGACAAAAATAATACCTACAGCAACCATTAGTTCAAGTCATTAATCAACGTTTTATATCTAGACAGAAGGTCATTCACCTTCCCCCTGCCGCAAACTCTACGCGGGGGTCATGCGGTCCATGGCCCTTTACGGGGCCCCGGTATGGGCACGTTCGGTACGGCCGCGGGCTGTACACTACCTGAACGTGCCCCAAAGGGTGATAGCCACTAGGCTAATCCGGGGGTACCGCACGATCTCCCGCGAAGCAGCTGGCCTACTTGCTGGACTGCCACCGTGGGATCTGGAGGCGAGGGTCTTCTTGCGCCTGTACGACTGGCGCGAGGAGGCTCAGCGCCGGGGAGAAACCCCGTTGCCGCGGCAAGTTGTCGCGCAGCGGGCGGAGCTCCGGCGCGATCTCATGGTGGCCTGGAGGGAGCGACTGTCGCAACCCAGTGCAGGGCACGCCACCATCGTGGCGGTAAGTCCCCTCTTTGAGGAGTGGCTCGGGAGGAGTCACGGCGCCCTCACGTACCGCATGACGCAGGTCCTCACCGGACACGGTTGTTTCGGGAGGTACCTGCACCGCATCGGTCGTGAGGAGGCGCCCGGGTGTCACCATTGTGCGGACAGCCCCGAGGACACGGTGGACCACACAGTCCAGGTGTGCCCCGCATGGGAAGGGCACCGCCGGGTCCTCGTCGAGGCTTTGGGCGGCGGCGACCTCTCGCGTCCGGCCCTGGTTCAGGCCATGGTCCGGGGCGAGAGGGAATGGGATGCCGTCGCCTCCTTCTGCGAAGCGGTCATGCTCGAGAAGGAGGAGGCGGAACGCCAGAGGGTTCGCACCTCTCATCCCGGCCGCCGCGCTGGACCAGGTAGACACCATGGGCGCCGGGTGTCGCGAGATGACTCCCGGCCACCGTAGGCGTGGGTCTGTGGGCGGTGAGTTCGGGTGGCTCATCGTCCCTCTGTCTTTCTAGACGACAGACCCGTGTCGACGGCGCGCGTTGTTCCACGCGCTCCTCAAAGAGATGTCAGCAACCCCAGCGGGGCCCAGCAGGGCCAAGGCCTGCCGGGGCTGCGGGTTGTTCGAAAGAGATACCGCGGCCCTGGTACATAACGCCTATGCCTATGACATAGGCCTATGACGGAACACGACGGTTTTTAGTCAGTAAGAGTCTGACACTATGAATTCAATAAGTATATAAAGTAAAGGACTTATTTACTTACCATTTCTAATAATCTCATGTCTGAGTGTTTGACGCTCCTGCCGGGAGCGAGTAGGATACCAAAGCATCGCTCAATGTATAATCCTCCGGTGTATGTCGACTGAAATGTAAACAATATTCAACGTTAATACATGTTGCACAATAACATAAATTATCTAAGCACTCTTGGTCGCCATTGTATGAGGCTAGTTTTTGCGGAAGCATTAACAATTAAAAAATATTATACTATAATGTTTAGTTGGGAAAAATCTACATTTTGAAAAATACACTAAAAATATAAGAACGAAACATAACTAATTCAGTCATCAGATAACAGCCCATACTATACTTCCATACATCATTATAAATTGTTTACATACAACATAGTTTAGTTTCTTATTCTCTCTTTATTGTTAGCCTAGATATACAACCGCCAGCACATAAAGCTACTACAATTTGTCAAGTTCCTTTAATCGATTTTCAACTTCTCTTAATATCTCTTAAAGTATAAGGCTCAATATTGATTGCCAAAATTGTATACAGATTGGACTATGGAGTAGCAAAATTGTCTAAGATATTGTAGAGTTTTTTTGGCTACAAATGACGTAGTGTAGAAAGAATAATAATATTTCGCCATGGCATCTATTACAAATATTGGACATAGTGTTCGTGTAAAAATAATAATATTTCGCTATGGTTACTAACCTGTGGATCATCAGATTCCGGCTGTATGTTGTTAGTGACCTGCTTCACGTTGATGGTCACTTGTTTGTCTATCCCACCCCGCAGTTTGAACCCAAGACGCTCTTTCGGTACATGGCTGAATGTGCCCTGAAAAATAACAAAGAACTTTGATATATAAACAATATTGATAACTATGACAAGTTTGGGATTAAAAAATGAGTTTTAAAGCCATAAATACACTGCAATTGGAAACTCAGTACAAAGGGCTGTCCTGGTTCACATTTTATTAAACCGTCGACAAAGAGAAACGTCGACTTAACGTTTCTCTTGATGGAAAATGCATTGGAAACAGATTGGAAATTATAAAATTACGCCTCGGCCTCTGTAACTCTTTTGATAAATCGCCTTCAATGAGACTCCTTTAATTCTGCTGACTCATGTCACAACCTACCTTAGCATCCGTCTCCTTGATATCCACGGTACACTCCAGCACATGCATGAGCTGCATCGGCGGCACGGCTGGGCCGGTGCCTTCGGTCAGCGAGCCGGTCATAGAGGGCGCTGCGCTCAGTTCACCCACTAGAGACGATGCCATGGACCGGGGGATCCGCTCGAATGCTTTCGCGAAGCAGCCTGGAAATAAAATAAAATCGTGATTATGAAGGATTTGACTACATAACAGTCTGTTACATACACTTTGGTGGTAAAATTACACTGCAACGTAGTTACTTGTAATGTTATCAAACCTATAAAACAAACTTTACAAAATTAATAAATGTTTTCGTATCTGGATAAAATCCCTATTTTTTTTTTTTATTGAATTCAAGATAAAATTGATCGTTCTTGCTCTTGATAAGAATGAAGAACCAAAAAGATTAATTTACAATAAGAACAATATTATTGACGACCTCGATGGCGCAATGGTCACCATGCCGGACTGCCGAACCTGAGGTCCCGGGTTCGATTCCCGGTTCGGTCGACATTTGTTGCATGTTTGTTGGCCGTGGTCTGGGTGTTATAATATGTATTTATAAATGTGTATATATGTAGCTATATGTAATATATCAGTTGTGTTAGCACCCATAACACAAGTTAATTAATAACTTAACAAAGGGCATTTAAAAAAAAATACAGCAGTAATGACTACAGTCTTTATTCAGAAACAGTAAAAATGGCCAGAGACAAGACTGCATAACTTTAAAGCCTTTTCGATTACTAATACCACACGCCGGAACGTGGAACAAGAATACCAATAACTCATCCATATCAATATATCAAGGCACTTATTCCATCAAAATCAATTGAAATGTGTACCTAATTGCGACACAGCTAAGGTCGAAATCGTCGCGATCACCTCAATTCATCACTATTGAACAATTGACCCCGATTGCGTAAATAATAACATTGTTATCTCGCGTAACCGACCGTGCGGAGCTGTGAAAACTGGACTATAAACCTTTGAAAGGTAAACGAACTGTAATCTGACTTTGGGAAAAGGTGACACTACTATTATAGGGTTAGAGGTAACGAGGGTCATCAAGGGTCTACAATAAAGTCTAAGTTATGACATAAAAACAAAAATGACACATTCGACCTTTTCAAATAACTTCAGAAAGGATTTTCTAATCACACAATTAAAATAAGGCAAACAGAGGCTCAACACGTTTTCGAAAGATTTATCAGAAGTGTACTGTAGCGCGTGGCGCGCTAGGAACCGGGGATCTCAGGATATTTAATTAAAAGATTGCAAAATAACTTCAGCTTTGCGTTTATTATTTGGGCTCGAGGGGTGAAGTCACACACTTCAATATAAAAACTTATTCTATGGAACAAATCGAATACATTTGAAATGATTGCCCGGTCAGTATCAAAAATATCTAACGAATAAAACCTTACAAATGAAAAAGTTTCTAACTACGTTACAGTACCTACCTCTAAGTACCTACCTCTCAACCATTAATTGGGCAAATGTAGAGTGAATGAAAATCAAATCTAACTTGGTCAACAAAAAGACATCTATTTCAACAAAGTCCAGCTTGTACACACAACAGGTCGCTTTTATTTAATTTTATTACCTCTATTAGTACCAGTATTTGTTAAACATTTTTCTTACTCCAAATATATCATAATAACAAACATTTTAGCCGTAGAATTTTGTGCTAAATACTTTCCTAGCTCAATGAATGTCAGCCGTCCTTGTACCGCCTGACACAGTTAATATCAAGGATAAATGTAACAACTCATTAAATAATATTATCGACGCGTATCAAATGAGTGGGCGGAAACCAGACAAAATGTACTAGGAATTTTTGCGATAAATATAGCTTGGTATATGGTAAAGTAACTATGTGAATAGGTATCACCAAGTTTTTTTTTATAAACCCTAATTTATTATTACATTTATAGTTACAAGGACTTTTAATGATGTAAATAACAATGTAATCAGAAAACATAGCAGTTGCTATATATCGCTTCCCTATAGTTATTACCACAGATATATTAAAAGTACTTATGGCCCACAAACAAGTATTAAAGAAACGCAATACCCTGACCTACCTCAAACTTGGAGTCGCAGTCCTTATAATTGATGATTTTAGTAAGAACACTAAGATAGCAACAAGTCACTAAATAACGATGTCACAACACGAAACAATAACAAAACATCACTTCTTATCATTCATTCATTAACCACAGTTAAAAAATCTATATACTTTAACTTTCTTGCAATCGAAAAAGGTTTTATTCACTTTCAAAACCACGGAATACATGCGCCGTCCACAAAAACAAGCAACTTAATGAATAACAGAAAACCGCGAACGATCCAATCGGCTTGATAACGAACAAATCGAATGACCATCATATTCTGATTCATACCAAACGATTCAGAAACAACATTGTAAAAGCGTCATAGTTCACTGAACACTTTTGAATTTCGAATGTGTTGTGACATTATTTTGTCTGTGGGAAATTCTTTGTAACTTCTGTGGGAACTTTTTTTAGACTTAACAGCAAGTTTAAACAAACTATTTGAATTTGGAACTAAAAACAAAAAGGCGGGCAAATTGTTTTGAATTTAGAACTTTTTTTTTAATACAAAAAATTGCATCTTTATTTTGCCCCAAGAGGGTTAAGTCCACATCAAATACGTTCTAATTATTCGCAATAACAAATTTAATTTCCATATTTTCATGCATTGCCTGCAAACCGTCTAATGAGTTCTAAAGTGAACCAATAACAAATAGAAGTGAAGGCCTCATACGCCGCGTCAACCGGGTCATCGGGCAGCCTTGAGGCGAGACAGACGTTCGACTCCACCGACTTTGATGACGTCACAACGATCGATTTTACGAAAAATAGTAATTACATTCAATAATTTCAGGGTGTCAGTCAATTGTTTATGAGAATGCACGTTGTAAAGTTTTTGAAACAAATCATGGACGTATTGTATTGATTGACCTAAATGAAGACCAATGGACTTACATGGTCGAATTTAAGTACTTGTAATTGTGTGATTTTCCATATAGGCATTTCACTATACGCTTTATATTTGCTCTGATTTTCAAACAGAGATCTACTTTCCTTGTCCTAAAGCTAAGCCCAGTGTATAGTCGAAAACAAAACAGTTTTGTATGACGGAATAAGGCAGCTGTAACACGATACGTAAGCCGTTATCTGTTTACATTTGTGTCGATGACTGTACCGGGGCATTTGAGTCAACTGGATATTTAGAGTTTGTACAATATTCATGCCCTTTTTCAAGGTGATCCTGGATTTAGTAAAGTCTATTGTAATATTGTAAGGGTATGTAGAGTTAGTAAACTGAACCGGGCGGCTCGCAATTGTTTTATTATAAACTGAAGCTAAACCTAGAACAACTTTTGGTAGATTCTAAAACTAATAATATTTACATTATTTAAATATTCTAAAATATTTAACACTAGCTTCCGCCAGCGGCTTCGCCCGCGTGGTGTGTTGATAAAAAGTAGCCTATGTGTTAATCCAGGGTATCATCTATCTATCTACATACCAAATTTCAATCAAATCGGTCCAGCCGTTTTTGCGTGATTGAATAACAAACATACATCCATACATTCTCACAAACTTTCACATTTATAATATAAGTAGGATTATCAAATCCTATTAAGATAAACAGTTTTTTTTGTAAAATCAAGTCAATTTATTGAACACCTGTACAGTGAATTATTTTTAAATAGAGCCAAAAAGGTAACTTTATTTTGGCCAACACAGGAGGGGAACGCCACGACAGTCTCGCAGAAGATATAATGAATCACTCTGTTATCGGGACGAGATAACATTCTTGCTGTCATTAGATGTAGAGAGTACTCACAGGAAGTATTTGTGTATTTGCTATTTTTAGAACAAGACGCACTGCGTCTTTTTATAAAGTCGAACTATGTTTCAATCATCAACAACTTTCAACCAGAAATGTTATCATTCTTGTCATGGTTCATTTAAACAACAAAATTTTCAAATAATCGAATCATAACTAATATTACCTCATCATCCTCCGAGCCGTTTTTCCCAATCCTGTTGGGGTCGGCTTCCAGTCTAACCGGATTCAGCTGAGTACCAGTGCTTTACAAGAAGCGACTGCCTATCTGACCTCCTCAACCCAGTTCCCCGGGCAACCCGATACCCCTTGGTTAGACTGGTGTCAGACTTACTGGCTTCTGACTACCCGTAACGACTGTCAAGGATGTTCAATGACAGCCGGGACCTACAGTTTAACGTGCCATCCGAAACACAGTCAATGGTGTCTAAGATATACTTAGAAAGTACATACAAACTTAGAAAAGTTGCATTGGTACTTGCCTGACCTGGGATCGAACCCGCGCCCTCATACTTGAGAGGTTGGTCCTTTACCCACTAGGCCACCACGACTTACTAACTAATATTACCTACACGCCAATTTAATTGAAATATGTATTTATTTCCCTAAGATTAATTGCACTTTCAAGAATATTAAAAAAAAAAATACAAAATAGATCTAGTCAAAGTTACCTCGAAACTCCTAAAAACACTTGGTTACACCCTAAGCCCACAATTAATTAACATTATAATTACACTGCCTAGCAGAAAAACTAACCCTCTTTAAAACGCAACAACCACAACAACAATTTAACATAATCAAATCATATGTTACTAAGCAATTACATGACTTGTAAAATTATCTTAAGCATTATGTTTCTATTGTAAGTACCGTACACTGCTTGCCGTAAGTAGATGTATCTATTAATAAGACAAGTTTATGTATAGAGCGTTTAGGCGAGACGGTAATCTCATTAATGTTAAGAACATTCAACCGTCTGTGTAGCTGTTAAACCTTTTACGCGGGAGAACATTCAATGCAGAGTTTTGTATCTGATCCGAAATGTTTGGCCAAAATTGTAAGATTTTAATCAAAACATGGCGATTTTTAAATTTTAGTCCTTTCTATTCTCAATTCTAATATACACATTATATGTTTCACCTATTAGTTCACAAATCGTTACTTTTACCATACGTGTGTCACTTGTTAAACTATGCTTAAAATCTTAATAACAATTACTTCCGTAATTCAACAAAACTATTTTGTTTTTTTGTTTGGAATACCTATCTCTCTACGCATAACATTAAAAGATAATTGTATACTGTTGACATTTAGTAACTGGCGCATGCACCCACATTGCATAACAAACTAGGAAATACAAGTATGTACACCAGTTAGTCAGATGTAGGTAAACCTCCTTGGTAGTATTTTCCTACTTGTGATTGTAATAAGCATGTTCTATGAAGGTTCAATGTAAAATTAATAACTAGGAAACTGTTGACAACGGTTGTTCTTATACCTAGGGGTATTTATAAGTCACAACCGCACATCTAAACCGTCATTAAACTTCTTATGATATTATTATGACAACCTTTAAATCATTCAACAGGGGAAACTAACTACTGGCTTTACTGACGGAAGAATTTAAAGAATTTTTAAGATGAGAGCTACACTTACAATAAATAACATTTAAGACCAAAATAACTTACAGAATTATCTAATCAAATCACAAAACGTAAACTTTCACTCATGATAACACCAAAACAAACAATGTCAGCTGACACAGTTTAATTAACAACACACGAGATAATAATTAATATTTTTTCACAGCAAAATTAATTACGTAAATACGTGTATCTCACGTCGGTAACAAACGGGAACTAGTGCACAATTATTTAGAAGGCTGCCACTAATATAATATGCTGAATAACATCCATCACAAACATGGATAACAAAATGACTAGCGGAGATGCCATAACGGAATATCTTCTAAGAAAGTAGCGCGCTAATATGCGGGGATCGGGGTAGGAGGAACGTTACTGTCTCCGCCCTAATACGCCTTCTATGGAACCTGTTCATTTTTAGTAATACCAGAAATCGTTGATGAGTTTACTCATAAGAGATCGTTTTGGTCATGCCAACAGTATGTATTTGATCTAGAAGAAGGCGCCTGACCTACCTGATATATGGTATCTCCGCTCATCTTTTCCTACTCCGTGATCAAAACAAACCGTTGTAAGTGGCATGACACGTGAATTTGTTTTGTCAATTTTAAACTCGTGCTTTGAACGGGATAATATGATTTTGAAATTGTTTAGGTATTATGATGATCGGTAGGCAGATATTGTAATCCCCGAAGCAACGTAAGTACCTAACGTATGAAACGGGAATGTCGATTAGGATGCAGTTTTCTTAGGTGAAAGCTGGTGAGACGGCGGTGCTTTTTAGATACGTTTTATCAAAATCAGCTTAGCCGTTTTAAAGCTTATGAGCAGTTTTGTCTTGTATTTATAAGACTATCACCTGTTTCTTAACATTGCTCGATTTTGGGACAATGCAAAAATACACCTTTGACAGTGCAGACTTAACCCCAATTACTAAATTTGTTCTAACAAGCGACAGTTCCCGTCTTCAAACTGCCAGTAACATTATAGCCTAAATGGGATTTTGGGTCATGAGAACAACACATTGTACTCTTAAACACTGAAAAGTTTGTTTTTTTTTATTTGATTGATTTTGAAGTTCATAAAATAGTTGGTACAGAGGTGACGGTAATTAATTATAAGGAGATTACTACCCTAGCGAGCTGAATACAAAAAAAATCTATCGAGGAATCCAACTTTCAAAGCTATTTTGGAAAACTAGAAATGTTCGTCATCAGATCAGCCTTTTTATTGTCCCACTGCGCGAAACGTGCCTTTTCATATACAGTAAACGAATGATCGCTTGCTGAATGCGGTTTGGTGATTTAAGATTTAAGTCCATTCCCTCAAGATGTTTTCCAGTCGCTAAACCACTTACTTGACACCTGATTGACAGCCTCAGCGATGTGACAGCGGAACACATGGCACCTATAGACGGCAGACTCCTTAGTTTCTCCATGTGACCAGGTGAAGGCGAAGCACGACGCTACCGGGGAGCCGGCGGCGCCGCGCGCGTAGAACGAGATGCGGTTCACTGCGTAGCGGGTCATCACGCTGTTGCTGTCGGCTTGGTACAACCTGGGGATGGACGTGTGATTAAATAGGTGGTCTAGAAAAATTTAGATATAAAATTTTCTTAAACATGTGACGAACGTCTCTATAACGTTTTTTTTTTTTTTTATATTTATACTTGATGTACAAAAATGGTAGGTACATTGGCGGACTTAATGTCACAAGGCATTCTCTACCAGTCAACCACAGGGTTACTTTTGTAAGAAGACCAAGGGATTTTAGTTGCTATAGTTATCGGCACGGATATTGAGCTCTCGGCGGAAAAGTGGGGATCGCTTTGCGCACTGTACACATAAGGCAATAAACCAATAAATCGCTTCTGCGCAGGTGAAGGTCAGGGCTCAATATCCGTGCTGATAACTATACTAGCCGTTTTCTTGCGGTTTCACTCGCGTTCCGTTGGCACTACTGTCATATAGCATATGTTACTCGGGAAAAGTGTAGCTTTGATAAAAAAAAGCAAATCAGATCAGTACTGTCAGAGCTTTTAGGGTACAAACAATAACAGTTTCCTCTTTATTACATTGCTGTAGATGACTAGGTTGAATAAGTCCATTAATTTGACAAATAGTGAATTTGTACAAAAAAATTAGATCATAATCTGTCATTTTTTGTTAAATTATTACTATTACTACTGTCTAGCTTTCATATACACATAATTGTTCAGTACCTAATTCATAGTTATTGTTGATAAGGCTAGATAATTCGCTCATTACCAAAGGCTATTGTCAAGCTGATATAAAAAAAAATATGAATGTAATATCGATTACATATTTACAAAAAGGGTACCTTATCGACAAGTTAATTTAATACGTAAGTCTTCAAATATTAACAACATATCGCAAGCGCACCACTCCCTCTATTTGCAAATAGCTGCCTAACAAGATAACTAACATAAAACCTACTCTCAGGCATAGAGCTGAGCTCCTTCATGATGCGTTGTATGTAGGGCTGCCATCTTGAATTTCGCCAAACCCGGACAAACATTAAAAAAACCCGGACATTTGGCGTAAATCGCATTTTTTCCCCGAACGAGTACGATTTTTTGTAAACAAAATAATACCTAATTTGTAATCCATTTACTATAGTTCGGCCGTTCAGAGAATGCGTTCCTGACACATCGCGATTGAACTGACGACGTAACTTTGTAATGGCGTTGCAGTTACGATAAAAATATTTTTGCTCGTTGTTTACCGTTTTAACAATTGATGAGCATTAAAACAACATTATTATATCAATAATCAATTAATGGTATAATTTTGTGCCAAACTGAGTGTCAAATAACTTCTAATATTTTTCTAAATCTATACTGCGCTATTACAAGGTTATGTCAGCGCTTTATATTTGTAGTGCTGTGCTAAAAATAACAGGCAAGTATCGTAATCTGTTCTTATACAGTTATACTTATAATATAAAATAATACGTTTTATAATGGACTATAAGATAACTTTTATGAAATATAAAAAAAAAACTATGACCAAACCGAACGCGCGAAAGAAAGTAGCATTTTTATATTTAGGTTGAAAATGGTAACCCCTAATGGCGTTATGGGCCGCCATTTTGTGACGCTAAAACAGTCGTCTGTTGTCGTTTCGTGCGCATAGACCACGTTCTTCAAGTGTTCAATGTACTTACTTTACTGCATAGAAATACAGATTATAACTTTGTCACAAAGAATAAATAAAACAATTTTATTATATGAACTAGCTTCTGCCAGCGGTTTCACCCGCATCCCGTGGGAACTACTTCCCGTACCGAGATAAAAAGTAGCCTATAGCCTTCCTCGATAAATGGGCTATCTAACACTGAAAGAAATTTTCAAATCGGACAAGTAGTTCCTGAGATTAGCGCGTTCAAACAAACAAACTCTTCAGCTTTATAATATTAGTATAGATATTACCTTTTTTTGGTTTCCACTTAAATAACTAAAATATAAATTTTAAATGATTCCGCCAATTTAAAACGAAAATAATCTTAAAATAATGCGGCGGTTCATTTTGGAGGAACGGTAACGAACTCAGTGTTATGTTGTGCCCATCACTAGTCGTGACTAACTGATAGGTGTCAGGAACGCATTCTCTGAACGGCCGAAGTATATTAACATATACTTAAATTTAATGAGGTGCTTCCTTACATGAAAAGTGTCCGGGTTTTCCCCGCACACTTCTTGAAACCCCGCCCGGACGGCCCCCGGACGGCCTCCAAACGAGGACAAATCCGGGGAAACCCGGACGGATGGCAGCCCTAGTCGTATGTCACTCTCGGATTTCGGATCCGATATATTCTGAACTGAATATCAAAAATACTTACACGACAAGTCCTTGCGAGCACACAGGTATCGATATCGATACGGCGATCCCATCCCTACTCTCAGGCATAGAGCTGAGCTCCTTCATGATGCGTTGTATGTCACTCTCGGATTTCGGGTCCGATATGTTCTGCGCGCCCAAATAACTGACTCCGCTGAACACCGTGCACTCTTGGTCTACGTCTGAAACTGGTTGGATTTCAGTAAATATGGGGGAATAATGGTAATACTATATTTAACTTTAGTTTTGAATTTTTGTAGTTTGTATAATGGTGATACTAATGGAACTGAACTTAGACTGTCATATCAAGTGACAAGCAAGAAAAGCTAGCGTTTTAAGATAAAGGGTAGAAGGAGGAGGGTACTGTATTATTCAGTAACTGAGGTGAACACTACAGGTAGTCACTCCACATATAACGGTGAAACCCAAAACTAAAAGGCAACAAAGATGAATGGTGTCACAACAGAGCATTTTCATGCCCTCATTTGTATCTTAAAGCGACACATCTTTGAAACATTGATAAATTAAAATAATTTTATTTTTCGTATCGACCAATCGAAATTTCGTATAGAACAAACTTGTTCAAAAGCCTTTCCCTACAAACCCAAGTTAAACAAAAGACAATCACCTTCGTCATCGCTCTCAGTAGGCTTCATGTAGTCGTGCTTCTCAGTGGGCGACGGCGTGGACACGTCCGCTGAAGTAGCACTGTCTAGCATCTCGTAGAACTTCGACCCACCCACCAGACGGCACGAGTCCTGGAATTAAAGAGAAACAAAACGTCAGAATTTAAGCCATTTATTTGGGTGTTTAACAAAATAGCGTGTGAGTCACATAAAAAAAACATCGTTCTCCGCAGGAGCTTGTTAACATTTATGCAATTGAAATATGTGGATTCTCTTGAGAACGAAAAGCATAAAATGCGTGGTTTGTCATTGGATGATGTTTAAGATGGTGGTAACGAATATTGGGTCTTCTAATTCACGACTATACTAATTTCAAGACATAAAAAGTAACTTACATCTTTAAGAAACTACGGATTTGGGTAAAATGCCACAGAACAATTACTTATATTAGAAGTCATCAACTATCAACCGGGAAAAAATGAGGAAAGCTAATTCCAATTCACTTCATAACACAAATCATACACACTTCTTAGTTCACACTCCAGAATCCAAAAACTACCATTAACAAAGTTCCGACATCCCCACTTACTAGCGTAACGTAAGCTACTAAAACCTCCCTTCAACACGAGGTACTACAAATGCTGAACAATATACACTCGAACAATAGCTTAAGGGTAGACTAAAAGGTCACGGAGTGATAACAAAGCATCGGGGTCATTGCCTTCTGCCATTATTTTCACGGTAATATTGAACATTTCTTTTACTTAGATTGGTATAGATAAGGATATGTTAGTAAGCATTTTAAGTGCATATGTGTGTTGTTTATGCTGACGGTACAAGAGGATTATTAACTTGAGTTGAAGGTACTTTGATTGCATCCTATATTTACAGGCTATATAAAACTCAGGTAGCATATAATCTGCAAAAATAGCTGAACCAATTTAGATGATCAAGTCCACTTTCAATGTTAGCTTAGAATTTTAAGCACACCTTTTAGAATAGCATAGCTTTTATTCTCTATACAAAAATCTAATACAATTAAATCAACAAGTTATTCTATAATCCTTTTTTCTTGATACCGGTTTCCCTAACAATATACAGGAAATTATGATGGCACATCATATATTTCACCATTGACTCACTATTATATTAATAAACAAATGAATAAATAACAATGTTCAGTCATAAAAACAATTGTGCATAAAATGTAGTACAACTTTACGAATCGTTTATTTTTATTGCTATTCGGACAATTGACTAAATGTTCAGAATGGCATTTCGTATAACCTTAACTATATCTTCGCAAATATCTAGTAATGTCAGCGAAGGAATCTCCGGCGTATGACAATAGAAATATTTCCTTCGAGGAATATTCTATCGGCACGTATACTTATTGACTAAGGGACCCTTGTTATCTAGAGGGCAGTAAGGGCATAAGACCTATTTAGGTTTTCTGACAACTATTTTAAGGAATGCTTGGAGCGATGAACCTGCTCAGCAATAGGGGTGAACCGATTAGGCAAAAAAATTGTTGGGTTTGGGTGGGTTGGGATCTTAGAACTAGGTGACGGACATAGGGACCCCTTTAATCAGGATCTCGGCACGTAAGTTCCCAATAAAATCAAAAACCTGTGTGAATCTTCTCGAAGCTGGGAAGTTATAAAACAACACTTAATTTATACAGTCTTTGTTATGAATGTTATGTTAATTATCCATGTTGTACTTTCCCTATACCAATATTAACAAAACATTAATAAAATAAAATAAATTCACTCAAATACCTTTTCAACTATTTGGGAGTATCTGTTTGTGTGCGTCATGATATTATATTATATTGACTTTCAACCGATCAAAATATTATAACTAAATCACATAACAATATACTTGAAGTTCGATGTTAATGTAAATAATTTTCAATACATTTGATACGTGTGCTCGCCATGGATCGAATATTAAACTGTTGATATTCCTTCCTATGAATCATTCTCAAACCGCAGTGTACATATAAAGAGTACATTCATATACTAAATATATGTAGGTTACATATTGTTGAATGTGTCGGAGCATAATCTGTATTAGACAGCTGTGATATTGAAAGACGTACAGACATGTGGTTGATATCTTGATAGTACAATTATCAATGAAACATTGATCTTGACCATATGACTCTCTAGCTAGCGTAAGCGCAAACAATCCGAATAGTAAGCTACTACGAATTGGGTTAACCGCTAGACATTTTAATTATTTACTAAAGGATATCAAATTAACTGTGGCTTATGTATGGAAACAAAACAGGAAAACAGAAGGAAATAAAACTCGTGAAATAAATAGGAGAAACCAATTTAACATTGATAAAACACGAAATTCGTGTAATTCGTTAAGTAGCATATAAAATTAGGTATCGATCATTACCTTCCCACACACGATAATCGTTGCCATGTCCTCCGAATTTTAGTAAACAAAGCCGAACCTCCTTTGTCGAATTACATCGTCAAAAGGTCACAAACACAGCACATATTAAAACCTATTTTCGTATAATACTGGTTTTCGCACTTGTCACAGCACTATTGACACAAGGAACAGGTATTTTTATGGAGTAATCCGAGTCACAGCTACGCGTAGAGTTGACCGTCCAGGCGCTGTTAACCAGCTTAATGGACACACAATGACTGGAAACCAAAACAACCCGACGACAATTATCGTCCGACCGTCGATTGTAACGCATAGGACACACTGACGAAATCACTATAATTATAAATATTACCGTTTCAAATGACTGATAAAAAAATACTTCTGAAAGTTTTAATACTTTGAAGAAATTATTTTATGTATCGGAACTGTTTTCGCGATAACTGCACGATAAGACGTCGAGCCAACACGTGGGTGCAACTTAATCTGCATGTGTTTTTATTTATTGGAAGAAATAGAGCCGGCATTTAGATCAGTTAATCTCGACCTCCGTTAGCCAAATCAGTATTCATTAACATTTAATTATAGAATCATCCAATTGTCTCGAACTTCAGAAGATTGAGTGCAGCTGTACCGAATTAAAAAGATAAAGCATACATTGTCAAACACAGATCTTTGAATAAAACATTATATTGTTAATACAATTGAGTCATCATTGTATCAGTTTATACATAAACGTTTGCTCTACTAAAGATAGGCTTCATAATTATTATTCTGATACATTGAGCAATCGTGAGAAAATAGGTGCATTATATTTTATTTACATTTACATAGGCAATGTTCTTGCAGTGGAGGAAAAATATTTAAAAATTATTAACAACGATAACAAGAGTCAGGGAGTGGCCCAGTTATTTGCCAGTTTGACTCATCATTGCTTAGAAAAAAATGCACATCAGAAAAGTATAAATATTGGCTTTTTGATTTCTTTGTAGCAGGACAGTCAGTAAGAGCTGCAATGTGCCTTAAATACTGCCTAGAAGCACACTGCCTGACTTTTATGAAAAGAGTTATCTAAGAAATATTAGGCACCCTCTTTTGGGGCACTGTAATAAAACAACTAAAGACATTCATACATAACACTAACACCTAGATTCAAGCATTACTGTGAAAATGGGAGATCGTAAATTACCGCCCATTTACGTGTTTGCCGAACGTCTGATTATAAAAATCAAGGCAAAGGTAGCTGACCGTGCAGCCTTGTTTTTTGGCTAAATATCAACGTTTTAGCATGTTTGGAGGCCTCCGGTTGAGACCTGCTACCAAGGCCGCATATTTTATGTTCCCAGCTGTATACCTTTCGAAATCTGCGAGCTCCACTATGTAGTATGAAATAAATTGTCTCACTAGAAAGTAAGTCCCTAGGTACAGAGAATTTTTGTGCGTGTGCTCCCATCTTTAATTTGAAGTTTGCAGATAGCAGCGCTAATAGGCACTTGGTCCACATTTAACCTGAACCACGATTAGGAACGTTACGTAAGTTTACGATCACACATAACATTTAATGGGTAATTAAACATTATTTTATCGGTGGCCGATAAAACAATAATTACTTTACTAGAGTCGATCAAATAAACATAGGAAGTAACGTGGTTTTGGCAATTTCCAGTTCTCCATACCTTTACCTGAAATATATTCTGCCTAAAGGTTATATTAAATCTTTTTTTTTTATTTCCATAACCGTCAGAAATGGGGGCATCGTACCATATTTCTTATGCCTGCCGATTACTGAGAACATTACAGATTTAAATATTTATTTTATAAAAATAAATACAATTGAAGAATATTGGTTTCAGGGTATTTTCTGTTATCAAAACCCAAACACTTCAATCGTGTTGAACCTATATTGACAGGAGTTTCAAAGACACTCAAGGTGGCAAAAGGTGACCCGGTGTAATTTAGGTCTCAGAAAAATTTTAAGCCACAAGGTATGGCCACAAATATTCACAATTTGGAATTATACGGGTGCGTGAAATTAGAATTCCCTTTCTGTAAATCTGAAAGAATTTGTGCAAGTGGTTATGCGTATAAAATATTTGGCACAATTATTCTTTTTAATTTTACAAACCAGATATAACTCCTAACTTCCACGAAGACTTGGACAAAGACACAACAGTATAGTTTCTTAAAAGACTTCCCTCTCCCCACATTATTTCCCAGAACTTAGTACACGTTTATTTATTTTACCAGTTTTTTTGTAAATACCAGTTGGGAATCACCATTTTTTTGGAAGTCAGTTAAACATTATCACGAGTGTGTCAGTAAAGGGAAGACACATCTGAGAATTATTGTAATGGAGATGTAGTTTTAAATTAATTACTATCAAAATAATGGGAATAATATTTGATTTACCTATCATGGTAAGTAACAAATAGAGACTTTTTTTTACCAACATACTTTATCCTGATAATTTAATTCACTGTTGCATTCACTAGTCAAGGCGCAGTTTACTCAGGGTTCAAAATAAACTTGATCCGTCGGCCGCGTCAACCAATTTACCGCGGGAATTGGTGTCCTACATACAAGTTTTACGGTCAAATAAACTCAAATAGTACACGTTATGGCTCGCACTATCGCATCGGAGTTCGTTAGACTTATACTGCATTTTAACAATCCGTTTATGACGAGGGCCATACGTAACCTTTATTGCAGTTTTATTTTACCGCTTTTAATTCGATATGGGCTTATGCTCGTGCGTAAACGATCTTTTGATAGGTTCATTGTGACGGAATTGCTGTAAGAACATACAGCCTTGGCCAAAAGTATTGAGCACCTTACAAATTTCGCTAGATCACGGTAATTATGGGAGAAACCCGAATCTATCGTTGAAGTATTCTTTTATCGGTTGTCTACAAAGATTTTAAAACAATGACTTATGCCGCAGCTGACAATAAAACACCTGGGTGCAAAAAAATTGTCTTTTACAATTTTTGTATTTATTTTTTAGTTCGCTACCATCGCTCGTTGTGACAACATCCAGTAATCTAGTGCGCCTTTGGTATTTTATTTTAAAGTTTTAAGTGTTATAGTTGCGATATGCCAAAACGAAACGAACTTTCTTTAGAATAACGAGTGCAGATACAGCTTCTGCATGAGCAAGGGAAATCACAAGTAGAGATTTCCAAAGCTGTGAAATGTTCGCGCCGATCCGTGCATTATGCTATTCAGCGATTCTCTGCTACCGGATCACATCAAAAGAGACCGAGAACCGGGCGCAAACGCAACACCATAGACCGTCAGGATCGTCAGTTACTGAGAGAGTCGTTAAGAAATAGGAAAAAAACTCTTCAGAGCTCGCTGCTGAGTTTTCAGAACAAATGAAGAAAACAATTTCTGCTCGAACTACTCGTAGAAGGTTTTAGAAAGCTGGTCTGAAAGGCTGTAAAGCTATGAAGAAGCCATGGCTCTCCGAGAGCAACAAAAAAGCTCGGTACAAATGGGCCTTACAACACCGAACTTTCACCGCTGAAGATTGGTCAAATGTTGTGTGGTCAGACGAATCAAACTTTGAGGTGAGTAAGTCAATTTAATGCCCTCACAAAATAATATAAAATGGTTTAAATTCTAAACGCATAGAGGAAGTTCTTGTTATTTCCGGAACTCAATATTTTTTTCTTTATTGCAGATTTTTGGTACACCTGGTGTGACTTTTGTGCGTCGCCGGGTGGGCGAAGAATTTAAGCCAGAGTGTGTGGTCCCAACCGTAAAACACGGCGGCGGCAGTATAATGGTCTGGGGTTGCATGACCGATTCTGGAGTTGTCGAATTGTTCGTATGTGAGGGCCGCATGGACTCTTCTAAGTACATAAATGTGCTAGAAACTGCGTTGCTGCCTTCGTTCACGAAACTTTTCGGTGACACGAACATGGATAGTGATAAATTCCAGCAGGATAACGCGCCTTGCCACAAATCTGCCCGCACTATGACATGGTTTCGGGAAAATAGCATAGAGCTTCTTGACTGGCCTGCCCAGTCGCCAGATCTGAACCCCATAGAACATTTATGGGGTTTATTAAAGCGTCGAGTTAGGCGCCACACAATTAACAACAGAGAAGAATTGAAACGCTACCTGCGCCTAGAATGGAACGCGATTACTGCTGAAGACTGTAAAAATCTTGTTAACTGTTTACCAAAAAAAAATTCTGCTGTAATTAAGACAAAGGGTGGACCCACAAAATATTAATTTTCAATTAATAAATAGTAAATTACAAATAAAAAAAAAGTTTTGTTTTATTTCTATTTGATACTCCGCATAAAACTGAAAGATGTCATGGGTGCTCAATACTTTTGGCCAAGGCTGTACGTCTGAGAGTTTAATCTGATAAGAGTTTATACTGACGTCCAGACAGTCTGATTTCGGCCATTGCGACTGTTCTAGAGTTCAGTCAGGACATACGCACTAGTGTGCGCGCAAACGCAGTTGCTCTGTCTTTTCCCTCACTCTGATGGGACGGCAATCCGACACGACCGAAGAGGGATCAGACAGGATCGACAGCTTTACATGCTCTCCAAAACTCACCGCATAACATAACAGGATCGCGTTAGATATTAACCTCCCGCTTCCTGAGGTTATATATTTCTTCTAGAAGCATTTGTGAAATTTATCTATATTTACTGCAGTTTTGAGAGATAGGGTGCATTTGCCCTAATTTGATCCAGTTTTTATTAGGATTAAGATTCTTCTTATGTTAGTTAAACAAGAAATTACGATCTTTTGTCTGCGTAAAGTTCGTTGAGTCTACCAAGGCAGTCAAGCTTATTTATGCAGTCTTGTAGGTGTGCATATTGACATAAATTAACGATAAATCAACATTATCTCTAAAGTGTTATAAAATTACAAAAACATTGTTCAATAATAATTGTCATTGCAGATGTAACCATTCGATAAAATAAGATACGGAGCACAACTTTTTGCCTAATCTTTTGCACTGAATAATCGAGTCACGCCTGAAAATGATCCAAAAATATATTCTACAGACGACAAAAAAAAATACTCGTAATGCCTGTATTGAATAGAATCGACAATGATTTAAAACGTTGGTGTGAGGAAAGATCGATTTTATGAGATCAAGTATAACCTAAGAATATTCCATCTTTAATGCATTAAGATAGGCCTATCCTGGGCTTCTCAAATACATTGTAAGCTTTGAGGTTGTTATGAATATGGCAATGTTTATTTGAATGTTTAAGTTGGCTACATGTTGTTAATATGTCAATGTTGGTATAAGACCTCTCCCGTTCTACTGTTTTAAAAAGCAACACGTTGTACAATTATATTTTACAATAAAAGACAAGTTAGTCCACCAAACAAGACCTGTTTAATTTCAAAAACATCAGGTTATGGGCCCAGGCACGGCCATAACAGCTTGATGTAGATTACTTGCGGTGGCAGTAAAAGCAAAATCGACGAGAAGGAAAAAAGTGAGGTTGTCACTTTTGCGGCATCGGCTGACGGCTCGGCCATTGCTGAACAGCGGAACATCGTCGAGAAGGAGTACTTGTTCTTAGTTGGGAGAAGACAAAGTTAAAATGACGGAAGGAAATAACAATAACGTCAATGTGATCAAGTTAGAAGGAGCCAGAAATTGGAATATATGGAAATTCCAAACAACAGTACAATTGAGGGGCCATGGATGGTTAAATATCGTGGAGGGAAAGCAATTGAAGCCCGAAGTTGCCGCTGAGATACCGGCATGGGAGTCCAAAGATGCCAAAGCACAAACGTTACTGGTAACACGAATGTCAGAAGAGGCAATGCTACATATTATTACTTGTACGAGTTCTGCGGAGATGTGGCGAAAACTTCATAGTGTTTATGAACAGAAAACTGAGACCAGTGTGCACATTATACAGCAGAGATTTTTTCAATACAAGTTCGAAAGAGGAGTCGACATGTCTGTTTTCTTATCTAAGATACAAGAACTACAAAACCAGTTGAAACAGATGGGTGAAGAAATCTCAGATAAATTTGTAATCACGAAGGTGTTGATGTCGTTACCAGACGAATATAAACATTTCATTTCGGCCTGGGAGTCGGCGCCGGATGACAAACAAACGTTTGAAAATTTAGTGGCCAGACTACTGATTGAAGAAGAGCGAGTAAAGGAAAGGAACGAAGGAGCACAGCAAGCAACACCGTCTGCATTCTTTGTGAAGAATAAAGGTCCAGGACCGTCAAGAGGTTTGAAATTTGGTAAAAGTGGACAGTATAATACCGAGAGTAAAAGCAACAATAAAACTAACAGTGAAGGGAACATGAGTAATAATAATAACTGTTTTTATTGTGGGAAGTTCGGACATTTTAAAGCTCAGTGTCGTTTTCGAAAACAAAGAATGTCAAGAAGTGAAAATAAAACGAATAGTAATGCGTTCGTGGTGTCTAATCTGTCGCATCAACTGCAAAAATCGAAGTGGCTGGTGGATTCTGGTGCTACTGAACATATGTGTAGAGACCGTGCATTGTTTACATCATTCTCAAATACTTCGCCAAAACCTGTTATCATCGGTAATGGAGCAGTGATAAATGCGATTGGTTATGGACAGATAGCAGTTCAAGTGTCAAACGGAAATGAATGGATTGACACAGTCATAGACAATGTGTTGTATGTTCCTGAACTAAAAACGAACCTGTTTTCGGTAAATCGCGCCACAGACAAAGGTTATGTTATAGTGACAGATGACAGTTCATGCAAATTTTACAAGTCAAATAAAATTTGCGCTGTTGCGGAAAGAATTGGAAATTCTTTTTACTTGGATTTACGCTATAATAGTAATGGTGAAACTGCGAGTACTGCAGAACTAGCGTGGAACGATTTAAACGAGTGGCACAGAAGATTGGCGCACCAAAACTTTACCTACGTCAAAGATATTTTGCGGAAAAACAACATTGTGGTTAAACAAACGTCCAACCCGGTGTGTGAGAGTTGCTTGGTCGGGAAAATTCATAGATTGCCATTCAATAGAAGCGAATTCAAGAGTACCAGGACATGTGAGTTAATTCATGTTGATACATGCGGTCCCATGGAGGAACCGTCAGTTGGTGGGTCGAGGTACTTTGTTTTGCTGACAGATGACTATTCGAATTTCAGAAGTGTGTATTTTGTGAAGACAAAAGATAGGATCAAGTATATAATTGAGGATTTTATAAATAAAGCGGAGAATAATACTGGAAACAAGGTGAAGACAGTCAGAAGTGATAACGGCCTGGAGTTTGTGAACAGGTATGTGAAGGAAATGTTTACAAGACGTGGAATAACACACCAAACTACAGTACCATACACTCCAGAGCAAAATGGAAAGGCTGAGAGAGAAAATAGAACATTGGTGGAAGCGGCCAGGACAATGATACATGAGAGAAATTTACCAAAGAAATTATGGGCTGAAGCCATAAATACTGCAGTGTTCGTGTTGAACAGGACTGGGAAGAGTCACGAGGATGGGCGATCTCCATATGAGGTATGGACTGGGAAAACATATAATATCATGGAGTTGAGAGCTTTTGGTACAGAAGTATGTGTACACATTCCAAAGGAGAAGAGACTGAAGTGGGATCCGAAGGGAGAGAAGGGATTGATGGTCGGATATGAGGAGAATGTGAAAGGTTACCGTATTTACTATCCTGAGAGGAATGTAGTAGAAACAAAAAGGGACATTGTCTTCTTACAACAAGAACAGAAGGAGAAACCTCAAGTGAAGAAAGGTGAAGGGCAAACTGTGGTGTCCTTAGACCTTGAAGAGGACACAGGGCAGGAGAATAGTCCCGATATTGATGAGGTAACAACCCACGATCACAACGAGGTAGATACATCCCACATGAGTAGTGACTTAGCAGACAACTCTGGAGATGACAGTGACTACTTGCCATGCAGTGAAGAAGAACATTTATTGGAAGATATTGTTTTACCCGTAGATAGGAGTAGGCGTGAGCGTAAACAAACGGATTTCTACAAGTGTAATAACGTACAATCAGAACAAAGTGAGTGTGATCCCATCACATATAGAGAGGCCATGAGCCGAAGTGATGCTAGTGAGTGGAGTGCAGCTATTGCTAGGGAACTTCAGACTCTAAGTGACAATAATACATGGGAAGTGTGTAAATTACCTGTAGGTGCTAAGCCTATAAGCAGCAAATGGGTTTTTAAAATAAAAAATGTAAATAATGTCAAAGGATATAAGGCTAGGCTTGTTGCTAGGGGGTTTGAACAACAAGATATAATTAACTTAAGTGACATTTATGCTCCAGTTGCTAAGCTAGCAACTTTTAGATTGTTTGTAGTAATTGCAACAAAATATAATTTACCTATACACCAGATGGATGTCACTGGAGCTTTTCTATATGGTGATATTAAAGAAAATGTATATGTAAGGTTACCAGAAGGGGCATACTCAGGAGAAAGTAATATTGTAAAGTTAAACAAGTCGTTGTACGGGTTGAAAAGTTCACCTAAAGCTTGGAATATTAAAGTTGATTCTGTATTAATTAGAGATGGTTTTATAAGGTCTAAATGTGATCCATGTTTATATAAGAAGTATAGTGGTAAAGATAAAACATTTTTGTTAATATATGTAGACGATTTGTTAATCTTTGGAAGTAATGAAAGTGAGGTCACTAACCTAAAAACAATGTTAAACAAAGAGTTTAAAATGAAAGATTTAGGGCTAGTTTCAGAATTTCTAGGAATACATGTAAACCAAAACTTAGAAAAGGGTATAACTACGTTGTCACAAAGAAAGTACTTAGAAAATGTATTAAAAAGATTTAACATGGAAGATTGTAAACCTATGTTGACACCCTTGGATAGTAATTTGAATACTGTTCAAAAACATCAGAGGTCAGAAGGGCCTGCAATGCTCAAAGCAATTAAAATTGCATTGGGGAATGCAATACCTAAAGCAATTGAAATTGCATGAAAAACGAGAAATAAATCTCTTCGTCTTCTAACTGCAAGTATTTAAATAATATTGCATATATTTTCTAGGACACATTATATTCAAGGCCCACGCAAAATATACAAACAGCCTAAGTTATGTCATTCAAAGTGAATCCTAAAGAATATAACAATCACTGGACCTTGAGACAAAGTAAATAAGACTTCCTTAGTTCAGGATTAAGAGCTATATTCGAGTATCAAATAGTCTTCTAAGGAGGATTAGACACCTTACGTAACGATTGCGCCTGAGCGCACTGTAATGCGATTTATCAAAACGATGCAATAGGTGGCCTGTTAAGGAACTATAACAGATTGGCCTTGTAGGAATATTTTCTCTAGTACTGTTATGAATGAGGTTTATATCTGAATCCAAATTCCTATAAGAAATCATTTTAAGTACTTGTGCTAGATTGAGCAGTGATTGTTGCTGGGGAACCCCAGGGAAAAAAATATGATTCAGCTGGATGGGTATTAGATTCTGAACTATCTTTTCTACATATATTAAAAGACGATTCATATTACAAGAAACGGATAAAAGTGTCCACGTTTTTTAGATCTGTATCTGCATTCGAAAAAAAGGTTTAATCTTGGTGGAATTTGATTAAATTAAATCCACAGTAATTTGTTGTCCATGGATAGGCTGTCAATGAAAACAGTAAACAGCTTGTACTTGTGTTGCAGTGTGAGTACTTCAATACATATGTATTTTCAACTCTAATCAAGTACTGGTTGTACTAGAATTAGTATGCTATTAAAATTATTGGTTATCTACTATCGGGGCAAGGTTTAGTATCACAAGTCATGCCATTATGTGCTATGAAAGTAGTGAACTAGTTAAGGTTTTTTAAATCAATGTTTATGGTATAATCATAGACAATTGTGGGCCAACCCTACTGCATATACATTCATTGCAACAATGCACTTAAGTTAAAGTAGATAAGTTAACTAACATTCATATAATGAACAGTTAACAAAGTTCTTTTTGTTTAAGATGCCAAAAAGAGCTTATACTTCATTAAATTACTCTACAAAGTAACTCATAAAACGCTTATTGTGTTTAATATTATAACTTTTAGGGAAGTTTTTAAATTATCTTCTTCATAACAAGCTGTTGTTTTTTTTTATCACACCAATCAGGGACCAAGAATGTGTCATCAAATGATAACATTACGCATTATATCCAATAATATTCCAATTGGTATCTTCGTGATACAAATACAAAGGAATATAAATACAACTTTACTAAACAAGTACAGCGTGTCCAAAGCAGGCAAACAAACAAGTTTTTTCCAACCCTTTGTCTATGAAATATTATTAATCACTGGCCGATACAGGCACTAAGTACATTTAAAACCTGCAAGGAAACAAAAAAAGAACAAGAATTTAAAAAGAATACTGACTTGTTCACTCAGTGAATTATTCTGTACTGCAGCACCATCCACATCACTCATCTTAACCTCGGTATCACTCTCCACTTCGTAGATGACCTTGTAAAGATCCAATCCTTCTGGTACGTTAGACTCTATGTTGGCCTCCGGTCTTATTGTAAGCTCCTGGTTTATCAGCTGGCTGCAGCTCACTCGAAGAGAGCCTTGCAGGGTTTCTGATATAGCCTAAAATAGAATGGAAAATTAGCATAATGTGTACTTCTTATACTAATTCTTTTCTTTTTTTGAATGGAAAAGTGAATTTGAATGTGAAAATCTTAGGTCATTGGTGTTATTCTGAACTTTAAATGTGTAAATTGTAGCTGATTCATGTGTAGCAGCCAAGTCATACATAACGATAACTAGTGGGCATATATATACTCTGTTTTACAAGAGCATAATTCAAGGTCAATGAATTAAAACAAAGTGTATGGGAACAACTAAAGTTACACAATGTAATCAACACTACAGTAACCTAATTTATATTATAGAATCTTATAAGAGCCTATTATAAGATAACAATGTTGCTTTTGTTGATAAGTTATTTTCACTAATACATTCTTATCAGTATTCATAACAAAATTTCAAAACACTGAAACATTATGTTGTCTGAAGTTAAATTTAGACGGTTTTCCTGTTAGTATACAAACACAATCTAACTTATTATTCCCGACAGGCTAAGAGAGCAAACAAAAAACTCGTTGATATGCAGTTATATTATGTATGTAAATACAGCACAAGTACACAATGTGAGACTCACCTAGCACCAGTTAAGCAAATAGTCATCGCGTTGCGTTATCCACGGTCTCATTTATGTTTTAAAGTGCATTCTTACATGCGAAACGATGAAAAACCGCGTGAAAAACTAACTAACTTACGTCGCTCAAAATGTCTTCCAAATCGCAACATACATTTGTGTTGAATACGGGCGTCGGGCTCGGTGTACGTGATCGATCACAGTAATAATCTATATCTACCGGGTCCAATACCTCTTTTGTCTGATATTCATTGAACTCCATTACTGCATGCTGTTGAGAAACAGACACAAAAAACTATATATTTCACAAACACTGCTGCATTGTGCGATACTACTCGCGCATAAAAACACTATGTTAACATAAATATCACAACACCAAGTAACACAATCTTACCCATTGAATTTTAGGTTCTCTTGCGAGAACAAAACATTTTAAGAATCAATTCTTTTTTTAACTTATTATGCAAAATCAGTAAGAAAACTGCGGTAGGTATTTACCGATAGATGAATTGATTGAAGAAAACAAAACGTCAAATTAAAAATGTCAGCCGATTGGAAAATCTGTTCCACGTATCAAAATCACATTGATTTGTTATGGGAACTTCGTGTTATTAGCCGACTTCTAAAAAAGTTTTGTGTTCAACTATATATCAGCGTGTTTAAGTAATAATTAATTATATCATTGTGTGTGCCCCCATACTAACTACAGTACTGCAATAAATCTTGGAGGTGATGATGATAGAGATTACAAGACTCGAGTTCAGTTTGTTTTTTATTCATACCGATAAGGGTTGGTTGTGAATAACTTGTCTTGATTGTGGAAGAACAGCAGAACAATTAAAGGAATTTGGGCTTATTAATTTGTTTTGATGAAAACTTTTGAATACGATGTATGATTGTACCGCTTTTTAAAAAAAAAAAACAGCGGTGAGCTACAATTACTAATATTACTTTAGTGGTACCACTATAAGTCGAGCGGTACGCGGTACCACAGATAAATTCATCACACATGCACTTTTGTAGTCTGTGACGGTTTATGTCAACGACGGCGTCCGTTTAATAACGTCATGGCGTATTTATAATTTGAAAATATTTGTGTGTTTTATTCAAAAGTTGTTTTATAATTTGTTTTATAATTGGTAAAAGTGATTATAATGGAAACTTCAATGAATGAGACTGAGGCGCATCAATCGTTTCGATCGCCGCCGAGGCGGAGACGCTCAACTTTCTTTGAACGGAGGGACTCGATAGGTGTGTTTATACTCGTGCTTTATTTGAATTTCTGAAGAAATCAGACTATTTTATTGCTTCAAATACGTTAAACGTCTACTAGTAGTGTAAACGTGATAATTTATATTTTGAAAACTCTTTTCAGTTCCATATACCATGACCGAAAATGTGAACCCAAACAAACCCGAGTCTACAGTGAATGAAAGGCGCTGTGAAGATATGACGAGGTACGGAACTGCTTTGTAACTGGTCCAAAGTACCTGTGTACGTCTACATACGTGTTCTATCCTTAAATGTTGTTGTTATGATGTTACAGATACTATCAAAAACTGTTGGTTGAGAAAGAGATGTGGAAGAAGCAAGTAAATGAGAGACGAAACAAATATCATGACCTGAGACAGTAAGTATTTTTTGCATTAAATAATTTCTAATACAAAACTATTGGAATTTCTTTTTGGTGTTTGCAGTGTAGTCTAGTGAATTTTAGACACGAATATTAAACTATGAAACATGTCAAAACTTCCAATAATTTTCAGACAATACCAGATGGCAGTAAAAGCACCCAGCAGATCAAAGATGTCCTACACAGCCCTTTCAAATGAAGATATAGAATTCCTCAAAGGCAAACCGAACATATCCAAACTCTCAGACAGTCAACAACAGTTTCACAAATCCATACTGCAGACCAGCGCTCTGTATCGAAGAGCCAACGAACTTGATAATGTAATATTGAGTCAAAGCGAAAAAGTTGTCAGCAGAATTACAGAATACATACTAGAAAATAGTACAGTGGGACCTTCACAATGATAAAGAATCAAACCTTTTTGGATTTGTACATAGTTAACTGTAATTTAGAATAAACTCATTTTGCTACTGGCCAGAATGAATTTAGATGCTGCAGGAGCGGTTTTGGAATATATATTTAAACACTAACTTATACTAACTGATCTTATTGGATTGCTACAAGAAAGATAATAGAAAGTCTAAATACACAAGATTCAAAGCTACATTTTAGGTCAAATGTGAATTTAATTTTGTGCCTTATGTGCACCAAGTAAAATATGTATATGACTCACATGATTATTGAACCCACCCATCTTGTGCCAAAAGTATGTCTAATTTCATCCATTTGGTGTGCTACAGTCATGGAGATCTACCTCATCTTGCATTGTACATGTATGCAAGAAGAGTGCAAATGTTGAATATAAGGTATGGATATGAATACTAACAAGTTGCCATATAACTATTTATAGTGGCATATTTAAAACTAGGTTAATGATAGTATCAAACTGTTCAAACGTATCAGTAGATATTAGTTGTAAATAATATTAATATCAGGAAATAACTGTGTAAATATTTTTATAATAAACACTGACATGAATGTGATTTTTTTTTACAACCAATTCTATTCTCTATACTTAGGGTTCATGATTTAAAGGCGGGAGAATGAAGTCTTTGGGCTACAAATATAAGTATAAAGATACTTATAAAAATAAAAACCACAGAGAGACATAATTTTCAATAATGAATAACAATTTATTTCATTGTAACTTTACATTTCATTCATGATACATAAATTCGATTCATACAGAAATCAAAATTAAATCAGAACATAAATTATTTCATTCATGCAAATACAATTAAGATTGTACATTGAATATTTATGAAGCAACCCATTGTCTACAAAATACTTAAAAAAGGTATATTTGCAAAATCTATTTTAACTGTGTATTGATAATAATATTGGCTTAAAAATTGGTGCATAATCCCATATAATTAAATCAGTTATACATGTCTACCCAGAGGGGAAAATTCATTATGAATAATTATATTATAAGGCACACAATGGATCACTTCCAATAAAAATAAATTGAGCTGATTCTGGCAGTGGAGGTTTTGTTCATAAATTCAATTTTCTAGGCAAACGGTTACTATGAGAATTATTTTATCGACAGTTTTTTTTGCTGGCAACATCGCCACTAGTCACAGTGCTTAGCTATCGACGTCGTACTCCAGCGTTTACAATAATTGGTGGGTTTTACTGGAATTCTTGCTTTGGAATACGACACGAATCTAAATCTTATTACTTCAAGACTATTTAATATCATCGATAATTTTATTTAACTTATAATCAACTTATCGCAACTAGTGGCGCTGTTCAAGAATACTTAAAATACTAAAGACATCACTAGAGCTTAAAACTCCGAGAAATCTCCGACATAATATTGCATTGAAGTATATTTGCATTTATCCAACAGGATTTCTGTACGACGAACACTAATAAATTCTAACGCAACTTAAATATGGACGAAAATAAGTTATTACAACTTAAACGTATATAATACATCAAATTAAAAAACTCAATAGGTACTCATTTACACTTTGAAATACACAACACTCTTAAGATGTTACAAATGTCTTACATCTAGATACAAAATTATTAAAATTTTAATCTTATGTCGATTCACACTGTAGCATCCAGAATCCAGACCACTGTGCACATGGATTTAAAGATAAAATTTATTGCATTACATAGGTGCCCAGTTAACATGTTTTTAGCGATATTATTAAAATTATCCGCTGCTAATTGGCGCCTTTTTTCAAGATGGCTACAGGCCTATATAAGATGTATTGTCAACACTACAGTGTGGAACGATATCTATTTTGAACCAATGTATTATTTTATGGTATGTATTCCTATTTATTGGCTGGAAGCCTCTCCACAAACACACATTGCACACTTGCTAAGCCCATTTCGAAGCATACCTTTACACCAGTACTTTATACAATTCTCTTCAATTATAACATATAATGCTGATTTAAACTGAGAATATACAGTTATATAATATCGAGGATAAATATGTCCATTTGAAATTATTCAGGGCAGGAAAGGACTAGATTATAATAACATAATTTTCCTGGTTAATGAAACCTGAATAATTCCAAAAAGTTCAGATATGCTTATGACAAACTTTTTGCTTTCCATTACCAACTTTTTTAAACAGATTGTCACCTGTTTCACACATTGGGCCGTTCGGAAATAATTCGCTCAACATATAAAACCTTCCCTATAAGTTTACACTTCAAGCCATAAAATAGTAAACAGTTTCACTCGTTTCCAATCTTAAGAGTGTTTTAAAGGAACTATCGCAGGAGTATATTACACTGTACATGAGTATCTACGAGACTCAACTCAAATGTTTTGTGTGAAAACTTCGTCTAGTCTGTAGTTTCTTTTCTTTGGCAGTCTTGTAATCGCGTCGGCACGGGCTGTTCCTTAAGTCTAGTATAGTGTTCACTTTTTCTACTATCTCTTTAGCGGTGTCATGCTCGCATTCGAAGTCATGAAGCTTGTATGTCGCAGTCGGCTGGAAGATTGTGGAGTTACCTACAAATAAAAGTATTCTTTTAGTTTTGTAACTTTTTTCTCAATTTATTTATTGAAAGTACCTGCATTGGCATCCTATCTAGGGCTAGATGTTATCGCTGTTCGAATCAGAACATTGTTTTTGTTCGTTGGGTCCAAACCTTCAACTCAAGAGTATGGAACTGAGAAATCAATCGGAACGAATCTAACCGTTTCTTAACCTCAAATCTCACTTACTTCACCTAATAAAAATATAAGTACAATTAATAACGGTGTAGTACATTACCTGCACTACTTCTGTCCGCAAAGGCAGAGTTATGAGTCGGCGAGTAAACTATCCTGAACGTTGTTCTATTGCCTCTCGTCTCAAGAATCTGGCACCACGCCACCGAGTCTATGCTGTGTAGGAAGTACTTCGATCTCGACTGCACATGGAATTATAAATAAGATACATTATATGGTACCAAAAAAGGCAGCAAAACGAATTTTGCATGCAGTGAATGAAACACACAGAAATTTTAAAAACAAACTTGCAGAAAAGAGTTTGGATTGGACAAAAACTACGTACGTATGTGTAACAATTTCCTTAAAATGTAAAATAATACTATTACTTTAGGTAAGTTAAAAATATTTCTAAATAGGTATGTATTTTCCGCGAAGCCGAACCCAACATAGTTGGGAAAAAGGCTCGGAGGATGATGATGTATTTTCCGCGTATTGTCCCAGTATTTTAAAATCGGCGCTAGGTAATACCTAATTACCACAAAACAACCAAATGCAAATGGTTAATGACGAGTTGTTTGTAATGAGGACATTTTTACTATCAAAGAGCTGACAAAATTCAGTGAACTTTTTTTTTTCTTCAAATTACGCTTATTAGACAGACATGCTGTTTGAGACCAATCGTTTAACCACATGCCACTTTTTTTTATCTAATGTATCTGATTTGTAGTTAAGCCATGATTTTAATAAGTATAAGCTATCGTTATCGAGCAGACAACTGCCATGAAATCGAGCCGTTACCGCCAAATTATCGTAAGCGACACTTTTGTCAAGAAACCGTTTTTTATCGAAACTAGTATTTTAAACCGTAACGGACCCAGCCCTGTTGGTGTTTCCCGCCAAAAAAAAAGCGTTACAAAGTTATAGCAAGTGCTAAAATTATCGTTAATACACATTTTTTCTAAACCTTAACGTAAGCGACACATGCATTTTTATCGCAAGCGACATTAGTGCTTCACCGTGGGCGTTTACTATAAACAAATCTGCAAAAGTTCTGAGGCAACAAACATCGTTCCCTTTGTTTTCATAGTAAAAATATAGATTTGCGCTTAAAAACGTTTTAAATAGTATTTATTATTGTGTTAATTCAATTAGAAGTGTACTTCGAGAGGAAACTCAACAGTTAGGTATCAAATAAATCAGCAATGTCGACTCCGGCAGCAAGGGTATGTATTTTTTTATTTTAATTTTGGTACTTAAATTAAAGTAAGAATAATTAAATACTCACGTGTATCATTTATGCCTTGCCTAGAGGTATAATAATATTCTTTCACTTAAAATTATTGGTGAGTTAGTTAAAATTTATTAAATTAGTCTCGTACTGTGTCTATTTTACCTAAGTTAAAATTACAAAAACTAAAGAGAGCTTTCTTTAGTTTCTGAATTGAAGTACGAGTACCTAGTTTACTTGTATAATCTGCTTGATCTCACTATCCCAAATCATCCTCCTCCTGCCCTTATTTGGGGTCAATTCATTTGGGGTCGGCGCAGCATGTTTTCTCCTTCCATACTCTTCTATCTGCCGTCATCTCACAAGTAACATTCTTTCTTACCATTTCTACTTTCACACAATCCATCCATCGTTTCTTTGGTCTTCCTCTTCCACTATATCCGTCCACATTCATACTCATCATCTTCCTCACAACATGATTCTCATTCCTCCGCATCACATGCCCATACCATGACAGCCGGTTTCTACGCAGTTTTTCTGATACCGGCGCTACTTTCAAACTTCCTCTTATATACTTATTCCTCGCTCTATCCATTCGCGTAACGCCACACATACTTACCTTTTAACATTCTCATCTCTGCCGCATGCAATTGCCTTTCATTCGTCGCTCTTGTGGGCCAGCACTCTGATCCATACAAGACAGCAGGTCTGACCATACTCTTGTAAATTTTCCCCTTAAATTTAAGGGGAATACGAGGGTCACAAGTTGTTCCCGTTACCTGCCGCCATTTCATCCATCCTGCGTCAATTCTGTGCGTAACTGTCCGATCTATTTCGCCATCGCCTTGAATAAGCAAGCCTAGATACCGGAAATCGGAGCAGACAGGAAGAGGTGCGTTATCAAGCGCTATGGCTTCAGGACTGGAGAGACCGCCGAAATCGCAGAACATGTATTCGGTCTTGGTTCTGCTGATTTTCAAGCCAACATTCTCCAGTCTCTGTTGCCAACTCCCTAATCTGCTCTGGATTTCAGGTCCATCCTCACTAACCAGGACAATGTCGTCGGCAAACAGCATGCACCAGGCTGCTTCCTCCCGTATGTCCGCCGTCAAGGCGTCCATAATAAGCAGGAAGAGGTAAGGACTAAAAGCCGACCCTTGGTGCAGGCCCATCTCACTATCCCAAATGTTTTACATAAATAACTATATTTTTAATAATACATAATATTTTGATTAAAAACTACGATGGAATAAGTGGTACGAGTATTAATTGATTTGTACAAGAAGAAATTTCTCATTTCATTTTATAATCTTTGTAATAAGTATAAGTTCATATTAAAGTCGTGGTGGCCTAGTGGGTAAAGAACCAACCTCTCGAGTATGAGGGCGTGGGTTCGATTCTAGTTCAGGCAAGTACCAATGCAACTTTTCTAAGTTTGTATGTACTTTCTAAGTATATCTTGGACACCAATGGCTGATAAAAAGGTGAAGGAAAAAACATCTTGAGGAAACCTGGACTATTTAGTCTGAAATCACCAACCCGCATTGAGCAAGCGTGGTGATTAATGCTCAATCCTTCTCCGTGTGAGAGGAGGCCTGTGCCCAGCAGTGGGACGATAAAAAAGGCTGTAACAGATAAGTTCATTTGATCTCATTATTCCTAACGATTACTATACATAAATAATTTTTGATTACTATGTGGATATTTCATTTAAAAACCTTTTAAAATGCCATTTTTTTTAACAAGTATATTATTTCTTGGATAGTAATTTTGATAGGTAATATTATCGTAAACGCCCGAATATCTATAGACTGTGACAGCAAAAATATTGTATGCGCCATAAATGGCATAAAAACTCATTATTTTTGTTTTATTTTCAATCATATATTTAAAATCTCTAAAAATCATTAACGTTTGTAATTTTTCTTGTTATTAGCTCACTTCTGATTAAAAATATTTAAAAAAAACCGTCTCCTGTAAAATTTGGTTTTTGTCGGTTGCGCTAAAATGGCGGTAAAGGCTCGAAATACTCTTGATTTGTCCATAGCTTATTTTTTCTATACCCTGCTATCTTGGTACAGTGCGCCTAAAAGCACTAAAGGTGATTCTACACGGTGCATGTAGCTGGAGCAAGTAAACATGCGCAAGCAACAGAGCACGTGGGTGGGTAGCTTGCTTTGGTACATGAGCGAGTCGCTAGATCCGCACGTTTTCAAAATGCATAACCCATATGCCTCAATATGCGCAACCTACTTGAAGCGTCAGCATCTACATGTACCCTTACACCAACTAACTTACCCAAAAAGCATGTTTATGCGTGACTAGCGGTTCCACCTCTATCCTGTCGAGCGAGATGCCGAGCTGTACCGACGTGTTTGTCCTCACTTTGCGCAACAGTTGCACCTTGTAAGCTTTGTACTGCGGCGCTTCCGTAGCCATTATATGTGACTGCATTTTGCCTAGGTCTGTGTCGCCACCTGCAATGTTAGAAGAATTTAGAAGGTTTTGTAAAAATGTTAAGATGGTATCAGGTAACATCAAAGCGTTTAATTTGGTTCATAGGGCTCCCAACTGTACAATGTATGAAAAGGTGATCCCACTAAAAACATTACTATATGTAAAAAAAATTATAGGGAGGGGAGGTGAAATAGCCGCGAAACGCTTCGAGAAAAGGATGGTCTTGCCCACTTTGCTCGAGACTTGGCTGAGGCACTGCCGTGCCCCCAGATTTACCCAATACTTTATGTGAACATTAAAAAAAAAGTGACTGTAAGTGTCAGGTTTTAGTGACTGGAATAGGTTGCAAATGTATATGAAACAAGTTCTGCAATTTGAACAAGGAAGAGAAAATTATGCATAATATAGATTAAGTCCTAAAATAAAGACTCTCTGATGTGCCCACTTTTTTTTGCAACTTTGTGTATAATACAAAATTACCTTCATTTAAAGCTTTTAACGCACTCAACACAGCCTCTGATGTGGAACTGCCCCCTGTATTGTGTCTGGATGGATTCTGATGACTCTGTCCCGAGTCTGTTACTTTTGAAAACACATGAAACGCCCCACTCATTCCATCTTCGGGGATGGACGAAGGAGGTAATGTCATAGCATTTTTACTCTTTAGTTCTACAAGACCTAGACATGTGAAGCCGAATTTGGAGCAAGGTTCATTGGCATCAAGGCAAGGAAAGGCCCAGTCAACTTCCCCGTCGTCCTCTGCTATGCACAGTCCGTAGTCGTGCACAGATCCAAGTGATATGTCTGGATGTTCGATGCTGAAAAATTTTAAAATGCATAGATAAGCAGTGTAATTTTTTTTATTTCTAAATACAGGAATTTTAAAAAACATGTTTGCATAAAGCAGTACTTTTTCAGGAAACTGCACTATTTAACTGACAACCATTATTAAATGGAAGAGGAAAGTGACAAATAAATTAGATCATGAACTCTAAATTATCAGAATGTGTGACTATGTACACCCTCACCTGTATTTATAGCATGTGAAACCAATTAAATCCTTGATCTTAGCACTGGCTATGACACATACAACTAGGGGGTAGTTCTGATGTTTCTCCGGAAGCATCGTCATGAATATCTTGAATGATTTTGTAGGTAATCCTAGTTGTGCTGTGCCATCGAACTTGGCATACTCCAAATACTGACGGTGAGGCAAGTTGGGGCAGTTCTGCAGCTGTTCAGCCAACAAAGACTTCTTCTTCTCAGGCTTTTTGACTTCAAACTTAGTAAATACTTCTGCCAGCTGGTCTGTAGTGAGAGGTGATGAGTCCTCCCATTTTATAACTTTAATTTTAGCTGCCTTTTTCAATGCTTGCTCTTTCTTGTCCAACCATTGTGCTGTGTTGGACCTTTGTCTAAAAATCATTCAAAAAGATTAATTTTCAAATACAATACAAAGTAAAATATCAAATTATTGTGTTATTGAAAGTGTTATATCATTCCAAAGTGACATTGTGAGTGAGATGACCTAATTCAGTTAATAACCCAATTAAAATCCTAACTGGGTCACTAGGCAGTCAGAGTAAGTACTATAGCGTTATGTTTGTTAATTTAAGGATACTTTACAGGCTTCAGCTTCAGCACGGATATACTGATTAAAGTTTTAAATGGAAAACATGCATTTTGTTCATCATGTAACACTTCTTAGATAATGTTAAAGTTATAAGCATTTGCTCTGCTAAAGAAGGAAATGGTGACTAAAATGGTGAAACCTGTGGCCTCCGAACTCCTCGTACCGCACGTAGCTGCCGCACAACGGGTCGTCATCCTCACTATCATCCATATCAGGGTAGGGATCAAACTGTGTAACTATTTCTCTGCCAACTTCCTCCTCAGATATATCTCCCATCATATCTTTGCCTTTACTAGGTCCTGGCTGAGTCAACCTAGTTTCTCTTATTCTTTTCTTCTCTTCAATAGCTTTATTTTGAAATACTTTCGAAAAATCCTCTCCAGCCATAACGATTTCACATAAACCGGTGTCGTCCGTCGCGATAAATGCATCACGTATGTTTTTGAGGAGCCAGATTTTATTATCGTACGTAGCCATTTTATTAATAACACTAATTAGTTTAATTTTATTATTAATTCTTGTTTTCGATCCCCAAAATTGAAACACATGTCAAAGTTGCAGTTCCCAAACAAAATGCTCTTTGCGTGCTCCAAGTCAAAATTATGGTCAAGTTCAATATTGAAGCTTTACAAAAATCCATGTAAAAGAGATAGAATGTTCATCTTCCGAAAGGATGAATCATACAGTTTTATCGCTCATGCTATGATATTGAACATTTAATTTTGTATCACTGGAACGGCTTTTTTGACATAAGAAAGTAGGACGTTTGTTATTTTATAATCTGTTATTTCTATGAATTTGTAATATTAAAATAATTGAGCCCAAAGTCTGTTAAAGTAAATTATTGCTTCTGTGATAAAATTGCCGTAAATAAGATATTTATATCATTATTCAGTAATTTACATTTCATTTGTATCACTTAAAAAAATGTCGTGGAACGGAGAGATTTTAGTGTTACTTGCACAGCGTTTCTGGCTGTCATCAACTCATCACAGCTGTCATGTCATTTTGAAGTTTGTTTGGTACTGTTGTTGTTGTTATAGCAACCAACAGAAATCAATCTTCGAGAATTATACATTACTATATTTTGCGCTAATCGAAGCTCAAGGGATAAGCTATATTTACATGTAAGTTATTTCAAACAATAGAGCTGTTCCAAGAAAATATATTTTTATGAGGATAAGTTTTTAAGGTTAGAATAAATATTGTCAGATTCTAACGATCCTTCAACTAGATCAGATATTCTAGTGATAACTGGCTGGGCAGTTTTGGCTGTGATGCCTTAGAGTTAGTCCACTATCTTTCTATCAGTGGTACTTGGACCGCCTAGACGGCATTATATTATAACAGCACCGTGCATAGCATCTTTATTTTTTTTAACTGGATACCGGTAGATTATCAATTCTGTTATGTATGCAAAAAATAAAAAACAAGAATTCATCAAAACATTATTTATTTAAACTTTCACAGACTGTCTTATTCTAAGTTAGTAAGTACTATAACTTTGATCATTACAAACACATAAAAATTTTCATTTAGTATCTAATAAGTACTCATTAAAATATTGATCTTTGATTCTCTATGGTAACCATAAATACACCCTACTTAGGTAGGGATCTAACACATAACTAGAAACATTTATAATGTAAAACTTTGACAATATCGGCACTCAATGTTCAACATACTAAACAATACTGTAGTTGCCCATAGCCAACATACAACGTCTAAGGTCCTGAACACAATCATAGTAAGAACGATATGGAGGGGAGAGTGTGTTATCATAGAGCTTCAACACCTCAACAAACTTCTTCATTGCTTCTCCATACTGTCCACCCTCCATCGCAGCGCGGCCCAGACGATACATCATTTCTGTGTCCTGAATTAAAATAAATCATAATAAGTTAATAAATGTCTACTGTAGCTTTCCTTATGTTTTGGAATTTGTATATAAAAAAGGTTGTCTGGAAGAAATTGCTCTTTAGTGATAACACCGCCAATTGTACTTCTGTTTGTGTTATATCCAGTGTTAATTATTACTATGATGTACAATAAAGAATAATCTATCAATCTATGTTTATAAACTGAATTGAAATAAAAATGTGTGTTTATTTCAGGTTTATTTGAAACTGATGCTTAGAAGTTTGTGTTCATCATGGCAGACGATGAAGATGGTAAGTACATCTTGTTTTGCTCAACAAGTTGATTGAATTTTTAACTATTTATCATGTTTAATTGTGGCAATATATTAAATAAAATGATGTTCATCTTTTTGCAGATATTGACGAAGACGCACCAGTAGTAGAAGTCAAAGACTTAGATGTACCAGTGGCAGCAAGCCCCAGTCCTGGTGAGGAAAAGTTACTAGCACCGCCTAAATATGAAGTCAGACCTGGACTTGGAGAAAAGTAAGAGAACCTCTTTTAATTGAAACATATAAAAAACTAGCTTTTTACAAGCTTTTATTTAACTTGCAATGTATGTATGTATGTATGTAACTATGTGTGTTCGGGTGGAATTTTACAACTCAATTTTAAGGCACTTGCCCTCAACCGATTGAGCTGAAATTTTGCATACACGTTTAGTTTGGATGACAATGCATGTTAAGCTATGTGACGTCATCCTAAATCCAACATGGCTAAATATACAAGATGGCGGACTAGTTTTTTTTAAGGTACCTATACAATATGGGTATCAAATGAAAGGGATTGACAAGTAGAACACATTGCACTTTACGAAATAAAAATCCAAGATGGGCGCCGCTACAAAATGGTGAATTACCTATTTTTTTCAATCCCATCTAACTAACGAACTTACCAGGTGAAAACTAAAAAGTATAAAATAAATTAAGGTAAAAAAATCTTTAAAAACAAGCTTTTATTTAAATGCGCTAAAAATAAAAAAATAAACTTTTACTGTAACTTTACTGTCAACTTATAACGACATTTCAAATTTAACATATTTTACACAATTTACTTATATGTTTTAAAAGCTTGTCGCGATTTTACTAAGAAAGTAAATACGAGTACTTAAATCTCGCGACAAACTTTTATATTTTGTATTATTTTTGTAGGTTCTGAGGCCTTAAACTCGTATCGCATAACCCCTTTTTTATCGATGGCAAAAATCATCAAATGACCCCTTCCGCCGTGGGTTAGGAACGGTGAGGGAGTTTCCGACTTTTACTAACTAAAAATCCATCGTGTTCCGTCGTAGGGCTTTTATGTATCAGGGCCGCGATAACTCTTTCGAACTATCCCGCAGGCCCGGCAAGCCTTGGCCCTGCTGGGCCCCGCTGACATAACACCTTATGTTGCGGTCATGGTATAAACGCAAAATCCTATGTCTTTCAGATTCCAAGCAGCAAATGTGCGGGAAATAATCCTGACAACAATGCAGGAACAGCTAATGGGACGTCAGTACCGGTCTGATCAGGCCCCTCGTTGGGCCAAAGTCATTGCTAATGGAATACGACAGAGGGTGCAAGAGCTTGATATGAAAAGGTATTTATAACACAGCTATTGTTAGTGAAAAAAATTGACCAAAATTGAAATTGAAATTGAGAACCTCCTCCTTTGATTTTTAATGGAAAAAGTAAATTTAAATTCTTTAGGACGGATTAAACATAATGCTATGTCCCCATAAGATTCGAACAAGCAGAGAAAATGCGGTCGGATGCCAATCGATAGGCTGTACCAACTGCTGCACAACCGCAGTACAAAGCTAGTGAATTCGAAATAATAAAAAATTACGGGAATGGTAATGTGTAAACAACATCTTAATTTATAATGTATTGTTTTTTTGCTTCAGGTACAAAATAGTAGTACAAACAATGGTGATAGAAATGAAAGGAGCTGGTGTGAAATGTGCACAGAGGTGCATATGGGACCCTGAGACTGATGATTACGCTGACGGCTTGTATAGAAACGAGACTATATTTGGTTACTCTACTGTCTATGGTCTTTATATGTACTGAACTGGCAGAATAAAAAAAAAGTAATAATAATACCAAAGCTGGATGCAATTTGCGTCAGGTACTCATCTATTTCAACAACTAGAGAGTAACAGGGAGGAATCGATGACATAGGCGAGGGTCACGCCATTTTCAGACACGGTGTATGTCTCAGTCTATGTATGACTTAAAAGTATCATGTACCTATTATTTAAACATATTTCATAACAGTGCCTTCTTCTTTATAAGAATGTATGAATTTTAACTGTACCTAATTATTGTTTACTTCACTACATTAACTTAGTAATAAAATGGTCTGAATTGTTATTAGATTGATAATTATAAAGTTCAATCCTTACCTATGTAACTAGATTAATAGGCTGCGATTTTACTTAACAAATAAACTTTTTAAATAATTTTGATAGTTTTATTACGTAGTCAGTAATAACATGAAATTCTTTGATATTACATAAACTGAATTCTTAGCAATGATGAGGACGTCACGGAATTTTCATGTAGGTAATACTTAAAGTTTACATAAAATATTGGCACCTAATTTGCACATACAAAATATGCTCTATAATAATTGTTACACAAGTTATTTCACATGTATGTTTACAGAATAATTTTCAGGATTACTCTAATATTTTCATATGCGGATGCCATATTACAACATCATTTTATATAGGTACTAATTTTCTTCGCATATTTACATGGGTATCTAATGATTTTTGTCAATATTAAAATGTCTATCTGAGGTATCACGGTTCACGTATTCTATTTTTTGGAACGTAGGTACCTAGTAGGAAAATAATCTGGGTCTTGGTAGGCTGACTAGTAGAGAGCTAAACCATTATTTACTGTCTCATAGGTCATGTACAGGGTCTCGGGTTTGATTCCCGGGTCGGACAAATCGGTTAGTACGTTTGAATTTTTTTACAAAGCAGCTGGGGCCCGATTCTCCTAATTTTACTTAAGCGACATACAATTCACATTCGACTGCGATCCAATCACGACTCGATTACGATTGAAGCGTATGTGGCATTTCGCTATTTTTTCTTTGAAATAGACGTTTTTATCCTTTTCTGTCATTCAATAATGAATCATTTTGTCTGCAAATGATTTACGATTGCAATATGATTATAGAGCAAACTACCGTATAGACCAAAATTACCAAAATAGCAGACCAATCGCAAACCAATCGAATGTCGTTGGATTACGATTGGTCTTATATTAGTAGCAGAATGCCCGATATGGTTAAAACTGCTATTGCGATCATATTGCGATTCAATTTCTATTCGATTTTGACATTATTAACTTAGGAGAATCGGGCCCCAGGTAGGCTGAAAGTTGTTGATTATTTTTGTTGCGTGTTGCATTATGTATGTATTGTCAAAGCGTAATATATATTGGCCCAGCGGAATTGATAAAATGTGAAGATGCATCTTACCTGCAAAGCCTTCAACCCCTTCAATATGTTGGTGTACTGCTGGCAGAGTCCACACTGCACCATGAACTCCTTGCAGTCATATGGCACAGCCACTACGTTAGGGCAAGGATTGTCCGAATCGCACCTGTGAACAAGTTTTACGGGTTTTATTTTGTCTGAAAGTCATCTTGTCACATTATAGTGAACATTATAAACTTTGTTAGACCAAATAAAAATCCAAGCTTTTAAAATGTTGATCAGCTAAACTAGATGGCGCCACTGGTCGCGAAATCGTATCTATTCATGACTCACTCGACGGCTAGATTTTACATCAAAGATTAATAACATTGTGGGCTTACTTGAATCTCATGTAGTTTTCCGTCATTTCTTCATACGTAGGCCACTTGTGTTCACAAGGTGTGCAGTGGCAGTCGAACCAGTATTGTTCCTTCAATTCTGCCTGCCTCTTCTCTTTGGGAACGGTCGTGAAGATAGGCCCGTAGTTCTCGGAGACTTCATCGCCTTTCTTTATGTTCTTTACTGCTCGCACCACGATGTTATTGCCGCAGAAATATCTGGAATATTTATTTACTTAGTATTTTGTGTCTCACGAGGTACCAATTTTTTCAAGGAACACTTCCAATGAGGCAAGAGATAGCACAAAGTTAAGAAAATATGGAGCGCTGTGAATTAGATATTGTAATGTAGATTACAAGACTGCGATAAATACAGTTGACGCATCGTCAATCTTCTTTAATCTATTTGATAGGGGGTCTTACCTGACTACTCCTGGATCGCAAGAGTGGTTAAACAACGCAAGAGTTGGAAACACAGCTCCCGCCAAAAACGTAGACTTTCCTTCATGTTTGATGATGTTCTTATCCACCTTTGGCTTAGGACATTGCAGCTCAAAAACTTCATGAGCATTAAACTTGAGGATTTGTAGATTCTTTAGTATGAGACCACCAAAGAGAGCTACATCTTCTTTATATTTGTCATCTACAGCCAACGTCTTCAGTTCGTCAACCTCCACAGGTTTTGTTCTCGGCTTACCATCGAAGTAACCACTAACTTCCAGCAGTTTTACGAAGAAGGCTGTCATTTCAGTTCTGTGTAAGAAGTCTAGCTTAGACCTTTTATCTTCATGGGCTACCAAATGATAGATATTTTTGTAGTCATCAGTTTTATAAGGTCCACTGGCTTTCGTGTCTATGTCCTGAATAATGCTCGTGAAATATTCTTTCTTGCGCTGTGTGATCATCCTCAGTGCTATATGGCAGGTGATAGAGCATCCTGACTTCCATATAAGGGGGAGAATGTGACACTCGAAGCCGTGATAAGATTTCTGCGCCGTTTCCAAACATTTGTCGCTGCAGAAAACAACGTTTGGGCATTTTGGACAGGGTAGTGGAATTGGACACCTGGAAACAAAGAAATATTAATTAAGCACCATAACTTCAACCATAAAAAGAGATGGTGACGACTATAGGTTACTTAAGTGACTTACTTAATGAAACAGTTCTGGCAATGTGTGCTGGAATATTCCGCCAACAGAACTCCACTATGAGGTTTTTCCACCAACAGAATCTCTCCGGCTTCTATATCCTTCGTGGCTGTTGCAAATCTACCTCGAATTTCCTCGAAATCTATCTGAATTGCCTCCGAAGCCGCAGGATACTGAGGGTTATTCTTCCCAGGAAGTTTTGGCTTTGGTGGAGTCTTTTTCAAAGGTTCAGGGTCCTTTGGATTTCCAGCTAAGACGAGACCTTTGTTCAATATTTCTAACATAAGTTTTGAGTCTGTTCTCATCTTTTGTCTTTTCTCTTTGTCCAGTTTTGTGGCTTCGTCTAGTGAGCTGATTGTATCTCTGAAAGTTTATAAAAAGGAGGTCACTTTAATACTTTATAATAATAATAATATAATAATAATGCCGGGACACTTTTTTCACACACGGTCGGTTAGCCCCATCATCATCATCATCATCAGCCTATCGCAGTCCACTGCTGGACATAGGCCTCTCCAAGTGCACGCCACTGAGATCGATTTTCGGCTTCTCGCATCCAGCTCCTGCCAGCCGTCTTGCGCAAGTCATCACTCCACCGTGCCTGAGGACGTCCTACACTACGTTTGCCGAGGCGTGGTCTCCACTCTAGAACTCGTTTACCCCAACGCTTATCGGTTCTTCGGCTAATATGGCCAGCCCACTGCCACGTCAGCTTGCTGATTCGGTGGGCTATGTCAATGACCTTGGTTCTCTGACGGATTACCTCATTTCTGATGCGATCCCTCAGAGAAATGCCGAGCATAGCCCTTTCCATAGCCCGCTGAGCGACTTTAAACTTGTGGACCAGCCGTACCGACAGTGTCTACGTTTCGGCTCCGTAAGTCATGACAGGTAGGACGCACTGATTGAAGACTTTTGTCTTTACGCACTGTGGGATCGACGATGTTAGGACTCGACGTAGCTTCCCAAATGCAGCCCAACCCAACTGAATTCTCCTATTCACCTCGTCCTCAAAGTTGTTTCTACCTAACTGCAATGTCTGCCCGAGGTATACATATTTCCGAACAACTTCGAGAACGGCGCCGTGTATCGCAATCGGTTCCGGTAGAACATGTTCATTGAACATGACCTTGGTTTTGTCCAAGTTCATCCGTAGGCCGATGCGTAGAGAAGATTCAGCCAGGTCGTTCAGCATCTGTTGTAGGTCCTGCAGCGTTTCCGCCATGATGACGATATCGTCAGCAAATCTCAAGTGAGAGATGTGTTCGCCATTGATGTTGATGCCGCGTCCTTTTCAGTTCAGCGTCTTGAACATATCCTCCATTGCATTAGTGAACAGTTTCGGGGAAATAACATCCCCTTGTCTCACTCCTCGATGCAACGGTATGGGCCTTGTTTGCTGATTCTGTACTTGGACGGACATTGTAGCGGCTTCGTAAAGACATCTCATCACTTGGATGTATCGCCAATCTACTTGACAACGCTGCAGGGATTCCAGAACAGACCAGATTTCAACCGAGTCAAAGGCCTTCTCATAGTCCACAAATGCTAGACACAGGGGCTGATTATACTCTTCGGTCTTCTGTATAATCTGCCGCACTGTGTGGATGTGGTCTATGGTGCCGTATCCGCTCCGAAACCCAGCCTGCTCTGGTGGTTGGAATTCGTCGAGTCTTCGCGCAAGTCGGTTCGTGATCACTCTTGAGAACAGCTTATAGACGTGGCTTAGGAGGGAAATGGGTCGATAGTTCTTCAGCTGGGTTTTGTCTCCCTTTTTGAAGAACAGGACGACAACACTCCTACTCCACGCCTCTGGAGTTCTCCCTTTAAACAGGACGGCATTAAAAAGCTTTTGGAGCTCCCCCAGTACGGGCTTTCCTCCTGCTTTTAATAGCTCTGTTGTAATGCCATCCTCGCCAGGGGCTTTTCCATTTTTGAGCTGTCTCAGAGCAATCTCGATTTCGCCACTGCTGACTTCTGGCAGGTCTTCGGTGAAATGGCGTGTTAATGTGGCTCTAGAATCCTCATTTCCGGGATCAGGTCGAGATGCATGCGATGCGTATAACCGGCCATAGAAATTTTCCACTTCCGAAAGGACTGCCGGCACCGAAGAAACGACTTCTCCACTTGTTGTGGTCAGCTTCGTCAAGTGGCTTCTTCCAAGAGATTGTACGAACACCTTTGACCCCCGATTCAGCTTAATTGCTCTTTGAATGGCAAGAGTATTGGAGCACCGGAGGTCGCGTCGTACGTGCTTGTTGATCTCTTGGTTTAGAGCCCGCTTAGCTGACGAAGTGACAGGCGGGTTTTCACGTCGTTTCTTCATAAGCCCTAATGTCTCTTCCGAAAGCTTTGATTTCCTGCCCTTACGCTGCATGTTACAGATTCTCGAACCTTCCTCCCTGAGGATCCGAACCACATATTCGTTTATCAGTTGACTGATAAATTACATATAGCTACATATATACATATTTATAAATACGTATTATAACACCCAGACCACGGCCAACAAGCATGCTCATCACACAAATGTCGACCGAACCGGGAATCGAACCCGGGACCTCAGGTTCGGCAGTCCGGCATGGTGACCATTGCGCCATCGAGGTCGTCAAAGGTCCTTTGATCCCATATTGCCACTAGATACCTGCACGTTCAATAAGAGTTCATTAGGAACCTACAGCGTTATTAGTCTTGTTACATGTCCATTAGTACTTAGTATAATATTCAGAATAACTTACTGAAAAGCGCTGACAGCTTCTTTATTCCTCTTCAGCACCAGAAGGCACCTGGCTCTCCTCTCGTAGACCTTGTACCTGAGATGACGTGGATAACCAAGTGCTAGGCACCGTTTGATATCAGCTAAAGTATCTTCATATTGCTCCAGATGATTTAATGCTGCTGACCGGTTAGCCAAAACAATTGAAAGCTCCTCAGCTGGGAAAAAACAAATGAAATGAGTGGTTTAGAAAGCTATTGGTAGTTGAGGTAAGGAAAATGGGTCTTTTAGTAGCCACTCCTAGTGCTAGGGTATGGAACTTCTTTCGCGAACTTATTGCTGTCTCAAAGATTGAAATTATTCAGGAAACTTTTCATCTTTTGGTGAAGTACCTACATACTTTAGGTTATTTAATGAAGTTCAGTCACAAGAAATAGCTACCTATCTACTATTAAGAGCATAATACCGAATACAATTTATTTATTGTTTATTTATCTGCTCAAAGAAGTGCAAAGTACATTTGTGTACTTATTTTCTAAGAACAATGTGGCCAGTATTAAGCAACAAAGAAGCAGTGTATACGTAAATTAAGCAGAAGCACCTAAATAAAATAATCACTTCTATTTAGAATACCTCGAATTGTTGAGGTAAACCGCTGGCAAAAGAATTTGTGCATTAGCGTTTAGGTTCCAGATAATATTTTACCAGGAAAATCTTTTTTACGTTATTAAAATGATTGAAAATGTAATTGTTAATTAAACATTGGCATGTATTGCGGTTAAGTGTGCATCGTTTTCTGTAAGACTAGGTATATAGTTAGGTTCGTATTATAAAATCGTCAACATAATATGGGAAGTCAAGCCCACTATTTTTTGAGAGCAAACGCTACGTTTGTTTACATATCGAATGACCTTTCACGCACACACGTGCATCTTGTATTACGGACTTACTTTCTTTCTCCGGCATGTGAACCATACTCTGGCTGTATAACTGCATCGCCTTCGCCCAATCACCTTTCTGCACAGCTTTATTCCCCTCATCCTTCAACTGGCGCGCTTTTTCCAAGTCTTTTTTCACGGGAAACTCGCCGCCCGTCTGGCATTTCTGCAAATCGTCGATTACATTGTAATTTCTGACGATCGGTAGACTGCACAAGTAGGAGACACGCTTCGCGTTGGATTCTAAATTGGCGAAATTGTTCCTCGTCACGTCATCCAGAGAACTGTTAATCGTTTCGTGGAACTTTTTAAAGAAGCCATCGTCTTGAGACATTTTCTAAGTAGTGATGCACATGTAACGAATGGTTATTGTAATATTTATTTTAGGTTAGTCACGTAGAAAGCCGGTGTAAAAGCGCGCGGAGTACTGCTCCGTGTTTCTATTTTTAAATTTGGAACGTCGATCTGTTCTTCACTTCAGACAGTTTCGGCTCTAGAATGGTACAATGTTTGATGCATTTGCTCTGATATGCGTGAAGTCATTGCCGGGAATCCATCATGAGTGGAAATCGCCAATGGGCTATAGAAATATATATAAACATACTTAGATCTACTACCTACTTCAATAAATTCGTTATTCCAGGCTGATTATTTCTAGAACAATACTAAATTAAATATAGGACAAAACAAGATATGTATGCGTTTGTTTGCGTAGATAACATCGTAAGTTTAGTAGAACACGCGACCACCTTTGCGTGCGAATCTATTTAGCACAGCCCCGAGCTTACTTAGTTAATTAAGCTCCATTTGTTTTATGAATTCCTGGTACCTACACAATGTTGTGGCCTACATTAATTTGACTATTATTAATTAGCATTTTTCCTTCTTGCTAGGCTAACCCATCAGTTTTATTTTAATATCAAAGTAGGTAAATGAGGAATATTTATACTGCCGTCGTTAAATATAAATAAGAACTTGTGTATGACCAAAAGCTCTGCGCGAACTCTCTTATATATTCACTGCTGATATGTACATGACCATTTTAGTACATTTCGTCGACATCATATCTTATAGCGAAGGGTCAGTTATCATAATTATTTCTTACATTTATCACAGCACAGTTCAATTTAGGGTTAGGACAACTCTCTATAGGTATCTCTATTCCATTCTCACATTTCCTTTATTTATTTTTCAACTACTTATGAAACCAATTTACTGACACAATATAAATTAACACGTTCCGCAGTTAGGTATTCGCTTACCTATCGTTGCATGAATAATATTCTGCATAATGCACCGGTGTGTCATAAAATTATAAAAGTAATTTGAGATAAAGTAGCTTCGCCATATAATTTTCCATAGCAAACAAAAGCATTCATAATAATTCATGGAAAATGTGCAAAGTGCTTGCAATGTTGGCAATTCCGAGTACGGAGGTCTTATGATCTATCTATGGTCACTAGACCAGTGTTACTTGACCTAGCCTAACGTATGTATGTCACAAAGGCGTTTGACAAAAGCAGGTGTGGACAATTTGCTTGCAGGTCAGGATATTATGGTTTTCTGTGCATTTCCGAGTATTTTCTTTACATTATGAGATAAAAGCTCTACTTTGAAACCATTACGTGTTCTTCTAAACAGGAAATAACAATAGATGTAGGTAACCTAATGCTTTGTTCGCATTATTGTGCATTATTTAATTGTTTTTGAGTTTTCATTTTGAATTTGATTTTCCTGTTTCAGGTTTCAAAATATGTTATTGTGCTTATTCGTTAATGTTTCTATTAAGTATTTCATTTATAACAAAGGGTTTTAATTTTTATGTATTTAAGGATTATTAATAGGTAGTTATTTGCTAATTGTTTGTTATTCTAGTTAAGTTTATTTATGTTTAAATGTAGTGTATTTTGCATTGGTTTATAGAACATGATATTTTAATAATTTACTGATCCTGTGTCTCTATCTTATATTCTTACCCTTTGAGTGAGCAAAACCACGAGAAAATGCAAGCAAAGTCATGAATGTAAATTTTCGAGCGCTTTATTCATAAAGTGGCATTATTATATTCTAACGGAAAGGAAAAGACCGTGACAAATGAAATAAGGAACTAATACCAAACCTCACTTAGCATCTCTATGAAAAATATTAAATTCACCTCGACACGACCTTATTAGCAAAGTGCATTGTAAGTAAACAAAACATAAAACTTTAATAACTTAGCACAAAGCGAGACAGCCTTACTTACCTACCTTATAATATAATATTTCCTCGATTCTCGGAAGATCTCAGATTAGCCGGGCGATTATAAATGGCAGCCACGAGAAAAATTAAACTTAACTCAAGTTCTTTTCCATTGACGTCATATTAATAACACTTAAGTGATGCTTCTAAAAGATTTGTACCTACAAAAGTACATTTATCATTTAACTACTGGGTAGGTACTATTGTTTTCGATTCACACGGTTTGGTGTTACAGTTTTTGTTTTGGCTACAAATTATGTTACGAAATTAGTGGTTTCGCAATATTTCGTCGAAAGATAGGTATAGGTAGGTATCTGGCAATTGAAACCGGTCAAGAGCCGAAGATTTTGGAAATCAATAAAATATAGACACGCAAACAAAAGTGGAACAATCCATAGGGCGTTGCATTTTTCTGGATGCAGGAATATTTGATAATGTTATCGCTGCCCTGGAACACGAAGGTCTTCAGAAATAAATAGGTACCAAATGGGAGCAGGTTTTAGGCTGTAGGTAAATTATGGCAGTCCCATTGTACCCTTTGGCATCTATAATGGCCACGTTAGCTTAAATTCTTGCTGTAACTTTGTCGCATGTTATTATGTACCTAGTACTTTTACTATTTTCTAAGGATGAGTTAAGTCTGATAAAAAACTTTTAACAAAAGTTTTGCAATCACCAAAGTATTACTATTCCACCAACACTTCTAGAGGTACATAACAGTTAAATAATCTGGAAACGTAACCCAGATACCCCACAACGCTATTATAACCTGGAAATGAAACTGGAGCCGTCTGATACCATCGGGACATGTTCACACATTATGCGTAATGAGTTGCGCGCACGCATTGCGCAACCAACCTGGCATATTCGATTATTCACTAAGCACGTTATGGTTGATATAATTTCACTTCAAATGGACGAATTTTCGTCCCTAAAGGGTTTATGAGGAATAAATTAATCGTATTTGGAAGTTTCTGGTGATTAGCTACTTATGTGGTACCTAAATTGGATAGTTTGTGAACTGATTCTTAGGTTCTGTTAGTGGAACAAGAATTGAGGTGGTTTCTGTTAAATAGATAGGTAGGTACCATAAAATAATCTACTTATCGATTTTGATTTCATAAGAAAAGTTGATATAATAGTTAATACAATAATGCTTAGATAAAAAAATTGTATTCTTTCGATTAAAAAACAACTGCCTCACGTTTTCTCGCTTCTCGTTTTTGTTAGAAGCTTAATTTCCTACGTTCCTTTACACTCTAGAGAAATTGCAAGCAAAATGCATTGACGACAAAATATTATCAGCTTATGCGCCATCCTTATTGCAACTGCAGCCTGCTTGTGCAACTGACACTATCTATTCATCTGTCTATGGTTTTATAACGCCATTTGCAATCAACTGTATCTTGCGATCAGACTTAACACACTTGACACTCCCACATGTGTGCCTTTTAGATGACTGGCTGTTTTCTTTGGTTTCACTCGTTTTTCAGATAAACATTTCGATCACTTAGTACATGACAGCATCTAGTATGTCTTGATCCAGATTGCACTGCGATTAGTGTATCACTGATCTAGTTAGACGTAAGAGATCACCGCTATTTACTACGCAGCGGCAGGTAGGGTCCACCCAAAAAGGTGAGCCTTCCGGGTTCCAGGCGACACTCGAGTATAGGTCTATCTATTCGACACTATTACATAACCTCCTAAAACCACCACATTTGATAAGAAATGGATCTGCGTCAGATGGAAGGTAAGCGCGACATGTGGCCAATTTAAAAAGAGAGAATCATAATTTTACTAAAAGATTGAATGTGACTTACCAAGTTTCAATCAAAATATATCTAAGTAATAAGTTAATCTATACTTATAATAAATCTGTAGAGAGGTCAATTCTGTACATTGAATATATTTCCAAAAAAACTATCAGGGGGTGATTAGTGATCGATACTGATGCCAAAAATGCAATCAGTAAAATTTTTGTCTGTCTGTCTGTCTGTCTGTCTGTCTGTCTGTCTGTCTGTCTGTCTGTATGTTCGTTATGGAAACAAAAACTACTTGACGGATTTTAACGAAACTTGGTACAATTATTCTTCATACTCCTGGGCAGGTTATAGGATACTTTTCATTACGCTGCGACCAATAGGAGCAGAGCAGTGAAGGGAAATGTTGGGAAAAAGGGCGAAGTTACTCCATTTTTTAAGCTTCCGTCGCGTGTGCAGCCTTAATGGTAAAAGCTACACAGAAACCATGTATGACGGAAATGTTCTCCATAAAATTATGTAAAAAACATCCCATGACAGCACATGTCTACCTTTTATGGTTGTCTCACAATAACACGTGTAACTCTCGATAGCTTAGTAGTTCGGAGGTTTCTGATTATATTTTGTCTACTATTACGTTTCGAACACTCTCACTCATATTAAATAATAAAAGTTAACATTATTACCTATTCAATAAAAAAAGAATCATATAAATCGGTAGAGAAAAACCAAAGTTATACATGAAATAAGTACGGTAATAAGCCACCGCGCGTGAATATCATGCTATAAGGATCATTTTTGTGTAACGGTCGCCGCGCTCGACGCGGCTCGCGGCGCGGTGGCTGCGCGGGCCACGTTCAGAGTGTTCAACCTTATTGACCGACAATAATTGATATTAACAAATCTTGCTTTCAGCCATTATCAGCGCGACTTTTAGGTTTTAATCAATTATTTTTTTACTTTCTTTTGTTGTTATTTTATAAACTAGGTAGGTTTATTTCCTTTTTAGGTGAAATAGTCCTACTACTACATTAGATAATTGGATACGCTGGTGCTTAGTATTTCTTCCTCGCTTTGCACAAAGTACGAATCTAAGGCGGACGAAGTCGCTGGCAGAAGCTAGTCTATACTAATATTATAAAGAGGAAAACTTTGTTTGTTTGTTTGTTTGGTTGTAATGGATAAACTCAAAAACTACTGGACCGATTTTAAATATTCTTTCACCATCAGAAAGCTATATTATCTGCGAGTAACATAGGCTACCTATATTTTATCACGGTGCGGGCAGTAGCTCCCACGGGACGCGGGTGAAACCGCGGGAAAACGGCTAGTGATTTATATAAGGCGGATTAAATTCCCAACTAACAAAGTAACATTCGCATTATTATATAGTAGTACCTAACGTACAAATACATTGAAACGCCACGTGGAAGCTTATTAATCATTTATTTGTCATTATATAGGACCTGAGTAAAATGATAAGCAGCAGAATTTTCCAAGTCCCGTCGTGACCATGGAGCATCATTCCTGTGACTAACTGACTGATCTGACTAATGACGATGTGCTAATGACATAATTTATGCAGTCTATTGATTGGCGATGGCGATAAAGTTAATTGAAACGTTTGAACGTGAGAAATAGATGTTGGAGCTGAGACTTCTAGTTGATGTCACTTCTAGTTCGTTTGTATGGGACAGGCTTTTCTTTAGCAAAAGGGCCAAAGCCTTTCGTGTCTTACGGCTGTTCCTAGTATCCTAATATCTGTAGTTTTGCTTAGGTACTAGAGGTAGGAATTTGCAATTTTTGTGTAGGGGGCTAATGTAAAAAAAAACTGTATTAATCAAATTAACAGCTAGATAGAATTTTGAAAATGGCCGTTAATACGCCATTCGTCCAATAGTTACATAATTATGAAAAATATTGTCAGTTTTATTAACTTATCTGTTAAAGTCTTTTTTTTGTCGTCTCACTGCTGGGCACAGGCCTCCTCTCACACGGAGAAGGATTGAGCATTAATCGCCACGCTTTATTCAGGGTTGGTTATTAACTTATACCTAACTTAAATTAACTTCACTAAATGTAGGTAGGTACCATTTAACACTGCATCATGTTGTAGGTACTTATTTAAGAAGAATAAGCGGATGTACTTAATGTTTGACGAGTTTTTATATAAAAATCCAGTTTTAATGCATTACGTGACTTGCGTCTGCAATAATCTGTGAGGTGTTGTATGAGGACACCTTACAATTGTTGTAAAATTATTGTTTTATTTAATTCTTGTTAACAATGAACGTAGTAAGTAAAAGTATGACACAACTTACAATTAGTAAGTAAGTTACAATAGCACATTAGATAAGTGAATAGTTATTATTCTTAACTCACAAATCAACAATAAGATTAAATGTTAAGATAGTCCTAAAGAGTGTCATAACTTATGTGTTATACATAAGTAATGCCATAAAACATACCTAACTTTGCAAAGAAACATCATCTTATATTCAGCATTTGAAAATGGAATAGGTGTCTGTTTAAGTTCCAATTTCCAAAATTTTATTTTATGTTGAAAAGTGATGTTTGAAATGTCAACAACAACTTAGTTTTGTGTGGGCGTCCTTAAGGTAGGTACTGATTTGTATCATCTATACAAAGAGTGAATTAATAATAGGAGCATCATCATACGCAAGAGAAACTAGTAGATTCAATTAGAAATCACTCACGATAGCATTACGTTAACATTAGCACTTTTTTCAGGCTGTTTATTTTCATACATAGTTGGTACATTTGTGAAAAATATCTTACTATACCTGTGAAGGTGAAGTTCCTTTAATGTTTCTGTAGATTATGACTCGAGAATGTCGAGGATGCGTGTACGCAGGTGACGGTCACGGTCAAACGCAGGCGACATGCTTCCTGCATAAATGATGAATACTTAAGATATGATGGGTGCTTGGCCATAGTAATATAGTAAGAGCGAAAGTTAATTTTATTATAGCTAGAGAACTTGAAAATCACACATTACCTAAGTCAACTGTTTGGCAGTGTGAATGAAGATATCGGTTAAATGGGAATGCTCTTTAAATATGTAAGTATAACCCTTCTTGGAAGTCGGGTAAATGGCGACATAGTGCTTCCTATGCATTGCTGCAAAAGCGGAAAATATAGAAGGAAGAAGCTACAAAATGACCTATGCAAAAGTCAGAACCTTCAGTAGTTTATTTTAATAATTTATGAGATAAGATATAATGATATTATTTCGGAAATTACCTTTACTTACACCGGAAATTATTTTCTTTATGAACAATATTTTATATCAGGTTAAGCAGATGCCATAAAGAGGACCTATTTAAAATTATTTATAGCCCTGTTTAATACATAACAGTATTTATAATAAACAGTACCTACTTGTCAATCAAAAACAGGAACTGAGCTTAAATGAACTGTAATATGCGCAGACGCACGGAAGCCGCTGCGCTTTATGCGAATTACGTACTTGGGTAATTAAATTAATCTAATTACACTCTGCACATTTTCTAAAGGTAATATATCATTTTGATTTTCTAAATAAGTTGACCGTTACTAATTCTGGTTCATACATCATGCATGGTTATAATGTAAGAGCGCACCTTCGAAGACAATGTTGCCAAATTAATATTCAGTGACGAAAATTCGACGAAATCAAAAGTCAAAATCTTAACTTAAAGTAGAATATACTGTAAATACATGTTTTTTCCCGTCAATATTTACAAAGTACAGCACCCTTTCATCACTTCCAAGAGTTATGGCTGGAAAGAAGAAGTGAACCAACAAACTTCCAATCGTTGAACGAGCGTTTTGGAGTCGATCTACTGATATGTGACGTTTGAACGTGTCATTTTCAGCCTACTTCACGACGTTCCGGTCACCCATACAAACACACTTACATACCATAACCAACACAACTGTACCTCAACCCGCCTCATTAAACTTTACTACCAAATGCTTGCCAAGAGGATATGCATAACACATCCTACAAGATACCTGTTTAACTTTCCTCAGAGATTTCATCAGTCGTGTTTGTACTCCGAATGAGCTGGGTCGCGGCCTGACCCATTGCCATGGAACTTATGCAGTTATGGCTAACTTTTGCCTTGCTAATTTTATCCAGGATCTTATTTCTTTAACAGAGGCTCTAGTTATTTTTATTCGGAATAAAAATTTACTTAGGTATATTGAGGTTAAATTGATAATTCAGGTTGGTACCCAATTGAATACCTATGGCACTCCAAAATAACGAAAAAAAAAAACTGCTGAAATGAGATCCTTCGCTTTCTTTTAGCAGTTCATGGTTTTTCATCTCACTCTGAATTGTTCTTTCTGATTTATCAAGAACCGTTTTTCTGTACATCGGAAAGATCTTTTAATATAATATTAATATTGTTTTATCTCGAAATAGTATCTACTTTTGACATAGCTAGCACAACCAAACACTAAAATAATTCTCATCATTTACCATGCCTAAATACGTCCTAACGTCCTAGGCATCTTCCTTCTTCCTTCTCCAAAAGCAGCTAGGTCGCGACCTAAACCACCTCTATAGTCATGCACCTCATACAAGTCCTTCCGATTGTCTCCCGACTTCCTCCTGCCAATAATATCCTCCTTCTCATTGGCACTCCTCACGCGCGCCTTATTACTTGCCACGGTGATGAATATTTATTTAATTGACACTTCTCTTTTATTGTAAGTTTACCTTCCTGTGTGGGATGTAATGATGTGTGTTTTTTTATTGACAGCTATCAATAATGCAGCATCTACACTATCTACCTTACTACGTTTAATGTTGTTCTTCAATGAATAATTACATAATTGCAACATTATCTATATTGAGCTAGCTATTTTGTATACGTTAACTTGTATTTGAAAAACAATTCATAAGAAGCAACTCTACGCGAAAACTGCACTAGAATATTTTTTCCGAAATTTTACGACCGCAACAAAAAAATGTTTGACGTAGTAGGTAGACGGAGGTGTATCTCAATTAATCTCATTATTCTAGAACAATAAAACAATAGCCTGACAATAACACAGTATATTCTGCAATTAAAATGTATTAAGATATCACTCAGATCTTTGCAGACAGATTATCCATTTCACTTTTTGCCAGTAAGGTAGGATTTGGAAATTTTCCCTCGCATTTTAAGAATGATCTTCCGTATGGAATGTAAAAACTCGTAAATTAATTATTATGTCATGACTGCATGGAAAATGCTTATTTCAGTTGACGTATTTAGGAACTTGGCGGATTTTTCTTTTGAACAAGCCGTTTGCTGGTTATAAATGTCATCATGATCAATGAGTATCTGTATCGCTTCTTTGTTTAAAGTTCTAGAGCATCATGATATGAAAGTAAAAAATATTTATGGCCAAAATTCTGATCACCCATATCGGTGGTTTACTTATTCATTTCTATGGGGAGATGTACACAGATACCTACATGAACAAAAACATACTGGCCATTTTTATTGATAAGGAGGTTCGATTGTCGATCTTCTTTTTATTTCACTGTAACGACGAAAAAAGAAAAAGTTCCGTAATTGAAAATCCAAACAAAATTAACTGTTAGCTTAATAAAATGATTTCATTGTGTTTGAAGAATGTCTAGAGTTATAATAATATTTGGAATACGTCATACTTTTGTTATTAGAAGGCTGAATGGCGCTTGGGCAGGTTAGTTTTATGAGAAAAAAAAAACATTATGAAACAATTTTCATATGCTATAAAAATGTGTTCCTGGTAATGGTTTGAGAGCGCTGTTTATCGATACAGTAGCCTTATAAGTAAGTACTTGGGCAACTCTACGTAATCAGCCAATTCAATAATTTCAACTGCTTCGAGCTTTAAATTCACTTTTTTTGGAAAATGAAGATCGTTTCTCGGCTGTTCATAGCATAGTTATGTTTATTCCTGAAATATCGGGAATTATTAAATCCTGCCAAATTAAGATTCATTCATTACACAATAAGTACTTAAGTACTTATTTATTAGATAACTAGCTTCTGCCAGCGGTTTCACCCGCATCCCGTGGGAACTACTTCCCGTACCGTAAAAAGTAGCCTATAGCCTTCCTCGATAAATGGGCTATCTAACACTGAAAGAAATTAACAAATCGGACCAGTAGTTCCTGAGATTAGCGCGTTCAAACAAACAAACAAACTCTTCAGCTTTATAATATTAGTATAGATTCTCAAGATGTAAAAACATAAGAAATTGCTTATTGAATTATATAATTGGATTATTTACTAATTATTCTTCATTTGCATAATCAAAATGTGGAATGTAAGTATGTATATGTATGACATACATTTTATGCACGATATCAACTAATCCATTCTATTATCTCCACTTACACGATAAAACATTGTTCTATGGAATTTTACGTACCTAACTACTTCCTACGTAAAATGAATAAATTAGTGCTGAATGATACTGCAAAAATTAAATGTAAGATGAGGATAATACCTTGAAAATTTTGGAAAATAAATTAGAATAAGAGTAGGTACGAGCACACTACAGACTAAATAAACAGCCGACTGTAGACCTTTTTGGTTTTTTATTTTTTTTTTAAAGAACATCTTGATTTCAACCATTGTTTTTAGTAGGTCTGATACCGGGTAAATACCTGATCAAAGGACAATGCTCATGAAGTATGAGAAAAAAACCCAGGTCCGGCGCAAATGAAATGTAACTCAAAATATAGGTAAAAATAAGTAATTAAATATTACATAGGGGGCATTATCGAAATCAGTGGCTATATGTGTGAAATCGCTATTCGAATTTTAACATCTGCGCTACATTGCTACTCGAGATTTTAGAGGTAAGATAATGTATTAGTAAAATTTTTAATTTTTAATGTTTAATTAAACTATAAGCCCCAGCTGCTCATGTTACCCCCTTAAAAAATCAAATAGCAATTTCACACATATAGCCATTGATTTCGATGATGCCTCCTATGCAGTATTTCATTACTTATTATTACCTATAATTTGAGTTACTTTTCGTTTGCGCCGGGCTTGGGTTTTTTTTGAGCATTGTCCTTTCATAAAAGTTTGCAGTGTGCCCCAGTGCAGGTATTCTAAGGGTTTGTCATTAAAGCGAATTGTGTCCTATATGGAGCAACTGCCTATCTTACTTCCTCAACCCACTCAACCCAGTTATCCAGTTAATCTGATACCCCTTGGTAAGACTGGTTGTCAGACTTTCTGGCTTCTATTCAATCGCTCGTCACTTTTCTGGCGCTGACTAATCTTACGATAGATCGATAAGCGCGGCTTTGACTAAGCCACTTCTAGAAAAACTGTTTCAGATAATATAGTGGGAATTAAGTCCGGATCAAAATTACTATTATCAGACATAGAACTTTGTAGTAGGTAGATATGTACGAAAATTCGTTGTAAAGATAATTTCTCAATATGAACTGCGCTGAAAAGTTACAGAGAACCGCCGAATTCTTAAGTTATTATCGATTTTCCCAGCTGAAATCTTGAAGACATTCCATCTTTGTTGGAATTCCCCATTACAATTTTCACTCTATGAGCCGACCAGATTTACATATTTTCAATATAACACGTCTACATAACACGGTAGATTCTCGAAAAATCCGCGAGAAACCCCAACTTTTGTTCGCCGTTCCACCTGATTAAGTTTGCCTTGCAAATTCCAACAGCGGCCTTGCTCTAAGATAATATTAGTGTACCAAACAACGTAAGATAACATAAGAACAATAGTGCCGCCTTATCACATGTTACGTCATCACGGTAGCTCTTATCAGTATGTTATCACTTTCACTTGGGGCTACTCTGATTTTAACGGTGATCTGATAAACTTGATTATGTTATGTAAAGACTTTGTTTTATGTTGACGTGGGGTTATTAGGTGACATTGATGTTATTTAAATATTGTTGTATGTATGTACTGTGATGTAATATGGACTATCTTAATATATTAGGTTTAAAGCTGAAGAGATTTTTGCTGAAGCTGAGAGTTTATTTGCTTGAACTCTTTTATCTCAGTAACTGCTGATTTACCTAGATAAATATCGGAAACTAACGGGACGCGGGTGGAACCGCCGGCAGAAGCTAGATTTCCGATTCCGATTTTATATTAGAAATTCCTTCCTCTCTTTTATGAGGATATATAATTAATTTACTGTCATTTAGAGAATATGAGTATACGCATTTGGTAAAACCCACACTTCTAATAATGTTAGTTACCTCTATTTTATTAAGTTAATAATAAGTTTATCTAGGGCGACAAATAACAATGGGCAGGTAAATCCCGAAACGAGGAAAATTCTACACGGTAAAAGAAATGGGATAAGCCCATAGTAATACAATTCTGCTATTATTCTAGAATTAAAATACAGTCTTATTTAGGTATAGCATATACGGCAAATGATTAATCACCATAATTTTAGCCATATCCATCCTCCGAGCCTTTTTCTTATTTTAACCATAATGACTTCAAAATGACCCGACACATTGACAAATCAATCTAACATTATATGCATACAAACATTAGTGGTGAATATCATGCTTGAAATGATTAATGTTTAACTCTTCACAGAACCAGGTAATGAGTTTAAAACCACATGACATGTTGACAAATAAATCGACATGATATACCTATTATTACGTATAGGTATATTAGACAGGTATACAAACAAAACTACAATAGTTGAGAACCACGCTAAGTATCGCTCACCCGAGAATGTTATTAATTTTGCAAATCGGCGCTTCGACTGCCCAGCCTAATTTTCATGGGTTAATTTCAATGGTCATCTCCCGAACTTTTTTCCCAACTGCATATCCTGCGGGATTGTTCGAAAGAATTAAAACATAAACGGCTTCAGAATGCACAAGGGAAGGTTTTAGAGGCTCTGAAGCTACTGACTCGATTGAAATTTTTTTTCACTGTTTCAAAGTTACACTTGTCCCGAGTAACATAGGCTATATTTTTTCCTGGTACGGGCAGTAGTTCCCACGGGACGCGGGTGAAACCGCGGGTAAACGGCTAGTTTTTCCATATATTCTTCTAGAAGTACATATAATTAGGAATATCCTCTGACGCAGTTCCATGCTACATAACAGTAATGAAGACAACGTTACAAGAACGCTTCCGTTGGACAGATTGCATTATAATTGCAATCTGCGCGCGCGCAACGTCGCCCACAATGAGACGCGCAACTTATTCTATTACAGTTTAGGTTGAAGTTTCCATTATTTTTATTATTAATGTAGTATTTATGTTTTAAGGTAAATGTATTTTTTTGCTTAGTCTTCTCGGAGATAAGGGTGGAAAGTGAAAAATAATGGAGAATGATGCTACACTGGCATAAGATATCTATGACAAACTGTGAGGACCATGCATTTCAATAGTTTTTTTTATCTTTGAGGCACACATACAAAATATGATAGAGATTATTTAGGAACCCAAAGCAATTCCGGTCTAATGCAGTAATCGATATATCACAACAATATTTCAATGACCAGATCAACGAGGAGAGTTACTATGGCTAATGGCGTCCACGGCGGCTGTTCTCATTTTAAGGAGATCATCCAGCTGCGCAGGACATATTATAGTGCACGAGCATTTGCGCAGACATAGGTGCACTCCCTATTCCTTCACTCTCATAACCCGATGGGACGGCAATCCGACACCACCGGAGAGAGATCAGAGTTACTATCAATAATTGGAATGAAACAATCATTGATATTAGTATTATGCAATCACGTATAAACTAAGTACCTAATCCCGTAAGACAATGTGCCCACGCCAAGCACCGCACGTCGTGATCAAGTCAACCAGTAGCATAATAATGATATTAAACCGTCATACTATAACATAGTAATGGCGCCAACAACTACTCTTATTCTAACAAAACAATATATAAATTACTTTAATAGCTTCGCGAGAAAACAATTTAAAAATGATTCACTTATTGCAGGAATGATGGAAAATATGTTAACGATATCGAAGGAATGTTATGGGGAATCGATATTGTGCATATGTAATGAAGATTGCGAAGCTTGATAGTGGTATTAATTGATGTATTTACGTGTGGTAAAAATGTAAGCAATAATTGCTCGGACTTGTTCACCGAGGAAGTTCAGGCAACCAAAGCTTCTATTAGGCTGTAAGAAATAAAGTTATATAGGTGCAAATTATAGATAACGATAGCTTTATTTTAATTGCAGAATTGAATTCTCTTAACAAAGCGTGATGCTTTTCAAATTTTGTTTGCTTTTTTATTGCTTGGTATTTTTTTGTTATCCTCAGCGTTTTCACTGTCCCTGCAGGATACAGGCCTCTTCTCATACAGAACAGGAATTAGCGTATTTTGTCATGGACCTGAATTGAAGTTAATCACTAATAAATTGTAGCTAGTATTTTATTGTTAACTATAACAATGTTATTTGCAAAGTCTAAGTATTTATAAACATGCTGTTTTTTATTCTGATCGCTTCTTTCATCTTTAGATCTCATCGCACTAATGTATGTATATTGTAAATTGATTCCTATACATGCAAACAGCCTTAGTTTTATGCAAAACGTTTACGTACTATTTGTTGTGGAATACGACAATTGCTTGGTGGACACGAGTAGATCATCAATAAATAGTTATTTACTACCAGTTATTTAGTATTTAATTCCGTCATGGACAAGTAAACTGGGGGAGGCGAGATGACATTTATAATTCTTTATGACGTAATCAGAACTTAAAACAATTTTAGATAGGCAAGTTCAAAATTATAGTCCGAATAAGATTGAGTCAGCGTAAATTCCTATTAAGGGTCCGTTCAGATAGACCGGGTCGGAGAGCATCGGCGCGTATTTTTCTTTTCACACAGACTGGAGCCGATCAGCTGCGCGAGCATTAAAGAGCATGCAAACGGAGCCAAACGTCAAGAAAAAATACACGATCGCAGCCGGTCGGCTCCTCTTATTATTTCACACCGAGCGCATTCGAGCATTCTCAATGACAAAAGCAGTGTGCATGCAAAAATAAACCTTACTTCAAATACTTAGTACTCAATTTTCAACGTGTTAAGAATTTGCTCTGCTCTCCGACCCGGTTTATCTGAACGGACCCCAAGACTGCATCTGTATCTACTAAAAATAAATTAGATAAGTAAGCATGTATAATGTATAAATCTTTTTCTTTGAAATGAATGTTGCTTATGCTAATGATAATTGTTTTATTGGCATAAAAAAAGGTACAATTATATTAGACGCCCTGGCTCCTGAGCTAGGTAAGACCTGTGTTACAAGAGCCAGTGCCTTCAAACGTATTTAGAACTAGATGCTGAAATGGACTTAAGCTTCGCTCTCTCTATAATGGATCCCAAAGAAATAATGACATCTGTTGTTACTGTTACTGTTACAGCCTTTTTATCGTCCCACTGCTGGGCACAGGCCTCCTCTCACACGGAGAAGGATGATATTAATGACATCAGTTGTATTATATTACTAAACTTAAGCTTCCCTCTTCTGTCGATTCCTATAGGTAATCAATTTAAATAATTTACCTAGATGATAGGTACCTAATTGTTTAGTGTTTCGTCAATCAAAAATATTGTCAGTCCATGGTTGGTTTTCACGGCGGATAAAGAGAATTACTCACGCTACGAATTCTATTGTTTTGGTCGTCTTTTGTTTTAATTAAAATGTTCAATACAACGTACGTATAAGAGGGTAAATACCATAGATTGGTATTTGGCAGTGATGTCAATTTTCATAGTATCTGTACTTATGAGAATAAATGTAAAAAAAAATCACAAAACAAACAACAGAAATCGGTGAAAAAATACTCACGTAGGTAATCTATATAGGTAATTTTTTATGTGCATAGAAACACAATGTAAACAAATTGCACAATTATTTATTCAAGAAATACAGGTAAGTAAACAAAATAAATTACTACAGAATGTTTCATAAAAAAGGGTTTTTCAGTTATTCATCCGAAATTAGGTCGCTATTTGTCATGGAGGAAGATGAAGGGTCAATTACTTGGCATCCTATCAGTCACTAGCATAGAGCGCTGAGTGACTTACTGATCCTTCTCAGATTTACAATGCTACCTGTTACCCGTGGTTCCACCCATGTCTACAGGGAACCTACTTTGCGCACCCATAAAAAGTAGCCTATTTCCTTTCTTAGACTTTAGACTACGTGTGCGTTTTATTTAAAAAGTACTTACACATAATTTAGAAAAGTTGCATTCGTACTTTGTAGGAATTGGTACACTATAGACTACCTCCTATATTTTAGTTATTTATACAGTTATTTTCTTTCATCTTAATACATCCAAAGGTTGTCTGTTAGAGATCGCTTTTAGCGATAAGACGATCCATTGTGTCCAAATGAAAATTGGTGTACATACTAAAGAATATACCTATCTATCTATTGTTACATGCCTGACCTGAAAATCCAGGCATTAAACTAATATTCATATTTAGAAAGTAGTGCTTTAATTACCAGAGCACTACGACTTGATTACTCATCAATGCCTACCTATTCATATATTTTCAGTGACCATACTGCTATTGTTTTTGTGATAACATTATTAACTAGTGTTCTACTGAAGTCCGTGCTGAGTAGGTACCAATTAAATTGGTTTTATACCGTTTCTCTGGTTTTCATGTTTTTGTAGCCGCGTGACGGATTGGCTTGAAGTGTTCAAAGTCAATAGTACAGTGAACTCCCTTTAATGAAGAATGAATACTTTTTTTTATCTTATCGATGTGTCATAAAATTAACAAATCTTGATGAGGTTTTTTTTCACAAATACATATTAAACAAATAAGCTACTACTTAAAACAATGATTCAATTGATAAAGCAGTTGTTGTTATTGTATTCACATTAATTTTTGGCTCCATTTTGAGTTTTTAAATACAAACAAAATCATATCAAGATTTTTTATCTACCTAATCAAATGGAGTAGCTATAGTATAGTTTCTTATAAACGAGAACTGAAAACTAAAAGCTTATATGTTAGGTCAAGTACTAGGTATGGCTGGTCTAGATAAAAATGATCCAGATTTCAGAGTACCATTTTGCAAGGTAGAAAATAGTGTGAATGGATCCATTTCTATTTAGCTGTACTATCTGGCGTCTAGCTTCTAATGTTTTTTTTTTGCAAGGTGACCTGAGTAGTTAATACTCAGTATCATGCCTATCTTTTGTCCATAGAGTATATACATATATTATACCAATTTTAACTCACCCATTATTTAAAGGATCTTTTTTACAGCAAAACTTAGTACAGCTATCAGTTTAATCAAGTTTTAAGACAATTTGGAAGTTCTTAGATTTATACAAAACTTATATATGTACTTCTAGGAATTATTGTTACCTTTGCCACAATATTTCGGACTACAATTAGACCCACCCATTAATATCCGTTCTCTTGTCTTCAACTAAAATCGGCTCCAGGAAATCTTCAATAAAAAACACGCATAACCGCTTTATATAAGTACCTAAGTAGTAAATACATAATTTGTATTCCTGTCTCGGTATACAACATGACTAATTGTCGATACATGCTTGTAATTACTGCTTCCGCCCTTTATTTTGTTTTGCTATCTTACCTTAGAACGACAAGACTTTGTTACGGCGTAAAAACTCGCAAAAAATTGTATGGCGTACATTCTAGATTGAGTATAACCCCTACTAACTATATAATATTACAATTGCTTTAAAGGTAATTTAGTCAGCAATTTAGTGACTCATTTTAAATATCACTTACCTACGCTACGTGAGAAAAAGGATAGTTTTTTTTTTTTTTATTAGAACTAGAAACAATAAAGGTATGTACACAATATGAGGTAACACGACGGTAAATCAAGCTATGTCAAAGACAGGAGTTCTTTATTATAGACTAGCCGTTTTCCCGCGGTTTCACCCGCGTCCCGTGGGAGCTACTGCCCGCACCGGGATAAAATATAGCTTATGTTACTCGCAGATAATATAGCTTTCTAATGGTGAAAGAATAATTAAAATCGGTCCAGTAGTTTTTGAGTGTATCCATTACAACCAACCAAACAAACAAACAAAGTTTTCCTCTTTATAATATTAGTATAGAAAATAGCTATACCTAAAACATCCTGTGTTAATCTCTAGGGATCGCATTCACCATTACCACTTATTTACTTAGAAATATGCTAAGTCTGTTTGCCAGACAATACCATAACCCGTAATAAAAGTATGCTGTAGTTTTAAATGTAATATTTTATTACTCATCATTAACTTCATTTTAATGCATTTATCTCCAAAGAGCTGGTATTTTTGATACAAGAGTCCCTATAATTAAAAATTCTTAATTCCATGGTAGCGGACATGGGTTAGCGACCTAACCAAGAATTTGCGAATTGAATGGGAAACCCACAACAACAATATGATAAAAAATCCTCGTGTTTTTGTTGGTTCAAAGCTGTCATTATTTCCAAGTTTTTATAAACTCCCGTGTAAAAATGTGAGAACTTCTGGCAATTTCTAAATAAAAACTGTTATAACTTTAGAATGTCCTACGTTGTATTTATTTTGTCTTATATACCTATGCTAATACAAAGCTGAAGACTTCGTTTTTTGAGCGCGCTAATCTCAGGAACATCTTGACGGATTTGAATACATCATTCAGTGTTAGATAGTACATTTATCGAGAAGGCACACGCATTTCTCACGGGATGCGGGCAAAACCGCTGGTGTAAGCTATTTTTTTTATATGTTCAAATTAGGCTGATAAATCAGCACTTTTCGAACGTCAAAAACAAAAGACAGCCCCCAAAACGCCCGCCCTTCACCACTTCCTGTGTTTTTGCTGGGAAGAAGAAGTGGCGCAACAAACTCCCCAGCAACACATGTCTGTCTGTTAGGTTAGAAGAACCAGAATTTATACAGAACAAGTCAAAACAATCATTATCACATGATACCATTATATAAAATTAAGAAAGAAACAAACAAACTTAACACAAGTTAAGCAAGGCTAGCACACAGATTTACAGTTTTTAATAATGCTACAATGTAATGTGCTACAATTCTGTTCCTGAATTCAGCTGTCTTTGACTAGTGTTACAATGAAAAATAAAAATTTACGTGGGTACTATAGCCAATAGTTCACGGCTCTGTGAATTTAAAAAGTATCTCAAAATTGGCTTTAAAATATATAGACAACACATTTTTATTCATGCAGGCTCCAAAAATACTCTTCAAATATCATCAGAACGTTAAACTTATCATGATATTGATAACTAAAAATAAACTTTATCGGACATGTTTTGTTGTTTAATTAATCATGTAGATTGCAAATCAGATACTACTAGCTATGAAAGGTTTCTAACCTAGCAGTAGAAAATAAGTATTATATAGGTAAAGTAAGTAGGTATATTCAGAAATTAAATTTTAACAGGCACATCATCATCCTCCGAGCCTTTTTCCCAACTATGTTGGGGTCGGCTTCCAATCTAACCGGATTCAGCTGAGTACCAGTGCTTTACAAGAAGCGACTGCCGGGCAACCCGATACCCCTTGGTTAGACTGGTGTCAGACTTACTGTCTTCTGACTACCCGTAACGACTGCCAAGGATGTTCAATGACAGCCGGGACCTACAGTTTAACGTGCCATCTGAAACACAGTCAATGGTGTCTAAGATATACTTAGAAAGTACATACAAACTTAGAAAAGTTCAACAGGCACACTAAAACCCATTTTCACCGACGTCATTAACGACGGTTTTTCTTAAAGCCACTCAACCTCAACTTTAAAAATTGAACGTGCGAATTCCTAGTAGGTAAACAGATGTTTTAAGAAACCGTTTATGTTATCGGTGAACGGACTCAAAAGGACAAATGAAACAATAAGTTTTTAAAATTATCAAAATATCTTACTAAGATAACTTAAATTAATTAACAGGATTCTCATATTATCTACGATAAAAAAATGATTGAAAAACAAAAGTGATACTGGGGCGTGAACTGATAGCAATACAAGGTCTATTAGTAATTATGACTCGGGTAATGATCCGATAAGATTTTGGAGAATCCGTTATCATCTTGCCCCCTTTTAGAATTTGAAACCTACCCACTCTAATATTTTACGCTCTTCTTTTAATACTAATAAGAAAAAAAACTTTATAATAATTCTTTATAACTCCGTTACAATAATAAACATTTTTCAGGTTAACTGTTACATTACATAACACCAGTTTTTCTTAGGTATATTCATGGTTCCGTATCTAAGTACTTTCTGGATCATATTGATGTTTTGATGAATACTTCTCTAGGTGTAAACATCAGCGATAATTAAACGACACAGCCACGCCTTATTTAATTGAAATCAGAATTGCTTAATACAGAAATAGAAAGATAAGATGTATAATATAGTTTTAATTTTTATTTTTTTATTTAGTTTATTTTAAAATATAATGTACAGATGTATAATGTATAATATCTTCTACCTACGTCACAAAGACGTTTGCATGATGTAGAAAGAAAAATAGTAGTGAAGAAAAGTTCATGATTCAATAATGTCTGAAACCTTTTAAACGTTGTCTTGAAGAAAGTTAGTTTGTATTTGAAGTTTTTCATTACATTTGAAATGAAACAGGTTTTCTTTAGGTTTCAAAATCCCTAGTACTGCGCTGCAGTTCAACATTAGCTTTTCATAAACGCATAAGTAAAACAGACTGCTAAACTTATAGAAAGTGTTCACAAATCAGAAATATCACAGTCACTAGTATATGTAGCGACATGATAAGAAAACATGAAATGAATTTACAGTTTTAAAATATATATTTTTTTTAAGTTAGAAAAAATATTGTCTTCCCTGACCATGCATGATTGCCTTCTATAGCATTCTGAACTAGATAGATATATATCTAGATAGATAGATGTATATACTGCAATAAGCCAATGAACAGATTTATATAAAAAGTCAATGACTGCTAAATTAAGGCACGCTATTATTTTGTATAAAAGAAATAAAATAAAACAATGCATAATAAAGCTATTGGGTGATGAATGATGAAAAAATCTATACGTCAAGCAACGGTAAAGGGAATGTTATCGAATTTAAATTAATAGCCCATTTACGTACGCATTGATAAGAATAATTTCTTAATTCTTTATAAGAATGCATCCAGTTACGCTTACGGACGCGTGTCTCAACGGTATGTAACTACAAAGAAAACGTATGCTATTAAAAATATATGCTATTAATAAGACTGCAAACTTCAGTAAGAACGGTGGCTTAGTCGCAACTATGCCGGGTTGCGATCGCACCTGACCTATCTCTATAGGTGACACAATATATTGTACTATATACAACTCAACCCGACTAAACAGTCGGGATAAGTGTCACTTATATTCCGTACATAGCGCGGTGAGCACGCGTCCTGCAATTTCAGTGTTAATAAATCCCGATATAATAATATTATCGTATTAGCTGCGTAAGAGTTTCGTAGCAGCGTAGCAGTTGTCTACGAGTCGTCGCGTGCGTTCGTTCAGTGCTCAAACGACCGGTCGTTTTATATAATTGTGACCACTACGATTTAAACAATGGCAACCAAGACTGTGAACAGTAAGTAATTTGTGTTGTGATTAATATTATTTTCTAAGTTAGGGACTTTATATAGAAGCTTGAAGTAATTATTTGGATTGAGTAAAAACTTGGGTTGACTTTTTTGAGATACGTTTCATGTGTGGTTCAGGATGTCAGTAAAAGGAAAGCTGGTCAGATAGCAATGACAATAAAAGGTTCATGATTAACTTTGAAATTATTTCATGAATTACCTAAATAACAACAAAAAAAACATGTTAAAACAGAAACTTCGAGTTTTTCAGGAAAATGTTTCAGTTTTTAGTTTTTCGATTGAGAACTAAACTTATCAATTAATTGCTTTTTGTATAAACAAGTAATTGATTATTTCTTGTATTGATAATTTTACTTCTTGGAATCGGAAGATTAATTACGATGCCTATTCCCTATATCATTGCCTAATTGAAAAAAATAATTGACTAATTAATTCCTATCGGTAAGTCCTTAATAATATTACAAAAGAAAGTGTTTAAGCCCTGTGATTATAATCTAAAGAGTGAGATTAAGCCTTAAGTAATATGATTTCCTTGACAATGCACACGTTATCACCGACTTTACAATATTGATTAGATCGAAACTATGATAACACGCAACGTACCTGAATCTAGATTCCATTATATTTTTACGACATTCAAAAGGAATAAAAGGAAATAGACACTTTTTTGTGCTTCTTAATGTAGACTTTATTTCATATAATGAGTAGATACCTATTAGATTGGCTTGTGATCCTAACGTCTTCTAGATCTCAATTCCATCTAGACCTTAGTAAAACGGCTAAGATATAGCACTCAAACTATTACTGTAATATTATAAAGTTGAATATAATAGTGTTTTGTTTTCTTAAGCGCGATGATCTCAGGAATCTCTGGGCTGATTAGAAGGTTTCAGAGGATAGTTAACTCTATCTAGGAAAACTATAGTAGGTTTTTTTATCAAGATGCGTGAGGTATGTAGTTCTCACGGAAATTATACGTAGCTAGGTACCATTTTTAAGAAGATAAATTGTTTAATAACTTACAATTAGGTAAGTATTAGGTATCGAATCAATTACTTAAATTGTTTCAATAGTTCAATTATCATGTAATTTTTGTATTTGATGACTCTGTTCCCATTTGGTTCGTTTTCATATCCATTAACAACGTATTCAATTTAATTAACATTAAAATAATGAATAGGTTCATTCCTATTTTGTACAATTCCATTATTGTTGCTATCTGTAGTAGGTATGTAAATTATTTATGTTTTCAATTAATTACAAGTAGGACTAGGGCCATATATTTTTTAAAGAAAATTGACAGATATTTTGTTTACTGGTATTATGACGATTTATTTGGTTATGATAAACTGAGTAGATATCTTACAATCATCTATTAAACATTCAAGATTAATTTAAATAGGTAGATTGTATCTTAATGTTTTTCTATTGTCAATATACAGTTATCAAGTACAAATAAACTTATTTCAACCGCGATCAAAGGAATCTATTAAATTCGGCTCCTTTTAAATATTATTTCATTGTAATAGCCACAAGTCATGTTTTAATCGTACGTTTTTGTTTATCTTTTTTTATATAACATCACACAATTATAAAGATTGTTGAAAAACTACAGCATGTAAAAATATCGGCGACTTTAAAACATTTTTTCAACTATGAACAAATGAATCGTCATCGTGTCAGCCGAAAGACGTCCACTGTAGGACAAAGGCCTCCCCCAAGGTTCGCCACTTTGCTCGATCTTCAGTAACCCGCATACACTGCTTCGCAAATTGATTTATAGGTATCAAATGGATGAAATGCTAATATTTTTTCATTGATGTGATGCCGGGGCTGCGGGATTGTTCTAAAGAGTTACCCCGACCCTGGTACATAAAAGTCTACAAAGGAACATGACGGGTTTTAGTTAGTTTGACACTCCCTCACACTGCTAACCCACAGCGGGAGGAGTCATTTGATGATGTCCTATAAAAAAATATGTGCGCATAAGTTACATGGTAAAAATACCTGTTCTCATACTACCAGTGTTTTTGATAACATATAATGTTATGTTTAGCGCAGTTTTATTAACAGCACGGTAGATAATGGTAGATAACGTCAGATGTAGAACAGACGTGTATTAAACTGTGAGTGCAAATCGCGAAATTCTTTATACTGGAACTTTCACAGATTTCATTTGCACTTTTATAAAATAGACTAGCCATGTTCCCGCGTCCCATGGGAACTACTGTACTACTGTGCGGGGATAAAATATAGCTTATGTTACTAACAGATAATGCAGCTTTCTAATGGTAAAAGAGTTTTTAAAATTGGTCTAGAATTTTTTGAGTTTATCCATTACAAACAAACAAAGTTTTCCTTTTTATAATATGAGTTACGATAATATAATAGGTAGAGTGTAAATAAAATTCCTGCATGAAAAAATATTGTGAAATTCAGTAACATGATTAAAATCATTTCCATATTAGATAATTAATTTTTCAAGTGAAAGAATATTAATTTTTAATCCTTGTTCACCTTGACAATTTGTTTTATTTCTATTGTTGCAATAAACTGGTGTGCTATTTTGATATTGTTATCGAAAACCGATGCAGTATATCAGCTATCAAATGAAATCTTTAAAATAATAAAGAGGAAACATTTCGTTTCCTTCAAAACAGAATAGATATAAAGAAAAAAACACACACTGACAAAACAAAGGCAATTAAATTCTTTGACAAAAAAAAATACAAATTATTAAATAAATAAATGTTTGTTAGCGCCGCCTACACTACACAGAAAGCTATGCTACGCGATGGGGCAACGACTCGGAAACAGGAATCTATTTTAAAAATGTCAACGCGGAGACATGTTTGTCCTTGTCAGTCTGCGCCAAAAAATTACACAATCGTTACAGTAGCTGCCGATTATTTCACGTGAATGTGAATGAACTGTTAAAAATACTCGTAAGACAAGTTTCAGGCCCAGTTTCTTTGAAATTGTGGAAACAAATGACGTTCTACATGCAACGAATTGTATACCTGAAAATAATTACAATCTATAGGTATAAAATAACGGCAATAGCCCAATGGTTTGGGTATCGCCCCACCACCGGTCAGAAGTTTGTGTGTTCGATTCCTACCCTTTGCACTTACTATCTCTTCACTCTCATCGCCCGATTGGACGGTAATCTAACCGGAGAGAGATCAGGGACAGGACCAGTATTAACGTGTTCAAAAAAATGCTATTTTTACAAGCTTTTATTTAACTTGCAATATATGTATGTATGTATGTATGTTTGTATGTATGTATGTATGTAACTATGTGTGTTCGGGTGGAATTTTACAACTCAATTTTAAGGCACTTGACCTCAACCGATTGAGCTAAAATTTTGCATACATGTTTAGTTTGGATGACAATGCATGTTAAGCTATGTGACGTCATCCTAAATCCAACATGGCTAAATATACAAGATGGCGGACTAGTTATTTTTAAGGTACCTATACAATATTGGTATCAAATGAAAGGGATTGACAAGTAGAACACATTGGAAAAATCCAAGATGGCCGCCGCTACAAAATGGTGATAAACCTATTTTTTTCAATCCCATCCATATGGGTATCCAATGACAGGGCTTGACAAGTAGAATAAAGTGCACTTTACCAAATCAAAATCTAAGATGACCGCCGCTACAGAATTTAGACTTAGGAACTTACCAGGTGAAAACTAAAAAGTATGAAATAAATTGAGGTAAAAAAATCTTTAAAAACAAGCTTTTATTTAAATGCGCTAAAAAGAAAAAAATAAACTTAACATACCTATTTGACACAATTTATATGTTTTAAAAGCTTGTCGCGATTTTACTAAGAAAGTAAATACGAGTACTTCAATCTCGCGACAAGCTGTTAAAACGTATAAATTGTGTCAAATAGGTATGTTAAGTTTATTTTTTTATTTTTAGCGCATTTAAATAAAAGCTTGTTTTTAAAGATTTTTTTACCTCAATTTTTATGTGCAACTCACATAAATATTTTCTTTATTTATTCACAAACATAGCTATTTACAGGATATTTCCCAAATATATTTTTTAAATAGTGGACAAGGTTTATGAGTTCAAAATGAGTTCTTGATAACAGTAGCAGAGTTCTCTCAATCATAATCCCTTAAGAGGTGCACAAGGTTTATCTAAAACTATTTATTGCCCTATTGTTCTAAAGAGTGGGATTAACTGGTGCTTCTGTGTATTATCTAAGAAGTGCACAGTAAGTACTGAACTTGTGATGTAATAACAAATAATAATAAGTTCCGACATTATTATGTAAAACCTTCACGGTGAAGGTGACAAGACATTAACTGGCTAGTATTATGAGTGAGGCCTAATTTCAGTTCAGATAACATTTTACTAATACACGAGTATGTAAAACGCGAAAGGTTGTATGTGTGTTCCTCTTTCAAGCAGAAACTGCGACATAGAATGTCATGAAATCATTTAGCTTACACATCGGAATATCATATACTTACAAACTTTTCATCGGATTTTATGTAAAACCTAAATTACAAGGCCATGTTTTATCAAAATCTGTTCAAGCGTTTACGTGGGTATGAAGAAGTACTTATCAAATATGCAAACTCTGATTTACATACAAGAAAATTGTATAAATAATATTTGTTGATCCCACTACTTTTCCGCATTTGGTGGGCGCAAAGGTTAATATAACCAGAATTTCATAATTATATTTTGATTAATTTAAGAACCATTTCTAGATAAAATAATTCGTGTTACTATAATCTACTGAACTATCTCAAAACTATAACTATCTATTATTAAATAATATCGTAGTTACTGTAAATAAAATAGTGATGTAACCTATGACAATGGGCAGTATAATTATTTTGACTACGATCACATACAGATGGCTGATTATAAATAGGTACAATATTTAAAAACAAAATGGCTGATTATAAATACATGTATAAATATCAAAATAAACTCATTTGTTTGGAATACTAGTTGAAATATGCCCTTGTTTTTGTAATGATAGGAATGCTCTATAAGTAGGTATATTGCTAGACAGGTGCGTTTAGGGTGTGTATGACGAAATAGGTATTTTTGCCCATGTTCTATGGAAACTGCACTTCGTACATCCGGATAAAAAGTAGCCTTAACATGCTTCGATAGATGGTCTATCTAACATTAAAAGAATTTTTCAAATCTGACTAGTTTTTCCTGAGATTACCACGTTTAAGAAAACTGACCAAGTCTCAGATTATTATACCTCTATCGACGTCTATAGAATAATTACTTGAAAAGTAACATACATATTATATACCCATGAAAGTAAAGGACTTCAATAAATCTTACATCACTCACTACAATCACCTATTTCTCTCTAAACCTAAAATGCAAGCATTAACTAATTAGGTAAACTTTTACTTCGTTGACATCCTTCTAGATTATACACACAAAGTACACAATGCCTGATAAAATTCTAATTATAATATAACTAGCAGTTATCTAAGATAAACTGTCGGACAGTTCGGCTAAAAGTTCATAAAACAGTGTTATCATTCGCTTGTGTTAAACTAATAGGAAGTGCATTTTTATGAAATTTTTTATAGTGATTGAAGACTAAGTATATTCTGTACGTATTATAACTACTTACGATACTAGAAACTATTATAAGGACATTTTAAGCTAAGCTAAGAGTTTATTTGTTTGCTTGAACGCGCTAATTACAGGAATTTCTTAACCGATTTGTAAAATTCTTTCAGGCTAAGATATCCCATTTATTAAGGAGAGTTATAGGCTATAGGCTTATACGGGTGCGAGGGGTAGCTTCCACGGGGCATGGATGAAACCGTTCGTGGAAGCTAGTTGATGGTAAAATGTGTATAGGTACTATGTACCTATTGTATAGTTGTACAACTAGTTTCGTCACGGTTTCAGAAGACGGTTCCTGCTTTTAGCGAACATGTTTTATCCAAGATATTCTTAATATCTACAAGTAAAATGTATTTACCTACCTAGTGACTTCAATTAGCATTAAAAAAATATAAAATACACACATAGTTGAGTCTTCTTACGTCATTTTTACAATAAACAGTGCGTGTTTTAGTACACGAATTACAATGTTTGGATTTTTCACAAAAATATTTTTGAACATGACTTGTTTGGCAAGGAAAGTAGTAGATATTTAATTTATAAACATTAGCATTACAAATCTAATATCTGACGAATAAAAAAATACTCTAATCATTAGTTGGCACGCATAGTTAGCACTCTCATACACATATGTACTGTAGAGGTATGTACATCATAAATGTACATATATAAGTTTACGAGAGTACCCACAGAGAGAGTAAACAGTCGGCCTACAATCAAAGTTTTCATTCGTGATACCGGCTAAATACCTGATCTTTGTAATTTGCTTACTATCATTCATCTGCATACTGATTTATGAGGCCTACCAAAATATCGACCGACTAAAAGTTTGCATGCTTTCCTACTGAAAGTATCTAACTACAACATAATGAGGTAAACAACTGAGTAAGCATTGTGGGAACTGTCACGAAAATAAAATAGAATATCTAATATTATACTTTTAATGTAGGTCGCGTCCTCAACAACTAAAAGATATATTTTAAAGTGTACTGCACGCTTTGTTTAATCGTTTGGCATTCAAAACGATTATTTCACGCATTTATTTTTGACTCGATTGCAGCAGAATTATCTGTGTGGAAGGAAGACATTAAATAGAACAATAATTTACGGACATAAAACAGTAATATATTGAGATATTTATCATAGGTGAGATTCATTTGTAACGTATGAAAAAACCGTGTACTTTTCTGTGTCTAACATATTCTAAAGCTATGCCACACACACCTTTCTTTTGTGGAGATTATTTCTATAGGTAGGATGGAAAGCAGGAGGTGCACGTGCACTAGATCTTCGATATTTAAATTCCATCAATACCATTCCATTTTTTTAAACTAATAGTAAAGTTTAGTAATAGTAAAGTTCCTTGAGTTCCTTCTCCGTGTGAGAGGAGGCCTGTGCCCAGCAATGGGACGATAAAAAGGCTATAACAGTAACAGTACAGTTTACTTATAATATTTAATACGAATAATATAAATTATGTATCACCTATGTGTATTCTGAGCAAATAAATGTTGCTGTTTCATCAACAGGGATACCAAATCTTTCACTTCAAACCGATAATACCTATGTAGTCTAAAGGAATTCACTAATTTTATCGGCTTTTTAATGTCCTTAATCGCAGTGACATCGATAATTTTATAATCGAATGTTTTGTTAAAATCCAATGATTATCTTTTAGATAGGTCCCTATAGATATGTATAAGCACTTATATGTAGGTATGTGACGTGTTCAGACAGTGTTTTTCTACGGGACCGATTATTTGTAATATTTATTAGTAGCGCCTTGTTGAAAATATATCGATAATCCTCCTTGCGTAGTCACTGATTCTAGAATTTTATAGATGTTTTGGGTGTAGGAAGATAACCCGGTATGGTACCAAAAGATACAATAAGTGACAATTAAGACGTCGCTATACATATTATGCCAAATGCATATGAAAAAATTTGAATTAAAGTTTCTCGTTGTAATTAATCATTTCATACATAGTTTAAGTTTTCATACACGATAAATCTTTTGTATCTATCTTTCACTTGTTTTTTACACTTTTATTAGAGCGTAAGAAAACTTTCATATTTCTTACACTTTATCTGTTGTGTAAAACACAAAAGTCTTTAAAAATAATATATCTGACAAGTAATAGACAATTTAAATTAAAACAACTCTATCCATCAGTCAATCACCTAACAATTATCCACGGTCCACAAACCACGACATTGGTAGTCAAAAGTCCTTTTATTTGTGTTATTTAACAAAACATGTGTGTCTAGGCTCGTAACGGCTGCACAATAAGTGATGAGTGACGGCCTGTGTCCAATGCATTGTACAATTACTGGGGAATCATGCGAGTAACGTGATTGTTTTATAAGTAACGTGTTTTGTATCGGACTAGTTGTTGCTTATTACCTGTAATTAATAGGTAGGTACACCGTAAATACCACATTAGTTTAAACATTTCGATTTAGGAATTCATACTTACATACATTACAATATACAAACAAATAAAAGATGTCAAAAGCAGGAATTTTGCCCAGGCGTGCGTATGGTATGAAAATATCATAATCAGGAGAGCACGATATCGTGACAACAATTTGTTTTTTTTTTACATTTCCACACCACATAAATCTTATTTACACATTAAAGTCTAAGATCCACAAAATAAGAAAAAAAAATGCCAACAAAAAAAAAATCATTTTAAATCTAAAAAATAGCTCACAAAATAATTCTGAAACATACAGGTGAACGCTGAACATACAATGAAATGATTACAGTTAACAGTATAATCCCCAGTAGTATTGTTCGTGCGTAACTCGGCAGCAGAACAAATATTGATATAAGCTGCTTAAGTAAAGTAGGTAAAAGGAAAATGGGGCTCATTTGCTTGATCAAATATTACTTTAGTAGGTACATGGAGTACGGTAATCACAGGATATAATGATGAAATATTTAAATCTGTATTGGAACTTTTGTGTGGGGTGGTTGTAATACTATTGATGTCAAAGAGTATAAACTTATTTTTAAAACAAGATCATTAATGCTACCATGAAAAAGTAAAAAAACTGAATAAAGTCTGACTACAGTTCTTATCAAAAATAGTGATAAAACAATGAACAGAACTAAATTAAACAAAATAGCATGTAAAACAGACAGTGAAGTCCCAGGAATGGTGTCTATGGAAAATGTCAACGTAGAACCTTCTTACACGAGTCAATTTAGTGCAAAAATCTCTGGTACGTATAATTGTAAAGAACCTATTTAACCAATAAAAGGAATGCTACCAATATAATCAATGAACTCAATGGTTCCGTATGTTGTTGAAGTGCGAATATATTTGGATTTCAATTGAAGGAACGAGTTTCGTTAATGAATTTTATTTGACACTGTTCCTTATTGAAAACAAACGATTTGACATGTGGGTTTTATGAATGGCCCTGATGGCAATCTTGTAGATTCTGATAGTATTTGAACAGTCCTACTGTTCAAATAAGTAGTGCTTTGTAATGAAGTTGTAAGAATAAGCTTTCATATCTTTTTAGATAAGTATGAAGTTTTTAAGCACATGTAATCCAGCAGTTACTTAATCAGGACCTCGTAAACAATTTGAATATAGGTACAAGAGTAGCTTCTCACAAAAAAAAAACATGAAATAATAAAAATTACTAAGATCACTGAAACAGTGCAGGTAAGAACTAAACGAATAATTAAGTAGCACAATAAATACTTAGTTGACCTAATTATGCATACGAAGCAATACCTACTTGTAAAAACACACGGAATCCTAATCGTAAATTAGTAAGTAATTATCGGGTAGATTACATCTACATTAGAATTCGTGTTCAACAGACTTCATAGATTACCTACCATAACAGTACTAAGTCTAATTTCTAGAGAAAGGAAGATAAGACATTATTAAAGATAAGAAAGTATTAGGACGATACCTTTCGTAATAAAAACTAAAACCTAGGTTGCAGGTGGTCTACTAATAATTTTACCTTTTAGCAATCAAAAAAACCAGTCTAGATTTGACACATATCTCTACATAAATACAATTTTAAAAGGATGATACCTACATGTCGACACCAATATTACTGTTGTTTATGACTATTCAAATCCAAATATTTAAACCACGTTGATTGTATCAGCATCGCAGACAGGGAATATTAAGATATACTTAGTTAAATCGCAAAACAACAAAGTAACTCCTAATATAGCTTGGATTTTAATTCAAAAACACAAATAACAGTAATTTGGCAAGACGGTCAGTAGGTTCCGAATGCCGTCCTGCATCTGAATCGCTAGAGGTCAATGACATTGCCTCCAATTTGCGTCTCGTGTTTTGCAAAAAGAAAATGAGCTTATTTTGAAGAAGGATCAGTTTTAGTTTTGTGGTAATTAATACTTTAAGAATAACAAATTATTAATTGAAACCTCTGTCAAGCTTTTTTGCGTTTAAAATATTGATTTTCGATTTGGTCATTTACAAAGACACATTTGGTCTTACTACAAAAACTTAAACATGTGTCGAACACTTGTCTAAAAAAAGTGTGGTTGCAAAATGGACCTTATTTCAACGTCATCATCTGACATTTTAATTTTAGACTAAAGCATATAACACGAACACAAGATTTATCAGGAATATCAGTTACTTAGCTAGAGCGAATGTGTCTCTTATTCCTTATAAGTAATTCAGCAGAAAATAGCTTCCATGAAAACATTCATGAATTGACTGTGAAGGCAAATAATAATATCGTTATTGTTATGGGTCATCTTAAACACACTGACCAAAACCCAAGGTGAATCTAAACAAACAACAATTAAATAAGTAATTTTAAATCTTTAGTCTTAGTCATAGGGTACAAATTTACAAAGTCATTCGGGTAAAAACGTAGTAGCTCAAATTAGTTAGGGTTAATAATGCTAAAGTGTGACTTAAGTCATTATAACAATAATGTTAGTAATGACTGATATAATGATGTAGAATTTTATTCGGAATTGTTCAGCTCAGTAATTTTGGTTAATTAATAATGGTTGGGATTCCCGGCGGCTGCGCACTGACCGGTGTCGACTCTGAAATTAAGTGTGAAGAAAAAATCTTCGGGAAAATTCTTATAGGATTAATCATTAGTTGTGTTGTGTGTACAGGTTGTAATTTGGGTATTTCTAACCAAAAACTTGTTTGTCATGCTGTTGATTCCATGCTAACATAATACGCCTGCCATGTCATAGGGCTGTAAAACCGATCTATTAAATAGCCACTCGACATTTCAACTGCGAGGATCGATTAATCTCAATAACAAAACTACATAAACCACACCACAATTTAATCGAGAACTGTCTAATGTAAGAACTCGAATCTGAAGTTACGCTCATTGTAATTGATAAGCCTAATGGTAATTCTAATTTATCAGCTTTAACTGGATTAGCTCACATCAATCAATTTATCGATACGGAATATTGAATCGAATGAAAGGTCGATAACTTTATCTCGAGCACGGCCCTACATCGTGAACTATGTACAATGTATGTAGGTATGCTTGATCTCTCTCCAGTCGTGTCGGACTGGAGAGCCGTCCCATCCTGCTAGTATATAGGAATAGTGAGTGTACTTGGGTTTGCGCGTTATGTCCTGCGCGGCTGGCTGATCTCCTTGGCTGAGAGTTCAGCCGTCGTGGCCGATAATATTCGGCTAGGACATCATCATGATGGTTGAAATGCAACGTTGCCCTATGTAGTGAACTTTCTTAAAACAATGTTTGATTCGAACTATTGCGCATTGCATTTATGCTTTGCATCGTGTCTACTTTCTATTTTGACGGCGAAATGTTCTCGATTGTATTTTAATAATCGACTAATGAATTTGATTACCGTTATTATTTCACGTGGTTTAAGAAAGTGTGCAATCAAAAAGCTTAAGTTGCTTATTTGTTTTTAGTATTGATATAAGTAGGTCACTGAAGAACTAATTGAAAGAAAATTGTTCTCTATTTCTGTACTGACAAAATCCCACATTGCTCATCGTCGATTCCATATAGGACATATTTTGAAAATTTAAAAACCAGCATTCAATGGCGGTATGAATAGATATAGGTACTTACCTAGTGTATTTTTTCTAGCACAGACAACCTTAAATATTGTACCAGGAGATTAAATTATGATTTCTAGATCATAGTATTCACTTCCCAGTATTTTACAGATGTAGAGACCGGTGACATGGCGCCCGAATCCCAGGGCGGAGCACCCGCGGTCCCTCCTAGCCGGCCCAAGGGTAAGCGCCACGCACGGCATGACGGGCTTACCACACTGTGACGTCACTTTCAAATTTAAAATTCGAATAGAACACTATTTTATTTTTATCTTCGAATTGGCATGAGGTTATCATTACGAAGGTTTATTTATTATTTAGCATGGGGAATCACTTCATTCTACATACAGCACCTCACTTTGTCTATGGTAAATAAAGCTTTTCATGTCATATATGTCGCTCGCACGCTATTATTTTTATTTATTTTAAGTTTTTATGGGACTTTATGTCACTTGTATTTTATTGGTTTATATGTTATCTTATTTTTTGTATTAGTTGTTGTCTGTATTTGTTGGGTGTTGAAAGACAATAGGATAATATTTCTAGGGTCGTATCTTATGAATTGAGCTTTCATAAACTGCACCATTTCAATTTCTCAAGACTTGTTTACTTTGGTATTACAAACTATTATAGTTAGTCTATGACTCGCAGGATTGTCTGTAAAGATCGCATGTGCATTTAAAACAATGATATCATGGGAAAAACTGATGAACGAGTAACATGCAATTAAACCATCTGTTCTGACTTAAATTAAAATATTAAACTTCTAATTATTTAAAACTCCATCAAAGAAAATTCTAGAAACTATGTTTCATCTTTTTTCATTAATTCTTGAGTCATATTGTTCTTTGTTATTGATGTAATCTTGAGCAATTTAATAAAATAAATATTTATTTATTTGCATTAAGTATGTATTTTGTATGGCGTCATTAAATAGTTTTGCCCTTATATGAGAGATGCAACAGAAGCTATGGAAAGATTTATCGGGTTCTTTATAAATGCGTAGTGATTGAAATTAATTGAATTCTCGATCGAACTGACTCGATTGATTTTTCTTGCATTCTATTTTATTGTTAAATAATATTTAATTGAATATGTCATAAAATAAGTAGAAGAAGTTCTAGTCATATGTAACGTCGCCGTACATAGCATGTAACCAAATCAATTGCATTCAAACGAATAACTTTCTAATAAATAAATACCAATTAATCTATTACGATCGAAGCTTAAAACTTATTTTTTTATGAACTTCGGTAAACAGCGTACATATCGTAAATCTATAAACGACTCTATTGGTTGAAGTTTAAGGTTTATTTTGCGTTGCAAATGACATTGTTTGGAATAGTACAGGTGAAAGGATTTCTCTCCCTTTCGCGGTTACTTTGAGTTATTCTTGTTGTTTTTTTACGATGTGCATTGTATAATAAGAAGGTAATATGTTGCATCATTAATCGCAGAGTAAGTAAGTATATCAATGAAGGGTACAATCACTCTGTAGAGAAAGGAAGAGCTTTTCAACAGAACGTTACGACGAAAATATGTATGAGCTGAGTAAATAAACACTAACCGTCTTACCACAAAAACTTTTAAACGTCAGTTTAAGACTTGTCTAAAAAAATGACAAATTATGACGTTGACATATGGTTCATTTTGCAGCCACAATTTTTTTAGACAGGTGGTTAAGTTTTTGTAGTAAGGCCATAGAAATCTTGAGTCTTCACAAATCTCTAAAATCGATATTATGCGTATCGTATTATTGTTTATAGATAGTTCAGCCTTATTATCGACCCACTGGAGATCACAGGGTTCTTCGCGCGTGCCGTGCTTGCTCAAAGCGGATTGGCGATAACAGACTTGGTCCGGGTTTCCTCAAAAGGTTTTCCTTCGTCTTTTCTTAGTCATTGGTATCTTAAATACGGTAGATACTCTTAGAAATTTCATAAGTATAACATAAAACATATAGTTCTTTTGACAATGACATGTCGAAATATTACCAAACAGGAATAAGATGCCGACAATCACCAATTCGGGTCCTCTATTTTTATAGCCTTTAATCCATTAATCAACAAAATGGTTCACTCCATCATAGTTTATAAATAGCTTAAGGAAACCGTATGATCTCCCACACAGCAATCTATTCAATTGTGTCCTATAGATGTGCCAAATAAATTTAGTTTGATATATCCTTTTTAAAGACCACCCACAATTTGTCAAGCCTAGTGGGTCATGCATCCTGGGTGGCTTGCTCAAGTTTTATCTTCTAAACTATATTTTATCTTATAACTAACTAGCTTCTGCCAGCGGTTTCACCCGCATCCCGTGGGAACTACTTCCCGTACCGGGATAAAAAGTAGCCTATAGCCTTCCTCGATAAATGGGCTATCTAACACTGAAAGAATTTTTCAAATCGGACCAGTAGTTCCTGAGATTAGCGCGTTCAAACAAACAAACAATCAAACAAACAAACTCTTCAGCTTTATAATATTAGTATAGATATAATATAGAGGAAATATTTTTTTGTTTGTTGGTTTGTAAGTACTCAGAAGGCTCCGAAACTACTGAACCGATTTGAAAAATTCTGTCACTGTTGGAACTACATTCTCCCCGAGTAACGTAGGCTATATTTGATCCTGGTGCGGGCAGTAGTTAATATTAACGCTCAATCCCTCTCCAAGTGAGAGGAGGCCTGTGACGATAAAAAGGCTGCAAGTAACGGGCAGTAGTTCCCATGGGACGCGGGTGAAAACTCGGGAACACATAGTTAGAGTTAGATATTGTTGGTGTTTATTGTCTTAAATTGAAGTGATGTTAATCGGCCATTCAGCAGGTCCCAGTTTTTCGCACGTCATTTTGGCAATTAATTCAACGCTTGATCATGGCGACTTAACAATATTGTAGCGTTTTAGACAAACACGTAAAAAATAAAATGGAACCAAAACATGATTTGCAGTATTGAAACATGTCCATTCAAGTCCAGGGTAACATGCGACTTTGAAATAATAATTCAAAATTCGAATCCAAATTTTAAAAAGAAAACTTTTTATTTATTTAAACTTTTCGACGCTTTAACTTCAAGCGCCTAGCAACATGCCAAAGCAACGCTTGAATTATCACTTCGTCACGGATGTTTGGCACGAACGCACGTGCCGTATTTCTAAAGGTTACCAATCGAAGTCATAGACCCACTGGTTTAATTAGACTGGCTATTTTTAGTTAACACGTTTAGATAAAATGTCACAGAATCATGTCAACAATGTTATTTGACGCTTCGTTGAATTTTAATGTTTCCTTTATTTTGTTTTAGTGGTAGATCAAATTTCAGTTTTATCTGAAGTTTCCGAATTCATAACATTTTCCATAACAAAGACACAGTCTCTCGCATTTTAATTGGGGTCCGTAGTAAACTAGCAACTAGGAAGCCTTATGTTAATGTGGAGATAGAGCAAATAGAAGTGTCCATATCGAAAAAAACTATGAAATATTTATTATCAATCTAAGATGACAACCCATCAAATATGATTGACATGACATCGTAACGGTTGATCATTCGTCAGTAAAATTAATTACAAGCGCCATTTTTGATACACCTACTGGCAAAAAACTGCTATTCACTGTAGTGTAATATCATACTAAAAGGAACACTTGATTTGATGTACAGCAGGCCACAAAAAATGGGCCAATGGCCCGATGTATTTCCCTCTAATGTAGGTATGACTCATTTTATTTTGATGATCGTAAATAACTTCTCGATAACCTTAAATACTTTAAAATAGATTCCATTTTAAGATCACATTGTGTAGCTTTATTTACTCGGAGAATTGAATTTTTGTTTATATCTACCTTGTCTATACAATCTGTGATTCGGAGGGCACTATACCTCTAGTCTATCGAACTATCCATGAACTTTAGGTCTCGGCTGTCATTGAACATCTTTGGTAGACGTTACAGTTGACTACCCGTAACGACTGTATTGACTGCCATCAGTAAGTCTGACAACCAGTCTTGCCTTTGGGTATTGGGTTGCCCGGGTAGCTGGGTTGAGAAGATCAGATAGGCAGTCGCTCCTTGTAAAACACTGGTAGGTACTCAGCTCATGTACAATGACAAAAGTGTTTTTTTTTAAAGACTGGCATTCTCATTTCAGCAAAAGTTTGTTATTTCCAGACTTAGGTAAAAAATAAAATAATCTCGAAGTATGTAATCAATTTGTACTATAATCCATAAGAGATATGCAAAATTCTCGCAGTTATGTAGACTCTGTTTCTACCCAAAAAGAGGAATGTAATCGAATTACAGATTATTATTTAATCTATAGGCACGTATTGTTGTTGTTCACGAAAAGTTTTACAATGTGCCTATGCGCCGTTTTAGTTACCTATCTCTTTATTGGGCTCCAGATAACGGTTACACAATGCTTTGTTTTATGATATTAATTCTGTTTTTAATATACCTGCGTGCATTTCAATCATCTATACTAATATTATAAAGAGGAAAACTTTGTTTGTTTGTTTGTTTGGTTGTAATGGATAAACTCAAAAACTACTGGACCGATTTTAAATATTCTTTCACCATTAGAAAGCTATATTATGTGCGAGTAACATAGGCTATATTTTATCCCGGTGCGGGCAGTAGCTCCCACGGGACGCAGGTGAAACCGCGGGAAAACGGCCAGTAATGCATAAAGTATTTTATTTATAACTTCGATTATGAACATTGCTGATCTGTCGTGAACGTAAAAATTCAATATTCAATGATACATCTTTAAATTCTACTGAAAAGATGCAAGTTTTCATAATATCTTGGTTGAAATAAAAATGCCTCTATCTACAGATGGGCCAACTGATTACTATTGTTCTTCACATAATTTACTAATTGTTAACAACAACGCTATAAATAACAATTTTCACACAACAGGATTTATAGCTGTCAATATTTTTTTTCTCTGATTGCAATAATCACTGAAGATGAATAATAAGAGTAATTGTTCGCACACTGGAGACTAAACAGTCGGCCGATAGTTGATCCGATGGTTGGTTATTATTTTCTTTTAATATAATCTTGATTCCAATCATTGTTTTCAGTCGGTCTGATACCGGTTAAATACCTGATCTGTTAAATGTGCCACCATATACAACATGTAACTTAATTAACGCACATCCTGAAATTAGTTTGTTCAGAATCGTTTACTGAATCGATTTATATCATTTTTAATATAGGTAATTTTTTATACCAAAAATAATTAAAATTACGGAAATTATTGTCATATTAACCCTGTACAGTCAAAACAAATTCAAATAGACCGTAACTCAAAGTAATAAGACTTCGTGTATTGTCGGCTTTTTCCGTAGTTTCGTTATGTTGTGTCCAGTCGAGTGCGTTGCGTGCGTAGTAGGTAGTATGACCAAAAAGTTCTCCAAGAATTGGTATAACTAATTTAGTAAATAACAATGCATATACATGTTAAATTAAAAATTCAGTGTATGTATTATGATTATCCTTACTAATATTATAAATCGGAAAGTGAGTTTGTTTGTTTGTTTGTTTGTTCCGCTTTCACGCCGTAACTACTGAACCGATTGCTTTGAAATTTTGCAGACGTAAAGTTAGAAGTCCGGATTAAATAATAGGGTGCTTTTTATCCCGAAAAAAATAGATATTCTCGAGGGAAAACAAAAATATTGTTTGCTTGATGGATGGATTGTAGATGGCGCTGTGTGTCGTTTAAAACAAGGTAATATATTGCAAACGAATATAAACATGTAAATTTAGAAGCTAAATGATACGATAATGAATCCCCGAAAATGAGGAATTCCCGAGGGATGATGTACAATTTGTTTAATCGTCTAAACTGTTTTTTTTTACATCTACTTATATATTGCAAACGAATATGAACATATAAATTTAGAAGCTGAATGATACGATAATGAATCCTCGAAAATGAGGAATTCCCGAGGGATGACGTACAATTTGTTTTATCGTCTTAACTGTTTTTTTTACATCTACTTATCCTGAAATAACTATAATTGGGAATGAGAAGTTTTCTTATAGTTGTGATTTATACCGCAATATAACCGAATTCCACGCGGGCGAAGCCGCGGGCGGAAAGCTAGTAACATAATATTCTAATTAGGGTGTTTGAGGGTGTGCGTTAACTATGTTACATGTTGTATATGCATACTGGTTTATGATCCCATACAAATCATCGACCGACTAAAAGTCTATAGTGTACCTATATTTTTTCTGATACGATTGTTGGCAAAGTATATTTCTATGTTTATTGACATGACTTACGGAGCCGAAACGTGGACACTGACGGTACGGCTGGTCCACAAGTTTAAAGTCGCTCAGCGGGCTATGGAAAGAGCTATGCTCGGCGTTTCTCTGAGGGATCGCATCAGAAATGAGGTAATCCGTCAGAGAACCAAGGTCATCGACATAGCCTACCGAATCAGCAAGCTGAAGTGGCAGTGGGCTGGCCATATTAGCCGAAGAACCGATAACCGTTGGGGTAAACGAGTTCTAGAGTGGAGACCACGCCTCGGCAAACGTAGTGTAGGACGTCCTCAGGCACGGTGGAGTGATGACTTGCGCAAGACGGCTGGCAGGAGCTGGATGCGAGAAGCCGAAAATCGATCTCAGTGGCGTGCACTTGGAGAGGCCTATGTCCAGCAGTGGACTGCGATATGCTGATGATGATGAGATGTTTATTGAGTGAAATAACCGGTTTGTACTAATAAAAGTAGCCAGACGTTGGCGTATTAGTCTACCGGAAAAGAAAGTCGTAATTATTTAGTTCGAAACAAAAATATATTATTTTAATATCATGTGTCTGTGTTTCACAATAATTTTACGATTGGTAATCTTAATCCCACGCTGTATTCTGGTTCTAAATAATCAGGTATAAGTATTATTTCTTTATAGGTTTAGGTACCTCTAAAATTATTTTTCTTATCAATACTAATATTTAAACCGCAATTACTGAAAGCAAAATCCTTTTACATGAATGTGGTCCTAAGAAATCGCTTTTTTTCATTATTAAAGACCTATGTTTTGATTGAATGAATGATCCTGTTTCCAAAATGTTCACCATTGCAAGCACTGCACCAATGGTACTTAATAGTAAGCTCTAACTCAAAGCCTTACGTTTCTTTTAAATAGGTAGGTCCCTGCAGACTCTTATAAGAAACTAGCCGTTTTCCCACGGTTTCACCCGCGTCCCGTGGGAGCTACTGCCCGCACCGGGATAAAATATAGCCTATGTTACTCGCAGATAATATAGCTTTCTAATGGCGAAAGAATATTTAAAATCGGTACAGTAGTTTTTGAGTTTATCCATTACAACCAAACAAACAAAGTTTTCCTCTTTATAATATTAGTATAGATAAGTCGGATACGTTGCACGGTACCAAAAACCACTGAACTATGTGTATAGTACATCTCTACGTTCAATTAACTTAGTAGATAAAACAGAACTGGCCATTAATAAAACAGTTCGTAATGACTTTCAAATATAGAACCTATTCAATGAATACGCTATGAATGAATGGAAATGTATGCCGAGCACACACACAGACAAAGACGTAATGAAGTTGGAATCGCAAATCTCTTGAATGTATAATGGATCGCAGATAATTTATTGGCTTTTAATGGGGTGTATATTTATGTTAACACTTTCGTATTCGTTTGGCATTTAGAGCCATTTGAAGTCTAGCCGATGGTCTGCCATATCGTTTAAGTATTTTTGAAGAGTGGCTTAATTCTTCCTATTTACTACGACACTCTTAAAAAGTTTTTATATTTTTTTCCACTTGGATCCAAAAATTTGTAGAATACTACGTGGAATTTTATTACCTTCAAGACAATATGACAAATTAGTCTGGCCTATGATTTAGTTAAGAATAACGTCCTCTGCATATATTTCAAGATTTCAGCTGTGACAAATTCAAGGCAGACGCATGAAATCTAAGGAAATGATGCCATATTTAAAAATGGATAGCCTCTGTTTTCTGGGTAACATTTAAGTATAATGGTGTGTAGTGTCATCTTTTTGGAGGAAACCCATGTGTTCTACAGTGACCTTGTGTGAATCAAACATACATGTCACTCACTGGAAAGTCCACGGTAACCGTGCCAAGACTTATCGGCCAGTGCGATCGAGAAAAAGGAACATAAGCAAAACGTTCTTTTTGCTGTCACTGAACAAAAATGTGCACGATAATGAACCTTATGACTTTAGAATAGAGTGGTTGACACATCAAATGAAGCGTACAGTTATGTTTGTGCAAAAATTGTCGTGAGGTTTTATTTTGCGTGAAACGAAATCTTTGAACATTTTTGCGTTCTAAGAATGAGTTTGTAAACGAGGGTACGAGATGAGGTTTTGATATAGTTTTTTGGGGAACTAATGGAATATTTTGGTTCTCGGAATATTTTAATAACGTTTTGAGGAAAAGTTTAGATTGAATATTGAAAATTGTTTTTTTTGGTACCTACTTTTATAATACCTAAGCCTATTTTGCTGAAAATCTGGCTATTACGAATTTCTGAATTTGTCACTTAATTCTAGTCGATGTTACTAACGAAACAAAAAAAATATTTTTGAATAAAATGACAGGGTACCTAAAATCTTTAATTACCACTATCAAAAAACTCGGAACACACCTAATTATTAGGTCACGATAACAATTAATCACTTTATCATCCACCTTATCGATATCGATAAACACATAACATATACAGGATGTTACAGAGTAATTTGTCATTGTTTTAGTTTTTAGAGGCTCTTTGTTCGGCTGTATCGAGTGGAATCGTAATATCATGGTAATGAGGGGGTCAACGGCTGTTATTTGCGGACCGAGATGTTTCATTGTTATATAAAGTGTTAGCATAGATTAGTGGTTTGCAGAGCACCCACTTCATATGAGGCGTCGTCATAGATTAAATTTAGAAGAGTTGCTGATGATCTTTTGCACGTATTTTCGCAGACGTTGGATTTAGGTTAGCACTATAGAAGAATCTATATACTGATCTTATTTACGGGTTATTTGTTTTTTAAAGTTTACTCCTATATACTACATCGATACCAAGTGCGTTACAAAAAGGGCGTATTTGTTGTCACATTTTAAAGTTTTAAAGTTGTTCAATCAAGTAAAAGTGTGGTTTCCCTTCTGCAAATTCTTACTCTATACCGAAACTCTAAATCCCAATTGGTTATTCGTACATTGTACTTCTTTCTAATTCAGTTCGTGCATTTAATCATAGGTCTCTTATTTAACACCCACAGTCGTAATTGCGTTGGTATTAAGTAACTTTTAATTTTCTATTTCCAGCTTATAATTGCAGAACTGTTATTTCAAATAACTATTTTTATTGTTCATAATTGGTTTAGTACGGAACGATGTTCAGATGCGTTTTTGTTTGGCTTAATCAAAATGCTTTCTAATGGTGCTAGACGCTGGTAATATTTTTGAAATGTGCGGTTTGACCTGTGGCCGCATTCTCTATGATATTTTGAGAGGGGTACTCATATAAGATTAAAAAATAACTGAATTAAAATAATAAATGTTTTCCTGTACAACGCGTGTCAAATTGGCGCCAACCTCATTCGGAATTATCCGAACAGTTCTGTCAAATTCCTCACATTGTACACACAGCTTTATTTTGATGAAAAATGTGTTGTATTCACGCCGCATCCCGTCATATAAGCAATTTATTGCCTCCATTATGGTGGCGAATGGCGATTGACGCGATAATGGCTCAATTTTCTCCGCTGTAGAATAAACTTGTAGGAAATAAATAATGTTGTTATTCTGTTCGCGTGTTCGACTGTTGTACGCAGTTGTATGTACAGATGCATGCGACGAACGCCGAATGTTTGCGCCGATGTTGTGGCCGGTGTAAGGTATAAGCTGAAGCGAGAGCGGGTGCGGGAACTGTAGCGATTTTAGTTGACTAAAATAGTTGCCGTAATCTTCTCTTGTAAGGAAATTCCAGTAATATTTAAAACAAATTACGTTTGTATAAATAAATTTTTGTGTTATTCGATGACAATCGTTACTTGAACTTAAATGAAATGCAAAAATACTGTAAAGTATTACTTTTTGCAAGCTTTTTGCTGTACACCAGCCATGGTCAAACATGTTGACCCAAAGATGACTATGTAACACCTATAATAAGCATCAGACTATCTATGTATATCATCTTCACATATCTTTCTAAATAAACGAATTTGAATTTAGTTTTTTTTTTTTGAAAAATAGAATTTAATTAATTTGGAAACAAACCAAAAATTACATTAATATCAATCTATGTATGATATACAATTTACCAAATATCTGTTTTCTATCTTAGTATGTTCATTTTGATGACCCATTTCTAGCTACGAAATTCGGTGACAACTATCGTCTACGAGCTACAAGCGTAGCGACCTAATGCTACACCGTAGCGTAGCAGCTTATCCCATTTACGTAGCAGATAACAACCGCAACTAAAATCTTATAAATTAATTATACCTATTATGTGAACTCCAACAGCTTCTAACTTGCGCCACACACCATTTTCAAGGCTCCGCGTTACCTTGTTCGACACACTACTCGCCACTGCCAACCGTGAAGGTTTAGGTTACCATCGCTAGTTAGCTGCCAGTCCTTCGTCCCTGGGTATCGATTTTGCGTCTACACATTATAGTGTCCTATTACAGGAACATTATTGTGGAAAAATAAACAATACCATATTGTTACTTCAGGGCTATAATCGAGCATTTATTTAGAAAAATAAAATGAATAGTCTAAATATATAAGAAACCTAGTCACGCGCAGTACATTTATTTATTTTAATTTACAGCGCTATTGTCAAAAATCTATTCTATTTCTACGATTGACTGAACTCAACAATGTCAAGAATTATGTAAGATTGTACCTCGAGTTAATTTGAATGTTTAGCGTTTGTTGCGCGCACGCAGTTCATTGTCACGGTCGAGATGTCTGTCCATTTATTACAAAGTATTATTGTAAATTATAAATATATTTAAATATGATATATTGTATTTTAAAAATATACTTAGTTTTTTACTCAATCACAACTTTAAATACAGAATGTTCGTGTTAAAAATCTTTTCATAGTAACTTTACATAACAAAAAAAAGCTACCAGTTTTTTTACACTGCGAAAGTCGAACAATAATATCCGATGACATAACAGTCTCTAGTTACTATTGTTATTTCACAGTTTAGATACAAAAACTATTAGGGAAATCGGAATCGCAGAGCGCGGCAAATGCTGCCAATGTGTTTTTATCAGGCGTTAGCACGAACCTCTGGCTATGTCATGGTATTAAGTAGATAAATTATTCGCTCATCAGTAGTAGATAGCTCATCAGTTGTAGAACTTAGTTTCAGAACGAATCTTCCTGCAGAATTTTTGACATCAGTCAACTTTTAAACAATTGCGGTTCTTATATGGTTTCCGTACTTGCCTGTTTATTTTAAAAAATATATCAAATATAAGTACTTAAGTATATATATTTTTTAAAGTTTTCCTCGTATTTTTAAACTGTTATCATAATTGAAATCCGAGACACAATGTACGTAATAAAATAATTATTGTTATTTTTACGCGGGAATCGTGCCGCTTCATTTGACAAGTCGGCGCCATTTTAGCTGTCATTGTCACGGTCGGCCATATTTTCCTAGGTTTGTTTATATTATTAGTTACCGCGCTTACGGCCCGTGACAAAGCAATTCACAGATACATTTACAGAATGTCAGACAATGATAATTAGATGAAGGAAATGCTTTTGTTGTGACCAATACATAAATGGTTTATATTTAATGTAGTGGCCTGAACAGTAGTTTTTAGAAAATACCGTCTCATGTTATTAAACCATCAAACTGACCACAATACCTACATATTCTTAAATTAGAGCATTTCATCCTCCGAGCCTTTTCCCAAGACTTAAATTAGAGCATTTATTTTATAATTTTTACCGAGTAGAACTAAAAGTCGCCCTTAATTTTCATTCGTTATGTTATTCTTAATTCTTGATCCCCATTCCCATTAGTCAGGACACGAATAATCTCATGAAGGAAAATCTAGATTTTCGCGGAAAATTCTTTAGTTAGTAAAGCATACACCTATGTCAACTAGTATTGTATGTATTTCTACTTAACACGCAATACCATAACCGAATACATGGTAAAATTCCGCCTAAAAACGACGACCTAACACCATCTTAATATGGCAGTTCTGAAAATTCCTGTCTTCACACACAATCAGCCATCAGTAATTACAGAAAACCCATAAATTACTCGACTTTATGAACAATTGTTCATACAAACAGTAAGTACTTAGTCTTAATAAGCATGCATCACACGCCTGTACTAAATCACAAATTATTACCGCGTTAATAAAATTACCGTCACTTGTCGCAGGCACTAATTTACTTTATCCCTAGGTAGTCATTGTCATGGCTGCGCGCACGCAATGTCACCGCAACGATGTTATTTTCATGTGCGACGTGATTCGATGCTGAGGCAAGGCTTGCTATCAATCATTTGTTAAATATAGCCTTAAACATTTTCCTTTTGCTTTGATGTATATGATTTAGTAGCCAACAGAAAATATTTATATGATGCAGATAACTATTATAGTCAGTTAGCCAGAAGACACAGCATAGAAAAGTTTCGAGGCTACTTACTTATTTCTGTAAATTGCGCATAAAAGTTTGGTTTTACAAATGCCTCTAAAAACCTATTGAGAATACTAGATACAAGTGTTCACCCTCAGAAACAAGCAAAGGACCCTAAAAGTAGGTAGAGTTTCTAGAATTTTCAAACAAATAAATTCAAGCGCTTTAACAAGATATTTCTAGCAATTTTATCATCATGGTTTGATGATAAAATTGCTACCATACATTTATGGCGCACAAGAAAGTTAGATCTCTACTAAAAATATAATTCAAGTTCATATTTACACAGGTCGAACAGCTTTCAACCCATAAACAATCCGGTTCTATTATCTAAAACGCTCAAAACCATGTAAACTCATTCTCCGAGCCTATTTGCATATCACGTTTCTGCCTTACTTACAAACTACATATATTTCTCAAGGAAGAAGGAACATCGACCGTAAATATATACTAGTTTAAGGAAGTTTTTACTGTCCCATTGTTTTTTTATGTTCCCACGAAATAATGATGTTTAGTGTTGCCAGTAGCTGGCCAGTGTTATCAGTTCATAAAATGATAAGAGCGAGCCCAATTGTGTCCATAATAATTAGTCACGTTTGTATTCAGATTGGAGCACTCGACATTTGTGTCAAGTTCGTAGGGTAGACTGGGTACAGTTGTGCCAATTTTCGTTTGATCACCAATAATTTTGATATTTGACTAATTAGCTCGCAGAAAAGGAACTTGTATCGCAATTTGTACATTTGTGTACGTAAAAACACTAATATATTGTTCCTTAATACAATGTATTACTCATAAGATCAATTTAAAAAAAAATGGGAAAGTGTCACAACCGGCAACATACCAAGGGCGGTTGTGACATGCATAAACATATATCAAAATGGTCTATAATATCTTTTATTGTAGAAATGTTTAACTTAATAAGCTTACAAACATACTTTTAACAATCAACAAAACAACATTTGCTCTGTTAAAACTTGTAGCCGTAGAAAGGCTTGTAGCTAGAGCTACACGTACGAAATCCTTTGTTTCACTTCTTCATCGGCATCTTTATATTTTTTGATATCACACTGTGCTCTTTCGGCCTTCCACAAACGTATTCTGGACATCTAAAAGCAAAAAATAATAATATAAGATTTATTATATGTATAGATATTCGTCACAACCGTACCCAAAAAAATTGTCACAACCGTACCCAACGCATCATTTTGAAAACAAAAAATCGCCATGATTTTGCCAAATACTTTACGTAAAAAGAAATCACTTGTAATTAAATATTAATGTTCAACTTTTAAAGAAAAAAATAAGAAGATAATCTATCTGTATAAAAATAACAGTAATTAGGAAAAGAAATCGAACAAAAATACTTACTTTTGATTGTTGAAAAGCAATGTGGGCTCCTGCTTACGTCAACGTCGTGCGCCGGCTAACGCAATACTGGGGAACGTGTCTAGGCTTGCAAGCCACGTCTTTCTCCCTCACACCCCTCCCCCGTATTACGTATAGTTTCGTTACAATTGCGACTATCACTACCGTACCCTGGCACAATCGTACCCAGTTTACCCTACTAAAAGTATTGTAAATAATGTATTGTTGAATGAGCGTAAAGATAATAAACAGCTTACTACATTTGTGCTACTGGAACGTGGTTTAAATTCGATCATATTGTGGAAGGAATTTCACCTTTTTTGCAGGTTTTAGGTATTTTATTCTTCACTTAGTTTTTTTTGGATAGGGAGGTATTTATGTTGTAGGTCTACCTAATATTCAAAGACACCTCTTGTATATTGAGATTACAATCGCATTTAAGATAGATACAAAGCAAATCCTATTGTTATTTAACGAAACATTTTAAACTATTATTATTTATTTAAAATCGTGTCAGAATAAGGTTCCTGATCAACGTTTTTGATAACCGCAATGTATTTAATACGTCAAAAATAAACATCTCTATAAAAATTTACTACTTATTTCAAATTGCTTTCAGGATATACATACAAAGTTACTTACTGATCAACTTTTTCATAAAAAATATGCAAAAAAGATTTATTATATAAATCTATAAATCAAATACATTTATTTATTTTTTGCGAATATTTAAGTGTCCGTACTTATATTAAAGCTCATTCAAATAATGATTTAATTCCCACAAGCTGTCAAAATCGTTAGCTTAATTCTTTATATATCAAAATCAGTAATCGATTTTATTGTACCTCAATTTGAAGACGTGACAGAAAAAAATCGTTCTTGTTACTAATCGAATGCTATTCTAATAAAAATAGATACTTATCTAAAGATCTACATGAAATAAATGTCTTAATAGCTTCAAAACAATAGAAAAAAACCTAATTAAGTACTTCGCCTGTATTGGTATGACATGAATTTTGAAATATGCGGGGTCACGCATGAAGATTTTTTGCAATTATTTATATCAAGAAACACTTCCTAAATAATAATATGAATCACTTAATAAATAACAATGACCTATAATTAAGCAGTAGATATACTGTAATTATAACTTAAGTATACGAAAACATATTTGTACCTCTTGAACTAGCTTGTGCCAGTGGTTTCACCCGCGTTTCGTAGAAACTACTTAACGCTCTCGGATAAAAATATCGTATAGCCTCCCTCGATAAATAGGCAATAATCTTACATTGTTTTTTTTTCAAATAGGTACAGCAGTTCCTGTGATTAGCACGTTCAAACAAGCAAACAGATACTTCAGCTTTATAATATTATTATAAAATATATTTTAACTCAAAATATTCTCATTGCTGTAAGTATTAGGTACAATGTTCCTACTTTTTTGTTACACGGTGTAATCTCATCATCGATTTAAAAACAAAGGTGCATTTTATTATAAATCCTACCATACAATGTTTATTTATTTATTTATTTTATTTAATGTTCTGCACATTTTGTACAAGGGCGGACTTAACGCCTTAGGCGTTTTCTACCAGTCCACCTTTGGGTAGTGGAGAAATAGCCGTGGTAGGTGCAAAGTATGATATTTAGTGTAAAAATAATAATAATAATATTTGCCCCCTAAATCCCTACCTTACGTCCGAGCTGAACACCTAGCCACGTGGGGGGCGGACACGCGTATTGTACAATAGTACAAAAAACTTATGCGGCTAACAAGGAAAAGGTTACCCTTTATGGAGATATGAGCAATGAAAGAAGGTATAATTTACGGTCGCTTCCCGGGGAGCGCCGGGGCGCATCTGGAGCCGATGCTGGATGCCACAGCATGCGAACCATCGGCGGTGAGGCGTTGAGCAGGCGGGCTCTCACCGATAATACAGCTACAGCCGGTCGCAGTGAGTTGAGCAGGCGGGCTCACTGCGTAGATGCTACAGCCGATTCCACGAGCGAAGATACTATTTCTTTATTTTCTTCCATCCCTTCAACTCGCCCCTCTTACATGACAAGGCGAACATCGACCTTGTCTTCCAGTACGCTTGCTAGTGTTGTGCAAGATGTCAATCCTGACGCTGAGCTTGCACCCACTACAAGCGCTTCTACTAAGCGCAGAAAATGGACTGATGAAATGAATTCGTTTATTCTGCGCACTTACCTTATGTTAACTGCATTAGATTCAGACACAAGAACATACCTTGAACCACTCCACCTAAAATTTATAGAAAAGTTCCCAGATATGCCGGTTAGCCGACAGAGAGTAGGAGATCAACGCCGAGCAATACTCCGAAACAAACTACTACCACAAAACATTGTAGACCAAATATACACAGAAGTTAAAGAAGAACTGCATCAGATGCAGACAAACCATATTCAGCACACACAAACACCTGCCGACCGCCCACTTGAGTTAACACCTGCACGAACATTAGAAACACCACGCACACTCCCTCAAAGACACAACACACAAACCCACACACAGACACGAATGAGATGGACTAGCGAACAAAACGAAGCTGTTATGAGATCTTACTTCCGAGTGACAAATTTAGGTATAAATGAAACAGCACACCGAAAACCCATGTATTTAGATTTCATAAGCAGTTGCCCTTCTCTCGCCCATCTCAGCGAACAACGAGTAGCTGATCAGAGAAGAGCTATAGTTAACAATAAATACATTAGTAATGACAGGTTAAATGCAATTAAATTAGAAGTAGCTGAAGAACTGAGACGAAATAACCAAAACCCACAAAACAGAACTATAGAGACGTATATCGATCATTTCCATACCTCCTATAACATAGATGCACTGCCCCCAAGCCCGGTTATAAATACAAATAATACAACAGAAACAGCGCATACTGAACATACAGAAATTAATCCAAACCCACAACCTAACTCTGAAAGAGACCAATCAATAGACAATACCTTCCAACAAGCATATGAATTTTACAAAGCAACTAGTCCTGTAGACCGAATTTATATACCGAAACAAAAACCTTCTAAAAACCTTGCTAAAATAATCAACTATCTAAATAATATCACTATACCTGAAGCGGTGAACGCGGAAACAGAATTTCAAAATTTACAAACAGTAATATACTGTGCAGCATGGACTGCCGCTAAAGTAAATGGAGCTAAGATATCGTTACAGTCAAGAGCAGTAGACCCACGTACGAAACAAAATATATACAAGCCTAAATGGCAAAAACGGCTAGAACGAAAATTAAACGATCTAAGGTCAAAAATAGGTAGAATTACGCAATTCATTAAAGGCAATAGAAGCAGAAAAGTTATTAGGCACGTTAATAAAATCATGAAAGAGTATAAAATCCACACTATACATGAGGAACCAAACACACAAGCCATACACACACTAGACACACTACATCAAAAACTCTCAGTTGTAACTGGCCGACTAAAAAGATATAAAGCATGCACACAAAGAAAACAACAGAACACACAATTCACAAATAACGAAAAACTTTTTTACCGTAACATCAGACAAGCAACCTCAAACGTACACGAAAACCATCAAACCGGTGATAACCGCAACAAGTTAGACCCAGAGACTGTACACAACTTTTGGGCTAGAATTTGGGAAGAACCCATCGAACACAACGCTGATACTGACTGGATACAGAATGAACTCACCAATAGTAACACAAACATACAGCCAATGGCGTTCGAACATATATCACCACAAATTTTTCACCAAGTTCTCTCTAAATTACATAATTGGAAAGCACCCGGCTCAGATCATATCCATAATTATTGGTATAAGAAGTTCACATCCGTACATGGCTACCTACACACTCACATAAACTCATTTATTCAGCACCCAGAATCAATTCCTGCCTATATCACGGCAGGAACTACATTTATGATTCCAAAAGACCTTAATGATCTTGCCAACCCAGCAAAATATAGGCCGATTACTTGCCTGCAAACCTTGTACAAGATCATCACATCCTGTATTACTGAAGTGATATACCAACACATTGACGGCAATAACATCTTGGCCGAACAACAAAAGGGATGTCGAAGGTTTAGCCAGGGATGTAAGGAGCAGCTTATCATAGATTCCATAATTCTTAAAAAGACCCAAAAAACAAAATCCGACCTTTTCAGCATGTACATAGACTATCAAAAGGCATACGACTCCGTACCTCACTCGTGGCTTGTACAAATTTTGGAAATATACAAAATACACCCCACACTAGTACACTTCTTAAGAACCATGATGACAACATGGAGCACTGTACTAAAGCTCAATATTGCTGGCGAAACACTTCACACCAACCCCATCAAAATACAGAGAGGAATATTTCAAGGTGATGCGTTAAGCCCCCTTTGGTTCTGTCTTGCTCTAAATCCCTTGTCTAATATATTAAACTCCACCTTACTAGGTATCCCCTTAAATAGTACTGAAACTGACGGACACACAACTGTAACGCACCCACAAAACAGCGTTCTGAGCCATTTGATGTACATGGACGATATAAAGCTTTATGCAAACACCGAAAGCGACCTACATCACTTGGCTAATCTTACAGAACAATTCAGTAATGACATTAGGATGCAATTTGGTATCGATAAGTGTAAGATAAATTCAGTTAGAGCAGGACAGAACTACCAACACTACCATAGCTTAGGGAGTGGTGCACAAATTGAACCACTAAATGAACAGGAAACTTATAAATATCTAGGATACGCACAATCACGCCAAATACACTTTAAAGACACAAAAAACAAGCTCAAACAACAATTCCAACACCGACTCAATGCAATACTGAAAACACAACTTTATTCACGCAACACGGTTAAAGCCATCAATACTTATGCCATACCAGTCCTGACATACTCTTTTGGAATTATAAGCTGGACCAAAACAGACCTAAAAAGCTTACAACGCAAAATTAACACCACATTAACTAAATTTAGAAAACACCACCCAAGAGCCTGTTTGCAGAGGCAAACACTGCCGCGAAAAGAAGGAGGAAGAGGACTGGTGGACATATTAAATCTACATAATAGACAGATCGCAACCCTTAGGCAATATTTCTTCTCCAAAACCACATCCTCGACACTCCACAAACTCATCACACAACAAGATAGACATTTTACACCTCTCAATCTAACAGACACAAACCCACAGAAAAATGAAAAGGTAATAGATGCCAAAACAAAATTGTTAGAATGGAGCCAAAAATCTCTACACGGAAGACATCATCACGATTTATGCCAAACTAATGTCGACAAGGAGGCGTCGAACGCATGGCTTAATCGAGGCGAACTCTTCCCGGAGACTGAGGGCTTTATGATAGCAATACAAGACCAAATTATAGAGACCAAAAACTACCGAAAACACATAATAAAAAACTTATCTAATGACACGTGTAGAAAATGCAATAGCGCCCCTGAAACCATACAACATATTACAGGTGCATGCAAATCAATAGCCCAAACTGACTATAAACATAGACATGATCAAGTAGCCAACGTTATACATCAAAAACTAGCCCATCAATACAAGCTTATAGATTCTGTAGTCCCATATTATAAATACAACCCTGAAACCGTATTGGAAAGTCCGACAACAAAACTATACTTTGATCGAGCCATACTCACAGACCGCACAATCCACTTTAACAGACCCGACATTACACTCATAGACAAAGTTAATAGAACTGGATTCTTAATCGATATCGCAGTCCCTAATACACACAACCTACAATCAACAATAGCCGAAAAATTGAGTAAATATACAGAATTAAAAGATGAGATAAGTCGCTTATGGCATTTACAAAAAGTATCTATAGTACCAATAGTTTTATCAACAACCGGCGTGATCCCCAAACAACTCCACCAATCCCTAAATTCTCTAAACCTCCCTCCGCACACATATCACTTACTGCAGAAAGCAGTGATATTAAACACTTGCAGGTTAGTCCGTAAGTTTTTACAGTGTGAAGTAAACTCAACAGATATTAACACCTATATACAAACACAATTTGTCCCGCTTTCCCGCAATGTACCTAATAGTAGTAGTAACCCCACTGATGCGCACTTGGCTTAGGCCCGTGCCATTAGTTCTGCCCGGCTACATAGCCGAGGAAAATAAACATATCAACATAATAATAATATCTATTATACATATAGTAATACATAAACATACTATTCATACATACTTAATACATACATATTACAATTGCCAGGAGAGACAAAAAAATAATTAACAAATTAAAAAAAAAATCTACGGTAGCGACTCTGCCAATTTCTTTACTATAAACTACTTACGTAGAATTATCATGAATAACCTTATGCAGATAAGTTATGACTCACTGTTACCTGAATTGGATCTAATTTATTCATAATGGAATATCTTGTTCAGATTTTCCAATAGATTTCCTTGAAAAACCCACCTTTCACTGGCGATGGAAATTCTGAACAAGTTTTGCAAGCATTTCTTATGACCCTAGAAGCAGTGACTCATCAGGGTATTTCTTGCAACTAATGGATATTTAAAGCTGTTACAGATAGATAAACATTATAGGTCCTTAAAACACAATAAACATATCATCCTCCGAGCCTTTTCCCAAACTATGTATGTTGGGGTCGGCTTCCAGTCTAACCGGATTCAGCTGAGTACCAGTGCTTTACAAGTAGCGACTGCCTATCTGACCTCCTCAACCCAGTTGCCCGGGCAACCCGATACCCCTTGGTTAAACTGGTGTCAGACTTACTGGCTTCTGACTACCCGTAACGACTGCCAAGGATGTTCAATGACAGCCGGGACCTACAGTTAAACACAATAAACATAATCAATCCTTTTAAACTAGATAGTGCATTTTTGGTCATGTACCCAAAGAGTACATCGGAGTAATTTGATGATGTCCTCCAAGCCGATTATAGGCTACGGCAGCTGTTCTCTTGTAAGGAGATTAGCCAACTGCGCAGGAGATATTATAGTACATAAGCATTTGCGCAGACACAGGTGCACTCACTATTCCTTCACTCTCATAGCCCGGAGTACCTAATTTAGGGGACGTAATTAATACTAATGTTATAGAAAAATAAACATAGCGTCATCTACATTATTTAAGGAAATAAAAATTAATTCCTAATTTACTAAATAACATTCATTAATCATGACTCAGCTACACCGAACATTGGAGCATAATATTACCTAGATCCATTTCATCTGAGCCCATAATACCAGTCTAACAGAATCTATTACCGGAAACTTTGACCTGAGAACTAACGATCATAATCAGGTATTCCATATGAGGAACAAACGTAATGAATGAGCAATTGGATCCCGCCATTATGCCCAGGATGGAGTACATTAGTTAACTGTCAATGTTTCCGTGTCCCCATCCTCAGGAGTAGGTAATGAGGCTTTGGTGCGAAATTACGATCTCTGTATTTACAATGGAACTGTAAGCTTAAGACAACTTTGTATATAAAACGTTAAAACAGCTCTCGTCAAGTTATAGAAGGAATATAATATACCTGTAATCATCATCAGCCTATCGCAGTCCACTGCTGGACATAGGCCTCTCCAAGTGCACGCCACTGAGATCGATTTTCGGCTTCTCGCATCCAGCTCCTACCAGCCGTCTTATCTTATCAACATCTGCATAATTAGCAAAAAAAAAAAATAAATGAGTTTTTGGGGATTTCTGAAAAGTAACAGTGTTCTCATCATCCTCATCCTCCGAGCCTTTTTCCCAACCATGTTGGGGTCGGCTTCCAGTCTAACCGGATTCAGCTGAGTACGAGTGCTTTACAAGAAGCGACTGCCTATCTGACCTCCTCAACCCAGTTACCCGGGCAACCCGATACCCCTTGCTTAGACTGGTGTCAGACTTACTGGCTTCTAACTACCCGTAACGACTGCCAAGGATGTTCAATGACAGCCGGGACCTACAGTTTAACGTGCTATCCGAAACACAGTCAATGGTGTCTAAGATATACTTAGAAAGTACATACAAACTTAGAAAAGTTGCATTGGTACCTGCCTGACCTGGGATCGAACCCGCGCCCTCATACTTGAGAGGCTGGTCCTTTACCCACTAGGCCACCACGACCTATGTAGTGTGTTCTCACACCATCGAATTTTCCAAGCGACATCACCCGTTTCGTAGAGACGTGTTACGCGAACCTATGTGCTCCGTTTTTCTTAGCGTGGAAAAACTTAACGAAAAATCCGCCAGTGTGAAAGCGCTTTAAATCGTATTAGGACATCTTATTAAGCTTTATCATTGTACAAAACTAAGCTCCAATCTTTCATTTTACTCTATCTTCAAGATAAACGAACATGGCAGTTAAAACATCATTATACTCTCATGGATTCCATAAAGTTATTCAGTTGCTGATGCAAACGCCTGTATGGGGAGGCGAATGCCCTGTAATTACAACCCGTTTATCCTGCTTATGATATTATGTTTTATATCAGATGCCTTTTATTGCAGACTCCATAAAGTAAGGGGTATTATAAAACTTGCTAATAATACCTACCATGGTTTGATACACAGATTATAAACTTTACTAAGTCTAGAATGATCTCTGATAAAACCGACTCCCAAAAACACTGAAAAGCAAAAAAAAACTATTCTTAGGTGCATCGGCCTAGAAGTCAGTGTCTAATGGATGTAACTAAGTTTATTTCGCCACCGACTTCTAGGCTGATGCACCTAAGAATAGTTTTTTTTTGCTTTTCAGTGTTTTTGGGAGTCGGTTTTATTTTTTTGTAAAAAGTTTTTTATTTTTAACTTTTCAGTGACAAGCATAGTTGTCACTATCCGCATAAGTGGAAAGTTCTCATCAATACGAACAATATAAGCCCAAACACGAAGTAGTTTACATATTCAATTGTCGAGTTCCCTCGACCTTCGCTGGTCTCCATCATCAGGTCAGCTTCAAACCTTTACTGTTGCAAAGGTCTCGTCAATGCGAACAAAATAAGCCCAAACACGAGGTAGTTTACACATTCATTGTTCAAGTTCCCTCGACCTTCTCTGGTCTTCATCATCAGGTCAGCTCCAAACCTTCACCATTGCATAGTGTTATCAGACATACGCCTTAGTGTCAAGTTTTTACCCTACGTATGCCTACAATTTTCGAAAGTTGCCCTCGATTTCTCAGGGTTTCCATCATCAGATCCTGACCTGGTGACTATGGGACCACCTGGGAGGTAAACCCTATCAAACAAAAAAAAAATTTTGCAAATCGGTCCAGGCGTCTCCGAGTAATCGGTGAACATACATAAAAAATAAAAAAAAAAAAAAAAAAAGATCCCGACGAATTGAGAACCTCCTCCTTTTTGGGAAGTCGGTTAAAAATTGGAATAGCTAGAATAAGTGTTGGTAAGAAACCTGGCAGAGTTACTTTCTTAGTTGTTATTCACAGAAATGTAGGGCTTATTGTCATGAAATTTTGTCTATAAGTTTCGAATAATATGTAGAAATTGTGATTTGATCTGACGGATATTCATTCAAATATGCGTGAAGTGCAGAAACCCATTTCAAAACTAACCGTATCGCCATTACTTTAATTTGCATATAAATTAGAAATATATAAATATACAATACTAATTAGAAACTATAGGTATAGTTTAAGACATAGTTACGAGTTAATAATGTAAGATCATCTTTAAGTTTAATATACCACGTCATTATGTACCTTTAGTAAAATAACTCGTAAAACATTGTCATATTTTTATAGCAACCTTTTAAATAAAAACTTTAATTTACTGGCAGTATGTAACAGTGTTATCTGGCTATCTAAGACAGCGTATGTTTTCTTTTGCTAGCCTACTGAGAGTTATCTAAGGCACACATTGCAACTGAATTTTTATTGTCTCTGATAACGTTTTTATAAAGACTATAAGAATAGGTATGTTGTTATAAAGAAGTATGTAAAATTTTAGCCAAAATTATAAAATTGCCAAATTGATTGGAATTTATATAACTATTCCTAAAAAATAAAAGTTAAAAGTGTAGTATTCAAAATTCTTAATAATGGCTTAAAATTATAACTAACGAATCATAATATCGATCCTACAAAAGCATATCGAATCTAATTCGATATATCGATCGATAGACTGCGTAGGCCACCTGTCAATCGTCTGCGAACTTTAAAGTACCTTGCAGTGAAGACCTTGTTAATGTTGCTTGCCTTTATACAAATTTTATTAGTTATGATATAGCAATGCTGAATAACTGAGGAGAAACTGACGCACCTACTGGCGGCACCTTCAAACACAGTCGAGAAACACACAAAATGTTCCTAGCATATCACTGTTTTACGATATACTGGGAGCAGTTAACGAGACATCGATTCATTTTAGAGTACGCGGACACTACAAACTGTTAGTCCGTTGATATTTGGTTTGGGCTCATAAATCAGTATGACGATTGTTTCGGACCGACTAAAAACTTTGATGGTGTCTGCACACAGCGGGCGCGGCGCGACGGGACGGGACGGCGACGCGACGCTGAGCAGTTGTAATGTACCAGATATTACGGACGACATCACACAGAGCCGTCCCGCTCGGCGCGACGCGACGCGACGATCTAGTACATTGCGTCGCGTCGCCGTCCCGTCCCGCCGCGCCGCGCCCGCTGTGTGCAGAGACCATGATTGAATGACCACCCGGCCAACAGTCGGCCGACTGTTGAGTCAGCAGTGTGGCAGCGTGGGCTTAACGAGACATCGATAAATTAAAAACCTCAAGTTACACAGAAATTGAACACATAAATCCCACTAGGTAACCCAATTTGACTTACAACTCCAAATCCAACAAATGTATCAGATAAGTGCTATGATGATCTGGGTGAACTAAGTAGCCTCGATTCTTGACAGTTGACATTCACCGCGTCTGTGCATGGAGAAAGCTGGGGTCACCAACCTGATATGAAGAAGAACGTAGGCTATAGTGCATGCTATTTTGGCAGTAGACTTTGACCAAATTGGACTTTGTAGTCTTTCATGTACAATCGTAGGGAAGGGCTAAACTTTTGGTGAGCCAAAAGTATACCTTTCACAATTTTATATAATCTCATTTCGGTATCGGTGCTTGATCTAATAGAATGCTTGAGTTAGGTCGGTAGATGGTTTGGTTCGCCACAAAATCCTGTAATTAAAACTTTTAATGTTTTTGTTAAGCAATATTTGGTGCTTTTACATTTTATTTCTTGACGCAGCTAAGCAAAACAAAAATATAGACTTCCCGCTAGGATATGTTTTTTGGCCATTATCCAAATTCGTCCCGCTTAGTTCTGATACCTTCTATTTGCTCTTGTTTATTGTTTTTCCAGAAGTTACGATTTCCTTTGCAACGTAAATAAATAATACCTACCTAGAATAAAACCAAAAAAAGATATGGGTCATTCCCACTAAAACCTGCGCAAAAAATTGTTGTTCAAAAACTGGTTCGTAATAAGCTACTCGAAATTTCGATGCGAAAACAATTCCATTCACGAATTACCCATTTTTGATACCTAAGTTATTATTATAAGAGCTATGAATAAGCTAAAAGATATAATTTGTATTGTTATTCCGCAGCGTTTTTGTTTCCGCGATTATGACGTCAGACGTAAACGACTAAACGTATCTGCATTAATTCGCAAACATCGGTTCACGATACGTTGAATAAAAAGTGCGGTGCACTCGACGGCCGTACCTGTCATCCTGAGCGAGATCTCGCCACACTCAAGTGTATGTAGCCACTCCGAAAGGTAGTCTCACACGCAGCACTTACGAAACGCAAGTCCGCAACAGTCCTCAGCGCGCGTCTTCGGAATTTTTCAATTACAAATCAAATTACACTTTCACAGTGTTTTATTTAATTCACATTTCGAAATAGTGCGGTCGGTGAAGTTATAACAACGAGGACTCAACTCGAAAGTGCTTATTTCAAAGAAAAGTTATTTTAGCCGACAAAATGAAAACGGATTACGCGATGGATGAGATGCAGAAGAGTAAGTCCTATTTTATAATTAATATAGCCTATTTTATTTACGAGCAAAAATTGCAATAGTTATTGAACCGTAAGTGAGGATGCGTGCGCGCATATTATCTAATTTTAAACATTTTCCAAATTATTTTGTTTGTGTATGTAGTTCTGAAAAAACTACAGCAAAAATCGACAAATAATTGTTTTTTCATATGTAAACAAATAGTGCGTGAAATCAGTTTCTTACATATCGTGTATTTGTTTAAGCATTTTATTACATACTCACAAGTGCATCGTATGCGTCATTTAACTTTATCGGATGCAATAAAAATATAACCATTATGTAAACAAATAAATTTATTAAATACAATTTAAAATAATTGAATATGAATTGATCGTACAAAGCTAATAAATTTTATTTCGAATAAATTATAAAGAAACAAACAAATAATATAATTATTATTTGTTGTCATTATTCTATTTGTTGAAATATAATCATTTGAAAGTCTATTTTAAACTCAACTTGTTTCAAACGTACAATATCCTGAAAAACTCCTGAAAAAATATATACTTTTTTCTGTTAACTAAATATCTTTCTCCTCTTATGCTATATATTTATAAGATCATTTGTGAAGAATACCAAGTGACATAATTTACAAATTAAATACATGCAGAATTAATAACCCACATGGTTCCAACATTTATACGTATACAACTGTATATATCTATGTATATACAAAAAACTTAATTTCCATTATTATCACGACGCATACATAATAAGCCCGTATGTCAATATTATTATCTCGTTATAGATGACCCATCTTTTTTTAATTAAACATGTGTTCTAAACCGGCTTTTGACATCAAATCTAATATTTGTATCTTCGAAAATAATGATGATTTCCTTAAAATAGTTATAATTAAAAATGTTAAAATAGATTTTTATTACTCATCTAGAAACCCGTAAATTGACGTTTTGATATTTAGGGTAAATAAACTAGACGTCCAGACTGATAATTCAAAATTGAATTACGGAAAAAATATTCTGATTAGCTTTGTAAATTATTAAGGACATTTTGAGTAAATCGTACGAAATATAGGTGTGTCAGTAAAATATTAAGTTTACCTTTATTATGGTGCGTTCAAATCTGACGAATACTAACGCAGTTCGCGCATCGGTCATCATCAGCATACATTTATTTACTATCGTGGTCTTAGATTGAAAACATTGGAAATGCAATTTTTCCTCAATTTCTTTTATTGGGTTTTTGAGAAGAAAACATCTCGAGCACATCCTGGTTCTTCGTAGTGGAAAGTGTTTTTTTTTTCATTCTTAGGAAGTTGTCACTCAGCGTCGATATGTAACTTCGCTGCAAATAATTTTCTATACTTAATTATCTTAGTTCCAAAATTAAACCCTGATATCACGTACCTATTTTTGGATACCTATTGTTATTTTGTGAAAAACAGCTAAATGTCACCTTCAAAATATTTTATCTAATACTTAATTAATAATTTCTTCTGCCATGACCCCTGTCGTAGTAAATTATGATACTAACATATTGTTTGAATGCTAATCATTGAATTAACATTTGAACTATATATTTCACAATTGGTATATAGTGCAACATTAGGAATATAATAGGTACATAATCTTAAGCTTTATAGATATTATTAACTTGTGAGTTCATAATAGAATAGATAGGTATTTTGTTAATGAATCTTTTAATAAATTCAATCTGTCTGAAGTAGATATAAGATGTGTTTTAAAGGAGAACGGAATAAGTACCCGATCTCCGGGGTTCCCGTCCCGAAGGGACCCGATTTATTTCATATATACAACGATATACAAAGATAATCAAAGTCAGTTTCGACTTCCTCCGGTACTAACCCATTTTTTTTTTCGACGTCAAAAATCATCAAATGACCCCTCCCGCTGTGGGTAAGCAGCGGTTAGGGAGTGTCAGACTCTTAACTGACTAAAACCTTCGTGTTCCGTCATAGGCCTTTTATGTACCAGGGCCGCGGTATCTCTTTCGAACAACCCGCAGCCCCGGCAGGCCTTGGCCCTGCTGGGCCCCGCTGGGGTTGCTGACATCTCTTTGAGGAGCGCGTGGAACAACTTAAAACGGGTTCTTAATACTTTTTACTAGACTTCAGTTTCCTTACAATTTTTACGTTCAATTTACAAAGTAAACATTGGTTTTACGAAAAAATGGGACGTTTAAAGTTATCCTCTTCATTCCTTCTATAATAATTTATTCCAGAAGAAACCACAACGATAAATAACATACTTTTTATGACGATATATGTTAAAATCATCGAATATTTAGAATGTCTTTAAGAGGACGAATTGGAATTTTTGGCGCCAAGGATCTCAATTTTTCTCAGTAAATACAAAACGGATCAAAATACAACTTGGTTACCTGAAAGTTCATGATATAAACCTTATTTTGTTAGACGTCAAAACATGATTAGGTAACTTTTATAACAGAGAAAAATATATCAAACATACCTCTTTTTAAAAAGAGATTCACATATTATGGGCAAACGGGACCGATTTAAGCCTCTTAACTTTTTTAGTAGTTGAGTATATACATACTCTTTAAAATTGTAGAAGGAATTTTTATCAAATTAGCATTTCTAAATAATAAAATTACAAAACCATTTTGTCGCTTACGACTTTTAGTTATAAGCTAGCGCGCGTATTGTTATCCTCGCCCCGCTCAGACGCTCCGACCCCTTTTGGCGCCTTAGATGCACGTGCCGGTTATGGAATTATTGTTGACCAATTCCTCGCCTTAAGTAATGGTAGATATTTATTATTTGTACACCTGTTGCTTTTTATTACTTTTGAATAATATAAGCTGTGGTGACTCGGAACTTAATACACGGGCAATTTTATTTACCTAGCTTCATTTCTTGTTCATTTGATAGCTGGTTATAAAAATCTATGTGCTTATAAATTTATGTAACGTAAACATTAAAGACGCAACATTAAAATTACCTTTATTTTGAGAAATTAAAAGGAAATGTAACTATCACGAACGCATTGCAGTTTTTTTTTCTATGAAATTTTCTAAGTGTCAGAGCACAGAAGACAGTGATTCCTTTTTTCTTAATGAAATAGAGACAAGCCTTGCCTTACTCATTTAAATCCCATTATCGATGCAATTAATGTTTCGTTTAATAGCAAGCAAATTCCATTTGTTTCGCGAAATTAGAAGCCGCGACGGAATTTCCTACACATTAGCAACGGCGTCTGTCAGTTAACCGCAGAATTATATCGAAACTGATATCGATACCTATAGTGTAATATATCGATAATCGATATATCACGATAAAGTTCAGATTTACCTGTTACTATTAGCATGAAATTCTAGGGTCACATTTATTACGTACTTGTCTTTTCCTGCGGTTTCATACGCGTCCCGTAAGAACTACTGCTTGTAGCCTATGTTACTCGGGAAGAGTGTAGCTTTACAATAGTGAAAGAATTTTTCAAATCTTTAGGGTACAAACAGACAAAAAAACTTTATTATATTAGCATAGATAAGTATGAAATTCTCTGAATACGGTTTAAATGACCTATACTGAAACGTGCTTTGGGAATCGAACCTTCGACAATCGACTATTTGTGAACGAAACGTTCCTATTTTAAAGTCTACAACAATTGTAGGTGTGTCCATAAAGAATTTGCCCCTCTATCATGCAATAGTTAAATGTGCCACCAGTGCACTACAAAATAAATTAAGTCTCCATTATTGTCCCTTACCAAAATATGGGTATATGAGGACATGAGCATGTTTATAATTCATCAAAATCATCATATCAAATGATTAAAAAGTTGCTATCGTAAATAGATTGCAAAGAAAGAAGATATAAAAATGTATATTGCTCTATATTATTGTAGTTAATATTGACGCTAAAGAAATCTACTTGTACATTCTATGTTCTACATACATCTAAGTATGTTGTACATACGTTTTCATTATTTTTTACGTGGTAGTTTTCGTGTGGGCATATCTGTTAAGAAATTGTACTTTTCAAACGCCGGGAAATAGGATTCACATTTAAACGATACTCAATTGCCATTTTCGCCGAGGCAAAACATAGCGCTTATCTCAAAAGAATGCAGGGAAGTAAAGCAAGCTTATTTTTTATTCGACTTCCCAAAAAGGACTTGATTCACAATTCGTATTTTGTTTGTTTGCTCATATCTTCGTCGTTCTCCAACTGATTTGAAAATAAGTACCATTAATTTCTTAAAATTAATACCCATCGACAACTTAACCACAAAATTTGCAAAATCCTTGCCAAAAACTACAAATCATCAGATCCAATTCCGCGACATTTTCATAAATAATTATCTAACAATTAACCTCTCTTTCTCCAGGAACGTCTTCCATCCTTGGTCTGTCAGACGTGACGGACAACAAGTTAATCTGGAGGCAGTTGATCGCGGAGCTAGCTGGCACCTTTATCCTGGTCTCCATCGGTGTGGCATCTTGCATCTCCTTGAGCACCGCCAACGCACCACAGACGACCAGCATCGCGCTATGCTTCGGTCTACTCGTTGGGTCTATTGTTCAGGTATGTACTTACCTTTATTATAGCTATAGTTATCGGCACGGATATCGGTTTATTGCCTTATGTGTACAGTGCGCAAAGCGATCCCCACTCTTCCGCCGAGAGCTCAATATCCGTGCCGATAACTATATCTACGTGAAGTGTGGGGCCTTTATAAAAGGCTTTTTTAAAGTCACATATAATTATAAAATCATGAATAATTCGGTCTTTGAAAATTCGTAGATTTTTATGCTAGAATGACCTGTAATATGCTGTACAAAAAGAATGCAATCGGCCATCTTTAATGGTTTTACCCTTGAGAAAGATAGATTTTATTCTGACCACTTACATCTACATAAGGTGATTTTTTACGATATCAGGTAAAATTTTGACAGGAACAGTTTTAATGTTGCCATTACTTTAAACCAAAATATATCCAAAGAACAGAATATTCTAGTAGAATACTAAATTAAGATGAAAATTGATTATTAATAGTATTGTTCTTTAATATATTTATTTGCTTACGTACGAACCAACGAATCGTTTTGATAAAACAAGTAGGTATATCAAATTCATACCTAAACATAAACTAAAGAAAATAAATTCTGATTCGTTACATAATATTTAATCGTATTCTTAAAAATGTTAATTTAATAATGCATCGTAACTTAGTATTCAACGTGTAGAGTTTATGATAAAAATAGGATTTCTTATGTTAATAATGTGTATGATTTAAAGAGCTCAGAAACATAAGAAACGTAAGCATTAAGTCATGAATTATAATAACTTACGTTTTAATCCTTTATCAGCTGTTTATGTCCGATTCAGTAGCGTAAAGCAGTAAAATTTGATTGTACTAAGACGTATAATATTTGTTTCGAAAATATATTTTATTTTGGACTGCTACATTAATGATGATTATGATTGAAATATTTTTTGATCAAACAAATGGTTTCACCCACTTTCCGGTGAATATATTTCGCGCCTATGGCTAAAAAGTAGCATATCCATTATTCTGATGTATAAAGCAATGTTATTACTAAGTTTCATCAAAATCCCTTCAGTAGTTTTCTCCACACATCCTTATTTAATAAATCTTCATGTTCATTACTTAGGATACAGTACTATACTTACCTACAAAGCTCCACACACACACAATAATAACAATAAATATTCAGTGCAGACCTAGTTACCTTAATTAATCGGTCTATCTGTTCAGTGAAGCTGATCTGACACTAGGATGTAGCTCAAGAAAGTAACAGCGGCTTCGAGCACAGATGGATGCACAGAATGCATCTCAGCAATGTCTATAAAACTAGAAATCTCTCCTGTCATAGTTGTAATTAATTGGCCGAATTCTTGGGCACACGAAAATGTGGTTAATTAGCTAATTTTCGTGTTTTTCGACTGTAGTATGAATTTAGTTGTTTTGTACGATGAACGAATGTAGGTATTTCTATCAACGTGCAGTTATGAAAATCATTATGTTTTGTCTTTATGGAGCATCTAATATGTCCAATCATAAAGTATTTGATTAATCTGTACTACTTACCTGAAAATTAAAATTCCACATTTAAATGAGAAGTTAATAGGTAAGTTAAAGTTGAAATAGTTACGGCCAGTTTCTTCATCAAAAGTTAAAGTTAAAGTAATGTCTAAAGTAAAAGTAACGGTCAAATTCGTTTTTTCAAGGCTAAACTGACAGCAAAATTCATAGAAAAATTGAATTTAACCCTTACTTTTACTTTAGACATTACTTTAGCCATAACTTTAACTTTAACTTTTGATGAAGAAACTGGCCGTTAGTCATTATAACAAGTAAGATTAATCCGATATTTAACTTTTAAAATATTACTATTAACACTACAGATTGAGTCCATAACTTAGTTAATAATAAATCGATAACGTTCATCGGAGAAAGTAGACCAAATTCAAATTCTAGGCCTAATTTTTGACGTCTTTCTGCAAAACGTCATAAGTCCGGTTATGTCATTTATACAAGGTGTTGATTTGCATTTGTGCCATACTTCAGGAGGAGGACATAAAATACGTAAATAATCGATTGGAATTACAGTTGAGGGGAAATAGCTAATATGCACTGCTTTTTTTGTCATTGTAATGTCATAGTATTTCAGAAGTACCTAATCCAATTTTATGAATGAAATTTATGAATAATCGTTGCGTATGCTTTGTGTTTGCATTTGTGTGAGGGCGCAGCACGGTTTTAAGGCCAGTAACACACGCGCCAAGTTTAAATACGGCTAGATGACATCGACGGATTTCCGAAAAAAAAAAAAAATCAAAAAATTTTGTACCAATTTTTTTGTTGATTTGGGTTGAGAATCATTAGTATAATTACGTCCTTGACTATGGCACGGATGCAAATCAACAGCTTGTATAAGAAACAAGTGTTATATTAAATAGCAATTTTTAATCGTTCCGTACAGTGAATCTGGTGCAATCTGTACGTAGGTACATCATTGTGTCCCTTCGTATGCAGGTAGGTACTTGTCACAACACTATTGTATTGCAACCGAAAACCTTTAGTGATGTCTGTTAGTAGCAATGCAATACTATAATAGTGGCATACATTTGTGACATTATAACTGCTGTGTTATGTAAACATTGGAAAAAGATATACTTCATAAAGACTAATGGTTGAATTTTCGTAGCTACAATGTCCAAATTGTTCAAGTATACCTTAATAATTATCACCATAATACAGTACACAGATAACAATTTTCTCGAGCTTGTACAATGTCAACTTAAATAAAGTTGACACACTAAACAGTATCGTAACCAGTAGCTATCTAAAACTAACTTGCCTGAAGCCATTTAATCTGCTAGTACAAACATTGCCGGAGAGATAATAGGCGATCTCATACGATCTCACTTTGCGATAACAATACAACATTGCAATAACATAATGTGGCCTACCATAACATGAAATCGGACAATTCTAATAACGTCCGGCCTTTCCCACGCGGTCGCAGACCCGCGAGCGGTCTCGCGTAAAATGTATCACACATTACATTCAATATCGTTAAAAGGCCAATATGCAAAACAGGCAAATACATTAACCTTGACATACGAACTGGTTACCGATTAAGTAGCGGCTTTAGACTTTTTAAAGCGGTACCTTTGGTGTATTTGAACATAAATATCAACCAATTTCGTGCAGAATCAAGTTCGAATTAATGAATAGAGCATCAAGTTGCGTTGCATACGCTTTGCATTTCAGCATTGTAGTTAGAATGATTTGTTAGTAGAGTCTTGTATTGCTCAGCAACACTCAGTACACAATCAACAATGATAGAGTGAAAATAAACAAACGCCATGCATATCTCCGTGACCTATTTTTTTGTATATTTTTTCTACTGTCACCATATATGGATAGTACAAACAAATTGAACGAGAGTGTAATTGAGATAGCTGAGTGGTCACGATTACGGTATCAATTCGTCACGTCTTTAAAAACCCTCCGGCGATTTGGGAATTAATCAAATTGCCAACATAACGGTAACATAAAATTAGTGATTTTCTTTTTAATTTTAATGGTTTTAGCCTCCAACTTTTGACAGCTACGTAAGATTATGTGAGTGTTTTATATTGAATGATAAAATATTATGTATCACCTTAATATTATGATTGTGATCATGATACTAACTTGATGTATCGTTGACCATGAAATCGTATGCTTGTATAGGTGGGCATGTATGTAACTGTGTAAGTACATAAGTGATATGCAAATCAAGCGGGATCGTACATTATTGATATTTTGTTTTCACTATTAACAATAGTGTCGAAATGATAGGCGTGTCATTTGTGCTATTTAATGTCTCTTCACTTGGGTCAAGGTAATTTGAACGTTTATGGTTAAATGATAATTTGATAGTTAAAAAAACATTGTAGTTACGCCTATTTATTAGTGAAAGGAAATTTGAATGAAACAAAATAAAAACCGTTGTGTCGTGACGTAGTAAATTAAATTCAAAATGACAGAGGTACTTTCGAAATATTTTTAATATAATTTTACGATTGCTAATCATTCGAGGTCAAGTGATAGATTTATAAAAGGTGCATTAAATTATTCCGATCAATCGAACAAAAATGATAAATTAAGATATGTCACGCGACTCTTAGAGATGTTGATAACATTCAATTTGTTAATGATTAATTGAAACATGGTCTACTACGCTTAACAGTTGTTGATATGTCGATATTATTGTGACAAATATTAACGATACAAGTAATTCTTAGTGTGGTTCAAGGCGAATTACTGAAAAGAATCAAACTGTTTCGGTAGACATACGAAGTGACAAAGCAACAACAATTGCTATTCAATAAAATTTTATAGTCCCATAAAAAATATTAAAATTTTACCTGTCACTTTTGTTCTCCCTACAATTAATTATAATGTCATGAACGTAATAACTCTTTTTACGACATTCTGTATCTATAAATTAACACCACATTGTTACAGCATTTTAAGTCGTATATTTCCATACGTATGTATAAATTTTAGCACCTTTGTTACCAGTTGATTATAACTTACATATCAGCTTATGATATCATTTTAAAACCATATTTATGACTCGATAATTATATGAAAAAAATGGTAAATTTTACAAAATCCTAATTTCAGTAACTCACTACCACATGTTAGATGAAAATCTATGTTTTACTGAAGTGACAGGACAATAATTATAGCTGTAATAATTATGCATAATAATTTAATAGTCATTTTTATGATATAATTGAAATTACATTGACACGAGGAAATGGAAAATATAATATTGCGGTTAGTTTGTTGCTAATGATTTATTGGCTGACGTCTAATGATGCGATTAGGTCCTAATGAATGATCTCTCTTGACTTCTAATGAAATCCAGTAAATCCATTTAATAGGTCTTAATTACGATTCGGGAATTCTGCAACTCTAAATCACCATATTACCATTCCATCCATTCCCATGTTCTATGAGCTTCCTGATGTCAATAAATAGTATTTGCCAAATACTTAATAAATATAAAAATGAAACCCGCTTACCGTTGTCACGACGTAACATGAAAACGGCTTGACCGATTTGGCTGAAAATTAGAGGGGAGGTAACTTACAACCAGGAGAAGGTTTTAGTTTTTGTCACCATCCGGCTACGGGACGCGGGTGAAACCGCGGGCGAAAGCTAGTACTTAATAAATTCATAGCCCGCACCAGTAAAGTTTTTTTTCAGACTTCTAAATGTCAAACGCTGATTGATCTTTATCTTCTTTTTTAATCAGCCTCCTTATCGCCCGTCTCTGAACTGCAAATGAGATTAATTTTTACCTACTGAAAGTGCATAAAACATTACGGTACTGCCTTAAAAAAGTAAAGGAACACCAGTCTTGCGTATTAAAGAGAAGCTTTTCCTTAAAGTGAAAGATTGCGTATTCACGAGGTAAAATAAGTTATTAACCTCTTTGAAAGCTTCGGAATTCCCAACAGAGGAGGAGAGAAAAGGCTAACGAACCCTTTATCTTTTGATATACCTAACCTATACTTTAATTAAGGTAGTGTTATTTTTGAGCGCTTGCAGTTAAATGTTTCAATTAAGGCGCTCGTACAGCCTTTAGTTTCAGTCTCGGTTTGGTAGCAATATCTAGCTCAAACTATAAGCATCCTTTATCTGGCAGATAGCATTAACTATCAACTGTTAATTTATCGGTAACAGGTGAAACTTTGCCTTAGTATCCCTAGACCTTAACCAAAGGGCTTTTGTAGGGTGTCCACATTTCACCAGTATTCTACGGACCGGCACTTATAATAAGCCCACTATGAACCGTTGACAAGTTCACACATGACCTTTGCAGACACAGCTAGGTGCGCAAACTGGTTCAATCCACGGCTAATGTTGCGCAACGCACGACTTGTCGTGACGTCATCTGTCAATCGCACGCATGGATTAACATGACAATGTAACAATGAGATCTATGTGTTGTCGCCATGACTGTAGTTAGTGTGGGATGGATCATTCAGTTTAATTATTTATTAATACTGTTATTATAAAAAAATACTTTGTCAGGCAAGATATCGAAAAAGTGTCTAAGAATGTTTTATCGTATTTTGAAAAGTCCGTATCGTAACCTACGCATTGTTATTCTTATTGTCATTTGCATAGGCGAAAGCATTAATACACAAAGCTTTACCTTTTTAAAAGACCTCATGTAATGTAAATAATTTATTTTTTATTAATTCAGCAAATATCATATGAAAAATATACTTACACAAATGATGGCCACCCCACAAATCCAATACCCGTCACGAGACGACATTGTCGCCCCAACAATGTCACTGACTGACGAGCTTTATTGTCAAGCATTGTATGGCAACACTCTTGATATACAAAAGCAATGATTAATTGGCAATACCGTTACACGCGAAGACCTCGGATAAATTACTGCCATTTAAATTTGGAAGCTTCAATGAAGATGTAGATCGCAATACTTATAATTTTAATTAATTTTATTATATCTTCTTGTCATCATCATCATCATCATCAGCCTATCGCAGTCCACTGCTGGACATAGGCCTCTCCAAGTGCACGCCACTGAGATCGATTTTCGGCTTCTCGCATCCAGCTCCTGCCAGCCGTCTTGCGCAAGTCATCACTCCACCGTGCCTGAGGACGTCCTACACTACGTTTACCGAGGCGTGGTCTCCACTCTAGAACTCGTTTACCCCAACGGTTATCGGTTCTTCGGCTAATATGGCCAGCCCACTGCCACTTTAGCTTGCTGATTCGGTGGGCTATGTCGATGACCTTGGTTCTCTGACGGATTACCTCATTTCTGATGCGATCCCTCAGAGAAATGCCGAGCATAGCCCTTTCCATAGCCCGCTGAGCGACTTTAAACTTGTGAACCAGCCGTACCGACAGTGTCCACGTTTCGGCTCCGTAAGTCATGACAGGTAGGACGCACTGATTGAAGACTTTTGTCTTTAGGCACTGTGGGATCGACGATGTTAGGACTCGACGTAGCTTCCCAAATGCAGCCCAACCCAACTGAATTCTCCTATTCACCTCGTCCTCAAAGTTGTTTCTACCTAACTGCAATGTCTGCCCGAGGTATACATATTTCCGAACAACTTCGAGAACGGCGCCGTGTATCGCAATCGGTTCCGGTAGAACATGTTCATTAAACATGACCTTGGTTTTGTCCAAGTTCATCCGTAGGCCGATGCGTAGAGAAGATTCAGCCAGGTCGTTCAGCATCTGTTGTAGGTCCTGCAGCGTTTCCGCCATGATGACGATATCGTCAGCAAATCGCAAGTGAGAGATGTGTTCGCCATTGATGTTGATGCCGCGTCCTTTCCAGTTCAGCGTCTTGAACATATCCTCCATTGCATTAGTGAATAGTTTCGGGGAAATAACATCCCCTTGTCTCACTCCTCGATGCAACGGTATGGGCCTTGTTTGCTGATTCTGTACTTGGACGGACATTGTAGCGGCTTCGTAGAGACATCTCATCACTTGGATGTATCGCCAATCTACTTGACAACGCTGCAGGGACTCCAGAACAGACCAGATTTCAACCGAGTCAAAGGCCTTCTCATAGTCCACAAATGCTAGACACAGGGGCTGATTATACTCTTCGGTCTTCTGTATAATCTGCCGCACTGTGTGGATGTGGTCTATGGTGCCGTATCCGCTCCGAAACCCAGCCTGCTCCGGTGGTTGGAATTCGTCGAGTCTTCGCGCAAGTCGGTTCGTGATCACTCTTGAGAACAGCTTATAGACGTGGCTTAGGAGGGAAATGGGTCGATAGTTCTTCAGCTGGGTTTTGTCTCCCTTTTTGAAGAACAGGACGACAACACTCCTACTCCACGCCTCTGGAGTTCTCCCTTCAAACAGGACGGCATTAAAAAGCTTCTGGAGCTCCCCCAGTAAGGGGTTTCCTCCTGCTTTTAATAGCTCTGTTGTAATGCCATCCTCGCCAGGGGCTTTTCCATTTTTGAGCTGTCTCAGAGCGATCTCGATTTCGCCACTGCTGACTTCTGGCAGGTCTTCGGTGAAATGGCGTGTTAATGTGGCTCTAGAATCCTCATTTCCGGGATCAGGTCGAGATGCATGCGATGCGTATAACCGGCCATAGAAATTTTCCACTTCCGAAAGGACTGCCGGCACCGAAGAAACGACTTCTCCACTTGTTGTGGTCAGCTTCGTCAAGTGGCTTCTTCCAAGAGATTGTACGAACACCTTTGACCCCCGATTCAGCTCAATTGCTCTTTCAATGGCAAGAGTATTGGAGCACCGGAGGTCGCGTCGTACGTGCTTGTTGATCTCTTGGTTTAGAGCCCGCTTAGCTGACGAAGTGACAGGCGGGTTTTCACGTCGTTTCTTCATAAGCCCTAATGTCTCTTCCGAAAGCTTTGATTTCTTGCCCTTACGCTGCATGTTACAGAATCTCGAACCTTCCTCCCTGAGGATCCGAACCACATATTCATGGTTCTGGTTAACGTCTGTTGTGGTTTCCACGGCGGCAAATCGGTTCTCCAGATTTGACTGGAACGTTTCAGATCCTGTCATGGTTCGGAGCAGTGTTGGTCGGAGCCTGGCCTTCATCAGACGGAAACGTTCGGCCTTGAAGTTGATATTCAGAGAGCCTCGGACAAGTCGGTGATCGCTCCCGGTATTAAACCTATTGATCACGGAGACGTCTCTGAATATGTGCTTCTTATTCGTCATGATGAAGTCAATCTCATTTTTAGTCATAGTGTCGGGGCTTTGCCACGTCCACTTCCTTTGGGGCTGCTTTTTGAAAAAGGAGTTCATCAAAAAGAGCCCCTCGCGTTCGAGGAAGTTGACGAGCATTTGCCCCCTATGATTCCTGCTTCCAAATCCATGGGATCCTACTGCCGATTCGCCGCAAATCTGTACTCCCACTTTAGCGTTAAAGTCCCCCATGACAACGGTGTAATGGGTCTTTGTAGTGAAGTGGAGGGCCCTTGATATATCATCAAACATATCCTCCACTTCATCGTCTGAATGTGTCGAGGTCGGTGCGTACACTTGCACTACCTTGAGGCTATACCTGTCGGTGAGCTTTATGATAAGGTACGCTACCCTGTTCGACACACTAGACACCTCCACAACGTTATCAGCTAGGGACTTATTAACCAGAAACCCAACGCCACCTTGGGATTGTTGGTCTCCCTCTCGGAAGTACATTAGGTGACCTGATTCGAGGGTTATGGTGTCCTCCCCCTCTCTTCGAACTTCACATAACCCTAATATGTGCCACCTAATCTTCCCAAGTTCCACCTCGAGTTGCGCCAGATGCGAGTCAAGCCGTAGCGTGCGGCCGTTGTACGTCGCAAGAGTCAGTTGTGTTTGGTGGCCTCCCGTAACCCGGAGATTCTTCGCACCCCCTGGCCCGCCGTAACCACGGTCGCCACCGTGACCGGGAATAGCGGGACTGCCGGGAACTAGGGGCCGTGGCTTTTTTGTGCTGCTCATAGAGGTATTTAGCCTACTGCTATCACGCTGGCCAGACGGGTTGATAGAGGGTTTTTTTCGAGTTTTCCTTCTCTCGCACTGGTGTTCGGTGCATTTTTGACTCCATTAGTCGACTTCTACGACACCCACTGGAAGAAGGGGTAGCGACATATGTATTCTTAAGCCGTCGCTACACGGCGAGGCTATCTTCTTGTAATATTGCAAAAGATTATTTTTTATAGGTCTGCATAGTTTAATATCAGATAGGTACTTATTTGCAGGTACAATTTAAAATATAGTCTGCCAATTTGTTGCAAAGAGTCTGGCAGATTTCTCGACTTCGGTAGATGCGAAATCTCTGCGTAATTAAATAATAATATGGCTTATTTTTTTATTTTTTTTTAATAAGGTCCTACTTAGTTAAACATCTTAGTAATAACACCAGCTTAACTTCAGTTAAACGTCAAACAACCAACGTGGGTTTATTTTAACAAGATTGCGCAGGAGCATCGGCACCTAAACAAAACTGTATTTAACCGAACCCATAACTATAAACCCTTTAACAACTTCAATTATTTGTCAAACATCCTCAAAACTTGCATAATGCGATTCTCTGTAACTTTGACATTTATTAGAATAACACCATCCTGTATCATAGCCAGACGTAATTTTAACCTTGAGTATAAGGAGATAAGATGCATTTTCGTTTGTTTGGTGTCTATTGACTCCTTGATGTCTGCATATTTGACACTTACATTGTTTATGGTAGACTAAAGAGGTTCAGTTTTATGAGGTTGTCTTAGCAATTAAGGGCTCTGTTAATCGGCAAGCTTGTATGTTACTTATTTGGGATATATCTACATTGCTAAAGCTATTAACAGCACGTCAAATTTACGTACACGTAAACTGTGTTTCGTTTGCTAAAAATACTAGGTATTTTTGTAATAAGCTGGGCTGGTAAATAGGCAAACAAAATTAAGTTCCAACATTTATGATCAAGGCATTTCGGAGTTTGAACATTTGAACAAAGCCCACACAGCTTAACACTTCAAGTTAATTGAAATTTGTTTGACATTTACTGTCAATTAACGCCTCTTCCAATTACAATTGTTATTAGTTGACATTTTGTGGACGTGATACTTTAGGCCCGGCTGTCATTGAACATCCTTGGCAGTTGTTATGGGTATTCAGAAGCCAGTAAGTCTGACACCAGTCTAACCACCCCTTGGTTAGACTGGTGTCAGACTTACTGGCTTCTAACACCAGTCTAACCAAGGGGTGGTTAGACTGGTGTCATATGTTATAAGATTGCCCGGGTAACCGGATTGAGGAGATCTCTCTCTCAGATAGACAGTCGCTCCTTGTAAAACACTGGTACACAGCTGCATCCAGTTAGTGAAGATGATGCTTAGTTGACATTTTGATAGAATAACAATAGGATTTTGTTTACATTGTCGATAGGTTGCAGAGTTGACGGACGCGATTTTTTTTTTAAAGAAAGAAAAAATAAAAAATATTTAAGTATTGACACAAGCCATAGGTAGATACATACACATAGAAATAAAATATAAAAAAAGTAACAAAAGGTTGCGCCAAATAGGTCCAGTTCAGCATTATGCCAGACAGCTAGTGTCTGACGCTGGTTTTCAACAATGGTTTTCAACAAAAATTTACAATGTTCGTCGAATCGAGATATGTTTACTAACAAACTTTGTATCGATTTGTTTATTTACTATATTGTAAGAGACAATACACTAACAATCGAATAGAGATGCTATTGATGATCGAGTTTGTAAACTTCCTTTGTTGTTATAACTATAGTTGTTGTTATTTTGATTTGGTAATAACAATGACCTTTATTGATGTTGATGTCTAGAAATAAACGAGTCAATAATCTGAGAAATTGACATGAGCCATTAAAACACAATTAAGTTCTAATATTTGTCCATTATCGCAAAATGAAACGGTACCTACTTACTTATCAAATTCAACTTTTCAATTGTACTAAAATTAGGTACCTGTTCTAAGTTCAAGTGAGTTTTTATTTACTTTATCAAAGCTTCATGAAAATATTATATTTACCAACTTACGAGTACGTACAAGGAAAAATTATTTACAAATCTAAGTCTTATTCTCAACTTTAATTTTTCAATTGCTAACGGTACTCTCAAAATATCTTTCCAAGTATGGACACGACAAAAAAAGTTTCAAACTCAGGTTCTTATAAGATTAAACATCCACAGCCGGGGGGTTATTTGTAGATCGAACAAATAACGGTACACTTGATACCTCTGTATGTGTTGCAATTATTTTTTACAACACCTCTTACTTATCAACCTATTTATAGAACATTAGCGGGCAATGATCTGGCTACAGAGTACAAGTTTTATAATAGTAAGTAGATCGGTGTACAGGATGTAATAGTTAACTGGATAAAATAGTGAATAGTGAGATATACTAGAGGTAATTATTAGAAACATAGTAGTTAGGAAAATAATCGGTGAAATGTGAAACAAATAATCGCGTTTGAACAAGCACAGATACAAATCATTGCTTCGGCCCCACGTTCACCAAATAAACCATGTTAGTTTTTACAACAATAACGGAATCAACTTTTCGCGTGACCTTTGACCAGAATGACTAAAAAAAAAAGTGTGCCGCTCCACAGTTTTTGTTCAGTTTCAAAACAAAAAGTCATATAGAGACATCATTACAATTGAATTAATGAACTGACCAATTTTTGGTATGTAGTTTTTCCTCTTTTTTTGTTAAATCAGTACTTTAATAGAGGGATTCCCTGAGATAAATCGAGCAGTCTTAAAATAATATATAGTTAAACATTTTTAATGGGCATAATTTGGAATATTCCGAATGATACAGAGCTGAGATTATGTTACATTTTATCATGATTGATGGGATCTTGTAGATCACGAAATAACCCGTAATAGGTGCTTTGAACAAACTTATCTGCGTAGTAATGATCACTTCCTGAAAAAAACCTAAGTATAGGCTTAATATTTTTCGTAGACATCTGCGGGGAGGCCTATCCATACTATAAGTAGGTTATAGTATGCTCAAGTATGTAATGACTATAGTAAAGCCCAGTACCTAATTCCAATTTATTGAAACCACTTATTTACTCCGACAATTTGAAGAAAAGCTCACATTTCGTTATTTTATACTTTTTTTTATTTTTTTTTTTATTTATTACCATTAAAATATACAACAAAAACATTAATATACATAGCATTTATAAACTACAAAAGTTTGTAATTAATGCTACAGTTATTGGTTTATAAATAAAAGTAACTTGAACAAATTCGTGCGTAACCCATTATAAGCACCACAAATTACATTAAATCTTAAACATAAAATTACACCATAGACTTTTACACGCATAAAATTAAAAGATATGCAATAAATTAATGTTAAAATTATATATTATACCTTTTCAATGTCAGATAACGTACTTGTATGCATCTCATTGCACAACTAAATGAAAAGGCAGGTTTAAACTGACAAGATACTTGTGTATGTCAATAAATTAATTTTAAAAGTCCACGAAAAATGCATTATGAGTAACTGACCTAGTGATTAACGTTCACTTTTGCCATATATTAGTCAGTATTACCATAGAAGTTTAGCGGTGTACTATGACAGTTATATACCTTCGATTTGATTACAAAATATCCGGCTGCATACAAATTAAAAGGAGAGTTCAATGGTTATAGTACGCTCGATAAAATGAGGTTCGACTCAATATAAAGGTTTTTAAACTTTCGCGATTTGTATGAATTTATTATTATCTATAATATTTGCGACTAGCCGTTTTCCCGCGGTTTCACCCGCGTCCCGTGGGAGCTACTGCCCGCACCTGGATAAAAATATATAGCCTATGTTACTCGCAGATAATAGCAATAGCTTTCTAATGGTGAAAGAATATTTAAAATCGGTCCAGTCGTTTTTGAGTTTATCATTACAACCAAACAAACAAACAAACAAAGTTTTCCTCTTTATAATATTAGTATATATTAATATTAAAATCGGGAAAATAAGAAGGTACCTAATACTTTTATATAGGTACAGTAGGTATCGCTTTAAGTCCCGATTTATTTATAAATATGAGGTGCGACGCGCCATAAAATGGTTGCGTCTGTTTATTGTTTAAAACAAATGTATAAACGTAAAATAAATAAACAATAATGATGCGTAGTTGATGTTAATTTTCATTGTGTGCCAACTTATTTTATTTTTATTTATTGTGATAGCTCAAGAATGAATACGCAATTCAATACTTACAAATATTATAAATGGAAAAGTAATTCTGTAGGTATGTCTGTCGCAGTTTCACGCCATAACTTATGAACTAAATTTAAATAATTGATATTTAGTAGGTACACAAAAAGCCAAAAGCTTTGAAAAGGACGTCGGCTACTTTTTATTAGTTTCCTCGGGACTAGTTTAATACCTAGCAAAAAATATTTCAAAGAACAACTTTCGCATTTAAAATATTAAATATTAAATTTTCTTGTGAACTTATTTTTGGATACTTACCATGGAACACTTCAAAGTAAATATAAGCTATTTACATGTAAGTAGGTACAAAGCTTGCATCTGAACACTTATTTGTTGCCTAATTTACGTGAAACATGGTCAGTTGTGACTTCGCAATCATGGAAGCTCACTGCTATTGTTTCGACATTTGAAAGTGCATTTTGCAAGATACTCGTATTTCCATAACCTACCCATAAAACTACATGCATTATGTTACACCGCTGTACCTATATTCCATACTTTCGTTTTTCGCTTACGATTTGAGGATAATGCAACTGTTCCGTACCGGGATAAAACATAGCCTATGTTACTTAGGAAGAGTGTAGCTTTCCAACAGTGCAAATTTTTTTTTAATCGGTTCAGCAGTTTCAAAGTACCCTAAAGGAACAAACAAAAGAAGTAATTCTCTTAAAGATATTAGAATACATTATATAACAGTGTTGTTAGCTTTTTGAAAAAAAGGTGGTAATTTTGTACACATTTCTCGTCGCACTTTAATCGAGTGTACGATTGTCATAGATCATTGATCGATACGCACCCGTAGATCACGGCGACCTTGACTCTGATTGGCGTTAACCTGTTCGGAGGCGATCGGAACACTTCGTGACTGTTCGTAGGTCAGGAGACTCGCCGGTCATAATATTACGACAAAAAATATATTCGTTGAATAAATTAATAGTTCTTAACGGTAATTAATTGTTTAGTTTTAATTTTATATAATCAATTTATTTGTTAAAAAAAACATACAATGTTGCCATTATTTCTGGTAGTATCTCTTTCCTTATTTAATTTACGTCAAAAATATTTACAATGTACAGTCACCTTCAAAATTTCTAGAATATTTATTTCGTTGACACTTGTTCATACAGTTTACGGTGTCTGTGCAAATTAATATAAAAATGAGTAAAATATACCGAATAATATTAATGAAAGAAATAAAATTCTCCTTATAAAGTCTTGTGTCAGACTGCTTGGAGCCATTTCTCGGCGGTTGGGTAACCACTGGTCTGCCCTACGCCCATATAGAATTACATTACGTTTTAATTAAACATACTTATCATTGGACTTTTTAATTTGCATTCTGTTCATACATATATTTTAACCCGTCTATCAATCATGTGTATTGTCAATAAATACCTATATTTAACTTTTATTAAGACCAAATTAACCGGCTCATTATTATTGTTAATGCATTCTATAGACGTCATTTTACAATGAAATGAACAGGTCTTTGGAAACAAAATTAAAAATGGCCGACTTTTATCAAAACAAATAAATAATACTTAATTAAACAGATTGGCAAAATAATAAAACTCTATCATCTAGGCTCGGCTCGTAACATATAAAAAATATGTTTATTTGCTAAGACATCCTGCAGTGAAAACACCCCTTACACGTCGAATCACTGATAGTCGACCGTGACATTTTCCTTAAAAATTACACAAGGCTCACTCGAAAACTTGTAAATATCAAAAACGCTTATTATTATTATTTGGCGCTCCGATTTCGTCACTTTTCTTAATGATTATACCTTTATTCGTTGCTCCGCGTGCCCTAAATCAAGTCGACTGGTCCTGATTATAATTTATATACTTTTCTTGTTCATTCATATTGAATGTTGATTTCATTCATTGAGCCTACAGTAGAGTGTAAATCAGTTTCATGTTTATCGACTGTACTTGTACCTGCCTGATCAAGAAACTGATTACTTATTTTTATAGCACTGTAATTTTTATCACATACTTAGGTACTACATAAAGAAAACCTAATTGTATTCGTAACCAAAACAAATAGTTTTTTGTATAAAGGAACTGGCCATTATAAGAATTATATTTATTACCACTTTATTTTGTAGACCCAAATCAGATCTTCATGCAAATAAATCCGAGGAAAAAAGACGATTAAAAGAAAAGGTGGCCCAATATTTGGAACATTTGTGTTGCTTGTGTAACATACATGTTTGTTTACTAACATAAGCAGGCGAAGTTACGTGGTTCATAATAACTTATTTCAAGATGGCTTCCGCAGTGGCCAGGTGACCGAGATCTAGCGAGCATTTTGTATTGCCGCTAGTGGATCGTTTGTGATGCTAGTTATTGTACATTTCCGTGATAACACAGTTTTATATGCTTATTGAAATATGCTAGAGTTTGAGTAAGCGGCAAGAAGACAATGTGCATATTTGAAAAAAGTTTGTAACAATAGGCAATATAGTAAAATTAACAAGTTTTACACATTTATTTCGCCGTCACACGATCGAAACATTCATATTGAATTGAATATTGACTTTTCTAATACCAATACATCATACTGGCACGCTACAATAAAAACTAAAACCAAGTCCTTCTCCTGTCACACATGACATTAAAGATGCATCACAGAAACAAGTAAAAGTACCTTCTAAGAATAGACGAACATTGAACTCCAACCTCCGTGAGACTGACCCGGACTAAGCTATCAATCAACTTATTTCACGCCTCATTTCGGCTCTATAGCAAATTGTGCCTGTTCATCATTTTATGTCAGTTTACACGTCAACCCTGACTTTCGACTAGATTATATTAGCTGTACTAAAATGCCATTTTACAGCCTTTTGTACAATATAAAGGATTATTAACGATGTTTGGCAAAACACAATTGATAAGTGTTGACTTTGAAAACTTAATTAGTTGCAAAGGATTTTGACCGCGATTGTACACAGTTGAATGGTCAATAGTAAACAAGATTGCAATTATGTTTAGAAAGATGTTATTTTTAAAGCTTCTTCTGTATAACAAAAAAATGATTTGGTTTGTTATTTTAATATTAATATTAATCATGTTTACAGTGAAGTAGTCTGAATGAATAGCGAAATCTCACGGCCTTATTTTTTCATAAGTCGAGCTGTTCCAATACTCCAAGACATAATAAAATATTATTAAAGATCGACTTTAGTTATAGAAATGCCAGAATCTGATGAGCAATGTGGCATTGGCATATAAAAAAATACATAATCAACTGAAATTGAAACCGATCCATCATAGGTTTATATAAAACAGTTGAAGGTGAATGCACTTTCATCAAAAAGTCTATACCTAACTAATTTTCAATAACGCATGCAATCAGAACTTATGAACTATGAATTATAACTGGCAATGATTACAGTATAAAAAAAATATACCAAAGATTAAGAGATCGGTTGCAGGCTCACTGCAGACTAAACAATCGCCCGACAGTTTTTTTTTATAAGAAAGTCGTGGATTCAATCAAAGATTTTAATCGATCAGGGGCCCGATTCTCCTAAGTTAATAATGTCAAAATCGAATAGAAATTGAATCGCAATATGATCGCAATAGCAATTTTAACCATATCGGGCATTCTGCTACTAATATAAGACCAATCGTATCCCAACGACATTCGATTGGTTTGCGATTGGTCTGCTATTTTGGTGATTTTGGTCTATACGGTAGTTTGCTCTACAATCATAATATTGCAATCGTAAATCATTTGCAGACAAAATGATTCATTATTGAATGACAGAAAAGGATAAAAAGGTTTATTTCAACATACGCTTCGATCGTAATCGAGTCGTGATTGGATCGCAGTCGAATGTGAATCGTATGTCGCTTAAGTAAAATTAGGAGAATCGGGCCCCTGATCGTCGATGTGCTTAAAAGAATTCTGATTTATGAGCCCGAACAAACTTTTGACCGACTAAAAGTTGGCGGTGTGCTCTTATATTTGGAAATTAATTTGGGTTTAAACCGCTGCGGGGTACTTTAGAGGTATAGGCTAGAGTGCAATATGTGTGATTAAATATGGTAATTTGTTGATATTGAAAGAGATGAATGGGCTGTGGGCAGATTGATTCAGTTTATGCAGGACAAAAGTAACACGTGCAGAACTGGCTTGGTTCATATGTAGCCTTCATACGTAAAAGTTTGTCAGTTCAACTGTATTGGAACTTGATTATTTTCAAGCTTATAATCGAACATTGTAGTTGGTATAAGGTTGATAACACACTTATATGCAAGCATAGTAATGTATTTGGTTTTTGGGTATAGATTTGGTACCATTTTACTGGTTAATGGAAATAATAGGTATGTGTAGATTCTAAATATTTAACTATCTATGAACTTAGATAAAAAATAACTCTATTTAAATTCTGGCTTCTGGCCCTGGCTGTAGGTTGTAGTCGCGTCCGCGAGGGAAGTTAAAAGAAATTGATCTTCTGATATGTTTATAGGTATAAGCTATCCCTATTATTGCCATGTTTCATTAAAATCCATTCAGTAGTTCATGCGTGAGGAACAAACATCCATACAAACTTTCGTGTGTAAAATATTAGAAGGATAGGATAAGTTTACCTACCATTACTTTATTTGTACCTACTACTCATGGTACCTATTGCAAAAAGTATTTCTACATGATTATGTAGTATGTAGATAATAATCGTTTTGTGCACAGTGATCATTATAGATTTTTAAATCGTTTTTTTTATTAATGATCAGTATAATCATGTTTTGATGAAGCGGAAGTAAGTATCTCATACTTAACATAACATCATTATTGTACAAATAAACCATTAAAGTATTTTAATGACTGTTTTGTCAAATTGACAATGGATTTGCCATTTTTTTATACCCCATCATTATAAAAACTAATAAAAGTGTGACTTTGTAATACCTATCGCGGAAAATATAATTCAGCTGAGGGCTGAAACTAACAATGTTATATAGGAATGATAGTAAATAAATTAGAACTTTAAATCATCAATTTTCCCCAGTTGTCACTCGCTGCGAATATCTCTATCGTCAAATTATGAACAGTTTACCTATATAAGTTCTTGCCCTTCAGTTGTTTTTGCATCTATCTTCACAACCTATCACTACTGAATATTATAAGATAATGGAAAACTCTAGGTCGTCACATCTCAACATAACAATAAAATAATAAGCCTGTATTTATAGTTTACAACAACACTAAGTCACTAATACTACCAAGTACTTAATATAATAACCAATAGGTGCATTATGATACACTTAACCTATAAATAGTCACATTGATGCGAAATACATTTCTATGAATAAATTAAGCTATTTATACGCGAGCTCAGTAAGAGCGGTTGACGTAAGAGTGAACAAGGCACAAACAAGTAAGTTTACACTTGACATACTTAAGTACTAGTCGCAGACGGACGGAACTCTTCCTACATTCACTCGCCGGGTGTGAATCCGGCTTTATTTGGAGGGGTCATTTTGTAGGACAAATGGGGCGGTAAATAAACCTATCGAATCAGTCAATGTGGTAGCTCTATTATACATCAGTCTTTGGAAGGTTTTATCTATACTAATATTATAAAGAGGAAAACATTGTTTGTTTGTTTGGTTGTAATGGATAAACTCGAAAACTTCTGGACCGATTTTAAATATTCTTTCACCATTAGAAAGCTTTATTATCTGCAAGTAACATAGGCTATATTTTATTCCGGTACGGTCAGTAGCTCCGACGGGACGCGGATGAAACCGCGGGAAAACGGCTAGTAAGTCATATAAAGGTTTTATAGTTATATGAACAGCTTAAAGTATCTATAAATAAGGAAATAATAAAATTGATTTAAACTTGTGAAACGTATGCAAGACCTAAAACGCAGTAAAAGTGAAATAGGTTAAAAAAGCAAAGTTCGAGACAGTCAGTCTATGCTACTTTTACAACACCATGTAATGAGTAAATTAAAAGGCGTCTACAGCGTTAACACAAGAAATACCGAACCATCAATCTTGCGTACACTCGACAAAAAGTGTATATCAAAGTAACAGTAGATATAGGAAGATACACCCGCCAACATCCGACTTTCACAGTCCAGGCCCGTCAATGGGCGTTGAGGCGGCTGATGTGAGTGTAATTACTATCGGCCAGTACTGGAGGAAAGTTACTCGACTGTCTATTAAACACACTTATTTTGAACACAGAGAAAGTAGCATTTAGTAAGTGCGACACTTTCTCCCTTTATAAAATGTAATCGATCAATTTTGCGAATTGTTTGCTTTTTGGTTTTATTCGATTCATCGAATTGGTTATTGAGTGGTGATAGTTATTTTCAAATCTATTCAAGTTAGCAGGAGGTTTCGTTTGTTTGGCTTCTTTTTGTCCTAGAAACTCAACTGGTCCATTATCAAAAGATTCTTTCTTAATTCGTAAACGAAAGTTTTAAAGGTTCTACTGAAACTTAAAGCACTCGATAGAAACCTATACAAATATAGAGCAATTTTCGTAACCACAAAGTAGTTACAATTTAAATACGTTTAATAATACAACCGATTAAATAAAATTCAATTATAGTTAACACATCCAAATAGCCCGTGATGATAGACTTTACAAACCATATGCAACAAGTTTTGTATCGAGTCACGAAGCCATCTTATCTCGCATCAGATTAAATCTGCAGTCCAAACGAATTAAATTTCTTAATCGACTAAAAATTAATAACACGATCCTTAATCGCCTAGTTAAAGTATCGAGTCAGTGTCAGTGAAGTCACGACTGCTTTATCCCATGATATGTTTGTCCTGACGTGTGTATGTGAATCGATACAATCGATCATTAATCGACTATCATTCGAGATGGATTGTTTATTGACAAACGGCTGGGGAATATACAATTGTATCTGTAGCTTCGTAGACTCGTCACAGTGATGTAGAACTTTATGCATTTGTTTTAAGGTTGAATATTCTTTGCATGATATAAACGCGTTACATATAGGCATCGTAGAGGTGGCCTCAGCGATCTAAGAGGATCGATTAACATGTAAATTAATATTTATCGATTGTATTGTTTTAGGCGTTGGTATGTATTGTTTTTTTCACAATGACCGATGCAGATCATCAATTTCTATTTGGTGTCCATTTATTTCGCTTTATATGTGAAGGTCGTTTTAATAAAAAGGTCATTAATGTAGGTTGGTATCCCCATTACCTATGTAAGAATTTTTGAAAGTCTAAGTCTGGCTGGTTTATGGTCTTCAAGCAAATCTCAGACAGTCAGCATCACCAACTTTTTAGATCTTTAAATAAAAAGGTATCGTACCTTTATAATACCTATACCAACTAAGTATCGCCATTAAGTCCCGATTTTTTAAGTGGCATGGAAGGTCTAGTAACACATACTTAAGATATATGGTAGATTACATAAGACAAAAAGTGATTTATTAAGATTGAATCTCAAACTAAAACTAATATAAGACCGGAAACATCTCGCTCTAAAACATTCAACGAGGATACGTAAATCAAGTTTATTTAAATTTTATTAATAACGTAAGCCCTTTAATATATTCCAACACGAGTCTTCCGATCATAAATACGTTATTAATAATCTTATTAATCTTTATGTATTAATTTAACATTAATTTTGCATAATTCATTTAATTTTGACGTCAATAAGTTAATTAACGATTTTCACTAATTCAATTTGCGAAATTATTATATTATTGAACTTTTGTGAAGAAGATGATCGATGTATTTTCTAACTGTTACTGTTACTGTTGTTACTGTTACCAACAGCTTTTTTTTTCGTCCCACTGCAGGGCACAGGCCTCCTCTCACACACATTTTCTAACTAGTTAGAAATATTAATAAGCCAAACTTTTTTATATAAAATCTAAATTAGAAACAAAATTATGACGTTCAAAATATGTAAATATTATGTAGGTATGTAATACGTCTGCTGCATTGTTTATTAACGGTCTTCAAAAGTATTTAACAAACATCATAGTTCTTCAGGCACAAAGTTCCAAATATAATTCTAAGAACCGTTAAATAATTAACGATATACCAAGTATTAATTAGCCATATATTAGAATCGATCGTGTAGCCTATAAAGTACATGTTTACACCTAAAATATAAGCTTGCATTTTACATAAATCTCAGCGCAAAATATATTCAATCGCGAATGAAAACATGACATTGAATGAATGTTGAATGAACGTAAGATCACGACTCGTTCTTACGTAAGTGAACCTTCTTATTAAATGTAGAATTTTTAATTATTTATTAAATGCGCATTTTATGAATGAGTATTTATGTAATGTGGGGTTTGTTCTAATTGCTTATATGTAGTGCAAGATGAGGAAAAGTTTTATTGATGTAACTTCTTATGAAAATTAATTAGATAAGTATGTGCCTTTTGGACAAACACGTTTACGTAAATAAATATTTTCTCATTATATAAAGTAAAAAGTAAATAGTGTCACACCTACAATGCTTACTTATAATCTTAGCATCAACAAGAAATAAGTATGAAATAAGTTACATATACACCGTGACTTTTTAGTCGTCTTACAACGGCAGCCTACTTAATGTATCCAATGACTAGTAAACGTTCATATACCTATATAAAAAAAATATTTATGAGATTTGAATAATTTAAAAATAAAAATTAATTCATTATTATGATGCATGACGTAGATTATAAGAACACCCTGTTGGGAGCGCTGCCCGAATCTTGTATCAATGGAGCGCGGCGCGTTGGGAAAGTACCTACTTTCTACCGTTTGATACGTAAACGTTTTGTTTTCAGTATTTTTCTTTGCACCTATTATCTTAATAAAGTAAGGCTATAAAATTAATAATCGTGTCTAGTGGTATTTTATGTCGGATAGATTGAGTGGACCACCTTTGTAAGACGACTAAAAAGTCACGGAGTATAACAAACCAGCTTCTGCTCGCGGCGTCGCCCGCGTGTTGTGTTGATAAAAAGTAGTACATATATATGTTAATCCAGGGTATCACCTATCTACAAACCAAATTTCAACCAAATCGGTCTAGCGGTTTTTGCGTGAAAGAATAACAAACATGCATCCATACATTCTCACAAACTTTCACATTTATGAGTAAGGAAGTAGGATTACATAGCTCTGTAAAAGATATTTCGAAACACGATTTTCAATTATTTCCATAGAAAAATACCACAGATCAAAAAATAAACAGAATTTCCTACAAGTTACCCATAGGATACAAGAAAGTCAACACAAAACAATAGTACATGATACTGAATACTATGATCACATAAAAACAATTACCACAACACGTGAACTTTCCCTCACAACCACATGTAATTATCTAGCTAATGAAAAAGAGAAATTTTCTCTCTCAGTAAAGAACTTTTCTCTTCAGTCGTAAAACTGTTTCCTGGTAACAGTATTACTGTGACCCTTTTACTAATTAAACTGTCATTAAGATGTGATCTGTTGTGACCTTAGCAGCTGGTTAGAGTAGCTATGTGAAACTTGCTATGAATGAAATGTGTGAGTTTATACAAATGGATGCATAATAAGAAAAAAAAATCAGAAATACATAAACTAAGTAGTATAATTTTGAAAAAGGGGCAATTTGATATTCTGATCCTTTTATGTATAAAAGAAAACAAAGTTATACGTATTTTTAACACGCTTATATTAGCTTCACTTGTAGCTATGTATGTAAGAAAATCTACTTCCCGGTCTTCGATTACGATGAAATTTTACATATGCCTTGAGTTCTGATGACAATACATGACTAGCGTGTTTTTTAGTTTTTTAAATTATTATTTTTTACTAGCTTCCGCCCGCGGTTTCACCCGCGTCCCGAGATGACTGTTTCCCGTAGTCAGATGGTGACAAAAAAACTCTTATGTCCTTCTCCTGGCTCTAAACTACCTCCCTGCCAATTTTCAGCTAAATCGGTTCAGCCGTTCTTGAGTTATAAGTGGAGTAACTAACACGACTTTCTTTTATATAATAAGATAATAAAGCCGGGCATCTAGGTAGATCGACCTTACCATTCTTATGCAATTGAGAAGTGCCTCAAAGTGGTCACATGCCTACGTATGTGTGCAAGTCACAACTACATAGGTACCTACATAATAAATTGTCAACTAAATGAACCAGGAAAATGCAGAAAGGAAAATATTCTCACGATACTTTCCCAGGTTGTTGTTATACTAAACAATATGGAAACCTACAGTAAATTATAACAAACTTGTATAGTACATAAGTACAGTCTTAGAAATGAGACAATCTGTGTGAACTTAGAAGTTTATTAAATATCTGGAATGGAATAATCAAACTCATCGTCAACGTATTACGAGTAACTCAAAAAAAAAAAAAAAAAACTTCTCAAACTATATCTACGTACATTGCAACAGTATCTAAGGCCCATAGCACTACATTGGGTAATCCTGCAATTTTCTAAAAATACATTTAAAAGTTTCCTATTTTCATTAAAAAAATATAGGTATTTTAAATAAACGTAAAAACAGTCACATCTTTGTCCAACCTTAGTTTTACGTAAGATAAGGAACTAACACAGAATAGTATCCAGAAAGGTTTCCATGGTTACCTAACACCGTTAGGCTGGGCATCGAATATTAAGCACTAAGTATGTGAACAGTAAGTTCATGTGAACTAGTTCATATAAGTGCTTTGTATGTATGCTATGTACTTGATAGTTTATATGTAAACTGCACATTCAGTTGTGTGCTTATGCCTACTGGGTCCGCTTGAATTTCTCAATGTAAATCGAGCTTAATTTCTAGTTAAACCAGGCTTTATTGATAAGAGATATCGTTTTTGTGGACGTCATCTCTATACCATATTATGTAATTATGATTTAAAAAAAATTCTTTGGTTATATCTAATAATGTAGAAGTTTCCTACCCGGATAAAATATAGCCTATGTTACTTGGAAATAGTCCAGATTCCCATCAGTAAAATAATTTTTCAAATCTGTTCAGTACGTATCGGATAAGGTTCGTTTGCGTATAATCCGATACATGAACATGAAAATAAATCGCAATTTTCTGATCACTTGTACCACACGCCGAAAGCTCGCGCGACTTAATTCCGCTAATTTATCGGCGCCAGCCGTGCGTGCGCGCACTCTTATTGCGAACTGTTACAAACGACGTCCACGCACTGACAGATTTATTTGTGGCCAGTACTGTTACTTTAAAAACATATATAAAACATAGTATGTACAGGTAAACAGTTAAATTTTTTCGTATAAGATTAGTAAATTATTCAATAATTTTAAATTTTATTTTAGTCGTAATAAGCTTAGATACACACATTATTAATGACTTCTAATTTCTTAAGAGACGTCCACAAGTTATTACTCAAAATAATTAGCATTTCAAACACCATTTTTAATATTACCTTCGACACATCAAACTGTTACGTCAACGATTAAAATTAATTGTTTCTGAACTGTATGCAAATAGAAACAGCGTAAATAATTATTGGCGAGTCGTTCCGTTCTACGCCATAGTTATAATGAACCGGCGACAAGCAGGCTAGGAATTCTGCGCTTAATTAGTTGCGCGATGCCAAGTAATCTACCTCTACCTACAATGCATTGTGCGAATGGTTATAGAGACGAAAAGAAATTGATATGATTAAAATTACGAGTTCTTTCTTTCACTGTTTTTGTCATTTTTGAAAAGATTAATAAAAAATCTTACAAATTAATGGTTTTCCAATAAAATCGAATTGACCAAGAATATAGCCGTTAAGTGATGAATATTCATGTAATGCATTTAAGAAAATGAAGAAAATAAACAAATGAAAGACGAACGCAGCAATCACCGTCCCACAGCCTGTATTCTTCAATTGCATAATCGAGAGTTCCTTAAACCCGAGAATTACGAGAAAAACTTGTATCACAACTCGAGATCACATACACGGAATGTATTAATAGGCTTACTCGATACTTTTATATGCTCACATCTAATTTACATTCGTTAGTTGTAAATATAGGAAGGAATGCTGGGACGCAGTGACACGGGAGAAAAGCATTATCATAACGGAGTGAAGTCGTAAAATTACATATAAATGACTGTTACGCAACGTCATTAAAATATGTATTCAGATAGGAAGGTTTTATATTAAGAGCTTCCAATTAAACGTAGATAGTGAAAAGATTTTAATGCGGGATAGAAATAGACACGATACGAGACTTGAATATCAATACGTGCGGTTAATGGCGTACGTTGCACCGCAAAGGCAGAAATAGAAAAATATTACGCGATAGCAACATGAGCAATAATGATAAATTTAAATGTAAATATAACTGCGAAAGGAACAAGATAAAATTGCAGTCTAAATCATAATCAGCAGTGGAATTATTTTAGTACAGCCACCGTCATTATACTTGGAATTGTAAAATAGGGCAGAAATAACGTTCGCGGCAATCATCATGCCCTTACACGTAGTCTCACGGCGAACAAATTGGAGCGCCCATTACCGCTGTCAGCTGTAACTGAGCTGACCTATAGGTACGATGCCTAGGTACCTAGGTAACTAGGTACCTAGGTACCTAGGTACCTAGTTACCTACGTACCTAGGTACCTAGGTACGTAGGTACGTAGGACAGCTATCCATCAAGCCCGCTTTAGGACTGGACGCGGTCATAATTCAAGGTATCCGAGTATAAATTTTCATTATGCATGCCCAAGAAGATGTATGCGCTACGGGAAAATCTATGTCTTTATGAGAACAGATTGGATCGTTGATCAACTTGATTTATGGCCGCGAACTGTTTACATAGTAATTTTGAACAGTAAAGTGTGTTAGTTTATTTATTTTTGGGGATTTTGTTTGTATCTTTGCATTGTAAGTAAAGCTTTGGACATTGGTATGCGTTTAGCAATAAAACTGTATACTTACCGCTACAAAAACCATAGTACCCTAAAGTATAAACCGCAGAAGTGAACCTTTATTATGATATAGGTTTATAATAAGAATATAAGTAGACACTCTACCTAAAATATCATCTGGTGTTGGCAGGAAGTCCGAAGTCTAGATAAAAAACATTATTGTGTTACATATCACTATTAACTAATATTAAACAATGAGTCTGCAAATGCAAGATACTGTATATCGTTGGTTATTTTGAAACAGTTTCGACCATACACCGTCTGCTACTACTTACTAACATTTGCAAACATATCTCTAGACAGGTAGACAAACAATCAAATATTAGTTCTCGTATCGATGCGAAGCCTCATTTAACGTTTACAGTTAAACAAATAAGAGGTTACAATAACGGTTTAACATTCCTTATCATCTGGGTCGTAATGCAAGTCGCGAATGCATTATATTTTTAAAAGAAGTCGAAAGATATCGGTGGATTTCTTGGTGACTTTTAAACTGTTTCCCACGGTTTGTAGGTAAAAGCTCTCGACATGCATTGGTATTTTACTTCGATTTAGATTCTAGAATTTTGTTTTAGATAATTGCAGAATAGGACGTGGCTTGACTGCAAAGCTTAGAGAGAGGTTTGATGGATTCACAAAAATCCATGTTGCTGGGAAGTTTGTTATGCCACTTCTTCCTGGCGTACACATATAGAAAGTGGTGAAGCATGGTGTTTTGGGGCTATGTATTAATTATGGGGGAATATTAATTTGAACATCTAAAATTGCTGTTTTCAATCCATAGAAATATTTTATGAGGAAATAGTGTTTATAACATGCTTCTTAAGTATTTTCGTATAAATATTGTCAAGTACATATAATGTATTTAATCAAATTAAGGCTGGATTGATAAGACTTTATGTGTACCATATGGTAAAATGATTGCATATGACCCGGTTGATTTAATCACCTTCCAGTCACAATCGACACGTGAGCTGGTAATGCGTAGGGTTTGGCTCACTTTATGGCCTGCATAGAGTCGTTGTCCATTGCGTTCGATTACAATTGCAATTCCCACGATACAATGCAACAACGCAACCTTTTCAAAGAAGCAATGAATTAGATTCATTCAGAACTACGTAGAATATGGAAAATTTTAATCCTACTAATATTATAAACGCGAAAGTTTGTATGTATGGATGTTTGTTACTCTTTCACGCAAAAACTACTGAATGGATTTTAATGAAACTTTACAATAATATAGCTTATACATCAGAATAACACATAGGCTACAATTTGTAAACATATTGTTCGAAATACTAAACCTGCGCAGATGAAGTCGCGGGCACCAGCTAGTCTTTTATAAAATAGCAATTTTAAATTGTATGTCGATATAATAGGCGTTCACTTCAACGTAGTTATTTAATTGTTTTTTTGCAAAAAGTAATACTTATCCATTCTTGTTATTTGACACCTCAGTTTTATAATGAATCAACCATGATACAGCAATTACCGTGCAATCGAAACATTGTAAACGAAACTTAAGCTATTTTTAACCACTGAGTACCTAATTAATATAAACTCCCTTAAACGGAAACCATGAAGGATCATCGGCAATTTTAAATTAACCAATAAAGAGAACATATATTTCAAACTACGGTTATTTATCTTTAAAAGTAATTACCGACCCAATTTTCTGATATAGAAGGGAGATTTGTCCGAAGCAATTACATTGATAAAGTATACGAAGGTTTAAAAAAATATCCGCTGTGTCGACTGTAGTGGAAAACGAGTATGTGTTGATATTATGCGCGTGTTACCGTTATGGTTTGGCCCAAGTGATAAACTGTGGCCACCTTATTATAAAAACATGGTCTTAAAAGTACCAGATTGATAACTTGGTTTAAACCACTGTCCCGAACGAAGTTAATGGACTAAATCTAGCATTATGGGTTTAATGCTAGATTTAGTCCATTAACTAGGTATACTTTTTAAGACAAGGTTTCAGAAAAATGTGGTGGCAGTTTCTCGGTATCTTTTTTTTAATTTATGAGCTACCCGTAGATTTTTTATCAGAAGCATTGAATGCGTTCCGGTGAACTTGACATGGAAATGAAATGTGAAGATTATGGAGCATTTCGTTTGAATGTAAATAATATATTCACATTCAACGATATGGTTCCACTGCTCAAGGTTTTATTGTTTTTCAATGGCACGCTAATTTTGAATCCTTATTACAGCTTTTATTTACCTTTACCGATGTTTATGTGTTTGTAAAGACATCAATTTTTTTTATGACAACTTAATTTACTTTTTCTCTTACACTCTGCTGAGAAGAAAATAAGTAGGTATTTAATTTATAAGAACTTTTTATCTCACAGCCTGTATCTTGTCCCACGACCATGTTAGGGATTGTAGGCGCCCTTGATGGCGCGGTGACCGTGCGCACGCATGGTGCGCTCGCGCCGCTGGTCAATGCACCGTGCGTACGCGCCGCCCAAACGTTAGACACGCTGCCGAATGTTCGCGACGTGATAGTGTTAACTAGGTCGATAAATAAATATGTTTTATGATCATGTTGCGTGTAATTTAAAGGGCTTAGGTTAAACCAATAAACATTAAATATAGATTTCGTCATAACTCAATTTGAAAATACGATCAAAATATTTTTTTTTATTCAAGACCGTGCACACCTAATCTACCGTGACGCATAATTTACGATAGGCAATAAAAATAATAATTTTCACACATAATGAGGAAATTGAATGGCATTTACAAAGAATAATTCAGTCATATATTAAACAGCTACACATAAAAGATGGCATTTTAGAACTACCAATAATTAAAACTTCGTATTCAAAATTAATTAACGTCAATTCGATCACATTAAAAAGAAATATTGATATAAATAGACTATTAAGATCAAGGAAAATGTAATAATGTGTTATTACATGGGTTCGTGTCCTAGGTGCGGTATCCGGACATAAATTATATTTGGAGCGATAGACAAATTCTATATATTTTTATTTGGAGCAATCCATATAAGGTGATCATTAATTTCGTATTGCAATGTGCGAAACAGTGTCGACTATGTCAGATAATTAATTAATGGCTTATTCAAGTTTTGTATGTCTTTCGAGCTTTTTTACAAAGATAAAGTAAGAGTGAACAAGTTGTAATCGGTTACCACTTAATTAATTTCTCTTACTTTTTTAACTTTCAACCTCGACTTTTGACTTTTTAATTAAGTAAGTAAATGTGTTACAAATTGTCGTAATGTTTTTCATAATTACAAAAAATGCTGTTAATAATGATAATTACAATGTCTCTTATTATTGAGTAACAGACAAAATGAAACTAATATTTTATAAGTAGGTACCTAATTGCTGTCTGAATCCCGAACCTCAGTCATTTGTTTATTTAACAAAACTTACTGACTGAAAAAATAAGAAATGAAGATGCCAAAAGTATGGAAGCGTTGCAAAGCAAGAATGTTAATATTGTATTTATAATACCTACTGCCTGTTTTCCTGCGGTTTCACTAGCGTCCCTTTCCGGGATTAAAAAAATATACCCTATGTTACTAGAATAATGTAGATTCCCAACAGTGAATGAACTTTTCAAATCGGTTAAGTAACTTCCATGCCAAACTCTTTAGCTTTAGGTATAATGTTAGTATAGATATTAGTTATAATATCCATATGACATCCGTGCCGGGCCGGAGCAGATCCGGTCCGTAACGGGTCGGACCGTGACACGTCGCCATTACCACCAACATTGAACTTTATGCTTACGACTTGAGTAATCGGTTAATGGGGAATGCACACCTGTGGTACGTCGTGTTAATTACGAAATGAGTTATTTGTATTAAACGTTTACATGTGTCTGATTAAATACTTTTTTTGCTTTTGGTTGCACTTTTTTGACTATTTAGAACAAAACTTTATTTTTTCCTAATGTAGGTAAACGGTGTAAATAATTGTTGGTTTCCTATATAAAAAATTGATACTCAAAACGAGGTCGATGAGTCTTCTCTTACCTTTAAATTGCGCTGGAAAAACTGGGAACATGATTTTCCACCTGTAGGTACCTACTCTTGAATCTGAAATAGAAAATTACACTAAATTAAAATTGAAACAAAATACACAAAACAATTGACAGCAATATTGCTATTTATTTCCCACAGACGAATCACTTATTTATTTATTATAGACATTTGTCAACGTGGATTCTAAATTGTTGGTAAAATAGATATTTATACTTCTTATCATTCATCTGTACCAAAACCTAACTCATCACATTTCAGACATGGCTGTTAGAAAGTTGGCCACGTACTTATCTAATTTTTATTTAATAAAATTTATTTTAATAAAAAAAATTAGGATTTAATTTAATAAAAAAAATGAATTGTTCACATACCTACCTAATTTAATTTTCCGAAATCTTTCCAGAAGTTTTTCCGCGTGCGTTGACGACGCCATTTTCTTAGCGTGACACTTCTCGAACGTGTTTCAATGTCTGCAAATATTATTGACTTCTTATTTATTCTAAAAGACGTCACAGTTCTGCATTTAATGAATACAAAATTAATATAGGTGAAGCAGATGTGTAAATTAGAACAAGTGTATTTTTATTACTTTTCACACATAATTTAACGAAACCGAACACGACACGAGTGATAAATTACCGTCACTTTAAATATGAAGGACTGTACATAATTTTATATTTAGAACGTTTTGTAACTTATGTAACTGGCCGTGTTGCCATTTAATTGGTTCTAAATTCAAAATTATTATGAATCATTTCGGTTTCAATTTGTTAATGATTTTTTAATATAATTTCCAATGTCAGGGGCATAATCCCGCTATATTAACATAGCAGACAGATAGGTAGCTAATTTAAATGTCGTATTTAAATTGATCAGTCTGCTGCTGTAAGCTGTAGGTACCTACATATGGAACCGCGATTATACAATTATTTTAAGCAATAAAACATGGTTTATACGACAGTTCAATGCTACTTACATGATACGATGTGTTTTTTAATTAAATTATCCTTAATTTATTGCAGTATCTTCTCAAAATATTTAATGCAAACCGCAATGTTTCTATTCCAACTTCTTTATCAATCTCGAAACTTCATCATCATCCTCCGAGCCTTTTTCCCAACTATGTTGGGGTCGGCTTCCAGTCTAACCGGATTCAGCTGAGTACCAGTGCTTTACAAGAAGCGACTGCCTATCTGACCTCCTCAACCCGGTTACCCGGGCAACCCGATACCCCTTGGTTAGACTGGTGTCAGACTTACTGACTTCTGACTACCGGTAACGACTGCCAAGGATTTTCAATGACAGCCGGGACCTACAGTTTAACGTGCCATCCGAAACACAGTCATTGGTGTCTAAGATATACTTAGAAAGTACATACAAACTTAGAAAAGTTGCATTGGTACTTGCCTGACCTGGGATCGAACCCGCGCCCTCATACTTGAGAGGCTGGTCCTTTACCCACTAGGCCACCACGACTTTTTTCGAAATCAATCTCGAAACTTACGTTACATAAAAAAAAGAAATGTCAAAATAAAAGAGAGAGAGATTAGTTACCATAAACTTGACACAAATCCGATCTTCAGGAACCATTTTTCTTCAAACTAGTATTTTTATAATCAAAAGGACTTGATCAACAAAGCAGTCCCTTTTAAATTATTTATTTCCTGTAGTAATCACCTACCTTCCTAAAAGTTTCCGTAAAGCTTAAACATCGAAACTAAAATTCACACAAACGTTTAATCTGGTACTTATACTACCTACGTTTAGCACAAATGATTGATAAATACAACCTAGTGTTCTCGTATAATGACAGGCCAACTCACGGCTGTCATAGGCCGCCTAATTGACCATCAGTACCATAACGGCCCATTGTCCATAGTTAAACCATAACTCGCGTGGGAACATAATAAGTAATCACACTTTATATTCTAGAAATACACAGAGTTAGTCAGAATTATAATTGTTTTGTTTGAAAATATTATTGTTATATAATTCTTGGATTGTCATAACAATAATGTTGACAGCTGGTGACTTTTGTTTATAATATGTATTTAGTATACATAGTTGATTCACGTGGGTTTGCTTGCATTCTTTGAGAATTACCTTCTCTATGATGCGGGGTTTAAATATGCTATTGTTCTACAAGTCTGCTTGTAGGTACCTAATACTACAACAATTTATTAAAGTTATTTTCTTATGAGTAATTTAGGAGAGGATAAATGATGATATCCTTTTTATAAGAAAAATGATGAAATACTATTCCAGGACATGTTAAAGATACGCTCCAATTTACACTCCAAACATATTAAACAATTAACTAAAACAGTTAATAGATATGTATAGAGTAACAAACGTTTAAATTCTTAGTTACGAGGATGACTTTGCAAAAAGCATAAATAATGATCAACAAATTGATATAATTAAATTAAAAAACAAATCTATACCAGAAACAGGCAAACCTTCGTTTAAAAATAAATGATTTATTTGCAAAATAAAGTTAATTGCACTAATTAAAATCTCGCATTACCCTGACCTACATAGTAATCGCTAGATGACATAATGTGTGTTAAAAATGTTAATTGCTAATAAATATATAGCGTTGACCTGTGACGTCACAAACGGATGATTCAGACTCGGTGCGCGTGCGCGGCTCACTCACGAGACTGGCAATTAATGGGCTTGATGGTAAACTTTGCCGCTTAGCTCATCTATAAAGTCGTGTTAGTTACTCCACTTATAACTCAAGAACGGCTGAACCGATTTAGCTCAAAACTGGCAGGGAGGTAGTTTAGAGCCGGGAGAAGGACATAGGATAGTTCTTATTACAAAAAATAAAAAATAAAATTTATTACGGACATACAGCGCCATCTATTGTTCAAACCAAAAATCTACCGGATGCCACTATTCCACGCGAACGAAGTCGCGGGCAAAAGCTAGTTGATGATATAAACTAGCAATTTATGATGAATGGTCTACCTAAAGGCTTTATCACGAATGACACAATTACAAATAGGTTTAACATCATTGACATGGAAGAACACTGGTGGAACATACTAAAGGTTTCTCAACAAAAGACAATGATTATTTTGACTACTTGTCGTCAACTTCTTTAATTGTTTGAAATTCCTACCTACGTATTCTATTAAAAATAGCGTACATTAATTTCTTCCGCTGGATACTATAGGTACAACTCCAGAGTTTTAATAGTTAAATGTGACTATTTTAATCAGAGACGCGTCAACCATAAATTATTCACCAATTTTAACGAGCGCCAACCGAAAACGTGACAACGATGACATATCTACAGCACAAAGGCATCCGTTTAATGACAGTATAAAGGTGCAATCATAAAACAATAAAGGCACTTTACAGTGTTCAGATGTTGCCGATTACGCGGCAATACATCCAATTACAATTTAAGTTCGTTGGCGCGAGTAATTGAGATTTATATGGCGATACCGCAACTCTATAGTTTATCGATGTTTCTTGTGGGCGGGAAAATGGCAGCGGTGACCTTTCGTGAGGTCGGGTAGGGTTGTCGCTGGGGGATCTTATTTTATAGGGAGATAAATTCAAAGTCCGAAAAGACAGGGAGCTGAAAAAAAGCTACAAGTTTGAAGGTGCTAAGATTCAATGCCAACTAAGCTGGATAATAGAAAAATCTGTAATTTCAACCTTATTTTTTATCAATGTTTTATGGGCTAGGCATTCTTGAGCATGACACATACCTCGTAGCTATAGTCTGGACCCTATATATATAGTAGGTAAAATAATAACACACGACTAGTACGATAGCTAGAGTATGTACCTACTTAAAGTACACGATATACCGACGTGCCCTCACTCTTAACATTTGCCGTTTCAGTTATATCACAGATCGGCGCGTGAGCAGTAAATAATATTAAGTAATATTCCTGTCGTACGTCGGCAATACATATTCATTAAAAGGGCTAGCTTAGATGTAAGTTCATTTCGATATCAGATTTAATAAACATTATTGAACTTAGTCATAAACGTGAGCCTTTATGAGCTTACGTTGTAGGTAAGTAAATGTAGCCCGGAATAATTTTTAATTGTTGTAGATTTCAGGAGATACAAAATAAATATACTGATATATACCTAATAAGTTTATATTAGACTTATGTTATCTCCTGACTAAGAACCTATAGTCTACCTCTAGAGCAGGGATGGCGAACCTTTATTGACTTACGTGCCAAATTAAATAAAAAAAAATGATGATTATAGACGCGTGCCTTTAACATTAAAAGGTAAAAGATTATGAAGAGGGACTTGTTTTTGATTCGCAAATTTTCATAAACCATCTTTTAACATTAGTGCTCAGATATCTTAATAAAATAGGCTCTGTTCGGGATGTGGGAGGTAGTTCCACGAATCTATGATAAACATTTATTAGTACGTAGTAATGGTACATAGTTCAATTGAAAACTTGCAGAATAATGGCGTGCCCAAATTATTTAGCTGCGTGCCACCACGGGCACGCGTGCCATTGGTTCGCCATCCCTTTTTTTTTTTTTTTTTTGTTGTCGCTGGGCTAAAAATGCTATTACGCATCCCCTTCCTGTCGGGGGACAGGAGAGGGGTATGTGGGACTCCCCGGTAAAATCGTTTCCGGTATACCCACTAAAAAGGCCCAGCGGCACTCCGACCTCGCCTGAGTGGAGGGGGTCTGGGAATCTATGGCGTCCAGTCCCCCACCGGCGATTGCCCGCCTTACGGCAGGCCCCTCATACCTCCCCCCAGTGGGGAAGGGTCCTTATAATGGCCGGAGCGCAGGGTTTGATCCTTGTGATGCAGGCGGTGGCGCCCCCGCGCCTGTCGCCCGCTGATCGCCCCCCGGGGTGGATGGGGACGGACGGCGTGTTTGTCGTCTTCTGCCCCTTCTTCGTCTGCGGAGCGGCACCGCGAGAGGGTCGTTCTCCCGCATGCGCTCCGCCGCTTCCTTCTGTGACATGATGTCCTCACAGAAGGAGGTTACCGCTTCCCATGCCTCCTCACTTCCCAGCATGGCGGCAATCACACTGGGAAGCGAGAGGTCGTTCCCGACCACTGCCATCAAGGCGCGGCGGGGTTCAGCCCACGATGAGCACACCTGAAGTGTGTGCTCTGCTGTATCCACCGTGGCCTCGCAGTGGTGACACTGTGGATTCTCCTCCCTCCCAATCCGGTGCAGGTACGATCCGAAGCAGCCGTGCCCGGACAGCACCTGCACCAGACGCATCGAAAGGCACCCATGTTGCCGATCGAGCCATCCGTTCAAGACAGGCCCGACGGCATCCAGCGTCCAGCGCCCGTATGTTGCCGAGGCAAGGTCTCCGGCCCAGTGCAGAGTTATTGCCTCCCTTGCCTCCTCACGCACCTCTTCCTTTTCTATCGGGTCTGGGCGCCGGTTTAGCGCCTTCTGCGCCACCGTCCAGTCATACACTCTGGCGAGCACCCATGCCTCGAGCTCCCAGGGAGGGGTTCCCGCCAGAACGCACGCCGCCGCGAAGCTCACCGTGCGATACGCCCTCGCCACCCGCTGTGCAATTGCCCTTTGTGGCCTGCGAATGGCAGCGGCGTTCACCCGACTGCACAATGAGTCTGCCCAGATTGGGGCCCCGTACAGTGCCATACTTTTGAGTATGCCGGCGTATAGACGCCGGCATTTGTCGCCGGGCCTCCCGATGTTTGGGAGGAGCCACGAGAGGGCGCCCGCGGTCCTCATCAGGCGCGTTGACAAGCCGCTGAAGTGTGCTCTGAAGCGCCACTTACTGTCGAGGACTATGCCCAGATATTTCATCTGGGGCTGCACCTCAATGCGGACACCCTCCACATGGATATGGGCGTCGGGCGGTTGGTGCTGCCGAGACCCATGGAAGAACACTGCCTCGGTTTTGTGCAGCGCCACTGTCAGCCCTAGGCGGGAGATTCTGTCCACCACTTGAGAACCGCCCGCCGAGGCCAAGCTGGCCGCCTCTCCAAAATTTCTCCCCCTGGCAGTCAAAAGCGTGTCGTCTGCATAGCAGATGACAGAAGTGCCACGGGGGAGGTTGCCCCTCAAGAGCCAGTCGAATCCGATATTCCACAGGAGTGGCCCTAGAACAGAACCCTGCGGGACACCGGACTCGACGACGTAACGTCGGAGCTGGCCCGACTTGTCCACAAGGATGACTGTACGGTCCCTTAAGTAGTCAGCCAAAAGTCCCCGCAGATACGGGGGCACCCCATGGAAGCGGAGGGCCTCCAGTATGGTGGAGTGAGGAATTGAGTTGAAGGCGTTGGCTATGTCGAATGACACAGCCAGCAGTCCATCTCCCGCATCCATCGCCTCCCTCACCTGGCCCTTGAGTCGGGACAGGGCATCAACTGTCGAACGCTCAGCTCGAAAACCAAACTGAGCGTCCGCTAGATCTGGGCCAGTTGTGCTCAGATGCCTGGTGATACGGGCAGCGAGGATCCTCTCGAACATTTTACCGACCTCATCCAGTAAAACGATGGGTCGGTATGCCGATGGGGAGTCCACCGGCCGCCCTTCCTTCCGAAGAAGGCACAATTGGCCCTCCTTCCATGGCTTTGGGAACCTCTCACACGTCAGGCACGCACTGAAGAGGTCCCGAAACCTTTCTCCCATCTGGGAGGCGGTGATGGCCACCACCTTTGCGGGAACGCCGTCTGGACCTGGGGCCGTCCTTTTGCCCCTGAGGCAGAAAACTGCCTTCTCCACCTCGTCCTCCGTGACCGGCGGGACCTCCTCGGCCGATGGAGCCGCGCCCTGTGGGGCGCTCATCACTGGTGGAGTGAAGTTGTCCCTGCGCGGAAACAGGGACTGAATAACCCCATCCAGTAACGACGGCTCGAGAGTCTCGGCAACTGGGGGACCGTACGGGCGTAGTTTGTTGTGTGCCGCCTTGTAGGGCCTCCCAAAGGGATCCATGTCCAGACCCTCAAGCATCTCCGCCCTCGCGCGATCATGGGCTGTGCCCATTCGCGCCGTCAATGTCGACTTGGCCTCTATGTAGGCTGCATAGAGGCGGTCCTCGTTGTCGAGGTCGCGAAGGCGCCGCCGCCGGCTTCTTGTGTAGGCCCGCCTGGCCGCCACACAGGCGACCCGAAGTTCCCCTAACTCCTCCGACCACCAATAGACGGCGTGCCTAGGAGGTGGACGATGAGACCGAGGCATGCTAGAGTTGCACACCTCGGTCAGGGAGACCCTTAACTGGGCCGCTGTGGCGTCCACATCCCGGACTACTACAGGAGGTGACAGCCAGTCCTGGACGAAAGCCGCCTCCGTAGCGGCCTCCCGGTCTAGCCGGGAGAGCGCCCACCGTGGGAAGTGCGTCCGACCTTCCTGGGCCCCCTGAAAGCCCGGGATGGAAACATCAAACCGCACGTATCGGTGGTCTGACAGCGTCTCCACCAGCTCGACCCGCCAGTCCACTACACAGGCCGCCAAAGAAGGGGAGGCAAAGGCGAGGTCCACGATGGAGCCTCCCTGCCGCCGCACGCAGGTGTGAACTGTCCCCCTATTCAGCAGGGACAGACCGGACGACACGGCCCAAGCTTCCACCTCTCGTCCTCGGGCATTGGTGGCTGGGTTACCCCATATCACAGATTTTGCGTTGAAGTCGCCCATGACCAACACCCGATGCTGCACTACTCCGCTTGCCACCCTAGCGAGGACCTCTAGAAAGTCCTCGAAGTCCGTGAGAGGGCGGTTTGGGGAGAAATACACCCCTATAAGGGCTATGTCACCCCACGCGGCGGCCACATATCCCGGTCCTCTCTCTAAGAGCGAGAGGGGAGGGGAATCCGTAGAAGACCGCGCCACCAATGCAACCGAGCCGTTGTCGTCTCCCAGCCAGCTGCCAGGGACAGAGTACGGCTCAGCGACAACCGCCACGTCCACCAACCACTCCGCAAAGGTTTGAACCAGCAGGCTCTGGGCTGCTCTGCAGTGGTTGATGTTGGCTTGAAGAACACGTCGTCGTTGCCCAGCCATCAGTCGGTGTTCATCGCGCATCCCTCGGTGGCCGGCACTGGAACTGAAGTTTCAGTGGCGGCGGCAGCGTCAGGCCGCACCGGTGCCTGCGGTTTGCCCCTCTTTAATGGCGGTCGGCATTCCCTGCCCGTCATCACGTGGTTAGCTGGACGACCACTGGCAGCGCATACTGCGCAATGCATGGTGGCAGCCTCGCAGGTGGCCACCCTGTGCCCCTCTTTCCCGCAGCGGAAGCATAGTTCCCCACGATTGGCAGTGGACGGGCAGAGAGGCCGGGTGTGCCCGATGCCGAGGCACTTGAAACAGCGCATCGGCGCATCCTCGAGCACTCGGACCCCACCCGAGCTAAGTCCGACCGGGAGGCGACCCTTAGCCAGGACCGCCTTGGCAACTACGACCGGGCACTCTAATCTCGTAGTGCCCATGCCCCTGCGGCCAGGTCTAATGGCTCGGCCCTTGATAGATGCGGTGGTGCAACCCCCCGCCGCCGCAACCGCTGCCATCACCTCCTCTTGCGTGACTGAGTCGTCGAGTTCGGTCACCTCAAGAGTCACGGACTTGACGGCTCTCACGACCTTGGCCGTGTCCGAGATAGCCTCTCGGAGCTTCGTCGCGAAGAGGTCCGCCTTGGCGCCGCGTTGGGCCCCCGAGAACTCGAAGATTCGGGCCCCTGTTTGGGTCTTCCGGCACGTGACCCTGCCAGTCCCAACTTCTGCAGGGTCGACATTTGTACGAGCCCGCCGCAGCACGGACTCATATGTCTCCCCTCGTTCCGCTGCCTCTGTGGTCAAAGTGACCACGACGGCTGCAGTTCTTGGAGGAGGAGCGAGCTTCCTCCTCTTGTCCGCTAGAGCTGCAGGCTTGGCTGCAGGGGGCTCAGGGGCCGACTTTTTCCCTTTCTGCTTCCTTTTTACCACCTTAATCCAAGGCTGGTTGGAAGGGGTGGTGGAGGGTAGCAGTACGTCTTCCGTCACCGGTTCGAGAGGGAACGTCTGAGCAGTCGGGGCCGGTGACGTCTTCTTGCCCTTGGTGGTCTTTAGCACCTGGGGCTCCGCCTGGGCTGGAGCCGTTGAGGGCCCCGGTGCGATGGGCATCCGTCCGGGCGCCTTATCCGCCGCGAGTGGAGGGCGTAGCCGCGTCTCCGGCAGGAGCCGGTCTTCGATGCCGGCGAGACAGGCTCTGGTGAAGGCCCTCTCCTCCATAACGACCTTGCGGATAATATCCTCAAGGTTGGAGGAGGGGGGCAGCGTTATTTGACCTTCTGACGTTCCCTTTTGTCGAGTCGTGGGCTCGGCAACACGCGCGTGCAGCGCAGACACCTCTTTCTGCAGGCGATCCACCTTCGCCTGCAGTTGCCGCGTCTCCTCGGAGGTGGTGCGCTGCGCCAGTTCCTTAACAATGCCGAGCAAGCTCGCTGCCCGGCATTTCAGGGCCTTCTGTAAGGTCCCTTTCAGGTTGGAGGACTTGGAGGCCACCTCGAGGATCTCCATCTGATACTCTAGGGCCATGCGTTCCATTTCCTCCACTGTGTGGTCCGCGTAGAGGACACTAGAGGCGCCGTGGCTGGCCTTGGCTCTGCTTCTTCGCGCCGGCTGTTCCTCCAAGTCGGTTTGTAAAACCGCCCGCTTCGCCGGCTTCTCAGCTGCGTCTGAAGAGCCTACGGAGCCCCGCTTGAGGAAGGCCCTTTTCCTGGTCTGGCGGGTTGCAACGCCGCTCTTGCCACTTATTTGTGACTCCGTGTCGGACAAATCGGTGGACACGACGTCACTATCTCGCATGAGACTAGCCGCGGATGGTGCGCGGCTGGTCTCTGATGCCGAAGCATCTCGAGATTGGCCCTGAGAAGGGCCTTTGGGTTCGCCATCCCTGCTCTAGAGATTACCTATGTAGTTAACAGCATACTAAATGTGTCAAAACGGATCACCGTATCACCGAAGTTTACCGAATCTACATGCAGTATTTTCCAAAGTTCGGTCGATCGGTCTAATTATACTAATGAAACCTAGATGAAATTAATAATTACCAATCATTTTATGAAAGATCAAAATTCAATAATACCATTACTAAATACCCCTTTCTCTTGTCCCCAGGCTATCGGCCATGTATCGGGCGGTCACATCAACCCGGCTGTCACCCTGGGCCTATTCGCGGCTGGAGACGTCAAGTTGCTGAAGGCAGTCTGCTACATCGTGGTCCAGACCCTCGGAGCCATTGCCGGAGCTGCTTTCATTAGGGTAAGTGGATACAATGAGAATTTTAAAAAGGAAAAGTTGAAAATTAAGGTAAAAATACGAGTAACCACTTGTGACAAACAAACAAATGACTGTCGTAGATAGTGATTTTTAAGCTGTTGAGATCCAGCTATAGCCAATCCATCATTTTGTATTATCGTGTAAAAAATATTCAAGCAGAATCAAAATAATAATTCTTGAACAAACATAATTATTTTACGCATCTGATTTCACAAAAATAAACAAACAAAAAAATTAATTAATTTCATCCGCAGATTGATTATGAAATAATAACATAATTATATTAAACACAACATCAAGCTCTTGACTGTAATGAGTTAATTAGTTTGCTCATGAACGATGCGTATGATTCGATTTGATATTAATAAATGCATCTGCAATTAAATTTAGAACGTGCTTATTAGTGTTCAACCGTTGATTACATGACAGACCATCTATAAAGCAGAAGATATTTTATTTAATTGAATATGTACGTCAAAATTTAAATATCCAAGGTTAATTTTGTAAGCAAACCAAATGTAAATTAATTTGTCCTCAAGTACACTCGCGAGCTAAACCCAAAGAAGGAGAGAGTTAAAACAACATGTTCTCAAACGTATAAACATTACAATTTCTAGTAATTATCCTGTACATAAACAGTCGTAGTCTTCGTACCAACATTCTAATCGCCATATATGTACGCTGGGCAAAAAAACTGTCTCGTTCACCGTGACACTGATGATCTTAGAATAAAGAGCCAAGTGGAGCGACCTTCGGTGTAATCGTGGAACTAATTGAACACGCCGATGTAAAGCTTTTCGGATGTGAATACTTGGAAAGGTCACGGATTTGATATATGGCGTTATACTTACTTCAAGCTTTGATTTACTTTATAATATTAAGGTTAAATACACATGACATTGTATTAATTAAAATTAGACATTATAGTTCTCGAAGCCTCCATATTTTTTTTAATAAAAAAGGTAACAAAATGTGAAGGCTTAATTGAGTTTTGCAACATATGTCATGAAGATATTGCAAATAATTTTTCGTCAGCCTCTCTATTCAAAATTTAAATTTCGAACAATATTTCAAGTGTCAGTCATACAGCCTGTAAGCTCAAAGGTTCAGCATGTAAATGAGTGGTAAGTAGATTGTTAGCTCGCAGCTAATTAGCTGGTTGCGCACAATTTATAACGTTCGCACGACGGCCTTCCTGCGACATTTCACTAACGAGCGAGCGATCACGTATGAACTAGACACGACTTAGATTAGACATTACCGAGTTATGATGTAACATGACTAACATTCATGCGTGATGTTCAGGTACCTAGTTTTTAGTTTTACTTAACACTTCTGTTGGCGAGTTTACTTGGGTGGAGCAAAAAGTGGACTAGATTTTCCGAATACTCCATATAGGTGGCCACGCTATGTATAAACTTTTTTGAACTGTTAGGCTTAGTAAGGTATTTATGCCGAGCAAAAAAAAAGTTAAGCTGGAGCTAGAATTTGATTGTTGACTATTTATAGTTCAGCATTAGCATATAAATATAGAAAGGCGTAATAAAAATATTGAAGTACATTAGCCAACTTGTTGTCATCTATCAACGAAATATTCATCGTACCTGCGTAATAAACATCATAATCACTTATAATAAATTAAAGTAATCGAGATAAAGTTAACTTTAATCGGCCATAAAAATAAAATCAACACATTACATTCGAAACATTCACAAAAATGTAAGAATTTCTGGAAAGGTGTGATTAATATCATGTTGTGATAACCATAAATAAGAAAAATATCGAGATTAATCGAGATATCGAGACATACTTTTGAAGAAATAATCGAGATGATAATCGATATGTTTTATGTTGCAGCTGGCTGTACCAGAGGATAAAGTGGGAGGCTTTGGAATGACTCTCCCTGGACATGGAGTTACAGAGGCTCAGGTAATATACTAATCTGTATTTTATTGTTTAGTATTTAACACTGTACATAGTTAGTGTAGGTAGAGCAAATACTTATTTCAAGAAATTTGCTGCTACAGCCATTATCGTTTTAAGTAGGAAGATGGATCTTTATTTAGTATTGAAAGTCCACACATTTTTTACACATGACAGATATTTTATTATTGTATTAGCTTAGTGAGCTTTAAAACCTAAACGAAAAAGCTTAACAGAGATGAATGGCTACATTTTGACATGCTCTCCACTATTTAAATCCGATAACGACAACACGGTAGCTAGCCTACAATCTACTTTAAGTTTCTACTAGATAGTTTCTAATCCTCCGTTTCTTCCAGGCTGTCCTAATCGAGGCTCTGATCACATTCCTGCTGGTGATGGTGGTGCACGGCGTGTGCGACGCGCGCCGCAACGACATCAAGGGCTCCGCTCCTCTGGCTATCGGCCTCAGCATCACTGCCTGCCATGCTGCTTGCGTGAGTATTAACTGATATATTTTAGAAGTTAAACTATAGAACAAATGATAGACCCCTTATGAATATGTTGGTAATACTTCTGGTCCATTTACATAAAACGTTATAATAACGTTCTCAGCGTAAGTCAGGTTTCTTTGAAGTAGGCAGGAACATTTTAGTTATGTTGACCATCTTCTCAAACTTTCACGTTTTTAATATTAGCGAGATAAAACAGACGTCAAGTTTAGTCAAAAATTCTGGCGTCACCTAAATACCGATATGTCTAGATATCTCGTCTTTTTCTGAATTGACTTTCTCTAAAGTTATTTCTCAGGAATATCAATGAAGTGTATTAAAATGTTGGTTTTTATCCACAGATTCCTTTCACCGGCTCCAGCATGAACCCCGCTCGTTCTATTGGACCCGCCCTCGTCTTGGGTGACTGGACTTCACAATGGGTGAGTTCCATCACACATACTTACTTCTTTCGTTTTCTTCTTCACTACAAAAACAGCATTAGGTCCTATATTTAAACATGAACGCCAATGCTATACTTACCAAAATTAAGGTGACTCAGAAAGTAATCCAGTAAAAGCATCTTTTCTAAAAAGTGCAGTAAATAAAGGTTTATTTCATACTTCGATCCCTATAACTAAAATGTATTCCTCTAAAGCTGTAATATTGTGTACAACCATCAGACATCATGTAGATACCGACCTTAACTGAATACGTAAGGAAAGCTCGTAATAGCGTTGTCACGAAACATTAGAATCACGTGACCTAATGTGTTTGATCTAGAAATCGTCGGACATTCACCTGGCTGCTAGACGTTATGTTATTAGGTAATATCTGACCATGTATGTGGTAGATAAGTTTTTATTTCTTTTGGATAACTGGTAGTACCTAATATGCTACAAAAAATCCATAACGGTCAGAAAGGCGAGCTACTTAATCATATCCTTACGTTCGATGAGTGGAAAAAGAGGGATTTTATTCACAAAATTGGCTCTCCCTCTTGGTATGAATATCGAGTGAAAATCAAGGCCAAGGAACAATGCATTAGCTTAAGAATTGCCTTTTAATATTAATTTCAAAGTTTGAATATGCAAAAAGCTTTCTAAGCCAGAATTATCTGCATAGCTTTATTTTATGGAAGGTGGAAAACTTAAAATCTTAGAAGATAATAACTATAATATAAATGCAGACTGGTTTATTGCAAGTGTATCCATCTAAAGCTAATTAAAGAGTACACTTTCGCTGGCGCCGACCGCCGATATCCTATCAAACGGGTTTGCATCTCCAGCGCTGCTACAAACATGTAACTTTCCTATCACATGCGAACTTAACATGAATCATACTGTCTGTCAGTTCAGAAACAAGACTAGCTGCATACTACACATTAAACAGTTGGCCGACAGTTGACGCGATGGTTGGCCAAATATGTATTTTTCAAAGAAAATCTTAATTTCAATCAAATTCAAAGTCTGACACCAGCCTTGGCAAGGTACTGGGTTAAGGAGGTTAGATAGGCAGTCGCTCCTTGTAAAACACTGGTACTTAGCGGCATCCGGTGAGATTGGAAGCCGACCTCAATCTATTGGGAAAAGGCTGATACCGGTTAAATACCTGATCCTGATTCATCTTCCTACTTATTTATGTGTCCAAACAAACTATCGGCCGACTAAAAGTTTGCAGTGTGCAACTTTAACATGGATCATACCGTCGTGGATCATACCGTCGTCAATTCATAAACAAGACTAAGTTATAATATCTGCAACCTTCCTTTCTAATCAGTAATGATTTAAGTTCTTAAGTAAGATGTCTACTTGAAATGAAAGTTCCTCATTGCAGTTTGTTTACTGTCTAAGTACCTTTTGTTCGTAAAAGTGATTGACGAGCCTTTCTATCTTATTTATTAAGTAAAAGCTTTGATTCATTATGTGAGCATCAATATTCATTATTAAGTTATTAATTAAAACTGCTAGTTCCGTGGGTTAATCAACCGGATTTCCCATAGCACCGGTCATGTTATGTACCTAGCAAAAAATTATTATATCGGCAGTGTGCAGTTGTATAACGTACCTGCTAGTCGTTTCACAGGCGTCCTGTGGGAACTGGAACTACTGCTCGTACCGGGATAAAATATAGCCTATGTTACGCGAGAAGAGTGTAGCTTTCTAACAGTGAATGAATTGTTCATATCGTTTCAGTAGTTTCGGAGCCTTTGGGTACAAACAAATAAACGTTTCCTCTTTATTATAGGTATGAGTATAAAAGTCTTGTGACTAAATTACCTTTTCCGCGAAAATGCGTGATATTATTGTGATTTTACAAAATAATTCTCGTAAATACTTCTAGGCCTAGTAACAAGCGTATCCCTATCAGCTTTTTCCATTAGTAGTATGTTTGGAGAGCAAATAATAGAACAAGGTCGGACATGTTAACATGATTTGTAGTTTAACATTATTATATTAATAATTGTTTTCCAACGAAAACAAATATGGTGGAGTCAATAAATGTTATAATTATATAGAATTTTAGAAGAAGCACATACTACGTAAAAGCTCTGCGTGGGTACTCCGAATCGCATGGTTTAGCTTCGAGAAATAATAACATATTTTTATGTTTTGCGTTAGTCTAAATCCACTAAGTACTGATCCATTTAGGAATGAAATAACCGTCATAACACTAAACGTTAAGTGTTTAGGTACTTATAACAGTTTACATCACACTGTAATTGAACCATTCACAAGTTAACACTTTATTATTTTATTGGTTGTTTATGCGGTTAAATAGATAAACTTAATTTCACTTATATAACATAAGTGCTATATTATATAAACAGCGTCTATGAATCATCGAAGGTCTTTTATTAATAAAGCCAATAAAATCGATGGTCAATCTTGTCAAGTTTAATGGTCCTATGATTTAATTTCAATGTTGCCTTAGGGCTTAAGTTCTCGAAGAACTTTTGAAGGCTTTCGTCTAGGTCCTGTGTATTATGCAAGAGACTCCTCGATGATCTATCCTTAAATATTACCTACTGCGTTACCTACCAACTCCTGTTTTTTGGGAAATCATAAAATGAGCCCTTCCGCCCTGGGTGCAGAGAGGCAGTGTCAGAGTCTGACTGACTAAAACCCGTCATGTTCCTTCTGAAGCCCTTTACGTACCAGGGCCACGGTAACTCTTTCGAATAATCCCGCAACCCGACAATTCTGCAGTCCCTAACAAATCTCTGTTTAACCAATGTTTGATCGTGTCATGTAATTTATGCTGATGTCGTAAATAAAAGAAAACCCACTAGACCAGAGATGGTGTCGTGTACATAGCCATAGATTTCTTCCATCCGATTTTTCGCTACACTTTAAAAGAGAAAGGTAGCATGACGAACAAAACCATGCATGTTCATGGTTTTATTACAATATCAACCGTAATGGTGGTTGCTATGGTTACCCAATCACGGGAAGTGAAGGCCCATCAGAGTTGTTACGTCTGACATGACGGAACAGACGAATTAGTAACACATGGCTATTACGTTTCTTACACGAGATGCTTAGATAGGAATTTATTTGGAAGCAATAGGTCAGTCACAAGACTTAGTTTTTATAAAACTTTTACCTGCCTAGTGAACCAATCAACTATAAAGTGCTCAAAATCACCTTCTTTATGCTTGACGCTTAGGTGGCTAGGTACATTTACTTACGGATTTTCGCAAAAGATTAAAATCGGCTACGGAAACGTTATTAAAGCAAGTGACTCTTGACCTTTAGAAAGCGCCTATATGCCCTATAGAACTAGGAGTATAGACCACATAGTTTATTTGATAAATCTCGACAAGTAACTAAGTAGTACCTAGTGGCAGTCTGAGGACGACAAGGAAAAAATGTATTACACTAAAGCGAGGGTGTAAATGGGCAGTCACCTCATTTACTTTCTACCTATCTATGTTTCCGTCACTTTAAACGCCATAAATATAATTTTGCACATTTAATGGTAAAATATCATGAATAAAAATTCACAAACACGCTACCCTACATGTGTGTAGCACATAAGCAGGCTCTAGTTATATTTTCTAGGCCCTTCCGTCATTTATGTAATAGCAATTAACTCGTTCGCGGTTCACTAGTAATTGGCGTTAACTTGCGTGCCAATGACTTTGAAACTTGTTACTACATCATGAATAGACGGGGATTTGTCACGCTGATGTTACTAACAAAAAGAAAATACCGACGGAACATTGGTAGCTAACTGAATAAAAACGTAACCGTTCTTGGCAGTCAGGTGAAAATAAAGTATTGGAAACATTCGATTAGAAGAAAGTTGCGTAGACTCATTTACTTTTTATTTTATTCTCTTTAGGTAGTTTATTTTGATAGAATTGCATTGAACAACAATGTTATTTTGTTGGTCGTGGAAATATGTCATGTAAACTAATTAAATATTTGTCTTCAGGTATACTGGGTGGGCCCCATCGTCGGTGGTGTGATCGCTGGTGTCGTGTACAAGTTCATCTTCCGCATCGGCAAGACCGGTGACAGCGGCTCCTACGACTTCTAGACGACTCCGTGACGACTGCGTGACGACACGCGGCCGACGCTACCGTGCCTTAACATAACCCTGCCTCGCGCACACTACTTACGTTTATATAGGATATTGCCAAAAATGGGTCTAAATTGTCGTGATATTTTATTTGCGCCTGTTTATTTATAATCGCATCAATTCTCGTATGAATGAACTGTATATATCTTCAAACGCGAGTTTCCAAAATCAAGTATTAGTAGGTAGGTAGTGCGCGCGAGGCTATAGTATTCAGCTTATTGATATAACCCGTTCATACGTTGGACCAAATTGTTATAGGATATTGTCAATGGGCTTGTACTTGTTATTTTAGTCTGTCATTATGCTCGACGAAAGATCCAAAGGTTTTACACAAATATTGTTATTGTTCTACTACGAAAATTATGAAAAAAGCCGATTCGAAACCGTTATGTCGGAGTAAGATATGTAATTTAAGTTATAGTTATATAAATAAAGTTATTAAGTTTATTTATATTATGTGAATAAAGTATTTTTAAGCGGATGTTCATTATAACATGTCCATACTCGAGTGCCTGTGCTAGTTATGTGATTAATTATTATAAATATTATACTGTGAGTTAACTTTAGTTTGTATTCACGACTAAACTTCTCATACGAAATGAAAAACTTTGAAATAAATAATCAATATTATAAAAGTTTTGTTTATTCATTTATCTAACCCTAATCGACCAAACTTTCTCTCTTATATCCTGCCGCATAGCCATTTGTAAATATTAAAAGTTATAGGTATAAGCACCTATTCAATCGTATGAGCAACATTTCCGACACGAAAGATTGCAAACACCGATTGGCAGGCGATAAGAAAACTGCAGTACTGAAATAAAGCAATTTGCGTGAACTATTTATTATCTTTTAATATCTGGGATTTAGGCTGCTCAATGATTGTCGATTAATAATAGTAAGGCGCTCAGTTTCCCGGAACTTGATTTACCAACATTATGTCACACTTTTTAATGATTGCCTACATTAAAAAGTGTCGCATAATGTTTAAATTAGACATAACCTCAGAAGTTCATAAAGCTACCAACGACAGCTTGATAAATCCCGAACAATCCACACTCACACATAAAACATAGACACGATGGTGACAACACTTGCAAATGAACCTTTTCACAGTCAACATTAGCAGTAGATTAAATTAAGTCTATGCTCAAGTAACTGTATTCTACGTGACTCATTTACAATCGTAATTGGCGCAGGTGTGAATCGAGACAGTCTAGCGTTTGTAATACAAAAGCTAACTAATGAAGTGTTACTTATTGGAATGTCAGATGTAATGTGGGTGTGTGGTTTTTGATGAGTTTTGGCGACTGGAATTAGGTCTAGTCTTTTTTTTCTTAGCTTGAGGCTTGAGGGCTTGACAGTTATTGTAGTAGTTTTTCAAAGAAGATACTTAAAGCATAAATGATGACTTTCAATGCTTAGGATAGGCCCATAATAGGCATTAAATAAGACGAAACTTTTTTATTTGAAAAAGCTGAAGCGATTTGAGAAATTCTTTCACTGTGGTGAATGTATACCTCTACACTATCCCCGTGTGTAGGGCTGCCATCTCGAATTTCGCCAAACCCGGACAAACATTAAAAAAACCCGGATATTTGGCGTAAATTGCATTTTTTTACCGAACGAATACGATTTTTTTAAGCAAAATAATACCTAATTTGTAATCCATTTACTATTAACATATACTTTAAATTCAATGAGGTGCTTCCTTACATGAAAAGTGTCCGGGTTTTCCCCGGACACTTCTTGAAACCCCGCCCGGACGGCCCCCGGACGGCCTCCAAACGAGGACAAATCCGGGGAAACCCGGACGGATGGCAGCCCTACCCGTGTGACATAGTAGCTCATAATATTTTATCCGATTACGGGATTCTTCCCGTTCCACTGAGACGCGGGTGACATCGTGAGAAACAGGTAGGTAGATATAACGCCAGTGTGACAAATTGCGTAGTAGACCGTTTTTGATGTTGATCTTCCGTTATAGCACAATTACTTGAGTGTGAACTAATCTCGCATTAGTTTCGCAAGTGTCGTGACTGTTGATCACTGATCATGCGCATAAGTGCGCCGGCGCAGTTAAAAATGTGGCGCGGGGTCAAGGCTAGTGTGATGAGTATTGTCATAGCGTGGGATACTACTGCACTAACCTACATACTTCAGAATTCGTGTGTGACATAGAAAGCTTTGATCTTGATGAGAATCTGGGGGCTATCTTCATGTGGATCATGTTTATCTTTTGTTGTGATAATGTTTTGAAGTAGAGATAACAGAGATGATCTGATTATGGCCACATATCAGTGGTATATTATTATTATACATTAAATATACATATTTATTGTTTTTTTTTATTTATTTATTCTTGCACATATTTATTACATTTTTAAATATTAAATATAAAAATAAAAAACATTTAAAAATATAAAAAATAGGTTGCCACCGATATCGGGCACAGGGTCCAAGGTACCGGTGGTTAGGGTCCCAGAGACAGAAACCTCCTCACAATACGTGCCGTATCAAGGAGTACTGCCTTCTGAATCAGTCCCTTGATCCAGCCGCCCAACGAGAGCCTCCTGAGGTGTTCGTCGAGGCTCTTGGCTATTAAACCATTGGCCGTAACGACAATCGGCACAATAACAGCCGTGTCGACACTCCACATGGCGACAACCTCGTGCGCTAAGTCGAGATACTTTATTTGTTTCTCTTTCTCAGCTTTCACAAGGTTCTCGTCATGCGGAACGGCGACATCGACTATCATCGCGCGGCGCGCTAATCGATCTATCACCACAATATCAGGCTTATTGGCTACAATAGTCCTGTCAGTGATGATAGATCGATCCCAGTACAACGTGATATGGTCCTTTTCGAGAACTGGGTCGGGCGCATACTTGTAGTACGGTACCTCAAGGTCTACAAGGTTGTATTGCAGAGCAAGCTGCTGGTGGATGATCTTGGCCACTTGGTTATGTCTGTGCAAATATTCACCATTAGCCAAACGAGAACAACCAGATATAATATGTCTGATAGACTCACCCGGATGGTGACATGCCCGACATATGTCAACCGTCCCGTCTTTCACGATATATCTCCGGTAGTTGTTCGTAAGGATAACTTCGTCCATAATTGCACATACAAACCCTTCGGTTTCTCCAAACAAGTCACCGAAGCGTAGCCAAGATACGGACGCTTTGAAGTCTACATCGGGGCCATGAAGAGCCCCGAAGAAGCGTCCGTGTAGCTGTTTGCTCTGCCATACCTCCTTGCGATCGTGGGTAGTTAGTATCACAGGTTTGCGCCAGTTCTCATTTGCCAACGACAGCGGGGTGAGTCCTCTGTCCACTGCCACCATGTCACGGTGCATACCCACGTCGCTTTTGAGAAAATATTCTCTGAGGCTGCACACCTCATGGTTGTGGAGCGTCTTTGCATTTAAAAAGCCTCGGCCTCCACATTTCCGTGGGATGTACAGTCTCATCACTGACGATCGTGGGTGATGCATTCGTTCTGCGGTCAGCAGTGTGCGGACTCTCCTATCCAAGGCGTCCAATTCAGTTTGAGTCCATTTGAGTATGCCGAAAGAGTACATCAGGACTGGCATGACCCAACCATTAAAGGCGCGAACCTTGTTGCCTCCCGATAAGGAACTTTTTAGAACCTTATTCAAGCGGCCAAAGAAACGCTCCCGTAATGACTGTTTCATGACAGCCACATTGATGCCTAACCCCTCCGCCATACCCAGGTATTTATATGTATCGTTTGCGGAGAGTGATCTCAGGTTTATAGAATCTGAGAGTTGTACTCCCTCAGATTCCACAATTCCCCCTCGCTTTACATGCATGACTGCACATTTGTCCACACCAAATTCCATCCTGATGCAACTACTGAAAGTTTCAGTGACCTTCAGTAGCTTCATCAGCTGCAATTCTGTGGTGGCAAACAGTTTCAGATCGTCCATGTAAAGCAAATGGGATATAACCTGACCCCCTCTCCGCAAAGGATAGCCCAACCCCGAGCCCTCTAGCAATGTGCTCAGAGGGTTCAAGGCCAGGCAAAACCAAAGTGGACTCAAACTGTCACCCTGGAAAATTCCCCGCTTGATCTTAATAGGATCGCCGGTCCCTTCAATTTCTCGACATCCTGGATAGTGAAGAACCGTTCTCCATTGCTCCATACATGACGCAAGAAAGGCGCGTAGAGTTGAGTTTATTTTATACAACTCCAATACCTTCTTAAGCCATGTATGGGGGACCGAGTCGTAGGCCTTCTTATAGTCTATTGTTATTTATTATTGTTTGTCATTTATTTATTTAGAACATATAATTTACATTTTTAAATATTAAATATAAAAATAAAAAAACATTTAAAAATATAAAAAATAGGTTGCCACCGATATCGGGCACAGGGTCCATGGTACCGGTGGTTAGGGTCCCAGAGACAGAAACCTCCTCACAATACGTGCCGTATCAAGGAGTACTGCCTTCTGAATCAGTCCCTTGATCCAGCCGCCCAACGAGAGCCTCCTGAGGTGTTCGTCGAGGCTCTTGGCTATTAAACCATTGGCCGTAACGACAATCGGCACAACAACAGCCGTGTCGACACTCCACATGGCGACAACCTCGTGCGCTAAGTCGAGATACTTTATTTGTTTCTCTTTCTCAGCTTTCACAAGGTTCTCGTCATGCGGAACGGCGACATCGACTATCATCGCGCGGCGCGCTAATCGATCTATCACCACAATATCAGGCTTATTGGCTACAATAGTCCTGTCAGTGATGATAGATCGATCCCAGTACAACGTGATATGGTCCTTTTCGAGAACTGGGTCGGGCGCATACTTGTAGTACGGTACCTCAAGGTCTACAAGGTTGTATTGCAGAGCAAGCTGCTGGTGGATGATCTTGGCCACTTGGTTATGTCTGTGCAAATATTCACCATTAGCCAAACGAGAACAACCAGATATAATATGTCTGATAGACTCACCCGGATGGTGACATGCCCGACATATGTCAACCGTCCCGTCTTTCACGATATATCTCCGGTAGTTGTTCGTAAGGATAACTTCGTCCATAATTGCACATACAAACCCTTCGGTTTCTCCAAACAAGTCACCGAAGCGTAGCCAAGATACGGACGCTTTGAAGTCTACATCGGGGCCATGAAGAGCCCCGAAGAAGCGTCCGTGTAGCTGTTTGCTCTGCCATACCTCCCTGCGATCGTGGGTAGTTAGTACGACAGGTTTGCGCCAGTTCTCATTTGCCAACGACAGCGGGGTGAGTCCTCTGTCCACTGCCACCATATCACGGTGCATACCCACGTCGCTTTTGAGAAAATATTCTCTGAGACTGCACACCTCGCGGTTGTGGAGCGTCTTTGCATTTAAAAAGCCTCGGCCTCCACATTTCCGTGGGATGTACAGTCTCATCACTGACGATCGTGGGTGATGCATTCGTTCTGCGGTCAGCAGTGTGCGGACTTTCCTATCCAGGGCGTCCAATTCAGTTTGAGTCCATTTGAGTATGCCGAAAGAGTACATCAGGACTGGCATGACCCAACCATTAAAGGCGCGAACCTTGTTGCCTCCCGATAAGGAACTTTTCAGGACCTTATTCAGGCGGCCAAAGAAACGCTCCCGTAATGACTGTTTCATGACAGCCACATTGATGCCTAACCCCTCCGCCATACCCAAGTATTTATATGTATCGTTTGCGGAGAGTGATCTCAGGTTTATAGAATCTGAGAGTTGTACTCCCTCAGATTCCACAATTCCCCCTCGCTTTACATGCATGACTGCACATTTGTCCACACCAAATTCCATCCTGATGCAACTACTGAAAGTTTCAGTGACCTTCAGTAGCTTCATCAGCTGCAATTCTGTGGTGGCAAACAGTTTCAGATCGTCCATGTAAAGCAAATGGGATATAACCTCACCCCCTCTCCGCAAAGGATAGCCCAACCCCGAGCCCTCTAGCAATGTGCTCAGAGGGTTCAAGGCCAGGCAAAACCAAAGTGGACTCAAACTGTCACCCTGGAAAATTCCCCGCTCGATCTTAATAGGATCGCCGGTCCCTTCAATTTCTCGACATCCTGGATAGTGAAGAACCGTTCTCCATTGCTCCATACATGACGCAAGAAAGGCGCGTAGAGTTGAGTTTATTTTATACAACTCCAGTACCCTCTTAAGCCATGTATGGGGGACCGAGTCGTAGGCCTTCTTATAGTCTATCCAACATGTCGACAAATTCTTTCGGGATCGCCGAACCTGTTGGCTGATGACCATATCAGTGAGGAGCAGCTCCTTAGTAGCACGGGACCCCTTCTTACATCCATTTTGAGAAGTTGACATAATTGAATATTTTTCAATATGTTGATTTATTTTTAATCTCAAAATAGATGTAAGAAGTTTATAGACCGTCGGTAAACAAGTGATCGGTCTATAATTTTTGGGTTCCGCGCTACTACCTGATTTATGGAGCAGGTGGGTAATCCCTGTTGTTAGAAACTGTGGGAGCGACCCGGCTTCTAAGGATGACTGAAACTGTGATGCTAAACAGGGGTGCGAACTTTGCAGCCATTTTAACCAGAAATTGTGCAGTCCGTCCGGCCCTGGTGATTTCCAATTCTGCATCGGACGGACTGCATAGGCTACGTCGGAGGAGGTAATATTAACCTCTTCCATTTCTGGTATTTTTTCACACTCTCGTTCAACATCACGTGTCCAGTCACCCTCCTCGTGACAGACGGGCGTCGACCAGAGGTTGCGCCAAAACATGTTTGTGGCATCATCATCCGGTCGGCTCCCGTCCATCACGCATTGCTCAGGTTGCTCCCAAGTTCTATATACCCACCTTTGGTCACTCTGGAACATACGATTCTGGGTGTAACGTTCTACCCGTCGTTTATACCTTCGAATACGGCTCGCCCATGCACAGACTTTTTGCTTCAGGAAGTCGATGCGCTCCGTGACACGTGACATATATTCATGAGGACTGAGTCCAGTCCCCACAAATGCACGCCTCACAAAGCGCATTACCCGTGGTCGGGTATTACCCTCCCTGAAGCAATATAGTTTGCCAATGAGTACTCTGGCCCCCTCGATACGACGCTCAATCCTGCATTGCCAGGCTGGTACCGCTAACTTTGGTCGTGTGGCTCTGTCCTTGTCAGGGAATTTGACATTAGCCACACGACATGCAGCAACAGCCGCGCAATACATAATTGAGTGTGTATCAAGGAGGTCTTTGCTGTTTTCAAAATATTTTTCCAACAGCGAATCCAGAGCACACACCAGCGCCCTATTTTGTCTGTGCATAGGCAAGCGTGGTAGTCGTGGTCGGCTTTCGACGGGTGAGTATCTAAACTCCAGAATCGCATCCTCTAGAGCACTCCTCACCTGTTCATTGCACTGGGTACTTACCGTTTCAACCCTATCATCCTCATCTCGTTCAACAAGATCGGACCGCGGCGTGATTTCGCCTGGAGGTGGCGGTGGTACCGCGGCCTGTGACGAGGTGGTGACCATAGGGCTGCCCAGCATCTCTAAGTGCAGCCGATCAAGTGCGGCGTCGTCCAGTCTGTGATTGCGCTGGATAACCCGCACCTGATCCGACAGTCGTTGGGCGGAGACGTTGACGGCTGGCTCTAGTACCTGAAACAGAGACAGCATCCTATCACGGTATGCAGTGAAGTTAGTTCCTCCCTCTGTGGACCCGTAGTATGCGCGCATGACGTTCTCGTTCATTTTCTGAGTCCATCTCATGCGCTGCACACAACCACCGGTAGCGGGGACCCTGCTAGGGACCTGTTGGTCCCCCGATCCCAAGCCCGTCGGTGGCCGGCGTCTCCCCTGCCGACGCACAGGTGGTGGCGACGTTGGCGGGGAGAAGTACTCGTCGCTCGAGCTCGACGCAGCTGCAGCCACCGGTATCACTGGTGGTCCGGGGTCCGGTGGCGGCGAGGCGGAGCTGAGCGACGATTCCGGGGGTGGTGGGCGTACATTTCGTCTAGACGCTGCTCGTGTAATCATCTCTTTCCATTAATTTCCATTTTATTTGTTCATAATATTGTTATTGTTGTTGTTGACAGTTGTCACATTTTGACACATTTTTTTTCGGGCCCTTTTTCTCATAATTCTTCATTTTAGTAGTTAAATGTAATAGTCTATTTTTACAAATGATAGATTTTTCTTTATAATTAACCATGAAATGTTATCCAAAATCGTCCAGTTTAGTTATATTTAATATTTTTTACATTTAATGGGAGATGATTGATGTTGCGTGACAGCGTGCGTTCAGAAGTTTAGTTATTGTTATTGTTATTATTACTTACGTTTATGTCAATCGGTGGCAAAATCTGAAAGTAAAGTAGGATGTAGATCCTTCATAACACCTACCTACTCAATGCCTTGGAATGCACGTGGATGCACGCCGTTGGCGGCCATATGTTAGAACTTTTGCTTTTACAAACCTCTCTATAAAGCCAGAAAATAAATTACTGTTGTTTTTCATTTGAAGTACTTGAAATTATAGTTCATATCAAAACTACAATTTAACATACAAAGCTTCGCCCTACAGTTTGTCAGAAAAAATATAAAAATAAAACAAAATACGTGAAGCAGAAACTATTTTATTGCAGAAAACCCAAATACAGATTACATTTGAAGCACCGAACAAGTAAATACGATTAAATACAGAATAATTTATCAGTTACAAGCAGTGTTACATTTCAGATTACATATCGCGATAGTAATGATTATAACGCAGCCTCGAGTGAAGGGATGTTCGCGCCGAGTGACACGGCCTTGCCCACTGAACTATATCATGTGCACGACAATACTTAGATAAACTTTTGAAGGATATAATAAGCATAAAAATGTATTATTTTTATTATAGAAGCTACTATAAATTTTGATAATTCACTTGCAGTATTGACCCCTAAATACTACTACGTATTCAGAGGTCAACATTACAAGTTGGCCTATGTAAAATAAGTGTAGTTAGCTAGCCATGCACCCATTGTAGCTAAGGCATGTGGGCACGAAGGCCCTGTCTCAAGGCTGCTCATCTATCAGGACTTGGAGAAAGGCGTCAGGGTCGGGGATGTCTTCCAAGAAGCCGGCAGCGTCACAGAACTCCGCGAAAGAGGCGCAAGGTAAGAGTTCATCTGTGAGGGTCGTGACGATGCGCTCGGCGGCTTTACCGTTCGCTTCGTCGTTGTGACGTATGTATTCGGCTAGTTTTATCGGCCACTGGTCTACTGTTGTTGCGCTTACGTTCTGGAAGAGAAGGATTTGTTGAAGCTACTTCGTCTCAAATACTGGAAAGGTTTCTTCTATTTTAAAAGTTCAGGTTGGTCTGGGAAAATTGTGTAAGTTACGTTGTTAAAACCTACGTAAGTATTTCAATTCTAAATACTAACCACCTTATTGTAAATTATGCATTTGTGATGGATCACAATTTTTGTTTTATTAAAATAAAAAACCAAACACATTGCCATAGATGAATTTCGGCTTTGTTAATTATAGTCACATCATCGTATTCCCCCAGCAGATATACTTAAAAGTCATGAGTATCTAAATCGTAGTTAATACATATTTCAACCTACCTTAAACATAACAGTATACAGCTGATCGATGATAGCCACGAACAGCGCGTACGGCTTGTAGTCAGCCCACGCGGCCACAGCTCGGAGATCAGCCGGTAACGCACGTATGGCGGGCCCGCCCGGCGCCGCGCCGCGCACGTGACCAATCACGAGGAGACGTTTCAGCATGTCTAGTTTTACTGAGCGCCATCTGGTAAGGAGAAAAGGTTTGAGTATGGTTACAGAACAGTTTAATTTTGAGTCGGTTTTCATTTCTGTTGAGAAGGTAGAAATAAGGTATAGTTTTATTGCGGCTCACAACAAACTTTTGGGCAAAATTACATGTACGCCCATCATAACAGCTGTGCAACGTCCACTGCCGGATAAAGGCCGCCCACGGGGGATTTGTCCAATTCACAGCTTTGGACATGCGAGCTGTTGAGCTTAGTGTGGGATATTTTTAGTTTCGGAAATGGCCAATATAACGCATGTGGCATATCCCATTCTTTTTTTTGATGGGATATCACCCATGTCCCAGCCACTATAAAGTTTACCACGACTTACGTATATCAACTTACTTGGCATGCGGATACAGCATGAGCATAAGCGTGGCGAAGTACAGCGGTCCCTCAGCGTCATGCGCGGACTCCAGCAGCCGCGCCGGCGCCCACGCTAGGGCTGCCTCTAGAGCTGACACCTCGCGAGCTGCTACGCGGCTCCTGTGGGAATAATGATGTGTTAGTATGACGTTATTTTAAAATTAATATCAGCTTAGGGAAGAATTTTTGCAACATGAAATAGAAACACTTAAAATTAAAATTCATGTTTTTTGATGAAACCTACATCTCACTTTTGCACAGCTAGTAGGTAGCATATTAGAAAAATGTTGAACACACATATTCATTTATTTGCATTCCATAATGTGTGTTACAGGTGGTATACATGGCTTAAAGCTACAGTACAATTATGGACCCTGTTAGAGCACAGCAACATAGTTTAAAATAACATAGTAATGAAAAGAAATACATTTGAGGAACAAATTAATTTTACAATAAAATATACCTATAGGATTTTCTTTTTTCACACTTTTTGATGCCTCGACTTTTCATTTGACATTATAGGTTCTACGAGGTCACTGTACATGGAGCTTTACATTCCTCGCTTATCAGTCAATGTCGTAGCTAAAGATGTCGTGGTAAGCAATAAAAGTTTGTCTGTAAGAGATAGCTCTTAGCGAAAATAATACCACCCGCTATGTCATCTCCTTTAAAACCGTGTACCTAATGAACTATATGTAGTTATTTATATATCATCATCATCATCATCATCAGCCTATCGCAGTCCACTGCTGTACATAGGCCTCTCGAAGTGCACGCCACTGAGATCGATTTTCGGTTTCAAGCTGGTCGGAAGAGATGTATGTATGCCATGTGTGCATATATTTATATATACTTACGTATTAATAACATAAAGTGCCATATGTATGAGCGCGGGCACCAGCTGCATGTTGGAGAGTGGGCCGCCGCCGCCCGTGTCGTCGTGGAAGGTGCGGCCGCGAGCGAAACGCAACAGCAGCAGTTTTAGATCATGGAGAGTGCAAGTGTGACCGATGTCGCGGTGTCCGGTGCATTCCTGTGTCAGGAAAATTATTAAGTCATAATCTGCTTAGCCTTTTCCCAGCTTTGTTGGAGTCGACTTCTAGTCTAACTGGATACAGATGAGAAAATATTAAATGTGTGTTCCTAAATAGTGCCAGAAAACTGGTCAGCACTCGTGATGTCATGAATCGACGGCACATTGTGGATTCGTTACTATAATTTATTTTTTAATGTATTTATCTATGTGCCATTGATGCCTGAAAATAAAGGTTTTAAATAAAATAAAAATAAATAATATACTGGTCAGTACATTGACTTTATAAATTGACGCGATATTGAGATAGTGTTTGTTATACATGAACATCACAATCACAACATGATACATACATGTCACACTTGTGATACCAGTAGCAATGTTGCCATGAGCTCGACTCGATTTATGGATATAAGGAACACTATGAATATTTAAGGCCTTGTAATCACAAGACATCTATAAACAATAACAAACCTGTAAATAAGTGGTGTGCCTGGCGAGACAGCTAGCGAAGGCCGACTCGGGCACGTGCGGGCCCCACAGCGGCAGCAGCCCGTTGCAGCGAGTCGACGCGTTCTGCAGAGCCGCACTCTCCCATTCGTCTCTGTAATACAATTGTACTGTTAGACCTCGTATTCATGGGGAAACATTAGTAGATTAACATTGTTGATGAACAAGAATGTTGTAGGAAACAAGTACTATGCCTTCTACTTTTTTTTTTATTTTAACACGGATTATAACACGGATTATAACACGGATTTTAAATACACGAATCCTCGGTATCCGTTGCAAAGTTAAATAATCAAATTCATCCGATTGATGATCAATTAAATCAAATAAATCCATTTTCAAACAACAAATATACAAAATTTCAATAATCTAAACGCTGCGATATTTAACTGTCAAGTAAACACGCTAATCAGTAGAAGACGCGGCAAGTAAGTTACGAGTCAGTTTAATCATTGATTAGCGCTACTCGAACATCGTGAAATTGACACGTGCAGTTACGGGTGACTTTAACCGGCGATTAGTCTACTCAATACTTTACTCGAGGGTGGTGAAAGAGGCCCTAACTCTGAAAAACGCAATGTTACTAGCAACTCAACAGATTGTTAACAACTGTGCTTATAAATCAAAGTTTACCATGGTTACGGGGTTTTAAATGACGTTAACATTAATAGCTTATTCAATTAAAGCCTAATGCTGCTCATAACTATTTTCGTGTGTCTAATCTAATCTCCTATACTTCAGTTTTAAGTTCCACGTCGATTTCTGATACTAGGGCTAACTACTAAGCTTGTAGCTCACTCAATAAAAAGAAGATTTCATTTAAGCTGCACCATAGTGTTAATTACGGAGATTGGACATTTAAAGTTATTGCCACAGCAATAAGACTCTTTACTTCGTCAAGAGTATATAAAACTACGTACCTAGCACGAGCCAGCCTGACAGCGGCCATATGACACTCGACGTGCACAATGTTGTAGTGCGACACGGTGGTGTAGCCCAGAGTCTTGCGCGCACGCACCTCGTACTCTTCTACGGGACAACGCTTCGTGAACGTGTAGATACCCAGCACCTGAGGTTACGGGGGAATATTAGTAAAGAAAAACTTAAGTATAATTTGGTATTGCAATTGGGTGTTGCTTTTGGCAAAAAAATCGGTAGGAATAATTTTAGTAAAAATCGATGGCGTTCCCCAACTTAATTCCGAGCACGAGTTCGTGCATGTCAGTATAGCCCCCACCACCCGCCAACAGCCAAATCAGTTTCTGCGCAGCGACACACGCAATATCCCCTAACAAGAAAAGTATACCGAGCGTCTGTTGAGCACCTGTTTGATCCTTGAGCAACTTGAGCGCCGAGTTGCCAGTAACGCATTACCGTGGAAAGGCAATTCTTCTCTTATCCAAATATTGTATAATGTTACCTTGGTGGGCTGGTACTTGTATCCCTCGCGACAGATGCAGCAGACGGCGCCGTTCTCCTCGGCCAGGTCCGCCACCTGCTGCGTGAGCGAGCACTGCGCCGTCACCTGCCCGCGCTCGTTACTGCGCATGCCCAGAGCGCCCAGTTGCCGCTCGCGCACTGCCATGGCGAGGCGTTTCTTCTCCTGTGGTGTGTGTTTGAATTTAGAACATTCGCAGCAATTAGCATATTGTTAGCAGCCAGTGGTTACATAGAGGGCAGCAGAAACGACCATAGACACCCCGCCATTCGACCGTGCACCTCTGCTTGGAGGATTCTTTTTTCGAACGTCATTGCAACAAGACATCATTATAGTTTGACGGGAATACGATTTTTCCGCGCTTTTGATTAATTTTAGTTGATTTTCATATTAAAACCATTTCTTGTTATTTCCTTGTTAAAAGAACCTGCTTCTGGTTCTTAAAAATACATTTTTTTTAAGCTACAAAAATGTCCTTTGCAAACAAAAGAAAAGTGCTTGAGAAGATAGATGTGATTTGGTATTTATTTTTATAAAAAGGCCAGAATACCTAAACAAACTCCAAATAATATTTACCAAAATCAGGCAGAAGTGCGAGGTATAAATTCAGGTAAGAACATAAATATACGCGGTCAAATTAAGAACCCTTTTCTCTTTGGGAAGTCGGTTAAAAAGACTAGTTTTACACAACAAAAAAAAAAAAAACTAAAAATAATATGTCGGTTTCTTACCTGTCTAGTAAAGTCCCGGACTTGTTGCACCTTAGCAGCGCACTGCGGCTGCGAGCGCAGAGCTTCTAGAAGGTTCTCCGCGAGAGAACCCACGTGCTCGCCTGATGATACTTGTTCGAGACGGTGGACGATCGGAATTACCTTCTCGCATACTAACATCTATGAAGTAGAAAAACAAATGTCATAGAGGACAATTTTCAAGACATAAACGCCTGTTTTTCTTAAAACAAATTGTTAATTTTGAAAATTGAACGTTAAAAGTCGTATGAAAAATGACATTTTATGTTTTTGGTGACTTTGGCCTTTAGTACAGTAGATTACAGTAACAGTAAGTATGAATTTTAGATAATTACCTCCCCACTCAGAGACATTTACCGTCTTACCACAAAAACTTTTAAACGTCAGTTTAAGACGTGTCTAAAAAAATTTCAAATTATGACGTTGACATATGGTTCATTTTGCAGCCACAATTTTTTTAGACAAGTGTAAAACAGGTGGTTAAGTTTTTGTAGTAAGGCCATTAATGATTACTTAAGCCATTCTTTAGTGAAGGATTTGTACATTTCGTGACAAGGAGTGACTTAAGTAATCATTAAATGTCTCTGAGTGGGGAGGTTAGAGAAATTAAATTTTTAATGTTCAGTTATACATACATTTTCAACCGAAAATAAATTTATACTAAGCGTTTTATTCGCGTCGAACTTAATCTTTAAAATTATTTTACATACATATTGCCATCAAATCTTATATACTTTCGAAGAATGTCAGTTTACCTGTGTGGGTTCGTGATCAGCAGCCAGTCCGGTGAGGAAGCGCAGTATGTACTTGAGTGCAGGACGACTGATGAACTCCTTAAGCTCGTCAGAGTCCGTGCACACCAGTGTCGGCTTCACACACGGCGCGTGTTTCTGCACAACAAACATATTCACAATATTAATACAACCTAGTAAACAAAGCCCTCATTAAAAGTTAATTTCAGTTCAGTGCTCACTACTTTAATTTACCTGTGACTTCCTAATTTTTTTTTTTATGTACTCCCCTAAGTACTTATGTAATACTCCTATGTATTCCCAGATGTTTGTACTCCCTCTATCCTTTAGCTTACATAGTAATAGGGTAATGTGCGTTATGTATGTACTACCCTTCCGTATTCCTACGTACACTCCTTTATGTATTTTACCTATACAATCCTTTGTGCATTTCCATGTCAAATTTCTAAATTCAAAATGCCAACTCACCACGATATACTCAAGCGCGTCCCTCACAACACCAAGCGAGATGAGGTAATCCTTCAACGTTCCACCGATGGAGTTCCTCTCGATATTAGCGCAGAACACGCAGAACAGTTCCATACGGAACTCCTCTTCCGTCCACTGTTCCGAGTCCAGGCGGTCGAAGTCTAGTACGGGCTTGAAGTGTTCTACTAGCATGGCCATCTTCAGATCGTTGCCGTAGACTAGGGCTGCTAAGACGCGGGTTAAGTGGCCCAGAGCGACTGAGTTGTTGCGGATTCCTGTGACACAATACAACAGCAATAAAAAAAAAATATCGTTTTTTTTTTCTTTGTGTAGTTTATATTGTAAAACATAAATACATGAGATCAAAGAGTGTTTTAGCAGAAAAAGTCGTTTTATATATTTCGAAGTTTTAAATTACCTGGACATTCAGTGCAGTTGAGCAGAGCTTGCACATACTCCGGTCCTCCGAAAGTGAGAGAGAACTGAAGGAACGACTCGAGGCTCTCGCTAGCCGCCACCGACAGGATACGCTCCATAATCTAGAAAACAATATTGTTATTGAGGCTGGTACAATAAGCTTAATATTACCGTATCCGAAAGACCATATTTTCGTGTTGATGGGGAAATAGATATTTGTGAATACATGTGTCTGTGTATGTCGTGTGCAGACATGTGTGTTGAGTGATATGCAGTTATATCTACATATATGTTCGCGCTTCTTCACACTCACCTCCAGCAGCTGGTACACAAGCTGAGCTCTCGCCATGTCCTTCTCCTCTATGGCGGCGAGGTGCAGCGCGTGCAGCAGCACGGGCAGCGCGCGCGTCTCCGCACGCGTCAGCACGCGCACGCAGCGCCGCACGCGCGTGCACAGCGACACGAGACGGAGAAGAGTGGAGCAAAGTGCTCGGGCTGCTCCTACGCGTTGGATCGCTGCGAGGCGTTGTAGCATCACTTCTATACCACCTGTTTGAAGAAAATTGCACTTTATAATTTTGTCAGGAATAGCTAGAGAACTATTGTAAATAATTGTTTTCTTTAAAAAAAAGTGTGTCCATGGAGTTTCTTGCCGGTTTTTATCCATGAGATCAACTCTTTGGACCCGTGCCTAAAAAAAATGACTTTAAATACAACACCGGAAAAAAGGCCAAAAAATAAATAATTACCAAGAGATTTAACAAGTAAAAAAAAACATCGGAGTAATATTTACCGCAATCAGCAAGCACGTTGGCCATTCTATACAGTTGTTCGTCATCCACGGCTTCCGCGTTGGCTTGTGTCAGGCGTTCCACGAACTCCTCGGTAGCGTCACCGAGGAGGCCTCGCATGCGGTATACCACGCGCATGGCGTCTACGCCCTCGCCGGATGTACACCAAACCTAACGGGAGAAGATTTATGTATAGTCACGGAACTCAAAAGACAGCCGAAAATTCGGAACAGTGGGGCGTCAGAAGTCGCATAAATTCAATTATTAGGGGAACAGCAGTAATTGTACATAAATCTCACTTAAACTACCTTATATATGTCGTGTAGAATTGAAAATTTTTATTATTTATATTTGTTAATTGTTATATTAAAATTATGCCACTTTTCGTTATATTTTTATAACTCAAGGACGGGATCACCTATTCAAACAAAATATTTAGGCTTTGTTCGTACTATTTATAAGATGGTTTATGTGAACCTTGCACAAAATCGGTCGAGCGGTTCTTCATTCATACGTAGCGACGCAGCGGTCCGCTAGTTATTTATAAATTATTCACAACCATTTGACATTTATGTAACTCCTCTATGACAATACTTGTTATTCGTTCTTAATTGGTCGTAACAACTTACCTTCTTATAAACATCCTTAACAGGCAGATCCAGGGACATGATCTTGTTGCACACAAGCAACTCCATGCCGTTGTCGTCTTCGAGCAAGGCTACCAGCTCGCAGTCGGTACAGATCTTGTTCTTCACATCTCGCATTAGAGGACCCATGCCTGGTTCTAGAGATGAGTAGGGGTTGCCTAACATGCGGCCCTGTGGGGGAATTGATTACATAACGTAATATTTGTATGAACAAAGCAAAGGTATCACATAAGATTCAATTGTTTCTTCAATTAAACTAAAGAGCCTCCAGCAACCACTTTCTCATGAATCGCCATCACACCATCACAACCACATCGTTTATCTATCAATACAGATAGAAGCAGCGATTGTTTATGAATTTATTTCTTTAACTTTATGCAAAAAATCACAGGTAAATGAATATGTAGCACGGAGGAGAAAAGACTAGCGGAGATGCCCTAAAGCAGGTAGGTCACGCGCCTTCAAGTAGGTCAAATACGTCACGACTACGTCACGGCAGGCGTGGCTGGACACCGCCCATATACTGTCCTTCACATCATACTGACATCTTGTCATAGTTATATTTTTACCACAATTTCAACAGATTTTATTTGTTACTTGATTAAAACGATGAAATGCGCTATCATAAATTGTAGAAATTGTTTAGGATCCAAACTCAAACATACCGATAGGATAACGTTTCACGTGTAAGTAATATTTTAGCTTTAAAACATATTTTTTGCTAGAGACATCTGTCGTCGAATAGCTGCATTTCTAGAACTTCTAAGTGAATTTGTATTATTTTCGTATCAATTTTGTATCATTGTATATTATTGGTATCAATTTTTGCCTTTAAAACAGCTTAATTTTTCCTTGCATCCTACAAGCTTTTTTATAGATTATTTACAAACCAAAACATATGATATCATGAAAATTTAAAATTATAAAAACGCCATCTTTCGGTAAGTAGTCGATTTAATATTTGAAGTAAAATTGTCCCAAGACAGAGAGACCCGTTACAAAATTAAGTGCTACCAGACACAGAAAATTCAATCACAAATTCTTAAAAAAGGTCTTATTTAAAAGCTGCATATTATCTTAAAAATAATCATAACTCTAAGTATGTATGTTTTTTGTTTTATCTAAGAAAAAACAAAAAGGTAAAAAAGTACTTTTGTAAAAGATTTCTCGATATATGTGAATATGAATTTCTTTGTTAGGAACATTGAACAAGGATTTTCCTGTCTAATGCTATATAGAAGGAATATTTTTCAGTTTAAAAATATAGGTAGGTACTGTGTTATTTTAAATATGTATAAGATGTGGCGAAAATTGATGTAGATTTATTTATATTCATCATCGGCAATGTTTTACATAGGTATATCTCTCTGTCCGTACATACTTTTTGAATGTACCTTTACTCAGAGCAACATCTGACACACATAAAGTCTGCCATTTAGTGGATGCGCCGTTATGATATAATTGTTAAAACTCTAATTTGATAAACACTGTCCAATTTTAATTCCCATATTTCTTGGTGAATTTCATAATATGGCAACATCGGAAATAACAACAGTCATCATCAGCACGGTTCTAGAACAAATAGAACAAATTTTCGTGCTGGTGACGCCTTAGTGGCTAGTAGACGAACTAACACAATGACATAAGTTGATACTTAAATTACACCATGGGGGTATTTTAGACCCGTGGTGAATAAAAATGATTTTTAATTGAGTCTCCGTTTAATGATTCCTAGTAGATTAGGAATACATATTTCAATTCTGGTAGATTAGGAATACATATTTCAATTCTGGGGGTGTAAAGAAATTGTTGTGGGGCAAGTTCTCTGCACAAGATAATACTTATATAAGTATTATTTTTCTAACTTTGGTATCTCTCTCTTTTTCTTCGTTCATTTCAAATGAATGCTTCTTCAAACTTTCCAATTCAATTACTATTTTTAAAGAATTATTAAGTTTGAGTATTAACTTTTTACATTTTAGTATGTCACTAGTGGTCAATGTTAGTTTAGGGTTAGATTTTAATTATTCTATTCCACGGTAGATGGATTTACAAAAAATAGGTGGCTTCCCATAAAAGGCGTATAAGGGTGGAGCACGGGTGGAGACAGTAACGTTCCTCGTCCCCCGCTCACCCGAATTTCGGCGCGCTGCTTTCTTAGGAGATTTTACGTTAGGGCACCTCCGCTAGTCTTTTGTCCTCCGTGATATGTAGTGACAACTTTTTTAGCTATTTCATATTATGGTGTAAAGCAGGACAGTGCCTTATTCGGTGCTTGATCAGGGCCAATGCTGAAGGCTTTTAGAACTTGTTAATCAAGAAACTCTTTTCCTTACCTGCAAGAAGTCTTCCTGCTGCGGATCCTTCTCCAACGTAAGGAAGAACTCTCCGACATCGTTCTCTTCAGGGTAGATGATGGAGCAGAGTCGCTCGAATATAAACACGGGCGTACGGTAGTCGTGTAGCGGGTACTTCTGCACCGTTTCTATGCAGACCGCCATGAACTCTGCTGTTTCGGCTTCCGTACCTGTAACAATGCTGGTCTTTAAAAAATTGATCTCTGGATGGGAGTGGTCTTCTTAAAGATTTGTACCCATACATTTTGGAGTAATACAACAAACCGTAATTCTCTCTCTTTGATTGTGTGGAAAGATTTTTTATGAGTCTTTTATTCTCGACAGTTGTCCATTCCATCCTGTATGTTACAAGAATACTGTACAGTTGTTATAAGACTCGATGTGGTTCCGGAACTAAATTCCTCACATAAGTCCACGCATGTGTCCATATCTCTCCTCCACCCACCCGTACACCCGCTGTTACCTAGAATTAACTTCTACGCAGAAATTCACACAATCTCCCGTGACGACATAAAAGTTTGGTGCCACACATACCAGTAGTCATCTCCTCGAGCAGCTCGAGCAGCTTCTCCTGCGTGTCGTCGGTGAGGCGCGTGCGCTGCACCACGAGGCGGCGCAGCGACAGGTAGCCGCCCAGCACGGCGCCCACCAGCCGACCCTTGTACGTGCGACGAGCCCCGCTTTCTTCCAGGAACATCGCTAGTAGTTCGGTTAGACGCTTTAGAGCGTAGCCTGGGGAAAATAATAATAATATAGACTACATATTTTATTGAGCTGCGAGATTGTTCAGAAGAGTTACGGGGACTCTGGAAGACATAAGGCTAAAAAAGTAACATGGTGAGTTTTAATCAGTATGAGTCGTACATTCCCTCACGCTGTACCGACAGCGGGAGCGGTCAAATGCGGGAGAGAAAATAAAACAAAAGACGTATATTTATTATTCTTACCTTGCGCCAAATCAGAGGTGAGTGTAGTCTCTTCAAGGCGATGCAATTGTTCTATCTCTTTGGTCATCAGGTCGGCTATCTGTTGTAAGACTCCACGCAAAGCCAAGAATTGCTTCCATGGTGCTTCGGACGCAAGCGCTATAGATTGACAAATCACATTTTATTTAACAGTTCGACAGATTCTAAGAAAAGATTTTAAGGAATAAAACAAGAGCTTACTTTGATAAAGTTGCAAGAACTGTTCGCTGGCCTCTCCAGCCGAACCTACTTCAGGCAAGAAGCTGGTTAGCAGAATCAGTACCTGTGAAAGGAAAAGGTATTCAGAATTTGTCAACTCATCTCAGTTATGACAACAATACAGATTTAATCGAAAACCTCTAGTTCCTGTGTATAATCTTGTTGAACACTCAAGTGTCCTCAAAATCACAAATCAGTTAGTTCGCGCGTAAGCTAGATCGTTTTTGACGAAACTCTGCAGTCACGTAGCTTATAATCAAAACAGTATATAGGTAACTTTTCATCCATGTGCGGGCATTAGGCCTACCTCCCTCTGTACGTAGCTGAAATATAAAAATAACTCACCGCTTTAGTCCTCTCGTAGGAGTCACAGAGCGACTTGACCATCTGACAGGCGGTGTCGCGCGCTATACGCGAGCTCGGGTCGAACATGACGGGCCGCAGCCAGCCGCCGTCCTCCAGCGCCAGGGGCCGCATGCCGTGGGAGAGCATCGTCTATTAGTGTAAGTATTAGTGTTGAATAGGGTTTTTGTAAAAATGTAAAAAAAAAGAAACAAAAATAACAACAAAGAAATTTTGTAGGTATAAAGATAAAAATCATGACGAAAAATACACAAATGAATCAAATAATGTATGGGACATTCCACGCGAAGCGGACAGGTAAAAAATGATGATGTTTCGGATTTCTGAAATATCTGAGTATGTTCTTCCTATACGTGTCCTTGATACGTGTATCAAATATTTTTATAATTTGGTGATTGGTTATAGAGTTAAGGGACTTTGAACTTTTGACCAACTGGTGGGCATGCCCTAATTAAAAGCCGATTATCAAGTCATAAAATTATGGATAAAAATAATTTAACCACTGGATTCGTTACTTCATTAAATTGACTTTTTTGTAGTATTTTTGAAAACCAAGAAAAACATTTTCTTTTCAAAAATTTTTACTTAAAATTATTTTAAACTTGATTTTCACAAAGATTGATTTTTGATTGAACTTGATTTTTCGAGGTGGTCTAACTTTGTGAAAATCAAGTTTAAAATAATTTTAAGTAAAAATTTTTGAAAAGAAAATGTTTTTCTTGGTTTTCAAAAATACTACAAAAAAGTCAATTTAATGAAGTAACGAATCCAGTGGTTAAATTATTTTTATCCATAATTTTATGACTTGATAATCGGCTTTTAATTAGGGCATGCCCACCAGTTGGTCAAAAGTTCAAAGTCCCTTAACTCTATAACCAATCACTAAATTATAAAAATATTTGATACACGTATCAAGGACACGTATAGGAAGAACATACTCAGATATTTCAGAAATCCGAAACATCATCATTTTTTACCTGTCCACTTCGCGTGGAATGTCCCGTATGTGGATAAGGTTTAGTCAATAAGCATCCAATACTCCCGTTCTAACTCAATCGACAGTGATTCAAACTGACAAGAAATACTACTACAACAAAGGCGAAAATAAGCGATAAAGTTTCTATATAAAACCGGAACGGTATAACACATTGTGTCTTTACGACACATTCAAACATTTTATCTCTTTGTACTACTGAAGCCCCGTTTTAAATGTCATAAAACATCACCTTTTTAACCATCCTACATTCATCATCTACTACGTACCCTCTCCCTCCACTTAGCAAGGTACTTGCTAGCGAGATGCAGATCCCTCAACATAGTCGCTGCGACGGGCGGGCGGTCCACTCTTGCGCTGGACAGCCGGCGCCACTGCGAGTGAGGCACCTTGCCTGCTAACCAGGCTGCGAGGTCAACGACCACGTTGCCGGAGGTGGAGGCAGCTGCTGTGCCGGTTGCTGATGTCGTGGTTGATACTGGTTCCTGGGGATGAAAATGTGTGTTGAAATCTCTTATTTTAGACGAAAATGTGCTTAAATTGTATGTTTGTCAAAGGCAGCCAAGAAAATCACAAATTTTCTCTAATTTTCCAAAGCCCAAAAAGTGTATTTTACATCTGTAAAGGAGTTAAATAGGTGCTCTAAAACTTTGAATTGAGAGAAGGGACCACCATCATCCCCTTGACCTTTAACCAATTTTATTTGGGGTTGGCCCAGTATGTTTTCTTCTTCATTACTCATCTATTTATCTGAAAAGGAACATATTATCAACACCCTGATATGCCCATGAGCTGCTGCATGTAGTGCAGGCACGGCAGCGCCACCTGCTGCAGCGCGAACTGGTGCTGTGTGGCAGTTCACATACCTTAGCAGCATCCTTAGCCTGGTCGGCGTCAGCGGGCGCGGGCTGCGCGGGCGCCGGCGGCTGCGCGGGCGGCGCGAGCGGCGCCATGAGCTGCTGCATGTAGCGCAGGCACGGCAGCGCCACCTGCTGCAGCGCGAACTGGTGCTGTGTGGCAGTTCACATACCTTAGCAGCATCCTTAGCCTGGTCGGCGTCAGCGGGCGCGGGCTGCGCGGGCGCCGGCGGCTGCGCGGGCGGCGCGAGCGGCGCCATGAGCTGCTGCATGTAGCGCAGGCACGGCAGCGCCACCTGCTGCAGCGCGAACTGGTGCGCTGTGTGGCAGTTCAAGACTACGGATCATGTAGATGTTGTTAATGAAAACTAGTTTTACTTGACGTTTAAATAAAAGGAAAGTTGCATAGATGACACATCAAATTAAAATGTGATTAACTGCGAATAATGGTGCGTCCTACGTGAGCGAATCAATGCCAACGCGAATCCGAAGTGAATCTAAGAATGTATGCTACGCCGCGATGTACCTCGTCACTTCAAAACAAATCGACTGTTTGTTGCGCTCGCGCCGCGCCACGCACTTCACGTTAGCACTCAGATCGCTCACATAGGACTCAGCAATACATTTTTAATCTTAAATAGTTGACTTCAAATTCCAAGAAAAACATAGTTTTTATTTATTTTAAGTTATAAGACACTACGTAGTAGTAAATTATTTGAGGATACTTACAGTTGGGCGAAGATGAGTTGATGCCCGGAATGCCAGCCAAAGCTTCGGCCTTCAAAATGGTATTGGCCGCCGGAGTTATACCGGCCACTTCTGTCAGTTGAGGGCAACACCTAAAAAAAACAAAAATCATAAAAAAATATAATGTTAAATTAAAAGATTTTAAGAACTAATTTTATTATGGAATACGTACCAAACCCACAGTTTGACAATACAGCGAAGTCTTGACTCCCAACATTCAACCGAATCTTGAACTTTGACCAGAGAGCCTAAAAGCAACACCAATGGCCGGACCTGAAACAAATGCATACCGTGAATCAGGCATACAACCTGAATGAGACTCTTATGCCATAGAAATAAAGTCGACAATTTATTAAAGCCTTACCGAGTTGTTATGATCTTGCGACGCAGCGTGTCCCATGAGCGAGAGAGTAATACGTTGGGATAGTAAGTTACAAAGATGTTCCGTCGCTGGAAGATTGTCGCGGGTGACAAGACAGATCAATGCGCGTACTTCTTCCTGGCACTACAAAAATAAATATTCAGATTTAAAAACTTGCGACAGTTGAGTAGTTACAATAAGTATCAGCTTTTTCATAGAATCTATATATATAAAAGAAAGTCGTGTTAGTTACTCCACTTATAACTCAAGAACGGTTAAACCGATTTAGCTGAAAATTGGCAGGGAGGTAGTTTAGAGCCAGGGAAAGGACATAGGATAGTTTTTATTATAAAAAATAAAAAATACAATTTATTCCGGACATACAGCGCCATCTATTGTTCAAACAAAAAACCTGTCGGATGCCACTATTCCACGCGAACGAAGTCGCGGGCAGAAGCTAGTAATTCCATAAATAAAGGTGTGTGTTACGAAAACTTGTAAAAATCAATGGGAAAATAAAAAATAAAGATCAATGGGATATTTTTTCAAAGCCTAACCGAAATAAGATCACATCACATATGATTTTTTATAAAAATTCCACACATGGAAAAGCTACAAAATAAATTTTAAAAATATCTTTACCATTAAAAGAGCTTTTGCATCAACTAGTTAACATTACATAATCTTACCTGAGGAGTACCACGATGCAGGTTATGCTGCACCAATTCCTGTACGAGTCCAAAGCGACACAGTCGAGTGCGATGTTCAGCTTGCGACGCGAGCGCTCGTAACAGTGTGAGACAATGTTCCGCGCATGCTAGAGCGCAGCCGTAACAACCCCCACCTAAAGCAGATATAGTATCATTGTGTAGTATAATTTTATGAGAACACTACTAAGCTTTTTATAAGTTGTATAGAGCAATCTGAAGGTAATGGATGGATATGAAGACCGAAGAAAAGATGGATTGATTACCTGAGAGATGACATGAGGAGTCAACTGACAGAGGAATGGAAGGAAAAAGTGTGAAAGTAAAATAAGCTTTTAAGTAAATAATATCGAGACGATTAGATTTGCGTAACGTCTCGTTTTTTTTTTTTAGGAAATTAAATATATACCTAAGTAGTGTAGCGCTAAGCGAAGTGATTTACCTTTAGTAACATCGCCGTCATAATTCTGCAGCAATCCAGCGTATACTGGTAGAGTATCGCCCTTTGTTAGCTCACTTTGAGATCTATCGAATGCCACCAACTCTTTCCTAAAAACACAAAACATATTCGTATCTACTACCTTATTATGTATTTACATTATTTACTGTTTGATTCAGTTCTATTTGACGGCAATACGTTGATGATTTTTTACTAATATTATTTATAGGTTTCGAAAACCTAAAGATTGAATAACTATAGAAAAAAATCACTAACCTGCAAGCTAGAACCTTCTGTATAATCTTAGAGAGGTCCTCAAAGTGTCCTTTACTGTCGACGCAGTACTTATGCGCAAGAGTTTGTATGACGCGGTTGATCTGAGCGCCGCTGAACGAAGTGTTGCTGGCGTTGCTGTTCTCATCGCCTGTACGACCTTCTAGACGATGCTCGCTTATTTTGTGGAGTAGAGACTGAAATGGAAAATGTAGGTGAATATTTTCGTTTGAATTTATGCGTGTGGAGAGGTTTCAAAAAAAAAATATAACAATTGCAATTATAACAATTGCATTTTTTTTTAAATAAATTAAATCTTGTGAGAGATTCATAAAGACTCCCCACGTGGGCATGCACGCGCGCTGCTTTTTTGTTCGGTAGCACATCGTTCGTCATTACGCGTTTGTTATCTGTTTGTCCTTGGCCGTGAACGGTCGCGCAGGAGGACACACTTGCGCGTGGGCAAATACGGTGGCTACACAGCGTACCGCAGATTTTTGAATCATTACTACTACATTAGAGATAAAAAATCCAACTAATCTGATCCCAGAAATCTAGGAACACGGCAGTGCCCCCACCAAGACGAGCCAACCAAATCGCAAGGGCACTAGCCTCATTTTTCAATTAACAGTAAGAGTAGCTAACTCTGACAATCCTCAAACAACCACGATTTAACTGATACAAGAAGCTATAATTATGCTACCGTTTATAGGATTTTATTATCTATTTTCTAACATAAATCTCATCTAAGAACAAGACATAATTTTCAAAGAAAACAATAGTATACACGACTCACCTCCAAAACCGGTTTATTAGAAGTCAACTGTCGATATACCCGATCAGCTTTATCGAGCAGCGCCCCAATAGTCTGCACCATCTTCTTGCGTTCCTCATCGTTCTCTATAGTATCGACGGCACAGCAAGGCCGAGCGGTGAGAGTGTAGTCGAACTTGGCGTACTTGCAGAAACCGCACGCGTGACACAGGAAGGGATCTTTCTCGTCGTAGTTTATGGCGCTAGGGTTGAGATAAAATATGTTGAGTTTTTTTGGAGTGATGTGGGAAGAATGTAGTAGGTATTTAAAGGTATGAAGTCGATATTTGAAAATATTGTATGTAGTTGCTTACTAGTCAAGCATATCGATATTTACGATATTTATTACTCAAAATAATGACTATCAACAGCTGATTTAAAAATTCTATGTACTTACCGACACTTATGGCATTGGAAGACGTTCTCTCCACAGTTAGCACAAACGCCAGGGTTGGCGGGCACAGATTGAGAGCAACGAGGGCATTGCAGAGATTCGCCTACAACAACATCAAATAGTAAAGATAAACCAAATAATACAACAATGCAATCTTAGAAAATTCTCTGCTTGCAGCCTGGCTAGCTCGTTAATTACATGGTCCAAAAGCTGGCAGTAGGACGTAGGCAGCGGGGGTGATTTGAGCACGGGACGGTGACAGCTGAGAAGACTGTACTACGCGAAGTCTTATTACCCTCAATGACCATGGGAGTGTAGCTAACGAGCTGACCAGGTTGTGATCAAGTTACAGTACTACTTACCGGTAGCCTGTTGGTTCTCATAGAAGTCAGCATATTCCATCATGAGATTGCAAGCCACGATAGGCAGTGGGAAGTCAACACGGACTTCTGATTGACCAGATTGCAATTGCACGCGTTTAGCTTTGTGCCACATTCCTGTAAGTATAATTGTCATAGAAATAAATAACAAGACAAAAATCTATATTATCTATATCTTTAAACAGAAGGTAAATGTGACTGAATTTACTGGCTCAGAACTTGGTTATATAACACAATGTGCCTTATAAAATGCTTCGAGTCAATATGCAAAGGATGCATTCGATTATCAACCTTACCACTTTACAATAAAGTTCAAATTCTACTCACCAGGTCTATTCTTGAGCTCCTGAACAGCTTGGACAGTTCTATTATTATAATAAAAGTTGATGGTCCGCACCATCTTGCTGCGCTTAATGTCGCTGATCCGCAAGTTGATGCGGCTGATCATGTGGCTGTTGACTAACTTCACGATCTGAGTGGTCGTCGTGAACTTCGAGTCGATCTGCGTACAGTAGTGTGTTCAGCTCTTATTTAGATGGGTTAAAGTTGATTTTACATCAATATACATGAACATTATAAATATTACTAGTGAATTCCTAAATAATATAGTTGAAAAATATGTATTTTTAATTTTTAATGTCTGAATACTGTGTTCTAACTTGTACATAGAGTATTTTAGAACTATACTCAACTAATTTAGGGGTTTCCTCGAGTCTTGAATTATGCTCTCTGTTTTCAATGACTATAATACACGTCTAAAATGCAGAGATAGTGTGGCATTAGAGAGTTATTCAAACTTTAATAATGGTGAAATATACTAGCAATAATACAATAGATTCATCCCTACTATTTTACTACAGTTTGTAGTTCTCGTCTAACTTAATGGCGGCTCAAGGCAAACTTCAGACTGGTACGAACATGTGGTAGCTAAAAATAGCGAAACAAACTTGCACAAACAGGATGTTTTGAACCGCCATGAAGTTTGGCGTGACCATACCTACCATCTTACTTCTACAAAAACAAAAGCAGTTCAAACCAACCTTGATAGTGGGCAGTTTGATGGTCGCCATGGGAACCTCAGGGTTGTTACACACGAGACAAGGCTCTGACTCCAGGTAGTAGCCGTCTAGTTCGACGTAGGAGCCGAGTGCTGCGTATAGAGCCGCGTTACCGTGGGATGAAAGAAGCTGGTTCTGATTGCGGAGCAGCTCTACGGCGCTACCTACGTATTTCTGTTGAAATTGGGAGTTACATGTAGATTCATTTTTATTGAAAAGTTAACATTTTTACTAAGATTTCTGTGAAAAAATATTTAAGTTGTAGTAAAAACTATGCTTGACTACATACAACAGATAGAAAACATATACAACATGTAACTTAATTAACGCACATCCTGAAATTACTTTGTTCAGAATCGTTTACTGAATCGATTTATATCATTTTTGATATAGGTAATTTTTTATCCCAAAAATAATTAAAACTACGGAAATTATTGTCATATTAACCCAGTACAGTCAAAACAAATTCAAATAGACCGTAACTCAAAGTAATAAGACTTCGTGTATTGTCGGCTTTTTCCGTAGTTTCGTTATGTTGTGTCGAGTCGAGCGGCGCGCGGCGCGATATTTGCGTGCGTAGTAGTATGACCAAAAAGTTCTCCAAGAATTGGTATAACTAATTTAGTAAATAACAATGCATATACATGTTAAATTAAAAATTCATTGTGTGTATTATGATTATAACATAATATTCTAATTAGGGTGTTTGAGGGTGAGCGTTAATTACGTTACATGTTGTATATTTCGTTATATATATATATATCAAGTAGTATTGATGATTTAATCACGGAGATTTTTTACTGTGTTGCATAATCTAGAGGAACATTACATATTGAGTATTGAAAGTCTTTCAAAGCTTACAGTTAAATTCTCAGCATACAAACGGGCAGTTCATTTAATTTATCAATTACTTAGTTCTGTTCTTACCTCAGTATCAATATTAGGCGTCTTGAGCGTGAAGTAGCCGAGCAGGTCAACGAACTGTGCAGCTTTGCGTCCGTACTGCGGTAGTGTAGGCCAGATGCCCCACAGTAGTGATACCAGCGAAGACTGGTCTGTTTGACCGGAGTTGCTAGACAAACAGATAGACATTTAGTGGCAGTTCCAAGTTATCTGACATTCAGGCGAATTTGATAACAAATATTTATGAATGTAATGTATCACCACCAAGAAACACACTTAGTCGAAAAATTATTTAAAACTGTCAAAACTATAAGACCTTTCGAGTGTATGCCGAATTTCGACCTTATTATATTCAATTGTCTCTTCGAAAATTTGCCTAAGAAGGAACATACATGTCATTGGTTGATAGTACATAAACAAGTTCATAATATCAAAGTGACTTACTTGTAAATAGCGAGAAGCAAAGCATGGGCTTGCCAACGCACGGCCGTTGAGTTGGTCTCCAGTAAGAATGCTTTCACAAACATCCTTAGCTCATCTTGGGACACCTAGAAATAAACAATGATTATTTTCTGAAAACTTTAGCTTTAAATACTAACAATTCTACTTTCACAAAATTCTACTAACTTGTTTCAATATCTGTTGGACGAGTGGTCCAACTCTCTGCTCTTGGAACTTGGAGCCATCGGTGGTGAAAGCATCATTTTCAGCGCTGCGTTCGCGGTCCGGCCAATCGGCTGTGTTTTGCTGTAAAGAATTTATATTATGTAATTTACTTTTTAATGTTAGGTCCACGGTAAAGTGAAATAATTGTAAAACGATATACGTCTGTGTAAGTGAAGAGTGAAACCATTTTGACTGTATCTAAAAAAAGCTTAAAAAGTCACGCTGCCTCGCTCTCGCTCCATGACGATGCGCGCGCGATGTTGGCACCCCGAGGCCAGCTGTGACGCGAAGACGAAACACTCGTGACGGCGCTATCTTGTCACCCGTCTGTTGTTCCCATCGGATCATTCTCGTTGCTGTACGTACTTCCCTACTTCGTACCTTGTTCTCGGCAGGTCGCTGGTGGTGCGGCGGCGCGCAGAGCGCGGCCTGCAGCAGCTGCAGCACGGTGGGCGCCACATGCGGGTGCACGCGCCGCGCCACCGTCACCAGCCACGCCAGCGCCTCGCGCCGCTCCGTGGCGCACGTGTGCTGCCAGTTGCCCGTGCGAGCACTCACTATCTCTGCGCAAGCCTGGGTACAAAAGGGAACTTTAAATACCAACTAACATAAAATGACGATAATTTTAATACAATAGAAGCCATTTCTGAGCTAAACACTTTAGCGCAAACTTTGCGCAAAACTGTGCAACTTTGCGCAAATGTTTTTTTTACGAAATTTTAACATGTACTGACTGTTCACTGTTCAAAGTCACTGTGCAAACGTTGCGCAAAACATTTACAAACTCTCCCTACCTTCAAATGATCCATGAGCTGTACAAGCTTGTCGTAAGCCGGGTCTGTAGCGAGGAGTGCGCGCGCGGCGTTCAGATGCGTGTCGAGAGCGTGTACGTCACGTAACTGACGGTAACGCTCGCGGGTGCCGCAGAGAAGGAGTAGGAGTTTGCGTACTTGTTTCCTAATAGAGGAATTAAATTGTCACATATAGAGAAAGTGTATTACAAAAATGTTTCTTGAACTGATATTATCTGCAGCATGTACTGTGGTGTTTTTGCGGTAAAAAAATCTCAAATTGCAATAATGAAGAGAACGAAGAAAGTCACAGATGTTGTAAAACTACATCGGAATTGTATACCCAAAAAAGATGTCATGTAACTACAAACATATTTTATCGTTATATTGAAATGCTAGAATTTCAAGTTAGCCAATTACAAAAAATATATATTCCTACTGGTATGTATTTGGTAACATACCTGAGTGGAGTCTGTTGGTTCATCATGTATTCACACAGCAGTGTGCGCCAGCGCTGGTCAAAGTGCGCCGGGTCGCAATGCTTGTGAATTTGACACGGAAGACGTAAAGCCATCTCCATTAGAAGTTGTGGGTAGTTATCGAACACGTCTAGAGCATGACCTGTTAAAAAAGAATCAAATATATAAAACGAATGACCAAATTACTCTGTTAGTTGAATATAACAATGCTACTATGTACAAAATCAATATACAATATTGATACATATCGATTAAACTTACTCTTGACGTATTCCTTTACAAAGAAAGGTTGCATGTCAGGCAAAGGCTGTGGTGGTTGCGGTTTCAGCAATGTCTGTCCCGTTGTTGCCGCACCAGAACCTAGAACAAGATTTGTTATTTTTATACCATTCTAGGAAATACTTCGAAGACCAGTTCATTCTTTTTGGGCATTTTGACCAAGTTATTGTCAACTAGCTTCTGCCAGCGGTTTCACCCGCATCCCGTGGGAACCTCGGCACGGGCCCGGATAAAAAGTAGCCTATAGCCTTCCTCGATAATTGGGCTATCTAACACTGAAAGAATTTTTCAAATCGGACCAGTAGTTCCTGAGATTAGCGCGTTCAAACAAACAAACTCTTCAGCTTTATAATATTAAGTATAGATAGACATTTGAATTATAAATAATGCCGGGACACTTATTTACACACGGTCGGTTAGCATCATGGTTAGTTCTTAATTAACTTGTGTTATGTGTTCTAACACTACTAATAAACTACTTTACATACATATTATTTTATTAATTCTGTACTATCTTCTTTTTTATGTCTACTATGCAACACGTATAAACAGTAGACAAGATAACTTACTAGACGTCTTCTCCTTCCAATACGGCAGTAACGCAGACAGCACTCGGAAGCAATGCGCGGGCGCACCGGCGCGGACCAGCGCGGCGGCTGCCAGGCGAGACACGTGCGCTGCGCAGGCGCCGCCCGTGACCTCCGCGCGGGGCACCGGCCCACCTGTCGCTGATGTCTTCCAGCGAGCCATCAGGACACCTAGTGGAATATTGCATGGTAACATTTCTGGCTGAAATCCTGATTAAACTTGTTTACAGAAAAAAGCTAAATGCCGCTACGAACTACAGTTTAAAAAGTAAATAAAATAGAAATTAAATGATACGACAAAAAGTGCTGTGTTAATCGATACAGCACTTTTTGTCGCAGATACAAAATGGATTCAATTGACCCCTATCTTACGGAGTTTTAGAAATCTTCAGTTATACCGATTATTTCTACACTTAACATTCTGTACACTTATTCTTAGTGACAAAATTAACTACTCCAGATTAAACCCTATCTCTAATGTAAAAGTAACCTTGTCTCTAAAAGTAATACCTACGAAAAAAAGAACAACTTATACTCACTAAGCAGCCTCATAATAACCAACTGTAGCTCCCTCCTATTGGTCCTCTCATGTATCGGTGGCGGCGTTTCATCTCCATGCATATCAAGCTCCGACACCAACAACTCTAAACGCATTATAGCCAGTTGTAACTCTCGTCTGTCTGTACGTTCTTCTGGGTTCTCTTCGCTTTGTATGTCTAGTTCGGAAACTAGGAGTTCGAGTAATCGGTCTAGTACTGTGCGATCGCCTTCGACGCTTGAGTCTAAGTCTCCGGCTAGCATTAGGACGACCTGTTGAAGGAATTGATTTTGTTAGTGATATCACTCTTTCCTAAAAAATTGATAAGTCGCCAATAGCTGCATTGACGACTTATAGCAGATTCTAGTTTTTACTGGAAGCTGTAAAGTAAATAGCAACAATATCCAGTTGAATAAGTAGTCGAAACTATTATTTTGTTGGTAGGTACCGATTAAAAAGGTGTGGAAATTGTACGGGCAAGTACCAAATCTCAAAGAAATCATGATATATCCTGGTACATACCTGTACGAAGGGTATAGCCCTGACTCCCGGCAGGTACCTCAGCGACGGCAGGGCGTCAAGAGCAGCTGATAGTAGAGAGAGTCGGAGCGCGTGCAATTTGCGCGTCTCACTCTCCGCTTCCATAGTTCGTGAGGTGGACGCTACTGGCTGGCTTGACGATGTCGATGGCCCGGCTGTATCAGGTTATATTCATTAGGAGTCTTACTTTCATTGTGTTAAAACTGTTGTTTATAATGTTAGTGATCATAGAAACATTAGGAAATTAACCATAAAACATAAAGTAGACTTCAAGAGATGTTTAGGGACTTGACCTATCAAGTTTACTCCTCGGAATTAAAAATCTGAGCATTTTACACCAATCAACCCATGCGAAAGTAAATTTCTTTCACAACTAACGATGGATTCAATAAGAAGCAAATCAATAGACAAATATGTTATTGAAATCCGTAGTAAATTACACAAGGTGCCAACTGGATATTAATTTAGTCTTTATTATTCAGATAGAGCATACAGCTACATAAAATTAAAATATACCCACCACCCAACATACTAGCGTCACTTAGGCCCAAGTTTACCGACAAAGTAAACGTTTCGATTAGTTTTTCTTAAAACAACGGTTTACTTTGAAAATTGTTAAAGTTAAACTCATGCTGTCAATGAACTTAGGTCTTACAACTACGAAGCGTAATCATTCGATTAGTAAAGGGTAACAACAATACAGTATTAGTTTACTAGCCTGCGATAGCAACAGGCGCCGCGATGATATTGGACGCAGGCATCGTCCCGGCTAACGGGGCCGACACCATTTCGCCTAGAACATTCCGTACCGTTGTAGCATGTTCCATATAGTAAATATGGCTAAAACCCGAAGTGCAGCAACGAACTGATAACAACAGATAGATAGAATATTGGGAACGGCCGTAAGTTGAGGCGCATATGGCCTGTTACATCCAGCTGTAGCCGGTTAAACCTAGGTGTGGCTACACTTTGGGCTTTATCCGATAAACACATTTAAACATTAGCTGCTGTGAAAGCCAAGAATATAAAGCATCCAAGTTTATATTATTTTAAATGGACTTAAATTTAATTTAAATAATTTAACCTTATATTTTAACTTAACAGTATGTAAATAAAGTAGAAATTTCAAAGTTCAATGATCTTACGCTCAAACATTGAATTTCAACTTTATTTCCATTCTGTTATGTCATATTTTTACTTGTAGCTTAAAAATGACATGCTGTCCAGTGACAAGTGACAAGCCATCAATATGGTGCATTTTGGTAGGAAGAAAATGATATGTTCTACTTAAATTGCGTGCTTTTGCAAATAAAGCCTAACACCGTAAAATAAAAGCTATAAATTTATATTGTGGATGCTTTAAAGACAGTGACGCAAGTCGCCCAGCATAACACTCTCAACTTATACCGAAGTATCAATTACAACCATTGCATAGGAGGGCCTATTTAGATTTTCTACTAGCGAAATATCTGAACATCACAGCTTTAGCAATCCCTCGTATAATACCCTCATAATACAAGCACTCTTTATTTTTAGATGGTTCAAGCTTTCATGCTAACTATAAGGCCCTATACAGAAAGAAAGCTGTTATCCGGCGCTGGTATGCGCTGATCCATTCAGTAACAGTTACATTTTCTACACGTTGTTTCAATTTGCTTGCTTTCATCATCAGCCTATCGCAGTCCACTGCTGGACATAGGCCTCTCCAAGTGCACGCCACTGAGATCGATTTTCGGCTTCTCGCATCCAGCTCCTGCCAGCCGTCTTGCGCAAGTCATCACTCCACCGTGCCTGAGGACGTCCTACACTACGCTTGCCGAGGCGCGGTCTCCACTCTAGAACTCGTTTACCCCAACGGTTATCGGTTCTTCGGCTAATATGGCCAGCCCACTACCACTTCAGCTTGCTGATTCGGTGGGCTATGTCGATGACCTTGGTTCTCTGACGGATTACCTCATTTCTGATGCGATCCCTCAGAGAAATACCGAGCATAGCCCTTTCCATAGCCCGCTGAGCGACTTTAAACTTGTGGACCAGCCGTACCGTCAGTGTCCACGTTTCGGCTCCGTAAGTCATGACAGGTAGGACGCACTGATTGAAGACTTTTGTCTTTAGGCACTGTGGGATCGAAGATGTTAGGACTCGACGTAGCTTCCCAAATGCAGGCCAACCCAACTGAATTCTCCTATTCATCTCGTCCTCAAAGTTGTTTCTACCTAACTGCAATGTCTGCCCGAGGTATACATATTTCCGAACAACTTCGAGAACGGCGCCGTGTATCGCAATCGGTTCCGGTAGAACATGTTCATTGAACATGACCTTGGTTTTGTCCAAGTTCATCCGTAGGCCGATGCGTAGAGAAGATTGAGCCAGGTCGTTCAGCATCTGTTGTAGGTCCTGCAGCGTTTCCGCCATGATGACGATATCGTCAGCAAATCTCAAGTGAGAGCTGTGTTCGCCATTGATGTTGATGCCGCGTCCTTTCCAGTTCAGCGTCTTGAACATATCCTCCATTGCATTAGTGAACAGTTTCGGGGAAATAACATCCCCTTGTCTCCTCGATGCAACGGTATGGGCCTTGTTTGCTGATTCTGTACTTGGACGGACATAGTAGCGGCTTCGTAGAGACATCTCATCACTTGGATGTATCGCCAATCTACTTGACAACGCTGCAGGGACTCCAGAATAGACCAGATTTCAACCGAGTCAAAGGCCTTCTCATAGTCCACAAATGCTAGACACAGGGGCTGATTATACTCTTCGGTCTTCTGTATAATCTGCCGCACTGTGTGGATGTGGTCTATGGTGCCGTATCCGCTCCGAAACCCAGCCTGCTCCGGTGGTTGGAATTCGTCGAGTCTTCGCGCAAGTCGGTTCGTGATCACTCTTGAGAACAGCTTATAGACGTGGCTTAGGAGGGAAATGCTTGCTTTATGTAACTGTTACCAGAATGGAACAGCGCCGATAAGCTCTAGTAGATCGGCACCGGCTACCAGCCTGCTTTTTGTATACTGCCTGATTCTAACACTATAAGTAAAACCTATTGAAGACTTACCATAAGCACTGCTTCGTCCAGAAACCCCTCCGATGCTATCAGCGCCGGACCCTCCGGATTCAGAACCAGCGGAGCCGGGCGGTTCCGCGGGAGACGTGCGAAGTGTACTGCCGTCTGTAGCGGCCGTGCTGCCTTCGTCGTCAGAACTGAAAGGAAACTCTTATTTAGTATTATGTATAATAAGAGTTTATATGTTATCTGAAATATGTTTTCGATCTGTTATGTTCAAAGCAGTTACACCCGCATCCTGTGGGTCATCTTCACGCACATGAGTAAAAAGTGGCCTTCCACGGTAAATGGGCTAGCTAACACTGAAATATTTTTTCAAATTGGACTAGGTCTTCCTGAGAGCAAAAAACTCAATTTTGTCTGGGTTAAAAATAGCAAGGAATAATCCAAGTTATTCATTATTGAAAACTGTACTTACTACTACAAAAATGTCGTCTGCTAAACATGATGTGGTACTCAAAAGATGAAGCATATTCATAACAAAAAATTAACATAATAAAATGAATTCATAGTCGTACCCAGGCGGCGAGGCAGTAGCATCACTGAACCCAGGGGCGGGTGGTGGTGGCGCGGATGGCGCAGGCGGCGCTCGGCGCGGCTGCTCCTGCAGCGACAGAGCGATGGCCAGCTCTACCATCGTCTCGTCATCCGCGTCCGGTGGGATGTCTAGAAGAGCTTCTAGACCTAGTTGTCAATAGAAAGTAAGTTTAAGATGCATGATGGGTTTATACGTGAAGTTCCCGCTTCGTGGTGTAGATAGGACACCGTAAATACAAATACCATAACTGCAGTAAAAAATTGACAAAGTAGTCTACAGCCCAAAAAGTAATCTGTCAACTATGTAAGTGTATTGAGTTCCCGTACCGTTGTACCGTTCAGATAGACCGGGTCGGAGAGCAGAGCAAATTCTTAACACGTTGAAAATTGAGTACTTAGTATTTGAAGTAAGGTTTATTTTTGCATGCGCACTGCTTTTGTCATTGAGAATGCTCGAATGCGCTCGGTGTGAAATAATAAGAGGAGCCGACCGGCTCCGATCGTGTATTTTTTCTTGACGTTTGGCTCCGTTTGCATGCTCTTTAATGCTCGCGCAGCCGATCGGCTCCGGTCTGTGTGAAAAGAAAAATGCGCGCCGATGCTCTCCGACCCGGTCTATCTGAACGGACCCTAAGGTGTAAATTTTCTGAAAAAAACAAGTGGCATTTCTAGAAAAGAGAAGTTTGCTAGTGCGATTCTCCGGAGAGGTATTTTTACAAATTTGATAAGGAATATCTACTTCCCACATTTACTTGACTCAAACAATCTCCATTCGAGTAACTATCTTACCTCCATCAGGAGCCAACAACACCATGGGTTCGAGAGAATCATCGACATCCATGAACTGGTTCTCTTGATGTTCATCGCGGTTGGCGCTGAGATCAGACTCAGATACCACTGCCTCGGTGATTGAACTTGTCGGTTGCGCTGTGGTCACCGAGGAACCTGCGCCTGCGCATAAGAAGTAAAAATTCAAGATTACAACGATGTGATAAGAACATATTTTAGATCCCTCAGTGAAGACCTCAATATGAGTTTATAACTAAGTAACAGAATATAACATAACCACATAGTCTACATTGTGTTAATTTACTAACACCCCATGTGATTTTCATATTCTCAGAATAAACAAACTACATTTGTTATTATCTAATATTCCCAAAACGCCATTTTTTTAACATTTTTGAATAACTTCCTTGTCTGTTTTGGGAATGTAATATAGGGTTAGGACATAAAAAAAATGTTCAGCAGTCTGTGAAATGTTACCTGTTCCAGGAGTATTAGGTGGTGATGGTATGTAGACGCGGCGCCTCTTCACTCTAGGTCTGAGCACTCGCATCAGCGCTGCCTTTGCTCCGAAGCTAATGCTCTGATCCTCAGCCAGTAAGAGAGATAGGTAGATTTGGTTGCCGAATTCCACCTGTTGGAACAAAATTATACTTATACCAAGTGCAGCAGTGATAGGTGAATTAAATTAATACTTTTAAATCTCAGATTACAATAATTACTGTATTTGAACTGTTCAAACAATCCGATTTTATTGCATAAGGCTCACCTTCAGCAATGGGCTAGCACAAAAATCCAATGTGCACTAGTCATGTATGATCCTTCATAAACAAGTTTTAGTACAATCAAATACAATAAATGTCGAAATTCGACATTGACTGCAGAGGATGTTGTAGTTTTTTTATATAAAACGGGTCATACATGTCGTTGGTACATAGTAGTACAACATTTATCTATTTTCCTTGGACCTTAAAATAAATTGAATACTCACACACTCAGGTTCAGCATGCAACTGGAAAGCATGCACGGTATCAGCTAACGCATGCATCGTATGCTCTGGATGTCGCAGCCCATACGACAGGATGCCGGGCGGCTGCGCCGTGGATGTACGACAGGCGGCGAGGCGCCATAGTACGCTGGTTAGTAATGCGCAGAGGTGGGGTTCTTTTTCCTTTTCTTGATCTTGGTTGTCGCCTTTCCAGAGGACTGACCAGTCACCTGTGGAAATAAAAGTTTATTTTAAATACCCGATATATCTGAAAATGTAGCAATAAGCATCGTAGCACAATTAATTTCTTGTCAGCCATGGTAACTTCATAAAATTCTCGGTAATAGGACTTAAGTACCAGACAGTACATAAGTAAATATGTGAACCATTATTTAATGGGTCTCACAAAATGTGAACACTCATTTAATTACAGAACTAAGACTAAGACAAGACAATGAGGGTTTTTGAAATTTTTTCTGCCACCGGGTGGCGCCACGTATGCGTCTGGTCCAAACAGCTGTCAAATAGTATGGAATTGTAGGTGCCGAACTTATTGTTTATTGAAATTCTGTTATATTGGAAGTGTTATTGATTTTATTATGGACTACGGTCAGAATAAGGTTTCCGAACTAAAAATTGAGCTAAGAGAGAGGGTGCAAAAGTCACTGGTACTAAGGAAAAGCTTGTTGAAAAATTTGTTAACACAATATGATTTAGTTTTTTTTATTTACTCAACCGCAATAGTAAAACAATAATGCAGTGCTTTAATTATAAAATAAAAAAAACACTAAAATCGTTCACTATTCATAGTAAAGATAAGCACTTTGACAGTTATCTGGACCTGACGCTCGGTGCTGCCACCTCGTGGATTGCCATTTTAGAAAACCCTCATTGCGCTAAAATATTTCGTTTCGTATTTTCTTACCATTAGCAGGTCTTTGCGGCGTAGGAGCACTATACTTCACAAGATGGTTGGGCCTAGCGACAGCCACACCTCTTGCTAACAACACCAGTCTGAAGTAAGCCTCAGGGTCGATGTTGTGAGGGTCGGCAGTGTCGCGAAGTTCGCGCAATGATGTGCACACGTATTTGAGGATTGCTTGGTCCTGAACAAATACATTTTTTATTTTTTAATATGCGATCAAAAAATTTATCACCGCTGTCCATGATTTAGACACAGTAGTTAAATAATCGAAATGTACCATGGGACAGGGAAGTTTTTGAAGCCCTAATTCAACATTTGTCTATTATTACTATATAACCCATCACTTTTAAACACTCAGTTTACATAGACGACTTGAATTAAATGAGTACAGCTTCCGAATGTAGTGAAATAGACAAATGTCAAAAGAACATCACTTCATGTCAAAGGGCATTTATATTTTAAACGTATTTACGAAATTATAGCAACAATTTAGATGATTTATACCACTTATGTTTCCAAATTCAAATTCTAACCATGATAATTATTGTCATACCTTGTACTGATGATAATGCGTATGATGCAATGCTCTCAGCAAGCACTGCGCTCTGGCGTGTAAATGCGGCGGAGCTGGGGCACACAACAAGCGTCGGGCCGGCTCAGCGGCCGCGTGAACACCGGCGGCAGATGCGCCGGCGCCTAACTCTAGCGCTTCTAGTGCGGCACAGGCGAGACGCTCTAGTGGACTTGGCTTCCAGGCTCCACCGGCGCCTTCGCCCTCCTAGGAAAAGAAACAGCATAACAACATGACGGGATCCTATACATTGACCAAGATTCTAGTGTTGTGTATATATCACAGAATCTTATATCGATAGTTTTAGACACAAATAAGGAAGGTAAACAATGCCGCAAGTACTGTTACCAAACCTAAGTAGTATAGTTAGGTACCTGGGCGACTTTGCTGGATGAAGGACAAGCTGACGGATCTTCATTATCTTCCGGCCAACCGAATTGCTCCTTATTCTTGCCGTACACCTAAAACATCACACAAAATTGTTGAACAACATCCCTTAAAAACTCATAAGATACAAACAATAGAAGAATAGGCTTCTGAGGAAAACTTACTTTGACAGAATCAACCATAGTAACACCATCGGGGTCTTGAGAAGGTCCGAAATTGATAGATAGCTTCTTGTCAGATTGTAAGGACTCTTCACGTGTAAGCGGAATATCGAACCAACGATTGCGCACCACAATTGTCTGAATAATTCTGCCGTAAACCTAGAATAAAATAAAATATAATAGTACAAAATAAAGGAGAACAAAACGGAATTATTTACTCAAATATCAATAATGATCAAAGTTATCGATATATTATTTGCAATTTGTATGGACTTACCTCTACGTAAGAAGGCGTTCTGGCAACATCTTGGCTGCCAAGAAGTACTCTAATACCACAGATGACCATGTTAGGGTCAGAGTTCATCACCTCCATAGCGAAACCGCTCATCTTTGTCGATACTACGTACAAACCTATTGAAAGAAATACATAAATAGTTTTACTAAATCTGCTAAACTGACATTTAATTTTCCAATTTCTCATTTATCAAAACATTACAAATATACTTATGTACTGTTGCTCTTGCTTATGTATTATACACTAGCTTCTGCCAGCGGTTTCACCCGCATCCCGTGGGAACTACTTCCTGTACCGGGATAAAAAGTAGCCTATAGCCTTCCTCGATAAATGGGCTATCTAACACTGAAAGAAATTTTCAAATCGGACCAGTAGTTCCTGAGATTAGCGCGTTCAAACAAACAAACAAACAAACTCTTCAGCTTTATAATATTAGTATAGATTTACTTCTTATGTACTCTTATCAATTCGAAAGGTAACTTACCGGTAGTATTGAGCCGATGTTTGATCTGTGCAGTGTTATACACTTGCAACAAATCGTTGCCACCAAACTCAATGTCGTTCATAGCAACGCAATGTTCGAAGAAATCGATCGGGAACTGAGGAGCTCCGTTGGCATTCGATTTTGTTACCACCTAAGACAAGATATATATTTTAAATACTTTTATCGAGTGTCAAGACTAAATTGATACTGCCATTGTAACTTTATGAGAATCCCAAAAAACACATTGCGATCTAAAACTTTTCATTATCTTTGTAACTGATTCGTACAATGATTACAAATTCTTAATATGATTAAAATGCTGTACAATGACTCGAGATCAATTCAAATCACTAAAATTAATTAATTTTTAATCACTAAACCTCATCGACAAATTATTAAGTAGCAGCCGATTAGAAACATCACTATCCTCATTCATTTCAACAATAAAATTTACCAGTCAATAATACAAACCTGCTGAGCCTTCCCCTTAGAATGATGCGTCAACAGCCTAGGCCGTCTCCTCGGGGCATGCGTAGGTTGTATGGCAGGCGACAGCCAGTACCCAGTATGGTCGCTACTGGCCGCATACATGCGCAAACTGCCGTCTTCACACAGTAAGATGAGGGTGGACTTCTGTTCACCACCACCGCCGCACCAGTGGCGGACGGCTACCATGTCTGTGATCTTGGCTTTGGCGGGTACCACCTGAAATGGGGATGGTTTAAGTAACAGTATCATTTGGTTTGCTTACTAGAGATAGAATTTTAACATTAGCCCTCACAAATTCATATTTATCTTTAACTAGCTTCCGCCCGCGGCTTCGCCCGCGCAGAGTTCAGTTATATCGCGTTTCCAAGAGAATTCTTCAAAAGTCCGGGATAAAAACTATCCTATGTTCTTTCTCAAGTTCAACTCTATCTCTGTACCAAATTTTATTAAAATCAAATCAGTGGTTTAGACGTGAAAGCGTAACAGACAGACAGACAGACAGGCAGAGTTACTTTCGCATTTATAATATTAGTAGGGATAAGCAAAACAACAAGTAGATAAAATATTGATATAGGTCGAAAGAGATATGTACACGACTGGCAAAACGTATTGCTTTTTTTATGGTGATTCGAAAGTAAAAGTATTGTCATTAATCCTCAAGTATTTATGTCAAATTTTGACAACTCCAGTCTCAATATTTGAGACCATTCATTGTTATAGAAGAAATAAATTTTAATTCAAATGGTGATATTATTATTCTGTACATGTACATATGTATAAAAGAGCTAGCTCACGTCATCTTCGAATACTATTCCTATCTCCCACTCACCTTAATCTCCTGCACGAATATATTAGTGGGCGTCAGCATCAACACCACAGGGTTGTTAGAAGCCTGCATGACAGCTGTCACAAGGCCGGGATGTCCGGGCACTTCGGCCCATTGGCATAGGGATTGAACGCCTCCTTGCTTGCCGCCTCCACGGCCACCACCCTCCTTTTGTGTGGAGGTTGTTGATAGGGTGATCATTGCTGTACCTGGTTGGATAAAAAAAATGGAATTTATTCTAAGAAGAGGATAAAGTCTAAATACACTTTAGACTTGAATACGAGGTTTAGGTTTGATTTAAGTCTTAAGAAATGGTGTTCCTCTTGTCGATTACGGAATGATAAATTGAGTTGTAATTAAAATATTGTTTACGTAAATCTTGGTTACCTTTGAGGCTCTCTTCGACGGTGTTAAGAGGCGCCAAAAAGCTCTTTCCTTGAGCATACGAGAAGAACAGCATCTTGAGGGTATGCGAGTAATATATGGAGACTCCACCTCCTCCTACCAATCCCGCGACATCCTAAGAAGAAAAGAAATACATACTATAAGATAGTGTTCAAGATCGAAGATTTGGTCAATTGAATGACAACACCCAGCCAATTGATACTGTTTGTAACTACAGAATTTTGATCACTACGGGTTGTGTGTATGTAGACGACATTGGGCTGATTTGGCCAGATTTATTACGTTGTCAATATGTTTAATGGTTTTTTTTTTGAAATGTTGCTATGTGAAATAAACTATAAAGTCTACGAAATTCTATGAATTCCATTCTGTGAGCGAACAGTCAGCTCTCGCCCTATGTCCTCCAACGCGATTTGCAGATTACCCTACGAATATCAGATATCAATAGTATTAATATTAAGTAAGTAAGCAATATTTATTTGTAGGGAACAATGTGCAAACCGCTAGAAACCAAAGTGTGAATAACTTCCTGTAGGTTGATTACCGCTCACACAGACTCGCATAGACTATAAGTAGAATACAATGTAAACGGTAACTCTGAAAGCATGCAGAAGGATGTTGGCACAGGAAGAAGTTTAGTTAAAGCCGTGTCTCTGCGTACAGTCGCGAACACACGGCTCATGCAGATAACCCACTACACAGAGTAAAAAACCTGTCTGTGTAGTGTTTTAAGTGCCTAACAACAAAACGAAAAAGTCTTTTGCATCAAGGAACAACACCTCTCGTCTCGCAAGTATATCGACGTAGAAGCTTTATCCTTGATGAAGACAGAATTGTAAACCGGTTACCGCAACTTGCCTGTATATCCGGGTGCTCAACCTGAAGGATGTTGGTGACGTAGTACGGTGTGTTGGAATCCTCCAGTTTCTTGCTTATCGGCTTCCAGTAGATGTGGCCGTTCGGGCTCATGCATAGCGTGTGCATAATACCAGCCTGATTCACAAAAGTTTTATCGCGAACTCAAACAAACATTATAACTTACCTGTATTTCCGGATGGAGCACCTCTAGCGTGTTGGTGACGTAGAACGTGCCTAGAGTGGCGCGAGACTCTTCGCTCATTGGTTGCCAGTAGATATGGCCGGCGGAGCTCATGCATAGCATATGCATCACGCCGTCTTGATTCACGAATGTTACGTCGCGGACCTGACAAGGATAAAGTTATTACAGTATTCAGGTATAGATTCCGCCAAACTTTTTGTCGCCGCGACACATTGCATGAGTTTAGTTGCGGACCGCCATTGAGTTTGCAAAAACTGTACAAAGGTGTATTTTAGTATACTCAATATTTCTTCGAGGTCTATGAATGATAAAATCTTGATACAGTTTAGTATACTCAATATTTCTTCGAGGTCTATGAATGATAAAATCTTGATACAGAAGATTGAACCTTATTTATTCCCTTTACGGTTGAAAATCGCATGACATTATACTGCCCCACAAAGTAAACTAATACATTTACCTTTCCACTGGGTACAAGGAAGTGATGCATAGGATTGTTAAGATCCTTGCTCAGATCGTATATCTTGACAAAGTCTGAAGTCACGAGTGCGAGCTGCGTCTGGGAGCCGGGCAGCCATATTGCTTTGATGACGTAGTTGTTGCCTTCTAAGCCTGTGTTCAGGACTAGGTGGTCGGCTACGGCACCTACGAAAGTATAATCCACGATAAGTATGTACATACGTTCTAACCGTATGTTAAAGTATGGTGTTTTTGTTAGACAGATTTTACGTCCACAAAACAGAAAAAAAATATCTATATATTTAGGCAGACATAAAGGAGGTCTACAGTAGCAACTTCACCATATACAATTCCTTTTTTCGCTAGGGTACTAGACTTTACCAATATTCATTAGTTTTTTTTTTTACAAGCACTATGAATTTGAAACAGCATTGACCAGACAACTTCAAAACTTTTCCTATAATTTTACAAAGTACACAAGGCCACAAAATAACTCACCGCCACTATTAAACGTCAACACATGACACTCCTTCAATCCGCACACAGCCAACAGGTCCTCATTCCATGGGTTGCCGCTCAAACTGAGCACCATGAACGGTATGGGAGCGGACGATAGACGGGTCAGAGTTAGCTTGTGCTTCGAAGAGTCCGCCTGTTTTAGTAGAGCTGATAGCTGGAGGACTGTGATTTTTCCTGTGGAATAATTTTAATAAGATATATCTAGATAGACTGGGTGGGAACGTCAAACCAGCTAAGATTAGGTAGATGCCAACTTTAAACCAGTTATGATTGAGACAAAAGAACGAGAAACAGATTTATATATTAAAAAAAATTATAAGGTAGAATAGGAAAGATTAAATAGGAACAAAATACATAATTTAGGCGACATCCCATTGCTTTATCATTGTGAACGTGATGGATTGAATACTCAATATGCCATATTATTATTGCTTTTTATTTGGCAATAATTTACCACCATGAAGAGCTATGTAGTTTCTTTCACCGAATATTTATATTTTATTTTTATTAATTCTAAGCTCTAATTTTGAAACAAATAATTTATATATTTCCACTCACCCTTCTCATGCGACACAGCAAGATGTTGCCTCCTGCCTTGCGGCGAGGCGAGGCAGCACATAGCGACGCGACGCAACTTGTGCGCAGACATTAGTTGTCGGATAGTCTGGCCTGTTTCACCGGTGTACGACATGCGAACGTTCTCGAATGCGCCTTCTTGGGAACCTGTGGTGGTATTTTAAGGAGGTTGTAATATTTGGTATGTATACAGAATGGGTGGACTGCAATGGGAGGATGTGAAAAGAGAATGAAATCTTTTGTTTCTAGGCACTTTCAGTATTTATCTCTCGTAAAAAACTATATAAAAACAAAGGCAAAAAGTTCAAAATTTTAATAAACAACTATAATTTTTTCAATCCCAAATTGCAAGGGCATCAAATCTAGAATATGTTATAAAGTTTTTTTGTTAAATTGGTGATGTTCTGGAATACACCATTCATGCTTGTATCATCTTTGCATATTTATTTAACAGATCTTCAACTAGACATCCATACACATAGCACTTATTTCTCACTCTTCTTTCACACACACTCACCAAGAGTAGGCAGCATCAAATTATCAGTATGAGTAAACTTCTTTTCTCCTAAATGCAGCTGAGCTAGCGCTCGTTGGGCCCGGCCGTGGGCCCCTGTGGGTGCGGCCCGCTCGCAGGCGGCGCGGACGGGGCCCGCTAACGCTTCCAGTAGGCGTCGAACGCGCTCCATGCAGGTTCCCCAACCGGAGTATGAGGAGAGGTATTGGCGACAACCTTTATGGAAACGGGAGAGTTATTTTTGTAATATAATAGATGGGTAATTGCAATAAAAAGAAACAAGAACAAGAACCAATATTTTTGGACAAGCTAAATTTTTTTTTGTTTATAATTAGAACAGATACTAGCGACTACCTTGACGGAAAGATACACTATTAATAGGTGGTAATTCTATAAATTACATTATTTTTACAAACGCTTGACAACATTTAATTTGACTATAAAAAAATAACTTATTTTTTTCTCAGTACATATTGATATTTCATGAGGTACACTCAATTTTTTTTATTTTTTCTTTGAAATCAAAAAATGTTAAGATTCACATAATATTGATTCTATAGGAAGATCTCTTCAACGAACTTATGCTATAAATACCTTGTATATTAGAGGCGAGCACAGGTCTGCGGGGCGGGGCGAGTATCGCCGGTGGGGCGGGGCTGGAGGGGCGGCGCCGCAGAGACGGCGCGGGCGCAGCCTCCTCTGTGCCGGCGCCGCGGCCGCCGCCCAACGTCACTGAGCGCTTCACTAGAGCTTGGCAACTGTAGGGAAATACATGACGGTTAGTATATAAGTGAAGGGCATTTCTATCACACAATATGTCGATAGATTTTGATATTCAAAGTATTATTATATACGGTTTTCATATACAAACAAAAAAAATGTAAGAACATAATCAATGAAGGCAGTTTACAAGGAAGTAACTTAGTCTATGTCTTCTACTATGTATAAAAAGTCGACTTTCGCAGTCTTATTTTTGACTTCAATACTGACGATTCGGTGTCCCCTGTGACAGACTCTTGCGCATAAGTGCACACTCCTACACCTTCCACCATCTTGCACGTGTGACAGTGGTACCAGATAGTTACTGAGACTTATATATCAACAATTATACATTACCTAGAATCGGGCTTGGCGCCGCAATCACAGAAGAAGTTTCCGAACTTGGCGTAAGACACGTCGTGTCCCCTGTGACAGACTCTTGCGCATACAGTGCACACTCCCACACCGTCCACCATCTTGCACGTGTGACAGTGGTACCAGTGCTGGTTCATGAATTCTCGTTGGGTGACGGTAAATGTGCATAGCTTGTATTGGAGCATTGCGTCTTCGTCCTGTGGAGGAATAAGATCAATTTTATAATAACACTGGTCTACAAATTATTATTTTTTTTTATTGTAGAGGATTTGATACGTAATCAAAGTCCAGAACAGAAAATTGCACCAGCAAGTCAGCAATTTATGAGTGTACGTTTTAATACACACATAAATTCACTAGTAATTGTGTACCTATTGCGTTTGTGTTGCATATGGACGCAATAGGTACACACAAAAATTCACTAGTAATTGGTTATTCAGCTACGTCTAAATCAAACCAAAAACAGAATTACCTAAGTTTATGTGAAGTGCATTCATATGGTAAAGCTTGTGTGTGTAAATGCGGCAGTAGGGTATTAAGTCATTTCAGCTTATTAGAACTCTTGTTTAGACAACGGTTAGATTTCAACGGCACACATCTTTTTGCCCTAATACATAGGTTAGAAAAAGATTTATGCAAAGGTACTTACAGAATCATCAGCGCTTGTATCGTCATCGTCCTGTTGTTCGTCTGTGTAATCGAGATCGAATCCGAGATCCGAAGGTGATTCCCATGTAGGACTGACTGAACGCCATGCTACAAAAAATATGAACACTTATTAATTTAAATATCTATACTTATGCTTACACCACTTGCCAATCGAAGAAGGCCAATGTCTGTACTAACATTATGAGCTGAAGCTGAAGCTAATATTAGGTGCTTATCTTAGTAACTACAGGACCTATTTCAATTTTATTTAATAAATCTTTCAGTGTTAGATGACTCATTTATCCGTGAAGGCTGCATGCTACAACTGCGGGGTAGTTCCCAAGCAATGCGGGTGAAGCAGCTGGTCTTCTCTTTGGATAAATGATTTCGATGATATTCTTGCACATGATTATATTACTACATAATGCAGGAGGAATTATCAAATTCTGTAACATATAAAGTACTTACTGTGAGGTTGGGTAGTATTGATGGCGTGCAAAGCGTCAGCCAGATAAGATAGGAGCACACAAGCGGACTCTATTTGCGGCGCCAACGTGCCGTCTACTTGTCCTTCCTCCAACTTGTCCAATACTTCTTGACTGCTTAAGTTTTCCACACTGGTATGAACAATAATTTAAAATAATAAATAAATATTACATTTTGTTGAAAATATGCATGTATACCAATATATAAAATATAGAAAAGAACATCTCACGTTAAATTAGGTGAATATATTTTTACACAACTTTTTGTGTAGACCAGAGAACGACTAATCCATAGGGGTTACCCATAGGGACCCCCCCTATGGGTAACCCATAACACATGGGACAGGGGACTGTTTTTGTTCAAAACGTCAAAAATATATATCTTTACCTCTTGTAGTCTTCTTCTTGGCGAGTCGATGGCAATAGTCTTATATTTTAGGACACATGCTTTTTGCCCCTCCCAAAAATTTCCATTACACTTAGACTAACTCACCAAGCCGACAGCCAGCCGACAGCCGCCGGGAACAGCTGGCGATGGTCCCCGCCGGCATGCGCGTCCGCCAGGCGACACATCTCGCGCAGCAGCAGCGGCGAGCATGCACTCTCGCCGCACACACCGATCAGAGTCGTTAACATGCGCTCGCTTACTTCGTCACCACTGTGTAAAAGATAATAATATGTTTAGAGAAGATTTTGACATGACAATTCTATTATTCTATCACACTTTATTTATATAGGCGAAAGTTTGGGCCGACGAATATGTTTGTCACTTATTCAAACGCAAACCTTGCTGACAGTGACCTTTGATGAAACTTGGCTTATAAATTGGAATAACATAGAGGCCACTTTTTTATACAGGTGCATAAATAAGAGGTAAATAGTTCTCTCTGAAACCGAATGTAACTACTGGCAAAAGCTATTAGTCCTTGATAAACTACGAAGATCATTCGTATGCAGTTGTTTGATTGAACTGCATATTGCTTGCCAGTTTCAAGAAATGCGAAAACTGCTTAGGGGGGAAATTATGTCTGTCACAGAAATCGCTAAATTATAATTTATAAAAAATACTGTAAAATGACGCTAAAGATTTTTCACCCACCAGTGCTGCACAACATGCTTGCACAGCGCCGATAATAACGCAGCATTATCATTGGCGGCATCGGCGAGGGGTGCAGGAGTTGGCTCCGCAGTGGCCGCTGCCGTTGTGGCGGCGCCACCACTGTCCTTACTGCCGTCCGACCAGCTGCAGCTTTCTGTGTGGAGAAATTACACATACTTTATATGTAATAACATGAAAACATAATGCATGAAAACTGAAAGAAAGAAAAAAAATCTGATAGGCAGTTAAGAAAAACGGACCTTTAAAGACCCACATCAATACCACGGTTATCAAAATTGGATTTTAAAACACTGGAAATAAGATTGTTATTTAAAACATTTTCCGCGAAGGAAGCATCAGCTTACCTGAGTTAGCAGATTGCTGCGCTGTGTCAGACTGTGCTCTTGGAGCAGGAGATCTGTAACAAAGGCATAGATTCAAACAAAAATAAAGTACATATAAAAGCTATAAATAATTCACTTAATAATATAAAAATAAACTAAAATAATACTCACGGCGCATCAAACACAGGTAAATCCGAGTCATTCCTTTGCGCATTAGAATCATTGCGTTGCGCAGCATCGCTCTCGCTGCGGAACACACTGCGCAAAGCATTGCGCAACGCCAAGGAGGCGGGATTACCACTCGCTTCCGGGGCTGATGATGTAGGCGTCGGTAATTCTGTTTCCGTTGGAGTTCCGTTTGCTGTACCCGTGGTACCGTTTGTAGATGTAGCTATAGAACAATTTAAGTTTAGAATACCTTCAAAGGTTTGTACAGATTCATCATACTACTTAGTGAGCCTAATGGAAAAGCATAGAGAACCAACAAAAATGTTACGTCTCACACTCATATGTATCTGTACCTATATTTACATATAAATAAATCATAAGAATTAGTGTCATTTGCAAATTAATTTACATAAAACAGCTTAGTTTTAACTTCAGTAGCTCTCACGAAAAGTTGTAAATCATAACTAACTTCTAGCCACTTAAATAGTGCTTAGACTAAAAATATGCAAATGCGAAATAAAAAAAATGCAACTGAAAATACTGCAACGACATTTTCTTACCATATTTTTTTTTATACGAAAAAAGCAAAAATAAATAAAACAAAGCTAATACTAATTACCAGGAGCACCTAAGCAGATGTGTGCCAGTAGAGTGGACAGTCTCTGTTGATCAGCAACCCCGATGAACTTGCAAACAGACACGCATAGGTTGCCGTTCAGTTCATTCTCGCAACCCGTGAATATCTTGATGAACAACCTAGAGGAATAGGGAATAAATAAGTTTGGTATTTAGAAAATATATTGTCAATAACAGGTTTAGTAACAGGTACATTGAGTAACAGGCACTTTAAGTAAAAGTTATTTTGAGTAACAGGTAGTTTAGGTACCATTTCCAATTCACTAATTAAACCTCTTGTATGTCACGAATGATAAGACAATAGAAAATCAATTATGTCTCGCGTGTATCTGCGCTTCGATACACAGCGGGTTAAACTGTAACTTACTCAAAGTCAAATGTTTCTATTTCAAATCATTATTTACTTACTTGATAACCCTTTCAGCATAAGGATTCCTGGCATTAGGCGCTGATAGAAGTATCTTTCCGAGAGAATATCCAGAATTTTCAGCAAATACTTTTTCATAAGCGAGTCTCCCCGCGGGACGGTCCAATATCTTTTCCCAATATTTTACCTGAAAAAGAAAATTCATAAGTCATTCGAAGATCTGCTGGTGCTTATCTATCTTCATGCGTGTTTAGAAGCTAAGTAAATAGGGAGATAGTAGATAGTCATAGGAGGCTACATCTATACTAATATTATAAAGAGGAAAACTTTGTTTGTTTGTTTGGTTGTAATGGATAAACTCAAAAACTACTGGACCGATTTTAAATATTCTTTCACCATTAGAAAGCTATATTATCTGCGAGTAACATAGGCTATATTTTATCCCGGTGCGGGCAGTAGCTACCACGGGACGCGGGTGAAACCGCGGGAAAATGGCTAGTAAGGAATAAATAGAGGTAGTATTTAAGGGAGTACATAGAAGAGTAAATAAAAATAAGAAATTCAGAAGTAAATTTAAGCTGTAGGCATGTCCATAGTGCCCATTATGGTAGATTCCCCCCTGAATTTGTACCCTATTAACTTCAGGCTCTACCTAAAGTGGTAATCACCGATAACTACAAAATACAGCACAAAATTATAGAAAAATCCCTTACCATATGCCTCAATGTCTTCTCAGTAGAAGGCTGCAGATGTTCGACGAGCACGCCGTAAGTAGTCTTGAGTATGTGTTCGTGTATCAATTGTTCGGCTTTCTGCACTTGTGGCACTAAAGTGTTTAGTGTAGCCGCTAGCGGTTCCGACATGAATTCGAGACGGCCGTCAGTCTGTGGTAATGAAAAAAGATAATTAGGTACAATTGTATCTATTAGGAAAAAAATCGGAATACTATCTAAATCCATCATAATGCATTGGAAAATGAGAAATATCACACACACAAAGAACATCGTAATATAATGTAAATTATGTTCTGTAATCCAATAAAAGTAAACAATTTCGTCAACTATATCAATTGTAAAATCATATAACAATTTTATTTGTTACCAAGATTTCATCAATAATATATTCATCTTAAGACTTAGTACATAATTCACTTACCAAAGCCGGAATAACCAAGTCAAAAGTCTTCTTCATCAACTCAGGGTTATCAGCGAGCTTACTTGCACCGACTTCTAGAAGTTTCGCTGCGGAATACGCGAGCATCATAAGCGAAGGTCCGAGAGAGTACTTCGTGTTGGCAGTTATGAGTTCGCAGTGGGATGAAACTAGGTTCAGTACTGCGCTTTCTGATGGTATTATGTGTGCTGCGTAGAATGCCTGCAAAGAATATAATAAAATAGTGCGAAATAATGTCTGTTGTCTTTTGCGCAAACGTGTTAGCGCAACGTATGAGCAAACTACCGTTATACTCAGTGTTAACGCAATTATTGCGTTGACTGCGCTAATAGTAAGTGTTTGCGCAACACTGCGCTAAGCTAAGCTCTGATAAAAATAATGTTGAAACGGACGAAAACCTCAATCATACTTCTAATGTGTATGACACAATTCATTTTTAAATGTTAAACACATTGCATATAATTTAAATCATCTTCAAAACATACTTACCAAATTAATACAAGCCAACGGAGGCGGCGAACTCAGCCTATCCAGCGCAGCAGCAGCATTCGAAGGTAGATGGGCCCTTAACCAGGCTCCTAGCGCTGGGGGCGGAGTACTACCAGCCGCATTACCGACGGGCCCGGAAGTACCGCAAACTTGAAGTCTAGCCTTGCTTACTGCGGCTTCGGATGGGTTGTTTGAACTCTCCATAAGGCCTTCAAGTTCTAGGCCTGCGCTGAGACTGGGGAGGAGATTTGGTGATTTTAGGTTATAAAGGAAATATTGTGGAAGCAAAAAAAATATACAAATGATGAAGCCGCCTTGTAGTTCTGTGGTTATTTTGTTATGAGTACTCAAAACAAAAAAAAATGCATTACATAATGTAATGTATGACAGGAGATATGTTTAAAACAGTAACAATTATGGATGCCGTCAGGCACAGAATTAAGTTTGGTGCAATAAGTCGCCACAACAGTTTCAGCGCCGAAACATTTGATTAAAAGTACAATGAGTTTGATCGAAATAAACGTAAATATTGACAGGAATGCTCTTGAATTGTAATGTAACTTATCAAGTAACTTACCGACAACAATCAAGGATAGTTTCCAGTAGGTCCAATAGATCAGGCATGAATTGATGCGCCTCCGATGGAGTAGCCGAATCTGCTAGGCACACTTTGAACCTGACCAGTGCCGAATCGCAGGAAATCACGTCTAGGAGAGATGGTAAGCCGTTTGCTGTAAACAAAATAGTTTATTTAGCAACAAGAAATTTTTCAGCAATTCATCATAATCATATAAGCCAATTGCCATCCACTGCTGAACGTAGTAATTCATCATCATCCTCCGAGCCTGTTTACCAACTATGTTGTGGTCGGCTTCCACTCTAAGTCTTGGGCAGTAATTACTATTAAATATTTTTTTCATTTCACCCTAAAGTGTAAGGACAGAATTTATTCAATATTAATGGTATCTATTGACTTACCAGTAACATTCTGCTTCAAATGTTTGATTGTCTCAGAAGCCAACCACGCGGTATATTTGATGTTATCGCACGATGCGCTTACGCCAGCGAGAAGATTTTCAGCATACTGTCGAAATTCAAACAACAATTAGTATTATGATAGTACACACATAATCAATCAGTATCTCTGCTCTGTTATGGGTGATACAGTTGTTAGTTTGGTTTATATCATCACCTCTTTAATATTACTAGCTCTTTCCCGCGGTTTCACCTGCGTCTCGTTGAAATTACTTCCCGTATCCGAATAATATATAGCCTAAATCACTTGGGGATAGTGTAGCTTAGCTTCCCATCAGTGAAAGAATTTTTAATCGATTCAGTGGTTCCGGAGCCCCTAATGTTTAAGTGTTTCCTGTTTAATATGTTAATATAGATAATTACCTGAGTATACATCCCTTGCTTAACCAGCGCATCTTTAAGCCAGGGGTTGAAAACCTTCTTATTATCGGCGCGCGGCGCCCAAACGACGGCGTGTAACGGCAGTGGCGACGGTAGATCTGCCGCTGTACCCGCTTGAAGTTTATCCATGTGCGGGGTAGCGGGGGGCATGCTTATTACTAGTCTGGGGAAGGATGAGATTTATTAGACAAAAAATACTAGGTGAAAACATTGGTTACAAAGACCAAGCTGTTGATCAGGGAATGAGAATGAAGATTCTTTATCAATCAAAAACAGACTGCAAGATACTTGGTAATAAATACTTGACGAGTCCAGGCAGCCCGACCACGTCCGATAACGGATGAACGGGAAGCCTTATCTAATGCTTGATCAATCTGAATCTTTTTAGACTACATTATGGATTTTTAGAAAATCACAAAAATAATTCTGCTGTCTACAACTCACCTCCAAGCAGTCTGATAGCAATAATGAGCAGCCGCCAACGCAGCCGGTGACCCGTGGTACTGCGAGTTATCGCATATACACGCAGAGTTGAGCAATGCTAACAATGCATCCAGCAGTAGTGGGTACTTCAGCTTGTGCGGCGTTCCGAGCACGAAGTTACATGCTAGCCCATCGAATTTTGGATTTTCCTGGGAAGAAGAAACATAATGAAGATCGTATTCTGGACTTTAAATTGGACAAGATGTGTATTAATGGTCATGATCATCAGCCCGTTGCGTTTACTATACCATTGCATGTGCCTCTTCACATACAAAGAAGGAATGAGCGTTATTCACCACGCTTGCGCTTGATTTCAGACTTCTAAGTCCACGTTTCCTCAAAAAGTTTACCTTCTCTTTTACACTATCATTGGTGAGAAAGACAAGGTATACTAAACAAGTACATAGTTATGACTTAGAAAAATTTCATTATCCAAAAAAAAAACCCACTCAAAAAGAACCCACTCAGTCATACTGGTGCTTTAACCGCCTTTGTATTGATGTTTACATAATTTATTCCAGCAGGTAACTAAACATAAATAGGCTGATGACAATAATAAAAAAAGAGGATCTACCATTCTTACCTGATTATTAATATCAGCACTAGTCAGCGCATAGAACTTAGGCCTCATGGAGCTCTCATCCTGCGACAGCCTCCTATAAGCCTGCTCAATATACGGCACTTCGCAGTAGATGCGCGACTTCGGCTGGCCGTTCGTGGTCGTTTTGTTGCCGTTGGCGTTCGCTTCAGTTGAGGGTTGGGCTAAACCGGGTGCGATAACTAAGTTCCATTCAATCTGGGGAAAGAATATCAAGTTTTATAAGGAGCCAATTTAAGTAGGTTTTATGTACAGTTTATTAGGATTAGGATAGAAGATATTTGGAATTTTCTACTGGTCATTGAAGTTGTTTAAAATATACGAGGACTATATGGAATAAGGTACTTTTTTTCGCAAAGACGCGTGTACAAGAAGACAGAAGCAAAATTGCGTTTAAGAGCCTAAGGTAGGTAGTTATTACGATTTAGTACAATTCCAACGATCTTACCTGTTGCAACAGCGTCTGAGGAGCATCATACAGGTGTCTCATCAAATACTCGAGCAGCAGCATCAGCCTCGTAGTCAGCATCAGCTGATGCGGCGCTAAGTTCATTGCACGTTTCCTGTCACTAATGGCCAATGTCTCTACCACCTAAAATACAAATTATCAGTAGTAATATAACATAGAGAAAAGCACAAATATCTTGATACTTTATGTATGAACACCATTTATCTGTAGTATATTACTAACAAAGAAGGCACCAAAATCTTGATATTTTATGTATAAACACAATTTATCAGTTGAGATGTAACAAAGAAAAGGTACAAAAACCTTGATACTTGATAGATATTGACATACCTTTATGATGGCATTGGACGTCATCAGAAGAACAGACTTCTTCTGCATGAGCGTCAATGAGTGGAATAGGTAAACCAACAGTTGAGCATGCTCAACATTCAGGTCTGAAACAAACATTTTACCTTTTAGTTAAAGAAAACTCTGTCTTATGTTTTTTTTTGTAATGATAACGGCTTTACGTTGGGTTACACAATTGAATTATAACGATAACCAAACAATTTTCAGTTGTCGAATCGCAGACTTGACCAATGTCCGACAAGTACATGGTTGGTTATGATTTGGTTATCGTAATAGTTAATTGGTGCAACTCACCCTAAATGTGTTACTTTTAAAATATAATGAAATGGTTAGCATACCTATATTAGCAAAGCCTGCAGATAACCGGATAGCCAACATTAAAAAAAGCATTCAAAAGTTAATGTCTAAACATAAATGTTTTTATTGCTCGGCACCGAAAGCCGCTCGGAGCTACAGCGAAATGATAGAATATGCATGTCTGTCGCATAGTAAATTGTATATGAATGAATATATTGCCACGTGAGTAAATGTTCTGGCATAAAATGATTCTACACAAAAACTAAATTATTAAGGAAATATTATTATAAGTTCGTGCAAGTTTACGCTCAAATATCAAGACTGTCCAAGTTCTTGTACTTTTCTTCACATTGTGTGTCGCTATTTAAACAGAAGTTAGGAGCGGCACCGTCGCAAGACAGAGGCTTTATAGACTATTAATATGCACTCACACAAATTCAAATCTACAGCTACATAACAAAATGATCAAAATATGTCCCCAATCCCAATATATTGTACGTTGACTAAATTTCACTGTGTGTCGGTTTTTAAAACGAGTTATTCTCAGCTCAGTAATTGTTAATGGTATTGAGGACACACATCTAGACATAATTTGTGTCCACATAAAAAATTAAAGAGAAAACTTCGTAAACATAATATGACTGGACTGTGAGTTCTGTAGTCCGGAGTTATGACATGGTACAACTACCAGAGAAGGCCCGGACTCCACCAATAAGCAGAGCGAAATTCTTTAACAGCCAACACCTTATCTCCGCCCATAGTTGTCTAAAAACTTATTTGGTGGAGCTTAGTCTTAAGACTGTCTACAAACATTTATTAAGGTGAGTACAGACTATGTAACATGTTATATAACCTGTGTTTTATAACACGTCCACATTATGTAACCTTGTTATTCAACATTGCAACATAAAACAATACTGTACACATTAGAATAACATTGCAATATAACAATGTTATATAACCATTGTCGTTTATCGTTCTTTAGTGCTATCCACAATGTCGATAATAAATAGTTATAAAACATGTTGTTATAACATGTTTTATAACATTCAGTGTCCACATTATCTAAAACATGTTATATAGCAATGTCGTATAACATGTTATGTTACATAGTCTGTACCCACCTTTAGATTATTCTACATATCAATAAAAAAGTCACCAAATAAGTTTTGATCAAGTACATACCTTCATAATCATGATCTTGAGAAGGTTGGGCTTGTAGAGCGCATTCCTGCAGGGTGTTCACGATCTTATGCCACATAGCTAGGATGCTGTTTTCGCGTTCAGCTGCCTGCTTGCTGAGAACCATGCCACCGAGGAGTTTTACTACTCGGGGTCCCACCTGTTACCAAAATTATACATAAGGTATTTGATATTGACTTCACGGGATTGGTAAGTGTTATTAGATTTTTCTGAGATGTAAGTTTGAGCTTTTCCACAAAAACAGACCACAAATCTGTATGATAGCAATTCATTGATCTTAGTAGATGTTCCTAAAGAAGACTCTTTTCATCAATAGAAAAAAACAAAGAATTCTCTTAATGTTTTATGAAACTTCGTATCCGAATAGTACTTTCAAGTGACAACCAGCATACACGCAAGAGGATAACTTCTTCTTCCTGCCCTATCCTCAATTGACTTATTAAATAAATATTCCCCTTACATTCCTCTCTCTCAGACGTCACACTAACACTGCATGTATTCACGTCCTACACACTAAACATCTGACAAACCTGCAAAGGCGTCATATTAGTCCTCTCGGAGCCGGCGGATATTAGCTGTTGATGTAAAGCGGGCTGTAGCGACGCGAATGCGGGGGCGCCGCTCAGGTTGTGCAGGTACCGCACTAGCGACGAACTGAACGCCGCGTATAGTGCACCTAGACGGGCACCGAAGCACGCTGAGATTGTACCTGAGGGTGGATTTAGATACATGAGTAAAACAGGCAAATTTTTTTGTAGTTAAAATATGTTTTTTAATTGGGCTTTTTTTTTCCGACGTCAAAAATCTTCAAATGACCCCTCCCGCTGTGGGTTAGCAGCGGTGAGGGAGTGTCAGAATTTTACTGACTAAAAACCGTCGTGTTCCGTCATAGGCCTTTCATGTACCAGGGCCGCGGTATATCTTTCGCCCTTTTTAATTCAGCTGACAATTCAAATTTCTTTGGAAATGTCTCCATTTGTGATCGTTTTGCCTACAGCCTAAATTGTATCTTCTAGTAAGGTAACCTACCAGTATCAGTCCTGGCAGTCTCTCTATCCAGATCCTTGGCTAGCGCCGCCAGCAGCGCCTGATGAGCATCGTGTAGCTGCAGCGAGTGCTGGCCGAGACGCTCTGAACCCTCGCTTATGATCTCCTCGGTTAGCAGGGTGAATACTTCCGTTGCTAGTGTTATGTACTGGAACAAAAGTAGAGATGTTAAATACAGCTCGGTAGTAAGTGGTAAGTAAATGACAGTACAACAAACCGTGACTGGTCATTGCTGCTAAGCATTTTCAGTCCCCGTGCCGACTGAATCATGTTTTCGTGATTTCATCTACTGGCCAAGGCATCCATACTGGATTATAAGTATTCCAATAACATTTTAAAACTACTAAACCACTCAAATATAATTTTATCTCTGTCACACGTAAATTGATATATATATGAACTAGCTTCTGCCAGCGGTTTCACCCGCATCCCGTGGGAACCTCGGCACGGACCCGGATAAAAAGTAGCCTATAGCCTTCCTCAATAAATGGGCTATCTAACAATGAAAGAATTGTTCAAATCGGACCAGTAGTTCCTGAGATTAGCGCGTTCAAACAAACAAACAAACAAACTCTTCAGCTTTATAATATTAGTATAGATATGATACGGAAAGACTTTTAAGTAGGAAAGTTATGTAACGTTTGAGATTTTCGAGGTATGCCTGTCACTACCATGTCTCAGCGACAATGATGACTGAATATAAACTTTTTATCATAAATACTCACAGAATAAGGTTCAGCTTTATCCGGCACGATAGCTTGATGCGGTCGCTGAGGTGCATCGGCGTTGTCATTATTGTCGTTGTTGCCCGACGCTCGTACCAGCCCGCTGTTGTCCGTAGCATCAGGTGCCACAAGCGTCGACTCGAACCACAAGCCGAAGAGTGGTTCACTGTCTACTGGACAAAGGTATCATGTTATTTGATGAGGAAATTTAATATGGAAAGTGGTATGGTTGTTGTGTAACGCTTGCACTAGCCCACTGTTGTCCGTAGCATCAGGTGTCGACACACACAAGCGTCGACTCGAACCATAAGCCGAAGAGTGGTTCGCTGTCTACTGGACAAAAGTATTTGTGTTATTTGATATCAAATATACGTAGTGGTGTAGTTGTTGTAAGACGTTCGTAACAGAGCGCTGTTGTCCGTAGCATCAGGTGCCACAAGCGTCGACTCGAACCATAAGCCGAAGAGTGGTTCGCTGTCTACTGGACAAAAGTATTTGTGTTATTTGATATCAAATATACGTAGTGGTGTAGTTGTTGTAAGACGTTCGTAACAGAGCGCTGTTGTCCGTAGCATCAGGTGCCACAAGCGTCGACTCGAACCATAAGCCGAAGAGTGGTTCACTGTCTACTGGACAAAGGCTTTATGTAATTTGATGAGGAAATATAATATTGTTTTGGATGACTTCCGCACTGGCCCGCTGTTGTCTGTAGCATCAGGTGCAACAAGCGTCGACTTGAACCATAAGTCAAAGAGTGGTTCGCTGTCTACTAGAAAAAGGTGTACGAGTTATCTGATGAAGAAATATAATATGTCAAGTTGTTATATGACGTTCGCACTAAACCGCCGTTGTATGTAGCATCAGGTGCAACAATCGTCGACTCAACGAACATCGAACCCTAAGCCGAACAGTGTTTCACTGTCTACTGGACAAATGTATATGAGTATTTGATGTGAAAAGTAAGGGCCACATGCGCGTAGGTACAGTACCATCATCAGTCTCCGAGTCCTCGGAGCACAGTATCATGTCCTGGAAGTAGACGGTGGAGTCGGAGCGGTCGGGGTCGGCGTCCTGGTGCTGCTTCTGTACTACCGCGCGCTTCAAGTTCGTCGCCTTACGGTAGCACACTACGCCTAACGCCACTAGAAGCTGTGGAGTGGAGTAAGAATTAATGGTTGCATAAACATGTGGTCGGAAATCTGATCAAAACAAGTAATAAAAGGAATTTTCAAAACAAATAATGCAGAAATTGATCTGACATTGTTATGTAAACCGTACATGGTCGATTCAATAATAGAATCTTTCATTGTTATACCTCTAGGACAAAGCAATACAAACAAAATGTGTATTAGACAGCCTTTTTTCTTCTAGACAAACTGTGCATGTATGATCACTTTACTTCACTATACAGATAAAAAAAGCAATATAAGTGGGAATGTATTTTTCATGCCGTAATTGACAAAACAGCATCTGGATATGTTTTGAAAAAAAAAAAAGTATTTCTTAAAACTTTACCTGATGCAAAGGCGCAGCGGAAGCCAGCCTCAATTCCCTCTGATGCGCCGTATGTTGCGCTAGTATGTGCAGCGGCGCAGGAGTCGTGACCACTGCTTCGCCACAACTCAGCGCTTCTAGGCGGGCGTCGGATAATAGAGCGCCTACCCAGGCGAGGCAGCGACCGCCTAGCGCCACCCATACTACGCCTAGACCTTGTTGCCTAGGGAATAGAGGTGAATGTTGTAGATATAAGGCTGAACTGTTTCTTGATGAATGAATAATTGGGGATGACTTTAATGTTTTAAGTGAAAAAGGCGGAAGTACACTTAGATGAAGGTAACCCCTCAGGATACTGTTTATCGTGCAATATCAGGGGGTTTTAAAGTCTTGTAGATGTTCGGTGTCATGTTAAAATCTTTCTAGCCACTATGTTAAACTACTCTTTGGCGACGTCTTCTAGTAGTTATGCAAATCATAGATCAGTATTCCAGTTGCATTTAATTTTTTCAAATTCCCAACAGAAAAATGAAACTGTCAGCAAAATGACGTGATATCGATTGGCAGATATTTTTTTGGTGCTCTGCCAAAAAACAAAAACACCTAACAAAATATAATCACTATCCCATACTCACATCTTAGTAAGATTATAAGGCCTAGAAGGCGTTTTAGCGGGGCTCTTGCCAGGGGTAGTGGAAGGGCAGGGAGCCCCCGCCAGCGCGTGATGCAGCCCGCATAGCAGCACCCAACCGCCGATCATCAGGTGGTTTTGATATACCTGGTAAATAAACGTTAAAGTTTGAACGAATTTCAAACTCTTATATAATCTGGCCGTGGGTCACAGTCAATAAAAAGTCGCCGAAATGTTATAAGAGTCCGGTTTAAGCGATGCTGTATGTACACAGTTATGTATGTATGTACAAAGCTAACCGCTCTTTTTTATACGCTAAGTTATCCCTACTAATATTATAAATGCGAAAGTAACTCTGTCTGTCTGTCTGTCTGTCTTTTCTTCACGCTTAAACTACTGAACCGATTTGTGTGAAATTTGGTACAGACATAGTTTGGAGCTTGAGAAAGGACATAGGATAGTTTTTATTACAAAAAAATTGAAAATAAAAAATAAAATGTATTCCGGACATATAGCGCCATCTATTGGTCAAACCAAAAATCTGCCGGAAGTCACTATTCCACGCGAACGAAGTTGCGGGCAACAGCTAGTGATGATAATATTTGACAGAGAAGTTCATTATCCGATAATGAAAAATTAATTCCTCTGGCAGCAATTATGAAGTTATACCACAACTTCATGATTGCTTACTTGATCATAAAAAAACCATGTTCAATATTCCGTATAAATAATGTGCACTCACATAACCACCAGCGCGTGTAGACTGTTTGAATGTCTCGCCAACAGTGTTGTAGAGGCTCAGTGCACTCTCCACTAGGGTGGCCGTCTGCTGCTCATACTCCTCGTCTTTCGGGTGGAGCGATGCCTAAGAAAAAAAAAATGAAATTAACAACCTTTATGTAGAATAGTTTATACAAGCAACGCACATTCCTATGTATGGTAAGCAAATGTACAGGCAGATAGGTTATTGAAATCGAGTGCTAGACAATGAGGGTTTTCTAAAATGGCGTCCACGAGGTGGCAGCACCGAGTCGTCAGGTCCAGGTAACTGTCAAAGTGCTTATCTTTACTATGAATAGTGAACGATTTTAGTGTTTTTTTTATTTTATAATTAAAGCACTGTATTATTGTTTTACTATTGCGGTTGAGTAAATAAAAAAAACTAAATCATATTGTGCTAACAAATTTTTCAACAAGCTTTTCCTTAGTACCAGTGATTTTTGCACCCTCTCTCTTAGCTCAATTTTTAGTTCGGAAACCTTATTCTGACCGTAGTCCATACTAAAATCAATAACACTTCCAATATAACAGAATTTCAATAAACAATAAGTTCGGCACCTACAATTCCATACTATTTGACAGCTGTTTGGACCTGACGCATACGAAGCGCCGCCTGGCGGCAGAAAAAGTATCGAAAACCCTCATTACTGGTAGAATGGTAGCATATACCGAGATCTCAATATCAAAGGAAACACTTCATCCAGATCAATATACTAGAGGTCAATATGACACCTACCTGCGCAGTGGCACACAGCAAGCCAGCAATGCTGACGTCACTGAGCGTCATGATGCGCTCTGGCGTGAACGGCTCCAAGCACGGCAGAGACAGAGCCAAGCGGCAGACGTGCACCTCGTTCACGAGGAAATGAAGACTGGAACAATAGTTTACACTGAATTATGTGTGTTTATTTAATGCATATGTATTAGACATGGTTTGACCCACAAAATATAACCACATTCGATTATCACAGCTAGTAAAATTTATTTTAAAAATTCTGGAGTAAAACTCCGTAATTTTTTAAATGGTGATGATGATAATGGCGTTCCGAGTGATTTTCGGCCTCGGAGGCTGACCTCATATAAGGTCAGTCAGTGGCGCAGGACATAATATTACGCAGTGCACAAGCATTTGGGCTAGGAAGGAAGAAGTATTAAAAATGAAAAGACTGGTTCTAAAGTTATTTACCTACAGAAGAACTCAAAGAATAACGCAAAATACGAGAGAACAAAAGAATAAGAGAGAGAGAAGGTGACTTACAGTGAGGCATCAGAGTTAAACTGCGGCGCAACAGCAGTCTCCTTAGCCGTCTGCCAGCGGTTGAGGTACCGCTGCAGACAGGGTAACGAGGAGCAGACCTTCAGCACCACGGAGCCAGCTCTCAGCTCCATTAGTAACGATGAGCAGGTTGATGCCACCCACTTCTGTAGGAAGAGGAAAATTTTATTATGAGAGGCAGTTTATTTAAAAACTGTTGAGTTTTTTTTTTATTGAATGGGGGTAATACTGTTATAGGACGTTTTAGCAATTTAGAATTCCTTAAATCCATCAAAAATGAGGATTGTTATGTTAAATTATTCAAATCGGCAAGACAGAGCCCGACAGCGGCCATCAGCATTGCTACATTATCATTCAAGTAAATAAATTAATCCAGACAAACCTTCATATCAATAGAAGCCTGTTGCGAAGCATTCCCATCTTTAGCACTCTCCAAACTATCCTTACTCCCGGGCGACAGGACAGCTGTGGCCGGGGCAGCCTGAGATGACGTCATAGAAGCCACTGGGTTCCTCAGTGGCGCCGTCAGTTGTTCTAACAGTGCGTCAGAACGCCGCTGGGCGTTAGACGGCGGCTGCTTCTCAGTGGGCGTGGTTTGAGAAGCTAGTGACGTAATCGAGCTTGGTATGACTGATGATTTTGTCGTTTGGGACTCTGGGGATGGCATAAATAATATTTGTGACAAAAACAAATAAAAAAATATGCAAAAAAAATTGTTAAATTGATGTAAATTGTGCCAAGTAATAAATAACTAATGGCAATTTATGTGCTTGAATGTGCAAACTTGGCAACTGTTAAGCTATTTCAGCATGTAATTTAAGATTCATTTGAACTATGTGATAAATAACAAGTACTTAGAGGCAGATTAATTGGATAGTTTTCTTTGAGCTTCTTAACTAGTCAAATACTGAACCTTATTTATATTTTTGACTAACTTCCTGACATTTTACTAAGAACTAGCTTCTGCCAGCGGTTTCACCCGCATCCCGTGGGAACTACTTCCCGTACCGGGATAAAAAGTAGCCTATAGCCTTCCTCGATAAATGGGATATCTAACACTGAAAGAAATTTTCAAATCGGACCAGTAGTTCCTGAGATTAGCGCGTTCAAACAAACAAACTCTTCAGCTTTATAATATTAGTATAGATTAAATCTATCATACAAGATTTAGACATCAAATTCAATACATACCAGGCACAGAAACATGTGCAGGTAGTTTTGCATTTTTGAGTAGTGATGTCAGAATCACTAGGTCAGATTGGGGGTATCCCCCACCGTCGATTCCGCATAGCCCCACAATGGGCAACAGTAGCTGTGAAAAAAACATTGTTAAGTATGACTTTTAATATGATAAGAAACAATAAAAGCTTGTTCTGAATAATGTAACATCAATTTCTTAAAATAATTTTATGAAACTGTTAATAACCTTTACATTGTAGTTACAATGTGTGGATCTTAAAGCTGTTATGGACCTCTGCAAATCTAAAATAAGCCAAATCGGTCCAGCCATTCTTAAGTTATATAATTTTTTGTTTGTTTGTCTGAACAATCAGAACTTAATTATATACATAAGAAAAAGAAGATAACTAAAGTATTAAATATGTATTACAAGTAAAACAAACCTGCTTAACAGACACATTGGGAGCAGCGGTAGTGTTGGTATCATCGCAGCTCAATCCGGCTTCGGAGAGCTTCTTCAGTATTTGTCGGAGAATCACTCTGAATGCATCTCTGGCGGTACTGAGTTGATCATTTGGTACTAAAACATTAGTCAGTAGGTTTTTAGCAAGTGTTGATCATCTTAGATTTTTAAATATTTAATTTAGGGGTCTTTTATTATATGATCAAGCTCCTTTGAATGTTACAAGTTTAAGATAATCATCATCATCTGTCTAGCTATTTCCCAACTATGTTGGGGTTTGCTTCCAATGTTAGTCTGGATGCAGCTGAGTACCAGTGTTTTACAAGGAGCAACTGCCTATTGACCACCTCAACCCACCAATGCCTAGAGAACCCATTATGCACCTACCATCTCAATTTTATTTAAATAATTTTGTAAAAATATAGTAACTGACTAAACAAAGATAAGTAATTCATTCACATTTATAGGTAGTGGAGATTTACAATAGCTTACATGTGATAAAAGTTGTATATGGTGACTCAACCACTTAGTTTCAAGTTCTATTGAAAATCTTTAACACACCTATGTAAAATTTCAAGATAAAGAAACAACATAATCATTAAGAGTAATGTACATTTGGAATCCTTAAAAGTATGGTTCTGTTCATGTCTAGATTTCAATATCATGGTAGGGTTAGAAAGGAGCCATGTTTTATTGTGTATTCCATGTTGCTTAATGTTGTGAAATTCAGTTATAAAGTGAGATAAATATATACTAAAACCCTTTTTCATACTATAATTGTAAGATAGTAAAAATTATTTCTAATCTGAACAATGAACTCCCTTTATAAATACTTTTTTTCATGTTAGGGTCAGTGGATTGTCTTAGGGGCAGATTTTAGGTATCCATTGTTGTGACTTGTATTGTCATTTTTTCTCATTTAAATTAATTTATCTACTTACATCTAAATAAATAAAGTTATACTACAATACTTACAGTTATTAGCATTCATGCTAATAAAATGTGCAGAGAGGCATGCAAAGCATGTGTAGAACAAGTCATAGATGTCTTCATGGTTCTGGAATTCACTTTCACTGGAAGCAAGGAAATTCAAACTTTCAGCATAAAGGAACTGAACCAGCCGCAAAGACATGGTGTAAACCTTGGCTTTACTAAGTCAAATATCGAATTCAAGAAACAATGGCGTCATATACATAGAATGCAATGACGGTAGGAGTTAAATTTATAAAATAAATAAGTTTTCATTGTGTGGGGTATTTAGAAATTATTGTTATTGGCTGCCCCCAATAACTTCTGTGCATAGATAATGTGTCAGTCACATTCTGAAGACATCAGAGTAACGATCACGTCTAAACATTTCAGTTCAACGACCTAGTTTTTGATCTAAAAATCAAGAAAGTTTATAAATAAATAGTTAACAAAAATGATTAATCAGGTGAGCAATCAAAATAAGATTTGTTATAACAGTTAAAGTACATTGATGAGACAAACCTTTTGATGATGGCTTGGATGATTTCGACGGCATCGTTTTTGTCGAAAAACGGGCCGTAAAGGGCTGTTAATATCGGTTTAACAGTTGTAGACCATTCAATATTTCCTCCTGATGCGGCCATTTTCGGGAAGAAAATGACGATTGAGGATTCGATTTTTATGATGACAAATAATTTTTGTCAGTGTCAGACAATCTGTCAGAATCTTCCAATAGTTTCTATTCAGCTTTCAAGCTTTGTCTGTGGTATGAATTCTACGCATTCTAAGGGTGCGTCTACACGGTGCAAGTAGCTTGCGTATGTTTTGCACATGCATTACAAAAACGTGCGGGTCCAGCGACCCGAGCATGTTCCATAGCAAAATACCCACCCGCTATTCAATCACTAGGTGACCTCAGGGCTTAGATTAACGTCCTTGTCGTGGATTATGGGACGATTCAGCTTCTTCAATAAAGAAACAGAATTTAGAAAGATGAAGCTCTAAAAATACTTCGGATATTTCGGATACAATAAAATATAGTTACACCACTATTTTTCATTTTTTGTCTATGATTGATTTTTGTCTGTCAATCTGAATTTGTTGTCAACGTTGTCAAACAAGAATCGAAAATAATCAGTAATTGAATTACTTAGTTCCTTGAAAAAACCTTCCCGGTACACAGTATTAACTTTAAATATTCTTGCTACAATGTCTGAAGAACAAGTGAGTGCTAAAAAGCGTAAGATCTCTGAGGAAAATGGCACGGAATCATCCGGTAAATAATCATAACCTATGACTGTAATGCAATTACAAACAAGCCCTAAATAAGAAATATTTTTTCCAGAACCATCGTCCAAAACAATACATATACAGTGTCCGTATTTGGATACAATCAACAGACATGTCCTGGATTTCGATTTTGAGAAGTTATGCTCGGTTTCACTAACGAGAATCAATGTTTACGCTTGTCTTGTCTGCGGCAAATATTTCCAGGTAAATACACACTATATGTTCCTACTTATAAATAAAGAATTCAGAAGCCAGAAAGTCTGACAGTCAGTCTTATCGCGGTATATTGGTTTGCCCAAGTAACTGGGTTGAGTAGCTAAAGTAAACAGTCATGAAACCCTGTAAAGTGCTAGCACTTATCTGCATCTGTTTAAGTTCTGCTTGGTTTTATTTCCAGGGCAGGGGCACAAACACCCATGCATACACACATTCAGTGGCCGATGGTCACCATGTGTTTCTCAACTTGCATACATTGAAGTTTTACTGTCTACCTGATAACTATGAAGTTATTGGTAAGTTTTATTATTAAAACTTGCTTATAAACATACAAGCTGTTTGCCTGTGGTTTCACTCGCGCTCCCTGGGAACTACTGCTTGTATGGGGATAAAATGTAAGCTATTCTCGGAAAGAGTGTAGCTTTCCAACAGTGAAAGACCTTAAAATTGGTCCAGTTGTTTTTGAGTTTATCCATTACAAACAAAAATACAAAATTTTCCTCTGTATTATATTAGTACAGATTGAATTATGCCCCTTCTTAAACTATATTGCTTAGGCAAAAGTTTAAACACCATTTCACTTTATGATTGTAAGGCCCAAGTTCATAAAACATCAGATTCATCACTAGATGTCATGTTCATCATAATCATCGTCATGAAATCCATGTATAAATATGCATACATTTTCAAAGTAAACAGAGATTTTAAGAAAATGGTTCTTTATGTTATCAGTCAAATAAGGCCAAACTATATAACATTTCAGATTCATCTCTGAATGACATCAAGTATGTACTGAACCCAATCTTTACGCCGGAGCAGATCACCCAGCTGGACTTCAACACCAAGATGTCCAGAGCTATAGACAGCACTATGTACATGCCGGGCATTGTGGGCTTGAACAATATTAAGGCTAATGATTATTGCAATGTTATATTGCAGGTAAATAAGCACTTGAGTTCTTATTAAAAAAGTTTAATTAGTAGATTTTCCAAAAATAATGGCCTAAGTGTTTGAGTGAAAATCTTTCACCCAACATAAATTGGCAGAAGCAGTCTTGACAAAACAAAAGAAATCACATCAACTAGTTTCTAACATTGCAGAAATGCAGACAACATACCAACTCGCTATTCTTTTATAATGTTTGCATCTTTGAAATGTATGTTAAAATCCTACTTATATTATAAATGTGAAAGTTTGTGAGAATGTATGGATGTATGTTTGTTATTGAATCACGCAAAAACGGCTGGACAGATTTGATTGAAATTTGGTATGTAGATAGGTGATACCCTGGATTAACACATAGGCTACTTTTTATCAACACACCACGCGGGCGAAGCCGCTGGCGGAAGCTAGTATTTGTATAATACACACAGTTACACACTTGCTTCTAACAAGTAGTTGATGACCCCCATGCCTTCCCTCCTTTAAAATTCAGTTTTAATCAAAGACACCTATTTTTTTCTAGTGCCTTTCACAAGTGCGGCCTCTCCGCAACTATTTCTTGCGCGAAGAAAATTACGCGAACGTGAAGCGGCCACCAGGCGACTCCTCATTCCTACTGGTACAAAGGTTTGGCGAGTTGCTGCGAAAGTTATGGAACCCGCGCGCTTTCAAAGCCCATGTGTCGCCCCATGAGATGTTGCAGGCTGTTGTGTTGTGGTCTAAGAAGAGGTTCCAGTTTATTAAGCAGAGTGAGTTATTTAGAAAAAATAGTTTGGACATATTAACGTGAAAGTATATTTTTTCATTAATCATTTATATTTTGTAAAAATCACATACGACAGTCAACTAAGTAGGTAGATATGCTTATTGTTTGATAATCCAACAAGATAATTCACATATTTTTAACCCCCGACGCAAAAACGACGGGGTGTTATAAGTTTGACGTGTCTGTGTGTGTGTGTGTGTGTGTGTGTGTGTATGTGGCATCGTAGCTCCCAAACGGATGATCCGATTGTAATGCGGTTTTTTGTTGTTTAAAAGTTATGTCAGTCGGGAGTGTTCTTAGCTATGTTTGGTGGAAATCGGTTCAGGTCTTCAAGGTCATCAGCTCGTTTGCTAGATGTGATAGAAATGTTACACGCTCAGTTTACTTGCAAGTATATGTGGGATCTGAAATTTGAAACACTAATGTCTTTTGGAACCACTGAGCTGGTCTGCTGTTAGGGCACAAAGGTAGGAGACGTAACCCTGAACTGCCTTTTAGTAAACCCATCGAGTTTGGGCTCGTTGAATTTGTCTTGACGAGTTCTCTTCATGTTTCTGATTGACGAGAACCTGATGCTGGAAATGGGATGTGGCGGATGAAACCCTGGAATGCCGGAATGAAATGGATAAACCGATTTATATTTTTGCTGAAAATCTAGAATGTCCAAAGGTTAATCTTTATTATTTCTCAATCTGTGCAATTCTCCCAGAGCCAGTTTGTCATGAGGATTGTTAAATAGCTTCCTTTGGCCGAAATCGCATATAGCGACCCCATCTTAAGATAAAATAAATTAAATGAAAGAAGGAAAAATTAAGGAGCTCCTTTAAAAAGCATGAAATAAAATTAAATTATAAATTAAAAAAAACCCCCGACCCAAAAAAAATACGCAATAATTATGACAAAAGGTTAAAAACGCTAAACCCTATAAAAAGCAAAAAATAACTTTTAACACTACGTAAACTAAATTTTGACGTGCCGGGGGAACGCTTTTTACCTTCATAAATACTTACATAAATCAAATGATACCTACCTAATTACAAGATTCGTTTAAAAAAAAAACACGTATCTAAAGTAATGAATTAGAGCGGTCCCCCGACACGACAAAATTTAGTTTACGTAGTGTTAAAAGTTATTTTTTGCTTTTTATAGGGTTTAGCGTTTTTAACCTTTTGTCATAATTATTGCGTACCTACTTTTTTTGGGTCGGGGGTTTTTTTTAATTTATAATTTAATTTTTATTTCATTGCATTGTTGAGTTTAAAAATATTTAATTGGTTTGTTACAATAATGCAAATTTTAATTTATTTTTGCAAAGTTTTTAAATAATTTCATATTGTTTTTGTATAATTATATTTAATGCATGCTGTGATTTTCTATTATTAAGGAAACACAAGAAAAGTTAATATTTGTTTCTAAAACTTGTCTGCAATGTGTATTTCTTGTTGGAAATCCAAATAAATAAATCTGAATAAAGGTCTGATAATTCAATAAGCTTATTTCCAATATGTTTTGTTTTTCAGGTGATCCAATTGATTTCATGTCATGGTTTCTGAATTCATTACACATGGCTCTCAATGGAACTAAGAAGCCAAACAGTTCTATAATTTACAAGTCTTTCCTTGGCCACATGAGGATATACACCAGGTAAATACATTAATTAAACCATGAATAACTTAAACTTGCTCTCAAAACTCAAACTCATTAATTCAAACTTAGCTACAAGAAAGCACTTTTTGAATGTGAACAATTACAAAAGACAACCCCCAAAATGCCCACCTCCTGGGTTTTGTTTCTGGGAAGAAGAATTGGCGCAACAAATTCACCAGCAACACATCTGTGTAGACTCTCCAACTCTCCTCACCATGTCATTTAAATTATCAGTAAATCTTTTACAATTCATCAGAAAGCTACCACCAGCCGATGCGGACGACGCTGCCAAGGTGGACCTGAACAGTGAGGAGTACAGCGAGATGATAACGGAGTCTCCCTTCCTGTATCTGACGTGTGATCTGCCTCCTACTCCGCTGTTCACTGACGAGTTTAGAGAAAATATTATACCACAGGTAAACAGCTTTCATATTTATATTTTAAGCTTGAGAGATGTTTCAATGCGCTTATCTCAACAGCTACTGATCGAGGACGATTATAAACTGCTCTTTATCCGAGTTCGCAATGTAGTTGCCTGGAGACGCGCGGAAAAAATCTTAAGGTTCTTGAGTGAAGCAAACACATTCACTGCCTTTTATTATATCTAGTTCTTATGTAATGCTTTGTTCTTATTGTAGGTGAACCTGTACCAACTACTTTCGAAGTTCAATGGCCAAACATCAAAAGAGTACAAAACCTACAAGGAGAACTTCTTGAAAAGATTTGAGATCACTCAGTTGCCGCCTTACTTGATATTGTACATCAAGAGGTTCACGAAAAACACGTTCTTTGTGGAGAAGAATCCTACAGTTGTTAACTTCCCAGTCAAGTGTGTTATTATGTATTTACTATCTTATCATTTACGTGTTTTAAATCAATATCTATTTCTGTACTCTTATTTTTGCTGCATCTGGTTAGACTGGAAGCCGACCTCGACATAGTTGGGAAAAGACTAGGCAGTTCATGAATTTTATTAATCACTCACTTATAAAGGTAACTGTCCCGTTGTATATTTTCATTGCTTTATTGTTATTGTTTGCAGAAACGTTGACTTCGGCGACATTTTAACGCCAGAAGTGAAAGCGAAACATAACGGCAAGACTATCTACGAGTTAGTCGGCAACATTGTTCACGACGGAACTCCTGAGAAGGGGACCTACAGGGCTCACGTGCTACATAAACCTACTCAGCAGTGGTGAGTGTTATGAACTCCTAACTAGATCCATTATTATGTAAAGGAATTCTAATCGTTTGGACTAAAAATGTTTGTTCTAGGTATGAAATGCAAGATCTTCATGTGACCAGTATATTACCTCAAATGATCACCCTTACAGAAGCATACATTCAGATATATGAACTAAAGCAGGACTGAGTTTAGTTAAGTCAATAAAACTAAGTTAAGTACACTTGTGTATGTTTATTTATTGAATATACAAATTCCTGATAATTCTGAATCCCCATTTAACAAACTGTGGCCCTGGAATGACCTTTACACTTAAAAACAATAATTAATTATGAGTGTTACACCATATTTTATAAATATGTGGCGAGAATATATAATAATAATATATTAGAAAATTCACAGCTACTATTTGACACAGTTTGAGAAATGAATCCCGTCATTTCATAGAAAATAGTTCAGATTTGTTTCATTTCATTGATGATAATGTGATATGAGTTTGATGAATAAATGCGATGTTTTATTACGTACATAGTTGCCAATATACTCTAATGAAGGAACAATGGTTCCCGCACCAAGCCAATTGAATTAGAATTTACTGAACACAGCAACACTGAACTATCTTCCATAAAGAGAATTATGCTAGTGGCTTTCTCCCTTTTTCCCCGCTACCCGCTTGAACTCTCCCATATTAGTGGTAGAAATGGGTGATCCATAGAAGGCCAGGTGATCAATTTGCGTGACTTCCCCACCAGACTGGTTGTCTTTGATAAATAGTTGAATGTTCTGAACACTTTGGAATTTCACAAACTTCAGTGGTACAGGGTTGCCTTCAAGATCACTTGGTGTAAATCTGAAAGGAATGGCATTGTTAATGAATATTCTTGTTCCTCTTTGTGTAAAATGCCATAAGGAAAGTTTTGGTGACTTACTCAACATCCTGCACGGACATGTTGCCAGCAGCCTGGTCGAAGTCAAGTGTTCTTGGCTGGTTGATGAATATTTTGACATTCTTGGGCCCCTTGTCACCAGGAGCTTTGATTTTTAATGAGTGTAGCTTCACCAGCTGAAAAATAGAGTTTATGTAATTTTTGTGATCACCTGCTAAAGAAACTTTTGCATCATGAACAGTGAACATGAACTACAGCTAGTGTAAGAAAATGAAGGTATGTAATTTTAAATTAATTTATTAGCATTTACATTTTAGTGATCCTACAATCTGAGAAATAACTACAAAGTTCAGATCATACTGATAAAATTAAAAATAAATCACCAGATTATTCCATGAGATAAATAATATTATTTCCTGAAACAGTAAAATTGCTCTTTTCCTATTTACCTGGTTGAAACTAATATTGATGATGAGCTGCTCATCACAGTCGCTAGCGAGGTACCCTCCCGCGCTGGTGAGGCAGTGAGCCATGGGGTGGTTGTCGGCTTCATTCAGGCATTCACACTCGCTCTTAGTTATGAATGTTGCCAGGTCCATCTGAAAATTAATAGTATACAAGGTAATGTGTTATGGCCTCCTATGTGAAACTTCATAGTTTGTTCTATGAATGCACTTCCACAGCTATTCAATGTAGTGAATCATTTGAATAATTGGATACTTTAATTGACATTATTGAACATAAATTAATTTTACAGATTGATGACCCTATCTGAATTTTTTGTTTGATAACAATATTGTACAAAGGAAGTGCATGAAGTTATAGATTAGCAGTAGGTATGCTATTTATTTTCCAAAATCTGATTATGTTTGCAATAGACTATCTTTTGGATTATTTTATTGGAAGTGGAACAATGTTTGTATTCGCCCATTTATGTTCCTTTCTTTCTTAAAAGATTGAATATAGCGGATTCAAAAGTAAATGATTTTATAATTTATATAGTGGTAGTATACTTACATGACCAGCAACGGTGTTGTCCTCATCTCCAGCTTCATCAGTACCATAATATTGTCTAACTTTAGTCTCAAGTGATGCAGGGTCAGCACCCTGTAGCTGGTCAATCCTGGTCTGAAATGACACTATTCTAATAAGAATATAGTATGTAAACATTAAATTAAAATGTACAGGTCAATAATTTTACTGAGTCACTACTATGAGTAGGTAATAACATTATGTTAATGTGTTTAATAGGAATATTATGTATACTAAAGGTAAGTAGATTTGAACAAAGATTTTTCGGTTCGGTAGTCTATAAGGTTCATAGGGCCACGTACCCGGTTTCTGTAGAAAATGAATGTCGGCATCGCACTGATGCCTTGCGCGCTGGCCGTCTCCGCGCACCGCCCCACGTCCACCTTCAGGAACACAGCCCTGGGGAACTTCGCCGGCAGCTGCTCGAAGAACGGCGCGATCCGTTGGCATGGCGGACACCTACACAAACATAATCAATTATTTACCTACTGCAACGATGACTTGAATTTTTGAACCTAATCAGGTTATACTTACCAAGTCGCTGTGAAGTCGACTACGACGAGTTTGGTGCCAGCATTGGCCATTTCCGTTTGGAAATGTGCTTCGCTTTCAATAACAGTAGCTAAACCCATGGTTTTCTCTTAAATATTGCAATTTAAAACAACAATGACAACAGTCGGGAATGATACTTCAAAATGGTTGTTTGACAGACAGTTCTCCAGTGTTGCCATTGCCAAGTAGTTTCTGTTGCGTTCAATTTTAAGAAAATAATTCAGCTCACCAGCCAAAACAACGTAGAAATCGATTTTCAAATTCGTCTCAATTCGTCTGTACCAAATATAATGAAAAGACAATTTTTTTGTTTGCTTGTTTGTTTGTACCCAAAAGACCCCGAAACTACTGTTTCTGAGCTAGCGATGGTGATAGCGGTATCCATAGCAGTAGATAGCGATTGCGATAGCTGAAATGATATGAATAAAAGTAATTAGTTTTTTTTGGGCCGCCGTAAGCAGCCAGTACGATGGGGTTTTGTGATATTAAATTCCTAGTAGGCGTGAAAGGAGTTAAAAACTAGTATGAACCTATTGCTTCATTTAGGTGCCTATCGTTATTATATTAAAAATCCCTGCAATGCAATACTCAATGAAATTGAAATGTAGGAAGGTATTTAATTATTTTACTTAAAGGTAAACAAAAACTTTTAAACGACAAAATCTGAAAAAAAAAATAGATTATTCAAATTCAATCTCAGTACCTAAGTCTTTTCCTCTCTTGAGAATAAATAATTCATTCTTTTCCCCGTAATGATTATTTATAGCGGGATTGGTTGTGTATTATTCAAACGATTTGGAAAGGTAAACACCCGCGGCGCAGCTTATTCACAGCTTATCCCAACAATAATTTACGGAGAGCCGCAATACATTTTAATATAGGACAGTTTGATTATTTTTTGAAGTGGGATATTTTTTTTTCTTTAAGCGCCTGATGTTTTTTTTGCTTGTGTCGTGTTGACGCAATTAGTTGCAATTTGTTTACGTTAAAAGCGATTTAAGATTTTTTCAAGTTATGATTGTCAACAGTTTACCTTTATTTGGTAGGTGTAGTTACCATATTCGTACCTAGCTACCTATTTATATAGGTACTAAGAAATGTTTTGAATTCTGATGAGCGATTTGCCTACTTATTTATAGAATCTCTCTATTATCGGCTTGTTTATAAATGTTTTATTTGAATGAACATCAACATCATAATGCTTTGGTATACTTCTGGAACTGTAGAATAATAGATACAGGTACTATAAATTTTGTTTATTTTTTATAGTCGTGGTGGCCTAGTGGGCAAAGAACCAACCTCTCCTCAAGTATGAGGGCGCGGATTCGATTCCGAGATTCAGGCAAGTACGAATGCAACTTTTTTAAGTTTGTATGTACTTTCTATCTAAGTATATCTTAGACACCAATGACTGTGTTTCGGATGCACGTTAAACTGTAGGTCCCGGCTAAGGCTAGGATTGAGGAGCGGAGATTTTGTGCAATCCTATTGGTTAATATTTCTCAGTTTCTCCACTCCGCAGCCTAGCTCCGCTCCGGTGGACAGGCAGCCTAACTGGGTTGAGGAGGTCAGTTAGGGCAGTCACTCCTTGTAAAGCACTGGTACCTACTCAGCTACATCCGGTTAGACTGGTAGCCGACCCCAACATAGTTGGGAAAAAGGCTCGGAGAATGATACATTTTGTTTATTATTAATTTCAATTTTATTAAATAGGTACTAGCTGATCCCGCGAACTTCGTATCGTCTAAACCTTCCCTGGACCTTTACAAACATTTTAAAACCAAAATCAGCTCAATCGGCCCAGCCGTTCTCGAGTTTTAATCAGACTAAGGAACAACAATTCATTTTTATTTATATAGATGACGCCAAACATATAGGTGTTGGTTCCGATCCCCTTGTAGCGCCCGTACTACTTTGTAAGTATGTACTACTACTACTTAATTTATTAATTCCTCTTCAATTGCACTGGTCAACAAATTGTATTTTTTTTTTTGGTGCAAAGGTGAAATATACAATTTCTTGTAGAATATTTGATACGTAATCGAAGTCCAGAACATAAAGTTGCACTAGCACGTCGGGATTTAGAGATATAACCCTCCTAAAGTACCAAAAACGCGTTTTTTAATGTAATTTGATGTAATTTTTTGGGGACAGCAGAATTTTCTAGGAATTTCTAATTAAAGCATCATATAGTACTACTTGCCCCGCATTAACCCCATTTTAATTTATATTTTTGCGAGTTTTATTTCCCAATATATACCATTTTATAACTAAAGTGGAGTTTTTTTCATACTAACAGGCCAAATAAAATGTAGGGAAGATCGAACTATCGTAGCTGTATACATATTTCATGAAAATTTAAACTCTTAGCGTTCGAAATAAAAATGAATTTCAATCGGGAAGAGTAGTACTATATAATGCTATAGACAGAAACTAAAAAACGATTTTGCTGTCCTTCAAAAAAATCGTCAAATATCGTTAATAAACGCGTTTTTGGTACTTTAGGAGGGGTATATCTCTAAATCCCTACGTGCTAGTGCAAATTGATGTTCTGGACTTCGATTACGTATCAAATGATCTATAAGAAATAATATATTTCACCTCTGCACCAAAAATGCTGTTGACCAGTGTTGTTTATGAATATTAATTTATCAACATGAAAGAATTAGGCACTGTGCCTTCATTACATAAGCTACAAACATTGTCACTGACTGAACATCTCTTGCTGCCGGTGGAACAAATTAAAAACTCAAAGTAAATGTATCGAAGCTTTTTTTTGAATCAGTGTTTACAATGGGTACCTAATTGATGGAAATGTAAGTAGGTACCATACTACATTATGCAACTATGTGAAAATCTCTCAAATACGAGTGTTCACTCACTTGTTCACCTGTAGTAGGTGCATCCAAATCAAAGAAAAATAAATAATACGAATATTAAAATTTTATATTAACTCACGTACTAAGTAAGTACTCACTAGAGTTTAGCTACCGATATCGTACCTGTGCTGAGTTAAAGTTATAGAAAAAAAAAACTATTATTATCACAGAAAATTAAATTAGGATCTTTGTCTAAGAACTTTAGATAGGTATTACTTTTCTGTTAAAATTGAAAGGCTCTTAATTTTCAGACATTTGAAAACTAGGAGCTTTCCAATTTTAACACGCAGACAAGCAGAGGTTGTCGTGATAAAGAAAAATTGAAAATACGTGGGCTTTGTAAGCAATTGTGTGGGATCAGTTCGAGGAAAAATGTGGTCGTCCATTTTCTCTCATCCTTATCAACAGATAAAAACAATAGTACTGGAGAAAATACGGCCAGTTCTCATTTGAGTTCGAACGTCGCACGTCTTCGCGAAATGATCAATCCGTTATAAGAATCCAAATCAATTACCATGATCCGTGTATCTACTGTGATTATATTTGTAGTTTTAACAACAATTGTTTCTTCTTTAAAAGTTAATTCCACAGATAAACGAAAAGAAATAATAGCGAATTTACCTAAGCTGGAGGATTTAGACACATACTTGTCGGGGTTGGAAAAAGCGATTGAGTTTTGTTTACAACATAAACTTTATGTGGACTTGAATTTGGAGTTTGGGTTGTTTCTAATGGACGGTAAGCCAGGCAGTATCTACTACATTATTTTAGTATTTTCTTTTGATTTCTAATATTTAAAGCTAACTAATCGAGTCCTAATTTTACGATCTGGGTACCTATCTAACGCGATTGCGTCTGATAAACTGAAACAAAAAAAAAATACTGCATCATTAGCCTAGTTTATCCCTATATAACCTGATGGAATTAAGCCCCCGTATTACAGTTATAAATACCTACTGAAACAGTCTTTTATGGCAGATTTGATTTAAAGAAAATCGTAATTTAGTAGGTATGTGAGTGCATTTTATACGTAAACGCTATCTGTCTTGAAATGAAACCAATCAAGTTTTTACGTAGCTTGTAAAATCAATCTGTCTTGGGAAGAAATAATGATTTACTTGAGCACCGAGGTTCTTTGCTTACATACACAATATTGTCAAATAGTCATACAAGAAATAAATTGATGATACAACTTAAGTTTTAAGTTGATTCTACCTACTTAAAAGATATTTATTCTAAGCGTTAATTTTGACTTAAACTATGTTATTTATGTATGTGTGTGTATTTTTCAGTGAACTTAAAAGATATTTTATTGAAGAAACGGATCCACATACCAGCAAAGTCTCGCTTTCGTTTGGAACAGCTGCTAATAAAGACAGAAGTACTGTCTGAGTATTTTCATTTCATGGTCAAAAAATTGAAAAAAGACAAAACGAATTACCCTCAGCACGCTCAGGATATAAAAAGTAAGAAAATACAGTATTTCTTTCCCGCGATGTCACTCGAGTCTTTTGTGCACTTCTTTGTCCACCCGGTTAAAAATTGCCTTGCTCGATAAATGGTTGTTGTAGAATTATTGAATCAATGGTTTCTGTGATTAGCATATTGAATAATACAAACAAGCTCTTCAGCTTTATATTACTAGTACAGATCAGGGATCAATTGATTATCCGCCTATTATATTTGTATTTGTTTTTGTATCGGTCCATATTGTTTAGTTTATAATACTGTATAATCCAGCCTGCTTGTTTTTGTTACCTATCGTCTACCTGTAGTTTTAACAGGTAGTAGGTAATTTAACAGACTATGGATAACAGGGTTCAGTTTCCAGGATAGTTTTAATGTGCCAAAACTGATATAAGATTTTACCTGACCTATGTACAGCCGGCCTATACTACGGAAATAAGAATTCTTGGGAAAAAAAAGTTACGCCTAAGCACGTTTAACGTTAACAATGTTAGGTACATTAAGTAGGTAACTATTTTGTTACAGCATTGCTACACCTTTATCACCCCAACGTTTTCATCTATACTAATATTATAAAGAGGATAACTTTGTTTGTTTGTTTGGTTGTAATGGATAAACTCAAAAACTACTGGACCGATTTTAAATACTTTCACCATTAGAAAGCTATATTATCTGCGAGTAACATAGGCTATATTTTAAACAATAAAAGTTATTTATGTGGCTGCCTATTTTTATAAACACGTCATCATTCCCTTACATTTTTCAGTAACTGAAATGTTTTGGAACCAGACCACGTGGTCTGTACCTTCAGTACCGTTCAATATAGAACTGTTGAAACAAACGAAGATCTACACTGCCGAGCAGTTGGAGAAAATATACGGCAAATGGGATACTTATGTCGCTAATATCAATGACTTTGAAAAATATACGCCTACCCCTATGGAATCAGGTAAACTATATTATTCGCCTGTTTTCTAAAGAAAACTTTTTACAAAAAAAGATAGGCACTAAACGTTATCATCGATATTGACTGCGAGTGGCTTTGGACAATGGACCTAATACTTGTTTTATAATAGGAGGAATTCCTATTATTCAAAAAGTTAATAATAGGAGGAATTTCTATGACCTATATAAAAAGTATTTGGTTCCTGCTTCTTTAGGAATTGCATAAAATTGAAATGTATAACCACTTTCTTACAAAAAATGTATCAATGGCCTAGTGGTTAAAACACCATCCTCTTGAGTACAAGTGGGCGGGTTCGATTCTTATAAAACATGGACACCACAAAAGTAATAAAAGAATGCATGTAAAGGAAAATATGTGGAATTTAAAGTCTGAAATCGATTATCCACCAGCAAGCGTGGTGAATAACGTTCATCCCTTCTCTAAAGGAGAAGAGGCATGTGCCCAGCAATGGGACTGGAAAAAGGCTGACGATGATGATAACATGTGTTGCTTCAGATGGTTGCTTAGAAAACATAGCTCGCGTTCCTGCACATCGTTCAAGAAGAATTATGCCGAGTTGCTTAACCCACCCCCGGTGCAAAGTCACTTTGAAGAAAGGCAGCGACTTCGGCTATGGTTTGTCACACAGGTTTGTTTATTTTTCAATCATATGGACACTACATATAATATGGACCTTGTAAATTATTTTAAAAATGAATTTTGAAAAGCCAATTTTTGCTTTGAATATGCTAATGACACTAAGATATAAAACACTTAAGTTTTTACTCAAAACATTACCTACCTATGTATGTACGCCTTTTTAAAAGTATCTGTAGTCGATTATTATTCACAAATTAATAACAGTTTGGTGGTTACGATAGTGCTGGCGAGCGCCGTCGCTCGTCATTTTTAATCGATTTCCCAAAAAGGGAAGGGGTTCTCAATTCGTCCGAAGCTTTTTGGTGTTCGGTTAAAAATTCATTCTACTGTCAAAACTATCAATCTGTTTACAACCAACTAATGTGAGTGCTGTCATAGGTACTTACCCAGCGAGTCCTTTTCAGAATTTTGTTTATGGCGGCCGCTCGTTTTTCCCGAAGATGTACGGTATTTACCGAAGAAGAGGACAAACAAATAATGGATAAATTCTGTATGAGGTCTTTTAATGAAGCTCAGTACATTGCATCTAACAGCTTTCTAGTGCCAGATCTCATGCTTGAACAGAGTAAGTGTATTATTTAATTCAGTTAGTCTGTAGTTTTGCTTGGGACTTACTGATGTAGTTTTTTTCTGTAAAAATCAAATCGCCGTCAGGTCGTGAGCCTCGCAGGTGCTTGGAAATAAAAGTTCGTCAAGAGTCGGTGAAACATTCGGTGGTGGTGCATCGGTGAAAATACAGATAGGTGTATAGAATACTTATACACCTATTTTTCTTACCAAATGAGACTAAACTTATAACAAATACCTACACTAGCTATTATTGTGGGGTTTAAGAAAATCGACAAAATGACTTCTTCTAATAATCTTTTTTAAATATCAAGTTCAAAGTTTTTTGAGTTTATTTTCTGCGAAACAGTTAAGTAGTAAGGAAAGCCGCTTAGACAAAATTCTAGATCCAACATTTGTCGAATTACCGATTTAATTAAGCAAAGATCTAACTGATCCTTTAATCTTATTTATTTCAGTAGCCCTCTGCGGCCTGTTTGGGCACGTTCAATTTTACCACAACAGATGGTTAAAAAGCCTCATGCAATTCCAAACGGCAGTAGGATGTTTCTCGGAGAAGATTGGAGAAGATTCTTTCCAATCAACTGATGTTAAAGAAGATGAAAAAGAGGAATGGTCTATTACAAATAGTAATCTTGTCATGAATGGACATTGCAACCCGCATTTAACCGCAGTGGCTGCCGCGGCACTCTGTCAAGCCATCAGATATATTTTAGAAACATACTTTTGAATGAAACGAAGTAGTTTCATTGTGATCTCAGAAGCGTATTTCCCTTTCCGTGTTCAACTGGCGACACCGGTCTCGCGAAATCCACACGCTTTTGTTTTACTACGGAATCCTACGATCCCGTGTTCAATTCGCGCCAACTGAGCACGCTTTTGTGATCAAGTGGCGCTGGGTAAGGTTTAACAAAATCGTGTGCAGTTGAACTGAAGACTTTTTTGACTTGACTCTTAGACTGTTTGAGTCTTCAAAAGCGTGTTGAATCAGCGACGGTATTATTCTATAGTAGACAGTAGGTTGTATTATTAACTCAATATGATTTCAATGAAATATTACATACAATACAATTAATGAAAGATTTATTATCAACTCAAAAATTACAAAAAAAACCGTTGAAATAAACACCGACAAGACAACTATTTTGCGGAACGTTTGTTTTGGTCTATGTTCACAGCGATATTGTGCGCACTTTTCTTTTTAACAGGACGGCCGGACTGAATTCTACCACTGCTAGGTAATTGTTTTTGATACCGTCTCGAAACAGATGTAGGTTGGACCTTTATTTTTCGTGAACGTCGTATTTTCTTATCATGCATGTATGAAACAATAGAGGAAGGAGGCGAGACACGGAGAAGCGCGCGAATCCAACTTCGGGCGCTCTGGCCTGCTTCGGCCCGTCCGATTTATCCCGAACATTTACGAACGCGCTAAATCAGTACGGATTTGTTTCGAATAGATAGGTTAAAAAACCGTGTTCAATTCAATTACACACTGTTTTGTAAAACTTCTCTTAAGGTTGCTTGATAGCAAAAGCGTGCTCAGTTGACGCGAATTGAACACGGGATCGTAGGATTCCGTAGTAAAACAAAAGCGTGTGGATTTCGCGAGACCGGTGTCGCCAGTTGAACACGGAAAGGGAAATACGCATCTCAGAATATAGCCGGTTAAATTCATTTTTTTTAACAAATATTTGTCTTGTCATTTCAGTCTCAATCATGTCGTAGAGAATGTTTATTCAGGTCTAGGTACTATTTTCTAAACCTTTATAAGTTGCTTTTTTCCTATCTGTACGTACACACTTATTAACCCTGTCATGATTTTGCTTCTTCTTACCGAGTCAAAAAATTCGAAACATTGGAACTGTGATTTGGAAACTAGGAACTTGACACTAAGATACTGGCAACTGAGGGAAAACCGCTGGCAATAATATATTATTCTGATGAAGTTTTCAAAGTTGTTTGTTTTTTTTTTCTGTGGCTCTCATAACAGTCATCGACTTCCTCGCTACTTAAGGTCCCTTCTCGAAAGTGACAAGTGCAGTCGACCTCCAATTCACAGGTATGCAAGTACCTAGGTATGTGCTCCGAGAGCCAATGTCACCCACACGTTGACTACCATGAACACTCACTCTTCCGGCTGCAGGAAGTGGTATAATGAGATCTATTTATTAATTTGAATAGGAGAACTAGTTCACTAGGTCAGTGTGGCGGTTTTATGTCTATTTCTGTTCAGAAGGTAAAATGTGTTGGATTTTAAAAAGATCATTATAATTCTGCCTACGTAATATACAGTAAATAAAGTTCTGTAGCAACGGGCATAAATGACGATACCCGTGTCAAAGATCTTTCTCATTATGTATTTAAAATGAAAAAACAGCTTCTAAATAGATTTACGACTAATGAAACCAACGAAGCCAATTTGCAAAATAAATGAACTACATATTGTCATTACGCATGATATAGCTATAACAATTCGAATTTTCCGCGTTACCACCTGAAACGACGCGACAGGTTTTTTGAAGCGCGTAGAAAAATCGAGCGAAAAATCCTCTAGTGAGAAAACGCTGTAGTATTATGCAAATGTACTTCAATTTCATTGGGCCATTCAAAGTAACTATGAGAACAACGGAAGTATAATTATAGGTATTATACTGTCAAATTAAATCTTCCGGTTAGTTACAAGTATCTATTCAATAGTTTACTTAAACCTTCATTGGAAAGATTCCAATTCACGGGTGAGACTTTAAAACCAGATCATCCATTTTATATTAAACTAGCCGTTTTTTCGCGGTTTCACCCGCGTCCCGTGGGAGCTACTGCCCGCACCGGGATAAAATATAGCCTATGTTACTCGCAGATAATATAGCTTTCTAATGGTGAAAGAATATTTAAAATCGGTCCAGTAGTTTTTGAGTTTATCCATTACAAACAAACAAACAAAGTTTTCCTCTTTATAATATTAGTATAGATCATTCATTAAAATGTACACAGCAATGTATTGTTGATCTAAATTCGATAAGGTTAATAATAGAGTGATCAGAAACTTAATCACGATTCTATTTGTATGTGTGAACAGCTCACACCGTTTAATTCACTCGCTTTTTTGGTTAAAAAATATTCAAATTGTTTTTTTTTTTCATTCGTTAAGACCTATTCTGTGAATTCAACTTTGCATAGTCACGTTTTAAATCACGTGGGAAATATTCAATGTTGGGTTAGTGAATTATTTAAAAAATAAATAGGGAAAAAATCTTACAGTTACCTAATCTTAAAGTTTCATAGCAAAGTACATAAAAGTTATCTCTATTGGGCGAGGGGTTGGGCGATTTAACAAGCTACTCCCACCTCCAGACGGCTTATTGTAGTAATACGCAATGAATTTAGTCATTTAGACTTAGCTCCGCCCTCCGGCATATTCAGGATGAGGCAAATTAAAAAGGACGATCTCATGTTTGATTACATAATGCTGCTAGATGCCGCTAGGAGTTGTTTTTATACCTATCTAAAATCTTTCAATCTCACAACATTGTTAAATATTTAAGTAGCAAAGATGAGCTGCCGAAGTTGACGTTGGGAATAAGTTTTCACTTTAAAACTACTTACGCCAATTTTGCAATCATCGCACGTGATTTCAATAAATATTCCTGCTGACAGCTAACAAGAATTTCATATCCAAAAATGATAACGTATGTGAATCGTATCATAAATTATCATAACAGAATACGTCCATACATGGCTGACATAATTAGGTGTCGAATTGAAATTCGGGCCATGATCCCAGGGGACAGTACCTACCTATACATTGACTCCTAACGGTACTTATTACCCACTAGCATTTTAATACTGTAAATGACCATTGATATTGATACTATAGGTAGTATCAATTTCGGTAAGGGACAAAGAAGTATTTTTTTGTTACAATTGTTTAGTGGAATAAAAGGCGAGTTACTTACGTGTCACGCCTACGAACTAATTGGAATGAAAATTGATTCTATGCTCTAAGATTAAGATGCGCGATGTAGCGTATGTAATTTCTTAGGCAAACTGATTTTAAAAATTTTGGCAGTGAATTTTGCAAATTAATAATTTAACTTGTATGTAAAAAAAGTCGATGCACATTGTCTCTCACGGTTAGTTGTTTGTTGAATAGTTTTGTAATAGTTTTAGAAGACATTGAATATGTATAAGTAGATATAGAAGTACTTGCACTTCCCTGATTAATAACAGCTTAGAAGGGCTTGTAAAGCTTCGATAGTTGGTACACTGCCTGGATTATTTCCTTTTTATCTGACTATAATAAATAGGTACCTGAACTTGGTAAGTATAATGCAGAAAACCTCACCTACTCAAGTGATTTATGTGGCGATTATCTTCTGAATTCCTTTTCAGGAAAAGTCACCAAAAGTCGTGGTGCCCTAGTGGGCAAAGAACCAACCTCTCGAGTATGAGGGCGCGGGTTCGATTCCAGGTCAGGCAAGTACCAATGCAACTTTTCTAAGTTTGTATGTACTTTCTAAGTATATCTTAGACACCAATGACTGTGTTTCGGATGGCACGTTAAACTGTAGGTCCCGGCTGTCATTGAACATCCTTGGCAGTCGTTACGGGTAGTCAGAAGCCAGTAAGTCTGACACCAGTCTAACCAAGGGGTATCGGGTTGCCCGGGTAACTGGGTTGAGGAGGTCAGATAGGCAGTCGCTTCTTGTAAAGCACTGGTACTCAGCTGAATCCGGTTAGACTGGAAGCCGACCCCAACATAGTTGGGAAAAGGCTCGGAGGATGATGATATCTTCTGAATTCCTTTTATCTTTTTAAACGACTTTAAAATCAAAACGAGTATTAGCTTTCTATACTTTCTGAAAAGATTTATGAAAGAGACGACGATACATTCTGATGTTATTGTTATTCTGATCCGTATCTCTGTGTACTGAGTAACGCAGATATTATTTCAGAAGTAATAAATGTCTTGATTTCTCTCTTCTGATAACCAACCAGACAGGCGAAGACTCATATTAACAGAGTATTTAAAGTAATTTTCTGTTCAGAGAAAAGTTAGAAATTGGTGATTTGGCTATGAGCTGGTAAGTTAACAGCATACTATTCTTTTCAATCTCTCAGCATAGATTAGTAAAACTATCGTCTATTGATTCTTTTCAAATGCCAATTCTCAATCAGCGAACAAAATTAATTACAAAACATTTAGGTAACCTTTTAACTTTTGATTTCAATCTTCATTTTATTAGAACTCATCATATAAGATAAAATGACGTAATATAAGTTACTTAATAGCTTATACTCCTACTAAAACGATGGGTTCGTGATGACTAACAGAATCCTTGAGTATCGGATGCAACTCCTGCATACATTAGTCGTTACATTCGCATTATCCGCGAGATTGCGCAGACGCCGCCATTGTTGTTGAACAATGCCGCGAACACCCACACGCTGACAGCACACGTGTGCAAGGGCGTACGATGTTATCACAGTTTGATTAAATTAAAGAATACTCTTTAGGCTTCGGAAACTTTCACATAGAAGGCTGGAGTCTGGAGGTTGGCGGTGATCCTCCTGTGTCTGGGATGACAAGTTTCCCGAAGGCTACTCAAAAGCAGTTGTTGGTCCGATTCCACGTTAGAGTCCATCGGGATGATTGATGAAACCTGTAACACGAGGTAAAAATAATAATCTTTGGAAAGTAATTCAATTCGTAGTATTAGAAGTAAAGAGATAAAGTTTGCCTTTGGCAAGAGAGGTTTACAATTTTTGCGATTTCGACTTATGTAATATGCAATATACTGCTACTATGCACTCCGATTAACACTTTTTATGCAGCATAATTCAGTCACAGGTATGCGTGGAAACTTCTGAACAAATTGTGTATGAAAAAGATGATGTAAAAAGGATATCCGCAATCCTTCGTGAATAAAAATAAAAGTCTCCTGACCTAACCTTCAGTGTTAATTTGTTTTCAAAATATCAAGAACCTGACTGAGTACCCTGTGACTCATTTATTTCTAGTTATTTTTGAGAGTCACTTGTTATTATTTTGGGGAATTTGAAAATGCAAATAATATCGTGAACGCAGCAAAATATCTGAGGACAACAAAGGTTTTAACCCCTAAAACAAATAGGAGGACCCAAATTCTAAATTCAAAAGCTGTAACAGCTTGAATATTACCATAGAGTCAATATCGAAATAGCGACTTGACCTCCTATCGATACACACTCAAGAATGTCTATCATAAAGTCCATAGTCCCTACACGTTTAGTCTAGCATCCATCGGTATGCGCTCTATGGCATACTGTAAAATTAATCTGTGCAATGCCGTCGGCCTTGGTGACGTCATCAGGAAGCCTGACCAGCGACTGTCACGAAATGGAACAAGAATCTTAGTTGCGGATTACAGTCATGTTTGTGCTATGGTAATATGATAGTGCTAATTGGTATTATGACATGTGTGAGTCATGTAGGCTTGAGTCCGTGTACAGAACTCTAGATAAGTAATTCTTGTAGTAAATACAGATTGGGGTCATTTGATCAGTTGATTCTAATTTTGAATATTGCTTGAGTCTAGCTTGTACTTCAAATATGTCTGGATTTTGGTTGTTGTTGTTTGGGTTCCAAATATGTTTTTATTCAAAGTAGATTCAGTAGTGGAGACAGTCATGTAGGTACCTAAAGCAATGTCAGAAAATAACACTTATCGACAGAATACGTTGGAGTTTCTATGTACATACTTACCTAAATATTAGGTGTATGAATGAAATAGCACCTACACGCAGCGAAGCTTTGAGATCAAACTAACATCAGCTACTCCTACATATTACAAAACCTCATCTTTACTGAATACAAATTAAAACTTTTACATCTGACATTTCGTGTTAGAAAGATCAGCCGATCGTTGAGTGTTTATGACAGATGAGCAAATTGTTTGTTAACTGCGGAAGACAACTAATTACAACAGAAACTCCATTACAAATGTCATGCCGAACCTAAATACCACGAAACAGAATCATCTTGCTGTTGCCAACTTGAAGATTATTGCCAAAGAGTAGAGGCAGTAAGAAAACATAATAAAAGGGGAGATGAGCATATTTTTTTACAAATAGATAAGTGTTTGATTTTAAAGTTTTTCGAAATTAAAGGTGCCAAAGACTTGCTGCTAAGAAAATAAAAAAATGAGGTATCGCAATCCCTTATCAGAATACTCTTTCTACTTACGTTTGCCTTTCCAAACATTCAGGATTTTTCACGTGAAATTCCACGCTATTTTCACCTGCAAACAAATAACAGAACTAGCATTCATCAAAACAAAATGTGATGCCAGGTGATCAATTTGCGTGACTTCCCCACCAGACTGGTTGTCTTTGATAAATAGTTGAATGTTCTGAACACTTTGGAATTTCACAAACTTCAGTGGCACAGGGTTGCCTTCAAGGTCACTTGGTGTAAATCTGAAAGGAATGGAAAGACATTGTTAATGAATTTTCTTGTTCCCCTTTGTGTAAAATGCCATAAGGAAAGTATTGGTGACTTACTCAACATCCTGCACGGACATGTTGCCAGCAGCCTGATCAAAGTCAAGTGTTCTTGGCTGGTTGATGAATATTTTGACATTCTTGGGCCCCTTGTCACCAGGAGCTTTGATTTTTAATGAGTGTAGCTTCACCAGCTGAAAAATAGAGTTTATGTAATTTTTGTGATCACCTGCTAAAGAAACTTTTGCATCATGAACAGTGAACATGAACTACAGCTAGTGTAAGAAAATGAAGGTATGTAATTTTAAATTAATTTCTTACCATTTACATTTTAGTGATCCTACAATCTGAGAAATAACTACAAAGTTCAGATCATACTGATAAAATTAAAAATAAATCACCAGATTATTCCATGAGATAAATTATATTATTTTCTGAAACAGTAAAATTGCTCTTTTCCTATTTACCTGGTTGAAACTAATATTGATGATGAGCTGCTCATCACAGTCGCTAGCGAGGTACCCTCCCGCGCTGGTGAGGCAGTGAGCCATGGGGTGGTTGTCCGCTTCATTCAGGCATTCACACTCGCTCTTAGTTATGAATGTTGCCAGGTCCATCTGAAAATTAATAGTATACAAGGTAATGTGTTATGGCCTCCTATATAGAACTTCATAAGAGTTTGTTCTAAGAATGCACTTCTACAGCTATTCAATGTAGTGAATCATTTGAATAATTGGATAGTTAATTGACATTATTGAACATAAATTAATTTTACAGATTGATGACCCTGTCTGAATTTGTTTGATAACAATATTGTACAAAGGAAGTACATGAAGTTATAGATTAGCACTTAGTATTTATTTTCCAAAATCCGATTATGTCTGCAATAGAATATCTTTTGGATTATTATTGGAAGTGGAACAATGTTTGTATTCGCCCATTTATATAAAGTTCCTTTCTTTCTTAAGAGATTGAATATAGCAGATTCAAAAGTTAATGCTTTTATGATTTATATAGTGGTAGTATACTTACATGACCAGCAACGGTGTTGTCCTCATCTCCAGCTTCATCAGTACCATAATATTGTCTAACTTTAGTCTCAAGAGATGCAGGGTCAGCGCCCTGTAGCTGGTCAATCCTGGTCTAAAATGACACTATTCTAATAAGAATATAGTATGTAAACATTAAATTAAAACGTACAGGTCAATAATTTTACTGAGTCACTACTATGAGTAGGTAATAACATTATGTTAATGTGTTTAATAGGAATATTATGTATACTAAAGGTAAGTAGATTTGAACAAAGATTTTTCGGTTCGGTAGTCTATAAGGTTCATAGGGCCACGTACCCGGTTTCTGTAGAAAATGAATGTCGGCATCGCACTGATGCCTTGCGCGCTGGCCGTCTCCGCGCACCGCCCCACGTCCACCTTCAGGAACACAGCTCTGGGGAACTTCGCCGGCAGCTGCTCGAAGAACGGCGCGATCCGTTGGCATGGCGGACACCTACACAAACATAATCAATTATTTACCTACTGCAACGATGACTTGAATTTTTGAACCTAATCAGGTTATACTTACCAAGTCGCTGTGAAGTCGACTACGACGAGTTTGGTGCCAGCATTGGCCATTTCCGTTTGGAAATGTGCTTCGCTTTCAATAACAGTAGCTAAACCCATGGTTTTCTCTTAAATATTGCAATTTACTTTTAGTTTTAAGTTAATTTGCTGCGCCCTAACAGGGTAATGTGTACCTAGCATAAGATGCATCTGTATACATTTTGCAATAAATAAATAAATAAATAAATTTTAAACAAGAGTCCACAATGACAACAGTCGGGAATGATACTTCAAAATGGTTGTTTGACAGACAGTTCTCCAGTGTTGCCCATTGACATATATTCTAGCGATAGACAAGAACATCCATACAAATAATTTACCCGCTTATGTCGTCTTTTCACATCTTGTTGACGTATTGTGACATCTATAGTCATCCTCATTGATGTTAATCGCAGAAGTGATATAATATGTTCGCTCGTATTTTGCCTACATTTTTCATTACTCAAAAAGTTTATATCTAAGTGAATTCAAAATGTGTCAGTGAACCTGGCAGATCATTGTCTAGCAGATCAACTTTTTTTTTGAGTTCTTATCGCATGCAGATGAGTTCTATAGTTCCTGATAGTTTTCAGGAATAGTTCTGCCATTTTCAGCTGAAAAATGATAGTTCACAAAATGATCTGCTAACTTCCGGTAGCAGAGCATTTTTCAGAAAATTAAAAAAAAACTGAGATCTTATCGCATAAAGATGAGTTCCATAGTTCCTCATACTTTTCAGGAATAGTTCTGGCGTATTTCAGCTGAAAAATATTTTATTTCCCAATTCACGTTTGAGCGTGAACAGAGCATGAATAAAGATTAAAGTGTTATTTTCAAAGTTCGATCCAGATAAAAGGGCAAAAACTCATTTGTTTTTGATAGATGCTTCATGAAACTGTAATCTAGACTTCAATTCAAATCTAGAACTATCATTAAAGTACCAGCTGAGCATGGTTGAATGTAAGGAACTGTAAAATTTCACACTTTAATATTAAAAAAATAATTTTCATGGTTCCAATTACTCTGGGAGGCGGGAACTATCGCGTTTCTGATAGAAGAATACTAGCGCCATAATAAAGGAGCAATACCAAATCCAGAACTCTCACTAAAGTATCAGCAGAGCATGGTTGAAAGTAAGAAACTGTGAAATTTCACATTTAAATATGAAAAAATATTCAAAAAATTATTTTCGCGGTTCCAATTACTCTACGAGGCGGGAACTATCGCGTTTCTGATAGAAGAGTATAAGCACCATAACATAGAAGCAGAATCAAACCCAGAACTCTCACTAAAGTATCAGCAGAGCATGGTTGAAAGTAAGAAACTGTGAAATTTCACAACTTAATATTGAAAAAATAATTTTCATGGTTCCAATTACTCTGGGAGGCGGGAACTATCGCGTTTCTGATAGAAGAATACCAGCACCATAATATAGAAGCAGATTCAAACCCAGAACTCTCACTAAAGTATCAGCAGAGCATGGTTGAAAGTAAGAAACTGTGAAATTTCACAACTTAATATTAAAAAAATAATTTTCATGGTTCCGATTACTCTGGGAGGCGGGAACTATCGCGTTTCTGATAGAAGAATACCAGCACCATAATATAGAAGCAGATTCAAACCCAGAACTCTCACTAAAGTATCAGCAGAGCATGGTTGGAAGTAAGAAACTGTGAAATTTCACAACTTAATATTAAAAAAATAATTTTCATGGTTCCAATTACTCTGGGAGGCGGGAACTATCGCGTTTCTGATAGAAGAATACCAGCACCATAATATAGAAGCAGATTCAAACCCAGAACTCTCACTAAAGTATCAGCAGAGCATGGTTGAAAGTAAGAAACTGTGAAATTTCACACTTAAATATGAAAAAATATTCAAAAAAATATTTTCGCGGTTCCAGTTACTCTAGGAGGCGGGAACTATCGCGTTTCTGATAGAAGAATACTAGCGCCATAATATAGGAGCAGAATCAAACCCAGAACTCTCACTAAAGTATCAGCAGAGCATGTTTGAACGTAAGAAACTGTAAAATTTCACATTTTAATATGAAAAAATATTCAAAAAAATATTTTCGCGGTTCCAGTTACTCTAGGAGGCGGGAACTATCGCGTTTCTGATAGAAGAATACTAGCGCCATAATATAGGAGCAGAGTCAAACCCAGAACTCTCACTAAAGTATCAGCAGAGCATGGTTGAAAGTAAGAAACTGTGAAATTTCACAACTTAATATTGAAAAAATAATTTTCATGGTTAAAATTACTCTGGGAGGCGGGAACTATCGCGTTTCTGATAGAAAAATAACAGCACCATAATATAGAAGCAGATTCAAACCCAGAACTCTCACTAAAGTATCAGCAGAGCATGGTTGAAAGTAAGAAACTGTGAAATTTCACATTTAAATATGAAAAAATATTCAAAAAATTATTTTCGCGGTTCCAGTTACTCTAAGAGGCGGGAACTATCGCGTTTCTGATAGAAGAATACTAGCGCCATAATATAGGAGCAGAATCAAACCCAGAACTCTCATTAAAGTATCAGCAGAGCATGGTTGAAAGTAAGAAACTGTGAAATTTCACAACTTAATATTGAAAAATAATTTTCATGGTTCCAATTACTCTGGGAGGCGGGAACTATCGCGTTTCTGATAGAAGAATACCAGCACCATAATATAGAAGCAGATTCAAACCCAGAACTCTCACTAAAGTATCAGCAGAGCATGGTTGAAAGTAAGAAACTGTGAAATTTCACAACTTAATATTAAAAAAATAATTTTCATGGTTCCAATTACTCTGGGAGGCGGGAACTATCGCGTTTCTGATAGAAGAATACCAGCACCATAATATAGAAGCAGATTCAAACCCAGAACTCTCACTAAAGTATCAGCAGAGCATGGTTGAAAGTAAGAAACTGTGAAATTTCACAACTTAATATTGAAAAAATAATTTTCATGGTAACAATTACTCTGGGAGGCGGGAACTATCGCGTTTCTGATAGAAGAATACCAGCACCATAACATAGAAGCAGATTCAAACCCAGAACTCTCACTAAAGTATCAGCAGAGCATGGTTGAAAGTAAGAAACTGTAAAATTTCACATTTTAATATGAAAAAATATTCAAAAAATTATTTTCGCGGTTCCAGTTACTCTAAGAGGCGGGAACTATCGCGTTTCTGATAGAAGAATACTAGCGCCATAATATAGGAGCAGAATCAAACCCAGAACTCTCACTAAAGTATCAGCAGAGCATGGTTGAAAGTAAGAAACTGTGAAATTTCACAACTTAATATAAAAAAAATAATTTTCATGGTTCCAATTACTCTGGGAGGCGGGAACTATCGCGTTTCTGATAGAAGAATACTAGCACCATTATATAGGAGCAGAATCAAACCCAGAACTCTCACTAAAGTATCAGCAGAGCATGGTTGAAAGTAAGAAACTGTGAAATTTCACATTTAAATATGAAAAAATATTCAAAAAAATATTTTCGCGGTTCCAGTTACTCTAAGAGGCGGGAACTATCGCGTTTCTGATAGAAGAATACTAGCGCCATAATATAGGAGCAGAACCAAACCCAGAACTCTCACTAAAGTATCAGCAGAGCATGGTTGAAAGTAAGAAACTGTGAAATTTCACAACTTAATATTGAAAAATAATTTTCATGGTTCCAATTACTCTGGGAGGCGGGAACTATCGCGTTTCTGATAGAAGAATACCAGCACCATAATATAGAAGCAGATTCAAACCCAGAACTCTCACTAAAGTATCAGCAGAGCATGGTTGAAAGTAAGAAACTGTGAAATTTCACAACTTAATATTAAAAAAATAATTTTCATGGTTCCAATTACTCTGGGAGGCGGGAACTATCGCGTTTCTGATAGAAGAATACCAGCACCATAATATAGAAGCAGATTCAAACCCAGAACTCTCACTAAAGTATCAGCAGAGCATGGTTGAAAGTAAGAAACTGTGAAATTTCACAACTTAATATTGAAAAAATAATTTTCATGGTTACAATTACTCTGGGAGGCGGGAACTATCGCGTTTCTGATAGAAGAATACCAGCACCATAACATAGAAGCAGATTCAAACCCAGAATTCTCACTAAAGTATCAGCAGAGCATGGTTGAAAGTAAGAAACTGTGAAATTTCACACTTAAATATGAAAAAATATTCAAAAAAATATTTTCGCGGTTCCAGTTACTCTAGGAGGCGGGAACTATCGCGTTTCTGATAGAAGAATACTAGCGCCATAATATAGGAGCAGAGTCAAACCCAGAACTCTCACTAAAGTATCAGCAGAGCATGGTTGAAAGTAAGAAACTGTGAAATTTCACAACTTAATATTGAAAAAATAATTTTCATGGTTACAATTACTCTGGGAGGCGGGAACTATCGCGTTTCTGATAGAAGAATAACAGCACCATAATATAGAAGCAGATTCAAACCCAGAACTCTCACTAAAGTATCAGCAGAGCATGGTTGAAAGTAAGAAACTGTAAAATTTCACATTTTAATATGAAAAAATATTCAAAAAAATATTTTCGCGGTTCCAATTACTCTACGAGGCGGAAACTATCGCGTTTCTGATAGAAGAATACTAGCACCATAATATAGGAGCAGAATCAAACCCAGAACTCTCACTAAAGTATCAGCAGAGCATGGTTGAAAGTAAGAAACTGTGAAATTTCACATTTAAATATGAAAAAATATTCAAAAAATTATTTTCGCGGTTCCAGTTACTCTAAGAGGCGGGAACTATCGCGTTTCTGATAGAAGAATACTAGCGCCATAATATAGGAGCAGAACCAAACCCAGAACTCTCACTAAAGTATCAGCAGAGCATGGTTGAAAGTAAGAAACTGTGAAATTTCACAACTTAATATTGAAAAATAATTTTCATGGTTCCAATTACTCTGGGAGAAATCATGTAATATATCAAAAAGTTTATTTATATCTAAGTGAATGCAAAATCATGTAATGTATTAAAACCAGGAACTTATTTTTAGGGTTTTTTAATATTAATTACGATGTTTTTTTTCTTAAGAGGGCTTTCACAAATTTTCGCGAATTTAAACGCGCTGATATATGTTGTAGTGTTTGTACAGTAGCGAAATACATACGAGGTCATATTATTTTTTCTTGAAAGTAAGAACATACCATGACAAAGTGAAGTCTGTTTTCATTGATATTTTACCTACTGCCAGTTTTATGGCACATCTGTTTCTGCACGATTTCCTTAATCCATAATTTAAGATGGCGGGCGGGAACAAATTAATGCATATTTGTAAAATTGAATTATAAATGAAAAGTATGATATACAAGCGTTGTAATAGCATGAACAGCGTGTAATTTTACTAACTTGACTCTCGAATAGTTTATATGTGTAAGTTTATATTTTCTATTTTATAATTGTCGTTTCATAGACATCCGTCTGACGCAGGTGTCAAAATCGCTCTGATTTGCCATTTTGTTTGGGCAATGCATAGTCTGCAGTGCATTTCAGTGTGGTAAGCTTTTTGTTCGGAACGTTCTATCTAGTACGTAGTACATATATATCGATGGTGTTGCCATTGCCAAGTAGTTTCTGTTGCGTTCAATTTTAAGAAAATAATTCAGCTGGCTTATTCGCTAACTTTCCGATTTTCAGATGTCAACTGGCCTCAGTTTTCATCCGAACTTTGATGTCAACCGATAAGTTCAAAACATTGGTATTCTGTATCGCATGAAGTGGATATCGGTGGATATCGTTACACGGTTGCTGACGCCAAAACTACGATGACAACTTGACAACTCTATTTTTTTATCGACTATTATACTGCTAAGTAGGAAATACCCTATTAGCATTACATTACTACGTTTGAGAGAACGCTTTATTTTCAGCGTGTTATACATTTAAAAATAATCTGTGGCGGTAAAATTCAGTATTTGCTTTCTATTGTGTGTGCACTTGGTGTCTAAAGTTCCGTGTGGATGAACAATATTTTAACTGAGAATATTGTGAGTATTGTAGTTATTGTAAATTTAACAACGTAAATAATATTTTGATACGTAGATTCCTACGTTTTGCATGCAAAATAAAAATTGGTATACTATTTTATTATTATTTAGGTTTAAAATGCTAACATACACTTTCATGATGGATTTTGAGAGGAAGGAAACTTTATGTACTTGAGTAGCTCGTCCCATACACTGAGAGCATCGGTTACCTCATGTAGGCACTCACTAAATAAAAGTTGAGACATGTTGCAAATTAATGAGGAGTTCCTTTGGTATGATCCGTTTGCATAAAAGTTTAGGACTGCCAATATCTATACATAACAAAATTTGATGTTACAAAGTTTATCATCATATTATTATTAGTCATCATCATTTCAGAGTGTTTATGAGTAACATTAATTTATGTAATATTGGTATTTATTTTACTTTTAACGTTATACATTCTTACTTTTAGCGCAATTGCAACAGCAGTGTTTTGTTGAGCATGTTGCAGAAACGGACGTAACTCTGCCGAAACTTGCTGAAACCCTTATTTGTTGATACGAAAATTTGCCATGAATTCCTTCTCCCGTAAATCCAGAGAATTATTGCAATCACGCAGACGACGTTTCTGGATTCTGGATAAACTTCGTTTTGTCTCTTATTCCACAAATGCCAGCAAAAATACACGCGACATTTTTATTCCACACAAAAAAAGATAAAACAAATTAAAATAATACAATTAAAAATAACACTATCGAAAAATAAAGGAAACGACTCAGGGTTTGTATTTCTATTGGATTCGCAAAATTAGAGAAATCTTATATGTCTGATGCTACTATATAGTAGAGACATCCCAGTGATGAGGCATAAAACACTGCTATTTGTAGTGTATTTCAAAAAATTACAGTGGCCTTCAATTTGATGTCCACTGAGCTTACGGAATCGCAATCTAACGTTTATCGATACAGAAACAGCTGTCAAAATGAGTCATGGTGGATATCAGCCTATGTCGATGCTCATGACGTCATCTCAGATGGTCACTGGCGTTAGCGAATAAGAAAATAGCTGTTTGACAATTTACTGATGTACACTTTACCAAATGATGATATCTGCGAGCTGTCAGTGGAGTTAGCGAATAAGGCTACAGCTCACCAGCCAAAACAAAGTAGAAATCGATTTTCAAATTCGTCTATACTAATATAATGAAAAGACAATTTTTTTGTTTGCACCCTAAAGGCCCCGAAACTACTGAACCGATTTAAGCAAATCTCACTTTTGGCAAGCTACACTGTTTCTGAGCTAGCGATGGTGATAGCGGTATCCATAGCAGTAGATAGCGATTGCGATAGCTGAAATGATATGAATAAAAATAATTAGTTTTTTTTGGGCCGCCCGCCGTAAGCAGCCACTACGATGGGGTTTTGTGATATTCAATTCCTAGTAGGCGTGAAAAGGAGTTAAAAACTAGTATGAACCTATTGCTTCATTTAGGTATAAATCGTTATTATATTAAAAATCCCTGCAATGCAATACTCAATGAAATTGAAATGTAGGAAGGTATTTAATTATTTTACTTAAAGGTAAACAAAAACTTTTAAACGACAATATCTGAAAAAAAAAAAAGATTATTCAAATTCAATCTCAGTACCTAAGTCTTTTCCTCTCTTGAGAATAAATAATTCATTCATTCTTTTCCCCGTAATGATTATTTATAGTGGGATTGGTTGTGTATTATTCAAACGATTTGGAAAGGTAAACACCCGCGGCGCAGCTTATTCACAGCTTATCCCAACAATAATTTACGGAGAGCCGCAATACATTTTAATATAGGACAGTTTGATTATTTTTTGAAGTGGGATATTTTTTTTTCTTTAAGCGCCTGATGTTTTTTTTGCTTGTGTCGTGTTGACGCAATTAGTTGCAATTTGTTTACGTTAAAAGCGATTTAAGATTTTTTCAAGTTATGATTGTCAACAGTTTACCTTTATTTGGTAGGTGTAGTTACCATATTCGTACCTAGCTACCTATTTATATAGGTACTAAGAAATGTTTTGAATTCTGATGAGCGATTTGCCTACTTATTTATAGAATCTCTCTATTATCGGCTTGTTTATAGATGTTTTATTTGAATGAACATCAACATCATAATGCTTTGGTATACTTCTGGAACTGTAGAATAATAGATACAGGTACTATAAATTTTGTTTATTTTTTATAGTCGTGGTGGCCTAGTGGGCAAAGAACCAACCTCTCCTCAAGTATGAGGGCGCGGATTCGATTCCGAGATTCAGGCAAGTACGAATGCAACTTTTTTAAGTTTGTATGTACTTTCTATCTAAGTATATCTTATGTTTCGGATGCACGTTAAACTGTAGGTCCCGGCTGAGGCTAGGATTGAGGAGCGGAGATTTTGTGCAATCCTATTGGTTAATATTTCTCAGTTTCTCCACTCCGCAGCCTAGCTCCGCTCCGGTGGACAGGTAGCCTTGCTGGATTGAGGAGGTCAGATAGGGCAGTCACTCCTTCTAAAGCACTGGGGCCCGATTCTCCTAATTTTACTTAAGCGACGATCGATCGACGTTCGACTCGATTCGACTGAGATCCAATCCCGACTCGATTACGATTGAAGCGTATGTGGCATTCCGCTATTTTTTCTTTGAAATAAACGTTTTTATCCTTTTCTATCATTCAATAATGAATCATTTTCTCTGCAAATGATTTACGATTGCAAAATGATTGTACAGCAAACTACCGTATAGACCAAAATCACCAAAATAGCAGACCAATCGCACACCAATCAAATGTCAATCGAATACGATTGGTCTTTTATTAGTAGCAGAATGCCCGATATGGTTAAAACTGCTATTGCGATCATATTGCAATTCGATTTCTATTCGATTTTGACATTATTAACTTAGGAGAATCGGGCCCCTGGTACCTACTCAGCTACATCCGGTTAGACTGGTAGCCGACCCCAACATAGTTGGGAAAAAGGCTCGGAGGATGATACATTTTGTTTATTATTAATTTCAATTTTATTATATACTAGCTTTTGCCCGCGACTTCGTTCGCGTGGAATAGTGATTTTTGGTTTGACCAATAGATGGCGCTATATGTCCGAAACAAATTTTATTTTTATTTTTATATTTTTTTGTAATAAAAACTATCCTATGTCCTTTCTCAAGTTCCAAACTATGTCTGTACCAAATTTCACACAAATCGGTTCAGTAGTATAGGCGTGAAGAAAAGACAGACAGACAGACAGAAAGACAGACAGACAGACAGACAGAGTTACTTTCACATTTATAATATTAGTTAGGATAGTTAGGATTAGGATAGTTAGGATGACACCAAACTTATAGGTGTTGGTGTTGGTTCCGATCCCCTTGTAGCGCCCGTGCTGCTTTGTAAGTATGTACTACTACTACTTAACTTATTAATTCCTCTTCAATTGTTTATGAATATTTTATCAACATGAAAGAATTAGGTACTGTGCCTTCATTACATAAGCTACAAACATTGTCACTGACTGAACATCTCTCGCTGCCGGTGGAACAAATTAAAAACTCAAAGTAAATGTATCGAAGCTATTTTTTGAATCAGTGTATACAATGGGTACCGTATTGATGGAAATGTAAGTACCATACTACATTATGCAACTATGTGAAAATCTCTCAAATACGAGTGTTCACTCACTTGTTTACCTTTAGTAGGTGCATCCAAATCAAAGAAAAATAAATAAAAATAATAAGAATATTGAAATTGTATGTTAACTCATGCAGTAAGTACTCACTACAGTTTAGCTACCTCCACATTACGGTTGATCGTACCTATGCTGAGTTAAAGTTATAGAAAAAAAAAAAACTATTATTATCACAGAAAATTAAATTAGGATCTTTGTCTAAGAACTTTAGATAGGTATTACTTTTCTGTTAAAATTGAAAGGCTCTTAATTTTCAGACATTTGAAAACTAGGAGCTTTCCAATTTTAACACGCAGACAAGCAGAGGTTGTCGTGATAAAGAAAAATTGAAAATACTTGGGCTTTGTAAGCAAGTAAATTGTGTGGGATCAGTTCGAGGAAAAATGTGGTCGTCCATTTTCTCTCATCCTTATCAACAGATAAAAACAATAGTACTGGAGAAAATACGGCCAGTTCTCATTTGAGTTCGAACGTCGCACGTCTTCGCGAAATGATCAATTCGTTATAAGAATCCAAATCAATTACCATGATCCGCGAATCTACTGTGATTATATTTGTAGTTTTAACAACAATTGTTTCTTCTTTAAAAGTTAATTCCACAGATAAACGAAAAGAAATAATAGCGAATTTACCTAAGCTGGAGGATTTAGACACATACTTGTCGGGGTTGGAAAAAGCGATTGAGTTTTGTTTACAACATAAACTTTATGTGGACTTGAATTTGGAGTTGGGGTTGTTTCTAATAGACGGTAAGCCAGGCAGTATCTACTACATTATTTTAGTATTTTCTTTTGATTTCTAATATTTAAAGCTAACTAATCGAGTCCTAATTTTACGATCTGGGTACCTATCTAACGCGATTGCGTCTGATAAACTGAAACAAAAAAAAATACTGCATCATTAGCCTAGTTTATCCCTATATAACCTGATGGAATTAAGCCCTCGTATTACAGTTATAAATACCTACTGAAACAGTCTTTTATAGCAGATTTGATTTAAAGAAAATCGTAATTTAGTAGGTATGTGAGTGCATTTTATACGTAAACGCTATCTGTCTTGAAATGAAACCAATCAAGTTTTTACGTAGCTTATAAAATCAATCTGTCTTGGGAGGAAATAATGATTTACTTGAGCACCGAGGTTCTTTGCTTACATACACAATATTGTCAAATAGTCATATAAAAAATAAATTGATGATACAACTTAAGTTTTAAGTTGATTCTACCTACTTAAAAGATATTTATTCTAAGCGTTAATTTTGACTAAAACTATGTTATTTATGTATGTGTGTGTATTTTTCAGTGAACTTAAAAGATATTTTATTGAAGAAACGGATCCACATACCAGCAAAGTCTCGCTTTCGTTTGGAACAGCTGCTAATAAAGACTGAAGTACTGTCTGAGTATTTTCATTTCATGGTCAAAAAATTGAAAAAAGACAAAACGAAATATCCTCAGCACGCTCAGGATATAAAAAGTAAGAAAATACAGTATTTCTTTCCCGCGATATCACTCGAGTCTTTTGTGCACTTCTTTGTCCACCCGGTTAAAAATTGCCTTGCTCGATAAATGGTTGTTCTAGAATTATTGAATCAATGGTTTCTGTGATTAGCATATTGAATAATACAAACAAGCTCTTCAGCTTTATATTACTAGTACAGATCAGGGATCAATTGATTATCCGGCTATTGTATTTGTATTTGTTTTTGTATCGGTCCATATTGTTTAGTTAATAATACTGTATAATCCAGCCTGCTTGTTTTGGTTACCTATCGTCTACCTGTAGTTTTAACAGGTAGTAGGTAAAAATTTAACTTACTGTGGATAGGGCTGCCATCTCGAATTTCGCCAAACCCGGACAAAAATTAAAAAAACCCGGACATTTGGCGTAAATCGCATTTTTTCCCCGAACGAGTACGATTTTTTGTAAACAAAATAATACCTAATTTGTAATCCATTTACTATTAACATATACCTACTTAAATTCAATGAGGTGCTTCCTTACATGAACAGTTTCCGGGTTTTCCCCGGACACATCTTGAAACCCCGCCCGGACGGCCCCCGGACGGCCTCCAAACGACGACAAATCCGGGGAAACCCGGACGGATGGCAGCCCTAACTGTGGATAACAGGGTTCAGTTTCCAGGATAGTTTTAATGTGCCAAAACTGTTATAAGATTTTACCTGACCTATGTACAGCCGCCTGCCAATACTACGGAAATAAGAATTCTTGGAAAAAATAAGTTACCTACGCCTAAGCACGTTTAACGTTAACAATGTTATTATAGGTACATTAAGTAGGCAACTATTTTGTTATATCATTGCTACACCTTTATCACCCCAACGTTTTCATCTATACTAATATTATAAAGAGGAAAACTTTGTTTGTTATTTCTGTGGCTGCCTATTTTTATGAACACGTCATCATTCCCTTACATTTTTCAGTAACTGAAATGTTTTGGAACCAGACCACGTGGTCTGTACCTTCAGTACCGTTCAATATAGAACTGTTGAAACAAACGAAGATCTACACTGCCGAGCAGTTGGAGAAAATATACGGCAAATGGGATACTTATGTCGCTAATATCAATGACTTTGAAAAATATACGCCTACCCCTATGGAATCAGGTAAACTATATTATTCGCCTGTTTTCTAAAGAAAACTTTTTACAAAAAAAGATAGGCACTAAACGTTATCATCGTTATTGACTGCGAGTGGCTTTGGACAACCCATACAGCCATTTTTGGTCGCAGATATGATAAAGATGTAACAAGTCGCAACAGTTTCGTAACTGGTACGACACAACGTGACTGTGTAGGGATTAGCTTTTATGTGTTGTAACGGTTCAGTAAAAATGTGACGGAAACTAAATTCAGTAACTTTGTGTGGTCGCTGTTTCGATACTTTACAGCTTAATTTGTAACGACACATTTTAGAAACTTTGCGTTTGGTTTGTAACCAGTGTGCAATTTTGACACAATTGTGTTGTAACTGGGTAGTAACATGGTGTAGTCGATGTTCCAGAACACTATAACACTAACTTGCATTATAAAAACATGACGAGAGCCAGTTATTCTCAAACTGTCTATGTTTTCTGCCATTATCAACCATTTAATGAAATTTAAAATGAGTAAACAACGAAAAACCTTACGTAAATTCCGATGGACTTCAACTTTTTACAGAAGAGTTAAAGAAATAAGTACGTCCCAAAATATCTTATTATATATTTTTTTCATGATGTTGCATTGTTGGTAGGGCAAATTGACGGATACCCATTTTATTGAACTTAAAACTTATTCTTTTCTAGGCCATTTACAGGAAAAAAGTACGGAATTTCGTACCGAGGAGCTTAGTGGTATAGTCCCTAGTGCCAAAGTTTCAACTTTCGAGGTTCCAAATCGCTGTTTTTTCTTTTTCTCGGCCAAAACAAGACGTCTTCGTCTTTAAGTCCGAGCACTTGGGGTACTCGGTATTAATCAAGCGATATTAATTCTGATGAGCCTTCTTTGGTTAGAACAATGCAAAAAGGCACCTTGATAAAAACTTTGGAAAACACTGTAACCAAATGTTAAGAGAAACCATCTTAAAAATCTAGTAATTTTGTAACAACTTCCCGTAACATGTCGACACATTATCGTAACTTTGTGACTAGTTGCGACGACCATATTTTTCATAACAAACATGAAAAATGATTTTTTATAGTTCATTATTTATCAATTTTATGAGTAAATCTTGCTAAAATAATTTGTATTAGGATTAAAATATTTGATATTGTATTTAAATGGAAGCTTTTGAGCACTCGATGTGCATAATTTTATATTTTTATTTTATTTAACAAAAGTTTTTCTTTCGCCAGAATTATTAAAACATAATATTACGGTGGCGCGTTGGAAATATCAACATATTCAACGAAATTACACAGTAAACTTTTTTTCCCAATAAGATTTGAGCATTATAAACCATATTAATTAATGAAAACTAAAACTTTGTAAAGTAAACCATCATTATGGGATTTCTTGTAGTTTGTATTATTTCGTCGTGTCACTCACGCACGAGCCAACGAAATTGATCGAACGAATGAATGATTGAATGATTTGTGCGAACTCTGGTTAAAATATGGTAACAATGTTACGACGCGGCGACGTAAATTAGAAACCAAATGTTACTTGTTTATTGTGTCGAGATCTTCCCCATTTTTAGTTGCAGCGACGGCGCTAACACGGAACGTCGACGAGATTATGTTTCGAGATAGATCAGTGTCGACGCTAAGTGTCGAAACGGTTACGTTATGTTCGCAAAAATGGTTATATGGGAATGGACCTAATACTTGTTTTATAATAGGAGGAATTCCTATTATTCAAAAAGGTTAATAATAGGAGGAATTTCTATCATATAAAAAGTATTTGGTTCCTGCTTCTTTAGGAATTGCATAAAATTGAAATGTATAACCACTTTCCTACAAAAAATGTATCAATGGTGAGTGGTTAAAACACAATCCTCTTGAGTACAAGTGGGCGGGTTCGATTCTTATAAAACATGGACACCACAAAAGTAATAAAAGAATGCATGTAAAGGAAAATATGTGGAATTTAAACTCTGAAATCGTCAATCCACCAGCAAGCGTGGTGAATAACGTTCATCCCTTCTCTAAAGGAGAAGAGGCGTGTGCCCAGCAATGGGACAGGAAAAAGGCTGACGATGATGATAACATGTGTTGCTTCAGATGGTTGCTTAGAAAACATAGCTCGCGTTCCTGCACATCGTTCAAGAAGAATTATGCCGAGTTGCTTAACCCACCCCCGGTGCAAAGTCACTTTGAAGAAAGGCAGCGACTTCGGCTATGGTTTGTCACACAGGTTTGTATATTTTTCAATCATCTACATATAATATGGACCTTGTAAATTATTTTAAAAATGAATTTTGAAAAGCCAATTTTTGCTTTGAATATGCTAATGACACTAAGATATAAAACACTTAAGTTTCTACTCAAAACATTACCTATGTACTGTGTATGTATGCCTTTTTAAAAGTATCTGTAGTCGATTATTATTCACAAATTAATAACAGTTTGGTGATTACGATAGTGCTGGCGAGCGGTGTAGGCTCAGCTCGCCCCTTGGATCTCGCCCCTGATTGCCTAAGTGCATCAACTCGCCCCTTAAATTATTAGATACTCCAACTCGCCCCCGATTGTTGGTTAGTTAAAAGTACTGTCAGCACTCTAAGGTTATAAAATATTTAAATGAATATTTTTTCTTAAAACTTCAATAATGCCTTGGGATTTAATAGTGAAAATTGAAATAAATCTGCATGTGGAGTTAAAAAAGTGTAATATATATAATGTAAATCAGTCATAGTAACTATGTCAGTCTTGATGAATAAATTACGGATTTTTACTATCTAAAAAGCTAATACTAAGCTACAAGTTAAATGTATTAAAAATGCACTAATTATGACAAAATAAAGCAAAATTCAGTACTAATAGGGAGGAGTTATTCCCAATTTGTCATTAGTACCGATTGGTCACCAACTATTTTTTCCATACACCAAATCCCGATTGGTCATTCGAGCAAAATAAATAATTTAATATTTAAATTTTGAGTGTTAGAAGAAATTTTAAATGAAAAACGTTTTACAAAAAAATAAAACCGACTCCCAAAAACACTGAAAAGCAAAAAAAAAACTATTCTTAGGTGCATCGGCCTAGAATTCGGTGTCTAGTGGATGATGATATGTTTATTTCGCCACCGACTTCTAGGCCGATGCACCTAAGAATAGTTTTTTTTTTTGCTTTTCAGTGTTTTTGGGAGTCGGTTTTATTTTTTTGTAAAAAGTTTTTTATTTTTGGCTTTTCAGTGACAAGCATAGTTGTCTCTATCCACATTTGTGGAAAGTTCTTATCAATACGAATAATATAAGCCCAAACACAAGGTAGTTTACATATTTAGTTGACGAGTTCCCTCGACCTTCTCTGGTCTCCATCATCAGGTCAGCTCCAAACCTTCACTGTTACAAAGGTCTCGTCAATACAAAGAATATAAGCCCAAACACGAGGTAGTTTACATATTCAGTTGTCGAGTTCCCTCGACCTTCTCTCGTCTCCATCATCAGGTCAGCTCCAAACCTTCACTGTTGCATAGTGCTATCAGAGGTATACCTCATTGTCAAGTTTTTAACCTATGTATGCCTACAATTTTCGAAAGTTGCTCTCGATTTCTCAGGGTTTCCATCATCAGATCCTGACCTGATGATTATGGGACCACCTGTGAGGTATACCCTATCAAACAAAAAAAGAATTTTGCAAATCGGTCCAGGCGTCTTCGAGTAATCGGTGAACATACATAAAAAAAAAAAAAAAAAAAAAAAAAAAAAAAAAGATCCCGACGAATTGAGAACCTCCTCCTTTTTGGGAAGTCGGTTAAAAACTTCGATGTAGGTAAAGGTTTTAATAGCTCTCATATAAATATAATAAAATAATAAAATTTACATTAAAACACAGGTGAAGACAACATGGGCATTTTATAAACCCGAAAATGTGACTCGATACTTTTTGTACCGGTAACAAAAGTACCAGGAGCCCATAACTAACAAAGAGATTGTATACATAAAAATTTCAAATTTCAAAGGGAATGCCGCAAGGGGCGAGTCGATGCATCAAAATAATTATTTAATTGTTAAATTTTTCACTCGCCCCGTAAGGGTTTTCGTAAGGGGCGAACCACAACTCCAAATTAATAAAAACGGGGCGAGTGGAACATTTTAATCGGAAGGGGCAAGATCCAGGGGGCGAGCTGATACTACACCTGGCGAGCGCCGTCGCTCGTCATTTTTAATCGATTTCCCAAAAAGGGAAGGGGTTCTCAATTCGTCCGAAGCCTTTTGGTGTTCGGTTAAAAATTAATTCTACTGTCAAAACTATCAATCTGTTTACAACCAACTAATGTGAGTGCTGTCATAGGTACTTACCCAGCGAGTCCTTTTCAGAATTTTGTTTATGGCGGCCGCTCGTTTTTCCCGAAGATGTACGGTATTTTCCGAAGAAGAGGACAAACAAATAATGGATAAATTCTGTATGAGGTCTTTCAATGAAGCTCAGTACATTGCATCTAACAGCTTTCTAGTGCCAGATCTCATGCTTGAACAGAGTAAGTGTATTATTTAGTTCAGTTATTCTGTAGTTTTGCTTGGGACTTACTGATGTAGTTTTTTTCTGTAAAAATCAAAGTGCCGTCAGGTCGTGAGCCTCGCAGGTGCTTGGAAAGAAAAGTTCGTCAAGAGTTGGTGAAACATTCGGTGGTGGTGAATCGGTGAAAATACAGATAGGTGTATAGAATACACACCTATTTTTCTTACCAAATGAGACTAAACTTATAACAAATACCTACACTAGCTATTATTGTGGGGTTTGAGAAAATCGACAAAATGACTTCTTCTAATAATCTTTTTTGAATATCAAGTTCAAAGTTTTTTGAGTTTATTTTCTGCGAAACAGTTAAGTAGTAAGGAAAGCCGCTCAGACAAAATTCTAGATCCAACATTTGTCGAATTACTGATTTGATTAAGCAAAGATCTAACTGATCCTTTAATCTTATTTATTTCAGTAGCCCTCTGCGGCCTGTTTGGGCACGTTCAATTTTACCACAACAGATGGTTAAAAAGCCTCATGCAATTCCAAACGGCAGTAGGATGTTTCTCGGAGAAGATTGGAGAAGATTCTTTCCAATCAACTGATGTTAAAGAAGATGAAAAAGAGGAATGGTCTATTACAAATAGTAATCTTGTCATGAATGGACATTGCAACCCGCATTTAACCGCAGTGGCTGCCGCGGCACTCTGTCAAGCCATCAGATATATTTTAGAAACATACTTTTGAATGAAACGAAGTAGTTTCATTGTGATCTCAGAATATAGCCGGTTAAATTCATTTTTTTTTCAGTTTATAAACGCTTAACAAATATTTGTCTTGTCATTTCAGTCTCAATCATGTCGTAGAGAATGTTTATTCAGGTCTGGGTACTATTTTCTAAACCTTTATAAGTTGCTTTTTTCCTATCTATACGTACACACTTATTAACCCTGTCATGATTTTGCTTCTTCTTACCGAGTCAAAAAATTCGAAACATTGGAACTGTGATTTGGAAACTAGGAACTTGACACTAAGATACTGGCAACTGAGGGAAAACCGCTGGCAATAATATATTATTCTGATGAAGTTTTCAAAGTTGTTTGTTTTTTTTTCTGTGGCTCTCATAACAGTCATCGACTTCCTCGCTACTTAAGGTCCCTTCTCGAAAGTGACAAGTGCAGTCGACCTCCAATTCACAGGTATGCAAGTACCTAGGTATGTGCTCCGAGAGCCAATGTCACCCACACGTTGACTACCATGAACACTCACTCTTCCGGCTGCAGGAAGTGGTATAATGAGATCTATTTATTAATTTGAATAGGAGAACTAGTTCACTAGGTCAGTGTGGCGGTTTTATGTCTATTTCTGTTCAGAAGGTAAAATGTGTTGGATTTTAAAAAGATCATTATAATTCTGCCTACGTAATATACAGTAAATAAAGTTCTGTAGCAACGGGCATAAATGACGATACCCGTGTCAAAGATCTTTCTCATTATGTATTTAAAATGAAAAAACAGCTTCTAAATAGATTTACGACTAATGAAACCAACGAAGCCAATTTGCAAAATAAATGAACTACATATTGTCATTACGCATGATATAGCTATAACAATTCGAATTTTCCGCGTTACCACCTGAAACGACGCGACAGGTTTTTTGAAGCGCGTAGAAAAATCGAGCGAAAAATCCTCTAGTGAGAAAACGCTGTAGTATTATGCAAATGTACTTCAATTTCATTGGGCCATTCAAAGTAACTATGAGAACAACGGAAGTATAATTATAGGTATTATACTGTCAAATTAAATCTTCCGGTTAGTTACAAGTATCTATTCAATAGTTTACTTAAACCTTCATTGGAAAGATTCCAATTCACGGGTGAGACTTTAAAACCAGATCATCCATTTTATATTAAACTAGCCGTTTTTTCGCGGTTTCACCCGCGTCCCGTGGGAGCTACTGCCCGCACCGGGATAAAATATAGCCTATGTTACTCGCAGATAATATAGCTTTCTAATGGTGAAAGAATATTTAAAATCGGTCCAGTAGTTTTTGAGTTTATCCATTACAAACAAACAAACAAAGTTTTCCTCTTTATAATATTAGTATAGATCATTCATTAAAATGTACACAGCAATGTATTGTTGATCTAAATTCGATAAGGTTAATAATAGAGTGATCAGAAACTTAATCACGATTCTATTTGTATGTGTGAACAGCTCACACCGTTTAATTCACTCGCTTTTTTGGTTAAAAAATATTCAAATTGTTTTTTTTTTTCATTCGTTAAGACCTATTCTGTGAATTCAACTTTGCATAGTCACGTTTTAAATCACGTGGGAAATATTCAATGTTGGGTTAGTGAATTATTTAAAAAATAAATAGGGAAAAAATCTTACAGTTACCTAATCTTAAAGTTTCATAGCAAAGTACATAAAAGTTATCTCTATTGGGCGAGGGGTTGGGCGATTTAACAAGCTACTCCCACCTCCAGACGGCTTATTGTAGTAATACGCAATGAATTTAGTCATTTAGACTTAGCTCCGCCCTCCGGCATATTCAGGATGAGGCAAATTAAAAAGGACGATCTCATGTTTGATTACATAATGCTGCTAGATGCCGCTAGGAGTTGTTTTTATACCTATCTAAAATCTTTCAATCTCACAACATTGTTAAATATTTAAGTAGCAAAGATGAGCTGCCGAAGTTGACGTTGGGAATAAGTTTTCACTTTAAAACTACTTACGCCAATTTTGCAATCATCGCACGTGATTTCAATAAATATTCCTGCTGACAGCTAACAAGAATTTCATATCCAAAAATGATAACGTATGTGAATCGTATCATAAATTATCATAACAGAATACGTCCATACATGGCTGACATAATTAGGTGTCGAATTGAAATTCGGGCCATGATCCCAGGGGACAGTACCTACCTATACATTGACTCCTAACGGTACTTATTACCCACTAGCATTTTAATACTGTAAATGACCATTGATATTGATACTATAGTATCAATTTCGGTAAGGGACAAAGAAGTATTTTTTTGTTACAATTGTTTAGTGGAATAAAAGGCGAGTTACTTACGTGTCACGCCTACGAACTAATTGGAATGAAAATTGATTCTATGCTCTAAGATTAAGATGCGCGATGTAGCGTATGTAATTTCTTAGGCAAACTGATTTTAAAAATTTTGGCAGTGAATTTTGCAAATTAATAATTTAACTTGTATGTAAAAAAAGTCGATGCACATTGTCTCTCACGGTTAGTTGTTTGTTGAATAGTTTTGTAATAATTTTAGAAGACATTGAATATGTATAAGTAGATATAGAAGTACTTGCACTTCCCTGATTAATAACAGCTTAGAAGGGCTTGTAAAGCTTCGATAGTTGGTACACTGCCTGGATTATTTCCTTTTTATCTGACTATAATAAATAGGTACCTGAACTTGGTAAGTATAATGCAGAAAACCTCACCTACTCAAGTGATTTATGTGGCGATTATCTTCTGAATTCCTTTTCAGGAAAAGTCACCAAAAGTCGTGGTGGCCTAGTGGGCAAAGAACCAACCTCTCGAGTATGAGGGCGCGGGTTCGATTCCAGGTCAGGCAAGTACCAATGCAACTTTTCTAAGTTTGTATGTACTTTCTAAGTATATCTTAGACACCAATGACTGTGTTTCGGATGGCACGTTAAACTGTAGGTCCCGGCTGTCATTGAACATCCTTGGCAGTCGTTACGGGTAGTCAGAAGCCAGTAAGTCTGACACCAGTCTAACCAAGGGGTATCGGGTTGCCCGGGTAACTGGGTTGAGGAGGTCAGATAGGCAGTCGCTTCTTGTAAAGCACTGGTACTCAGCTGAATCCGGTTAGACTGGAAGCCGACCCCAACATAGTTGGGAAAAGGCTCGGAGGATGATGATATCTTCTGAATTCCTTTTATCTTTTTAAACGACTTTAAAATCAAAACGAGTATTAGCTTTCTATACTTTCTGAAAAGATTTATGAAAGAGACGACGATACATTCTGATGTTATTGTTATTCTGATCCGTATCTCTGTGTACTGAGTAACGCAGATATTATTTCAGAAGTAATAAATGTCTTGATTTCTCTCTTCTGATAACCAGACAGGCGAAGACTCATATTAACAGAGTATTTAAAGTAATTTTCTGTTCAGAGAAAAGTTAGAAATTGGTGATTTGGCTATGAGCTGGTAAGTTAACAGCATACTATTCTTTTCAATCTCTCAGCATAGATTAGTAAAACTATCGTCTATTGATTCTTTTCAAATGCCAATTCTCAATCAGAGAACAAAATTAATTACAAAACATTTAGGTAACCTTTTAACTTTTGATTTCAATCTTCATTTTATTAGAACTCATCATATAAGATAAAATGACGTAATATAAGTTACTTAATAGCTTATACTCCTACTAAAACGATGGGTTCGTGATGACTAACAGAATCCTTGAGTATCGGATGCAACTCCTGCATACATTAGTCGTTACATTCGCATTATCCGCGAGATTGCGCAGACGCCGCCATTGTTGTTGAACAATGCCGCGAACACCCACACGCTGACAGCACACGTGTGCAAGGGCGTACGATGTTATCACAGTTTGATTAAATTAAAGAATACTCTTTAGGCTTCGGAAACTTTCACATAGAAGGCTGGAGTCTGGAGGTTGGCGGTGATCCTCCTGTGTCTGGGATGACAAGTTTCCCGAAGGCTACTCAAAAGCAGTTGTTGGTCCGATTCCACGTTAGAGTCCATCGGGATGATTGATGAAACCTGTAACACGAGGTAAAAATAATAATCTTTGGAAAGTAATTCAATTCGTAGTATTAGAAGTAAAGAGATAAAGTTTGTCTTTGGCAAGAGAGGTTTACAATTTTTGCGATTTCGACTTATGTAATATGCAATATACTGCTACTATGCACTCCGATTAACACTTTTTATGCAGCATAATTCAGTCACAGGTATGCGTAGAAACTTCTGAACAAATTGTATATGAAAAAGATGATGTAACAAGGATATCCGCAATTCTTCGTGAATAAAAATAAAAGTCTCCTGACCTAACCTTCAGTGTTAATTTGTTTTCAAAATATCAAGAACCTGACTGAGTACCCTGTGACTCATTTATTTCTAGTTATTTTTGAGAGTCACTTGTTATTATTTTGGGGAATTTGAAAATGCAAATAATATCGTGAACGCAGCAAAATATCTGAGGACAACAAAGGTTTTAACCCCTAAAACAAATAGGAGGACCCAAATTCTAAATTCAAAAGCTGTAACAGCTTGAATATTACCATAGAGTCAATATCGAAATAGCGACTTGACCTCCTATCGATACACACTCAAGAATGTCTATCATAAAGTCCATAGTCCCTACACGTTTAGTCTAGCATCCATCGGTATGCGCTCTATGGCATACTGTAAAATTAATCTGTGCAATGCCGTCGGCCTTGGTGACGTCATCAGGAAGCCTGACCAGCGACTGTCACGAAATGGAACAAGAATCTTAGTTGCGGATTACAGTCATGTTTGTGCTATGGTAATATGATAGTGCTAATTGGTATTATGACATGTGTGAGTCATGTAGGCTTGAGTCCGTGTACAGAACTCTAGATAAGTAATTCTTGTAGTAAATACAGATTGGGGTCATTTGATCAGTTGATTCTAATTTTGAATATTGCTTGAGTCTAGCTTGTACTTCAAATATGTCTGGATTTTGGTTGTTGTTGTTTGGGTTCCAAATATGTTTTTATTCAAAGTAGATTCAGTAGTGGAGACAGTCATGTAGGTACCTAAAGTAATGTCAGAAAATAACACTTATCGACAGAATACGTTGGAGTTTCTATGTACATACTTACCTAAATATTAGGTGTATGAATGAAATAGCACCTACACGCAGCGAAGCTTTGAGATCAAACTAACATCAGCTACTCCTACATATTACAAAACCTCATCTTTACTGAATACAAATTAAAACTTTTACATCTGACATTTCGTGTTAGAAAGATCAGCCGATCGTTGAGTGTTTATGACAGATGAGCAAATTGTTTGTTAACTGCGGAAGACAACTAATTACAACAGAAACTCCATTACAAATGTCATGCCGAACCTAAATACCACGAAACAGAATCATCTTGCTGTTGCCAACTTGAAGATTATTGCCAAAGAGTAGAGGCAGTAAGAAAACATAATAAAAGGGGAGATGAGCATATTTTTTTACAAATAGATAAGTGTTTGATTTTAAAGTTTTTCGAAATTAAAGGTGCCAAAGACTTGCTGCTAAGAAAATAAAAAAATGAGGTATCGCAATCCCTTATCAGAATACTCTTTCTACTTACGTTTGCCTTTCCAAACATTCAGGATTTTTCACGTGAAATTCCACGCTATTTTCACCTGCAAACAAATAACAGAACTAGCATTCATCAAAACAAAATGTGATGCCAGGTGATCAATTTGCGTGACTTCCCCACCAGACTGGTTGTCTTTGATAAATAGTTGAATGTTCTGAACACTTTGGAATTTCACAAACTTCAGTGGTACAGGGTTGCCTTCAAGGTCACTTGGTGTAAATCTGAAAGGAATGGAAAGACATTGTTAATGAATTTTCTTGTTCCCCTTTGTGTAAAATGCCATAAGGAAAGTATTGGTGACTTACTCAACATCCTGCACGGACATGTTGCCAGCAGCCTGATCAAAGTCAAGTGTTCTTGGCTGGTTGATGAATATTTTGACATTCTTGGGCCCCTTGTCACCAGGAGCTTTGATTTTTAATGAGTGTAGCTTCACCAGCTGAAAAATAGAGTTTATGTAATTTTTGTGATTACCTGCTAAGAAACGTTTGCATCATAAACAGTGAACATGAACTACAGCTAGTGTAAGAAAATGAAGGTATGTAATTTTAAATTAATTTCTTACCATTTACATTTTAGTGATCCTACAATCTGAGAAATAACTACAAAGTTCAGATCATACTGATAAAATTAAAAATAAATCACCAGATTATTCCATGAGATAAATTATATTATTTTCTGAAACAGTAAAATTGCTCTTTTCCTATTTACCTGGTTGAAACTAATATTGATGATGAGCTGCTCATCACAGTCGCTAGCGAGGTACCCTCCCGCGCTGGTGAGGCAGTGAGCCATGGGGTGGTTGTCGGCTTCATTCAGGCATTCACACTCGCTCTTAGTTATGAATGTTGCCAGGTCCATCTGCAAATTAATAGTATACAAGGTAATGTGTTATGGCCTCCTATATAGAACTTCATAAGAGTTTGTTCTAAGAATGCACTTCTACAGCTATTCAATGTAGTGAATCATTTGAATAATTGGATAGTTAATTGACGTTATTGAACATAAATTAATTTTACAGATTGATGACCCTGTCTGAATTTGTTTGATAACAATATTGTACAAAGGAAGTACATGAAGTTATAGATTAGCACTTAGTATTTATTTTCCAAAATCCGATTATGTCTGCAATAGAATATCTTTTGGATTATTATTGGAAGTGGAACAATGTTTGTATTCGCCCATTTATATAAAGTTCCTTTCTTTCTTAAGAGATTGAATATAGCAGATTCAAAAGTTAATGCTTTTATGATTTATATAGTGGTAGTATACTTACATGACCAGCAACGGTGTTGTCCTCATCTCCAGCTTCATCAGTACCATAATATTGTCTAACTTTAGTCTCAAGTGATGCAGGGTCAGCACCCTGTAGCTGGTCAATCCTGGTCTGAAATGACACTATTCTAATAAGAATATAGTATGTAAACATTAAATTAAGAGGTACAGGTCAATAATTTTACTGAGTCATTACTATGAGTAATAACATTATGTTAATGTGTTTAATAGGAATATTATGTATACTAAAGGCTTTGATTATATATATGTCTAGATGTAGCGTCGAGTGCGCGCAAGCGTGGAAAAAAAAGTCGATGTACTGTTCATCGACAGGAGCTTTCCCGTCAATCAGAACAGATCGTGCCGCTTAACTGTCAAAACGTATTACGCGCTCTAACTAAAATACATATAACAGTAGTAAAATCACGACATGTGCAATTAAAGTCTGCCGGAATTATAAAGGAAGGCTAAAAAGTGCCAATAACATCACCTATCATTGGTCAAGTGACCCAGAAAATAAATATTTGTTTTTTTGTCTTATATTATCTTATATCTTAATTTATGTTTACTAAATCACGCCATATTTTATCAGTGTTGCCAGTTTCTGTTTTTTATTTTCCCAACTTCACGTGTTAAGTTATGTATGTATAAAGGATATTTTTTAAGCATTGCGCAAAAAAATTATAGGTGACACTAATCAATAGTATCAACTCATAGATTTAATTTCCATTTTTATTGCTCGGATAGACATTTTCTGATTCTCCAAAATATTATCTACTATTATTTGATTAGTAAATGATGGTCATCAACGTAACATATTTTTTTTAGTATTCCAAGTAATCCTATTATTAGGAGTCAATGGATAGACCGCATTAAAAAAAGCCGCGGAGATGCGATGTGGACACCAACAAAAAATACCGTAGTGTGTTCCGATCACTTCCGCAGCAAGGACATTGAGTACTTTCGACAAGATAGGGCGCCGAAGACTTACAAAAGGAGCAGTGCCAAGCAAGGTTCAATGTTCTATAAAGTTATAGTACCTATCATTTAAAAAACGTAAAAAGTAACGTTGCTTCTAAGCGAAAACTTTTCAAAAACCAAATACAAAGAGATGGTCATTGACCTGGTTTTAGTATTGTTTTATCACCAAAGTCTTTGTAAACGAGTTTATTTAAAATTAAAATTATTTTTTTGACTTTGTTTTATTATTGACTTTGACCATGTGATCTTTCATTTAAATTTTGGAAAATAATTTGGCCTAAATTATTAAATATTTTGATACTTATTTAGTTAACTGAGTTGATTACAGACAGTTTAGTAGACTACAATATACTACCACCTAATTCTAATTTAATTAGTAATTTTGATTTATATAAAAAGGTAACAGCTAGATAATGTGACACTAAAACCGAATAACACTATGTATACGAACTTATTTAATTAGTAAATTTTTTTTCATTATTTATGGGAGAATCGTAGAAGCTGGTATCATTATTTACGTCAACGCGCAGTGTAAAATGACAGCTACACGCACACATGCATAACAATTTTGTCTCTGCTAGCGATGGGTCGTTGAAGGTTTTTCCGTCAACGAAACGTTAACGTTGATTTCCGTTTGTCAACTAGTTCATTTCGTCAACGAGTTGACGTGTTACAAACGTCAACTTGCATCAACGGTCATTGACTTTCAACGATACACGCCAACGCCAACGATAAACGCCAAAACGTTTTTGTTAATATATCATTTTTTAAAACTTTCTAGATGATCTTCCCTTTATACTTTTTTCAGGCTTAGGACTGACTAAATAATTTGCTATAAAATACAAATTTTAGGCGTATTTAAAAGATCATCTGATTTTTATGTACATTAATTAATTATTATTTACAATTGGAACGAAGTTCCTTATTTTTTTTACATTATTTTGGCCTTTTACATTATTTTATTTTTTATAATTTTACACTATTTTGGTTTGGGTTCAGTTGCTCGTTTCGTTCGTCAACCTAGTTGAATTCGTAAACGTCGTTGTAATTTTTACTCGTTGACAAATTCAACGCGTTGACGGATTCAACGCGTTGATTTGAAAACGGTCAACGTTAATCCCGTTGAAGTGACATCAACGTTGATTCAACTAGTTCGTTGATTCAACGCCCATCGCTAGTCTCTGCTTCTTTGTTGTGATTGTAGGGTGACACTCCATCTAGACATCTATACTAATATTATAAAGCTAAAGAGTTTGTTTGTTTGTTTGATTGTTTGTTTGTTTGTTTGAACGCGCTAATCTCAGGAACTACTGGTCCGATTTGAAAATTTCTTTCAGTGTTAGATAGCCCATTTATCGAGGAAGGCTATAGGCTACTTTTTATCCCGGTACGGGAAGTAGTTCCCACGGGATGCGGGTGAAACCGCTGGCAGAAGCTAGTAATATATATAATCAAAGACTAAAGGTAAGTAGATTTGAACAAAGATTTTTCAGTTCGGTAGTCTATAAGGTTCATAGGGCCACGTACCCGGTTTCTGTAGAAAATGAATGTCGGCATCGCACTGATGCCTTGCGCGCTGGCCGTCTCCGCGCACCGCCCCACGTCCACCTTCAGGAACACAGCCCTGGGGAACTTCGCCGGCAGCTGCTCGAAGAACGGCGCGATCCGTTGGCATGGCGGACACCTACACAAACATAATCAATTATTTACCTACTGCAACGATGACTTGAATTTTTGAACCTAATCAGGTTATACTTACCAAGTCGCTGTGAAGTCGACTACGACGAGTTTGGTGCCAGCATTGGCCATTTCCGTTTGGAAATGTGCTTCGCTTTCAATAACAGTAGCTAAACCCATGGTTTTCTCTTAAATATTGCAATTTTAAACAAGAGTCCACAATGACAACAGTCGGGAATGATACTTCAAAATGGTTGTTTGACAGACAGTTCTCCAGTGTTGCCCATTGACATATATTCTAGCGATAGACAAGAACATCCATACAAATAATTTACCCGCTTATGTCATCGAGCTTAAAATCATAAGGAGACGCCGTGTTGTTATAGACGTATCTATAGTTAAATAAATATGAAACAAACTATGCAACATAGTTCTGTCTCACTCTTTCTAAGCATATAAGTGTATTTGAAAACAGGGACAACAATATTTTGTGATTGCGTAAAATAGTGACATTTACTTTTGAAATCCTCCTGCGTGCCATATCTGGCCATATGTCATGGTAGTTGTGCTGTCAAATAGGTGCTCTTCGTGACTTATTTTTGCTATTTTATAGAAAATCACTCGTGTTTACTTTTAAGACTTTACGATTTCAATAGTGAAATAATCAACGAATATGCCTATGTGTTGTATTGTGAAGTGTGGTGCTAGGAAGCACCAAAATCAAGCTGGATTGTCTTTACGCAGGTTAGGAACCTATTTTTGCTAGAAACTACATAAAATAATTCACATTGGATAAAAAATATGTTACGGGAACATGAATTGATGGTGAAAGTACTTATATTTTGGTTTATTTCTGTATAAAAACCTATATTTAGAAATAAATGTTGTTTACAATAACATGTGATATTGGCATAGTGCTGTGCAGTTGTCATAATAGTATCGATATAATATCCACTTAATAAGTCTGCTTTTACAAATTTTAACATCAGAACTTACTGTCCCTAAGACACTGAGCCCTCAGAGTTGTGTATTATTTTCAATAAAACATCTTTATTTTGTTCTTTAGTTAAATACTAGCTTTTCCTCGCGGTTTTAGTTGCGTTCCGAATATATGTGTATATTTTTAGGGAATAGTTTATGTTTTTATATATATATCCTTCATTTTACAGATAAAAAGTTTTAAAATGCAGTTAAAAACATTTTGATTAAAAAGGCGTATTATAAAATTCAGGATTTTAAAGACATATTTTATTGAAAATAATATGTTTTGCCTTTTTATCTTCACATGATGCTTCTACGGCGACCACGGGCACGGCAGTGCTTCCACACAGACGAGCAAATCGGAATGCAAGTTGCAATATTTGCTTCAGAACTTAGTTACCGAATATAGGTTTCGAATTGTATAAATATTTTTTTCTTAGCACTAAAATTGTTTTGTACAATCGATAAATACATAATTAGCTCCATTTGCATTATATAACCTTCTCATGAATAGCTTGAAAACGATTTTAAATTATTGTATTTTTTTAAAGAGAGTATCTACTTATGGCGTTTCTTGCGGATTCTTCTTCATAAGACCGAATCTTTGGCCGTCGTTTGTCGTGAAAGAACTTTCATAGGGCTATTTGAAATAATAAATGATTACTTTGCCTGTGTTTTTGTTTTTTTTAAGGTATTACCCTACTGAAATGACTCCTCCCATTTGGTTGATGTTGTTGAGGTTATTAGTATCAGTGAAGTTAATGTGATAGTTAGTTCTATGACGAAGAAATTATTTATACTCGGTTATTTTTATGCACCCAGTAAGACTCGTACGTACTTCTAACTAGAATACAATATCGATATTTGTTGAATCCGGTACCGGTACAACCCTAGTAATGGCAGCCATTTTAGTTACTGCAGGTATGCACGGTTTTTTCATAGACATTTCCTGTCCCTATAGTTATATGTCAATGGCTTATGTCGTCTTTTCACATCTTGTTGACGTATTGTGACATCTATAGTCATCCTCATTGATGTTAATCGCAGAAGTGATATAATATGTTCGCTCGTATTTTGCCTACATTTTTCATTACTCAAAAAGTTTATATCTAAGTGAATTCAAAATCATGTAATATATCAAAAAGTTTATTTATATCTAAGTGAATGCAAAATCATGTAATGTATTAAAACCAGGAACTTATTTTTAGGGTTTTTTAATATTAATTACGATGTTTTTTTTCTTAAGAGGGCTTTCACAAATTTTCGCGAATTTAAACGCGCTGATATATGTTGTAGTGTTTGTACAGTAGCGAAATACATACGAGGTCATATTATTTTTTCTTGAAAGTAAGAACATACCATGACAAAGTGAAGTCTGTTTTCATTGATATTTTACCTACTGCCAGTTTTATGGCACATCTGTTTCTGCACGATTTCCTTAATCCATAATTTAAGATGGCGGGCGGGAACAAATTAATGCATATTTGTAAAATTGAATTATAAATGAAAAGTATGATATACAAGCGTTGTAATAGCATGAACAGCGTGTAATTTTACTAACTTGACTCTCGAATAGTTTATATGTGTAAGTTTATACCTTGATATGTATTTTCTATTTTATAATTGTCGTTTCATAGACATCCGTCTGACGCAGGTGTCAAAATCGCTCTGATTTGCCATTTTGGGCAATGCATAGTCTGCAGTGCATTTCAGTGTGGTAAGCTTTTTGTTCGGAACGTTCTATCTAGTACGTAGTACATATATATCGATGGTGTTGCCATTGCCAAGTAGTTTCTGTTGCGTTCAATTTTAAGAAAATAATTCAGCTCACCAGCCAAAACAAAGTAGAAATCGATTTTCAAATTCGTCTATACTAATATAATGAAAAGACAATTTTTTTGTATGCACCCTAAAGGCCCCGAAACTACTGAACCGATTTAAGCAAATCTCACTTTTGGCAAGCTACACTGTTTCTGAGCTAGCGATGGTGATAGCGGTATCCATAGCAGTAGATAGCGATTGCGATAGCTGAAATGATATGAATAAAAATAATTAGTTTTTTTTGGGCCGCCGTAAGCAGCCACTACGATGGGGTTTTGTGATATTCAATTCCTAGTAGGCGTGAAAAGGAGTTAAAAACTAGTATGAACCTATTGCTTCATTTAGGTACCTATCGTTATTATATTAAAAATCCCTGCAATGCAATACTCAATGAAATTGAAATGTAGGAAGGTATTTAATTATTTTATTTAAAGGTAAACAAAAACTTTTAAACGACAAAATCTGAAAAAAAATAGATTATTCAAATTCAATCTCAATACCTAAGTCTTTTCCTCTCTTGAGAATAAATAATTCATTCATTCTTTTCCCCGTAATGATTATTTATAGCGGGATTGGTTGTGTATTATTCAAACGATTTGGAAAGGTAAACACCCGCGGCGCAGCTTATTCACAGCTTATCCTAACAATAATTTACGGAGAGCCGCAATACATTTTAATATAGGACAGTTTGATTATTTTTTGAAGTGGGATATTTTTTTTTCTTTAAGCGCCTGATGTTTTTTTTGCTTGTGTCGTGTTGACGCAATTAGTTGCAATTTGTTTACGTTAAAAGCGATTTAAGATTTTTTCAAGTTATGATCGTCAACAGCTTACCTTTATTTGGTAGGTGTAGGTACCATATATCTACCTAGCTACCTATTTATATAGGTACTAAGAAATGTTTTGAATTCTGATGAGCGGTTTACCTACTTATTTATAGAATCTCTCTATTATCGGCTTGTTTATAGATGTTTTATTTGAATGAACATCAACATCATAATGCTTTGGTATATTTCTAGAACTGTAGAATAATAAATACATACATAAATTTTGTTTATTTTTTATAGTCGTGTTGGCCTAGTGGGCAAAGAACCAACCTCTCCTCAAGTATGAGGGCGCGGATTCGATTCCGAGATTCAGGCAAGTACGAATGCAACTTTTTTAAGTTTGTATGTACTTTCTATCTAAGTATATCTTATGTTTCGGATGCACGTTAAACTGTAGGTCCCGGCTGAGGCTAGGATTGAGGAGCGGAGATTTTGTGCAATCCTATTGGTTAATATTTCTCAGTTTCTCCACTCCGCAGCCTAGCTCCGCTCCGGTGGACAGGTAGCCTTGCTGGATTGAGGAGGTCAGATAGGGCAGTCACTCCTTCTAAAGCACTGGGGCCCGATTCTCCTAATTTTACTTAAGCGACGATCGATCGACGTTCGACTCGATTCGACTGAGATCCAATCCCGACTCGATTACGATTGAAGCGTATGTGGCATTCCGCTATTTTTTCTTTGAAATAAACGTTTTTATCCTTTTCTATCATTCAATAATGAATCATTTTCTCTGCAAATGATTTACGATTGCAAAATGATTGTACAGCAAACTACCGTATAGACCAAAATCACCAAAATAGCAGACCAATCGCACACCAATCAAATGTCAATCGAATACGATTGGTCTTTTATTAGTAGCAGAATGCCCGATATGGTTAAAACTGCTATTGCGATCATATTGCAATTCGATTTCTATTCGATTTTGACATTATTAACTTAGGAGAATCGGGCCCCTGGTACCTACTCAGCTACATCCGGTTAGACTGGTAGCCGACCCCAACATAGTTGGGAAAAAGGCTCGGAGGATGATACATTTTGTTTATTATTAATTTCAATTTTATTATATATGACACCAAACTTATAGGTGTTGGTGTTGGTTCCGATCCCCTTGTAGCGCCCGTGCTGCTTTGTAAGTATGTACTACTACTACTTAACTTATTAATTCCTCTTCAATTGTTTATGAATATTTTATCAACATGAAAGAATTAGGTACTGTGCCTTCATTACATAAGCTACAAACATTGTCACTGACTGAACATCTCTCGCTGCCGGTGGAACAAATTAAAAACTCAAAGTAAATGTATCGAAGCTATTTTTTGAATCAGTGTATACAATGGGTACCGTATTGATGGAAATGTAAGTACCATACTACATTATGCAGAGGTATTCCACGAAGCACACCCAAACGAAGCACACCTAGACGAAGCACACCTAAAGTATTCCACTTAGCACACCCGTAGGTGGGCTTCAAATAAAAAAATAAATAAATTAAATTCCTATTCCACGAAGCACACCTAAGAATATCACTCGCATAGTGCGGGGACTAAGGAATAAAAATGTCGATAGAAGAACATGTTTATTATTTAAAAGACTAACTTAAATTTCTAACACCATTCAGTTACATTATAATAATGTAATACAATACTTGTAATTTTCATAATGTTCAAATATAAATCCCATAGATAAGACGTATACATGATGCGCTAATAGTAAACGCGTGCGCCAGCTACTAGATTCCCGAGCCAACCCGAATTTAGCCGAGCATTTTAAATGAAAACCTTCGATGTAGGTAAAGGTTTTGATAGCTCTCATATAAATATAATAAATTAATAAAATTTACATTAAAAAACACAGGTGAAGACAACATGGGCATTTTATAAACCCGAAAATATGTGACTCGATACTTTTTGTACCGGTTACAAAAGTACCAGGAGCCCATAACTAGCAAAGAGATTGTATACATAAAAATATTGACAAACAAGAAAATAAATATAAAATTTAATTAACAAAAATAATTTGAATATAGTCAGCAGTTGTGTTACACTTCCAGGGCACTCAACTACCAACTAATAATGCATTTACACCACATGTTTTTTTGCTAATACCGATAATAGTAAATAGTTACACAAAACAATAGAAACCGGACCATACTTTGCCCCTTCTTCTATATTTTGTCTCTTTCTAGAAAACAAAAGGCTTCTGTTTTATTACCTGATTTTATAATAAAATAAGTTATACCGGGATTTTCAAAAAATTGGTTGACATACATAAAATACAATTCATCGACATGGTGTAAATTGGTATGTTTATCTACAATTAGTATATATAAAACATACAATCCTGACACTCTTGACTGCTATACTTCTGTAAGTTATGCGGTCCTAGTACACGGTGGGCAGTTCCATGGACACTCGTTGATTGGTATATTACTCATCTGATTTATGCGATCCTGGTATTTTGGTTTTGGCCGTGCGTTGTGTGACGCCCCGTTGAAATCGCGATTTTATTAATAGCGTCTTGCCATATTCGGAAAAAAAACATAACCAACATAAATAAAAAAAAAACATAATTACAATATTGAAAAACTTTTCTTGTTGACAGTACTTTTTACAAAATAAAGTACGGATGACGAATTGAAATTAAGCAAAATAAAATATTTTATCGAATGACAAACTGAGACACGTTTTTATGGATGCCAAATCACTAAAATGACGAATTGGGCATAACTCTTCCCAACTATGTTGGGGTTGGCTTCCAGTCTAACCGGATTCAGCTAATAATTATGAAACAATCTGTGATTTTAAATAGTAAGATTACAAAAATGACAAATAATTGTGTCACATTATTATAATGAAACTAAATGGTGTTAGAAATTTATGTTAGTCTTTTAAATAATAAATATGTTCATCTATCGACATTTTTATTCCTTAGTCCCCGCACTATGCGAGTGATATTCTTAGGTGTGCTTCGTGGAATAGGAAATTAATTAATTATTTTTTTTATTTGAAGCCCACCTACGGGTGTGCTAAGTGGAATACTTTAGGTGTGCTTCGTCTGGGTGTGCTTCGTTTGGGTGCGCTTCGTGGAATACCTCATTATGCAACTATGTGAAAATCTCTCAAATACGAGTGTTCACTCACTTGTTTACCTTTAGTAGGTGCATCCAAATCAAAGAAAAATAAATAAAAATAATAAGAATATTGAAATTGTATGTTATACTCATGCAGTAAGTACTCACTACAGTTTAGCTACCTCCACATTACGGTTGAGCGTACCTATGCTGAGTTAAAGTTATAGAAAAAAAAAAAACTATTATTATCACAGAAAATTAAATTAGGATCTTTGTCTAAGAACTTTAGATAGGTATTACTTTTCTGTTAAAATTGAAAGGCTCTTAATTTTCAGACATTTGAAAACTAGGAGCTTTCCAATTTTAACACGCAGACAAGCAGAGGTTGTCGTGATAAAGAAAAATTGAAAATACGTGGGCTTTGTAAGCAAGTAAATTGTGTGGGATCAGTTCGAGGAAAAATGTGGTCGTCCATTTTCTCTCATCCTTATCAACAGATAAAAACAATAGTACTGGAGAAAATACGGCCAGTTCTCATTTGAGTTCGAACGTCGCACGTCTTCGCGAAATGATCAATTCGTTATAAGAATCCAAATCAATTACCATGATCCGTGAATCTACTGTGATTATATTTGTAGTTTTAACAACAATTGTTTCTTCTTTAAAAGTTAATTCCACAGATAAACGAAAAGAAATAATAGCGAATTTACCTAAGCTGGAGGATTTAGACACATACTTGTCGGGGTTGGAAAAAGCGATTGAGTTTTGTTTACAACATAAACTTTATGTGGACTTGAATTTGGAGTTGGGGTTGTTTCTAATGGACGGTAAGCCAGGCAGTATCTACTACATTATTTTAGTATTTTCTTTTGATTTCTAATATTTAAAGCTAACTAATCGAGTCCTAATTTTACGATCTGGGTACCTATCTAACGCGATTGCGTCTGATAAACTGAAACAAAAAAAAAATACTGCATCATTAGCCTAGTTTATCCCTATATAACCTGATGGAATTAAGCCCCCGTATTACAGTTATAAATACCTACTGAAACAGTCTTTTATAGCAGATTTGATTTAAAGAAAATCGTAATTTAGTAGGTATGTGAGTGCATTTTATACGTAAACGCTATCTGTCTTGAAATGAAACCAATCAAGTTTTTACGTAGCTTATAAAATCAATCTGTCTTGGGAGGAAATAATGATTTACTTGAGCACCGAGGTTCTTTGTTTACATACACAATATTGTCAAATAGTCATATAAAAAATAAATTGATGATAAAACTTAAGTTTTAAGTTGATTCTACCTACTTAAAAGATATTTATTCTAAGCGTTAACTTTGACTAAAACTATGTTATTTATGTATGTGTGTGTATTTTTCAGTGAACTTAAAAGATATTTTACTGAAGAAACGGATCCACATACCAGCAAAGTCTCGCTTTCGTTTGGAACAGCTGCTAATAAAGACAGAAGTACTGTCTGAGTATTTTCATTTCATGGTCAAAAAATTGAAAAAAGACAAAACGAAATACCCTCAGCACGCTCAGGATATAAAAAGTAAGAAAATACAGTATTTCTTTCCCGCGATATCACTCGAGTCTTTTGTGCACTTCTTTGTCCACCCGGTAAAAAATTGCCTTGCTCTATAAATGGTTGTTGTAGAATTATTGAATCAATGGTTTCTGTGATTAGCATATTGAATAATACAAACAAGCTCTTCAGCTTTATATTACTAGTACAGATCAGGGATCAATTGATTATCCGGCTATTGTATTTGTATTTGTTTTTGTATCGGTCCATATTGTTTAGTTAATAATACTGTATAATCCAGCCTGCTTGTTTTTGTTACCTATCGTCTACCTGTAGTTTTAACAGGTAGTAGGTAAAAATTTAACTTACTGTGGATAGGGCTGCCATCTCGAATTTCGCCAAACCCGGACAAAAATTAAAAAAACCCGGACATTTGGCGTAAATCGCATTTTTTCCCCGAACGAGTACGATTTTTTGTAAACAAAATAATACCTAATTTGTAATCCATTTACTATTAACATATACCTACTTAAATTCAATGAGGTGCTTCCTTACATGAACAGTTTCCGGGTTTTCCCCGGACACATCTTGAAACCCCGCCCGGACGGCCCCCGGACGGCCTCCAAACGAGGACAAATCCGGGGAAACCCGGACGGATGGCAGCCCTAACTGTGGATAACAGGGTTCAGTTTCCAGGATAGTTTTAATGTGCCAAAACTGTTATAAGATTTTACCTGACCTATGTACAGCCGCCTGCCAATACTACGGAAATAAGAATTCTTGGAAAAAATAAGTTACGCCTAAGCACGTTTAACGTTAACAATGTTATTATAGGTACATTAAGTAGGCAACTATTTTGTTATATCATTGCTACACCTTTATCACCCCAACGTTTTCATCTATACTAATATTATAAAGAGGAAAACTTTGTTTGTTTGTTTGGTTGTAATGGATAAACTCAAAAACTACTCGACCGATTTTAAATATTCTTTCACCATTAGAAAGCTATATTATCTGCGAGTAACATAGGCTATATTTTAAACAATAAAAGTTATTTCTGTGGCTGCCTATTTTTATGAACACGTCATCATTCCCTTACATTTTTCAGTAACTGAAATGTTTTGGAACCAGACCACGTGGTCTGTACCTTCAGTACCGTTCAATATAGAACTGTTGAAACAAACGAAGATCTACACTGCCGAGCAGTTGGAGAAAATATACGGCAAATGGGATACTTATGTCGCTAATATCAATGACTTTGAAAAATATACGCCTACCCCTATGGAATCAGGTAAACTATATTATTCGCCTGTTTTCTAAAGAAAACTTTTTACAAAAAAAGATAGGCACTAAACGTTATCATCGTTATTGACTGCGAGTGGCTTTGGACAATGGACCTAATACTTGTTTTATAATAGGAGGAATTCCTATTATTCAAAAAGGTTAATAATAGGAGGAATTTCTATCATATAAAAAGTATTTGGTTCCTGCTTCTTTAGGAATTGCATAAAATTGAAATGTATAACCACTTTCCTACAAAAAATGTATCAATGGTGAGTGGTTAAAACACAATCCTCTTGAGTACAAGTGGGCGGGTTCGATTCTTATAAAACATGGACACCACAAAAGTAATAAAAGAATGCATGTAAAGGAAAATATGTGGAATTTAAACTCTGAAATCGTCAATCCACCAGCAAGCGTGGTGAATAACGTTCATCCCTTCTCTAAAGGAGAAGAGGCGTGTGCCCAGCAATGGGACAGGAAAAAGGCTGACGATGATGATAACATGTGTTGCTTCAGATGGTTGCTTAGAAAACATAGCTCGCGTTCCTGCACATCGTTCAAGAAGAATTATGCCGAGTTGCTTAACCCACCCCCGGTGCAAAGTCACTTTGAAGAAAGGCAGCGACTTCGGCTATGGTTTGTCACACAGGTTTGTATATTTTTCAATCATCTACATATAATATGGACCTTGTAAATTATTTTAAAAATGAATTTTGAAAAGCCAATTTTTGCTTTGAATATGCTAATGACACTAAGATATAAAACACTTAAGTTTCTACTCAAAACATTACCTATGTACTATGTATGTATGCCTTTTTAAAAGTATCTGTAGTCGATTATTATTCACAAATTAATAACAGTTTGGTGATTACGATAGTGCTGGCGAGCGCCGTCGCTCGTCATTTTTAATCGATTTCCCAAAAAGGGAAGGGGTTCTCAATTCGTCCGAAGCCTTTTGGTGTTCGGTTAAAAATTAATTCTACTGTCAAAACTATCAATCTGTTTACAACCAACTAATGTGAGTGCTGTCATAGGTACTTACCCAGCGAGTCCTTTTCAGAATTTTGTTTATGGCGGCCGCTCGTTTTTCCCGAAGATGTACGGTATTTTCCGAAGAAGAGGACAAACAAATAATGGATAAATTCTGTATGAGGTCTTTCAATGAAGCTCAGTACATTGCATCTAACAGCTTTCTAGTGCCAGATCTCATGCTTGAACAGAGTAAGTGTATTATTTAGTTCAGTTATTCTGTAGTTTTGCTTGGGACTTACTGATGTAGTTTTTTTCTGTAAAAATCAAACTGCCGTCAGGTCGTGAGCCTCGCAGGTGCTTGGAAATAAAAGTTCGTCAAGAATCGGTGAAACATTCGGTGGTGGTGAATCGGTGAAAATACAGATAGGTGTATAGAATACACACCTATTTTTCTTACCAAATGAGACTAAACTTATAACAAATACCTACACTAGCTATTATTGTGGGGTTTGAGAAAATCGACAAAATGACTTCTTCTAATAATCTTTTTTAAATATCAAGTTCAAAGTTTTTTGAGTTTATTTTCTGCGAAACAGTTAAGTAGTAAGGAAAGCCGCTTAGACAAAATTCTAGATCCAACATTTGTCGAATTACTGATTTAATTAAGCAAAGATCTAACTGATCCTTTAATCTTATTTATTTCAGTAGCCCTCTGCGGCCTGTTTGGGCACGTTCAATTTTACCACAACAGATGGTTAAAAAGCCTCATGCAATTCCAAACGGCAGTAGGATGTTTCTCGGAGAAGATTGGAGAAGATTCTTTCCAATCAACTGATGTTAAAGAAGATGAAAAAGAGGAATGGTCTATTACAAATAGTAATCTTGTCATGAATGGACATTGCAACCCGCATTTAACCGCAGTGGCTGCCGCGGCACTCTGTCAAGCCATCAGATATATTTTAGAAACATACTTTTGAATGAAACGAAGTAGTTTCATTGTGATCTCAGGATATAGCCGGTTAAATTCATTTTTTTTTCAGTTTATAAACGCTTAAGAAATATTTGTCTTGTCATTTCAGTCTCAATCATGTCGTAGAGAATGTTTATTCAGGTCTAGGTACTATTTTCTAAACCTTTATAAGTTGCTTTTTTCCTATCTATACGTACACACTTATTAACCCTGTCATGATTTTGCTTCTTCTTACCGAGTCAGTGGCAAATAAAAATTCGAAACATTGGAACTGTGATTTGGAAACTAGGAACTTGACACTAAGATACTGGCAACTGAGGGAAAACCGCTGGCAATAATATATTATTCTGATGAAGTTTTCAAACTTGTTTGTTTTTTTTTCTGTGGCTCTCATAACAGTCATCGACTTCCTCGCTACTTAAGGTTCCTTCTCGAAAGTGACAAGTGCAGTCGACCTCCAATTCACAGGTATGCAAGTACCTAGGTATTTGCTCCGAGAGCCAATGTCACCCACACGTTGACTACCATGAACACTCGCTCTTCCGGCTGCAGGAAGTGGTATAATGAGATCTATTTATTAATTTGAATAGGAGAACTAGTTCATTAATGTGACCGAGTGTAGGTCAGTGTGGCGGTTTTATGTCTATTTCTGTTCAGAAGGTAAAATGTGTTGGATTTCAAAAAGATCATTATAATTCTGCCTACGTAATATACAGTAAATAAAGTTCTGTGGCAACGGGCATAAATGACGATACCCGTGTCAAAGATCTCTCATTATGTATTTAAAATGAAAAAAAAAAACAGCTTCTAAATAGATTTACGACTAATGAAACCAACGAAGCCAATTTGCAAAATAAATGAACTACATATTGTCATTACGCATGATATAGCTATAACAATTCGAATTTTCCGCGTTACCACCTGAAACAACGCGACAGGTTTTTTGAAGCGCGTAGAAAAATCGAGCGAAAAATCCTCTAGTGAAAAACGCTGTAGGTAATTGAGTATTATGCAAATGTACTTCAATTTCATTGGGTCATTCAAAGTAACTATGAGAACAACGGAAGTGTAATTAGAGGTAATTATACTGTCAAATTAAATCTTCCGGTTAGTTACAAGTATCTATTCAATGATTTACTTAAACCTTCATTGGAAAGATTCCCATTCATGGGTGAGACTTTTAAAACCAGATCATCCATTTTATATTAAACTAGCCGTTTTCCCGCGGTTTCACCCGCGTCCCGTGGGAGCTACTGCCCGCACCAGGATAAAATATAGCCTATGTTACTCGCAGATAATATAGCTTTCTAATGGTGAAAGAATATTTAAAATCGGTCCAGTAGTTTTTGAGTTTATCCATTACAACCAAACAAACAAAGTTTTCCTCTTTATAATATTAGTATAGATCATTCATTAAAATGTACACAGCAATGTATTGTTGATCTAAATTCGATAAGGTTAATAATAGAGTGATCAGAAACTTAATCACGATTCTATTTGTATGTGTGAACAGCTCACACCGTTTAATTCACTCGCTTTTTTGGTTAGTAAATATTCAAATTGTTTTTTTTTTCATTCGTTAAGACCTATTCTGTGAATTCAACTTTGCATAGTCACGTTTTAAATCACGTGGGAAATATTCAATGTTGGGTTAGTGAAAAAATAAATAGGGAAAAATCTTACAGTTACCTAATCTTAAAGTTTCATAGCAAAGTATACATAAAAGTTATCTCTATTGGGCGAGGGGTTGGGCGATTTAACAAGCTACTCCCACCTCCAGACGGCTTATTGTAGTAATACGCAATGAATTTAGTCATTTAGACTTAGCCCCGCCCTCCGGCATATTCTGGATAAGGCAAATTAAAAAGGACGATCTCATGATTGATTACATAATGCTGCTAAATGCCGCTAGGAGTTGTTTTTCTAAAATCTTTCAATACAAATATATCTCACATTATTGTTAAATATTTAAGTAGCAAAGTTGAGCTGCCGAAGTTGACGTTGGGAATAAGTTTTCACTTTAAAACTACGCCAATTTTGCAATCATCGCACGTGATTTCAATAAATATTCCTGCTGACAGCTAACAAGAATTTCATATCCAAAAATGATATCGTATGTGAATCGTATCATAAATTATCATAACAGAATACGTCCATACATGGCTGACATAATTAGGTGTCGAATTGAAATTCGGGCCATGATCCCAGGGGACAGTATACATTGACTTCTAACGGTACTTATTACCCACTAGCATTTTAATACTGTAAATGACCCTATAGTATCAATTTCGGTAAGGGACAAAGAAGTATTTTTTTGTTACAATTGTTTAGTGGAATAAAAGGCGAGTTACTTACGTGTCACGCCTACGAACTAATTGGAATGAAAATTGATTCTATGCTCTAAGATTAAGACGCGATGTAGCATATGTGTAATCTCTTAGGCAAACTGATTTTGTAATAGGAAACGGATGCTATAAGGTTCGAGTATTTTACTATGAGTTAATTCAAGAGATTCTTAAATGTCATAGGTTAGAAGCTCACTTATTTCAAAGTAGACCTATTTAATCTGAATGATAAAAAGCTAAGGTTTCATAAGTTCAATAACAATGTGTTCTGCTGCATAGATGTGTAATTTTACGTAATTATTGATACTTACTACTATTAGGATCTCTAAGAACTGTAAACTGATTTTTTTATATACATTTCTCGAAATATTTCAGCTTGCTTAAAAACTTAACGGGTTTTAATTAGGATTGCATTTTATTTAACTGATTTATTTGATCCACCCGTTACCTCAAAGTTCAAGGTTAGATTGGTAGGTATAAATTAATATTGCCAATTCACTATTTCAATTTTAAAAGCTGACTATCCTGCTTATATTATAATACACTATCTATTCATTTGTCACGATCGCATCATAACTTCTATACTATAATTTTCCGAAAAAGGAAAACTCATTCCTGGATTGAAAGCTTAAAGGATCGAACTCAGGAAGTGTGGCATTGAATATCAGTCATTTATAATCATTACTAACGTAAGTATTTACTTGACGTATCTGCGGTCTGAATGCTCAAGTGAATGAAATAGGCCTATTTAGGCATACCTGCTAGTACTCGGTACTATGATGGCCGACAGTTATGGTCTATTGTTGTGTAAGAAAGGCACAGCGATAATATTTATGTATCGTTCGTGGTTTTTATATTCAATGCTAGATTCCCTTTGCAACTTTGCCGGCAATGCGCATATAAAATATGTAGGCTTTAGCATTTTAACTCTCAGTTGATATATCAAAGTCAAAGTTAAATCATTCATTTTATTTAGGCCTTTACAACCACTTATGAACGTCATAAATATAAATAGGTAAGTTTGATTGCAGTTGACAATTCCAAAAGTAGCGTCCTATGGTGAAATGGGCATGAAACTCCATGGTTAATCTTTTTAAACATACATAGTACGATATTACAGTTTGTATGTATAGATACATACAATATCAGTTCTGTAGTTTAAACAGATAATCCTAAATGCCGAGTATGTAAAGCGCGTGCCTGCTGCCAGTGAGAGCAATGTGTGTCTCAACTTCTCAACCATCTTATAAGGATTAGGCTCGCGTAGCCGGCGTGCATCGTGCTCCACGCATGTCTTAAAGATGTCACTGTATTTGATGGATCCCGTTAGAGCTAGTGCCTGCTGTAAGAAACAATTACTGTTCTGAAATATAAGGTAAAAAAAAACTTTGTGCTCTCAGTCTAAAGTATTTAAATGAAGGTTTATTGTGGATAGAAAATCCCCAAAATAGGTACCTACTCCTGCTCTATTTCTAGTCCCCGGGTTCAATAAGGAAGATTTGATCTTTTAAACAATGCGGCCGTGGAATATCTACCAAATTATGTTTGGCACTTTACCAAATATAGTTTTAAGTGAATTTAAACATAAAAAAAAACTGCAGAATTATTCACAAAAGTAAAAAAAAATACAGCCTCATATCCGTAAACTATACAGAATAACAAATAAGGAAGTGAAGATGCGTTTACCAATTACAGCATCGGAGCGTAACGGTACATATGCACTATGGGAAACGGCTGGCATTTAGCTTTGTCGTGGCGAATGCGTGCTAAGGTCACCCTGCTAAACTTAGAATGTGTATTCAAATTGTGAATTAAAAAATATTTTTTGATGTCTCACTGTTGGAAGATTTTTCTGATATCAGAGAAAAGAGGGTTTACAATGGTTGTAGCTATGTCTTGAAGAAATTACTTCAGGCGATGGGGTCTTTTGGACCACGCTCCAGATTTTATTTAAATCGATTCGGTAATTTAAATAAAACTACTTTTACGGATTTTATCGCGGTTATATTAATATTATTTAATCCCGACGTTTCGGATCCTTTAATATATTTGGATAGTCTGCCCGTGACCATGGATGCTGTAAAGGATCCGAAACGTCGGGATTAAATAATATTAATATAACCGCGATAAAATCCGTAAAAGTAGTTTTATTTAAATGTCTAATATTCGCGTAAGTGTCAGAAATCAATAGATTCAGTAACTTTTGCTAAGAGAAACATACGTCAGTGCATTCTACAAGAGCTGGTTTATAGTAGGTGACATGTTTTTTTAAAGAATTACCTATATTTTTCAGGGTTGTATTCATAGGCTCGAAGATGAAAGATAGATTATATGCCTTCATACGTTAGACTAAGTTTATACTTATAATATTCACCTTATGTAACCAATGTTACGGAACATTTCATGGTAAGGCCTTACAAAATTGATTGGTAATTATCATTTAAATATAGTATATCAATAAGCTCTGTTCATTTGTTTATTTGATGTTTTATTAGCGAGGCAAATGTCATTATTGAAATAGAAGGTTGTCTCTCGGAATGTCGTCTATGTATTTGGAGTAGGTACCTATAAAACCAAACCAACCAATGGAGTGATGACTTGCGCAAGACGGCTGGCAGAAGCTGGATGCGAGAAGCCGAAGCCGAAAATCGATCTCAGTGGCGTGCACTTGGAGAGGCCTATGTCCAGCAGTGGACTGCGATAGGCTGATGATGATGATGACCTATCAAACCTATCAAAGTTCTTTCTATGACAGGAAGTTCTTCCTTAAGCAATTTTGATTGCCTTTTTTATAAGAACAGAGGTTCAAATCTAAATATACAAGGTCAGTTTCACCGACAGTCATTTATGTAATCGGTAAGTTTAACGACAACTGTGTTATATGAAGCTGAAATTCTCGCGAAACTCAATTTTTATCCTAGCTTGCCTTGAGCATCAATCGCTTTATGAACACGTCCACTAGTTAAATGTCCCTCTTTGACTTTTCAGCTTTTTACTTATTTATGATATTTTTTACTTTATTGAACTTTTATCTTGTTTGTGAAAATGGGTTTCAGTGGTTCATTTCATATATGAAAACATAAACAAATTCTGAAAAGAAAAGTCATATGTATTTAAATGTAATGTAATATACATCTATACTAATATTATAAAGCTGAAGAGTTTGTTTGTTTGTTTGAACGCGCTAATCTCAGGAACTACTGGTCCGATTTGAAAATTTCTTTCAGTGTTAGATAGCCCATTTATCGAGGAAGGCTATAGGCTATTTTTTATCCCGGTACAGGAAGTAGTTCCCACGGGATGCGGGTGAAACCGCTGGCAGAAGCTAGTATAAGTATATACGCGGATAAGTTCCGCTCTTGTCACTCGTCATTAATCACTGAAAACTATAAAAACTAAATGATTTCCTTAAGCACCTGTCTGTTATTCAATAGCTATGACTAATAAGGATAATTTTACATCTAATCGATAGGAAATTATCACTACATGCTCATTAAAATAATGGTTTCCGATCAATCAGGATAACTCAAGTCAGTGTCGTGACTATTTCTCTTATAATGAGCAATTAATCAGTTTTCAATTAGTCGTAGAAGTCATTAATGACATAAAGCTTACATAGTGTTACATAATTAATCTTTCTTATGTCACTTGCAAACCATTTGCTTACTATGCTTCATCATAAGAGGGTTAAGGGTGGGACAATTTTCATATATTCGGTCTTTGTAAGTAGTTTACTCAAGATAATATTTTTTTCTTCTTAGGGACCATAACCTAGTTTGTAGAGAAGAACATAGACTCTAGTCCAGTTTATCTATTTCTAAATTATTTTCGAAATACGTCATGTACCTATACTAAGACTTGAAAATTTAATTCACTATTGGAAGCTATACTATTCGCGAGTAGCATTATATTTTATTCCGTTGCGGGAAGAAGCTAATATGATAGAAAGCGGACCTCGTCTGGTAGCCCTTGTCTGGTATTTTGAGAATGATTTACAGTTACTCAGCTCAACTTAACCTTGTATATATATCGACCCGTCTCGCCTAGCCATTTCATAACGAGCTAATTATTACATGTTAATAATTCAGTTCTGTTGCAAATGTCACTGAATTCAATTAAGTGTGAATGTGATAGATCTGTGTCATCATTTCGATTTGCATTTTAAATGAAGGCACTTTTGTTTTACGATTTTAAGACGATACCTCGTTGCGATGTTCACGGGCGAACTGGGTAAATGGTTGAGAGGGATAGAACTATGCGATAGCAACGTAAATAGATAGAGAGAGGAAACATGCAACCTGCTCGAAAAAAAATAACGTAAGCGCCATACTAAATAAAAATTTATTAAAAATTCAATTTTATGTTTCTTTAAAAACTGTTTTCTAATTAATGTTTAATAAGATATTATCTACATTCTTCATTATTTTAATGTGACAGAAAGTACATGACTAGGACATAGAATTCATAAAATGTTATTTTTAGAGGTAAGTTCTGATTTTTTTTCTATCGAGAAAAGTTACTTCTTTTATGTTTTTGTCTTCGGATTAATCTAGGTAATATAGTCAACAAACACATATAAAAAAAGTTAATTATTCAAATAAGTATTCTTAAATTAAAATTAACTCAAAAAAATTGTTGAATTCCGAGGTAGCGCCTTATTCATAAAAATACGAGATGAATGTTATGTAGATTTGTTTTGATCATTGATCTAGTTTTTGAAGGTTATATTAATTAAGTGATAAAGTTCAATTAAAGATTCAAAGTTCATCATACATAGATACTAGTATATTCATTACCACATTACGAAAAGCTATCATATAATGTATGAACATTTTAACAATTTCAGTCGTGAGTACTTTCATTGTCGGAAGAAAAAAGTGGCAAAGAGAAGTTATAAATAAACAGCTCTCAAGTTAAGCTCTCAGTTTTCAAATATAATCACCCTCCGAGCCTTTTTCCCAACTACATATGTTGGGGTCGGCTTCCAGTCTAAGCGGATGTAGCTGAGTACCAGTTCTTTACAAGGAGCGACTATCTGACCCCCTCAACCCAGTTACCCGGGCAACCCAATACCTCTTGGTTAGACTGGTGTCAGACTTACTAGCTTCTGACTACCCGTAACGACTGCTAAGGATGTTCAATGACAGCCGGGACCTACAGTTTAACGTGCTATCCGTTTCAAATATAATAAGCGTGTTAAAAGAATTGAGAGACAAAAAACTGAAACATATTTATGTATATTAAAATATTTATAGGTAGGTACATTTCTTGTATAGATTCTTGAACAATATCGCACAAAAAGTAATACTAATAATTTAAGTTTTTAAATGTGCCCATCACGTAAAACGTACGTGCGGCTCATTATGAAAATTAAAATCTCTTATCGGTATATATCGCCTATTATCGTAAATCTTGTACCTTCACTATTTAGAGGAATAATAATGAAAAGCTTTTTAGGGTGACCATTATTTTTCAATTAAATACCAGACCTTTAAAATTAAGTTTATGATGGCAATAATAAAGTCGGATTCAATAATTGATCTTTGTATTTAAAATCTAGCTTTCTCCAGCGCTTTTGCCACCACCTCTTGAGAACTACTTTGTGTAGGTACTCAGATAAAATGAAGTATAAGCTGTCCTTGCTGAATAGGCTATTTAACACTAAACAATTTTTCATATCGGACCAGTACTTCCTGAAATTCCTGAGCGCATTCAGGCAAATAAACAAATGAACCAAACGAACTTCGCAATTTCCATACACACGAAAGCTCTCATCTAGGTTAACCATAGCATTTAGTTACCACACTTTTGAAGGCATATCAAATATTTTCGCTAAGTCTTCATTATATAAAACCCATGGCAACCACACTGAGTGCACGCATGTGCTTCGCTATTCAATATTCACTACGTGCGCAGGAGCGTTGACATCGGCGTGACACAGATCTCTTTGCGATGTCTAGACAATACTTCGAGTTATTTACTAACCGTATTTTATTTAAATAACTGTAAAATATATTGATTTTCAGTAGTGGTAGTCTTTTGTTAAGTTTTGGCAGTGAATTTTGCAAATTAATCATTTAACTTGTGTGTAAAAAAAGTCGATGCACATTGTCTCTCACGGTTGGTTGTTTGTTCTGACATGCTACGTGAATAGTTTTGTAATAATTTTAGAAGACATTGAATATGTATAAGTAAGTAGATATACAAGTACTTGCACTTCCCTGATTAATAACAGCTTAGAAGGGCTTGTAAAGCTTCGATAGTTGGTACACTGCCTAGATTATTTCCTTTTTATCTGACTATAATAAATAGGTACCTAAACCTGGTAAGCATAATGCAGAAAACCTCACCTACTCAAGTGATTTATGTGGCGATTATCTTCTGAATTCCTTTTATCTTTTTAAACGACTTTAAAATCAAAACGAGCATTAGCTTTCCATACTTTCTGAAAAGATTTATGAAAGAGACGACGATACATTCTAATGTTATTGTTATTCTGATCAGTACCTCTGTGTACTGAGTAACGCAGATATTCTTGATTTCTCTGTTTTGATAACCAGACAGGCGAAGAATCATATTAACAGAGTATTTTAAGTAATTTTAGGTGGCCTAGCGGGTAAAGGACCAGCCTCTCAAGTATGAGGGCGCGGGTTCGATCCCAAGTCAGGCAAGTACCAATGCAACTTTTCTAAGTTTGTATGTACTTTCTAAGTATATCTTAGACACCATTGACTGTGTTTCGGATGGCACGTTAAACTGTAGGTCCCGGCTGTCATTGAACATCCTTGGCAGTCGTTACGGGTAGTCAGAAGCCAGTAAGTCTGACACCAGTCTAAACAAGGGGTATCGGGTTGCCCGGGTAACTGGGTTGAGGAGGTCAGATAGGCAGTCGCTTCTTGTAAAGCACTGGTACTCAGCTGAATCCGGTTAGACTGGAAGCCGACCCCAACATAGTTGGGAAAAAGGCTCGGAGGATGATTTTAAGTAATTTTCTGTTCAGAGTAAAAGCTAGAAATTGGTGATTTGGCGATGAACTGGTAAGTTAACAGCATACTATTCTTTTCAATCTGCATAGATTAGTAAAATTATCGTCTATTGATTCTTTTCAAATGCCAATTCTCAATCAGAGAACAAAATTAATTACAAAACATTTAACCTTTTAACTTTTGATTTCAATCTTCATTTTATTAGAACTCATCATATAAGATAAAATGACGTAATATAAGTTACTTAATAGCTTATACTCCTACTAAAACGATGGGTTCGTGATGACTAACAGAATCCTTGAGTATCGGATGCAACTCCTGCATACATTACTCGTTACATTCGCATTATCCGCGAGATTGCGCAGACGCCGCCATTGTTGTTGAACAATGCCGCGAACACCCACACGCTGACAGCACACGTGTGCAAGGGCATACGATGTTATCACATTTTGATTAAATTAAAGAATACTCTTTAGGCTTTGGAAACTTTCACATAGAAGGCTGGAGTCTGGAGGTTGGCGGTGATCCTCCTGTGTCTGGGATGACAAGTTTTCCGAAGGCTACTCAAAAGCAGATATTGGTCCAATTCCACGTTAGTGTCCATCGGGATGATTGAAGAAACCCGTAACATAAGGCACAAATAATAATCTTAGGAATTCAACTCGTTGTATTAGAAGTAAACAGATAATTTGGCACAAGAGGTTTCCAATTTCTGCGATTTCGACTTATGTAATATGCGATATATTGCTACTGTGCATCGCAATTAACACTTTTGATGCAGCATTATTCAGTTACAGGTATATGTACCTAAAGCCTTCTGAACAAATTGTGTATGAAAAAGATGATGTAAAAAGGATATCCGCAATCCTTCGTGAATAAAAATAAAAGTCTCCTGACCTAACCTTCAGTGTTAATTTGTTTTCAAAATATCAAGAACCTGACTGAGTACCCTGTGACTCATTTATTTCTAGTTATTTTTGAGAGTCACTTGGTATTATTTTGGGGAATTTGAAAATGCAAATAATATCGTGAACGCAGCAAAAAATCTGAGGACAACAAAGGTTTTAACCCCTAAAATAAATAGGAGAACTCAAATTCTAAATTCAAACGCTGTAACAGCTCGAATATTACCATAGAGTCAATATCGAAAAAGCGACTTGACCTCCTATCGGTGCACACTCAAGAATGTCTATCATAAAGTCCATAGTCCCTACACGTTTAGTCTAGCATCCATCGGTATGCGCTCTATGGCATACTGTAAAATTAATCTGTGCAATGCCGTCGGCCTTGGTGACGTCATCAGGAAGCCTGACCAGCGACTGTCACGAAATGGAACAAGAATCTTAGTTGCGGATTACAGTCATGTTTGTGCTATGGTAATATGATAGTGCTAATTTGTGTTATGACATGTGTGACTCATGTAAGCTTGAGTCCGTATACAGAAATCAAGATAATTCTTGTAGTAAATACAGATTGGGGCCGTTTGATCAGTTGATTCTAATTTTGAATATTGCTCGAGTCTAGCTTGTACTTCAAATATGTCTGGATTTTGGTTGTTGTTGTTTGGGTTCCAAATATGTTTTTATTCAAAGTAGATTCAGTAGTGGAGACAGTCATGTAGGTACCTAAAGTAATGTCAGAAAATAACACTTATCGACAGAATACGTTGGAGTTTCTATGTACATACTTACCTAAATATTAGGTGTATGAATGAAATAGCACCTACACGCAGCGAAGCTTTGAGAACAAACTAACATCAGCTACTCCTACATATTACAAAACCTCATCTTTACTGAATACAAATTAAAACTTTTACATCTGACATTTCGTGTGTTAGAAAGATCAGCCGATCGTTGAGTGTTTATGACAGATGAGCAAATTGTTTGTTAACTGCGGAAGACAACTAATTACAACAGAAACTCCATTACAAATGTCATGCCGAACCTAAATACCACGAAACAGAATCATCTTGCTGTTGCCAACTTGAAAATTATTGTCAAAGAGTATAGGTACTTAGTAAGAAAACGTGATAAAAGAGGGGTTGAGCATTTACCTATTCAGATTTTTTTTTTAGTTTTTGGAAATTATAGTTGTTATAAGATAAGGGTGATAAATACCTAACAGAATAGGTCCCTAAAGTGACGAAATGTCAAATCCTCATAAGTATATCTATAATTTCTCCTTACGATTGCTTTTCCAAACATTCAGAATTTTCAGTCGTTTTTTTACATAAAAGTCCACGCTATCTTTACACCTGCAAAGAAATCACAAAACTAGCATTCATCAAAACGTAAAATATGATGCACCTCAAAACAACGTGTCGAGTCTGTCTGGTGACATTAATCTGCGCTGCTCCCCCCTCAAGTGACGCAACCCAGCCCAGGCACGCGTTGCGTAAAAGCCTTTTTAGCATGCCGTCTGCAAAGCTTTCTCGCCAAACATCGGATTCGAAGAAGCACCCGAATGCTTTGTCCCAACCACGCAAAGAACAAAATGCCTTCGAGGGCGTGAAATTGACACACAATCATTGTCTGATATTGTTGTGCCTCAGGATGACGAATGTGAACGACGTAACCCAGTCGAAGACACCGTTGTTATGGCAACTCGTTCTTATTTTGAAAATATGTAGATTCTTCTTTTTTGACCAAAAAGGTTATTAGCACAGAGTACGGATACCTACGTCAGAAAGAAGTTACTGATCTTGCTCTAACTTTCTTATTAAGGTATTTAAGACAAAAATGGCATGGAATTTAGTATTGCTCATGGTTGCGGAATGTTAAGCTTCATTAGATTGATTATAAGCACACCTATTTAATATAAGTCAAGGTTCATTTATGTAATGAGGCCAACTTCGCTTGAGGCAAGTGTGAATTGCTCGGTATTTCAAGAACTGCTCTTAAAACGTCGCTGTTTCGATTGGAAAATGATTTAAAGCTTATTTTTCATTTGATTTGGATGTCGAGTTGTTAAATTAAATTATATTAATGTTCGTAATTAATTGAGAAGACATCTGTAACTTTAATTTCAATCCTAATTATTCAAGTTTGAAAGCAGTTTACATTTGGTGTTATTTTATTTAAATGTTTTGTGACATGCTTTATTTCTATTTTAGAACCACAAGTACCTACAGCAGTCGTTCTCAAAGAAAATACTGTTATAAAATCAATCACTTCACAAACTTCGCATGCTGAATGACTTATTTAACGACTGTCTATCACCTTTATCTATGCCCATTATTTTGGTGTTCAAACCGCAAGCCGTGAACGGTAAACACGGTACATAATACCTGCATACGTATCGTCAGCTAATCTTTATGTCTTGCAAGTTGGTGCCAAGACTTTGGCCAACTCTTTGGTCACTCTAGCATTGGCCCCAACATTTACACCAATATGGGAGTTGGGCGTGCTACATCAGTTTTCAGGAATCTACACTTGAGTTTGGCATACCAACTGATATTGGTTCAAATGTTGGTCCCAATACTCTGAGGTAATGTCCATATCGACGGGTAAAAGGCAAAAGGGGTCAAGCACCACAGATCAAATTGTTCAGGAGAGTAAAAAGAAAGTTTAAAAAAATAATATCTCTTTATTGCTTTATTGAATCACATTACAATCTTCAGAAAAGTTTACTTAAATACAATGTTCTTTAATAATTTTACATCAAAATAAGCCTGAGATCAATAGTTTCAAAGATAGATGTCGCTTGACCCCAGGTTTTTACCAGGTTTATCGCATTTGCGAGGGGGTCAAACACCAATATTGAATGTTGGAATATTTAGATTTTGGCCTAAGCTCCATGTATATAAAGTAGTAAAGTATTTTATTTTATTTGGCACAACAGATCATAGAACTAAGTCAGATTTTGGCTTAAGTTAAAATATCTTAATTAACAGTATTATTTTATATTTGGCACAGCAGGTAGGTAATAGAACTATGGATTATGTATTAAACTAAAACAATACAAGGAACAAAACTGAGATCCAAAAAACAGCAGTTACCTAACTGATAGTACATACAACAGCATGTTATCACATTATTTGAGTAAATAAACCACAATAACTTGGTAAAAATTATGATTGTTTACATTTTTAATGATTTCCTAAACGCGTGAACCGATTTACATGATTCAAAAACGGATAAAATGGTTATACAAAAATTAATAATACCAATAATTACACCAATATCGTTAAGATATCTCAATAAACACATTTTCAAGTTGCTCTCGTAATAAAATTATCCAACATGTACCTATGAAACGCGTACCTACTACCTATTACCAGTTCTTAAAAAAATAACGTTTTTTGTATGGGAGCCCCCCAAAATATTTATTTGATTCTAGTTTTCAGTATTTGTTGTTATAGCGGCAACAGAAATACACCATCTGTGAAAATTTCAACTCTCTAACTATCACGGCTCATGAGATACAGCCTGATGACAGACGGACGGACGGACGGACAGAGGAGCAAAAACATTAGGGTCCCGTTTTACCCTTTGGATACGGAACCCTAAAAACTATCCTAAGAAACGTTAAATTTATTTTTATAAAATAAATAAAATGAGGTTGAATTTACCGATGATAGTAGGGGAATCACGGCATCTTAAATTTCTTCGACCCCTCTATTGCTATCATTATAATCAAATACCTAACCTTCTTGGTACTAGCAAGTCTTTTTCGGCCTAAAACACTTCGCAATTTCACGTTTTCGGGAGTTGCAGACATGTTTTATATAAAATTTTAATCTGTGTTAACAACTGCGATCGCGTTTCAAACACGCGTGAACTTGCTTTCACGTACCTACACGAGACATACACCCATTTGCAAGGGCGCTGTCGCGCGTGCGGAGTGGATCAAATGCAACGTAATGAAAATAAAATTATTTAAGAAAGGGGCCAAGCGCCAATTTATGTTTCGTTGACAATTTTTACTATTGGTGTAAGCGACGTTATAGTTATTAAACAAATAAAAGAAAAATGGATATAAACGACATATTTACTTCTAATATTGTTTTTAAAATTATGCCAAATGACAAGGCGATACAAAAACGTAAAGTTGGTGTCGCTTGAGCACTTTTGGTAAGTATCGATTTGGCACTTCAGTACAAATAATTCTTTGGTGCAAGCGACTTTTTTTCATGCTAGGAAAACGATACTACGACCATTCGAAAGAGAAAAAATAGTGGAGTTGGGGTCAATAAAAAAGTTAAAATCGCAAAATGTGGCGCTTGACCCCTTTTGCCTTTTTACCGTCGATATGTACATGGTCCAACATTGCATGTATTATGTAAAGAAATGTTGAATTACAAGGACGCGGCTCACGTTCGAGTTCAGTCAAACGGTCGGCGACCTTTACAATTTTGCGAATGACTGCAGTTTAGAAGTTATGACTTTTTTATTACAACACACATAGACATACCACTTTTCTATCCAGAAATAAAAAATAAAATTTTTGTCTGTCATGAAATGCCAGGACAAACACATAAGACACCGTAACATTTTAAATAAGTGGCGTGCTGTCTCAACTGAGTTTCTCTTCTCCATAATTATCTCTTGTCAGCTTATGGCGTACAAGTAGATTTACAAAAAAAAAAATAATAATAATCAAAAGCATTATAATAATGCATCAGATATTTGTATTAAACAACCAAAAAATACGGAACTAACTAACAATTGCAGCACATAACCCCGCAACTCATCGGATAAAGCAATAAACGTAAAAATCACACGTTTTTATCACTGTTTATACGAACATTTGTAAGCAGTTGCCATTTTTATTTTATAATTTGAACATTACAAACGCATCATGATATTATGCGGAAACAATAATTATAAGACATAGAGAACAGACTTGTCACGATAAAGGCGGTTTGCGCATGTAGGTCTTATATCTCCAGGTACGTCTTTATCTTAGATCAAAAGCCTTCCTTAGTGTTTATTTATGTGCAGTCTGCGGAGTCTATTTCTGTTCGAACATACGAAGCCTTATTTTAGTTTAGTTATGCAGACAGTTAAATGCACTCTATTGTCCCACGAAAGTTCATTGCATTGAATGTTTCCTTTAGTAAATGATTTTCCTTATTTTATTACTACTGTATTCCTCTTTTCACATATTTTACTCGATGCACCGACTTCGGTAGATATGAAATTATGTGAGATCTATCTAGATGGATGCATTTTTCTAGCAATTATTCTGTTTTTATACACCTTTAACTTCCAAATCGTCTCGTCTACGTATCGTACCATATAACAAAAAAAAACTACACTTTCGTCGCCAATACTTTCGTCAAGTTTCCGTGGGTGAGATACTATCATACGCGATCGCAAGCGCATACTAATGTTCATCTGTAGTGAAGCTCCCAATACAATGGCCAACGCATTGCGTAATCAAACCTATCTGGTAACAGCTTGTTGGAATTTAAAACGACCATCTGATTATTCAATTTAAAGGAAAATCACTGAATGTCCCGCTTTTGACGAGTTCATTGATTCTGTTTGCCGTTTGTTTCTTAAGAATATGTGCGTTTCCGTCAGTACCTGCGCGTCATTTTGGCCACTGATACCTGATGTAATGTTAAAGTCTTGGAATTCAATGTGGCGTAGTAGACCGCGCTTTTGTGATTGATAATACCTCAGGTAACTGATAGTATGTATATACAGTAGTAGTAGTAGTAGTAGTACTGATCTGTATATACTGGTAACATACACGAGAAGAGGTAAGCCCCACAAATAACAATAATAGTATCTATACGATATGTAGGTTATTTTAGGATGTATTTATGTCTATTCAAAATTTCTTAAGACTTCGTAGTTTTATATGACACCAACACGTTTCCTAACACGCTGATGATATGCTGATGATATTTATATAACAAATACGAGTTTTCCTATCACTATTCACTCTCAGGCAACTAGAATAAAGTATTTTTAGTCTGTAGCCTAACAAGCTTGTAGTCTGACAGACGGCCGATTAGTGTGTCTACCTTTGAACTTCTGCAACACTAAAAATCTTGATATTTACGCAACATATCACAATTCCTAAATGCCAGTTTCGTCACTACACAGTGGTACTGTTCATCTATAACTTTTTAATATTATTTGTTCTTTCTGTTACAGAAAAGAATAAGTACTGCACCAACTCAATGAAAGAGTATTGACTACAATGCTGCTTTATAATTACTTACGTAAATGATACTGTTTGTTCCTAAAATAAATGAAAAGTTGACGCAACAAATAAATCTCTCCTGATTACAGCCTAAAGAACAGCTATCTAGAAAGTTATAGAATTATTAACTCATTTCCATCGAACTCCGGGTTACTTTTTTAAACAATAAAATCTGCTTTACGATTCCCTATAATTTACTGCAAAGGTCCTTTTATAGAATATACATAATTAACCTAAGGTCATCAGGTAGAACTTAATCATTACACTACAGTCGTTAACTAACTTATAGCTAAGATGAATACCAGTATCTTAATACTGCATAATTATATAGTTCTCGAAATGAATGTAAAATTAATGCTTTCGATCATAAAGCTTGAAGAGCAAACTGAGCACGGAGTAAGGAAAGATGAGCGGAGATGCCATAATGCAGGTAGGTCAGGCGCCTTCTTCTAGGTCAAATAGATAAGGTGGGTCAATGACCAAAACGATCAGTTGAGAGTAGACTAACGAGGCGTTCGGGTTCTTTGAGACATCTGGTAATTATTTTTGGTATAACAAAAAATGGTCGGGTCCAAAGTAGGCGTATATGGACGAAGACAGTAACGTTCCCCGTCCCTCCTACACCCGCATTTTGGCGCGCTAATTTTTTTGAGATTCTCTGTTATGGCACCTCCGCTAGTCGTTTTGTTCTCCATGATACTGAGATATGATTAGAATTAATTGTTTGATGCGCTCTTCGTGCACCTGTGAGCGGATGGAACTAAGTTAACGTTAGCACCTTTCTCTGCTCGAGTTGACTGACATTTCGCACACTCGCTCGAGAATCATCGAGCGCGATCCGAAACGTCTTCAGAATATTCACGAGTTCTTTATTCAAATCCACGAGACGAGAAAGTGATTTATCAACAAACTTCGATGCACTGAGAGTAGCGGCACACTGCAGATTAAACAGTCGGCTGACAGTTGACCCGACGGCTGGCAATTTAACAAAAAAAAAAATGTTTTCAATCGGTCTGATATCAGCTACATAATTTCATGGAAAATTATCCCTCAGTGCCTCAGTGTGAAGGAGTGTCAGGCTCTTACTTACTAAAAGCCATCATGTTCCTTCTTAAGCCCTCCACGCACAATGGCCATGGTAACTCTTTCGAACAAACACGCAGCCCCGGCAATCGACTACATACCTGATCTTTGTGATGTGCGTACTGCCATTCATCTTCATACTGATTTATGAGCCCAAACAAACAATCGGCCGACTAAAAGTTAGCAATCTGCGGGTGGGTACATTTTACGTGAAATTATGTGACGTATCCTGTTTTTTATTTATCTTGGTGGCTAGCGATAGGCTTTTGTTTCATCATGAATGACATAACGTTGGCAGTGATGTGTGTTATGTGCTTGCGAATTTCTTTTTATTATCGTATGCAAGCTGTGTGCTGGGTTTCCGGTTTTTGATGTTTTTTGCAAAGTTGATTGTAGTTAGGTGGTGAACTTGGATGTAAAGTATAGTATATTTATGTGACATACAGATGAGTTGACATTATTTACTTTTATGTTTTTGAATAGTTTTATGAAACCTACCATTGCATCACTAAACTATATCTTTAGATCACCGTTGTAGATTAAGACGATGCAGAAAACTAATTTGTTAGTTTCTTAACAGCTTTTTGATGTTAAAAATTAAAGTTATTGGTCTCACAAACTAAATAAGGGCACATCTATAAGGCTTAAACCGACACAAAATCTCAACCATCCGATTAAAACGCGCTGAATCACGACAATGACTCACAATCACCAATTTACTGTAGAAATTACACCTACGGCGTCCTTAGGAATGTTTTGCCATAGTATTTGCCAACAGCCTTCTGGATAGATTCCAAGCTGACAGGAGATTGATAGCCATTTTGAGTCAAACTTAGTCGTAGCCACGAGCGCACGATCATTCGACTTATTGTAACCATTTTATTCAAAGGATGGTACTGGAATTTTAATAGTGTTGGAATAGTTGGAAAGAAATAGCTCAAGGTCTATATTGCCTAGGTATATGAATTGTGTGCAGAACTGAGCTTCATGAGTGCACGAGTTCGTCGGTTTTTATGTACCTAATGGCATTTTCTGGTGGTAAGTATGAAAATGAACTAGTATGCTATTAAAAACTTTCAAAATAGGCTTTTATAATGAAATTGCTCGGGGAAAACGCATATCGGAAGTTAAAAGATCTTTTTTTGCTGTAAATGAAAGTTCATATAAAAAATTATGTTATTTTGGATTTCGATTAAATGTGTCATGAAGTCTTTTCAATAAAATCAATTACCTAATTAAACCATTTAATTACTAGAAAAAGTTATTTCAATAAAACCTTCTGTAGCTGAAAATCCATGTACTCCATGTTCGACGATTTTTTGGAATAATCACTACATTCGCATAAGAAGATAAAAAGGCTCAACTTCATACATGTTCACCTTCACTTCCAAATCTCACATTACCATTCACAATAAATGGATATTAATATCCTCAAAATTCATCATTAACCAACTGCCTGCGTCTGCGCAACTCATTAAATGCCATACGAATATGTTCGATTAGCTAACGGTGTCTGGCAACACGCGTAGAATCAACTGTCCCTCCTCTGTGAAATTCGGAACGTCTCTGAATATTTATGTACTGTCCAAGGTCCCATAATTATTTTACATATCTTTACTTATATTAACGAGAAATCATTTTTTGATTGTCAGTTTGTTTGTACCCTAAATGCTCCGGAACTGCTGAACCGATTAGAAAATTTCTTTCACTGTTGGAAAGCTACACCCTTCTTAACAACGTAACATAGGCTATATTTTATCCCGGTTCATGCACTAGTTCTCGACGCGGGTGAAACCGCGGGAGAACGGCTAGCGAAAAATATGGCGGACAATAATGTCACCCGATTTACGTGAACCGGTGCCGTTAGAACTTATAATGAATGGTGAGTACGTTGTACGTGACTCGGTCCACTTTGGAAATAAAAGACTGGTTCAGCATATCGTGTCAAATGGACCCGGTTTACAGGACAATGGACTGTGACTGGATGTCGTCACTCTTTCAGACGAATGCATAATTGACGGATACTTGTTGCATAAATTATAAACGTGGGTTGCCACTTTGAATAAATTAAGCAAAGACGACGAAGGTTTTTTGCTAGCATTTGATGCTACGTTAATTTTGGGAAAAGTAATTAACCATAGCTGAAAAGATCAAAAGGAATACAATATGCTGTATGATCCTCATCAGTTACGAATTTCCTTCTAAATACTAATTACAAACAAAGTCCTTTGTTTTTATTTTTGGAGTCAATCAGATCCTGTCAGAGCTTCACCTTCAGGATAACATTGCAAGCTTCCATTGAACAATCTAAGACATCCAACTCCCTTGCCTATGGAATTCCACTCTCCCATGACACTGCTCGTCATTAACAATGATATAAAACTGTCCCCAAATTAACAGGACAATTAACACACTGAACTAATAAAAAAGTGTGACAAATAGTGTATGTACCTAGCAGTAATATGTGTCAAGTGACTTGGTATCCTTACTGAGCGTGGCCGAGTTTCGAACAATGCGGTCCAGTGGGTCTCCCATTGGGCAAAATGTCATAGTTATATCAGACCAGTGTAACGGAAGCAGTGTGTGTCGTGCCTTACAATTGCACTTCAACCTGCCATAACGGTTTTGTGTGCCTACTTTTTGTTGATGATCTGATTAGTGGTTGACGGTGAAAATGGTCTAGGACATTAGTAAATTAAAATATTGTATGCTGAAATTTTCCTTGTCATTGTTCATGTGAAATAGGATAATTTTAAGGAGAATATTGTGCGGAGAATGCGGAGATGTCAGAACTCAGTATTCCAGTCATTGTCTCATTTTGGTTTCCTCCTTACAACTCCTTTTTAGGGTTCCGTACCCAAAGGGTAAAACGGGACCCTATTGTTTTCGCTCCTCTGTTCGTCCGTCCGTTTATCACCAGGCTGTATCTCTTGATTTGGTTGAAATTATTACAAATGATGTATTTATGTTGCCGCTATAACAACAAATACTAAAAATTAGAATAAAATAAATATTTTGGGGAGCTCCCATACAACAAACATGATTTTTTTGCTCATTTTCTAAAAATGGTACGAAACCCTTCGTGAGTGATTCCGACTCGCACTTGGCCGGTTTTTTATAGATATAAAAGCTACACGACATGATTTCATAAAATAAATATAATATAAGCAGCCATAAAATAAATAGTTCAAGAGTCAGTTGCAATACTTTGCGAACCGATTGTTAAGTGGTTAGCCAACTGCATATAACAGACATAATTGCACGTTATGTATGTGAATTTAGATTATTATGTACAATGACATCGCTACTTTTAATATTTATTTATTTGCTGCGGTCAAGAACAGTATTATTGAATAGGTTGTAAGGCGTTACAAAATATGTTATTGAGTGATTGCTTGAAATTGGATTAAGTTTAATGTGTTATTGAATAATTTCTAATAAATTAGTAAAGTAGCAGTAAAGTTTTTTGGCCTTAGGTACTACAAAAACTTAACCACCTGTTTTACACTTGTCTAAAAAAATTGTGGCTGCAAAATGAACCATATGTCAACATCATAATTTGACATTTTTTTAGACAAGTCTTAAACTGACGTTTGAAAGTTTTTGTGGTAAGACGGTTTATGTTTATTAATACTGTTACTGTTACTGTTGTTACAGCCTTTTTATCGTCCCACTGCTGGGCACAGGCCTCCTCTCACAAGGAGAAGGATTAAGCATTAATCACCACGCTTGCTCAATGCGGGTTGGTGATTTCAGACTTTATAGTCCAGGTTTCCTCAAGATGTTTTCCTTCACCTTTTTATCAGCCATTGGTGTCCAAGATATACTTAGAAAGTACATACAAACTTAGAAAAGTTGCATTGGTACTTGCCTGAACTGGAATCGAACCCACACCCTCCTACTCGAGAAGTTGGTTCTTTACCCACTAGGCCACCACGACTTTATTAATACTACAACATTTAAATTATTTTATTCGAATTAGACAAAAATGAATATGAAAGTTTTTACTTACAACAATAAAGTTGTGATAAAGCTTACAAAAAATATAAATTGTGTCCACCATGATGACTCACAGCTGTTCCGAACTTAACTTATATTTTATATGAAGTTGCACTTCCTAACACTAACGTTAAATGTCAATATTGATTAACATTATCGAAGAATATTTTCAGTACAAACTAAAATAATGCCAAGTTACTTGGCTGTAAACGCTTTAATAGCAAATTGATTAAAATTATATTGCAGTTTATCGCGCGACGCGAAAGCAGCTATATACATATAATATCCCGGTAATCACTTCAAGCAGTCAAGTACTTGGATATGAAATATTGATTAGGTACCTCATTGTCATCGTTATTAGATATTAATCAATTATCTAAAAGTTTAGAACTAATAAAAGATCATCCAACAATTTATTTTCAATCATTACCGAGATCACCAGTCGAAAGTAAATACTTACTTTTAATTGTTTCACGCATGATAGTAATCAAAGAAATATTTATTAAACGTACAATTATAATCGACCTATAGTTATGCAATGGTGAAAGCTCATCACGAACTGCAGAGGCATATAATCAGCTGTTCTCTGTTATGTAGTGGGGATGAACTTATCTAAGCTTAGCTAAATTGTACCGACTTTTAATCACAGTATTGCATTGAATCAAAGTGTAAAGTAACTTTACTGTTCCGAAGTCGGCTACCAGTGACTTTACGATAGTCAAAGTTGGTACATATATAATTAAAATACTGCTGCACATGTGCAAAGCGTTAAATAGCTGACTTCATTGTGGCAAAGCTTTTGGACAAGCACTGTACCTACACGAGTGTATAGATACAGGTGTACATTATATTCCAGCATATACATGCAGCATAGCAGGTGTACATTATAGTGGTCGCAAGCGCGGCTGCTGTGCTCGAGGTCTCGGGTTCGATTCCCGGGTCGGGCCGAAATCGCTTTGTGGGTTTTCTTAAACTTTCACAAAGCAGCCCGTAGTCTGGAAGTTGGTGATTGAATCACCCGTGCATCGGAGAGCACGTAAATGTCGGTCCTGCGCCTGATCTCTTTCCGGTCGTGTCGGATTGCCGTCCCATCGGGCTATGAGAGTGAAGGAATAGGGAGTGCACCTGTGTCTGTGCAAATGCTCATGCACTATAATAATGTCCTGCGCAGCTGGCGATCTCCTTAAATGAGAACAGCCGCCGTGGCCGAAATCGGCCTTGGACGCCATTATCTCATTGAACGGAACATTTTCATATCACACATAATCAGGAGTTTGAATTTTGAGTTACACATGGTTACCTGAACAGGTTCTAAGTATATCTATGTCTATATAAATACCTATTCTATTTTTAATTGGTAATCAAGATCGAATGATGGTTTCTTTCGGTTAAGTCTTTGTTAATTAAGCCTTTATAAGTATCACGTAAAATGACAAGCTGTACGACCGATTACTATAAAAATTGCCATTAAAATGTCCTGAACTCTATGTAAAGTTATTGGACATTTTATTTGGTCTCGATGACCAGGAAGTAAAGTTTAATTATTAATAACACCTCCATTTTTATTGTGTAAAATTTTAATAGTGCTTTTAAACCATGATGTCCAGCTGTGGACATTAACAGACTTATGGTAACTGAGACGCATCACTCAAGGCGGACCAGCGATCGAAGGTTATGACACCCGATACAGCGAGGTGAGGTTCAACACTGGCCACTTTTTTATTTTTCTTTGCAAAATTAAGAACAGGTTTTACTATAAATCTATAGACAAGTGCATAGATAGATATCCTTGCTATTAAAATATGTGCGACTATATAATATATGTTTGACGGTTTGTTTGTCAGTCCTTTACTGCTAAACGGCTGATCCAAATAAGAAGCTTAATGTAGATTAAAATCAAAGATATTACATACGGAATACTTATATGTTTGACGGTTTGTTTGTCATTCCTTTGATGCTAAATGGCTGATCCAAATAAGAATCTTAATGTCGATTAAAATCAAAGATACCTACATTACAGTGTGCACTCTCTTTGAATGTCCGTGAAACCGCTACAGCTTATGCCTATTTACAATTATTTATTAGGTTTCAACATAAATAAGGAAAACAAATGATATCATACATTAATACTCATGCAATTATTAGTTACAATCATTATGCTGTTATAAATATGGCTTGCTTTTCGAAGGCTACATGACCGGTTCACCCAGTGACCTATATTGAACATCCTCCGCCTAGTTCCATATGCATATGGCATATAAGTACATACATTCTTGTTGAAGCAATATATTTTGTGTACAAAATAAAGTATAATTTCATAATCCATATCATGAATTAATTTAGGAAAAAGTTACATTGCTTTAGATAAAATATTAAATCAAGTCGAAAAAATCCCAATTATCACTACATACATACAGCGGGTCGCTAGTTCATTTATAAATGAAACCAGTAAACTTCAAATCATAACAAAAAATCTTACACCTTTTTTTCCTCCCCAATATTACGGGGGCAGGTCACTATTACAGTCACCAAACAGGAAAATTGAAGAAACCCAATCACGCTTTAATCTAAAAGACATTCTGCCAGCAATTATTCTTACTTATTTTATTCGCACTTGACTTTTTAGGTACTCCAACATCACTTGAAGCATGTAAATTGTGAAATAAATATAAAATTTTAATATCGTCTTGTAATTATCAAAAAGGGTTTATTAAAATATAAATACGTTTATAAATCAAGGCGTGACTGCAGTTTATAGCTGACCGTCCGAGATGACCCGATGCCCTTGGTCAGCCGACAAAAACCTATCAACTTCAGGATTAAACCAGACTCAAGATATCCGATTTTGATGCACCTTGACCAATATGGACTGCCTTTTTAACGTACTTACAAAAAAGGGACGAGTTTTTATCTACGATGGGCACATTTTTTACGTATGTTCATCGACTTCTCAGTCATGTGTTTACCGATAATTTTTAAGACGTGCTAGTAACTATACTTACTCTATTTTAAATTGGAATACACTAAAAAAGAATTGCTCGTTGCCAGAGTACTCACACAATCCAGACTAAAAATCGGCCGACAATTGACCCAATGGTTGGCAATCTATTTTTAACCCCCGACGCAAAAACGACGGGGTGTTATAAGTTTGACGTGTGTGTGTGTGTGTGTGTGTGTGTGTGTATGTGGCATCGTAGCTCCCAAACGGATGATCCGATTGTAATGCGGTTTTTTTTGTTTAAAAGGAATGTCATTCGGGAGTGTTCTTAGCTATGTTTGGTGGAAATCGGTTCAGGTCTTCAAGGTCATCAGCTCGTTTGTAAGGTGTGATAGGAACGTTACACGTTTAGTTTACTTGCAAGCATATGTGGGATCTGAAATTTGAAAAACTAATGTCTTCTGGAACCACTGAGCTGGTCTGCTGTTAGGGCACGAAGATAGGAGACGTAACCCTGAACTGCCTTTTAGTAAACCCATCGAGTTTGGGCTCGTTGAATTTGTCTTGACGAGTTCTCTTCATGTTTCTAATTGACGAGAACCTGATGCTGGAAATGGGATGTTGCGGATGAAACCCTGGAATGCCGGAACGAAACCCTGGAATGCCGGAATGAAACGGATAAACCGATTTATATTTTCGCTGAAAATCTAGAATGACCAAAGGTTAATCTTTATTGTTTCTCAATCTGTGCAATTCTCCCAGATCCAGTTTGTCATGAGGATTGTTAAACAGCTTCCTTTGGCCGAGATCGTCTATAGCGACCCCATCTTAAAATAAAATAAATTAAATGAAGGAAAAATTAAGGAGCTCCTTCAAAAAGCATGAAATAAAATTAAATTATAAATTTAAAAAAACCCCCGACCCAAAAAAGTACGCAATTATTATGACAAAAGGTTAAAAACGCTAAACCCTACAAAAAGCAAAAAATAACTTTTAACACTACGTAAGTACCAACTAAAGCATGTCAGACTAAACTCAATTTTAACGTGTCGGGGGACCGCTTTTTACCTTCAAAAATACTTACATAAATCAAATGATAGGTACCTACCTAATTACAACATTCGTATATAAAAAAACACGAATCTTAATTAGATAATTAGAGCGGTCCCCCGACACGACAAAATTTAGTTTAGTCTGACATGCTTTAGTTGGTACTTACGTAGTGTTAAAAGTTATTTTTTGCTTTTTGTAGGGTTTAGCGTTTTTAACCTTTTGTCATAATAATTGCGTACTTTTTTGGGTCGGGGGTTTTTTTTAAGAAAATCTTGATTTCAATCAAAATTTTCAGTCGGTCTGATACCGGCTAAATACGTGATCTTTATAGTGTGCTGAATGGAAATACATTCGTCTTCATACTGACTTATGAACCCAAACAAACTATCGGTCGACTAAAAATTCGCAATGTGCTGTTACCCGTCAAGCAAAGAAATAAGGATTAAAAAAAAAAAACTACATAGACATGAACAAATTGATTTATATTTTCAGCTTAGTTCTAAGATGACTAGATTTATTTTGGTTGCAATGCGTGAACCTACCTATTTATAAACTTGACCTTCTTGTACCTCTGATTAAAGGAATTTTAAATACGAATTAAATTTAGGGAAGTAATAATATTATGAATAAATTAAAGAAACCGATGTTAACCTTTTGAACCGCGCCAATGTCGGCTATAGCCGACATGAGCAAGCGTGCCCTGTGCGCCAACGACGGCTATACTCGACAAAAAACAGGTCGCAGAAAAATACAAAATAAACCTATTAAATCATTACTTTTATGTATTTTATTGATACACCTTGAAAGCTGAAATTTTCGGGCTTGGCGTACAGGGCATAGGAATACCGATATGGCGTGGCGGTGAAAAGGTTAATGCAGTTTTCAAGTTCACACGAGTAAAGGTGGACTCGATTGAATGCGCAAATATGTTTTAAGGCCGGTGTTTCGAGCAGTGTTAATTTAATATAACCAAAAAGGAATTTTAATAGGTATATATGTATAATATATGTATTATTTTGAAGGGAGATCAGCAAAGGACGAGGACCCCTTTCCGCTGTGGGTTAGCAGTGTGAGTGTCAGACTCTTACTGACCAAAACCTATCACGTTTCATCTGAAGCCCTTTATGTACTAGGGCTGCAGTAGCTCTTTCGAACTATACCGCAGCCTAGAATATAATAAATAGAATATAATATTATATCTATGTTTCCCTTGAAATGCACCTTAAACTTGAAAAAAAATGTCATAACAAAAAATGATCATTTGTTAACCCCCTTCAAAAAAAGGAAGAGATTTTACTCGCCGGCTGTATTTTCACTTTCTGTCCTAAATTCATCTATTACGCTAGAACATGTAATACCAATATTTGTCTATTAACATCTCCGATATAATACCAGTCTGCCTACACTTGTTATTAGAGAAATCCGGTCACAATGTTAGTATGTAGGTATATAACAATCAGCCCCGCGGCTTTGCTTGCGTGAACTTGAATATTGAGTAATATTTCTTATGACTTGCTTCCGTAACTGTTAGATCATCGATCAATAATTAGTAGACCTAGAGAAGAGAAATAAGATTAAATATGTTCTTTTTAATGTAGAGGTATTTATATTGTAATAATGAGCAAATCTATTTTTTACTGAAAAAATATTATTTTGAACTTGCAGAAGTACAACGCCAATAAATTGTAATTATTTATAAATTTAATATTTTTTTATTAAGGCTACTTATCATACTTTTGACTTTACGAAACACGTAAATTACTAGAATTTCTATTTTTTAAACAATTAAAGACCATATCTTTGGATGGAAAGTTAAGAAACCGAAAATGATGATCATTAGACATTTTGAGAATGAATACAATAATATCCAATTAAATTAAGTATGGAATCCCAACGCCTATAGCAATTAATAATTATTATTCAGTGTGCACCAATTTTTCGGCAACATAGAAGCAGACAATTACAAAATTATGTGATGATGCAGGTCTTTATACTATTTTTGCCAAGATCTTGAATAAATAATTCAATGTCACTAAATATCAAATTCAGTTTCTGACATTTGAATTTAAATGTTGTTTCTCGTAACAATTCGAAGATTTATTATCATAACTATATAACCTGGTTTTACGGAAGCATTTAGTGGCCATCCAACAATTTTGAAAAAATATCACAGTTATTGTATCAATTCCTGTAGGTAAATACTAGTCTCTGGTATTTATTTTGAAACTAACGTACATATTGGCAATATTAAATAAGCAATCGAATTCGTAATTAAATAACTTCACCTTTTCTAAAATCTTATGGCAATTGTACAAACTTATCGTAATTATTTTGCGACTTACTATCAGTATAAAAATAATAGACGTCGTCCTTTCAGGAAAAAATATAATACGTCCATTTTGCTGGACAAAGGCCTCCCCCCAACGCCACTTTTCGCGGTTTTTAGCGATAAAAATAATGTTTGGTTGAAATTAAATTCCTACAATAAATAAAATAATTAATCGTAACCAGATAGGATACGCAAATGTTCTAATCTTTATATTTGTTGAAATACTCTAAAATTTTCGAAAATACGAGGTCAGGTGCTTTTAAATCCCACAGATGATTATGGTGACTCCAATAAGGTTCTGGCACTACGTAATTTTCCACTAAATTAGGCAGTTTAGGCGCTAAAATATCGATATCTTTCAGTGTTGAAAGTAAATCACTTTGAGCAGTTATCAACAAGATTGGTGAAGAAATCTGAGACACATTATATTGGGGTGGCTTTCGAGTGCCATACCGTTCCAGGTTTCCTTCAGAACCTTCGTCATATCGCTGAAATTTTCCGCTTAGAATCAATTGGGAAAAATGTGCCAAGTTCTTAATAGAAGTACCGCTTAACTCATGGGCTACAGCCACAGATATATCTTTGAGAGGTATCGAACCTGGTTTGTAACCAGTTGACAAAGACAGCCCTAAATCACAAAAACTGGGAACTAATCCACATATGAACTCTAGAAAGAAATGTACCAAATGCTCTCTACCAAATATTTCACTGATACCTGCATTTTCCGAAAAGGCCTTTATTGCCATGTAATGTTGTGCACCAATGCGGGCTAAGGGATGTCTTAAATTTTTCATCCAAGCCACAGGACCCAGCATTGCTGCCAACCTAACTTTGTCATTGTACTCTGGTTGCATTGAAGTCAGTACGAAGTAATCAGTTGTGCCTTGAGAATGTCCTACGAAGAACAATTTGGAGTGCCCAGTGGTTCCCAGAACGTAGTCGATAAATGCAGGAAGATCATAGTTCCCATGTTCATCAAAAGTGAAGTTCCAATACTCTTGATCTTTATCAGGATCAAGTTTTACGTGTTTTCGCGAATAGTAGTTTCCCCTGTGGTTAGCTGCCCACACGTCGTAACAGTTATCAGCCAGCACGTATCCTAGGCCATTCCTTGTTCCGGGAACTACCCACAAGTCTGTGGTATCAAATATACCATGTAACAACAACACTGGGTACTGTTTATCAGTTTCACTGCACTTTGATAATATTCTGAACACTTTTAAAATGTAACCGTCGGCGGTTGTCACTGTATGCACTTCTGTTGGGTAGTCGTACTTGGTGGTTAGTTCTGTGAAGTTCAAGTAAACATCCTCGTTGATCCCCAAAGCCTTCTTGAGAGCTCGTTTCTGAGGCAGGGAATACGATACGAGTTTATTCGGCCGAAGCGGAGGCCTTGACGTGTCGATCTGCAATATGCTCTGTATCAGTATCAAAAAATATAGGGTCCATACAATGGGATACTGTTCCATCTTTATTGTTGTATCGCGGAAAGTTTAACAGCGTGTGTTTTCATTGTAAACTAGTAACCAGTTTTATAACATTCGATTGACCTTACAGGAAGGTCTTAAAGATAAATATGGAGGCGTGTAAAAAAAACTATATTTATAGAGATGAGTATTACCTATTTATGTTGTTATGTCGATACATTAGAATACAATGTGATAGGCGCGAGAGGTGAGCGGTTAAACTGTATCCTATGAACTTCCTGGTTCCAGTGCATGTTTCTTGATGTTTTTGCGTGAAGCAACTGAATTCAATAAGAAATTATATTATATTTTGCATTCTTTAAAAAAATAATAATAGGGGAAATGACCTTAATGTGGAATATTTACTGTGCATCATGCACATCAAGCCTCATTTAATTGCAATTTGCATTTTTTTATGTGTACGAACCCCTGACAAATTATTAATTTACAAAACAAACTTATTGAGGTAAATGGTGACTTATTGGTTAAATTATCAAAACAAATGAACAGGAGGTAGTTTTTGTATGTATTTCTGAATTTGGAATTTTCATGGTCAGTCTTCGGATTGAAATTAAACTGTATATATTCATTTATTTTTGTAGAATTGACCTTCGGAAGTCGAAGATATCAAATAAATATAGTAGCGAGGAGGAACTAGGAATTAATTAGACACAACATAACATTATCAAAAAGTTGCTTTTTTTGTTTTGTCAAGGAATTATTTTGAACTGATGTTTTTCTCAAAATTTTGTAATGAACATGAACGTATTTTTTCATATTTGTGCCAACTTTTATATATTTTTAGGGTTCTGTACCCGAAAGGTACCTAAAACGGGACCCTATTACCAAGACTTCCCTGTCCGTCTGTCAGTAGGCTTAAACTCAAGAATCGTAAAGCTAAGTAGAGAGTTGAAATTTTCAAAGATGATGTATTTTTGTTGCGACTATAACAACAAATATTGAGGACTAGGATATAATAAATATTTTAAAGGGCATTGAATTGTCGGTGCACCATTCCAAGGGGTATCGGGTCGCCCGGATAACTGGGTTGAGGAGGTCAGTTAGGCAATCGCTCCTTGTAAAATACCGGTACTCGGCTGAATCCGGTTAGACTGGAAGCCGACCCCAACATGGTTGGGAAAAAAGGCTCGGAAGATGATGACGATGAAATTGTCAGTGCTTTATATTTTTTATGATTACTTTATGGTTTTTGCAACTCTTCTGAATTTCCACTAGAGTAACCATGGGGATTTAGTGTGATCATGATTTAATTGGTGTAGAATAAAGAATCACGAGTAATATGTCATTGATATTTAATAACTGCAGTACAAGGTGTACAAGTGTGATGGTATTAATTAATTATAATTGTTTGCAAGGTAAGATATTAAGCAGGTATTTCCATATAAAATAAAATGGAAAATGTATTTTTTTTTTAACTTTATTCATCTCCTGAAAAATATGTTTAAAGTGATATTAGATTTTTAAGATATTTTCAAAAAATAAGAACAAAATATTTCCATGCTAGTCTTTAAACTGAAGATTTCATAACAATGGTAATAATAAAAAACTCAAAGACTTTAGTGTCAGACTGTGAGACATAAATATTCCATGAGGTTTTCAAATGATCTTCAATGTTGATAGCTGCGTTGACCTTGCTGGAGGGTTGTCCCTTACGACAAATCCTATTTTTGTTAGTTTTGTCTTTTTCTTAAATATTAAGTGTACCTCCAAGTTGCTCTATTTAAAAATAACAATAACCGAACCATTTTCAGTTGCCAAATCGCCGATATGACCAATAACTACCCGTTTAACTATAACGATAACCAAACTATGACCAGCCGTATAAGTACTGTGGCAAGTTAACGGCTCAGTGTTTTTTTTTTATATTTATTGAGACTTTTTCTATAAAATTGTTTTATTGAGCGGTTAAAACAAACAAACATTTAAATTGAAAAAACCTTGGTAAGTAATAACAAATTTATTATGAAAAAAAAAAAAACTAAGTGAAACGTGTTCCTCAATATCCACAAGGAGCACGGAAATAAACGAAATAGTTATTTTTTCTAAAGGAAAAACCTTTAAGTCATGTTATGTAATGTCAACCTTGTCACATTATGTAACAAAATGTTAGCAAAGGACACAGACGTACATACATACAGACAGAACAACTTGTGGTACATATGTATATAGAAATAGTTAAAACATTTCTATGCAGTAATTACAGGATCAGATTATGTATCGTGTATAAGCACTAATTTTATCTCACCGTGACCATGGTGAACTTTAGAAAAATGCCTTGGACTTAAGGGGGGTTTGCTATTTTTTACTGGTAAGTATTATGCAATCTATACTAATATTATAAAGCTGAAGAGTTTGTTTGTTTGTTTGAACGAGCTAATCTCAGGAACTACTGGTCCGATTTGAAAAATTCTTTCAGTGTTAGATAGCCCATTTATCGAGGAAGGCTGTAGGCTACTTTTTATCCCGGTACGGGAAGTAGTTCCCACGGGATGCGGGTGAAACCGCTGGCAGAAGCTAGTACTACATAAATATCCAAGCGACTGGTGAACAATTCTTGTGAACCCAATGGCCTTTAATTCATACAACTATTAAGCATTGCCATTTGACGTGCAATGCTGCCAGCCTTTTGGGTACATTATCGAGAAGAAAACATACATAAGATAAATTCTATACTATGAAATACATATTTGTTTTATAAAGTTAAAATTCGAAAATATTTTTCACTGTTGGGTAGCTATACTATCCCCGGATGGCATATGCTATATTATCGGGGTACGGTAAGAAATTCCCATACCCGTTAAGTTAGAACGTATTAAAAAATACATTACATAAATAAATAATAAATAGAAGACAACTTCGCCTTAACTGATATAATTTTTCCAATGACCGTGACGTGAACTTCGACATTAACCTTTGTGACCAGTTATATAAATTTATTAGCACTTCCTTGTTGGAACTTGTTTTTTTTTTTTAATACTTAATTGGATCCTACTCATCACCTTCATCTTCCAGGGTTGATAGAAATGATGAAATAGTTCTCTTTTACAGACGAATAGCTCTAGGAACGGGACTGGTTGAAATTGCTACTACGGGACACAAAGGACAGAAGACGGAACAGATAATGTATAAAGTTAATGGGACAATAATAGGACGATGCGTCTGTTTTTGTATGAAATATGGTTTGTTTATTCTTAATTTTAAGATTTTCATTCGATGCCAAGCATAATTCTATAAAGTAGATAAACAGTCCCAAGTGTTTAGTCTTCGCTAGGAGATTTTCCTATTTAAACGCTAGGTTCACTGAATGAAATATTTCGATACTTTAAATGAAAAACCCGGCTAACTCACCATTTTATCAACCATTAGCTGTTTCCCACATTTCCGAGTGATGTAAAATATAGCATATGACACCCATGCACTGTGTAGCTTACCAACAGTGACATTTTTTTTCAAATCGATTCGGTAGTTTCAGAGCCTTAGAAGTAAACAAAAAAAATATATAAGTATAGACATAAAGGGCACCTAAATGACACCTATTTGTCGATACAAATTGAGGCATGACTTCAAGACTTACATTACGTACACATACAACGTAATGTTGGGCTTAAATTCGCAATACTTTGTGACGCGTACATTGAGCAATGTTTCCCTAAGGCAACACTTTCGATTTGGGACGCGAAATAAAACCGGTCATTGGTTTTTCTTGGAAAATACGTCATCATCCGTTTAAAGATTTATATATTATTTATTTAGAGTTTTTTAATTCGTTCATAAGGAATTGTTAGCCGTTTTCCTTATACTTAACTGGTTGTTCTCCACGGTTTCACCCATATCCGCAACAACGGGATGAAAAGTGACCTCTCTCCTTCAGGCTCTATATTATCTATGTATCTAATTTTATTTGAATTGGTTCAGTAATTTACATGTTAACCCAACAGATAGATAGACCGACCCCGATTGAAAATATTCAGTAGTTTTCATGTAAATCTAATAGATGAAGCTATAGACAGAGTAACTTACGTATTTAGAATTAACTGTCACAGGGATAAAAACTCATTCATATTTAATCAATACGATGCTTACAATATCTTAAGAATGAAAACCTAACGGTAATTTCAGACAAGAAAGATATGAGTTAAAATAAATAAATTGACTGTCCATCCATTTTCATGATTGCATGTGTAGGATGAAAGTATCTTGACCCCTGATGCAACATCTAAGTCATGTTTTATTTCTGATTTGCATTTTGTGGTGACTGACTTAACTCTTAGCATACCAACACACTGCAGACTAAACAGTTGGCCGACAGTTGACCTGATGGTAGGTCATCCTCCGAGCCTTTTTCCCAATCATGTTGGGGTCGGCTTCCAGTCTAGCCAGATTCAGCTGAGTACCAGTGCTTTACAAGAAGCGACTGCATATCTGACCTCCTCAACCCAGTTCCCCGGGCAACCCGATACCCCTTGGTTAGACTGGTGTCAGACTTACTGGCTTCTGACTACCCGTAACGACTGCTAAGGATGTTCAATGACAGCCAGTACCTACAGTTTAACGTCATTGTCATTTGCCATCCGAAACACAGAAAATACATACAAACTTAGAAAAGTTGCATTGGTACTTGCCTGACCTGGGATCGAACCCGCGCCCTCATACTTGAGAGGTTGGTCCTTTACCCACTAGGCTTTCTGACCATGACTTTTTTACGTAAACTTTTTGGTAGGACTTTTTGGTAGGTAAAACATTTTATTAAAGAAAATCTTGATTCCAATAAAAGTCTTCAGTCGGTCTGATATCAACTGAATACCTGATCTTTGTAATGTGCGTACTACCATTCATATTCATACTGATTTATAAACCCTTAACCAACTATCGGCCGACTAAAAGTTTGCAGTGTGTGCGTTATTTGGCAAAAAAAGTTAAATAATGATTAACGATACGTGCCAAAAGATCTCGTTACCCATATCAGTGTCATATAATATTATGATAATACGAATTCAATAAACGGTCTTGTTGCAAAGTGACAGCTTCACAATAAGATATTAATTTCTAAATTTAATAATAACGATTCTTGAGGAATCATAATATTGCCAGTCATTGTTCCAAATTAAAGTTTCATTTTTAGTTCATTCATGAATGAAAAACGATTGTATTTTAATCATTTTAATTTATATTGGTAGGTACATCCTCACTCGATTGTCACATGTTTTCTATTGACTCTACAAGTAGGTTCACGATAGAACATATTTTTGACAAGACGCGCAAAAAGGTGATCTCATTGTCCTTTCATACCCCGAGCCCTTTAAAAACCCATTCAAAAATACAATCATATTTAATTCATATTTTCACAACTGCTAAGAGGTACTCTTAGCAACTTGATTTATCTTCAAAAGCCAATATTTATTTTTACCTTAACGGGCCCTCATTTAAATTAAAAAAATAAACTGACTGCCAGCTCATCCCTTCACACTCAATGCGGATATATAAATACAAAACTTGTGGGTCACTAACCGCCTCAGTACTGAACCGACGACCTTTGAATGCGCGTGCACATCTTCAAATGCCAGCCGATTGAGTAATTACAAGCCGTGTCAGGGGAGCATTGATGTAATACTTTACGTATTACTTTGTACATAAGTCCTACATACCATTTTCTATATACATCGAAACATTCATACTCCGACAAGCATAGTTTTCACATACAAAACCGGCAATGTACATCATTATTTAACAACTTAGATTGTCGTTAATGTTACGTGGTTACTATTTGACGAGAAGCTGATTATTGACAATTGTAGTTGAAATCGTTTGACTTATAAATATACTTAAAGGTTTATACATAATTCATTGCGTGTTCACGTAACTTAGCAGTCGTGTTAACTGTATCGGAGGCACACGTAGGCTTCTCTGCCATCGTTTGAGCTTATGCTTTACTTAAGGTCCGGTAAGTTTATGCGTTGCTACCATTCCTTAGAATAAAGGTGGTTGTCAGAGAATAATGTACAAGATATAAGAAGGTAAAGTTTTGATTACTGGAACCTTATTTTAACAGATTGCATTAGAAAGAGAGTTAGTGTTTTTATTCTTTCACTTAAAAACAAATGTTTTTTGTTTTTCAGTGTATCTTTGCCGTAACGATTTAACTCGTAAAAAATATTATTTAAATAACAATCCATGTCCTAGATTTTAAACATAGCATTCAAACAAAACAGGAAACCAATACATAATCCTTTATCACCACTTCTAAAGGCAATAAAAATAAAACTATTTAGGTAAACGACTGGTTACGTCACTATTACTTCTTTTCTTAGTCATCGGCCGGTTGTCAACATTATCTAATTTGTAATCAAGGCTAGGGAAACGAGGTGATTCTTAATGATACATTTCTTCATTAAATTAGGTAATTAAATTCCTACTAAGTACATAATGTATTGATATTACAGGATGTGATGTCATTTATTACCAATAATTTTATTAATTAGAAAAATACGCCTCAATGTTGATGTAGTAAATGTGACATAGTGACATAATTAAATAATATGTAAAGCAAATAATAGCGGTTTTATTTTTACATTTTTACGCATTGTTTGGTAACAAATACAACTGCATATAATTTAAGTAATGCCATGGAATAATAAAACATATATTTTTTAAAACTTTCTTCAGTGGCTATATTTTAAAACAATACTAGGTTTACCTCAGGTTATTCCGAAATTTCACCTGCAACCTCTGATTATGTTAATTCTTAATTAACCTCCAACCATCTTCAATTGTACCCTGTATGAAACAATTTTACCATGTCATCCAATTCCTTCAATTGCATTATCCTTAAAATGACAATTTGACAAATAAATCTTTGACATGTACACACACAAACAGGTAGAAAATTTCACATAGTAGATAAATTAAATATCGCACACTACATTACTATAGAAAACATGCAAAAAATTCCTATTATAAAAGTACAGTATCAAGTCAATACACCTTGTACAATTCGATACACAATAAATCAGTAGGAAGTGCGCACACGTCGCGACTGTGCACAATTTCGTGCGCACAACCTTTATGAATATTAAGCGCGGTGTACCGTTTTACATCAACTTATTGGGATCGGCTGACTTATTGCCATTGACTTATTGCCATTGACTATGGCTTCTCGGGAAGCAAGTGTATGGTAATAAGGCTTTTCATTGGAATATTATATTTATTTTATTTGTAATTTGGTCAAGTATGGTGAACTTGCCAATATAAGTAAGTACTGTAAGTAAGGAGTAATTCTTTACAGTAATTTTGATACAGATTTTTACAGTTCTTTTTTATAGAATTTACCTTAATCTTAATCTATCTCTATTCCTGAATATACAAGCTGTTGATTTGCATCCGTGCCATAGTCAAGGACGTAATTATACTAATGATTCTCAACCCAAATCAACAAAAAAATTGGTACAAAAATTTTTGATTTTAATTTTTTTTCGGAAATCCGTCAATGTCATCTAGCCGTATTTAAACTTGGCGCGTGTGTTACTGGCCTTAAAACCGTGCTGCGCCCTCACACAAACGCAAACACAAAGCATACGCAACGATTATTCATAAATTTCATTCATAAAATTGGATTACTTCTGAAATACTATGACATTACAATGACAAAAAAAGCAGTGCATATTAGCTATTTCCCATCTACTGTAATTCCAATCGATTATTTACGTATTTTATGTCCTCCTCCTGAAGTATGGCACAAATGCAAATCAACACCTTGTATATACATATTTTTATCATAAAAGAATTAAATTAAATTAAAGGTAAAACCATATAACATTACGATTCAATAGAACTTCTAATATGTTCAAGAATTTAGAGTATAGTTATCGGCACGGATATTGAGCCCTGACCTTCACCTGCGCAGAAGCGATTTATTAGTTTATTGCCTTATGTGTACAGTGCGCAAAGCGATCCCCACTCTTCCGCCGAGAGCTCAATATCCGTGCCGATAACTATATCTGTTATGATGGAATTGATAAGTCACACTATTCAGACTGCGATCACTTAATTTATGCAGAAATACACATTCATAGTTTCTATAATAACAAATAAGATTTCTTAACCTGTCACACAAAAGCATTTAAATTAAAAACCGTAACAGACGTACAATTTCCAAATAGCTGAGGTTATACAATTTCTTTGTTAATAAATAGAGATGAAAATGGTACCCTATTCTTAAAGCGTTTCACAAAATGAATTTATTTGTCATCAACGGTTGAATACTATAATTTTAGTGGTGATTGTAAGTTTAGGCATTTCGCCGTCACCCGGTGCTACCTTCCGCATACTGCACATAGCTGCGCCGGCGCAATGAGGCAAACATCGCGGTGACAACGGACAAAGATTAAGTTATTTTATAGATAGGATTTGCTCTCGCAGTTTGAACGCTTTGATCTTTTTAAGTACGCGTCGGACTTGAATACAGTTTTAATTTAGATTTGTAGATATAAAAATATATGGTTTTTATCTAATCATAGAGTTTAGTATAATATTTATCGCTTGTTAGTCATATTTGGTTTTGTAAGCTGCTAAGAATGACTCGTTTCATTAATTAATATGCCTGCTATCATAATTTAGAGTGAAAGTTGACATTTTGTGACATTTATCGTGTTCTTAATTTTTTGTGTAACTCATTAGTTATGCTATTATGGTAATGCTTTGCATATTGTGGAATTCGAATAAAATGAAAAATGAAATCTATTAATGGATCCTGATTAAGAAAGAATTACAATTAAATAAATCCCACCCAAAACAAAAATGTGAAAGACTGCCAAGTTCGATAATATGGGAATGCTTCGCCTATAAAAGAAGTGAGATCTGAATAAGTACCAAGTTCCATACACATACCTCAGTTAAAAATAGTTACTTTTTAATGATGTCACTTGGCAAGTTTTCATACACCTTGCTATAAACCTACTAATCGCAATGAATCAAGTATTTAATTTTCTATTAAAACTTGCCAAGTAACATCATTAAAAAGTAACTATTTTTAACTGAGGTATGTGTATGGAACTTGGTACTTATTCAGATCTCACTTCTTTTATAGGCGAAGCATTCCCATATTATCGAACTTGGCAGTCTTTCACATTTTTGTTTTGGGTGGGATTTCATTTATTTTTGTAAGGTTGTTTATTTTATTTTTTTCTTATGATGAAGTTAGTTAAAGAAATGTCTCATTTATATTATATAATAATAAATATGAATATAATAAATATGAATAAAAATGAAATATCTCATTATACAATATGCAAAGCATTATGCATATTGTGGAATTCGAATAAAATGAAAAATGCAATCTATTAATGGATCCTGATTAAGAAAGAATTACAATTAAATAAATGACAATCAAAACGTTCCTGAAGAATTTATTTTCACCTCAAGTACTTACACAAATACGTAAGTATTTCTAAAGACATAATTAAAGAACTCACATGGTACTTATAAGTAGCTTTTCAATAAAAATATAATTTTTAAATAATGTTCCTCAATCATATTGACAAACAGATGAATTAATCGAGAGAGAAAAAACATCCCACTACACAAAATGTACATAAGAATGAACTGCCACATCTGCACTTGCATAATCATTGCCCCACCGTAAAACCAGCAGGCCTTCGCGCCGGGCGCGGACGGTCGTCGACTCGCTCCTACTCACATCCTTGTCCTAAATATACTCACTTATCGTACGCGTGATCTTATCGAGCGGTCACCATAATACTATTACTATAAAGGTATGCTAGGAAATGGACATACCAGTTATGTTGTGGTTACTTGTAGAAGGTTTTGGAGAAGGAAAATGCTGTGTATTTAATTGTTTAGTCTAGGTTGGAAAACATTACTTCTTATATAATTTGTTACTGTAGATGTTATCTAAGTAATTGAAATATTTCAATTTTAGTCTGTCGTAGTAATTTAATAATAGTAAACACAATAATTTATTTATTTACCACCTGTTTTCTTCACCACGGCCACTTTTCTTTCTCTATATAAGAATCGTCTATCTTAATATACAATATAAACATTCCAAAAAATTGAATCCTTAATAAATACGCACAATAATACTAGAACAGAGATATTTCTCAGATCACTAATATAAATTAAAATTATATCAATCTATACTTATAATAAATCTGTAGAGAGGTCAATTCTGTACATTGAATATATTTACAAAATAACTATTAGGGGGTGATTAGTGATCGATACTGATGCCAAAAATGCAATCAGTAAAATTTTTGTCAGTCTGTCTGTCTGTCTGTCTGTCTGTCTGTCTGTATGTTCGTTATGGAAACGAAAACTACTTGACGGATTTCAATGAAACTTGGTACAATTATTCTTCATACTCCTGGGCAGGTTATAGGATACTTTTCATCACGCTACGATCAATAGGAGCAGAGCAGTGAAGGTAAATGTTGGAAAAACGGGAGAAGTTACTCCATTTTTTATGCTTCCGTCCCGTGTGCAGCCTTAATGGTTAAAGCTACACAGAAACAATGTATGACGGAAATGTTCTCCTTAAAATTATGTAAAAAATATACCTTGACAGTATATGTTTATCTTTTATGGTTGGCTCACAATAACACGTTTAACTCTCGATAGCCTCTCTTTGCCCAAAGTCCAAATCTAACGCGGACGAAGTCGCTGGCAGAAGCTAGTTACACATATTTATGGAAGCCAAACCGACATAGTTGGGAAAAGGCCCGGAAGATGAGATGATGGTATACACATTTATGCAAAAACGGGTAACATGCATTTAAAATGCAATTTATACACCAAAACAAATCACATTTAATTTTAGAACCAAAACACAATAAGAACATAACTCATTTGACGCAAAAAGATTTCTAAGACACGATAAACGGGTTGTGAATGAAAAAAAAAATGAATCGAGTATTTTATATATGTTACCGGCCGAACCCGATTTTAGGACAAACCAGTTTTGCCTAGGCTCAACTAGTTCTTCCTATACGCGTTAGGATTAACTAGTACAGCCTAGTCCAAACTAATTTGTCCTAAGCCCGATAGGACGGACCAGTTTAGGCTAGGCAAAACTAGTTGATCCTAATATCAATACGCACACTCTAGGATAAACTGGTATGGCCTAGTCTAAACAATAAACAAATGTAGCGAGGTCGGAAAGTTGGCACCAAACACGGTGTACTTCAGAAACTATATTGCAGGTATTATTTTTTCTCAATTACTTATCTATCTTTCTAGATCATTAATGATATTTTAAGGTAAATAATATGTTTTTTTTTAGATCAGAATTCGGCATTTGTAGTCAAAATTTTTTAGAGGTAGCAAATGTAAACCAAGACTCTGAAATATCGTTGAGAACTGCAGCTACGAAACATTCTGTTGGATCAGGCCAAGGTTTTGTGAGATGCAGCTGCAACAAGAACTGTTCCACAAACAGATGCCAGTGCAAGAAGGCAATGATACTCTGCAATTCTAAGTGCCACCAAAGCAAACCGTGTAAAAATAAATAACAATTTTAATAATTAACATAATACTCGTATGATTATTGCTTCTTAAAAAAAACAGTATTATTTGTTATAGTGTGATTGTTTGTATTACCAATTATTATCCATAACTTTTAACGACAACAATTTTAATTTGAGATTTGATTATTGCTTCTATTAAAAAAAATACTTAGCTATTATTTGTTAGTTTGCTACATATATGTAGTATGATTGTTCGTATTATCAATTTATCCATAACGACGAATCATTATAGTTTAATACAGATGATTATTTTTCTAAACACGGAGTAGTTTATTTAGTTCATCTATTTATTTAGACTTTTAGATATGTATATGTTTAGACTAGGCCATACCAGTTTATCCTAGAGTGTGCGTACTTATATCAGGATCAACTAGTTTTGCCTAGCCTAAACTGGTCCGTCCTATCGGGCTTAGGACAAATTAGTTTGGACTAGGCTATACTAGTTAATCCTAACGCGTATAGGAAGAACTAGTTGAGCCTAGGCAAAACTGGTTTGTCCTAAAATCGGGTTCGGCCGGTAACATATACATCCGTAGTGAGATCAATTAGTGATTTTAGTTAAACCTTGCGACCTGACCTTCGTTATTAACCGAGTGTAACACTGATACTATTGTTTATTAAATTATGGGAATATATCACTAACTTTGTCCTGTGAATTCACCTGCATGTTCCAAAAAGGTGGAATAGTTCATCAACTTAATACTAACTTCACAACCTAGGTTACACTTGTGAAGTCGCGGTGGCCTAGTGGCTAAAGAACCAACCTCTCGAGTATGAGGGTGTGGGTTCGATTCCAGGTCAGGCAAGTACCAATGCTACTTTTCTAAGTTTGTATGTACTTTCTAAGTAATCTTAGACACCAATGGCTTGTAAAAAGGTGAAGGAAAACATCTTGAGGAAACCTGGACTATAAAGTCTGAATTCACCAACCCGCATTGAGCAAGCGTGGTGATTAATGCTCAATCCTTCTCCGTGTGAGAGGAGGCCTGTGCCCAGCAGTGGGACGATAAAAAGACTGTAAGAGTTACACTTGTAGGTAGGTCAATTAAAAACAATATAATAAGATGATGTTCTTATTCTATTTTTTTAATTGTGCAATCGTAAAAGTGATCGTTTTAATTAGTCACGAGTTCAATTAAAATCGAATCTCTTTGGATGCATTTGTGTTAAATGATTTCAATTTCAATTGTTTTGTTCCTATTGCATAATAAGTATGAGATACAATATGATTACTAGCTATAAGATTGTATTAATAGGCAAATTCACTTATGATAAAATAAAATATTGACTTAATTAAGACAGACAAACATTTCACCTTTATTAAACACTAGCTTCTGCCAGTGGTTTCACCCGCATCCCGTGGGAACTACTTCCCGTACCGGGATAAAAAGTAGCCTATAGCCTTCCTCGATAAATGGGCTATCTAACACTGAAATAAATTTTCAAATCGGACCAGTAGTTCCTGAGATTAGCGCGTTCAAACAAACAAACAAACAAACTCTTCAGCTTTATAATATTAGTATAGATTTTACCTATATGTATAAAAGTTGGATGATATCAAACTGCATCTTAATTTGTATAACTTCCTATTATGGTATGAGCATTTCCTTTTATGGAATATAAAGTCTCTTAACATCCAAGGTTCAGTTAAATGCTATCCATCAAAATTGAACGCCATTAATCTCGGAATACACTTTCGCTGTCTGTGCACAGGTGGAAGATGCATATGATGAAGCGGACTGAGTTTACTGCTTGAGTGAACTCGAGATGTCTTGGCTGGATGGCTTTGAGTATCCTCTTGTAGTATGAGGATATTGTATGGGGTTTATGAAATATAGGTGCAAGCAAATGTTGGTAAATAGGGGAGAGATATGAGAGCAACATATAAGTGGTTCCCCAAATGATTAATTGATATTAAGATATGTTAGAGCATAGCTCAGAGGCATGATAAGTTTTTGGGTCATCAATCTATATAATTAATCAAATGATGCACATTAAATTGAAACACAAAATTAAATCAACACCAAATGTTAAAGGTAATTTTGACTTCTTCTCGAGACATGAATTTACCAAATAGATTTAGCAATAAGGTTACCGAAATACATCATCATGTCCTAATACTATTAGAATATAAAAAAATAATAAAACACACAAGCGCTGGTTACCTAACATGAAAGCGAAGATGTGCACAAAGATTCAATTGTAACTTTTACAATAAACGAGTATTGATTAGCGAATATGTATTCATAACAAGACGGGGAATGATTAATTATCTCATTAATCTTTAGAGATTCTATTACAGAGTTGCGAGTATGTGTCTGCGTGGAAACAGACAGGAGCGCGGTAGACGACACGAATTTCCTCGACACCATGGTGTCGTGAGTGATGATGATGTACGAATGTTGACAGCGTCGCGGGGGTGCGCGCGCACCCCGCGGGGGTGAGGCGAGCGCGCGCGGTGCCCGCGCGGGCGCCGGCGTCGCTTTTCACCGTCGCTGCGCCGCGTACGCCTACCCGATATAAAAGCCTCAACCGCCCATTCACCCGCTCGCAGTGTGTGCTTGAACGTTACAGTGTCCACTTGACTCGTGCAAGGACTTACAGTTAAATCATGAATTCACGGTGTTTAATAGTGCTAGCAGCCGCCCTCGGCGTGGGTACGTAACATTTGAAATATTTAGGGTGCGCCGCGACCTGACCGACGGATACCTGTGTCCAGTGACGACGAACTATCTCGATGTGTGGCTCGCCTGCTCGCTTGCTCTCATGTATCGATAAAAATGTAATTGGCGTAGCAAGGCGAAAGCAGTTGAAGTGTTATCGATACAGTTTCCACACTTAAGCGTTGCAACTGCGCGAGCGCAACAAGTGTTGAGAACAGATAGATTGCGGCCAGCGATGTGGTGTAACGACAATGACTCGGCCCAGTGACACACGGACTGATCCTATCACTACTGGATTTTTATCAGAATCGTGTTGTGGAGCTTTTAAAGTATCAGTGTGCACTATGCTGAAAATGTTGTCGTATGCACGACATGGTACCAATGTATCAAGCAATATGACATTCTGACATCTTTACAGAACAATAGAGTCTGTAACACATTGATGTAATTAATCTCATAATGCTTCACAACTGTGTGAACTAGGTCTTATTGCACTGACAATCAACCCCATTCCTACTGGCGCTATTTTTTCACGCATGTCAATGACCTCTTAACGTCATCGCACAGAAAGTTTGAGTGCTATAATGTGAAATAGAGCTAGGATTTGTTTTCGAGAACATGCAGCTCTCGACTGCAATGCACGAGAAAGCGGTTTCTCAAGTTTTCATAATAATTGTTTATTATGTCAAACGTTTGTCCATTTAAAGTTTATAGATATCAATTTTATGTCTTGCTGAAAGCTTTTTGATTGAAGAAGCTTTCTCTTGATATTTTTATGACCATTTATCAAACAATGGTCGTTTGATGGAGCACTTATCGAATCAACATACCTATAAATTCATACAAATCATAAAAAGGTTATATCACAATTTCTATGCAAGGAAATTCAATGACCTTAGAGAAATGTTGCAATCCTTTTAGCCGTATGTTCGTGGCATACAAAGAAGTTGCGCAATCCAAATTGACTGATTAGCATTTTTCGCAATGAACGCACCCACCGATGTCAAGTTATGACACAGATAATATATATGTGTTACTTAAACCATCGGAATGGGACCAATAGTTCCCACGTGCTACTACATAATTATAAACGAAAGTTGTTACAGTTTACTTAAGTTTACATAACGAGGCGATTCGAGATGTTTGTTTAAAACTTGTTTGTTTATAGGGGGCCTTTATTTCTTTTGGGCTTGATATGACTTGAGGTAATAATTGTAGTGGTCGTAGATCAAAATATCGCTAAACAAAGTATTCAGAATACCTTTAAAATTAACAATGCACATTAAATTTTCCGGGAAATTAAGACGAATGAAAACTTGGCGAATATATTATGAACTAATAGCCATTCTATCTTTTACTTAGAATTTTAAAAATTTTCGCTTCTCTTCTGTAACTCCGTAAAATGGAAACTTTCCTTCAGTAAACTTAGTACCAAGACTTTACATTAAAAAATCCTAATTAAAATATACCTTCAACATAAAACCGTTCAAGGGTAGCTTTCACATCCATAACTAGAGTGACCACACGTCTATATAAATTTATTAATAAAATATTCCGCCAATCACCTTCCCCCGTCGTGTCCGAGCATCCTCGAGTTTATGGACTTCCTCATCCACTTCTATAGCACACACTTCCGTCGAATGGAGGAAGTCGAGTAATGACAATATCATTTCACATCGCCTTGAAGAATAATCATTGTCTTTCATATTTTTAACCTTTGTTCATTTGTAAGACGAAAATATTTAAGTATGCGAAAGAATACTGTTATTCAATTTCAAATCTTGAATTTTTTTACATCGACTTAATATTATCGAAAAAACTGAGAATTTAATGAGACTTTATTAAGTGAACAAATAGACTCGTCTCATCCTTCAAAGTTCAAACGCTTCAAATTCCTTTTAGTTCAAAATATTCGCTGTTGTCTCCTTGACTTTTCATTGCCGGTTAACCTCTTACAAGTTAACGTAACGTATCCTTTCACATTCCTGTTAGAAGATGCAGTCTTATCGAAATACTAGAAAATTTCCTGCGGTTTTACCCGCGTCCCTTCAGAATTTCTGGCCATACTGGGATAAAATATAGCTTATGTTAATCGGAAAGAGTGTAGCTTTCCAACAGTGGAAGAATTTTTCAAATCAGTTCAGGATTTTCGGAGCCTTTGAGTACAAACCAACAAACGATTAGAAAATTATTTCGTGATCATGCAAAATGGACTGCTTCCTTGGGCGTGGTACTACTAGATACCTGGTACTTTGGTACAGGTTTAAAATTGATATCATTAATATAAAAGTCGTGTTCTTTGGCAGGATGTTCAGTTTTCACTCGGAGGTTAGTTATGAGCCGCTCGAGGAATTCACCATTGTTGGGATTTCTAACACGTACCCAGTTCTCACGGACAACGCGATCGATTGCGCAAGCGCCGATATTTTCTGCTACTTTTTCTCTAATAGAACAATCTTGAACGATGTGTGCTTGTTTTCTAATTGCTTACAAATCGTTTCAACGGTAAAAAGTAGCAAGCTTAAACAATTGCGTGAGAATTATTATTATTTGTACGATACAGTTCATGGTTAAATTAATCCCAATAAAAATAAACATTAGCAATGTTTAAATGGCCGATTTACTTAAACATTAACTAAAAGTAACTTTAACGGGAGTTAGGCACGCTATCAAATATTCATAATGTTATTGTAGCAAGCGTGAAGGTATTTGATTATCGAGACTGGCAGTGCGTGCGCGAATTTCACGAGAGCAATGAAAACACGGAGAAAATGTATCAGTTGCTTGAGTGCGCAGACGACGGTGCGTTAGATACAATTACTGGATATTATAGCATTTGTTGGGAAACAGATTCAACTGTTTTCTTATCTTTATAGTATCTAATCAATTTGTGTTTCATTAATCGATAATTTCTCTCAGATAACCGGAGTAATTCTGTCATTGAGTCAGACAGTTCACTTTTAAGTAAGTATGATTTGCTGAGACGTAATTATGAGATCATCAGTAAACATGTTGACAACAAAATAATAATACCCCTGTTTTCAGTTCTCATTTAAAAATAGCTTTAATCGACATTGAATTTAAGTATGCACGTACAGACTACAAATTACGTAACAGAGCTAAAGAACATCTCAGAAATAATAAAGAATCGCCGACAGCGAAGCTTAGAAAATATAAATCAACAGACAACAATAACAACTTTCCTCTGTAATCTTTTGTTTGTTTCACCTTGGATTCTTATTTCAAAAATATAATTTGAATAAATACTCATTCTAGAAAACTCTATTCTGAGCAGACATTGTGAATCCAGATGACATTCTGGCTGGTATTTTTTTTTAACAAAATAATTAATTTTAGCGAAACGTAGTACCTAACGTGTATTATGTTTTATTGCAATTCTAAGTATCATTGCTATAGTTGTAAAATTGACCGTCAATTTGTTAATGCGTTGCGTGTTTTACAAAATATTGATCGTTACAAGTTAATTGGATAATGAGGTTACTCTCTCTGATACAATGCGATAATGAGGTGTAATTTAGTAATCTATTACGTTACAAGTAATATACTAATCGTTCGATAAATTGCTTTATGCTTTGAGTAATGGTAAGCCATTGAACTGACTTAGCGATATTTCTGTCTTGATATGACGTGGTAACAGTCCACGTCCGTCCGTCCGTGGACGTGGAGTCCGTGGTGCCAGTAAGTCTGACACCAGTCTAACCAAGGGGTATCGGGTTGCCCGGGGAACTGGGTTGAGGAGGTCAGATAGGCAGTCGCTTCTTGTAAAGCACTGGTACTCAGCTGAATCCGGTTAGACTGGAAGCCGACCCCAACAGGATTGGGAAAAAGGCTCGGAGGATGATATGACGTGGTAACAATTATTTTAGTGCAGATTTTACTAGTCAAATCTAAATGTTCTAATCGTCATCGAGATATCATATAGACTTAAAATTAATTTAAAATCGGTGCTGTCAAATTTCAAATTTTGATCTCTGTTTGGCTGAACAGCCTCTATGCAACATCTAGTTTGCTTACATAACATTACGAGCCGCACCTGTCGAGACAATTCTAAGGTTATATCACAAAATAAAGTCAAAGGTAATCAAGAGGTCGTCGGACAGGAAATCCAAGAAATAATTAACGATGTTGCACCTAAACAATGCGCCGGAAACTGATGTTTTCTTAGCAAAATACCGACAATGATATCTCACGGTTGAATATTGAACAATACATAGCATCCTGTGTTCCCATCCTAAAATACAATGACTGGCGATTCTTATAAAAAAATCACGCTTCCTCCAATTGGCTGGACAGATCCATTGACATAAATATGATGAGATTTTTTTGTGTAATAAAACTTCTAACATTCTCTATTATACACACTACCAAATCTATTAAATCTCTGACATTACCACTTCTCCCAATTCAAATTTCAAACAAAAAACAAAAGACAGTCATACAAAACAAAATTCTAATTTGAATTTCGAATCTTAACCCACAAAAGCTGTTTGTATTCAATCATTAGACTACAAACTCATCGATCGCCTACGTACAGTTTACTTGTACCAACGTATACGTAGTAAGTCTCAAGCCGGTGATTGTCTGTCCTTCGAGGCACGATATAAATAACCTCTCGTTAGCCCTACGCATTGTGCTGTTGTTTTCTTTTTTTTTAACATCACTGCATCACTGTGCCTGGTTTGTGACCATTTTTGGAGCAGGCCTCGAATTTGAAAGGGTTAATTAAAAATGCAGGAACTTGATACATCCTGATGTTCGATATTGAAATATTTTATGACATTATACACTTTGTTTTAATCAGTAAAATCGTACATAAATAATGTACCACTACAAATAAAGATATTAACCACATAATTATTAATAGGTACTCATCTTTTGTACATATTTAAAGTCTGAATTAACTTTATGCATTTTCTATCTAATTAGTGCTATTCATAATTTTGCAAGCTTATAAAATGTAGCGTTAATAACTTTACCCTTTGGATGCGCAAGAGTTGGAAATAGAATCATTGGTTACGTAAGAATTACGCGACGACACATGCCCAGCCTCTTAGGTGCGATGTGAATTTGTATTGCTCATTAATATCTTACAGGCTATTTGGATGAACTTAAGGCATTGTAATGTGACAATTAAAATCGGAATTTCATAATCAGTAGCAGCAATAAAACTAAACATCTACAAATACTACAGATAAAAATAAATAGGAAACTTTTTTGGTTTGTGCTCCGAAACTATTGAAACAAATTGAAAAAATCTTTCACTGTTTGAAAGACAACTGCAGATAAACGACTAGTTACAAATAAATTACCTGATAGTTAACTACAACTAATCTAACTAATTAAAATTAACGAACTTCTCGATTCCCGACTCCAATTGAAATTGATTAAGTCTACCTTGTCCGACTCGTATAATATAAATGCTCCCATTAAAGCTATTATGGCCAAGCTTACGAACTTTCACCGGCCGACAATGGTAGTTATCTAATGGCGTATTACATCAGATTACACTCATGTGCCAGTAATCATTTCTTTTTAAAACATTAACAACAGTGAGATCTGATTTGAAAATAGAATGTGCTGTCAAAAACGTTGATGCTCTGTTTTTTTTAGTTTGTGACTGTTTTGTTTTGTCTATGACTGGCTTAAATTATTTTTTGATGGCCGTACCGTAAGGAGGTGCAATATTATTGGTAAAAATGTATATTTTACGTAGGCTGATATAAATGCTTTTCAGTATGTTATATGTATATTACGAAAATTGACATATATATAAAAAATGCATGTAAATAAACCCAAGCTAATTCAATATGATACATTCATTGACCCACATGATAAAAGGTCAGGCGTGAGTGAGATTACTCAACTTGAGAGTCGCAAGCGCATCGGCGCGTCTTAACGAAATCGAAAGTCCCGCCCACTGTTCGTCGGTGGGTCAATTTTTGTGGCTTTCACTGTATTACTTAATGTATTACATGACCTTTGTAATATTGTAGCGTGTTTATGTAATATAAACATGGGATATTATACAATAAGCGCAATTTACGGGTATTTATTTCTCTTTGCTATTGTTTCTTGTAAGTATTGTGAATAGAAATGGACATTGTTTGTCATTTAAGGCGTGGTTAAAAATATAATTATCTACAAGAAAGTATAATTACTGGCCTCAAGATTATAGCCGAATGTGTAATTACTTTTTTAATTGCACATTTTGTTAACGTCACAAGAGGGTGCCTAGTGATCACTTTCATGTCTCGAATCATCTTAAAAAAAATATGAACTCGGCATTATTAAATTCTGAGTTTTCAAAAGTAGAATCTTCTAGAAATGCCCCTATAAGAACAAGAAAAAACTCACGCAACAGTACTGAGTAGCTACAAATGTTACATAATACGTTATGACAAGGCAGCATCGGCAGATCAATAATTATGTCATGCTCATGCGCATGCTAGGGCTCGGGTGTCGCCCGGGCATTGCGCAACCCACCCGGTTCACTGCACATGTGACCCGGTTACAGCTGACACTAATACGCCAATTGATAAACGTACCGTACTCTTTGCAAACAATTGACTCGAGATGTCTAGTCAGCCAGTGTGAGGGAATGCTGTTTGAATTTAGAATTTTGGTAGCAAAAAGTTTTAAAGTCATTAAGGTTTTGGTTTTATAAATAAGAGGTTTTAGATTTCCTAAAATTAAAATTTGCTCATACTAAAGGTGTTATGCATAAGAGCTTACGAAAACTCAATTCTCAACCAGTAATATGTCGCATCTACTTAATATAATCTTGCCCTCAAACGCTGTGTGAAATCCACTTAGTTCCAACACAATAAGTATAGTAATGTTTGACATGTGTAATCAGCACCTCATTTCTGCCATTTTCGCTCACCCCACAAACTTAATGAGCGATTAAAACCCCAGTCATCTGCCAATTAGCAGATGTAATTGGCGTAAAACAAGCATAACGCGACCCAAAGAGCGGTGAACCGAATTTTCAATTATATCGAAATCGCTCTACATTTGTACCACATTGCTTATTAGTCTGGCGGCCGAAGTATGCTAGGCATGCGACTGTGGTTCACCTCGATATCGACGTTTGATTTTAATAAGAAAAGTTGTTTGCGAACACTTATGCAGATGAGTATAACCTACAGCTTTTTAGTATCCATTTAACTCAAGGTCAATGATTTTAAATCGATTTAATCGGAACGTTGAACACATTCTAAGATTATTTTTACAGAACACTGCATTTGGTAATCGAAATTAAATTGTCAATGTGGAAATCATTGATGCTTATCGATAACGACTTGATTGCTACTGGTGCATGATAGTATTTAATACATAAAGCATCTAATTCTAGAGCAACTCGAGTAGTGTTACGAAAAAATCTGTTCAATTTATTAAATTTTTTGTGAACAAATATTTATCTAGAATCTGTAGCGCTATAAAAACTGTAGTTTTTTTGAACGTTTAAGCGTTATATTCCATTTAATTTATTGTTCTATTAGATTTGAAACGCCATTTAATTTTAAACCAGTTTCGAAAGTTGCAAGCCATTTCTAAGTAAATCGCGTGTCAATTCACACCAGTTCCCTTAGAATTTATTGGGCTTATGCACTTGCAAATCGTTAATGCTCGAGAGAGAGTTATATCTCGCAATAGTCGCGGATGAGGGCTTTCTTCTCGCAAATGTCAACCGGTATGGCTGACACACATGTTGTGACACACTGTGACATAACTCCCGTACGGGGAAGCGTAAGCAAACAAGGTGTTAACGCGCCAAACGTAAATTACGTATAACCAATTTCAATACCTCTAAGGTATTACAACCGCAGTCTCACCAACAGAAACCTCAGCCTTAAATATACATAATGTTCAATTAGCATCATAATTTGAGTTTCCGCATGCCGAAAACGCTAAAAGTGTTGCAACGGTTATAATAGCTGCATTTGCTAACAATGATTGCCCAAATTAAGATTACCTCATGAGGTATCAACGAACAAAGACAATATGTGCTAAACAGTCGTACTGGGCTGCAGTTTGTTAGCGTGGTTGCCTCATTAGGGCCTGTTGCGTTCCTTGGAGAAAGAGCGGCCCTGTCCGAGACCAGTATGTTTCGACACCACGCCATACTTGTGTAGCAAACCCCTTGACGGTTCATTTTGTAATTTCATTGAAATTCAAACATTGTGATGTGCCGTTACCTCACTGTTGCCAATATTGGCATTTTGTCAAAACAGTTATACATATTAAGTTTTGGAATGGAGTCCAAGGCGTGTTGATTATGCAACGCTTTAAGTATGCGAGACTGGTTCGACAAACGATAACAGCCACAATTTGCGACCTTAGCTTGAAGTACTTAATAATAGATATTTGAAATTATTGAATGTTAACGTTGTGTTGTCTTTACAGCGGTCGGCCAGGAGAGCTTCAAATGCCCGGATGACTTCGGCTTCTACCCCCACCACATCTCTTGCGACAAGTACTGGAAGTGTGACAATGGAGTCGCTGAACTCAAGACTTGCGGCAACGGTCTCGCCTTCGACGCCACCGACTCCAAATACCTGACTGAGAACTGCGACTACCTCCACAACGTCGAGTGCGGCGAGAGGACACAGCTCGGTAAGAAACCAAAAATATTACTTTTGAATTACCTCGAAAGTAGGTGTTGGAAATTTCGCAGATATTCCAGCGCCCAAAAAGTAATAATAAAAATACAATAGAGCAAAAAGTGTCATCCGATCTTACTAGTCACGTTTTTGTCCATCCGCCATTTAATCACTGTCTCATAAAAATCGAAAGGAATGCTTAGCAACAATGTTTTTTGCTAGTAAATGGTCAAGGCCAAACATTTACATAACCACACGTGTCATGAGGATAATAATGATATTTGAATACCCATCTCAACCAGGATGTTGTAAAGGTCACTAGGCCAATTCGCACTAAACAGGCATACCTACATTATTTAGGTATACAATATTCTTCACATCATCTGTTGTTCAAATATCTATTTTATGCTAATACATCTTTATAAATACCATCACTCTGCTTACCTTGAACTAGAGCCACTTCGTAAATTTAATTTTATTGCTGCCAAACCGAGTGTTGGATTTTTTGCCAAACTCTTTGATGGATTTTTTATGGAAATGAAGATTGAAAGCTTTTTGCTGTTCGATGATTGATAGCCAATTATACTCAAAATGGAGTGACATTTCGGAGAACCCTGGTTGGCTGCAGAGTTTTTGCTGTTAAGCTATTATTTATGAGTCCTTGTAGAAGACATTAATTTATCTAAACAAAGAGGTGTTGTGCTTTTCGAAACTCATTTTAGAATGTGATAGGTTTTTGTTTGCTTGTTCAGTGTCGTCATTTGTTTATTTTGTTCCACAGAGCCTCCGATCTCAACCCCTCACTGCCAGAGGCTGTACGGTATCTTCCCTGATGAGGCCAAATGCGACGTGTTCTGGAACTGCTGGAACGGTGAAGCTTCTCGCTACCAGTGCAGCCCTGGACTCGCCTACGACAGGGAATCCCGTGTGTGCATGTGGGCTGACCAGGTCCCTGAGTGCAAGAACGAGGGTACGTTACACTCGAACATCTGTCCCAGTAACCTGATCTAAATAGCACCCTTATTGATTTGCGGTCGAACTGTCGATTCGTGGTTTACACAAATGACAGATGAAGACCGCAGGTCTTCAATCCTTGAAAATGTAATTCAAGCTCAATAGTTGTTTGCAATGTTTATTATGGATATAGATCTGCAATGGTCGTGCGTCGTGCAGTCTGATCGAAAGGTCAGGCGGTTTGTTTGTTTATACATCGTGAAGATAATTGAAAGCACTTAGTATTTTAGCACATGAAACCTTTGTGCACAAACTATTCAAGTGTTACTTACTCATCTTCATCACCGCTGTCGCTGTTTGTTTTCGGTTTCGCCTTCCGCACTCTCGCTCACGTAACCTTTTTGGTGTTTCCCAGAAGTAGCGAACGGTTTCTCTTGCCCCGCTCCCGGTGAGGTGTCGAACGCCGGCTCCTTCAGCCGTCACGCCCACCCCGAAGACTGCCGCAAGTACTACATCTGTCTGGAGGGAGTCGCCCGCGAGTATGGATGCCCCATCGGCACCGTGTTCAAGATCGGTGATGCTGACGGCACAGGCAACTGCGAAGACCCCGAAGATGTTCCCGGATGGTGAGTTACCTCTCTATGACCTCGTGTACATATTGTATACACACCACATTCATAAGACATGCGCATTCGAACATTGGATGCAGTTGTAGTCCTTGTGAGTCACGATTCATGGAAGTCTTGATATAATAACTGCACGATCGAATGCGGATGTCCTATCCACACCGTTCAAGTAAAGCAAATGCGACAGGCAGCTTGAACGCACCATAGGATTCTTCTACTCACTGGTTGAATACTGGTTCTGTGGTGTTACCAGCGTCTTGTGGTACATTAACATCTAGTACCTAGTCTAATCATGCGACACCAAGAATGTATCCTAATTATCATGAAATTCTTATCAAAACAACTAATATTCAATGGGCACATTAATCTGGTATGAAGATATTCTTGGTGTCCCAACCCCTGAGACCCTGTAACCACTTCCACAAAACCAATGTCGTCCTTGTGACTAACAAATTCTTCTTGCACATAAATAATGAGACATAATACGACACAGATCGGTTGCACTTCGTGTTGCCTTAGCTTTATTATACACGAATCGATCAGCATTGTACAGATGTCGTGGTAGGTAGACATAGGTGGATACGTAGTAAAGCTCGCCCACCTGAATAGTTGGCCGCAGCTATGCGGTCCGGAGCCTTGCACGCTTGCGACATTTAGGACACTTTGAAATTAACATGACTTAGAGCAAAACAGTGCGCTCACAGTCGTGTCATGCGCGGACGACCGTGGTCAATGCCGACCGGTACATAACGGAGTGTGTATGGTAATGACCGTTGTTTCATACAGACATATCGTATCGACCGTAACTGCTCAAGTATGACACAAAGGCTTCAATGTCTTTCGTAAAAAAGAGGAAATGTTCAAAAGAATGCCGGTCGGTGACTGGCGTAGATTGCAATTATGAAATATTTATGAGTTTTTTTCAACTCTCAGCGCTCAGACAGATAGTTGTCATTTATGAAAGTAACTAGTTTACGCTTATTGATTTCAACAACGTGTTTTGTATCACGTGCAGTTAGTTGCGATCTTTGAACTGAATTGTTCCTTTATTGAGACAATGAGGGAACTTTCAAAATGTTTATCTCCGGTTCATGGTCTATGTGCGGCGAACAATCGCTAGCAGATATATACAGGGATGCGCCTGCGCCGTTCACGATGTGACCACATTAATCAATGGCCGTAGAATCCGTTGTTGTCAAAAGTTTTTGCAGAGCTCCGGTCCATATAATTGTGTGCCAAGAAAAACAAACGTTAGATAACTTCAGTTGGAAAAGCGAGCGGATATTTGTTACCGTTTCAAGACGGTTCACTCTTTAACGCCGTCTGTGTACAAGATTACATTACACAATTCTCGCAGCCAGTTGCAACTTGTGTAGTAAAAGTTGCTAGAAATTGAGATAGCCATTTATGTTTAGTCACTCGTCGCTGATAGGCAATAAGACATAGAGTTAAGGCTAGCTAGTAGACGAGGCAGGCAGTAAGTTCGCGTACATTTTCAGCGAGGACTACTACGGGGATCTGGATCTGAAGACGATCCGCAAGAGCGAGCTGCTCGCCGGCCTCCAGCAAGACGGCCAGACCCGCAACACGCCCAAGCAGCTCAAACCCCGCCCCCAAAAGGAGAACTAAATACAATCCCCCACCCCCTAACCTTTTAATACTCACATAGTTAACTATAAACCAATACTCTTCGCGCACTACGAGCAACTCCTATCTGACAGTTCTGGCTGAATACAGATCGTACATTTGCTTTGTTAAAAAGAAATCGTTGCTCATGGTGTGTGGAGATCGTGTTCCAGGTTCAAAATATTCGATTGTTTAGTGAGTGAGCTACAGTTGATATGTATCACTTCAAGTTGCCAAATACTTCTCGTTGTAGCTTCTTCGAACAGTTTCATTGAGGCAAGTTAGGAAATTAGTAAAACCATACAGCGATAGATATATTTATTAATTAACAGTATACCTAGTATTTATAGAGTCCTTTCAACATTATTATATCGAAACCAGTTAACCGAGTCTGTATAAAGTTTGCACCAGAAACAACTCGAGCGTATAGAGTTGTTTTGCATTTATGATAAAAGTAGTTCTGTTTAAACCCACGAGAACATCGATATACTATTGTATCAGTTTGAATACCATGACCTTGTAAATATATTATTGTACTGAATTATTTCGCTGCGACTGAGTGTTGTTGTTTGATAGAAACTGTAATACTTAAGTTTTATTTTTAGTGATAAAATAAACAAAAATTTATAAAAATTAACACGTGTTGTATTAATTTCCTCTGTGTGTAGATGCACTGTAGCACCGTTTCCTAACATTCCACCACACTATTTTCTATTTCATGCATACACTATCTAATATTATTAATATTTTCTTGGTTCTTTTAGTAATTTTCTTCTCTCTAATCATTTTACATTAATGACTGTAACAGCCAACCGTCACCCTTGGGGAATCCAGGTACGTTAATCTTCTATAACGTGAAACCAAGTCATATTTATGGTGTATCTCTCTGTAAGTAATATCTTTCTTTAAACTGTGAATTTAGCATCTTATCCTGTATTTGAACAGACAGCATGAGTCTTTCTATAAGTTTGATCAAAGAAAAATTACTGAAAATCAGCTATTTGTACAGTTTTCTGCTCATAGCTTGTGTTTAGAATTGCAAACTATATAAGTAGGTACGACTAATGAAAAAAAAATAAGTATATTATTACGCAATGGCATCTCTTAATCTTGGTTACGATAGAAAAACTCTTCTAAAACAATCATGATATAAATATTGAATGAGAGCTTACCGTGTTCAGTAGTATATCAATCAATATCAGCAGTCACTGTTAATATAAATGAAGATTGAGATGAAAAAGAAGACATGATCCATTTGTCAATATTTGTGAAATAAAGGCAGTTGATTCATAACCTGATACCATTACAGCGAGGATTACTACGGTGACGTCGACCTCAAAGCGTTGAAGAAGTTGGGATTCTGAATGTCAAGGAGCGGCTCCAAGGACAGACTGAAGCTAAACCCGTTCCATTTGATATAGCAGCCTCTTCAGAGTCATATCTTAGAGTTAGGGTCTCAAGCACAGTGACGTCATCGACTGTAAACCATCCAACATGATGATTGACACTCGATAAATTATTATCTTTACCTCCCTCATCATAATAATTTGTATGATGAGGATTGTCATCTGTTTTAGTCTTTCTAAGCACTTACAGTGCTTCATGAGTTTTGTCTGTCTGAAGAGGCGCTCGATTTCTCTCTAAGGACCTCGAATGAATCGAGTCCACTATTTTGGTCTATATTTGTGTCTAAAACAATTGTTGCCAAATTTGGAAATTCTTCAAAAACCTTGACATGGTACCAACACAATGTGCTGGTGCTGTGTCGAAATATATGTTGTTCTTAGTCATAAAACTTATGTAAGTTAAGTTTAGCGAACTTATATTTTTAATATTTTTGTAAATAAATAATATTTTTATACATAGAGTAATTTTATTTCAAAAATATCTAACTACATTTACGTTCACCGACACCTAATTAATTACTTCGGTACATGATAATATGACCTTTGAGTATACATGCAAAAACAAACAAAAAGTTTGATTAGATAGTATTTATTAATCACTTCAATAAATTAAGATGCAATTTGCTGATAGGGTTAGACTTAAATAAGACATTCAAATTCAACTAGGCGGACACTATTAGCCAAACTAGATATACGAGCAATAAATTTCTCAATTCTGCATATTCCGACAAGGTTTGTTAGTGTTGCAATGCTTTAGTTACAAGTACACGCCTTGTTTGATCTTGTCTAGCCAAGCATGATAATCTTAGCATATCTTTAGAGAACAAATACATCTATACAGGTGAGAAGAATCTTGTGGCCACCACCTTTATGTATCATTAAAATCTGTCAAGTTATTTGATTTCGAACACATGATTCGATGTTCTACAAATGTGATACATCATTCTCATCCAGGAATTATACGATAGGCATAATATAGTAAATTAATAATACTGTGTAAAATTAAACATCGACTTTAGCGATGTTTCGGAGCTGCAACTGACGGATGGCGTCTTGACGAGATATGGCAATCTGGGTGGACTTCCAATCTGAAACACAAATGATAAAGGTTAAGTGTATAACAGTGATGATATATTAGAAGATGGTTAGAACATTACAGATGATGGAATGACAATAGATGATCATAAAAATGAAGTAGGTGATCGTAAAAAGTAAATGGTTGAAACAGCTGCAACTAAATATAACAATACTGAAAAATATGATGCTGATGATAAAAAATGATTTTACGGTGTGAATTGGACTTACACACCTTTTTCAAAAGAAATCTTGAAAAGTGACACATGTTGAACAATAACTCTATTCTAAAAATGTATTACCAAATGCATACTGAACAGAAGTTTTGAAACTGAAGTTATGACCATTTTAATTAATCATTTCGGCAACGGCTGAGTATTCGCTAATTAGCCTGTGTTCGCATCGTAATAAACTTTACGTTGAGCAAATACCGCCTAAATAGTATTGGTGTTGAAAATGTTGAAGCATTATACCTTAATGTGGGGAATTGGGTACAATTTAGTCTAGCAACAGTCACTTAATTGGAAACAGAACTTCTACTCAACTCTTCGGAAACGTGCTCCCTCTACATATACACTATAACAAATAGAGACTTGGCTATTCTTATTTTAGGTAATGAGTGAAGCTACGAACTTTTTAAAATTCACATAAAAGAACAAAAAATGTGTTAACAACATCAGCTATTCTTAATGGCAGCTGCCATGTATGTAAATGCAAATATGAATTTGTTTGCTTGGTAAGTATACGTGAACCTACGAGACGGTCAAATACCACCAGTTATGTATAACTAGGTTTATGTAACAGTTTCCCGACGAAGTTGGTGAAACCCCTAAAAAGACGCATAATACTTACTTGACGAACTTTCATACTCACTTTGAGTATTTACTAGAGAGTTCTCGGAGAATATAGTCTTAATTTCACCAGGCTTCAAAGAATCAGATGTTACTACAATAGGTGTCGCTGCTGGTGCAAAAGTAGCGGTAGGTGCAACCGGGACTACTGGGACCACAGGTGCACTAGGTGCTACAGATTCTGATGCAACAATAGGTGCAGGTGCCGGAGTAGGTGCCGCTGGTTGTATTGAAGTGGATTGAGGTGCAAAGACTTCCGTGTTTGTGGCAGTTGAAGCGCAGTCTACGCGTGTTGGGTAGTCACATACGCCTAGTTGCTGAAATTATAAGTAAGTAGAATAAATGGTCAGTTATCTTTTTATGTAGATTATAGAGGTCCCGAAAATTTTTATATTTATTTATGCTCTTTCAAGAAAAAGTAAAATAAATAAAAGAGACTTCAATTTTAATGAACGTTAAAATCTAAAAATAGCATAAATTGAGAAATAAACACGAAACTTTAAGCGATACTAAAATAATAAATACAAAGCTGGCGATGGAGTTGCGTAGGCACTCAATAAAACCGATATAAAATCATGCTAGGTAAAATAATAATGTTTATAATAAATGTTCCAATTTAGGAATGCATCGCAATGCATATTGAATGAGTCAATGATACTTATAAACATATAAGATACATGTATCAAATATGGCATGAACTTGAAATTTACAAGTGTATAAAGCACGCGGTTTGGTACCAAAAAAGAGAACAATTTAAACTTCACATAGCCATAACATCTTCAGGAAAGAATTACAACGACATATTTTGTTGTTCAATATAATTATTATTGGAAATTAAACTGTCAGTATTAACTGAAGAAGCGCTGCCCTTTCCATAAAATACTTCAATAAATAAAAAAGGTAATTACCAGGCTCATCAATGAAATATTCGATGTACCTTAATTGTTATTGCTGTAAATTACTTCGCTTATATTACGCGGAAGGAGTAAAAGTACTAGGCGTGTATGAAGGATAGGGGGTTTACCTGGTTGTAGGAAAGGTCGGCGGGACACTTGAACTTGACGGGTTGTCGTCCAACGCATACAAAGAACTCATTGCAGTCTAGTGCGTTTCGGAACGCTTCGAAGTCTTTGCTGCATTGTGGTTGCGTTGGGGGTTGTTCTCCTGGTGACAATATTTTCATATATGTATATTTACATAATTAATTTCTAAGTATATCTTAGACACCAATGACTGTGTTTCGAATGGCACGTTAAACTGTAGGTCCCGGCTGTCATTGAATATCCTTGGCAGTCGTTACGGATAGTCAGAAGCCAGTAAGTCTGACACCAGTCTAACTAAGGGGTATCGGGTTGCCCATTGGGTTGAGGAGGTCAGATAGGCAGTCGCTTCTTGTAAAGCACTGGTACTCAGCTGAATCCGGTTAGACTGGAAGCCGACCCCAACATAGTTTGGGAAAAGGCTCGGAGGATGGATGGAAGTCATGAGATTACATATTCTTAGATGCTTTCATACAATATTTTGCAATTGTAGTTAAGACCTTTTCACTTTGGCGGATTTTCTTAGCAGATACAGCCCATATGAACTAAGAATTAGCGTCGCTCACTAAAACCTAGCGGAAAAGTCGCTAAGAAACTTCGCCAGTGTGAAAAGAGTTACTAAGCAACACGTATTGTTAATCTATAAACAAACATTCTAACACAAGTAATCAATTCATACATGTTACATCGAACAATAATGTTGCTTATAACTTCCTTGACAAGAGCACTTCCATTCATGGGTAATCTTTACATTATTTACTGTCCTCTACTATACGTAACGTGTCAAAACATCAAAAATCTTAAAAACTTGAAGAAGATTGAGTTCTTCCTTACACCAGGAAATTGTCTCCCATCCCAGGGTTCACACTAGCATCATAAAACTATTGAGGGGTTACAGCGTGACCGGTGCAGTAGGTCAGCGCTCTTCACGTGTTTCGTAATGTCGGCGGATTTTATGTAACCGTCTGACATTTCCACGTTTGACGACATCTTCTAGTTATGATGTTTTAGTATTTGCATATCCGTTTGTATTTTGGAGGAATATTCATGTAACGAATTGAAATGTTTTGTGAATCGAATTTAAAGAAAATTAAATAAATTGTGGGTAGTTTTGTTTCCGATAATATGTATTCAGGTGCAATTCGTCAAGCTTCAATTTTACTTGCGAGTATAATAAAAAAAATAAGCCTGTATGGGTGAACAAAATCGGAAGTTTTTGCTTATTAAGTTTCTTTATACTTGCTACTTTTATGTAGAAACAAGATAAGTAAGTACGATTGCCGTTACCGGTCATGTTGAAATGTAAATGTACAAAAGTAACTAAACAGGCTCATCTCTTCCCCAATGTACGATGATTTAGAATTATTATGTAATAAATATTATAATCCATTATATTAATATTACCTAAATTGTAGCCTCAAAGCAATTTGATTGAAAAGTCTGAATTTAATAAAGTTTTCTACCAAAAATCCAAACCTTGCTACAATTGCACTTAGGTATTACTCTAGAAGTCTAGACACATAAAGCAAAGCAAGTTAACACTTACTCAATTTCCTAGTCTCACAATTCACATTGTCCGAATAATCGCAGTACCCCTGATTAGAGAACAGCAGACCAGTCGGGCACTCCTGCTCCACCGCCCATCCATCCCAGCAGTTCAGATAGTTGTTGCAGAGCTTTGGCGAAGGTATCTGCGCCCTCTTACCCTCACAGAGTGGGTTCGGCTCAATGAGAGGGTCGGGCGTGTGAGTGAGGAGTAGCTGGTTGTGGTAGGATGGGTCCTTTTGGATTTGTTTGATGACTTCATTTGACACTGGGATCGTGAGGGAGAATATGTTGCCGAAGTCCTGTTGGTGAGAAAAGGTATTAGTAAGTAGCAATTTTCACTAAAACACCTTACCTATAATGCCTAAATTACAAATAATGTATTGCTTCTAGCAGATATCACAAAAGTTCGAGAGATACGGAGCACTTAAGAGGGACACATCATGTCTACTACAGACTACTGAGAGTAACCTATTAGCGAAGATTGTGAAATATCATCATCATCATCATCATCTCAGCCATAGGACGTCCACTGCTGAACATAGGCCTCCCCCTTAGATCTCCACAGATACCTGTTGGAGGCGATCTGCATCTCTTGTCCTGACTCTGTCCACCTTGTTGGCGGACGTCCTACGCTGCGCTTGCTAGTCCGTGGTCTCCACTCCAGCACTTGGAAATATGGACATGAAAAAATCGACTTGGTTCAGGTAATAACTTAGATTTTGCAATTATTCAACTCTATACGTATTCCCTATTCAATGAGAATATATCAGGGCGTACCTTAATAAATCCGAAGAATGGGTTCAAAAAACTTCCATAGTACGGCAGATGTCCAGCATTGAGCCTCAAGTTCTGCAAAAACGGGTTGTTTGGGTACGGGTTCGAGTACGTCTTCACCAAGTTACCTTCCTCATCGTAAACTGAAACAATATTATATGAACTTAGTTCGTTTTAAATCCAGGAGCATTCATTCAAGCCTGTATAAATAACATCAACTGTGAATGTCATTCATTGCAATTTTGTTTTCACAAGACATATCAAAGGGGCATTATATGTAATAATAATATTTATTTAAGCAAACTGTCTGATAAAAGGCGACTCACACACATCATCGTTTCAGAAAAAGAAAATGCATTCAAGTTGATTTATCAAACATAAGCATCTCGAACAAACTCAAGACCATGGTGTATTTAAAAGAATCAAACATTTAAATATATCCGAATTACAGAAAGTGCATCAAAACGTACAAGAGGTTGCCATCGGCTCAAAGGAAGCGACAGTATAAAACAGTCACTCAAAAATCGCACATTTCTCAATAAAATCGACACTCCGATGGACATAATAAAAGATAAATTCAATGTAAATTCACGCACACACACATACACACTCAAGTGACAAATATCGACAGTACAAAAACACATTTACACACAAACAAACACTTCAATGTCTCAAACACCTTCAGTTGGACCTACAGTGACGTATGAATCGCCCCTTAGTGGGTCCACACGATACCAACTTCACACAGACTTTCATAGAATTTCGTCTGCGCATACAAAAGTCTGAGCCAATGATAAGTCTGCATCATCGTCGTCGTCAAACATCTTGTCATCATATTTTCACTCAGACTTCAGATTTCGACACAAAATTTACATTTTTACTTAAGATTTTACTCACACTTTAAGTTTCATCATCATCCTCCGAGCCTTTTTCCCAACTATGTTGGGGTCGGCTTCCAGTCTAACCGGATTCAGCTGAGTACCAGTGCTTTACAAGAAGCGACTGCCTATCTGACCTCCTCAACCCAGTTACCCGGGCAACCCGATACCCCTTGGTTAGACTGGTGTCAGACTTACTGGCTTCTGACTACCCGTAACGACTGCCAAGGATGTTCAATGACAGCCGGGACCTACAGTTTAACGTGCCGTCCGAAACACAGTCATTGGTGTCTAAGATATACTTAGAAAGTAGTAGTAGTAAAGTAGTAGTTGCATTGGTACTTGCCTGACCTGGAATCGAACCCTCGCCCTCATTTTAAGTTTGTACAGATATAAAAAAGATAAAAAGTCATTTATTCAAAATAGGCTGAAAATCGGCACTTTTTAAAGGAAAATTTTTCAAAAGACTGCCCCCAAAACGCCCGCCCTACACTTCCTATGTGTTTTTGCTGGGAAGAAGTGGTAGAACAAACTCCGCAGCAAATATTTGAAGAAACTTAAAGTCTGTGTCGTGTGGTGCCACCATTACGTACAAAATAAAGGAGTAAAAGACGCATAGCTCTCTTCAACGTTGGTAACACGGCTATAAATTCCGAACGAGATCGCAAGCACTTAGGGTCATTTCGCCTGTTCGCGACCATCGCCCAGTTCGCATCCATTTTGCCGATCTCCTTTTAAAAAACTTCGAAAACAAGATAATTAACACACCAATCAAACGAAAGATCATTACCGCTAATACGTTAATGTATAAGAGGCACGCACAGATAGACAAAAGTTCTGTGCGTCCAACCAATCCTTTTAGAAAAAATAATTAGTCTAGGCTCTTCAACAAGAAAGCGCAAACACGCTGAATTTTAGATAAAAATTAGTGTGCAGCGGCGTGTTTGATGGTAAGTTTTATATTGTTTTATGTGAATTTTAGGATAGATAGCTATCTCTACGGTTTAATGATGAATAAAGGTATAATGTTTTTTATGAATTTGGTAATATTTTTTATTTTTAACGAATAAAATAAGGTGGACGCGAATTACTACATCGAATTTTACAAAACTTCCACTTTGCGTCCACAATGGACGCGAACTAAAACTATCCTCTATAATAATAAACCAAATTGCGTCCACTGTTTTCGTTAAATACTTGCTTATAAAAAATAATTAAAACATAGGTACTGTTTAATATATTAAGATTAAACAGTACATTTTTTTATTATTTTAAATTAAAAATCAACATTATCATCATTTAAAATTCACTTTAAAAAATAAAAATAATTCTTCTCAACATTGGTTTAAGTAACTTAAAATTAGGCAATTAATTTTGCAACTTGAAAAATAAACAGTAATCAGTTCTGTTAATTTTACCCTAAAATCACAGGGAAAGACCCGCGTTGATTATAGTAAGTTTTTGGCCATATTAAATTAACAAAACAATATAACAATTTTGTGTCAACATACAACTAAAAGAATTGTTGAGTCAATAAATTATCAGACAAGGTAGCATATTCTTTGCATATTTTTTTTATCGATTTATTCTTCTCTCGAATATCATTTAATGCTTTCTTTAAATCTTCTTCTGTGTATGTTGTCTTTTCCTTCTTTTTTCCTGTATCCGAAGAACTTACCTTAAATGAAATTACTTAATATATTAAGATTAAACAGTACATTTTTTTATTAAGATATATATGTGGTTATAATTAAATTATATTTTTTTATTAAGATATATACGTGGTTATAATTAAATATTTAAATTATATATTTAATTAAATTATATTTAAATTATAATTAAAACTAAATTATATTTAAATTATAATTAAAATTAAATTATAATTTAATTATAACCACGTATATATCTTAATAAAAAAATGTACTGTTTAATCTTATTTTAAGTTACTTAAACCAATGTTGAGCAGAATTATTTTTATTTTTAAAGTGAATTTTAAATGATGATAATGTTGATTTTTAATAATTAAGTTTATTGTTAAATAAATAAAAGGTTCAAATACAATCTTTCTTTATTAATTCTTAAAAATTTCACCCATATATTCCTTTTCTATGCTGCTGGACGCGAACTGGACCATGGGTGGACGCGAATTGGATTTTGTGGACGCAAACTGGGTAAAACGCCTAATTCTGAGGTTTATCGATTTAAATAGAAAACGAAAGATATTTCTAATACAAATGAAAGTTAGTCTTAAAATATAGTATATAAGGAATACATTACACAAATTTGACATAGAAATGAGTGCTGGAGCATTTTTATTATCGCCGTCAAACTTGCCAACTGCACTAAATGGTCGCGAACAGGCGAAATGACCCTATTTACGCAGAAGTGTTCCGTCCGTCATTCAAGTACTTAAGAGTTTAATGGTGTATAATGTAAATAAAACTAGGATAAAATTATATTTAGTCTACATTAAGAATGAAAGGAATAGCCCCATTAAAATAGCACACAGATTTTGTGTAAAAATTGAGTATTAAATTATGCAACAAACTTGCATGGTTGGAAGTTTTAAGACGACAAACTTGGTCAAAGTTCTACTGATAAATCAGTCCGCAGGTCTAAGTTAACCATGAAAAACGTAACTAAAAGCCAAGGGCGATATCTTAGAGCCTTAGATCAATAGAGAGATTTGGTTCACAGATTGTTGGGATAAAGAAATAAATTAGGACTAGATTTTACTTGCTTTCCTAAAAAACTTTATTCCGACACAAACGTTACCTAGATTCAAAGTCGAAAATATTAAATTAAAAAAAACTTTGACATGAGTACGATTTTATCAGTATGTAAACTTTAAAATCTTTATATTTTAATATCCACATAAATAACGTAACATTACAAAGCAAAAGGTTATCGGCCGGGATCACTGACCGGGAGAGCAGTCACTTCACTATAAGATATCCTTACCGGCTGTCATGTTAACCGTAATTGAAAGATGAAAGGATACACCGGCGCGCCTTGATTTTCTATTGTTTAGATTATTTCAATACGTTTTAAAATTAAATTGTTCTTATCTGTAAATACCATTTAAATGTAAGCAATACCAATAGATGATGTTTTGTAACGAATTTAGAATGTATGTAATTTACATTTTTTGTTATATAAAATAATAATGGCGTCCACGGCCGATTTCGGCCACGGCGGCTGTTCTCATTTAAGGAGATCAGCCAGCTGCGCAGGACATATTATAGTGCACAAGCATTTTCGCAGACACAGGTGCACTCCCTATTCCTTCACTCTCATAACCCGATGGGACGGCAATCATGATGAAGGAGATCAGGCGCAGGACCGACATTTACGTGCTCTCCGATGCACGGGTGAATCAATCACCAACTTCCAGACTACGGGCTGCTTTGTGAAAGTTTAAGAAAACTCATAAAGCGATTTCGGCCCGACCCGGGAGTCGAACCCAAGACCTCGAGCTTTTTTTTTTTTTTCGGACGTCAAAAATCATCAAATGACCCCTCCCGCTGTGGGTTAGCAGCGGTGAGGGAGTGTCACTGACTAAAAACCGTCGTGTTCCGTCATAGGCCTTTTATGTACCAGGGCCGCGGTATCTCTTTCGAACAACCCGCAGCCCCGGCAGGCCTTGGCCCTGCTGGGCCCCGCTGGGGTTGCTGGCATCTCTTTGAGGAGCGCGTGGAACAACGCGCGCCGTCGACACGGGTCTGTCGTCTAAGCAGACAGAGGGACGATGAGCCACCCGAACTCACCACCCACAGACCCACGCCTACGGTGGCCGGGAGTCATCTCGCGACACCCGGCGCCCATGGTGTCTACCCGGTCCAGCGCGGCGGCCGGGATGAGAGGTGCGAACTCTCTGGCGTTCCGCCTCCTCCTTCTCGAGCATGACCGCTTCGCAGAAGGAGGCGACGGCATCCCATTCCCTCTCGCCCCGGACCATGGCCTGAACCAGGGCCGGACGCGAGAGGTCGCCGCCGCCCAAAGCCTCGACGAGGACCCGGCGGTGCCCCTCCCATGCGGGGCACACCTGGACTGTGTGGTCCACCGTGTCCTCGGGGCTGTCCGCACAATGGTGACACCCGGGCGCCTCCTCACGACCGATGCGGTGCAGGTACCTCCCGAAACAACCGTGTCCGGTGAGGACCTGCGTCATGCGGTACGTGAGGGCGCCGTGACTCCTCCCGAGCCACTCCTCAAAGAGGGGACTTACCGCCACGATGGTGGCGTGCCCTAAGACCTCGAGCTCAGCAGCCGCGCTTGCGACCACTAGACCAACGAGGCAGCCAAAACTGAATAGATAGATATAGCCTAAGATTTTTCTGAAATAATATCAATAAATAGAAAATATCTAAAAAAAATATATATTTCTTTTAAATTACTGGATTGGCATGTAAGCAATTTTGACTGCAAGTGCTGATAATTTCCGACCATAAAACGAGTATTTTTTTTTTTAATATTTTTTTTTATGACTAAGTCTGTGAAGTAAACTGATACTTTGAGCATTACATTAAATAATTTATTGAACACCATAACATCTATAAGAATTCCTCCCGTGGGCGAAGGTTGCTTCTCAATGAAGTTCCAATGCAAATAAGTAAGCTATGTCTATATTTAAATACTTTCCTTGTATATGTAAGTGTTCGAGAGATATTTTTTATTGAAAACATTGCAGCAATATCTGATTTATTTACATTACTACTTATATGTTTAAGCCATATCAATACAAATATAATAAAGAGGAAAAATAATTTGCTTTTTTGTACCCTAAACTCAAACTCAAAAACTCAAACTCAAAATCGTTTATTCAAATTAGGTCGTTAAATCAGCACTTTTCGAACGTCAAAAACAAAAGACAGCCCCCAAAACGCCCGCCGTTCACCACTTCCTATGTGTTTTTGCTGGGAAGAAGAAGTGGCGCAACAAACTCCCCAGCAACACAAGACTGTCTGTAAGGTTTTAAAGGCTCCGAAACTACTGAACCGATTTGAAAATTTTTTCACAGTTGGAAAGCTACACTTTATCCCGGTACAGGGAGCAGTATCCACGGGACGCGGATGAAATGGCTAATTTACGAATAAGCACAGTTTCACCAGGAGTTGGAACAATTTCAAGACACATTGAATTTGACGGTCCTGCAAAATTCTATAACAATTCTTTCAATGTTCGCAAAAAATATTGATATGTATCCATTACACAGTGAAACTTATGGATATATAAATCAATAGACACGTTAGTCTTACGCAATATCCTCTCGATTTTCAACCGATTTATTACCATAATTATAGTCGAGAGTTCCATTACGATTTTCGATTTTTTACGACTGTAATCACTTCCTGAAACAATTGATCGATGTTACTGTTCGTAAGTGTACTTTCAAGGTGGCTATATTGAGGATATATTTTAAACAATATTATTGAAAAATTATGTTTTTGATTTATTTACCTGTTTGTACCTAATGGTTATTTCCCTGTAACCCGATGGTTGATTGGTAGAGGATGCCTTGTTGCATTAAGTCGGCTTGGGTAAGTTTTTTGTCATCATCATCATCATCCTCCTGCCCTTATCCCAATTTTATTTGGGGTCGGCGCAGCATGTTTTCTTCTTCCATACTCTTCTATCTGCCGTCATCTCACAAGTAACATTCTTTCTTACCATATCTACTTTCACACAATCCATCCATCGTTTCTTTGGTCTTCCTCTTCCACTATATCCGTCCACGTTCATACTCATCACCTTCCTCACAACATGACTCTCATTCCTCCGCATCACATGCCCATACCACGACAGCCGGTTTCCACGCAGTTTTTCTGATACCGGCGCTACTTTCAAACTTCCTCTTATATACTCATTCCTCACTCTATCCATTCGCGTAACTCCACACATACCTCTTAACATTCTCATCTCTGCCGCATGCAATTGTCTTTTGTATAAATAGTATAAATTAATAAAAACATATTTTTGACGTACAACTATACGAATATTAACTTTGTTATTCACGAGATAACAATGTCAGCACATTCGCTCTTTTTACGTCAAAATAAGTTCATTAACTATATCCTCATTTGTTTTGCACAAATAAATTATCAATAAATGCAACTGTATAAAGTAAACAATTGAAAGGCACAGGTGACAATAAGTATTGAAATGTCAAGTGCGCGCGCGCATGAAAGCTGAGCGGGCGGCGAGGATCAAAAGGATTCTGTGTTCCGGGTAGTAGATATTGTTACCTTCTCCGGTTTAGAATGATACTTTTGATCTATGGAGCTCTTGTTCAGTTCCTGGGTTGAGTAGCCTGTCAAATCTATTACCCTAGAAGACAGAAGATTGAAACTGAAATTGTAAGACCGAACAAACGAAATGGAATGGAAACACTACATGCACATGATAGTATAGTTTTCAAATTGTTCAGTTTTAACATAAATTCACAATTTTAGACATTGATTTCACGGCTTTTTTAAGTTTTCTTTTCAAGTTTTATGCTGTTTATGCTTTGTAATTTTTATTTCAGGACGAAGCTGGTATCTTATACAATGATGTGGATTTTGACAATTTTTATACTATTAATCACAAGTTTTAACTTAGGAAGGTTTTAGTAGGGGACCCAAGTGTAAAAAAAGATTGTATAACAAGATTTATGGCAACACTTAGGTTAATATCCTTATTTCCGGAGATGACTCTTTTCATACACAAGACGCTCAGGCCAGTAACCATATATGACTCAACCATCAACATACTCTAAACAACCCCAAAACCAAGAATAGTACGTTTCTGGTACGTGTGCCGACTCAGCATCTCGACATGTTCCAAGAACAGTTTTGGCCGAAAGGTGTCGTTTTCCGGCGATTCCGCGGGAGGCTACGCGACACCACGCAGTGCAACACGACACCGCCTATTCGTGTCAACAACAAATAGAATTGGTTCTTTATATGTATTAGTTTATAGTTATTATTTTGTTTGATTATTTATGTATTGATTTTTTTATTTTTCATATGTATTAGTTTATAAGTATTGTTAACTATTTATGTAAGTATCGTATTTTCTATGGGCCTTAGTTGCCTGATGTAAAGGAATAAATAAATTAAAAAAATAAGTAGTTCAACTTACATAATAATCTCTTCTGCCTGCTATCCTTAGCACTCACATCGCCCTTAACGCACACAGCGCAAATGAAAACGACAAGAGTTACAATTTTCATCTCGATCCTTGTAGCAGGTGAACGCACAGGACAATGTCAGGGTTGAAAGCAAAGCCTAGCTTATATACCGTCGGAGAACGAAAACAAGTACTCGACTATACGTACGTGGGATCTAGTTTTAGCCAGGACACTAAAGGAAAGCCTAAAAGGGTGAGCGCGTTCTATAATGAGTAAAGTTTTTTATTGAACGCGGATGGCATGAAATTGAGTCATCGATTTTTAGTATGTGGTTCTTTGGTCTTTTCTTGTTGGTTATCGATAATTTATATTGTAGATGAACACAGAAAATACGCATATTACAAAAACAGTTGAATTACAAAAAAAAAGTTTTATATCGTAGTCAGATTTCTATAAGTTATTTTTGATGAGACCACGGAAAACAAAATATAATATCTTTCCACTAACCGTATTAGTCACAAAGGTCTCTCACAAAAATTCAAATCTTAACCGCTACCCATTGCTAATACCAACGCCTTCTTATCATTGCAACATTCAAGCCACCACACAATACCTACCTACAGAACCTGCAACAGTTTTCTATACACCCATAACTCAGGCTTACCTCATTCCTGTCTAACCCAGCCATCCAGTTGCACCATTAAATCATAGTGGCATCTGCGGTACATTCTCGAAGCCTGCCATTAATCAAACCCGTCTTGTTCGTCTTGATTTTGAAGCTTTATTACTTGGCTAGATATAAATTATATACAAAGTATGCTTGTTAGAGATGAGCGTCGGTATCAATTCGCCGGCCTTGTTAGTGTGAGTGACACTTCATTTTGTTCTGGGTAAGTAGGTAGTCTAGTACCTACATATCTATATGTACATACATATATCTACATGTGCTATGGTTCCACCCTCGTCCTAAAACCACTTAAAAAAATATTTTGATAAATGGGAGGAGAATCTAAATTCAGATGTTTGTATACTTTTTAACCACCAAAATTCAGTGTTTATGAATAGATATGTAAATTAACATTTTCAATTTTACACTTCTGATGTGTATGTAATGTATTTAAAAAATGGCTTAAATTTCTCATGAATGATATCACATGATTCACGATCCTTTGAAGTTTCGCCGCTACCAAACAAAAACAGCACATTAAACAATTATTACACGAGTATCATTTACTGCTCATGTATATGTTTACTTAAATAAGCGGCCAGATTTTCTTTATTTTTAATTTATTTAACACCTTTGCGTACAAAAACTGAAATAATTATCTTTAGGTATAAATGTCATAGGCATTATCTTAAAAGGTGAATGCTTCGACTAGTAGCGGGAAATTCAAATAAATATAAAGTATTTTTTTAACCTAGGTCATCATCATCATTATTCTCGGTAGGCTTTGAGTATCAGTGCTTTACAAGGTTTGGCTATATATCTAACCTACTAAACCCAGTTACCCGAGCAACCCAATACCCATAGACTGGTTGGTTGTCAGGCCCAATGATTTCTGGATGGTAAAGATGTTAAACTGATTATTTTGCTGTGCCTGATGGGTCCATAATTGTGACTATTATAATTTTATATTTTCCACCTAATGTACATTATGGAATGCAATAAACGATATGATATGGTATGATATGTTCAAATGACTGGTAATATTACTATTTTAAGTTACTACTTAGGTAAAATATTAAAAAAAACCCGCTCCCAGTGCAATTCACCTTAATGGTAGCCACTGTAGAACAACGTGCGTAGGATTTCCACGAACGTGTGCTTTTGTTGTATTTAGTTTATTTTAGTTAATTACGAGCGAACACGCGCCAACGCCTTCCGCACCTTAATTAATGTTTTAATACGAATATTTTTATAAGGAAGCTTATGTAACATTTAGATGTATTGTAATTCTATCTCATTATCACATTGAATTTAATCATTATACATTTTACTTTCAATTTCTTATTTTAAGAAGAGTTATAAGTAGAGGTCGGAATTAGGTAGAGTTATTCATGTACTTATACTGATTTTATACAGCGAAAGAATAAAGTGGATATGCCTCAAAATGCTTTATTTGTCTATTTCTGACGTTCTTATTATTATTTAGTTGTAATAATGTTTCGGGATTCGGGATTGTCCATTAGAAATCCTGGGGAGGTCCATATTAATATCAACATTTCGATGCAAGTACATAAATAACTCTACCTAATTTCGACCCCTGGTAATAAGTCTACACAGTACTGAAATGTTAATAAGAGTGATTATTATTGTAGGTATTCATGTTATAAGTACTTTTATATATTCTAATTGAATATCTTTAAAAATATTTTCAATACCATCGTCAATTTGTTAAGTACGATTTCTTTTACTATAACAACGCTTTCACACTAGCGGATTTTCTCATGCGTAGCAAAACCGAGATACATTCCTAGAGGCTAAAATCTTTTTCTCGGTTTTACCTAAACGTCATTTTTGCCCTGGAAAAGTAGTTGATGTGAAAACGCTGTTAGATTACATTTGACATCAAAAGTATATCGTTCTATTTTCTGTCTAGCCTCTAATTAGCAGCACTTAAAACAACAATTTCTTTTATCTGTAGATTCTTAGATAAAAAGCCTGCCACAAAAAAAATGCATTCACGCAATCTAAGTACTCCAAAGACAGTCAAAGTGCTTTTTAATGTAAAATGAGAAGAATCTACGGCTAGTTGCATAAACATTGCAAATTACTTTTATTTGTCACGAGAAATGTTTTACTTAGTATCGTGAAATAAATACAATCGTATTTATTCTTAGTAAATTAGTAGTAGTATATTATTTTATCATTTTTATATAAAATTCGTAAGTGCCCTTCGTAAGTGATTTGTGACGGCGGTCCTGACGCAGACTAAGTGTTTCAATCTTATCACAATATAGGTAAATATTGCTACTGAACATTGATATATTTACACGCACTACAACAACACATAATTACCAACATTAACCACTCAAATTCACAAAACCTAAATACATTAAAACACTACAAACCAAACTGCACTTTACTCCCTTTTAATTAAGTTTCAATTTTCATTGTCATCCCAAAACTATGTCATAAAATCATTGTGAGTGAAACCATTGCTACTGAAGAGATCACTTTCTAGGCGCACGCGCCGATGAAAGCGATATTAGCATGATGCGCACGAAATCCACAATTATGTTATACTTGCGCTCATTATATGCGTAATTTCGTAGAGAGTGGATTTATTAATTGCGGTAACGATATGTAGATTAGGTAAATACCGATTGTATCTGAACATGCGTGACGTCACATTTTTTTTTGTGGAAATACGGAGAGGATTGAAATAAGAATGGGTATGAATATTCAACGTTACTTTGTGGCTTAATTAGGATTTCAGTATTAGGATATGTCTCTTATCGTTAACTGAATAATTTACCGTTTACTAGATTTCACTCTGAATAGTTTTCGTAGAGGCTAATTTTCGTAAAATTTTAGTGCATTTTACAACAAGTGTAATAAGATTTAATATTTCAGGGGCCCGATTCTCCTAATTTTACTTAAGCGACGATCGATCGACGTTCGACTCGATTCGACTGACATCCAATCCCGACTCGATTACGATTGAAGCGTATGTGGCATTCCGCTATTTTTTCTTTGAAATAAACGTTTTTATCCTTTTCTATCATTCAATAATGAATCATTTTGTCTGCAAATGATTCAGAATTGCAAAATGATTGTACAGCAAACTACCGTATAGACCAAAATCACCAAAATAGCAGACCAATCGCACACCAATCAAATGTCAATCGAATACGATTGGTCTTTTATTAGTAGCAGAATGCCCGATATGGTTAAAACTGCTATTGAGATCATATTGCGATTCGATTTCTATTCGATTTTGACATTATTAACTTAGGAGAATCGGGCCCCAGTAATTTTGCCGTGAATGCGCAGTTTGTGTGTTAAACAATATGTACCTATAATCTTAGATATTTTCGTTATGGGCTGGATGATTTCAATCAACAAATACACTATAAACTTTTAGTAAGCCGATGGTTTGTATGGGCTCATCAATCAGTATGAAGATAAATGGCAGTACGCATATTACCAAGATCAGGTATTTAGCTGGTATCAGACCGGCTGAGAACTTTGATTGGAATCAAACTGAATCAAGTAAACATTTTTTTGTTACTTTCGTGCATTGCTTTAGCATTGATTTAGGAGCTCTCTAGGCTCAACCTATAACTATGATTGAGTAAGATACTGTAAATAAATGTTCAGTTAGCCGACAGAGGGCGTTACTAGCTGGTTCTGAGGATGGCACGATGATTCATTACGAGTTAGCATGCGTGGCTTCCTATAGATGGCGGTACAGGGATATTTTATCAATATTATTTGTAGGTGTATATTTAACAAATGTACTATTACTGTAATATTACTTTTTGTCTAACTCTTTTATTAATCCTAACTAATATTATAAATGTGAAAGTAACTCTGTCTGTCTGTCTTTCTGTCCGTCCGTCTGTCTGTCTGTCTGTCTTTTCTTCACGCCTAAACTACTGAACCGATTTGTGTGAAATTTGGTACAGACATACCGTATGGGACTTGAGAAAGGATATAGGATAGTTTTTATTACAAAAAATATAAAAATAATAAAATTTAATCCGGATATATAGCGCCATCTATTGGTCAAACCAAAAATCTGCCAGAAGTCACTATTCCACGCGAACGAAGTCGCGGGCAAAAGCTAGTAGTTTTATATTTAAGCATTTGTTCGCTTCAAAACTTTTCGCAGATGTATTATTGGTTCAACAGTTTTTTTTTTATAATTACAACGTCAACGTAAACATTTTTTTTTAATATTAAAAAAAATATTGATTTAAAAAATACATGATTGTAATATTTCTCCGTCTTGCAAAAATAATACCAACAGTTTTAAAGAGCACTTTGTAATTGATTGACCCTGTAAACATTTATTGTTAAGAAAAGATTATATCAATAACAGTTTTTAATACTTTCAATTTTATTTATGTACCTACTGTGTTTCTGAGTCAGTATATATCTTTAATTAAGATCAGAAAATAAAGAATTATTTCATTCAATACCTTTATTACAAAAGATTAAGCACTTACCCCCGCACTCAGAGACAGATTTTCATAGAAATCCTGCACTAAGGAACGGCTTAAGTAACCGTTAAATGTCTCTGAGTGTGTCCACTAGCTTTTAACATTTAAGGGTCCGTTCAGATAGACCGGGTCGGAGAGCATCGGCGCGCATTTTTCTTTTCACACAGACCGGAGCCGATCGGCTGCGCGAGCATTAAAGAGCATACAAACTGAGACAAACGTCAAGAAAAAATACACGATCGGAGTCGGTCGGCTTCTCTTATTATTTCACACCGAGCGCATTCGAGCATTCTCAATGACAAAAGCAGTGCGCATGCAAAAATAAACCTTACTTCAAATACTAAGTACTGAATTTTCAACGTGTTAAGAATTTGCTCTGCTCTCCGAGCCGGTCTGTCTGAACGGACCCTTAATTTAATATGTATTCATCATCAAAGTCGTTCCCCCATAGATTGAGGATCGTGACCATCATTAGTCTCTGTCAGCAATGAGGTTGGGCCGGGATAATTTCCTCCAGGTGCTCCTATCAGCAGCAGTGTGTATAGCTTCGTGCAGACGGAGTTGCAGATGAGATTGGGTTTGGTCACACCATCTTGCAAGAACACGGCCCCTTCGTCTTTTTCCCTCCACTTTACCCATTAGAATGTGTTTTTCCAGGGACTCTGGACCACTACGTGCTATGTGCCCAAGGAATTTTAGCATGCGGGATCGGCAGATATCATATAGGCGCACAGTGATTTTAAGCTCATTCAGGATTGATTCGTTCCGTCTGAAGGCTGTCCATAGTATGCGCAGCATCCTACGCCAGATCCACATCTCAAAGGCATCAATTCGTGTTCTTAAGTTGGCTTTGATTGTCCATGTTTCGGAGCCGTATAAGAAAATAGGAAACACAAGTGCGTGGACAAGTCTCACTTTACTACGCTTGGTAATACATATTTTTGTTTTTCCCTAGTTTGGTCGTGGCACCTTTTGCATTTTTTAATAATATGTATTACATACATATAAATGTTAACGATATAAATGAGCTTAGTAAGCACAATTTTGCACGGAACTTACGTTGAAGCCCAAGTACATAAAAGGTACATATTTTTCTGATGAATACAATTAAAAATAGCACTTAAAATAAAAAGTAAAATGTGCGACTCGGTTAGCGTTGTGGATGCTTTTATTTTCCGAAATTTTCATATTTATATCCATCTACTGCAACTACTAAACCGATTTTAATTCAATTTGGCACATAGACCAAAATTTGAGAAAGGATGTAGGCTACTTTTAATATCGGTGCGAGGAGATATTACCATGGTGCGCGAGTGGAACCGCGGGGAACAGCTGGCACCTTATTTAAAAAACTTTTAGCCTTTCACGACGAGCCTGCCTTGCTTCAGGCTTTACTATCAAACCTTACAAATCAGCCAGTACATACATCAGCATAAATAAACCCCATTTTAAACTCGTTTTTAATTTATAACATGTTTATTAACTCCCTGAACAGTGGAAAGGATAATAACGATGTGCGAATACATACAGACACGTCCGGGACAGTTAATCACTATGTAAGTATGTTTAAAAAGCGAATAATTTGTGTTCGTTTGTTCTCAACCATCTCGGGAAAAGGTGAAGGATTTCTATCTGACACGAGAAGCGTCGTAAATTAAAGTCAATATTTTAGTTTGCCCTTTAGTTTATTGGTGTAGGTTATTCCCTGAAGCAAGAATTTAATATAAATAAAGTGTATATGTAGGCTTGAACCCGCGGTTTTGAACCATTTCGTATATAAAATTCTTCATAGGTCACTAATTTATAAACAAGTAAGTTGTGCAATATTGTGTCCAGAAAGTGCTGGTAAATTGACTCTGGATAATTATTTAGTTTTAATTACAAATGTTGCAATGTATTAAGTGTCGTATATTAATTTTGGTTCATGCCTTTTTGTTTTACACATTTATATTTTTATAGGTATTTATGTAGATGTAAATCCGTTAAAAAAACTAGTGTTTAATAATAGAAGCATTAATTATTTATAGCCCTGTCGTTGTTTTTCCGCACGCATCGAGGCGTGTCTCCCCACACGCAACGCTCTCTGATACACGTTTGTAAGTACATATAAGGGTGACACACGCTGATTACAGCCAGTATAAGTATGTATACTGATCAAAAGGATATATTTCTTTAAATTTTAAGGAGTGGTGTAGGCAAGGATTCATTTGTAAGTAGGATCAAGGCAGTTTTAATTTGCAAAATGCAATAGACAATTCTCTAGTTTACTTAGTATACGGAGAGAAGATTTTATGACTAGATCATTTTCTAGGCTGACTTTTATTGATGTTTATTTTTTTTAATAATAAGAGGTAGTTATAAGATTAGGGGAGCTGAAAGATTGAGTTCAGTGGCCAGATAGTGGCTAACGATGATTCACTCTATGTATACGTTCAGTTACATTGAAACAAATTGAAACGCCCTCAACTTTTAATGACCCTTTTCTAATTAATTCATGTAAGATGTTTGATTTCACAAAATCTCGTGCCTTCAGTCTCGATTTATGATTCATCGGCGCAGACACGCATATATCGTTTTACAGTTTTCTTAGCACTTCGTCAGTATTATATATGTACATATCTTACAATAGCTTGAAATAATAATAACAAAATGTTACAAGTAGGAAATATTTAAAACCTTATTCAAACAATTTAATTTTGTAACATTCTCTCTATCATTTTTACTCTGAGACAAAAGTTCAAACTTCAGAGCATCGATTGTACCTACGAGTCTAAGTCAAAATTAGAAAGGTTTCAAAGCTATATCGTCGTGTCTGAAATGTAAGCTCAAACACCTTCGTCACACAATACATACCATATATAAATATATGTAAACACCAAATATATAAAAACAACATGACTAATAATACAATAAACTCGCAATTACAATTAATTACCACAAAAATAATTATTAAATAATTTTATAGCCATTCAACAATTTGCAAACATTCCATTCAACAAGCAATAATTGCCTAAAAACCAATTAAAAACCAATTGTCTAACATCATAACTTAAACTAGTACTAGTTAACTTAAACTTAAATTTTAACTGCATTTCGGCATTAGTAAATACTCTTGCAGAACACGTAGAACAATAACAGGATCCAAAGACTTTGAGGAAAAGGGACGGAGATAGGAAAGTTGAGTGGGGGAGAAAGAGATGGTGGATTATCGTAACCTTTCGCTTCGTTGTAGGCTAAGAATGGATGACAAAAAGTGAATAAGTCAGTGCGGCTGAGTGCGGAGCGGACGTCAGTAATATTAATAATAAAAAAGTCACTTATTAGTGACATTTAAGTAAAATAAGTGATAAGTAGTGTTGTCACAAGATGGCGTTCCGATCGTGTGTGGGAGTCGTTTTGTTTAGCTGTTTAATTGGTGAGCTCTTTTCTGCTTTCATTATTTAAAAAGAAAGAAAATAAAAATATTCCATATAAATATATGGATAGGTATAGATATATTCTTTATTATACATTAATCAAAATTACCAAAATATAAAATAAAATATATAAAGTTTAGGTGATACAATGGGCGGTCTTATCGCTAATAGCGATCTCTTACAGACAACCTTTGATTAAATAGTTAATATTTATTTAGGATGTTTATTTTTAATAAAAGTTCAGTATATATATTTACCCACTTTATACCTACTTTCATAATGATAAGCAGACACGAGCGACCTATTTCGATAACCTTTAAGAAATTAATATTCAGTGAAGCAGTAAGTATTACAATATGTCAGGGTACAAGTTAGCCTTGACGCCTACAATTACTATTCCTGTCTAATATGAATGTTGCTCTAGATCGATAATAAACAGATTTATTATTGCTATCAATCAGTATGGAAATAATTTGGTAATAAAAGAAGACTAAATTGAGAGATCATAAGAATCTTTCCTGTCAAAGTTTTAGCTTTGATACAGATGTTTCAAAATAACATCTTTTTTATTTCAATAATACTAATATAATAAAGAGAAAGAAATAGAAAAGAGAGAGAGAAACAATGTTTTTGTTGGTTTGTTTGTCCTCTAAAGGCTCCAGAACCGATTTGATAAGTTATTTCACTGTTGTGGAAAACAACACTCTTCTCAATATAGGCTATATTTTATCCGGGTACGGACAGTACACAAGACGCGTTTGAAACCGCATAAAAACGGCTAGTGTTTATTAAATAGAGAGTCTTCATTCAATATTTTAACAGGTCATGTTTTCAGGTTTACAATTAGGCATAACTTAAATTATATGTAGGTTTCAGTTTCATAATACAAAAGTCAAAAAAGTCGTGGTGGCCTAGTGGGTATAGGGCCAGCCTCTCAAGTATGAGGGCGCAGGTTCGATCCCAGGTCAGGCAAGTACCAATGCAACTTTTCTAAGTTTGTATGTACTTTCTAAGTATATCTTAGACACCATTGACTGTGTTTCGGATGGCACGTTAAACTGTAGGTCCCGGCTGTCATTGAACATCCTTGGCGGTCGTTACGGGTAGTCAGAAGCCAGTAAGTCTGACAACAGTCTAACCAAGGGGTATCGGGTTGCCCTGGTAACTGGGTTGAGGAGGTCAGATAGGCAGTCGCTTCTTGTAAAGCACTGGTACTCAGCTACATCCGGTTAGACTGGAAGCCGACCCCAACATAGATGGGAAAAAGGCTCGGAGGATGATGAGTTTCATAATACAAAACAAACTGTCTTCATACAATAACTAAGTTTCACTCGCGTCCTGAGATAACTGCTTTCCATAGCCAGATGGTGACAGAACTATATTCTATATCCATCTCCCGGGTCTAAGCTAACTCCCCTCTAATTTTCAGCTTAAATGGTCCAGCCATTCTTGAGTTATACGTAGTGTTACTAACACGCCTTTCTTTTATATATGTATACAGACATATATATTTAAAGATCTGTAGGCGAACTTTAAAGTATCATAGAAACAAAACAAAATTTCTCCATACAATAATTATTATTACAAGTTTTCCAACACTTCTATTAGTCCGTGCTAATGATTTTCCCTCGTAACAACGATCATCGGTTACGTCTAGAGGAAGACATCAACGCGCGCACACTTTTCAAAAGAGAAAGCTTTTCTGAAATGTTTCACAAAACAATTGAAATATTTCAGTAACTGTTTTATGTAACTAGAAGACATACATACATCTTTAGAGAATGTTAGACACAGTTCATAGAAATAACTAGCTTTCGTTCACTATTTTGTTTGGATTTTACGAAAAAAAAAAAAAACTGCTGTTTGCCAAACATCCGAATACGTATTTGCGTAACATCCAAACTTGTAACTTTCATACAAGTCAGCAAAATGTTTACACAGATACACGATGCTATAAATGGCTCAACGATTACCTAAGTTCAAATAACAGTTAAGACAACGATTCTAAGTAAACTAACGGAGAGATAGCGTAGTTATTCGAAGCACGGAGCTCCGCTGAATCCCATTAAAGTTGAAATAAGAACTTTATGGTTATACTTGACACATGTAGTTTGTATGGATAGAATTTGTAATCAGAATATAGCAAAACAATTCAAATAGGCCTTTAGTATAGAATGTTTTAAATGTTGCCAAGCTAATTTCGGTAAATGGCAATAGAATATCTGGTAAAACTGGAAAATAGCGGGTTACGAAAAAAGGTCATGATAGTAAAAAATATTATGTTAATTATAAAATCATTATTAACATTAGGTTGTGAGTCAATATTTCTGTATATAGTTTTCAATTGCCTGATATGAATTTCTTATCCTTCGTTCAATTTTACGATACGCTCCAGTTTTTGAAATAATTGATACACACGATTCACAGTCTACTAGTGAGTTTAATCATTGGTCAACAATCCCAAATAAGTAAATTTTCCTTAAGATGCCATTCAAGAGTAAATTCATAACATACCATACAATTTAGGTCAATGTTACCGCCATGTTCAAGCGACATTGAGAAAGCATTTCTTATAATTTACGTTATCTACAATAACTTGACAAATCTATACCTTCATTTAATAATAATAATATACACATAAAGAGGAATAATAATATACACAGGAAGATATAATCTATACTTCTATACTAATATTATAAAGAGGAAAACTTTGTTTGTTTGGTTGTAATGGATAAACTCAAAAACTACTGGACCGATTTTAAATATTCTTTCACCATTAGAAAGCTATATTATCTGCGAGTAACATAGGCTATATTTTATTCCGGTGCGGGCAGTAGCTCCCACGGGACGCGGGTGAAACCGCGGGAAAACGGCTAGTAATAATATAAACATAAAGAGGATTTTTTTTGTTTGTTTGTTTGTATCCTAAAGGCTTCGAGACTACTGAACCGATTTGAAAAATTATTTTACTGTTATAGAGCCTCACTCTTCCCAAGTAACATAGGTAGGCTATATTTTATCTCGATACTAGCAGTAGTTCCTACGGGACGCGGGTGAAACCGCGGGGAAATGGCTAGTTATCGAATAATGTCTCTTAGTGTATCTATGGGTCTGAAGTTTAGTTCCTAACACAATTTTAGTGTAATCTAGACCCGCTAATGTTTTAAGTGCTTCTAACTGCATGTGAGGAAGATAGGCTCTAATGGGTTTAGGGTAGTTTTGTTATGGGATAATGCGTTTAAGGTTATCATATAATGGGCTGACGAAAACTGCTTCAGCCATTCCTGGAGGAGTTACATATATTACTCTTTGTCTTCGGTAATACATTTGGTATTAGAATTACTTAAGATCGTATTTAGAAAGTACCAATAAAAGTATGTATATGTTATGTTCATTATTGTATTATTTTAATCTATACTAATATTATAAAGCTGAAGAGTTTGTTTGTTTGTTTGAACGCGCTAATCTCAGGAACTACTGGTCCGATTTGAAAATTTCTTTCAGTGTTAGATAGCCCATTTATCGAGGAAGGCTAAAGGCTACTTTTTATCCCGGTACAGGAAGTAGTTCCCACGGGATGCGGGTGTAACCGCTGGCAGAAGCTATTTCAAAAAAATACATTCAATTTCATAACAACTTGACTGCTGATTGCTATTGCTGACTGTTATTAGTATAATAGTGATTCTTAATTGTAAATGTTTTAATATATTCGCGTAACTAACTCGACGAGAATAGAGATATGTAATTTCAAAAGATTAAAATCAATTAGGCTCGTCACCTTGAATTTTAAAACGATTTTGATTAGGAAAGCAGCGTGTTGTGTTTAAATTAATGTTTAAATGTAGATTGTACATTTTTTATAATTATTATTTGTAACAGCAAGTAAAGTTTAAGTAAGTTTTTTTTACTTTTAAAGATTTAATAAATAAAAAGGTAAGCGTACTTTAAATTTTAAAAAGCAGTTAAAATATTTTTTGGAAATTCGAAATTCAAACAGATGGTAGATAACGAGAAACGTTTTGTAATAACTGATTTCTCTGTTACCTAACACAGCTTTTTGTATGAAAGGCCGTATGTCCAAATATTAGTGCGAAGTTAATATTTCAATCGATAGCCTTCGTTGTACATTCTTTGTTATTACTTACTGAACATATAGCGGTAGTGTAAGTTACAGATGTTGCAACTATTAAAAAAAAGTATTCATTTTTATTTGAACGTTAACAGGATCTATTCTACAAATTAAAAGGTTAAAGTTCAAAAGACACTCATGTCACTCCAACTTACATAACATATACGATTTTCGGCCAAAATGTTGTCCTGATCCTATTTATTTATCTAAGAACCAATAATTTGAGACTATAGCACTATTAGAAAGTATATATTTTTTAAATCGTAATGTAACATATGTAATGTAATGTCGGGACACCTTTTCACACACGGTCAGTTAGCCCCATGCTAAGTTATTAATTAACTAAATCGTTTATTAATCGTTTATTTGAACTTTAGCCTAATAATAAAAATAAAAAAACAATAAAAATGTGCTTCTTTGACAACAGACTTCCCAAAAAGGAAGAGTTTCTTAGTTTTTTATGATTTTGAGTTCATAATCGCTAATTATTATTTTCTACTATTTCAAAGACTATTAGAAAGTAAATAACTGCAACAATGCAACAGTTAATTTAGTTTAAGTGCAGTTAATTGTAGCATTGAACTTAAGGAAGTGACCGCATTCAATGTGATCTACTTTTGTCCACTTGCGTCTGCGCAGGAAATGTAACGCCAGTGTCATTGGTCTTAACTTATGTATATGTAGGGTCAATAGAATTTTTAATCTAGTACAATTAATTAGATGGGAAAGTATGGCAAGTCTGTATAGTGTTATAAATGAATGAGAATTTAATGTAACAATTTTTCACTTTAATTTGCGCATTTAAATCATGAAAATTGAACAAAATCGTAAAAAAATAATCTTATTATTCGCTCATGACATAAAAAGATATTGAAAAGAACTCTCAATGAAGTTCTCCTGGCTTGATTTCAGATACTAAATTGACCTATAGCAGGCCTATTCGAAATATGTACTTGTTAAAATGCTGCTAATATATGTTTGTACATATTAGTCAAAATGCTTAAATAATTCTCGATGTGCTGTTTATTATGTAGATTCAGATAACATTAATGCGCGATTATGTATTAACTAAATTCATTGGAAGTAACACTTACATAGTTACATAAATTAACGATGTATATCAATATTACATAAGCAAACCTGTTGAAGTTTAGTTATCAAGTATGTATTAGGTAACAACTAGACGATATGCTTATTGGTAGAATGACTGTCAAAACTATTTTGCAGTAAATAGTGTTAGCAGCAGTAATAATAAATAAATAATTAAACGTATCAGAAGAAAGAAAAACTTACCTTCTCCTTTGTGGGACGGTATATGTATGTACCGTATATATTAGAATACCCATATTATGTTTTTTTTTAAAGAAGATCGTGAATTCGATCAATAACATTCATTTCTGAAACAGATAAAACACAGACAAATTAAAATAATTTTACAAATAAATAAAAATGTGAAATTAAATCTCGTAATAGTGAAAAATTACACCAATATTAATTACCCCTATTACATTTCCAGTATTAGCCGCATCAGCAGGCCCAAAGCCCAAGGGTAGGAAGCCAGTGAACCCCCCCACGAGGACCATTGCTGACAACGAGAGGAAGGCCGAAGCTGAGGCTGAGATCACTAATGACTGTCCCGAAGACGGGTTCTTTGCTGATGCTGAGCAGTGCGACAAGTATTATGAGTGCAGGTAAATATTGGAAGAAGTTTTTTCAATGAAATCCTTTTGAAAATGTTGACATGGGAATACACCACACCTTCAAGCATAACTTGGGAGTTCAGTTTAAAACTTTCTGTATTCCCATCAACATTTTTGTTGGCCTATATCTTTCTATTGCCACGTTTTCACTATTGTACATCTCTCAATGAAACTATGAGCCAATTAAAATTTGCTCAGATTGCAAGCTGTATGTAGCTCAAAATATAGATTTTTCGTTTTGAGTTATAGTGTAATCGTATTGGGTTGCAGTCTAATGGAGCTTTTAGCTAAATTGATATGCAAAAGATTTCAAATACAGAATACTGTTTGACATTAAAGCGAGGCTCAATCACAATTATATTTTATTGTACATATTTATATCTTGAAAGAATACAATAATCTTTCAAAGCAAATGGCAATACTCACTATTTTATGTCGATTATTATTGTTTTTATGGAACTTTGGCATTTAATCGGATCGAGCTGTCTAACCTTATTTTGAAAAGGTTAGACGTATAAAATGAACGCAGAATTTTAAGCAACACTTTCATCATTTTATATGCACACATAAAACATATTTGTGCTTAGTCATTTGAAGGATACTTACCCGAATATTTCATGTCATATGGGAATTTAAAATTCAAGCTCCAAAAAAAGGTTTAAACTCACTTTTGGAATTGACAACAAATGCTCCGAGCGAAAATAAATCACTTCACTTTGACAAAATATATTTATTGTGGGCCTAAACTTACATTACCTTTTATTACCGTTTATCCTTGTTAGTTCAATGCCCTTATATGAGTTCAAAAACAAATGAATAAATCACACGCAGGATATTTGCTCAAAAAGTTTCTTGCATGAAAAGTGTTCAATGCTGAGACTCTCAGCCTGAGAGCTTTAAACTGGTCAATATTTGCTTGCACTTCAAGTGTATTGCTTTTGATGTCTTTTAAAATATTATTTAAGGGTTTTCTTGAGCTCAATAACCGTAGTAAGCGTTTGCTTTACTTTGCATTTTTTTTTCTAAGCGTGACTCTTAAAATATCCGAATAAATTATGGGAAAATCAAAATCATTATCATCATTCTTTTTTTATTGCACTATCTTCAAATGATTCGAGTTCCAATCCGGAATATAATCTTTTATCTACCTCTATAACTAGGTTCCGTTCGCGGTTTCATTTATATCCCAAAAGAACTACTCTCCACACTCGGATAAAAAGTAGGCTAGAGCCTTCCTCATTAAATAGATTATCAAACATGGAAACTATTTTAATATCGGATAAGTCTTAGTTCCTAAGATTAGCGCTTTCAAGCAAACAAAGTCTTCTTAATCTTTTAATAATTGCAATCTCATTATTTCCAGAGCTGGTAACATCATTGAGAAGCTGTGCCCTGACGGCATGGTGTTCAACGACTACAGCTCACAGGAGGAGAAGTGTGACCTGCCTTTCAACCTAGACTGCTCTGCTAGACCTAAGTTGCGTAAGTACTTCTTAACCTCATACTTGCGACATGTCCAGTGTTGTAGTTGTCCATAGGCAGTGATAGGTAATCGCTTTTTATCAGGATTCATCTTTCGCCAATTATCACATAGAAACACCAGGTTCTGAGTTTCTGAAAGACTAAAAATGATACAGTTTCAAAAATTTCTCTAAGACCTAATAATGTCACAGTGGTCTTAAAGACAAAGCTTGGTGCGTGTGGCAATCATATCTCAATAGTTTATCTCAAGTTATCGGTAGACGAACGAGGCGTCCAGCAAATCAATATTCAAGTTTTTATTACTCACTAATTTGCCCTTAATTGGATACATTTTAGTTTAATGGCATTACCATTTGTATAAGTAATTGCAAGAATCAAATTAGGTGCTATTTCCGAGAACTAAACACGTGAGTGGTTCAAGCACGTGTCTGCTGTTATGTAATTAAATAGGGTTGGCATACCTCTGCCATATTCATATGTTAATACTTTTAAATTTTCAGTAATAGGTACTTAAGTTACATGACAGTTTTGTTGAGCTTTATTTCCATTCATTTGATACCAAACCGGAATATTTTTTTTCATATATAAAATCGCAATACTTGAGGTTTTTAATTATTTTTATATCTATATTTATCTACATTCCTATTCAACTGAGCTTTACTTAGCTCATCAATTCATTATGCCAAAAAAACTGGTAATTTAAAAATTAACGAATACCTTAGTACGCTCTCACTACCAATGACTACAATTGTATTTCATTTAAACGTACAATACAAAGTAAATTACTTCCATCAACAAAAATTGCAATCACGTATCTATTAACATATGTATCACCGCTCATACGAGCAATTTAAATGCAAAACCACTTACATAACAAAACGCTGTCAACCCTAAACAAAGCGAGTGCCAGTGTGACTGGTTAGTGACATCATTAGAATACAGATTACACATAAATGCCGTAGGTCAACTCGGTTGGACAACTTTCACATTTCAAGGGAAGCTTGGCCTTGGCGACGCGGAATTTATTGTCGGTACGAAATTAAATGTATGGCTATTATATGTATCGGTTTTACGATGGGTGTTTTTGAATGTCAGATGTATAAAAATGCGATAAAAGTTTTTGGAGTTAAGGATCTTCGTCCTTGAGATGTAAAATAAAGCCAATACACCAACAAATTGTTTGTTGGTGATTTTTGAATCAATGGTCTCAAATCAACGTATCGTCATACTCTTATATTGATGAATCAATTCATAGTTTGTCTTGAATATTTCAAAATTTATCAAAAAGTAGGAGGCCTAAAATTGTGGTCTTCTCAAAAATGTCAATTTTGATGCAACGTCAGTAAAAATATAGAGAATTTTAACGATCTATAACTTTAGGAGAAGCAATAAGGAAAGTTATTTATAGATTTTACCAAGAATTTAAAAAGTATGAATGGTATTTCCTCTTTCAATAATAAAAATGACAACTTTCCAGTTTCAAGGGAAGCGCGACCTTGTCAAGTGACGCAAGTTTTTATTGTTATAAATTGTATTTATAAAAGCCTTTTTTGATGAAACTTATTTGTTTATGGCATCATGCGTTTAAAAATATAAAGCAACGTGTTCTTATTTTGAAATGTAGACTATTGCAATAGGCCCAGTAACATGATTGCATTTTGTTTCACGTTTTATGTATAGGTAACGTAATATTAATTGCAAAAATACGTCAGTACAAAACCCAAACGGAGAAAAGCTTTTTCAACACAGTCAAACTAAAGTTCCATAAGATTTCATATTTGCGAGTTATGAGGATATAGACAAACGAACAATATACTATAACACTTAGAGTTATTTGTCATTGTAATACAAAGTTCACTTTTTTTCGTTCACCAGAAACTCCAATCCCCGCGCTGCACTGTCCCCGCCAAAACGGCTACTTCTCCCACGAAGATCCCAAGGAGTGCGGTAAATTCTACTACTGCGTGGATGGCAAGTTCAACATGATCACCTGTCCTGACGGCCTGGTGTATAATGACAAGACTGGCATCTGCACGTGGCCTGATGAGGCCAAGAAGAAGGGATGTGGTGCTGCTGGTGAGTTCTTTTCAATTCTTTTGTTTTTTAAAGTTAGTTGGGCAAAACATAAACTTGTTGATCTGTTCGACCAGCTAGAAAGTGGTATTCGAATGGTCATAAATGCAGGGTAGGTACCATAAAAAGCAGTACTCATTTGTTCTATTATAGGTACCTGTTAAATCATGACATGTTGAGAGTTATGTACTCGTAACACCCATGAACAGAAATGATTTGACTTCATTAAAACATTTTAAAATATGTAAATGATCTGGTATGCCGAGTTTTCTTTTTTATATTTACCGGCTTTCAAATCTTCATGTAGAATCCTTTTAGCCCTACAAGAATAATTTTCAATATCCAATTTCTCTCTATTCTTTCACAGAGGTATTCGCCTTCGACTGCCCCGCTGTGAACGAGACCTTCGGTCTGACCCACCCTCGTTACGCCGACCCTGAGGACTGCCAGTTCTTCTACGTGTGCATCAACGGCAACACCCCTCGTCGCTCCGGCTGCAAGCTGGGACAGGCCTTCGATGATGTCAACAAGAAGTGCGAGTGGGCGAGGAAGGTGCCTGAATGGTGAGTTTGCAATATAGGATGTTATTTCTACCAATCCTATCCTCTAGTTCGCAGGAACTGTTATAATGAGAGGTGAAGTGGCCTTTACTTAAACAAGACACTCAATCATTCTGTCCCAGTCATCAGTTTATCCTTAGACATCCCACCATGTTTGTTCTTAATTTATTCCTGGCCAGCTGTTCGGTTTCATCGGCTATCCGGGGGCTACTAAATAATTTATATGTCTAGTAATGTCTATAGATAAATGAAAAGGCTGTCTAGAACATGAAATATTGTTTCGAATCAAAACAGTACTTTCAGAACCTTTAGGGTGGGTACATACAAACGCTCAAACATAGTATAGAATAGATAATATAACCAAAATGATACTCTTCTAGAATGATCATACGCCAACAGTTTTGAACTCCACCTTTAATTTCACATTTCTATTCCAGCGCCGACTGGTACAAGGGCCAGCTGACTGACGCGGAACTGGAGGCGCTAGAGAACCCCCCGACCCCCAAGCCGAAGCCGGCCGGCAGCGCGCCCTCGCGCCGCAAGCCCATGAGGCCTCACAAGGGCAAGGCGATCGAAGAGGACGAGGAGTAGCCCATTTACTTAGTCTAGATTAATAAAGCATTTTTTTGTAAGGATATGTTGTAGTTTTATTTTGAAAAGGTTCTTTCAAAATAATTATTTTATTTGAAGACGGGATAAGAAATGTACTGCATGCTCTGTTAACCGATAGATGAACTTTAAAAGTCGAACAGTTTGTAATAACTGTTGTATCTTTTGGTAAATAAAATAATAAGTATTCAAGTCTTTGCTAATAACTCTTCTATCTGTCTAAAGAGGTTGATTTTAAAGGCATTTTAAAGGCTTGATGCAGGTATAGATAATTCAACCGCAATGGACTTAAAGTTTCTGTGTACGCTATTATTATTTTAAAAGTTAAAAGGGGTTTCTACTGGAACACAAAATTAGGTAGATATTATTCTCTTAACTTGACATAAAGCAACAATTAGTCAAAAAATAACACAAACACCTTTAATTAATTAAATATATTTCTCTTCTCGCATAACTTTCTATTTACATTTCCACTATTTCAGCAGCAATATTTACAGAAAAAAATCTATATGAAAATAATACATATATCTGTCATGTCTACTGGTTAACAATACATATGTCTATGGTAACTAATATCACTCACGAATCAACTGTTTTTGGCAAATTATTCGTTTTAGTGTGCTTACGGGAAATAACAGGATTCACATAGAGTTTTTATGTATTAGAAATAAATAGGACTCGGTGGAAATATATTCCAATCATTCAGTGAAATTAAATTAATATAAAAATAGTGTATCACAAGACGAAAACGTTTGTTTGGTTTTTAAATTGCAGTTTACAGTTCCAGGAAAAATAAGCTAATTAACAGCAGAATTTAATGTGTCAAATGGTTACAACAGAGTAGTTTATAGGCATAAAGGTCATATTAAATTACAAGGTTGACCATTCAAAAAAAGAATGTCATTAAAAAAAAATCCTATCTGTTTACTATTTCATCAATTTCGTTTTCGTCTTATAATACTAGCTTCGGCAACGTGATCACGCGTGTCCGCAGTGAGGGACCAACTCAGGGTCTTCACAGGTGAGGTTCTGGTCATCAAAGACTTTGCCTTCCCCGCAGCTGATGAGACGAGGGTGACCCTCTACGCAGGTGATTAGTCTGTGGCAGTCTCCGGGCACGGGGAAGCGGGGGAAGGGCCAGAATTTAGCAGCTTGGGTGTTCGATGGCACTTTAGTTGGGCACTTGAAGCCGACAACAGCTGTGGAAGAAAGTTTTTGATTAGTTGTGATCTAACGGCTTGTTGGTAGTAGCGCCCTCTGTTTTATTTATAAGACGTGGTGGAAAGAGCATTTATGCGTAAACGATACTTTGTATTGAAATCTTTCAGTAGATGGCGTTAGTTCAACACAATCTTTCAGACATACGGCATGTATTGTCGTCTTCTGTGCAGTGAAAATGTAAGTCCGATAAACAGATGGCATTATGTACTTTCAGGTTTACAAAAATAATAAATGTATTTCCATACTAATACACGTTTGTATCGGATTACCGTCTCACCGAGCTATGAGGGTGAAGGAACTGGGAGTGCACTTGTGTCTGGGCAAATGCTTGAGGACTTGATAACATATCTGGCTGATCTCCTTGTACGAGAACAGGCACCGTGGCCTGAATGACATTATGTAGGTACATATATGTACAAACCTTCAGGGTTACAGAAAGGCTGGAGTAGATCGGGCCAGTTGCACCCGTGGATGCGCTCATCGTACACCAGGCCAGGGGTGCATGGCTCCTGCTCGGGGATGCCGTAAGCGCACTTGATGTAGCTGGTGGAACACTCGTCGCTGTCCGGGTAGATGCCGAACTGGAACTCGCAGCCGGGTGATGATAGAGGTACCACTGGAATTAGAGAAGATGGTTGATTAATTGGGGGAGGGGGGGGGCGCGTTTTTTTAGTTTTATAACAACTAGTGACCTGATATTATTCATGCAACTAAATATGCCAACTACATAAGTGTATTTATTTTAAATAACTTTTATTTATTTACATAGTTATATACATAGATATTTACAAAAAAAACTATCCTAGTAGAACAATAAAAAAAAAAATATATATATACACTATATCTAAAAGGCGTCAAAAAATTCATCCCCATCGCTGTCAACTGGGAGCGTACCCAAGAGGCTGGCAGCATTACCTCGTTGGATGGCCATGCTGATCCTTTGTCCGAGGTAATAGCCAGCCTTTTGGTCACGAGAAGCGTCAACCAGCCGCCTAGACAGGTCTTTAAATAGGGTATGCGCATTCGGACCCCACGACCCGAGGGTTTCAACCCCAAACGGTTCGAAAATATAGTTGCCGACAAGGCCACTATATTTCCGCCGCTTGAGGTTCTCCGCGGCCGCAGCGGCAGCAGCAGCACAGCACGCAGAACTTGGAAGATGGGATGGCGCAAGAGTATCGACGCAGGTTGCGTCCCATACTAAAGGCCTACCCATCTTCCCAGGGGATTAAGACATGCCGTCCGGTCTCTTACCGTCGTCGCGTGCCAGGCCATTTGGTTCCAGTACAGCTGGCACCCCGACGGCAACAAGAGCCCGACGAATAATGTCGTTGATATTTGCGTGCCGCGCAATACGGCCCGCACTACGGCTGCACGACAGGCCGTGGTGTCCGAGGCTGGTGACAGCCTCACCACAGTGGCAGCGATGAGGGGAGCAGCACGGTGCTCCTATACGTAAACAAGTAGCGAGGCGGAAAGTTGTATCGTCAAACATGGTGCCAATGTTTGACGACGGTAGTGCCTGAAGCCAAAGTCCCGACTCCCATCTACCCACAGCCAGTAGGCGCGCTCGCTCAGCAGGAGTAATTGCCGTTTCTATCAAACTATTCCGGGTTACTCTGCGGAGCGGCTCATCCCACTGTCTTTGGGAAGACGGGTTGCTGGGTAAATTTTCGTTCGGGCAAGTAATTTTCCATGCATCCATAGCCTCGGCTAAATACGGCACCTCGAAATCAGCCAGTGTTGGAGTAAGAATATTCCTGGTTAATTTCTCAGTGCCGTGAACCGAGGATATGAATGCCGGTAAACTAATACTGGTAATTTTGCGGACGCCGAGACCTCCCATCCGGATGGGCAATGTGGCTTGTTGCCAGGCTCGGTCGTCCAGGGCCACATTGAGAATGGAGCTGAGGGTATGGCGGATAATTTTATCAATTGGGTCTAAAAGGTGGCTATGTTTAAAGAGATGAGAAGAATGGAGGTAATATGTAAATTTAGGACCAAAACAGCAATGTCGAATTATTGTGATGGCCGAATGCATTGTAATTTTCTGTAGGCGTTCCGAAATATCGTTGAAATTATCAATTTTTTCCGAAATAAATGTAGAAAAAGATTGGTCTAGGATGGGAGCCCCAAGGAGGCGGAGAGACTGTTTATCTATAATTTTAATCTGTGGTGCTAATGATTGAAATTTGGATATTGTCATTTGTCTGTCAGTCGTGTCAGTAATAAATAATTCACATTTTGTACAATTTAGTTCTAAACCAATGGAATGAAATTTATGTTTTAAATGAATGAAATCCTGAAATACGGTCTCTACATTGCCTCCCAGGGTCCCATCATCTAGATACCAAACGTTGAATTTGGAATTTAGCTCTCGAATGATCGGGTTATTGTGTATTTATTAAAACAATTTTATTCGATATTGAGAATTGTTGTAGGGAGTTATAAGATTCTTCAGAAACTAAAAGAGGTCGTTATATGTAGGATATAGGATTATGTACATTAAAAACTTAACTTCATCTAGAACCTTGAAAAGCACATTGTTCCTTAAAATATATAGCACAGAAAAAGCATCAAAATTTTGACGCTTTTGACTCTGTACTAGGACCTCATAAAATGAAGCAGATACTCACAATCAGCCTTCCTGCCTCCGCAGTCGACAGCCCAGTGGTAGTTGCAGTGGTTGTGCACGGCGCCCTTGCCGTCGAACAGTAAGCCGTTCTCACAGGTCTCCACTGTTAGGGTCCCATTCGTGCAGAGGAAGAACTGGTCGCAGAGCTCGGGGTGCGCGTACGCCTGGAATATAGAGATAGATTTTATTAAAACAAAGAAGTTCGATTTATTGTCTACGAGCTTCTGCCCTTAGGGACTACTTCCTGCACATGCATAAAAGGTAGCCTTCATGTTATGGCTATATTACTGCCAAATTTTATCAAAATCCTTTAAGCATTTTTATTATTTACATCCTATACACCCTGGCATTGTACTTATTTTTGATTTTAGGGTTTTCGGAAGCTGGAAGTTTTTTTCTCTCTTGTATTAATTACAGGGGGATGGGAGTGAGTAACTCATCTAGAAATCTGGAAGAATATAATAATATGCAATATAGTTACCTGGACTCCATACTGCTCAGGACACGCTGGTGCGTGCTCCAAAAGTATACCAGCGCTGGCTGAAACAAGAGATATATACGATTAGTTACAGAATTTTTCGCCAGATTGAATTCAAATGTAAGTATAATACGTTATTCAAATTAGTTTTTGGGGCGGGATAAAAAGTCTACTATGTCTGTCTCCTGGATCCAAGTTCCTTCCCCACCAATTTTCAGCCAAATCAGTTCAGCCCTTCCTGAGTTATAAATAAAGTTAGTTACAAACGACTTTCTTTCATAGACACAAAAATGTACCACATAAAATATTAAACCTTACCAATTAACCCTGATACTAAAACAACCACAAAGCCAAAACATTAACCAATCAGCGACCGTTCAAGGGTTGGCAAACGGTACTTCGAGGTTGAACTTTCAAGATAATAACATGCGTGTGTAACGTGCGTTCAGGCGTGAAATGTTGCAACCCTATTGTAACTGAGGTCGCCGGCAATTGGTCAAATGAAACACTCGGAGTTAATACTTAGACTAATTTGTTCACACTCCGCTAGAATGATTAATTGGCTGAATGAAATCTGTTTTTTAATGAGGCGAGGTTAGCTTTAGAATCAGATAATCAGGTAATTCAGAATATTAATGATTAAATAATTTTATAAATGTGATTCTCCCAAGTCTATCTGACTGTGTGTGTTTTTCACAATAAACTTAAACGGCTGTACGGCTTTTCATACCCTAGCCGATATTTTATGAATGTGAATTATTAACAAGATTTATATAAAAAGTTTTTACCCTAGTTGTTATTCAGAAAAGTAAAGTCTAATGTATAACACGAAGTTCCATGATTTGTTATCAATTTTAAATGTCATGCAATGACGATTAATCTAACGACAGAATGACTTTTAAGCTCACTTCAAGGTAATGTGACTGTGTGTGTATTGAGCCAAAGTATCCAATTTTAGAGGTAGATCGAGTTGGAACTAATTTATATTCAATTCAACAAACTGTTTAAATGTCTAATTAGACTATTTGGTCCATAAGTCTTATTGTTTTGGTTGAAAAGACCAACAACAATTTTAATATTTTTATGAATTTCAACTACTTTCTAATTCTTGGGTTAAAATCATAAAAATCATAAAAAGATATAAGTGTTGATAAAGTTAACTACGCTAATATAAAAGTATTTTCATATACATAATTAACAGTAAATCAAGCGTATTACTTATCTATAATAACTAATCTTACTATGAGCTAACACCTAATTTGCAAACGTTAGCTTGTGCAAACTTTGTGAACGCAATCCTTTTAATTTTAGACTTAACTACTTCGGCGTTTCGACAATACAATTTGTTCCTTAATTTTTCAACGTCGTGTTTTATTAATAGACTAATTGATTGTCTGTTATAATTACTTTTAATAAGTAATATTTTGGAATGTTCAAAAGAATTTTCTGTTAACCTTCAGTAGGTCTTTAGAAGAAATTATAAGTCTGATCAAACTACATTTCTTTAATATTGAAATCGTATTTCTTATGTTCTGAACATTTAGTTTTTTTTTCTATAAATTATATAGTAATTGTATAGTTTTTTTTTAATAATAGATATCAATTCATAAAAAAATCTTATAGGCTACTAGATAACTTTTGGATGCCTAGTAACGACTCAATAGCTTAGGAACGATTATTTTATTTAGCAGCAAAAAATTATTATACAGAAACCGGTTGTCAAATATGGTATTTTGCGCTAGTTGACAATGTAAGTATTAATCGTATTACACCAACTTATTTTCGTTTAGAATGAAATCCATAAGGCACCTGCACAATTACATAACCAGCCCCATTAAAAGCACAGACAAACCAAATAAATAACCCTTTATTTTGCTCATTAATGGCGTCCACGGCCGATTTCGGCCACGGCGGCTGTTCTGTTTTAAGGAGATCAGCCAGCTGCGCAGGACATATTATAGTGCACGCCCGCCACGCATTTGTGCAGACACAGGTGCACTCCCTATTCCTTCACTGTCGTAACCCGATGGGACGGCAATCCGACACGACCGGAAAGAGATCAGGCGCAGGACCGACATTTACGTGCTCTCCGATGCACGGGTGAATCAATCACCAACTTCCAGACTTACGGGCTGCTTTGTGAAAGTTTAAGAAAACCCACAAAGCGATTTCGGCCCGACCCGGGAATCGAACACGAGACCTCGAGCACAGCAGCCGAGCCTGCGACCAATAGACCAACGTGGCAGTCATTAATCTACAGCCAGTTCTTCAATACTTCCTACTCTGGTTTGTTGCGAAAGGTCATCCTTACCCCTCGCCCTTCCACTTTCTACCCACAATGTTCAACTGCTCGTAGACTTTGGATCTTTCACTCGTGCAAACAATTGACTGTATAGTTCCTATTTGTACTTCCGAATAGGAAATTAACAGTATAATATCATTATTGGTTGCGTGTCATTCGTGTCGGTAAAAATAAATAAGTAAGTAATAAAAATAAGTAAGTATTGTTTGGATATTAGCTAGCTAGCTATACTATAACTATTATAAAAGTAGCCTATGTCCTTTCTCAAACTGGCATTTTTTTTTTCATAACTAAGGTAATTGAAGGTCTCTTTTAGGTGTCATTTAGTTTTCTTTATTTTTTATCTATTTCGCTATCAAGCTTTTCTACTTGTTAATTTCAATAAGATTTTGTTTTGTTTGAGGTGTTAGTCCTGTATAAAAAATTGTAATTTTTGTTATGCAATATATCCTTCAACGTATTTATATAAACTAGTTGTGTTAAATACAGGAATAGAGTCGTGACTACGTGAGGTAGATGCCGAGTGCGGTTACATGTAGATTCGAATGTTCACAAGGAGTAGGGTATTATATAAGTTGATAGAGATTTTAGGACCTTCTAAAGGATATTTCCAATATATATTCACAAATCCATTTGTGTGTTTTACCAAAGTAAGAAGACAAACAGTAATTGGGTGCATCTCGCAAATCGATACCCATCCGCAACGAGGGCTGCGGTATTTCTTTCGAACAATTCAGCAACAATTCTGCTTGGCTTATTGCCAAAATTATAAAATTCTACTTCATGGGCGTTAATTAACTTTAACTGTGGGAAATCATCTAATGACATTTCTCGGAATGCAGTGGGAGGGAGTGTCAGACATTTTTTACTATGTTCCTTCCCTTCGTCTACCAACATTTAATACCTAAAAAGATGCTCTAAAACTCTTCAATAACAACAAAAACAATAGCGGTTGCGTTCATCCCGCCACAGTTGAGTAGTCGTGAGTGAGGCAACGTACCAGATGTCGGCCAGCGAAGCAACAACCTCGAACACTTTTACTTTTACAATGCGAATGTACTGAGAACATCTTCATTCAGTAAATAGATGTAGTTGTAACTACAGTTATTATTTAGATTGATATGATGTAAAAGAGAGGAAGTTTGTTTAAGTATGAGTAATTTGCGCATTATAATACTCATATACCTAGGTTCGCGTTTTTGTGTTAATGCTCGTCCATTGTTGAGATGGGAGACTTTCGATTGACTCCGGAATGAAAAAAAAACGTACCTAGGTATATGCTCATCGTAATGAAAGACAGTAGAAGTAACAGTAACTAGGATTCTACTAACAGTGTTATTTTTCAAAATTACATCGTGATTTGAGGACTTTCATTAAAATGTGTTAATGAATCAAATATTCAATTCGTTTTCTTTCCCACCTATTGCATGGTACTTTTTAAATTTTAAATGTATTTATTTTTAACAAAATCATTGAGACAAAATAATTGAATTAGAAGTCAATGTCACCACAGCAATGTCGATTGCGTGTCAACCAAATAAAAGTTTAAATGATAATATTTGCTATATGAATATAATGTATATGCAATAGTAATTAAACTAAACGTTATATAAAAGAACTTTAGCCGCTGTTATACTTTCCGTGACCTTGCAATACATAGCTAACGTATTACCGACTGATAATGTGTGCTGGGCCTCTAAAATGATGTATTTATTTCGTCACAACCATATTTGTATTATCTTCTAAGTTTTTTTTTTGTAATCTGGATTAAAAGTAATTTATAGTCTTCCACGATAAATAGGCTATATAACAATAAAAGACTTAAAAAAAACGTTTTTTTTTTTAACTTGTACGAATAAATAACTCTGTACACATTTTAGTTGTAAATCGGTCCAGTAATTCTCGATAGCAGCACGTTCAAACAAACAAACTTTTCAGCTTTTTCATATTTTTTAATACGAGTATATAGCTAAATTGTGTTTATAATAATTACGGATTTTGCGTACCTAAGTATACAGGGTCAGGGTGTTAAGAAAACACGTTTTATCAAACGATCTTTTAGAATGTAAACAGGATACACCATGTTGCTTACAACTGTTTTACACTGATGTTATCTAATACTAGAATTTGCGCAATTAAACACCATAAAGATTTTTTCTCAGGGATATTTGTAATTAACTTAATGTATAGGCGTTAAGTAAGCCTGTTATTAGATAATACTTTATGATAAAATTGTGATGAGATTATGCTGATGAAACTAGAGGCTTAGACGGCTCAAGTTATATTAATCATTATTATAAATCTCTTTAATAAATCGTGATTTCAGATAAGCTATAAGGTAGTGCGGGATTGTTCGAAAGAGTTACCGCGGCCGTAGCACACAAAGCGCTCAAGAAGGAAAATGGTGGGTTTTAAGTATTGGTGAAGCGTCAATGTCTTTTTTCAATGCAAATATTTATTCAATAATAAATTAAATATAAGTTATTTTTCCCGCAACTTAAAACTTTATTTCGATTATTTTCATATTTATAATAACCCAATTGAGTCTCTGATGATGATATCCGAACGACAATACTAGCTACCGCAGCGCCCATTGGTTCGTATCGAGTGTTCTAGAAGATGCTCGCATCGAGCTAGCAGTTGCGGCTGGCCACCGCCAAGGACGCACGTAGTACTTCTCCCGCCGCCATTGTGTCAAATACACACCGCTCCGCGTCATTATTTCCCTATATGTGATTTCCTGAAGATTCTCGTGTAATAATTGAACCTGCTGCTAGAAGACATTGCGGACTTATAGTGCAGTGCTGATTTCACGAGTTTTAACCAGTCCACCGGTGGATGAACCTAGATTTAGCTCGCCGGCCGGCAGCCCTTACCGCGACCACGCGCCCTGGAACGAGGCATCTTCACATCTCGCTGGTTCTAAGTGAGGTCCCTGGATTCACAAGGTACGTGGGCTTTATTGCTGCAAATAGTTGTAGTGGGTATTGGTGTCTAACGGAATATCATCAGCAGGGATTTAATTGAAATACGATTTAGGTTTCACCGCCATATTGTTTTCCCCGCATTCGATTTTCAAGATTTGAAATCACCGCTCCCGCATTTCTCTTTTCTTTCTTCATTCAACCTTTTAAATTTCTCCCAATTAAATTAATTAATTTTTATTATTTTTCCATGATGAGGCTATTTACACGCCTCATCATAGTTTTGGTCCTTCGAGCCGGATATTGAACCGCTATTAGTTAGATTTTTACGTAATAATTGGTGAAAATCATAAAGTAACATTGCACAATAGGTATAGGTAATTTACGTAAACTTTGGTGAATTATACCTGCCTACAAATCGCTCCGCTTTAATAAGTATGAACATATTTGACAATAGATTTTACGTAAGTATTTGGTAAATCTGTCAATTTGTCTCACAGAATAGAACGTGTTACGTATTCATTGGTAAAGTTCATTCTTTGTTTATTTATAATTTCGCCTTTGTAACAAATACATACTTACAATAGGAGGTAGTTACATATCATTTCGGTTTTGTGCGTATGAGTCATTTTTATTCTAATACCTACAGATAGTTTTACTATTGCAAACCGCCTTGTAACTTGTTTACCGCATTTCTTTATACTGTTTTTAAAGATTAGCTTCACAAAATGGCTGACAAACAACTAAAACCGGAAGATTTACTAACGATCCTTCATGAGAAGAAAGGATTATTATTCAAACGTATTAATCGATTATATGATTTATCAAAAAATATTTCGTCGTTCGATTCGAGAAAGAATGAAAGTTTTATGACTGAATCGGAAACTATTGACGACATTCGAGACAAATTCGAATCTTATGTCGATCGAATTAACCAAATAAACATGAATTTGAAACCTGGTTCGAGTCCCGACTATTCTTCTTTAGAATCCTTTGAAGATTTGTTTATCCACATCAAGCGTATTAGAAATAAAGTCAATAGTAGTCAATCTCCGTTATCACATAGTAGTAATTCGAAAACGCTTTTTGAACCGCTAAAAATAAAGTTGCCCCCGATCGTACTGCCTTCTTTCGATGGGAAACCAGAGAATTGGCCTGTTTTCTACGAGTCGTTTAAGTCAAATATTCACGACAACGATCAGCTGACTGACTCGCAGCGTGTGCAGTACTTAGTAGGTAAACTTACACATAACGCGTTGAAGGTTACAGCCGGTATCGTGCCTACGAGTGATACCTACCAGTTCTTATGGAACAGCTTAGTTAGTAAATACCAGGATAAACGCACATTAGGTACACACTATTTGAATAATATATTTGAGTTAAAATGTTGTTCTTATAACGCAAATAGTCTCGATTCTTTCATTGAGACATTTAATGCAAGTATTTCTGCCCTGAAACAACTGGGTATTCCGGATCTTGCTGATTTTATTCTCTTGCATTGCGCTATGAGAAAAATAGATTCACAGACTGGTCAATCGTTTGAACTTTCCATTCGCGATATTGAAATACCTACAACTAAATTGTTAATTAGCTTTGTTCAGGATCAGGCAAAAATATTAGCTCGCTTGAATTTATCTCATTTGAATGCGAACGCGAAAAATAACTATAATAAACCGCATGGTTCCGCATCTCGCGATCCTCGTACGCAAACGAAATCGTTTGTTGTGAGTGAATCGATTAATTGTTCCGCTCCTACAGCGACTTCGGTCTCGAGTTGCGCGTATTGTAATGATAACGCTCATGTTAATTTGTATAACTGCGCGAAGTTTCAATCCACGTTAACTCCTAGAGCTAGGTTTGAGTTTATTAAATCCAAAGATGGATGCGCAAATTGTCTGAGCACTTCGCACGGTTTGAGTAAATGCAAGTCGACCTCGGTTTGTAAAGTATGTAAAAAACGTCATCATACTTTATTACATTTTGATAAAAATAGTAATCCCCCGCTGCAAACTGCTGATGTTAGATCGATGAATTGCAATGTAGTCGGCGCGCCTGCTCTGGCGGCGCCGCTGTCCGGCGCGCCTTCCGCGCACCCCTCGCCCCGCGCGGCGTCTTCGCTTGCGCCGACTCACGCCGCTGTGTCTTGCTCTTATTCTTATAGCGATAAGGTCGATATTCCCGCGCCGGTAACCGTGTGTGGCTCGGGTGATGTTACTAAAACATTTCCGAATCATAATACGGCCGCGTTATTAGCAGCTGATACGAAGGCTGAGTCGACAATTCTGTTATCAACGGCGCAGGTTTACGCGCGAGCTAGTAATAATAGGTCGGGTTATAAAACAATAGTTAGGTGTTTAATTGACAATGGCTCGCAAAGTAATTTAATAACCACCGCTTGTTGTAGAAAACTCAATTTAATAATAATTCCTTTGAGTAATTCTTTTGTCAAAGGTGTTGGTTCTGTATCGCGGCCGATAATAGGTTATGTGAACTTAGAAATCGAGTCTCGCGTAGACCCGCATCAAAAATATAATATTCGCGCGTTAGTAGTTGAGTGCATTACGGACCAGCTACCTTCGCACCATATTAAGTGGGATTCTTCAGTGGACTCCCACTCGCTACCGCTCGCTGATTTAAGCTGGAATATTCCAGGCGACATTGACATAGTGTTAGGCGCTCAACTGTTTCCGTATATTTATTTGGGGAATAGGGTAGACTTAGGTTCACATGCGCCTCCCGCATTGTTAACTACATTCGGGTATGTCCTTATGGGTGATTTTCCGCATAGTAAAGATAATTTAAATCTACCTAGCTTTTCTTACACAACGTTAGCCCTTGATAATTTATTACAAAGGTTCTGGGAAATGGAAGAGGTTGAAGGTAAACGCTTTTTATCTCCTGAGGAAACCGAATGTGAGAATATTTTTTCCTCGACCGTGTCACGTGACGATTCGGGCCGGTACACTGTCGCGTTACCTTTCAGTAAGGATCCCTCTGAGTTAGGTAACTCCCGCACCGCCGCGTACCGTCGACTGGTTGCGCTGGAGAAAAAACTCCGCCAATCACCGACGTTGAGGGAAAACTATAACGCAGTGATCCAAGAGTACATAGATAATGGATACTTAAGTCAAGTCGATGAGTCAGACATTTCGGATGACGGGTACTACATCCCTCATCACGCTGTCGTTCGGCCAGACAAACCGATGCCGCGCATTGTATTGGATGCGAGTGCTAGGACGCATACTGGTTTATCTTTAAATGATGTACTCCATATTGGTCCGAATTTACAAACGGATCTGTTTCTTCTTTTAATCAATTTTCGATTATTTCCTATCGCTATAAATTCTGATATTAGACAGATGTATTTACGAATCTGCGTACCTGTTGCGCAGCGTAAATACCTACGCATCTTGTTTCGATTCAATGAGAACGAACATTTGTTAACATACGCTTTTAACCGCTTACCTTTCGGACTTAAGTCGAGTCCTTTCATAGCTATGCGCACTGTGCGACAGCTGGCCTCGGACAGTCCGTATATACTTAAATTCGCTAGACCAAAGGTTCATTGTGAACCTCGGTCACCGCAGGGGTTGGCAGACGCGGAAAAACTTATAATCCGTGCCGTGCAATCTGTCCATTTCGCAGATGATATTAAACTCATTAAATGTGGTAAACTTTTACCAAAGAAACTTAGAAGTTTGTCTGTCTTCTTCGATGAAGAAGGTATATTACGCAATGGGGGAAGACTTTCCAAGTCGTACCTTCCTTATGATGCCAAGCATCCTTTTTTACTTCCCAAACATGATCCGATTGTAGATCTGATAATTCATCATTACCATGTGATGAATTGTCACACTGGACCAGGGCTACTTATGTCTATTTTACGGCAGCGATTTTGGATACTAGATGCCAGGACTGTCATTAGGTCTAAGTTAAGACAATGCAACACATGCTTTAGGGTTAGTCCGACGCATCCTACTCCAGGGATGGCGGACCTTCCTGAATACCGTGTCTCGGAATCAAAGGCATTTGTCCATGCTGGGGTGGATTATGCTGGTCCCATCCGCATAACTCTCACTCGTCGCAGAGGTCAGCACGCTCAGAAGGCTTACGTCTGTTTGTTTGTGTGTTTGGTAACCAAAGCGGTACATGTAGAGTTAGTCTCTGAACTTACTACCGACGCCTTTTTAGCCGCATTTAAACGTTTTATCTCACGTCGAGGGCCAGTATCGTGTCTTTATTCGGATAACGCTACCAACTTCGTTGGTGCTAAAGCCCAACTAGACGAACTTTATAATTTCTTAATGAAGTCAAACCTCAATTCATCTCTTTTAAACGAGTTATTAACCCGCCGCATTAAGTGGAAGATGATTCCACCACGCTCCCCACATTTTGGCGGCATGTGGGAAGCGAACATAAAAACATTAAAAACGCATCTCTATCGTGTGATTGGAGATCAACTTCTTACTTATGAAGAGTTACAGACTGTACTCATTCAAATAGAGTGCATTATGAACTCACGCCCTCTGAGCGTGTTGTCGTCTGATCCGCATCCGGAAGTTATAACTCCCGCTCATTTTTTGATGTCCACCCCATTGCAGTACTTGCCGGCAGCCGATTTGTCTGGTCAGCGCTTAAATCTTTCCCAACGTAAACAGTTGTTAGATAGTATGGTCCAATCTTTCTGGAAGAAATGGCACTTAGAGTACCTGCATACGCTGCAAGTTAGGCAAAAGTGGGCAACCGCGGCCAAGCCCGTAGAAGTAGGAACTGTCGTGCTCGTGGGACAGGATAATTCTCCTCCATTGAGTTGGCCATTAGGAGTTATAACTGAGGTTTATAAAGGTGCCGACAATGTCATTCGCGTTGCAATGGTGAGGACGAAGTTCGGTAATTTTAAACGCTCCGTCACGAAACTATATCCTATCCCAACGCAATAAAATTTATGTTAACGAATACTCATAGTTTAAGGATTAGGATTAGTCTCTTTTAAATATTTTCATTTCTTCTCCGCGTTCAGTCATAAGACTTAGGCTGATCATGACTTACGTTAGTAGATCTTTATAATTTTCACCTTTCCCTTTGAAAGAACTTGCGTCCTTCCAAGGCGGGGAGCATGGTGAAGCGTCAATGTCTTTTTTCAATGCAAATATTTATTCAATAATAAATTAAATATAAGTTATTTTTCCCGCAACTTAAAACTTTATTTCGATTATTTTCATATTTATAATAACCCAATTGAGTCTCTGATGATGATATCCGAACGACAATACTAGCTACCGCAGCGCCCATTGGTTCGTATCGAGTGTTCTAGAAGATGCTCGCATCGAGCTAGCAGTTGCGGCTGGCCACCGCCAAGGACGCACGTAGTACTTCTCCCGTCGCCATTGTGTCAAATACACACCGCTCCGCGTCATTATTTCCCTATATGTGATTTCCTGAAGATTCTCGTGTAATAATTGAACTTGCTGCTAGAAGACATTGCGGACTTATAGTGCAGTGCTGATTTCACGAGTTTTAACCAGTCCACCGGTGGATGAACCTAGATTTAGCTCGCCGGCCGGCAGCCCTTACCGCGACCACGCGCCCTGGAACGAGGCATCTTCACATCTCGCTGGTTCTAAGTGAGGTCCCTGGATTCACAAGGTACGTGGGCTTTATTGCTGCAAATAGTTGTAGTGGGTATTGGTGTCTAACGGAATATCATCAGCAGGGATTTAATTGAAATACGATTTAGGTTTCACCGCCATATTGTTTTCCCCGCATTCGATTTTCAAGATTTGAAATCACCGCTCCCGCATTTCTCTTTTCTTTCTTCATTCAACCTTTTAAATTTCTCCCAATTAAATTAATTAATTTTTATTATTTTTCCATGATGAGGCTATTTACACGCCTCATCAAGTATAAAGCAATAAAATCCATTTTTTTTTAAATTAATTAAATAAGCCTAGGATCCGCCAAGCATCGAAATAATCCAAAAACCCCGTCACTAGAATTCCATGAACTTTGTTCCTATCATTACTAGTATTATGCACCATTGAAACGCATCCGAAGTACTAACACTAACATGAATAATTCATACTTCAGTTCGATGTAATCTGTTGCAGCGGCGCGTACGCATGTCGTGACAGAAGTGACGCCTCTTGCATTCATGATACTGTGATTGATATTGATTAATTTTGATATATTTTCTTTGTAAATTCACGCTTTTGAAATATGGATAGACTGGCTTCTGTAACCGAATAAAAAATGCTACTTATGCTCTTTCCTGAGTTTCCCTTTCATCTAAGGAACTATTATTGGCGGTTTCACCAATAATGGATAAAGGGTAGACTCAGCCTTGCTGGAAAAACGGGCTATGTAAGACTGACATATTCTTCTAATCGGTCCGATAGTTCTTAATATTTACATGTCCCGGTAAACCGACTTCTTAGGTAACCACCGCCAGCATGTAAGTTTCATATTTGGACAGACCTTTCATTTTGGTGCCTTAAAGTAACAGTAACAAGTCAAACAAGCCGGAAAATGTCCACCCAAGACATATTTAGCACGATGTTAATCACAACAACTAGTCTTAGTGAACCAATAAAATGATAATAATAATTAGCGTAAGAAACCGTAACTCGTTTCAGTATTGCAACAAATCCATACATTTTGCAACGTTTAGGCAATAACCAAAGATCATATAAATTACGTTTTAAAAGTAAAATATAGTATTTTACTTGGGAACCAACCTCTCAAGTACGTGGGTTCGATTCCAGGTCAAGCAAGTACCAATGCAACTTTTCTAAGTTTGTATGTACTTTCTAAGTATCTTGGACACTAATCACTGTGTTTCGGATGGCACGATAAACTGTAGGTCCCGGCTGTCATCGAACATCCTTGGCAGTCGTTACGGGTAGTCAGAAGCCAGTAAGTCTGACACCAGTCTAACCAAGGGGTATTGGGTTGCCCGGGTAACTGGGTTCAGGAGGTCAGATAGGCAGTCGCTTCTTGTAAAACACTGGTACTAACCGCATTCCGGTAGACTGGAAGCCGACCCTAACAAGATGGGAAAAGGCTGGGAAGATGACATATTATTATATATCAATTACGACCCTAAACGGTTCGAAAATATAGTTGCCGACAATTTCCGCCGATTGACGTTCTCAACACAGCAAGCCTTCTAAAAGTAAAATATAGTATTTTACTTAGGCCTGTCATACGTTCTTAAAGAGACCTGGTACAGTTGTGTGCAACATTTTAGCGGCCCGCGTGGCTAAAGGCGAAAGTAGTTGTGAGTGGCTAGCCTTGATGGTCATGCGCAGTCGCCGGCTAACTGCCTCAGATTAGATCGTACATACTCGTATGCCACATTAAACAATGCTTTAAGAACTTGATGTTATAATTATTGTTATAATTAAGATTGTTTAGCAAGTTCTTATCTTGATGGATAGTTACGATTGTGTTTAAGTTCCTTTACCTATCATTTTGTATTAAGTACTAGTGGTATCTAGTGGTCGCAAGCGCGGCTGCTGTGCTCGAGGTCTCGGGTTCGATTCCCGGATCGGGCCGAAATCGCTTTGTGGGTTTTCTTAAACTTTCACAAAGCAGCCCGTAAGTCTGGAAGTTGGTGATTGATTCACCCGTGCATCGGAGAGCACGTAAATGTCGGTCCTGCGCCTGATCTCTTTCTGGTCGTGTCGGATTGCCGTCCCATCGGGTTACGAGAGTGAAGGAATAGGGAGTGCACCTGTGTCTGCGCAAATGCTCGTGCACTATAATATGTCCTGCGCAGCTGGCTGATCTCCTTAAATGAGAACAGCCACCGTGGCCGAAATTGGCCGTGGACGCCATTAATTTTTGTATTATGTAGTAGGTTAAGTCATTCCAGGACAAGTTATTCACCATAACTTGCCTAGCCATATCCGAACTATGTTAGGGTCGGTTGTCATACTGTTCATCAGACCAGAGTTGTAGTACTTATTGAGTGCACGAATAGTCATATTTCAATTGATATTACGATGAAGTTAATATGCTAAGCAATGCATGATGTAAAATTGTTGTGGTGTCTGTTACTAAGTTCATTTTAATCGAATTGACAGTCGACGCTTAAATATAATTAGCATTCAATATTATTAGGAATTAATTTGTTAATTATAGCTCGAAAGAGTCACCTATTATGCGGTTGGTAATTGATGTAACCATTGACCATGTTTCGATAAAGTTAGTTCTATTTTTAGTTCGCAAATATGTACATGACGTAAAACTAAGTTAATTAAGAGAGTTATGCTAGCTTATGTGTGCACATACACCCAAAAAATGCAAATCTTAATCAAAATTCTTCGAATTATATGTTATGTAAGTACATGCTACCTAATAGAAATGTTTTATATGCATTCTGCTTCCAAAATATTTAAAAAACATTCGTAAAATAATTTTGATCAAAATTTGCAGATACGTAATTAACATGTCGGTCTTCTTATAAATTTGACATTTATAAACATTTAAAACATCTTTGTTATTTCCTGTCTCATTAAGTTGATTAAGTTGTTTAAATCCATAATTTATGGTGATGATATTTTAAGATTGACAAACTTCAGCTCTTATCATTGACCGTAGGTAAATATTAATTTATAGATAACTCCATACCTAATTATTAAAATCGGAAAACGATAATTATTAGATTTTCCCTCATTTATTTTTGTACGCAGCTTGAGAGTGTGTCAGACTCATGCTGACTAAACCCATATTCCTTCTTGAACCCTCTATGAGCCAGGGTCGCGGTAAATCTTTCGAACAATCCCGTAGCCCAGCCCGCACCGGGATAAAATATAGCCTATGTTACTCGCAGATAAGATAGCTTTCTTATGGTGAAAAAATATTTAAAATCGGTCCAGTAGTTTTTGAGTTTATCCATTACAAAAAGTATAAACCTCGTTGAAAAGGGTTGTTGTACATTCGTCATAAAGTAAATTCGTCACGAAAAAAAGTATGTGTAAATTTGCCACAATTCTAATTTATACAATAAATTTCCAATATATTAATTTTGTTTATTGTAAATTCGTCACATAGGTCTTATTTGCACCGATAGCACAAAAAATAAACACGAAGTAGAATAAAATGTTGTATATTTTTCAGAATCACATCAAGGTTATTTACCTACCTAGGATTTACCTTACATTCACAAAAAAAACAATCACAGTTCTCGAGTGAACGGTTTGCCTAAATCTTAACAATAATAAGATAAACAATAGAAAGACATTAAAACACAGCAATAAACATCTTTTTTTTTATTTAACATAAGGTTTATAAAGAATCACAGTTCTCGACTTGCTGACTTGCCTACAACAATATAGATAAATATAATAACCTAACATCTACGTAAAAATCATAGTTCTCAAGTGGCTGGTATGCCCGTAACATTACGAAAAATAAGAAAAACAGTTAAAGTCTGTCATTTGATTTACGAATAACATTACAATTACTTATAAGAAAAATAATTATATCACAGTTATAATCCCTTTTTTTCTTAACCTAAGTAAAAATCACAGTTTTGAGTGGCTGAGTTGTCTATAACAATACAAAAATAATAAGACGTATAAGTAGGTATATAAACTTTGTAAAAAAAACTATAACTTTGTAAAAAAAATTTAATGTAATATATTGATTGGTAATTAAATGTTACATGTTTTTAAAATGCTGCAAAACAGTTTTTTAAGAACTTCAGCCAAAGACATTTTATCGTAATTGTGCAAAATATTTTCCAATTCTTTATCATATGCTATGGATCTTATTAAATCTTAGAGATAGATGATAATATAATCTAGTAGTAATTTGTACAATAGCATTAAATAATAAAATACTTACACCATGGCTTCCCGAGCCATTTCCCGAGCCACCAGCCAGGTTGATGATCCATTTTTTCAAAGATGCACTATCACAAATCACATTTGGAACATATCACCACAAGCATCGACAAGTTCAAGGGAGTCACTGCGCTATGTAATCAGTTGTTTTAGTACGATTTTTAACTCGAGCCAGTAAAATGATATTTCTCGTGTTGCAAGGTTTTAGTCCCAAATAAATAGTGAATAAAATAGCAACCGTAATGAATAAAAACGTATAAAATTATTTGTATATTTCTGACTTTCTAGTGTTCATTCCTCTGAATCTCGTTATATTTTTATTTCCCCAGTTTTTGTAATAATGTTGTAGAGAGACATTTTAATATGCAGTACAGTATGTTTACAATAAAAAAAACGCTTTGATACCTACTAAAATAAAGCATGACCAAATTTCTAAGTCTATTGATTGCCGAACACCACTATTGTAGTGGGTCACCCTTTTTTGTGTAAGTGACAGTTGCACCTGTCATAGTCAGTCAGTATCAGTATATTTAATTTCGAGCGCTAAAATCTTGCTTGCTATCGCTACTGAAGGAAAAAAATGTGAATTGAAGATTTGTGACAAATTTACAATAACCCTTATGAACCTGTAACATGTTTGTACACATATTTTTTATACATGTGACGAATTTACTTTCAATGTATGGATTTTTCAAAATATGGCGAATTTACTTTGTGACGAATGTACAATAACCCGTTGAAAACCATACAGTAAAATTGTCTTAAATGCGAATGAACTCTAAAACGTAAATATTTCCTGTTATTTTTATATTTATAGTTTTTTTTTTGTTTAATTGCACCTAGGCATGCTATCTAAATTTAGCTTAATATGATAGGAACTAGTAATAGTCGAATCACGGCCGTAATCGAGTTTCAATCGATTGTAATTCTCGACCTTGCTGATGTAATTAGAGAAGTAGTAAATAATAATAAGCGCTCGGTTACGAGTTTCTAAGCTAACGAGTTGTAAGCACCGTGGGTTTATTATATTGGTACTATATTGAACTAACTTTAATGTGGCATGAATTGGTAATACTTTTATATTTAAAATAGAATCTATTTGTATATTTTTCGTAATCGGTATTTAAAAAAAAGTTTCAAACTATTGTAAAAAAAATGTATTCTCATTAATCTTATGTATGCTGCTCGACTTATGCCGCCGTATTGTATTATCATCGACGATATTTGTGACTTTCTTGATTATAGACTGCTGCTGAAGCTGGTTTTCGATTCCTGACTATCCATTCCGATAGACTGTCAAAATGTTTATTCATGACTTTAGTAGCTGAACTGGATATTTTCATTGCACAGTTCCACCCATCCTCAGACCAGCCGCAGCAAGCGCAACTTAACTCTTGAACTTTTCTGCATTTACGTAGCAGTTAATTCATACATTAGTTCAAGTATAATTAAGACACGATCCTTGATGATAATCTCATTGTCAATGTCGCAATTTCCTTGTGACATTAAAGCTATTGAATAATTTGCATAAGGTGCGTTGTATGAATATTTAGCGATGCTGTCACTTGTCATACACTTAATTAGGTATGTTATTGAGAAATTATACTATTGATCATTGTCAGGGTTTATATTTGTATTACCTAAGTGACATTTAGTTCAAATATAAAATAGTAGTACAACGCGCATAATAAATAAAACGCGCAGTCCGATTGCAGTTGCGATGCAGTGGCGTGCAGTCGTGTTCTGAAGTTGATTAGCAGTTCTATTGCAGTCGTGTCAACTGCATTCAAACTGCCCTTGAACTGCAAATTGCAGTTGGATTGCAGTGGAAATGCAGTCCGTCTAGAGCCTAAGGTAACTAACACAATTTATCTTATATGATTATTCCTACACAATAAACTTAAATATTACGACATCACAAAGCCAAAGGAACAAACGTTTACCACTATCAGGCAATCTTTATTCCAGTCTAGCGAAAGTATCGTGTTTAACTAAAGATTACAACAGATTTAACTACATCGGAGCTGTGGGAAACTACCTATTGGCTATTAACTAACAGTTAAGTTAACTGTGTTTCATTGTTAACTTGTTATAGGTTTGGTAATCTTGGCACAGCAAGTGGTTATAGTTTATTTCTCATAGTTATTGTCGACAAATAAGATCAATTTAGTATTGCAATCGTTATTGGTGTTATGTGACTGTTTGTCTATGCAGGTTTTTATCTTCGATACAGTATTTTCTATAACCTATTTAACATTTTTAGCAATAGAAAATTATGTGTGCATGACAGTTACTCTACGAATGATAGATTATTATTTTATTACGACAACATGATTTCAACTAATCAACTATGTTAAACATGATATATTGGACGACAACAGGGCCGATAATGATGTTAAAAATTGAAGAATTCGACAAAAGACTGTCCCTTCCTATTTTAGCAGAAGCCCTGTTGATACAGCCTTGAAATCAGTATTAAATTTAAAAGTATATTTAGTTAACTAAGAAAATAATAAACAAACGGTCAATAACACACCAAAAACTGCAAATGAAATAAAAAACAAAAGAAGCCTTGCAAAGAAATCACACAGGCAGAATGTCAACTGTTTCCTCGGATGACGCAACACGAGATGGCTTGTAGCCGGTTTCACCTGTCTTCCGTGGTTTTGCAATACCATTATCGAATGAATAGGAAATCCACATCTTATCATTCGCAGCCTCACGACTTTAGTTAAGCGATGGAGAACAAAATGACTAGCGGAGGTGCCATAATGGATAATCGCTTAAGAAAATAGAGCGCTAATATGTGGGTGAGCGGGGGACAAGGAACGTTATTGTTTTCGCCCTTATTCGCCTTCTTTGTATCCGATCAATTTTTAAAATACCAAAAACCGTTGACAGATGTCTCAAAGAACCCGAAAGCCTCGTAAGTTCACTCGTTACAGATCGTTTTTTAGGGTTCCGTAGCCAAAATGGCAAAAACGGAACCCTTATAGTTTCGTCATGTCCGTCTGTCCGTCTGTCCGTCTGTCACAGCCGATTTACTCGGAAACTATAAGTACTACAGTGATGAAATTTGATGGGAATATGTGTTGTATGAACCGCTACAAAAATATGACACTAAATAGTAAAAAAAAGAATTGGGGGTGGGGCCCCCCATACATGTAACTGAGGGATGAAATTTTTTTTTTCGATGTACATACCCGTGTGGGGTATCAATGGAAAGGTCTTTTAAAATGATATAAAGTTTTCTAAAAAACATTTTTCTTAAAGTGAACGGTTTTTGAGATATCAGCTCTCAAAGTCGTAAAAAGTATGTCCCCCCCCCTCTATTTTTATAACTACGGGGTATAAAATTCTAAAAAAAATAGAGGTGATGCATGCTAATTAACTCTTTCAACGATTTTTGGTTTGATCAAAGTATCTCTTATAGTTTTTGAGATAGGTTGATTTAACTGTAATTTACGGAACCCTTCGTGCACGAGTCCGACTCGCACTTGGCCGGTTTTTTAGGGTTCCGTAGCCAAAATGGCAAAAACGGAACCCTTATAGTTTCGTCATGTCCGTCTGTCCGTCTGTCCGTCTGTCCGTCTGTCACAGCCGATTTACTCGGAAACTATAAGTACTACAGTGATGAAATTTGATGGGAATATGTGTTGTATGAACCGCTACAAAAATATGACACTAAATAGTAAAAAAAAGAATTGGGGGTGGGGCCCCCCATACATGTAACTGAGGGATGAAATTTTTTTTTTCGATGTACATACCCGTGTGGGGTATCAATGGAAAGGTCTTTTAAAATGATATAAAGTTTTCTAAAAAACATTTTTCTTAAAGTGAACGGTTTTTGAGATATCAGCTCTCAAAGTCGTAAAAAGTATGTCCCCCCCCTCTATTTTTATAACTACGGGGTATAAAATTCTAAAAAAAATAGAGGTGATGCATGCTAATTAACTCTTTCAACGATTTTTGGTTTGATCAAAGTATCTCTTATAGTTTTTGAGATAGGTTGATTTAACTGTAATTTACGGAACCCTTCGTGCACGAGTCCGACTCGCACTTGGCCGGTTTTCATGAATTAGAATTGACCTAGAAGAAGGCACCTGACCTACCTAAATTATGGCATCTCCACTCATCTTTCCTTACTCAACACACTCTCTCTCTCTAAACAAATGTCCAAATACATATGTAAGTCTCGATATCTAAGAATTCTAGATTCGAGACTAGAAAGTGGCTTTCGAGTAAAATCATTCTGATTTCGGATGGAATTATCTAGAAAAATAAGTCTAGATTTTTTGTTTTAGATGCAACAGATTCTCATGAATTAAATATGATGTAGTTAAATAATGTTCGAGAGGTGTGGCTCTGTCTATATTTTGTCTTCATACATACTATAATGGTGTTTTGATTTCACAATAATTTCGTGTCTAGCTTCAGAATTAAGATTTTAGAGAAAATTCTTGGCAATGATCATTACATGATTTTATTCATAGTTTAGACAGATAGATATATAATTATGTTTCTTTATTAAGTACACCAATTTAAAATTTTTGATCTTATTTGATTTTTTAACTTAGGAAGGCAGTTTTTTTGATAGAAACAAAAATGGACAATTTTAAATAGGTTTTAATGTATCAATTTTCTTTGCAAAATATATATACGTTTATGCTTTCTATAGTAACATAGCCATGATAAGTTGTCGTGAAAGGATAAATAAATACCGACGAAATCTCTCGTGTACACCATTCATGGCCGGCCATTTAGTAAAAGTTCATTCATTTCGACGGACAGTGCGTAAAAACTTGTATTAAGGCTATATTAATGAATCCAGTTTCTATATGTATACAACATAATAGTCTCTAGAAGTTTTTTTTTTTATATTATTCGAAACACCCAGTTTAATTATATCCAGTTTAAAGATTTTTTTTTTTAATTTATTTATACAACTCAACGGAGTTAGGTTACGATTTTGATTTGAAGTAAATATATTTACAGAAGTAAAAATATTAAGAACTAAAACATACTTACAAAATATAATAATAGTAATACGACTGTTCTTCCCGATTGTGGGCTACAGCAATCTTACACGACCGGAGAGAGATCAGGCGCAGGACCACAGGTGGATCAAGGGTATGGGCTGCTTTGTAAAAGTTTCTAAAGCCGACAAAGCAATGTCGGCCCGACCCGGGTAGCGAACCAGAGACCACGTGCACAACAGTCGAGTTATTTCGAGGCAACTACAAAATATTATTACGTGCTCAAACAATATTAATTTTAAGACTCTCCTGACCACAATTTGATCATATTAAAATACCTCGGTTCACTAATGGTCCATTCATCATTTACGTACTACACGGTAAGTCATTGATACCTTACTCGTACAATGATTCACTATATTGCTGATGTCACGGAAGGCATCATTAGACTACTTATAAGGTAAAAGTCCACGTTCAATTGGTTAAGTAACAGTACTAAGTTAGAGTTAGAGAAAGTTAGGAATTAACTGCGGATTGCCTTGTTAGTGATGTCTATGTGACCAGAATAAGGTTCATTTCCTGGGTCTCACTCATAGAATCACTGGTTAGTTTATTTTGAGACTCATCACTACATTTTACAAACCAAAGTCTTTGTCTGAAAGTTTACAACTGTCGGTACCTTCGTGATAAACTCAAAAACTGCTGAACTTATTTTTATACAGTTTTCATCATATGTCGTTTATTGTATTTCTAACATACAAAACCAGAAAAATTACATAATATATATTGTGATGGTTGGATTCTCAAGTAGTCATTGAAACTAGTAAGCAGTAATAAGTAACGAAAATAAAATACCATTTTATTAATTTTTGAAGTATCTATGACCCTGTATAATTATTATATTACATTAACAACACTGCTAACAAATATTTTCAACGAAGACTCGAGGAAGCGCTCAATGTAAGTAGGCTACGATAATTTGCTTCAGCAGGTTATTAACACATTACTGTTAAATGAAGCATCAAAAGTATTATAATTATTCACTTTATGAATTATGAAAATATATTAGTTTGTACCGCTAATTACCTATATAATATTTTATAACCAATTTTAAATTATGCAAAAAAAATAAAAAGTACTTTTATATAAAACCTTTCGAAAACTAACCTTACGTAACATTTCAAAAACTAACATATCTAATATTAATTCCTACACGCCAAATTTCTTAACAATCTAAAAACGCAATTACCCAAATTAAAAAAAAAACTTTACAAAAGAAAACTTTGCATTCAATAAATGGATGAAGAATTTATTAAATCATTTTTTGTTAATTTGTATATAAGTAGGCACTGCCTATATTACACGTATAACATTTATCTACGTATACGACTTACAACTCTAACCCATATAGTATTGCTAAAAATACACTAATAAATAATCAATGAACACTTACGTTCCATTACAAGAATGACGCGCACAAAATGATGTACAACTATGACATAAAAGAAAGCGTCAATGCGTAAACCGTGTAACGTAACACATGATAATTTTATTGGCGATAAGATGTGCACGTTGCGTAAGCGTAGATCAATGTGTTAGAGCTGCTGGTAGCTGGTAGCTAGGCTTTATTATAGTCGTAAATAATAATTATACAACTTTGGTCTAAGTATGGTAATCTGATTGGAGGATTATACGCAGGCTGCGTGTTGCGTTTTTATTGAGTTTATGTTGCGTTTGTGTTGTGTTTGAAGTGTTCTACCTGAGAAAATGGCTACTGGGTTAGGTAATGTTTTTGTTATTGTACTTTTTAATGTTTTTTGACAAAATAATAATGAAACGCTTAATTTGGTCTTATTTCATAAAAAAATCGTTTTTATTTAATACATTATTTTAATTTGACCGATATTAATAAAAGGAAAAACATGAAATAAGTATACTTAAACAAGTTGAAGTCTTTGCTTTATAACATTTTAGATCACAAAAATAATCGAACAAGTTGACCACTGTAAACTTAATGTTCGATCTCTCATACATTAGCAAGTAGACACAGGCAGGTGTTATTTATATATTTGGACATTCCTGTGGTTTTACAAATATGGTTATAATTTAAGAGCTTATTTCGCTTTATAAGGCTGTGTATATATTTCTGTGTAACAAACTGGGCGCTTGACAATTTAGAATTACTTGTTAAAGAGTTTGGACCTTAATAGTGCTCAAAGTTCTCAAAATGCAGTACCTATAAACAGTCTTTGTTAGATTTACTGAATACACATGTTATAGGTAATTGAAACCTTATATTTTTCTTACTGAATCGAATCAAATCTGAAAAAATGGGATACTTTGATGGAGTTTTCATCCATACCACTTTAGGCTATGAGCCATGAACTAATTTGATTACAGCATTTTAAAATTAACTTTTAGAATTCAATTAAATAGCAAACCCAACACAATAGTTACTGAAGATTATTACAATTAAGAAAAATTCACTATCTATTGAGAAACAAACTAGACAATATCACATTAAAACTGAACGCAAAGAAACAGACGTTTGACCGCGTAATTGTTAATTAGGCGCCAAACTTGTTGGCGCAAGGCTGACCTCGTTCACTTAGTGCAAACAGTAATGAACATACATATGTATGTGTGTACTGAATTTTATTATATGTATTACATAGCTAGTATAGTTTTTGTATATCTTAGACACCAATGGTTGATAAAAAGGTGAAGGAAAACATCTTGAGGAAACCTGGACTGTAAAGTCTGAAATCACCAACCCGGATTGAGCAAGCGTGGTGATTAATGCTCAATCCTTCTCCGTGTGAGAGGAGGCCGCAGCCCAGCAGTGGGACGGTAAAGAAAGGCTGTACTTGGCTGTACTAAAAGTTTTTAAGAGTAAAACCATGTACTTTTTGTTTTTAAATGTAGGAAACTTGATAAAAGGAATGTAATATTTTGGTAGCTAGAACATACGATATTTTTTTTATGTTACTAAAGAAACCAGAGATCTACTGAAATGAAGATAAAGTCTGCTGAAATCTGTGCTTACATAATAAAGAGGAAATATTTTTTTTGTTTGTATGTTTGTACCCTTAATGCTCCAACACTACTGAACCGATTTGAATAATTCTTTTACTGTTGGAAAGCTACACTTTTCCAAATTAGGGTACAATTTTTGTTATTTTATCTCGGTACGAGCAGTAGTTCCCATGGAACGCGGGTAAACCCACGGGAAACAGCTATTAGTTTATAATAACCTATCAAATTATATTATGTAAGGCTTTATTCGATTAAATGAATCAACTTCAAGAAGATATTTTCCAATTACGTCTCGAGGTAAATTAAGAGCAAAAAGTAAGAAATAACTAATGACACAACAAAACAATTAGTTCGAGTGACACTTCAGTGATTTAAGCCGATAATGTAACAACCATGTTCTGAACAAAAACTTGTTAATAGCGTTACAACACTATAATCAATTTATGCTTGTTCTCATATTTGTACACTGTAATTGACTATTATTACTGAAATATTTTGCTTTTATATTTATAGCAGACTAGCTTCCACTCGCGTAGTGTGTTGATAAAAAGCGTATGTGTTAATCCCAGGTATCACCTGTCTACATACCAAATTTCAACCAAATCGATCCTTTTCACTTAACATGGGTGATTAAAATCTACGATAACTATATTATCTTCATATTTTTAGGACTATATAGTTAGTTAACTGATCTAACAAGTGTCTTTTTAAAGATTTATCCCAAATCTATATTACATTTAGTGACATATTTATAAATAATCGGAACTTTTATAAAAAATAATAGGAAAGATAAAAGCAGCATTTGTTAAAGCGTTTGTTCATTGTACTGAATCTATTCAATGAAAACTTATGACCTTGAAATGATTTTTTACATTATTTGTTACGCATGTTTCAAGGGTGTTCGCTATTTCTGGGTAGAAGAATTATTTTACGTTTTGTACGTTGAGTGGTTATGGAGGTTATCACGTAATCCGACAAGAAATATGAAGAAAATTGAAAATATTTATGGTCATACCAAAAATACAAATTTTGGTGCATTTTCTTTAGTGTTCATTAAATATTCTAATCACGTTTTTAAAATATTCAATTCCAAATTCTAAGTACTGTACAGAATACAAATATAATGCAAAAAAAAATGTCTTTATTACGTTCTTATACGTGTATGAGCGAGATACAATCTCAATAACAATGCAACGGATTGTGCAAGTAGCGCGTTGAACTCTTTTGTACGAGCGATTGTAGCTCCCACCTGTTATATAAGTTTACACCCGACAATTACGGATTATAACTGCGATTATTTAATCTTAATCTCGTTCTTAACATTTTCATTCTATGTTTTATGTGGTGCTTAGGATATGACTAATAATAACTAAGTTTGCATTGTTTTTTACAGTGAGTTTACAAACTCACTCTCACTCACTCACTCACTCTCACCACTGTCTTCTAACTCACTCATTTTTTCATTTTTTTTTTTCAGACAAAATGTAATTTCTTTTTTAATAAAAAAACTATAGATCGCATCATCTTTAAAATGAGATATCATATTAATCAAAATATTTAAGCCCACTTTGTCATACCGTTGTACCCATTAAGATTTCACAACGGCATAAATCACCCACGGGCCGGTCCAAATAATTCATAATATATATTTTTAAATGTCGTTCAGAATCAGGTGTGGGCCTTGAGTTTCGTACAAACGGTCTCGATTCCGGCTCCCTTTCCAATCGGTTGGGTAACCGACTGCAGGAAACAGCTCTATTTAATACAATTATACGAGAAACACGTATTAATTGATATTATGTTCTATAAGGTTTTTGTGTTAATTGAAATTGTAACTATAGATTTCGTCTAACGATATATTTTTTTAGCTGCAAACTTTTGGTCGGCCGAGAGTGTGTTTGGGCTCAAAAATCGATATGAAGATGAATATTACTACCGACATTACAAAGATCAGGTATTTAGCCGGTATCAGTCCGACTGAAAACTTTGATTGAAATTAAGATTTTTATTTTAAAAAAATGTTTGCCAACCATCGGTTAACTGTCGGCCGATTGTTCAGTCTGTAGTGAGTCTACTATAAGGCTAGCTTTTTTATCGATGTTGAAACTATCGATAAGATAGAATCGATTAAAATCGTTACACATTTTACATAATCAAAATTCGGGTTAATGTTTTTGTGCGTGCTCAAAGTAAAGCTATTCGTGTCAAGAATTCGAAACAAAAACTTGTAAGCTAACATAACTTGTCGTGGCCAATACTTGCGTAACACAATGGTTCAGTTTTATAGACAATGTGGAAAATTGAATTTGAAGGGTACCTTATTTACTTTGTAATTATGTACCATTGACCGATATCTACTACAATCAACTGTAGTGTATCTTAACTATTTTCTTTAAAAATTGTCTACATATTGTCTGCCATAGTTTAATCTTTTATCAAACTAGAGTTATTTTCCCTTAAGGTATGTTAGATGCAAGATACTATATTTGTATATTGTGTGTTATGTTCGTATTAACATTGTTGGTTTCAGCCGAAAGACGTCCACTTATTGACAAAAGCTTCCCCCAAGCATCGCCACTTTGCTATTTAAACTCATATCTGATCTAAACTTATCACAAATACCACTAGGTATACCAAAAATACTGCCAGCAGCTTTAACAACCAACAAATAAAGATTTTGAACAGTGCAAAACAAGCATATAATCACCGGAGCATACATAATGTATTAGCAATTGACATTTACTTTACACTTGAGCAGTTGTCTCATAACAACTAACATTTGTTATGAAGGCAACAAGTTAGACTGGTACCCTAAAATGTAAAGTAAAATGGGATTAGTCACTCGTGAAAAGTTAATGGGTGAGTCTAATCTAGTTATGTATATGAGTTTGTGATTGAGTATGTGTGAATGTTTGTGTATGGTGGTATATGTAGAAGATTTTAAATGTAGTTGTCATTTAAAAATAGTGTTAACTTAGGGGTGTTGTGTTGTACATAAACCGGCAATGATGTCTTTAACAGACTTTATGAAAATCAATCCTGAGGTTTGCCAATATTGATGCGTACTTCAAAGATTAATCGTAGGTACGTAAGATTTGTCGCAATTCTATCTAGAAAATTTCAAGGATTTCCAGTATTTTAAACAGAAAATATCACCAGGTTTCTATTGTGTCTTTTAGCTCAACAAGAGCCAAAAATTCTAAATTACTAATATTTTACTTAAAATCAATTAATGTAACTTAATTTTAATTTTGAAAATTATTCCAAAAAACGTCCTTATATCTAAAATCCTTACCGTATGCCACGCAGGCGAACAAAACCGCGAACTGTGCACTACTCGTCATGTCTGCTTGTTTGTTTGTGTGTGTGCGTGAAGTCGCGACGTGTGCGCGTCGCTCTCGGCCCGGTAGCACTGGCGGCGCACGCGCAGACCACCGACCGCCGGCCGTAGTTAGGCGGTGGTATCTATAGTGTGGATGTCATTTTCTTTGAGTAAAACATATTGTGAGTGATAAAGAACTAAAAAGATGAAGTTATTCTTAAGTCTGTAAGGAAAATGTCTTTACATGTATCTAGGCAACTCTTTCATGCTCTTTGATGTAACACGATTAAAGTATTTTATCAATTTTGAAAAAGTGTTGTCATGATAAACAGTAAACTATTATGTATATTTTGTCTTCTTAATTTTTTTGCTTATTATTGTCTACTTTCTGTGAAAACTATATGTACCTATATAGAGATGTATTACTTAGTCATATTAAATATGCCATTTTATTTATTTCAAACCATAAGTCTGCAGATTGTTGGTCACAAATGGGGATATATATCTTTACAGTTACAGTTACAGTTACAGCCTTTTTATCGTCCCACTGCTGGGCACAGGCCTCCTCTCACACGGAGAAGGATTGAGCATTAATCACCACGCTTGCTCAATGCGGGTTGGTGATTTCAGACTATATAGTCCAGGTTTCCTCAAGATGTTTTCCTTCACCTTTTTATCAGCCATTGGTGTCTAAGATATACTTAGAAAGTACATACAAACTTAGAAAAGTTGCATTGGTACTTGCCAGACCTGGATTCGAACCCGCGCCCACATACTCGAGAGGTTGGTTCTTTGCCCACTAGGCCACCACGACTTATATATCTTTACTACCTATATATCTTTACTAGTATTTTATCAGAAAGGAGTAGTTCACAGGACCATTTGTGTAGGTGGAACATTATGATTAAAAACTATGGCATGGATACCAATCCCAACCATTTCTGAATTTCAAACAATACAGCATACAACTATTGAAATCTATTTAAACAAGACTATGAATACATCCCACACCAGTATCAGTCTCAAGTGTTACGAAAACGGCCATATACCTCACGCGGCGTGCTCCGAGTGACAATACAACACAGACATAATACCACGGAGGAAGAAATATAGCGGAGATGCCATAATGCAGGTAGGTGAGGCGCCTTCTTGTAGGTCAAGCAACGTATCAAATCAAAACCAATCTGTCAAATTTGAAAATTGACTGGTGATTTTATTTTGAAAATAATGGACGGGTTCCATAGTAGGCGTGTAAGGGCGGAACTAGTAACGTTCGTCGTCCCCCGAACACACGCATTTTGGAGCGCTGCTTTCTTAGGAGATTTTGCGTTATGAAATCTCTGCTAGTCATTTTGTTCTCCATGTACCTAATACTTATTCGTCTGGAAGTGATAGCAATTAATAGAAATTAAACTCTAATCTGCTGAGTCGTGAGAGAAACTAACATGTGTCACTGACAGGAATATCTATCGTGATATGTATTGTAATTAAGATGACAGCAAGGAGATTAATTGTGTACTTGGTGTGATGTTTATCTTTGTTTTAATTATGCAACTTTGTAAGCGGTAATGTGATTTGTCATGTCTTTTAGAGACTCTTTTAAGTATAACTATACCTGAACTCAGGGTCGGGTGAAACAGAATTTTTAGCTGGATGCCAGTTTGAGACATCGTATTTCAGATTTAGAAAAACTAAACACACTAAATTTGATATTGTGTATATATACACTGAATATTGTGTATATGCTCTATGAATTTTGTCAAAGCAAAATTTTGCAGGTTGCTAGATATTTTTTTTACATCATTTCATTTCGAGAAAAAAAACAATATAACATTCCATACCTTTACATATAAAATAAGTACATAGGTATATCAGAATAAACAGGGTTTGCCACCAAAAAAGCATATTTAGTGATGAGATCGTTTCAATAAAAACAAGACAACAGCAGCAGAACATGGCGTGAAATGTAAACAAATAAATTCACATAAAGATGCAGTTTGTTATGTGATGGCACTTTACTGAGTCATTCGACTGGTTTTTATACGCCGTTTGTAAAGGATACATAACGTCTCTCCACTCAATAAATATTTAGTACCTACTGTATGCAGCTACTTTATAATAATCCATAAGTAGTTATGGAGGTATAGCAGTGTTACAAAACAGCGTGATAACGATAAAGAAATAAAGGAATAACATTTATTGAGAAACCATAAAAATAGTGAAACCTCAAAAGGTTATGCTAAATATATAAAACATAACAAAAAAACTGAGAAAGCTTTAAGATTCTGAACCTTTGTTTCAAGGTTAAACTAACGTAACTCTTGCTAATAGGAAATCGGTAGTAAATAAGGAATTAAAGGGCTGAAGTTAACCTACTAAAATGTCGACTAAAATTAGCTCTATTATGTAACTGAAATAAATACGGCTGCTCCAATAAAAAAAATATGACTTTCAAAAACAAATGATGTCTTAGCCGATTATCGGCTACGGCGGCTATTCTCATGTAAGGAGATTAGCCAACTGCGCAGGACATATTATAGTGCACAAGCATTTGCGCAGACACAGGTGCACTCACTATTCCACACAAATATAAAGTACCTGCCATATAAAACACATATCCATGAAGTTATTACTAAAGCTAGTATATAGACTTTTTGTATCACAAAACTAGCTTCTGCCAGCGGTTTCACCCGCATCCCGTGGGAACTACTTCCCGTACCGGGATAAAAAGTAGCCTATAGCCTTCCTCGATAAATGGGCTATCTAACACTGAAAGAAATTTTCAAATCGGACCAGTAGTTCCTGAGATTAGCGCGTTCAAACAAACAAACAAACTCTTCAGCTTTATAATATTAGTATTGATCTTTCACCAACATTTCCTAACAGTATGTCTGTCTGTTTCCCAGCTAAACGTGGTGAACAGATAAAAGCGGATCGTTTTGCAATTCCGCGCGGTAGGTTAGTTTCGCAATCACTTTTCTTTATGCAAATATGTGCACTTGTGCAGTGTATTTAACTGTCATTTGTTTTGTCTTGTGTGAAGAAAGCTTAGTGACTTGTAAGTAATTAAGATTATGCTTAGTCGAGTTTCTAGTTATATATCAACATTACAATTACCGGTTCTAACACTGTCTGCGTAATTTTTGTGAATCTTTTCGGAAGAACTTAGTTTTTTAAGGTGAAAAAATTTAAAGTGAAATATGTATAACAGTAGCTATATCAGATTACATTTGAATTGACATAAAATTACTTTGAAGTATATATAAGCGCGAACGATAAGATCACGCCTAATATCGAACGTTATCTTAGGTAAAACATCAAAAAAACACTTTATTTTGAATTTCCCGCTACCAGTCGAAGCATTAATAATAATAATAATAAGCCCCGCAGGGCATCTGAGGCGGATGACGGGGAGTAGCGACCCCGCGGGGCTATATATCCGAGTGCTCCAGGGAGAGTATACTGTCCCCCATCTCCGGCTTGCCGGAGTGAAGCATGACGGGGGATAGGTCTCCCGCCTCTTGGCTTGCCTTCATCGGCCGGTCAGAGTGGAGTCGCTAGAGCAAGGTTAGTCCTGCTCGGAGGGTAGGTGCCTCGTGGTAAGTGGCGAGTGGGCCGGTGATGCTGGACCCACAGGGAGCGCGTGATCTGCGTTTAAAGTCCGCCGAGGTATCCTCACCCTTCTCAGCCGCTCATGTCCCTGTTGCCCTCTTGTTGCTTTTCAGTGACTGATTTCCGGGGGCCCAGTAAGTGAGTTGGCGAGTCTCCACCTGCCATTTTAACATGTATTTAATACATTGTCATCGGCAGGTGCCATAGTTCCCGTAGTTTCCCCATTCCTAGTCCATTAGCATCCCATCACAATAGCCCAAGTAGTTTTCATCCATAGTTAGCAATAGTTTAGCACAGAACCGGGGATTGTCCTTGGGTACATTTCTATAGTGTATACAGGGATAATCGTCGGTTTTGTGTCACCATTTCATTAAAGTTGTCTCAAAAGGGCTTCAGCGTGTTGGCTTCGGCCCCACGTTCGCCTCCCAAAAATCCGGGACTCTATAGTCCCGAGGTCTGGAAGAGACATACATATAATAATAAAGCCCCGCAGGGCATCTGAGGCGGATGACGGGGAGTAGCGACCCCGCGGGGCTATATATCCGAGTGCTCCAGGGAGAGTATACTGTCCCCCATCTCCGGCTTGCCGGAGTGAAGCATGACGGGGGATAGGTCTCCCGCCTCTTGGCTTGCCTTCATCGGCCGGTCAGAGTGGAGTCGCTAGAGCAAGGTTAGTCCTGCTCGGAGGGTAGGTGCCTCGTGGTAAGTGGCGAGTGGGCCGGTGATGCTGGACCCACAGGGAGCGCGTGATCTGCGTTTAAAGTCCGCCGAGGTATCCTCACCCTTCTCAGCCGCTCATGTCCCTGTTGCCCTCTTGTTGCTTTTCAGTGACTGATTTCCGGGGGCCCAGTAAGTGAGTTGGCGAGTCTCCACCTGCCATTTTAACATGTATTTAATACATTGTCATCGGCAGGTGCCATAGTTCCCGTAGTTTCCCCATTCCTAGTCCATTAGCATCCCATCACAATAGCCCAAGTAGTTTTCATCCATAGTTAGCAATAGTTTAGCACAGAACCGGGGATTGTCCTTGGGTACATTTCTATAGTGTATACAGGGATAATCGTCGGTTTTGTGTCACCATTTCATTAAAGTTGTCTCAAAAGGGCTTCAGCGTGTTGGCTTCGGCCCCACGTTCGCCTCCCAAAAATCCGGGACTCTATAGTCCCGAGGTCTGGAAGAGACATACATATATAAATTATAAATCTTAAGCAATTCTTCAGACGGAAACAAAACAATAGTACATTACACAAAGCTATAAGTGATTTAGATGAACAATACACACCACTAAATTTAAGCAACGACGATAACATAGAAACAGAAAATAAAACACAACATATAGAAGACATACACAGAAAATGGAAGCAAAAAGAACTACACGGTAGGCACCCGAACGATCTACAGCAGATATTCATAGATAAAGATGCTTCTAATAAATGGTTAGAATTAAGTGGATTGTTCCCAGAAACCGAGGGATTTATGTTGGCGATACAGGACCAGGTTATCAATACGAAAAACTATAGGAAATATATAATCAGAGACAGCACGATGAGAAACGACCTATGCAGAAAATGTCACAGTAAGCCGGAGACCATTCAACATATCACAGGAGCATGTAGCACACTTACACAAAACGATTACACACACAGACACAACCAACTCGTCAATATCATACACCAAAAACTAGCAGACAAACACAAACTCACGCAAGACCCATACACACCATATTACAAATATTCACCAAAATCGGTTTTAGAGAATGAACGATATAAGATGTATTACGACCGCACTATCATCACAGATCACACCATATACAATAATAGACCCGATATAACGCTAACAGACAAACAAAACAAACACACATACATAATAGATATAGCAGTACCAAATACAAATAACATACAAAAGACTATCACAGAGAAGATTAGAAAATACACAGAACTACAAGAAGAAATCACTAGAGTCTGGAAAATGAACCGCGTAACAATAGTCCCAATAGTTATTTCAACTACAGGCGTCATCCCAAAACAAATTTTTAATAGTCTGAATGCCCTAAATCTATCAAAATACACTTACCTAACATTACAAAAAGCCGCTATATTAAATACATGTCGCATAGTCAGAAAATTTCTACAGCTAGATCTGGACAATAATTTCAGTGCAGTACCAAATTCATCATCTCAAATTATCCCATCAATAAATTAGTATCTCACTTTGGCCTAGGCCCGTAAGATACTACAAATACCAGGTTTCAATAAACCTGAGAAAAATAAATTTGAAAACCAAAATAATAATGTCAGGACACCTTTACACACACGGTCGGTTAGCCCCATGGTAAGTTATTAATTAACTTGTGTTATGGGTGCTAACACAACTGATAAACTACATATAGCTACATATATACATAATACATATTTATAAATACATATTGTAACACCCAGACCACGGCCAACAAGCATGCTCATCACACAAATGTCGACCGAACCGGGGATCGAACCCGGGACCTCAGGTTCGGCAATCCGGCGTAGTGACCATTGTGTCATCGAGGTGTCATTAATCTTAAAAACAATTGAATTTACACAGTTCAATTTTAACAACATTCAATCGTAATCGAGTCGGGATTGGATCGCAGTCGAATGTGAATCGTATGTTGCTTAAGTAAAATTAGGAGAATCGGGCCCCAGATTGCAAGTCCAATTATATCTGCCCAACAAAAGTGCCGGAACTGAAACTGGCAACACACACAATTTATACAGAACTGCTCTAATTTCGAAAACTTCTAAATTAATACGCTCACTATTTCGGAATACTGGTAGGCAAAGTACTAACTGGATAAACGATTCGATATGTTGGGAAATAACTATTAAATATGAGTGGGACTTTCAATTGAAGGGTGAAGCCAAACGAGCGTAATTTTATGAGTTGTGAGTCGCGTATTTTCGGTCACTTATTTTACGTTCAACTGAATTTCTGTTGAGCTGCCAGACGGACGTAATTTATTGAGTTACTATCGAGCGTTTTTACGGGGTGTTTGTGTCATCAAGTGCGATGTATTCATTGCAAATATTGTGTATTTATGAAGTATATTCAGAAGAAACTTATTCAGAAGATGATACCAAAAAAGAAGCTGGGTAAACTCAATAGTGAGAGGCTGATCTGTGGACAGTTCCATGCATTATATGAACGTGTATGCGCAAATCCAGATATATTTAAAAACTACTACCATATGCCATTACATGTTTTTTAAGAATTATTACATCACATAAAACCCCGACAGAAATTCGCTCGAGTTTATGCACGTGAGTCGGCAGACAACTCATTTTGCGTCGTCGTGTGGTAAAACCTGCATTTTTGTATGAAACCGAATGCAGCAGAAATTACGCGACAGAAATTTCGCGACACAACTCATAAAATTACGCTCGTTTGGCTCCACCCTTAATACGGATGTCAAACAAAATCATTGCTGGTTTTAACCGACTTCCCAAAAAATAGGATGTAGTTACTATTTGTATGTTCATACACAGCAGAAATTCACACGTGTCCGTGATTTTTTATGAACTAATATGGTATCCATAACCCAAGCTGTAATATCTAGTTGTTTATTTTATTATTCTTCTTTTCTAAAAGTGTACTGGATATACATATAAATTCGGGCCATTAATCTGACGATATAAATCTCAAATATGCAGCCTAATTTACGACTCAATCATTACCGAACCGAAAACAATTAGCAATACACGAACAATAAATGGATCAATAAAGCAAGCTCGTTGCGTATGCTCACGAATTGGTCACGATTCCAGTGCCCGAACAAAAACTGGGCGTTATCTGTTATCAGTCGCTCGCTCCACCAGTTATGTTGTAAAGGTAGCTAATGCAACCATGAATTCAGATATTAATGGAGTTGTTAATTGGGTACAAGGGGTATTGGGTTGCCCGGGTAACTGAGTTGAGGAGGTCAGATAGGCAGTCGCTCCTTGTAAAGCACTGGTATTCAGTCGCATCCGGTTAGACTAGAAGCCGACCCCAACATAGTTGAGAAAAGGCTCGGGAGATGTAATGGAGTTGGTAATTTCAATAACTTAGGTTTCCAAATTGATTTTGATTAAATTCACGCCTAGAGAAATTGGAAAGAATTGAGTTACATTTGTAAAAAGCTGTTATTTTATATTGCAAATGAACACTAATTTTATTTATTTTTATAAATAATTGTAGACCGATCAATCAAAAATGCAAGTTGTATAAACACATGTTTCTAAAAGATACACACCCATATACTTTCTCTATATTATTAATAGCAGATAAAAAAACGATTATATAATATTTGAACAAGCAAAGAAAAAATCGCAAATCGTGCGCTATCAAGAAACATAAAGGATATATCATGTTCAACTAATGTAATATCTTATGTATATCTATGGACATATGTGAATGTTTGACTGACGTTTCTATTTACGGTTATCTATTTGAATGGACAATCAATAACTTTTTGTAACTCAATATAGACTAATGAAATGGTCAGTGGGTAGGTACCAATATGGCTTGACGCTTACATATTATTACTATTGAGTAACATATAAATTGATATTGAATTCTCCTATGGTTCATATTTGTGCCTACGTGTGTTGAAGGACACTCATTTTTTACTTAAATATTCTGATTTCAACATTGTTTAATTTCGACGATTTTTAATAGCAATCATTTACCAAAACATAATTTTGAAATGATTTTTCCCACATCATCTGAAGCCCAATAGAAGTCAAAACCAGCTATTCGATTGCAGTAAACCTAGGGAAGTGTTTAACACACACACATTTCATACAAAGTGATATACGTTCTAACTGACCACAAAATATAGTCACCATCAAAGTTTCATTTCACCCATCAATTTTTTTTCACATAAGTATACTCGTATTACTACCGTATTATCCAGACGACATCTAACTGACGTCAATTGTCTCTCAAACTCATTGAAAGTAACAACCCACTGGTTATGACAACCTGAGGCTCTTTTTGTACATAATTATAAAATGTAATCCGATAACTTGAAAGTGACGCAATGTAAGGCTAATTGTTACAAATTGCTGGACGAGGGTTATACAATTGATTGGTAGTTTTTTTTTGCTGATATAACTCGAATTAAAGCTGTTTCGAACTAGGCGTATGGCTATTAAGATTATTTTTACCATAGTACAATAGTCACTTGAATGACGTGATTTAATTCTATATAATAAAATGTTCTTGTGAAACCAGAATTTCATGAAAGGTATTGAAAAATGCCCTGATTATTTATTTATTTATAATTCGTTTTAACTACACGTTATTGAGACCCATTACTCTCATTTTTGAGAAAATTACATAAACCAGTGTATTTTGGACTACAGATTTCTGTCCCAAACGTAAGCTACGCGCAGGCTGTACCTATGTGGCGCCACCTAGTTATGTTAAATAGGAAGCACCAGCGAATATTGTTTTTAAACATTGTAGATAGTTCTTTTGAACGCCGACAGTCGCCATTTTTAAGAGCTCGCACACGCTCTCTCTCTATGATATTACCAAAAGTGTACGCTGCTGACAAGCAGCATTATTTCCGAGCTGATTATCCGCTCATTTACAGGTACGTATGGGTGAGGGGGGTACGTTTGCGAGGTTTTGTAACGTCATTTTTGTACTGGCAGTTGTCAATTGTGTGCATTTCGTACGGTGCCTGGCGATGTCAATTTTTCTGGATTTGAAAAGGCTTCATACCGTCATTATTAACTGTCAGTTTATTGTGAAAAGTTACTGGCCGATCTAGTTTACCCAGATATTGTTTTTTTCGGTATATTTGCAATTTTTTATCGTTTTCAAATTTGTCTGTAATTGCTGCTTTACTGATAATTTAGTCTCATAAAATGCTTTATTTATGCTTGGATTTGAAATGGGTGGATCAAATGTTTCAGTTTATGTTATGTTTATGTTAAGCCACATTTTACCTCACATATGTTTCTTCTGGACTGCGTACTCTGCACCAAATAGTACCAAACTTTATATTTTTTTGCCAAAATTATTCCTAATAGTATGACTACGATGTAGCAAGAGTCCACGATAGACTGAATTTTAACGAAAATTACACGATAATCTTACGTGAATTCGAAAGTAACTCTGGTTTCTGTCTCTCTTTCACACTGACACTTCTGAACCGATTTGAATGAAATAGGTTACGCAGACTTTGGTTTTATACTGGTGGGGGAAGCGAATAGTATCACAATAAAACTCATAATGACTTATTAATATTTATTAATACATAACTAATATCTTAATAAGTATGACACACTTCACGCCTTCTTAGGTTTGCTCTTCTCAAATGTCTGGCCTTCGTAGAAGTTTTCACTGAAACACACGAAAAATAAATAAATGTAAAATATTATGTTTTGAAGTATTTCTTGCACTGAGTCTTCCTCAGTACGTACTCTTATATCCTCAGTATGTACGGAATATTGAAAAAGTTTTTATTGAACCATCACTTTTTCACTCTATGAAATCCCAGAACAAAAATAAATATCGAATAAGTAGAAAAGCACACACAATTACAGCTTCTGAATTTTCATAATGCATTTAGCTTTAATTCTTTTATCATTTTTTCTGTGATAATCCATTTTCTAAATACTTTCATTTATTTTTAACCAGATAGATTTGTAGCCACCACTAATCAAGTAACTACAACTTCTTAAAAATCCTTACCATCCTTGCACCTTCTCAGGGTCATCACACATGAAGGTGTCTTCATTGTAGACCTTGCCCAAGGGGCAGAGTCCCTTCTGGGGCTGCACGCCGTTGCGGCAGATGTAAAACTTCTGGCAGTCTTCTGGGTGGGGGAAGGTGGGGTGGGGGAGAGCGCGACCGTTGGGGCCCATCACCTCGCCGTCGGGGCAGGAGAAGCCGTCGTCAAGTAAATCTGGAAAGAAAGAGAACGTAAGGTATTGACACACTGCTTAATTTAGGTACAGGGTGTTAGAATTGTTTGTTCTTTTTTTTGGGTTTTTTTAAAAGAAAAACAGAAGCTTATGCTGTTGTTCTTTTTTATGGACTCTCTAGATTTTTTGAGCATGTTTGATACCAGTAAAAATTTGTGGTAGCTCTACTATTTTCAGTACTAAGATACTGTCGCCTTTTTGTTCAAGGAATTAAAAAAATACATAGAGGAGGAGTCTGGCAGCATACCACCGTAGGTACTTATAAAAGTTATCGTTACAGCTCCATGTCAAAGATCATTAATTGCGTATGCGAAGTGCATAAACCACAGCTTGCTACTCTTGTATTCACAAAATAAGAAGTAGCAGCCTACATTTATAAGTTAAGAGTAATCTATGTATCTATGTATATCTCTTCATAGATAAAGTACCTAACCATATTCTTCAATACAGTGTTGTCAGAATTGTCTAGAATAACCAGTATAAATGAACAGTCCATGGTACTAACCCTTGGTGATGTGGTCACACTGCCTGTTGACGGATTCCTTCCAGTCGCAGTTGGAGGTCTCCTCGTCGAAGTACAGGCCGGGAGGGCACGGCATCTCATTGGGGGTACCGTCTGAGCAGTAGTAGAACTTGTCGCAAGCCTGTAAGTATTGGTTAGGTAGGTTTGAACTCTATTGTTGGTTGGGTAGGGTTGACAATCGCTTGGCAGAAATTCTGAAGAGTCTTTTTATAAAATCACAGACGGTGAATTTGCTGTTTTGTATGGGACCTACAGCAACATAATTATGACCGAATTACATTTCATGTCTTAAACATGTATTAAAAAGATTACTCAATTTGTAAGTACATATTGTACGAAGGGAACAGAAATCAATTGAAATACCCTTTATACCTACTATTAAATTAAACTATAACTAATTCTCAATCAACTATGACATTACAACATAAATCAAACAAGATGCAACTCCGAACTATATTTCCGTTCACTGCCCTTTTCCGTCACGTTCCGTTCGACGCGAGCGGAGGGCACGAACAGTCGAACACTAGTTACAAATACTGGTTGGTTACACAACATACCTGAGGATCGGGATGTTTGAAATATCCGTTCTGTCTGGGGCAGCCTTTAGTCGGCTTCGGTTCCTCTGTGGAAAAGAAATCTGCATGTAATGGCTGATAATGATAAATTGGTTGCGTTGAAATGATATTGGCATATCGATGAAGTGCTAATTTAGTCACGTGTATTTAAGGTATTTTTTTTATTAGAGGCGAAATTAGGATATTAATAAAATTTATTATTGAGATGTTTATATAAATCTTTTTCAAAGAAACTGGAAAAGTCTATTATTATAATTTTCATCAATTAGGTACCATCTTATATGTAATCGGATAGAAATAAATCTGCTCACTAATATTTGCCATCAAAAATCATAATAACTTTACTAAAATACTCCTATTTATCGCCTAGCTTTTCTGTACGTTTAGTATGGTATTCTTCTATACCTATTAAATATGATAATAGATACTTACGCAATTCCTTTCTGTCTCCGCAGTCTACATTGGAGGGGATGTCACAGCGTTCCTTGTTGGGGTTCTCATCTGAGAACACCAGACCGTCTGGACATAGCCTCGCTTCTGATACACCTGGATTAGGAAGATAGAATAAATATTATTCGCCAAGAAAATTGTAAATGTGCAAAATAATAATAATAAATATGAAATGCTAAGAAAAATGAAGATAGGCCGCTTAGAGAATGTTTACTGCAGGCGCAGTTTGGAATGACGATAAAATGCAAGAAAAAAATTGCCTGCTATATTGTCTTATTAATTTTTAATGATTTGCTATATCTTATGCTACATAACACTAACTACTTATCAAAGAGATATGTTATTTTTAAGAGACAAAAAGAATTATAATCATTTTAAAAGCTTTCACTTTGCGCAATTTCTTTTCTACCAAGCGTATTTAATGTGAATCTTAATTCGCCGTAAAATGTTAAAATAATAGAAATCGCGTTAAAATTCGCGCTGCATCTCTCTCACATTCTCTTCTACTATATTCCATACAAACTGAGAGAAAAGGTATTTTGTATAAATTAGAAAATTCAATTACCTAACAGGTAATGGATGTGTAGCAACCATCTTGAATAAGTATCAACAATTGTAGTTAAAGTACCAATATTTAACCACGTGCGTGCAGTAAAAGATGGTCACGATTTTCTTCGTAAACTGTTTACAATCCCGACCACATTAATTGGTCTCGTTTCAACATAAATTCAATAATAAAAGGTCCGATTTATAAATAGATGTGTTGCAAAACTGATGATACCTATTATTACGAAATATTCTAGATTGAATAAAAAGTTTCCACTGTCAAGTTTACACGCTTCTTTAATGTGTTCTTAACATATATTTAAGGCTCAAAAGCTATTTATAAATTCTCTCTGATAAACAACATATTTTCCTTAGTGGTCATCATTAAAAAAACTGGGATTGCTTCTCATTCTAGAAGCTTCGATTCAACTGCGTCTGACTAAAATCGCTTTCGAAAAATGTAAGACATGAAAAAGCTATTCTGTACATGCGCACACAATTGCCGATTTATACATATTTTGGGCAATAACGTGCAAGAAGTTTTATTACCCAGTTATGGTCGCCTTCGTAACATTTCGCTATTTAATAATGAGGAAATATTAGGAATTTTTACACTCTACTTGCTTTAATAATGAGAGTGGCCGAATGTTGGCAAAAAATACCAGTAGTCACGACAATCTGTGTAGTAATGTCACATTTTGTGTACACATTTATTGAATTTGTATTTACCATGTGAAATGGTGAATAGTGAATTGGTGGTCTGTTTAAGAGGCGGCCTGTGCCCAGCAGTGTGACGATAAAAAGGCTGATTACGATGTGAAATGGTGGGAAAAACGATTCTAAATAAACTTGCCAATTGAATAAACTTTCAGCCAATTAGTTAGAAGGTTTTTGTTATTATGTCTTGGTTAGCATACTTATCGGTAGAAAGTTTTATAGGTATTATACATACATATTTTATAGCTCAGATATAAATACTTTCCGAGTGAGATTTATTTATGGTAAAACCGGTTATCATTCTATTTTTAAACTTGAATTGCAATAAATTAGATTATGAATGTGGCCTTAAAAGAAATGGCTGATGTTTGTTTGTTTTGAGATTGAGTCACTGATAAAATGCTGTGAATTTAGAAGGAACATTTAAAAGAGAGTCCACTTGTTAGTTAGTGACTTTATGTTGATATTATATCATTTAACAACAGAAATTTCCATACGTCACAAATCACAATCTCTATAGACTTTATCTCAATATAAAAGCCGTAAAAACCAACAAACAAACTATTAAATAAAATACCTACATTAAGTGCAACCCGGAATTATTAAATTAAAGGTTGTTCAATGCAATCATCTCCTCAATTACGTCATTAGATAGTACTATTATACATTGCACAATTGCATATGTGACCTTTTGTACTGACCTTTGCTGCATTTGTAGTAAAGGTCACACTGGTAGGGATCCGGGTAGAAACCGCTCTTTTCAGGACAGTCGAACTCTTGTGCTGAAACTGAAATAATGGTAAGGTTAATTAGGTATAATAATAATATTCGTCTAAAAAAGTGTAGATTACGTCTTAAATAACTTTTTTAAAGATATTATGAAGGATTGAGAATTGGGTGATGGACTACTTAGTCAAAATAGGATAATATTCCAATTGGGGTTCATAAATTAATACGAGAATTAAATTAAATTCCTTGTAACATGTGGCTATGTTTTCAAAAACATTAGATTATAACTTCTGCCTCATTGCATGAAAACAAAAGACAATTGAAAGATACTCCAACCGCTAAAATAATTCAAATTTCGAACGAGAGCATTCCTATACCTATCTATGTAACAAAATCGAAGTTCACAATAGTGAACCAGCGACACTTACCAAACAAGAAAGTAACCTAACGCCTAGTCGAAGGCCGCTCAGTTTGAACCGAATCCAGTAACTCAGTGAGTGACTTATTACTACAGTTCAAGAAGAAACAGTGGCAATTGTATTTACTATGAGAAATGATATTTATTTTTGTTAGTTGGTATAATAACAAAACACGTTAAATATTTGAAACTAGATGAGGCTGGTATTTCCTATGTGAAGAAACACTGAAACTAACTCAAGGGTTGAAGTTTCTCTAAAATGGATTAAGTACCTAATATTATTGCTTGTATCTTACAAGGAATAATTCAAAAATGTTATTGTATGTCCATGCAATTATACGAGAAGTATACAAGGTGTTGATTTGCATTTGTGCCATACTTCAGGAGGAGGACATAGAATACGTAAATAATCGATTGGAATTACAGTAGACGGGAAATAGCTAATATGAACTGCTTTTTTTGTCATTGTAATGTCATAGTATTTCAGAAGTAATCCAATTTTATGAATGAAATTTATGAATAATCGTTGCGTTTGCTTTGTGTTTGCGTTTGTGTGAGGGCGCAGCACGGTTTTAAGGCCAGTAACACACGCGCCAAGTTTAAATACGGCTAGATGACAAGGACGGATTTCCGAAAAAAAATTAAAATCAAAAATTTTTGTACCAATTTTTTTGTTGATTTGGGTTGAGAATCATTAGTATAATTACGTCCTTGACTATGGCACGGATGCAAATCAACAGCTTGTATAATGCAAGTTATTATTAAAAAGGAAAGCCGGCAGCAACAAGATTACCAGTGGAAACTACAAGAGAAACGTCTAATGGCCATCTCACAAACATACGGAAGGAAGACGATATCAGACTTAAATAAAATCAACAATGATGATTATCCATAATATACGTAAGTCTACTACATATTACTTCTTCAGGAGAGATCCTCAAATTGCAAAATATACGAAAAAAACTGACAGAATCATCATTAGTAGCCTAGTACCTATCATAACTAAAAAAAAAGTAACTCTGCCTCCTGAGTCTTTCACGCCAAAATTATTTCTATGTTTGATATAATACACAAACAGTCAAGACGGGTATGAGAAAAGACAAAGACAAGCAACTTATATCAGGGTGCTTGAAGCAATGTCCTCATCATCATCATCATCATCATCTCAGCCATAGGACGTCCATTGCTGAACATAGGCCTCCCCCTATGATCTCCACAGATACCTGTTGGAAGCGACCCAACAATGTCCTCGGTACGCGAGTAAAACGCTGTTCATCAACAAGTTACATTACATGGAGGCAAAATACTCCGTTCAAAAAGACACCATTCTTTCAGTACCACTTAAACCGTATCAATACAACTGGAACTAAGTTGCGAACTATCCCAGGCTACACTTCTGAAACAAAGCACAATAGCCCAGACATTGCCCAACGCTCCTTTGTTGCTATCTATTGTATACTCGTATAATTCAGTCTTAGAACTGGGTGGTATAAAAATGTCTAGCTAGCTTTCGCCGATGACTTTGTCTGTGGGCGTATTGTTTCCTGTCGGGTAATGTCTTTGTGTAGGACTTGATAGAATATTTTAGTGGTTTTGTGAGGTAATGGATATTCGTCATTTTATGTGTTAGTAAGTGCTAGCTGTTTCTCTCAAGTAGCCTATGTCCTTCTTCAGACTCCGAAATATCTTTTTGTTTGAATTGGTTAAGTAGTTTTGGCGACAGACAGACAAACAGTCAGACTGTCATCCGCATTTAAACCATTAGTAAGGATTGTCATTTCACGGTTTCAGTTCATTTTACACAAAACTCCCACGAAATCTTCAGAGTACTTCTAATTTAAAATCTCAATAACATCATCAGTTTCATTATAACACAACGCAAAAACTAGTCCACTTTAAATTACCTGCATCGAAAACTTTGGCCAGTCTTTAATGTCCTAGACGAACCTTGGATGAAATTGTTGTAGTAATGAGAAAATTGTAGAATTCCAACATAAGGTGAACCCGGTTAGCTACTAAATCATATACGACGACGGGTCAAGATATAGTGGAGGTGTTACCGTATGCACAAAGCTTCTATTGCATTCTAGAAGTTGTTGACCCCGGCAATTGTCAACCACCTTTAGTTAAGGTTTAAAGTGACAGATATGTTCGCCTTGTCATTTGGCAATCAATCTAGTTATTGCATCATTTACTTGTTAAGTATCGAAGTAAAAGTAGAAAGTGCTTAAAAGTAAAGCATAAGTGAAATTACACTGGTCTTGTTACATGGTATACATTTTGGGGTTTGTTATATAGCGTTCAGTAAAAGTTTGGCACATCATAAAAATAACCTGTAAGTGTAATATTTCAATCCAACTTATTCTCCAGGTATCCGTTTTCCTTTAAATTCTTGATGTTTAATATATTGGCGAACCACCCCGGCTTAGAACGGAGATAAAATTGAAACCATCTATCTATTGATGAAAATTGTTCAGTGATTTTTGAGTTAATCGCGACCAGACTGACACTGCGGCGTGCTTTGTATTATAACACCTGTAAGTGGACCAATTCAGCACTTTATTACAGCTGTCACTATTACCAAACTCAAAAACGTTTCGAAATTAGGCTACAGACATACATTTTAGGCTGTAGCCAACTGACATGTCATACTTTTAAAGCAAAGTTATTAATAAATTACAAAACCTAAATTGTAACATGCGTAGGCAGTATTTATTTGATTTCTTATTTATTCGTATCACGAAATTGGAATTATGTTATTTAGTTTATCTTCAAGTTCTGTCAGCCATTAGAATATTAACTTTTATGCTGTCCTTCTGTGGTATAAAATAAACACTCAACATGAAAGACATTACGGGTACATGAAGTAATTCTATGAAGATGCAAGTAAAGAAGATGGATGGATAAAAACATGGAATTGAATAATTCAATAAATAACAAAAAAGCTACATAAGATTACATATCTATACTACATAGCTCGTACTAGCGTCCTCTTCGTGTAATTTAAGTACCTATAATTTAATTACTGACCTTGTTTACCAAAAGAGAGATGGAACCAAATTAATTTTAGCATTGACCTTCAGTACACTTACTTCTCTTCCTCAGGAATACCGGATAATTGCGGACACCGGAATTTTGAGGTTGTACCGGTTATCAATGTAAACAACCATGGCCAAAAGCCTGTTAATTCTCGAGGTCTGATCACATTCAGATCGACTTCGATTTAGACTATAAGAGAGAGCTTTTACGTATTTACTTTATGCAGATATAAGAGGCCGGCTTCTAATATAACCAAAGGAGTCCCATGTAGCGACTGTCTAGCATCATGCTTCTATGCTTCAACTCAATTATCTGGGCAAACCTGTACTCCTTGGTACGATTGGTTGTCAGAATTTCTAACTTCCTTTCTGGCAAACCCGTAATGACTATCAAAGATGTGCAAGTATAAGATCCTCAGTATAAATAATTATAATTAAAAAACAAATGCACAGCTACTATTACCCAATCATAGCTATTTTACAATACCTTCAAAGAATCAATATGCCAACAAAGTAAAGCAGTACTTAACAAAATTACCAATCAATGAAGGCGATCGTGACGAATGTTTCGAAAAGCCTTAAGTTGCCATGCCCTTGCAACACGTGTACTAGGTCTATAGACAGTAGAGCAACGCCAATTAGGTGAAAGGAGGACGAACATGCAGTACATCGATTTATAAACGTTAATGTGTAACGTTTGAACTAAAATGTAAAGTTAAGTATACCTAGTCCTTCTAAAAGGTTGTATCAGACTAATATTTGGACACTTTTATCTATATTTTGCTTATATTATAAAGGTAAAAATTTTGTATATTTGAACGCGACTATTTAAGGAGCTACTGGTCCAATTTGAGAAAAAAATTACGTGTCAGGTAGCTCATTAAGTGGTGGGCAACATATTAATTTATAATAGTCATTTTATTAATTAACTATACTGTTTCTTAGTTCATTAATTGATTATAGGATTATACGAAATTAATAATAAAATAAGCCACACTTAAACGAAATCAGTAGACATAATGCATTTAGCTTGCAACAGAGCAGCAATTAGTAAATATAATGAGAATCGGAAAACAATACATAAGCCGCTTTACAATGTAATAAGAGTAATTAAATATTGAAGGAATTTTAATAGTTCCTCTTTTATGTAATTGGTTTTCAATTATATAATTTAGAAGGGCGCATGAAAATAAGGATATCCGAGTGTTATCGCGAAGCTTGCTTAATGTGCATACCGCTAGGTAATATGACTATAAATAAATTGATTTCATATTGCTTAACTTGCATATATGGATCAGAACGTTGGGCCAGGAGTTATGAATGAGATGTACTGATCGGATGGGAAGGTATGAAAGAAGATGAGATGCTGCGCCTACCCCAATAAAAATAGGGACAAATCAATGTAGAAAACTTTGAAAATTACACTAGGTCCTGACCCACTGAACTTTCTTTTGAAACCATAACCTACTGTGTGTATCTATGGGGATATCGTTGCTAATATTTTGACTATTTTCACAACACAAAACATTTTCCTGTTACATAAAAAAAACTACTATTACCCAGTAATACACTAATATATTTAACGGTGACCTAGATAGTACTTAATTGTCAATAATATGCACAATACATTTCTATTGAACTCGTAATTGTACTAGGATACCTAAATACCTACGTAACAAAATGACTAATAAACAAGACAAGAGTTCTAGTTTCACACAACTATTGCAAGACTTTGACAAGCCTTTCGATGACGTCATTTAGGTAATAATAAAAAAGACATACATATCTTGAATATTGAGATAAAAATAATATATAATTTGAATCAAAATTCGCTACTAAATATCCTCCTCCTCCGAGCCTTTTACCAACTATGTTGGGGTCGGCTTCCAGTCTAACCGGATTCAGCTGAGTACCAGTGCTTTACAAAAAGCGACTGCCTATCTGACCTCCTCAACCTAGTTACCCGGGCAACCCGATACCCCTTGGTTAGACTGGTGTCAGACTTACTGGCTTGAAAATTCGCTAATAAATATACAAACTATAAAATATTCCGAGGAATTGACAACCTCTTCCTTCGGTTCAAATCGGTTTAAAATACTCATACTAATCATACAATCATAACTTTAAAAGTCAATGTAAATCGGTGCAAAGGATAATCTAGTAGTAATATAAATAATATTAATCCTTAAATAAATTACATTATCACCCATTACAGTTCATTCCTATGGACAATGACCGCTACAATTAACGGTACAAAACAATATGCCTTGATATTTCAAGTAGGTATTCCAATTGTACCAAAAATGGTTACCCAACATGACCCAATAATGCATATATTAGTATGCATGCAGTGTCAACTAACGGCCGCTCCCATTTTCTATCTATCCATCAATTTGCTTACTGAAGATAGAATTTTGACACTAGCTCCACACAAGTAATGTCAAATTCTTATCCCTAAACAATAGATAGATAAAATATTGGGACCGTTAGACAAGGCACATTGACCACTTCTATATTTAAAACTTAATTGAATTTGGAACAAAAAGTGGCCAGATAATCTAGTGTGAACTGTCACAAAATGACTAATAAAGTATGGCCAATTGATTGATTCAATTATTCTACTTTTGTAGTGCAGTTCCGATTGAGTCATAGCTGCGGCTTACGAAATGACTATAGTGAGTACCTTATACTATCGATTGAACATAGGACCTACATTGATTGATTTGAAAAGAGTATGGCACTTTTTATCACAGCCAAATATCACTGTCATTTATTCAGAAGGATAAGAGGATATTTTAAGTAAACGTTGTCAAATATGGCAAAAGTAACTTTTATCTGTATCAGAAATGTCATTTAACTCTAACAGAACTTTTTGTTTAACTTTTTACAATATTAAAGCAAAAACTCTTGTATATTACACAAATTACGATTTCTGAAAATATTAAATAAAAAATTCAAGTCCACGCTACACAGAAAACGGTAAAGTCTAATCACCCAATTTCTCATTCGAACACACCTAACAATATCAGGTTAACGTACACTTAATTTAAACTTACAACAATAAACTTAATGGCAAAAAAAAGTAACACTTACCTAACGCGCACACAAAACCGACGACAAAGAGTAAACTTTTCATTTTTATTTTTTTATTAATTTATTTTTTTGAGGTAGAAATTTAAAATTAGAATTAAACTGTTCGTACGTGCGTTTCCTTTCGAAGGTTGCTCTGTATTGCGAGCGGGGACTATTGTGGCCGGCGCAAGCGCAGCTTACTACACCACGCACGACGGTAATGACTGCGAAGAAAGTGAATGAAAGTTTTTTAAAAAAGAACAGAGAATAATGATTTTTGATAGATGGATGGACGATGTAATTTTGGAGGCATTGTTTTGTATCATACTTATACATATAATATATTTTTCTGTTTTTTTTGTTACTTCTCATAGCATGTTGAGATATGAGTAGTAATTTATCTTCATATAATTTACGGTTGGTTGTCATTACTTTATTAGTTTTGTTATTGAATGTAGAAATTCTATTACATGTTATATTTTGACAGGTTATTAGAAGAGTATCATGTGCATAATTTATTGCTGACCAAATTATTTGGCCATTGCATGTAGAACTAGTAGATATTGCAACATGTGGGTACATAGTGAGTGTCTGAGCTTTCAAATTAAAGTCTAATAATAGTTCGAGAGTAAACGCAGTACGAGAAATTTTAATCTTGTCGATAATAATATATTTTACCTAAAACACAACTAAACATATTCCACATCATCAAAACTTACTGAATTTTGAACTGAAATTTATGAAAATAAAGTTTTCAGATTTTGTTTTTAGTAGATAATATTTTTAGGAACAGAAAAGATTTTATGATATATTTTATGCATTTTGAGCATAATTTTGAAATTGTACTTCAACAAACCTAATCAAAAGTATATACTAGAAGGACTACTTCTTATATTCAATTTTACCATACTTACTAATGTTTCAAAATATTTTTTTTTTTCATAAACGGCACTCTAATTTAGTGCACGACCTCTCATTACAGTGAGTGTATCAAGTCGCCAAGAAAAGTCACGACACTTACTTATAGTTATGCATATATTCATACATAATATATGCATGTATGTACGTACCACGGAGTAAGGAAAGAAAAGCGGAGATGTCATAATGCAGGTAGGTCTGGCATCTGCTCTTAGGTAAAAAACGTACGGTGGGTATGACCAAAAGGATAATTTACGAGTAAACTAATGGGGCGTTGTGTTCTTTGAGACATCTATCAGCGATTTTTGGAATTACAAGAAATGATCGGGTCCAAAGAAAGCATATAATATATAGCATATAAGGGCGAAGACAGTAAGTAACGTTCCTCGTAGCTACTTTCTTAGAAGACTTTCCGGTATGGCACCTCCATTAGTCATTTCGTTCTCCATGATACGTACCTACTGTAGCATTGTCGAGGCCTAAAGACAGTAGCCTCGAAAATGACCACGTCACGGCCAATTTCATGGAATTAAATGCCGTTTGGGTGGGTCATAATGTAATAGTACCATTTATAAGTAACATGCATTTATATGTATGATGGTTGTATCCTGTTTTTGGGTACGGCTGGTACTTCATTTTTATTGGCTGCATAGTTTTAGGCATGAGTCGGTGTAAATTATAAAGGTTTAAATGAGCTTTTGACACGAAGTCCACACAAATAACATAACGGTACCTTCCAAGCAGCTGGTTCATTGTTCGATAAATTGGAGACCTTACAGCAGTTAAGAAAATCATGCGTTTATGAAAATGGATGATCTAGATAGAAAGACGTTTCATAGTGCGAGGGATTGAATTAAATGTCATATGGAGAAATAGTCTAGTAAGATGTAAAAGAATCTCATCTCTTCACAAAGAAACATTTTTCATTAAATTTTTGTAGTTCCATGAATAACAAAAATATATGTCGGCGCGTTTATAACATTAAAATTATGAGCGGGTAACCCCGAATAGAGTAGTAAGTGTCACAACGAGTAATGGTAGCAGTCATTCTGGTGACAGGTGCCAACCGAAGTGCGCACATACTAACCTATTGGCTCGAAATCTCATTCCATCTTACTGATTGTGTGCGATTGTGAATAAAATGGTGAGGAAACCAAATAATGGAACATTGGACTATACAAGCGTGCCTTTATTTTTGAATTCTGGTAGTTGCAACGCAAACGATGGAAGGTGACAGCCAGAACCGCCGCGAGGCTCCTTCTGACGCTCCCACATCAGAAGTGGGATGTAATCCGAATGCCCATATGTGTTAAGGATTGCCCTGCTACGTGTTCAAAAAAAATTGAAAACGTTAGTAGCGAAAAAATTATGTCTGATACGATACTGCTATCATGAGGAAGAATCCTGGGTGGAAACATCTCGTAGGTACTGCAACATAATGTTCATGGAGCTGTCTATGTAGAACAAGAAGGTTGTGAACAGATTGGTTTCGGGAGAAATTGCCACGTGAAGATTGAATCCTTATAGTGCTAAATAACCACTCAAAAAATGGAACGTCGATTATTTAAAATGGTGTTTTTAGAAGAAGATTTATGAAGAATTTCAGCGAAGGTACAAGTATGGTAACCACGGTTATGGTTATGGTATCGGTTTCCATTTTTTTTTTTACAAGTCAAGCTTGTTATCGAATGTATGCTAGAAAATTTACCGAATTTATCTAATTTTCATGTTTCAACAATGACGGTGATTATTGTGCAATATGGCGACAAAATTACGGTCGTGAATGGAGCTTCCCAGCTGCCTGCGGAGCTTGACGTATCATCGTGAGTTTAGAGTGTCGGTGCTCGTGCATCTCCGTGGTGGCTGCGAACGTGAAGCCGTTGTACTTCGCGCCATAGCGATGTGCGCATCGTCACGTACTTTGAGTGCAAACCCGGTGAGACCGATCCATTTTTGCTTTATGTTGAGGTTATTTGTCATACGACATTTATAAACTTGAGAGGCAGTTTCAGTCGCGTTAAAAATTAAAACCTCGAGTTAGAATATTACAGTTTTTGCGTCATTGATTGATTGAATGTGCATCAGACTATAGATTTTTGTTAACATTTGGCGCTAAGTTGTACCAATGACGGATACCGGGGTGACTTGAAAAAGACCCGTGGGCCTGCGTGATGGCATCGGGGTGACCAAGAAGAGACCTGTGTATAGTCTGCGGTACTGTTGTTTTTATTGTGTTAAGCTGTACCTATGATGGATATCGGGGTGACCTGGAAGAAACTCGTTGGCCTGTGTGACGGCATCGGGGTGACCAGGAAAAGACCCGTATACATCAGTGGTACAGTTGGTAACATATTGTGTCTGATAGCTTGGCTAAGGGAACCCTGTGACAGCTACTAGCCTGTGTGGCAATAACTAGCCTGTGTGGCAATGACTAGCCTGTGTGGCAATAACTAGCCTGTGTGGCAATGACTAGCCTGTGTGGCAATAACTAGCCTGTGTGGCAATGACTAGCCTGTGTGGCAATGACTAGCCTGTGTGGCAACGACTAGCCTGTGTGGCAACGACTAGCCTGTGTGGCAACGACTAGCCTGTGTGGCAATAACTGGCCTGTGTGGCAATAACTAGCCTGTGTGGCAACGAATAGCCTGCGTGGCAATGAGTATCCTGTGTGGCAATGATTAGCCTCTGTGGCAATGACTAACCTGTGTGGCAGCAATTGGCCCGTGTGGCATTGACTTTCGGAAATGTGTGACTTTAGGGAAACATTTCGTTGCGTTTGGACTACAAATTTGTAACCACTGACAAGATGTTTTACAACATGGACAAAGGGAGTCATTTGAGGGGTCAGGGTGACCGAACGGAGTAGACTGTAAGATGAAACCGGTACACACGAGGACGTGTGATAATGCAGGACGGCCGTGTCGGCGCGTTTATAACATTAAAATTATGAGCGGGTAACCCCGAATAGAGTAGTAAGTGTCACAACGAGTAATGGTAGCAGTCATTCTGGTGACAGGTGCCAACTGAAGTGCGCACATACTAACCTATTGGCTCGAAATCTCATTCCATCTTACTGATTGTGTGCGATTGTGAATAAAATGGTGAGGAAACCAAATAATGGAACATTGGACTATACAAGCGTGCCTTTATTTTTGAATTCTGGTAGTTGCAACGCAAACGATGGAAGGTGACAGCCAGAACCGCCGCGAGGCTCCTTCTGACGCTCCCACATATATATATTGTAAACAAAAGAAACCCGAAATTTTCTCAATGTTTTTCTAACATTGTGTAATCTGAATTTTAAAGAGTGATCCTGAAGCAGGAAATTGTGCATCCTTAAAAACAAAACTTAATGTAAATATTTTTAAGATGCAATGACAGGAGCAAAAAAGAATGTTAATTTTTATTATCTTGTAGGAACATGAAGGTCTTACATATCGTTTAAATATCTCGATTATATCGATAATTGACGATTGTAAACGATACTATTTAAGTCTTCTGTCGCCGTAAAGACTATTCATAAAATTAAGTTCCATGTGCATAAAGTATTAAGTTATCGTTTTTTGTAATTACGTACCTACATGTATATAAAGTGAACTATAGTTTTAACATCTGTTACGATTCGAAAGCATAAAATGCAACGATATTTTGTTACTCATCAAACCTTTTTCTAAAAAGCCTTTTTTGTGGTATGACAATAACTACTTTGTAGTTTGTTGTGCAATTCTTACCTTTTAATCTATCACTTGTAGGGATAAAATGTTACAGATACTACACTTTCATTTAAACTATTACCATAGTGAAGAAATGTAGTAACTTCTATTAGCATATTAGAGCACTTTCAACTAACTTTCCTTTTGTATCTCTAGTAGAAACAACTGCGGAGAATTGACCTTGCGAATTCTTGCAAAAAAATACAAACTTAAGGTACTTTTCAAGGTTTTAAAAGTACAGAATGAACATTCTTTCGTAGGCCATTCACTCTTTTAGACCCTTTTATAGGTACTGTAGGTTTGGTTTGCTCACATTAACTTTAAGTTCAAGTGAAATAAATAACGGCGATAAAATAGAAATAAGGTTGTAACAAATTAGATTTAAGTGATTTGACCACATACATTGATTGACCAGTATTATTCGCAATTCTAGCTTGAACTATTGTAAAAGGGTGTGCCGTTTACCTAATGTTATTTAAAAAACAAAATAAGCTCATAAACTGCATAGCAGTATTTCAGTGAGTTTTATGACTTTGTACATTAACAGCTGCCAAAAAAAAAGCCTAATTGTGGCTGAAGTTACATTATCATCATCATCATCATCAGCCTATCGCAGTCCACTGCTGGACATAGGCCTCTCCAAGTGCACGCCACTGAGATCGATTTTCGGCTTCTCGCATCCACCTCCTGTCACATGATTGTATGAAGTCACATAATTTTGTGTAATATTAAATTAAAAACTGCAATGGTCAGAAATATCTAACAGTCATCAAATATTAGATAGACCTGTGACCAACACGCTATAGGCTAGAATATAGAACATGTTTAACTAAAGACTTACTACAAACAAGTCATGTTATCTTCATAATAAGTGTAATCACTTCAATTAATCAGTGAAAGTGAATACCTGAGCGAATCTATTAGCCGATGCTATAATATGCCCTAAGGAATAGAAATGGCTGCCGGTACTGCAAACTAGTTTATAGCAAGCCTTACTTCTTGGCTTGGTGTATATTTGTTAGTTTTTGTCAAAGGTACTAGTATATAAAATATAATAAATAAACATCCCAATTGATCACAATTTGAGACTGCCATGTATCTATGCACGTACAAAAGTCTCTAAATAAATAAAGATAAAAAGTGTATCACAATGATGTACAGCTATTTCGTATAGAACTCAAACAATAACTTTGTCTAACCTCCCCACTCTGAGACATTTAATGATTACTTAAGTCACTCCTAAGTGACGGAATGTCATACAAATCCGTTACTAAGGAATGGCTTAAGTAACCATTAAATGTCTCTGAGTGGGGAGGTAAGTCTATTTTATTTTAATCAATTATTCTCCTGTCTTTATCCCAATTTTATATCGGGTGGGTGCAGCATATAAAATACTTCTTTAGGTACTTTACTTACAAATGTCATTCTTTCCAACCAAATCATCTAACCACAATTTATTTAATAGTTAATTTTACATAACATACAGATACAATTAAACTGATAAGCCGATACAGGCAATATTAGCACAATCAGTTTTGTAACATGCCTATGTTACAGCAAACTGGTCTAGGCATTGTGTACTAGACACGGGGTGAGTTGCGTGCTCATGTTCACGATCGCCATTTAGGCTGCGGACACAATGTTCGAGAACTTTTGACAGAATCACCTTTTGCATGTCACCACAGAGTAATTCCTAGGTTTTTGGACGCAATGGACGAATAAGAATTTAATGGAGAATGGAGTCAGAAAGAATGTAAACAATTGCCTATCATCTCTTATTTTATCTATGTCCATAAGCAGTCATTTGTAAGTTCACTTGTTGGGTTGTCGGTTGTTATTACAAGTAGATGTAGTCATGCGTCAAAAAGTCTGTCTTTGTTCGTAATTGTAACTTTGTATTTGTTTGGAATATTGTTATCTGTATACATACCTGGGTTATGGGTTATTTCAATATTATTATAAATGTTTAAAAAGCCTTCTTCGTCCTCTCCTCTAAAAACTAACTTTGCTGTGCCCGACAGGATCCATAATTGTTTCTTTTAATTTTACCCACCAGCCTGTACACATTATGGTATGCAAATAAGTTACTGAGTATTGAGTATGGTGATCTTTGTAGAAGGCTGAGCAGACAATGAGCGCTTTGCCATTCTTCGTTGAGAGAAGTATACCGGGGATTTTCTATAGGTATAGAAAAAAGAAATGTTTTGCGGAAACATGGTAATCGTGACCACGACTGGACGTGGAAACATTAATATGCATAAAGATAGCAAGGATGTACCAAGCAATAAATCGACGCAAAGGCATAATAAAATTTATTTGAATAGAGGAATAATTAATATTGTGTGAAAATTGGAAGAGGTGATTTAGTTAGCAGGATACATATAGAACACTAGCTTCTGCCAGCAGTTTCACCCGCATCCCGTGGGAACTACTTCCCGTACCGGGATAAAAGTAGCCTATAGCCTTCCTCGATAAATGAGCTATCTAACACTGAAAGATATTTTCAAATCGGACCAGTAGTTCCTGAGATTAGCGCGTTCAAACAAACAAACTCTTCAGCTTTATAATATTAGTATAGATAAAGTGAATGAGAAACGTAAGGAGAAAATGCTACTTTTTATAAAATGATTGATGATGATTACAAAGCTTGCAGGGTTTAAATAAATTCCTTACACTAAAGCGAATAAAGACATTTTTTATTATTCTATCAATCAAAATGCAACCATATAAGGAAATACTATTTTTTTAATGAAAATTATCCCCAGTTTTATCTACATTTGTACTTTGATGTCAATATCGAATATATTTTGAACAATTCGTGTTCGGTATATAGAATCAGCCTTATCGGCGCCAATACACGATGGCTGGTTGTCAAACGCTTGCATCACACGCATAGGTGAGATATTAACTATGTTGTAATCTAAAAGGTTTTAGTTTAGTTTTAGTTTTAGTTTTAGTTATATACTATTAACTAATAGTAATAAGCTTTTACTGAATTGTTACTAGAAGTAGGTTCCGCATTCCGTTAGCTAAATAAAATCATATTTCTCTAAAAGAAAACATGAAATGAATCCTGGCAGTGGTTATGAGAAAGCATGGATCGAAGCATCTAGACTGAGGAATATACCTCTAATTAAATTCTTAATTCTCGTACACGACGCTATTTTGCAGATCCCCTTGTCTTACTCATGCTAAGTCACGCCAATATTCTAGAAGTAATTGACACCGTCTAAAAATGTCTGCACAAGCCCTAACTAAGATATTGACGATAATCAAACTAGTTGACTGTGAAAGAATTCTAGTACATACTAGTTATAATTAGCCTCAATTGCCTACATTTGTTTTTTTACAGTCAACAGCCATTGAACAGATTTCTAAACAGTGTTTCTTAATTGGAAAGTTTGACCTTAAAGGTTGTTTCGATTACAACCCATAATGCTAGGCCTAATACGAGTTTACGGGACTTTATCACGCTCTAAATATGACTAAATAATTCATGGTATTGTTAAGTAACTTATGGTGTTGCTAAATGAAGCATGTGACCTTTTCTTTCGTTGTTAACTTCAAATCCATACTTACACTATAAACAGCTTCCGCCCGCGGCTTCGCTCGCGTAGAATTCGGTTATATCGCGTTTCCAAGAGAATTCTTCAAAAGTCCGAGATAAAAACTATCCTATGTTCTTTCTCAATGTCAACTCTATCTCGGTACCAAATTTTATTAAAATCAGTTCAGTGGTTTAGACGTGAAAGCGTAACAGACAGACAGAGTAACTTTCGTATTTATAATATTAGTAGGGAAGTAGGGATGCGAATATCACTCTGTCTGTCTGTCTAGCTTCGTGCTTAACTACTCCGTACTTACCGATCGAAATTAAATTTGGTAGGAACGCAGATAGTCTACAGCCTGAGAAAGGACATAGAACCACTTTTTATCCGGAGTGGGAAGAAGTTCCCTCATGATCAACCAAACCAACAAAATTTCAGAAAATTGCTAATTTTAGAGAGAGAAGAAATTGAATTGAGAGAAGTTATGAATTTTATCATGAAACGTTAACTCTATATTAAATATCACCGAAGGCCATTTTTTTTTTCATTTTAAGAAGGTTTTAAGCTAAACTAAAAGTACATTAACACAATTCGAAGTGTCTTCAAACTGAGATAGAAGTCGAGCAATAAAATGATATAATGATAGTAATACAACGTCTGCGTGTTGAAACACTGAGCATCAATCACATGTCTGATGAGCTGACTTCCGACGTCCTTTCACTGAACTATAGCACTTCATCGAAACATCAGTCGTATCCATATGACTACTAAATAGCATATTTATTAAGCTCTTTGTAAGCTTCTTAGTAGTGTCTGCCTACATGTGTTTGTATGTAATTTCTCTTTTCACGAGTTTCAAATTTTTGTCCATAGACGCAGCATATTTTTAATAGTACATATTTATGTACTCCTCTTATGAACTCCCTTGTGTTCTCCTCTTATACATATATTTCCCTTATGAACTCATCTTATGAAACTCTTAGTAGTCATACCTTTATAACTTGGTGGGAAAAATTAACAAAATGAATCATTTAATCTAACCCCTTCCATGATTTAATAAGCATTTTATGTATTGATTGTGTCAACGTTATTATTTTATTTTTTCTAATTATAATGGCGTCCACGGCCGATTTCGGCCACGGCGCCAACGGCTGTTCTCATTTAAGGAGATCAGTCAGCACAAGCTTTTGCGCAGACACAGGTGCACTCCCTATTCCTTCACTCTCATAACCCGATGGGATGGGATTTTTTCTAATTAATGACATATTAGAACCAATTTCAATCAAACATTTCCTTACATAACACGCATTCAAAAACTGTTAAAGAATTAATTGTCAGAGATTTTGTAAGTCGCCTAGGTTAGGCGTTGCAGCCAGTACATACTTACTTGCACAACACGCTTGCAAGCAATTTGCCACACTTACACGATAAATAAATAAATAACTTATAGCTGATATAAAAACAGAAAGTTCAGTAAGTGTTACAGCATTTGGACATTTCATAAGGATTGAATTTTTAATTTCAGCACGCGATTTGTTTGCTCATTTATAATTGTTTGGTTTAATTGGCTTTCAGCGTTCAAGTATGTATCTTTGTATTAGGAGTTTTCAAATGTATTTTATAAAAGTTTTTCTTAATCCAATTTAGATTTACAGACTCTGCAGAATTATTTACATATGTAATTATAAGAATGTTTCAATTATTGGACTACTTTCTAATTATAGACATAGTAAACTCAAGTTTGAAGTCATAGGTAGGTAGTATTATTGCATTAACAATACTGTATTTTATTATTACTAGAAACATGATTTATTATTTTAAACACGTTTTAAAAATCCAACCAACGTATTTAGAGGATTACTGAAATAACTCACACTCACAATTATTTAAAAAGCTCCGCATATAAGCTGTACGAATCCACAATAAATCTTAATTAAGTGATTTCCATGTTTTTTTTTTTAATTTAAAAATAAACCTGAGTTGCCGTTGCCGGTTGCTATCGGGAACCAATAAGTAAAATATATTGCTTGACATTTTTCAGAGAAACTTGAATTCCCAAATACGGTGTTAAGGGATTGTTTCCTGTAGTACCTATATAAATACATTAATAAATATTATTTTATTATTTTTTTTAATCAATTAACCTATAATATTACAGGGAATTAAATAAAACATTGAAATAAAAAGTTAATTTAAATCAAACTACAAAAATATACAAATCCCATACTCAATAAATATCTCATTGTTTTCACTATGTAGTGATCTAGATATTTATCTACCGATCGTGTCTATCAAAAGTGTATCTACAGTGGGTATACTTTAATTACTGTTTAGATAAAGCAGTTGATATTATCATTAAATTCTCATCAAGACTGAACTCTTTATTCAATACAAATAAAAGAAGTACTGTATTAATAAATTAATGATAAAGATCTGGGTTCCGTTTATCAAAATAATGTTTAGTTTGAGTCATACCTACACACATTTTAGCTATAAAACATGGTATGACATGGCATGGTTATCTCAAAATTTTCCAAACACTAGAAAAATTCTAGAATTTTTATCAAAACATAGCTCTAGCTTATTATAACCTGCCTAGCCTTTTCCCAACTATAATGTGATCGGTCCATCTGACTGCCATCGTTTTACATGGAGTGACTGCCTATCTGCCCTCTTCGACCTAGTTACTCGAGCCACACAATACCCCTTTTTATTTTTATTTTTATGTTTATTTAACGACGTTAAAAATCATCAAATGACCCCTCCCGCTGTGGGTTAGCAGCGGTGAGGGAGTGTCAGACTCTTACTGACTAAAAACCGTCATGTTCCGTCATAGGCCTTGTATGTACCAGGGCCGCGGTATCTCTTTCGAACAACCCGCAGCCCCGGCAGGCCTTGGCCCTGCTGGGCCCCGCTGGCCACACAATACCCCTTCGTTAGACTGTTGGAATATTTAGTAGCTGCTAGTTAAAGGTTTTACTCCATTTGCAAAGAACCCCATCTGTAAATCGCAGTAACCAGAGGTCTTCCAGTTTACAAGGTAAGTGTTTTGGAGGTCACAAAAAAAGAAATACCTGAGTTTAGATTGGAACATTTTACTGCGGTTGTCGACCTTTTAAACAGCGTTAAGGATATGAAAGGGAACTTCAGACGTTATATTTTATTATAATAATGATAAATTATTTACTTGGAATCTTGGTGTATTTCTCCGTCTTGGTGTAGTTCATTCGTCTTGAAATTCATAAAATAAAGCTCTCATCTCATCTTTGAGGATCTTAAAAAAAGCAGACTTGTTGACCCTTAGAATTTTACAAAAAAAATACTCTGAAGACAAACTTAGACTCGTTTCTTTGTAATTTTTTTTTTTTTACCTACACTCAAAAAGTGGGAGATATTTTTTTAGTTTATTGTAGTTATAACGGCGAGCTATTTTATACTTTATAGCATATCTATTACCAAAGATACCGTAGTACCTGTTCCTATAGAAACCAAATTACCTTTACACATAACTACTTTTACATAAACGCATTCACGTTGACGATAGCTAAAGGTCGTGTAAATGTCAGATGAGAGTCAAATACATGAGAAGACACGCACGTCAAATGCCAACTAGGTATACTCTTCCTTAGCGTGAAGAAATAATGAACATCATGGTAATTTAATACCAAATATGGAAATTTTAAGCAGTATAGGTTTGCTTTTATAATTTGTGTCGTGGATTGATAGTTGACAGTCGGCTAGTTCGTGGAAAAGGCGAGGATCCATTTTGGTAACTCGTGGTTAATTGTCATGCAATTAACTTTTTGATCGTGCTTTCCGAATCACATGAGGAATTTGATCGACATGAAATATGTCAGAAAGCGAGCAAGCTAAACGCAACTTAACCTTTGATCGATGATTAAATAGTTCAACTGTTCGACCGTAGACCGTGTCTGCGCCCACAATGATGGTCTACTGTAGACCAAGTCAATTGAGGGACTAATAGAATGTCAATCTTTATTGTTATGAAAACGAAGTGCCTCGTATAGAATCGTAACAAAATTATTTCAATTTTGACCCCCAGGTAAGTCAAACTACACAAACTATGTATCAATCAAAAATTCCAATATAACGTTATTTCAACTAAAATATTCACCGTAGGCCTAACTTCATTACACGCTACACATACACAATTCTTTCTCACCTCGTTACAATTACAAGTAGAGTGGCCAGTTCCCCGTAATATGCGACACATGCTCACATACACATTGTGTTTAGTACATTACATTATATTTCCTACGTGCAATGAGAATTAATTTTTGAAAGTTCATTGTTTCAAGTTTGACACAGTTCCAAGTCAGTTCAGAACTAGTGAGAGGATGGGACTGTGACTAATTTAATAATTATCTAGTAACATATTATGATGCATTTAATTAAGATGTATGTATGTTAATTAGGATTTTGTTTTCTCTTTGTCATTGTATGCGTAAGGTTATGCAATCGAAATGAAGAATGGCTGAAATGAATGAATTTTTCACGTGCCTACTCATAAAATAGTCATATTTAAGCACTAATTACCTATTATATATTTAAATAGTTTTTTTTACTTTCCATATCTCAAATATCAAATGCAGTTGTAGCGCGCTTTTATTTTCAGCAGTAGCGGCGTAAGGGGGGGGCGGAGGGGGCGGTCCGCCCCGGGTGCCACGTCTCGGGGGGTGCCATCTCGGTCGGCACATATCTGCACTACCGGGATGGCGCGGGCAGAAGGGACCGTCACTGAGGGTGCCATTCTTATCTGCAGAGCCTAGGTTCACTACCAGTCACTGTGCGATATTCAAATTTTAAACAAAACTACAACAGTGCAGTCGCGAGACGTCGAGGCGGCACTGAGAGGGGTGACACAGTCCGGCTGTCACCCCTCTCTTTCTTATTTATTTTTGCTTTTACCTGATTACTTAAATGAATTTCTCAAAGTTAAAAATCAGAAATTAAGAAAAATCCGCTCCCTTCGCTCGCGTTTCTGATTTATTATGTGCTTCCTGTTTGTGTCCTCAATCTAATAAAAAGTTAAAGCACCGAAATAGCAATAACAACTGACGATTTCTAAGCTGTTTAGGAAGGGGAGGACTTTTGTGTCCCAAAACTCAAATAAATTCGCGCTCTCTATGTTCGCAGCCTCTTCACTTTACAGTGGATTTTTTAACTTATTTGAGCACTTTTGTGTCCCAAGACTAAAAAATGTCGCGCTCGCTCCTTTCACTATACAGTGGTTTTTTGCTAATTCCTTTAGTTATCATTGTGTCCCAAAAACTAAAAAATTTCGCGCTCGCTACGCTCGCAGCTTCTTCACTTTGTAGTGTTTTTTTTCTAACTTGTCCGGGTACTTTTGTTATCCAAAACTGAAAAAGCACCAGTAAGTACTTAAAAAAATTTTGGTCCGTTATTGTATTTTGTCGATTTGGGCGTTGGGGGGGTGCTCAATAGGTAGTCCGCCCAGGGTGCCACCCGATGCTACGCCGCCACTGATTTTCAGTTACTACATAAACTGATAGTTAAAACATCAGTATGCATGGGTTCCTACATCTTAAAGGTCTTTACTTTATGGTCGATCTGTGAAGGCGACAACCACGAGCTCTTTATTAAATCACTAGCTTCTGCCAGCGGTTTCACCCGCATCCCGTGGGAACTACTTCCCGTACCGGGATAAAAAGTAGCCTATAGCCTTCCTCGATAAATGGGCTATCTAACAATGAAAAAAATTTTCAAATCGGACCAGTAGTTCCTGAGATTAGCGCGTTCAAACAAACAAACTCTTCAGCTTTATAATATTAGTATAGATTAAACATAATCATTATCAGTTTAACTCTTATTGCTATTCAGTGGCGGCGTAGCATCGGGTGGCACCCGGGGCGGACTACATAATGAGCCCCAAAAAAAACGATAAATCATGGACTAAAATTGTAAATTAAAGTACTTAAAAATCGTGTAGAAATCATTCATGGTGCCTTTTACTATAAAGAAACCGGAGACAGATCACTGCAAACTTTTAAGCGCTAGCGAAGCGAGCTCGTAATTTTTAAAAGGTTTTATTGAGTTTTGGGACATTAAAGAACCCAAATATGATTTATAAAAACTAGTGTCAAGTGAAAAAGCCGCGAGCGCAGCGAGCGCGAAATTTTTGGAACAGTAAAGTACCAAAAGGAGTAAAAAAAAAAACAGCGGTAAAGTAAAAAAAGTCGCGAGCGTAGCGAGCGCGAAATTTTTTATTCTTGGAACACAAAAATACTCAAACAAGTTTGAATAAAAATCATTGGAAAGTCAAAAAGCTGCGAGCGCAGCGAGCGCGACATTTTTTGCGTTTTGGGACACAAAAGTCCTCCACCTCCTAAACAGCTTAGAAATCGTCAGCGTAGAACGTCAGTTGTTTTTGCTACTTTGGTGCTTTAACTTTTTGTTACATTGAGGACTCAAAGAGCGCAGAATAAATCAGGAACGATGAAAAAACGATTTTTTTTATAACTTTGAGGAATTAATTTAAGTAATCAGGTAAAAACAAAAAATAAATAAGAAAGAGAAGGGTGACAGCCGGACTGGCACCCTCAGTAACTTGTCCCTTCTGCCCGTGCCATCCTGGTCGTGCAGATATGTGCCGACCGAGATGGCACCCCCCGAGACGTGGTACCCGGGGCGGACCGCCCCCTCCCCCCCCCCCCCCCCCCTTACGCCGCTACTGTTGCTATTTAAACAAACGCAGGAATTTATAGCCCCACATTTATGTGGTGACCCTAGTCCTATTACATATTCTTAGCTTCGAAAGTTCTAGACACACATTTATAGCTAGTTACCAGCCTTCAGACGTGTATGATTGTCTTCAAATGACAAAGTATTTACATTGCAATCGTCAAGGGAAGGTAACCCGTTGACGACCGTGTAAATGCATTTTTCTTTATTATACCTATTATGTAAGGAATTATATTTTTTACCGGCGGATATAATTAATAAGAAAGAACCTACCTGGTAGTCATGGATCATAGTTGCACCTAAGTCGATATCGAACAGATTTGATTGAGATAGAACCTCGAAAGAGTGCGGATGCCTTTAATCTGAAAAAGTAGGTGTCTTAAGTAAGTCGTAAGGTATTTTTGACTTCTCAGGATATACTTAGCTTCTCTAAAGCTGCATACTTTAGGTACCCACTTGAAGCGTCGCAGAGTATCGCTATTGGAGAATACTAAATCATTTGCAATTGGCAATTTACATGTTGTCGGAGAAGAAATTACCCTCTGTGATATGAACAAGAAAAGGTTATTGGCCATCATTGCACTCTTAAGGGTCAAAATTAGCATGCAAGTCCATCGCCCTATGAAAGGTTATTGAACTTCGAATTGTCTTATTAACAGCAATATTAAATGATTCTTAGTAAATGTAGTAGAATGTAGGATGATGGTGGGTGGTAATTTTATCGTTTACCCTGAGAATTAGATTCTTATCAATAATTAATTTAATTTTAATAATAATATATTTCTTTAATTGGGAATGCCGCAAGCTAACATTTTTTTCCTAGTTCACCTTTTATCAATTTGCTTATTTCTAGTCACTTTCAGGTACCTATGCTAATTCCAATGTACAAATTATAACACTATTTTGTCTCTTTGAATAGGAGCTGAACCTGTGGACTATATACTAGGTCATAGGGGCGTCCTTAACGAGCTTGCCAGGCGTTAGTGCATCGAGAAATACTTATAGATTTACCTATAGTGTATCAGTTCGTTGACTGCATAAAGATTTTTATTTAAATTATTTTATTTTTGGGCATTATGCCTGTTCATTATATTATACCTGTCATTTAACTTTATATTTACAAATTACAATTATTTTGGGTTGGGTGAAAAATAAAATAAAGTAGTTTTACTTAAAATGTATTTAACTTATTAAGTCTTAACATACAACTATATTAGGATATCACTAGTTCTTAAGATCTCGCTTTGGGTGCGGGCGCGGCTTCCTCGGAGTCTTTGTACCAGTCCTCACTGTTGACAAAAAAATAAATATTAAATTAGAATTAGATATTAGTAAATTGTAATAGCAAACCTTTCTTTATATGAATGGCTCAATTTTGTAACAATCTCTAAAAATAACTTTAAAATGGCTAGAAACATAACTGATTGCTACTTTCGGAAATGGAACTAAAAAACATTATAGTTTTTCTTATTTTTAAGTTATTTAATTGCAGTAAAACGTCTAGTTTATTAGGATACAATAGCACCATCATCATAACTTTACATAATAAATACAGATGATAATATAATTGAGAATTATCTAATCAATGACGATTGATAACTCACTGTCAAAAAATCTCCAGAAAAACAAATGACGTCTTAAAGAAACATCAATCATAGACATAGTCAATTTATAGACTTACATGTGTTACGTAGTCTTGGTTTCGAAAGTTCTAAAGAAAAACAAATGCCAACTCACCATCCGCGCACGTTCTCAGGCGCGTCACACTTCTGCGACTCCTCATTGTAGACCTCTCCAGTCTGACAGCCGAGGTCACGGGGCTCCACGCCGTTCAGGCACACGTAGAACCTCTGGCAGTCGGTAGGGTGGGGGAACTTGGGGTGGGCGACGGCCTGGCCTTGAGCGTCTACTTGCTGCTGGACGGGGCATTGGAAGCCGTCCTTGGTCTTCTCTGTAATAGATGGGAGTAGGTTAGGATTAAGATTGATACAACGTGGTATTTGTATTGTATTAGGTACTTATGTCAACGAAGTAAGCAGAAGGTATGTACCTTTAGATTTGACAAATCAGGAAAGAAAAGAATGAGTTTGAAGAACAAAATATAATTTTTGATGCCTACACTAAAAAGTGTAATCATTGTGTTCACAAAACTTAACACAATCATTTTGATCAACTTTTAACCTTTAGGCAAATAAAACAAACAGCCAAGAGATAGCCATAATTTCTCTAACAACCTTCTCTTACACTGCATCATTAAATTCTTCTAAAATATTCCAGACGACCAAAAATACTCACTCTCCTGCTCCTGGCATCCTTGCCTGCCAGCAGAGTCGGGCCACACACAGGTGCCGGAGTACTCGTCGAAGTGCAGACCAGCGGTACACTTGACCTCAGTGGCTTCTCCCTCAATGCAGTTGAAGAAGATGTTGCACACGGAGGGGTCGGGGTGAGCGAAGAAACCGTTGCGGCGGGGGCACTGGCTGTTGGGCTTGGCGGGTTCTGTAATGAGAATGGTGGATAAGTATGATAATATATGAGAAAGGAGGATGAGTATGAAAAGTATCTGTGTCTTCGAGACTTAATTATGTTGTTAGAAAAGAGCTCTTGGAATTTCAAGACGGTTATTACTCATAAAACCTATTTCTTGAACCATGAGAAAAATTGGTCTTCGAGTAGCAGTTCGACATATTTAGATTATAAAAAGAAGTAGTGCTTAAAATGAATATAAAAAGTGATGATAACCGCAGACACATTTCACGTGACCTATTGCATTTTAACAAATTCAGCAATAAATCATAGTTGCACATCTAAATAAAATATTAAGAAAGATGCAGACAGGTTGCTTAAGCCCAATGTTAACTACTTTTTGAAATTTGAATAATTTAAATCACTTGTATGATGTCTCTTCGGACGAAATGATCCGTCGATTGACGATGCTCTTAAAATTTGTGGATAATGTGATCTGCAGAGTAACGTACGCCAAAAAAATGGTTAGAGTTTGAAATTATGTACTTATTACTTCCTATTTCAAAAATATTGAGGAACTTGCAAAATGTTAATTTTATAAAATTCACACACACAAACTTATTGTACCTATATCTATCTCTTCAGAAAATATGTCAGCTCATTACTCAGTAACCGTCAAAGCGTCGGCCTTGAGTTCATAATAAAATGGTAATTTAACCTAGGAAATGACAATCGCATTACGCAGGCAGGAAGTCGATTGGTTTTGGTCTTTCACTCGTTATGTCAAGAGTTCTACCGTTTGCAGCTATTTTTAATTATTTACGCTTATTATGCGAGTTAGGTACGGATTAAATGTTTAGGTTTTTTATGGATACACTCAGAGACACTTAGAGACACTTAGTGCAGAATTTCTATGAGAATCTGACACTAAGGAGTGACTTAAGTAATCATTTAATGTCTCTGAGTGCGGGGGTTAGTGTTTTTGCTGGTGATACTTTTTCGCTGTGATTATTTATAATACTACTTTCTTGAACTCTGTTTTGAGTCATCTTTTCACATAGATTATTGAGATCGTGGTTCGTCTATGAATCAAAATAATCTATCTGTTAAGAAAGTCAACTTAAAGTAATTTAGCTACCGACATCTAAATAATTCGTTATGGGCAGGAGAAATAAAGCCCCTTTTCACAGTTTTAGACGTACTTCTATGACACCAAAAACTTCGCAATCTATACTAAGATTATAAAGCTGAAGAGTTTGTTTGTTTGTTTGTTTGAACGCGCTAATCTCAGGAACTACTGGTCCGATTTGAAAAATTCTTTCAGTGTTAGATAGCCCATTTATCGAGGAAGGCTATAGGCTACTTTTTATCGGGTCGGTGCCGAGGTTCCCACGGGATGCGGGTGAAACCGCTGGCAGAAGCTAGTTTTATCATAATTGACGAAAATACCGACTTTTTGATGTTACACTTTCTTTCTTCGGTAATTTTTATTTGTAAAAAAAATGCCATGTCTAAAGTTTAGTCTGATGTTCAAAAGAAACAGTAGCCAAAGTTACTTAACATGACAGTCACGGATCTGTAAGTTGTTGCATTCCACACATTTGAGTGAACTTTAAAACACATTCCTATGTAAATGTTATTACTTAGAATATGTGGAAAATCAGTCAGAAGTTTCTTAAGAATTTTAAAGAATAACCATGTTCTAGTGTACAAGATTTTTGTGCTTTCTAGTTACCAAAGTAGAAACTTCTGATATCCCATATTGACAATTTCTAAAAGAGGGTTTTATCCATTTTAATATTAATAAGTTTTATGAAAAAATGTACCAATATTTACACCACGGAAGGTACATAATATAATGTCATTGATATAACTGCCAATCAACCAGCACATGATATTGAAATAATACCTTCTTATCAAACCCGGAGCTATTGCCTCATACCACAGACATATGAATGTCTAGAATAGTCTACCAGTTGGCCTAGAAAGTCAACGGCGTGTCGCCACGACCTACCCGGTCAAAGGTAGACAGGTACCTTCACTTCATGAGAATTGTCGCAAGTGACCTCTTACTGACATTTGATCTAACATGCAGTTGGTCCATGTCTTTGGTTGTCATTTTTTCACTCTGTGGCTTTTGTGATTGATTTCCTAGAATATTGGTTCCGAGAATATTGGTGTTGCGGCCTTCTATGAATGCGGAATATGTAGGAATTTTATATTGCTTTTACATCCAGCCAATAAGTAGTCAGCTTGGAAAACTTGATCCTTATCCTTATTTATTTTCACATAGACCATTATGTTATTGTTTGAGAATAATCAAATGTTGTTTCTGAGATAACGATAAATAGAGAAGTATTGAAGAAGATCACATTTTTCTCCGACCACAAATAAAAATTGGGATAAGAGCCAGAGGGGGATGATTTATGGAAATATTTACGTGTTTCACGATCACTACTGTTCTATTGACTAATAGACTACTTACGCAGCTCAGTCCTGTCTCCACAGTCTACATTGAAGGGCTGGTCGCACTTGTTGATCTTCCTGATGGTGGGGTCGAACACGAGACCGTCCGGGCACAGCTTGGTGGTGGCCACGCCGTCGACGCATTCGTAGAACTTGTCGCACTGAGTAGGGTCCTCATATTGTCCGTCCTTGTTGGGACATTTGAATTGTGCACCTGGAGAGAAGGTGGGAATTAGTGGGTTGAAAATTTTGATTGGATAAGTAAAGCGGGTGTTGAATTCTTTGTTTTTGGAAGAAAAATTATGAATTTATAACAACTTTAGGTTGAGCATAGATATTCATTTGGCATAGATATTACAGGCGTGATTAATTAATGTAATGATAAATTACTAAAACAGTGTGTTTAATATTCCAAATAAACCTAGTTATAACAAAACATTTAGGTATGACGTGTCTACGTGCCTTTTTTTTTCCGACGTCAAAAATCATCAAATGACCCCTCCCGCTGTGGGTTAGCAGCGGTGAGGGAGTGTCAGACTCTTACTGACTAAAAACCGTCGTGTTCCGTCATAGGCCTTTTATGTACCAGGACCGCGGTATCTCTTTCGAACAACCCGCAGCCCCTCGAACAACCCGCAGCCCCGTCTCTACGTGCCTTAATTGGACTAAACGTGAAATTTCATCAGAAAAAAGCGTTGACCCAGAACAATTAAAAAGTACTACGTCCATCACTATTAATATATTACTTATTACTCGGAGCAATAAATCCATACTCATTAGCTGCTTAATTGCATTAGTTACAGAATCGTTCGACCGAATCGATCAAATGATCCAGTTCGACCGGTTTTGCCGAAAAACGGACTACTTTATCAGTGAAAGCCGATTTAGGTAAAAAACATGTTTTTCTTCTCAAGATACAGATTGTGTTTTTTATTACATAAGTAGGTATACAGTGTTATATAAGACGTGACACACATTCGAGTGTTCTCGACACTTGTCCAATATGTAACGGCTAGTGTTGTGATTGGTTTCTCGCTAGAGTTGTGCAAAACCTTTTTGCGGAGGTGTATCGATGTTTTTTTCTGACCACTTTCATTTGTTATGGTGTTAGCGAATACTTGAACGTTGAAGAGTTGTGAAATGTAATAAATTAAATGTCGAGCACGTGACTTTTATAAGACTTTAATTTCATATAAATTACGTGCGTCTGACAATTCGAGTTTATAAAAGTCAGTAAAACGAATGCTTAAAAAAATCGAAGGATGAGCAACGATTTCACATCACTAACTAGAAAAACATTAAGATTGACATTTTAGGAATATCAAGTTTTTTGCAATTTAAATTAACTGAATGGTCAAGGCCGTATTACATTAGCATAAGTTGTAATTTTGAATAGTTTTATTGGTACTATAATACGGATTTTATAAGAATTAAAATTAATTACTAATTCAAGAGAATGTGTCTAGGTCATCAAAGAATGAGAGGCAATGAATTTATGGTAAGTAAGCTGAAATTAGAATTGACATTTAGATCTGGTGTAGACTCAGTAAATCACATTGTACCTATTTCCATGTCTTTAATCATTTTTCGTTAGCACTGAAGTCTTATCAAATGAAGAAGGTTATTATTATTTTTGGACAACACTTGAAACCTTTTTTCCATACACTTTTCATCTTCAAAACAGAAGAGATGATCAATCTGTCTACAGTAGCTGATACATCACTTAGGCAACGTGTAAATTATTCTCAAACTGAATTACATATTTTTTCTTATAGGTACTATCTCTTTCTCCCTGCTTTTACAGCATGTACCAATATGTGTGTCACCAAGTGACCCAAGACGTGGGCATTTTATAACAGCCTCCACGACCCGCGATCATGTAACGTGCACGACGCAATGTAAGTAATTGCATACTTACATGGTTTTACTAAACACGGGATGCAAAACTCGTCTTTACTTAGTAGTAACACAGTTACTGTATAATCCATTCAGAATTATGTAAGAGAAAAAAGATATTGGGGCAAATGTTATCGTCAGACAGAACCTAAACAAAATCCATAAGTAATTTTCAATGTCAAATACCAACGAAGCAGTCTTGTTCATAAACTTTTGCACTTTCATTGGTAAGGTAAAAATTTTATCTTTCTAGAGTATGGGTTAAATATGTCTACTGTGACTACACTACATGTCTGAAGCCATTAAGTACCTACTGGAAATAGTGGCTTTATTAGGCGTTACTCCATCTCTTTTGATCCTCCCTTTGACTACAACAAAACAATCTTACGCTAACCTTTATCAAACAAAATGGCATCCAATCTATCAATACACGAACAAAAGCTCGCGTAATGTAACACATGATTATCGGCCGCGGCTGACGCAACGAGTGAAAGTCAGCCGCAACTTACGACATAGCTGCAGCGAGTGATGCAGCGGGGTCACCATCATACTGACCTGATGGTGATGATTTTGTGCTGTCATAGATACGATGTTGATTTTAACTGAATTATCAAAAAGAAGGTGATTGTGAATTTGGATGTTTATTTTCTTTGTTTGTTATAGCTTCGTCGTTTAATATTTTGTGGAAATTCTTTTAGAGAAGTATGAATTTAGAAATGATTCTCTTGGTAAAAAATAGGTTTGCTCCGTCTTGATTTTGAGTTGAGATTAAGTAGGTATCATATTAAATTCTAACAACCTTGCATAGGTACGTGAGATAGCATATATTATGAGGTTGTAAAATGATGCCAGTTTCATTGCAGCTGAATAGGTATATGCTTTTGCACTTGACCCAAATAGAAAGTAAAATAATAATATTTTATTATAAGAAAAGCTAAAGTTTGAAAAGGAAAATACAAACTAAAAGTTACCTACTTATATAGCAGGTAAACAACTGACATTTGATAAGATTAAAGAATTATCGAAACAAGTTTTCCGAGCTATACCTGTCCATAGAATTAACATTATTAATTGTATCAGTTGCTACGCCAATCAATTTTGATAATATTAATTTTAAAAACAATCAGTTTAAATAAATCTAAATACCATTATCTATTAATATTCCCTTTATTCATGAAACCCTACAGTTAAATAAGGCTTCGAAGATCCGAAAAGAAAAGAGTAAAAGGAAAAACGTAATAAATCTAAAAAACAGGTTCAGGTTACATCGCGAGACCTAACCACGAATATAAATGATTTGTTATCCAATAAAAAAACAAGCGAAAATATATTTAAAATTAAAACACGGACATAAGGAATCACGTTTTTCACAAGAAGTGACAGGCATACGAAAATAACTTGAGGCATATACTTATGTACCTACAAAAGTGGTATTATAAAAACATTCCGTTGAACAGGTTTGACTTTTATTTGCTCTTGCTTTATGGCCGTTTCCATTGATTTTTATTAATCTTCGCTTTTCCAATTCTGGATTTTACTGAGTAAGTTTTCGTTAGCGATGTGCGAAAGTAATTCACTAACTCACGGAATCATCACTAATCGTGATGATTGTTAATGTCACTTAATGTTAGTTTCAAGTTAGGATATAAGTTGTAATGATTTAAAGAATAATACTTATCTATCTTCTTTCTAACTTTATTATATGCATTTCGACATGATGTTTTATTTGCGCAACATTAAATTATTATTAAAATTATTTGGCTGTAGCTCATTAGAAATGACCCTGCTGCTATTAAATAATTTAAATACCATTTATAAATCCATGTTTCACTAATTATCATAATGAAGTCAGTTCTGAAATATTATAATTTACAATGTTTATTAATTAAATACTTTAATAATTTACATCCACTATTATTTATTTGATTTATTACAATATTCATTTGCTAATCAAAATAGTGATAGGCATTAGATTCATGGTTCTATAATTTAATAGGTGATTCAATAAAGCCTTCATTATCAGATTTAAAGATGCGTAAAATTCATTAACACATATTTGCAACTGCATATTTCCTTTGCCTACTATCATCCATAAACTATTGCAATAATATGAAAGTTAGTTAAACTTCTGTACAGAATGAGAGTTCAACTAACTTTTGAATTTACAGAACCTACATATTTTAACACCAACAGTTATTAAAACATAAAAAGTTTCAGTATACTCATATAAATTGAAACATAAATCCGCACTCTCTCCGCAATGTCGGTTACAAAACTCGATATTTGCGTAAATTTTAATATCTCCGGTGTCAACACAATTCCATGCAATACTTTGTGGAAATTTCGCATAAACTTATTTTTACATCACGACTTTTTTAAAGTCGGTTAAAGCAAGTGAATGTCAATGTCAAACACGAAACCATTGAATAGTTTATTTTAACGCAATTTTGTGTTTATTTTCATTTCGTTTTCTTATTTTTGTTGAGTTTTCTTTGATATCGAGGTTAAATTGTTGACGACCATTAAAAGGTTATTGTACTGAAAGTTGTGATTTATGTTATTGTGGTTTAGACTAAAATAACTTTGAAGCGGTTTTAAGTAGTTATTGCTATTGTGTAGCATTTTCATTATATTTAAAGACAACGAAAGTTTTCTTTGACTTTACAAGATCGTCTAACATCAAGTCAATGCAATCGCCCATAAAAAAATGCAACGATACCAGAATATTTGGTTATCTATTAAATGCGAAATGTTCTAACATTAGAAAAAATATCAATCAATACATTTTAAAGTTTATATTGAAACTAGCTTCTGCCCGCGGTTTCGGATGGTGACTTGTGTCCTATGTACGTGTGAACTATGTTCTTCTCCCGGGTCTAAGCTATCTCCCCTCTAATTTTCAGCTTAAATGGTTTAGCCAATCTTGAGTTATAAAATGTGTAACTAACATGATTTTCTTTTATATATTATATAGATTATATTGAACCGAAAAACTACGATAAGTAAATAGGTAATAGGTATCTGACATTTCAAGGTCGTGGAAATTCGCCCTAATTTCCAATAAGGAGAAATAGCAATTAATATCGATGTGTAAGTGATTGCATAGCCTTAACGGACGACTTACTAATTGATTGCACATATCTTATGAATGCGTGAATAAGGCGGTTCGGCTAGCGGTATAACTAAGCGGCTAGACGTATAGTGAACCCGAAACTACGTGAGGGAAATGTATTTGAATATTTTAATTTTAATGGGACTTCTTATTATGGATTAGGTATTTGATGTGTAGAATAATAATGTTAGGCTTTTATTGGTATTTAAAGGCCCGTTTTAAATTCTGTGTGAACGTGTTTAAGATTTGCATTCCTATAGAATTAGTTATGTTTAAGAAAGTTTTTGTTGATACGATACATGTAAGTGTAAAATATGAACTGAAGTTGTTGAATGCACATACAATAACTGAAAAAATCCAAAAAAACCTGGGTTGCCAAATATTTTTGAGAGTGTCTTAAAATATTCAATACACGTTTATGAAATAATCTAATCTAATTATAATATAAATTTAAAAAAAATCTCTCTGACCCAATCTGATTACGAACTTTTTATATACATACTCTTTTCACAATACACTAAATGGCAAAAACGTTTCAGTAACATAATATCGCTTACAATTAGCCGGGTCAACAGCTATTGGGTAATATCAATGCAATAGTTACATAGTATAGCTTTACTTAGTATTGTTACGTACACAAGGGACCTTAATTGCAGTATGTCAAGTAAATTACTACTGTTACCATGCCGATAATAGTAGAAAATTAGGTTCTAGTAAATGTAGAGAGCGCTGAAATTATGGTTGAGAAACCACTGATAGGGATCGCTATTTCATTTCTAATAGCACTGAAAAATTGCTTGTAAGCTTGTGAAAAAGGTAGCTATAAACCGCTTTAAAAAGAAATAATAATTTGCTGTAGAATATTATGTAAAAAAAAGTAGTGTGTCTCACAAAATGTGCAGGCGTTGATGTCTTTTGTATGAGTTGAAAGCGAAATAGTTTTACAAAGCTTTTTTGTCTTTACTACGTGGCATTAGAATTGTGTTAAGTACACATCAATAAATCAATGGAATAATAGATATGGAAATTGACTTCAATAGAATTTTCACTCATTTTTGTCACAAGCATAAGCAATCACGACTGCAATTTCTAAAAATTATAATAAAATAAATGTTACTTTTTTCACTGAAGTAAATTAATATTTTCTCTTCCACAATGAATTACAAAGTCAACATATTGTCACACATATTTAAAACTTATATCTATCATACTTACTCGCTAGCGCGGTGACTGCTGTTAGTACGATGAACACTTTCATGATGGCCTTTTGATTACAAAATTATAAAAATACAATTATAAAAAAAAGTTTTTAATGACTAGATTGTGGTCCGACCCTAGCGGCGACCCTGGCGAGACTGACGAACTCGGGCGTCGCGCGCGCCTTTTCTTCGCGTGCTCACGCGCATGGAACCGGTAAGACTTAGGCGTGATTTAACAAATTCTTCTATTAGTGAAACAATAATAATTTGTTATAGCATTACGCGGTTGCATAGCCCCATCATCAGCTGATTATGTTGACTTAATTTCCGATGGGACCTATGGAATCTGCAGAATTGCAATGGTGCAACTCGCTCAAGCCTGGCACTTTAATAATTATTTCTTTTTTATTCGCTGCTTGAAAAGAGTCCTTGACTGCACACTTCTCACTTTTTCGCTCCTTTTAAATTCCAAAGAAGCCTTTGAACTGTATATAAAATCGTAAAAGGACTGGGTGCATGTCTAATTTCAAGGTCTCGAGCAGATCTTTGTGTGTACCTATTAATTAGAAACTTATTATGTATGCTAACGACTAGCCCAGCTACGTCTACGATACTGAATAAATTAATTATTGGTTAATTTCTATCTGTTCCAGGAATATACATTTAGTATTCAAATATCGATTGAAGATTGTACTCTTTAGAGTATTGTACCTAAACTATTGTTCTTTGATTTTTTCAGGACAGTTAATAACTATCTATGGTTTGGTTAGATATTCTTTAATCCCTATTTGCTAGTATGATATTTACAAATATATGTAACTAGCTTCTGCCAGCGGTTTCACCCGCATCCCGTGGGAACTACTTCCCGTACCGGGATAAAAAGTAGCCTATAGCCTTCCTCGATAAATGGGCTATCTAACACTGAAAGAAATTTTCAAATCGGACCAGTAGTTCCTGAGATTAGCGCGTTCAAACAAACAAACAAACTCTTCAGCTTTATAATATTAGTATAGATTTGTGATAACATAGTATTTAATTAGAGGTAGGTATATGGAATATCCTTCGGGGTTTTCTGTACCTATTTTTAACAATTTGTTTAGCTGTACTTTATCAAGCAAGTGGACAGTTAGAAACTTTTAGAAATTTTGATATATTTTTAATGCTCATGAATTTGATATGTTGATGGAGATAAAAGTGTTGTAAGTTCTCTGAATCATTTGGCAAAACATTTAACGTGCGTTTTCCTTATTTCGTCTCCTACATAACCTTCAAATCTTTCATCAATATAGTAAATTTAAATTTAAATAATATATTTTTATGATTTAACTAAGTATTTTAATATTGCCCCAGATCATCATTTTACTTTTTAATCACAAGTATAGGTATCCTATATATCCTCCCATAGGAGTTTGTTAGTTTACTGGACATGTTACCAAATTACAGAGAAACATTCGCGTTCTTAATATTTCTTGAATGACATTTTAATGAAGCAATTAGGTCAAGTTAAGGATCAAACGCCTTCAACTACCAACAAACGAGACAGTAAAGTAAAAGATTAAATTAAACCTAAACTCATCATCCTCCGAGCCTTTTCCCAACTATGTTGGGGTCGGCTTCCAGTCTAACCGGATTCAGCTGAGTACCAGTGCTTTACAAGAAGCGACTGCCTATCTGACCTCCTCAACCCAGTTACCCGGGCAACCCGATACAAAGTAAATCTAAACTATTTACATAATAATATTAACATGCAAGTATAAAATAATGCAATGTTTCAACAAACGCCATCGGCAAAATATAAGCTTTCATTTGCTATCAGTTAGATAAGTCTGCGTTTATGTAAATGTACCTACCTACCTATATATTACGAGTATAGCCTGGGTGGAGTGACTCAGTCTTTATACAATGCTTTATTGTTTGCTATGCGTAATCGTAAATTACAAAATAGAACCAATGTCCTCAGGTCTGAGGTTTAACCTCGTGATATAAACTTTAGGTTAATCGATATCGAAAACCTTACTTAAGTATACTTATGCATTTATAGACAGTCACGTAAATATACGTAACTTACTAAGTATTTTAATGCTGCTATTAAAGCATCTTTTTTTTTAAGTTTCCTTCGGGTTAACTTCGAAGCATTTTTATAATTCAATCGAATTGCCTGGGTCTTTAAAACGATTTGTTTTTGTCCATAGAGAAGGCAATTTCGATCCACAAACTTGTTGAGCATTAACAATCAATACAACCCTTGATAAATCCTTACTATCTTACATGCTTTTCTTATTTTACTAAGATATTCTAGGTAAATCATACATAACCAACTGTTACGATTTTAAATGATAGATAAAGAATGATAAATAAAGATATCATTGGTAACCAAAAAAGTCATTGGCAATTAATTAATGTGACATTTCATAAGAGCCTGCAAAGGCCTATTTGAAATAAAAACAATTTGATTTTGATTTTGAAACGTACTTAACTGTTTTGGATGCATCAATCACCTAACTAAAACAGTTCAAAGTAAGCCGCTATTTAGTCTACAAAATTACTATTCAGCTCATAACCCATGTTTCGGTAGTCTGACATTGTTTATACTCGTAATTATTAAAACTAACACGTCATCACCACCTGTGAAGTTACATGATATTTACGAGGTCTAGTTAGATAGGCAGATTTAATATTCATGGTTTGCGATCTGAGGTATAGGCCATTATGTGATTAGGCTGAGGATTTTGTATCTATTTTATCAAAGATCCTATGTCGTCAATCAAATCTATTTAACAATTTATAGCTCGTGTAAGCTGGTATGACAATCCCCACTACCGCATCGGTGCCACTCCGAAACTTACCAGATATATATAATGAGACCTCAAACCGTAAGGTGTGTATAGTCTTTAGCAAATGACACTATAGGCATAGACGGCTTGACCCGGTAACCTAATCAGCAGTATCTACGCGAGACAATGGATTTTCTATTTTTCTCTAATTAGCGGCATTCAAGAGGTTAAACAACACCAAATCTGTTGCAAATTCGCCAACACACCGATATCTTACCATACAATCATATACACGCAGCATAAAAGTATCAATAAACACATTATTCTTTGCAATACCTCGTACCACTTACGCCATACAGGAACATAATTAATATATAAAGTAATTCGAAAGAACTAGAGCGCCTTTCGGCAAGTAACTGTTCAAGCCAAAAATCATTCTACGACACGCATTTCAATACGTTACCCTAATTTATTGACGTATTCAAGTTGCGTATGCGTTTTGTGTAAAGGCGTACTGACTTCTGTCAGTATTATAAAAGAGAAAATCTGTGGATAGAAATGGAGTTGTATTTGGAATCTTAAGAGATTTGAAGAGAAAACTTGTATACCTCTAAAATCTTCAACTGAATTGCGTTAAGCGTGATTGCAATTGTGTAAAATATTGGTATCTAAATACATTACCTACATTACTTCATTACCCTTTGTGTGATTAATCACCGCATAAAAAGTTATCTAATATTAGGTAGATACGGATCTGTCTTTATTTTACGTTTTAAGGAAAACCTCATCCAGATCACTCTTTTAGAAGATTTCCTATGAAAACTTGAATTTATTACTTCTTACGAATAATACAATCAAGCATACCACATACAAATAGATAAAAAGCAAAGACTGGCTTCATATGTGGATACCTTATATAGGTATGATAAGTAGTTAGTCTTCTTTGTATCAATCAATGATTACAAAATCGTTCAGTGGACATGGTACAAGGCGAAAGTCTAAAGATATTTGCCTAACTATTAATTTACGTGGCTAAAATCATTACATAATGCAGCTGACTTTTATGCTGCAGGCTCATTATCAGATAAAAATTAAATAATCGATGGGCTTTCGGTTTCTAACTTCCAGTTGTTTCTCTACAAAGTAGATAGGTTACTAAGAACTACTTTTAAAAAAATATCTCATAAAAATATGTTTGTAGAGCCTGTCGTGCTTAACATCAAATCTTGTGATTGAGTTGTCTGTTTAAGTTCCTAAAAATAATGTTGAACATTCATAGGTACTCAAATATTGACTGACCCAGAACAAATCAATAATTACCTTTGTGTCTGAAAAATAACAAATACTTACCTAGATTTAATATTGACCCGCCAAACTTAAACATACCTACGATTAGTTCCAGCCCTTTTCCTACTACATTATTGTAGTCTTCTAACAAATTAACATTAATAACAGGAAACATTAAAAAACACTTCTTTAATGTCCGTTTACATAACGAATACCCGTTTATTTTCGTGTCCATCCGTCCACTAAAACGTTACTAAATAATTAAGATGATAGAAACATCCGGGAACTATCGTAGTCAAGATAATCGGCAACAGATATAGGTACAATCGGCTACATAATCAAAATGGCCCACGTTACGCGCTCTGTGAGCAAAAACAGTGGCTTGTATGCGTGCGCGCACTTTCGCACAATCTCCGACACGGTCCTAGAAGATCGCGTGACCTCGTAATGCCAGATTTTGCTATCAGCTTGTTCCGATCAAGAGGTGATAAGTGATCGGAGCTTGTTTTACTCAACTTAAGAAAGGGAGGGGAATTATTTTTGCGGCAGCGTGATTCCACTATTACTTGATTATGACATGAGACAAACCCGATATGTAAATATTTTATTTTATCTCTTCCCCGTGATTTCTGGCAACTTCCTTAGTACAAGAATACTATCGCCTAAACTTTTTATTTTATTACATAGGAACAGCAAACAGCCAGAATATACAGTATCCATCAGAAATAAAGATATGCAACAATTAAATGTAACAATATTCTAGCCCACTAAGTATATCTTAGACACCAATGACTGTGTTTCGGATGGCACGTTAAACTGTAGGTCCCGGCTATCATTGAACATCTTTGGCAGTCGTTACGGGTAGTCAGAAGCCAGTAAGTCTGACACCAGTCTAACCAAGGGGTATCGGGTTGCCCGGGTAACTGGGTTGAGGAGGTCAGATAGGCAGTCGCTCCTTGTAAAGCACTGGTACTCAGCTGAATCCGGTTAGACTGGAAGCCGACCCCAAAATAGTTGGGAAAAAGGCTCGGAGGATGAATATTCTAGCCCACAACACTGTTCACGAATAAATAAAAGTATAAAACTTGCCAATAGATTATAAAAATTAACGTTAACGGAAGGTGTAGACGCAAGGAAGGATTTACGATTTATTTATTTTAATTAAAATCAAAAGGCAAAAGCGAGACAATTTATTCATTTGCCGTGTTGTCTTATTATACAAGACGACAATTTGAATCGCTTTCTGCGATTACGACCATGCTTTATTTAAATTAGACGACTTGACCGATCAAACGCTAAGTTATCGTGATAGTTTGAACCTATCTATTGAATATTAATCGATATCTATCCATCTATTATTTTATGAACCGGTGCCACTCAGTTAGGTAACAGATCGATTTTATCCGAGAAGAAAACCAGAGGTAGCTCAATTCGGAGATAGTTTAGGTAGGTATTTTGAATTATACTACAACTTTCATAGATGGTAATTCAAAAATATGATGACATAACCAGAATACCATAATTACCTTTTAATGATAAATAGTTACCCATTATAATCCATAGTAAGTTCCTAATAACGTACAAGAAACGACAATTACGCTGGAATTTCTGCTGACAATTAACCCTGGTGACACACACAATACAGGCCATACCATTGACATATTCTAGATATCACAGCTCGAACTAATACGGAACAAGCAATGTCGACAATCCAGATTGATAATTTCATCAGAACAACTAACTTATTTGCATAAACGAAACCGGTCGTTCGACACACAGATCGCGAGATAGATTTTAGACAATACGAGTGACAGACAATAGTTTTAAACTTTCACATTGTGACGTATCATAGTGGCATAGCAGTGCAATCGAATAATTACACGTTAGTCTCGCGTAGGTACAGGGCGTAGGCTGTATGTGCCCATCTTAGAATTCCTGACTCAAGTATATGCGAGTAGGTATTGCCTGCACTTACTGAGGTGTGGTAGATACACAATCTGATATGCGCAATGAAAAGTTATTTGCATGTTATTCTAGTTCATCGTTATACCTATAATCTGTGGTTATACGGTCAGTAGGTGCATATTTCGACCCTATCGAGTCCACTATAAAATCATATTTTATGGGTTCCAAAACCACATCTAAAAAAGGATAAAGCTCTATACTCCTTCATAAAATATCCAAAGAGAATGTCTAACTACTAATTCTAGCAAGTCTGTCATTTAGGTACCAAACGCAGATGAGTCTAGAGACGTTGCATAACCACGCATAACATCGACGGAGACGATTACCGAAAGGTCACAGCAAGCGCGGGAGTCGCACGAAATGGCGATAAAAATTAAACAAACAACGCTTTAAAATTCTCTAGTATTATTTTTATTATAAGAAGATTCTGTAAAATTAAAACTCTGTGTAAGCATCGCAACATTGCACAAGATGTTTAAAAACAACATCGACTTATCTGTTCCCATTTGGTTTAAAAATTTGTACTTTTCATTTCTGGTTTGATCCATTGCTGGATACTCGATACTCGACGATCCAGTTCTCAGTTTGTTCAAGTTCACTTATTTATTAACATTCTATCTTTTATTTAGGTATTTATCTATTAGAGATACCAACCATCTCCAAATACATACCTTCAACTCGCGCCGTGGAGTAAAAGTAACGAATAAAGTAGGCAAAGCGATATTTTGAAGACAGCAAAATGTTTCTTGCCTGCATGCCTTATCTTTTCAGCAAGTGTAGGTATATTTTAGACATTCCACGTCCACATAAAAGAGAAGTAGCTCTAACCTAATTCTGGCAGTTTTGATTTCACGAAATAAGTACCTATAATTTCTAAAATACACTACTTTATAGTAACTTACATACCTACTTGTGTGTATGTTTTTTATAAAGCCTTCGATTGTGTAAAACATGACTCATGATGGCACGGAATAAGAAAAAAAAAACAAGTGCGAATGATTGTCTTTCAACCAACTTCGCTTATTAGGAGGCAAATATTGCTTAAAAGCTTAAATTGGCGGTGGGAGTGAAGCAAGATTGTATCAGACTGTTTTCTTAAAAGAGGTATGCCACAGGGTTGTGTGCTTGGCCCAAGAACCATTTTAAGGCATTTTTTTGTCCGGAGAACAGCACTACTCTAGTTAAGTATAAGGTTTGATAATATTGCATTGCAACCCAACCCGACAAGGAATAGAACAACATTTGAGTAACTCTTATAATATTAAAGTCCTCTCGAATGTAAAAATATAAGGTAACAATATTCTAGCTATTAATTAATCTCTGACAGAAGCATAACTAACAACATCGTCCCGCACCAGCCTTAAAGCTACTTCTTCTAATTGCTTATTCTTTATTATTAATTCACTGTTCTTTTTCTTCAGGTATCGTAACTTTTCCTTCAATAAAAATATACATTGCAGGTTCTGTCCCAACTTTTCTTTAAGAGTTTCGTCTTGTCTTTGTTTCTTTGTTCGATGCGTATCTTTTATGTACCATATTCTTGTGTTCCCTTCTTTACCTTTCTGTGTCGTAGTAATTTTAAACATTGCTTTCTCGTTGTATATGTTCGTGAACATTTGCAGTACGTCCATGTAGGTTTCTTTTGCAAGGGTTTCAATGTATTTTGGGAAGTGGGGCTGCACCATGTATTTGTCTATGTTGTATTTATGTACGTATTCGTGTTTGGTGTATATGTCACCAGATTTCGTTTGAGTAAGATCTGGGATAACTTGGCCTTCGCCATCAGCTTTACCGGCTTCTTGTGAGTTACTGCAACAAAAAGAAAGTAGACTTCGTAAAGTATGTTTCAGTTATTATTGGAGGAAATAAAATCAAAATGTATGTATTTTCAACTTACCCAGCCAACTCTTCCGCAGAAGTTTGAATTTCTTTATGCACGCCTTCTTTAAGTCCAGTAATCAAATTATCATTCACAAGAAAACCCGTAACATTGCCATCTTTCATATAAACATCGAAGACAGGTAGCAGTGAATGAGTAGTTCCAGAATTCTCTGCCGCTTGCACTGTAATATTCTGAGCACCATCATCATTTACTTCACCAGACACATATTGTACATTTTCATTATTTTCTACAACTCCAGCAATATACTGTACTTGATTTTCTAATTCACCATCATGAACTTGACTTTCGTCTTCTACAGCATGTTCCTGAGCTATTATTTGCATTTCAGTAAATTCCTGCATAGTTTGTTCGTCTTCTAAATACTCAGGCACTTCAGACTGAGTTTCTTCAACTGCATCAGAAACAACTGTTTCATAAGCAATGTTATCAATATCATTTTCCTGGAGTTCAGTCACTTGGCTATCGTCAGTAACTTCGCTGAACTCATTAGTAACGACTTCTTCATTGTTACTTTCGTCTGGGAAATATTCTATAGTATAACTATAATTTTCGTTATCACTTTGTACCAGTAATAAAGCGTCTTCTGGTAAATTCTCTATTGCTTCAATGTGCATAGTTTCTTCATTTTCAGTCCTGCTGATTAAACAATAAGAATAGAATTTACATTAAATTCATACGAGTTTGGTCATCAGATACTTCGCGCATACGCAATAGTGTTTTGATCATACGTTTTGACTGTTGCGCCACTAGTGGCTATTTCAGACCGGAGATTAATTTTATATTTTCTTTATTTATTTATATCAAGCATCAAAGCCTATAGAACATATTACAATATATCCATCCTTTTTATAAACCTACCTGTTAGGTACGCATTGATCTGCAATCCAGGTGTTTTCTTCTTCTTCAACAGACTCCTGCAAATGCTTTACACTCTCCATTGTTTCGTTACTGTCTGAATGTTCTTCTTTTTTAATTCTTTTAGAGTGCTCTTCATTTGTTTTTGATCCTGCAATTTAGCAAAAAAGTATATTATTAATCTGCACTAATAAACTTATACAACTAAAGAGGAAAGATCTGATTGTTTGGACATGAATAGGTTCCCTGACTACTTGACCGGTTTGAAAAATTATTCTTGGAAGTTACGTTTTCCCGAGTTCGGGAAGGAGTTCCCCTGAGACCCCGAGTGAAACCGCGGGAAAACAGCATAGTATACAATACAAATAGAGAAGCACAATACAATGTTTGTGAAGGTTTTAAACATTTGTTTTGAAAAAAATCTGATTGTGCTGTCACTTACGCCTTTTTAATGATGGAGTTCGCATAGCCTTTTCTGCGTTCTTTAATAGTAATTGATGCTTTGCTTTCTTGCTTGTTCCCATTTCGTCCTCTCCATCTGAGATTATAATTCAAATTAATATATCAAAATTTAGTTAATATAAAAACTGCAAAAGCTTATTTTATTCACCCAGAATATGTTTTAATCTTAAGGTATACTTCTAACAATCTAACCGCTTGTGTCCAAAGTGCACCCTTAAGTTAAAGGTATGTAAAAGTTTTACGAAATTAAATTGCATATTACTTACTATCTTCTTCTTCAATATACTCTTCATTATAGCCATACATTTCATCAACAGCTGCAAAAATATAATTGATTTAAAAAAAAATCATATAATAATCCAAAATTGATCCATCAGTAATTAGTCTTACCTGCAATCTTTTGTTTCAACATATTCAACCTCTGTTCAGAAATATGTCTCTTTATATTTCTGCTCTTCAGGTTCTTTTCCAAAGTATAGAAAAACGGGCGACTCATCGTGAAACCTGTCTCCATTTCGACGTACGATCTGATCTTCATTATGTCGACTTTTAGTTGAAGGAAATCTTTTATCTAAAGAACAAATAAATGTATGAAACTGATAAATAAGAATCAATGCAAGATTAAAGGCATCACTACTGGCATTTGAGGGTCAAATAATCTTAGGCCCAAGTTCACTGACAATATAAACATTTGTTTCTCTTCAAACAACTGTGTACTTTGAAAATTGAACGTAAAACTTGGGCCTAACATTATTTGTGATGAAAACTGATGAAACAAATTACATTTTATTAATGACTAGCTTTTGACCGCGACTTCGTTCGCGTGGAATAGTGACTTCCGGCAGATTTTTGGTTTGACCAATAGATGGCGCTATATGTCCGGATTAAATTTTATTATTTTTATATTTTTTGTAATAAAAACTATCCTATATCCTTTCTTAAGTTCCATACTATGTCTGTACCAAATTTCACACAAATCGGTTCAGTAGTTTAGGCGTGAAGAAAAGACAGACAGACAGACAGACGGATGGACAGAAAGACAGACAGACAGAGTTACTTTCACATTTATAATATTAGTTAGGATTTTTGGTGGTTATTTTTTTCCGACATGTATAGAAACAGGTCATAAAAGATTTTAAATATAAATTACCTCTTCCTTTACGTATGGTGGTAACCGACGACCATGCTGGAGCTTGTAGAAATTGTCCAAAGACAATTCATGATCATGATGATTACATACATAGACTACAGTCAGTTCATCTTCATTGGGAAGGTGCCTTAATTTTATTTTGCAAGGACAATCAGTCTTCATGTTATTGCTGTTTCTAGAAATAAAGAAATGTAGTTAAACATGTTAGAAAAAAAAAACTCAATTCTGATAAGATTTAGATAAAACAGTTATTGGTAACAATTTATTGATTTTCTATTGCCTTAGACTGGCATACAAGCAGTAAAGGGACTCTTATTGTTTTTAGCAACTTGCAATGTACTTATTGAGTTTCAACTGTGGATCCATAGTGAAAATTACAAAATACCAGTACACAAACCTCTTTCTCAAACCCTTCTTCTTATACTTCTCCTTATTTCTTAAATAAACACAATTGTACGTATAAGATTCCTGATCAGTATTGGGCCTGCGTGAATCCGTACATCTGTAGTAGAAGCACCATCTCTTCGCGTGCTCATTCAAGTACTGAACAAAGTCATCATGGGATTTGAACTTGTCACCCGGCTTTACCAGTTTATCATCTTCGTGTAAAAATAAATCCTTGTGATCCGTACAATATTCACTGTACGGCAGAAATACTACCGCTGGAAAATTAACACAGAGTTTATTTAATTTGTATAATACACTTTGATCCCCAAGTTCCAGTGTAAGTAATAATTACCTTTCTTAGAATACGTTTTTGAAGAATCTTCATAACATCTAAAACTGCTGCTATTGGAGGACCCCGACATTTCTAAAAGTCTGAAAACAAAATAAGTCCATATTAAAAAACTGACTTACTTGACTTAAAGTCCTATGTCCCCTAGATGGGGCAGAGGGCATCCACAGTGCTCCGCCATCGCGTTCGGTCTTGAGCTTCGCGCTTTATTTCGCTCCATCTGCCTATAGTCGCCGCCTCTGCAATGATCGTCCGCCGCCAGGATTGTTTAGGGCGGCCACGTTTCCGCTTTCCTTGGGGATTCCAGTCTAGGGCTTGCCTCGGGATGTGATCGGGGTCCCTTCGGAGCGTGTGGCCGATCCAGTTCCACTTGCGGCGTTTGATCTGCTGGTCGATCGGTGTCTCTCCGCAGCGTTCCCACAGTTCTATGTTGGAGATTTTCTCGGGCCAGTATATACCGAGAATACGACGAAGGCAGCGATTGACGAAGACCTGGAGCTTACGCGAGATGTCTTTCGTGGCCTTCCACGTTTCGCATCCGTACAGCAATACGGTCTTGACGTTGGACCGGAATATCTTGAGCTTAACTCTCCTGGTCAGTTTCCGTGATTGCCACACAGGACGGAGCTGTGCGAAGGTTGCTCTCGCTTTGGCGATCCTCGAGGTGATATCCTCCTCGGTCCCTCCTGTTTCCGACACAACACTACCGAGGTAAGTAAACTTGTGGACCCTCTCCACTCCCTCTGTGCCGATGAGCAACGGTAATGAGCACGTCACTCCGCACCTCATTTCCTGGGTCTTCCGGGTGTTAATTTTTAGTCCCATCTCCATGGCCTCTCGTTGTAGGTCGTCCATTTTGGCTTGCATGTCGGTTCGCGTGTGGCTCAATAGGCACAGGTCGTCGGCATAATCCAAATCTTCCAAGACGTTGGATAGTCCCCACTCTATGCCGCGGCGCTTGTTCTTGGTAGTATGGTGCATGATGCCATCAAGGACAATAAGGAAGAGGAGAGGCGAAAGGAGACACCCCTGGCGTACACCCGCATGTACCGGTATGTCCTCCGAGACGAGGCCGTCGTGAGTTACCCTACAAGAATATTTCCCGTAGATGGCCTTAATTATGGTCGTGATCTTCTCGGGGACTCCAATTTCACGAAGCCGGTCCCAGATGCAGTTCCATTCCATATTAAAAAACTACACCAATTCAAACTCTTTAGGTATAATTCTAACAAAATGTACAACTCTGACCAGTAGATTCTTTATGAGTTTTTAAGTTCATTTTTTAATACTTTGCACATTTTGTACAATGGCAGACTTAACGCCTTAGAGGTTTTCTCAACCTTTGGGTGGTGGAGAAATCACAGTTTAGTTGTTAATTTTAGAAATTATTCCATACCCTTGTTCTAGCAAAAACAAAACAACGCACATTGGACTAGAACGTTTTTAGAGATTCAGTTCTAATTAATACCTTCATAAACATTGTAAGAAAATACAACTTATAAATCTGACTTTGTGAAATAAATCAGCCATTTTTACAAACACATTCTGATATGCATCAGTTAAGACTTAACTTTGCCTTCTATTGAACGTTCCTACCCATTATAACTGGTACTTTACATGTATACTTACTTTATAATGATAATTACCTGGTGACAGGTTTCTCAAGGACAATAGAATTTTCAGCAGCTGAATAATTTCCTCCCTCAATAAAATCCACATTCATCGCGACAGCATCTGCAGGATCATAAAATAACAAGAAACTTAGTTTAAATGTTTATCATAACCCATCTAGAAAAACTAAACACTGAATACTAATTTGGTACTTGAAACATCTAGCGTGCATTAGAAATTAAGATGGCCAAGGCCGCAAGATGCGATTCCATTTAGAAAATACATTTCGTAAAAATACTATTTTGTAAACAATAAACAACTACTTTAACCGCCAATAACAAATAAGAAACGATTGTGATGCAAACTACTTGTGGAATTGGAAAGGTTACTTTTGCTCCCAAGTTAACTGCGTATGTCCACGCCCGACACCTACCCGAAAAAAGTCAATACCATTGACTGCTTTTCCTATAGTTGTATAATACAAAATACAAATGTAATTTAAATGCAAACTTAATCTAGTACACAATCACAGTGTTTTCTTTCACGCACTTTTGCTTTTCATCAATATTTTTTGACATCAGACATGAAAATGAAAGAGACGCGAATGATGACTTTGATTGGATTGACATGGGCTTGACAACACTTGACGTGCATGAGAATGCCAATAATTTGAATATTGAATACAAAAATATAAAAAACTATAAAGGTAAGGTAGAGTTGGTATGCACGAGGTTTTTTTAGAATCTTATTGTATGAATTATGATCTTGTGTGCTAACAGCTACCATATGTAACATTATTTACGTAACATGTTTATTCGTATAGGTTAGGTGATGCGCACACTATGCGATAAAATAATCGTACATAGTAATGGCAAGACATATTAGAACTACTTGCAGATGATAACAGCGAGATTTTTTATGCACAGCTGTGAAAGCATGAATTAAAAATTAGAACTTGTAAATTCGAAGAAAGCCTCAAATAGATAGCACATTTTGTTGCGTAACATAGCAATGCAATACCTCAACATGTCTCGCAACATTTTAATGAGATATATCGCACCCTGAGAACGAAAGTGACTCAACTCAAAATTGCCAATTTTTGGGAATAGGCGAAAATGTGTCCATCGTATTAAGCATTTTCTGTTCATTTTACAATAACGCTAACACATGGTAACAAAAGTTATGAATTTCTTTTGAAATATATTGTTTTACTTAATAGCTTTAGATGCATTATATAGTTTTTGCAAAAAAAAAATGATTTTCCCATTAAAATACGGTTGAGGGACAAAGAGACTGAAATATACCTCTATCCTTTTCTTACCTTTATTGGTCAGTTTTCTAATTTATGTATGATAGAGTATACTTTTTTGAGTTATTCTGTATACTTAACTCATTTAATCAAAATTTTGAAATCGGTCACTTTCGTTCTCAGCGTGCGATATGTTACAGTCTTTTTTATCGTCTCACTGTTGGGCCTGTCTCCTCTCACACGAAGAAGGAATTTATACTTAAAGAAAAATAGACAAAAACGTGTGTCTTGGTAACGCTGTTTGTTGTGGAATTTTGCTGGGTAGGCACGCGCAATGCTAATTTAATGCAGCCTATCTTAGTGCTTGAAAAAAATGTTCCTTTCGTATTGGGGACATGAATTTTGTATCGCTAATAGCCGAATATCTGCTGATATTTTTAGAAACATTACACTATTTATACTGGTCAATCTGGCAAATTGTTTCATGATTTATTTTGAAGGTAAGCTAACATATTGAACCACAGTTGGAAGTTTCTATAACGCCCCATATTCATGGTAAACTATGTCAAGCATTGACATATATTCTAGCGATAGACAAGAACATCCATACAAATAATTTACCCGCATAAGTCGTCTTTTGACATCTTGTTGACGTATTGTGACATCTAGTCATCCTCATTGATGTTAATTGCAGAAGTGACATAATATGTTCGCTCGTATTTTGCCTACATTTTTCATTACTCAAAAAGTTTATATCTAAGTGAATTCAAAATCATGTAATATATCAAAAAGTTTATTTATATCTAAGTGAATGCAAAATCATGTAATGTATTAAAACCAGGAACTTATTTTTAGGGTTTTTTAATATTAATTACGATGTTTTTTTTTCTTAAGAGGGCTTTCACAAATTTTCGCGAATTTAAACGCGCTGATATATGCTGTAGTGTTTTTACAGTAGCGAAATACATACGAGGTCATATTATTTTTTCTTGAAAGTAAGAACATACCATGACAAAGTGAAGTCTGTTTTCATTGATATTTTACCTACTGCCAGTTTTATGGCACATCTGTTTCTGCACGATTTTCTTAATCCATAATTTAAGATGGCGGGCGGGAACAATGTAATGCATATTTGTAAAATTGAATTATAAATGACAAGTATGATATACAAGCGTTGTAATAGCATGAACAGCGTGTAATTTTACTAACTTGACTCTCGAATAGTTTATGTGTGTAAGTTTATACCTTGATATGTATTTTCTATTTTATAATTGTCGTTTCATAGACATCCGTCTGACGCAGGTGTCAAAATCGCTCTGATTCCTTTAGGGTATATATGTTCTGTGCTCTGATTTGCCATTTTGGGCAATGCAAAGTCTGCAGTGCACTTCAGTGTGGCAAGCTTTTTGTTCGGAACGTTCTATCTAGTACGTAGTACATATATATCGATGATGTCAAGCAACATTGATGATGGATGAGCTTATTGCTCATTGATAGTTGTTGTTGGAAATTGATAGATACTACGCCTTTTATTATCAACTCTCCAACATGCAGTTGCTAGCATTGTGTTGATGTTTGTGTTGTTGAAACCCAAAAATTAGTTGTTATTAAATTAATTTTTGGGTTTAATTTTATTGTATTTATGAGGTTTTCGACTAACCTACGAACTCAATGTACGAACTCAGTCACCATGTATAGAATTCAGGGCAACACCTAATCAAAAAGTCTATGAATGTCTATGAATTTTCCGAAGACCTCCGAAGATAAACGTCAAAATAAATGTCATCCAAAGTCAAAACAAGAAAAAAGAAAATAAACATGTGAACATCATGGCATTGTCGGCCACTTTCGTTGGGAGATAAATACTTAAGTCACAACATTTTGAAATCTCCAGTCCTAACCGTGAATCATGATAGTAGCTCTTCAGACTTTGGTTTTTTTCCGTGAATCGTTGCTGACTGCTTTAGACCGTATATTTCGGCCTTATTATAAGCACTTTACTTATGCCTTTACTGGAAGTGGGAATGGCGAGGAAGATGAGGAAGGTGATGACCAGGTGTTTGCGGAGTTCGATGAGGAGAAAGGAGTTACATTTTTCCCGCCGATGTACGCACAGCGGTACGCCGCTGTAAGCGATTGTCTCATGGACGAACGGTGGTGTGGAAAGCTTGAGAAGGTATCACCGGCTTTTCTTTTAATGCTATTTAAAAGGTCTATTTCGCTGTTCTGTTCGCAGTAAAATTAAGATTAAATTATAGGGAATACAAAGCACCTTTTATGCTTGAAGAAGATTCCCTGTCATTCATGTTTTACTAGAACTGGGTACAGTTACTACGTTTATACACTTGATTAATGGGTCGTCTTAGAGCTTAAGTAAGATCTTGTCTACAGACAATAACAACCTTAGTTTTAGGGATTTTTCCCAAAATCGTAAGTTTGTGCTGGGACCTTATATAGCCTAGCATGTAAGTACTTCATATATCTTTTAATTTGCAACTTTTGTTTATCTAAACAGGCAGTTGGTCCATAAAACAAATCTTTGTTTCCAGGTAGTGGATTTTGGGCACCATGACATGAGCTTCATCAAGTACCTGAAGGAGGTGCCTGGCATTCGCTGCATTCTTGGAGTAGACATTGAGACCATTCCTCTTAGATGCTCCTCCGATCTGCTCGGAAGTGATGAGTATTCTCCCAAGAGAGAGAGTCCGTTGCAAGTTACTGTAAGATGTTGTTTTGATATATTTTTTTTTATTAAAAGGACATTTTTGTCTGCTTTCTACAAGCCAATATAAAAAATAGACAAATATGTTACAGTTTAATTTTGATTTGATATGAAAGTTGCAATGCTTTCAAAATATTAATACTTGCTGAATCGTCACCATCATCCGCCAGCCCTTTTCTCAATTTTATCACTTGCAAATATGTTGTCTTGAGTTATTTGTGGGATTGCTGACTCTTAATTCCTCTTTTATACTTACAAATTTTGCAACTATGTAACATTGTCAATGAATAAAAAAAAATACATATGCTTGTTTCTAATCCAGCTGTTCCAAGGAAACGCAGCAGATCCAGACTACAGGCTCATTGGCTGTGATGCAGTAATTGCCATCGAGATGATAGAACACATGCTTCCTCATGACCTCGATAGACTCGTCCACACTGTATTTGGCTTCATAAAACCCTGGATTGTTGTGTTCACTACACCCAATGCTGATTTCAATGTCCTGTTTAAAGCATTGGAGAAGAATGGCCTAAGACGTTGGGACCATCTGTTTGAGTGGACTAGGGAACAGTTTCATGATTGGTAATATTTTATTACTAACTAGCTTCTGCCAGCGGTTTCACCCGCATCCCGTGGGAACTACTTCCCGTACCGGGATAAAAAGTAGCCTATAGCCTTCCTCGATAAATGGGCTATCTAACACTGAAAGAAATTTTCAAATCGGACCAGTAGTTCCTGAGATTAGCGCGTTCAAACAAACAAACTCTACAGCTTTATAATATTAGTATAGATTTCAAGTAACAGACAAACAATCATTGATTGTCTTGAACCCAAAAGGCTATTGTATGCAAGAGATCCCTTGTAACTTTGTTGTTGCAATATTATGAATGTTAGTTGTACACAGAGAGGGTACAATGTGAAGTATTGTATTATAGGCAAGGTTTATATACCTACAACTGTTTTACAATGTCATAAACAACTGCCTACTGTTCAGTTAAGGTCCTGTATTCATAGTAAACTTTTCGTTAGAAACGAAAGTTGCACCTATATGTTGCAGAGTTGATAAAGACTGTTGGCATGTTCTCTCTGGATGCAACATTCAACAACTGTTGCTATACAAAGGTTTTATTTGCATCCACAGGTGCAGCAACATAGTAGTGAGGTATCCTAACTACACAGTGACATGTCAGGGTGTGGGTCCCGGCCCACCTGGGACCAAGCACTATGGCTGCTGCAGCCAGCTATCGCTGTTCATATCCAAGAATTACCTGAAGCAGGCTGATTTACATCTTAATAGCTTGGCTTTAGTTACGAGTGAGTATGTTATCAACTTATGATAGAAGGTCAGACGTGCCTGATGCACCAATGGTCAAAATATGGAAATATATGGCATTGCTTGCACACTACTATTTATCTGCTTGCTGTAAGTAGGCATAAGTTACCTCAGGATGCAGATGAAATCGTTATCTGGGCTAGTCAAATAATAATTAATAATTTCAACAATATCATTATTGCAAGTATATCAAGTTGTTGACATAAAAAGAAAACAATTTTTGTTTACAGCTCCTACACCAAGTCCAAACAACTTCAGTGAAGTGTTTGGCGGCTGGGAAGGTTCGGAAGGGACTCGACATGATGTTGACTGTGGAACAGATCCAATGCCACCTAATGAGTAAGTGCTATTTTACTATTGCTATTTTATTTTTATTTTTTTACAATACTCATCATCATCTCCCGAGCCTTTTTCCCAATTATGTTGGGATGTTCTTCCAGTCTAACCGGATGCAACTGAGTACCAGTGTTTTACAAGGAGCGACAGCCTATCTGACCGCACCCAATACCCCTTGGTTAGACTGGTGTCAGACTTACTGACTCTAAATATTTTGGATTGATTAGAAGTAATTTTCTAATGATTCCAAAGTATTACAATAAATAAATAGAGACATCAGGTAGACAGAAAGTGATTTTTTCAAAAAGTTCCAGTGCCCAATCCCTGACCGAGATCATATACCCTGAAAAGCGATCCCACTTGACGTTAGTAATATCGTCTACTCTATCCAACTCTATGCCGTATTCCGAGCCTACATACTCTGTGGAGTCGTATACGTACCGTGATCAGACTCTGCAATGCAACCTCGATACAGAGATGGGAAAGAGTTTCATGATGTTCGATCATGAAAATTATTATGATGTGTTGGTGCCAAGGAGACGCGTCTGTCATAAGGTGTATGATATCGAAGACGTTTGTAGCAGGTTCTGACTGATTTTGTTGCTGTATTTCATCTTGGGTAGTGTAATTTGAGATGGAGTGTAGATTTTTTTAAAACGATTGTAGAGACTGTTGAGTTCATCTGTTTATTGTATGTGGTGTATGTTCAATACGATTTTGTTCATCAGTTCATCATAAATACTACATAAAATTAATCACACAGTAAATAGGTTCTCCCAGTGTACCTACAGAATTTATGAACATCTTCAATAAGCGTATTTCAGCCTTAGCAATAATTTTTGGTACAGGACTCAAAAATCATCATTTTTCGCATGTCAAGTTCACAAAACACAGCCAAAAAACGCTCGCCCTTCACTGATTCCTATGTGTTTTTGTTTGGAACTAGAAATGGTGGAACAAACTCCCCATCAACCCCAATTAACGCTAAACCTATGTTCCAGGTTAAACTGCTCAACGATGCATATCAAAAGATTTTCAAAGACCACACAAAACTTAATGGCCAAGAACAGGTTCGACTCTTTGGTCCACACCCGGGAAGTGGTGAATGAGATCCGTCACCTCACCAAGGCGTTGAACTTCAATAAGTTCAGCCAAGCGGAGGACGGGTCTAATCTATGGTGCAACATCAACTGGGGAGATAATGCGCCATATTGGAATGAATACTACAAGACTGTTAGAGAGTATATTTATCCTTTTGAGGTAATTATTTTAGTCAATTTGGTAACTGTGTTAGGCATTCATAATAGTTATGAGTTGTTTTTGCGATGAAGCGGAAATTCTTGTGGGGTATCCTTTGGACACGACGAAATTATAACATTTACCTACCATTTAAAATTTCACTCAAGTTTCACTTTTTTTTTGTTTTCTATACCACTAAAGTTTTTTTCCAAAATCTGTTAAACCCTGTGGACTGTAACCAAACAGATTGCCTAAAAAGTTTGAATTTAGTCATATTCTCATTGCACAATGACTTGCAAATTCAATTAAAACTACTATAGAACCTCTAAACTTTTTTACAGACAAAATCCGAAGAGGTCCGCATTCTGGACTTGATATCGGAAGAGATCAACCGTATGATCGACACGCAGTATGACGAAGAGTTTTCAGTAGACGTGAACCGATTGGAAATACCGATGTCGCATCTCATGAACGTTGTGCAGCATATCACTGATGATGTGGATAAGGTTCGGTGAGTGTAGATACATAATTCTTGAAATAGTTTTATGTAAATGCTAATAAATTTTATCAACTGGGTAGTCAAAAGATATATACTATGTTATATAATTAAAGAAAGTTCGTACTGTTTTCCCATAAGTTAGGGGTGGTTTGCAACAAAATTCCGGATACGCACATGGATGTACATACATGTGGCTCATCACGTCCCGCATCTACGCCACTCACAGATAGCTAAAAATGACTTCTGCGATTTTGGCAATATTCGTTGAAATTTGAGAACAACATGGATATGCTTCTTTTTATCGTGGTGCAGGGAAGTATGTATAATTTTAGGTGATAACAGCGGGCGCTAGGCAGCGTTACAAATGTACTCCATTCTGTAAAATTTTCGCAGTCAAAATTGAACCTTATGCTTTAGAGATAAAGTTGAAAATCAACTAATCAAAAGGCAGATTGTACTATCCTGATGCTGTTGTTTCTACCTAACCTTGAAGGAATGTAGTGTCATGTGTAATATCTGACCTTATTTCCAGTGACCTCCTCGAGTGGAACGGCTACGAGATAGTGAACGACGTGGTGATACACTCCCGCCTCGTGGTCGACACTACCTCTGTCGTCACACACGACGAGGACTGGCAGGACAACGATACCGCCTTCTCTGATGTAAATGAGCCTGATTGAACTTTGTACTGTAGTGTTATAGTGTATGTTGGCCTTTCATTGGTTCTACAGACTTACATTAGTTGACAGACTTGTCATGTGACAGACAGTCTCATAGTACAGTTATCGGCACGGATATTGAGCCCTGACCTTCACCTGCGCAGAAGCGATTTACTGCCTTATTGCCTTATACGTACGGGTGCGCAAAGCGATCCCCACTCTCCCGCCGAGAGCTCAATATCCGTGCCGGTAACTGTACCATGAGACTGTCTGTCACATGACAGGTCTGTCAACTGCATAAGTATTGTTTTGATGTACTTTGATATATTCAATTTATACTGGAATTTTATTCCAATTCAGCCTTTGCTTTTCTCAATTATGTGGAATGTGATTCCAATTCTTTTCTTCTTATAAACCCACCTTTAAAAAAATGTTTTAAGAGTTGATGTCATTTATCGTTGTAAGTCTAATTAGTTTATCAAGTTAATATATGATTTAGAGCTTATAATTGTTAAAATGTTGATTTTGAATTTACCTATTTTTGATTAGTTTTAGTTACGGTAATATCTCAATTCTTAAGAATACTCTGTTTAGGTGTTACTTAATTACTTTAGGTTGTAAACATACCTTATATATTAAACTTTTATATTCATTCCAGTTTTTTATTAATATCACATCCCAAAAAAATCGCTTGTAGGTAAAAACTTCTCTATTTATCCGAATATTTGCGTTAGGGTCTACTTTCTGTTTATTGTTTCGATGTCTTATCATAATCTAATTTTACACTGGTTCATTATTTTGTATGTATAAGCTTGTATTTTCCATTCGCAGTGGGATAACACAGAAGTTCATTCCACGTCAATGTCAGAAGGCAGCACAGTCGTACCGGATATTCCTGGTTTGAATTGTGTTTTACTTTTTTAATGTTAATTACAGCTCTAGACAGTATTTCGTTATTCCAGAACCATTCGTAAGTATGTATTTTATTGCTCACATTCAATAGTATTCTGTATTATACAAATTGAATCTAACTTAAATATATAAGAATCAGTCTTTCGATGTCCTATATTTGGTAAAAGGAACATTTCATGTACTTAGGTAACATTTGAGCTGATTATTAATATAATTCCACTGCACATAATATTCATATTGGTTTGCTAAAGTGTGTGAGAAATTAAGTAATCTTAAACATGTAATCTACTACCAATTCTCGCCACTGAAGCAAAGCATCTTCGCTACCCAAAGGTCGCTGTCTCCGCCGCGCTCTCGACCAAAAAGTTCGTCACTTGCGCACAATGATATCAGCCGATGAGGACATTACCACAGAGTTGGACAGGGTTGTGTGCCGGCTCATGAGATTGGCCTTACAGTCGAGTAGGGGGCGTCAGTCTGCCCCCCCTACTCGATGGATGCAGTGCAAACTGTTAGACTTACTCACCCTTACCGAAAAGGCTATTGGACGACGGAAGAAGAGTATTATTGAGAGCAACCCTGTGAAGGCTATTAAGTTTGGTATGTGTTGTTGGCGGGCTTTGACAGTTAATCCTGCAAGTCAGAAGTACTTATGGTACTATTGTGATTTCATTTTCAGATAGCAAATCCCAAAGCATTCAGCTTGAGCAAGACAGCAGAGTGTGAGTCTTGATTCAATTAATATATTGTTGATATTTTTTTGTGCAATGGTTAGATAATGAAGTAATGAGCTTTAGTAGGTATTACAATGTAGTATATAAGTGTATTTTTCTATTTCCAGAAACGAAATTGTTGGAAAATATCTTCATCTTATTCAGCCAATGGGTGAGTATAAGAATTTGTTATACCCATAAGCTCTCTGTGCTTTTATTGTATAGGTAATTTGATATTTGAAGTAGTATTAAAATTATTGTGTGATGATTATTTTGCCAGAGAAAACTACGAACACTGAAGACACTAACGGTCCACTGACAGATGTGGACATGGAAGACGAATTCTTGAGTACGACCAGTAACGAGTTTTTGAAAGGCACGTTTAAAATCAAATAAAGTCGCAAATGAAAAATCACGGTCATCTCGGTTATTTATTTCGGTATAATTTTCCAGATTACGAATTAGTGGAAGGAATTTCACCGAGTTTAGTAATTCCTCAACCTGTACTGAGCACAGAGGATTTCCAAAATGCAGAACCGCCAGCAGACGAAAACCCTTTGGAAAGAACAAAAGCATGGCTAAACGAGGAGGTTGAAGAGGTTCCATACTCCAAACACGAACTGAATTACGAGCACATCAGTTCTGGAGATACGGACCATAGCGTTGCCAACGCAAGACACAAACACAAGAAATCTGGCAAGAAACACAAAAAGAACATCAACAAAGATAGCAAAGAATCAGATATATTCAAGAAAACTCTAAGCAAAACTTCGAATAAGCTTAAAATTAAAGGTGATGATAAAAAGAAGAAAAATTCTAATACTCGAGTAACGAAAAAATTGCCGAAGAAGAAACCTAGTTTTAACAGTCTGGCTAAAAATACTGGCATTAAATATTCATCAGCAGACTGCGATAACTATGTTGGTTCGAAAAGGAATAAGGAGCAAAACTCCTTCAATGTGACGGCATCTAAACCGGTAACCGTTGCATACTTTAAAAGCTTTTAGAGTTGACAACAACAGAGTTTAAGGCTAGCTTTACATTTTCCTGTAGGTACACATCCTTTTTACCATACGTAATAAAATTTGTAATTTTAGATTCCCAAAAGTTTAATAGAACTCTGTCATCCGGAGTTAAAAGCGGAGAAATGTATCGAGCCGACACAAGTAACGAGTCCTGAGTCAGACAATGTTATAGTATCTACCATACCTAGTTGCAATATATCCGCGACTGAGGAGAGTTTCCTCGTCGACATCGTCATGCAAGACTTTGAGGAAACTATAGCTCTGCGTAGAACTATAGGAACCGACGCAGAAGACACCCCAGAAAATATCATATATAGTAAACTTGATACTCTGAGTAACGAACTTGACGTAAACTTATTTACGAAACATCAAGTCAGCACGGAAAATGTGCAGTCGCAAACAATTTTTCTTAACGGTACCTACAATTTATATTAAATAACTTTGTACTTGCCTTTGTATTTCAGACGGTTCTAAAGTGTTATAAACTTGATTGTTTAGATATTAACGAACCCAGTACATCAAAAGGAATTCGTCACAACATGAGCACTGATGTACAATGCGGTCCTGATACTCTTGTTGCTTATCCAATGCTGTCTGCCTCTACATCTTTAGTAAAGATGCCTCAGGTATTTTCAACAGGCATTAAAATACATGATGTAGGCGCTGAAACAAAAGTACAAGGAACTGATTTTGGCACTTCCACACAAGATAACAATAACGTTACAACTTTAACACCCAGATTAAGATCTGTGGGGATCAGGATAAAAGATTCTGACGTCAATATTTGCAGTCAAACAGAATGTTCTACGATGACTGCAACAGAGCCCGTGTCCCTAGCGTCCCGAACTGCTACCCCAACACCAGAGAATAGTTGCAGCTCAGCTGTGAACAGCATTGTGTCATCTCCTGAAACAAAACTATTAAAGCCGATATCGAGTACTTTGAAAATGGAAGATTCTGGGTCAGAATTGTACATGCCAAGTCTCGCCAGCTCGTCAAAAACGCTTTCACATTTCGTGACTACATCAAAAAACGATGTTTTATTGGAAACTTCTACCGGCAAGAAACTCGTGACTGATAAAATGAATACTGCACCGAGTAAATCTACTAAATGTGTTCGGCCCAAACTGTGCTGTGGAGGCGTTCATGTTCATAGTTTTAGAGATAAGCAAGTATCAGAGGATATTGTCTATCAAGGAGAGTGGCAGCGACATAGGCCTAAGGCTTTTACACGAAAGAAGAGTTATAATTTTGCGTCGGTAAGGAAAGCCAATGAAGCAGCTATCAGAAAAGTTATAGTGAATTCAAAGGAGAAAAGAGTTTCATCCAAAGAAAAGATTTCCAAAAAAAGACAGGATAAACAAATTGACTCAGACTCTACAGAAACGCAAACTACCAAGCCTTATAAAGTAAAACTGGAGAAAAATGTGGAGCAAATGAAGAAACCACATTCTTATAATGCGATCAACATTGAAAACAATGCTATGCGCATACCTAGGCCAATTAAAACAGTCACTAAGGTAATTAACGACCACAATATTTTTGTAAGCAGTGTTATAATTCCTGATCAACTGTTTTGAAATGTTACAGGTCTCATCAAAAATCGTAATGAGGTAATATGTCTCCTTATTCGCGTGTCTTTTAAAAGTAACAAATAATGCAAAAAATCTTTTTTTTTTAGTTCGAAAAATGTAAAATCAACATATACGGTAAAAAAACCGGCAATAATACCTAATATTACAACAAAAAAGGATCACGATAAACCTCAAAAAGTAAAGAAAAGTTATATACCTCTTTATTTAAAGAAGAATTCACAGATAGCTGACACTGAAAAAGACAAACTGAATAAAAGCTTAGATTCCGCTTCAGAAGCTGTTAAAGCTGGTATAAAAAATATTCCTAGTAAAATTGCTCCTCTAGTAAGATCCAAAACAGAAGAGATTAGAAAGGATTTACTAAAATTTAGCGATGAAGTGCGCGAGAATATAAGTTACGTGGTTTTTCGTAATGATTTAGAAAATAAGATCGGAACACCTAATGAAAATAAAATTGGAACCCCTAGTGAACAGCCCAAAGAAAACAAAGACCATACTAAAAGTACATCTAAGCCGATTGACATTCCTAGACGTTCACGTAGTCCTCAGTCTTTGAACAGTTCTACTTGCTCTTCTCCAAACAGTATTGCTACAGTCAGGGCAGTCTCCACGCGATCTAAAAACCTGTCTAATAGGAGGCACTCTGCATCATCATCTTTTAAAAGCAATATAACTAATAGTGAGTCAGACAACCCCACACCTACCAAGACTAAGAAAATTATCAAAAGATGTAAAACTGTAAAAAAGTCTGAAAACAAAGATGTAGACAATAAAGAAAATATTCCAGAGACAACAAAAAACTTTATTAGTAGAGTTAAAGACAAATTATGTAAGTCACCGTTCTTAGGTAGGCACAAAAGTGCCTATATAGCAGAAATTAAAACTGAATGTTCGTCACCACAAAGCGCTTTTTCCCGAAAGTCACAAGTACCCAACAAATCTAATGTCAAGATTTCTGCCCGGAAAGACGGAGAGGAGAGGCGAAGAACAAGTAGTCCAACAGTCTCGAAGAAGAAGTCGTTGAAATCTAACACGTCTTTAGCTCATGAATATCTTAACCAAAGCTTAGCACAATCCTACGATAGCTTGGATTCTACTAATTTGGTTCTAGTACTGGAACCTCAGCAAAATAGTGAAGATCTTGTTGGAACACAACACGTCTCTCAAATATTATCCACTGAGTGCACTATGACAAGCGATAAAACTGTTAAGGCTGAGCGGGCAAAGAGTTCGAGTTTACACAGCTATGCTAGCAGTATTATTAATTCCATGAGGCAGATAGTAGAAGACACGGTAGATCTCGTTGTCAGTCCGCGTGAAAGTGACACGCTACGTATTGATTCTAAAACAGTGATTTTAAGTAGAAATGATATTCATAGAGCTCATCTGGAGCAAATTGCAGTACTAGAAGGTAAAGCAGCAGGAAAAACTGTCGAAACTTTGAACAGAAGTTTTCTGGAGAACGACATAGAAAATGCTCTGAATCGTACCTTCGATAATATCCTTGGCGACGAGTCCATGATCAGTTTAAAAGACACTAGGAGGACAGTTACAGATTTGGATTTACTTTCATTCAAATCTGTCACATCCGTGTCAAAGTTTTCAGAATACTATTTGGCTGATAACGAATTCAACACCTCTCCATCAGTAGAGGAATTGCAACCGCAAAATTCTACTTCAGTACGGGATATTTTTGAACGGAGGGAACAGCATTTGACTCAGGTATGATGTGGTAATATTTCTTAGTTTTTAGTAGTATTGCAGTATATAAAATGCTGTGCTGATTTGCAGACTATTGCTGGTGCACTTGCAGTACAAGCATTCAGTGGGTTTTCGCTTGACGTTGAGCCTGTGGCTGGCGATCAACCAGACCCAGTAGCTCTGATCGACTCTGAGACCGGTAGTCTTTGTCTGGATATAAATAGACAAGCCGTAAGTATTTTCAACGCACCCCGTCCTACAAGTGAAATAAAGAGCATGCCTGCATGCCTTTTTATTAAATATACGTTTCAGACGTCAGAAGAATTATTTATATCTGGTAGATCATCTGACAGTTATGAGTCCTGTCTTATAGATGATGATGCCGTTGTACCTAATTGGTTATTTCAACTTATCAGTCAGCAACAGTCGGTATGTATTTCTATCAAATAAGTTTAAACTATTTTTACCTCCATCTGTCCTGTTTAAAATATTATGCTGAATGGAGCGCCTAGAACGTTCTCGTTTTTTTTTCAGGTACTCCATAAAGCATAACGAAATCTATAGCGACTTGGCGACATCATTCTCGGTCCTATCACATTTTATACTTGCTGTTAATATGGAGTATTAATGAACTTTGCGGGAGAGCACTGTACACTACATTTTTTAGCTTTGATTAGGTGGAGGAAGATTCGCCAATTCTTGGGCCTGGAGCCGCACCGCCCGATGAGCCGATATATGATGCGAATGGGAACATCATTGAGCCATCCATTATTGGTGTCGGCGCCGGCGCAGGAGACGGCCGAGGCATACACAGTGACCACTCTCAGGATAGTTCGGGGAGAGGCACATCGCTAAGTTCCAGTGATACCTCATCGGGACCGCAGAGTGAGGTCAGCGTAAGTAGCACGTTTGCTGTAAGTATTTTATAAGATTAGTTATGTAGTAACCTACCTTTTATATTTTTATTGTCCAGTTTCGTTACTCAATTTAAATTCAACAATTATTATTATATTCACTTTTCCCATTTAATTTAATATTATCGGTATTATATCAAGTCAACATATAAAATTTTAGCCGGACAGACCTATTTAATTTGGTGTTAGCGAATACTCATTAGGAGCTAGCGAGGGGCCATTTCACGAAAGAAGTCCCGCAGATAATTGTGGAACTATATATTTTTGTACGTCTTTACCAAACTATCGCATAGAAACTAGCGCTGCGTCTGCGGGACTTCTTTCGTGAAATGGACTTTACGTCCCAGCGGCGCGCGAGCGAGATCGCACTCGCGCCCGCGGGACAAGGCTTGTCGCACCAGTCGGCTTTCGTTCGCTGCGCCGACGCCTATCATATATTCAAATTCGCAACCGTTTCCGTTAAGTTCTGTGCCTATATCTCTGTGTTGCATTACTCCTTCTGACTTTCTTCTTGCTTGTGTTTCTACAAACTGTATAACTGTGCTGTGTGCAATAAACTTTATTGTTTGTACCGTGTGCACCCTGGACTTTTGACAGTTAGACTAGCTAGATCCTGAGAAATAGTTGAGTGGGAAAGAAATCACTGAGGGTAGATTGATATAATAAAAAAAATAAAATAAAAACCTTTTAAACAATTATCTATTCATCGTTACGGGAGCTATGATGCCAAACACACGTGTTTGTATACGACAAACACATCCCGTAATTTTCGTAAGAGGTTTAAAAATCGGATACGTACCTAGTGTTAAGATTTTCAAGAAAGTATAATATTTTCTTGTATTCTATTTTTGTGGACAGGCTATATTGATCGATCCTTCGGCGTTCACGGCCCAGTTCGAATTGCTTGGGGATCCTATGGCCAGTTCTGCAATTGTGCAAGATGAAGCTCACCACTCGGCTCACTCGCATACTCATTACAGAATCGATGGTAAAGTTTATTTTTGACTTTATTGAATACTCTCATTATAATCACTCCTTCCTACTACAGTTTTAAACAATTCTCTTGTAAACAGTTGTGAAGCTACGTAGATACCTAGTAACGTTCGTAATCACACTAACACACGCATGTGCTTGATGCACAACACAGTGCTCACAGCACCGATATCGCCGATAAAAGCTCGTCAATGCACATGCGTGTGTGAGTTTCGTTTTTATGAACGTTAGTAGGTACCTTCACAAATACAAGAGAATATATGTACTATTTAAACTCTGCTAGTACTATCTGTTGATACGTTGTTTGAGAATTGTTTTGCTTTATTTTGCCGAAGTTTATACAAATACGTCTTCGTTATATGTCTCGTTGGTCTAGTGGTCGCAAGCGCGGCTGCTGTTCTCGAGGTCTCGGGTTCGATTCCCGGGTCGGGCCGAAATCGCTTTGTGGGTTTTCTTAAACTTTCACAAAGCAGCCCGTAGTCTGGCAGTTGGTGATTGATTCACCCGTGCATAGGAGAGCACGTAAATGTCGGTCCTGCGCCTGATCTCTTTCCGGTCGTGTCGGATTGCCGTCCCATCGGGTTATGAGAGTGAAGGAATAGGGAGTGCACCTGTGTCTGCGCAAATGCTTGTGCACTATAATATGTCCTGCGCAGCTGGCTGATCTCCTTAAATGAGAACAGCCACCGTGGCCGAAATCGGCCGTGGACGCCATTATATGTCTCAAAATTACTTGACGTAAGGCTAAAAGATATACCGTCTTACCACAAAAACTTTTAAACGTCAGTTTAAGACTTGTCTAAAAAATGTCAGATTATGACGTTGACATATGGTTCATTTTGCAGCCACAATTTTTTTAGACAAGTGTAAAACAGACGTTTAAGTTTTTGTAGTAAGGCCATATATGTTTATAAGTTTCTCTTTCAGAAGACACCGGGACGTTGATCCCCACTCGCGAAGTCCGGGCAAGAACAAGGAACGGCGCTAGTGATGTAGACGCAGATGTTAGCTCCATCGATACGGACGTCCCGGACTCCTCTGACAACTGAACTTCTTACACTGTATGACATCGCTACGTCGAACAACCCTAGTTCAGATGGTAAGAAATAATCTGCACTGGGTTTGGGCAAGATGGTTTGGACTGGGTCAGAGAAAGTTAGCCTTATTTATTAGAAGTTCGAAGAGTCGCCTGTTAGAAAGTCACCTCAACAAAATTCTCTATTTTATATTATTCGATGACTATGTTTCGAATCATTTTGCACAGTTAGCACGTGCGAAATATCGTACAGTGTGTAGGGAATTGACTTGAAAGTTAGTGGTGCTGGTTCATTTTGAGGCAACGGCCGAAATTTTACGTCATCTCGGAAATTATAGTTGAAATTGCTGCCTCGGCGCGTTGTAGATATTGGTGCTCTAATAAATTATTTGTAAACTCTGTATTAAGTGTTTATATTTATTAGATTTTTGAAAAAAAAATATTTGTGACAACAAAAATTGATGATAGAAAATTCTTATAGATCTGTGCAGTAATTGCAAATATTATTTTTGAGTACAGTGTCATTAAATCACTTCAAACCAAATCACAACAATTGTAAAAAGTCCGTCCTCTGCGTTTGACAACAGTTGGACAGGTTTCGACGGGGCTTTCATGGATAGCTTATTCTGCGAAGTAAATTGAAGAATTATAATATTCCTCAAAAAATATAAGCTACTGCATAATAAGGATTGACAGCAAATGTGCTAACAGCGCGTAGAGGCTACGCACTACGGACGTAGCGTCAGTGCTACAGCGTAGTCAGTGGTGCTACGGCGTAGCAAACATGTTTAGCAAAGTTTTGTGAAACAAGTTATTTTTTTTAATTAAAAGTTTGACAGTTTATAGTAGAATTTGGAATTTAACTCAATTCTATGTTCCGAAATTATGAAAGATCGTTAAGTTAGACTTTAGAAAAGTATTTCAGAGGCAAATCAATTCTAAAGTCCCACTAGTAAAACACATATAATCGAGGAAATGTCTTTTTTGCATTTATTCATATTGTACAATCTTATAATATGATTCATTCTGCAAAATTTTACAGGCGAGCAAGAATTCATATATAAAACAGTAGCTCTTTCATATTGTACATAACCATTTTACCAGTATAGTGAAAACATGCGTATAGTTTTTTAGTTTTAGGATAATAAATTACTTAAATACTAATTTAAGTTTGGTTCTTTATTAATACAATATCATTAGGATTGCACTATCCTGTAAAGTTATTGGAACGTACCAAAACATTCTATGGTGCTTCTCTCGACGCCGATGAACTTTCTATGCTAAATATACAATTATAATTATAACTTTTAATATAAAACATGATGTTCGTGAAGCGATTACACAGATACAAGGCAGGCATGACATCTTGGCTCAGACTTTCTCATCTCACTTCAGTAGTTGAATTATTCGATAAATATAGGCAACGCGCACACGAGCTTATCAAGTAATAATATTTCGTCCAGGCTCAACACGTAATATTGCAAATGACCGCTCGTCTGTCACGGCCCACGCGAGGGAAGTGAGCTAAGAGAGTGTTTATATTAGTTACAATTTATTTATTAACAATTTTATTACACTTTGTTTATTATAGCTGCTGCTGTCATGTTAGTTCGTACATTATTTGTCTCTATTCGTTATGCTAATTAGTTTGAACGTAAACCGCAGTGTTTGTCATTCAACTAGTCGTGAACACGGAACAATGGAACCCATTAGAACAATCGAAATGCCACTTATTTGTAGTAGTTTAGTAACTATTACATCGAATATTCTCATTATTACTTTAAGGCAGTGAAACACCCAACTTAAATTCAAGGACAGTTGGGGACAAGATTACCTAGCTAACATTAACTAGTAACATATCACTAGACATTTTCACAGGCGACCTCTACACAACGGTCGCTTTATATTTTACAATATTTACACATCTTATACATGTATGTTAGTGTAACATCGTCGTAGAAATACGAGGGAGTCACAAACACCAAAGCGGGACGCACTCGGTACTAAATACCACTCAGTCATCGAAAGTCCATCGGCTTATTGATATCATCCTAACACCCCGATTACAAATGACAAAACGAAAATACCCATACGTCTATACAATAACAATATAAATATTTCTCATGAGTCAATCTTGTCAAATAATAAAACTACATAGAAGAAATCTAACACTCTGAAATCGAGGGCAACAAGTTTATATTTTGTGAGACACGCATTCTTCGCGAACACTTTTTAAAAAACAATTTTTATTTATTTATTTGTTTTATTACGACTAGATTAGCATTGTAATTATAACATTAATAATATCAATTGTTCAAAACGATCGATTCACATATATATGTGTAGTTTTAAACGGAATTATGAAAACAGGCGTATTTATTAACAAAGTATAGGTATACTATAATAATGGACAATATTGCACAAAAATGACACGATTCCGCGTACCAGCGTAGACACTTTGTACTAGTAACTTTAACAGAGGTAAAATATAAAAGCTATCTTATAACCCGTTCCTGCCCTTCGCAACAAACAACAACGATCAAAATATTGAGGGTAGTAATATCCGATTCGACTAAAGGTATCTACTGTCAGACGTGCCGCGTGTTTGGAAACAACTTGCTTATCCCGTCTTCGACATTGCCTTATCAACATTCCAACATTAGGTAGAAACACAAGACAACTGTGGGTACCTAAGTGCAAAAGTTCTATCACTAACAAAACTTAAAAATATTAGAATATTATTTAATGCTTGCTTTTTAATATTCCATTCATTATGTAAACACTATTATTAAATGTCGCGCTAATCCCTCTAACCGACTATCCTTAACAATAAACTGTTTATGCCAAACACGCGTCGTCCCTTAGAGAAATGAACAACACCCCTATGCAATCACACAGTTCTAATAATAATTCTCATTTTAACCTCATGTTATCACAGAAAATCATGTATTTACAATTTTGTCGTACTAAAGTAACCTACATCATGCTTTGCAACAAATGTGTTTGATGGTGTTGAACGATTTTTTCTCTCTGACACCACTGTTGTACTGTTATCAGTGACGACGTCACAAGTGTTTTAAAAGTGAATTTAAAATATTTTGAACCGTTTTAAAAGAGTTGTCGAATTATGTTTTCTAATTGTAAGTACACTGTCGTGTATTTTTATATATTTTTCGATGTTTCAAGTACAACAGTCGCAGCAAAGATTACAGCTAACAAGTGACTAGTATGACAATGGCATGAAGTAGTATTAAGTGGGATTAGGACGAATATCGGATTTATAATATAAGGTACAGTCGTCGGCAGAATTGGTTTCACCGCTTTTGCATAGGTGTTGATCAAATGAACATGATACTTAACAAGTCAAATGTTTTTCTTAGCTTTAGTTACTGTTTATTTATAATGTGTGTACACTAAAGTAGTAAACCAATTCTGATGTAGAGTGTACAAAATATATTTCGATTTTGTGCCTGGTGACAGTGTTTTGTTTCGCTCGAAATAACCGGCCATCGACAAGAGATTCCTTAAACTTATTAGGGACCGCTTGTGCCGTGTCATGTGTTTCTCAATGAATATTTTAATCTATGAATAACCTACTTTTAAATGTTTAATTGAAAGTCACTCATATTTGAACTGTTGAGACTTACTTAGTTATAACTCATAACCTACTTTAATATCGCTAAAGTTAAAGGCAATTCATCAAAATGTCGATGACTGTATCATTTCTCAGTGGGAGTATCCTGTTTTTCCTTAGTATAATAATAATTATAGTCAACAAAACTTTGGCTCGTGTTTAATTTACATCCTAAATGTTACTTTGAGGTATATTCGAGAGTTAACTCACAAAGCAATAGGATACTCCCCCTGGGTACAAAACTGCGCGTCGATACTCGATACGATGCGAGTGCGTAGCTCTAGTGTCCCGTCGTAAAGCTTACTAACCAGGCGACAAAATCTTTAAACAATACTCAGTACACGATTTAACAATTTGGGTAATCATTTAATGCAGAAATATATTTTCAAAGTTTACACACAATTCATCTTTATTTAGTTTAATCGTATTTAAATTTAAATAACGTAGGTATAAAGCACTTGGGGGAAGGACAGCAAATTCAATAAAAAAATGTTTAATTATTTATTTAGTATATATTAACTAAGTAAAAATTATTCGCTATGTAAATATTTTATACAATACTAGTATTAATTTGTCTGACGATGAATCGCTAGTGTTCTCCCAACGTGTAAGTTGAATACGAAACGGCGTCGGGCGGGGTCGGGCCGCGGCGGCCCGCCCTCTCACCACGCGATATAACGTAGACAACACGTAGTGCAAATTTAATATAGAAAGTTTACTTTTACAATACAGACTAGTAATTTCATTTTATGTAAAAATCCTAGCGCAAACGAGTCGTCCGGCACCGTCTCATACCTCGATCGCCCTAACCGTAATACAAATCAAGGAGTAAAATTTTAGCGAATTAAAAATTAAATTTTCCAAAACTTCGTAAATACTAGAATTCGGAGGCGGGCCGCGGCGGGCCGGGAGCGACGTCCGAACCGCTGAGCAACGGGAGTCGTCTATGTACACACGGTCGCCGAGTATAAAACGAGATCGTTCGAGGCGCGGGGCGCTCGCGGGCGCGTCAGAAGGAGTGCGCGGAGGGCAGGCGGGGCGAGCGTCAGCACCAGTCGTCCTCGTCCGAGTCCGAGTGGCGCGCGCGCGGCTTGTAGCCGTTGGGCAGGCGCGGCGCCGGCGACGGCAGCGCCCGCGCCCCGCGGCCCAGCGCCAGCGCCGCCTCGTAGCTCAGCGGCGCCGGGCCCCACTCCGCGTCGTAGCCGCGCCCGCGTCTGCACACGCCCAGCGTTAAGCCATCCTCACACAGCACTTGTTTCGATGCTATATTGCATGCGGGGACGCCACAATACAGTCAAAACAAAACAACTACAATTTACTGAAAATTTATTAGCGTAAGCGGGAAGCGCTAAATACTCAGTTATTCTCTACATCACCCTTACCTGCGAACTAGTGGCTAATTTCAGGTACTAATTGCCTCGGCTATAAATCAATCGGTCTGCGAAATTAACTAATGCTGCAACAGAGCAACTGTGATGCCACCGGTTGCTAGCTAAAGGTAATGCGAGATAACTTCGATTTTAAATTATTTGGCAAAATATCTTTTGTCAATCTAAATCATCAAGGTCATTGAGTCTGTCGAAATGCGCCATCTAGCGTTAGTAGCAGAACTAATTAATTTACTGTAATTAACTAATAAGAACTCAAGCAACATAGCAGAGAAACAAGTCTTGTGTTTGGCTGGCGCTTTATATAATAACTGCTCATAACTGGCAAAAATATCTGTGGACCTCCTTACATCTCCCATAGACTCATCTCCACTTCTCAGGTAGTCAGATATTTCCCCCGGGTTATTTCAAAATACGTACCTTTCTCTAGATCTATAATCTCGGTGTATCAGTCTTTCAACTTCTCGGCCGTACTCGTACTCATCGTGCTGGGGCTCCACCGGTTCTCTGACGGTGTGCCTTAGCGATAACTGGAACAATCACACCACCTTCTATGTAATTAACCGTAAAGTTCGTTTCCGTAAAAATCGTTCCCCAGTTACATAGTCAACGCGCTCAAAATTAACCTAATGGGAAGAAATACTTAAAGATCATATTGCCATTAGAGTGTGAAATATTGACGATAGTCTACTCACGTGTGAGGGGCTGTGGCTGATTCTGGTGAAGGGTGGCTGCTGCTTGACCTGTAGCGTGGACGGCTTGGTGGGCGTGGGGGGCAGCTGCCGGCCGCGGCCGCGCCGCGCGCCCTCGCGCTCCCACGACCGGTCGCGCCACTCCCGCCACTCGCGGTCCCGCTCCCGCTCACCTATCGGGGCCCAAACTGCTCTCTGAATCATTTGGCATTCTTCATCCCCATCAACGACCAATTACAAACAACCATAAATACAATCCAAAATAACAGGACGTTCGAATCAAATCAAGGAAAATAACAGGGGTCATAATCAAAGTATATACCTATTCAGATGAATAAACAGATGTGCAAACAATTTTCTCGTGGATTTCCACCATGCTCTCCGTCTACACTCGCACCGCTTTCATACATCTACAGACGTGCAAAGCCGGATCGCATCAACACCAATTAACTAAATTTTGACACATTGCTATGCCAGCAAAGGGTCTTATGGGTCTAACAATTTTCGGTGTAAGCCAATAGGAATTTTGATTCAGACCCTTTGCTTTACAATCGATAACATTGAATATAAATATTGCGTAGGACTGAAAAACAGTTAAAGTAGAATGTTGGTATTCTGCACTGTTTTCCATTTTCGAGTTTGAATAGATGTTACCTACATCTCCTAATTGGTGAAGCTAGTCTTGTAATGTTAACAATTTTAGTCGAGTTAAGAGCTTATTGATATAAGGTAGCATTACCGTGACGCTGTTCTTATGCCTAAGTAGTGTATGGCGGTACTCGCGGTACTGATAGGTGATGTTAGTCAGTGTGTGGTGTGAGGTCGCGAGTGTGGCGAGTGGCTCTCACCGTAGGTGTGGTGTGGCGGGCTGGGCGACCGCGAGGGCTGGCTCAGGCTGGTCGTGGGGTGCGGCGCCCTCCACTCCTTCCCTGCTGTCAGGAATACCTTCATGTACCTTCCACCACGGTTTACCCTAAGCCCGTCGGACTACCGACCTTATTTCCTTACTCACAAAGGTGACTCTAAAAGTTTTGGGTGTCTGTCAAACGTGGTTCAACAATGTAAAGGTAGAATGGACACGGACTTGGAAAGATAGGGATAGGTTGCTAGGTTGATTAGCTGTGTGTCCAAAGTTGTTAACTACAGTTGTAGGAGACTATAGCATAATACTTTGATACAATAGGTAAAGTTGTTCATTACAATATGAGAGAAACCTCTTTGATGTGACTATAGCACGCTACTGCAGAGAATACAAAAATAAATACAAAACCATTGTTAAGCCTTTGCATGCTGCATGATTTGTGATATCATTGAGTGCATGCGTCCTGTGCCTCCACGGCGAGGCGGCCATGATCAAAGCAGTTTATGTGCAAGGAGCAAGTATGTTTTGGTTGGGCACCAATATTTTAGCATGCAGCAGGCAAATTAGTTTCAATCGTCATTTTTATACAGGCCAATTTATTTAAATTTAACATTATATAATGCTTCATTAGTGTACGTGGCGGCTCAATCTAATGCCAATCTGTAATGTACTTACATCTAATATAATGGCCTGGTGGATAAAATATTAATAATACCACTAACAATTAGTTATGAGCATAATAAGGAGCAGTTATTAAATCATAGCTAATTAGCTACAGATATAATATTACAACACTAGCCTTGTGAGAATATATAGCTAGATTTTACAATCTAATTATCTAATTTCATGAACTTATCAATTGGCAGTGTAACCGCTCGCTGATATCTTATAACTACAACTACGAAAAACATGATTAACTACAACTACTGTTTAAGCTAGACTTCCCATCTTCTCACAAAACTTTCAGAGTACCTTCATGAGAAGAAAAATGTTTGCAAAACTGTTTCAATCGGTTAATTGAAGCTAAATAAAAATATATTTGGATATTAACGTTAAATGTTTTTGTATGAATAAATAATACTACAGGAGGAACATAAGAATAAATAGTTAATAGCATAATGCAGCTCGTTTGAATGCTGAATAATTATAAAAGTTGGTAATATGATAAATATTTTTTAAACGCCGAATTTACCTTAAGATTGCAATAGCGTTAAGGCAAAAATAGTTGGCGACGGCAAATCTGTTGATATGCTACCAAATAAGTAGGTAAACACACAATGTAAACTAGAATGAACATCTAAATAGCTAAGTTATCTAATTATTTATAACACTTGAAGGTATATCACCAGATTTGCCTGTATTACGTACACAGGTCTGTAAGAATAAGTAGGTTACAGGGGCTTATGTAGCGGAATACTGGAATGATCGCTTACCATGTGGGTGGTAGTAGTGGGGAGCTCTGTGCGTTCGCCCGTGTCTCTGGTGTTCATGCTTTACTATCTCGACGACGTTGCTGACGGTGTCTGAGAATCCGATATCGTGATGATAACCTCCGTAGTGGCCTCGTCTTCTTGGACTGGGCGTTCGTCTGTGAAATAACAACCAATTAGCAAAGTAAATTCAATAATGATAGGTTGCCCATGCATGTTACTCATGCAACACCGAGAAAATCGGGGAGTGAAGTGGTTAGTCCTGAAGAATGTACATTCGGTTAGTAGAATATGTGTATCATAGCACATACCATTGTTCACTACGATAACTTTGAGATCAATGGACTCTTCTTCGATGACACTATAAACATAAAAAGGAAATAACAAACTGAACAGTAAAATAAACAAAAAATAACATAAGATGTTGGTGTTTATGTACCTTAAACTGGATGATCTCCCGTGGTGGTGACCATTCTGGTATGTGTGAGGAGCTTGTAACCGCCCCTCGTCCAACGACTCCATTGAGGCATGGTGTGATCCTTGTAGTTCCAGTACCTACAATGAATACTCCATCAAAATCCATACAAGTGAAATAAACTAGCATTCAATCTTCAAGCTAATTTAATTTACGTATTGTTAGACTTACTGTCCCATATTTACAAAATTTTCTGATTATTACAAAATATCAATGCATGCACACAAATGTGATAAGTTTGCATTCCATGCAACAGTCCGTGCTTGTGCAATATTATACTTTACTCTACTTACCCTTTTAATATCTAGTTGTTATTATATCTAGAAACATGCTAGGTTCAGTAATGCATGCAGAATGTAATCCGACAAGAGAAACGACATGTCCTGGTGTCATGTTAGATATTATGACTGTTATGTATGTTCATGTATTGATAGTGAAAGTGCTATGTCTAAGAAAACTTTGTAATAGTCATCCCTGATAAAAGAAGAGTCGTTAAAAACCATTCCCTATGAATTTCGAAGAAATAGAAAAGACAAAAGTACTACAAGATCGACATAAAACAATCATCTATTACTGAAATCGTTTACCTAAACATCAACAACCATCTGTAAACTTTAAATAGTACGATTAATACTTTCGAATGTACATCACATAAATTGATTAACTATGAGCCTAAGGCCCTAAGTTACTTTGTTACGACAATAATACCTAGAAAAACAGTTAATATTAATGGCTAATTTGTAACAACAAACATTATTATTGTATGGTTATTATCATGTTAGTAAACACCCAAAACAAAGCTCTCAACATAAAATTACAACATCGACTATCTATGACATAAGAAAATGCATCGATGTATAGTTGTACTAAAAGGGGGGTTCCCGTTTAGCGGATACACATATAACATCACATTTTCGACCAACATCACGTCTGGGTATAAGTCCAATTGTCACTTTAATCATAAATCGTTACAAAAATTTTGTTTGTGATAATGATATTGGTGGGAACATCGATTGCACTAGACAATGGCTATCATGGCTCTGGCTGATCAGGTTTACAACAGTAATGATCGAGTCAATATAATCACCGTTTCACATAAGGTATTCACCTTTTTATTGTTCCTGTAACAAAAGAAAATTCTGATGAAGTTTAGGTGATATTTCTAAACACCTAAAACTTTTTTAACTGAGTTCTAAGAAGATTCACCTCGCGTGGGGCGTTAATTAATAATGGTAAATCTTCATGACATGATAAAAACACAACAAGGAAAATGGTTGGGCTTTTGTCAGTAAAATTCTGATTTCTCTTTCCATTCCACTAGTAGATTCAAAATAATAAGTAGGTACTTTGTTTTACAAGTTTTCTTTAATTTTATTCTAAGTTACGATGAGGTCAACTGATTGGGATTCTGAATATCGAAGTAATTAAATACAACAGGCACTCACTTGAGCGATTTTCGGTTGCCGCGTCTAGCGAGGTTGGCCAGCAGATGTGGGTCGTCCGGATGGCCGTCAGCGTTGACGGGCCCTTCGTGGCTGAGCGAGCCGGCCCGCGAGCCGGGCCCCAGCCCCGCCGCCACGTCCATCAAGCAGTTAAACAGTGACGCCTTCTACACACGCACCCCACGTCACGCATCCCCCCACACACGCACACTTGCGCATGCTCATGTCACACAGCGACAAGCGCATAGGACTCAATAGTCACTAACGGCTAAAGCCTACATGAGTTTGCGCAAACATCCCATACATCATGTCCATGCTGGAGTTCTCTTTAATAGTGTCATGTGTGTATCGTCTGTGTAAGAGATCCAACGAATGGACATACAACCGAATTGAGAATGTATATATTGTAGTGTAAGTGAGGTATTCGGCTACAGGTATCTGAGAAAACAACTATCACACGTTAGTTGTATTTGTTAGAGTAAATTTTGTTCAGTCCATGTCGGTAAAACCGTGAAAGAGCTGAAATTACAAAGCATCTTGTTTGGATATACGGGTGCTATATATAAAATCATGTGCGACAAAGTTGAAGCCAGAGGCAGAGGTTGCGAGTTCACGTTTGCATTTTATATTTCAGAAAAACGATACAATAGTCGAGTGACTAAGTATATTTTGTTCTCCAGCATGCGCAGACTTGAGAATAATGATTTTTATTTGAACAAATTCTTATGCTATAGTATAAAAATTACAGGAGGCAAATAAGAGCGTAGGTAGCAAGAAAGCGCAATATTTTAACGTTTCTTATATCACCAGGCTTCTAAGATGGTAAATATCGATTGAGCCAAAATGTAATCGAAAATCTTACGATATCAAAAGCGAAGAATGAAATAAATCTGTCGTATAGTTTGAAACAGTTCACCATGCAGGCTACCGAAAACTGTATAAAATAAATGGATCACAGTAGACTAAAAATGCAATGTGAATATATTTAATATTTGTTAATATAGGATGTAGCGAGAGGCAAAGGGGACGATATGACACACATTGGTAAGACAAACAGAACTACGAACAGAGGATATTCTATCTACGAGACACGGTATCAAACATTGTAACACACACATTCGTTAAACTACTACATATTTTGCAACTATAGGACAGGTTCATGTTGTGGTTTACAAAGCCCTGACGGACACTTGACAGACAAACGTGCCACATCTGCACAGGTTTGCCAAACTAATGTGTTATCAAGTGCGTCACTAGTACTAATTCTAAATTCTTTAATTAGTTCAATATCTAAACTACAGTTTTTATTTGTTTGTTTATTTCTTGACCATCCATTTAGTCTATAGGCCATCGTGTATTATTTAATGTTCTTTATTAAAATATGTAAATTTATTTAAACACAATGCGAGAAGAAATTTATGATAAAGAAAAATATCTAGAATAGTGCAAGAAAAAGTATTCAAAGTTTCGTTCCGTAAAATATTTTAATACTACCGGCTGAATGGCCGTAGGGCTATTCTCGTTGAATGCCTGAAAAGTAAACCACCAATGTAGTCGACTCGTTAAGAGTCGATTTCAACTAAAGTGTTTCTGTATTGTTGTACTCTTTGATATACAGATATCTGTTTGTATGGGAGCCAATCACAAGTTATGTACTGAACACAGGAACAGAAGGTTACCGATACAATCGAAAAGTTTTTTTTTATCTGGTTCTGTAAATGTTCACAACAATACAACCACAGGTAGACAACACAACCAACTCTATTGATCTAACTATAATGTTCCAAATTGTAATCTAATGTGGGGAATTATAGGGGGCCATCAACAAACACTACTTGTTAACGTGTAGTACCTACCCACTTTATAGTTACATTTGGCTCAAAGTGTACATATATACATACTGGCACAAGCCACACGAATTTACTCTGGCTTCATTTGGATCTACTAAAGGTACTATAGTTATATATTCATCAAAATTTTCATTATTATACATAAATACAAGTGTTGAAAACAAATTTACTCAGAGGTGCGTTACAGTGGTGGTTGTACTTACCGGCACACCGTTTTGCTTGAACCTCGTAGATCTCCAACTCTCGAGGATAAGAAGACCAGCGTATATCTTCCCGACGGTCAGTTTTCCAGCGTTGAGTACATCGTTTCGAGGCACCAGCAAGTCGAGCATCTTCTTCGCTTGTAATGGCCATATGTGGGTTATTGTTTCCCTTAATTCCTCATCTGCTTGGTCCATTTCCTCGGCTACAATTGAGAATTGAAGAAGTAAGGTCACAGTAGCTTTCATGAAAATAAGGTTTCATGAAAATTTTGTCTCGTTCTGGGGCTATAAGTTCGTATTCTGTAGTGGTGGTGGCGTATTGAATAAGGAGATGCAATGAAAAGAGATGTAGGTGGTAATACTTACGAGATCTCATTTTGATGTTCAAGTTTTCTCGTATTAAGGCAAATAGTGTTGTTGTAAAATTAACTTTCCCTTCATCGTCTAGCGGCATATTCATTCTAATAAGCTTCTTATATGCTAGTCTATTTGGACATTTGTTACCAAACCCCAGAGGCGGATCCATATTCTTCAACATATCATACATTTCTGTATAATGGATCTTGCCCCTGAAAGAAAAAAAAAGTCCTCAGTAATATAAGCCAACACATTTGTATAGTTAATCACAGCTTTTGAAAAAGTATACTGACGTGGCGTTTGGGTCGTACTCTGCCCATATTCTAACAAATTCATCAAGATGATGTGCGCCGAGGATGGACGAGTCCCTCGTTAGATAGTCAAAGTTATCCATAATAACGGCAACGAACAAATTCAACATCTGAAAACGAACCATAAGCTCAAAGATACATCAGTGCAAGATGAGTTATTTTTAAAGAAATGATGGATACTCACAAGAAACGAACAGAAGAATATAAAAGATACGAAGTAGGCGTAGGCGAGCGTACTTCCACATTCTTCGTTGGAGGCCTTTCCAGCTGCTATGTCGCACTTGGCGGGTTTACGGCAAGCCAACATTATGTTGGGCCACGACTCGCCCGTTGCGCATCTAAACATACAGTGGCTCACAGAAACCGTGTCACGAGCGACAACCAATTAGAAAAGTCTTATAAATGCAATGAAGAATACTACAGAAAGAACAGCATTTCCAGAATTAGTAGTATTAGTTGATTTTGTATTGATCAATTTATTGGAAAACAAAACATTCGATTTGCAACAAACTGTTCTACACGTTTCCACAACTAACAGTGAGAATGTGAGTGATGAAGTAACTCTTGAAAGTTGAAAGTGCATGCATGAGACGTGCTGATGATACACAAATGAAACTGTTCTAAAATACTCCCAGATCTCCATTGAGAAGCGTATTTGTGACTCTACGGGTTTTATTATTGTAACTAGATTGCTTTTGAATTCAATTGATTGGAGCAGTCTAAATGGTGTTTTGATAATGTTTGTATTTTCCTATGTTTGGGTATGTTTACGGTGGTATATCCTCAGGCTGGAGTAACTTGTATTCAATGTTCCTTACCTGAACAGTAGCATGAGTGCTTGAATGAAGCTTCGAAAATTGTTGTGTCTGTTCATGTCAGACTCTGGTGTTAATTCTATATTGCCAAACACCTGTGTCCAAGCAGATACAACACAGAAGGTCAGCTTTGTATGCAAATAATAACAGTAGCCCGAGTCCTATGCTTTCCCACAAAAATAAACACTCTACCTAATGACGTGTCTATCTATAACTAGCACTAGGGATACGACAAACGATATCAAACAAGGGTACCAAACTATCTAGAGATACAAACATAAGAAGCAATCTCAAAGTCAAGGACATCAATCAGGATATTGTCACCACTAAGGATCTTCTAAATCTACGTTCTGAATTTATGAATATACATATTGATGATGTTAGTATTGCCAATGAAATGATAGTAAGTACATATGTAACACTGATAGTAGAGACAGATTTTCGGCAGTGGCCGCAAGACTGAGTAACAGCTACGTCTTTGTACTCTCACCGAAATAGTAGCAAGAGTGCCGCCACGAAAGATTGGAAGTTGTTATGCCTGTTGATGGCATCATCTGGATCATATTGTATGTTTCCGAAAACCTGTCATTAGAAACTTATCAATACTGTTCTGTTTTTGTTCTTAATCCAATCTTATAATGTACTCACTACTCATAACTATTATGAGTCTGTCTAAGATGAATTTTGTTAATTCATTTTAGACTGGCTTATCATAAGTAATTTTGAATTTGAGAAATTGTTCTACAGTACTAGATACGATTACATTTTGGAACATTTGGATTTAGGCATAAGGTTGACAATACTCGGAGTATCTAGAATTATTGTAATGTTTAACTATTTATTTATAACTAGGATTATTAAATGGACTAATTTACTCTAAACTTGACTATGTTGTTCTAGGTATGTAAAAAGAGGAATGCTAACAATTATCTGATACTAAACTGATATTGTACTAGCCCCTTATTAAATTATTCTATTCTATATCAGGGGTGGAAAGACGACATTAACACAAAGGAAAAGGACTTGCGACCTCTCAATCGGGAGTCCATCTTCTAGCATTTACGCTAATATTACCAATACCTATGGCTATCTGACCCTAACGCTACCAACTATATGAAAAATAACTATAAAACTGTATCAAGATCAAAACTAGATTCTCAAAATTTAATTATGTACTGTTAACAAAATCTATAAAAATCTATTTTCAAGTAAAATACTGTAATACCCCCAAAAGTGCCTATCGTACACATTATTATTCACAGTTATTCCTGTTATGATTTAAAAATTTGAATCATTGTTTAAGATCAATCAATTTATATAAAGATTAAGGAATTTCAAGTGATGGATCAGGAGGATTCGCAACAGACCTGCATCCCAATGATGGCGTAGATGAAGAATAGCATCGCGATGAGAAGGCACACGTAGGGTAAGGCTTTGAAACTCTGCACGAATGTCCAGAGAAGTATCCGAATAGTGTAGCCCTGTCGGAGCAGCTTGATCAGTCGCGCGGCTCGAAACAGGCGAAGGAAACCGACGTTGAATGTGTTCTCCTGTAACCGACATACAGACATATAAATTCATATACCTACAATGTTAGACACGAACAAATTCATTCAGTAACATCACACAATCAAATGAATTGGTATTCCAAAACATGTTGGTACAAGCTGATAGTTTCAGCCAGGCATACTCGAACTAGTGTATGTATGTTAGGTTTAATTTAAAACTAAAGACAACTTTAAGTATTCAAAATAAAATCTAGTCCATGATATAAGTTAGCTAGATAAACACGAAAACAAGGAAAATAATCTGTATATAAATATAATGAAGAGTACAAAAATATAAATGTAATGAATATAATAATTTTGTAAGCTACGTTTTTGTAAAGTTTTGAATTAAATTCAATACTTTTTCGCAATATAATAAATATAAAAATTCTAGCAGTATAAACGAGAAAAATCCAAATTATCTAAGGTTTTATGGAAATTAACACACACAATGTACCTACATAAAATGAATTATTGTCATAATATCTAAAACAACCCCAAAAACAATTGGTCCCTAGCGAACAACGGTACGTAAGTTGTAACTACAAAACTTCTATAAATCCTAATGTTCTAAGAATATTGTCTAGCACTACTGATATTGGACCACTGTCCAATGTATGTACACACTTTGTCTAAACCATCGACCAAACCGTTACAAAAATCTAAGATTCCTAGCAATCAAATAGTTGATATGTTACCTGCTGACAGGATATGTCAGCACAGTTTTCAGCAAGGTCGGTCTGTAATCAGGATAGATCCTTTATCTTCACTTTCATCAAATCAAAAAAATATAAAAATTGCCAGCAGCAAAGAAGGATTCAGTAGGCAAAATGAAATCAGTAAGTGTAAGTATAGAAGCTGAGAAATATATTAAAGATAGTTCACACGTTGATAATACTTACGCCAAACTCCATAATGAGGGCGTCAATAATACTTCCAATGACCGTAATGAAATCGAATGTATTCCAAGGGTCTTTGAAAAAATTCTGGAAACAGATCAACATGTGAGCATCAATCCTGTAGAAGTTCTAACAAAATTCAAATTAAGAATACAAAAGGGAAATTAGTATACAAATGTACACTTTCCATTCTGAGACTGTTTTAAGATCAAAGGACTTTATGAATAAGGAAAGGAATCAGGATATCTCTCTTGATTTGTTTAATCTATGCAAATACATAAAAATATCTTATTCATAAATCTAAGAAAAGTTAATGCATTTAAAAACCTATGTCATATTAAAAAAGCGTAATCTCTTAAATTCTCTATAAAAATGAATTCTAAATTGAAATACGTATATTCAAGTCAATATTGAATATTAATAGCTAGGCTAAATATTTATAAAATAATGATAGTGTATTGTGTTAGGCGCACACGATTATATTGCACATTCCATAATGCATTCGTATTCTTTTAATACAGCACAAAGTTATACAGTAAATCTTACATGATTATAAGTACATTAGTTGCTCATTTTCACCTACAATATTATCATTACATACCCACGGCTTCTAGCATATTAATAGAAATAAAGCTATCATCTTATCAAATGATAAAACAAGTTTTAGATTAATTAGTTAATATAAAAATTGAAAGTGTGTCAAATTCTTACCGTACACCCGAAGGCGATCAGCTTCAATACGGTCTCGAGAAGGAAGAAGGTCGTAAAGACGAGGTTCATGAATGTTAATATGTCCATGAGTAGTGGTGGAGCCTCGTGAAACTACCACAAAATCAATACCATTTTTTTAAACCTTAACTCAAAACATTATCAATTTAGTGAAAGCTAAATGCTAGATGGATAAACACTCTCAAAATTAAAATATAAATTATTTTCACCAATATGTTCTAAAGGTCACAATTTCTAGCATTTAGCTTTGAATGATTAAAAATATTTTTATCTAGCCGATATTATCATCTAATAAAATGTTCTGTTATGTAACATCTTTTCATGTAGACGTGAGTGTGTCAGTATTTGTGTTATGTTTCTTTATTGTTGATGAGTATCATGTTCTTGAGATGTAGTTGCGAGACATGTGGCAGAGAGGGTGCACGTGCTTCATGCTGTTCCCAATGTACATACATGCGATCAGGTGTTATGACAGACAACATTTAGTACAAGAAAATATCGTACAAAGATTATACTGACCTCCGAAACCGCAGATCTCCGCCAAAAGTAAAATAGTAAGTACTTACCTCTAGGTAACGATCGGCAAGTATTGTTAGTAAGTTCGGGAGAAAAACAACATTAGAACGCGTGTATTCACATACATTAGTGCCACATGCAGCAGGAGAAGAAGCCATGCTATACAATTATTGCAAATAAACCTTTACAATCATCATCGTCGTCAGAGAGAAACTAGTACTGGATACTTGGGAAGGGATAATAATTACACGGCTGGAAATAATCCCATACAGTCATGTAAATAGATAAAACAATCAAATTAATAGCAGAAAGAGTACATTTGTACCTATATCGTATTTATTTATATTCCATTTATGTAGTTGTACTATGTGTCGGTCGATACTTTGTGTTTGTGTACTTACTTTGACACCATAAGCGATGATTTTCAACACGGTTTCCACAGAAAACATTCCAGTAAACCCCATATTCGAATACTTGAGGATATCCGCGTAGATGTCATTTTGATTATAGTACTGCCATATTGTGATGAAGTGCCGGACGTTATGGATAAACCCATGGCAATGAAAATACATAATTGTTACTTTATAAATTACCTCATTGCAAGCAAGAATTAGTATTCTGTGATGTACAACATTGTATGGAATCAATGTAAGTTGTTAGATAAGTTATGTTACGGTTCATGTAACGGTCAACAGTTAGATATAGAAGGATAAATATATCAAGGGGATAAGTGACAAGAGTTTGGTGAGGATATGTGCAAAGATCATAGAAAACTGGATAAACATAAAATTAGAAAGGGTCATAGTGAAATTAAAGCTAATAATAACAGTTTAAAAATATTTAACCAAAATAATATTTGAGAACAAAATATAATAAAAAATAAATAAAACTTAGTTGGGTAGAATAAATAAAAACAGTGTTATAATTTAGACCACGTAATATAACCTCAGTATCATTATAAAATTTTGTCTCAATTAGAAAAATGATCAATTTTGTCAATTTTCCAATAAATATACAAAGCAGCCCATAGCCACCAACAGATCACGCCTGGCAGTAGGCCATTCCACCAAGCATGCACAATATCCACATAAAGACAATTAGGAATAGGTCTTAAATAAGATCATGCAACACGAACAACATATATGGCCCATGCCACGTCCTATCTGTACCCAGAGATTGTTGTGCATTCACAAGCACGAATAACCGAATAAAATGTTTGGTGTATCTGTGCCATAAATGTGCTGGAAGGACAGGTATATCGTGCAGTAAACACCGATACATACATATTTGATTAATAGCAAGCGAGGAGTAACAAAGGATTATCCAACGAAACACAGGACAAAATAAAATGATATTTGGCGGTAGGTACATTTGACGGGATAGGCTCGGTAATAATTTTAAATACGGCGCATTCCGATGCAGTGTATACTGACGCCGAATAAGTACAGTGATATCGTAAACACTTTGTATGTTGTGTGTATGTGTGTGTTGTGGTTTTTGATCTTCCTAAACTAGTAGGCAGTACTAATGTTGTGCCAATGATGTAGTTGTATCATGACGTCATCCAGGTATAGTTACGGTTATTTAACACTTAAGACAGACGTTTCACAACTAACAAATTAATAACTAAGGATCTATCAGGTGCCAACAAATATTAGACGCTTAACGACAAGGTTATGTCTTAGTATATTTTGCCAAACTAGAGAGCTTGGCTTATGATGAGCCCTCTAGAATGGTATGTGCAGGCTTCAGTGAACTCAGGAAGGATTGGTTGCTAATCTATGTCGTCACTTTTAGTGCCTCGTGAATCAGGCTAGGTTCTTCAGCAACTACCTTAATTAAGTGATCATTGTCTACTTTTCACATTTAGTGCTTCTTTTGTTACGTATGTTTTTGTATGATCACTTTTTGATAGTGTTTTGTACTTAAATATACTGTTACATTCTTTAAGATTATTAGTATTAGAACTTATATAACTTATGCTAGGACATTGAGAAGCGTCGGATACATACCTTCATCATGAGCAACAATGTGTTGAGGACGATCAGCGTCATGATGAAGTACTCGAAGGGCGTAGAGACAACTATTCTCCACACTTTGTACTTAAAACTCGCCCTTTTGCTTGGCATATACCTCTCGAGAGGTCGCGCTTCTATCGTGAAGTCTATACACGATTTCTGTGGACAAAAGTAATTCATTCCTACTTTATTTTGGTAGTATATGGTAGGTAAGTGTACTCTACTAATGAATCCCTTCCTTATACTTAAGATATTTTTTAAACTTAGTGGTGTTTGTGGCAAAAAAGTTTGGAACCTTATAGCAATACAATTGCGTTTCGAGTACTTTCGTTCTTTACAGCTTTAAGAACTTAGCGATCATATTTGATTTGAAGAAAAAGACGATCGAATAAAACAAGGCCAGTAACAAATAGTATGACATAAATAATATAATTTTTATAATAAGGCTCACCTGATTCTTATCAATTTCACCATCCTGGAGCTCAGCTTCGCCCTGCTCTTGAAATGTGATAATTATCAGAGCTACGAATATGTTAACAAAGAAGAAAGGAAACACCACGAAGTAAACGATATAAAATATGGACATTTCTATTCGAAAATTTTGTATGGGTCCCCTGTCTTCGTAGGTGGCGGCCATTGAATTTTGTAATACTCTGCAAACAAATGATTGTGTTAGTATAAATTTACTTTTTCAACAAGCCAAAAATATTGACCATCACAAATTCTAGTTAGGAATTTCTAGTCGAAAAAATAAAAGTCTTGTTAGACTTTTATTAAATAATTGCTTCTAGTTGGATTATTTTGTGTCCCTTATATTGAAATGGGACTTTATTTTGGGTATACCAACCAAGTCAGGTATTTAGAATGTGTTACTGAGCTGCTTGAAATTAACTAACAGACTGTAGCTAAATTACTCTCAAGAATCCTTAATGCGGACATTTTCAAGGTCTTTCAAGCCTTGGTTTTAAACATTTTTAACTATAAATATAAGAATTTAATCAAGTAAACTCACTGTGGCCACCCCTCCCCGGTCTGCACAGCGAACAGCGTAAGCATGGCCACGGCGACGTTGTCGTAATGGAAGGATTGCGTCGTCCACGTGCGCTGGTTGACTTTCGGCAGCAAGCTGTTTGACTCGTACACGAAATACGACCCTCTGGCAACACGATAAGGCTCATGTTAGAATGTGTACTTTAAAGAGTACGTATATAATGTAAAGTAAGATATAAACAATGCGGGCAGATACATATTTTTAAAACAGTTAAAGTCATTATCATAGTATTTTCAAAGTATTCAATAATATAATGAATATTGTATAATTTGGTAAAATAATAAACGGATTGTAAATAGTGGTAGAAATGAAACTGCTTTAGAGATGAATGCTTAGGTAGAAGAAGATGACACAAATATATGAAAGGAACATGAAATACTCAAAAACAATGATAATAATAAAACTCAATACTCACTGGCAGTCTTCAAAAGTATTCTTACTGATATCGTTGCAGTGAAAAAATTTACCATTAAAAAGTTGAACTGCAATTACAGCGAATATGAATTGAAACAATATGTACACAATGAGAATGTTGATGACGTTTTTCAAAGAGTTCACAACACAGTCAAACACTGCTTTTAACTTTGGAACTCGTTTTATAGTTTTCAAAGGTCTGAGCACTCGTAACACTCTTAACGATTTTATTGTGGACAGATTCTGCCCCGCGCCCTTTTTCACGCCTCTGTAACAAGGAAAAATTATAATTAGTCATTATATACATAGACGGTTTAAGAAAACTTAACTCTGGTAACAATGAATCCGAGTGCTCCAGGGAGAGTATACTGTCCCCCATCTCCGGCTTGCCGGAGTGAAGCATGACGGGGGATAAGTCTCCCGCCTCTTGGCTTGCCTTCATCGGCCGGTCAGAGTGGAGTCGCTAGAGCAGGGTTAGCAGCCCACTCGGAGGGTAGGTGCCTCGTGGTAAGTGGCGAGTGGGCCGGTGATGCTGGACCCACAGGGAGCGCGTGTTCTGCGTTTAAAGTCCGCCGAGGTATCCTCACCCTTCAGCCCCTCATGTACCTGTTGCCCCCTTGTTGCGATTTAGCGACTGATTCCCGGGGGCCCAGTAAGTGAGGTGGCGAGTCTCCACCTGCCATTTTTACATGTATTTAATACATTGTCATCGGCAGGTGCCATAGTTCCCGTAGTTTCCCCATTCCTAGTCCATTAGCATCCCATCACAATAGCCCAAGTAGTTTTCATCCACAGTTAGCAATAGTTTAGCACAGAACCGGGGATTGTCCTTGGGTAGTGTATACAGGGATAATCGTCGGTTTTGTGTCACCATTTCATTAAAGTTGTCTCAAAAGGGCTTCAGCGTGTTGGCTTCCGCCCCACGTTCGCCTCCCAAAAACCCGGGACTCTATAGTCCCGAGGTCTGGTAGAGACATACAAACAATAGTAATAGTAATCGATGTAAGTAACGAAGAAGTGTCCAGACATTGCCTAATTGGAACATCGAATGGCAAAGTTGATGTGGACAATGAAGAAGTATTTCGGACAACAATTGAAGGATTTAAAGACAACATTGATCTGCTAAAGGTTAGCAAGTTAACAAAACTAAAGCTCCAATTAAAAACATACCCGATCTCAAATCCGAAGCTGACTAGGGCGCATATAACGACGGCGGCATCCATGATGTTCCACAGGTCGCGCAGGTAGGCGCCGGGGTGGAACAGGATGCCGAGGTCCACGATCTTCAGCAGCATCTCCACCGTGAACACGCCCGTAAACGCGTAATCGAAGTAGTTCAGGATTTTGTTCCTGTAGGTAGGATTGATGATCAGTCACATGAAGGAATTTAGACACCAGAATGGCTTTTGGTAAAATACTACAAAGAAAAAATAAATCAAAATGATAACTCAAGTAAAGAGATTCAGTGGGACTATTCAAACGTAATCTTCATGAAGCTAAGTAAGTCTTCTCGAAGAAAGTAATTTAATGGAATAAACAATTACAGTTCAATTAAAACGGAATAGGAAATGATAAAGAACAACGTACCTGTCACTCTCCTCCACTACAGGGTCTTCAGCCGCTAAAGCCGCAGAACTCATACATATAACTACCATGATAAAAAAATCAAAATATCTTAAATTTACAACCCAGTGTGCGCCTCGCCTAATTCTGTAAAACAAACAAGTTCACAATTACAATAACACTATTTGATTTTCCAACAGCTTTCCAAGTATTCATAGAATCTGCGGTGGGAATAGAACCGGTTATAATGTCGTCAACTTACGGATTAGTAGGTGACAAAATAAACATGGACGAATATGGCAGCATTGGTTTTGGTCCATCTGGTACCTCATCTTCATCTTCTTTTTTGGCCTCTTCTTTCTTTTTGTTCTGAAATATTACAATTACAAATATTACTATAAGATCACATAAGCCTTTTCCATCTACATGATTTACACTACTTTCTATGTCTCTTACTCTGGCTCTATGAGAGTTCTTCAAAAATATCGAAGTAAAACTACTCTAGTTTTGTTAACGATTTTATGATGTTGTTACATGATGAGGTTTTTTTTTAATTTAACAAATTAATGATCTTTATCATGATCTATTCAATATACAAGTATATTTATAAGATGATATTGATAATAATTCACACTAGAAGTTTCACATTAAGATTAAAAGTAAAAACTAATACTTAAGCCATTACTGATGAATGTCGTGGTAAAACGTGCGTGTGAAATCAATTAGATTGAACAGAAATTAAATATCTTAAAGTGAAAGGAAGAAGTGATCCCCAAGCCAGAAAGAAACCATGTATTGAAATCAATGAATCAGTATGTGGTTTTTATGAATCGAGTAGCCACCTAGTTGAAGTTAACGTAAAAAGTCAAGTTGATGTTGACATCCATTAGCCATCTATAGATAAAGATCATAAAGATTTGATAAAAACACCTATGATGACATTCTGCTCACATAAGCGACATCGACCCGTCTAGCGTACTTAAAATGTTGTTGATATTGAGGTTATGAACGAACACACATAGGAAACAACAACACATCAGACAGCGTGCAAAGTCATGCAGTGTTAAGAGAAGCTGCAGAATGAGACTTTAGAAGAATTCAATGAAGACAGTGAAGGTATCAAAATATCAACAATATTTTAAGTCGTCGACACCAATACAATTTGAAGCATAGCTTTGCCAATGCCGAGTTCGTTTTACCTTCCTACTCGTCGGCGAAGAGGGACTTAGATCTACTCCCGGTGGAGAGCCGTCCACCGCGTGTAATGCACCCATCTCTTTCTCCAATTCCTAATTATCCGGAATAATGTATGAAATATGTACAAATTTCGTTCCAATCAACAGCTTAACCAATTAGGACAACCGCTTGAAAGTAAATGCTTGTGGAAGAGTGGTTGAACATGCTATGGCTTTGAAACTGTGATACTATCAACTAAACTCCAAAGCATCAGAGGATGAATACTAGGTACTAGAACAAATAGAAGCGGGTGCTTACTTGGAGCTGTTTCTCCTTGTCCTCCTCGACTTGTTCCTCTTCAGCCGCTGTCAATTCCTGTAAATACAGAGTTGCAACATTTACACGAAAAGCGGCGTCAGATTTACAAGAGCGCGATGACGTCAACATACATCAAATCGGCGAAAACCTTCTTTGTGACAAACATTTAAATAATCCTGCGTTATTTGATCTTGATGTAGGGACATATAAACAGATAAGTTCACGATTGACTGTGATTACTTATAAAGATGATGATGATGGTGGAAGATCAAGTAACGCAGAACTAAGAACAGTTAAACAAACGCACCTGGGCGTTAGCCAAGTTGTCGACAGCGATGGCAAGGAACACGTTCAGCAGCGTGTAGTTGCCAAACAAGACGAGGATGACAAAGTACAGAGAGTAGATCATGCCCTTCTGGATACCGCCCTGAGACTGGATGCCATCATACATCACTTCGTTCCAATCTTCACCTGTTAGAATCTGGAATTGAGACGATAAGTGGGCTTTAATTTTGTACTTTTAGATATTCTAGAATGCATCAGATGTTTAAAGGTACCATTTTCGTGGGATTAAAACGTAACTTTGATGGGGAAAGTTGAAATGAACATTAACAATTGGAAACTTCATATGGACTCAACAAATCCTAAAACGGGAGAAAAAAATAAGAGTTAGGGCCAATCAGTCAAGATAGAAATTGTTTATATACTTTCTACTGTTGATAGAAAAGTTAAGATTTGATAATTACCTGGAAGACAGTTAACAACGCGATAGGAAAGGTGTTGAAGTTGGTCGGCGGCGTGCCGTCCTCGAAGTTGAACTGTCCTCCAAACAGCTGCATGCCCAGCAGCGCGAAGATGAGGATGAACAGGAAGAGCAGGAACAGCAGTGAGATGATGGATCTCATTGAGTTGAGGAGAGAGATCACCAGGTTCCGAAGCGATGACCAGTACTTGGTGACCTGGAATAATGACACAATTTACAATGTAGTTTTTTGGCAATCTGTAGCATTGTAATAAGTCGACGAGTTCAACATCGCTCAGGGATTTTCTTGAGCTACAATTAAGATTTATTTTGTACGCTTTGTATACCAGCCACTTCTTCAACTAATTTAGTTTGGAAACAAGTAACATATTTGTGATAGTTTTTGAGATTCTGTCTAGTAGTGATGTTTATTAAACGATTTACATACCTTGAATATCCTCAACAGTCTTAGAGCTCTCAGGACAGATAGACCGAAGGAGCCTCCCTTGACCTCTGACCACACGACCTCGAAGATGGAGCCGGAGATGACCACGCAGTCGAACCGGTTGAAGGACGACTCGAAGTAAATTCGCGGCCCAAGCGCATACATCTTCACCCACATTTCCATCATGAACAACCCCAGGAACACAAATTCGGCATAGTCTGTGAACAAGAATAAGTTGATGATTTTAATAATAATCATTTTATTACCATGACCTTACAAGACAACCTGAAACTTAACTTTAGTTAAGTCATTGTTAACACCAACAAATTCATCATTTAAACACGCGTATTAGTTTATGTGTTTTTTTTATTAGCCTATGCTGTCCCACTGCTGGGCAACGGCTTCACCCATGGTTTTTCACTTTTTTCTATCCACCGCTGTTTGTGGCCAGTCCAGACCAGTTTATGTGTAGCTGACGAAAATAAGGTAGTAAATACAATTAATCAAGAGTCATCATCATCCTCCGAGCCTTTTCCCAACTATGTTGGGGTCGGCTTCCAGTCTAACCGGATTCAGCTGAGTACCAGTGTTTTACAAGAAGCGACTGCCTATCTGACCTCCTCAACCCAGTTACCCGGGCAACCCGATACAATTAATCAAGAGTCAATATTTAATAAAAAAAACTTACATAAAAACGAAGTCAGCCACTTGGGTTGTCTGTAATGCTCTACAGCGACGCATATCGTGTTGAAGAGCACCAAGACAATAACGAACCAGTAGAACCACTGGGTCTTCACTGTGTGCCTGATCCAAAATCGAAACCTCTTCTCGGCCCGCCAGAAGTCCGCAAACCTCCCGGCTGACCGAGCTTTGCTTTTTAGAAAACCTGTTGTAATTTCATATTTGTTAGTAAAAGTACAAACGTCGAAGTTACCGTTGATCTTGCAATGGTACAATACTCTAAATTACTATTTTTGTCATCACTTCGAGTATTTAAAATATTATTGATTACAACACATTAGTGAATTATTTATTGCGTGACCAACGGTATTTTCATCAAACTAAAGGATTCGGGTTTAACATTCAGCTAATTGTTTATCATGTCTAGCCATTACGCACATAACGATAGCAGTCCTACTGATGTAGTGTCACAAATTCACGACACAGATGCTCATGAGGTTCATAAGCTCGTTATCGATCGTTAAGTTTTATAACACGCAGTAATTGAACCGTATGGAAACGGCATCGAAATTCGATCGGGGTCGCCATCCGATACTTTACTCGTATAAATCAGTAACCACCCTCTTCTGAGATAACTGTCACGATATCTCCAGAAATATATGTTACGTTCTATGGTAACTTTTTGGTGAAGCTCACGTTATACAAGCTCTGGGGTTTGGAAATAGCGGACCTAGAGGTAGAGGTAGAAGAGATAGCAGGGGCAGGGATAAGAGCGGTACTCTGACGTCTGTACGGTCAAAAGATAATTTCAAATACGACAAGGCAATCAAAAAATTGCACCATTTGAACAATTTTGTGGAACACGTACAAACGTTGTCATAAATTACAGGTAGGGTTACTATTCCTAAATCTAAGACTAGTCTATTTTGACTACTGTAGAAGATGAAAAGGAATATTCTACCAGCATCACGTTTGATCCCATACCTTGCTTTTTCTTTGGAACTGTAAACAACCAACACACAAATAGAGTACGAATACGCAATGATAATGAATGAAAATGAAATAAAAGAGTTTGTTATTGACAAAAATATCATGCAACATTCATGAATTTACAATAGTTACGTGAAAAGAATAGGATAACAATTTTAATGGTTACAAATGTGACTAATGTACGGAAAGTTAAAAAATACCTAACCACACTGTAAATATGTAACAGTATAAAGAGGTAAAAGTAAACCAATATAAAGAAAATGAGGACATGCTGCTAAAATTTGACTGCTGTTCGAATTGAAAACAAATGACAAATCTGTAAGATTTAAGTAGTTGAAAATCTGATACAATGTTTATCCGTAGTAGGTATACACACAACACGACACACAGATTATGTAACATTCATATGATGAGAAGGTGTACTGACCGTCATCACCGCAGTCTTCGTCTTGTTCTTCCTCTTCTGTATCTGTGCTTTTACTTTTACCAAGGTTTTTTAACTTCTTTTTGGCCGCTGCTCTTCTCCGTGCTAAAGAACAAAAATATAATTTGATTCCTTAAGTACCTTGGCCATTATTAAGAAAATTTTGACATTCTAGCAAGCAAATCAATAAACAGATAGGTAAATGAAATCCACTGTAAATTATATATGGTTTGCTTACCTTCTATTATGTGCATTTTTTCTTCCTCTGTTGTTCTTTCTTCTGCTAATATTACTTCCTCTGTAATCAAGATCAATTTATTAATTTCTCATTCAGCTTAATGGCTGTCATCAGTAGTTACATTGTCTTGTCTTATATTAAGTCCAGTTTTTCATGTATGTGGTTCAACCTTACCTGCTTTACAAATCCACTCAACGTAACCATTGAGTTCTCTCTCAAGTTGCTGCTGTCTTCTTAATTTAAGAAATTCTTGTCTATTTTCTACTTTCTCTCTTTCTTTAGCGAACTCACTGCAAACATATTACGTGTATATTGAACTACTCTAGCACTAATGGTACAATAATATTTTTAATAATGATAATATACAGGAATGAATTTTAAGCAGTGCACAAAAAAAACTGGTGGTCCAGAATCATTAACAGAACATATCTGCATCATCAGTAAAAAAAAATTTTTCATTCATTTGTCCGCCCTAAAATCAGCAAAATATGGATACCAACTATTCTTACGCGTTTGGAGCAGCGCTCATCAGTAAACCGGTTACGCGTTGCCGCCGTGCCTACTATGACGACTGTGACCGTACAATCGGTCACAAAATAATCATTTTTCGATATCAATAACTTTTTTTTTTGTACTAAAACACGACAAAATCAAAATATACGTATCTATAAAACTTATTTAACTATAAGTTGACAAAGTTTGCGCACTGGATAAAATTTATTCCTGTATGTATTTGTATGTGTTCTATTTTTCTTCTTGTCTGTATTCTGTGTGTGTAACTGTGTACATAAACTATTAAATAAATAAGTAATAATTATTTCTCGAATATTTGGCACAAAATGTAAGAAAATGCACAACACTTTAAGATTACTGCAGACTAGCAAACCTAGCAATAACTTGACATACGTTTGTACATAGATATTTATTGTTTTTTTTAGGAATATTTAGACATAACTTTCATAACAGTAGCGTCTCAATCGTTTACCAAACTTAAAAAATTCTACTATATCTTTCTTCATTTCTAGCGTTACTTGAGCACACACTGTTATCAATACTCAAAAGACCTGCTTCGGTTATCCAGTTGAGATACGCATTGAAGTCCGCATTGAACATTTGCCGAGCTCTTTCTTTTACAAACTGAGCCCTTCTTTCAACGCGCCCTCTTTCATTAGAGAACTCTCTGAATAATGATGATGATAAAAATTTAAAAGAAAATTTAAATAATGTAAAAAAAATGCTGTTGATGAGAAGATATTGAAGTGTTGAGACTTACCCGCTAAGGACACCGAGAACTAAGTTGAGCATAAAGAATGAACCCAATACTATGAGAGGCACAAAGTAAATCCAGTTGAACGCACTACCTAGAGCGTCATTAGTCTGTAACAAACATGAACTTGTAGTTGTACATAGATTTATAACAATGGATAAATTGAGGAAAGATTACATTACAGAAACTGTAAAAGTAGTAAGCACTAGTTACAAAAAAGATGAGAGGGAAGCTGTTGTCTGATGGTATGGGCATGTGATGAGGAGGAATAAAACACGTATAATAAAGATCATGTTTAGTGTCTGTTTATAGATGGACAGGCAGACCAAAGAAAAGACCGATAAGTATGGTTGTTGATGGATAGAAAGGGAGAGGAAGACTAAAAAAAGATAGGAAATTGCCAGAAAGATGGCATGAATAAGATAGAAGTGTCATTATGACGAGTGACAGGGAAGAATGGAAGTAGAAAACAAAATTGGGAACGAGGTATAGAAAGAAGATGAAGAGTAATAGGTGAACAGTCATACCCAATAGAGGATTGCGGTCCAGCCCTCCATGGTAATGCACTGGAAGACGGTGAGCATAGCGAAGCCAATGTTGTCGAAGGACGTGATGCCCCTGTTCGGCCCTTCCCACTTCTCTAAGCACGTGCTCTTCTCATAATTACACACGTTCGCGCCATATGGTGCTAAACTCATGTTGTCCGCGTTACACGGCGTCGCACTATCGCCTTCGTTTACTATTTCACCTGGGAAATTGGAAAATGTTCACATGTTAAATTAGTAGATGATATTATCGTCAATAATGTAGAATCTATGTACATCTTTCAGAAGTTTGTAAATCATGTTACAGCACTGACTATGAATCTATACTAATATAAAAAAGAGGAAACCTTTTTTGTTTGTTTGTACACTGAAGGTTCCGAAACTACTGAACCGATTTAAAAAATATTTAACTGCTTTAAAGCTACACTCTTCCCAAGTACCATTAGCTATATTTTGTCAATTGATTCAAAATATAGAAATTCATAATTTCCTTAGTCAACCTATCATAGCAGAAAATATTATTATTTTTATTAATAAACAACTAAAAAAATTACGTCCCTTCACTCGTAAACTTGATAAAATCTACGATAAAATCAAATAGCCTACATTCTTAAAATGCAACGTAAAGTCTAGTTTCCGATGGCAGTTGTAATTAACTTTTATAGTCAATAATTAAAACGTTGGAAAACTTTCCAACTGCTATATTACATTTTGAAGTTTGGTCGTTAATGTAAATTTTCACATGCAATCGTGTCGCCTGTTCGTGAGTTACTGACTGCATATTAGTGTTAGAAACTTTGCGTTACTTGAACTAGGTTACTTCTATTTATATAGACGGTAAAGATATTTTATTTCACAGAACTTGATGAGCCGTACTTGTTTGTGCTTCGGCCACCACTGAGCTCACCACTGATGGCTCGGCCACCACTGAGCGGTTAAGAGCATACTTTGTGCATACGCAAGTATGGCTTACCCACTTTCGTGAAATAAAACATCTGTAGGTACCTGGTTGTTTCGCAAATTATTTAAACATAGTTCAGATGGTTATTCATATAAAATCAAGGGGAGGTTTGGTCGGATGATACAATTTATACCCAAGAACAAAATATCGTAGGTATGTTATTGGATCGTGTCATTTGGTAAAATTTGTACCTCACAACCCCTTAAAGCCAAGCCTTAAAGGATCATGGTATGGTTGAGGCTAAGCAAATGTTTACCATGAATATGGAGCTTTAGGGTCACGACGAAGCTAGGTTTCATAAAACAAATAGTAATTAATTTCAAAATATACTCACTAATATCTTCTAAATTATAACAAGTCTTATGCAGCGCCCCTGAGTAGAACTCGAGGCCGATGATAGCGAAGATGACTATCGCGAAAAGCACCAAGAGGCCGATCTGCAGCAACGGCGCCATCGCCTTTATGATGGACTTCAGTACCACTTGCAGACCTACACGGAAATGGCATTTATTGTACTCCACAATAAGACTCATTATTGCATGGCTTGCCCTGTAATTTATAACCTTTTAGTTGTACGAAGAGTTTTGGATATCAATTTGAATTCAGAAAAAGCATCTCATGCATGAATAGGTTGGAAATTGAGAGAATAGGAATGTCAATTCCTCGTTAAAAAATATCAGAATTAAATAATGTTGGAAGAAAAGAAGCTCATATATTAGTGAGTAGATGACAACTTCTTGAATGATATTAGTTAAAAATAAAAGTAATTTTGATATTAGTATCAATTTTAGGCAGAAAAATATTAATTTACAATGAAAAAGAAGATAAAAGTAATGAACTGACTATTGTGACTATTTTACCGAAATACTCGTTTATAAATTACAGGGCAACAACATGATAGGTTTTTAGAATGAAATATTGCAGTAAAGGTTCTGATAGCATTTTATAGAATTACTTTTAATCTTTGACTGATGTCAATTAAATCAAATTAGATAAAACAAGAGATAATTACCAAATTGTCGTTTATTTCTCGACGTTAGTTGCTATTTTTATCGATGATAACATTAGAAGAAAGTTTCAACAAAGATACAGACAACAAGAAATAGATTTTCTGACTAAATGCCATATATCTAGAGATGAAAATCATTAACTAATTATTGAAAAGAGACATCGTAACAATGGTAACACAATATAAAATCAAAAATTTATCGTGCACAATGATAGAATTGTTGCATCATTTTATTTGAAAATGGCGGGAACGACTTTTTTTTTTCTAAGCGGCCAGTTACATTTTGAGTCAACCAACTAAAGAGGTCGGTGTGGTTCAGCCGAAAAAAGAGTTTGTCATTTTTTTTATTCAACCAGTATTTTTATGAAATAAAATGATGCAACAGTGGGTCTAGTGGAACTACAATACGATTAACTAATCTATGAATGTTCTAGAACTCACTAGGAACGCCCGATACTAATTTAAGGGGCCTCAGCACCCTAATGGCACGCAAGGTCCTGAAGTCGACGTCGGCTGGCGCGATCGGCAGCTGCGTGATGATACTGCCAAACACATATCACTCGATACTATAGCTTGAACTAGCAACTAGCTGAGTAATAAATTACTACTGAAGACTGTGCTTTGTAAAACAAAAATACATACATGTATAATCAACCGTGATGTTAAAATCAAATCTGATTTCTGGATAACACAGATACAATTCCAGTAGATGCGAGTATTTTTCCTGACCGTCAATTTATTTTCCAAGAACCCATAGACAGTTCCTAAAGTAGGTCTGTACATTGGAGTGTTTCTTGATATAAAGGATGAAAAGAAAAATTACAGTTGATTGTCTTTAAATTGAAACTGTGTTATCTTAATTAATCAATGACGTTTGAAAGAAAAAAATATGACATGACTTCTATGAATGAAAATAAATCAATTAAAATAAAATTTGTCAAAGCACAGCCTTACTTTTATGTAAAAAATAACTACAATCTAAATATCGTGTATCTAATTAGTTAGATTGTTATTTGCTAAGTAATCATGTTAATGTTACGCATTTTAATCTAAATACACCATATTTATTCACACCTAAAACCATTTCTTTATCTAATTTCTTACGTATTAGCTTTTATATTTGATGTAAACCTACACAATACACAAAATGTATAGCAAATCTTTACTATTATGCAACACGTAGCTTTAAAACATTAAACATTTTCAATAAATCACATATTAATTAAAATTCACACATTTTCTAATCTATGTTAAGTATGTCAATAAACAGTTCGAGAATACGACGCTACGTATTTTTACTAATAATATCAAAAATTCTATTGTCCATAACTAGCTGTAGTTCTACATTCAAAAAAGTTTCAAAATTCGAAAACATCTAGCGAGTAACGTCTATAACAAATAAGGTAGAGGTATTATGTGAACTTTTCGCCAATTACTGTGAATTACTTGGTATCCGCGAGACGAGCTTGAGCGGTCGGAGCACTCTGAACGAGCGCAGCATCCGCAGGTCAACGTCCACGTTGTATTCGGCGAATATCGTCATCGACCTAGTTTTTGTTATCGAATATTCAATAATGTCAAGCCTTCTGTGTGTTCGACAGAACCTAGTGTCCTACGTTACAGTGTCAACCAATTGTGTGGCCTAATAGTTTGTCAATGGTAATTTGTAGAATTTAGAGTAGTTTGTGGATTCACTGAAAGCAGCGTCGATGCTCCAAATGGTTATTTTAGTTTCGAGCAATCGAGGATGCTTTTTTGAGTGAAAAATAATGTGACGAAATAGAAGTTATGTAAATAATGTTCAGGTATTTATTTGTAAGAGATCTAGGCTTCCAAACACTGAATTCTGCTGATTGCTCAATGTAATCAGAAAATGACGTTTAGTATAAGTACAATACTTGCAGATTCATTTAATATAGAAAGTTTTGACAAAAAAAAAATATTTCTTTACACCTTTATTTATTTTTTTACATGAAACTGAATTCAAAGATACAATTTTAATCGATTGAAAGGTAAAGAACATAATACTAAAAACGTATAAGCAGCCTTTTAGAAAGTAGACTAGACATTTATTTACATAACTCCAAAAATACGTCTTAACGAGTAAAATTTACTCTAATTGTAATGACAAAAGTAATAAAAGTGGACTCACCCAGTAACTACAACGAAAAAATCCATGATGTTCCAAACGTTCCTAAGATACGATCCCCTGTGTAAAACAAAACCTAAGGCTAATATTTTTAACGAGGCTTCTACACAAAATATTCCTAAAAAGTACGCCTCGGTCTTTTCCTGTAACAAGAGAAAGTAATGTTCAGTATTAGGTACATTCAGCAGTGAAGCTATTGGCTACTTCAATAGAGAACTTAATACTACAATAAAAATTACTTTAACAATGTATAAAGTGTCACATAAACGGAAGAAGTGACAATTTAGCAGGTACAAAACAACGGAAAATACTTGAACTTGTTAAGCTTGTAGCATCTAAGAGAGATGCTCACAAGCATACTACACTAATAAGACTGTGTTTTAATAACAATGCTTCAACAAGATTGTAAAAGTATTGTAATCTGTCAGCTTATTTTGAAGGAGAAAAATTAATAAAATATAAAACAAAACACACACAAAAAGTTCCGACTATACAGGTTTTAGTCCGCCACAAGCTTATGTAAAAGAAGCAAAACAAACTCTTACAAAAAAAAAAATACAAAATACAAAATCTTTATTTATGTTTTAAAAGTTGCTTTTTTATATTATAACTGGGCAAAAAATCATCAGCTTATAGGCATCATTACGTTTAATTCTCTGGCTAAGCATGTAATAAGTAAGACCCCTTATGGGAATTGCATAACAATATGGCCCTGTAAATGTCTGTAATGTTGTGTATTTAATACTTCTTACAGGTCATTTTGCGGTTATCTCAAGAGGTGCAGATGGTATTTTCTTTGCATTTTCCAAACGTTTTTGCAATTAAGCAGAATACCGAGGTAATACCATACAAATGATTCTTAAAATGCTCGATAGATACCAAATAATCAAGACACAATAGAAATAAAATCGCTCAGCCTTTATTTACTATTACACACATTCAGGTATTCATATAGTATGTCAAATATATTTTTTGTAAGATCCTCATCTGCAATTCAGAGAGGGATAAGAATTTATGATAGTAAACAAATGAAAATGTATCCTACGAGCATGAGAATAAGGTTGAAATTACCAGATTCTGTGCTAAGATGGTCTTATCGCCGTTAGGCAAATGCTCCTCCAGCGCCAGCACCACGCAGTTGGCGATGATGGTAAGCAGCACCGCGTACTCGAAGGGCGGCCACTCGATGATGAACTTTGTGTACCTGGAAATAAAGTTCACATTTCTTTAGGATTACAATTTTATGGACTGTGGATCACGGTTGGTCAAACAATGTTAAAGTGTGACGAAAAAAATACAAAGATACTGTTGAATGATTGCATTTATTTGAAGAATAAAATATACCGTGGTGGGATAGGACACTTTAATTAGATTACACAACGAATGGCAAATCTACCTATTGATTTTCAAGTACAGATTTCGATTCGTTTAAGCGTTTTTCGTTATTCAAAAGACAATAGTCTCGCACATATTCTGAGCGGGTTAAACACGATTTAAACAACGTATTTATAAAATATTCCCTACAACGACAACATAATATTACAAAATTACCAAAGAAGCTTTAACTAATGACACGTAAATAATTTTCTCTCGTGAGCAAGGAGCCGGCGTTATGACACAAAATATGATCGTATTACCGTCCGATTAGACACGATAGCGTCGATCGACTAGTATGCGATCATTAGATAATGCAGTTAAGTATGAACGCTTGCCAACTTAATGGTGTGATGGGACGTAAAATTGTTCACTATATTTTATAGGGTGACAGCTTTTTAACTGTTTAAGGTTTTTGAGAAGCGTTTTCAATATACTTTATAATAATGACAGTGTTTGGTGCTCCTGCATCTTTTGGTGAAGCCATGGAGTTTTGAATCCAATCTTAAACTACACAAACGCCTATCTATAAGTTCAATATACGGCTACATACATGGTCTATCATTAAAACTGAAACTATGTGTTTTCGACGTCTACCTTCAACGATGAACATAAAACAGTGAAACATGGTGAGGTGTGACCAGTTATAATACCTACTTTAAAAAGTTTCTCTCAATACATTATGAAATGGACATGCTTTTCGTGCTGTCCGTTTCGTACTTGGTCTTGCATGAAGCTATGAAACTACAATAATGTTTATTTTTGTTTGTTTTATTATTTTGAACGTAGATGTGTCTAGGTAACAATGGACAATGAATGATAGATAAAATACATTTTATATAATGAAATAAAAACTATATTTAAATAAAAAAAATTATCACACCTACTGTTAATACCACCGACCGACCGAGTTTCCAACTCCTGCCATTTTATTAACGTTTAATAACATTGAAACCAAATAACAAGGAACGGTTTTTCACCCTAATTAAGTTACATATAAATATATACTGGTTCCCTTGTCCTATATACATAATTTAAAGTTTCGATCATGAATTTCGTGACGACACGGAAATATTTCGAACGCAGCTGGTTACAAAATTAAATGACTGATGTGTTTGAGGTTGAATGCCTTTAATGGAATTAAATCGATTCTCTGTTGTTGACGCTTTATTTTCTTTTGTGAATTTGGGGACTTTGTGTTATTTTTGACCAAAAATATAGAAATGATTCAGATTGCTTTGTCCTAAAAATGTGACAGTGGTAGCCTAGGGTTTTCTTGTAGGCCGCCTCTTAATAATTGTATCTGGTCCTCTAACAACTGATTGAACAAAACACGTGCCTAATATAGACAACGAGTACGTAGACCACTATGCACCAATTATTTTAAGTGACCTGGCCTACATCATCTATACTATAATATTATAAAGCTGAAGAGTTTGTTTGTTTGTTTGTTTGAACGCGCTAATCTCAGAAACTACTGGTCCGATTTGAAAAATTCTTTCAGTGTTAGATAGCCTATTTATCGAGGAAGGCTATAGGCTACTTTTATCCGGGTCCATGCCGAGGTTCCCACGGGATGCGGGAGAAACCGCTGGCAGAAGCTAGTGTAGTATAAGACTTTTTATATATTTGACCAATTTGATTAGCTTCTTATTTTACTACGTCAACAATAAAATACACCGTTTATTTGTCTGACAAGAACGGGAGACTAGAAAGTTTTTTGAATTAATCAATGAAAATCTGTTACAAAAACAATGCAAAAAACTATACAAAACACGAGCAGAGCCCGCAATACAATCTCTTTTCGTTATCAAATTACAGGTACCTAGCGCAAGGCTCTAGTACAAAATGCATAAGGGGGCAAATAAGGTGTGCGTTTAATATGTATAAGTGGAGGCAATAGCAACCCTCCCTGCTACATGCTAACTTCTGGCCAGATGTTACGTAGGGTTAAGTCGTAATATGAACACGATAGTGAATGTTTGCGGGTTGATTTAAGTTTTCTTAAAGGGTATAAATGGTGAATTTTGGATTTAAAATTGACTCATTGTTTAGTAGTGTGATGTTTGATGATAAGACATGGTTTTTCATATTTATTGCTTTGACTTATATTGATCTTCATCAGTAATATCATTTTCTTAGGGTTTCCTAAGAGCTCAACTAATTCGATATCATATCATTGTCATCACACATTCAACCTCAAAATTTCATTTACAGTCCAAACTTTATTTAAATGAACACCAATTCAACCTTAATATTTACACCAAAATCATTACAGAAAAGTAAATAACATTGATAGATAACAAACAACTAAATGAACAGGTCGCGTCACTAAAAGTTTCCAATACCGAATGTATTTATTTGCGTTTCACATGGAAAACGCGCCCCACGCATATCGAACGACAAACTAGTTCCGTTGAATGACACCCAATTATCAACGTCTACATACCTATAAAAAAGTTGGAAAAACTTTTTTCATTTTCAGCCTTGTTTTCCGTGTACGTGACGGTTTTAAAATAACATTTTTTTATTTACATGCATCCATCGTTGTGCGAAACATTCTATGATGGAATGCAGTTGATTTGGAAAACAGTGGGATTAAATAGTAAAAGTACATAGATGATGTATATGTTTATTATGGATGTGTATGTAGGTAAAGAGTAGGGAAATAAATAGTCGCTCTAAAGACGATAATGGTGACTATAATAGAAATTGTCGGTACTGCAAGAATTTGCAGCAGGAAGCTCACAAATATTGAACTAATTACTCTCCTCATGTGCTATATACACAGGTTGAGTAAGTATTCGTGTTAGTCCAGTATTGCAATAATACTACATTACATTGTACTGCAATAATATTCTAACAAGTCTAAAACGATTAAGAGGCTAGACTTGAAATCATTATCCTCCTCTCTCTCCTACACTTTTATGACATCAACGCACCAACCATACATCTGTCTTCCTTTTTTCAAGGTTTCCTACTTGCCGTATTTAAGCCACAGGCTTTTATATACACGTACGTTAGACTTAGGTATGAACATGTAACAAAAACGCAGAGCATCAAGTCATCATCTATCCATTGATTATTTTGAGATGTGGATAGACTAATCTTATTATTACCTAGTATTAAAACTCATTATATTGATTCTTATTTTTACAATGAACTAAACAGTGCTGGAGTGGAGACCACGGACTAGCAAGCGCAGCGTAGGACGTCCACCAAGGTGGACAGACGGCCTTATAAAGGTCGCCGGAAGACGCTGGATACAAGTCGCCTCCAACAGGTATCTGTGGAGATCTAAGGGGGAGGCCTATGTTCAGCAGTGGACGTCCTATGGCTGAGATGATGATGATGATGAAACAATGCATCTACGTAATAAAATTAAGATACAAACCTCCGAATAGGATTTTCGTCGGCAAATATAAAGAGTGAGCTGGGCCCCGGAGTAGCGGGCTGGTGCGCGCCGCCCATGGTATCAGCTGGCGCCGCGCGAGCCTGCGCCCCCGCCGCCTCCTGCGCTGCCGCCAACCTGAAACGTGATGATGAAACATAAGTCTTTGAACCTCTTTTGTAGTATGCGCTCCTGGTAGTTCAAGGATGAAAGGTCTTGTTATGGTAAATTTAAAATAAACGGATTTGTTTTTAAGATAAAACATTAAAGTATGTATCGTTGTGAAATGCGACATAAAGTATGACGACGTTTAAAAAAATTGAGTCAGTAAATCGTTATTTGAAGTTTAAACAACGCTAGGGTATAGTTTAGAATGCGAGCCTACCGACTACTGGCACCCGTTTTGATATAAGTTCAATATGTGTTTTCCTGGAGTTATTGGTATAGAGCTTATTGAAAAATAATCGTAGTTTCCTTTTTTGTTTTTCCGTGCATGTTATTTGAGTAGAGATCGAATACCGTATGCTTTAAGCGTTTTTGTTTAATTTGTTAATTGTATTCTGGTATAAAGGCAAATATTTTTGATATTAAACATAGTAAACTAAACATACAATGCGGTATAAATTAATAGGTAAATAAGGTATAACATGATAAACACAGCACCAAGGAAGTAGTAAACTTTACTTCCAAGCCAACCGAATTATTTAATCAAGAAGCTAGGTGTACTAGGCCAGCATAGGCTAGTACAATTATAATTTGGTACGATAGCGTGATACAATATCATTAAACAGTTCTGTGCATGACTAGGAAGGCTCGAGCGGTTAATGATATCATTATCAATTAAACTCCAATGTCGCGCTAAAATATGAAACTATGTTAAATTACAGAATTAATCGCTACGCTTTACGAATGTTTGGACGTTTCTTTGATAATAATTTACTGTTTTTGTGAGTAGAGTTTGCGGTTTTTATTATTTTTTGTTGCGTTTGTATACTTTTTTGTGATGGTCTGCAACTTGAACTAGATGTACTTATATCGTAATAATTGAAGCCGCTTTTGGTCGCCGTAAGAGTAATGTAAAATGTAGTTTTATTGTTTGAAACCGCCGCATATTTTAAAGCTGAAGTGTTTGCAGCAAACTACTAGTCCTATTTGACATTCCATTTTCAGTATCAGATAGCATTTTATTGGAGAACGCTAGTTTTTTTCTAGGTGCGAAACTTCTAGCCAATTACATTGCCGATATAACACAACAAAATAATAATAATTAGTAGAACAAAAAAAAAAATTAAAAAGGAAAAGCTAAATTAGAAAACCGCGGAAACAGCAACATATTCTTTACAATAGTAATTGTATTACGACTTGTACTGACACATAATATGTTACGTGTGGCGAATAGACATGCACAATCTAGGTCAGTGTGTATGTATATACATACATACATACATATGTATATGTATACACGTGACGGTAGAAAGGGGATGTTTCACTACATTAGATTAATTAATACGCTAGTTTTCGATTGTTATCAGGGCTGCCATCTAAGTTTGGGAGGAAAATAAACAATGATAGATAGTAAGGTAGTTCAACCTTTTTGATTAAATGGAGTCCGTATATGTTCTGTGTAGTACGTTGAAAGATTTATTTTTTTGTCTGTGAATAAGTTTGTCACAGGAGCTGGTGCCTGAATAACAGCCAGATGAATGAGTTGATCATAAAGTTAAGTAACTAATATATATGATTACCTATATATTTTTACGATGCATAGTTAAAACGTAATTGTGTAGGTACGCATAATGCAACTACGAAAGACTGACTACTATAACAAATCCTGTGAAACAATGTATAATCTATGTTTACCTACTACTTGACTTTCATTTAATATCGCTTAAGTGTCCACTAAATATATCAAGTCGTAATTTAATAATATTGAAAGGAAACTCAATTCTCTATACAGTTCCTCATTCTATTCTATTGTCTCCGAAACTGGGAGTGCCAAGCACACAGTAAATGTAAGTAACCTCTCAACAGGTAAACAAGAAATAATATTTTCTGTAAGTTATTCAATAAATACAGTTCGTTAACAAATACTTTAAACTAATCATTCATATCAATAGTGGCAAAGACACAGTTATGGAAAAACATAAAACATGGAGATAATGGCGTCCACGGCCGATTTCGGCCACGGCGGCTGATCTCATTTAAGGAGATCAGCCAGCTGCGAAGGACATATTATAGTGCACAAGCATTTGCGCAGACACAGGTGCACTCCCTATTACTTCACTCTCATAACCCGATGGGACGGCAATCCGACACGACCGGAAAGAGATCAGGCGCAGGACCGACATTTACGTGCTCTCCGATGCACGGGTGAATCAATCACCAACTTCCAGACTACGGGCTGCTTTGTGAAAGCTTAAGATTTCGGCCCGACCCGGGAATCGAACCCGAGACCTCGAGCACAGCAGCCGCGCTTGCGGCCACTAGACCAACGAGGCAGTCAACATGGAGTCGAACATGGAGATAAAGTTACTGGCAAAGGATCATTTGATAATCACAAAAATAAAATATACCTACTGGATATATTGATTGATAGATTGTACATGGAAACGTGAGAATTATGGTAGGTGGTCGAAACAAGTAAAGTCGATAATTAAAACTAGTTATACATACTCTTTACAGACGTGTGATACTGAGCGGTAATAAAAAACAAAAAAATAGGTGAATTTGTAGTTGTATTACGTCTGTAATATTTTTTTAAAATGTATAAATATCACGGAAAAATACAACAATGAGCCAATCGGAAAAACATTGTAGGTACCACAACTAGTTATTAGTACTTTCATTTGAATAACGTAAAGTCAGTAATTAATGGATTCCAAGTAAACCATAAGTTCACTTAATACCATATACTTTGCCACCTACTTAGACATTTTTAATTGGAATAACAATTCGTGTGTGAAAACGTGGAAAAGATTTGAATAAATTAATTATGGTGCATTATATCCACGTCTAGGAATTCACAGTATGATGTTCCAGTATAATATTTTGCTTTTAGTTCCTAATGTCCTAAATTCCTAGCAGCTTTATACAATTAGTGGTTTTAAGTATTTTAGCTTGAACATTAAAAGTATTTATTTTTGGATAAAAGTAAATCTAAGCCCCATCCATAGAGAGGCCGCAGAACGCATACCTAAGCCTTGATTCCTATGTAACAAGCTTCACCTTAAACGCTACATAAACGTAAAATACTTCAAACAATTTGAATACCAAAGGCATTAAAAATGTAAAAGTAAAAGATAAATCACACTCATTCGTACTTAACATTATGAAAACTTAACACAATTTTGATGAAAGAACTGGCGGCACCCAAAAACCTTATGAACACAATAGAAAGGCGAAGACGAGAGAGGGGTCAGAGGGGTGTAAGAGGAGATAGGAGAGGGTTGGGGGGAGAGGTCGAGTGATCGGCCGCGGCTAAGGACATCGGCGCATCTTGCCCTTCGCTCGCCTCATTAGCTAGACCACTAGAGTTATTGTCGTCTGGATATGAGAAGGGGGGATGTAGGTCTTATGTTACTGGGCCGTCGTGTTAGCACAGCGGTAAAGTGTGTGCTTGCCTTTTTGCTTGCTTTTGAACGTCTTTGTCTGGAAATGGCAGTTTTGTGAACGAAGTGAGGAAACTTGGATTCGCAATAAAATGTTTGATAGATCAGGTTGAGAACGTATGGAGTGTTTTGTTTGGGTACTAATTAGAATATTAAAGTTAACTATGAGCATCATACCTCTAGAATTTATGTTTGTCTAAACTCAATTTATCAAGCTCAAAGATATGACAAATCGCTACGCAAAAAAATTGGTGCCCTGTATGCAATGTTTGGCACGTCTTAACGAGGCCAAGACCATGATCCTCAGATAACACATCTTCGAACGGTCAAACAAAAATAAGAAACAAAACTAAATATCACATGGTACTTTTATTTAGTACAAAGATAACGGCGAACCATTACCTACAAGAAAGAAACTTCAATAGATCGCTATTGAAATTATGGTGTTAATTATCTTTAGTAACCCCCCCTTGCTTGATACTTTTTTTATTAAGAACCAGCTTTTACCTAAAAAGAACTGCATCCAAATTGGTGCATCCGATGAAGAACTATACGGGAGGAACTAGGCACGGATGTCACAAACACAGACACATATCACAGCGGTCAAACTTATAACAGGCCTCTTTTTGAGACGGGGTACAAAACGAGACCACTTCTATTTTGAGACCTAGGGAAGGGACTGCAGATCACGCATGAATTGTAACGAGAGTAATCATGAGCTTGAAATTGTCAGAATTTAACAATAAGCACACCATACACAATCTATCGGTTCCCGTAAAACCAATATTTGTTAACAAATAATAATATAAAAACAATAGAACTTACGACATGTCGTCTGCACGTTCATTTGACAACTGGCACTTATTTAAAACTAATGCGTTGTTTACTATTTCTAATCTTCTAATATGGTTATTTAGTGCTGATAATACGGAATGCCACAAAGTCTCGGTCACTTAACTAACGAATACTAACTGTCAAATGCCCGCGGCCTCAACTAAATGAATATTTATTGTTAACTACCTGCTTTTATACAAATGTGAATAAGAATTAAAACTTTTTGACAAGAAGCGTTTCTTTATTTTAACATTGAAAGTGAACATACCTAACCCATATTATTGTATTATCTCATCGGTGTATCTTTTTGTTCAAGTTGAAAAAAGCTGGGTCCTGAAGCTAAGAGCAAGACAAGCAAGACTAACTTACCAAAAAATCACTTTTTTGTAAGTTAGTCTTGTTGTTGAAGTTTCTAGCTCAATAGATGGCGTTACTTTATAGCTTGGAAATTGGCTAGTCTTCGAAACCAAAACCGAAAAATTATTTAGAACATACCTACATATTTCTAATACGTAAGTCTCAATAGATAAATACAGCATTGCGTATAAATACATCATCAGTCCAAAAAAATAGTTACAATAATTTCTTCATAAATCGAGGTCAGTCTTGTATCCCAAATACCTATAATGTCCCTAAGTAATGTTAACACATGAGTTTCTGTGCCAAGTTGTACACTATATTAAAGATAATACTTGGTTATGGCAAACAGCAGCCATGGTATCGCCAAGTTTCGTTTATTCAAGGATTTACAATGAGATATATTTGGCCACTTTCCATTTTGACCGAAACGCGGCAACGTTACATTTTGGCAAGTCGGTCACTTCATGTAATTGAATAATTTATGGTGTAACCGCATTGGACAGTAAGAGAATCGGTCAATGTGTTTATTGAGTTATTTTGTGGGTTTTCGTTTATTTAGCTGCTGTTTTCGTACATATTTATGTACGAGAATAGTGTCTGCGCTATTGCGTATCCTTTTTAGTTTCTTATTTTGTAACATATAAAAGACAAAAGAAAGTTTACTGGAGGCTTAGGAGTGAATGTTTTAAAATTCTGTTTTGTGAACATAGGTACCGGAAGAATCTTAGTGATTAGGATTTCATATTTTAGTTACAAACTAGACGAACATGAAATATGCATTTTGAGTGTAATAATGCATGTTTGTAATTACAATATAAAATAATGTTACATTTTACGATTTGGACAGCATGTCAGATTGTCAGTTCGATGTCATATAATATCGAAATGTATATTTGGATTAACAATGTTTGCACACTTTCCTAAATTACCTAAATATAATGCATGATTTTGCACCTAGATTTCATATTTTGCGTTAAATATATTCTAATAGGTAATACGAGCATATTTTTCATTGTTGTCGGATTAGACAGTGTTTTTAGTTCTACTAACTTTTTTAACAATCCATATAGGTATCGAGCTAAAATGGACAAGCATGTGGCAGCATCAGGTGGCAGAAGGCAACAAATATCTAATAACCACGAATTTCAGAAATTGAATCGAGCGCATTGGACACATGGCTGGTTCCAGTAGCTACAGCGAGGCAGTTCACCTAGATTTAATGATTTCTTTTATTTATAATGTTCCAGAAATACAAAGCATACAGTTTGCTACAACCACCATATTTGATTAGACGCTATCCATTCACCCGGCACGATTGACATTCAAAAAAGTCCTTGTCTGTGCCCTTCGCTCTCAAAAATATCATAGACAACACATAAATTCGAACTGTCTCGTTGAGTGTTCAAGTGGTACGTCTGATGTAATCGCAAGGACTTAGAAATTGGAGGATTTCCAGGACAGCCATAGTTTATGGGCACTGTTAGCTATACACAATAACTATACATTGTATTTTATTTTCTATACCTTGGTGCTAATGGAAAACATTTCAAGTTAATTAATGCAATTGAATGTTTATGTTAACTTTACCTCTACAGCACTATCATCATCATCATCATCATCTGCTCAGACTTTTCCCAACTACGTTAGGGTTGGCTTCCAGTTGGAACCAGTTTTTTACAAGGAGCGATCGGCTATACTACCTCCACAACCCAGTTGCCGGTTCAACCTGATACGCATTGGCAAGAAGTCTACATCACTAGATTTGTCAATCTATACTAATATTATAAAGCTGAAGAGTTTGTTTGTTTGTTTGAACGCGCTAATCTCAGGAACTACTGGTCCGATTTGAAAATTTCTTTCAGTGTTAGATAGCCCATTTATTGAGGAAGGCTATAGGCTACTTTTTATCCCGGTACGGGAAGTAGTTCCCACGGGATGCGGGTGAAACCGCTGGCAGAAGCTAGTTAATTATATTCAAGTATATAATCTACTATTAATATTCCCCATACCCCAAGCTACTCTTGGTCATCACAACATGCCTATTTTACTAACCATGCTGCACGGGTTCCGACAAAGTTTTACGACTGGCCTGACGTCAACCCTCCTTGGGCATTCTATTTTAGATGGTACATAATAAATGACATACAATCTACCTGTTTGACTTCAAATATTTTGACTACCATGAGTGCATTCAATGATAGATTGGTAGATGTTGAAATCAGATAGAATTTGGATGTGTTCTTTTAGCAAAAGTAAGTTTATTTTTACTCAAGTATTATTTTTCATATTCATAGTTGAGAAAAAAAGAACTGGCTCATCTGACGATATGGCTGGAAAGAATATTATTGTTGATATGACCATGAGACACTAAAGAGTGGAAAAAGAAAACATGCTGGGTGGATTTCAAATAAAAGTTGGGATAGAGATAGGAGGATGACGATGGTTAAGTAAAGATAGTTCTTTGAATGACTTTAACTAGGTATTAAAATACATTCTGTGTTCTACTACCTAATAAATGTCTACATAATATGATGGACATTGTTCATGAAATATTGATTCTGTATGTAAACAGTATTACAACATTGCTTCATTATTTTACTTATCTTTTGTTAAGTCACTGTCGAAGCTAATATCAAACTCAAGCGTACTTCATACTCATTTATTTCACGTAGTGTTTACAATCATACACAAATACTTTGATACCAAAGATCACGTCGAAATTTTGGATTTCTTAAATGGACTAGAAATGCCCTAGGTAGAATGCTCTCTGCTAATCTCAGTCAGTCAGTAAAGTCAGGTAAAAGAGAATGTAATTAATATCAATTTTTATAATGATTAATAAACCTTCTTTCCAAGAGAAATTCTATGCACCAATAGTACCAAATGTAGTTTCAACATATTTTAAACCACAATTTCCCAAGTTTATAAAGGTGTTACTGTTACTGTTGTTACTGTTACAGCCTTTTTTATCGTCCCACTGCTGGGCACAGGCCTCCTCTCACACGGAGAAGGATTGAGCATTAATCACCACGCTTGCTCAATGCGGGTTGGTGATTTCAGACTATATATATAGTCCAGGTTTCCTCAAGATGTTTTCCTTCACCTTTTTATCAGCCATTGGTGTCTAAGATTACTTAAAAAGTACATACAAACTTAGAAAAGTTGCATTGGTACTTGCCTGACCTGGAATCGAACCCACACCCTCATACTCGAAAGGTTGGTTCTTCACCCACTAGGCTACCACGGCTGAGTATATAAAGGTGTAAATAATATAAATTATTTAGTCACAGACATTTGTAGCAACCACGAGTATCGTACAAAGTAAGTATTTTTGCACCAATACCGGCACCAGTTACACGAGTAATCAATCTTGGAAGTAAATTTCACAGCGGGGTCAATGAACTGAGTTAAGCTGGTGAACTTTCATTAAAACAATGTTTCTTGGTAACAAATACATTACGAGTAAAGGAACGTATTTAGGATACAGGTGTGTTATTAAGAACATGTAAATGAGGATTAATTTGTTAGTCTATGAAATGGCTATTTTACTTAGGTATTGTTATCATGTAATAGATCTAAATTCCTTTTTTTATTATTTAATTGATCTACAGATGGAAATGGACTATTATCACTAGGCAAATGGAAGGTAAAAACTCTTTTGAAACGAGAGCCAGCTGCACTACATACGTAGGTACACAGACAGTGCTTTCTCTATTCCCTTACTCTCATAGTCCGATGAAACAGCAATCAGGCCCAGAATGAAGAAGAAATACGCAACAGCTTTGTTTCAAGAATTCAAAATTCTTTATAACACTCGTACAACATGTAAGTATGATAAACACTTATGTTCAGAGGGTCTTATAATAAAATACAAATTAAAATAAAGAAAGCTCTAGAGTAAAAGATTTTATGCTTTCGGAACCCATTTTTCAAAAGTACGTGGTTGAGGAATTTTCAATTTACTCGGGACGCGGAAGCAAGGCAAAATATTGTTCTGAGATTAAATGCAACTGTATGAATTAAAGTTGTTGTTCACTGCTGTAATATTTTGTATGCTACGAATGTATGAAGGTTTAAGATTTCATGACTACAAGTACACAGGTATTCGTACTGTCTGTCAGCTGTTTTCACGTAGACTGTCTTTTATATGAAGACTAATATAGAAGAATAATATAATAATAAATGTATATATGAATATAATAATATATAAAAGTAAATATATAAGTTGTAGGTACCTAAGATTAACATAATAGTTTGTAAGTAATTGTATATTAAAATTGCTGCGCCCTAACAGGGTATCATGTATGTACCTCTACATTCTATAACACCTTGTAACACTCATTATTGCAATAAATATTTGAAGTTTGAAGACTAATTAACCGATATACCGTAACTACCAACATTTTTGGCACATAGATCATAGCAAACAGCCAGAAAAACTACATAGGTAGTTTACTTTTTATTCAGTTACGCAGAGTAGTTCCCACGGAACGCGACATTATAATGCAAAAGCTTAGTGTTAAATAAGAAAAAACAAACCTTCTCAGCAGTCAGGTGAATAGTGCTGCATAATAAATGCAAGAGGATAATCCAAAAACAGTACTTTTGTTATATTATGTTTTCATATCTTAGGAAACGCAATTAACTTTCGCGCCATCAAGCTAAGCGGCGCAACAAACTAAACGATGATGACAACAACAAACAAAAAACGTCTTTAACTCGAGAAAAATGACCTATCACACAGCGACACTGACAAATTATAATATTTCCTACACCATAGGGTTTTCCCAGCCCCCATTAACATAACAAGCGGGTGACCTCGAAGCCTACATCTATAGGCAAAAAATCTGGGAGTCTTCCAAGGCGCCGGTATATCTGGTTTTTTCGGAGATGGGACAGACGAGACGGCGCCTGTGTCCGACGCCCGGGCGCCGACGCGAACCGGGCCACCTCCCTCGAACCGGAGCTTGAAACCCTGGTTCATTTTGGCTAGAGAACGGTTGAACCCGTTCGTTGAAGTTGAACTTTGTAAATGGTTGTGAACCGAATTCAGATATAATATAATGCAAGATTATGGAGTGGGTGACACAGATGCAATATTAGATAGGGGGGATACAGTTTTCTTCTTTCTTTAGTTGTTCTTATAAAAAGAGTAGTGGCTTTACCGTCAGTTGCACAAAGCTCCATTAAAGTTAAAGCTTCATTAAATCTATTGCTGACACTTTTTATCTTGTTGACAAAGAAAGAGTCAGCAATAGATTTCAAGAAGCTTTAACTTTAATGCAGCTTTGTGCAACTGACGGTTAGTCAGATAAAAGTAAAGGAGGTTACTAATTATTTATTGAAATAGGAGTTCACACGATTTTCACACAAAGAAGATCACAGTTCGGTTTACATTTTAAAGTCATAAAAGAGTCCACGTATTTATTAAAAAAAAATATACATGTTCATTTTTCCGATTGCTCACCGAAATATTTTAAAATATTTCATATCGAATAATATCGAGAATCATTTAAATTGAATCGGGTGTTGTGAACTGCAGTATTCATTCTATTAATTAATGGATAGCATAGCGACGTTAAATTGGTTGTTCAATTGCTCGAATAACGTGTGATGTCGATATTAATTGAGTGATGCGAATTAGTGGTGGACGTAATTAAATTACTTTATTGTGTATCAATACGTTATATTTAATAAATGGTAATAAACATTTAGATTTTACTGAAATGATCAGTGTTTATTAGTATTAACAATCCAATAAATCCATACCTATTACAGCCAGGCTTTGTCTCTAATGAAACTCCTTTGGACCATGGGAGTGTCACTAGCTATCCAGGCTGTAATGAACTGTTTTATTTTTTTCTAAAAAACAGTAATAACGATTCAAAAACACCGAAATTCCGCTGTAACGATCTTTTGATCCTTCTCGAGGACTTTCAAAAATGTCATTGAAGCGAAGATTTGATATTATTTATAGGATTAGCGAGATTATAGCTCACATTTTGGGAAAAGAATCATAATACAAATTCTTAACTTGCCAAGTCTTTATCTTATATGATTCAATCATTACGATTTAAAGTAAGTATTAATTGTACACAGAATTAATTAAAGCTTAACGTATTAAAATATTGAAAATCAAAATTGGGTTAAGGTTTTAATATTACAAATTATATCACCAACGTATTAATTGAGTAGGTAAATAATAAATATGTTGTGATAGTTGCTCTTTTCCTGACTGCGATAAAATATAAAGATATGTACTATATTTTATAGGATATATTTTGAAAATTCAGCCATTAACGTATCCAGCTGAAAGAATGAGACTATAAAACGAATTTACGATATCGAATATACATACATATAAATGAATACATTTATACATTCGTAGAAACAGCGAACTTGTTTCCTAGAAGTGGTGGTGGCGTGGGCGTGACGTTGCGACACGTCACAGTCTGATAGGAGACGGTCAAATGTAACTTGAACTTTAAACTTTAGCTTAATAATGCTGTTTGTAGTTTTACAATGTAATGTATTGATCAGGACACGTACACAAGCTTTAAGGCCGAATAAAGTATTAATTCTTACTTATATTATAAATACGAAAGTAACTCTGTCTCATATTCAGGATAAAAGGACGGAACAGATTAAATTTTTGGTACAAAAATAGTCTAAAACTTGAGAAATGACCTAAGCAACTTTTGTGTATGGGAAGGACGCGTGCGGAACCCAGTATCGGTATTAGTGTACCAGCGAGCACTATGAAATGCTGAAGCCAAAGTTATGACGTCGTGGGAAGAGGATGGCGCTGTCTATCACTTTATAGCTTTGTAAATATGTAGGTGTAATTAAATAGTTAAGTGAATATAAGCCAGATTTTAAATTAAAATTAAATTAATTTCACTATATTCCAAATGAACGAACATATTTAACCGAACACCCACAAAATTCACACTTACACTAACCAATTCCATTTACTCCCACATTACTACATTACGCAACAATCAACTAGCTTTATCCTACGCGAATCAAAACTGGCAGGACCAATAGGACAGTGATGACGTCACACCTAGCATTGTCTGGAACCCAGCCAGTCGTCCTTCAGTCCTTGGGAGATGGCGACGGCGCGGCGCCATGGCGTTACGGCGGTTTCGAGGTCACCCCCCATTCCCGGGATAGGTACCGCATTCGAGTATCTACTAATGCGGGAAAGCGTGGGATTGAGTTCGCGTTTCTGCTCTGCGGATGGTTGTAGTTTGATTCATGGAAGTCTGATTTTGATGTGAGTGATATGGGAAAGTTTTATTGTGGTGTTTTGAATGAGATAGCTTTTTTTTTATTTTGTCTGGACGATAGAAGTCAAGTGGTCGTTATTACAAATATTGTTAGTCATCATTTACAAGAAATTATAGAAGCAACAAAACACTAAACGTGTTGAGGTGTACTGCATAACCGTGTAGCGTGAAAGTTTAATTAACAAACTAAAACTACCGACTAACAATGAGGTGAATATCGAACAATAAATGCTATAAAATTCATCGCGACGTATCAAAACAATACCACAAATAAAACAGGTTAGCACTGCTCGCATAAAATCAAACTAAACTTAATTAAAACTATTATTGAAAAACTCTCAAACGTATAAAATCTCTTAATTAACAACGAAACCAAACTAAAAAGTGATCCAGTTCAACGATATTTTTCTGTTTATTGTTTTTTTCCCTTTTTATTGAAAACAAGTTGCTGCCAGCGGTTTCACCCGTGTCCCGTGGGAACTTCTCAATAAACCGAGATTAAAAGTAGCCTGTAGCCTTCAGTGGCTGTCTAACACTGAAATAATTTTTCATCCTGAGATTAGCACGTTCAAACAAACTTAAAAACTCTTTAGCGTTATAAAAATTAATGCCACTTTTTGTTGTAATTTTATAACTCAAGAACGGTCTGATCAATCCAAACTAAATATTTAGACTTAAATAGTATGTGCTTTATGTGAAGGTTGCACAAAATTGGTCGACCGATTCTTAATTTATCCCATTTTTGTAACAAAATCTTTATACGTAGCGAAGCATATTACCGAGCCTCTAGCATTAGTATAGATTCCCATTTCATTCGCACAAGTGCCCGCACCGAATCGCATACCCAATTAACTCATTGTGTTACAAAATTACACGGCAATCCGATGTGCAACGGGCTTCACAACCGCATTGATACACAGAGGTGACTATGAAGCGTTAACCAGTTAGGCGTAAGTAACTCACTTACCATGGTTAACCGGGTTTCACGATGTATTTATAGACTCGGGGAGCGAGGAGGTTTAAATAAAGCCTGATACATGTTGGGTTATCGAATCGTTCAGAGGATTAACGCGGGATGTGTAGGTAATTTGTGATTATGGTTAATAATTATGAAACGCATTATTTGTAATAAGCCTCATCTATACTAATATGAGGTATAAAGCTGAAGAGTTTGTTTGTTCGTTTGTTTGAACGCGCTAATCTCAGGAACTACTGGTCCGATTTGAAAATTTCTTACAATGTTAGATAGCCCATTTATCGAGGAAGGCTATAGGCTACTTTTTATCTCGGTACGGGAAGTAATTCCCACGGGATGCGGGTGAAACCGCTGGCAGAAGCTAGTCTATACTAATATTATAAAGCTGAAGAGTTTGTTTGTTTGTTTGAACGCGCTAATCTCAGGAACTACTGGTCCGATTTGAAAATTTCTTTCAGTGTTAGATAGTCCATTTATCGAGGAAGGCTATAGGCTACTTTTTATCCCGGTACGGGAAGTAGTTCCCAGGGGATGCGGGTGAAACCGCTGGCAGAAGCTAGTGGTTAATAAACCTGTTTTGATTGCAGGCTGTTTTGTTTCTTTCTGTTCTGTACAAGTGACGTTTGAGTAGAAAATATATTCATTTCAATCGCTAGTTTTTTTACAGTTACCTAGTAATCATTACTTCACGCTGAATTCTTTTCCATGTGAGAGGAGGCCTGTGCTCAGCAGTAGGACGATAAAAGGGCTGCTGATAATGATTCTGAACTATTTATTCTGAGATATCTAACATAGATCTTTTTGATTAGTTGTAGTTAACACAAATGAGATCGAAGTTTAACTGACTTGTACTATGAATCAATATAATTTATCAAACGTAGTTATAGTGCAACAGAATAAGGTTCTAGCCTAAGATATAAACGTTTCTACACTAGCACATACAAATAAGATGGCGGTCTTAACCTAGAATTACTATGTTAATTTATGTAGTTAGTCTATTTTTAATCTGAGTTACGATTTGCATTCACGTTGTAACGCTGGGGTAGCTTTTGTTTGTATTTATATTGTATTTTCACTTTATGCTGTGTGTGTTTTACAACTCTTACTTATTTTTATGTTTCTGTACAATTCATGATTTATTTAAAATAATTCATAAACGATTTAGGTTAACTAGGAAAATATGACGGTCAAATTTTTATCTGAAACCTGCAAATATCTTTATTGAAGTTTTTTTTTAATCTTTCCTAGGATTTGTCTGTTATGTTGGTAAGTGACAGCAGTTTTGTTAAGGTCTCTGCACGACGCCACACAGAGCCGTCCCGCTCGACGCGACGCGACGCGACGCTCTGTGTGGCGTCGTCCGTAATATTTAGTACATTACAACTGCTCAGCGTCGCGTCGCCGTCCCGTCCCGCCGCGCCGCGCCCGCTGTGTGCAGAGACCTTTAAGTTCTTTTGAGAAATAAACATGTTATTCATATCTCTATATGTTTAGTATTGCTTGCTGTATAGACATCATCTCCCGAGCCTTTTCCCAACTATGTTGGGGTCGGCTTCCAGTCTAACCGGATTCAGCTGAGTACCAGTGCTTTACAAGAAGCGACTGCCTATCTAACCTCCTCAACCCAGTTACCCGGGCAACCCGATACCCCTTGGTTAGACTGGTGTCAGACTTACTGGCTTCTGACTACCCGTAACGACTGCCAAGGATGTTCAATGACAGCCGGGACCTACAGTTTAACGTGCCATCCGAAACACAGTCATTGGTGTCTAAGATATACTTAGAAAGTACATACAAACTTAGAAAAGTTGCATTGGTACTTGCCTGACCTGGAATCGAACCCGCGTCCTCATACTCGAGAGGTTGGTTCTTTGCCCACTAGGCCACCACGACTTTTTTTACGAATTGCTTGCTGTATAGACGATCTATCGCTATGGTTTTATGAAGCCTATTCATGTAGAAGATCAAGTGACTTTTATACCCAAGTAGGTAATTAAGAACCCGATCAGCGCTAAAATATAATTTGAAACACGAATATAGGCCGAAAATTATAATGATTATTGAAATGTAGCTCTTAAACTCTTAATACATAATATTTATAATACTTTTCAAGAATATGCAAAAAAAAACTCATCATTATACACCTTATAAAAAGCTATGCTAAAAATAATTGTCCAAAGAAGTCTTAGAATTGAAGGCCAGAGTATATGAGGCGTTTCTGAAACCGGGGTCAGTGACCGCTTACCTAACGCGGAGCGAAAGACTACACGGCGCCAACTGGGTGAAACAGCTCGATAATATGCGACATCCAAGATGTAGTTTGTTTTAGCACTACGTTTTTGTAGCTGAACGAGTTAATAATGAGTGTTTTCTTTAGTAACATACTATGGTAACAAAAAGTCTTGATATCCAGTAGAGATGACATTTTAGACGAAACTCATAGAAAAAGATATACGATCATAAAAATTATTCGGTTTATATTTCCGGTTGTACAATGTGTGTAAGCAAAACAATAAAATGTTTTGATGAATTAATGAAAATTCAATGTGAAAAGAGTGAGATATCGTAGCTGAAAGTGCTACGACTTGGCGTAGGCATGTCGGCGTAGCGGCTACGCTTCTGTAGTGTAGCTAGTTTAAAAAATATAGTTCGTTCACGAATGTCTTTGATAATGATGTTATTCAGCATCATTTGAGAAAAAGTAAACAAGCACTTAACATATACGCATTTAATAGATTTATAAAACTTTAAGTTATCTAAATATGGTTTGTATGAAACCAAAAGCCCGCCCTTCATCATACAAGCACACCTAATCTTCAAAGAAAACATTAATAACGTACAATTACAACATAACTAACCCAGGTAATGCAGTCTAAGCTCAGTCTAGACTGTGAGGCATCGCCATCGTTTGCATCGACTTCGCATTAACCCCGCAACACTAACCACAGATAAACGTTTTGTTTTCCACCGTGTAGGTATTATTGCAAGCAACCTGTGTTCTAAGTTTAAAAAGTTACCGTGTTTTGATTGGCTAAACTCTGGTGATACTGGTCGGTTAGACTAATAATGGCTTAAAGACTCATGTGTCGTACTTTTTGATACAAACAAACTCGTTTGAATTTCGAATGTGTGGAAATATAAACGTGTTATGCTGATTATGATATCATAGAAGCGACCTATTAAAAATGCCTGAGAAGCATGTCATCTATTAGGATAAAAAAAATATAATTACTAACAAGCAGTTCGTATAGGTACAGCTATTGACTACTATTAGAATTAAGATTACAAAACAACAATTTCGTATAATTTATTACATACCCAAAAAACCATAGGTCGTACAAGACAGTAGCTTATTATTATCTATATTCTATATTTAACATAAAACGTCGTTAGTTTTACGTTAAGTTTCCATTAGTGAATGGCCTGGCATTGCCAGTCGACTTACTGGCGGTTGGCACGCCAGTCAGGCTTGTAAACACATCGACATGAAGGCAACAGCATCTACAATGCTAACTAGCATTAGATTCACTGCGTGAATCGGAATACTGCTGTCAGGATAGTCAGCGATTAAATACTTTTTTTTTAATAAATCAGAAATGCGATTCGGAACTGAGTTACTGATTTTGAAATTGGATGAAATATGATTTTGAAATTGGTAGAAAATAACCTGTTTGACCTTCAGCTTTGATCGCTATATAAATTATTTACGAAGAAAATTCATTGACATTGTGTCCAAACACCCATCATTAAAGTTTTTAAGTAATATCCTAAAAGTTGCTCTGGCTTTCTTATCACAACAAATTAATATAACTTCAATAACTTCCACTAAAGTGCATTTCATCATAACTTTAAAACATTTGTTACTATCTACTTAAAACCATGTGTCATTATTGTAACTAAAGAATTTGGAAGAAATAAACTATGACCCACATTCATCACAGTGCACCAGTCAACAGCATAAAAACAACGTTCGAAATTCAAAATACTCGCGCTAAAAACAAAAAAAAAACACCACTAGCAAACACGTCAATCACTGGACGAAAAATTCATAGACACACTGTCCATACAAACAGGTTTGATGGACAAAACGAGTCGCGACGAGGTATCGACGATCGTCGGATATGGGGCAATTTCCCGCCAAAAATGACCGCTACAGAGCTGCCAACGATACCGTCAGGTAAAGGGAACCACCAGTGACAGCCGGCCTGACGGATGGCGGATTATAGAATCGCAATGAGGGTTTTTGAAATTTTTTCTGCCACCGGGTGGCGCCACGTATGCGTCTGGTCCAAACAGCTGTCAAATAGTATGGAATTGTAGGTGCCGAACTTATTGTTTATTGAAATTCTGTTATATTGGAAGTGTTATTGATTTTATTATGGACTACGGTCAGAATAAGGTTTCCGAACTAAAAATTGAGCTAAGAGAGAGGGTGCAAAAGTCACTGGTACTAAGGAAAAGCTTGTTGAAAAATTTGTTAACACAATATGATTTAGTTTTTTTTATTTACTCAACCGCAATAGTAAAACAATAATGCAGTGCTTTAATTATAAAATAAAAAAAACACTAAAATCGTTCACTATTCATAGTAAAGATAAGCACTTTGACAGTTATCTGGACCTGACGCTCGGTGCTGCCACCTCGTGGATTGCCATTTTAGAAAACCCTCATTCGAATTTATTCACATTTCGAATTTGGAACGAAGATGAGAATGGCGATGTTGGTCGATCTTTCTATATTCCATTTTTAATATTGTCCTAGTTTTCTTATTTTGTGACTTGATAACTAAAACTGGGTCAAATAGTAGTGATTGCATTTGGTGTGACTACTTACAAACTTATAAGTAATCAGTATGGAGCGAATTGTTATTTGCTCTCGCACCACTTACTTAACTACTTTCCGTACATATATGAGTATTACAATAAAAAAGTTTTTATGCATTTATTTTGGCATGTATAATATAAGGACTCGTGTACTATAAAAAGTCGTGGTGGCCTAGTGGGTAAAGAACCAACCTCTCAAGTATGAGGGCGCGAGTTCGAATCCAGGGCAGGCAAGTACCAATGCAACTTTTCTAAGTTTGTATGTACTTTTAAGTATATCTTAGACACCAATGACTGTGTTTCGGATGGCACGTTAAACTGTAGGTCCCGGCTGTCATTGAACATCCCTGGCAGTCGTTACGAGTAGTCAGAAGCCAGTAAGTCTGACGCCAGTCTAACCAAGGGGTATCGGGTTGCCCGGGTAACTGGGTTGAGGAGGTCAGATAGGCAGTCGCTTCTTATAAAGCACTGGTACTCAGCTGAATCCGGTTAGACTGGAAGCCGACCCCAACATGGTTGGAAAAAAGGCTCGGAGGATGATGATGATGTATAATATAAGGACTATTCAAATCATCAATGAATTCAAAACTTACTGTACACTACAGCAACACCGCAATTGCAAAAGAGCCACTAACAATTAAACCAAACTCCTACGGTTTCACAAACCTACCGACCTACAAACCCGTTTCTATGCAACAACAAATACGATTTAACCCTTTACTGGCGCTTCAGACCATCAGCTGTACGCGCGTCACAGCCCCAAGTGTCAGACGACGCAAAGTGGATTACAGTGCTCAGCGGAGTCGAGTGTCCATGTATGTACGTCATGCGGGATATTTACTCTCAACTTAATAATACTTGTGTATGCCATTGTACAGTGGTGCAGTTTGAAGACCATCAAAGACTATAACGTCATAGTCTTTGAATTACTGTTCGATGACGTAGAATTCATTTGTTATATGACCAACACTCGTCATAAGAAAAAAGTACTATACTGATGTATAAGAACATTTCCATAGAAGTCGACATTTCTTGATAGGTCCCAGTGGGTGGATTACAGTGCTCAGCGGACTCGAGTGTCCATGTACGTCATGCGGGATATTACTCTCAACTTAATAATACTTGTGTATGCCATTGTACAGTGGTGCAGTTTGAGGACATTCAAGGACTACGACGTGATTGTACTTTATTGTAAGTCTGAATTACTGTTCGATAACGAAATTTTCATTTGTTTTATGACCAAACAATTAATAAGGTACGTTTCTAATTCTTGCTGCCGACTGCATATGCCGCGACTGCATGAAGTCGAAGGCAGCTGCACTACTGGTTTGTTATGCGTTTACATGAAACCGTTTTGGATCGAAGCGGCAGCAGAATGTGCAGTCGCTCTCAGATACCTGACATCGGACATCGATAAAAATAAAATACCAAAAGTATCTGTAAATTAGCTTGTGTAAACTTCTTCCTTTAGAAATGAACCATTAATTTTGTGGACCCTTAACGTAAGTGAATCGGAAAATTCTAAATTGTAACTCTAAGAAGAAGAAATACTGCAGCTGATTTAAGTATCGCCTGACTGTAATGTGAACTAAATATACGACGTAGGTACAGTCACGTTACTTCATGAATGACCCTGTACTAAATTATACCAGTAGTGGACGCATGGTAGTTTCTACATTTGTTAGGTATGGAACACAGCGTTTTTGGTCAGTGTTGATCCCCTTATAATCTACTAGCTTCTGCCAGCGGTTTCACCCGCATCCCGTGGGAACTACTTCCCGTACCGGGATAAAAAGTAGCCTATATCCTTCCTCGATAAATGGGCTATCTAACACTGAAAGAAATTTTCAAATCGGACCAGTAGTTCCTGAGATTAGCGCGTTCAAACAAACAAACAAATTCTTCAGCTTTATAATATTAGTATAGATAATTATTGAACGTATCACTTCCGTATGCACTAAATATTCTATCAATAAATTAACAGACTAGGTGTAGAACAAAATTGTGAGACATTTAGTTACGTAATAAAAATGTTTTATAATTTCCGTAACTGCAGTGGCTTTTAAGAGCTTTTGACTACTGACCTTTAAATAGAAGTTAAGTGCATTGATACTGAACCTTTTCAGTGGCGTCCACGTGTACTCGACAATTTGTAGTTCTAATAACTCAGGGAATACTCCAGTACTGGTAAAGAAATATAAAAGACTTTGAAAGTATTCTAGATTGGACGCCTGAGTAGTTGTGCCGACAGAATTTATTTTAAAGTATAGGAAAAAGTTGCAATTAATTTGGTGCATGAAGAAAAGCATGCCAGTCCCCAATCATTCACTAAAGTCACAAAAAAGGCAAAAAAAAAAATACAAAAAGTTTGTATCCTACGATAAACAACGTTTAATAAAGGAAAATATATTTTGAAACCAGAATCTCCTCAAAACCAAGCCACGTAGTATTTATTTTTTTACAAAAAATAAAAATTATATATTTTTGTCACATAAACTTGCATAATGTAAACCTAATATAAACCGGTGTACAATGACATCGGGTCAGTATTTAGCGCGGTAAATAGGGCGGGTGTGACGAGTTACAACCATTACTTGCACGGTAACATAGAGAAGGCGTGGGCTGCTCTGTGTGGCTACATTTGTGCACCGATAACTGTCGGGTGTAGAAGGGCTGTGTCAACAGTGCCATTTTTGCCTTTTTTTATAAAAATATTGGTTGCAGGCTGGTCAACAGCAACTTTAGTAATCCGTAGAAGGAAAGATCACCGAATCTATCTGTCTTATATTTATGTACATATTCAGATTAATATCATAAATCTGAATAAACGCGTTAATCTCTGGAACTACTCGACCGATTTGTAAATCTTATTCAGTGTGAGATAGTGCGTGGTGTTGTTCAAACGGGACGCTGAAAGTGCTGGTGAAATTTATTTTCGATAAATTACACTAACCTAATAAATTAATATGAAACCGCAATACAGTTTACATAATGACAGAGCTTGTATCCACGTGTCAAGAGTTCAATGACCGGACGATACTCGATTTTAATTATTACACAATATTGGTTTCAGATTATGAAAAACGTATTTCACTACGAAATAAAAAAAATACCAAAGTTTGTCACTCGCGCTTTCCCACTTAAACTCCTAAATCGTTTGAAATGAGATGCACGGATGGTCTACAGCTTGAAGAAGGACAAAGATTACTTTTCATCCATGTGGGAAGTGTATCTCTGAAAACGCGAGTGTAACTGCAGGGAACAGCTGTATTTACACTTTTTGCTCGAAGTCTCAGATCAGATTTCTCAAATGTCAACCATAAAACACCTAAATATTAAGACTGATAAAAAGGTGAAGGAAAACATCTTGAGGAAAACCTGGACTATTTAGTCTGAAATCACCAACCCGCATTGAGCATGCGTGGTGATTAATACTCAATCCTTCTCCGTGTGAGAGGCCTGTGCCCAGCAGTGGGACGATAAAAAAAGGCTGTAACAGAACAGAACAACCATAAAACACCTATAACTAAATAAGAAATCATACATTAGATTCGAATCCATATTAAGGTGATAAACCAGATATTTAACCGGCGAAAAATTACCTTTAAATGTGAAAGTTCACGTTTCTTGTGACATTTCGAAGTGGTAACTCCTCGGTTATGTAGTTAACAACCATAAAACACCTATAACTAAATAAGAAATCATACATTAGATTCGAATCCATATTAAGGTGATAAACCAGATATTTAACCGGCGAAAAATTACCTTTAAATGTGAAAGTTCACGTTTCTTGTGACATTTCGAAGTGGTAACTCCTCGGTTATGTAGTTATCCTTAATGGTGTTACTAGTGACATTTTCTGAGTATCAAAAAACTAGCTTCTGCCAGCGGTTTCACCCGCATCCCGTGGGAACCTTGGCACGGACCCGGATAAAAAGTAGCCTATAGCCTTCCTCGATAAATGGGCTATTTAACACTGAAAGAATTTTTCAAATCGGACCAGTAGTTCCTGAGATTAGCGCGTTCAAACAAACAAACAAAAACTCTTCAGCTTTATAATATTAGTATAGATAGATAGTATAGATAGATATTAGATGTATTAAAGTGCCAATCATTTATAGACTTGAAGTATCGGTCTGGATTTTTTGTAACCTGTTGGTAAAAGTTTGTAGTGTGGTTAGTTAGTCAAGGTAATCTTCTACATATATAATAGAAAGTCGTATTAGTTACTACTTATAACTCAAGAATCGCTGAACCATCTAGAGGGCAGGTAGCTTAGACCCGGAAATAGTTTTTCACCATCTGGCTATGGGAAGCGGTAAAACAGCGGGCCGAAGCTAGTTGTAAAACATTTTACTGTCGATTTTTTTCTGCAAATCTAGCTAGCTGGTTTTGAAATCCAGTATTATAGTAAAAAGTCTATAGCTTAACCTGTAGCGTGTAATCGCGTAAAATCTAAACAGTCCATCTTGATACCTACTTAAAGAGGTTCAGCCATTTTGCAGTCAAAATATCACAAACACACACTCACTAGAGAGGGACTAATATAAAGGTAGACAAGATTCCTCAAACAAAATAAGTCATAGTATTGGTAAGACAATTTACTGCTTGGAATCAAATAGAGTAGAAACTAAGTTGAACAGCGAACGTTGGCACTCGGCCCAGTAACACAAGATAGAATAACTTTGAAATATGCAACTTTGCATTTGTGGCGCTGATCTCAGACAGGAATGGATAAACGCCTTTTTTACCCGATTAACGTGAATGGGGTTATGAATCTCATAGACTAGGTGTATTGGTATGTCAGTAATTTGCGATTCCATCTTGTCAATAAATTTTTCCGTTGTGAAGTTGGCTACTAGGGACTGAAAAACAGTGTTTATGAACAAAACATTATTGCGCATGTGCGATACATCAAATGAAGGTATTTGATGAGAGCTGTGGTATTTTTTTTCCTACATTAATAGTAGCCAACTTTGGAATAGTAGAGTTATTTGTTTAGAGCTGTAGACTATCGAACCAATTGATTCTCCTTAAGAACTATTCGCCAAAATTCGAAGAAGTTTTAACGTATTGAGTTTCAGCATTTTTAAATTAACTCTAGGCTGTTATAATCATGTAATTATGACACGAAGAATACAGTTAAATACCAATAAAAATCAAACAACTACATATCTGGGAAAAGACAGAAAGTGGATGCCGTTAGTTAGTTATACATCATTTTTGTAGCTACGCTGTTTATAGTTAACGAAAATACCTTTAATTACAGTACAGCTATTAAGCAAGCTTTCCAGTAAATAAGATCATATACATACAAAGAAGTATATACATCTATAGAGTGTACATGTACCTATATGTGTGTGTGTACAGAATTCAAGGCCACTAACGCAGGTCATTATCCGTCACATTAAAACTGTATCCAGTTTGGAATCGAAAACGACCGTGTAAAACGCGGTAATAAACGACTCCAAACCTTTGGACAATAAATCATTATTTTTCTAATTCATACATTAAGTCTAAGCTTTTGAAATTATCTACGAAACAAATTCTGAGCTTGAGAGTATGTGTGCTAGGGAGTATATAAAATGAAATTCTAATATATATATTTGAACATTTCAATGTAAAACCAGTGAAATTTCAGGTAGCAAGCCACCACGTGTAGCCCGGGTGGTTGCGTTAAAATAAATATTAGTAGCGTATTTTGGAACGCAGCTTTCTACCGAGGCGGAGGCACGTGAGTGCGAGCGAGATAGCCCGAGATGGGATGACGGGAGAGAGCGAGATGACACGAGCTTATCCGATCGATAGCCGCAGCCGCAGAGTGCCGCGAGTGACGTCACGCGGTCGTCTCGTCATCTTTGACTCTGTTTAAAGAATTGTCACACTGTGTATTTTTGTATAGAATGCCATTAACAGTTCGATATGAAAATGGTTGTGTTATGGGAAATGTCCTATTGTGCTTTTGGTAGTTGAAAATACATAATGTAGGTAAAGTAAATATGTTATTGAGTGAGCATGATCTGACTGAAAGATATGGAAAACTAAAATATACGAAGGAATAGTATGCCTAATGCTCTGTACCAAACCAGCAGAAGTATCTAAATAAACGGTTCTAAGTAACCATCTTCCCTAATAGAACTATATTGAAAATAAAAAACCATTAGGCTTCACTGTAACAACATAATGAAACCAATTTTATTACCAAGCAAGCTGTAAGTTGCCAACGAAAGTTAATCGATGAAAATAACCCAACATAAATGAATTAATGGCTCGATGATTAATTTGTACTACGAACTCGTAGACAGTCTACGAACTACGAGCTACGAGCTACGGCGTAGCGTTTCACTTTCATGCAGAAAATAGCAAATAATAAAACTTTAGTTTTCAACGCATCTCGTTCAGGAAAATTAACTTGTTGGAGGTAAAAATATAAAATGTAGACCAAACTGCACTATATTTTGTATGTTTCTGTATAGGAATCGAATCCATGACCGTTATAGAAAGCGAAGGCTTCGTCATTACGTCATTTGGGTCATCTAGCATACGATAGTAGGTAGTTTAATGGTATGACAAGGTCGTAAGCTTTCTTTTGTATTGTACGCTTCGGAATTAGATACAGGAAAGTAGTTAAACAATTTAAGGAGAGTGCAGTAAACTTTTGATGGACAGCAATTTGTTTGTTAAAAGTGCATTTTTGCCACAGGAAATATCATTACCTAAAATTTATCCAAATTTGGGTAACAAGTACTAAAAACAGTAAAGATGCAATCACTACTATAGTATATTGTACAGTTTTTGCGGATTTTTGAAAGCCCCAACCGTCTTTCTATGTAGAATCGAAAGTGTAAAAGTATGTCAAAACATGCACAAAATATTTTTGGCCTAATAAGTAATAAAATTATAAATGTACACTAGACAAGTTGGTTTGCTGTTACATTAATGGCTTTTTCTATAAAATAAGGATGCTCAAGAAGATTGGTGTTACAGAATTTATTTTTTATTTATGGGGTGCAACATCTCATAGTGACCCATTTAAGAAATGACCCACACAATCGACTTAGCACATTCATGATACATACACATAATAGAGATTATAGCATAAGTTTAATTTTTAACCGCGTCCGGTCCGGACCGGTAAACCTCCTAAAGTACGCTAGAGGGCGCCCCGCACGCATTTTAATTGGCCCGTGTTAATATTATAGGCGATGTTATTCTGTAATTTTACTGGCTCGAATATTTTTAAGTGTTGGCCACTCATGTGGAAATTTTGTTTTTTTTTTTTGTGGCAATACTGCTTTCTGCTGTTCATATGGATTATATATGTATATTTGCGGCTTAGTTAAAGATCATTTTCAGTGTTGAGACTGTTTAAAAAATTGACTAAATGTTTCAGTTAATTTTGGCAGTTAATCATCGTGAAATTTAACATCATGGTGAAGCCACGTAGTATTGTTCCAGCTATCGTCATGTCGTCGAATTATATCAGGTGGTGTATATAAGTGGTTTACACCATGCCAGTTGATCTCACATACCACCTTAGGTTTGGATCCAGCGTCTGCCAAAGAACATAATAGCAGCTAGGACCAGAGTTTGACAGCAATCCGATAGTTTGATACTATCGTGTGAACTCTCCATCTCATGCTCTTTCTGTCAGGCAACTCCTATTGATGGAAATATAATCGATCTATTTTAATATTATAAATAGACGAAGTTTGTGTATTTGTGACGTTGTATGGGACAATATCTAGATCTACTGGACCAATTTTGAGAATTATTTTACTAATATAAAGCCATGTTCTTCGTGAGTGTCATAAGTATACTATTTTATCTGTTTGCAGGAAGATGTTCCTTAGGGAACTGTTAGTGCTAAATGTAGAATGAAAATATATACTTAATTTAAGGTGCCAATTTCTACAGAACACTATTATGCTACATTGTGCGTGCCTAGCCAACTTAGAAAGCTTTCTCAAGACAGGGGAGGTTTAAATGAGCAATGTTTATACAAAGATTTCCTCGTTTTCGTGAATAAAAATATGAAGTACACGCAATCGCATGACGGAAGGCTACTTCAATATTTGGGCATTAAAAAAAATATGAAAATATCGGATAACGAGGCACGTTCAGTGTTTTGTCAGGTGTAAAGTGAATTAGGGAAACGTTGGTCCAAGTTTAAGTTTTGTCCTGATATCACGATACCTATAGTTTTATTTGCGTATAATTTTTTATGGTGAATACATTCGTGAGATTGCATTTAATGACAATAGCGCTTTTTATCCCCGTTCCGTCACATTTATGTTTGGTTAGAAGAAGATAAACTATGAAGGATATGCGATTTATGTAACGAATGAATTCTAGGCATCCACAGGGATTTGTACGGTTGAGTAATCAACAACCTCCTAGGCTGAACTGCGAGATGCCATTCACAAAAAAAAAGTAACGAATGAAAGAAGCAATCTTAGAGAAATTGCGTATGCTCACCAACTGCAGCTTACATCAAAAAGGTACGCTCCTCTAGAGTTTGCCATTTGATGCAAACATACACAGAAAGTTGTGTTAGTACATTTCGCCTATTGCAAAGCCGCTAGAAGCCAACTTTAGAGGGGCTTTTATTTATTTAGTTTTGTGTCCTCTATACAGCAAGCTATGTTTATCGTTTGCAAAAACCATGTCTGACTTGATTACAAGCTAATATTACACAACACAATATATTAAAAAATTCCAGGTCAGGCAAGTACCAATGCAACTTTTCTAAGTTTGTATGTACTTTCTAAGTATATCTTAGACACCAATGACTGTGTTTCGGATGGCACGTTAAACTGTAGGTCCCGGCTGTCATTGAACATCCTTGGCAGTCGTTACGGGTAGTCAGAAGCCAGTAAGTCTGACACCAGTCTAACTAAGGGGTATCGGGTTGCCCGGGTAACTGGGTTGAGGAGGTCAGATAGGCAGTCGCTTCTTGTAAAGCACTGGTACTCAGCTGAATCCGGTTAGACTGGAAGCCGACCCCAACATAGTTTGGGAAAAAGGCTCGGAGGATGACAATATATTAAAAAATCCCATGGGTTGTAGTTATACTTGCTACAAAGTCACTTTAAAGAATTAAATTGAAGTTGTGAGTAATTGTGTAAAAACACAATATTTTATGACCTGCCACGCTTTTTATGTTAGGTTTTAATTTATTTAATAAATTAATTGATTTTATCGTGTTGTATTGTGTTGAATTTGTTATGAAATATACTGAATAATTTGAAATAAGATTCTTGCCGAGTTTCGGTAACGTGATGCTATTTGGAATCGTGCAACTAGTAGCTTTTCTGAGGCATCACCTAAATATATAAATATCAATTGCTTGAAAATTTTATATGAATATGAATGAAGAATGAATCTTGTGCTGACAAAATTCTCGACAGCCAATAACAAACCTGAAGTACATAAGAAAGCTAAGCAGAAAGGTAATTCGTTTTGTAAACCCTGCATCACAAAACTGTGACGTCATCAATCATAAACAAATGAATTCGCACAACAATTGACGGGCAGTTGCGTCAAGCACTACCGATAGGAGCGCACTTTATGTACTAACTGCACTAATTAATAGATATTGACGCGAATATATCACGTTCAAAATAAAACTCAATTCAAAGTCATACTTAGCATTAATGCTGTTATTTTAAAGAGGCCTTTGCAGGCTATTTTGAAATGTCACACAAGTTTCACGGTAAAAGTTGGCCTCAGGGAGAAACTCCATAGACACTCTTTTTAGGACAGAGATGTGTTCACAAGGACCCTAAAAACTTAAAACCGCCAATAACACGAAAGCTTAGTTTTGTATTCCTGCACCACAATGTACATACCTACCCTACATATTTATATCACAAAAATGTGACGTCATCAATCATAAACAAATGAATTCGCACAAACAATTGACGGGCAGTTGCGTCAAGCACTACCGATAGGAGCGCACTTTATGTACTAACTGCACTAATTAATAGATATTGACGTGAATATATCACGTTCAAAATAAATATAAATTCAAAGTCATACTTAGCATAAATGCTGTTATTTTAAAAAGGCCTTTGCAGGCTATTTTGAAATGTTACACAAGTTTCACGGTAAAAGTTGGCCTCAGGGAAAAACTCCATAGACACTCTTTTTAGGACAGTAATATGTTCACAAGGACCCTAAAAACTTAAAACCGCCAATAACACAAAAGCTTAGCTTTGTATCCCTACACCACAATGTACATACCTACCCTACATATTTATATCAGAAAAATGTGACGTCATCAATCATAAACAAATGAACTCGCACAAACAATTGACGGCCAGTTGCGTCAAGCACTGCCGATAGGAGCGCACTTTATGTACTAACTGCACTAATTAATAGATATTGATGCGAACATGACGGTTATTTCGACGTCACTGGTCAGCCAATAAAATGTATGGTGGTTTTATGTTGTTGTAAAATTAAGACCTTATAGGAGTGGAGTTTTCATGGCAATTTGTTTGTCTTTGGAGGTTTTATGTTTGTTATGTCTGTGTGTTCTAGCATGGATGGTTATTAGGAAAGGGGACGACCAAAGAAGCTATGGAAGGAATTGTGTTAATATCAATATGTGGCTAGAAAGAATGCTACTTGAGAGAAGACGGCAGATAGAAGAGTACGGAAAAACATTAGTTCCATCAATATTTATTATACGTTGTTATAGTAATAGATTACATTGAACATCCTTGGCAGTCGTCACGGGTAGTCAGAAGCCAGTAAGTCTGACACTAACCTAACCAAGGGGTATTGGGTTGCCCGGGTAACTGGGTTGAGGCGTCAGATAGGGCAGTCACTCCTTGTAAAGCACTGGTACTCAGCTACTTCCGGTTAGACTGGAAGCCGACCCCAACATAGTTGGGAAAAAGGTTCGGAGGATGATAGTAATAGATTACATACAGACTACCTATACATTTTATATTCGATGGACTCAATCTGTACAGCCCACATAAGACTCCGAATTCATTTGTTTTCATTCTACATTTAAAACTTTAACTCTTGACTCAGTTCCGCCATGATGTTCCCAGTTCAAAAACTCAGTTGACCGTCTATACTATAGACTGTAGGAAAGGTCGACGTTCTGTAGTACATTTGCTGTTGTAGGTAAGGTATAGAAGGTTACAGCAGCGATCAATACTTTGCCAATAAATAGGCGAAGGCTGTTGCAGAATAGACAAAGACATCAGTGGGACAATTAAATCGTTGCAGCGTGTGGTCGTCATAATGTAATTAGGTGGGTACGGCCTTCGGGCTGTGAGCTTTGGGTTTTTGTATTTTTTGTATTTGGTTCGCGGTGTAGATGTTTTTTGCATTTTTTTTTGTAGACAGCATGAAAGTAAGGTTTAAAATGTGTTTAAAATAAGTAAGCTCTTACAAAACTGAACTGTGTGTAACTTTCTGAAATTAGTGACTGTAGGGTCTCGTAGACTGATGTGTACTTAATTGATACTGACGAAAAGTTAGCCCGTGTTACTAATTAATCTTTTTAAACGGAACACAATGTGCAAAGTATAATTTGTTTCACCCGGTATTGCTTCCTAGTAGGATTTCATTCAACCATACAACAAATTACAGTTATCCATAGCTATCGATAAGCAATTCAAATGTAAGACACCTAAACCATATCACACATGAATTATAACATAACCAACCCATCACAACCGGGTATACGATTTCATTCACCGAACACAACCTAAGCAAAATTGGCGTATTGTTATGTTATTTGACTACAAGCCGCAGTCTCCCAATTCATGTCCAATGTTTGTACTATATAGTATATCTGTCTACGATAGTCCCAGTGCAACAATTGCACGAAACTCTGAAGTGAATTGGCGAACTACCAATGTTTGATACAATCTATACTAATATACTAATAATATTATAAAGCTGAAGAGTTTGTTTGTTTGTTTGAACGCGCTAATCTCAGGAACTACTGGTCCGATTTGAAAAATTCTTTCAGTGTTAGATAGCCCATTTATCGAGGAAGGCTATAGGCTACTTTTTATCCGGGTCCATGCCGAGGTTCCCACGGGATGCGGGTAAAACCGCTGGCAGAAGCTAGTATTTGATATTGGGCAGTGTTTGGGATAGATGCAGCTGACTAAGTACGTGATGAAATTGAGCTTGATCTTTGGAATTAGTTGCTGTTTTTGGTATAAGACTTTATGATTCTTATCAAAGGTTTATTACAAAATTAGATCTCGTATTAATAGCTTGTAACAAACAGTACGTAATAAAAGGGTGACGATTAAGTTCAGTCTGAAACTTTTGTAAACTACAAATGAAGTTGATGGAAAGATGTTTTGATGGTCCAATGGTCCAATAACCTAAATGCGGTGCAAATCGAGTCTTATAGTAAGATACCGATACTTTCGTGATGGTCATGTTTAGAAGCGAATTAAATTAATTTTTATTTCGTGCCACATAACAAAATGGCAGAAGCATCTTCTGCCATTTTGTTAATGTTTTCACTTGCGATCTCACCTATAAGCAACAAAAACAAATGACTGTCTACCATACATCACGACTCTCCAGCAACGCCATGACACTATCAGATGGAACGGTAGGTTGTTGTAGATATGTACGCGTAGCTAGGCTGTTGTCAAACAGACTTTAATTACTTAGCGCAATCCAGATGTCACTGCACGCAAGTGTTATTAGCGGATTAAACTGTCATAGGGGAGTGCAAAGGAGGACGAATTTAGGGAAAAAGTGGTTTCTAGTAGCCAGACCAAAGAATGTTTAGTAAGTATGAGCTTTGAGCAGACATACACTTAGAATAAAATAATATTTATGCAGCAATTTCGATTTGTCCAGTCTTTACAGACGTAGATAAATTTTTCGTCAATATTTCTATCAGAAATTCATTTATAAGCATACATAAGGATATAATAAGCAAGCAATTTATGAGCTGTAAGTTAAAACAACACCGAATTCAGATCGAATACTGAACTTGGTTGTGTTTAATGAACCTATTTCAAAAACATGAAATAGTCCTAAGAATCACATACTATGATTATACACATGTACTGTCTACCTATTCAACTAGAAATGGCAAAAGATACAATTAATCTATCTATATGAAAATGAAACCCGTTTTCCGTTGTCATGACATAACATGAAAACGGCTTGACCGATTTGGCTGTAAATTAGGGGGAAGGTAACTTAGACCCGGGAGAATGTTTTAGGATAGTTTTTGGTCACCATCCAGCTACGGGACGCGGGTGAAACCGCGGGCGAAAGCTAGTACTACCTATAAATATCCCATAAGTAACTTCTTTAAAACCCACGCAACGAGCCTCAACAGCTGGAAGTTCAGCCATTTAATTTAATCGATTCGTCTTACTAACACTTATAACAACTCAATTACCTAATAGTAAAAGTTCTATAGGTATATACGAACGATCAATTAATCCATGACGTCACGGTAGCCGTCAGTGGCCAATTTTGTAAGCTTATGTGTTGGATTTAGGAATACATACACCCATATTCTATGTATGTATTGTATATACATAATTATCTATGCAAAGTAAGTACTTTATGCTTATCAGTATTTCAGAACGTTAGTCAGGGCAAAATTAACCATTAAAAAGCATAAAGGTAAGTTTAGCTTCAAGTTGTTTCGCAACTTTGAATAAGGCATTTAACTGCCCTGTATATTATTATAGTCAAATATTATGGTTCCTACATTTTTGCTGTTTGAAAGCTCCAAAGTAAAACGTGTTTACATAAAAATTGCCCTTAGCTTTCATCCCTATAAATGTCACATTGAACATCACTCCTTCAGTATAGGTTACAATTGAATGTGTAAGCGCCTCAAACACACGAACTTACACTATTCACAATCTCAAACATATCCATCACAGTAAACTAAAATAAACCAAAACTCCACTCCACTCGGACCCTATTCCAATCACCCGCTATATTCTCTCTCGCTGCATCAGTCGCGGATCCAAGTTTAATTGAAAGCGCAATTTATGCAAATAGAATCAGCCGCTAACTTAATACTCCTCCGGGTCATGTAATCCCGGATATCGCTCGATAATTGTTCTACGAGTGTCAGTTGTTTACATTAGAATAGGGGACTGTTAATGAGGATTTTTGAATCGTAGATTGGCTGTGAGTGAGTGCAAATCGTGGAGAATAGGGGGTTTTTGGGAACTGAATTCAACTGAAGAATGCTGACGTTAATAGTGATATGTAAATAGTGAAATAAAAGGTTTTTGAGTTCTTTTTTCGGCCCTTTTTTTGATGAATTAAAACAATTGTTAAAATTGACAGCTATAAGACTGGGACTTTTTGTGTCTAGACACACGGCAGTGTGTCCGCCAAGTTCGAGCAAAAAAAGCGACACACCGGCCGTGGGTTATATTACACGAACCATTTCGGGCCAAATTCGACCCCCCTGTAACTCAAAATCTATTTTATTTACGCATATCAAATTTCTAGTATCTGTTGAGACCCCCTCACTTATCTAAAATACAAAATTTCATTAATATACCTGTTTGGTATTGTTTTTAAGCAAAATAAATCTTAGTCTGTAATCTATAATCTATGATTGATGTCACAACACTTCGCACCCTATTAGTCGAGCAATGTGTCCCATCCCTATTTACCTTCGCTACCGGCACTTTTGCTTCCGGCCGACCGCTCGTCGCAGCAAGTCACTCTCGCGCGCGTACGCACTAAAAATAATTAAACATTGGCCAAATCTACATAAACTAGTGTACCTATTCGCTATTGTGTTGTAAAAAGTGTGTGTGATAAGATAATCGAACTTTGAAGCAGCCCTCAAGGACAATTACCTACTGTGTTGTGACCGACCGCGTGCACGCAGAAGAAGCTTCTCGAGAAATCCCAAGAAGGTGTGCAACTGGACTATTTGTAAGTGCCGCAATCCTTGTTTTTCACCCTTATTCTCCCCTGTTGCTCGCTAATTTGGGTACACACACTTCCAACAAAGTTCTGCTAGCCAACATCCCCGTATTTCGGGGTAACACTTTAAAATAATCCCAATACAGTCCACTCAAATGAATATCATATAATTCAAATTTCTTCTTATGAACCACGCGACCGCCTTTTAACAAAGGTGGCCATTCTTCACGCCCCCTTTTTCTCCATATTTTTGGTCCTTCGAGCCGGATACTGCTAGTTCGCAACTATTAATTCATATTTCGAATAAATACCTACTCAATCAATAATCCCTGTCGTTATATTCGTATTGCTGCGGTAGGTATTCATTGTTGTGCTGGCTGAACTGATTATTATTGCTATTTTCGTTTTCGTAAAGGTACTACTAGTATATAACATAATCGGTATTCTATATACACATAGTATTGGTCAATTAACAACATTATTTCGCTATTTGGTTCGTTCGTTGTCGAGCGCGCGCGCGCCCCATACCTACACCGTACAAATACACGTAGGTATATACTCGTAGAAACAACTAGAAAGCGTCTTACCCGCTAGTTGTTAACATTTCGGTTCGTTTTTATAATCGTATTAGACAAGTGGCGTCTTACCGCTATTTGTTTACATTTCGTTTCGTTTTCCATAACCAATTCATCTCGTTCGTAAAACTTAGGTATATAGGTTTCACTTAATACATATATTCGCCCTAATACATACCTATAAGTCGTTAAGGTTGTATCTAGGAGCCCTATTCGGGGGCATTTCGTTGTTTCGTATTTAGTAGCCTATTTACCTACTTGTTGGTGGATTTTGCATATTAAGTACCTATAATCTTTAAGGTCTTATGTAAAAAACTCCAATTGTCGTTGTTGTTTTTATTCGCTATTCGTATTTCGTACCTACCTACTTTACTCGTTCGCGTTTTTACAAATTGTTTGTAACCATGTCAAACGAAGACGATAAAGTCAAACTATGTATATTGGAAGCAAAACGGAATGCTCACTTTGAGCGCATGCAAAATATATTTGAGTTATCAAAACAAGATATGAGTGATGAGACATGTCGCGAGTCATTCTTAAGTAATGTCGTAAATCTTCAAAGTTTACGTACCGAATTTCAAAGCGTATTAGACGCGTACAATAATTGTGCTATTAAGGTCAATCCTAAAGCTACTATTAGTTACCAATCTTGGATTTCGTTTGAAGAATTGTATTGTCGTGTTCAACGTGTCATAAATTCACTTAAAACAGAAAAATCGCAACTTAAGGAGACACCTAAAAATAATTTCCCTAAATTACCTCGTATCGACTTAGTTTCATTTGATGGTGACATTCGTAATTGGTCCGTATTTTATAATCAGTTTAAGCGCGTCGTTCATGATAACACGCAACTATCTGATTCGGAACGCATTCATTTTCTTGTTAGTAAGCTTACTGGAAGCGCCGCTTCTCTGTGTGCAGGGATACCACCCACACCTGAGAACTATAACATTTTATGGAACTCGCTTATTGAGAAGTATGATGATCCGCGTTTTCTTGCCGCGTCATATTTAAATCAAATTTTAGAATTTCAACCTGTAACTGCTAAATCTTCTAACGGATTAGAATCGTTTGTAAACAAATTTGATACCGCCGTAAGGGCACTTAAACAAGTAGAATTAACAGATCTTACAGATTTTATTTTGTTACATCTCGCCTTGCAAAGGTTAGATTCCGAGACAGTAAAATTATTCGAAATGAGCGTTCGCAAGAAAATCATACCTTCTTATAGTAATTTAATTGAATTTGTAAAAGAACAAGATAAAATAGCTCGCTCTAGTCCTTTAGTTTCCAAACCTTTACAACTCGACCAACATAAGAACTTGTCCAATTCAAAACCAAAATCTACAAAAACTTTTGTCACTCAGAAAAATGATAATTGTATTTTATGTAAGTCAGACAAACACAATAAATTATATTTATGTTCTGATTTTACAAAAATGACTCCTCACGAAAGATTTAATTTTGCTAAATCAAATTCTTTGTGCGTTAATTGTTTAAATAGTGGACACAAGGTCTTATCCTGTCCATCAAAAATTGTTTGTCGTCATTGTCAATTAAAACATCATTCAATCTTGCATTTTGGTTCGTCGAACTCGCAAAATAATGCGTCAAATTCGCCTACTGTCGCTTCCGCTCCCGCTACCTCTAATGCAGTGGGACCGCACCTCAACCCTCGTTCGTCGTCGTCGTCGAATGACAATAGCAAGTCCGTGTGTGGGGTTGCTCGTGACCTTGTTGATAACAGATCTAGTACTACCTTGTTGAGTACAGCAAAAATAAAGGTTTTAGATAAATATAATCGTGTGCATTTCGTACGTTGTTTAATTGATTCTGGTTCGCAGAGTGATTATATAACTGCTTCGTGTTGTAAACGTCTGTCGTTATTTATTTCAAAGAAAACTCGTTTTGTTGAAGTTCAAGGCATCGGTGGTGCGTCTCAACGTATATTGGGCGTGTCTAAGGTTTTGTTCACATCGCGTTTCGACACTGGGACACAGACACAGTACAGCTCGCAGTCGTTTGTAGTTGACAAGATTACGTCACAGTTACCAGACGCTCATATTGATATGAGTGCGCTGCAGTACCTAGATAATTTACCGCTTGCCGATGATGAATTTCATTCACCCGGACAAATTGACATGCTTTTGGGAGTCAATTCATATTGCAACATTTTATTATTTAATAAAATTTGTCCTGGTAATAATTTGCCTACAGCAATAGAAACTAGCTTAGGATATATTCTAATGGGAAATGCACCCACAATACTTTCACCTCAATCTACTCGTTCGTTTTGCACGTTTACACATGATCAAGTCAATGACTCGCTCCAGAGATTTTGGCAGTTAGAAGAAGTACCTTCTACAACTTTTGTTAGTCCTGACGAACAGGCTTGCGAAGACATTTATACATCTACTACTACTCGAAATGCCGATGGTAGTTATACTGTTAATTTGCCTTTTAAAGAGAATGTCGATCAGCTTGGTAATTCCTTTATAACTGCTAAGCGTAGGTATTTAGCTCTCGAACGTAAATTTGCACAGTCTCCTGGCCTACGCGAGGAATACAATGCCGTAATCGCCGAATATCTCAACAAAAATTATTTGTCGCTCGTCCCGCAAGATAATTGTTCCGATCCAGGTTTTTATTTGCCTCATCATCCTGTAATTCGCGAGGATAAATCGACAACTAAACTTCGTATCGTACTCGACGCCAGTGCTAAAACAGATTCTGGGCTTTCGCTTAATGACGTTTTGCATACAGGTTGTAACTTACAACATGACATTTTTCACATACTTTTAAAGGTTCGTGTATTTGAATTCGCTTTTTTCGCTGACATCCGTCAAATGTACCTCTGCGTACACGTTAATCCTTCGCATTGTCCTTATCAAAAAATCTTATATCGCTTCTCGGAAGACGCCCCAATCGAGACCTACCAATTTAATCGCGTTACTTTCGGTCTGCGTTCTTCGCCGTTTTTAGCATTGCGCACTATGCGACAACTCGCCAATGACGAGCGTGATAGTTTTCCTCTTGCTGCTAGTGTATTAGAAAGTGACAGGTATACTGATGATCTCGCTTCCTCTGCCTCTAGTCTTGACGAAGCAGTCAGGATGGCATCTGATTTAATTCAGCTTCTGAAACGTGGTGGTTTCGACCTTGTTAAATGGACAAGTAATTCTCTTGACTTGCTTGCTACCGTTCCTGATACTCACCGCCAATCAGAAACCGTATCTTTCGACACAGATACCTTTTTCAAAATTCTTGGCCTGCAATGGTTACCTTCCTCCGATTCGTTTAAATTCACTGTCACGCCGCCTAACACCGAAGGTACCAAACGTGCGATGTTATCTGTAACAGCTCGTTTGTATGATGTGCTTGGTCTTATTGGTCCTGTTATTTTATATTCGAAATTGCTTATCAAAGAAACTTGGCTTCTCAATCTCGACTGGGATGACCAACCTCCAGAATCTATTCTTCGTTTATGGAATCAGTTTATTTCAGAATTGCCATTAATTTCTACTCTCTCGTTTTCTCGTCATTTAGGAGTTGATTCGCATTCCAAGCTGTATCTTTTAGCATTTTCAGATGCTTCTGAAAAGGCATATGGATGCGTTATCTATACTTACGTTTTAAATGGGAATCAAGAACCCACTGTTCGGCTTTTATGTTCGAAATCTAGAGTCGCTCCTGTTAAAACTGTAACACTTGCTCGGCTTGAGCTATGTGGTATTCTTTTGATGGCTAAATTATTAAGGGTCGCTTATGACACTATTTCGAAACGACATCCTATCGAGGATGTTTATGCTTTTTCGGATTCGCAAGTAGCGTTGTGCTGGGTACATTCCTCTCCTCATCGTTTTAACACATTCGTCGCTAATAGGATATCCCAGTGCCAATCTTATTTCTCGTCTGAACACTTTCGTTTTATCCCGGGAACTCAAAACCCCGCGGATTGCCTATCACGTGGACTATTGCCATCACAATTGGTTCAACATGAACTCTGGTTAACTGGCCCACCGTGGACTTCGCTTCCAATCACTGATTGGCCTATTTCGCCATTCTCTCCTACTTCTACTCCAATGCCGGAGGAGAAGTCTGTCGTGCTCGCTTCAAAACCTAAGTCTGAACATATTCTCATATCGCTCAGTTTAAGATTTTCTAACTGGAATAAATTTCTTAGATGTGTGGTTTACATTCTTAGATTTATAAAGAAGCTTACTCGTAATGATTGCATCACTTCGTCAGACTTAGATTTTGCAGAATTGATAATCTTAAAGGCTGTACAACACACTTATTTTAATGAAGACATAGAGAATATTAAAAACTCTAAATTATGTTCTCATGCCTTACGTAAACTTTCGCCCTTCCTAGACCAAGGGATAATACGTGTTGGAGGTCGTCTCGCTAATTCGTCGTTGGGTTTTGCTCATAAACATCCTATTCTTTTGCCTCGTAATGGACATATCGTTGAACTCATTATTGACGCTTACCATGTTAACCACTTTCACACGGGTCCTAATTTACTATTGTCAATACTTAGGCAGAAGTATTGGATTTTATCTGCTCGTCGTACCGTACGAATGCGTATTCATCGTTGTAATGTTTGCTTTCGGCTAAATCCGAAGCCTACATATCCTCTCATGTCTGACCTTCCAGAGTGTCGAGTCGAGCAAAGTAAGGCCTTTTCACACACGGGTGTGGACTTTGCTGGACCTTTCAATATAACTTATTCTCGTAAACGCGGTGTGCGCAGTCAAAAGGCGTACCTGTGTCTTTTCGTTTGTCTAGTAACCAAGGCGGTTCACTTGGAACTTGCCTCTTCGCTTAGTTCTGCAGCATTCTTAGATGCTTTCAAGAGATTCTTGTCTCGTCGTGGTCCTTGTCAATGTGTTTACAGCGACAACGGCACCAATTTCATAGCGTCAAGGGCTTATCTTAATGAGCTACATACGTTTCTACAGTCTGAGGAATATTTTAAAACCTTCTCGCATGAGTTATCAAATAATCGTATAGATTGGAAACTTAATCCACCCAGTGCGCCACACTTTGGGGGCATATGGGAGTCTAACATTAAATGTGTTAAATCTCATTTGTTTAAAGTCATCGGGACACAGATTTTAACTTATGAGGAACTGAACACAGTCCTTATTCAAATAGAGGCGATTCTCAATAGTCGTCCTCTCTATCAACTTAGTACAGATCCGTGCGAACCTAGTGCTCTTACGCCCGCACACTTTCTTTCACTCGCACCACTTACTATGTTACCTGCGGCTGACCTCAGCAATGAACGAATTAATTTGCTTACTCGATATTCGCTACTAGATTCTCTCGTCCAGTCGTTCTGGAATCGTTTCAAATCTGAGTATCTCCATACTCTCCAATGTCGGGAGAAATGGAATACCTCAGCTAATCCAGTTTTAGTTGGTACAGTAGTGCTGCTAAATATGGAAAATGCACCTCCACTTCAGTGGCCTCTTGGAATTGTAACCAAGTTGCTTCCTGGAAAGGACGGAGTAACTCGCGTTGTAGAAGTAAGGACCAAGACCGGTGTATTTAAAAGACCGATTGTCAAGTTATGTCCCTTACCAACTCAATGATTAGTCAGCCAGCATATACATAGTTTACCTAGTTCGTAGTAATTATATTATTCTTAATTTCGCCTCATTAACTTTAATCGATAAACTCTTTTTCCCTACTTCTTTTGAAGGGGTTCCTTCAAGGCGGGGGGGATGTTTGGTATTGTTTTTAAGCAAAATAAATCTTAGTCTGTAATCTATAATCTATGATTGATGTCACAACACTTCGCACCCTATTAGTCGAGCAATGTGTCCCATCCCTATTTACCTTCGCTACCGGCACTTTTGCTTCCGGCCGACCGCTCGTCGCAGCAAGTCACTCTCGCGCGCGTACGCACTAAAAATAATTAAACATTGGCCAAATCTACATAAACTAGTGTACCTATTCGCTATTGTGTTGTAAAAAGTGTGTGTGATAAGATAATCGAACTTTGAAGCAGCCCTCAAGGACAATTACCTACTGTGTTGTGACCGACCGCGTGCACGCAGAAGAAGCTTCTCGAGAAATCCCAAGAAGGTGTGCAACTGGACTATTTGTAAGTGCCGCAATCCTTGTTTTTCACCCTTATTCTCCCCTGTTGCTCGCTAATTTGGGTACACACACTTCCAACAAAGTTCTGCTAGCCAACATCCCCGTATTTCGGGGTAACACTTTAAAATAATCCCAATACAGTCCACTCAAATGAATATCATATAATTCAAATTTCTTCTTATGAACCACGCGACCGCCTTTTAACAAAGGTGGCCATTCTTCACGCCCCCTTTTTCTCCAATACCTATTGTAGGTCTTGAGATATTGACGTCAGAAAATCGCTATTTTTACTATACACTCACTGACTGATTCACTGATTCACTGATTCACTGATTCACTGACTCACTCATCAAAAACCTAGACCACTTCCAATGGTCGTATTGACTTGAAATTTGGCATGGAGGTAGGTCTTTATGTCAAGGTAAAGGGAAAAATCTGAAAATGGCCAAGTGTGAGTCGGTTTCAAAATAATGAAGGTGTTTTATACCCGGTGTAAATTTATACCCCTAAGGAACTAAAACGAACTAAATTTATCTATATTTATATAATATATCTTCGAATGGTACAAAGGTTTGTATTTAGTCAAAGTAAAGTAAAAATCTGAAAACGGCCAAGTGTGAGTCACTTTCGAAAATAACGAATGTGTAACTTTGATCCACGAAAATAATATATGATAACATGTCATGTCAGTCAGTTGGTAAATCTAGTCCATTTAGTTAATCTAGTTCATTTCTTTGTAAGAAACATAGTGCATATTAAAAAATCTAAAAGATAGTATAAATGAGACATTTCTTTAACTAACTTCATCATAAGAAAAAAATAAAATAAACAACCTTACAAAAATAAATGAAATCCCACCCAAAACAAAAATGTGAAAGACTGCCAAGTTCGATAATATGGGAATGCTTCGCCTATAAAAGAAGTGAGATCTGAATAAGTACCAAGTTCCATACACATACCTCAGTTAAAAATAGTTACTTTTTAATGATGTTACTTGGCAAGTTTTAATAGAAAATTAAATACTTGATTCATTGCGTTTAGTAGGTTTATAACAAGGTGTATGAAAACTTGCCAAGTGACATCATTAAAAAGTAACTATTTTTAACTGAGGTATGTGTATGGAACTTGGTACTTATTCAGATCTCACTTCTTTTATAGGCGAAGCATTCCCATATTATCGAACTTGGCAGTCTTTCACATTTTTGTTTTGGGTGGGTTGTACTTAACTACAAAAATGTCGCATTGATCAGTCATGATACTACTTCGTACTTTCTTGAAAGGGATAGAGGCAATCCTCAGAATTGCAACAAAAACAAACTCAGCTGTTATCGATTTAAATACCGATAACAGCCAAAATTACACACAAACATATCGATATCCAGTATTCGAATGTAGCTTATCAATTGATTCCCAGTTGGTGACCGACAATCAGTGCATCGGTTCGCCGAGTACCGCACGAGTGTAAATCGATTGGTCAGTTAATATTGTCCTCAATCGGCGGTATTGCGGCTTTATCGGATTATGTAGCCAGCCAGCTAGTTGCGATGTAAGCAGAAAACGATTTTAAAGGTTTCAGGTTATTGTATATTTTTCAATAAAACGAAATTATAGAAAAATATTCCGACACATAAAATTTTGTATTTTTTATAATGTTTTTTTTTTCTTTTTATGTGTAGCTCTACTTAATTATGATACATAACATTCTAGTTTTATTTATCAAGATACAAACTTGAAGAAGAAGAAGAAGAAGAAGAAATCTGACTTCCCGTAACAACTGCCAAAGCTGTTCAATTGACAGCCGCCACCCACCAAGTTAACTTGCTTTCCGAAACACAGAGAAACAGACACGAGACAAAACAAGGCCCCCATCCATAGACTGAACACGCAAACCGTTGCTTACCCTCATGATCGATCGAGCCATTACTCAGGCAAAACCAAAGCAAATCAGTAGTGGTCAATAAATGAAACGTCAACCGTCAACATACCATTACGGCAGGCTTATAGAGTCGTCATTACCGACTAATTGGAGCAAAGGCTACGGGCGTATTGTCTGCTCGCTCCATTACCTCTAAACAGAATACCCGAATAGATTTTAGTGCATTCGATTTTAGAACGCCGGCGGTTATTAACGGGGAATTAGTGTTGAAAATATGGGGTTTGGGAGGTGTGTTAATCGGTTCGTGTTTTCAATGTAGTGCTGGCTACTCGTGTGAGGATGTAAATTTATTTTACATTCGTAGTTTGTCATCAATAATGGTAACTGGGTAATCCATTTGCAATTAATACGTGTATCAAACGTGCATAAATGATATTGAAATTGTTTAAAAGAAAACTCATATTTTATGTGTCTCTTACTACGGCCATACTACTACTACAATTTTATCCCTTCCTTTCAAATAGTAACCTGTTACTGTTACTGTTACAGCCTTTTTTTATCGTCCCACTGCTGAGCACAGGCCTCCTCTCACACGGAGAAGGATTGAGCATCAATCACCACGCTTGCTCAATGCGGGTTGGTGATTTCAGACTAAATAGTCCAGGTTTCCTCAAGATGTTTTTCTTCACCTTTTTATCAGCCATTGGTGTCTAAGATATACTTAGAAAGTACATACAAACTTAGAAAAGTTGCATTGGTACTTGCCTGAACTAGAATCGAACCCACGCCCTCATACTCGAGAGGATGGTTCTTTACCCACTAGGCCACCACGACTTTTCGTGGTTTTCGTTAATCGTAACCTACTGCTGCATTTTTAGTAGCTACATAATATTTTTAAAAACCCTCAAGAGACTCCTTTCTATTTTTGAAAGCTCACTCCAACCATTGTTATAAAAACAATGCTGCAACAAATATCCCATGATCCTCGTTCTTCGATTCTATACATGTTTACACGGAAAAACAAACAAGTTCGAAGTAGGCCATCGTATAATAACCGGCCAGCATTTATTGCAAAAAAGCGGGTAGCTTGCGAATCATCGTTGCATAGGAAATATCCTCGTGTTTTCTATTCAGAACGACTATTATTCAGAAGTTTTGATATGTTTTCTTGATAAAAGTTGCAATTGCTTGCTTTTAATTGTATTGTTTGGGAGTTGTATCTTTAAGTTCTCGCTTATTGTATTTATAAGCGTAGCTTTTTGCAATCACTTACACTACTTATCTACGAGTGAATAGGTAAAAAAATATATAAGAATACTTGAAGATTAATAATGATTATTAGGCTATTTAGTAACTGAAACATTAAAATAAAAATCAAAAGGCAAGATGGCTCAAAAGCCCAAAGATAAATGTAATACCTAGGTAGTCTTCCTTATGTTTATAGACTACTAGCTTCTGCCAGCGGTTTCACCCGCATCCCGTGGGAACTACTTCCCGTACCGGGATAAAAAGTGGCCTATAGCCTTCCTCGATAAATGGGCTATCTAACACTGAAAGAAATTTTCAAATCGGACCAGTAGTTCCTGAGATTAGCGCGTTCAAACAAACAAACAAACTCTTCAGCTTTATAATATTAGTAAGTATAGATGCAGTTAATGGCCGATTTCGGGGTAGTTTATCTTCTAATTTTTCATTGAAGCTCGGTCGATAAATTAGTAAAACCGACAAATGTGCTCCGAAATTTAACATAAGTACTTGAAAATATGTTAAAATAATATGACTATGACCTATATTATTTCGAATGTCACGATGGTTTTAAATAGGTGAAAACGTGAGTCTTTTAACATATGGCAACTTACACCAAAATCAATATAAAAGTACTCGTGGGAATAAAACCACTGCCTAGACTAGTTTAAAATACCGTTAACAATTATACCTACTTATATATTTTGGCAATTCTATTTTTGGGAATGATCTACATTAAAAATTCAGTATATACAATAAATTAAATTATTAATTACAAGCTTTCGCCAGCGGCTTCGCCCGCGTGGTGTGTTGATAAAAAGTTGCCTATGTGTTAAACCAGGGTATCACCTATCTACATACCAAATTTCAACCAAATCGGTGCAGCCGTTTTTGCGTGATTGAATAAGAAACATACATCCATACATTCTCACAAATTTTCACATTTATAATATCAGTAGGATATAAGTAGGATTTAGTCATTTGACCACTTAGCAAAAACATCATATTTATTAGATAAGCTGATCTTGTGATCATCTATAATATGATATCTCTGAGGGTCCCATAGTAAATAAATGTTTTGAAGTATTTTTACAACACAATTCATTGCAATCAATCATTGTTCAATATATTTTTATACCTCAAAAACAAAGTAGAATAATATTCTTCAGTTATAATATACCACGACATTGCAATTGTTAACGATGAAATCTTCAAAAATGATGTAAATGCACGCTAACTTTGAAAGTTGAAGTTCGATAGTAAGTTCAAGAATACACTGATGATTGTTAGAGGTGAATGACCTCACAGGTTGAGCTATCAGGATGATTGTACAATATACTACAAATTACTGTTACTAGCACAGATTGAGATACACGCATATTGTATCCCTGCTAGGTGACCCGGTGCACTTGGTATACCTACGTAATCTGTCAAACTTTAACAAAATATTGTAGTTTATTGAACAATGTGCTTTTATTTTATTGCAAGATTTAAGAAATTCTGCACACATTAAAGAAAGCGGCTTACAAATTAAGTTTTAATCAATTTGTGATTAAGTTTACTCAAAAATAATGTACGTTTGCAAAAAATAAAAATATTACCTTTGCTCTCGGGAGGATCACTGTTGCACTCAACTATCAATACACAAATATCATTTCGATAGGAACTAGCCGTGATTTACGAATCTGGTATACAGGATGTTTTGTAGAGCATTATCCTTAAACAAAACATACGAGTATTTGTATGGATATAATTTTGATTTCGATAAACAAATACGCAAAGTAAGAACTGGAATTGGCTAATGTCAAAATAGTTCAAATTTGCAAATGCACTGAATAAAACATTCGAGTCCAATATATACGGAAACCAAAGCCCCTTAGGAAGTATTTTTTGTCATTTATCAACATATACGAAATTCTCTGACGATAGTGGCAAGTTTGTATTTAACCAAGGAACGCGTTCAGTAACTTTTTACTTTTCATATTAAAAACCACAGAAGCTATTATTGATATATGTTACAAACGACCCATGATTCAACTGACCCCAGCTCCCTCTCACAAACTCGACGCGTCCTATATACGCGCTGCTAATACAACAAAGCGTCCGACAATAACGGATACACACTCAGTAGAATACGCAATGATTGGCCACATCCCGTTATTTTCGCCCTGATTGTCACTACACGACCATTATCTCCTTACATTTTGTTCTAGATACTGGCTGTGTTTGTATCAATTCATCCTTGTTCGTGTAGGTGAGTCACAAGCTCAATGGAGTACATAGATTTTGTAAGGGAGCTGACCGATGGTACTACAAGGTGTAAATAAATTGTCTCCTCTAAATAAACTGCCTCGTTGGTCTAGTGGTCGCAAGCGCGGCTGCTGTTCTCGAGGTCTCGGGTTCGATTCCCGGGTCGGGCCGAAATCGCTTTGTGGGTTTTCTTGAACTTTCACAAAGCAGCTCGTAGTCTGGAAGTTGGTGATTGATTCACCCGTGCATCGGAGAGCACGTAAATGTCGGTCCTGCGCCTGATCTCTTTCCGGTCGTGTCGGATTGCCGTCCTATCGGGTTATGAGAGTGAAGGAATAGGGAGTGCACCTGTGTCTGCGCAAATGCTTGTGCACTGTAATATGTCCTGCGCAGCTGGCTGATCTCCTTAAATGAGAACAGCCGCCGTGGCCGAAATCGGCCGTGGACGCCATTAAATTGTTACAATACACCTCGCATTACAAATAATTATTTCAGTAATATTAAGTTTAGTTAAGTTAGTAGTAGAATGTGAGGTTTGAGATGATGGCAGATAGAAGAGAACGGAAAAAGAAAACATGCTGCGCAGATACCAAGTAAATAATTGGGGTAGGGGCAGCAGGACAAATGAGTGATGAATATTAGGTTATTTACGGGTAGGTACTTAGTTGATCGAGAACCACCATGCCACAGATCTCAATGCTTTTCAATAAAATTGTACATCAGCTGGCAGATCCTTCAGAGTGAAAACTTTAACACAGAGGAAGATTATGTTGTGATAAGTGACTAACTCTACAAGAAAAAGAAGTTCAATAGTGAGTATTATCCCAAAATGCCAGCATAGCGTTCGCAATATCCCTTTAACAATATTTAACGATTACAGATAAGTCACGGCTCACTTTTATTGAACACAGCTTTGTCAATAACATTTCCGACAGCACCATTAATAATGCTGTTAAATATTTCCTGTTAAAAGTAAAACAAAGTCGATTAACATTTAAATTACCCGCACACTGCAGATCAAACAGCCGGTCGACAGTTGACCCGATGATGCAGCGATGGTTGGAAAATATATTTTTTAAGAAAATCTTGATGCCAATCAAAGTTTTTTATCGGTCTGATACAGCTAAATACCTGATCTTTGTAATGTACATACTACCAATCATCTTCATACTGAATTATGAGTCCAAGCAAACTATCGGCCGAATAAAAGTGTGCAGTTGTTAAAGCCTTTTTTAATCGTCCCACTGCTGGGCACAATCCTCCTCTCACGTGGAGAAGGATTGAGCGTTATTATCACAACACAATGCTCAATGCGGGTTGGTGATTTCAGACTTTATAGTCCAGGTTTCCTCAAGATGTTTTCCTCTAGTATGAGTGTGTGGGTTCGATTCCAGGTCAGGCAAGTACCAATGCAACTTTTCTAAGTTTGTATGTTCCTTCTAACTATATTTTGAACACCAATCTATACTAATATTATAAAAAGGAAAACTTTGTTTGTTTGTCTGTTTGGTTGTAATGAATAGGCTCAAAAACTACTGGACCGTTTTTTTAAATTCTTTCATCATTCGAAAGCTACATTATCCATGAGTAATATAGGCTATATTTTATCCCGGTACGGGCAGTAGTTACCACGGGACACGGGTAAAACCGCGGGAAAACGGCTAGTGACTGATAAAAAGGTGAAAAGTTAGCAGTGTGCTGGTCTTAATTAAAATAGTAATGTGACCATTGTGCAGTTAATTACGATTTTCGTTTGTAATGTAGTTACAGGTGATTTATTGTTTTACCACTGAATGGGGATTGGACGAGTTCAGGCGAAATTATTTAGGTCAATAGGGAAATAAGTTATTAGCCATGATTGTTTGTTTTGAAAACAATGTTGTTATTTGTATTTGTGGCGGTTATATGGACAGTGAAAGTTAATGAATTTGTGCATTGGGTTTGTGTGCAGTTCAGCTCGTCTAAACAGATTATTTTTGTTATTTGAATATTTGTTATGGCCATTTAGTATTTTTTTAATTAAAATTTAAGTAGCTTTAGACCTGTTTGCATTTGGCTGCTTGAATAAAGAAGTTATGTAAGGAATAAATTGGTTTCTTTTAGCTTAAGATGATAAAATAGAGGTCACAAATGAAAATATGACTCATTGTTTTTTTACTCTTATAAAAAAAACTTGTGTAGTCATAATTTTGTCACATCTACCTGTACAAACTAATGAACTGTAAAATCGACTTAACAAACAGCATGTACCCCATAGTGAGACCGATCAGTTATCGATGCCAAAATCGAGAACATAATCGATAAACCACTAAACGAGCGTATCTCAACTTTGTCTACGGACAATATCGTATTTAACTGACCCAATTCGTAAAGGTTGCATCTTGTCCTAATTCCGCTGTGGGCTAAAATGTAACTCCACTGAGTTGCTTCCCAGTTGAATGTCAAAACGCTCTTTGACAAGAATTTATTAAGTGCCAGCGTTTGAATATCTAAATTGTTTAAAATCTAGTGAGACCAGATGGCGTTGTAGTTTTAGTGAATTTGCCTGCCTCAAGTCAAACTCTTGTGTGCATGAGTGGTGGATTTAGTCTGGGTGTTCTTATGTTATTTACAATAGAAAAGTGTGTGAATGTGTTTGTCATTCGTCTGGTAGTCCAAGCTCTGCTTAGTTTGGGGCTAAATAACTTTGATAGTGGTGTAAGACTTTTTCAAATAATATTAGTTTTTGCTACAGTTAATGTTTCTATGGGAATGTAAAACTTAAGTATATAGGGCGTTTTTGAAAAGACAAACATTTGGGAAGTAACGCACTTCATGCTTATTCATAGTTTTTGAGAAAACAAAAGTGGCTATTGTTTTTGAGAAAGATATATATAGTAGTTTTGGACTTTTGATTATACATTATAGCCCATATTATGTGATAACATTAGCTATTATGTTTACCCTTGATTTTTCATGAAAAAATTACTTCAAAAGTACTAATTACCAAAGAAGTTGGCCATAAAAATCCTTAGGATTTTCATATGATATTGCTAGAACTTTTCCTAAGTTATGCTCAAAATTGGTACCACGTAAAGATTTGTAACATCAACTAGTAGTGCTGAAAATAACGACACACATTTTATATTGTCGCATCAAGACATCAACACTAACAGTTAGACTACGAAAACAATAAAATTAACATATATCTAACAAGAGATATATACCTACAATTTAATGGCCACTACATCTTATACAGTGGGTGGACTTAACAGTCTATCAGTAATAGTCACATCTATGGCATACAGTAAGCAATGAAATTATGAATATGGTGTTTCAGTGCTAGAAAGGAAATCGTCATAGTTAAGAAACACCAAGTTTGTCCAGCCCTTATGCAGCATAATCATCATCATCTCGCGAGGCTTTTCCCTACTATGTTGGGGTCGGCATCCAGTCTAACCGGAGTACAGCTGAGTACCACTGTTTTACAAGGAACGTCTGCCTATCTGACCTCCTCAAAACAGTTACCCGGGAACTTAATTCTCCTACGTAAGACATAACGTAAATATTAGTAATATACATGACATAAATAACAATTTATGCAGCAAAATGATGGTGTAAATATATGGGCAGTAAGATGTTCCAACATAAGATACTTGACCTTAATTATTTTTGAGAAAGAAGATGGTTCAATGACTGCTTGAGAACATTTTTGATTTTTGCCTTTGATTAGGAAATTCGAGGTGAAAATAGTCAATAAACCTTATCAAAACTCTGTTTTAGATATTTTACAGGTTCTGTGGGCTAACAATCGCCTACTTTATAACAGAACTGATGCCACAAGCAATAATTTTTCTGGCAAACGAACTGAAAAAGTGAAAACTGTAGTCTAAAAACATAATTACTTCTAACTTAAACATTTAGTTCTGAGCTTTATACATGCATGAAAAAATGCAATAAAACGTGTTTTTGGTTCGTAATTTAGCCTGAAAACATACTGAAACCTGGTGTAATTTTATATAAAAGCATATCGAGTCGTCGCCCGTTCTCTTTTGGCAGCGTATTCTAACGCCATCTTTAGCCGAATCTTAGAAACGTTTTTCGGAGTGGCGTGAAGTTAGCTCTCCTTTATAATAAAGATTAGTACTATTAAAGGTATATAGACACATATATCTTTAATATTCTAATGTGCAATGGTAATAGATAATGTCTACTTATATGGAAATTACTTAATTTGACCTCATGATTGATGCTAAGCTATGTTTTTACTTACTGTCACAATAGCTATTGATTATTCTGTTGGGAAATATTTCATAGAAAACATTATTACATAGATAGGTTTTGTAATAGGTGCCAGAATGATACCCTATCGTTTTAACGTGAAAAGAGCTAACATCATTTTTAGCTAAAATAAAGTAGAAAATTATGAGACGCTGTTTATAATTAAATAAATTAGACGCTTAATGCTTGATAATGACTACAGTGTTGGCATAAAGCAAAGGTAGGCCCGACAAACACAACATTACGTATCAACGCAGACAATATTGTAAATACAAATACACTTCATCCACTGTTGTTTCGAAACATCTAAGTTATTGGCTTAGGGTGATAAAAACACCTACGCGGTATTCCTCGCGAAAATGGCACGCCACGAAGCCTTACAATGTATCACTCACCAGAGTTGGGGGCATGGGCGCGGCGCGACTCAGCACCCACCGCACTCCTTTAACTAAATCAATCCACGACTATTTACTGCTTCAATTCTCGCCATTTTCTTAATATATCCACCGAGCATTCAGCTAAAGAATTAAGAAGACGATCACCCTAGCCGCCGCCGTTGTTGCTAGGTGCAGATCAATTGCCAACCCTTGTAGGTTACATGAATGAAACCTACACATTTTCGGTGCGTCATAGCTATCATATCGCTCGTACCCGACACGGACCTTCAGATTCGCCACGATTGTATTAAAATTACTGAAAATTTGTAAACGTCTTCAAAATTCAGTCGATTGAATGTGAACGTGTAGTTTTGGATTTGGCACGTAAGAGGGGCGGAGGGTTAGTGTAGAGCCTGACGTGTCAGTGTCGTGTGTCGAGCGAGTGGCAGACGGCGGTGGCGGAAGGTCGGGGAAGCCGGCCCGTCGGCTGGGGCGCGAGCCCGGGCTCCGCTGACGTCAGCGACGGCTCGGCGCCGAGCGGCGGTGCTCACCACCGGCCTGCCAATTATTATTTTATGTACACGAACGGCGCGAAACAAAAGGCGGCGACGGCGGGGCGCGGGCGGAGAGCGCTCGCCGCAGGAGCGACTCCAGGCGCCATCTAGCGGGGCGCGCGGCGACCACTCGCGCCTACTCCTTTCGGTCTGCGGACGATCGAATTGAGACGAAACCTTTGCGCTGACCGACCCTCACTGGCTAGCCGGACTCCGGTAACACTGTCACTGATCGGGAATAGCGAGGAGCGTGGAAGGAGGCAGCAGTTACGCTGCGGGCCTGGGGGTCACGTTTCGCAAAATGCGTTCACTGATGCGTACCGTCGTCAGAGCGTGGCTGCGTGTGATGGTGGCGGTCGGGTAGGCCATGCTGTCAGGCGGCGCGGGATAGGCGCGGGCCGGGCATGGCGGGCTCCTGCTCGACACTGCGGTGCGGGCGTCCGCGGCGCGCGCTGCACGCCACTGACCCGCGCACCGCCCGCGCCCGCCGCCGCCGCCGCCGCTGCGCGCGCACGCCCGCACCGCCGCCGGCCGCACCGCGCCGCCGAGCCTGCAGCCGCGTGCACCGGCACCACACCGCACACCGCCCACGCAACACAACACACGCTACCTATCGATTGTACTTACACTTGGATTCTGCACCTTACGAAAGGTCGTCACTGTGCACCCTCACTCGGAGACAGATTGACAACTAGATAAACCCGACACGCAGACTGATTGACGTAACGACGTGGCTCTTCATTATTCGTGTTATTGGCCTCAAGTCATGGTCCGATTCGGAGTGCTTTATCATTTTCTTATTTTAGTAACATTGACCCTATTACAGAGTACGTTAAACGATTATTCATCATCAACAAAACGCCTTCTCAGTGCGAGTATGTATCTATACGTAGGTACGACGTTAGGTGTCGGTGTCTGAATCCAATTCTTTTGCAGCGAGACACTTCGTCGCCGCGTCGTCAAAATTTTACGACTTCGCTCGAGTGTGCTAACCCAAACAGATTCTATCTGACACAATGCGATGCAGGATTTCCTTCCTGCGAGCTACCGAGCACCTCATCATCTCGAATACGACGTCTGTTCAGGATATCGAGAGTTATCTTATCGATGGCATAGAGTGCTGGTACTCCTATATTGTAACATGATTGATTGTTGTAAATGATAGGGAGTGCATTTTCTGTGTGTATGTCAGAATTGATAATCAGGCACATGGAGAACAGTGGTCCTATACTTAAAACTGTCTTATGACAAAATAATAGTTTCACATTACGCAGTTCCAGCTGAAGCGAGAACCTTTTGACCCATATTTTTGAAGTCTACACAGTCGGATTCCCCGCTACCATATTCTGCTTATCTTGTTATTTTTAAGCGGCGCACGCTTACAATATCTCACGGTAGAATCATCTCGAAAAATCTTTGCATTTCCCTATTTCTGTATGCTTTGCCATGTTATGTAATTCTAGTGTTTTTCTATATTTTATGGCGGAACACTTTTCGGGGGAGTTAGTAAGTTTATGGGTAGACAATTGTATGTGAGTGATCAGCCAAACGTATATTTAAGGGCTTACTTGTATGTAGATCCATAAACCTTGGTTATTTCGACTAAGGCACCTCTGACTAAAAGAATGTTTCGGAAATTCGAGTCCACCATGGAAAATTATACAACCAAGACAATTGACTACAGTTCGCGCCAAATTAAGTATTTTACATTTCTGAAGTTAGCCATTTGACGCCTTGTGCATTTGTTTACACAGTTCCTGTGAAGAAGCTTTGTTTGGATAAAATTGATGAGTCTCCACAAAAAAAAATGAACAGAACTTTACTACACGTGAGGCTTTAAATGGCTAACTTCAGAAACGCAAAGATATTTGGCGCAAATAGCACTTTACTAAGAAAAGATTGGCCATCATTTAGCTCTAGTCACGTAATACATAGCACAATATTTATAAAGCTTTCTTCTACGAACAATGAAAATTAAATTGCTTCCAAGAAAAAGCTGTTCAGCTAAATGTCGAATAAAATCTGGATGATTCAGTGTGACTCAAAATTGCGTGTCTTCCGCTAAGCTAAAGGTATTAGGAGTTTCTGGAAAGTATAAAGCACACACTCACATCACACATAATAGCATTCAAGTCCATGGATTAAATAATTGGTTCTTAGACAGATTTCAGTACAAGGTAGACAGCGGATCGAAGATGTTTTCAAAGTTTACTTTGATACTAATAAAATAATTATGAAAAACTTAATGCATCAGGATTTTATACTAAGAAAGCCTAATGTCATCTTCTAATTTTCAGTCCAAAAACTGGGGCCTGATTCTCCTAATTTTACTTAAGCGACATACGATTCACGTTCGACTCGGTTCGACTGAGATCTAATCCCGACTCGATTACGATTGAAGCGTATGTGGCATTCCGCTATTTTTCTTTGAAATAAACGTTTTTATCCTTTTCTGTCATTCAATAATGAATCATTTTGTCTGCAAATGATTTACGATTGCAAAATGAATGTAGATCAAACTACCGTATAGACCAAAATCACCAAAATAGCAGACCAATCGCAAACCAATCGAATGTCGTTGGAATACGATTGGTCTTATGTTAGTAGCAGACTGCCCGATATGGTTAAAACTGCTATTGCGATCATATTACGACTCGATTTCTATTCGATTTTGACATTATTAACTTAGGAGAATCGGGCCCCTGGTGTGCTCTTATTATACTACTATTTAAAATGTAGGTGTTACAAGTACAACATCTACGAATCGTGCACTGTCCACACTACGGAACCATCATTTACATCAAAAAGAACTATGTACATATAAAACAAATTGACAGTACATGTAACAGTAAATATTCCAGCTGTCTGTATATCAGCAGATAATATTCAACTCAAGTTTACAAAGTTAGGTGACATTGTTTGCCTTCTCATCTCTGTTTAGTGCAATCTAATCATCTTGCACGTGGCTCGTAGCTCGGCTGGGTTACACTTCGGGACTAAACTGCAAGTCTGTAACTAGCTCAAGAATTACTTGTTTACATGTTGTGAATCGACACTCCCTTAGTGAGCACGTATGTGCATGTGAAAAAGGTTAGAGTGAAGGGTTATTTTATTTTTTTTATGTAGCGTTAAAATGTAGATCTGAGATAAGATTCTCAGTACTAGCTAGTAATGAGTACCTACCTACTGAAAATGGTAAAACTATAGGTACTTATACGTCTAGTGTGCAGTATGACTTGAGTCAGCCAGTTCTTTTCAAAGAGGTCAATCATATTCATCCTGCCCACTTCTTTTCCTATGCAACAATTAAGTTGGGAAATATCCTAAAAGCACACATGTCTCATCAATAAGGATTCAGGTTGCTGGTCGGCAGTCCTTCCATGTAGATTTTTTTTTAGACTGGAAGAAGACACCGACATAGTAGAGAAAAGGCTGCGCAGACTATGTGTTTAACAAACTAGTGTATATTTCAGTTTAGTGTATATCTCCAACGAAAACCGATCAAATGTAATGTATTTATTTATTTACCCAGGTCAGGCAAGTACCAATGCAACTTTTCTAAGTTTGTATGTACTTTCTAAGTATATCTTAGACACCATTGACTGTGTTTCGGATGGCACGTTAAACTGTAGGTCCCGGCTGTCATTGAACATCCTTGGCAGTCGTTACGGGTAGTCAGAAGCCAGTAAGTCTGACACCAGTCTAACCAAGGGGTATCGGGTTGCCCGGGTAACTGGGTTGAGGAGGTCAGATAGGCAGTCGCTTCTTGTAAAGCACTGGTACTCAGCTGAATCCGGTTAGACTGGAAGCCTACCCCAAAATGGTTGGGAAAAAGGCTCGGAGGATGATGATTTATTTATTTACCCATGAAGTATAAAGTCATATAAATCTTACTACACAATAAACGTATCTTTGATTCAATGAAACTCACGTCATACATAGTGAAACAAAGAGATTCTATAGCTGCATTTATTTTAAAATAATGTTTCTCCATGACCGTTTCCAAGTCACATACTAACGTATGTCCCCGTCTATTCCTTCTGCACGGAAGGATACGCAACTGAAACATTATAAATTATTCCCCTTATATTTTCTCAGGGTTCATTCGAAATATGATTTAAAATTACGCACTGGCTGCTTGGAATACAAGGATTTGAGTAAAATATCAAAGTTTTTAAATAAAATTAAGCTGGAGCTTTGGTAGCATGCGTTTCTTTTGTTTTTGTTTTGAAATAGGTGGAGTTGTACAACTTTCATCTGACTAGACTTTTCTTATGCATGTATGTTAGAGTCGGACTAGTAGTCAATTTATCTATACTCTATACTAATATTAGAAAGCTGAAGAGTTTGTTTGTTTGTTTGAACGCGCTTATCTCAGGAGTACTGGTCCGATTTGAAAAATTCTTTCAGTGTTAGATAGCCCATTTATCGAGGAAGGCTATAGGCTACTTTTTATCCGGGTCCGTACCGAGGTTCCCACGGGATGCGGGTGAAACCGCTGGCAGAAGCTACCATCATGCTTTCGTCCTCTGTCGCAGCATTGAATATTGTATGACTATGAAGATGCTACGCAGCGCCCACTAGCCGGAACAACTCACTACGTCTTCCCAATCACCTCATTGGCCTAGTAATACTTGTAAGTCTACAAATCGTAGACCAATCTGAGCACTGGTTTAGGAAATGTGTGTTTAAAAGTTCTGTTTTTTTTTTAATCTTTGGAAACACTAGGAAAGAAGGTATAGTAATTTCAGTTAAGTTTTATACCTATTTATATCAGGTTGATATTGCAATAGACTAAATTCTGCAGCTACTGGAACAATTTCACGCACCAGCTAGAAAGCAGTTAAGTATAACGTCTCTAAAAAAACTAGCTATCTATCGCTGAAAAACTTTTCAAATCGAACTACTTCGAGAGATTAGCACCTTCAAAAACATATAAAAAAACTCTCCATATCTGTATTACCATCGATTAGGATATAGTGTCTTGATGTAAGAGCAAGAATTTGAAGCCCATGTTTAAATACCCATTAGCTTAAATTAGTAAACGTTTAAATAAGTACAACCACAAACCCCAAAAAATTAAAGAGATTGAGTTATATCTTGATCAAAAACAAAAGTTGGAGATGCATACTATAACAATATTTGCAAATTCCCAGGTCCGATGCTGGCAACTTACAGCTATTAGGATGAAGCCATAGGAGTAGCGAGAGACTGAGCCATTCTATATACATAGGTATAGATATAGGTACCTACTAGAGCTCGTTTATACCTACTGTATATAACTGGACTGTTGGTCGGCCTGCTATTGTGTATTGGTGTCGGATCTTGCGTAATATTGCATAGTTCAATTTATAGAACGGTGAGGTGAGTAGTTCTTAAGTTTTGTAGTAACACATTCTTAAGCCTGGCTTCTCATTCCTAAATTGTGTATGTGATTACATTCACAATATTATGTTAAAATAGGATTTTGCAAAAGCAGCTATCGCCTTTACAAATTAGACTTGCAATTTTAAATACCCGTTGGTACGGGTCAATTTTTGTCTACTCATTGTAATCAAAAGGCAGTGATGGCAATTAGATATAATTTTTCCTCTTTCATAATGCTACAACTGCACCCAATACTACAGAAAATATTACAAAGAAGTACGTAAACATTAAATTATAAAAGAAAATAAAAGCCTCAAACATACTTCACATCCTACATTAGTGCACGCTACTTTACTGGCTCCCGATCCGGGCAGCAAAGAACCGTCCGAAGTTGTGTCGACCCACTTATACGTCGACAGGCTCGAATGTACGCCACGTGGATACACGACGCGTTCTAAAACTTATGGACATATAAAATGAATCTATTCCATGTGTTTTAGACTAGCTATTTGACCTGTTTCCTGAGGAAACTACGCATGGGGATAAAAACTGTCTATTATTGTCTATTATTTTAATTACTATTTATGTTCTTCTATCGGCTATCATTTGAACATCTTTTGCAGTCGTTATAGGTAGTCAGAAGCGAGCAAAAAGTTGGTCAGATGATGAGTTAGGAATTCTAAATTGCTAAATTTGTAGCTTCCTAATTTAATTAGTAGCTATAGCGTTCATTAGATCAAGAGGTTTTCATCTACAACCGGTCAAATTGACAAATCTTACCTTTTTAAATTCGGCGTATATTTAATAGTATGGATTGCATGATCCAACTTACATAGGTTTAAGTAACTGAACGTGTGGGTGTAAAATAGTAATAACGACAGCAATTTTTTAATTGAGTCAGCCTGTTGCAGTGGACGATTATGTTAAAGCCTTTTTGAAAACGATTCTTTTTATTTCAAAACGATTTCTGTTTATTGTTGCTAATGACTGCTTCAAGTGTAGAAAAGATATAAACTAGACAAAAAATAATGTGTTAATGAGAATGAAATAAGATGTTGGTATACCTAAATAGATCTTCTATCACACAAATCATTATTTTATGGATTTTTGCAGCAGGAAACTTCACACTTAATTAAAATTTTCTTGTTGAAGTAATCGTTTTTGGTCATAAAACTAGTAGCGACCTGGAAGGGGGTCAACCGGGGCAGTTGCCCGGGCGCCAAGTTCAAGCTAGCATTATGCACTCGTTCGAATTTTGATCTCTTTCAAAATATAGGACGCTGGAAATGATTTCGTTTGTTTAATCAAGAATAAGGCCACTAGAGTGATTAACGAGATTTTTTTATACGCATGTTATCGTTGCACATTTTAATTAAATAAATAGATATACGAAAACCACGCCATCTACTTGTATAAGGGTATATGTGTAGTTCTAGTTTAGAACTAAAACGTTTAGTGTGCTTTGCTGCTGATTCCAAAATGACCTTTACTAAGTTTATCGTGTGTTCTATTATTGCAAAATATAACATTAGTCAATGTTAATTCACCGTGGAGGGAAGGTTCAAGGGGAACAGCTGTGATGTTGTTGTTTAAAACAACGCATGACATCATTCACGCTGAATCATTCACTGAAAGGGCAGTCAACAAGCTTTCGAAGAAATCTTATGTATCACTATATGACACTGGTTTTCAGAAACTGTAGTAATCAGTGATATTCTATGTCGACCTTTACGATATGAAAACATGTTTAATTATGGTATATTTAGAATTGCTTTCTGATTCATACTAAAACGATGATTAGATTACAGTATTTGCAATAAAATGGGTAATCATTTAATTGCAAATACTGTAGTGTTTTAAGTACCGAACTAACCTGTTTGGGCTTACTAGTACAGAAAATCAAAAATCTACCCATAAGTTTTTTTATGCAAACTAATGATACACCCAAAACAAAAGCTAAGGCATATTCGAAATATTTATAAACACAATATTGCATAGCTCTCCCATCTCAAAAAAGACGAGTCATATCCTACTCCATCTGTACCTAAATCTCGAAGTTCTCAGAGTATTGACACAGCATCTATGCAATCTCAAAAAAGGTACCATCCAAGACACCAAATTCTACTCCATTAGATCCAAAATTGCCTCTTTAGGGGCCTAAATCTCGAAGTTCCCCGGGGTACTTGACCAGCGTACCCTGTATGTACTTGGTAATATAGATATGTATTAGTACTGAATTAAAGTATTCAATACAATCAAAGCGAAGACCACGTCCATCAAAGGCCAAGGCATGTTGAAAGTATAAATACAATGTTGCATAGCTACTCAATCTCAAAAAAGACACCATCCAAGACACCAATTCTACTCCATTAGATCGAAAAATTGCCCCTTTGGGGGCCTAAATCTCGAAGTTCCCCGGGGTACTTGACCAGGAATGGGCTAAAGTAGAGCGGGTCACCCGCGTACCGTCAGACGAGCCTTGCTTGCACGATTAAAAAGAGTCCCAGTTTACATTACATGGAACTTGAAAGATTTTTCATTCAAAAAAGATGGGTGTGAATAAATCTGGTTGAGTGTTTATGAAGATGTGTGATGTGAAGACTGTTTTGTTGCAGCAATGAAAAATAAAGGTACCTGCTGCCTACCTATTGAAGATATTGTTGTGCCTATTATTTGTCTATTTTAACATGATCCCCGAACTACACTTAAGCAATTATTTTGTCACTTGCCTAGTTAAATCTCTTATTATTTCAGACACCAAAGTTTTTAAAATATTATCCCCATAATTTACATTTAAAACTTTATTCTCGAGTTCAAAACAGTAGTAATTCCATAGCACTCCAAAATTTAACAAAGCCCTTAAATCTCAGCAATTCATTTCATCTCCGCTGCACGGACAAGTTATTACACTGCATACAAAACGCTCGATGTATTCAAAACACGAAAACAAAGTCGAAATAAACGTATAAATATTTGGCGCAGCCGTGTCCGCGTTTCAGAGATCCATGTCCAGCGAATATTGCACTTTGCAAGCCAGTCTTTGTTCGTGTAGGCCGTATTGGACTGCTTTTTTAGGGTTCCGTACACGACGTTGCTTTGTTCTTACGCTGCGCAATCTTGGAGCAAAGTTTTGTTAGTGTTTTTAAAAGAGTCTCAGGAGGGGGTTTGCTTAGAGGGATGGGAGTGAGAAATGGGTCTTAAGGTAGTGTGATTAAAGAATTTATATAAAGTTTAAAAAACTCTACTACAATGTAGTACATACCTACATTAGGCTCGTTACAAAGCCATGCTAAAGACACTTCATAAAACGTGAATGGATCAAAAAATACTTAATTTTCATCAATTTAGGATGCATAAAATAATATAAAAGGTTATAGTGTAGAGAAATTATTAAGCTCGCATAAATATACCTAGTTTCAATAGAATAAATAGAATAGAATACCACTCGCACTTGGCTGTTTTCTTCTTTCCTACCGTGCAGTGTCTTCGCATAAAGTATTTCAATGTATAGCCGGCACGTTGAAAGCGATACTTTTTATTAACCTACTTCATACCATTGTATATTTGTAGTTACAGAGGAAAATATTTGCACTCTAGTTTGTTCTTTGTACAAGGAAGTTACAATGACCCTACTATCGAATAAAATAGAAGATTACCTTTATATGAAGATTAAAGTACTTAAATTATAATCACCTTGCCTAACAAAAGCTACCATATCTGTATGTTTTTGCATATTATTTGGTAAAATATTTATTGTAGTTCACAAATCCATTAATACATAAAACACAGCCTATTAAGATCGATAATAAAAAAATGAATGATGCTTTTAATAAGCTATTTTATTATTTGTAGATCAAGGAAAGGTGTTCATAAATTATTGATTTGGTCCTTCGAGTAGAGTCTATTTTCATATGTTGAAGGGCAGGCACTGCTTGAAATGAACCAAAAGTAAAATACAAAGACTGCAGAAGCTAAACATCGATGTACTTCAAGTTCTTCGATAGTTGGATGTTTCAGAATTTGAGACTTTCTAAAACAAAATGGACATTATTGATAAATTATTTATAAAGGAAATAATGAACAATTTCTAATAGGTTGTTGTTACTGTTACGGCCTTTTTTATCGTCCCACTGCTGGGCACAGGCCTCCTCTCACACGGAGAAGGATTGAGCATTAATCACCACGCTTGCTCAATGCGGGTTAGTGATTTCAGACTAAATAGTCCAGGTTTCCTCAAGATATTTTCCTTCACCTTTTTATCAGCCATTGGTATCCAAGATATACTTAGAAAGTACATACAAACTTAGAAAAGTTGCATTGGTACTTGCCTGACCTGGAATCGAATCCACGCCCTCATACTCGAGAGGTTGGTTCTTTACCCACTAGGCCACCACGACTTCATTTCTAATAGGTATTCAGTTACAATAGCCATATTTCATCATTAATCTTTTGCCAACCATATGGCTAGCCTTTTCCCAACTATATTAAGTTAAATTCGGCATTCAGACTCACCAGATGCAGCTGAGCATCAGTGTTTTACAACCTCCTTTCCTTGTTACCCGGGTAACCCAGTACACCTAGGTAAGCTTGGTTACATTAGCCAACACAAAAACAAATGCAAGTTAATTCTAAAGCATTCCATTGCAATTCTAACAAAAGATAAAGTTAAATGATTTAATAATGAGTGTTCGTAAAGTATGCAGTAATATAGGCACCGCTTTAAGTAGACGAGCTTGGCAAACATCGGACCATTTGTAATTCATAAGTGAGAAGGCGCCGGTGTATGTAAATCATTATTATTAAGTATGCACGGATACTGGTCCGCGACAGGAATGTCCGTGGATCAGGGTGCATTTATGGAGGAAAATTAAGTGATTTTCATTAACTGCTTTATAATATTTAAATGTAGATAAGATAATGAAGACTATATATGTGTGTTTTCTTTAATAAACTGTGTTGGAATTGGAACCCGCCAAAAATAATATTGTTTTAAAAATAATGTCTGATTGGGGAAACCGTTTACTTTTTGTGCTTCATTTGCTGGTCACACTAATATCCATTTGCTGGTCACAATAGTATCTAATATCCTTGCACAATGTTTGAACGACATAATATGTAGGTACAGTCAACCTCAGGTCAGTGGTAACAGTTTTATAGGAAAATCGTACTTATTACTATTGAGTTAAGGTGCATGACAGTTACCACTGATGTGCGGTCTACCGTACATATAAGTATTCACGTAGACGAGAAGAAACAATTTTATTACCTAATTTTGAGAAATGAATTACCACATACTCACACAGTATTTCACGGGATCTTAATACAAACATATTCATGAATTCATTCGTATATTTTCCAATTTAACACTACTTCAACTAAAAAAATCCCTTAAAAACTTTCGCTCCATCGATGGCAATGGCAATCCATTACGGCATGAGTTAGCAATTCTTCTGCCATCCTGTGGGACCCCAAACAAGGGTTTATCACGCAACACCCTCTGTACATATATTCCATTACGCAAATTGTTCATAATAATTAGCAAACAAACATCGGTGATACATATGTATGAGCAATAATTGATATAAGCACTTCGAGGAAATGAATGAGTTTTAATTAAAACATTAAAACTAACTATAGACGGTACTGGTAAATGTTCAAGTGCATGATGGTTTTGAACAGGATTAATTAAGAACAGATAGTAATCAGCTTTTTTATAGTAGCCAAAAACATACCAAATAAATACCGATACGATAATGGTTAAGTTAATCCCACCCAAAACAAAAATGTGAAAGACTGCCAAGTTCGATAATATGGGAATGCTTCGCCTATAAAAGAAGTGAGATCTGAATAAGTACCAAGTTCCATACACATACCTCAGTTAAAAATAGTTACTTTTTAATGATGTCACTTGGCAAGTTTTCATACACCTTGTTATAAACCTACTAAACGCAATGAATCAAGTATTTAATTTTCTATTAAAACTTGCCAAGTAACATCATTAAAAAGTAACTATTTTTAACTGAGGTATGTGTATGGAACTTGGTACTTATTCAGATCTCACTTCTTTTATAGGCGAAGCATTCCCATATTATCGAACTTGGCAGTCTTTCACATTTTTGTTTTGGGTGGGATTTCATTTATTTTTGTAAGGTTGTTTATTTTATTTTTTTCTTATGATGAAGTTAGTTAAAGAAATGTCTCATTTATCTTTTAGATTTTTTAATATGCACTATGTTTCTTACAAAGAAATGAACTAGATTAACTAATCATCCTCCGAGCCTTTTTCCCAACAATGTTGGGGTCGGCTTCCAGTCTAACCGGATTCAGCTGAGTACCAGTGCTTTACAAGAAGCGACTGCCTAGTTAGACTGGTGTCAGACTTACTGGCTTCTAACAACCCGTAACGACTGCCAAGGATGTTCAATGACAGCCGGGACCTACAGTTTAACGTGCCATCCGAAACACAGCCAATGGTGTCTAAGATATACTTAGAAAGTACATACAAACTTAGAAAAGTTGCATTAGTACTTGCCTGACCTGGGATCGAACCCGCGCCCTTGTACTTGAGAGGTTGGTCCTTTACCCAGTAGGCCACCATGACTTTTTTTTTTTTACTAGATTAACTAAATGGACTAGATTTACCAACTGACTGACATGACATGTTATCATATATTATGTTCGTGGATCAAAGTTACACATTCGTTATTTTCGAAAGTGACACACTTGGCCGTTTTCAGATTTTTACTTTACTTTGACTAAATACAAACCTTTGTACCATTCGAAGATATATTATATAAATATAGATAAATTTAGGTCGCTTTAGTTCCTTAGGGGTATAAATTTACACCTGGTATAAAACACCTTCATTATTTTGAAACCGACTCACACTTGGCCATTTTCAGATTTTTTCCTTTACCTTGACATAAAGACCTACCTCCATGCCAAATTTCAAGTCAATACGACCATTGGAAGTGGTCTAGGTTTTTGATGAGTGAGTCAGTGAATGAGTGAATCAGTGAATCAGTGAATCAGTGTATAGTAAAAATAGCGATTTTCTGACGTCAATATCTCAAGACCTACAATAGGTATTTTAATGAAATTTTGTATTTTAGATAAGTGAGGGGGTCTCAACAGATACTAGAAATTTGATATGCGTAAATAAAATAGATTTTGAGTTACAGGGGGGTCGAATTTGGCCCGAAATGGTTCGTGTAATATAACCCACGGCCGGTGTGTCGCTTTTTTTGCTCGAACTTGGCGGACACACTGCCGTGTGTCTAGATTGATTAATGGTCAACAAAAAACATTGTGTCTGTAAATACGAATCTGCCTTGAGAAATAAGTATATAGTTTTTTTTAACGAAGGTACGTTAAAACCTTCTCTATTAAAAAAACCTGTAGGCATATGAACAGCACCGCATATACAAGTGTATATTATTAAGATATATATGTAACATGTAATACTGGTTCATAATTTATTAACGTCAAAATAAGCTTTACATTTCTAGCACAACTTACATTTCCTTTCATTGTCACCTTAGCACGTTAGACTAACATGCAGTAATTATTTACTACAGTAATATTATGAAAAACTTGTAATGTTGCAGATATGACGTTCTTTGCAACTTGCAATTATTAAATAAACTGAAATAATTGTAGAGAAATACTTAGACTTTACAATTATAACGTTTGTAGCCTCAGGAGGCTCTCTTTAGGCGGCTGGATCAGACAGAGGGACAGATTCAGAAGGCAGTATTCACTCCTTGATACGGCGCGTATTGTGAGGTTTCTGTCTCTGGGACCCTAACCACCGGCACCTTGGATGCTTTGCCCGATATCCATGGCCTCCAATGTTTTATACTTTTAAATATTTTTTGTAATGAATGTTTAAAAATGTAAAAAAATATATCAAATAAATGATAAATAGTTGGAAATCAAATGTCTATAATCTCCTTATAATCTTAATCCCGTAAAGAGTTTTGGAAAAATACTAGAGATAATCTTTAGTAAGTTAAGATAATTGTTATTGTGTTGATGATTAAGTAGGTTACAGTGTTGTCAAGTAGGTATATTATGGGTAAATCGATCAGGCAAATCGGGTAAATAAATCAATTTGGGCATACAATTATAACGCGCGGTTGGGCAGCTACATAATTGATTATTTATTAACAAATAACATTAAATAATTAATTGCGAATTACAAATTATACATGTACATTACACAATATATTTACAAATTATAAATTGAAGATACCTGTTGGAGGCGACCTGCTTCCAGCTTCTTCCGGCGACCTTTATAAGATCGTCAATCCACCTTGTTGGTGGACGTCGTACGCTGCGCTTGCTAGTCCGTGGTCTCCACTCCGGCACCTTTCGACCCCATCAGCCATCTGCTCTGCGAGCAATATGGCCCGTCCACTTCAACGTGCTAATCTGGTGGGCTATATCGGTGACTTTAGTTCGTCTACGGATCTCCTCATTTCGGATTCGATCACGTATCCACCAATAGGAAGCAGGTAATATGCCCAAGAATTAAAAATGCGAATGTACGATTATTTCTCATGCTTCCACGATTAACTGTAAAACCTTAGGGAATCAACTAACTGTATCATATACTATTACCACAGGATGTGAACTTCTAACACAATTTCCCGTCAATCACAGAGTGTAGAATGGAGGAACAATGCCATCCAATACTTTGAAACAGATGAGTGGTATAGTAACCTTGTTAGGAACTGCATACAATAATTATATCATCAAAGTCACTGTTTAGATTCCTAAATAATACCAAAGTTTGATAAAAAAATCCTTGGAGAATAAAGGCTAGGGTAGATCAAATTTGCACAGTCACTGAATAGCACAACGCCTATTCAGTGATTTGCCAAATTCTGTTGCTAATTGTTAAGACAAATAGCTCAATAGATAATAGCTAAGGCATATTACGCAGTTGAGATATTTTCAAATGATAAAATAGAAACACGATGATGATTTTTATATATAAACTCAATAGTATTAAAATTATTTGTACACCAATTCCATTTGGTAGAACATAGAGCTCTGACATGTTTAATTTTAAGACCTTTCTGTATACTTATGCTCACAAACAAATACATTGAATTGAATACAGCTTTTAATAAGGCATTAAATTATGAAAAAATCGTGGTGGCCTAGTGGGTAAAGGACCAACCTCTCAAGTATGAGGGCGCGGGTTCGATCCCAGGTCAGGCAAGTACCAATGCAACTTTTCTAAGTTTGTATGTACTTTCTAAGTATATCTTAGACACCATTGACTGTGTTTCGGATGGCACGTTAAACTGTAGGTCCCGGCTGTCATTGAACATCCTTGACAGTCGTTACGGGTAGTCAGAAGCCAGTAAGTCTGACACCAGTCTAACTAAGGGGTATCGGGTTGCCCGGGGAACTGGGTTGAGGAGGTCAGATAGGCAGTCGCTTCTTGTAAAGCACTGGTACTCAGCTGAATCCGGTTAGACTGGAAGCCGACCCCAACAGGATTGGGAAAAAGGCTCGGAGGATGATTAAATTATAAATAAATGCACTTTTTCAACAATGTTTACATTAAAAAAATTAACACCTGTAATAAAAAAAATAAACATTCACACACAACCTCTCTATGTGTATTGGCATTGATAAACATATCATAATTAATACCACAAATTAAAAAAAAAACAACATATAGATACCCATGACACGTTCCCACTAACCTACAAAACTAACAACATAAATAAACAAACGCGTTTTGCGTATACAACTGACTGCAGCTTATTTACTAGCCGACTGAATTCCACGAACATCCCTACCGATTCCCTACAAACGTTCACCCAGTTATTCAGGCCGTCAATCGCAAAGTTCAAGTACGGAAGGGGGATGCAGTGTCCTGCGGCGCCGCCTGACCTACTGACCGAGGTCGATGACCGGTGCATTGCAACCGTGGAAGTGTGCAACGTAGTAACGCGAGAGGGCGTTTGTGCTCGCGTTTTTTGTATCGTGGAGGCTTTTTTTTGTGCTTTTGCATTTTGGAGTTTTATGAGGGGGTGAAAAGGGGTTTTTTTATGTAATGAGTATTGTATTTGATAGTTTTTATATTTTGCGAAATATAGGTCATAGGAAATTCTGTGTGGATTTTTTGTAAAAAATGTGTTTTTTTTAACTTTTTCGCAATTTTATTATTTTTGCTTGTTTTATCGATTTTGAATATAATTTGTCTAACCCTTTCCGCCTTTTAATGGGTTAGTTTTCTAAACTTATGTCGCTGAATAGTCTTCAGTAATTAATTAATAAGCAAATACCAATTTAAAATGGTACAAAACGGATCAGCACTCAACACAGCATTATTAGCAGCAAAAATTAAAAGCTGAAATTAATTAAAGATCTTAAGAGGAAATCGTAAACTATTATCAGGTCAAATGTAGTTTAAAAAGTTAAGTAGTGAAATAGGTCAGCAGCCGGCAACTGTACCGTTGCAATCTTTGAACGTTCAACTTCTAACTTAACTTTGCTTAAAGCGGTTCTATGTACCTTTTGCTAGTTGATTCTACTTAAGAGAAATTAAAAAATAATCAATGAATTAGGATATTGTTAAAAATTTCCAAGGAGTACACTGTTTATTCTTAATAAGTTAAAGTCTTTCGCAATTTCAAACAAAACAACAACAACTTACTCACTGACAACTCTTTACAATACTAGGATAGAAGTTTACATCACAAATAACCGTACGAAATACCTCTACTATTGGGTAGGAATACTACCGGGTGACGGCAATGAGGACCAATTTTTCGACGCCCTATATTAGTTCTAAGATAATTCTCTTTTGAACGTTAATATGGATTAAGTTTAAGGTTTATAATTACATGTTATTAAATAAATAAATTTACATATTTTTATTAATTTGTGCGCCAAACTTCATTATTTTAAGTAAGGACTTAAAATTGGACATCAATCGGATTACCCGTAATTATTTACTCTTATTATGTTAGATGTACAGCCCATTACCCCTACCTAACACAGTAAGATAGATAGACAGGTATCACAAACAAGGGTGCATCAGACTCACAGGCTCAGTAGGTGCCGTGACCCGGCTCCGGTGCAATTGACCCACGAGGAAAGGTGTCAACCTCGAACAATGGACGGTTCACACTAGATACATGAGTTGCTAAGTAGTGATGATATTATTCTGTTTAAATACAGAGATAAATATACTGAATTTTATTGATATTTGTGTAGGTACAAACTATTAATCCTACCTAACACAGTAAGATAGATAGACAGGTATCACAAACAAGGGTGCATCAGACTCACAGGCTCAGTAGGTGCCGTGACCCGGCTCCGGTGCAATTGACCCACGAGGAAAGGTGTCAACCTCGAACAATGGACGGTTCACACTAGATACATGAGTTGCTAAGTAGTGATGATATTATTCTGTTTAAATACAGAGATAAATATACTGAATTTTATTGATATTTGTGTAGGTACAAACTATTAATCCTACCTAACACAGTAAGATAGATAGACAGGTATCACAAACAAGGGTGCATCAGACTCACAGGCTCAGTAGGTGCCGTGACCCGGCTCCGGTGCAATTGACCCACGAGGAAAGGTGTCAACCTCGAACAATGGACGGCTCACACTACATACATGAGTTGCTAAGTAGTGTAGATATTATGTTTTGACATTAAAAAGATAAGTAGATTGTATTACTTACTAATATACATATAAGGCAGAAATAAATAAGTTAGGCAGAAAAAAAATATTGTAATAAGAGAACGATTGAAAAATAATCATCAATCGTAAATTACAATCGAACTACAAAATACAACTACAAAACCATTTAGTGAAATTATTTTGGTCTTTTAGTTATCGTTTTTTTTTGTCTCATTTAATACATTTTTGATTATGTGCTTTAAAAATACAACTAAGCTGAGCATAAAAATTACTTCCTATTTCTTCAAAAGTAGTACCATACTCGTCTCAGAAAAAACACAGTACCCTTTTTTTATAAAACTCAGTCGAGTAACAAATGCACTACCACTATATCCTATTAATATGCATATTCATATACGTACAACACGCATATTGTGATTGTCAAGTACATCGGCCACACCTTAACATTAATGGGAGCTGCAGTGCGACTACTTAGCTGCGGTTTCGCTCCACTATTCACGAGATCGGGAGGCTGGCCGCATCTCTTTATGTGTTTTAGTAGCCATGGTGTGTGTTTCAATGTTGGTGTGAAGTTCGATAGTTCGAATCTATACATAAGTATATTAAAATTTTATTAAGAAAGTCGTATTAGTTATAATTTACTACGCAAGAATGGCTGATCGGATTGGATTGAAAATTGGTGGAGAGGCAGTTAAGAATCAGCAGACGAATATTATGACACTACACAGAAGGGACAGGACTACAGGAGACTACGCGATTAGAATAACGGGCGGAAGCTAGTGGTTAACAAGAAGTGGTATTTACAATGTGAAAAATGTGCAAATGCAAGTGAGGAATATAAGTGCATCACATATGCTTCATCCTACACGAGTTTCAAAGGTTGCCCGGAAATGGATTGTGGGTAGTCGGTAGTGCTTGTAAGTAATTGGCTGTCACTAGGTAAGTGCAGGAGCAATCTTTTATAGGTACTGGCTCTTTACTTTTGTAAGATTTAGGAAGAGGTGAACTTATATGATTTTATCAGTGCACTTTATAATAAAATTAAGTTTTATGAAAAATGAAGGGGAAAATCATGGTTTTTTACATGTGTACGTGAAGACGGAAATAGACTATTCTGAAAAAAGGGAAAGCTCTTGTAAATTGGTATAATTAAATGGGTAAACAACAAGACAAGGATTTTATTGTATGCAATTAGTCCATCGTAATTGGTGGTAGTATATAATTGGTCTACAATCAACAATATAAAATATGTACATACCAATTTAAAAATGGATACTACAGAAATTGACAAGGAGTAACCTAACGAAGTCCATTTAGAAAACAAAAATATTTAAATTTCAAATAAAAAACTCTGTCAAGAATAATGAGCCCAAAGCATTCACTGTGCTTATATTTTAATTACACCAAGCAGACATGTAAAACCTTCCACCATGCTTCACCTACACTTTCCAAGCGTTCACATTACCCATTCACGCCCTGAGTGCAAGCTATTTGCATTGAACGATCCTTTGAACTCCCTGCAAGTATACGGCGTGATGCCTCCCAGCCTCCCTTGGTAATTATCGGTGTAAAGCTATTTCATTTAGCGCCAATTACATTATTGACTGTGTAAGGGAGTTGTTAGTGTATTTACATGGACTCATGTCTATGTATGTAATCAGTCTTAATGTTTACTTCGTCTTGAGACGAATCTTTTGATACGATAGTGGCCGGTTTTTTATTTAAAGTTTTCTTTTCCTTTTCCCAATGACATAGCTTACCACAGATGCGTCGGGGACTATGCTGAAAGAATTTACTTTTACAATTAACTTTTTAGGAAATCATTGTCTGCTAGGAAGATCAAAAATCTGGCAAGTTTAAACTGATAAATATAATTCACGGGGACAAATATATTGGATTCAAAAATAAAACCGATTGTCACAAAACATCAAACCCACATAAAGATAAAGTTATCTACATTAATATGATATTAAAATTGAACTATCATGTTTTCAAATATTATCTAAATGACAAGACCTGACCAGCAAACATGGCTGTTTTATAAAAAAAACCAACATACAACACACGTTCACGCTTGCATGAAACGGTAAAGTGAAGGTACATGGGACAAGCAGGCTTCGTTCCTACGGCTAGGAGAGGAAAATAATTTCACATGCCAAGTACAAAGCTGCCACCACCATAAATTAAAAAGGGGGTTTTTGGTCATGTCGACGTGTGCCTTTTATGTGTAGTGTTTTATTTCGGCATGTTTTTGGACTGTACCTAGATTGTAAGGTGAGGTAAACGAGTTGGATGTGTCATGCGGAGTGAGTGTTAGGTTCAAAGACTTTGCCCTATAATGAGGCATTAAATTAACTGGTGATGATGTTTTCTTGGTTTTATCATTTTATCGTATGAGGCTTGAGCGCTACTGCACTATGCCAGCTTCGTAAGGTATGACGAAAATTGCATCAAAAATAATTAAAAACATATAAACACTTAATTAATAACATTACATTAAATATTGTACACTAGCTTCTACCAGCGGTTTCACCCGCATCCCGTGGGAACTACTTCCCGTACCGGGATAAAAAGTAGCCTATAGCCTTCCTCGATAAATGGGCTATCTAACACTGAAAGAAATTTTCAAAGCGGACCAGTAGTTCCTGAGATTAGCGCGTTCAAACAAACAAACAAACTCTTCAGCTTTATAATATTAGTATAGATTACATTGGGTGACGATTTTTAGTGGACTCTATAAATATAGGTGTAAAGAATCTTATTTTAAAGCCAGAACTAATTGTGAAAAATCCTGAGCTTGAAGATTCCAAAAGTAAATAAAACGATCCTATGAAGACAAATCTACCAGTTAATACTTCACGTGACTATCAACCGACTTTTACCCATAGTAATGTCACTCCCATACATCACATGTACCTACCTACAACTAGTGTGCACCGAGGAGTATGCATTTACACCCGGGGCCGCCCGTGCACAAAGCAAAAACTAGACGGCCTACAAAATGTAGTGTCGTCGTTATTCCGCGGCTTCAATTATTTTAACGTTCATTTACTATGCAAACTGTTTTTTTTTTGTCGTCACCTAGTTTAAGTATGACACGAGTTTGTTAGATTATAATATGTTAATTGATTATAATTTGTGGTGTTGATGGTGACATAAAAATGTGGCAGAGCTTCTGCTGTCTTTGGCTATTTGTGGTGGTTATAGTTTTGCTGATTAGTGATATGAACAAACAATACCAAAAGCTTATATGAGTGGGCATTTAAGGCATTTAAAACAGATTTTTTTAATTTTCCATATATGGTTGTGTGTGCACACATTGTAATTTTTTTTTGGTCATTCGAAGCGGACATATACAAAGCCTTATTTGCTCATTTACAACTAAAACTTATCTACAACAAAAAAAAAATATTACATTATGTATTAATAGTATTTATAAACGAAGGTGTCACAAAACATGGCCCAGCAGGGCCAAGGCCTGCCGGGTTGTTCGAAAGAGATAACGCGGTCCTGGTGCATAAAAGGCCTGTGACGGAACACGACGGTTTTTAGTCAGTAAGAGTCTGACACTCACACACGGGTCATTTGATGATTTTTGACGTCGTTAAAAAAAAGGTGTCATAAAACATAGTATAGTCACATTGTTTCGCGAGATTCAATTATTTTAAGTTCCGTGTTATTTCGCGAACTCCTTCGTTATCGCCTCCTCGTAAAGGATTGCACTCGTTTATAGCTCCGCTGATCTGTGACAGCACTAGTGTCATACTTATATAATAAGGATTTAATACCTCATATATTAAAGCATATAAAAAATACTGATATTTTTTTTATTTCACAGTTTGTGCTGGTCATAGACATTTTCCTTGTAATTTTTTGGTCTTTTGAATCGGACATATACCAAAACTTTATTTGCTCATTTATTACTAAAACTTATCTACAACAAAAAAAAAATGTCACATTATGTATTGACAGTATTTATAAACGGAGATGTCACAAAATGTAGTACCTACACTTACATTGTTTCACGAGATTCAATTATTTTAAGTTCCGTGTTGTTTCGCGAACTCCTTCGTTATCGCCTCTTCGTAAAGGATTGCACTCGTTTATAGCTCCGCTGATTTGTGACAACACTAGTGTTATCTTCTTTTGTTTTCATTTTGTATTATATTGCTTGCGTTTCTCTGCTTGCGCTTTTTTATAAGAATTTTAATTGAGATTGCAGTTTGAAGAGTTTTTTGCTTAGCCAGTTGAAAATGCATTTGGTATAAGGTGACGACGGCTTGAGTTTATTTTTGATCCACGTTATTAAAACAAATTGCAATATTAAAACATTAACAAATAATCCTTTTTTATCACTATAACTAGATCACATTGCAGTAGCGGTATAATGGATAAATTAGCAAAATATGGCTGTATAACTTTTTATGGGGATTATGTGAACAGTTTCCAGCAATACGAGTCAGTATTAAATAATAATTTAAATCATGAGTGTGTAGTAAAAGCTTAATAGGCCATAATGTGTTGTATTGTAAAATAATTACAACAACTTTTACTGGGATAATATTTTTTATTATTCATGAAGCCCACTGTCATTTTCCTGACTTAAGAAAATCATCCCCCAAGCCTTTTCCCAACTATGTTGGGGTCGGCTTCCAGTCTAACCGGATTTAGCTGAGTACCAGTGCTTTACAAGAAGCGACTGCCTATCTGACCTCCTCAACCCAGTAACCCGGGCAACCCGATACCCTTTGGTTAGACTGGTGTCAGACTTACTGGCTTCTGACTACCCGTAACGACTGTCAAGGATGTTCAATGGCAGCCGGGACCTACAGTTTAACGTGCCATCCGAAACACAGTCATTGGTGTCTAAGATATACTCAGAGAGAGGACATACAAACTTAGAAAAGTTGCATTGGTACTTGCCTAACCTGGAATCGAACCCGCGCCCTCATACTTGAGAGATGGTTCTTTACCCACTAGGCCACCACGACTATTACTATGACTATTACTGACTTAAGAAAATATCTCAAACATATTCCCTTTAAAGCACACTTTACTTTAAAAGTCTCGTTGGGAAGAGTTTAAAAACCCATGTTAGATGACAATAATCTGCTGTAACCCAAAAAAGGCTCTACGAAGCATGATCATATTTCCCAGCTCTTACTTTATTTCCATGCCAAACACTTGAAGACCAATATAAGTCTACAAAGAGGGTTAACTTTAGAAGCGTGACCAACGCCTTACTTCCCCTATAATAACAATGAATTATGACGTAATAACACAATTTAACCAATACATATACATTATACGTGTAAAATAAGTCCAATTAACGCGGTGCTAATCCCCGGTGTTTATGCCGTAAGCCGTGACTGCAGGTGCGTCGGACCGCCGGCCGACCGGTAATCCGGTGATTTACAGTGCTCCCGACAATTGTTGCTCGTTGCGGTGATTACTGGGTAGTGGTGATTTTTTAAAAGAGTAACCATGGAGTTTCTTGCCTGTTCTTCTCCATAGGAAGCCACTCGAACAGACAGAATCAAACTTATTTTTATTTTTGACGTTCACGAGTGCTTGTAAAAGCCTAAATGAAATAAATGTTTTGACTTTGACCTATTTTATTTGTTTTTATTTTTGTGTTTATTGTTCTGTGGTTCTGTAGTTGTCTTCAAGTGTTAACTAAGTCCAATTGACGCGGTACCAGTCATCGATGTTTATACCGTAAGCCGTGACTGCGGGTGCGTCGGACCGCCGCCCGGCCGACTGTTAAGCCGGTGATTTACAGTGCTCCCGACGATTGTTGCTCTTTGCGGTGATTACTGTGTAATGGTGATAATTTAAATTTGAATAAAAAAAAATAGGATGTTCGTCTTTAAGTGTAACAAAATTAACGTGGTTCTAATCCCAATTGTCAAGTTTATTGTTGCTCGGTTTGGTGATTACTTACTAGGTTTAGTGGTGATTTTTTTTATTGAACGTTTTTGGGGTTAATTATTTCATGATAATCGTCTTCAAGGATAATAATTGAGCTTTCTTGATTTTTTGTTTGAAAGAAACCCATCGTAATGTTATAAATAATGTTAAATGAGTAGCTTGTACAGTCATCCATTTGTCACTGTTTTATTAATTTTCATGTTAGTTGAATATAAAGAACTTTTTTATTTCTACGAATGGATAAATATTTACATATCTTCGTTGACGTTTCAAGCAAGATAGCTTAGGTACTAAAAACCATCAGCGAATGCTGTAACAACGTAAAAAGAATATCTCCAAACATTAACGTAAAGTTCCAACGCATTATTATTCAATGTTAATTATCTGAAAAATTCAAATACTTAGTAAAGATCCGTACTCAATGACTCGAATAGTATTTCAACATAACACAAACCCACTAAAGCTACAAAAAAACAAACACAATCATTATAACCGAGCTACTGCTTAGATTACATCGCGCCAACCGAACTTTTCACCTAATTACTTAGGCTGTATTAATATAGGGAAAGCGGCATAAAAATAGGTCATATATTGGCGAAAGAGTAAGAAGGAAAATAGTGCAACAAATTGTGGTATGGCGCCGTCTCGTTCTCCTCCGGAAATCAATAAATGGCATCTAGCCACGTGGGGCAGGAACGAAGTTTGCTCCATTTACACTGGCCCAACGTACCGAACGGACGACTTCGCGGGACTCCATTATTACAGAATTGAAACCGACCGTCTTCTGTTTTGGACTCGGAATGGAAATTGAATTTCCAATCGATAGCATCGAATGGAATACTTGAACGAATAGGCCTTTGTTGGTTGCGGTGTGCCGACGAATGTTGACTCGTTTTGGATAGGTCATGTATTTTAGATAGACATTTTGGTTAGGTCACATGAAGCCTATATTAAATTATATACAGTTTTTGTAAGACTACCTATGTTCTTAATAATTTTTGAAATGTCACTTTTCATAGTATTAAGCTGATATAGGCACGTTAAGAAGTCGCCTTACACGTTTCTTAAAACACGAAATTAGGCCAAGTATGTCAAACGCGAGCCAAAGACATTTTCACTCACTTTCCTTCAATATGAAACTAGCAAAGCCATCTGTTGGGAGTGAACGTAAACGTAGAGTAAGTGTAACCGTATAGTTGCCTGCTCTTTTGGAACCTCGAATGCCATATCTTCGCATCTATCATAGACGTAGCTAGATGGCTCTAGCGGCGCACGGTTGTAGTTCATAATTTTCCCGCATCAAAGGACGGGCGCCCATGTGGCAGGATAATATAGTTCCAAGTTTTCCCGTCAACAGTTTCAGCACTGTAGATGGCGCTACTGCATCATTTTCGATAGCTGTTCGTATTACCGCCGGTAGAGGGCGTTGCTTTATGATGTTGGTTCGTACTAAAGTTCTCGGCCTGACAAGTCTAAAATGGAGCTCAGTATCAAAACTAAAAGCTTCTCTGATGAACAGATAGAGGGCGAAACACTTTATTAAATTGACTGTGATGAAAAATGAGTTAAAGGATAACTTTGTGAGGTTCTTGTAAAAACTGTATTTATGTATGTAGACCTACCTACGTTTATATATAAGTTTGGCTGAAATTATGAGGACATTAAAAGGTGAATTCTAAAAGATTGTCTCTAAAATGTAAGTAACATGATGTACCTATCTAACATTTTCAATGGTAATTTTAAACCAACCCAAAACTTTGGCAAGGATATTTAGCGAGAATTAATATACTAATTTTTTGGCCCTTGGCTAAAAATATTATTTCTTTGATTGCCAAACCCAAAGCGCTCATTAGGAGAAGAGCCGAGACTTGTTGAAATGTTTACATCTGCATAAAGTGGGTCAATTTATATTCTATTTTATGTATTATTGATTTTCTTTTTGTTTGGGTTACTGTAAAATCGTGGCCTTTCCTTATTATGGTCTTCTAAATTTAGAATTTTTGTTGTCGGTCTTTAGGTACGCATGTTTGATTACATGTGCTGTTGATTGACTTTTTAACCGATTTCCCAATAAGGTGGAGGTTCTCAATTCGGAAGTTATGTTTTGTTTTTTTTTTATTCTTTATTGGTATAGTCCGGAAACCGGAATTCCTCAAAGACATTATTAGAACCTCAACTAAGTTGGTTAGCTTAAATTCAATTATCGGTAACACCAAATTAGATCACTAAGTCTTGTTTTTACGTGTGAAATAGACACATAATATTATAATTCAATTACAAGGGTAGTGTTAGACTGTGACCTATGACATTGCCTTCTTAATTACTGTCGGACGCGCGTCTCTTTTAAAGCTATTGACTTAATCAAATCAAACTTCACGCTCTGATTGGGTGACGCAATGGTCACCTGTGTAAGTGGTATCAATTTCTCACTGATTTATATAAGTACTAGCGACCCGCTCCGGTTTCGCACACAGTATTTCCCTACTATTAAATGTATGTTATTATACATATAAACCGTCCTCTTAAATCACTCTGTCTAAAAAAACCGCATGAAAATCGGTTGCGTAGTTTTAAAAATTTAAGCGTACAAAGGGACATAGGGACAGAAAAAGCGACTTTATTTTATACTATGTAGTGATAAGGATCAAAAGTTCGCTGGTGTGATTTAGTATAAAGTACTTTACTAAGGTTAGATGGAGTATACTCAGTTTTATATTCTCCTACGTTTATTTCTGCTACTGGATTTGAAAGGGTTAGATTAAAAAAAAAAAGTTAACTGCTACTCTACTTTTTTATGAATTTACTTTAAAGGTCAAGATTTCACCGAGTTCTGAAAAGGATTTTTTTTTTCAGGTTGTAATGTGTTAACAGTTAAACTAAGGAGCTGTAGGTACTCCATTCGCTGCCGCTGCACTAGAAAAATAACCTAAACACTAGTAATATAATGAACCTGAAAAAGATTTGATTACGCTCATGCCATTTAAGTAGTTTAGGTACAATGTAAGTACCTACAACAATTAATGATACGTACATATATTGAACAAAAGGATAAACTAAATTATGCACTAAGGCTCATTTATCACATTTGGTTACCCTGAAAACGTAGGTGCGAAAATTAATAAGACCAAAAAGCAACTTACATAATATCCCCCAGCTTGAGTCTCGTATGTATAAGCGCGCAGGTCTTGTGGTCTTGCGCAGCGAGCGCGGCGCGTCGCCGGCGCATGGGGCGGGGCGACGCCGGCGGCGAGTCGTCGGCGGCGGCCGCGCCTGCCGCGTATCGGCGCACGCCCGGCGAGCTGCCGCGCCGGCGCACGGACGCGTGCCGTCCGCCCACGCCGCCCAGCATCCTGGGGTAATGGAGAAGTGGCGGGTTAGGTGATTGTTTTTTATTTTATTTTTTTATTGGGAATGAATGAAGAGAGGAGACTGCAAAGATGAAAAATCTGTAAAACTTTATACCTACTGGTAGATTCTAAGCAAAACCTAAGGTGATTTTTAACACATGATTGTTTTTCTGCTTTTTGTATAATCTGGATTTTGGACATAATGTTGCAACGGTAACTTACTCCTACTAACTCCTTATGGACAGATAGAAGTTAGTAAAAACCTTTTCTTGTGAGACTGTTGATAATTTAAAACTGTTAGACAAATTGTTGTCAACATAAAATGTGTCATAGGTTAACATTCGCGTTTTTAAGTGCTTATAAGTTTATCTTATTTCCAATTCCACTTCTTTAAATTGATAAGAAACCCTCTGCAACTTCACAGATAATTACAGTGCTTCCCACCTTTAGTGGCCGTCGACGGAAGCCTACAAATATTCTAATTACTTAACGTGACCACGACTATCTTTGGGTTTTCAGGAAAGGTGAAATTAACTTTATACGTATTTAGAAAACCCAATGGCAGATGGAATGTAGTTCGTGTGAAGTGTATTTATGAGTTAATAAAGGATTTATACTGAATATAGGCATATACATATATACTAGAAATCGAGAGCTTCTCAAAACAGACTAAACGTCTAATTAACCGACAAAATAAACGTCCGTTTTTCTTAAAACAGATGTGTAAAAAAATTATACGTGAAATTTCATAGTGAACAGTTGTAAGGCAACTAGCGTTTATATTGTAGAAGAACTTAGCCATAAATAAAACTGTAATTTTTAAGAAGAGAAGATTTAATAAAAACATCCTTAATCATCAACATAGCAACTTTACTGTCTAAACGTAAATTTTAATGAAAATAAACGCGTAGGCAGAGCAACCACAACTTGTCACCTCAAAGAACCGCAGCTTCTCATTACACATTAATTTACAATATTCATTAAGATTGCCAAGATTAAACGAAGGTACTATCATTAGTCTATACTAATATTATAAAGAGGAAAACTTTGTTTGTTTGGTTGTAATGGATAAACTCAAAAACTACTGGACCGATTTTAAATATTCTTTCACCATTAGAAAGTTATATTATCTGCGAGTAATATAGGCTACTTTTTATCCCGGTACGGGAAGTAGTTCCCATGGGATGCGGGTGAAACCGCTGGCAGAAGCTAGTATTATTATAACTTTTAGATTTCAGAATGAATGAACACGGTAAGATCACAGGTATGTAATCTTGTAATCTATTTTCCACGCAGTTATGAGGTTATTTGGTGTTAACAAATTACTCTAAACACATTTAACTCACAATATTATAATGTCGGGACACCTTTTTTTACACACGGTCAGTTAGCCCCATGCTAAGTTATTAATTAACTTGTGTTATGGGTGCTAACACAACTGATAAATTACATATAGCTACATATATACATATTTATAAATACATATTATAACACCCAGACCACGGCCAACAAATATGCTCATCACACAAATGTCGACCGAACCGGGAATCGAACCCGGGACCTCAGGTTCGGCAGTCCGGCATGGTGACCATTGCGCCATCGAGGTTGTCGTCATATTGCTTACATCAAAACACTTCTCAATCGCAATTCAATTACCGACTCCTAAACATTTCATTCATCTGACAAGCAACAGGCAATACGTAATGAATCGCGGGAGAATCTCTCAAATCTCATATAAGGCAGTGAGCGATCCGAATCAACAGGTGGATCAATTTAAAGAGTTCTGCGGATCGTGGCTTAGTGTCAGACCCGCGGTCGCCAACTTTGTCTTTACGTGGATGTGGGGATATGTGGTGCATTCTTGTGTGGATATGGCAAATAATAATCAAAGAGACTATATGTATTTAATTTGTCTATGCTTACCTATGTTCTATGTTTATTTGAAAAGAAATGGCAGTTTTAGAGAATCTATTTACTTTTTCCGGTCTGTGAGCTATCTGAAACAACAGGTAGATCAAATTTAGAGAGTTCTGCGGATCGCGGCTTAGTGTCAGACCCGCGGTCGCCAACTTTGTCTTCTCATGGATGTGGGAATATGTGGTGCATCCTTGCGTGGATGTGGTGAATAATTAATTAAAGTAGTTATTCATTTTGTCTGTGCTGATATTCTAAAGCTGAAGAGTTTGAAAAATATAGTACCTAGGTTAAGGTAATCTTTTATTAGTTTTAATCTGGGTGTGTAAAAAAAACGTAACTGAAGGTGGAAGCTAGTTTAAATAAATGTATGATCCGTATTTTTGTTCTTTGTTTTTTAATTTTCCCCATTCAAATACTTTCTTCTATAACGTGATGCCATTTACAAACATACATTACATATGCACACAATACTCAGTATTTTCAGCAAAATGTACCTACATTAAAAATACAATAATAGGTACTAAATTAAGTACTGTTTACAGTTTAGATTTCTGATAACTTCTATCACCTACTACTTTTTTAGTGTTACTTATTTAATATGGCTAAAATGTAAGTTGTATGCCAAAAACAATACAGCAAGACATCCTCTCCATATATCCTTAGTTTCTTAATAGATATGTGTATCACCTACATAAATTCTTCCATCAGTGTTGTCACTAACACGAAGTGGTGAGCCGGATCACGTCGTGTTAAGGATAACGCGAGGTTCGGCGACTGTCCTCTAATGATAGCGCAGTTACGTGCCCGAATAAAATTGGATTTTCTCGTGTATTGTTTGTTTTAATGTTTTGTTTGTAATAAATCCTTGAGTTGTGTATGGAGTAGAGGATCTCTGCTAGTATTGAAGCTGGGAATGAGTGAAGAGTGGGTTTTTGGGACAATTAGTTTATAATTTTGATACTGTTAGATTAAGGTGTTCATTGATGTTCGTATCACAGGTTGAGGAGATACCAACTAAGTTATTATTTAACGAGAAGGCGGGCTTTCACGTGGGTTTTAGTGAGCCTTATAAATGAGTGTTTTTTTTTTTACTTTCTAACAACTATTTAGAAATAATTATTTACGTAGACAAAAACAAAATCACACAGCCATCGCAAACTTATAATACTTCGTCTTTATTGCGTCCAGGGTTACAACAAGTTCTTAAAAAACCGCCCAAGTGCGAGTCGGACTCGCGCACGTAGGGTTCCGTACCATCCAAACTAATATTCTATATATAATTATGGATATCGAGCAAAAAAATCACATTTGTTGTAACTCCCGAAATATTTATTTTATTCCAGTTTTCAGTATTTGTTGTTATAGCGGCAACAGAAATACATCATCTGTGAAAATTTCAACTCTCTAACTATCACGGTTCATGAGATACAGCCTGGTGACAGACGGACGGACGGACGGACGGACAGGGGAGCGAAAACAATAGGGTCCCGTTTTTACCCTTTGGATACGGAACCCTAAAAAAAGAACTGGGACTTACAAAACTTTCAGACCAAGGCCTTACACTCATTTACACCAGCTAAAAGAACACATTAACTAACCAAAAGATATTCTAGTTTCATTATCTTTTAGGCGTCAATAAATTCTGTAGCCTATCGGATTGGAGTCGGGACTAATAGCGCCCTTAGGCTATGTACTTGATTTATACCGAGTCGGGATAAGCTGTTACTCGTGTTTTTCTCGTATTACCAGGAAAGTTGCTAATTGGGTAATGGTTTATTTTTTATTTGTATTTTTGCAAATATATATTTTTTATAGGGAAAGGTGAGTGGACCGTAAACAACAAACTGTTTACAAAGTACTGTTTGTCATGATTTCAATATACCTAGTAGTTGATCCAGGGGCAATTTTTATGTTTATTAATATTTTTGCTATTTATCGTTATATTAATTCATACTGTTTACCTGTAGACATGTTACTTTAATAATATTTTTATTCTGGTTACACAAAAACAGAAGCTTCTGGTCGTATCAGAAGATATTTTTTACTAGAGGAAACCATGAGACCTGAGGATCACTCATTTAGGTACCTTACTATAAGTGATATTTTGAAATAACAAAAAAATCGCATTTTATTGTGAATTATCCTGTCAAACCTCATTAAACGAGCGAAAACTTAATTAACAAAGCAAAATTATGGCTCACACCAAAAATCAATCTAGGGAAGCATTTTATATGGAGCCTCTATAAAAACGGATCGTAAAACCATTAATTTCAATAAACACGGTAGGAAGGAAAAATATTTACGACACGTCTATTAACGTTAAATGTAATATCTTGGCTTTATTGACGTCAAAGTTATGTTATGTTACACTATTCATACATTTTGGGAACATTTTTGTATGGAATAGATGAAAATCGTTAACCTTTTCGTGGTTTGCTGAGTGATTTCGGTATGTTTTTTTTTCATGGTGGATTTTCTATACACGATATTACTACCATACTGGTTGATATGAAAGTTTCTCCCCCTTTTCCTACTTTGAAGCTTTTACTTTTTGAAGCATTATTATTTGTTAAAGGAAGGATTTACATAGATATTTACAACACAAAAAAAAACTATCCTAGTAAAACCAAAAAAATAACACTATATCTAAAAAGCGTCAAAAAATTAATCCCCATCGCTGTCAACTGGGAGCGTACCCAAGAGGCTGGCAGCATTACCTCGTTGGATGGCCATGCTGATCCTTTGTCCGAGGTAATAGCCAGCCTTTTGGTCACGAGAAGCGTCAACCAGCCGCCTAGACAGATCTTTAAATAGGGTGTGGGCATATGACCCCACGACCAGAGGGTTTCAAGGAAAAATTAATTTCATGAAGATAAATAAAATAACAAGTTCCACCAGCGGTTTCACTCACATCCCATACAAACGGCTTCGCACACCTGATAAAACTATCCTCAATAAATCGGCTATCTAATTAACACTATAAGTTTTTTTTAATCGGTTCAGTAATTCTAGCGTGCATTTAGACAAGCGGACGCTCCTTAGTTTTATAATATTATTATTGTCCAAGTAATTCCCACAAACTTATTAAAAACAAGATAAATGTCATCAAAACATAAGTTCACCGCTGAAACTAAGTCTGAAATATTCATCAGAAGTTTTTCTATTAATTGCTCGGCAAGTTGAGCAACATTCGGAATGATAATAAGGGCTATTTGTTTTCTTCGCGGTCGGCAGTAATTGTATGAAAATTCTTATTTTTTTATCTCGTTTTGTGGTGCTAGAGAATCATGATTGAAAACAGAATTTAATTTGTTAGTAAATTACTTATTCTTATCAAATTAAATTCTTGGGATTGTACAAAATCGAATTGAAAGTAAATTAATTTAGTATTTAAAAAAAACCGGCCAAGTGCGAGTCGGACTCGCGCACGAAGGGTTCCGTACCATTATTTAAAATGAACAAAAAAAAACACGTTTGTTGTATGGGAGCCCCCCAAAATATTTATTTTATTCTAGTTTTCAGTATTTCATCCTCCATCAGTATTTGTTGTTATAGCGGCAACATAAATATATCATCTGTGAAAATTTCAGTTCTCTAACTATCACGGTTCATGAGACGCCTGGTGACAGACGGACGGATGGACGGACGGACGGACGGACGGACGGACAGAGTGAAAATAATAGGGTCCCGTTTTACCCTTCGGGTACGGAACCCTAAAAATGATCGCTTTTCCAAAACGTAATCTAGGTGTTTTAATAACCTGAGGTAAATAGTAAACAAATTATTTTCTTTATATACAAAAAATTAAATTTATTACTTGGGATGCTTAGTCATCCCGAGTAAGTAGGGCCAGCCTCATAACCATTTCCATATCAAGCTTCGACGTATGAGAAAAATCACGAAAGAATCTGTTCCAAAAAATTAAATAATTCCGTCTACAATATCTTTCTGTTAGCTCATTGGCTATAAATCGAAGCCTCCGAATTATTAACAAGTTACAACATGTGGGTAAGTTAACACATTAATATTCTAAAAAGATACGCCAAAGTTTTCTTTATCTTTTGGAAAGAGCTTTGACTTGCTGCTTTCAATATTGGTGTTTCTTTATTAAAGAAAATGTCAAGAATATATTCGATAATAAATCATGTTTAATAAAGTATCGCAAAATGTAGAAGGGAAGTTTATAAAGAAGTGTAAAGTAACGAATTGATAGATGAGTTTTGCTGCGTATAGGTACATAATGTTTATACTGTATTATGTATTTATGTGTCGCCACAAAACCCACTAGTGTGAAAGCGCTTGTTTTAGTTTTATTCATTTCGAGCCGTTTACCCGCGGTTTTATCCGCGACAGTGGAAACCTTTTTCCCGTACCCGGATATTTCCAAGCGTTTCAGTAGTTTCGAAGCCTTTAGGGTAGATACAAACAAACAAAAACGCTTTCCTCTGAAGAACTCCAGAAATTATCTTTTGCATTTATCTATACTAATATTATAAAGCGGAAGAGTTTGTTTGTTTGTTTGTTTGTTTGTTTGTTTGTTTGTTTGAACGCGATAATCTCCGAAACTACTGGTTCGAATTGAATAATTCTTTTTGTGTTGGATAGTCCAGTTATCGAGGAAGGCTATAGGCTATATAACATCACGCTACGACCAATAGGAGCAAAGATATAGTGGTAAATGTGTAAAAAACGGGAGAAATTATTTCATCTTTGAAGCCTTCCGTTGCGTGCGCCGTGAAAACGGTTCAAGATACACAAAAAATATGTATTAAAGAATAATAGCTCTTTTAATGATCTAAAAAACAGTCCACGACAGTGTATGTCTATCTTTTAAGATTAACTCACAAAAACCGTTTTTATTACATCTATGTATATAAAAGAAAGTCGTGTTAGTTACTCCACTTATAACTCAAGAACAGCTGAACCGATTTAGCTGAAAATTGGCAGGGAGGTAGTTTAGAGCCAGGAGAAGGACAAAGGATAGTTTTTTTTACAAAAAATAAAAATAAAAAATACAATTTATTCCGGACATACAGCGCCATCTATTGTTCAAACCAAAAATCTGCCGGATGCCACTATCCCACGCGAACGAAGTCGCGGGCAAAAGCTAGTTTATTATAAAATATTCTGTTTCTACTATAAGATGTGACGTTTATCAACATTGTATCTACCTCTACAATATGTAGATACTGTAGCTACTCAAGCGACGAAGTGAAGTTCGCAAGTTGAACCTAGTTTTAACCGCGTTTCGGCACTTAACCGAGAATAAGGAACTTAGCACTACTTCACAACCACTTAACTAGGCTGTTCCTGATAGTTTAGTTATATCTGCATACTTTGTTAGTTGGGATGTTTATTCACCTACCTACTGTAGTTTTTAACTGACATCAAAACAAAGAGATTCTGTATTCGTCTGTTTTTTTTCGACATCTCCAGTTAGTAAGTTTTTTTTCTAAGTCTAGGAGCTCTTGTTGAGTATGAATGTTCTCATTGCTTTTCAAATATCAACATTATCAAAATATGAATGTAGCTGTCATCATAGCCTTTTCCCAATTATATAGGGACCAGCTTCCAGAGCACTTACCCGGGCAAACCAAGAACCCTAAGTAAGACTGGTTGTCAGACTTACTGGCTTCTGACTACCCGTAACCAAGTGCCAAAGAGCTACAGTGACAACCGATGATATGAATGTAGCTGTATCAGAGAATTTTGAAACTCAAAATTCAATGACCCAATTCCTTGAAATGCTATAGGGAACCAAATTATGGGTCATCGGGTTACAATGCCCAATTATATAACATTCAAAGGTAAATGTAAAGGAATGACAATAGATTTGCATAATTCGTGTTGGCATAGTTATTCATGGTTAAACAAAAGAGACACTATCTCGAAATGGCATAAACAAATAAGAGGCGGGTCAGTGGCTCTCAAAGTTTTGTGATGACCGTATTTTATACCGTACCGTACCGTATTATATAGTTACTGCGTCCAATATTTATATTCAAACATTAAGAGTGCATAGATACATTTAACGTGTTACTAATATGTACAAAGAAGTGATCCAAGAAAACGGTTATGAATTTTTAAACAAAATAGATGAAGACCACTGCACAAGAGAATCAACAACATCGAAGAGCATTATTGACCATATTTGTTCTAACCTTAAACAGAACAACTTCCATGTTGCCATTATCGATACACCAATGTCAGACCACAAACAAATTTACCTAGAACTGAAACGCTACCGACCAGAACCTCTGAAGAAGAGAAACTATGAGGTCACCGACTATGAACTACTTTATAAAACCATATTGGAATCACAAGACCAAAACCACGACTGCTTATATGATCTTCTGGAAGAAAGACTAATTAAGAGTATAGAATCAAGCAAAATTACTAAAACAAAAACGTTAAATCCACCTCGGCAAGACTGGATAAATAAACAAATCATAGGTGAAAATAAACAATAGAAATACTTTATGGAATCAACACAAGAAATACCCAAAAGACAAGCAAATAAAAGACATATTTGTAAAAAAAAGAAATGAAGTTTCAGAATATATACAACGAACGAAATCAAAATACTATATGAAAGCTTTTAATAACTGCAAGAAGCAGCCTTTGAAAATGTGGAAACTTATAAACAGTCTGTCACTCAACAAAATAACGGAAAATGCTGTCCCGCGAAAACTCCAATCACCGAGTGGCATTGTGAATGATCCAAAGGAGATCTGTGAATGTTTTAATGATTTCTTCGCAAACGTTGGCTCGATACTGGCAAATCAAATTCCTTCACAACACCATCCATCTAGTAAACTCTTGACAAGTTCATCTGGATCTCACACAAATACACTTAGTAACCTAGAACCCACCACAACAAACGAAATACTCAAAATAATTAATAACCTTAATAACAACACCAGCTCCGGTTTAGAAGGTATCACTACGAAAGCATTAAAATGCGTTGCAAACTTAATAATAGAAGAACTCACAAGCTGTATAAATAAATGTATGGAGTCAGGTACATTTCCAAATAGTCTTAAAATCGCCAAAGTTACGCCAATCTATAAATCTGGAATTAAAACAGAGCCTGGCAATTATCGTCCCATCTCAGTTCTCCCCGTGTTATCCAAAATATTTGAAAGGGTTTTATACAACCGTCTCGAAAAATACCTTATCTCACTAAACTTCCTCTATGATAAACAGTACGGCTTCCGACCAAAGTCAAATACACTTTCAGCGACAATAGATCTAGTGACAACCATAAAGCTTAATATCGACAACAAGAAAATCGGTCTAGGTGTCTTCATTGACCTAAAAAAGGCTTTCGACACAGTGAGTCACGAATTGCTGATACACAAATTAAATGAAATTGGCATAAAAGGCGCTGCTCTTGGCATCTTCAGATCCTACCTGTCAAACCGTTACCAAGTGGTAAAGATTGGAGACACTCAGAGTAACCCTAAAATAATAACGTACGGTGTGCCCCAAGGCTCAATTTTAGCTCCTCTCCTATTCCTCCTATACATCAACAGTGTCCACCAAATTGGCCTAAAAGGGAACCTAACCCTCTATGCAGATGACACATGTCTATTTTACTTTGGTCACTCTATTGATGCAATCATAAATGAAGCTCAAAGTGATCTAAATCTGCTTAGCCTGTGGTTTCAGCAAAACCTTCTTACCATAAATACCACAAAAACCAACTATATAATATTTGCAGCGAAGAACAAAAAAATTGGTAACTATACCCCCTTAAAAATAAACAATCAAATTATAAATAAAGCAGTTCAAGAAAAATATTTAGGATTCATTTTAGATAGCAAACTAACATGGTTACCACACATTTTAAAAATAAAGTCAAAGCTACAATCACTCATGGGCACCCTTCGAGGCATCACCCGCTGCTTACCACGGAAAATTAGATATCTGATCTATTCCTCGCTCGTTAAGCCACACATTGACTATCTAGCTGAAATATGGGGTTCCGCCGCAAAAACACACATAAACCTACTACAAACTGCACAAAACAAACTACTCAAAACGTTATTTAATTATGATTACCTCACCCCAACACTAACACTTTACAAAGAAACAAAATTAATGAACATCACACAGACATACATTTATAATACATGCATACTCATACGAAAAATACTAAATAAAAATATACACTCAAACATCACCTTCACGAAAAGAAAAAAAATACACAAAATGAAATTGAGACGTGAACAAGACCTACTTCAGTTACACCCATCCCGAACAAATTACGGAAAAAAAAGTATAATGTATGAAGGATCCAAACTATATAATAAATTACCTAAATACATCACAGAGTCCAAATCCATAACTACTTTTAAAAAACTACTCAAACAGCATATCATAAAAAATGTACATTCCCCATAATAATTTCAAGCCACATCCAGCCATCGTTTATCTGTGTTGAACGGAATCTTTGTTTTACCTACCTTAAGTTATAAGTTGATGTTTTGAGTCCATGTATTATTGAATAGTTCCGATCATGTTTATTTTTTTTTTTTGTTCTACCCACAAATAATAACTATAGGAATGTCCAGTTTCTTGCATACTTAACTTTTAACTTTTGTTCTCAACAACTATGACTAGTGTTTTTTATTAATGTTCTCATGTAAGTAAATTGTTGTATTCTTATGAGAATAAAGTTTCTTAAACCCGATACTGCAAACTTTTAGTCTGCTGACAGTTTGTTTGTGCTCATAAATCAGTACGAAGATGAATGATAGTACGCACAATACAAAGATCAGATATTTAGGCGGTATTGGACCGACTGAAAAGTTTTATTAGAATCATTTTATTGCCAAATATCGGATCAAAAGTCGGCTGACAGCTTAGTCTGCACTGTGGTATAGTTATCGGCACGGATATTGAGCTCTCGGCGGAAGAGTGGGGATCGCTTTGCGCACTGTACACATAAGGCAATAAATCAATAAGTAAATCGCTTCTGCGCAGGTGAATGTCAGGGCTCAATATCCCTGCCGATGATTATAGTTCATTACTTTTAAAAGTGTTTCAGAATTATACCCAGTGCTGTCAATTTTTATTTTCATTTCTATAAAGTCTTTTATTCATTTACCAAAAAATGAGATAATTTAATACTTCAACGTAAAAGCTGAAAACATTTGAGAGTCGCTGTCCTATTTCCCAAGGAAAGGTCTAGAAAATAGGGTGGCTGTCGAATTGGATACGGACCCCTGCCCTGACAAGGGTCAAACTACTATTATGATTTCTGAAGACGGATTCAAAGATATTGGTTTGGACTGTTTTGTGATAAATATATTATTGTGAATCAGTTTCGTATGCGTAGAAAATATAAATTTTATATGTATAAAAATGTTGAGCATCAATGATCAGACTAATATTGTAAATGTTGAAGGTTTGGAGGTGTGCGGATAAATGCTAAAAACCACTGAACTTATTTTGATAAATCTTGCAGTAATTGCTATAAATTATTTATTTATTTGGATTACCAACAGTGGTTACAAAATTACATTCATATACATTATATAAGTTATTCCTTTATCCAGGTGTTGAAAGTAAAATAGTTTCGGACGCAGACATGAAACTAAAACTGGATCAAATAGTTTAAATTGGATGCCTAAAATAAATAATTTCTGTGTTTCGGATGGCACGTTAAGCTGTAGGCCCCGGCTGTCATTGAACATCCTTGGCAGTCGTTACGGGTAGTCAGAAGCCAGTAAGTCTGACACCAGTCTAACCAAGGGGTATCGGGTTGCCTGGGTAACTGGGTTTAGAAGGTCAGATAGGCAGTCGCTTCTTGTAAAGCACTGGTACTCAGCTGAATCCGGTTAGACTGGAAGCCGACCCCAACATGATTGGGAAAAGGCTCGGAGGATGATGGATGCCTAAAATAATTCCCTCATAGTACGGCAAAAAGGTGCAGGCACATGATAAACTGTGAACAATCTTCAGAACAATTTTGTATTACGCATACGTATTGGTATGTTCAAATATAATCCGAGTATAAGCTTTGAATAAAATTATTATTGTTAATTATTGTTTTTTTACCCTTTGAATAAAATAGCTAAACATCAGATGCAGAATTTAAATTTTATATTAGTTATTCTAGTATTCTAATAAGTTTGCAGTGGAAGATTAATTAATTGAAGTGTTGCATTTGCATAACAACACAAGTGTTTTACCTAGAAAACATAATATTGTATTCAATTTGAATAAAACTTATGTTACAAGTTAGGCGCGTAGTGGTTGAAACACCAGCTTTTTGAGTGTTCGTTTGTAGGTTCGATTCTAGATAAAGCAACCAATGTACATTTTCTACGACATATGCAATACTTCATATTGTCATGATCATTTGTATAATCATGATATCAATGTCACTTTCTATATCTTGACAGGGATAAAGAATAAATACAATAAATGCTCTAGATAAATAATTCTTTACTTTTTAACTTGAGCAAACAAAACAGTATCTCAAAACACCTTAAGAATCAAGTTCTCACTAAAACAATATTAAAACTATTCCCGTCTTTCTTCTATGAAATAACCGAGGAAAATTCCTTGCATTTCGACTTAAGACGACTTAAAATCACTTTGGTAGAACGCGACTCAAAAATAGGGCGCTCTATTCATGATGCTACCAAACACCAATGCTGAGAAGCTTGCTTGCAACTTTGACGAGTTTCCACTGAATAAGATGGCGAAACCGTGCTGTGTTTAATAGTGTTATCTTGTAAATTATTGTAAATAGAGGGGAAGTAGTCCAATTTACAAATTGATGGAGTAGGTCTTTGTTTTCTATACGGAAAATAGAGTCACTAATTAGCGACTTGTAGGTGCCAATACTGATTGCTGTAACGTAGATCTATATATGCCAGTGAAAAGAAGAAAAATGCTGTAAATCATGTTTAACTTTTTAGGCATTGATAAACCAGTACAATTTTTTATTGATTGATTGAATTTTTCTCGTAAGGATACTATCTATTGAGGATACATACTTGTTGATGTGTCATTGACTTCAAAAAAGTTCTTGAACTAATGGTATCTCGATAATACAGCTCCTTGAAACAATTCTGTTCAATACCTGAAACAAATAAGACAATAATTAAGAATGATTGAAATACAAATAAGCGTAGCGCATCTGCGTAATTTTAATTAGAAAGCACTAGTGTTGCCTCTGCTTATGTATGGCGCGGAGACGTGGTGCCTGTATAAGTCAGATGTAAAAAAACTCGACACATTCCATCTTAGGTGTCTGAGGTCCATCTTAAGAATAAAGTGGCAAGATCGCGTTTCCAACACGGAGGTTCTCCGACGGTCTAATATGTATGGAATGGAGGCGTTGTTAATGCAACGACAACTCAGGTGGTGTGGACACGTCCTTCGCATGGACAACCACCGTCTACCTAAAGCGATCTTCTATTCCGAGATGGCTGAAGGTAAACGCAAGCAAGGAGGACAATATCTTCGCTACAAGGACGTGTTCAAAAGACATCTGAAAGCGTGCGGTATCCACCCTACAGATTGGGAGAGGCTTGCCTTAAATAGGTCATCTTGGCGCAAAACGATCTATGAAAACGTCAAGTTATTCGAAGAAAAAAGACTCGAGGCTTTAGACGAAAAGCGCCAATTACGAAAAGAGAGACCTAAGCCTTCATACAACTATACTCTCAATAGTGCGGGTCAGTTATTCTGCAGCGCTTGCGACCGGGTCTTTAAATCCAAACTCGGTTTCGCCAGTCACATCAGGGCTCACGCTAGGAGGTGAACTTGCCATAGGTCGCCGTTATCGAAATCGATAAGGAGGACTATATATATATAATTTTAATTAGCTAATTACTCAATTATCTATCAAACTATGTATAAAGGAGGATTGCACGAAATTCTTCAAGTTTAATAAGTATAGGTATATTAACCTTTTCCCAAAGATTAAAGTGGAAAAGGTTAATATCTAAAATCTACTCGGCGCGTCCACGTCGCGGGGGTGGGCACTTTACACCTTAGTAGGCCAGGGTGAATAAGTGGCCAAGTTCGAGTAGAGACCCAGTTTTGCGGGGTATAACGCAAATCCCTTGCCCCGGGTTACGGGTGAAGACCTCAACGGCGGCAGCGGCGGAGAAGTTTTGCTTCGGTACGGCGCGTGTCTGGCGGATGAGGCAAGCGGATCCGGAGTACCGGTAGGCGACAGTAGGGTACAACCTGAAAAAGTCGGCAACTCCTGCAACCAATTCGTCTCTACATGTAGGGAACATTCACTCCTGTAGATCAAGGCGATGAGGTCGAGAGGAAGCTATGAATGCTGGGCAAGTTCATGGTTTCAAAATGCGTCCCAGGCGATGCAGTGCTTGTGGAGAGGTCACTCCATCCATGCCTCAAAAGGTGTGGGAACCAACACGGAGAGTTGCAGTTACCAGTTATAAGTCTCGCGCTAATGGGCGTGTGCGCGGACGCTAGGGGTGACTCTCGACGGTGGGATAGTCCATCGCGACTAATTGACTAGTTAACGCCCGCCTCAAGCTGGGCAGCCCCCGGCCAATAAGGTACTAGTCCGTCCCTCATCCTACGCTTCTATGGGTGTGTGAAGCAGCAAGCATACTACATGTTTTGAAATAGGATGAGTATATTAAGCACCTGGCAAGAACAAAAAACATTATTTGATTGCTAAACCAAACAACCCGATCATACGCTTTGCTTCTTGGAATGTACGAACAATGCTCCCCGGATTTGGGACTCAAGATGATCCTGAACCTGCGTTAAGAAAGTCGTCCATAATTGACAGAGAGCTTTTGCGTCTTCGCGTTGGTGTTGCCGCTCTACAAGAGACTCGTCTCTCTGACGAAGGTAGTCTCCGTGAAGATCACTACACTTTCTACTGGAAAGGGCGTGAGTCTGGTGAGCGCCGTGATTACGGCGTAGGATTTGCAGTTCGCAATGATATTCTTAACTGCATTGAACCGCCAAAGGGTATTTCCGAGCGCATTATGTGTCTCCGAATTAACACCCATTCAGGGCCTGTATTGTTGATTTCTGCATACGCTCCCACCTTACAGGCATCTTCCGAAGACAAAGATGCTTTTTACGAAGATTTATGCCACTGCTTGACAACCAGCAATCGATCAGATAAACTCCTTCTTCTCGGTGACTTTAATGCTAGGATTGGAAATAACCAGAACAATTGGCCGGACTGCGTGGGCTCACATGGCATTGGGAACATGAATGAGAATGGTCAACGCCTTCTAGAATTTTGTGCATCCCATTCCTTGTGTATCACTAACACCTACTTCCGTAACAAGGCGGCCCATAAAGTGTCGTGGAGGCATCCGCGTTCCGGACACTGGCATCAATTAGATTTTGTTATCACCAGAAGACGGGATCTTCGTGACATCCTTAATGCCCGAACTTATCACAGCGCGAACTGCGATACAGATCACTCATTAGTTATGGCCAAGACAAGATTAATTGCAAAAAAGATACACTCGGCATATAACGTCTCTAGAAGAATAAAAATTAACACAAAATCTGCAATTGATGAACGGCTATATAACCGATTTAATAGTGAGATCGAAAACAAACTCAGCCCAGAAACACTGGAGAACCTACCGAATAGCGAAACTATGTGGTCCATAGCAAGGGATACTATCACCCAGATTGCTCTCGAAACATTTGGGACACAAGGCAAAACCCAAAAGGACTGGTTTGCAGAATATGAGGATGAATTACGACCCTACCTTGAGAGTAAACGTAACGCTTACATAAGTTATCTAAATAACATGGACAATGAAAGGCTCAAGCTTAGGTACCAAACTGCTAAAGCTGATCTGCAGCGTGTATCGCGCCATTTTGCAAATCGTTACTGGGTTAGCCTTAGTGGGACTATTCAACATTGCCATAAAATTGGTAATTTTCGAGGGATGTATCAAGGCATCAAAACGGCCATAGGGCCTGTTGCTAGAAAGCGAGCAGAGATAAAAGATCATGACGGTAACCCTATCTCTGATAAACAACAACAACTAAGAAGATGGGAAGAACATTACTCTAATCTCTACTCCGATGAGATCAACATCAATCCCACTGCCTTAGATTCTCTACCAGTTTTCCCTTCTATGTCAGATTTAGACGATCCACCTATATTGGAGGAATTTCAACAAGCAATCAAAAGCCTAAAACTAGGCAAAAGTTCTGGGCGCGATAACCTACCAGCTGAAATCATCTCATATAAATGCGTAGTTCCGATTCTCTATCAAGTTCTACTTAAATGTTGGGAAGAGGGCACTGTACCTCAGGACATGCGGGACGCAGACATAATTACGCTATACAAGGGTAAAGGAGACAGAGGAGACTGTAACAACTACAGAGGTATCTCACTCCTCAGTGTCACAGGAAAAGCTTTTGCCAAGGTGATTCTGAAAAAGATCGAAACTCTTGCCGCAAGAATATACCCCGAGTCACAATGTGGTTTCAGGCCTGGTCGTTCCACAAATGACATGATATTTACTCTGCGTCAACTTCAGGAAAAGAGTCGTGAACATCAGACACCCCTCTATATTGCATTTGTCGATTTAAACAAAGCCTTCGACTCTGTAAGTAGACAAGGCCTTTACAACATACTTTTTAGAATAGGATGCCCACCAACCTTACTTTCCCTAATCAAGGCTTTCCACGACAACATGCAAGGTTCCGTTATCTTCGACGGCCAGGCTACAGAAGCTTTCAGCATGAACCGTGGCATAAGACAAGGCTGTGTCCTAGCGCCTACCCTTTTCGGTATCTTCTTTTCGGCTATACTGATAGAGGCCTTTAAACAATGTGATATCGGAATTCACCTGCACACGAGGAAAGATGGAAGACTTTTCAACATCCAACATCTGAAATAAAAAACTAAGCGATATGACATACTGGTCCGCGAGTTACTGTATGCTGATGATGCAGCTCTAGTAGCTAAATCTGAACAAGAACTACAGGAACTCGTAAATAGGTTTGATCACGCTTGCCGCCTATATTCTATGAGTATAAACACCAAAAAAACTGTCATCATGGCTCAAGGCGTCGACCATCCACCTCATATCACGCTCGATGGAACTCCTCTTGAAATTGTTGATCACTTTTGCTATCTCGGATCTACTACAACCTCCAATCTTTGCAACAATAAGGAAATTGATACTCGCATTGGAAGAGCGGCTTCCAACTTTGGCAAACTCTCTACGCGTGTTTGGAGAAACAATAAGCTTACCATTACTACCAAGATCCTCGTATACAAAACCTGCGTACTCAACACGCTACTATACGGCTCGGAAACATGGACCACTTACTCCAAGCAAGAACGTCGCCTTAACGCTTTCCACATGCGCTGCTTGCGCGCGATACTCGGTGTCACCTGGAAGGACAGGGTGACTAACGAAACTGTCCTAAGCAAGACCAACTGCAACAGCATCCTAGCAATTCTGAAACAGAGAAGACTTCGCTGGCTGGGACACGTTCATCGTATGGACACCGAAAGATTGCCACGTGAAGTCATGCTCGGGCAGATTGCTGATGCAAAAAGACGAGTGGGCCGCCCAAACTTACGTTTCAAGGATTGTTGCAAACGTGACATGGACAGCTTCAACATCAACGCTAATTCTTGGGAAGCACGCGCCAATGAGAGGCTCTTATGGAGACGCGACCTGCGCACCGGGACTGCAATATATGACGAAGCCTGGCTCGACGACATTAAGCAGAAAAGGCTTCGCATCAAGAACGCTGCACCCGTGGATGACCCGCGCTTCACCTGCGACAAATGCGGCAAGAAGTGCCGTGCAGCTATTGGCTTATTTAGCCATAAAAGAAAGTGCTTGCGGCACTAATAACGCATAGACAAGCACTGCCACAATCATCTGACCAAGATGCTCTGTGGCCAATGATGATGATGAAAGTGGAAAACTAATATAATCAAGGAAACTTCGTCTGTTATAAACAATTTGCAATAATAAAGCCACAGGTGTTATATCGACTTAATTAAAGAACAGAACAGCTCACTATAAATAATTTGAATATGTCGGAATTTTTTCTCTCCCAAAATCTTTTTAATAAATAATTATAATTTACATATATATTTTATAAATAAAACACTGAAATTCACGTAAACAATAACATAATACCATGACTGATAAAGAAACAACACCTATGTATATCGAAAATCAAGAGACACATCAGCAGAGAGATGTAAGGAGAGAAAAGTAAGTTCAAAATGTTGACGAGAGCGGCCCGCCTACGCACACGACTACCACCTCCGGGATCGTCGCTCAGCTCCGCCTCGCCGCCGCCGGGCCCTGGACCACTAGGGACACCGGCGGCTGCAGCTGCGTCGAGCTCGAGCGACGAATACTTTTCCCCGCCAACGTCGCCACCACCTGTACGTCGGCAGCGGAGACGCCGGCCACCGACGGGCTTGGGATCGGGGGACCATCAGGTCCCTAGCAGGGTCCCCGCTACCGGTGGTTGTGTGCAGCGCATGAGATGGACTCTAAGAATGAACGAGAACGTCATGCGCGCATACTACGGATCCACAGAGGGAGGAACTAACCTCACTGCGTACCGTTATAGGATGCTGTCTCTGTTCCAGGTGCTTGAGCCAGCCGTCAACGTGTCGGCCCAACGACTGTCGGATCAGGTGCGGGTTATCCAGCGCAATCACAGACTGGACGACGCCGCACTTGATCGGCTGCGCTTAGAGATGCTGAGCAGCCCTATGGTCACCACCTCGTCACAGGCTGCGGTGCCACCGCCACCTTCAGGCGGAGTCACACCGCGGTCCGATCTCGTTGAACGGGATGAGGACGATAGGGTTGTAACGGTAAGTACTCAGTGCAACGAACGTGTGAGGAGTGCTCTGGAAGATGCGATTCAGGAGTTTAGGTACTCACCCGTCGAAAACCGACCGCGACTACCTCGCTTGCCTATGCACAGACAGAATAGGGCGTTGGTGTGTGCTCTGGATTCGCTGTTGGAAAAATATTTTGAAAACAGCGAGGACCTCCTTGATACACACTCAATTATGTATTGCGCGGCTGTTGCTGCATGTCGTGTAGCTAATGTCAAATTCCCTGACAGTAACAGAGCTACACGACCAAAATCAGCGGTACCAGCTTGGCAGTGCAGGATTGAGCGTCGTATCGAGGGGGCCAGAGTACTCATTGGCAAACTATATTGCTTCAGGGAGGGTAATACCCGACCACGGGTGATGCGCTTTGTGAGGCGTGCATTCATGGGGACTGGACTCAGTCCTCATGAATATATGCCGCGTGTCACGGAGCGCATCGACTTCCTGAAGCAAAAAGTCTGTGCATGGGCGAGCCGTATTCGAAGGTATAAACGACGGGTAGAACGTTACACCCAGAATCGTATGTTCCAGAGTGATCAAAGATGGGTATATAGAACTTGGGAGCAACCTGAGCAATGCGTGATGGACGGGAGCCGACCGGATGATGGTGCCACAAACATGTTTTGGCGCAACCTCTGGTCGACGCCCGTATTTCACGAGGAGGGTGACTGGACACGTGATGTTGAACGGGAGTGTGAACAAATACCAGAAATGGAGGAGGTCAATATTACCTCCTTCGACGTAGCCTGTGCAGCTCGTCCGATGCAAAACTGGAAATCACCAGGACCGGATGGACTGCACAATTTCTGGTTAAAGTGGCTGCAAAGTTCGCACCCCTGTTTAGCATCACAGTTTCAGTCATCCTTAGAAGCGGGGTCGCTCCCACAGTTTCTAACAACAGGAGTTACCCATCTGCTCCATAAATCAGGCAGTACCGCGGAACCCAAAAATTATAGACCGATCACTTGCTTACCGACGGTCTATAAACTTCTTACATCTATTTTGAGATTAAAAATAAACCAACATATTGAAAAGTATTCAATTATGTCAGTTTCTCAAAATGGATGTAGGAAGGGGTCCCGTGCTACTAAGGAGCTGCTCCTCACTGATATGGTCATCAGCCAACAGGTTCGGCGATCCCGAAAGAATTTGTCGACATGTTGGATAGACTATAAGAAGGCCTACGACTCGGTCCCCCATACATGGCTTAAGAGGGTACTGGAGTTGTATAAAATAAATACAACTCTACGCGCCTTTCTTGCGTCATGTATGGAGCAATGGAGAACGGTTCTTCACTATCCAGGATGTAGACAAATTGAAGGGACCGGCGATCCTATTAAGATCGAGCGGGGAATTTTCCAGGGTGACAGTTTGAGTCCACTTTGGTTTTGCCTGGCCTTGAACCCTTTAAGCACATTGCTAGAGGGTTCGGGGCTGGGCTATCCTTTGCGGAGAGGGGGTCAGGTTATATCCCATTTGCTTTATATGGATGATCTGAAACTATTTGCCACCACAGAACTGCAGCTGATGAAGCTACTGAAGATCACTGAAAATTTCAGTAGTTGCATCAGGATGGAGTTCGGTGTGGACAAATGTGCAGTCATGCATGTAAAGCGAGGGGGAATTGTGGAATCTGAGGGAGTACAACTCTCAGATTCTATAAACCTGAGATCACTCTCCGCAAACGATACATATAAATACTTGGGTATGGCGGAGGGGTTAGGCATCAATGTGGCTGTCATGAAACAGTCATTACGGGAGCGTTTCTTTGGCCGCCTGAATAAGGTTCTAAAAAGTTCCTTATCAGGCGGCAACAAGGTTCGCGCCTATAATGGTTGGGTCATGCCAGTCCTGATGTACTCCTTCGGCATACTCAAATGGACCCAAACTGAATTGGATGCCCTGGATAGGAGAGTCCGCACACTGCTGACCGCAGAACGAATGCATCACCCACGATCGTCGGTGATGAGACTGTACATCCCACGGAAATGTGGAGGCCGAGGCTTTTTAAATGCAAAGACGCTCCACAACCGTGAGGTGTGCAGTCTCAGAGAATATCTTCTCAAAAGCGACGTGGGTATGCATCGTGATATGGTAGCAGTGGACAAAGGACTCACCCCGCTATCGTTGGCAAATGAGAACTGGCGCAGACCTGTGGTACTAACTACCCATGATCGCAAGGGGGTATGGCAGAGCAAACAGCTACACGGACGCTTCTTCGGGGCGCTTCATGGCCCCGATGTAGACTTCAATGCGTCCGTAGCTTGGCTACGCTTCGGTGACCTATTTGGAGAAACCGAAGGGTTTGTATGTGCAATTATGGACGAAGTTATCCTGACGAATAACTACCGGAGGTATATTATGAAAGACGGGACGGTTGACATATGTCGGGCATGTCACCATCCGGGTGAGTCTATCAGACATATTATATCTGGTTGTTCTCGTTTGGCTAACGGTGAATATTTGCACAGGCATAACCAAGTGGCCAAGATCATCCACCAGCAGCTTGCTCTGCAATACAAACTTGTAGATCTTGAGGTACCGTACTACAGGTATGCGCCCGACCCAGTTCTCGAAAAAGACCATATCACGTTGTACTGGGATCGATCTATCATCACTGACAGGACTATTGCAGCCAATAAGCCTGATATAGTGGTGATAGATCGATTAGCGCGCCGCGCGATGATAGTCGATGTCACCGTCCCGCATGACGAGAACCTAGTGAAAGCTGAGAAAGAGAAACAAATAAAATATCTTGACTTAGCGCACGAGGTTGTCGCCATGTGGGATGTCGACACGGCTGTTATTGTGCCGATTGTCATTACGGCCAATGGTCTAATAGCCAAGAGCCTCGACCAACACCTCAGGAGGCTCTCGTTGGGCGGCTGGATCAAGGGATTGATTCAGAAGGCAGTACTCCTTGATACGGCGCGTATTGTGAGGAGGTTTCTGTCTCTGGGACCCTAACCACCGGTACCTTGGACCCTGTGCCCGATATCGGTGGCCATCTATTTTTTATATTTTTAAATGTTTTTTTTATATCTTTTTTTTATAATCTAATATTTAAAAATATAAATAATATGTTGAAAGACAAATAAATGCACTGACAAGAATTTGAATATTATTAAGTTCTCAATTTGTTGAGGTTTTAATTGTGACAATATGCGACATTTTGTAGTGATGAATTCCTGTTATTGGAAAGTAAATCTTATGTGGTATGCGTAAAGTGGTTATTTGCAAGCTGGAAATGGTTGTTGTGCTGTAAATCTACAATACTTAAACTGACCTATGACTAACCGTCCATGACTTCTAATATTATCATCAATCATCATACATTGGTATTATTGCATAGAAAGCTTTTAGCAAACAAAAATAGACACAATGTTGTTACAAATGTGCAAACGGTCAAGGTAATTCAATGCAATCGAATTCTGGTGATGAATTGTTTTTTTCCTATTCGTAGCTTGTTATGGAAATCCATGTCATTTATATTTTTTTTTCGATGACTGCCTCTGCCAAGTTTTTTCCAACTATGTTGGCTTCAGCTTCCAGGCTCATCAGATGCAGCTGAGTATTAGTGCTTTATATAGAGCGACTGCCTATCTGACCTCCTCAGCTTTTGACCGACTCAACTATTCTATGGTCACGGTGTCCCTTGGTAGCACGATTTGCCGAAGTCTATACATATAATAAATCTGTAGAAAGTGATTGTTTGTTCGGGATTCACGTAAAATCTACGAATTTAATGCAGACAATGCTTATATACAAAAGTTCTACGTAACTTGGGGTATTACTTAGGCTTTGTTTCATCGAAATCGGTTCACTCTATCAAAAGATATGATTAATTTAGTGAATTCAAGATGTAAAATATTACGACACGCAACCTGTTTGACAAAACAGTACAGGTTAAAGTAGCTCCATCCGTGGTAAATTAAATACATCAAGAAGCGAGGTGGTAAATAACAATGAATTACCATTTACATTCTTTATATACTATTATTTCAATAGATGGAGTTGTGTATTTTCCGTAATTCACCATATTTTAACACGTAGTGTAATTTTTCGATAGACATTTCAATAGTGTTTGTCAGTTTGCCGTGCCACATCAAAATCCAACTATAATTATTACCTTGATGAAAGGAAAATTAATAGATCTCAGCCAAATTTAAAACGGTGCCATCTAAATTATTTTTTGAACATTATGTCAAAAATGATGACTTTAGTATAACAATTAATTATAATTTAAAGTTACAGATGGAGTTCATATCAGGATTTTTTCATAAACATAGTTTAGCTTATCTTCCACTAATGTGGTGGCCTTAAACAAATTACTTTGAGTGAGTAGTATTATTTTTTCTGATGTAAAATATGAAAACTTAATCCTAGAAGAAATCAGGATCTATCTCTCGCAAGCGCTGCTAAGCGTGAGATAATGTAGGCTTCTGTAGCTTTAAAAACCAGCCCAGATACAAAGTGCAGATAAGAAATGGGAGCTGCCTTATCGCGTCTGAAAACGTACAAAATACGCGTCGCATACCAGAGACATGCTTACTTTCAACTTCCGATCGCAATTAATACACTGTTCACGATTACGAACAGTCTCAGTTAGACCCGAGCCAAGTCTAAAAAAAAACCTTTTATATAAAACTACGTTTGATATCATCACCATCCTCCGAGCCTTTTTCCCAAACTATGTTGGGGTCGGCTTCCAGTCTAACCGGATTCAGCTGAGTACCAGTGCTTTACAAGAAGCGACTGCCTATCTGACCTCCTCAACCCAGTTACCCGGGCAACCCAATACCCCTTGGTTAGACTGGTGTCAGACTAGCTGGCTTCTGACTACCCGTGACGACTGCCAAGGATGTTAAATGACAGCCGGGACCTACAGTTTAACGTGCTATCCGAAACACAGTCATTGGTGCCTAAGATATACTTAGAAAGTACATACAAACTTAGAAAAGTTGCATTGGTACTTGCCTGACCTGGAATCGAACCCGCGCCCTCATACTCGAGAGGTTGGTTCTTTGCCCACTAGGCCACCACGACTTTTGATATCATTCAATTACAAAGACAGAATTGTTCTCTGTTGCAAATCCTATCCACCTATATCCTATCCTAATCCAGAATGCATTGCAGGTGTGCATTGCACAAAAACCAATGGTATCCTATTCGAGAAGTCAAAAGAGTTGACCTGCCAACGTCAGCTTCTGCGCTAAGCAAGTGTTCTTAATAGTACCTACCATCAGAATTACATTCATCGTTGAATGAGGTGAATAAATTTTCAGAAACCACATAGTATAAGATCCCGCCATAGAACGACCTTCACCGGGCTGGTTATTGGATTAAAAGTAATTTTTAGTTAATAAAATATGCCAATAAAGAGATTGCAAATGGGTTGCCAAAAAAAATCCTGTCTGGAATCAATTTATTAATAGTTCAAAAAGAACATTTTTTTCAAACATACCACTGGTTTGTTTATTAAAAAAAATATATCCCAATCGAAAGTATGCAACCCATAGAATATGCAAACGTTAGGTTGACTATTATATTCCCGTCACTAACCTTTGGTTGCCAGGTATAAACAGGTAAATCGGTACTAGTAACTTGCACCGGTCTGGTTATTTAATGAAATTTATATGAAAATAAAGATTATTTAATTACAAACTCGGTGGTATAGGGTTGTTTACAAAAAATCTGTCATGAATGCCGGTTGGCGATTTTTTAAAATTGAAATATTTCCTAACAAAATAATAAGCACATCAGTATCAGAGGCTTTAATTAAAATTCTTGAACCTGGTTGCGCTTTGTAAGCATGAAAAATAATCCTTGTATCTGCCTCTTCGTGATGACATTCATAATTAAATTCTAAAGTTTTCTTAATGAAATCCTCCTCAACTTGGTACGAGTAGCACAGATGGTCCACGGTTAAAAAAATTTTTTTGTCCTTGATTATTGTTACCAAATGACTGTTCTTCCAATAATCAGCCAGAAACAGCACCAAAGCCTCTTTAAAACGATAATTTTTAAGGCTTTGCAAAAAATTTTTAGGTCTGGTTTGATGCGGTCCCGAAATTTTGTACGGAATATCGAATTCTTTTCGGCTTTCACGTTCCGAATCTTTGATTGAAGGTGATAAGTAACGATCAAAAATTAAATGTATTTCAGTTGCATTTTGTGGCATCATTTGATTTGTGATGACGACTGACAGGCAAACATGGAAGAAAATGACATATTGCGCCGACGCCAAGTAAAATTGGGAACAGGGCAGGAGAAAGAAGAAGAATGTGTTTCTCAATACACTCTTATCGCACTGTTTAGAGGACAAAAAATAGACAATTTTCCACGCTAGTGCAGGAAAAGGGTCCCCATAATGTTATTTCATTTATTTTATCAGGCCGAACTTATTTTTTTGGAGTCAGTTTACTTAAACAGGATAGCAAGATGTAAAAACTTTTTTGATGATCATTTACTACTTTTGGTGATCATTTACTACTTTTAGTGATCATTTACTACTTTTGGGATAACAATGATTTATTTGGACTCATTTTGCTTAAATAGGATTACTTTCTTACTTTAAAATGGTGGTTTAATTTTGGTGATCATTTACTATTTTTGGCTTACGCATGATTTATTTTGGAGTAATTTCACTTAAATAGGATAGCAAAGTGTTAAAACTTTGGTGATAGTTTTACATTAAAATGCGAGTTTCATTTTGGTGATCATTTACTATTTTTGTCTGCTGTTTGTTACTATATCTGGTGATCAGTTAAACATAAGCCATTTTATAATACAAAAAGAAGAAATTTTTAATTTTTTGTTGTTATTTTGTCTGCAAATAATAAAAATAAAAATTGCAAAATTAGTTTTATATGTATTACTATTCCCTTCTTATTTACTGAAGATATATATACTTTATAGTCACAGAAAATATATACACGCATATATATTTAATTTAGTAAAAAAAAAAATACTTTTATTTTTATTTTAATATTAAGCTACTCCAAAATGAAACGCAGCGTGTGTGAGTCTATTGCTATCCTTCTCATTTTCAGAGAGCAGAGAGCATGCGCATACGCTTTCTGTCTATGGTCGAAGTGGAGGCAGCTGCGATGCTGTGTCCTCTTCTATCGCATGGGTTGGTTCGCTGGGACCTCTCTGTCGCACGTATTCACTCGCAGCAATATTTCAATTTTAAAAAATCGCCAACCGGCATTCATGACAGATTTTTTGTAAACAACCCTATACCACCGAGTTTGTAATTAAATAATCTTTATTTTCATATAAATTTCATTAAATAACCAGACCGGTGCAAGTTACTAGTACCGATTTACCTGTTTATACCTGGCAACCAAAGGTTAGTGACGGGAATATAATAGTCAACCTAACGTTTGCATATTCTATGGGTTGCATACTTTCGATTGGGATATATTTTTTTAAATAAACAAACCAGTGGAATGTTTGAAAAAAAAGTTTTTTTTGATTATCAATTAATTAATTCTGGACAGGATTTTTTTTGGCAACCCATTTGCAATCTCTTTATTGCCACATTTTATTAACTAAAAATTACTTTTAATTCAATAACCAGCCCGGTGAAGGTCGTTCTATGGCGGGATCTTAGACTACAATAACAGTAGGAGCCAAAGCGTATTATCGCTTCATAGAGCTCTGATTGGCCCCAGGTGACCAAGTCAGGTCTGATTTGTTCGTTCATCAGATCTTTGAAAGTGTTTCGGTGGATACTTACTGTCGTCCTGTTTACGTGTGACACAAAATATGGTATATAAACGTCCTCCGCAAGAGCGAAATTTTCGCAGTGTGCGGTAGTGACGCACAGTATACCTACAACACTTATGTTTCTTTTGATTTGCTGGCTCCACCAAGAAATGACAAATTGCGAGCGTACATTTTGAAAATCTTGGCAAAACTGCAGGTTTCAAGTACGAACACATGAAGTGGACTCTCTCAGATACGTACATTTTGCCTATTCGTGAACTAATGCAAACATTTCGGTGGAGTCCCGGCTTAGGCCACCACATTAGGCGTGCGCGATCCTCGGGCGTGTGAGTAGCGCGGGCGCCGCGCGTGCGTCGCGAGCGCGTTGAGTGAGCGTCGCGTTTTGCTGCCCTGCGGCATTTGTAGCGCGCTCGCGGCGCGCACGCGCCGCTCTCCTTGACGTTTAACTGCTAAGGCGTTTAGCGGGCGGTGGGGATAGCGGGCGAAGGGGTAAGAACGCAACTCGAGCGCCGCGTGCTCGCCGCGAGCGCGTCGCTTGCTCTCTTCACACATGCCGCAGGGCAGCAAAACGCGATGTTCACGCAGCGCGCTCGCGACGCCCGCGCTACTCACACGCCCGAGGATCGCGCACGCCTAATTTGGGGTCAGCCTTACCATAGTGAGTAAGTGAAACTATCCTACCCTATGCGCCTGCTGATGATGATGACTCATTTCATCATCCATCCAGCTATTCCCCAACTATGTTGGTGTTGGCTTCCAGTCGCCGAATCTGTTCGAGTACCAATGTTTTGCTTGGAGCGACTACCTATCTGTTCTCTTCAATCCAGTCACATTACAAGACATTATCCATGGTAAGACTGACAGACTTTCTGGCTTCTGATTAGTCACAGCAGCTGCAGAAAATGTACAAATGACAGCTTTGTCAGACTCAAAGCATATAGACATAGATTAAAGCTGTTTCCTGTGAAAATTACTTACGCACTATACGTAATAATTTTCCAAATTGGCTGACTAAATCCAGAGATATTCACAACGTCACAAACTTTACTTCTTTTGTTTAGATAAATGGTCACATCCACAACACAACCTTGATCATTGAATCTATGCGACTGCTAAGTGCTAATCCTAATTATACTGTCACGTGAAAGAATGCACCTACGGGATAAGTAGTATTTTGACTATTCTATATTGCCCACGCAGACGAAGTTGCGGGCAACAGCTAGTTTTTAAATAAATTCTGAGATATGATATCACAAAATGATGCTACTTTAAAATAAATAAAATAAATACTTGACTGTGTTGTGTACCATGACGATTGAAGGGTATTTATTAGAGCTGATAAGCAACTTTTCGGAATTTGAGCAATTACATATAAAAATCTCAATTAAACATCCATTTAAACGTTAATTACATTCCAAATGAAAGTAATAAGATCAGTTCAAAGCTTATTTGTTGGAAATTATCATCAAGTTTTACCATCCGCTTATGAACGCCTTAGGAAAATAATTAATTGAAGATGAAACCAGTGCGCGTGAAATATGTAGGTATATTGCGAAACGTTTTATGTTTTATGAAACGGATAATGTCAACTTACGGCGGTTTGATGTATTATTAACGGTGAGATCACCTCGATCTAATTGCTCTTGTATTATTCATTTTTATTTATATATAATGTCTTTGGCATCTTGTTTGTTTTTGGTGGTTTTGACTATCACGACGACGCAATGTAGTGTTTTGTACAATAATTTTTAACCGTAGGAAAAATAGCTGATTTTCGAATTTAAATTGTGGAATTCTTTCCATTTTCTAGAGCACTTTTTAAAACGTGATGTTCCAATTTCGAATTTACAATAAGTTTGAGGGCCAGAAGTGAGAAAAATTACATTACTGTGATAACTTCAAAAGATATGATAACCTTTTCAGTCTTCATACAAGGCACCTTACCCACATCATATTCCCATCGCTCCCGTGAAAGCGAGTAAGCAATATCCTATCAGCTGATAATCTTAAACTGCAGAATCCTGATTTCCCTCAGGATGCCTGAACCGTATCCTAAGCAGAGCAAATACTAGCAATATTTTAGGAACAGACTCTATAAAGAAAACTATTTTCTTGTGATGTTCAGCGAAGGAAAAGTAATTATATCGACGACTTGTTTGTACGAAGAGATGCTGTCCGTGCTTTAAGAAAATACTCTGGAAAATACTGGAATGGAAAATACTTAACTACTTCTATATTTATTTGTATCATAGTGTCGTGACAGTTAAAGCGTCTCTCGAGTATGAGTGTGTGGGTTCGGTTCCATGTTAAGCAAGTACCAATGTAACTTTTCTAGATTTGCATGTACTTTCTGAGTATATCTTGGAAACCAATAACAGAGTTAAGTAGAAGGCAACAATCTTGCGGAATATTAGTGGGATATTGTATTGTTGTTTCAAATGCCAAAGCAAGAAAAGAGTGTTCCATCTCGCTCTAACCGTATGAAAACCTAAACCACGCTGACGCTGTCTGGTGTTTTATAAAACTCACTCTAACTGCCTAACAATCAATTGGCAGTTATGTTTCAAAGACAGTAAGATACCTAGTTCACAGTTAACAGTTATCAACATAGTCCTTCAAAGTAGTTAATAAAAAATGGAAAACCAGCTTTTAAACTAGATCAAAATTCCACTAAGTGATGACTTTGATTATAAACAAACCGTGCCCCTATTTCATACTGCCAAACGTTTATTCAGTTCACGAAACACACGGGAACCACCTTTTATAACGAAACACACACCTATTATAACTGAATATTACATTTTCCCGCAAAACTTGTTCAAAGCGGTTCTCGACTGCTTTTAGTTTCCTAGAAATCATTATACCTACTTACGTTAAACCTACAGAGGATTTTCAAATACATTTCAATAAATTTGCTTTTCAGCAACAGCCGCCGATGTTGTTTCATTGCAACAGTTAAAATATAGGTCCACTTTGGCTAGAAAGGTATCGACTGTTCTAAAGAACATCTTTGCACACGAAAACTATTGCGTTTACAGTTGTCATTGAAAATAAGAATATACACAACAGTGTTCCGAGAGCCTTACCTCCCGCATTCTGGCAAAAGTTGTCGATATCCTTTCTCTGGCTCCAGGTCAATGATTTTAGCATGATAATGTTAGAGACACAACTTTCGCATCTGAATACATACACTCACGGGCACAACAATATACTTACCTATCACTGAACTAAAACTTGTCAAAAAACAAAACAGTTCATAAGCCATAGTTATCGTAAGCAAACATCATCATTGGCCACAGAGCATCTTGGTCAGATGATTGTGGCAGTGCTTGTCTATTCGGTTATTAGTGCCGCAAGCACTTTCTTTTATGGCTAAATAAGCCAATAGCCAATAGCCAAACAGGGTGACGAAATATTAAGGTGGACGGCTTATTGTGCCCAAGATACACTCATGGTTCACATAAGGATTTTAATGTACTACACCATTGCTTAACTCACAGAGCTAGAGTTGGAGTTCTTTGCAAAATAAACACAATTAAATTAAGAAGAACTACAAACTACTTCTCAACCTTTAGTTTGGCACATAAACATCGTGTTTCAGCAGGCAATCAATGGGTAGTTAAAGTAAAACTCGTGATGAGATTAGCACTTTCATTTCGGTTTAGGTAACTACCCGAGTTATGCTGCGAAGTTACTGTAAACTTCTGATTAAGAGAACTCTCAGCAAACCTAGAATTAGCTAGACTTTTTAGTAGCTTATATTTGGAAATAAATCGTAGTACTTTCATCGTCTATACTTTACTACTACTATATATTACATATTATTTTGTATAACTTTTCTTCTTTCTTATATGAAAGAAGAAACATTGTTTTGTTTGTTTGTACCCTAAAGGATCCGAAACTACTGAACCGATTTGAAAAAATCTTTCACTGTTGAAAAGCTATATACACTTTTCTTTCACTCGACTTTCCTCGTTGTGCCTAACTCTTACCGGCTAAAAACTACCTGGTGTTGTCTTTATTTACCTTTTGTCGTAGGTACAATTAGCTAGTTTGCGCTTATCGTAAATGTAGATACTTAGATGTCTCTGTCAATACTCTAGAAGTGTAACGATGGTATAACAAAAAAATTTATATGTAATTATAAAACATTCGAACTAGAATTCATTGCAAACGTGTCCATTTTGCATAAGCAAACAAGTACACAAATTAAAACCGGCATTTAAAACAACAATTGCAGATGTTGATTCAAAAACATAATAAAACAAAACAAAACACGAGCACGACTCACATTGTATTTTATATTATTTTAAAAACGAGAATAAAACATAAAAAAATATGTAATACACGTAGTTGTCACAACACAGACGGGAACAAACGGTTTGCAATCATGCTCTCGGCGACTACAGCGAATGTACTGTAATTTTCACATGTGAAATATTATATGAGGATGTGTGAATCACATTTTATAAGTTGTTGTTGCCTAGCATAGCATGGTAAACAAAAAGTATGAATACTACAGTTATTTTTCTAAGGAAAATAAATGTTTTCATTTTAGCTGGTACAGAAGACGGTGGCAGTTAATTAGTGGAAAATCCTAAGAAGCAACTACATATCTCTTAAAATATTGGCTACTAAAAAAGTTCGATAACTTGGTCAAATTACAATCACTGTACTAACAGGCACCCTACATATTTTATTCAGCCCATTTATACCGTAAATAAATAATTTGCCTTCAAATGCAAACGTATTGTGGGAAATAAGGAAACACTATTATCCGAGTAAAAAAAAACACACGAAGTGACATTTCAATTAATTCATCGGAAAAACCTGGCAGCACCAAAAGATGAACCTCGCCTTACAAAATAAAGTTAAACAACTTCCATATTGAAACGAAAAAATCTAAGCCACAACCACTTGCAGAGAGGCATTTATTCTCATGAATATATGTATGGTTGTTCACCCACTTGAGCAAACTGTTTGAAAATATACCTTTTGAATGGAATAATGTGTCCTGGAAATGTGCGGAGTTTTGGATTGTTTTCGAATAGTAATGTTAGTTGTCGTGGTGGCCTAGTGGGTAAAGAACCAACCTCTCGGGTATGAGGGTGTGGGTTCGATTCCAGGTCAGGCAAGTACCAGTGTAACTTTTCTAAGTTTGTATGTTTAGAAGAAATAACTAGATGACTATGATAAATAGGAATGGAAAATAATAAATAATCGTTGTTTGAGGGGAAGTGTTGGAACTCTTTGAGAAAATGCACTTTTTGTGATTCGAACAACGATTATTTATTATCCAGACATCACATTCATCACACCTTACCACACATACCCAAACTCAACTCACGCACACATCTATTAAACACTACACGACCCAGTGGCTTAGTCAGTGCATCCGCAGGGTTACTTGTCGAACACACATAGTCCAAACATACAACTTTCGTTACAATGCAATCTCTGACATAGTGTGCCCTTATGTCAATATGTTTTGTTCGTCTGTGTGCCACAGGATTGTAGGCAAGCTTTTGGCACTCTGGTTGTCCACAAAAATGCAAATGGTCACTAACGGTTCACCTCGTATGAAAGCATTTAGCTGACGCAAGTGTACTGCCTCCGGCTGCCGCATATAAACTCTTTCGTGTAAATCACCGTTGAGAAAGGCGGTGTTCACATCGAAGTGACTGATGAATAAATCCTTTTCAACAGCCAATGATAGTAGCATACTAACTGTTGATCTTCTCACGACCGGTGAATAAGTTTCGAAATAGTCAACACCGTAGGACTGAGTAAAACCCTTCGCCACAAGTCGAGCTTTATAGGTCTTGTTACCATCTGCATCGAACTTATACTTGAAGATCCACTTGTTTCCTACGATTTTAGCTCCAGGTGGCTTGTCAACGAGCTTCCAGACTTTATTTTCGTACATAGAATCCATCTCTTTCTTCATGGCTTCCTTCCAGTTATCCTTGTCTTTACGACTCAAGGCTTCCTTAACTGTCAAAGGCTCAGCATCTTCTGTGCAGCATGCAAGTCCATGATGATTTCCATCTCGGATTCTGTTACGTAGAGGATAACGACATTCACCTATACTCGATTCTTCCCTATCAACGGTCTCTTCAACTTCAACATTGTCCACCACGACATTGTCTGTTCCACTATCACCCATTTCTCCCGACTTCACCTCCGCATCTTCGTATACTTCAGCTTCATCTGTAGAACTCAACTCTTGAGAAGCTTCCGCACTAGCAGGTGATGAACCTGACTGGCCTTCTACCCTAGAGAGTTCCCAGATAACTTCAGCATCTTTGTCATCGCTATTTATAACAAGCTGACTAGGATTCCCTGAAATCGCTGCTGTAGAATCTTCTAAGAAAACTACATCCCTTGCTCTAACAATGACGCGTGGATTACTGGGATTTATAAAACGATAACCTTTGGTTTCTTCGCAGTAACCTACAAAAATATGTTCTACCGCTTTAGGGCTCCATTTCTTCCGAGTTTCCTTTGGCACGTGCACGAACGCCTTCGTTCCAAAAACTCTGAAATGATCAAATGACTGCGCCTTCCCCGTCCACAACTCCTCAGGAATCTTGCCATGGTTACCACTGTGTGGTAGTCTGTTCTTCGTGTAAACCGCAGTGTTACACGCCTCCGCCCACAGTCTCATAGTCAAACCTTTTTCCGCCAACATAGCACGAGCCATTTCAACAATAGTGCGATTAGCTCGCTCCACTACGCCGTTCTGCTCTGGAGTGTAGGGAACAGTTAACTGATGTTTTATACCCTTCTGACGTAGAAACCCATTGAACTTCTTGTTCACAAATTCTGTTCCATTGTCCGTGCGTATGCACTTTACCTTCAACCCGGTTTCAACCTCTACTGATGCTAAAAATATTTTAAAATGATTAAAAACCTGATCCTTTGATTTTAGGAAAAACACAAATGATTTACGTGTATAATCATCTAAAATAAGTAGCATGTAACGAGATCCACCGTACGAGGGTTCAGGCATAGGACCACAGATATCAATGTGAACCAATTCCAGTCTCTCGACTGCCCTGTAAGCCTCACCTACTGGAAATGGTAATCGATGTGCCTTCCCCTTAATACAAGCGACACAAGGCTCCATTACGCTTTTTCCATAGTCCATACCCGGAAGCTTACGTAAATCACGTTCATTTACGTGTCCAAGCCGCCGGTGCCATAACATCAAAGGATTACCTGCTTGTACTGACGCCAACGCAGCCCCATCTACAACCACTTGACAACCTTCAAGCTTATAGATTCCCGAGACTTCACTTGCGGCAGCCAAAAGCTTACCTTTGAGATGACCTGGAACTAAACTGTGAATTAGCTTACATCCATCTCTGTCAAAACTAACCTTCCATCCATTTTCTACTAACCTGGAAACTGATAACAGATTGACACGCAAACTAGGTATATACATGACATCCCTCACAGCAAGCATACGCCCTTTCATGCACACCATGATGTCACCCTGACCTGCGCATTCCATCTTATCATCATTCGCACATCTCACATTATTCATACCGACATTCACAACTAAATTTTGAAACCAATGCTTATTAAATGACATATGTCTTGAAGCCCCGCTGTCAATATACCACTCCGACGGATCGAAGGAGTTCCCGGTGCTGAATGAAGACAGGCTGATGACGTCCTTCGATTTGGAGGTCGCACCTGCTATCCTTCCTTCAGGACAGTCCGGCTTCTTATGTCCTTTCTTTCCACACTTGAAGCATTTCACTTTGTCACTGTTCCCGTTCCGTTTCTTACTCTTATTCACAGCCAATGCCGAGTCCGCTGAAGACGACGTACTACAACCTTGACCTGAATCCTCTTGTAGTAGTTTCTGCCGTACATTTTCCGATGTGAGTTTCATGCCAGAATGTTCCAGTGCCATACGCATTGGCCGATACTCTTCAGGTAGTCCTCTCAGTAACACGACAGCTACAAGATCATCGTCAAATCCGGTGGTAATATCCTTCAGTTTCTGTGCAAGAGACATAACTGCAGCAACATATTGATGCATCGAAGAATGATTGTCTAGCTTCTCGTCTAGCAATGCGTTCATGAGGGTAATCCTGCGATTAACGCCTTTGTCCTCAAATGCTCTTGCCAAGCTATCCCAAGCATCCTTGGCATGCTTCGAATCCTGCACGTATGCATATAGTGTAGGCTCAACATGCAAACAGATCAAAGCCAGTGCCTCTTGATCCTTCTCGATGTCCGTAGAGTTATTGGAATCAGGGTACTTACTGGTGAATGCGAATAACTTTTCTTTTATCAAAATCATTTTGATTGCGAACTTCCACGTAGAATAGTCATCTAGACCACAGAGGTTCTTGATGGTGAATTTAGTGGAAAGGGCCATAACCTTTAGAAGAAATAACTAGATGACTATGATAAATAGGAATGGAAAATAATAAAAAACGTTTGTTTGCAGAGATAATTTTCATGTAAGTAAGTGAAAATCAATGACACACGTCAGTAGTAAAAAAATAATATTGTTCGAATCACAAAAAGTGCATTTTCTCAAAGAGTTCCAACAGTATGTACTTTCTAAGTAATCTTAGACACCAATGGCTGATAAAAAGGTGAAGGAAAACATCTTGAGGAAACCTGGACTATAAAGTCTGAAATCACCAACCCGCATTGAGCAAGCGTGGTGATTAATGCTAAATCCTTTTCCGTGTGAGAGGAGGCCTGTGCCCAGCAGTGGGACGAAAAAAAGACTGTAACAGTAATGTTGGTTGTATGCTTTGGGTAAAAAGTGGAGTATCTTTGTGCACCTATGTAAGTAGGCCAGACTGCACAATTGCCTACAGCTTTGCTTGGCTTTCTTTGGTTGTATTACCGATTACCTCATTCGAGTTCATAGCTTTACGAAATTGACATGAAGGACAATTTTTTTCAAAGTAACTTATTCCTATAGACTTTTCATTTGCCGAGACTTTTCCTTACTATATTGCAAGTGGCTTCCAATCTTAATAGACGCAGTTAAGTTCCAGTGCTTTACATTGAATATCTGCTTGTCCGATCTCCTCAACTAAGTCACTACTATTATAACTTTCAGTACGGAACCCCGGAATATTTTATTATCAACTAGCTTCTGCCAGCGGTTTCACCCGCATCCCGTGGGAACTACTTCCCGTACCGGGATAAAAAGTAGCCTATAGCCTTCCTCGATAAATGGGCTATCTAACACTGAAAGAATTTTTTAAATCGGACTAGTAGTTCCTGAGATTAGCGCGTTCAAACAAACAAACAAACTCTTCAGCTTTATAATATTAGTATAGATTCAGCATGTTTTCAGCTGCAGCGTTTGATTGTACCTGTCTACACTAGACTCGTCTTTTGTAAACGCCCTTGATTTTGTGCTGAAAAATGATTAAAGCCTGTGAAATGGGTGATGTAACAAAAATACTAGTCTATTCACTTCATGGTCCTACAGTATTTAGTGGTGTGTTACGAGTACCTGTCCGTTTTTCGTCCACCAGACTGTATCTCATGAACTGCGATAGTAAGAAAGATGTTTTCACAGGTGATTTATTACGCCTCTATAACAATACATATTGAAAACTAGAATAATATAAGTATTTTAGAGGTTTTTTTTTAGTTATACAAAATTTGTGGTACGGAATTTGTAGCTAGATTGACTAAAACTATTCTGTTTTTTTTTCAATTATTAGATAATTTAAGTTATATAAAATCAGTACCAAAAACCGAAGTTATACCAGTCTTAAAGTGACTTATTCAATTATATATCAATATCTAGGCATGTATAATGTTTACCTGACTAAGGTCCCATCAAAATAGGTTTATAGGATTGTGCTGCCTAATCTAACCTAACCTTACTGAGATTAAAATTAAATACATAAGCACTGTCAGAGTGGCTTCGTATATTACGTTCGAGTAGGCAATTTAGGTTACGTTGGTTTTGGTTATTTGTTATTGTAGGTAAAAATTCAGAGAACCGTCAGAGAACCAAGATCATCGACATAGCCCACCGAATCAGCAAGCTGAAGTGGCAGTGGGCTGGCCATATTAGCCGAAGAACCGATAACCGTTGGGGTAAACGAGTTCTAGAGTGGAGACCACGCCTCGGCAAACGTAGTGTAGGACGTCCTCAGGCACGGTGGAGTGATGACTTGCGCAAGACGGCTGGCAGGAGCTGGATGCGAGAAGCCGAAAATCGATCTCAGTGGCGTGCACTTGGAGAGGCCTATGTCCAGCAGTGGACTGCGATAGGCTGATGATGGATGATGGATGATGGAGGTAAAAATTAACTATGCATTGTTGGGGTTTGATTCAGATGTTTTTAGTTAGAACTTCGGCTAGTAAGTGATTTTTTTCAATGTTTAAGGTAGTAATAGTAAGTAGTAAATAGAGTGTGCTGAAATTTTATTGTGAAAACAATAATAAAAAACTATTACCATAAACTAAATAATCCAGAAAACGGATTGCTGTTGGTCATCATTTCACAAAACGTAGGTATCTGTTGTCAAAATGAGAACGATTAAATTGTAGGTGAACAGAAAACCTAACAATAAGAAAGAGTGTAAAACGCATTTCTGTAGGATAGACTTTTTAAATAAGACATATTAATGTTTGAGGCTATTTATATGAAAAAGTTAGATCACAACAGAAAATAAGAAGGTAAGTAACCTTTATCTATAGAATCTCACTACATAATATTAGTAACCTTTTCTACAGGCATATACTTATCACATGACGTCACAAAATGCAAATCAAAGGCGCAAGGTCAAAGCGAACGTCAGTCAGCAGGGCTCTCGACGGGGTTGTTGACCTTTCCTAACATTTTACCAAGACTTATAAAAGAAATGTTTGGGATCATTATACCGTACTCTGAATATGAAAATGTTTGATGCATAGATTGGTTTCTTTGTTGCTTGATAATATTTTTTTTTTAAACTGCATATATCACAATATCTTCGGAAAAGTGTGTTCGAATTACAAATTCAATCATCATCCTCCGAGCCTTTTTCCCAACTTTGTTGGGGTCGAATTACAAGTTCAATGTTTGATGAAAATTTAAATTAAATGTACTTTTGTACGTCATTGATGGCAAGATATTTCGTTCTATTTCTTATTTTTTACATATGTGTGTGACAAATAAAAATATTTCCTTTGAAATGAATGCTTGGTGTTCATGAGCAAAATCAAAGTTCATTTGTTTTATTTTTATGTTTGACAGCAGAAAATAATCTTCAAAAGGCTAGGGTGATGATGAGCTGAAAATACTAGCCAGTAGAAAAGTTTAAAGTTTTACACGAAACTACTTATAATATTGCTTACCCTTTCACAAGGCCGTTCCTCCTCCATACATTTTTTTCCCACCTACCTACTGCCCATAATGTCAACTGATCCTACTCCTCATAACGATGGACATACCCTCTTAATTGGAGTACAGTGTAACTTGTTGGGCCATGATTGATCGAGAGCAGAACACGCTGGCAATATAGGAAGCCACGTAATAAGGTCAAATCCCCTAACTTAAGGTTATTGGTTTATAAATCAAATGCCCAAAGATTTATTGGTTTGTAGGAATAAATCTTGATCTAGGATTGACCTTTAATTATGTATTACTTACTTCTAGGAGCTAGATTGTTAATGTTGTTTGTGTGTTGATTTTAAAATATTTAAATCTATACTTACTAATATTATAAAGCTGAAGAGTTTGTTTGTTTGTTTGAACGCGCTAATCTCAGGAACTACTGGTCCGATTTGAAAATTTCTTTCAGTGTTAGATAGCCCATTTATCGATGAAGGCTATAGGCTACTTTTTATCCCGGTACGGGAAGTAGTTCCCATGGGATGCGGGTGAAACCGCTGGCAGAAGCTAGTGTAAATATAAAGAGCTTGTTTCTTTGAACGTGCCTGTCTTTGAAACGTCAGGACCGATGAAAAAACATTGTTGTGTTTAATTTCGCATTAACTGGGTGCGCGCAGCAGTTTCTTCGGGAAACGAGTGAATTCGCTAGTGGAAGCTATACATTTAATTCTTTTAAAATAAAAAAAAAAATGAGATAATAAAATTTTGAAAATAATAGAAGTTGTAAGATACTCGAATTATATTAAAATGAAAATATCATATAAACATAACATAATATATCATACAACACTCATATGTAGGTTACTCAATAGAATACATTTCTATCCCCAAACATTCGTTTCGCGTATCTATGACAGTTTCGCTATTGTCGACACACTATCTGCGGGACTCTTATCTAACACATTTACGTCATGTTTTAGTTAAATATTTGTGTTGTTATTTGTTATTTTGTATCATAAACCTATCACAAATATAGAAGTAAGTAGACTCAGTGAAAAGGCTCTTGTATTTGTGGTGATAAGATAGGAATTTTACATTATATTTTGGAAACGTGTTTAAACGAAAATTATGATACAACCAGCTTCCCTCCGTAGTTTCAGCCACTTCTTGAGGGAATTACTTCCCAAAACTAAAAAGCCCAAAAATAATCCAGTTGTTCCTATAAATAACTACACTGGCAAGTTGCATTAAAATTCATTCAATCGTTAAAAGAAACTAACATCTAAACCAAATGCTTAAACTTTTTTAAAGAATTTGCCCGATTTTCTAACCATTCAGATCTGTCCGCTGTCTGCTTATCACATGCCATACACGTCAGATGCACATCAGCGATCTTATGTCAATCGTGCCGCTAATAGATTGTGTAGTCAGCAAGATAAACTGACTTGCAGCTTTGTTTTTAAGTAAGTAGTCGTTTGTGCAGAGAACACAGGGATGCCTAGGGATAACCTTTAATTAAGTTTTGTGGAAAACATAGGGAATTTCAAATCATTATTTAGAAAACGTGATTTCATTTGTAAAGTGCTGATTATTTTCTTGCAAGCATAGTCAATAAGGGAGAGATTACATGAAAGGAGCGGAGCGGAAAAGTTTTTAACAGCCCATTTCTTCATCAAAAGTAAAATCCAAAGTAAAAATCAAAGTAATGTCTAAGGTAAAAGTAACGGTCAAATTCGCTTTTTCTATTAGTTTTGCTGTCACTTTAGCCTTGAAAAAACGAATTTGACCGTTACTTTTACTTAAGACATTACTTTGACTTTTATGTTTGATGAAGAAACTGGCCGTATATAACCAATGGAATTTCGTTAATCTAACATTTTGTGTCGGAACATTCTATAATATCCCTGAGAGGAGAAAATCTATTGGTGGTTTAAAATCATCTTTGCTTATTCCACTTTTGTAAAGTCTGGGCCTTATACATGTGGAAGTGCTTCATGCATTGAATGAATTCAGACCAGAGTTCGTGTACCTAGTAAAGGATGCCAAAAAGTTCATATATTGCCTTAATTCTTACACAAAAAATCACACAATCAACCAAAGAAAATTATAACTCCACAACATTATGCATTAGGTAAACATTAACCACAATAAATAGTCTATTAAAGCTTCCCACACGTTGTTATCGAGCTAAATCGATACTCCATTATTTCTACTCGATCCCTAGCGAGGAGCAACAGTTGTTCCTATTAGTCGCTTCTTGGAAAATAAAATGAGTTGCAGTAGATTGTTAACAAAGGAACAATAACACAGATATTATGTTTCTTTAATTTTTAATAGTATAGTAGACAATAGTTGCTGGTTGAATAGATTTTTTTATTTCGTTTTTAAGATGATGATAAATCATTTTTATTTTGTAAATAAATAGGTTGAAAATCAACACGTCACATTTTCGTGAAAAGCGAGATCTAGTGGGTATTTCGAATCCTGTCTACCTTTTTTTTGTGGGAAATCATCATATGACCTCTCCCACTTTGGGTGCAACGTGAAGGAGTGTCTCACTCGAAAGAAACTCAAGGGTCATAGTCTCTTTTAAAGTCCAAACATACATTACTACACCATGGATGAGCTGAAGTTAATTATTATTCATGTTGAATAACTTATATGCTGCTAAAATCATGATCATGAGAGCATATAATATCAAATTTTCATATTGACCCAGCTACTTGGGCATGGGAATGTCATCTAGGAATCTAGTAGCCAAATTTAGTACAACTTTAGGAAGCCGTGAATCTGAAAATCGTCTCAACCCGACTACTACCGCTGTGCTAACATTTCTTTGTGAATAGTTGCTTTTCAAACTGCTTGCGTTATTTAGATGCAAAGTTTTGTCGTTGCATTATTTAGTGCAGATAGTGCACTTGTTTGTATGAGTACATACAACTGTGTCATTCAGTTTGTATGTTTAGTTTGAGAGTTAATATTCTTTGTCTAAGAATAGCTTTTGCAGTTTCACCCTTTTTCCGGGAGAACTACTAGAACTTCTTTAGGATACATGGCTAAAGAGTAGCTGATATCCTTTTTCAGGTTCAAAATTATGTATATTAAATCGTCCAGTATTTATGGCATAAATTGTTCTGGCAGACAAGTTACCTTCGCATTTATATAATTACTAGGGATTTTTTTAGGCTATCATTCAGGCTGGTGTAACCATGTAAGATTACCTTATGTGAACACAATGCCTTGCACAAAAACGATTTTTAATAACTAATGTCTATTCAATATAATCATAATTAGTGCTGTTTCTAAAACATTCATATAAATCAAGAAGAGTACTCTCATCAAAGTTTACAACTTCATTAACCATCGTTCACTCATAATAAACAAGTAATATGAGCACTTAATTTTTATCTATCCGTCGCGCACTTTAATAAATTTATCGTAACAATCTAAAACAATGTGCTACGAGCGCTACGGGCTACGAACGAGCTACGACATGCTACGAGAACGTGCTACGAAATATGTTTATGACACGCTTTCATTGAAACTTGATTCCTTCAAATTTTAGTTTTAAAAGTTTGGTTAACTGTGGTATTATGATGCGGTTGTGGAATTGAGAAAGTAAGGTAAGCATTCTTAAGCAATGATCCGAAATATTGTTAATAGTTACAGCGATATTTTGTCGCTTTTTGAACCGCGTTTTGGCACGAAAACAAAAAGTCCGATAACAACTAACCTGATACCAAGAGGTATTTCCTCTTCACAACATGTAAATCACTGGTCCTCATACTTGGACTGGAAGTCGCTCCCAACACATGATGATTGGCAAAACACATACCATTACCATAGCATGCAATAGGGTATTACATGCATTTTTGAAATATATCTTAAATAAATTCTTTAGTCTTAATATATCTCTAAAAAATTAAAAATATTTTTTTTTCTCACGTTATGTACGAATATAAATTAATTGTTTTATCATAATTTCAAATTTCGCGCGTATTTCGCGAAAACGCGGCACACAACGGACGCCATGACTGTTTTTTGGTCATGACGTCATTACGTTAGTAAACAAACTACAGCTGTCAGTAATACATATTTTGATATGTATTGAAAATTTTAATAATGAGTAATTATGCTCCGTATCGTTGGTGTGTTGTTTCTGAATGTGAGAACACTAGTGTAAAAACACCAGACAAATTATGGATTCAAGTACCAGTGGATATAAATACTGACACTGATATATGACACTTTTGTTTACTACCGTAATGACGTCATTAGCATGGCGGCGACATTTCGTAGTGTTCAAAGACAGATAAAAAAACCTAAAAACTTTAAACTGCAATAAAAAATATATTTATGTACCTTACGAAGTGAAACTAACATTTCCCGATTGCTTTTCCTCTAAACAATCATTGTAATACACTTTTAATTTTTTTCTCATCTAGACTAAAATACCCTATTAAGCAACTTGAACTAAGACGACTACCACAGTATCAAGTAAGTTACCAACATAATCAAAAACAAAGACCATTATAGCATGTAGTACGTCCTAGAAGTGGCAACATAATAATAAATCTTAGTCGCAATATACCGCGATAGTAACAACACTATTTATTACGCATCTACGCTTAATAATGTCTTATCTAGCACTAGTAAATAATGTTAATGTATGTTACATGCGAAATTTATTTTAGACACCTGGTTTGCAGAATTTTCTTAGTTCTTAATATAAATTCATTGTTAGGTAATATTTAAAGAGGAACGTTTTCAATCAACTTTGTAACATTCAGTTTTTGTAGGACGAACGACGTTACGGGTAGTCAGAAGCCAGTAAGTCTGACACCGGTCTAACCAAGGGGTATCGGGTTGCCCGGGTAACTGGGTTGAGGAGGTCAGATAGGTAGTCGCTTCTTGTAAAGCACTGGTACTCAGCTGAATCCGGTTAGACTGGAAGCCGACCCCAACATGGTTGGGAAAAAGGCTCGGAGGATGATGAGTTTTTGTAGGACGAATTCGAAACCACCCGCAAAATACTGTACTGGATTATAATTTGTGTTACTACATAAGTACTTATGTTGGCACTAACTTTTCACGTATACGAGGAGTTATTTATAGTATTCTACATAAAAACTTTCATCTTGACTTAGTTGGGAACCTGTGAATAATAACAATGGGTTATCAAAGTTATTGAATCAATCTCATCCCACTATCAAAATAACTCAGCACTTCATCCTATCACATGCAAATCTACCATTTTATCACTTATTTATTGAAAAAAAAAGCCATCCATCCTCCGAGCCTTTTCCCAACTATGTTGGGGTCGGCTTCCAGTCTAACCGGATTTAGCTGAGTACCAGTGCTTTACAAGAAGCGACTGTCTATCTGACCCCCTCAAACCAGTTACCCGGGCAACCCAATAACCCTTGGTTAGACTGGTGTCAGACTTACTGGCTTCTGACTACCCGTAACAACTGTCAAGGATGTTTAATGACAGCCGGGACCTACAGTTTAACGTGCCATCCGAAACACAGTCAATGGTGTCTAAGATATACTTAGAAAGTACATACAAACTTAGAAAAGTTGCATTAGTACTTGCCTGACCTGGAATCGAACCCGCGCCCTCATACTTGAGAGGTTGGTCCTTTACCCACTAGGCCACCACGACACACATTGAAAAAAAAAGCATCGAATAATAAAATCGTTAATAATACATCACAACTCTTCACTTCTCCAATAAAACATCTCTCCAACATAACCAAAATCAATATGGAAATTAAAACCGTAGCCTTACCAATGCTGGTTACGTACGACTATTTAATTCAAGCAGCCAAACCGATGCAGCAATGTACTCGTACATTGTATATTTACCCGTCAGTCAAAACGTCAGCGCTGGAACTTTGGCAATATAAATGTAAATTATCAGAGGTGAAGCCGATAGCATATATTTGGATGTAAACACTAGTTTAACATGGCACTGGGATATTTGGCTTTTAGATTCGTGAACAATTTTGAATATTGTATTGTATGTTCTATTGAAAGCTTTTGTTTTTGGGAAATGTGACGTTAACATTACCTATTTGTATCATCTCATCTATAACAACAGGTTTCTTTTAAAATGTGTGGGTAATGTATAATTGTTTTACAATTGTAATTCAGTGTTTTAACTCCCGTACGACCTTTTATTGGAAATTAAACTTTTCTGGTGCTTTGCCCTTCAAAAGTTCAAATATGATACGCAAACCGCACACGAATAAGCACTTTTCTTTGATTTATTTATAAACAAACCGATCGGTCTGTGCAAAAATAAAACTAAATTCTTCAGCTTATTTATAAAACTTTAGATTTAAAATAAATATCACATTCCCCAGTTTACCAAACGATATTCGTGAAGAGTATTTCTAGGAAATTTCATTTGCTTCCTATCTAGTTAGGTAAATATGGATGAAATTTTCGCTTTTATCTCATGATTTATCTCATAAATCTCCCCTGTAAGAGAGCCTTTGAATCATCGTATAATATAAATATTTCCTAGAAATTTTATCTGGCATATGTTTATAGGATTTTATTAATGAAACGCAATCCGTAGTCTATAATTCTCGCAAATGCCGCGTTTTATCATCGTTGAATTCACTTTACAGGTTTTGAGATATCTTTCAAATGAAACTCTAATTTTTGATTGTTGAACCTAGACTTTGGTTTGTCAAATCTCAATTTTTTTTAAAAATGGTTAACGAATTCCGAGTGTTATATGAGATTGAAAACGAATACGTCTTAATTAATATATCCAACCAAGGTCATCGACATAGCCTACCGAATCAGCAAGCTGAAGTGGCAGTGGGCTGGCCATATTAGCCGAAGAACCGATAACCGTTGGGGTAAACGAGTTCTAGAGTGGAGACCACGCCTCGGCAAACGTAGTGTAGGACGTCCTCAGGCACGGTGGAGTGATGACTTGCGCAAGACGGCTGGCAGGAGCTGGATGCGAGCAGCCGAAAATCGCTCTCAGTGGCGTGCACTTGGAGAGGCCTATGTCCAGCAGTGGACTGCGATAGGCTGATGATGATGATGATGATACTAAGACAAACGTCTGTCTCTGCTTTCCTTTTTATAGTCTAACTATATCATTATTATGAACTCCATAATATTATCTAACTACACGTAAATGCACTCCAAAACGAACAAGCACCTTAATTTCACATATAATAATTCTAGATATTCGCAGCTGTTATGAATCCGATCACGTAAAGGCCCACAATGTTGTCGTACATCTCAAATTAACAAGGCGTCTGGTTAATGAAGTATTCTGCGATGCACGGTGTCGCCTCGCATGCCAGCCCAAGCTTTAAGGTAAGGTAAGACTGACATAGTGCTAATGGAAAATATACCTTAAGAGCAAGAATTAAAGTAGATATTTGAATAACATAATTTTCGCCGGGTTGGAACGGTGGCAAAATGTGAGCTATTGCCTATGACCTTTATTTTACATTTCCGTAGTGTGTAGTCGATTGTTTTTTGTATTTATATCAATCTGAGTTATTTTGCTGTGAGTGACAGTTTGACAGCATAGTAGTTTTATAGTAAGGAAAAAAAACTGGACAAGTGCGAGTCGAACTCAACTCGCCACTCGTTTCTGGAAAGAAGGAGTTTTTACAATAAGTACGGTTAGCAGGTCTACCTCCGTGTAATAGCGAAATAAAGGTTATTTACAGACAGAAGGACAGTCGACTGATATTATAAGGTTGAGTTTTTTTAGTTTCAGGTGTTGAACCCTCTGCGGGTTGTTCGAAAGAGGTACCGCGGCCCTAGCACATAAGAAGGCCTACGACGGAACACGACGGCTTTTAGTCAGTAAGAGTCTGACACTCCCTCACCGCTGCTAACCCACAGCGGGAGGGGTCATTTGATGATTTTTTACGTCGTTAAAAAAAAAAAAAAAAAAAAAGGTGTTGAACCTTAAAAATAAAACCAATACATTCACATTTGTACAACGATCATTTCAGTTGTAATAAACCACAATTACATTTATATACATATTTCACAAGCAGAATAATGCAACAATATTCATAGCTGTAACTTAAATCAAAACAAATGCTAGTCGGAAAGGCAATTAGTAGAAGCTACCGGTGTATTCAGATCGTCAGTCAAGGCAGTTAGCGAGCGCGTTCGGATTCAATGACGAGAGCAACTGTTAGAACTAATTGTGCAGGGCTACTATGTAAGAGATAACATTTTTATATTCGAGAAAGACCCAGAGTAATATATGCGACAGTTTGTCTGTCTGGTTTTCAAGAGAAGACTACTAAAACGATCAAGGAAGGTACACAGATTCTGCCTGGGAAAAGTCTCTATGTTTGTTTGTACCCTAAAGGCTCTGAAACTACTAGACCATTATTACACTATTGGAAAGCTTCACGATATCCACTAGATTTTATACAGTTACGAGAAGGTGATCCCAGGATAATTGTGAAACCGTAAGAAACAACCAAGATGATAAATAAGAACCTCAACCAAAAAACAGCTTTGCGTTACCGCAAAGAAAACATCTTTGCCCTTTTTCTCTTAAGGAAAATAAAGTAAAAACAGTTTCACGGTACCTGTTCATTCATTCATTCAGTAAAACCGAAATAGCATAGAATGGTTGATTGATCGTGCCATCCTTTTACTCGAAGACTCGAAGATGAATAGGGCTCCCTTCACTTCACAAGATAACATTTTATTTCAGCAACTTACACATTTATCGATATTCCAACTTTTCGATACAGAAATAGAGTATCGATATAATATGTTATGCTAGACGATAGTTTTATGAGATATTCGTATTTATATATCTTAGAGTCAACACTGGGAGCCTAAGATAAAAATAAAGTTATTGAATATTTTTATTTATATGTATTGAGAGTCTCAAGGGTAGAAGTGAGATTGCTTTATAGAGTGCGGCATAAAAATAAGTTATGTTATAAAAATAAATGCTGAAGATAAATATGATTTGATTATTATATATAATTCAAGGAATATTAATGTTAAACTACAACTTTGAAATCCTATCAATTTCATGTTTTCTTATACCAGGTGCCAGGTACACGTTACCTGCTTTAAACTCATTTTGAACTTTTATGATTGTAACTCGTAAAACAAAAAAAATCGCTAATATTATCTATCTCCTCTTTCGTAGACAAAATTCTTAGGTTCTTCAAAATTTTCAGGAAAATATCAATTACGACAATTGTGGGTATTTTTGCGTTTCGTTTGACTGGTAACCCTATTCCTGCGCTCCTCACAGTTCCAGCTAGTTATCGAGGTTCGCTGCAGCGCTTGAAATGTGCACTCAACGGGTTTGATTTTATTCTGTTGCATGTTTCGTATGGTCGTAGTATTTTGTGAGGGGTCAATGAACTTTTCGTTTAATTGAAAAAATTAAATAGACCCGGTTTTGCATGGGTTAATTTATATTTTGAAAACATCATGAGTCCCTTTGGTGGTGATTGTATACATATATTGAAAAAAAAAAAAAACATGAATTCCTTTATCTATTGGTGAAATGTGAGTGAAAACCCGTTAAGTAGTTTCAAAGTCAACCAATTCTGAATTTGAGAAGTTCTCAGTTTTCTTTTATGAAACTTACAAGCTTTTCTGCATTATTGGCAGCATTTATTTAAAAATAAGGAACAGTAATGTTAGTACAAAATCCATGTATGTTCGTTTGACCAGACACAATACCCAAATGAAGCAAAACCAAAGCAATCTTATTACCTACTTAGCACTCCAGCGGCTTAAAGCATTATAATCTGCACTAAGCCGCGTAGGCCGAAACATTAGCAACTATAATACCATTAAAGGCTAACATTATAACTGCAAGTACTCATTGGCTAATGTGTTCTATAAGGAAGAACAATTTCAAATTAAATTATAAAAGCGCTTGATTATACCTCTAATTATTAATTCACCGAATTTTCCACAGCGGGACTCTAAGCTTGAGGATTTTCCCTGTTTTTGGTGGGAAAGTCAATTTGTGAAATTTTTCTTCAATCGTCGTTTATTTTTGTGTCTTGTCTTCGTAATGAGGAAAAACAATCAGTTTTTGTTTCACGTGAAGGTAATTTTGTTATATGAACATACTTGATAATATTTGGCAGCTAGGCGAAATCAAACCCCGTAGATTTTTAAGAGACTGGTCAATACGACTTTACAACAGGATACTGAGAATAATAAACATTTGAAAAGTTGACACCAGAAACAGGATGAAATTAATTAGAAAACAAAACTTTATTACCTTACAAAATTAGCTTACTTTAATATGCAAACATTTTCAATAACGTGTCAAGTAAGACAGCGAGTGGGCGACGCTTGAGCTGAGTAAATACCTTCAAGCCATTACTACACGGGTTTCACTTCTAATAATATATATTTTCCTGATATAACCTTTTAGAAATACGATCGTTTATTAAAGTTATCGTTATTTTTAGAAGTACTAACTGTTTTTCATGTATTCATTCTCATCCCGAAGAACCTACATCTAGCATAAGGATTCTAAGTATACTATTACCGTTTCCATCACACCACCTGCCAAATTTTCTCTCAATCGGTGTAGCTAGTTTACCGAAAATCCAAAAAAATGCATTTTCAATATGAGGGGTAATAAACCGCTATCAGTGGGCGACTACACAAATAAAGTAAGCATTATTATCACACAGGCCCAGACTTCACCATAGCGAAGAAGTTTTAAAACAACCAGTAGAATGTCGTTACTCACCCTATTGGCTGTGTTACATTACACACAAATCAAGCGAAAACTACTACAAGATGAAAAATATAATATCACTCTAATCACATCATTTGAAGACAGTTCACCACATATACGCAGCTTCCTAAATAAATACCGAACACCCGCAATTAGGGTGTAATTGCCCTCTCCCGAGAGTTAAGCCAAACACGTACGGAACCCAATAAGTTCAATAGACGCGTGGGTTATTGCCACCGATTGTTCTTGTTCATCAAAAATTAATTAAGTATTTAAATAAAACTACTTTTACGGATTTTATCGCGGTTATATTAATATTATTTAATCCCGACGTTTCGGATCCTTTAATTAAGTATTTATTGGTGGGTTTGTTTCCTGTTTGTCACATTCTAACGGTGAGATTCCACTAAATTTATGTTCACACACGAATTCCCAAACATAATATGAACGCATCGGCACGAGTCCACTCCTTGCATTTATGTCTTGCACGTAAGTAATTTGTTACTGTTTGCTAAATTTAGAAGACCAAAAGAAATATTTTCGTACGTCATAGTTCTGCAACACCGGTGGAATTTCACCATGATATAGTTATCGGCACGAATCTTGAGCTCTGACCTTCACCTGCGCAGAAGTAATTTATTGGGTCCCTTTTGTGGTACGATGTGAGGCGCGGGGGCGGGCTAAAGCGGTGATTGCCCCGCAGTGCATCGCGTCATAGCCGTCACTCAGGATTGGTTCTTTCCTAATAAATCACTTCTGCGGAGATGTAGGTCAGAGCTCAAGATTCGTGCCGATAACTATACCTAAATCCTCCATACGTAACCAATTTAACGTATTGCAGTGGAGCCATTTCTTTTTAAAAACTTTACAGATAATGCACATGTCCAACTAGTTAACTGAGCTATTTTCAAATTTGCGATACATACATATGAAGAAACAAGTTCCTTAATACTAGGCGCGAAACTCCATTGCAAGTGCGCTTTGTAATTTTCACAGGACACGACTGAAACCGCAGGCAGAAACTAGTAAACTTCATAATATTAGGAAAGGTTTTCTTTGGTCGCTCAATTTGTTGTGTGCAATCCTCGCGTGGAATGTCGGCTTTGAATTCAGCGTCTATTGGGATAAATATTTGTGCCGTGTTCAGTACCATTGTTGTTAGTTGTTCCAGTTCACGATTGAAATACCAATCTCTTTGTTGTTGGACAAGAAGGTTCTAGTGCTGTAAATGAAGAAAAAACTAGGTAACTATACTAGAAGAAAACTATACTTAAGATTATAATTATAACTATATTTTCATTAATAATAATAACGTATGGATTAAGGCTTGACATGTAGTTTTCAATATACTGCTAGTAAATGATGACTAGTATAATTATGATTAAAGAGAGAAATTTTCATCATCATCATCCTCCGAGCCTTTTCCCAACTATGTTGGGGTCGGCTTCCAGTCTAACCGGATTCAGCTGAGTACCAGTGCTTTACAAGAAGCGACTGCCTATCTGACCTCCTCAACCCAGTTACCCAGGCAACCCGATACCCCTTGGTTAGACTGGTGTCAGACTTACTGGCTTCTGACTACCCGTAACGACTGCCAAGGATGTTCAATGACAGCCGGGACCTACAGTTTTACGTGCCATCCGAAACACAGTCATTGGTGTCTAAGATATACTTAGAAAGTACATACAAACTTAGAAAAGTTGCATTGGTACTTGCCTGACCTGGAATTGAACCCGCGCCCTCATACTCGAGAGGTTGGTTCTTTGCCCACTAGGCCACCACGACTTTTTTCATAAGAGAGAAATTTTCATCATACTGTCAAAATTTATCGTAAGCAGGTACTTCAAAATCTCTTTAAACCTAACACCCATTGTAATAAAATTGTGCTCTATATTTATTTTGGAATGTACATCTACCTGTTGCGTTTCCCGGGTCAATCTTCAGACGACAACCTAAACCCGACTGTATAGTATTGAACTGTAGGTACAATTTTGAAAGACAGTTAAGAGAGACTGATAAAAATCTAAACGAAATGAAACATTGAGAGTAAATTCAATTTGGTGATGTGTTGAACGATATTACCGGCTTGACATTGACTTATAAATCTTTGTTATTTTATTCGTGAAATAGATTATAGCGGTTGGAATAAAGAAATATGAAAATGATTGTTTTTATGCTCAAGCTTTCAGAGTACGACACTCCTGACTTTTTTACTCAACTGTTCTAGAAAGAAAATTATGGTTTTCTAAAGAAAGCCTTAATGTATTTTTTAAACAAATAAAATATTAAATGCTTCATTACTAGATTGCTATACTCCTACCCGTTTAACCATCAGTCATCACTATCATTTCCCTTTTCATATGTCTTGTTCAAATGTAACAACGTTGTCCAGTTTGTTGATCGCCCGTTGCCATGGCAACGTGTCGGACCTTGGTTTATGATCGGCCATTTATTGTCATAAGTGTCAAAAGCTCTATAAAGCTGGACAAATGTGACGGGGAACGTAGAACTCATTTATCAAAGTTGTTGAAAGAGATAATATTATTTTTGAAATTAAGGCTTGATGAAAGAAATTATGGCTTGAAAAAGTAATTGAACGTTATGACCTACACCAGTAACACCTAAGCAAATTATTATTTTATTTTTTTATTGTTCTAAAAGTTTAGATTAGGAGGATACTGGCTCTTACAGAAGGAGGAACTATTCATGCAGTGCCCTTTAGCTTTTTAATTTATTGGGTACTTGATTTCTTCTGTACGAAACTAGCCTAAGAATTCACCATAGTGGAGCAAAACAGAGCTATTAAACAAGCAAAAAATTTCTCCTGTCCACTCCACCAGTAGGCAGCTTTATCTACATAAACCATATGAAATCTTCTCTACTCTGCTCCGCTTTCGGCGCTCCGGGTCTAGTTTTAAGGCCGTCTAAAATATATCTATTCTCCAATTCTCATTTCAACGACAGACAACAATATCGTTCTAAAGCACTTAAAACAAAAATCCCAGGCATTTATGTATCGTAAAAAATATTCTAAAATCAAAATAGCGCGGCTGTAAATTATTTCTATCGATTGATTTATGGCTTAAAGATTTATCTATTTTTCCAAAGGGATATAAAACTGAAGAATTTAAATTGAAACAATGTGCGTCTAGCATAAGTACTATTTGGGTGTCCTTGACACTGCTGCAAGTCTGGTGAGTAGGTGGTCAAAAGCGATACAGTTATGTTGCGTTTTTTTTACGTAAATAAAATTCGTGTATTTCAATACTTGCAAATAAAATTGTTGGCTCTAGATATTATAATATAAATATATATATGTAAGTACATCATATTGTAAATCGTTTGTTATACTTATCTAATCGCTTGTAACAGTACCTATAACACGAACTCGTATCATGTGTAAAATTCGTTAACAATCGTTTTATCGTAATTAAACATGATACACGACACGTACATAAAATTTAATCATACTCGGTTTTCATCAGAATATATTGTTCAAAGAAACCACAAATCTCCTTGTATTTTAGTAACTCGAACTAAAAATGACATACCAAGAATGAAAAGTCATAATTTCCCAAATAAATGGTTACTTAATTAAGAGCAAATATTTTGATGTTCCTTTGCTTGCGCTTAACAAAAACTGGCACACTAATTAGCACGATAATTAACTTCAACATAAATACAATTCTCGTTTTGCGAGGCAGCAAAATATAACAACGTAATTGAATAAAACATCAAATCATTTTCTCCTACCTTATTCTTCGAATACAATTGCTTATTTCTAATACAACGTTTTCCACTTAGTCCCCTCCCCTTATTTTACCCATCAATGCGGGTGTTATGATTTTGATGTTGGCAACACTGGGTAACAACGGTATGGCGTTATTATTATGATTATATTGTTCCTCCTTTTATCTCAGACGCGTAAGTCTGTAGCCTGAGGTGGTACGTCTGAGAGGCATTTAAGTGAAATGGATTTTACCTACTTCATTGGTTAAGGAAAATATTTTGTTATAAATATTTCAACATTTAGGTTGAAGAAGTTCAATGAAAAGTAGCTATTTAGGAATGTGCCTTTTATCAGAAAAGTGACACCCGATACCATCGTTAGACAATGTTGGTATAGTTAGTTTGTCACGAGATTTTTTTATTTTTTTCAGCAATGAGTTCTACGCAGATAAAAACAAATTAAAGGATGATAGCTTCAAAAGCATATCACTGTCGCAGCCATCAAATCGCTCCCCTGAATTCCAGTTTCACAAAACAATCGAACCTAATTACATAGTTGATAGCTAGTTTTAACCACTTTCAGTAACTAATTTGTTACTGTATGTAGGTATCATTTATTATATGTTTACTCAAACATAAAATAAATTACTTACTTATACATACACATAATATTCCACAAACTCATTGCATTTTCAAACCACATCCCATATTTACAAAATATTCCAACGTATGTTTGGTTACCAATATTTGGGTAAAATATTTGTTTCATTCCATATTTGCTTTCACTTCAATCCATTAACCGTAACACAGATTTATTTTCGGTTGATGAAAGAATGGGCACTGTGTAACCATAGTTAATTTTAGCGGTGTATCTTGAGGGAACTTGGCTTATCCAGATAAATGACGAAACTACATACTAGGTTTAGGTAATGCAAAAGACAACGGTTTCCCATCTTACATGTCAACTTACTAAAAGTATTGAAAAAGCTATCTCCTTATCACAACTGTGGTTTTCATAAATTGTTATGACTTTATAAATTAATTTACATTACAAATATTTGCGTAAAAACTGCGGCTAAATGGAGAAGCCATTCCCACTAATAATCTGAGTAGCCAACATCCTGAATAGGGTTCATTTAAATAGTTTTCCCAAATTGAAATTCATTTACAAATAAAGTAAGATTACCTAACAATTTTAGTTCTAAAACTTTGTTTTACAGCCATTTTGTAGTTATTTTGGTATCGTTTTAGAAAAGTTTTTAAATATCAAATTAGTTTTGAACGACTAAACTTTGTAATTTTCTTCGGGATTTATCTTCTTCAAAGGAAAGCTAATCGTACTTTTCCAAATGAAATGTCTTTCTTGGAAATTGTGAGTATCAATACTAATTTTCATTTTGTTCTAGCTTTCCATAGATACTTTTAAAGTTTTCTCATCTTATCACATACACTTGTCCTATAAAAAGCTGTTAAGTATATATTTATGTACCTATGTAGTTTTATCATTGTGCTAAATGTTTATATTATTCTCTAGTGTAACAAGGTGCTTTCTTACTTTCTTTTTCTAATCCACTACTGAATATATAATTTTTCGCATTTCTCCACCAGTGCGAAAGCGCTGTTAACTTTCAGGCCAAAAGCGACCCATTTGGTTATTAATATCAACGTACCTGTCTATATAACGACAAATATTGTTGAGCACAGGATAAACAAACAAAATGAAACATTCTCCCCAAGCAAAGCCGAATATAATTCATCATAATCAAAATTACTTTTTGAAAATTCCCTCAAAATGATATACTTTATCCAAATGTACATTCATAAATAATCCTTCGTTCACCGACCCATTTGAGCGCTGGAGACTGAACTGGATCCTTGAAGACCCCAAAATGGATTATAGAAGATCCCTCTAATCAAATTACATCTAACAAGAGCCTTTCCCGTTTTTTAATCTCCATAACTGAATGGTTTAGGGAGGGCGTTGAAGATAATCGCGGAATTGCTCGCTTGGGGATTATGGGTAAAACAAGTGAATGTTTTAAGTGTTTTCGGTAAGGAGTTCGAAATTGTTGAGGGTAGTTATTTGTTGAAATATTTTCATTAGAACCTTTTTCAGGGTTTTGTTTATAGTTTGAACAATACATATACCTATATCATTGTGTGTCGACATTTTTCCAAACCGCTTGGTGCACCTTGGTAAGACTGGTTTATCAGGCTTTTTAGCTTCTGGCTACTCGTAATGGTTGCTAAAGATATTCAAATGACAGCCGGGACCCAACGATAACGTGCCTTCCGATTCATGGAGCAGAAGATGGTCACCCATCCACAGATCGACCCCGCCAACCGTCGCTTAACCTTATAATCGATCCGTGCGTCTATTGACTAGCTTATACCTTCTCAAAACATCAAACGTTAAGTTTAATCTCAATAATTATATCCAGACTTGAAATAACGCTACAAAGCGAACACTACCTCTAAAGCACACAATACAATTACGCTTTCCTCTGAGACGGAGGTTAGCGGTTACCTGGTTAGATTAGCCGACGATTCTGACTTCGCCTTTATGTATGGGCTTAATTACTTTACTACGTACCAAGTTCCCTAAGACAGCCAAGTGATGGCCGTGATATTATACGGTATTTACATAAATAATGCTCCGTAGCATGCAAAAATTAGATCAGTCATAAGATTAATGATTCGGGCTCATTATTGGATTTTGGCTTGTATTTTTTTTTGTGGAAAATTTGTTGGGTTTATTAATGAATTTTGAGGATGGGAAGAGAAAAAGAAGGAAAAAGAAAGTCTTTTTGGTAGGTAATTAGTATTCAAAGCTTTTATAAATCTATACTAATATTATAAAGCTGAAGAGTTTGTTTGTTTGTTTGAACGCGCTAATCTCAGGAGCTACTGGTCCGATTTGAAAATTTCTTTCAGTGTTAGATAGCCCATTTATCGAGGAAGGCTATAGGCTACTTTTTATCCCGGTACGGGAAGTAGTTCCCACGGGATGCGGGTGAAACCGCTGGCAGAAGCTAGTGCAATAATAAAGTAAATAATTGAAATCATAACACAGTTGAACCATGACCTAAAAACACAGAAATAGATGTCACTCAAAAAATATTCCTATAAAGACTTTTTAGTATGTCTGCCTAATATTTATTTATTTCACTAAGAATCAAATTCAGCAATAATAACTCCAATAGTTTTGTTTATATTTCTAAAAACCTTATAGAAAGTAGAAGAAAAACATTGTATCGCGACGCCCGATGGCGCCAATCTAATAAATATGTTAATTCAAGATCATTTGCAGCAAGCTCATAAATAACGATTAAAATAGCATTAGAATCTCAAGCCATCCAGTCTTTGTTTAGGTCTAGAAATGCAGAACATTCTGGCATTTTCTTGCTTAGCAATTACTATTGTTTACTCAATATTATAAAGCTGTATAGTTTGTTTATTTCAACGCGCTAATTTCAGGAACTACTCGTTCAATTTGAAAAAATATTTCGGTGACAAATAGCCCACTTGTCGGTCAAGGTTTTATTAGACTACATTTTGTCCGAGTACATAGTAGAGGTAGTTCCCATGGGACGCGAGTGAATCTGCTGGCAGAAGCCAGTTTGTAAAAACAATAAAATTATTGAACTGGTTAATACCTACATCAAAAAGGTATCTGTCCTTATTAAACGAAGTTATCATTGTATTCCATAATTGTTGGCACTTATCACTCTCTAGGTGACGTAAAATACCCGATAAGTCTAGACATCTTCATCATAAAATCATACTATGATGAACAACACTACACAAACAATCCGTACTGATTGTTTCAAGCATAAACCCGGAGCGAACAACTCGAGGACCACAAATTACCCTCACGCCATAAAACGAGCTATGAAACGGTCCCACGAAGGAAGGAAAGATAATAGAGATGCCATAAGGAAGGTAGGTCAGGCGCCTTCTTGTAGGTCAACTAACGTACGATAGGCGTTATCCGTTACTAGAACTAGGAAGTGTTTGGGTTCCAAAACCAATCAGTGAAAGATTGGTTTTGATTGATTGGTGATTTAATTTTCAAAATAATGGGCGGGTTCCAAGGAAAAAGCGTAAGGGTGGAGCTAATCTGTAATACTTAGTCGAAATAAAGTTAGCATCCTCCTCTCTTCTACGTTGCCGTGACCTACAGGGTCCATACCTACTATAATATTATGTTACACCTTTTAAACATATGGAGTGCAATAAAAGTATTCAGTATCCCCCGAACATCCGCATTTCGGCGCGCTACTTTCTCAGGAGATTTTGCGTAATGACATCTCCGCTAGTCATTTTGTTCTCCGTGAGCGGTCCCAATCCCAAGTGTTTACGGCACCCTTTACTATCATCCCAAATGATCGTCTGATGCAAACGTTCGTGTTGATGGCTGGTGTTGATTGAAGTTCTTCTATGACAATTATGTGGGTATTTATATGGAACCACTGGTGGTTTTAAGATTTGTTGCATGTGAATCTTGAAAAAACAGTTCAGAACTTTCGCCTCTGTGTAACCCATGACAAGAAGAAAGAAAACAAATATAACAATTCTCATAAATACGGTGGAAATGTTACAATTAGTATCAATAACATAATAATGATAAATGAAATACAATATTACGTCTTACGGCACTTATTGTACTTAGAGTTTCAGGGATCAGATAAACAAAGGGAAGGTATCTATTACAATCAAGTGTACCTTCAAAGGTGTGAGAATTACTTTTCCAGTACCTGAGTATTAATTACGTACTTGAATAACACTTTGATGTTATTAAGATATAAAAAATTTCTTCCAATACATATTACTATTCACAGGAATGGAAAAAGAGGGTGATCATTTTTGTGACTTGATTTAAACACTAACAGCACTTTCACACTAGTGGTTTATTCGTCGAACCAAAACTTATAGAATACGCGCGACACATTTCACGCGGAAAGTACTGTCCGCGTTTCCAGATGGCATCTTTCTACTGTTAGTTGTCAATTGGTTGCTCTCCCTTAAAAACCGAGTGAGAAGAGCACTCTTATCAGAATATAGGCACTATATATAGGTAAACTTCAAGACTGTCCAAGACCTGCAGAAAAATACATCGAGTTTGCTGTCTGATGCAGGTCATCAGCTGATGTAGGTCATCAGCAGAAATGTATTGTCCAATAACTTAATCCGATTGCCGATACTCAGAAGTATGTACGATACGTAAATAATTACAGGTACAATCGTCTACAAAAAGCACTCAGGGACTTTATGTATTGAAGAAAATATCCAATAAACTCACTGATGGATAAAATAGTAGCGTTACAAACTAGATTATGGGTTCAGGTAGAACAGTCTCGAGTGTTCAGTAAATAATATTTTTCTAGAAATATGGCTAACTTGGCAATTTCTTGGCATTTTACGGCTGCTGTATTGATGGAGTTGCGCTGTAGTTCATGGAATCGTTGATTTGAAGTATGATGTAAAAGTGAGTTGTGTTATTCAATAGTTTGTGTTGAAAACACAATTCGCTGATTTCTATAGAATATAGGTATACAAACCCTTACCTAAATCTCTAAAATGGGACATTTTATAATTTTACCAATATGTAGTACAGAGAAGAAAAACAAAATTGTTTGTTTGTAGTCTAAAGGCTCTGAAACTACAGGACACTATCTCCTAGCAACGTGGTATGGTGTTCACGGGACGCGAGTGAAACTGCGGGTTTCAGCTAGTTAAAAATAAAGACATGCTGCACGTGCAGCCTCTTAGAAGGTTCTTAAAAAGTATATGGGATGTACGTTAAAAATGTAAGATACGGAATATGACATAAAGAAAGTGTACTTACTTACCATGGAGAACGAAATGACTAACGGAGGTGTCGTAACGGAAAATCTACTAGAAAGTAGCGCGCCAAAATGCAAATGTGCGGGGGACGAGGAATGTTATTGTCTTCGCCCTTATACGCATGCTTTGGACCCGATATTTTTTTCTAATACCAAAAATCTTCGACAGATGTATCAAAGACCCGAACGCCTCGTTAGTTCACCCGTAACTGATCGTTTTGGTCATCCCCACTGTAAGTATTTGACCTAGAAGAAGGCGACCGACCTACCTGCATTATGGCATCTCCGCTCATCTTTCCTTACTCCGTGGTGATTACTCAGATACATTTTCATGTATATTTTTTTCTGTTGATACTCCTCGGTAAATATTGGTTTTGGTAACGGTAGGATAAGGTTTGCTTGTTTATATTTACTGTGGAAGGTATGTTTACTCTGGGCCTTAGTATGAAGATACTGATCTATATCAAGATATCGATTTGAGAATCAAAGCTTTATACTTACGTGTATTTAATCTCGAAGTTCCTTATTTGTTGTGAATGGTTAAGCATGTCACGTTACATGGGAATTACTCTGCACACCCGGATTCTTCGCCAGGTTCTTTCGCCTTCTCGAATAAATATGATATCTAAAACTGTCAAAATTTCTAAACTAGACCAGTAGTTTGTGATTAGCGCGTTCAAGCGAACAAACTTTTTGGCTTTACTATATTAAGTACTAGCCGTTTTCCCGCGGTTTCACCCGCGTCCCGTGGGAGCTTCTGCCCGCACCGGGATAAAATATAGCCTATGTTACTTGCAGATAATATAGCTTTCTAATGGTGAAAGAATATTTAAAATCGGTCCAGTAGTTTTTGAGTTTATCTATTACAACCAAACAAACAAAGTTTTCCTCTTTATAATATTAGTATAGATTAAGAAAAAAAGTTTTGTTTTGCTACTAGATTTCTTTTCATCACAATCAATTGAAAACTTTCCACACAGAAAATGAAGCTCAGCTAACCTGAATTTCACAAACAAACACCTCGAATTTAACAACAAAAAAAACTGCATCCAACACAATTAGACCCAAATCCAAACTATGTCGGAACTGTCCGAAACCGCACCTTCTCTAAAAATAACTCCAATTCTACAGTCAGAGAAACAGAATCGCCCAATAAATCAATACTGAGTTTAATTAGTCTTAAACAAACGGTTCCAGGTCACTTGTTCTGTATTTGCGAACCCCCAAATTGTCTTTAAAATAAGTTCAATATGCTCGCATGTATTAGGTACGGATTGTTTGAATTAGGATAGGAATTTATTTTGGGCTTTCCAAGGTTGAAAAAAAAAGTTTGGTATTCGCATCTTTGTTACGCTATTATTGCAACATTTTTATGTATGTTATTTGAGACATATTTTTATAACGCCAAGTTACTTGGGGTCACCCCAAGTTACTTCATAGTCAAGTCAGCCGTCATGCTAACATCCAACTTATTAATGTCACCATTCAGCCAATCAATCCATAGTAACCTTTGTCTACCTCTATCTACAGTCATACCAGGAATCATCAAAGCATTCACATCCTCAATTGAGATATCTGACTATGTTGGGATACGAAGGACTCGCGTACACTATGAAATTCTTAGACGATAGTGAGTGTTGCTCTCACTAAAATAATAGACACAAGAGAGGGTCTCTTGTGGCTCATAAGACTAAGACATATTGCCATACAGCAATCAAATATTCAACACACAAAGAATAAACAATTCCGATAAAAATCACAATTGAAAGGAAAATAAAGCTTTAAAAGTTGATGTCAAGTCAGTATTTATACTTCTAACATCTAACTAGTGTATAGAATTTTCAATAACTTCGTCTCAAGTGTACAAACTTCCAAAGCGAAGTCGTAACTGGTACCCTGAGAGGTTGAAAGTCGGTAAACTTGTGGGCGGAGACTTAAAAACTTGTATAGAAGAAAATTTATTTTTCATAGCTGTAGGGTGTCGTTTTTTCTAGTGTTTGTTATGAGAGATGATTTATTACCTGGACGTGAGAACGTTTAGTAGGTAAGTACTTTTCTTTTGCGTAAGTAATCATTGTTCGTTTCTTTAAAGAATAAGTTGAATTTATCAATTCATGACGTTGGAGTTATGGCAAAGACGTCACAAAATGACGCCAGTTGGCTACTTCGTAACATGATGTCTTTCAATGATGATTAAGAATGCTTTCACACTAGCTGATTTCGGATACACTTAACTTTTCTAAACCTCTCTCATAGTTACAGGTGTTTGAACTGGTGGTCGTTTGAAATTGTGTAAGAAACGCGGCGACGCGCGGAATATCCGCTATTTTCAAAATGCTGTTCTGAATGACAATGAATTTAATTTTGAAAAGTAACACTATATCAATTTCCGTTTAAAACTTGGGTAATATGTAGGCAAGTTAACAACGAAAACATGGATCTAAATTCATTTTTAAATGAAAAAGAAAATCCAGTGCTCAGTCATGCAAGAAAAATCATGAAATCCCATTTTGCGTTTCAATCCATACGTCGCAGTTTTGCTTGTATTTCCTTTTAAATTAAGCTCTGAACGGTTTTCTAGGAAATTTCAAAGCCTCAACATAGTCTATTGTTAGATACACATACGTATGTTTCTATAAATAAATCTAGGTACATATTATGTTTCTCCTAGAGGTAGAAACTACGGGGTATCTAACCTGAGAGTTTCTAGGAACCAACCTCGGAATTATTAACAATAGAGTATTGTTTTCTGTATTTCTAGTGAAATTAAATTGTTGGTCTATGAATACGGCTTCTGCTAGTTTGCGTTTTATTTAGAAATTAAATTGTATATTTAGCTTTGTTTGTCAATTACATCCTTATCATTTACCAATGTAGCTATGTGGGCATGTTTTGTCACACAGCTTTTGAAGCTTTATAAGACTCTTGGCATTTTATTCTACTTAAAAAGTGTCTGTTTTCTATCAAAATGAACTCCCCTCAAAAAAAATGACTGTCAATTTTAACACAAGTAATCGAACCAAAACAAAAGCGAAAAAAGTAACATTTTATCCTAGACGGAGGGCCCAAAAAACAGTGTAAGTATGAGGCTACAAAAGATAGCTATTTATTCTTCATAAGCCTCAGATAGACACACAAAGGAGTACTTACATCTCTTTGACAATAACGAAACATAAAGACTCAAGTAACAATGGGGGATACACCCATTTTCGATCGACGAATACTGAAATATTGTCTGAAGGACTCAATGTTAGATAAAGTGACACTGAGAAGTGTTTACTTGTAAATAGCGCTCCTACAATATTATGTTACAGCACATTGATTGTTTCTGTATTAAATTATATGCTTAGTACCAAATAAATATAAAATGCAGTCTTTTTTGTACCTAGGCATATACAACCTTATTTTTTGTTAATGCGAAACTTGATACACCTGTCTAGTATTTTTGTGTAAAGAATCTATTTACAAAATTTCACGACTGTATCATAAAAAAAACACAAAGTTATAAGCTTGTAAAGTCAGCAAAAATTCAAGGTCACCGGGTCTTCAAGGGAACTGAGGGGTTTTTTTGCACTTGCTACTAGTTGTTTACTGTTTCCTAATACTCGATATGACCTGCCGTGACCTGTGTTGTACTTAATGGAGGCGATGTCCAACTTTAAACTTTTTAAAATAGTTTTTGAAAAAAATATAACTTGGTGTTAAAACTATTGGAATCGATTCAGTTACTGATTCTATAAACACAAACTATATTCAGGTTTCGCATATAGGTACTAAAAATAACGTTGTATAGCATAGGTGCATAGCTTATTTGAGGATCTATGAAGCACAATGCCAATTTATAAACTTAAAAAATACAAAGTCATAATTTTGTTCATGCTGTCTATTATTATTAGTACATAGTTTAACCATCTTCTTATAAAAACATACCTTATGAAAAAGCCTTTAACAGTTTGACCTATCCCTTAACGTAAGCTAATATATTAAGATACAACTTCACCACATCTAAATCAAATACAATACCCCACCAACACACATACTGTTTTAAACACAAACAACGCAACAGATGAATCTCGCTGACGTCACAACTCCACGCATTTACCCGTGTATCCAATAAATCGTGACTTATTTATTACCGGCTCGCATCAACAGGTCCCCGGCTGTCGTGCACAAAACAGTTGACAGCTGTGCGCCCGACTGTAACTACTGAATGGATTACAATGAATCGGGATTGAGGTCGTTAAAGGATCCTTTTTCGTACTGTTTATTTTTGGCCCTAAGTTTGCTTGAACCGGTAAGAGTTTGGTAAGGTTGGAAAAGCTGTAATAAGTGAGCGACTTTAATTTTCTGTCTTTTTTACTATTGAGTATGAATATGCATGTTCGTTGATGTTCCAACACTTTAAGATTTATCTACGTGTGAAAATTATATCCCACGACCATCATATTAAAAATCCCTCATTAAAACTCGGCTGCATTTCCCGTAGCAAAGCGGATAAACACGTGCTACCTGCTATTAAAAACTAAAAGTTTTTCTTTCGAAAAAAAGCAACAACCTGTAGCCAGGACAACCAAGCTTAATATTACGTGTCCCAAAATAACCGTCCTATATAAAGCCCAAAACACTGTCCGTATTTAAGAACAAACGCAATCTTTATGAGCCATCCAGCGTACTAAAGGAAGACCGTAAGCCTTAATATAAAGACATCAAATTAAAGAAGCTTCTCATCAAAGGGAGGCATCACAAGTATTCCAACTAACGTGCGCTTCTAACTTCTTTTTCATTTCGTCAAGGAAAATTAAACCTCGATTTTTCTAGGATAAAAAGGTACTAAAGCAGAGTTTAAAAATTCTATGGTAATTGAAAATAGGTACTATTAAAGAGACTTTATTCGTATGTAATTATGTTTTTTTTTTTTTTTTTTAATAAGTATGATCATAAATGATGTCCTCCTAGCCAATTCACGAAAATGGTGGCTGTTCTCATATAAGGAGATTAGCCAACTGCGCAAGGACATGTTATTAACAATGTGCAATGTGCGCAACACAGGTGCACTCACAATTGCTTCACTCTTACAGCCCGATGGGACGGCAATCCGATTTCTAATAAATCATGTCAATAAGGTGCATCATAACATGGTCCCGAATAAGAAAAAAAAACTCTTAACAATTCCAAGCAATGTCTCAGCGCGCTTTTTGCTGTTTATCTTTCCTCCCATAATATGTAAAAAACTTTACCCATATCATCCTTCAACGCTCATGTCTGCCTTAGACTTCCCCTTCCTTTCAATGCACCGTCGTCTCCATCACTCTTTGTCAAGCTACTATCATCGTAACTGTTGACAATAGTAAACAATTTTATTATTTTTGTACCATACTATTTCATTTTTTCTGACATGGCTGTCATACTTTCTTGTCGTATCTATTTTTCTATTCACATAAATAAACTTGTCTTTGGTATAAATATAGATTGTCTTTGTAAACCCATTGTCAATGACAAGATATCAGTAAAGTTAAGGGCAATAACTATGCAAAAATTATTAGTTATTCATATTTAGAATTAAAACCGTTCTTAAAACAATTGATTACGGTGACAAAGCAAGGTTGATAGGTTTCCCGAAAATACCCAATAGGTTATAGGTTTCCCGAATATATTGAAGAATGTTAAAAAAAGTTTTTAGTTAATCGACCGACTGTGTAATAAACTGTCGTAGAAACTAGTCCTTAATCACTTAACACATTGATAAGACTGACATTTGGATGCAGTACAATCCTCGGTTTAGAACTGATTAAATGATGGCATGTACCCTTGTCACAAGGGTACAGTCAACTTCAGGTCGGTGGTAATAGTTTTATAGGAAAATCGTACTGATTACTGTTGAGTTAAGGTGCCTCACAGTTACCACTAATGTGCAGTTCACTGTACTACTCAAAGTAAAATAATACGGCCGTTTTCCTTTCACCGCGGCTCCGAGTAATACTTCTTCATTATAATTAATAGAGTAGTGTATGTTCTTCTATTATTGTGAAGTTATTGGTTATATAAATTGGGCTTGCCTCGAAATAAACAGAGATTAGATAGTGGTGGTGCTCTGATATAGAAATTATTGTGTATGATAAAAAAGGTATTCGACCTTGCACTATTAGCTTCGAATTTACATTAAATTATTAACACCAAAATGGCCTGAAAAAAACTCAATATATGTATAGCTCAATACAACCAGATTTTTCTTGTTTGTCCTACTTCCTGACATTTTAAAGATATTACTCTTTTATAGTTATCGGCACGAATCTTGAGCTCTGACCTTCACCTGCGCAGAAGTAATTTATTGGGTATGAAGTGAGGCGCGGGGGCGGGCTAAATAAAGCGGTGATTGGCCCGCAGTGCATCGCGTTATAGCCGTCACTCGGGATTGGTTCTTTGCTAATAAATCACTTCTGCGCAGATGTAGGTCAGAGCTCAAGATTCGTGCCGATAACTATACCTATTGTTGCGGGTAATGTACATATTTATATTATATTCCTGTATGTATATGTAATGTACCTATGTATATTTCCTTGAAGTCAAAGAAAACAAGAATTATGTCATTCAATAGTGAAATATAAGCATGATATTCTTCTAGATTATCTCAGTCTCACAGTAATTTGCCATACCACGTTCGCACTGTTCTAACCATACATTTAAATGTATTGAACCTCGTCACTTTAAAGCTACCTTACAGTAGGAAAGTAAAGCTGATTCTTACAAAGACTTTACTTCAGCATGTTCGTTTTAACTTTAATTAATATACTCTATTAATTCCATTGTTTCTTTCTTCTTCTTTTGTTTCTTCTCCCATACCGACTCACTATTTCACTGTTAGTATTAAAGTTTTAGTCTAGACTTTCGATTTTCTACATTAGGTTATATTTTTTTTTTTGTGTTCAGATTATGATAAACGTAGATTGAACTGTCAGTTTGCTATTTGTTTTAGACATAAATATGATTTTAATAAAAAGCTTTTTGGACAGATGAGGTTTAATAGGACATCCAATATTGTTTTTATTCCCAAGAATTGATAGAAGCTATATCTAGCAATTATTTATAATAATTAGAAGAGACTTTTCAATGCTTAGGTAAATAAAAAATCTGTGCCGAGACGCTGGGCGCGTACCGAGACGGTACTGCCACACATGACGCGTTATGTGTCGCTTTACTTACACTTTTTCCGCTTGTGAAAACTACTTTTGCCACAACATTTAATCCCTTCTAAACTGACTTAAAAAACTTCAAAGAATCACTATGGAAGCATAAAGGAAATCAAAAAGGGTGTCTACGATTTTATAATTCCTCTATTGTGTCTTCATTTACGGAACGCCTGTCCAACCAGCGGGGCCTTTGTTAACCGTCAATAAACTTCCTCATGCAAGCTATAGTTTTTTTGCAATTTTATTACAGCGTACCTGGAAGGAAAATCATTTTCCTAGAATCTGATAGTTTTGTTAAAAAGATGAATTATTTTATTGAATGAAGATTTTCCGTGATTTTCGCATCCTGACGGGACTAATAAATTGCACTTGGTCCATCTTTGACTGAAAGCATTTAATCAGAATAGAATCACACTAATCAGTATTATAAAAGCAAAAGAGAGTATTTGTGCATGTTAGTTACTTCAATTCTAACAAACGGCTACGCAAATGAATTGAATTTTGATGAAATTTGATGAAACTTCGTATGCTAGTGCGTACAAAATTCCTGATGAAATACAATAATTATAATATGAAGTAGTTCAAGCAAATTATCATCATCATCATCATCAGCCTATCGCAGTCCACTGCTGGACATAGGCCTCTCCAAGTGCACGCCACTGAGATCGATTTTCGGCTTCTCGCATCCAGCTCCTGCCAGCCGTCTTGCGCAAGTCATCACTCCACCGCACAAGCAAATTATAGATATTTCTTACTATGGGCAAACAAATGTTATTATTTTCAACACAACTTAATTTGGGAGAAGAAAACTCCTCCGCACGCAATCTCATTGATGATTGATTGGTTCACTAGCTAGATTTATTTACTAAGTACCTACTAGTAAAAATATAACAGAGCAACATATTTTTTGTATAACAATTACTACATTTCCATATAGATAGAAAGTTTATTACAACAAAATTGGCCAACTGGAAGTTTAGATAGCATGTTCATGTGATTCATCATTAAGAGTTTGCCTAATTTTTAATTTTTATAGTTTTATTATGTTTTACCCAATTTCTTAATTTCTTTCATTTTTAATTACTTTTAATTTTTAACTCTTTTACTTGAACAACTTAAAAATAATGTTGAGCCTACCTTTAATTTAAGAGCATACACTAACTGTTGTTTCATTTATTTTTAAGATTGTCTGTATGTGTCTTAGTTGGTAAGCCTATAAGCCTATAAAATAAATAAAAATAAATAACATGATAGCTTTGTTATAAGCATTCTCCCAATCCCTCTTTGCTAATAAACCAACTATTTCCATTAGAGAGGATAAACAAACATACAAATTGCACTGTTAACATTACCTATAGAAAATTTTAATTAAGTTTAATCTTTTAAATTATGATAAGATAGAAAATGTAAAATAATATGTCCCTATCATACCGAGACTTTCTATTGATTACTTATACCTGAGTCGAGTCAGATGAATTCAATTTCTAGCCGCTCAAAAATGCAAAAACGACTCTGAAAGTGTTAAAACTACCTATAACTAAGCATTATGCCTAGCAGAATATCCCTAATAATCTATTTACCTTTTTCATTTAACCATCCGACAGTTGATACCGACTGTAACAGATTTCCATTTAGCACGTAATTTTGATCCCGGTACAAACAAGCAAGCGTTGCAAAATCGATACCCGGTCATCAACCGTCATTCATCGACCTTATTATTATTGTAAAATCAAAGTTAATTTTATTTAATAGCTGTAGATAGCTTGAGCAATGTGTTGACTGAAAGGGTATGTTTTGTAGAAGGGTTGTTATTTTTCAAGACTTGGAGTAAGAATTGGTTCTTACATAAAATATCTAGTAAAAAAATTGGTTCTTATGTTCTGTATTTATAAGTACTTTTTCTTGGTTTCTTACACACCCTTTACTCTGTACCTATATTAATAGGTACTTGCCATGATTATGTAAAATATACGAGTACATGCATATTGTTTTGTATGACTCGACGGCTCGGCCACTAAGTACTGAGCTTTCCTGAGCGTACGCTTACAAAGACATCGTGCATGTATATTTACGCACACAAGTATGGCTCACCCGCTTACGTGACATAAAACATCTGTACATAAGTTTTGTTTTAACTTAACTTTATAATTGATTCCGCCGATTTCCGCCAGCACTTAACAACCACTTATCCGCATTATTGTATCAATCTTCAATTCAGGCGAGCACACCAATTGTATACATAGATGCCAATTTGCATGATTAAACCTACGTATCTTAACAGGGAGGAACGTAAGCCATTTACTAACATTATGCATAGCAATTAAGACGATTAGTAGGCTTCGCATAGCCTTGCTCAGGTAGGCTAGGAAGTCAGATATAATATAGGTAAGTATCTGTAAGTGGAACTTACATTGTGTCTGACTATGCTAAGGCAAGATCACTCGGGATTATTTTTGTATGATTTAAAGGTGAGGTGATCGGAAAATCTGGTATAATTAAATATGCTTCGATAGCGGGACTATTCAAAACAAAGTTCTGAGGGCACGGCAGTGCCCCAGCCAAGACTCGAGCAAAGCGGGCACGGCCGTACCATCTTTTCTCGAAGCGTTTCGCGGCTATTTCAGCCCCCTGTATCTTCCATGTAAACAAAGCTAGGAGTTTAGCTTTTCGATGACCAAGAGTAAGTATTAGAATAAGCTCAGTCTCAAAATTACAAGACATTTGAATAAATAGTTTACGAGTTATGAGCGATCAAAGTTACACCATTTTGTCACTGACTCACTGACCGATCATCAAAAGTCTAAGGTACTTCTAGCAAACTTAGAACCTTCAAATTTGGCACCAAGATAGGTTATTAGCTACATATAAAGGGAAAATTATAAAAACCTTAAAACTTAATAAAAAATAGGAAACAAATTTATATTTGCGGTTTTTCAAGAACATTGTGTATGAATTTCGACTGCATTGATAACTTTGTTATTTATTTATGTACAATATATTATGTTACTATTTGTTTTATTGTTACGTAGTGTGGTATATTGTTATTATGTATTAAATATACATACATATGAATAAAAAAGCTAGGTTAAAATGAAATGAATAACGATAAAATCTTTCATTTTAATGCAGTGCGATAAATACTGCATGCTCGCTCGATAGATGGCGTTGTCCTGGTCTAAATCGCGCTATGGTTTCGTTACATAGCTTAGTATAAGTAGTACTTTAAAAAAATCCTATAATTTCATGTGATAGCGCCATCTACCTCTGAAATAAATCTCTTTTATTCTAAAAGTTTTTCGATTCAAAAATTTGTCAATTTCGAAATTATTTAGTTTATTTTAAAAAAAGTTGTTTACGTGCTACTTTAGGTGTACATATTTAGTTTGTTATATATTTAGTTAGTTGCATGTAAGTTAATTTAATTTGTTATATACTTAGAGAAGAAAGAGACCTACAAAAAATAAATGAGATCCCATCAAAAACATTAAATGTAAAAAAAAAGCCAATCCTCTACGCAATTCCTCCACCGTAAAAAGTTTTGAGATAGCATAGAAGCCAAGTCCTGTTCAACTTTATTTGTAATAATAAATCAATATTTTGTGACTATATCAATAGTTTTATTCACATTACAATAATATTGTCTTGGCCATGAGCACAAGTTGAAAGTCGCTCCTTGAAATAATGTGTAAATAGGTACCATTGAATTGATAAATTCTATATGAACATGATTTTACGATTGGACTGATTGGAATTTGAGATCACCATGGACTAAACATGCGCCATAGTACATGTGCAGTTCATTGATGTTGGATGATACTGACTGTCGGTCATTTAGTAACAATTGAATAAACTAAAATAATTAATTCTGTGATATTAAACTTCATGTTTGACTTTCACCTCTCCAAGATATGCTGTATTATATTTGTAGTTTATTGTGCTCATGGCCAAGTCAATATTATTGTAATGTGAATAAAACTATTGATATAGTCACAAAATATTGATTTATTATTACAAATAAAGTTGAACAGGACTTGGCTTCTATGCTATCTCAAAACTTTTTACGGTGGAGGAATTGCGTAGAGGATTGGCTTTTTTTTACATTTAATGTTTTTGATGGGATTGGTTTTACTCAGTAGAAGTCTGTCAAATAAAATAGAAATGTAGGTAGGTTAAATACAAAGTGAAATACATATTATGTTTTTTCTATACTAAAACAAAAATAAAATTTGTTGAACGTTAAAAAAACTTATTTGAAAAATAGCGTTGAATGGTCGCGAAAAGAAAAGCATGATACAACCAAAAACAGAACCCAAATACCAATACATTTGCAAACTGATTTCCCAGCGGCTCAAACCACTGAATATAAACAGGAATTCGGTAAGTCATGCATGAATCTCAACAAAACAATACTGGGCCTAACTATAATTAGGTATACTCTGTAGCGAAACCATGTCACAAGGATGATAGAGAACTATTGTGATTTCTACCAAAGAATTAAACTGTGTTCTCATCTCCATCACAATCTTACTTACATAACCTTTTTTTTATAAAAATCACATAATATCGACATATTATAGAATAGTGGAACGAAGACGATTCTCTACTTCCCAATGCAGTTTATTTTACAAACCACTGATCCGCTAAGCTTAGAAATCAAATCCTTCAATATCTGAGTTATTTTAAATAATATTTAAAAAAAGTTTGTGGCTAATAACGCACAGTCAAAAATTTAAAGCATGAAAAAAGTCATTGTTCTACGATTATGACAATATAATCATTGGTAAATGGTCCCTTATTTCATAATACCAAGTAGGTAAATAGAAAGTAATAAATAGTTTAGTCACAGTTAGTAGTAAGTATGTATATCTTAGACATCAATGGCTGATAAAAAGGTGAAGGAAAACATCTTGAGGAAACCTGGACTATAAAGTCTGAAATCACCAACCCGCATTGAGCAAGCGTGGTGATTAATGCTTAATCCTTCTCCGTGTGAGAGGAAGCCTGTGCCCAGCAGTGGGACGATAAAAAGGCAACAGTAGTACCAAGTATCCAAGATGTGCAGAAAGTAGGTATGTACATTTAAAATGTCGTAATAGCAGTACCTGATTTGGAAATCGCACATGCAACCTAACAAACTAACAAGGCATGTTTTTCCACTTGTTACCATTCTATATTATTAAAAATTGTAGAGCGGAGCACGCTAGTGTACCAGAATCCTTGGAAATTTACTTAAATAAAAATCTTTATGGAATTTTCAACTTATGTTGATTTTTAAGGCTCGCTTGCAGAATTGACAAACCAATAATCCTTCTTCCTACTATCCGACTAATATTATAAATGTGAAAGTTTGTGAGAATGTATTGATGTATGTTTGTTATTCTTTCACGCAAAAACGGCTAGACCGATTTGGTTAAAATTTGGTATATAGATAGATGAAAACCCGGATTAACAAATAGGCTACTTTTTATCAACACAACACGCGGGCACGGTAAAGATATGGACAGTATGGAAACTAAGCCTGTTTGCGGACATAACTACCTACGCTCCGTTGAAGCAATAGGGTTGTCACTTTTGATGATATTGGTGTTGTTTTTTTTTTTACTTTTTTGTTCTGTAGTGATCAATCATCGAATTGAATTAACTACCTAACTAGCTTACAATACAATTTAAATAGGTAATTTCATGGCTTTGGTTAATCTCAGCAAAAAACGATAGTTTGAACACGAAAAACATATAATATTTACACAACAACTTGTTACTACTAAATTATAGCTTTATATTAGATCTGTAACTTTTATAATTATTACGGTAGCGTAACCTTTGCAAGTTTTGGCGGGAGTAAGCGAGCCGAGTTTGGACGAAAATGTTTCGGGCGTTAGTTGGAGCGGGCGCGCGGTTGTCGCCGCACCACCTCGCGCGCGATTGCGCGCAGACAAGGCTCAAGGACTTTTTACACAATTTTTAGCTGTTCTTTATTCATAAACTGAGTTTTTTTTAATTAAAAGTCTTTAGATAACTACCTAAACAGCTGGAGTAGATATAATAATTAAAAACCCATTACATAAAAAATACATATTGTTCATTTATATCTACAAATTATTAACAGAAAAATATTTTCGTCTGCTACGGCACGTTCGAAATTCTTTGTTTATTTATTATTAAATTTTGACTTCACTATCGTTTTAAGCACCCTCAAAAACCAGGAAAATGATACCCATGATGAAAAAAATTATAACTGTTGCAGCCGCCATCTTGGATTCATGTTTTGATTGCGCTATCGTTTTTAGAACCCTCAAATACCATGAAAATGACACCCATGACGAAAAAATGATACCTGTTACAGCCGCCATTTTGGTTTTACGTTTTGACTGCACTATCGTTTTAAGCACCCTCAAATACCATGAATATGACACCCCTGACGAAAAAAATGATACCTGTTGCAGCCGCCATCTTGGATTCACGTTTTGACTGCAGTATCGTTTTTAGCACCCTCAAATACCATGAAAATGACACCCATGACGAAAAAAATGATACCTGTTGCAGCCGCCATCTTGGATTCACGTTTTGACTGCAGTATCGTTTTTAGCACCCTCAAATACCATGAAAATGACACCCATGACGAAAAAAATGATACCTGTTGCAGCCGCCATCTTGGATTCACGTTTTGACTGCAGTATCGTTTTTAGCACCCTCAAATACCATGAAAATGACACCCATGACGAAAAAAATGATACCTGTTGCAGCCGCCATCTTGGATTCACGTTTTGACTGCAGTATCGTTTTTAGCACCCTCAAATACCATGAAAATGACACCCATGACGAAAAAAATGATACCTGTTGCAGCCGCCATCTTGGATTCACGTTTTGACTGCAGTATCGTTTTTAGCACCCTCAAATACCATGAATATGACACCCATGACGAAAAAAATGACACCTGTTGCAGCCGCCATCTTGGATTCACGTTTTGACTGCACTATCGTTTTTAGCACCTTCAAATACCATGTAAATGACACCCATGACGAAAAAAATGATACCTGATGCAGCCGCCATCTTGGATTCACGTTTTGACTGCACTATCGTTTAAAGCACCCTCAAATACCATGAAAATGACACCCATGACGAAAAAAATGACACCTGTTGCAGCCGCCATCTTGGATTCACGTTTTGACTGCACTATCGTTTTTAGCACCCTCAAATACCATGTAAATGACACCCATGACGAAAAAAATGATACCTGATGCAGCCGCCATCTTGGATTCACGTTTTGACTGCACTATCGTTTAAAGCACCCTCAAATACCATGAAAATGACACCCATGACGAAAAAAATGATACCTGTTACAGCCGCCATCTTGGATTTACGTTTTGACTGCACTATCGTTTTTAGCACCCTCGAATATCTTGAAAATGGGTGATGGGTGTCCTATGACGAAAAAAATTATACGTATTTCGGCCGCCATCTTTGATTTACATTTTCTACAACTATTACACTATCGGCTTTAAATCTAGACACACGGCAGTGTGTCCGCCAAGTTCGAGCAAAAAAAGCGACACACCGGCCGTGGGTTATATTACACGAACCATTTCGGGCCAAATTCGACCCCCCTGTAACTCAAAATCTATTTTATTTACGCATATCAAATTTCTAGTATCTGTTGAGACCCCCTCACTTATCTAAAATACAAAATTTCATTAAAATACCTATTGTAGGTCTTGAGATATTGACGTCAGAAAATCGCTATTTTTACTATACACTGATTCACTGATTCACTGATTCACTGATTCACTGACTCACTCATCAAAAACCTAGACCACTTCCAATGGTCGTATTGACTTGAAATTTGGCATGGAGGTAGGTCTTTATGTCAAGGTAAAGGAAAAAATCTGAAAATGGCCAAGTGTGAGTCGGTTTCAAAATAATGAAGGTGTTTTATACCAGGTGTAAATTTATACCCCTAAGGAACTAAAGCGACCTAAATTTATCTATATTTATATAATATATCTTCGAATGGTACAAAGGTTTGTATTTAGTCAAAGTAAAGTAAAAATCTGAAAACGGCCAAGTGTGTCACTTTCGAAAATAACGAATGTGTAACTTTGATCCACGAACATAATATATGATAACATGTCATGTCAGTCAGTTGGTAAATCTAGTCCATTTAGTTAATCTAGTAAAAAAAAAAAAAGTCATGGTGGCCTACTGGGTAAAGGACCAACCTCTCAAGTACAAGGGCGCGGGTTCGATCCCAGGTCAGGCAAGTACTAATGCAACTTTTCTAAGTTTGTATGTACTTTCTAAGTATATCTTAGACACCATTGGCTGTGTTTCGGATGGCACGTTAAACTGTAGGTCCCGGCTGTCATTGAACATCCTTGGCAGTCGTGACGGGTAGTTAGAAGCCAGTAAGTCTGACACCAGTCTAACCAAGGGGTATCGGGTTGCCCGGGTAACTGGGTTGAGGAGGTCAGATAGGCAGTCGCTTCTTGTAAAGCACTGGTACTCAGCTGAATCCGGTTAGACTGGAAGCCGACCCCAACATTGTTGGGAAAAAGGCTCGGAGGATGATTAGTTAATCTAGTTCATTTCTTTGTAAGAAACATAGTGCATATTAAAAAATCTAAAAGATAGTATAAATGAGACATTTCTACTAACTTCATCATAAGAAAAAAATAAAATAAACAACCTTACAAAAATAAATGAAATCCCACCCAAAACAAAAATGTGAAAGACTGCCAAGTTCGATAATATGGGAATGCTTCGCCTACAAAAGAAGTGAGATCTGAATAAGTACCAAGTTCCATACACATACCTCAGTTAAAAATAGTTACTTTTTAATGATGTTACTTGGCAAGTTTTAATAGAAAATTAAATACTTGATTCATTGCGTTTAGTAGGTTTATAACAAGGTGTATGAAAACTTGCCAAGTGACATCATTAAAAAGTAACTATTTTTAACTGAGGTATGTGTATGGAACTTGGTACTTATTCAGATCTCACTTCTTTTGTAGGCGAAGCATTCCCATATTATCGAACTTGGCAGTCTTTCACATTTTTGTTTTGGGTGGGATATCCTCAGAACCGCCGCATCACAGTTAAAATATAATTAATTATGATCGCGGCCTTAAATCGAATAATAACGATGATAAGTATAACAATAGCAATAAATAAATCGTTCGCTCGTGGCATTTTAGGAAAAAAAAATAAAATTAAACGCAACCACTCGTCTTGACACGCGTTACTGAGAGCACCGCGAGATCCCCCCGGAGCCTCGTCGGTGTGCATGTTTGTGTGAGTGAGCCCGTTTCGAACGTTTGTTCGTAGTTTCCGAACTGCTCTACATATATTTAAACTGTGACGCGGGCGAAGCCGCGAGCGTAATCTAGCAAAACTATAAATTGCTGTCCGGCCAGTATTAATTTAAACGATTGGTATAAAACCTCTACAGTATCTACATAACCTACGTCCATTAACATCACTAAAACAACAAAAGCAGGTAGTGTATACGTATATCCTATTAAAATCCAACGCATTATTGACCATTGCTCTAAGGGTAGGTACATACAATCAAAATCTTTGAATATCAAGTCCCGGTGATTTCGTACGGGAGGCAATGCCTTTTGTGCCCGACTCGTCACGTGCCCGACCGGGATCGATTCTCGAGTATCTTTGTTAAAAATTGAAAAGGAATAATAGTTAGATTTTTTCTGTATTGTTGTGTTTACTACCTTTCGTCTTTTGTCCAATGAAGGTTGTTACGGGTAGGCGAAAATGTGAAATTGGGTCAATTTTTTTTACAGGTTTTTGATTTTAATTCCTTTTTGTTTTGTAAGGAGAGAACTCATTTAATTTTCTTAAAATATGTATCCTGTAAAATATTTTTTTGACCAATGACTATCAAGCTGGTTAGATTCGAAAACATTCTCAATAAACGTTACCAAGATAAAAATCTCCGTAATCTCGGAAGACCTATTAGGAAACCAGAAGGCAACTCGGTGGACCAACTGAATCTAACTTATTTAATCTGCGCCTGGACTAAGTTTAATGAAATAAACAGCAATCACTGAGTCCATCTCATGCTGGTCCTACTGAAGTCTGCATCATGGTTATTTGTCGTTTTTGAGGAAATTTGAAAAATATTTGAGTTTAATCTATACTAATATTATAAAGCTGTAGAGTTTGTTTGTTTGTTTGATTGTTTGTTTGTTTGAACGCGCTAATCTCAGGAACTACTGGTCCGATTTGAAAAATTCTTTCAGTGTTAGATAGCCCATTTATCGAGGAAGGCTATAGGCTACTTTTTATCCGGGTCCGTGCCGAGGTTCCCACGGGATGCGGGTGAAACCGCTGGCAGAAGCTAGTCTATACTAATATTATAAAGCTGAAGAGTTTGTTTGTTTGTTTGTTTGAACGCGCTAATCTCAAGAACTACTGGTCCGATTTGAAAATTTCTTTCAGTGTTAGATAGCCCATTTATCGAGGAAGGCTATAGGCTACTTTTTATCCCGGTACGGGAAGTAGTTCCCACGGGATGCGGGTGAAACCGCTGGCAGAAGCTAGTTTTAAATAGGTGTAAACTTTGTTTGTACTTTAAGCGTGAATGGTACAATAAGTGTAGTGGTGATGAAGGACTTAATTTCCCTCTGTACAGTCGCACTGCACACAAGTCAGACTTTTATTCGGCCGATACTTTGAATGGGTGCTTAATACGTACCGAGATGTATGGGCGATGTACACAGATATGATCAGGTATTTGACCGGTATTAGATCTACTAAAAACAATAATAATTATTGACTTGAAGACTAAAAAAAAAAGTTACTAACCACCGAAGCGGGCCAACTGTCGGTCGACTGTTTAGTTTGCGGGCTGCGGGCAGACTGTCACAGAGCGAACCTTTTTTAAAGTATGTACTTTACAAATTAGTCCTTCAGCGATGTTTTTCAATTGTATGGAATAAAGCTGATTTCCACTTATAGCAACTTATTAAAACACACAGATAATGTATATGAATCTCTCTATTCACACGGCATTAACAGCCGTGCCGCTCTCACGTTCCGTTTATTAAAATACTTTCAATAAAACGTTTCAATCTACGCGATCGATGCATAAAGGCTGCGGATATTGAACGATATGGTTGCACCTCTCGAATGCCAAAGGTTACCGAGGCTGTCACGGCATATAACTGGTATATAAACGTATTGATATTTACCTATGTACAAAATAGTCGTGGTGGCCTAGTGGGTAAAGGCCCAACCTCTCAAGTATGAGGGCGCGGGTTTGATCCCGGGTCAGGCAAGTACCAATGCAACTTTTCTAAGTTTGTATGTACTTTCTAAGTATATCTTAAACACCGTAGGCTGTGTTTCGGATGGCACGTTAAACTGTAGGTCCCGGCTGTCATTGAACATCTTTGGCAGTCGTTACGGGTAGTCAGAAGCCAGTAAGTCTGACACCAGTCTAACCAAGGGGTATCGGGTTGCCCGGGTAACTGGGTTGAGGAGGTCAGATAGGCAGTCGCTTCTTGTAAAGCACTGCTACTCAGCTGAATCCGGTTAGACTGGAAGCCGACCCCAACATGATTGGGAAAAAGGCTCGGAGGATGTGGATATTTACCTATGTACACTGATCACTATGTTTACATTAAATGCGCCAATTCTTTTTGATTGTCTATCTTTCCATCTAAGTATCAAGCCCTATAAGTTATAGGAACTGAATATCCATTTTGTCACTTGAGTTATTCAATGTACTTTACGATGCAATCAAAATCAATTTTTGGCTCTGTTGTTCACATTCATGGTGTCCGAAATACCCACAATAAATTGTTTCATAGCCCCAGGACTCGATTGAGAGGGATTTGACGTAGTCGAATCCTTCTGACAGAACATTCATAAATAGGTACTCAATTTCGATCTTTGAAATTCATTTATGTTGTTATGATTAATGCAATATGAAACATATTAATAGCAAATAACCAACCACTTATAAAATCTATGACTTTCTGACGATAGAAATCTGCACTCCAACCTCACCAATCACTAAACTCAAAACTCAATTACTAATAAATCAATTCGTGTCAAAGACTAAACTTGGAGCCACAATCAAATATTTAAACTAAGTCGGAAGTGCGCGTACATTGCCGAGTCTCGTAGCAATATCGTTCCATCACATGCTCACCTATCCTCGGTGAACACTTAACTCATTTACAAACTCGCTGTAGCCGAGTCTAGACGTAAGCTTCCGTGTAGTTACCAGACTTACAAAGCTTAAGCTTCATATTAGTCCCCGCTCGCAGACAGACGAAACGGGTACTAGCATCCCGAGAGGGACGGTGGGTTAAGGGGGAGGGGAGGGAGGCAGCCCGGGCAACAGGTGCCCGGAGCGTTGCCAAGCAGCCTCCCTACTAAATCAAACTTCAACAATATCCCCGCGCACAATTTCCCCCTACATTGAACCGCGCAACCGAGCGTACGCAATCGCAGTTTATACACAACGAGCATTGGATAGTGTGTATCGCGAAACTGTTGCTTTCCCTTTGAGCAATTTGGGGAATGGCCGTCGTTGTAATAAATGTACCCTGCAATGTTGTGCAAATTAACTAATGTTGTAGATGCAATGGAGAGTTTATTACGGTGCAATATTAAAATCTCGGATTCTGACGCTCGCTTGGAACTAATTATTGTTTGTTTAATGGCCGCTATTTTGCTCTAATGAATTAATTTTCAAACCAAGATTTTATGAAAGAAAGACATCATTTTCTTAGGTTATTAAAATTTTATTTAAAACATTATTAAAACCCTTAATTTAATGCTACAGAATTTACATTAAGGTGGGAAAAATATTTTGAAAAGGCAAGGGCTGCTAGTTTGTTATTAAAATATAAACTAACCAAACTCAATAAATAAACTTTTGTAAACTACTTATAACTTCGAACCACAACAAAAACATAAGTAAAACTTTTTGTCCTACTAAGTAACGGGGCTAAGTGAGCTGCCTTATTTATGCAAAATCAATATGTCAAGACATAAGTACATAGTACATCGGACATCATTCTACTAGGAAATGTCAATCCGAACGTAAACGAAGCAAGTCATTTTAAACCTTATCAGTATTGTTATATTTGCGAAAATGCAATGCCGCGGTATTAAACCTCATGTAATGTCTGCTTTTAAGTCGGTCACATTGGTTGAAATTAATTATTTGCATACTTTTCAAATGCCAGTTTTAAATGTACCATAGACTTGAATACAGAACTTCAAACTTTTTGATCTTGATCTTTTTATTAACATATTACTGGCATATTACAGCACAAATAAAAAGTTAAACAAAAGAAGAAATCCAATTTCAAAATTCATATATGGAACTACAGAATTTCTAAAGAATAAAAAATAAACAAAAACTACTCTCGGGCTCACAAAGCTCAGTCAAAGGCTTCATGAAGTAAGTTCGACGGATGCTTTTGTCGGAAAAGCTTTGAAAAGGGTCACACTCGAACTTTAACAACGAGAAAATAATTCGGGGAAAATTGGACAGGCTTACGGACGATACGTATTGTGAACGTAGGTATAACGTTTTCATATGAATTTCATGTAGGTAATGTCCAGTGTAATAATAATATTGAATTTGTATTTAATATCGACAAAAGGATTGTATAAGTTATCGCGTCCGTCGCGTTTATTAATTCATTTTATTTTTCTATCTTTTTTTTTGAGAGCTGGATTTATACGACTACATCGAAATCACTTCAAGAGCCCTGCACACTACAGACTTTTTAGTCGCCCGACCAAACTATCGGGTGCTTGATAAGAATGGAAATGAATGATAGTATGCACATAACAACTATCAGGTATTTTGGGGCTACACCTTGTTCTAACCGAAGATAAGAGGATATAACTAATTTCAGCCGCATATGGCCGGCTAAGTCTAGTTATCTTCTTCTTCTTCGGGTGGCTCTCCACTACTGGAGGTTAGCCGTCAGCTCAGCAAATTTTTTCCTATCTTGTGCCAAGCGAAACAGGTCTTCAACGCTGGCAATACTCGTCCACTCTCGGATGTTCCGCAGCCAAGATTTCTTGCGCCTTCCAACGCGTCTTTTACCCTTTATTTTGCCCATCATTATTAGTTGCAACAGTTGGTATTTATCGTTTCTCAGTACATGACCAAGATAGTCTAGTTATAACCGGCTAGAACTAGGTGTAGCCGAATTTCGGGCTTTACCTGTAACATATACGTAGTAAGTAAATAAAGATTTAGTTCGGTATACAATGAACCCTGTTTGCTTTACGTAGGTAGAATACACTGATGGATTGCGGGGCATTTTGATGGATCTTTTGTTGGTACATAAGAATAGAGTAGACACTACATTTTCAGTGTACAGTGAACGATGTGTTTTGACTAGATTATAAAATTACAATAGTGAATATGTATGTACCTAATAGGAGTAAATGAGCAGACAGATTGCCTGATGGTATGGGATCATCACATCACGTCACATGAACATCACATGAACACTCAAAATGCTCTCCTTTATTTTGTAGGGATAGAAGGGATTTTGGGACATAGATACATTTTTTTAAGTTTTTTACTTCTATGACCACACGTGACATGAAAATAGTCTTTTAACCAATCTTTTAGGAAAAATAACTATCACTGTACATTACGATACGAGTTAACCTTAATCTAACTTAACATTTGAGTAAAGTGGGGGTAGCGATTAATTTATTGCGCTGTCACCGTGTAACTTTGACGTTAAATTGACAGTCATGCTGAATCACATTGACGGGGCTTTCGCACCAAGAAGTAAAGGAGAATGACTAGTAAATGTAGTAAATTATGATATTAATTGTTACGAATGTTGTGTTAATCGGTTAATAGTGGTTCATTCATCTGTTCATTTTAAATTAACAGTACTTTAGGCCAACTGTTTAGCCAAAAATCCACATGACTGTCCCTCGCTACTGTTCGAAATCTAATATACCTACATAAAAGACACATATGTAAAGTTTATCGGATACAAATATTTATAAGGAAAACTTTGTTTTAGCAGAAATATGTATTATTATAAAGCCATTTTAAAACCATCTGTCACTCAGACCCCTGTACTTCAAAGTCAGAAGAACTTCCACTAACCAATGAATTTTACCTTAAATTAAAATGAAACGTTACCCAGTATCGGTCCGATAGAAACCACTAATCGATAAGTAATTTCTCTTAGGCACTGGCATGATAAAGGCATGCGACCTCTGTGCGACCAGTTGCCAGTAGACAAACCTTGACGGGTCACACACTGCCACACACTCTAGCGTGAAGATCAACTCTTTGTGACTATATCGTGTATTTATGCTTCTTAAATATTTTTATTGAAAATAAAAGTCATTTTATATGAAGTGTTTTTCATATAAGCCCGACCGATAAATAATAATAATACCTATATTTTGTGGTATGTGTGCCTAGGTTATTATATCAAAACTACCTATAATATTATTATAAGCTTCAAACATTTACATATTTACATTAACAATTTTCATCCACCGGTATTAACTGTAATACAGAAAAAAAATATAGGATACTCGTAATCATCATCATCATCCTCCGAGCCTTTTTCCCAACTATGTTGGGGTCGGCTTCCAGTCTAACCGGATTCAGCTGAGTACCGGTGCTTTACAAGAAGCGACTGCCTATCTGACCTCCTCAACCCAGTTACCTGGGCAACCCGATACCCCTTGGTTAGACTGGTGTCAGACTTACTGGCTTCTGACTACCCGTAACGACTGCCAAGGATGTTCAATGACAGCCGGGACCTACAGTTTAACGTGCCATCCGAAACACAGTCATTGGTATCTAAGATATACCTACTTAGAAAGTACATACAAACTTAGAAAATTTGCATTGGTACTTGCCTGACCTGGAATCGAACCCGCGCCCTCATACTTGAGAGGTTGGTTCTTTGCCCACTAGGCCACCATGACTTATAGGATACTCGTAATCATCTATACTAATATAAAGATAAAGAGTTTGTTTGTTTGAACGCGCTAATTTCAGGAACTACTGGTCCGATTTGAAAATTTCTTTCAGTGTTAGATAGCCCATTTATCGAGGAAGGCTATAGGCTACTTTTTATCCCGGTACGGGAAGTAGTTCCCACGGGATGCGGGTGAAACCGCTGGCAGAAGCTAGTTACTAATACATGGAGCAATAAACTAAGACAAGAAGGATACAAAAACACTTCACAAAGTTATGTCACAGCATGTGTCTAAATAGATACATGAAACCGATATTCTTCTTACACTACACGACACAGTATATATCTATCTCCTTACACCATCGTTCTGAAATGATGAAATATTAAATAAAGGCGTTCGTGTCAGCGGTGGTCGGGCAGAGTAATTGACACACCAATGAGGGTATTGCCAATAGTGTCAATGAAGAGCTTCTACGTGTTATAACGGAGATGTGTTTATTTACTTTATTATCAACGTTGAAAGGGTGGGTCTTGTATTAAAAGTCATGTCCTACTTCTTGAAGTAATTTGATGGCACTTATGGCGTTGTGGTCAGTCGCGGTTATGAACTCGAAAAGAACATCTTACATTGGAATGGCATGTGGAAGTAAGATTTGATATTACGATACTTGCAAAAATACTGTGACAAATATATGCACATGACGAAAAAAAGAAATAGAGACTAAAGTTGTTGTCAAACTTTTTGGTGCTTATTTAGAGGTCATGGTGACCTACATTAAAGTTATTAAAATTATTGTGCGAGAGAAATATTTTATAAAAAAAATAGAACATTGCACTGGACACAGTAATTTAATAGCAAAACAAAATGTACAGAGCTAATGCAATTTTAAATGAAGCACAGTGTGTTGACCACGGGCGCGTCACCGCCACAGAGCAGAGCTCGACCAGAGCTTCCAAATTGAGTTAGACGCGAATAACGGCACTAATACCGGCAACTTAGTTACAAATTGTGTATTATTTTAGTTAAATATAAATGCTATTATTTTTTAACTGTTTGATGATTCGAGTTAAAATAAAAACGTTTAATAGTTAAAAAATAAAAAAAAAACAAAACAAACAAAGATAAAGTTATCACATTTTAGGAGACTCGGGAAATTAAGTGGACACTGTTGCTCTTCGATAAAAAACCAGCCCAAAAAAAGTTTTAATTGTCAACTTCATCTATAATTGAAATAATTTAAGTTGGGCACTATGACGTTTGACGTTTAATGTTGTCCACGGGAAATTGAGAGAATAATCAGTTCATTAATTTAGTAATTAAAACCGCTATTGATGCAGCCTCCAAAACGCATAGTTACTCCTAAGTATATATACTTATGTGAACAATTTTACACCTAGGCTGTTTAAAAATCCATTACGCAACTTCTAAAATGGGCGACGCCTAATGCTTGTTCTGTGTAAATATTTGTCGATGCTATCTAAGCCGTCAGGTTTAACTTTATGACAGCTGTCGACCTGCTATTATGAAAATGTCTTCACGAGAAATCAATAGGCATGGAATAACTTGGTAATTGTTTCGAAAAGCCGTTAAATTAGAGATGACGTCACGTACATAGGTGCTTAGTTTATAATAGGTGTAAATGCTTTTCAGACGTTTCTCATAGCTATAATTATCATCATCCTCCGAGCCTTTTCCCAATCATGTTGGGGTCGGCTTCCAGTCTAACCGGATTCAGCTGAGTACCAGTGCTTTACAAGGAGCGACTGCCTATCTGACCTCCTCAACCCAGTTACCTGGGCAACCCGATACCCCTTGGTTAGACTGGTGTCAGACTTACTGGCTTCTGACTACCCGTAACGACTGCCAAGGATGTTCAATGACAGCCGGGACCTACAGTTTAACGTGCCATCCGAAACACAGCCAATGGTGTCTAAGATATACTTAGAAAGTACATACAAACTTAGAAAAGTTGCATTGGTACTTGCCTGACCTGGGAACGAACCCGCGCCCTCATACTTGAGGGGTCGGTCCTTTACCCACTAGGCCACCACGACTTTAATTATAGTTAGCTATAATTATAGTATTCATATAAAAATATCCAATGAATCTGGACAACAATTATATTAATTTTAAAGTGTCAACAGGCTTGCAGCTAAATTCGAAGCACAAATAAGAACAATCATTAAGTTAATCCGTCATCCTCTGATACCTGAACTTGGTTTTAGCGCAACCGATTTTCCGCAACGACAAAAAGTTTGGTGAGAACTATAACATAAACTATTTAGTAGATACGTACTAGGAAATAAGATGAAACAGTATTTATTATTCAATTAGTATTTATTACTGACAAATTATTACAAACCGTTACAACTGTTTGAAATATAACTAAATCTGACTGAAGTTTCAAAGTAATTGCAATAGAAAAATACATCGAGAACTCTGACTGTTTCTCATCTGGCGGAAGATATAAATGTCGGCTAGAGGAAACGGATCTCTTTGATGTGAACAGGTGATATATGGTCCCAATATCCTACCTAAATGAATTCACAAGATGTATACAATTTTGTTGCGAGTGCAAATCTGAAGAGATGCTCTTCTCATCGTTCAGGAATAAATGTTATATCAATGTGTCAATGCCGGAAGATCGGTTAGCAACTTGAAATATGGGATGTTTAGCCGACTGCCAAAAAAGGAAAGTTCGTGAAGCACGATTTTTCGAGACCTTGTCACACGTTACAAAATGCAGTTCCTTTCGAGAATTCAAAGATAGATTAATTAGTTATTCATTTTAAATTAAATGTCATTTTTCTCTAGGCCATAAAATAAAATTTTCATACATGATTAAGCTTTCCAATTTAATTGACGAGCATTAATCCACACGACCATATATTATTACTGTAAATACATACATAACCTACCCTTGTCCATACAAACTGAAATAAACAAAACAATATCTAAGTATTTACCCACCAAACCAGAAAAGCTTACCTAATTTGATTCCAAGTGATAATAACGAGATTAAAAAAAGAAAATTCCATGAATTCTTTGAAAAATAACGTAACACGATGGACGGGCAACAGGTAGTAGGTAATAACATTACTGAGAAAGTTTCAAACTCCCTCGCTGTTCAGAATAATCTACCTGACCAGCGCTTGTTATTATAATAAAGTGAACAGTTTCAATTCTATAGGAAATCTTTTGTTTTGTATTGAAATTGAATCGAATAAAAGAATTGATAATCATTTCATGCTATTGAAAAAAATATGCATCTGATCGCAATAGGTAGGTTTTTTTATTTATGCTTTTTTATTAATCGTCCTCAGGCACGGTGGAGTGATGACTTGCGCAAGACGGCTGGCAGGAGCCGGATGCGAGAAGCCGAAAATCGATCTCAGTGGCGTGCACTTGGAGAGGCCTATGTCCAGCAGTGGACTGCGATAGGCTGATGATGATGATGATGATTAGTCTCGGTATTACTCAATAGTGATAGGGAGGAATTTCGAAGCATTTTGTAGGTATTCAGTTTTATCGTTAATAATATTTTTTATATGCAACGATAGTGGGTGTCTAACATACGTATTTCAAAGTCATCGTCATATCAACTAAACAAAATAAATAATTCCCAAACAAACAGCACAGAAATTGTATACTTCATACACCAAATAGGCAATACATTGCATTCAGCAAACACATCCTCTGAAGCACATACTCAAATATATGTACCTAGTACATTGAATGCAAGTCGTAGGTATCTATCAAACGAAATTCTGTGAAGCCTGCCATGTGCCAGTGCTACTATCAAAGGCGTATCGTTGAGCAAATACCGGGGCCTCGCAGTCAGCCTAGCTTACTAGTTAGAGAAGTCGGGGTTAAGGTGCGTTTGTACCTGAGCTGTGGGTAAGGTTGTTCTTGGTCTGAGTAGGTCATATGTCAGATTGTAAAACAAAGACTTTTGTTGGGTATGTATTATGTATGTCTGCTCTATAGATACAGCAATCATAAGGAAGGGTTTGTAGTTATGCATTCCCCGGGTGCAGTGTAAATCTAAAAAAAAATCGCAGAATGTAAATCAACTCATTAAATGCCTCTCCAAAAAATCTTAGCTTATTCTCCTGTAAGCATTCTTTTTCTGGACAAGTGTGAAGTAAAGAAGGCTCACCCCACTTCATAAGTCAATTTCGGATATTATTTCTCAGCTTAGACTGCATCCTTCCTTATCTTTACTGTAAAAATAACTACTCATTTGTGAACGCAGCCTTACCACAGATACTAGAGGTAGGCCACTCAGGTTGCATTTCACCAACCGATGTGGTTAGCCTAGTGGCGTTATTTTATTATGTTACTCTTTGATTCTGATGCATGTCTGACTGTAGGTAGTATGTCTATGGAAATGAGTTCTACGTTATGATATCTCTAAGCTTGACTTTATACTTTACTAGCTGGCAGTTCCTCGCGGTTGACTCGGGGTCCGAGGCACTTTCTTTCCGCACCAGGATAAAAATTAACCTATGTGCTTTTGTGTTGTGTGTGCTCCCGATGTAGTGTAGACGTTAAGATCAGCCTTTTTAAGGCATACTGCCAAAGCTTCTACACGGGAAACCTGTGGGTAGCGTATGCCAAACGAGCGATGGATACTCTGCGCGTGCAGTATAATAATATTTTTAGGATGCTGTTGCGAAGGCCTCGTTTTTGTAGCGCATCGGAAATGTTTGTGCAGAATCGTACTGACGGTTTTCATGAGGTAATCCGCAAAAAAACTGCATCGCTACTAAGCAGAGTACGACAGACCAGCAACAGCATCCTCAAAATAATAGGGGAAGATATTACTTCTCCAATCTTGGTTAAGATGGTGCGGAGGGTGATATTTTAATTCATGTCTGTATTGTGTCAGTTTACTAACAATAGTTATAAGGTTAGATTGTAATTACTAACAAAACGGATCTTTGGTTATCTGAATAAATGATTTATTATTATTTTACAGGCTATCGGTGTGCCAAATTACTTTGAACCGATTCAGTAGTGGTAGGTTTTTTACTAGTAACACATGTAAAATATATTTAGGTAGGACCACCAAACACCGACAAAGGTACTCAGATCTCTCCCATAAGTAGGTATTTTTTCAAAACATCATCCTCCGAGCCTTTTTCCCAATCATGTTGGGGTCGGCTTCCAGTCTAACCGGATTCAGCTGAGTACCAGTGCTTTACAAGAAGCGACTGCCTATCTGACCTCCTCAACTCAGTTACCCGGGCAACCCGATAGCCCTTGGTTAGACTGGTGTCAGACTTACTGGCTTCTGACTACCCGTAACGACTGCCAAGGATGTTCAATGACAGCCGGGACCTACAGTTTAACGTGCCATCCGAAACACAGTCAATGGTGTCTAAGATATACTTAGAAAGTACATACAAACTTAGAAAAGTTGCATTGGTACTTGCCTGACCTGGGATCGAACCCGCGCCCTCATACTTGAGAGGCTGGTTTTTTACCCACTAGGCCAACTCACGCATTTTCATTCATAAATATGTGTTACTCTTACTCATATTTGCCATGAATGAACAGATACGTCAGATATTATAAAACATCATGTCCATAATAGTTAATGTTCTCTGACGCGAGTTAATGAGGATTGAGTGTTGACTTAATGTACATAATTATGAACTCGCATATATTATGTATGGTAAACTAGTTTGCCGTTCTATTGTCTGAGTGCCCTTCACTACCCCTTATTAAAGAAAGATAATAAAGTATTCGGAGATGAGTACCTATTATTATAGGGTTATTAATCTATACTAATATTATAAAGAGGAACTCAAAAACTACTGGACCGATTTTAAACATTCTTTCACCATTAGAAAGCTATATTATCTGCGAGTAGCATAAGCTATATTTTATCCCGGTGCGGGCAGTAGCTCCCACGGGACGCGGGTGAAACTGCGGGAAAACAGCTAGTGATTATATAAAAGAGTATGTGTGTAGGGGAGCTTAGATATACTTAATTAAAAAAACCCATAATAACAAAAAATAATCACATCGATTTTTTTTAATTAATAAATAAGATAGCGGATCTAAGTGAGTTTTTCAGGAATTAAATAGATGAAAAACATACATATTTATTTTAAAACGCTGTTACTGTTACAGCCTTTTTATCGTCCCACTGCTGGGCACTGGCCTCCTCTCACAAGGAGAAGGATTGACCATTACCTAATCACCACGCTTGCTCAATGCGGGTTGGTGATTTCAGACTACAATAGTCCAGGTTTTCCTCAAAACACAGTTTCGACAAATTCATCTTTATTTTGAAAAAGACAAATCCAAACGTGTTGTCCCAAAAAAGTTTCTCCAACTTCTGTAACTTATTTAAATTACACGAAGTTTTCCAAGTGATTCGGTTGTTTGCGTTCAATTTATAAAAGTTTACAAATTCATCAAACATTTTGAATTTAAATATTAATGGATGTTTTGAAATTTATTTTTATCGTTTGTTACATAAACAAGGGAAGTAGAAAGTACCTTTAAAAAAATACTACGTAAGATTTATACGAAATTGCAAATAAACGAACTGATACTTAGTTTACATAGAAGCTTAAGTTTCATGAATGTTCTTAGTAATCACATTTGAATTAGCAATAATAATTAAGTATGACATTGATGACAGCTGTCACATTGTTAGTAATTCGAATTTAGCTGTAATGTCGAGGCCCAAGAGTACCTAATTCAAATACGGCGTCACTATTCAAATAACGTGTCATAGTTATGCATATTCATGAACTATACTGTATAGATATATACCCATTGGAGAATTTTCTTGTAGCAGTGACAGCATCCAAAATGTTTTAATAGATTTAAGTATTGTTTTAAATCAGGCTGGCTTTTACTTTACCCAGCGATTAAGCATTGTCATTTACCGTGCCAATGCTACGGGCCAATAGGAGGTAGGTTATCGGGTGACAACGATGAGGTGCAATCTTTGAACGGGTTTTTTAATATAGTTTTGTCTTTTTAATATCGGTAAACATAGGCTTAATTTTAGTTACAAAAATATCTTTGTTTAAGTTGAATAAATTAACATATACATACATATACAAAAATGATAAAAAACTTGACCTTAAATACCTTTACATGTACATTGAAAACAGTTACTGCAATAGAAATTACAACCGTTATACACATAAATGTATACCCTCCACATAAGTAACTAAACGAGCGGAACTCCATCCCTTCGGTCAGCAACTCAGTATTCACATTACACAAATAATATAGAGTAGTTAGGCGGATAGTTAATATGTACCGCGAGTGTAAATAGCACAGTCGCTTTGACGGCGAGCACTAATTAAATCTAGATTCAGGATAACTTTATTAATATAAAACTAGACTAGATAAAATGTATGAGGAAATGTTGTAGTTAATTGTTTGTTTGTCTGTGACTTTGTTTTATGAATATAATTATACTAGCTTCCGCCAGCGGCTTCGCTCGCGTGGAGTGTTGATAAAAAGTAGCCTATGTGTTAATCCAGGTTATCACCTATCTACATACCAAATTTCAATCAAATCGGTCCAGCCGTTTTTGCGTGATTGAATAACAAACATACATCCATACATTCTCACAAACTTTCACATTTATAATATAAGTAGGATTTATAATATAAGTAGGATGTCTAGTCATTTCACGTGATCTTTAGATGATAATTTTTATAGTCTGCCAAATTTTCTCGACTTCATTGACTGTGGCTTCCAATTTCGATGCAGCTGATTACCAGTGTTTTACATGGAGCGATTGTCTATCTGACCTACTCAATTTTACTTAAATCCTTATGAAAATACAAAACGAGAAATATTTAATGTAATTAATAGAACAAGAATTTCATGAAATGGTACTACGTATTCGTTACAAATCTTTTTAAATGTCTACGTATGCCGACTATTTTTCATATTTAAAAACATTGCAAGTTTAATAAAAGCTTTTATAAACAAGAGTTTTACACAATATTTTTACATGAAAATACATGAATGCAAAATCTCGTTTCAAAATCTTAGCATAAGTACATTCAACGAACGAAAACAAAGTGCAGGTACATTTAATACGCTCATTCAAAATGAGTCGGAGTCAGCCTGACTCCGAAGTAAATGAGCGTCAGTCAAATTATAATTAACTCGTAGCTAATTAGCGCGGTTTCCTTGCAACCCTTTTAGTTACATTGTTGGTTAAGACAGGATGAAACGAAAAAATATAAGCGCTAAGATTTTATCCTGAGGCGAAATTTTAAACGGCTTTAAAGTTAAATTAATTTCTAACAATAAAGGTAGTTCTTGTAAGTAATCTATTGGTAAAGTAATTTTCGTTATTAATTAGGCAACAAGAGCGAAAATCCTCTCTATTATCTAAGATAATTTCTCACGTTTATCAAAGTGGAATTACTTGTATCACAAAGTACCTTAAATTAAAACGTTTAATACTCGTAAAAGACCGCCAACTAATTTTGCAACAGGTTATACAATGAATAAAACATCATTTAAATAATGATTGCGTAAAGCGGGCGAACCATATATGTGTGTGTAATTGTACATACACACGGTTTTTGTGTGACGCGGCCGACTCAACCACTACTGAGGTTCCGAAGCTTACGAATACAAAGGCATTGTGTATAGTACATGTACACAAACAGGGGCCCGATTCTCCTAAGTTAATAATGTCAAAATTTAATAGAAATCGAATCGCAATATGATCGCAATAGCAGTTTTAACCATATCGGGCATTCTGCTACTAATATAAGACCAATAAATAACTAATATAAATCCAACGACATTCGATTGGTTTGCGATTGGTCTGCTTATTTTGGTGATTTTAGTCTATACGGTAGTTTGTTCTACAATCATATTGCAATCGTAAATCATTTGCAGACAAAATGATTCATTATTGAATGACAGAAAAGGATAAAAACGTTTATTTCAAAGAAAAAATAGCGGAATGCCACATACGCTTCAATCGTAATCGAGTCGGGATTGGATCGCAGTCGAATGTGAATCGTATGTTGCTTAAGTAAAATTAGGAGGATCGGTCCCCAGGTAAGGGTCACATGCTTTTGTTAATATATCTAAATCTATACATCCAAATCTATGGTTGCAAAAATTGCGAGTCTTACTCACACTACCGTTTTTTTTTAATTTTTTACCTGAACATAGAAACAAAAATCTATAGGTATAAACAACTAAAAAAGGCCAAACCAAACAGATCGCAGTCAGTTCAAAGCCAGATGTCACGGCGGACGGCTAATTTTACAGTCCAATGATGCAAGCCCGCGGTCATCAATGCGGTTATAGACCCATGCAATATTCTCAGCTAGACTACCACAGCATACAGGTACAACGATTGATTCAGGATTGCGGTAGAATTGGTGTTTTGCTTGAAGATGGATAATGGTAATCGGATATGATGAAGTTGGAGAAACGTTAAAAGGTAATTTATTTTTGTCAAAACACGGGTTTATGTTTTACATAAGGAGTAATCTGACTCTTAAATGTAATGCCTGTTGTCGCGTATTTTTTTTAAATCCTATTAAATAAATAGCCACGTTATAACATAAAATGACCAATAAATCATCTCTGCTAACCTAAAACAATTTAACGAACAAATCAATTAATAGTTTGATCAATCAATTTCAAGTTCAAAAAATAAAAATAAAATCAACGTTCAATATTCTCCGAAAAAAAGCCCAACCAATTATTGAAAAAGTAAAGAATTACCTTTCTAACGAAATTCTCTGAAAATATCGTCTGTAGGGAGCCTTTACGAAAAATTATATTCTTAAAAAGGTGAAAATAGCTTTGCATGCTCCACTGAGCAACGGGCTTTCGGCTTTCACAATGGATACCTGAGCAAAATTGTGTGAAACTGAACATTCTATCGGCTTAATGATTCAATACATTGTGCTCTATCAATAACTTTTGTGACGAACAATGTCATACTTTTATACACTAGCGGCAGACTTCTATAAGATATCTATCTCTTGAATTGCTTACCGGAATTACGGAGACTCCTAATATTCTATCTATCCATGGTTCTATGGTGTGAGACAGGATTTTCAATTTTGTTAATACTTCCATGGGGCTAATGTCAAAATTCTATCTCCAACTAGAGCTATAAGTTATTGAAATCCGTAGCACCTCGATAGAAAGAAAAGACGTAAGTTAAGTATAGCAGCTGGATGACTTATTCGAAAGTCTTGATTATAAAAACACCAATCTAATGTCTTGTACTAATCTGGCCCATGTTTTAATCGTAGCACTCAAAAATGTCACTGCTATTTTGCACACAAATAAGTATCTACAAATTACAACATATTCATAAATATTTAATTCATACATAAACCTCAACAATCTATTGTGTTGCAATATGAAACACAACGGAGACAAGTTTCAATGCCAACCATACTCAACCATAGACAAAAGGTAGTTTGATACGTCTCATGTAGGTCGCAAGTCGGCTCACTACGCCATAATAGAACTGTAAGACATTATCTCAACAATGTGACTGGTATTCAATGCAAGTTAATCATGTATACGTCTATATTTAGTTCTAGTTAGTATGGGAATTTGATAGCATTGATAAAGATGACAGGAGATAGGGTAATTCAAACACGTATAGGATTTGCTCGTTAAGAATATTGTAACATTATATTGTATAAAGCCTAAATGAGGATCATGTTGTGAGGAAGGTGATTAGTATGGATGTGGATGGACGTAGAGGAAGGGGACGACCAGAGAAACGATGGATTATGACGTGTCTACATACAAGGCTAGAAAGATTGTTACTTATGAGACGACGGCAGACAGAGACAGAGACCCAAAACTGAGTATCGTTAACAACGAAACTCACGTCAACAGTGTTCTCTAATTAAATTCAGTTACGAATTAAGCATTGTCGTGAATTATTAAAATACAACTAAATACAATTTTACTTTGTTACGTGTCGTTTTGATAAATGTTACCGAGGAACACTCAACTCGACTTTTGTTGTGGTTAGTATCAAATGTAATTGAAAACTTGATTTGTGCATGTCGTTACCCTAAGATTGCTGTTATATTTAATTTGTACATTATTGTAATAATCATTTTTTTATTTATTATATCATATCATTATTTTTTCATTTATGAACAAAATAATACTATTTTATAGTTTTTAATACTCTATCATTGTGTACATACATATGTAGATGACTTCGTTTTGTACATTGAAAATATTCCTTACACTTTATAAGTAATATTAACTTACTCCAAACGAGAAAAAGGTACCAATAAATAATATTTATCAATTCAGGCAACCAGATTCCATATTAAGCACGGCTTAAATCAGGATTATCCTTGATATTATTTTCTTTTTTGTTGTCACAAGAGGGAAAAAAGTACTGGCTTATTTTATCGTGAAATTTTCTTTCTTACTTACCTACCTTGCCATAAAATAATTGGTATTTATTATAAAAAATAGCTAGAAATTTGAATTGTTAACTTATGTATATTCAACTTAATGATACCGGTAAACAATAAACTTAAATCCTATTAAGTTAATGTGTGACTAGTAATTCATAATGAATAAACTATATAAGAAAACTCAATATGGCTTGTATATGTGGTTAACCAAACCTTTCTATACAATTTTCAAGTATACGTAATACATGACACATATACAGACAATATGATCCCTATGACCCCGGAATAGGTTTATTTATTACATCTGTGGCTTCAAAAGAAATTGTGTCCATTTCTGGCGAAAATCATATCAATTTCGTGAAGCGTAAGCGGGTCCGTATGAAATGTAGTACGATGCACGATCCGTTTGACGAGCGCGTAATACCCCCGGCACTTGCCCTTCATGCCATTCGGATTACTGTGATCCCAGGATTATACGGGGAAGTACGTGACTTCATTACCTTTTTGGAACAAAACAACACTGTTGTAATGCATTTAATGTTACATCTACAGCTTTAGACGGCCGTAACGGTATGAAAAACAAACAAATTTCAACTCGAACACATCAATCAATACCTACAAGTTACAAAGAGAGCTAAAATTATTCGAAATCCAATATTGGACATTTAAAATAAACTCACCTTTAATTTACTAAAGGTAAAATACAAACAGAATACGCGAGAGGGGAATATTCAATTTCGTTTTCTGATTTAAATTAACGTACTTCTCTTTGCACTGACGAAGATAATATTTCACTCGAGTCGGTGAGCAGAGGCAAATATGCATTCATCATAAACTGCTCACGCTTCAGTTATATAAATCCAAGGAAAAAGTAATGGCAGATGCGATTAACGACTAGATTCAATAAAAACTCACTTTACATACGAATTTATGCCTCCATTTTTAAAACAGCTAACACTTTGGAAAAAGTCAACCTTTTTTATACTGTTACTATTTTTTCACACCCCACACATTTGGCACAAGTTTGCTCGCATAATATGGCCTTTTCAACAACTGCTTTAGGGTTGTCTCTTCACAGAATATATTAGAGGCTTCAGTAAAACTTAAAACAAAACTTCGGGCTATTATTTTAGGTTTGAAGCTACAATAAGACATCAAACGATTTCCAAGTTTTGGTTTACCTTTCCTGAACTAACAGAGTATATTTCCAAGGCTGAGCTATTAATACAAAGATCTAGTATAAATAAAATTCAATAAAAAAGGATGCACGTGTTATTTTAATAATTTCACAATCTAATAGGTTCATCCCTATTTATAAGCAGCAAGAGTCGAATGCGAAATCAGCGGTACTTGAATGAAGGACTCAAGAGACCGCGGGGGCGTGCCTCTTCGCCCCACTTTGTCAAACTACGACCCAATATGATTTATCACGGAACCTGTATACCTCATACAGTTTGTGATCCCTAGTGATTCAGGGGTCAGTGACAGATGGACTGACGTGGAAACTAATCTTATTGTGGTGTGAGGATACGGACTTATTTGCTTAACAGATGCGAATGTGGAACGAGTTTTTGTAGGGGGGGAACTTGGAGTTTTTTGGGTCACGGTAATCCTATAAAGGTGGCATGAAATATATTTTGGTTGAATATAAATACAGGTTTTATAGTATTATGAAAACTTTTAAAGTAAAAATAATGATGTCATTTGCAACGGTCACAGCAAAGCTTTATGTTTTGTCGCTTTAAGCTCATCACCAGCTGTTGTCGGTTAACCATGACCAGTGGATTTATTAACTTTTACATTTAAACAGTATACACACTAATATAATCATTAAAAATAAATGTCAGACAGCAACGAAAGCCACATTAAACAATCTAAAGGCTTGAGTAAAAAACATTTTACACATGGTTGACTTCTAGCAAAAACAATCATTTTTTTTGCAGGTTTACATAAAAATAAATGAGAAAACTAGTAGATACTATAGATTTATATACGTATTATATCAACACATATTTATTCCAACTACATCAGCCAACACCAACAAAGCAAAACTACTTACACACAATTTTCTTTGTCACCATGAACACATACCCTTATATTTCCCCTTAACCAACACCTGAAGACAAAGGGATTAACCATAATGGATGGGATCATCGATTGGTGCAGGTGGCCCTGTCATTACTACGATTATCAATTAGTACCTGTGCCTAGTAATTATGGCATGCCCTTGTGGATGTAATGAGGTATTGTAAGTTCAAAGTTGGTTATATTTCTTTGTACTGTCATTCGTCATGTTGACGTGTCGATTTATAGAAGTACTAGCTTCTGCCAGCGGTTTCACCCGCATCCCGTGGGAACCTCGGCACGAACCCGGATAAAAAGTAGCCTATAGCCTTCCTCGATAAATGGGCTATCTAACACTGAAAGAAATTTTCAAATCGGACCAGTAGTTCCTGAGATTAGCGCGTTCAAACAAACAAACAAACAAACTTTTCAGCTTTATAATATTAGTATCTCGATTTACAATTAGAAAATACATGTTGTTTACCTGTTTTAGATCCATTTAGCGTATCCATATTTCTGTTAATAGTCTCAGCATCGTCAGTTGATTGGCAAAAATGATACACATAAAGTAGAAATTTTAAGATGTTGGTGAATTCGAGTGACATGAAGTTAACGTGAGTAAAATCTATCTATTTATACTAATATTATAAAGCTGAAGAGTTTGTTTGTTTGTTTGTTTGAACGCGCTAATCTCAGGAACTACTGATCCGATTTGAAAATTTCTTTCAGTGTTAGATAGCCCATTTATCGAGGAAGGCTATAGGCTACTTTTTATTCCGGTACGGGAAGTAGTTCCCGCGGGATGCGGGTGAAACCGCTGGCAGAAGCTAGTCTGATATATCTATGTAGACCCAATAATATGTATTGGAATGCCTGTGAAAAAATAGGTGATTGAAAATAAAACATCTCGTCACAAGCTTTTTACAGTATGTAACACTTTTCACTACATCACATATTCAATACCCTTCCAATACACAACATCAACGTAATACAAAAATTCAAAAACACAAAGGAGACATGTCGTCAATAAAAAGCGGCTCACGCCTGTCGCTCGCGACACGTATGCAACAAAACGTTTCAGACAAAATGTCGCGAGGCACGTACTAACAATTTACATCGACTGGCTGGCAAGACACGGGGAAATTCGTCATAACACCCGATTCAAATATCTGAGAATATCTGCAGTCGATCGAAATTCAATCTAAAATGTGGACCTGTAAGGCTCAATTTTGTTTGGTGGAGAGAGATTTTATTAATCCCGTATTTCAAGTGAACGGAAAAGCAGTTGTTAATAGAAACGAATTCATGTTTCTGAATTTGCGAATGTCTTAATTAGTTATCAGTAGAAAATCAATTCGTACTGCAGGATTATTTCAATATTTAGGTACTTAGTTTACTGCATACTAAAAACATGCATCAAACAGTTCCAACAGCAAATAAGATAGAAATTACATTCAACCTCAATACAAACAAATCCTATTTGCAGCGCGGAGATGAAAGCTCATAATTACCGATTCCAATCCAATAATTACTGTTAGGTACCTAATCAATGTGACGTCATATAAGCATATGTACCTACTCACAGTTGCGTTTGTGTACATATCAATGTACCTTTGAAGTGTTTCGAAGCTAGATATTGAACGCTTGCAACTGTGGTAAGTCCTTTTGAGCTAAGCTGCGTACTTGGGTAGCTTTGGGTATATGCTTTAAAGCTTCTTGTGAGAGCATCGAAAGTAGACTAAAGTAAGGCATTATGATAAAGAAGTAAGAATTTGTACGTACAGCCTTTTATAAAAATTGTAATAGAGGTTTACTAATAAGAGTTTTGTATTCATATTATTATACAAGGTGTTGATTTGCATTTGTGCCATACTTCAGGAGGAGGGCATAAAATACGTAAATAATCGATTGGAATTACAGTTGACGGGAAATAGCTAATATGCACTGCTTTTTTTGTCATTGTAATGTCATTGTATTTCAGAAGTAAGTTTGCGTTTGTGTGAGGGCGCAGCACAGTTTTAAGGCCAGTAACACACGCGCCAAGTTTAAATACGGCTAGATGACATTGACGGATTTCCGAAAAAAAATTAAAATCAAAAAATTTTGTACCAATTTTTTTGTTGATTTGGGTTGAGAATCATTAGTATAATTACGTCCTTGACTATGACACGGATGCAAATCAACAGCTTGTATTAAAGCTTATCGTTTTTTAATGTTGATTTTTTTTTAATACCTGTAATATTTAGTCCTCAATTCTGAATTCAAAAACACAGCTAGTCACTTTCTTTTAACTCACTTAGCCCACTCACAGTGCTCATTTATAAACATTCATAGGTCAGGACAGGACAGGACAATGTCAGGACACCTTTACACACACGGTCGGTTAGCCCCATGGTAAGTTATTAATTAACTTGTGTTATGGGTGCTAACACAACTGATAAACTACATATAGCTACATATATACATAATACATATTTATAAATACATATTGTAACACCCAGACCACGGCCAACAAGCATGCTCATCACACAAATGTCGACCGAACCGGGGATCGAACCCGGGACCTCAGGTTCGGCAATTCGGCGTAGTGACCATTGTGCCATCGAGGTCGTCGAAGGTCGCAATATGATTGCAATAGCAGTTTTGAACATATCGGGCAGTCTGCTACTAACATAAGACCAATCGTATTCCAACGACATTCGATTGGTTTGCGATTGGTCTGCTATTTTGGTGATTTTGGTCTATACGGTAGTTTGATCTACATTCATTTTGCAATCGTAAATCATTTGCAGACAAAATGATTCATTATTGAATGACAGAAAAGGATAAAAACGTTTATTTCAAAGAAAAAATAGCGGAATGCCACATACGCTTCAATCGTAATCGAGTCGGGATTGGATCTCAGTCGAACCGAGTCAAATATGAATCGTATGTCGCTTAAGTAAAATTAGGAGAGTCGGGCCCCTATTCCCTATGGTTAAAACCGTGCGCGCCCCGAAAGGTCTATTTCTCGCACGCGAATAACAAGTAGACTATGTACTTTTAATTTATATCGGTTCATCGGTACAAAAATTCATTCATTATGAATTTGTTTAGTAAATTGGCTTTCACAATCAGAGATCTTGAAGTAGGTTAACACGAGCGCTAAGCATGTTGTTATAAAAGCAGATTTAAGTGCCATGCCAATGTCCGGTGAAAAGGCAAGACGTAGTGAAGTTTGATGGAAAAATTGCAGACTTCACAACTTCCTAGACCTCCTTTAATCAAGTAGTGTCCTTAGTCCTTGTTCAAGATCAATGACACCACAATTTTAAATCTAAGGAATATTTTTAATGCCAGAGATTCTACATTATTTCTTAAAAAGCTCTTACAAACGCATCTAACAAAGAATATTTGGCTATTGGACTGATTTATTTTGTAACTATGTAACTAGCTCGTTCTAAACAGTTTATTTAATAAAGATCAATACATCGTTATATTGTCTAAAATTCCATGATACCGCACTCGCTAATGACTTCCCTATACTTATATTTTTTTCGATCAGACGAGAACCCGAATATAAAAACATTGAATAAAGGAAATAAATTATCTTGATTGACGGGTTGTCCTTCAGTAAACCTGCTTAATCTCGGCGCTGATCCAAGAAATGTGTTTAACTGGATCTGATGAAATTGAAAAGGTTTATCTCTCTTTTAGTGCAGCTCTGTAAAGGTCTCTGCACACAGCGGGCGCGGCGCGGCGGGACGGGACGGCGACGCGACGCTGAGCAGTTGTAATGTACTAGATACGTAGCGTCGCGTCGCCGTCCCGTCCCGCCGCGCCGCGCCCGCTGTGTGCAGAGACCTTAAAGGGTATCAACTCAAGGTGTGTCCCATTGCGTTTGCAATTTGAGAGTGCCCGGCAACTGCAAACTTTTAGTCGGCCGACAGTTTTTTTGGGTTCATAAATCAGTATGGAAATGAATGGTAGCACGCATTATAACAACGATATATCAAAATAATAGCTGACTTATTGTTAACTATATGCATATAGACCTGTTTGTATTTCGCCAAAATAAATAAACTACACAGTGTTTTAATTAATTAGTTTTGATGAAACTTTTTTGTGTACATACACCTCAGTAAAAATATTTACGTTGCTTGTCAAAATGTGTAAACAGAGACGAAATTAAAAGCAGTTTTATTATTTAAACCAATTTTCAAGCAACATTATTTTATTACAATCTCCCGAACAGCGAACAATCCATTACGCGGGACGCTCAATTGTTTTACCGCGTCAAAACACGGATTCGAAGTTGTTAAACATCGTTTCCTTTCCAAGACTAATTACTTACACACATGGGACACCTTGTAATCTGATTTCGTCGGATTACGCTTAAATTATGAAGAGCATAAGGGTCAATTCAGCTTGCACGTCGCTTGAGGCGTTTTTCCTCTAATTCGTAGGGTGTTAATGAAGCAAGCTTTTCGTTTTCGCCACCGACACGGGTCTATGACGGCTGTGAATATTAAATTGCAATTGTAAATTCGTGTTTTGATTATACAATTTATTTGGTTATTTTTTTTTGGGATTTTAATTGGATGGTGAATTTTGAAGGTGACAATTTGGGTGGTCGCCAAAGTTTTCAATTTTTACCATCAATAACAGTAACAGATACACTGATGCGCAAATTACTTGCAGGCGTAACAAAAATACAATATTACAAAGTTGACATTTCCATACAGGCTAAAAATCTTATCAAGTATCAAACTACTAAAAATATACACTAAAATCACATTTGTTCTTTTCACAAGGGTCTACGCATATTCTCACATGACTGCACGATATAGCTCTTAGAACATAAAACTTATCAACTTTACCGACGCGTGCAAATGTAGTGTGTAAGCGCATTTACGAGCTTTCACGGCAAAAACAAACAACCATCGCATGTTTGTAATGATCGTTTTGAACATGATATGAGTGTTTAAATGTTGTAAGTCACAAAAAAAATTGTATATTATCGTGGTATTGAAGAAATCTTATGTAGTGATGAAGTTGGGAATTACTACTACTACTATCTACTCCATGTTTGCTTACAAAATATTATTAAACTAGCTGTTGCCCGCAACTTCGTCTGCGTGGGCAATATAGAATAGTCAATTATTACGTATGGTGCGTAAGTAATTTTCACAGGAAATAGCTATAATCTATGTCTATATGCTTTGAGTCTGACAAAGCTGTCATTTGTACATTTTCTGCAGCTGCTGCGACTAAGCAGAAGCCAGAAAGTCTGTCAGTCTTACCATGGATATCGTCTTGTGTAGTTGATTGGATTGAAGATAGATAGATAGGTAGTCGCTCCAAGCAAAATATTGGTACTCAAACAGATTCGGTGACTGGAAGCCCAACACCAACATAGTTGGGGAATAGCTGGATGGATGATAATGAGTCATTATCATCAGTAGGCGCATAGGGTAGGATAGTTTCACTACTAGGGAGAAACACTTGTATGACTTGTATGAATTGGGGATTTTCTGTGCAATTACTTACTATGGTAAGGCTGACCCCACATTAGGCGTGCGCGATCCTCGGGCGTGTGAGTAGCGCGGGCGTCGCGAGCCCTGCCCTGCGGCATGTGTGAAGAGTGCAAGCGACGCGCTCGCGGCAAGCACGCGGCGCTCGAGTTGCGTTCTTACCCCTTCGCCCGCTATCCCCGCTGCCCGCTAAACGCCTTAGCAGTTAAACGTCAAGTCGAGCGCGCTGCAAATGCCGCAGGGCAGCAAAACGCGACGCTCACGCAGCGTGCTCGCGACGCACGCGCTACTCACACGCCCGAGGATCGCGCACGCCTAATGAGGGGTTAGGTCTAAACCGGGAGGGACTCCACCGAAATGTTTGAATTAGTTCACGAATAGGCAAAATGTAGGTACGTATCTGCGAGAGTCCACTTCATGTGTTCGTACTTGAAACCTGCAGTTTTGCCAAGATTTTCAAAATGTACGCTCGCAATTTGTCATTTCTTGGTGGAGCCAGCAAATCAAAAGAAACAAAAGTGTTGTATACTGTGCGTCACTACCGCACACCAGGAAAATTTCGCTCTTGCGGAGGACGTTTATATACCATATTTTGTGTCACACGTAAACAGGACGACAGTAAGTATCCACCGAAACACTTTCAAAGATCTGATGAACGAACAAATCAGACCTGAGTTGGTCACCTAGGGCCAATCAGAGCTCTATGAAGCGATCATACGCTTTGGCTCCTACTGTTATTGTGGTTTCTGAAAATGTATTCACCTCATTCAACGATGAATGTAATTCTGATGGTACTATTAAGAACACTTGCTTAGCGCAAAAGCTGACGATGGCAGGCCGACTCTTTTGACTTCTCTAATAAGATACCATTGGTTTTTGTGCAATGCACACCTGCAATGCATGCTGGATTAGGATAGGATATAGGTGGATAGGATTTGCAGCAGAGAACAATTCTGTCTTTGTAATTGAATGACATCAAACGTAGTTTTGTATAAAAGGTGTTTTTTTAGTCTTGGCTCGGGTCTTACTGAGACTGTTCTTCATCGTGAACAGTGTATTTGCGATCAGAAGTTGAAAGTAAGCATGTCTCTGGTAGCGACGCGTAATTTGTACGTTTCCAGACGCACAAAGCATTTTACGTGTGTATGGTATTAAATCGAGAAAGCTCCCATTTCTTATCTGCACTTTGTATCTGGGCTTGTTTTTAAAGCTACAGAAGCCTACATTACCTACCTCACGCTTAGCAGCGCTTGCGAGAGATAGATCTTCCTTTCTTCTATTAAGTTTACATATTTTGCATCAGAAAAAATAATTAAGGTCTACTTAATACTACTCACTCAAAGTAATTTGTTTTAAGGCCACCACATTAGTGGAAGATAAGCTAAACTATGTTTATGAAAAAATCCTGATATGAACTCCATCTGTAACTTTAAATGATTAATTGTTCCATTAAAGTCATCATTTTTGACATAATGAAAAAATAAATTAAAAGGCACCGTTTTAAATTTGGCTGAGAACTATTAATTTTCCTTTCATCAAGGTAATAATTATAGTTGGATTTTGATGTGGTACGGCAAACTGACAAACACTATTGAAATGTCTATCGAAAAATTACACTACGTGTTAAAATATGGTGAATTACGGAAAATACACAACTCCATCTGTTGAAATAATAATCCTCTGTAAAGAATGTATGGTAATTAATTGTCATTTACCACCTCGCTCTTTTGACAAATTTGATGTATTTTTACCACAGATGGAGCTACTTTAACCTTGGCTAAACAAAATTTTCATATTTTTTTTTCTTCCGAAGTTACTTATAAAGGTGTGATTTTCTGTGTAAAGATTAATAATAGGCCGAACAACTAATATAAGTACAACATTCAAATGTACAGTTTTGACAAACAGATTGCGTGTCGTAATATTTTACATCTTGAATTCACAAAATTAATTATATCTTTTGATAGAGTGAATCGATTTCGATGAAACAAAAACTAAGTAATACCCCAAGTTACGTAGAATTTTTGTATATAAGCATTGTCTGCATTGAATTCGTAGATTTTACGTGAATCCCGAACAAACAAACAGATAAACAGACAAACAGACAAACAGACAAACAGACAAAAATGACAAAAATGATGGAAATGGGTTCTGTTAGTTATCCTTTAACATGCCGGCTATTTTTTTTGTCAATTTCTTCAATGTACAAAAATTACTTTTCTACAGATTTATTAGGTATATGTACCTGTACTACGTGTAGTATTCTATACAATTGCTACAGAAAACGCTTTCGTTGATATAAGACCTGAATTAAAGTTTTACATTTTATCTTTCCAAAAGATAAAGTTAATTTTCTACCTAAAAAAGGATTATTATTTGTACTTTAAACTTTTACTCTCAAAATTAAATATACATATGTATCTACTTAGTGTAGAAACACAAAATTAAGTTAACGTCATCTACATTTTGTTAAAGTTACATAATCATTTAGCAGTAAGCCCTAAATGAAAGTCTCATAATTACGAACCCGAGCTGAACGTATGCTCTTCGTTTATTCCTTTTAGTTTTTTCGTATTTCATTATACGGAAAAATTTAAACCTCAGTCTTTTGCTACAGTTAAATCAAGATTTTGAAGTGAGATATAGTGAAAAAGAGAATTTAATTTAGTTATATTACTTTCCCTCTAATAAGCAATAATACACCTACACGCTGACTCAAGAATGAATCACGCGCATATTAACTTAAGCTACGCCCGTAGCTTGCTACGACCTTGCTACGATCCTGCTACGCCGTAGCAAGGCGCTACGCAATCACAATAATCATTAAAAGTACTTTTCCTCAAAACAAACAGTAAAGGTACGATTTGAAACCTAACTGGCGACTGCAACTGCCTGCCACATATGCCGCGACTGCATGAAATCGGCCGCAGCTACACTACTGGTTTGTATGTGTTCATCATGAAACCGTTTTGGATCTAAGCGGTAGCAGCATGTCTATACGATATAGACCGATTTCATGCAGTCACTGCGTATGCAGTTGGCAGTTGCAATCATTCAAAAGCTACCTTTACAAGAGCTTTCAAAGTTTACTGCCCATAAAGTACATTCAGCGTTGATTTATTACTATTCTCCTGGTAATAGTGCTTTGTCGCCTTTTTCTCTAACACAACGAGCAATATGCCCCAGAGATTGTATCGAACTAGGCTCCAAGTTGAATTTCAATAGATACGTTCGATATCTGACGGCGGGACGTATAAATTACTCAACAGGTAGGAACGACTCCGTGAATTGTTTGGTTTATTGTGATTTTGTAAAAGAATTTATTTTGTTTTATAGATTTTGGCTATTATATTCGTTTGTTTTTTAATTGTATATGTAATGACTTTTGACTGAATTTATTTATTACTTTTTCAACTTTATTTTTATGGTGCATCTTCAGTAAAATTATTTGAACATGGTAGAATAATGAATTCAAGATTAAAGTCTTAACATTTTGTTACTTCCGTTATCTATACTAATATTATAAAGCTGAAGAGTTTGTTTGTTTGTTTGAACGCGATAATCTCAGGAACTACTGGGCCGATTTGAAAATTTCTTTCAGTGTTAGATAGCCTATCGAGGAAGGCTATAGGCTACTTTTTATCCCGGTACGGGAAGTAGTTCCCACGGGATGCGGGTGAATCTATTCTAATATTATAAAGCTGAAGAGTTTGTTTGTTTGTTTGTTTGAACGCGCTAATCTCAGGAACTACTGGTCCGATTTGAAAATATTTATTATTTACAAAAAAAAAACATTCATTCGAATTGAGAAGCTCCTCCTATTTGGGAAGTCGGTTAAAAATATGCCATGCAGTATGTCTTTATTTTCCAAAACCTACCACATCAACACATATACCATACACATAAACCAGTTTATTATTCCAACATCTTTCAAATGCAAAGTACATTACATAACATAACATACAAAAACTTGGTAACACGCATGTCATAACGACTGACGTATATTGAAACACGACGTGATCACATTTCGGGAACGCGCATCAAAATTACGGCTATGCTGGTATCTTTTTATTGTCATTTCGTGTAAGAGGTAATGAATTTGCTTGTATACTTTTTGAAGAATATAAGGTGTTTTAACAGGTTTTTAAAATTAATTGTGTTTAAAAAATAGTGTCAATTTTATGTTAAAAATATTTTTTAAACAATTTCAAATTTGGTGCATGTTATAACGTTTTAAATACCGGTTCATTATTCTAATCCATATTTATACACTGTCAATAATCTCATGCTATGAATGAAACTAGCTTCCAATAGTGAGAGTGACGTATATTGAAACACGACGTGATCACATTTCGGGAACGCGCATCAAAATGACGGCTATGCTGTTACCTTTTTTTTTATTGACATTACGTTTACGTCTTGTAAGTATGGAAATGTTAAGAGGTAGATATTGAATTTAAGAGTATGCTTTTGGAAGAATGTTAGGTGTTTTAATAGGTTTTGGAGATTAAATGAGTAAGTAAAGAATTAAGCAATAAATTCATAATATATTTTTTTACACAATTTATTTTTTGCGTCCCGCGGGAGCTACTCGGCGCACTAGGATACAATGTAGCCTACACCCATCCTCAATTAATAATTTACCTTACATTCAAATCGATTCTTGTTTTAAACGCGTTTACACCAATAAATAAACTTTAAAATGACCATATAGATAACTTACCTAATTTGGTCATTTTAATGACGTATCAAGAGTTTTTACGCAACTATCAGCTTCTATTTACAAACGACGTCACTATTCTACGACGGACATAATTCTTGCCAGATTGCTCAAGTTGCGGTAGGTATTGATCAAGAGTTACAAATACATATTGTGCGGTAGTGACGTGTAACGTGACTGCATCAAAGACGCAACATCACAAAGATATTACACACACACACACACATGTAAGCCAGATTACTTAATACATGTATAGACAGTGAAGAGTCATTGTCTATGTATATCTGTGTGTTAGATTGGTATGTGTTGGAGCGTTTTCAAATTGGAATATGGATATAATAATATGTTAGTGCATTATATTGTTCACAATATCAAGTAGTGTATGCTAAATTAATAATTCCAGTTTCGTAGAATAATTAATTTGAATAATTCTGATCTACTCGATACCTACTTCATTAAATTGAACATTGTTTGTTTATTAAAGTTGCTATCTATAGTAAATAAATAATTATTTCAAAATTGCATCATGTTTTTGGAGTCCGCTAATTATGGAAATTACTACCTATGTTAACTAAATTACTACTAAAACTAATATGCAACATCTGTAATAATAGCGAGTCTCCGTCTGCGTCAGGACCGCCGTCACAAATCACCGATCCTCTCGAAATATGTACATATAGAGAGTTGCTACCTAATTGCTACCAGCTACCATTAGTTGCTACCAATTGCTACCCTCGTGGTTTTGAAGATATTCAGCATCCTAGAGGTAAGGTGACAGCCATTCTGATATCAGGATAGCTGTCACTTTTCCCAGTGTGAAGAAACGGCGCAAAAGTATTGAGTTTTTTTTTTCACCCAGAGTTACTACCTAATTGCTACCCTCCAGAATTAAATTTTAGACCGCATCGATTCCGTGGATAAAAAAATATTAAAAAAATGAGTTTTTGCGCCTAACAAAAATAGATTAGCATGTGTAAAAAAATATTATGTTTATTTCATTTAACCGTATCTATAATTCAATAATAAACACTGCTATTCGCTCTGCTCTATACCTGCAAACAATACAGAGTTTCGCAGAATTGATAATGCATTGCATTAGGTTCCTGAAATAGCCAGCTATGCCGTTCTATGCGTATACACAAATGTCTTTGTTGTTCGTCATTTTTACTATAATATTATTCAATACATAATAACAAGATATACCTATAGATACGTACCTACAGAATTCCTTGTCATAAAACAGGTCCCTTTCTCCGGGTCTGTCTGTTGATTGTTGGCGATAGCCTAATATATTACTGAACAGATTTTCAAACGATTTTGACCAAAAGATAAAGTAATTCATGAGGAAGGTTTAAGTAAGAATTGTAAGAATTCTCGGATTTCATGTACATTTTGTACATACATTTTTTTTTAATTTTGTCATTGCCGCAACTACTTGGACTTCAAGTTAGTTTAAAAACAAAACATAAGTTCTGTGACACAAGTCTAAAGCCCAAATCGAAATATGAATAAAACATCATCCGTCTTACCACAAAAACTTTTAAACGTCAGTTTAAGACTTGTCTAAAAAAATGACAAATTATGACGTTGACATATGGTTCATTTTGCAGCCACAATTTTTTTAGACAAGTGTAAAACAGGTGGTTCAGTTTTTGTAGTAAGGCCACATATGTTTATCACAATTATCTAAGAACCAAAATTACACTCTAGTCTGAAATCCTATATCCCCAAATACCGTACCGTACGTCAAACTGAATACAGTTAGCTACCGGCACAAACGGAGATGACAGCATGATTACTGGCGAAATTAGCAACATGAAACTTCAGTGCATACCGTACTGTATTCCTGTATTAACAAGGTTTCAGTGTAAAAGGAAGATACGAGTTTTGTTTTTCTTCTACAGCACAGATTTTATGAGTATAGGTAAATGTTACGTCAGTATGAGTGAATTTCAATCTAATTAAATCACTTTAAATTGTATGCCTAACATTATTAAACGACTTAGAATAGAATTATAGAGGTAATTGTAGATCAATTATAGATTCAATTGAAAAGTCATAAATATTACCTATTCATTTCGTGGTTTTTCAAGGTCCTGCATATAAATATCGCTGAATAAAATTATATTCCCGTAAGTAATTTTGTCCTTGCTAATTTACATTTCTACGATTAGACAAATCACTGATGATTGAATCGCGATCCTAGACTTAAAACGACGTAACCAACAAACCCTGCTCCACAAATACAGACTCTACACCACACTACATAAGACAAACATTCCAATCTCACCTGTCGTGCGAGTGGTGAAGCGGCGTAAGGCGCGGCCGATCGCCGTCGTCAACTTAGCACCATGATGACTGCGAGCGGCGCGCGCGCACCGCGGCACTGTCACTACACTGCACTTAGGAAACTTTGCACATTTTTATTATTATTATATACACTAATTTGCACTCGCATTTATTTGATCACTTCACTTTTTGTACCTGGAAAAGAAGATGGTGGTTAGTATATTGATTTCTGACACTTCCGCGAATATTATCTAGACATTTAAATAAAACTGTCTGCAAGTGACCATGGATGTTATAAGGGATCCGAAACGTCGGGATTAAATAATATTAATATAACCCCGATAAAATCTGTACAAGCAGTTTTATTTAAATGGTAGTTCCTGTTCAGCTTAGTAAGAAATCTGAAAGACCAAGATGTCTCCAGGACTTTAATGTTCAAAGGTTTACATAATTACCTTACAAAATATAACATACATACATAACATTCGATGACAGGGAATGCTTAATATCTTCCTGTATTTTCGATGTGGTATCGTGCATTATTTATTCTAGGAAAAAATGCCGTTTAAATAGTATGATTCACGTCAAAACCCAGCGAAATACATCAATACGATTATACAACGTAAAAGCTTTTAAAAGCAAAATGTTTTAATACAACATGATGCACTGTGAGATATGAACGCAGCACTTTATGAACGCAAATAATTGGAATACACAAAATTCCATGCAAAACGAGAATATAAAAAAAAACATTAATTAATTTTTCAAGACCGTTTGTTTTCGATACATTTTAATTTGCAGTAACATCGAGTGTACTTCAGTAGGCAAATTCACATGAGTGATCGTGAAAAAGCGGACGGACGAACCCACTGTAAATATTCATTGGAAAACTCGACAAAAGTACAATGAATATGTATTCTTAAAATAACGAACGGACATTTGTTTTTCATCCCACCATCTCGGAAAGAGTAGTTTTACCCTTTGATATCTGAGCGCAAAACCCGTTTTTATCCTCTAGAGCGGCAAAGTGATTTGAATTTAGAGCATCGTGTGCAATACTCCATTTGTGACAATCTTGATAAGACTTTTCAAACAAATACATATTAAACAAATAAAATACTGCTTAAAATAATTATTCAATTAATTAAGTAATTTTTATTATTGTTTTTACATAGATTTTTAACCTCGTTTCATTTTTAAACTGAGTTTTCAAATAAATGAACTTTAATAGGTACTTCTTTTTAATTTGATATTCATATGTGCGCGCCATTTTGTTTTTTTTTTTGCATTTAGTAATTTCCTCGATGAAGTGGGATGAAATTATTTTTTTTTATTGTTTTGAGGTCGATTTTAAAGCTCATTACATTTTTGAACTGAGTTTTTGCATAAATAAATTTTTATAGGTACATCTCTTTAATTTGCCATGTGTGACGTGCGTGCCATTTTCTTTTTTTGAGTTTAGAAATTTCCTCGATGAGGTGGGATGAAAAGTTACGTGTTGCACTCGAGTGCAAAGATTTTTCACCTTGTGCTCTCACTCGCTACGCTCGTGTTTCAATTTTAGAATCCTTCGCTTGCTCGGTCATCAAAATTGAGCCCGCGGTTAAAAAGCAACTTTGCACTCTTGTATAACAAATAACTATTTTCTTTGCGACTTCGCCCCGTGAATGTAGAACATATATCATGCGTTAGGTACAGGATTCTTGGATCAGATGATAATAATTTTGTTCGCGTATACCTATGACAGCATTAGGTACATATTGTATATGTAACCGGAAAATAACAAGACTCGTAAGTTGATCAATTTTCTAGGTAGTTGATCAACTCTCGGAAAATAATAAACGGCAGTTGAAATGTACCATTTAACGCATGGAATTTTAGCTAATTGGTCAACTTACGGTACCTAGCTGTAATATAATAATTAACTATATTGCTACAAGTAAAATCATCCACAAATGGGCCAATCGTTGCCCAGTGTACTATTTGACGGTACACTATTATCCGTCACTTAATACACTTTTCTCTGATTGGTCGACAGCATTAAGGTACAGTTACACATGCTAGTTAGTAGCACGAAAGCATGCTACTTTTGAGCAATTGCTACTTAGTGGTACGTGTGTCGAAACATTGCTAATAATGAGCATGCTAGTTTCGAGTTTGCTCGAAAATCGACGGTCGTGCGATTATTGGGCATGCTACCTGCAGCGCGGGTGGAAGGGGGCGTGCTTATAGCGTGTGTGAACAGATTTGCTTATTGACCATGCTAGTATCGCTTTTGGTGGAATAGCATTTCGCATGTGTGTACCTATCTTGTTTCTTTATAGCGCTTTCAATTTTAGATAGTAACCAGTCAAACTGATGCGGTAACATGCGCAAATGATTTTTGTAACCATTAATACCTTCTTCGCGCATTTCGACTAACAATCGAGTACTTGCTCCAAGTTTTTCTTTTCTACTTAGCCAATCACGGACCCAAATCTTCCTATTCCTTATTTTTTTCTTTCTATCTGAGAGAAGTTTTTGGACGCATTGCATCGCTACCAAAAGAATAATTCTATTCAACTCCATACGAGTGGCTGTTTGATTGTCCATGGTTTTGTTTGAACTGACAGTAAGCACGCTATAAAATGTCATGTGTACCGGCGTGTTTGCTTTGAGCATACTCTTTCAGAAGCATACTTAAAACTAGCATGCTTATGTCTAGCAAATGTAGACAAGTGCAGAGCATGCTCGAAACAAGTATGCTAATGAGCATACTAAAAAGCATGCTAGTAACTAGCATGTGTAACTGTACCTTTAGTTATAAGCATTTATAAGCACGTGAGTCTTTTAACCAATCAACATACACTTCGCCTTTGTCGGATGATTTAACGGCAAGACGCCGTAAATTAATCAACTTACTAAAATACATACGTTAAATAGTCCATTTCAAATGCCGTTTATTATTTTCTGAGAGTTGATCAACTACCTAGAAAATTGATCAACTGACGATTTTTGTTATTTTCCGGTGACATATACAAACATACCACAGATATAAAAATCAACATCTACATAGCGCTGAGTACCCTACTCATATTGCCCTTATGTAACACGTAAAACAAATGACTACTACCGCGCTTAATCCACGCTTGTGGTCCGCAAATCACAAAAACTCATTTTTCCCAATCTATTTCGATCTTCCTTTTCTAAATATAGTCCGTAACGTCACACAATACTGGTCAGATAATACTGGCGTTATCTAGGGCTATCTAGTATATCTATGGTGAGTGCCTACTATAAACCTGGAAGTCAAAATGGTTCATGTCATCACGTGAGTGAGTGCTCATATCAAGTTTATGGACTTCGTTTATAGTCTTAAAGCGAGATAACAATCGATTTTGATGTCGGTAGTAGGCCTTCGGGAAAATCAATAGATGCATAAAGCCGAAATGAAATTATTCGCTGTGAATGTTACGTGAGAGTCCTGTGTTGGATTACTAATTTTACAACTGTATTTTGTATGGGAACGAGAAAATTTTGTTTGGTTTGAAACCGATTTTAGTTTTCCAAAAAACTAGCAACTTTTGATAAACTTATTACACAAGGTTCCAAGACATTATGTACATAAAATATGTGATCTAAGTACCTTTTTATCACAATTTAGGTAGCCATTAATATGCTAGCGATTCGCACATTCAAATTCACGGCAAACTTACTAGTGATTCACGTCACTTACTAGTGCCGTTTTATAAAAAGAACACCAAAAAAATACAGACAATACAACGCATTGTCTAATTAACTAGAAATCTACATAAATACACAACACAGAAACGTAATCCGATCGAACAAAATCAGCCAATAATACAATCATTGTGCAAAAATGTTTGGCCCATAAAACTGGTTTACAGTTGAAAACTATGTAAGATCACACGGTTGGACGCTTGCCAACCGGAATCCGTTGTAAAACGGATATCACGTTCGAACCAACAGGTCTTTCTATACTAAATGTGAAATTCACCTGTGAAATTGAAACTGTGTTGTAAAGTGAGTAACTAAAGTTATACATAACTATGGCTAATCATGGTGAAAATTATTATGTCCCATTGTAGTATCTATATTGCTTCCCAAAATAAAAATTAAAGAAAACAGATAGCGGACTCAATGCGGACTAATCATTTTGAGCTTTTCAAAATCCAGTTAAAGTTATATAGGTAGGTATTCTGTTGATAGTGATATGCTTCTAAACTTGCTTAGTTGATTGGGAACTATCACGGATCACTATAAAGTAATTCATATTCAATAAAAGTAAATTATTTACCTAAAATCCAGCAGCAATCATAAACACCACATTATAGACTTAAGTAGAAAATTACTATCTTCAGCAAAATGATACATTAACATCTCTTCGATCTTGCAGTTCAAATCGATTACTCGTGAATACTTTTGTTTCGATTCGATTCTCGCAAAAAAACAGAACACATATGTATGTACCTATAAGGGACACATAGGTACTACATGTGCGCTGCACTTTGATTTTACGTAAAAGCTTTCAAGCCTGCCGCCGGTTTTAATTTTCCCCGTGGAAATTCGTTCACTGAATTTTTTGACAACCCGGAAGGATGAAATTTTAATTTTATTTATGAATATGTAAGTACCTAATGTGATGGAATCTACCGGTTTAGTATACTTTGTAAATTCCCCAAGATTATTTTGTGTCTAATTCGTACCAATTCAACTGCGAGAAATTGTTTTGCAATTATAAACGTAAGAATGTTTAAGATAGATAAATCGGTTATTATTTATTGTACATAGGAAATCACAAGACACAGAGAACAGTACAATTTGCGGCCCTATCGCTAAACAGTGATTTCTATCAGGCAACCACAGATACACAATGTTAAAAACCCTACGTGTCCTACAGCCCTGTCTTAACCTTTCGAAAAAGAACCGGTGAAATATTTTATGTATGTCAACTAAAAAATCACATCTAAAGATAAATAAAAGAACATACGTCGTATATATTTTTTTATTAAATATAGGCACGTCTATAATTTTAAATGTGAAGCGAGATGAGAACTAACAAGGTGCGAGGCATTACCGTACCTAACGACTGCACGTCACGACACTAATAGGCACGGAGCTCGACACCATTTGCATAGTCATAATTAAATATGAAGAAAAAATCTTGGAAGATTCCAAGAATGATCATATGAATAAATTAAGTACATAACTTATTTTAAAAAATACAGAGTCAATTTATTTTCAATGCGATTCAATTATATGCACAAAAGAATTCGAGGACTTCGATATCAAAATAATCATTTCTAGAGGTATGAACGGTAAGAGCACACTTTAGACTATACAATCGGCCGACAGTTGATGGCCCGATTGCTACCAATTTTTTTTTCAAGATCAAAGTTTTCAGTTGGTCTGATGCCGGTTTAATATCTGATCTATGGAGTGTGCATACTGTTTCATATCCAAACTAATTTGTAAGACCAATCAAACTATCGGCCGACTAAAAGTTTGCAGTATACACTAAACGTTGAAGTTTTCAACTCCTATTTAATGATAATGATGATGATTTTTCGATGAGGGTATCATAAAACATTTGACGAGACTTAAGATTAACGCTCAGTCCTTCTCCGTGTCAGAGGAGGCCTGTGCCCAGCAGTGGGACGATAAAAAGGCTGTAACTAAGTTCCTAGCTCCTAAACCATATGGCAGTGTAAGAGACAACGCCACTTGGAGAGCAATTTTCAGGTGATCGCGCGATCGCTCCGAATTAATGAACATGGAAGATGGAAATTCATTCAAAAAGTATAAAACACTTTTAGAAACTTCGTTGGAACTAAGTGTAATAATATTTTCGTTGTTAAAGTTGCGAATATTGGAATATTAGCTGGTATTTTTGTTAATCGATTCTGAATATGTATTGGTAGATGAATTGGTATTGATTCTTAGTACTTTCTAAGAGTACGATGTGGGCTGGGCTATTGATGTAAAACTTCGTTATGAAAAATATCTTTAATGAATAAGCATCTTTAACAAATCATGATTTGAAACTTAATAAATAACTTAAGGTTACCTAATAAAATTATGTCAATTGTAGTGTTCTGTGACTTTTTAAGACTAAAGAGAGTGATTGTAAGTAGACTTAGTATTTGGGCAAAATGAGCTAAAACGTGATCCTTTGAAATCTACCAAGACTATCAATCATAGTTATTACATTCAGTATTTGCTTTATCTGTTACTTTACCAATAAATGTAATGAGAATATTAGGCAAATATTACATTTGTTTTCCGGAATTGGTTTCAAATTTCCTGTTTCAAAGTTATAATTTCGATTTAAAATGTTTGCCAAATCAAAACGTGACTTCTCCCTGTTTGTAATGTTTAACTTTTTAACAACCTAAATATCGTTTAAGGAGAGCTTTTGGTTTAAGCAACAGCCCCAGAGAATGACCGACCAAAGGTTAAGCTGTGTTTAGCACAGTTGCAGTCAACAGAAATGCAATCATATACTATGAAATAAAATCTATGTAGGTATACTATGTATTTTTATGAAGGTTTGAGAGTTTGTTCGTTTGCTTGGTTGAACCAGCCAATCTCAGTAACTACTGATCCGATTTGCAAAATTATTTCAGTGTTCTATATATTATTATCGAGAAAACCTATAGGCTAGGTATTTGATACGAATTTATCAAGAAGTTCCTGCATGACATGAACAAAACCACTGCCAGAATTGAGTATAAAATAAATAGTTTTTTTTTTATATCTCATCTAACTTCTAGAGTGTACTCTACAGATAATATTTATCACCATGTTATAACATTTCACGGCGTGTACACATAGTGTGACCACGATTTATTAATGTACTCTTGCGTCACTAACAGATTTCAGTGTATACTTTAGATAAAGCCTTCATTCGGACTTATCATTGAGTGCCTTTATGTACGTAGTTAAATATATTGCTGGACATTCTTATTGGGAAAAAACTGTATCAATGATTAAAATTATACAATATGAATATTATTTATAAGAGGTAAGTATCTACTGATTATTTTTTTCACGATTTGTAAAGTAATCCATGATTTGGATTGGATTTTTGGATTTTTTTTTAAGTGACTTAAAGCGGGTCTACGCTAGACGAACCGAGCACGAGCGAAGCACAAGCGGAGATGTTCTCGGCTTCGTCGTTCGCGGCGTCAAGTGTGGCTCGTGCTCGGCTCTCCTAGCGTAGACGCAGCTTTATATCGTCCATATTCGCCAAGAGCCGCGAACTCACTGCGGAAAACTACGTCCGAGAACAGTGATCTTTGTAGGTTCGTTGTACGTCAACACTTGACGCCGCGAACGACAAGCCGAGAACGGCTCCGCTTGTGCTTCGCTCGTGCTCGGTTCGTCTAACGTAGACCCGCCTTTAGATTTCATGTAGGTAAATAAGAAAATAGAGATTTACAATAACTATCTTTAAGCTCAAGTGAAGAGATTTTTATTGAGTCTAACGAGTTCACTTCAGGTTTTTGATAAATTTATTTTCAATCTAAGTGCAATTGTAATTATGTCGGTTTGTCTTTGGCAAATAGACCACAAACCCACAATAAATGCATGTAATACTGCGCCAACATTCTAAGTACTCGATCACAATCGCAATATTGCAATATGCATTACTATATGTCTGGTGTCAAGTGCATATTAATCACAATGAGTGCCCATATCTTTGTACGAGCTTTAAAATAACACGCCCACTTAATTGACTGCACGCTATGGAAAGTTGCCACACCACCACAAGATTTAAGTTTTATTTTTATTTACTTAATTGTAAAATATATAAAAAAATAGATAAGATTTTGGAACTACTAATTTCAAAAATGGGAACTCCGGCTAGAGTTCTTGGGTAGAAAATTCTGCAAAGACATTGCACACACGAAAAAATCAAAATCAAATTGCTCATCCTAAAAATGACACGCACATGCGAGTCATTTTTAGGATGAGCAATTTGAGCAAAATTAAACAGAAATTGATCCCGCTGCTGGCAGTGCAGGACCGTAACGTCAAATTTGCAGTGACCAAGCCCAATCCCTGATCATTTTTGAGGCATATAGATATACATATATCCAGACTCTTCAAAATAAATTCATTTCCATGGCCTCTTTCTAAATTCCGTTATTATAGTGTGTGCAAGTGCAATAATACGGTTCAAGCTTATAATACACAAAGTCATTCCAATAGTACAAAACAATTTCACACTTTACTTTTAGTACCACAACGACTACAAAGATTAGCACCTCATATCCATTAAAAAAGGTCGTGTAGCTTTTAATAGAGCTTTTTGAAATAAAAAAATAATAGTATCTGGCCATTTTCTCTTTGTGTTTTTTAAAAGTAAATGCAGCTTTTAGTATTTTAGGTACTATGTAACTTATGAGGTCAATATTTCCGAACGCAACACTCAAAAATAATGTCTTCAGTTAAGGGTGAATATAGTTTTTCAGTTACCTTATACTAGAGCAATAAGGTTTTGAAGACGGATCTCAACCTTATTGGCTGATTAAAAAAAACACATTAGCTGCATTACAACACCTTAGCTTCATAAGGATAATTAAAAAATGAACAAAATTAGAAATCTCTTACAACTATAGTTATCGGCACGGATATTGAGCCCTGACCTTCACCTGCGCAGAAGCGATTTATTGGTTTATTGCCTTATGGTTACAGTGCGCAAAGCGATCCCACTCCTCCGCCGAGAGCTCAATATCCGTGCCGATAACTATACAAGACTGGTAGGAAGATTTCCTGATGTTTAAGCAAGCCTTACAGAAGTTTGGTTTTATTACTACAAGCATTCCAATTTACCACGTATAAATTATATCGAAGTAAGGTCTTCGCGCGAAAGACCAAGACAAAATAAAACAAATTAAATAAACAGCGCCTTCTATGTTATAAATTATTCTTTTAAAGATATATTTATTTTACAAATATGGGTACTGCCTCGTTGGTCTAGTGGTCGCAAGCGCGGCTGCTGTGCTAGAGGTCTCGGGTTCGATTCCCGGGTCGGGCCGAAATCGCTTTGTGGGTTTTCTTAAACTTTCACAAAGCAGCCCGTAGTCTGGAAGTTGGTGATTGATTCACCCGTGCATCGGAGAGCACGTAAATGTCGGTCCTGCGCCTGATCTCTTTCCGGTCGTGTCGGATTGCCGTCCCATCGGGTTATGAGAGTGAAGGAATAGGCAGTGCACCTGTGTCTGCGCAAATGCTCGTGCACTATAATATATCCTGCGCAGCTGGCTGATCTCCTTAAGTGAGAACAGCCACCGTGGCCGAAATCGGCCGTGGACGCCATTATATGGGTACAAAATAAATATATCTTTATCTTTAAAAGAATAATTTATAACAGAGATGGCGCTGTAAATAATGTATCACGCTGAAAAACGGACAAAGGGGTTTTTATTTATTTATTAACGAAAACATGTGGACAAAACTCAATAATCTGCTGCTGTAGGGAAATCATTATGTATGTTACCTAAATATGAGAGCAGGAACATATTTATGTAATACTAGTTGTTGGTTGCGGTTTTACTTGCGTCACGTAGATAAACACTGAAGCGGTGCCCTAACGTCTCGCATTATTTCGACTTTTTTATGATAGTTTCTTGTAGCATTAGGCATAATCATATTTTTCCTAGTAAAGTTAATTGATAAAAAAATCCACTCAAAAAAGTATGTTGTAGTAAAAAACAGTTGTCATGCACCAAATCTAATTCTTTTTCTTTATTAAAAAAAAACACATTCTTAATTTCAAATAACCGAGAACATATAAACAATGAATTTATTCGTTATCCAAATGCTCCTTGGTACCCAGCCCCACCCGTTGCACTATCGAATTGAATTCACTCAGATGCGTGGGTGAAGACTGTAGAATATTGTACTATTGCGAACTATATAAGACATTATATAAATAGTGAGTAAAGGTCAGCTAAGGTAATGTGAAAATATATTGAAATGGTGGGTACCTACCTACTCACCGTCCAACATATTGCTTATGAAAATCTCGATTAGAAATATGGAAAGTTTATAAAATAGTAAAGGGTTTGGCTGTTGCTAATAAACATTACACTTTATATTGTATGCAAAAAAATAAATAACAAATTAACTCTGTCTCTAAATAGTTTTTTGTTCGGTTTTAATTTTTAAGGGGCAGCTAAGAATAAAATTGTCTCTTTCTCTTTGTCATGAATGCAAAAACTATATTTTTAAATTACAAAAAATCTGAAATCACACGCCAGCTTAACAAAGAACTTGATGGATATAAAGCTCAATAAAATATTTACCTATAATATTCCACTGAATCCTTATCCAAAAAAAAAAACTCATGAACACAACACTGGCCACTACACAAAAACAAAACTAGCCACTGCACAAAAAAGGTCCAATTCTAGAACCAAAAAAAAAAACAACGTTCTCAATTCAAAAGTCCCGCCATTACGGATTGCATCGCATGATGACAAGGTAACGCGGTTGGCAACCTCACGTCAACAGGTCGCGTCCCACACTGATGTCTGCCGCCCGCAGCGTCCCGTTCGCGCTGGCGCCAAAAATAATACTCTCAGAAGGACATCGGAGGTTTCCAATGACCCTGTTGCTATTGGAAAATGGCTTTCTCTAGACCAACCTGCCAGCTCTTGTAAATCGCATTGATTGGTACGTGACTTGACTGAGAGATTTAGGGGGATGTTTTGAAATGTCGTTCATTGTTTTCGGGAATCCAGTTAGATTTTCCTGTGTCGATCATATTATTGTGTAGTTCCTGCTAATTTTTACTTATTTGTATTGCATTTTATTTACTAATACATAACTTAGTATTGTATGAATCGAAAATAGCCAAAAATAGCTATTATTAGTCCCTTATTGCATCTACACAAAATTCTGTTGAAATAATGATAATTGAAATAAGTAATTAAGTGATAGATACACAGTTAAAAATAATAGTGTTCGAAATTAAAGAAAACTCAATTATCTGTTAGGAAATTAAAAGCTATTTGAAATTACATTGAACTAATGGAATTGTCACCTACCGGAAAAAAAAGTTCTAGCAATCCACAAAACGTAATACATAGTTTTCTGCATAGTTAAGTGTCATGGCATGTATCTAATGTAATCAATCAAAAATTACAACTTATAAAAAACTTTTTGTTATTATTTCTATTTTTGAAAAAATCCAGTCCACTGAGCATTTTGTTCTTTTTTTGCGAAATTGACCACAAGAAAGGAGTTTGTATACCAACAAAATGTTGAGTAATATTGTTTTAGCCATGGTGTTGAATGTTTAAGTATTGAATGGTAAAACAATACCAAGATATATTTACGATGTGTTTGCCAGTGTTTATTGTCTAATACGTCTTCGTTTGTTTAAATCGACGTCAAATTCTATTTTCGTTGTTTACCGGCATTTAATAAAATGTGTTTACGCGGACGTGCGTACATTAATCATTTTTTACATGTAAAGGTTAGATTAGATTCAGGGAAATTAAGAGTACGCCACCCACTGCAAACTTTTAGTCGGCTGCTAGTTGGTTTAGACTCAAAAATCAGTATGAAGATGAATGGTAATACCTACGCACGGCGCACATTACAAATATCGGGTTTTTAGCCGGTATAAGACCAACTGAAAAGTTTGTTTAGAAATCAAGGCTTTCTTGAAAAAAAATTGCCAACCATCGGTCAACTGTCGGCCGACTGGTTAGTCTGCAGTATGCGGGTACTCCAAGGGAAGTTAAGTGTATTTATTTTGAAAAGAGCATTTATCTTCACTAGTAGATTATGCTGTTAATCGGATAACATAAAGTTAGAATTTAAAGGGTACGTTGTTATCATAGCGAGGGTTCCAAGAAAAGGGTCTGTGAAATTACCAGTAAGCGGTAAAAGGGTTGATTTTTAACATAATATTTATAGTTTGGTAAATAAATTCTTGTTAATCGTTCAATCTGATAGTTTGGGAATCTCTTGGAAATAAGGTATCTAAAGGTAAAACATAATCTCTGAAATTATCGGTTACAGGTTTTATTTTGTAAAAGGATCACTCGTAATTTCTAGTATAATTTTCATATACGGACAAAATAATAGTTCCAGAGATTAACTATTATGTTAAACACACAAACGAAGCCAGCCAAAATCTAATCAAGAATATAATAACTGATCCGATGGTTCTTTTATTACTGCTCAGGTTTCAGACGTGTATCACAGGTAAATCCAATTACTTATGTAGTCGGCAACTATGGATCAATGTACTCTACTTTCTGTATACATCTTCATTAGATTGTGCTATGTGTACATATGCGTATATGTATTACTTTGAGCAACATACGATACTCTAAGCATCAACAGACCTGTTGCTTTTGTTGCTCCTTCATCTCATAGTGAACTTGTAGAGCAAATTACCTACAGTTAAAACTAAATACTAACTGTTTTTCCGTGGTCGGGATAAAATATAGACAGTTACTCGGGACTAACATAGCTTCGCAAGAGTGAAATAATTTACTGCATTTAAGGCACCAACAAATAAAAAAAGAAACATTTATTATATTAGTAGGTATAAAATAACAATATTAATCATGATAGATTTCATTTATTTAATGCTAATATGGTTCTTCAGCGATGCGCTGAAATACCAAACCGACTTAAACAATGGCCGTCTAAGCTAACAAGATGAACGGAATATCTATCGAGTGTCCTAACAGTTCCAATTAGTGGTTCTAAGTTTAAGTAGGTTAGACCTACCTAAATTATATAAAGTTAATGATTTATATTTACCAATATTATAAAGCTCAAAAGTTTGTTTACTTGAATGCAGTAGATAATCTCTGAAACTAAGAAGCCGAAAATCGATCTCAGTGGCGTGCACTTGGAGAGGCCTATGTCCAGCAGTGGACTGCGATAGGCTGATGATGATGATGATCTCTAAAATCTGTTTGGTCGTCGGGGCTGCGGGATTGTTCGAAAGAGTTACCGCGGCCCTGGTACATAAAAGGCCTACGACGATTTTTAGTCAGTAAAAAGTCTAACACTCCCTCACCACTACTAACCCACAGCGGGAGGGGTCATTTGATGATTTTTAAAAAAGTACCTGTTTGGTAAATAAGATAGCCCATTAATTGAGGAAGGCAGGAGGCTACATTTTACCCACGTGCGTGGAAGTTCCCATGAGACGCGGGTGAAACGCCTATGGAAGCTAGTGTTAACTTAAAAATAATGAAATAGTAAAAAAAAACAAATTCTGCAAAAGATTACCTAGTACCTCGTACTTTTTTCATTTGATCTTAACGCACTTCCATTAAATAAGGACCGTAGTGTATCAAAACCTAAATATAAGGTACAAACTCTCCATAAAATGTAAAGCCAAATTGTGTGAACCTATACCTACACGTGGAGGAAACGTGTTATCGACACGTTTCCTCCACAAGAGCGTATGGAAATGGACCTGCAAGGACTGACCAATACAAGTCGTGATTGCAATGCAAAATGTGTATTCGAAGCCGTAATAAATCCGTACAGGACTTTAACCTCGGTTCGAGTTGTAAGAGGTTGTTATGTGGTACTAGTTCTTGCAAAAAAAGGGGAACTAACTATACCGTTAGGTAGTTGGTAATTTACTCCATTTAGGTAATCAGTGATAGGTAAAGGTGTTATTAGAAGGTAGACAATAAAAATAAGCTTTAATTGTGGATGCATTTATTTAATTGGAAGCCAAAAATTAAGGTTTAAAATGAAAGAATTTTACATGCACCCAGTCAGATTAAGAAACTCCATCTTGATGGGTGTTCTGTTATAAAGAAAATCACATTCAAAAAAATCTGTATCTACATTCCTACTCGTATAAAAGAAAGCAACATATGCACAAAAGCCACTAAAACAAACGTAAACGTAACATTGCCCTGATCGCCAACTCACTAATCGGCAACCATTACCGACTTCATACAAAAACCCACAACCAAGTCAGCACTTATCATGGCGACACGCCGGCCATGACACGAGGCACTATAAATCACGACTGTCATTTTGACAGCTAGCATTTTGACAGCTGACATTAACTGGCAAGTCTATCCGTTAACGCCGTGGTACTATGGCACTATGACCCACTTTGGCGTGAGAGAGTGCAGCTGCTTCGTGGTTTATGTATCTAGTGTCCGTTTTCTGACTAGTAACTTGGGCTAGTCTAGAATGTCTAGATAGATAGGAACACCTGTCAAACGTTTGTTCAGTTATCACGGCTTCTTAAAGATTTACTTACACTCGTACGATGATTGTTTTATGTAACCTCTCTTAAAGTTTTCTTTTTATCATACCTACTTCTATTAAAAAGCCGAAGCTATTTACGTCACGCTTGACTTGAGTTGCTTGTGGAAAACTAGTGTACGATAAGAAGAAACGAACACTTAAAATAATAACAGCAAATTGTTGACAAAGAGTCTTCATCCAATAAAACGTGCTGCACAAACTAACATACACTGTGCATAACAAGCGAGGAAATTATGTACCAAAGAATACATGGTTCAGTAATATTATAAACTGCTTTCCATAGGTTACTGACTTGCATAGCATAATGCACTGTAATAATAAACCGCTGCTTTGTGATGCAGCTGGAGTCGTTATGCTAATCGATTCTTCCACACAACTCGCTTTTTTCTCTCTATAGATGATAATGCCAGTTGAATGTTCTTACTTATTAATAGAAAAGAATGCACAAAGTTCTTTAAACAAGAACTTTTGAGATCGTAATGCCTCTAGATCAATCAGTATTTAATTTTAAAAGTAATAATTTAAATATGTTTACAACTGTATCTTAAAGACAGGGATCAAAATTGAATCAGCCATTTTGAACCACGATGGAAAGTCTATGTAAGAATGTATAGACTATAAAATGCTTAACCCTTCACTGAGGGGTGGCCGATGAATGAATTAGCGTTATCGGGTTATGTTACACGGCTTATCTCAAAGTTTGTTACGTGCCTATTCCCACCAAACACAAGATATTTGCAATCTTAATAACGAAATAAAGTCATTACTGAACTTAAATATTTTCATATCGAAAGGAAAATGATACCAAGTTTGGTTGGATAAGCAGCTTGAATATGATAATTTGTTTAATAAAAAATGCAACAAAATGTAAATATAATATTTTTAATTTAGTGATAGATGGAAAAGATAATCAATTGCTATTCGTCAACCGACATTCAAATAGTTACGTACATAGATTTATTAAGCTTTGTAACGTCATAGAAAAACTACACACTACATCAATTTAAGAGATTCACTTCTTAATAACAATATAGTTATCGGCACGGATATTGAGCTCTCGGCGGAAGAGTGGGGATCGCTTTGCGCACTGTACACATAAGGCAATAAACCAATAAATCGCTTCTGCGCAGGTGAAGGTCAGGGCTCAATATCCCTGCCGATGATTATACTTAGATATTTTTATATAAGATTTGATGAGTATGTTAGAGATCGTTAGATCGTCGACCCTAAACAGACGAACCCTTAAAGCCCTGTCGACATTACTCTCAGAGGAATTAGAGAATTAGCTAAATTGAATTACATGTTATTACATGTTCCAACTGAATTATTCTGGCGGTTTAGTTTGTAAGCAGATGCATTTGAGTTACGAAACATGTTGCTTATTTCGACAAATGTGATTATACAAATAGGCAGTTAAGGCGACGAATTGGTCAACAATAATTCCATAACCGGCACGCGCATCTAAGGCGCCAAAAGGGGTCGGAGCGTCTGAGCGGGGCGAGGATAACAATACGCGCGCTAGCTTATAACTAAAAGTCGTAAGCGACAAAATGGTTTTGTAATTTTATTATTTAGAAATGATAATTTGATAAAAATTCCTTCTACAATTTTAAAGAGTATGTATATACTCAACTACTAAAAAAGTTAAGAGGCTTAAATCGGTCCCGTTTGCCCATAATATGTGAATATCTTTTTAAAAAGAGGTATGTTTGATATATTTTTCTCTGTTTTAAAAGTTACGTAATCATGTTTTGACGTCTAACAAAATAAGGTTTATATCATGAACTTTCAGGTAACCAAGTTGTATTTTGATCCGTTTTGTATTTACTGAGAAAAATTGAGATCCTTGGCGCCAAAAATTCCAATTCGTCCTTTTAATGAAGATGAGTGGCAGATGTTTTCAGGTTGCGGGTTTGATTCTTGCATAGGAAACATAATGTCGCCAAAATAAAAAAAAATAATAAAGCTATCAGAAAATCACATATTTCATTATGTAAAAAAAAAACGATTTATTATTTTATTGACATTATAAAAAGAGAGATGAGACACTGTGCTATTCTTGCGGTGGCAAACATTTTGTAATAATCTTACTGAGGAATGATAGTGTCGCCATAACGAAGGTGATCAGTCCTTGACCAACTCAAGCACAAGAACGTAGCTAAAATATAAACAACTAAGATCACTTTGATCCTGTATAGATTCCCGCACCTAAGTTACTAAGCACAACTTAGTTAGTAACAGTTTTCCGCAGCAATATGTATCCACTTTGTGAACTGTAATCTCGGACCAACACGTGTCTGAAGTGCTCTCAAGAGCCGCTTCGGTTCAGCTAAGAGATTCTTATCGGAAAACAGATAATAGTATAAAAACCCAAGGTTTTTCTTCAGTGGTTATAATTTTATATATTTTGTTAGACCTTGATATTTTTTTCTTGGTACTTTTATCTACTCAAAATTCATCATCTTCCGAGCCTTTTTCCAACTATGTTGGGGTCAGCTACCAGTCTAACCAGATGCAGCTGAGTACCAGTGTTTTACAAGGAGCGACTGCCTGTCTGACTTCCTCAACCCGGTTACCAGGGCAACCCAATTCTCCTTCAGACAACGACTGCCAAAGATGCTCAATGACAGCCGGGACATATAGCTTATCCACTCGTAAGTGACAAGATTTATTTCATGTCTACTACCAAACGTTTATGTAACAAATTCATAGAAGAAGGCGAGGTGTCTTCAATTAAATTAAATTCGAAACATTTTACAATACGATCAGCGTAACTAGGCGCTGTTTCGTGAGCGACCAATGAATAACAATAAATCTACGTAAAACATTGCACCTTGTTAATTAAATACTTTCGGTAGAACGGATAAATGGATCTTATTAGTCTACTGTCTACGCCCTTATACGTCTTCTTTACGCCCAACCATTTTTTTGCAATACCAAAAATCCTCGACAGATGACTCAAAGAACCCGAACTCTTCATTACTTCACTAGCTACTGACAGTTTGGGTCATACCCACCGTACATATGTATTTGACCTAGGAGAAGGCGCCAGATCTACCTGCATTATGGCACCTCCGCTCTTCCTTTCTCCGTGACAGTGACCCATTGTGACGGTAACGTGTGGCGAGGTAATCAATCAAGGCGGGAATCACACTCGAAGTGGTTGAACTTTCGACCCTATTGCTGTCACTCCTTTCCAATGGTGTGAACGAAAAAGGCTTAGTTCAGTAATTGATGAATGTCCTTTTTATTGGCGTTGTAAGTTTAGGAACGCTTGTGAAATTGGAGTTAATATAGAATGAATTAGAGACTCGGCCAATGAAATTGAAGCCGCATTTAGCATGATTTAATTGAGGACCAAAAAATCATCATATTGATTTATGTTTTTTTTTTAGCAGAAGGCAATTTTAATTAGGTAAATGAAGCTGGCTGAAAACTTGTCTTATGCGTCTTCGATAAAACACTTACATAGAACTAAAGTCCTGGTTATTATATGTAGTCCCATTAAAATGATAATGTGTCTACCTTCTAATCACAGTTCCGTTAATAAGATAACAACTTTTAGCGACTTAATATCTTCACAATAAAATCAAGCATTTCACCTCAATTGGCAGAACCGCAAAATTGTATTAAACCTCACAATCTCAAAGATGTTATCTAAAACTATAACTACAGGGCTTTGGCTGACATTATTTTAATGGTCTAGCATTATGGCGGCCCAACGGCGTTCCGTTATACGGACCACCCTAGTGTGCTGAAATATCAACGTTCAATTACATTGACGAAGAGGTTCACGGCTTTCGGAAATAGGTTTGAAAGAATGTGGTTTAAAAATCGTATTGCATTTTCATTTGTTTTTTTTTTTTTCTAGTAGGTATGTATTTATTTGATCATATGATTGGGAGCTGCTCGGAAAAGATGAATGCAAATCTTTTGACATAATAATTCTAGATAATTCTCTAATAAGTGAAACTTGTTTCCCTCCCCATCTTAAGTAGCTTATTTACTATTTATTCATAAGTTTTAAACGGTAATCACACAATTTTGTTTTGGAATGTATGAAAGGAACGTAGTGCACTTACTTTTACATTTATACTTCATAGAAAGAATATCTGATGGCCAGGAACATTGTTCACGTAATTCCAAATTCAAATACGACAGAACATAACAAAGATATCACACGTACTTCATATGTTTAGAGCTTCTCCAGACTTGATAACTAAGAACATTATTAGCCCACCACAATCGACTTTAAGTTCCAAGTTGTGGTAACAACTTAATTGTCTTGCGGGACTGTTATAGGATTTCTTGGACAATATTATTACAGTCTGTGAAATGTTTACGACTTAATTGAAGCTTTATGAGGTTATGAAATGCGATAACATCTGTCTGTACTTTACAAATAAGACGCACTCACACGCGCTCCAGAACATAACTAAATATATGTAATGTCCAAAATAATATAAGTAAATTACTATAGAACATGATACTACATTATTACTATTATAACTTGAATTATTATTGAGCCCTATTGTTATTTATGACATTCGAAAAGTGGATTAAACGGGGCCACAAAATAATGTGCACGAGACTAGTCTGTCACTGCCTAATGATGCGTTTTAAGGTTGTATATCCCTTAATCGGCACCAATCAAGATTCGCGGTGGTATAAAAAATCAGAGCCTTAGGTAAACGGTTTTAACAGGTTTTTATTACGTAAATACTAAGGATGATATCAGAAACTGTGAATGTATGCAAATACTGTTACTGTTACAGCCTTTTTATCATCCCACTGCTGGGCACAGGCCTCCTCTCGCACGAAGAAGGATTAAGCGTTAATCACCACGCTTGCTCAATGCGGGTTGGTGATTTCAGACTTTATAGTCCAGGTTTCCTCAAGATGTTTTCCTTCACCTTTTTATCAGCCATTGGTGTCTAAGATTTACCTAGAAAGTACATACAAACTTAGAAAAGATGCATTGGTACTTGCCTGACCTGGAATCGAACCCACACCCTCATACTCGGGAGGTTGGTTATTTACCCACTAGGCCACCACGCTTTTATATGCAAAATATGAAAATATTTATATGAATGTATGCAAATACAACGCGAATATATCGATTAATAAACTATTTACTTGTAATTTACGGTTATTTGAAAGTCACTCTGTAAATAATGGCCACCCTTTTGAACTTTTGCAGTAGTGAAAAGTTGACATAAAATTCTTATAACTTTGGAAATGTCAACATGAAAAGGCTTATTTTGAAAATTTAATTTAAATAAGTAGATAAACTTAGTATATTGCACTATTTTCAATACAATTTCAGTTTTCATACAGTATGAAAAAGGATTTTGTGGTTTACTTTATTTTCACTCATTTTTCGCTCAATGTGAAAAATACCGATCCTTATAAGCAGCTGCAAATTTATATAAAAATTGTAACTGCATGACCTAAATTAGAAAAGGCTAGGCCTATAATGACGTCATTATTTACGACCTAAACAAAAAAATCTAACCATTCATTCAATTTCCTGCGCAGAGCTCCATTTCCGTATAAAATCCATCATAGAGTCCTTTATATATGCATCATGGACGACCATTTTTATTCATTTATTGGCTATTGGCTACTCCCTCGCTCAGCTGTAGCCGTTCTCTAAGTCCGGTTCGTGTTGCCACACCGCGTGCGTTTCCAGCAAAACATTTTTGTGGGAATGTATTTTTAGAAAGGAATATTGCAATGGCTGAAAAGGGTTATTCAATAAAACCTTAACCTGTACCAAAATAGGTATGTACACATATCTATGGACGACTATTTATTTTACTGGAATTATAAGGTTAAAATAAAACAAATTGTAACGCAATTTAGGCTATGTGTAGGCCAGGTTCAAATCATCCCGTGGGTGTTACTAGCGTCAACCAGAATAGCTATACCAGACATAACAAAAGCATTACTGAAACAGGTAAAAATAATACATGAGATTCACCATACTTATGTTTTCATCTCATCAAACCTCTACAACAAACCACAAATTGGCTCAATCGAAACAAATGTAAGAACGTTATGCTTAAGCCGAGTCATAAATAATAATACCCTGTTGTGTTCACAAAAAAACGCTATCATCGCCGCACAATAATAGTCTGGTTTCCATCTGACAGCTAATTACTGGCTTGTACTCGTTAGCTACAAAGGTACAGGTGTCCTTTGCGAGAGACTCAAATAATTACAACTTTGTTAACTTCTGTTTTCAAGTATACTCACATCTAGGTATAGAAGTAGTTTTAGAAACAGAGACTAATTAAAACGGTATTACCTACAATGTAGTTTAGTTTCGCGAATTTATTTTAGCAACTTATCTATGTTATTTTATTTGTCCACTGAAATAAAATAATATCTTAGTTAGACGTTTCAAATTGGTAAAATAAAATGGGATTATAAAGCAATAAAAGTAGATTACTTTTTAATCCAACGTAATTCCAAAATGTAGAATTCTACAAGGCGAAGCTCACAGATTCCCTGAGTGTCTGTATACACCTAGTCGACACATGTAAAGATCCTTTGTGTTCAACAAGTGTTCTCACACTTAACTTCAACACTCACCAGTCTACACTGTCTAACTTTATCTCATCCTTTGAAATAAACGCAAAAGTGAGAATTTATGAAGTTATTTAAATTGTATTCTTATTTTTTTTACGGGTAATGGTAGAGCGAAACTATTAATGCCCTGAATACAACAAAATAAATAAATAAAAGCTAGTTTGTACCCTGGGCGCAATGGTGTTAAAGTTAGGTTCAATAAAAAAACATGCAGTTGAATTGAGGACCTCCTTTTTTGGAAGTCGGTTAATAAAAGATACATAAAGGTTCGAGATTTAATATAACTATTTGAATATTGGTACTGCAAGTGGATACAGAACATAAGATCATCAATTAAATCCTACATATATCTAGACTTTAATATTGTTATGATCTGAGAATTTCTAATGCTGATAACAATAATTATACATATCAAACTATGCGTAATTATTTAATAAATACAGACTAAAAACAGCATTGCTACAAATCGTTGCAGCAATTTAAATTCTGCTGATAGTACCGTTTTGCACCCCTTACAGAGAACCAACTCACGTATAAGATGATTGCGAGATTTACCCCTTAAATCGCAAGGGTAACCTAACCGCAATCATTTCAGTTCAACGTAAATGGATGTATGTCATCTATTTCCTCCCTAATATGGAAAGCTGTGTGAGAAAGAGTGTCGAGTATTGGCAGGAATTACGAAGCTTGATAAATTATTGCCGTTGTAAATGTAAAGTGTACTACTATAGGTTTCATTTTGGCGGTGAAGGTACATGCATGTAGCAAATTCACACAATCAATAATAATTTGCAAATCCAACTTTCCCTTAGTAGACATTTTTATTAGTCAACAATAACAGGAAAAACTAAACTTAACTTTCTAAGAAAAAAAAGAGACGAAGAAATGTATAATTTCCGTGAATTTATTTACGAAGCACGTGTGTCGCTGCTCATCTTTCCGCGAAACTTTGAAAAGATTTATTTAAAATCATCTACGGGCCGTAATATGGCTTGCACTCTATTAAAAAGTTTTAATAACCTCGTGCCGTATTCCTGCATGAAGTTCGAAGTAATTTCAACCTTTTGAACCTATGCTATTGCTTGCGAGGAGAAAAAATACAGCAACTTTGTTGAGAGATTTTTCTAGTTTTTTTACTACAATATTTGTAATTTGGTTGGTTCGGGATATGTCGTTACATTTCTGTGTTAATATAGTTATCGTATATAATTATTTAAAAATTTAATGGTAGAAGCTGCGTAGGCACTGCGTAACTACAAAATCAAATACTTCTAGTTATTTATCCTTTAAGCTGTTGTACCGATTTTAGGAAGATCACAATTCCTGAATCAATTCGTCTCGTATAATTAGCATTACATGACGAGTCACGACTTCGATACGTGAATCCAAGCACAAGCACCTTTATTCACATAAAACCCAGAATCTAAACCTTGACATATGAACGTCTAGATTTACCTAAAATAAAACAACCAATCTTTCCTTCAATAAAAAACCAAGCGATTGATGGCGAAGTGACGCGTTATTCGAGAATTCACTCAGAACGATTTAAAAATGCTTCCAAAGAATAATGAGGTTCTATATGAAAAAAAGCCAATTTGTCGACATTCGACACTCGCGTTAACGTTGAGTGCGTACGCACTTGGTATATTTTATGAAGAAAAAAAATTTACCTACCAAGTTGACACGTAGCTGGTTTGAATTGGGCGGCGCTGTGAATATTTTTGCTGTTCTATCGCTGTATTAATAGTCAAAAGGTGGGTGCTATTTTTGTCAAACATAGATAAAATGTCTCAAATTTTCAATGCTTTCTTTAAAAAGTTTATGCAAAAAAAACAATCGAGCTCTGTATTGGTAGGTACATCTATAAAATATCTAACTTTGTGGCATAACCATACTTACTTGGCCAGGTTCAGACGCTTACCAGGCGCCATAACTTATAATATTCAGGTATTCGAGAAACACTAAGATCGATTAGGGTCACCCATACATTAACTTCAGCTTAATATTTATGAGTAGCAAATGTTATGCCCATTATGCGTAAGGATGTAATTTATTGACTATGTTTTAGCTTATGATAAAGTTGGTTGCTATCGACGTTACTACAGGCCAATAAAGGAAATTGATATGTAAAGAGGCACAATTTAGAAGGAATATGTTAATATACAAATATCGCGACAAAACTTTGTAAATCGTTTGCCAACAAAAAAATCAATGTTAGAGATTAGCTATGTGGATGGATAAGTAATGTAACATTCAAATACTTAATCAAAAACCGGCCAAGTGCGAGTCGGAATCGCACACGAAAGGTACCATTATTTAGAAAATGAACAAAAAAAAGACGTTTGATGTATGGGAGCCCCCCAAAATACTTATTTTATTCTAGTTTTCAGTATTTGTTGTTATAGCGGCAACAGAAATACATGATCTGTGAAAATTTCAACTCTCTAACTATCACGGTTCACGAGATACAACCTGGTGACAGACGAACGGACGTACGGACGGACAGAGGAGCGAAAACAATAGGATCCCGTTTTACCCTTTGAGTACGGAACCCTAAAAAAAACTCAAATTAAAACAACCAATAATAACGTTTTGTTTTTTGGAAAAGTCATCGTAAGAATTTCTTATAAAACTTTTGTTTACAGAAACAATCTCAATTTCAGCAATTAGCTAAAATTAGTTGATGTAGACTGAAGGGCTCTGTTTATTACTGGAATTTGGTGACTGACGTCATTGATAGAAGTAGATAACTTGGCCCACTCGGATTTGCAACCCACGCATAACACCTCCACGGAGAGAATTTGTCGAAAAGGGCCAAAGGCATCTACGCACTACCACAAATAAAATCAAGAGAGAATTAAAAAAAGGGCCAGTGATATCATTGTACACAAATATACCTAATGGTTTTGCTAGTTAGCCTCTCAGAAAAAAAACATCAAAGATCTAAGTATCCATCGTTCTCCAAAACATTATTTTAAAATTAATCTGCTAGAAAAATAAAATCGTTTTAAAAGAAGGATTGACGTAAATCATGTCTTTTGTAGCTTCATTTTAATACCTTCAAAGAGTGTTCTAAAAACGTTACCTATGCAAAATTGCTTCTATCCGTCGCCCCTTCATGCTAGGCTGATAATGTTAAAGTTCACGCTTATCGGAACGCCATCGCTTTTATTAATAGACCTGCGAGACTGAATTAAAAGATTACGGTGTGCCTTTTTAGTTGCTAGCAAGTGTAAAGTATGTCTTCTTGATTGGGGTTGTATTTTTGGGATCCCACCTGATTTAGAGATAAAAAATTTACCACGAAATTAGCTGCATCTATGGATAAGTACCACTAGATTTTTTCGTATACATTAATGAATTTTTAATGTTAAATGATTCGCAAAAAAAAAAAAAAAAAAAAACAATAATTAGGTAAGACATCAACTGAACAATACTTAACAGTCTTGAAAGAGATCTAAGTATACTTTGCAACAAACATATGTACTACATAGTAATGTAATTCATACCCACCCTAGTTCTTAATTCAGTGAATATTGCTCTCGAATTTGACAATTTATTACAATTTGTATGACAGCAGTAATATTTCAGCCAGTGAATACATCTATGCTTCTAGCTATACTAACGTCTACTAGTAGTAACTTTGTAAGGAATAAACGCGAGTAATTTAAACAAATACTAGGTGCATTACATGGCTTCGCTCGGGCGCCAGTGACTAATGGATCCCTGCCGCTCCCTATATTGAGTTTTCTACTTGACCGGTGGTTTTATCCTGCCAACTTTCAGAAATTTATAAAGGAATGTTACAAAAACATTAAACAAAGTCTTACATTGCTTCTGTCTGTTCCTATACAATTAAATCATTTAAAATAATTATTCCATAACTGTTGTAGTACTTATTACTAGTTAGATATGTTATTGAAACCAAATTAGTTTTGTGAATTGTAACAGTTAAGCAAAAAATCGCTCAAACTTAGGGCTGAAAAGTTAGCTACAAAATCATAAACAATATGTGGCATAGACTATCACTAATCAAAAATTAATAAATAAAAACAATTAGAAACACAAATTTCAAAAAAAGAATACATTCGAATTCTGAGGTTTCACCTCTAAGGCCAAAACAATTGAACCGCGACTTTCCTTTTTCACATTTCAGAATAGGCCACAAAGGTGAAAGGCAGCTATCGGCAGTATCTAACGGAAATTGCGCCCCCAAGCCAAGGGTCGATCTAATCTGATAGTTGCGTGTACGGCGCTGATCATTAGCACTATCCACTGATAGTTCGTACCTTTGCTTTCAGGGCTCGTGAACCGGTGGCACGCGTGACATGACGGCCCGTGTGTGAGACGTGAGAAGGTTTTGCGTAGGTATAAAAAGAAGTGGAAAATATATATTTCTCAATGTAACGTTCTTTGCTAGTCTATGTTTTGAAGGCGAAATAATAAAATGTCAAGTTTTTTTCGCTAACCATGTAAAAAAAAATTAAGAAAAAGGTTTTCAACTAGGCAGGTAGTGGCAGAAATCAGGTGGTCAGTAGAAGAGGTTGCTAGGATATTTTTCAATGTAACCTTCATTGCTAATATGACTGCGTGTTTCAAAGGCGAAAAAATAATATGTCAAGTTTTCTTTGCTTGCCGCATAAATAAATAAAAAGTTTTTCTATTAGGCAGGTATTGGCAGAAATCAGCAGACTTCTTAGGATCAAAGGAACATGTCAAATATACATTTTCTTTCACACATGTATAACGCTATAAACAAAAGCCCAAAGGTTTATGTTCCCTGCACTACATTTACGTTATAAGCTCTATCTAAACATTTGGTCACTTGTCACACTGTCAGTGACCTGCATTTAAGGCTGCCCTCGTTTAGATAGGCGATAACATCTGCTTTCGGGGGAATCGATTGCATCAAGCGTATATTTTCTCTTTAAAAAGAGGTGTCCTGAAACTGTTGTTTTCATGTAATTACAGTTCGCGTCACATTGGAATTCAGAAGCTGTCTTTTTGACTTCTTACGCATTTATTCATATAGATATTGTAGCGAACCTTTGCTTGACTTTGGCTGAAGTTGGCTGGTAATGACTTCACAATAGTAATAAAACCACTTCTGCACATGCGTGTGTCAAATGACTAACTTCAGAATTGCAAAGTTACGTGGCAAACAACAGAGCTAGTGGTGCTTTGTAATGAATGTGTTCATGAATAAGTAGGTAGATATACTAACCACAGATTACCGATGACTGTGGTCAACGGTTTGCTCGGAATATCCAGCTTCCTGAAATAATACTAAACTAAAATGATGCGCGTAATCAAAATATGACTAATTTTAGTCATGTCATCACTATGATGTACGTGGTAGTTCTTTCAATCGCTTTCTATAAACAAACTAACAAAAACCACACTTAACTTCTTCTTGAAGTCGATAAAAATGAACACACTGTGTCAATGCACAACATATTAATTGAGAGTTCATCTATTCGTTCCCATCAGACAAAAGAACAACTAGATCATTAATTCGTTTCTATTCTAATATGTATTAGTTTATAAGTATTGCACCTATTGTTAATTATTTGTTTCGTATTTTCTATGGGCCTTAGTTGCCTGATGTAAAAGAATTAAAACAAACATACGCATTAACTATTTGAATAATCAAAAATTAAATTATAAATTTAAAAAAACCCCCGACCCAAAAAAAGTACGCAATTATTATGACAAAAGGTTAAAAACGCTAAACCCTATAAAAAGCAGAAAATAACTTTTAACACTTCGTAAGTACCAACTAAAGCATGTCAGACTAAACTAAATTTTGACGTGTCGGGGGACCGCTCTAATTATCTAATTAAGATTCGTGTTCTTTTTCATCATATCATTTGATTTATGTAAGTATTTTTGAAGGTAAAACGCGGTCCCCCGACACGTCAAAATTTAGTTTAGTCTGACATGCTTTAGTTGGTACTTACGAAGTGTTAAAAGTTATTTTCTGCTTTTTATAGGGTTTAGCGTTTTTAACCTTTTGTCATAATAATTGCGTACTTTTTTTGGGTCGGGGGTTTTTTTAAATTTATAATTTAATTTTATTTCATGCTTTTTGAAGGAGCTTAATTTTTCCTTCATTTAATTTATTTTATTTTAAGATGGGGTCGCTATAGGCGATCTCGGCCAAAGGAAGCTGTTTAATAATCCTCATGACAAAAACTGGCTGTGGGAGAATTGCACAGATTGAGAAACAATAAAGATTAACCTTTGGTCATTCTAGATTTTCAGCAAAAATATAAATCGGTTTATCCGTTTCATTCCGGCATTCCAGGGTTTCATCCGCCACATCCCATTTCCAGCATCAGGTTCTCGTCAATTAGAAACATGAAGAGAACTCGTCAAGACAAATTCAACGAGCCCAAACTCGATGGGTTTACTAAAAGGCAGTTCAGGGTTACGTCTCCTATCTTCGTGCCCTTACAGCAGACCAGCTCAGTGGTTCCAGAAGACATTAGTGTTTCAAATTTCAGATCCCACATATGCTTGCAAGTAAACCAAACGTGTAACATTCCTATCACACCTTACAAACGAGCTGATGACCTTGAAGACCTGAACCGATTTCCACCAAACATAGCTAAGAACACTCCCGAATGACATTCCTTTCAAACAAAAAAAACCGCATTACAATCGGATCATCCGTTTGGGAGCTACGATGCCACATACACCCACACACACACACACACACACACACACACACACACACACACACGTCAAACTTATAACACCCCGTCGTTTTTGCGTCGGGGGTTAAAAATGATAACAATAAACACAAACATCCAATCAATTTCCCTATCAAACCCTTTGACAACCGTACTGAAAATCACTGAAATTCCGTTTATAACTAACTGTAACTGAAGCGTTTGCAAAATAGCAACAACCGGAGCCACCGCACGAGTGCTTTCAACATGATGCTGATGTGGTCAGCCGTCAATTAGCCGTACCTTTGATATTAATGTAACGATATCGATATTCATACTGTATGTATTGACCTTTAATTAGCATATATGGGTGTGTCATCAACTAATTAGTTGTTAGTTCGTTGGTCTAGTGGTCGCAAGCGCGGCTGCTGTGCTCGTGGTCTCGGGTTCGATTCCCGGGTCGGGCCGAGCTTTGTGGGTTTTCTTAAACTTTCACAAAGCAGCCCGTAGTCTGGAAGTTGGTGATTAATTCACCCGTGCATCGGAGAGCACGTAAATGTCGGTCCTGCGCCTGATCTCTTTCCGGTCGTGTCGGATTGCCGTCCCATCGGGTTATGAGAGTGAAGGAATGGGGAGTGCACTTGTGTCTGCGCAAATGCTCGTGCACTATAATATGTCCCGCACAGCTGGCTGATCTCCTTAAGTGAGAGCAGCCGCCGTGGCCGAAAACGGCCGTGGACGCCATTAGTTGTTAGCGGAGATAGTAAAAATATTAATCGATAGAATGTTTTAGAAATTCATATGTCATCTGTCTAGTCTATTTCCAAACTATGTGAAGCGGCTTCCAGTCCTAAAGTCTTAACGGGATGCATCTGAGTACCAGTGTTTTACAAAGCGAGAGCTGGGATAAACATGCCTTCCGAAATATCCCACTATGGTTAAAAAAACATGTTCAAAATTTCACATTTTCACTCACACTCACAGTACTCAACTTAAGAACCAAAGAAATGCTTGATCACCGTGTCGCCTGTCCTGTCTAAAATATGCCTACTCTGTTTTGATATACTTAAAACTTTTGAAAACCAGCTTTGCCATACCCACGCAACTTCTACAGCTAACATTATTATAACGCTCTCGAAAGAAAGTAAAAACTTTTTCACTTTTGATAAATTGCCTCAAATCTGCTCGTTTGAGCACATTATACAAGAATACTTTTGTAAAAGTAGTTATGAGGTGGTGCGAAATAAGAGCTCTGTGGGCAGAAAAGCCTGCTTTTCCTGTAGGCGTATATTTTCATTGTAGAAAAATAATAAGCAGTAGGTGGGCGATGTTCAACGTGAATCTATAAAGAATGTAAGCGATTTTACGTATCGATACATAATAATATACACGTCTCCTTATTATATGTTATATGTTTTTTTATAGTTTCACATTATGTAGATCAAATAAATTCATTATATCTACTCTAGAGGTATATATCGATCATACTATCACCAACATTTAGATTCCGTCTTACAAAAACAATAGATTTCCTTTCTGTTATCTAATTTTAAAAATATGACAGTGCTTCAGTTCCCGGAATAACTTTTGAAGGAACTTATCAAGGTGCCTGTGTTCCTAAAAATATAACAAACAAAACAGAATATTTTTATGGAACAAAAAACATGTTACACAGACCAAAGCGTCACAAGGAAGTAGGTTAACAAAGCATTAAGTTAATAGCAACCTTTGATGTACCATATACGTAAAAAATAAATAATTCGAAGAACGAACATCCCACTCGTTATGTTGGTATTATGTTTCAAACCTGTTCCATTCACTAATGTTGGCACACTGTAAAACATGTGAAAGGCAAAGATAATTTTTACATATGAGCTTAGTAAAATAAATAAAAATAAAGTAGCTTTTGCGACTGAATATATGAGTCTTGTCTTTATTCGAATAGAGAGGTAGTTTCAGTAGAAATGAGTTCTTTTATTTACTTGCATTAGTCTGTCTGGAGTTTGTAAATAGCATTTTCACATTAAATTGAGTAACAAAGTCATAAAACATATTGCTTAGGTTTTTTACTATCATTCGTAAAATGGTAATTAAAGTTACCTATTAACACGGGGAATATGAACACAGATTCATAGAATACGTAGCAATGCTTAATTACCTTTACATAACACCGATGCACCTGTAAATTCAAATTACCCTTATCCACTAAATCTTAATTAGATTTACCTTGCAGGTCATAATTTTTACACGCTATAACTGTCATCGTAAAATCTAACCAAGCAATCGTTTTTACTAAGGCGTAATAAAAACAAAAGCAATAAACGAATAAGTAAAATTATTATAATATGGCGTGAAAATTAAAGAAAATTGATTGAAACCAAATATTAATATATTTTTCAACCCCCAAATGCGATCGCGTGCTCAATTAACCCCACGCGGTCTAACACTCGAACGAATACACAAAAGGAAATGAGTTACGAACTTTTCCAAAGTATTCTTACATTTTCCGCAGAAACTAGTGTTATTATTATAACCGCAAAAGCATAAATAACAAGTTTTACCAGACTTTGGAGAATAACGTAATGAAGAAATGGCGTCACAAAATTATTCTCGAGAACATATGAAACCTTTTTATTTGAATACTTATTTATAATTTCAAGAGCGTTTTTATTTTATTTTTTGTCATATAAAACGCAAGTATGAGTGCTTTTTTACGTCGGAGGTGTAAAAAATGTCTTAAGTACAAAAACACATTTTAAATCCATTTTTTCTCTCAGAAAATTTCCAAGATTCTGAGCAAATTGAATGAAATTTATTAACATTTTCAATTTTTTATACTGAATCAAAATTCTTCAGCACGTTCTCCAGACACAAGTATTTTTAAGGTTTTAAAAGAAAAATATAAACCACTAAATGCTAATGGTGAATATAATTTTCTTCAGAAGTATTTCGGTAGTTTTCTTACTAAGGATATGATGACAAAAATAAAAAAAACCGGCCAAGTGCGAGTCGGACTCGCGCACAAATGGTTCCGTACCATTATTTATAAAACGCACAAAAAAATCACGTTTGTTGAATGGGAGCCCCCAAAATATTTATTTAATTCTAGTTTTCAGTATTTGTTGTTATAACGGCAACAATAATACATCATCTGTGAAAATTTCAGCTCTCTAACTATCATGGTTCATGAGATACAGCCTGGTGACAGACGGACGGACGGACGCGGACGGACAGAGGAGCGAAAACAATAGGGTCCCGTTTAACCCTTTGTGTACGGAACCCTAAAAACCAGCGTCTGACGTTTGAGGATCAGCATTTTAATACCCAAATCATTATTTTTGTTATTCTAGGTACTGAGAGCCAACGTACATCTCAAAAAGTAAAAGTAAAAGTTAATCCGGTATATCTCATATACCTCTGTACCTTCCACCAACACAAGACACTACTTAATATCTGTAAAATCCTAACAAATAATAAAACAATAGCAACACTAACTCATTCCATTCATTCGTTCCAACACTCGTTCATATACTATCTTATTAAATATCTTATTCTGTACGAGGCATTCCTATCGTCTACTTATCTTAACATTATCAATACTAACTAATCACTACGTGATCATAGACCACACCACATCACCCTTCCAAAGGAAAAAAAAAAAAATAAATGCATACTTTTTTTTTTCACCTTTTACAATATAACTTAGTCCTATTTTTATGCACTACTTTATCTACATTCGACTTATCCTTAATTACAACATTTGGTGATTCATCCTTGACAACCACAAACGGTCCGTCATATACACAATCTAATTTGGTACCCGTTTCATTTTTAATTAACACCAAATCACCTTCTTTATAAGTTATCGGATGTATATTTCTATCATAACACTCTTTCCTCAATATTTTACTAGCTACTAAATTTTGTTTAGCATCAGCTTGAGCTCTTTGTAATCGATACTTAAATTCTAAAGGGTAATTATCAAAATTATACAATGGTTCAACACTTGCTCCTTGTAGATTACTTGGTAATCTGCATATCTTTCTGAAAACTAATTCATAAGGTGTATACTTGGTTACGGTATTAACTGTTGTATTATATGAAAAACACCAATACGGAATCCAAGAACTCCATGATGTTGTACTGTTATTTGTTTGTATTCTCAAATATGCACCTAAAGTTTTATGAACGTTTTCTAACGATCCTATACTTTCGTGATGATACGCTGTTGATGTTGTTTTCCTGATTCCCAAGATACTACATAATTCTACCATAACTTTTGAAATAAATTCAGAACCCCTATCTGTCGCAATGCCTTCTGGTATTCCATATCTTAAAATAAAATTTTCTGCTAAAACTCTTGCTACCTCATTTGCCGACTTGTTTTTTAATGTATATGCCAGAAAACTCGAGTATTTATATAAACTATGAATCTTTATCGGCATCATCGCGAGACGAGTTGTCGAAAGACATAGTCACATTTTGTGTGGAAAATGGAATAAAAGAAGTAGTTATTTTAAAAAATAACTACTTCTTTTATTGATGATGTGATGTTGGGCTTGCCAACCTTCCGACAGGCAGGGTCCTTAGGTGTTGATGAGGGTAGACGTGTTAATAAAACAACAGAACTACATATCTAGGTATAGTCAAGGCAACCAATACCTACTAAGAAGTGCACCCCTTTATTGAGTATACTACGCTATTTATACAAAGGAAAAGCTACGTGCTTATCTTAACTAATTACTATCTTATTAAATATCTTATTCTGTACGAGGCATTCCTATCGTCTACTTATCTTAACACTAGCTTTTGCCCGCGACTTCGTTCGCGTGGATTAGTGACTTCCGGCAGATTTTTGGTTTTACCCACATAGTTCCCGATCTCGCGGGATTTTTGAGAAGTTCCCGCTCAACAATACAATTTTTCCACGACGGTATCGAAGCGCTCGGCCGATACCCAACCAAATGCGTGTAACGAAACCATAGCGCGATCTATTTCGATCCCAACGCCATCTATCGAGCATCGTGACAACTCGGATTATTTATCTATACTCCGTTCAGGCATTTTCTTTGTACTAAAAGTAGTATTATATTGTTATTATTTTTTTCATACCTTTTTACTATTTATTTACTTTTTTCCGATGAATTAAAACAACATGAACCGAACTCGTGTAACGATCGACACCATTGCGCGTAGTACTAATAGAATTATCTATACTCCGTTAGAGCATTTTCTTTGTAGTAAAACTTTTATTATATTAATATTAATTTTTTTACACCTTTTTACTGTTTATTTACATTTTTCTGATGGATTTTCCGATGAATTAAAACAATAACATGAACCGAACACGTGTAATGACACCATTGCGCGATTAACGCCATCTATCTACGGAGCATAGGAACAGCATTTCGACATTTGACCAATAGATGGCACTGTATGTCCGTAATAAATTTTATTTTTTATTTTTATTTTTTTGTAATAAAAACTATCCTATGTCCTTTCTCAAGTTTCAAACTATGTCTGTACCAAATTTCACACAAATCGGTTCAGTAGTTTAGGCGTGAAGAAAAGACAGACAGACAGACAGAAAGACAGACAGACAGACAGACAGACAGAGTTACTTTCGCATTTATAATATTAGTTTGGATTATCAATACTAACTAATCACTACGTGATCATAGACCACACCACATCACCCTTCCAAAGGAAAAAAAAATAAATAAATGCATACTTTTTTTTTTCACCTTTTACAATATAACTTAGTCCTATTTTTATGCACTACTTTATCTACATTCGACTTATCCTTAATTACAACATTTGGTGATTCATCCTTGACAACCACAAACGGTCCGTCATATACACAATCTAATTTGGTACCCGTTTCATTTTTAATTAACACCAAATCACCTTCTTTATAAGTTATTGGATTTATATTTCTATCATAACACTCTTTCCTCAATATTTTACTAGCTACTAAATTTTGTTTAGCATCAGCTTGAGCTCTTTGTAATCGATACTTAAATTCTAAAGGGTAATTATCAAAATTATACAATGGTTCAACACTTGCTCCTTGTAGATTACTTGGTAATCTGCATATCTTTCCGAAAACTAATTCATAAGGTGTATACTTGGTTACGGTATTAACTGTTGTATTATATGAAAAACACCAATACGGAATCCAAGAACTCCATGATGTTGTACTGTTATTTGTTTGTATTCTCAAATATGCACCTAAAGTTTTATGAACGTTTTCTAACGATCCTATACTTTCGTGATGATACGCTGTTGATGTTGTTTTCCTGATTCCCAAGATACTACATAATTCTACCATAACTTTTGAAATAAATTCAGAACCCCTATCTGTCGCAATGCCTTCTGGTATTCCATATCTTAAAATAAAATTTTCTGCTAAAACTCTTGCTACCTCATTTGCCGACTTGTTTTTTAATGGATAGGCTTCAACGAACTTAGTAAGTTCACACTGCAACGTCAATATGTACACATTCCCATATTCGTCCCTATCAAAAGGTCCTACTACATCTAAATAAATCTTTTCAAAAGCTGATGATGCTGTGGTTGTTATGGTCATTGGTTCCCTAATATTTTTCTGATACTTTTGTTTCTGACATTTATCACATTTCCGCACATACTCTCCGATATCTTTTTCTATAGATGGCCAATAATAATACTTTTTTATATTGTTCACCATCCTACGTATTCCAGCATGTCCACTCGTGGGTAAAATATGAAAATCATTCATAATGATCTTTCTTTCATCTATATCTTCCACTCTTCGTACACCCGTTACTACACAAACTTTAAAATCTCCACATATTGATTTACTATTCTCTTTAAAATATTTTGCCAGTTTTTCTATCATCTCTTTGTTATAACAATTTTTTAAAATAACTACTTCTTTTATTCCATTTTCCACACAAAATGTGACTATGTCTTTCGACAACTCGTCTCGCGATGATGCCGATAAAGATTCATAGTTTATATAAATACTCGAGTTTTCTGGCATATACATTAAATTACGCGACTTTGCAAATATCGTTTTACAATCATTCTTCTTGTTACGTAACAACTTTTCCCACTTATCTACACCTACCTGAAGTACTTCTATATCATTTCCTTGTTTTTTAAGAACTTCTACGATCCTAGGGTGATCAGTCCTATTAACCGCAGAGTCTGTCTTTCGAATATCCGAGTTTTTTAACTGTTTGCACTGTGCTCTGGTCATTACAGATATAGTTTTTTCATGCATGCTCTTTAACTCTTCACTTGAAATAACTATTCTGGATAAAGCATCGGCTAATACATTTTCCTTTCCTTTCACATATTCGACCTCAAAGTCGTATTCTTCTAAACACAATCGAAATTCAGTCAACCTACTGGAAGGATCTGTCATGTTAAACAAATACAAAAGTGGTTTGTGATCAGTTTTTACAACGAACTTTCTCCCATATAAATATGGTCTAAAATACTTAACTGACCAAACTATAGCCAGCAATTCTTTCTCTATTATAGGATAGTTTAACTCACTCTTATTCAAAGATCTACTAGCATATGCAACAGGTTTTCCATTCCCATTGCACAAGACACTACCTATAGCAAAACCTGAACTGTCTGTCTGCAATATAAAAGTATTTTTATCAGAAAAATTTGGATAATCTAATACTGGAGGATTCATCAATGCTTGTTTTAATAATAAAAATGATTCCTCACATTGTTCGGTCCACTGAAACACCATATTCTTTTTACACAACTTAGTCATTGGAATAACTATTCTAGCAAAGTTAGGAATGAATTTCCTATAATAATTTGCAAATGCTACAAAACGCTTGACTTCCTCACTATTTGTTGGACGCGGATAATTTTTAATTACTATGACCTTCTCTGGGTCTGGTGAAATACCTTCTGCTGAAATTACGTGCCCTAAATAAAGTATTTGTTTTTTCAAAAATTCACACTTTGTTGGATTAAGTTTAAGATTTACTTCTCTTAGTCGAGAAAAAACTGACATAAGGTTCCGATTATGCTCTTCTAAATTCCTTCCGAACACTACAAGGTCATCCAAATATACTAGACATTTGTCATAATTCAATCCAGACATGGCTACAGTCATTAACCTGCTAAACGCACTTGGACTTATTTTTAATCCCATAGGTAACCTGCACATTTGATACTGACCTTTATCCGTAGTAAAAGCCGTATACTTCCGACTATCTTCATCTAAACTACACTGATAATACGATTGAGATAAATCACAATGACTAAAGTAAACAGCTCCTGACATCGAGTCCAAGATTTCATTTATATTCGGTAATGGAAATTTATCGTCCTGAATTTTTTCATTCAACTGTCTGTAATCTATCACTACACGCCATTTTTTCTCACCACTACGATCCGCTTTTTTAGGAACTATCAATACAGGACTAGACCACTCACTAACTGATTCTTCAATAATACCATTCTCTAGCATCTCCTGTACCTGTCTATCAACTTCCTTTTTCTGCATATACGGTATCCTATACTGTTTCCTATAAACTGGAGTAACATTGTCTTTTAATCGTATCGACTGCTTATATACATTCGTGATAGCTAACTTATCTCCTGGAATATGGAAAATATCTGGATATTTCGCGCATATTTGCTCAACTGACAACCTCTCCTCGGACCTCAAATAGTCAAGTTTAAGTAAAGAAAATATTTTCTTTACACGCTCAACGTCCTTTTCAGGTTTTACAAAATTACAACAATCGAAATTACTTAATGGGAAAACTTCTACATTCGACATGCTACACATAACTTCCTCAGAGGTTGTATTTAAAATTCTAATGGGTATCATCCCATTCCTAGGCCTAGCCATCACACTAGCTAAAAAACTCCTTTGCGTAATTCTTTCCTAATCACTACACAATCTTCTGCTCTATTAACAGGAAAATACCTTACTACTTCACAACGCGGAGGTATAGTTAATAAGAAATCATAGGTCCTTAGCGGCATCGACACTGTCTAGCATGATTTTTAAGAGTCAATCTGTTCGTCGAAAAATCTATAATACCTCCATACTTCTGCAAGAAATCCTGTCCCAATATGCCAACTGACTTACAAGGCAAATCATCAAATATATAAAACTTATGCACGAATGAACATTGTCTGTGTTCCAACTTTAAATGTACATAACCTATAGCTCGTAAACTACCTCCTACACCATTAATCACTAACTCATCCTTAACTATCTTACAGTTCAAAGCGTTATCCCTTAAAAAAATATTTTTTACGGCTGATATCGACGCACCCGTATCTATTAACCATTCGCTATGTATACTATTTATCACTAAATTAACCCAGTTAATACTATCGTAAGCTAAAATATGCTTAGACTCGAAAAAACTGCGTTTCATTCAACTGTCCACCTTCGCTACTTCGTGACATTGACAATGAATCATTATCGCTCCGCACGTGCGAAAAGTATGCTACACGCCTTCTACCTTGCTGAGTCTGCCGTCCTCGATAAGCATTATTGCTGCGACCGCGCATTCCACCGTTATGCCCCATGTTGACATTTTTGCGCGTACTCTGCGTGTACGAATTTCTTACAGAATGTCTCCTAACACTATCTCCACGACCTCTATTGAATGTAGAAAAACTACTCCTTGAGGGCCAGCGTTGGTACGTCATGACTTGTGACGATGAAGCACAATTCTCGTCCTCTGCTACCCTAATAGCATCTTTTAAGGATGTTAAGTTCCGTGCCGTAATGATCGTACCAAGACGTTGATTACGAAGGCCGTCTGCAAACTTCCTAATTGCATATTTTTCGTTAAATGGTTGTAATATTTTATAAGCTTCCGAATCTTCTCCCGCCTGAGAAATAGTCAAATCAGTCATCAGCCTTTCTATTTCTGCTCCAAAGTCTGCAATTGATTTATTATCTTGCCTAGTGCGCGTTAACTTAGCTTGTATTGCAACGTCAGATTTTACCGTAAGAAGATGTTTCTTCATATCTGCCAAAAGACTGTCTACCGACGCGTAAGTAGGTGACAACCGAATCCTAGCACCCTGGGTAAGCCGTGTAGTTAGCACAAACTTAATCAAAAGAACACTATCGGTCCCTTCTAACATAGAACTATATAATCCTATAGCATCAATTAAATCTTGAGTAACTTGTTCATCTCCATTCATTTTCGGTAGTAAGCTAACCGCCGTTTTCAACGAAAACTTTTCTGCCGCCATTTTCTGTTCGTTACTGACCTCGCTCTCAAACTTAATAGTATTTTTGTACAAACTTTCTATGTTACTCACTAATTGCACTAATTCCTCTGAACATTTTTCTTTGCTCGTTCCTTCAATTATACATTTAAATTTACTATAAAGGGCTTTTGCTTCACTTATCTTTTTATCAAAGTTTTGTCCCTGTCGCCTACTGGGACCTAATTTAACAATAGCTTCTCTTAATAATTTTAACTGTAAAAATAACGTTGTTAACTCTACTTCCATTTGAACAAAAACTTATTGTCTCTAATTCACAATAAACCACAACATTGTCACAACACTTAGTACATATTTAAACACTTACTTCAGATCTTCCTGTCGCTCCGTATGCTCCTTAGGCCGTCTGCACTACTTTTTGCATCTCCCTTTGTCGTATTTTCTCTTCAATCCAGTTCTGGTGACATCTTCTATATAACCAGAATACCACGCCAATGATCATAAGCGCAAAACAAGTGGCTATAAAAAACAGCACCGTGTTGGTCGTTGCTAATTGTTCCTTCGTCACCGTCGCGACATTTGATCCTCCTGCTGCCGTCTGGGCTACTATTACTTCTTCTTTGGACGTCGTGCTTCCCATGGCGTTTCGATATTGTCCAACCGCTCTCGCAGGGTCTCGCAGGGTCTGCTCGAATCACAAGATCCGCTCGAATGGCAGGGTCCGTTCGAATGGCAGGGTCCGTTCGAATGGCAGGGTCGCCATGTGATGTTGGGCTTGCCAACCTTCCGACAGGCAGGGTCCTTAGGTGTTGATGAGGGTAGACGTGTTAATAAAACAACAGAACTACATATCTAGGTATAGTCAAGGCAACCAATACCTACTAAGAAGTGCACCCCTTTATTGAGTATACTACGCTATTTATACAAAGGAAAAGCTACGTGCTTATCTTAACTAATTACTATCTTATTAAATATCTTATTCTGTACGAGGCATTCCTATCGTCTACTTATCTTAACATTATCAATACTAACTAATCACTACGTGATCATAGACCACACCACAAGTGGTACAGTTGCCGCCACCACAAAATCGCATGTGCGACAAATATACTCCCTGACGCGGAAACCTGCCTCCCAGCGATTTATTTCACTGAAGAACTTTTGTTTTGTTCGCGTAACAAATGATATTTAATGTATGGTTTGGTTGAATATTATATTGTTCGATAAACGTATGTAAAGCAATGAGAATTACTCGTCCCTGAAGGCATTGGAATATCGGCAATAATCTGAAATTGTTGCATGAATTTGTAAAATACTTCGATAAAACAATCGAGTTTTTTGGATATAGCAATCGTTTGACAGGCTTTTTATTATTTGCAAACAAAAAAAAATGTGTTAAATTCTTCCCTAAAATACAAATATTTGAAAGTTTAGGAAATAATGAAAAAAAATATTGTGTCTATGTTATTACGAGGAAACTGAGCTGTAACCTAAGTCTTGCACCAGGAGAGACCATCAAATCTTATGGATGAGTCTTTGGGGATGTCATCAGTTTGCAACCTACCTACTGGAGTAACTTAATCAGAGACGCTAATCGATACCTATCTATGTAAACTAAGGCCTCATTTACGGAGACGCGGGGAGTCGCGCGTTTTGTGGAGCGGCGCGGCCCGCACTGAATTCAAATATATGGCGTTGTATGAGTGCGTTTACGGAGAAGCGATTTTAGACGCGTTTGTTTGAATTAGGGCGTTTTTTGCGGCCGAGCCCGCGGATGGCACCGACGCGTCCCACGCGGCGTGTATCGCGGCGGCGCATGCGGCGGCAATTCTCGATGAAGCTATGGCCCGCCGCGTGCTTCGCTACACGCTAGAGGATTCGCCGCTTCCCGTCTCGCTTCTCTATGAACATGGTCGTATATTGCTATAAGTTTGTGTTCACGCGTGCGATGATGCGTGCCGCTTCACGCGCCACGAGACGCCCCGCGTCTCCGTAAATGAGGCCTAAGAATACATTTTTCATCACTTATTGATTGATACAGACCTACCTTTCATGGTTTAAATAAATTGATTTCTAATAGTACCAAATATGTAGTTGAATACAGATGTCAATTTGTAACTGCCTACAAAAGAGCAAAGTCTATGACAAAAACGCGTTTGACAGCTCATAATAAGCACATCGATTGACGTTGTCAACTGCCCAATTTCAATTTGTGAGAGCTATAAATAATTTGTACAAATTGCCTTTAACGAAAACGGAATCAGAATACCGTGATATTAAAACGTACCTACTTTATAAGGTCCCTTCTCGTTCCGAATCCAGCAACGATAAAAACAAAGATTGATTAGGAATTCAGTTCAGGTCCAATCAATCATTCGTTCCACTGAAAGCAGGGTTCGCATATCTCGTGTGAACAGAACCTTAGCTAATTATGCACATAATTATCGAAGTAAGGGTCTATTGATTTCAATTTTAACTTTAAAGGACTGTTCATTCCATAAAACGAATCAATTCAAATTAAGAAAAGAATTAGCAGGACATAAAATAAAGAAAATCAAATAGACATGTCAAAATACATACACAAAATATACCTATTTTTTTATTTCAAACATCTCATAGTTAGACAAAGGACCTACTTTATTTTAGATCACATTACAATTCCTAGATTAAACTTTTCTGTGGATGTGAGCAAAGATGGTTCTCTCAAAAGTATCATGCTCTTTTCTCAACAGCCATGCCTACTATACAAAACGAAAATAGCGGCGAGCCGACACCAAAAAAAAACAAAAGCACATAAATCTTCCTTTTTTAAATCAAACCCAGAACAATAAAATGCTCAAACATTTCAAAACAGGGAAACATCAATAACCTTTTAGAGAGCCACTATTGCATCTGATGACGGCCATTCATTCTTGGTAATACAAAATTGAGTTTACAGTCTATTTGCAGTTGAAATATTCCAGTAAAAACATCAGAGCTTTCACAGTAGATAACAGGAAAGCGTTCCATTTGGAAAAAACGCTTTTTTACTATTTTTTATTCGATATGAAACGGTAGAAATGGATTTGGTGCGTCATCACGGTTTAAAATTATCGTTATATATCGTAAGCTTTATAAAAAGAAAATCAGTAAACACGAAAGTTTTTTTTCGCAATAAAATTGTGCTTTTGCGGCTACGGAACCTTTCATGCAAATGTTAACACCGAAAACTACTAATGGTTTAGGTACCCAATAACTAAGGGTCTAAAAGGTACCTCAAAATCTACATAAAACTTTTTTTCTTAAAGCAACTGACAGCAAAAACAAAATTCCTGTTGGAAAGCGCCTGTGAGTTGTGACTGAAAACAGACACATTTTTCAGCCTTATAAAACTAACTTCTTTACAATGATTTTTTTTTAAACGAATCAATGTAATTATTATTTCCTTCTTCTTCTTTTCAGTTATGAACTGAATACCGAAAAGCAAAATGAAATACGAAGACCTCCTTCGAGAGGGACCCATCATCCTCCACATTCAGGTTTCCTTCAGTAAATCACATTGGGAATACAATATCAGATACAAGACCGAAGCAAACGGCTATTTTCCTAACATTAGGTTGTATATTTATTTCATTTTCTCATTAAATCATATCTAGTTCTATTTCTACCTTTACAGAATTTAAATCGAAGTTCTTACTCCAGGACAAAAGGAATGGTCCTTTTAAGATTGGAAAAGTACCTGTCACATGTTTAGAGTCTTCTATTTCTATGTTATTAATTAAACTTGAATGTTTCCATTTACAAAGCTTGATTTGTGTGTATAAAATGGTTTAAATATAAAACAGAATTGCTGTTCTTAAAAACAAGCTTTCTAATCGGTTTCAATTCAAATCATTGATATGAACATACAAGAAAAGTGTCCCCTATCGTTCTCCCATTTCTTAGAAAACCCGATCATGTGTTCGAACCAAAAGGCGTGTCTCGATTCACCGCTGATTACCATCGGCACTTAATCGGAAAACTTCGGTTGACATCGGGTTTTTGCTCCGTCAATCACCATTAGATATTATTAGGTGTGGCAATAAAGGATTATGGGTAGGGCTGCCCCAAAAGAAGGCTATTTTCGGATTATAGATCAATGCTGGTTCATGTAGGCTCTTATATAAAAAAAATGGGCCGGTCATCAGTCGAGACCAAGAGCACTAAGAATCGTAGTAGATTTTATATGAAGTAAATAGTTGTTATGACGGATAAATTTGACTGGTAATAATCTGTGGGGCTTAAGGTCTATCCATCTTTATCTTTCTTACCTACCTTTATCGCCTTTCATTTCTTTTAATCTTCATTTGTTCGCCATCTTAACTAGATTATTGCAATTGGTTCTACAAACTATGCAATCCAGCGCATTGTTCCTGACTTGTAACTCTTAAAACAATAAAATCTAACTCCAGTTGTAAAGGTGTTATTATCTATACTAATATTATAAAGCTAAAGAGTTTGTTTGTTTGATTGATTGATTGTTTGTTTGTTTGTTTGTTTGTTTGTTTGTTTGTTTGTTTGTTTGTTTGTTTGTTTGTTTGTTTGTTTGTTTGTTTGTTTGTTTGTTTGTTTGTTTGTTTGTTTGAACGCGCTAATCTCAGGAACTACTGGTCCGATTTGAAAAATTCTTTAAGTGTTAGATAGCCCATTTACCGAGGAAGGCTATAGGCTACTTTTTATCCGGGTCCGTGCCGAGGTTCCTACGGGATGCGGGTGAAACCGCTGGCAGAAGCTAGTAAAAGATATGAAGAAATATGCTGGTTGTAATTGATACATCAGACAAACAATATTTACAAAAATACAAACTAATGAAAAACATGATGACGTGTATTTTTGAGGAAAAACACTAGTTTCTGAGACCGGTTGCCGGCATTATCGACTAATATTCAAATGTATGATTATTAACTATCACAAATAAATTGGTAGAGATATAACACATTTAGGTTCTTATTAATTGAATTAACTTTATTACATATAAATATTCTCTTAACACTAATGGATACAGCAACAGAAGTGAAAACATATATTTAATTTAACACCAATATGAAATAGACACATATACTTAGTTAATTACTATTTACAACTCTTACCTAAGCAGCACGCTATTAAAATCTAATTATTCCAGTTGTGAAGGTGCTATGATGGAAAATGATCCTTACGTACATCGATATGTAGACTTTCAAAAGCCTACTCTATTTCTTTTGGTTCTGGTCGAGTAAGAGGGAAACAGAGGCATTCTGAATCGACGGAGTTGTCAATTTTACAAACAATGAAAAGCACCATAGCTTAATATGACAAATGTTAAAACGTAGTCAGTAATTAGCCGGGGATTATTATTAATAGGCTTTCATTGAAGTTCTAACTCAGTACGTTTTGATCTCTTACCTAAATACTCTCTCCATACTAACCGATTACTTTTCATTACAATTATGTATAGATCAATAACTATGACGTTCAAGTACTCCAAAATTTCTAAACACACACCAATGATCAAGTTGTCAAGGTTTATCACTAGTAGTACTGATGCAAATATTGACACATTACTTAGTACAAATATCAATGTTGAAATATAGAATCGACTCCATTTGTCAGTCGAGGTACTCTTCGAAAGTTTACTACAAAACAAAGAGTACAAAACAAACAAGTATATAATGAAATTCATCGCAATAGGTGCCAATAACAATCCCAAAAAGATAAATACATATATGACTGTCCATTCCGAATTATCATTATAAAGAAGATAATAAATTAGAAGTAATAATGATATAACTATAAAAGGCATACCCCACGACAATAGGCTAGATTTTAAGTACCTCCTATGAATGTCAAGACGAAACACTTTTACGAAATCCACATAGAATATATAGCACAACACCAATAACCATAGATAGTAACACAATAAGAAGTAAAGGACCATAACTATATAGGCAGTGTATACTACTGCATTTTGTGACAGAAGATCTTTTTCGATAAGAATAAGCCCGTGCCACAAGGAATAATATAACCCGTTCGCCACGATAGCACTAAGAAGCACGTAGTTTCTAAAATGTCGGAACTTCTTGATGAGACACCACGATACAACACCGTATATGAACACAATGAAGGCTAAGGTACCCAAAATCCCGGTTATAGTGTACAGAGCAGTATCGCTGGCTAAGTCGCCGAGATCTGTTACTGTTAGGAAGTCACTGTTTTCATATTCACTTGCGTTGTTGTCGGCCATAGTGATAGAATTATAGATCGTCAGTCGATGAGTCGGTGGCCTGTAGTTAGACTAGGATGCGCGGCAATGTGCAGGAGCTGAATATCGAGCTCAGAAGTGGAGCGTGAGAGACGCCGCCATCACACGGGATGATGACGACTGTACAAATAATGGATGGCACGCGACCATACCAAGAGGCGCCAATAACGATATGAATTTAATCTGACATGTCATTATGTTATATCCTGTTTTTAAGCTATAAATATACGTGTTATCAAACTTCGCATGTTAAATTGTTTTTTTTTATCAGTAAAACGGATTTTTACAAGTTTTTTGTTTCGGACTTCCATATTTAAAAATTACAAAAAAAAAATCAAGTACAAGAACATTGAGAGCCATCGTAGAATCACGATATGTAAGGTGCTCATCGGAAAACAATACCGGTTACTGTAAAGGAACAATCTTATTTGCAGCTAGCAGTATGGAGACAACTGACAACAACCGTTGCACCAAGTGCATTCTGGGTACTTCGACGTCTTACTTGCGGCCCGTGAACGTTTTGTAAATATATAACTATGTAGAAAACATAAACGAAAAGGTTGTGTGTATTTTTTGCAGTGCACTACATGCAAGTTCTAAACTAATTTGATGATTTTTTCTCTGTTTTCATGCTATATCCTATCCCCAGATAACATACTGGGCTATATTTTATTCGGTTACGGGAAGGGAGTAGTTTTCACGGGCAGGCGAAACATCTGCAAACGGCTAGTTAGTTAACTAAATGCTCGCTCTATGTTATGTTATTTTTTCATCTAACAAAAAATTCACTTCGCTCGCGCCTTACACTAGGTACTTTCTGTTCTTTTTCTTTATTAAGACCTTGAACTATTTAACTAAAACATTACAATAATAATTTAGCTACATTTAATTATTCATTTGGTTGAAGGCGTATGTAGGAGATATCTACGCGCCCAAAACTAGTGAAATTGCTCAAAAAATCGCGCTCGCTCCGCTCGCGCTATATTAACATCTAATAGGAGAGGCATTCCTACTTACGATTAAAACAATCTTTCGATTTCAACTGTTCAGCTACCACGGTTCACGATACAGCCTGGTGACAGACGGACAACTAAGTGACTAACGGTCCTGTTTTACCGTTTGGGTACGGCACCCTAAAAAATCAGTAAAATTGATTCTATTTTTTTTCTATTTTTTTTTCTTACCAAAGCCAGGGACCCCTTGGTCAAATTTGCAACAAACCCCGGTCTTTCTTAATCCGGTTGTTTTAACATCATCGTAGCAATCGATAGACGTCCAATGCTATATTTCTAGCAGTGGCCTCCCCAAAAACCAAACCCAAACCTAAAATCAGTGTGAATCTAGAATTAACAAGTGCGGCTGGCCTTAGTTTATTTTACCACCTTGTGGCCCTTGCCTGACAAAAGGTTGCCGACCGCTGCTTAACAGTAATCGGGTTTGTTTTCCTATGAGCATCTTGTTATATATCGCGATTCTACGATGGCTCTGAAGTTGTATACATTGTGTGTTCTTGAACACGTTTTTTTAATATAGAAGTCCGAAACAAAAAACTTGTAAAATTCCGTTTCACTGTAGGTATCTGATAAAAAAATAACCAGTTTAACATGTGAATTTTGCGTATTTAAATAGCTTAATAAATAAAACAGGATATAACATAATCATAATATATGTCAGATTAAGTTCATATCGTTATTGGCGCCTCTTGGTATGGTCGCGTGCCATCCATTATTTGTGCAGTCATCATCATCCCGTGTGATGGCGGCGTCTCTCACGCTCCACTTCTGAGCTCGATATTCAGTTCCTGCAAGACGTTGCCGCGCATCCTAGTCTAACTACAGGCCACCGACTCATCGACTGAAGATCCATAATTCTATCACTATGGCCGGCAACAACACAAGTGAATATGAAGACAGTGACTTCCCAACAATAACAGCTCTCAGGAACTTATTCAGCGATACTGCTTTGTACACCATAACCGGGATTTTGATCACATTGAGCCTCATTGCGTTCATATACGGTGTGATATCGTGGTGTCTCATCAAGAAGTTCCGACATTTTAGAAACTACGTGCTTCTTAGTGCTATCGCGGCGAACGGGTTGTATTATTCTTTGTGGCACGTGCTCATCAAAAACGATCTGTCACAAAATACAGAACCAAACACTAGTGTCATTGTCTATCTAGTTATGGTCTTTTACTTTTTGATGTGTTACTATCTATGGTTATTGGTGTTGTGCTATATATTCTATGTGGATTTCGTAAAAGTGTTTCGTCTTGATATTCATAGGAGGTACTTAAAATCTAGCCTGTTGTCGTGGGGTATGCCTTTTATAGTTATGTCGTTATTCATTCTAATTAGCTATCTTCTTCATAGTGACAATTTGGAATGGACAGTCAGAGTATATTTCATTGTCACTGTCGTATTGTTATTGGTACCTATTGCGATGAATTTCATTATTTACTTGTTTGTTTTGTACTCTTTATTTTGTAGTAAACTTTCGAAGAGTACCTCGACTGACAAATGGAGTCGATTCTATATTTCAACATTGATTTTTGTACTAAGTAATGTGTCATTATTGGCAGCAGTACCACAAGTGATCAACCTTGACAACTTGATCATTGATGTGTGTATAGAAATTTTGGAGTACTTGAACGTCATAGCTATTGATCTATACATAATTGTAATGAAAAGTAATCGGTTGGTATGGGTAGAGTATTTAGGTAAGAGATCAAAACGTACTGAGTTAGAACTGAAATGAAAGCCTATTAATAAATACATGATCCCCAACTAAACATTGACTACAAACATAATGTCTGAACCGTTTTAACATTTGTCATATCAAGTCGTGCTTTTCATTGTTTGTAAAATTGACGACTCCGTCGGTTCAGAATGCCTTTTGTTTTCCTTTTAATCGACCAGAACCAAAAGAAACGGTGTATGCTTTTGGAAATGTACATATCGATGTATGTAAGGATCATATTCCTTCACAGCACCTTCATAGCCGGAATACTGCTGGGTGCTTAGGTAAGAGTAATTAAGTATATGAGTCTATTTTATATTGGTGTTAAATTAAATACTATGTATAAATTAATTTATGTTGTCACTTCTATTTCTATATTCGTTATTGTTAAGATAATATTTTTATATAATTAAGTTAATTCGATAAATAAGAACCTCAATTAGGTTGTTATATCTCTACCAAATTTTTTATAATAGATAATCACACATTCGGACATTAGTCGATAATGTCGGCAACCGGTCTCAGAAACTAATGTGTTTCCTTAAAAATACACGTCATCATGGTTTTTATTAGAGTTTGTATTTTAGTTAATAAACGTTTGTCTGATGTATCAATTAGAACAAGTATATTTGTTCATGTCTTTTCTAATAACACCTTCACAACTGGAGTTAGATTTTATTGTTTAAAGAGTCAGTATCAATGTACTGGATTGCATAGTTTGTAGAACTAATTGCAATAGTCTAGTAAAGAAAGCGAACAAATGAAGCTTCAAAACTTCATAGTTTAAAAAACTAAAAGACACGCTTATCATGTATTGTAACGTGTCATGTATCAGAACTCACAGCGTGTGCAAAATTTCATCTTAATCGAAGACCGGGAAGTGTGTCAAATTAAGATTAAAATATTTTCTTACATACATACATAGTTACAAGTGAAGCTAATATAAGCGTGTTAAATATGAAAGGAGATAAAGGTAAAGATAAAAAAGATAAAGATGGATAGACATCAATCCCCAAAGTTATTACCAGTCAAATATATAAAGACCTTACCCATCGAAACAACTTGGTACTCTATATAAAATCTAAGATTCTTAGTGCTCTCGGTCTCTACTTAAAACTACGTCGATTCTATAAAATTCAGACAACAACTCGCATTTCACTTCGCATTTCACTTCGCTATTCACTCTCACTTCGCATTCGGTTCAAAACGTTCTAAAAGTCATCTCATACTTTATCTGTCAAAATCTCGAGTTTAATTTAGTTCAATTCGCAAACACGCTCGCAAGAGTAGCGCTAGTGTAGTAACTCACGGCGGATTCAGATGCGAAGTTTAGAGTGAAGTCTTATAGAATCACACTGCTGACCCATTTTTCAATTTCATAGAAAAACAAGCATACACTACCGATTTTGAACGTCAAAAACTTTCGTCAAAAACATCCCTAATTAATACAGTAATTAATAAGTACCAGCCCTAAAATCCGAAATTACTCTCAATACCTCTTTTGTCTTTGTGTCGACGATTACTCCAACTTTCCCCTGACAGGGGTCTGAAAAGCCATCGAGATTGCGTGCGAATATAAACACAACACTTCTGCAATATTGGCCCTAACTTTAAAAGCACATAATGGGCTTGAAATGTGCACAACGGGTAAATGGTACCTATATGGCGTCTTTTTCAGTTTAGGTTTTTTGTCTGTCCTGTGGGATACCATTTTTTGGGATGAAATATCTAAGAAATTGGAAGGCAGTATTTAAATTGTAATAACAAAGAATTTATAAACAAACTATATTTGATTTATTGATTTATTTCAATTCTTTATAGAAAATGATAGGTTATTCATCAATTCAAATCAATTGTAATAAGTGTTTACGTTTTAAGATTTTAGCTTCAAAAAGTTTTACAAATGTTCAAATCGAAACCTACGATAATTCTATCACCAATTCATGTAACACCATTTTTTCAAGTGCGCACAAAAGCTTGACATTTATCAGGCCTTCATAACAGGCGTAATATTGATATATGTATAACATACAAAAATAATCACAGCAACAGGTGGGCCTGCTTAATTTATCAGTTTATCTCGCGAACATTGATAAAAACGGGCGTGACAACTTGCGACACGGATTCGCGTACATTATTAATGGGCCTATCGATTTTTATTGAATGTGTAACGACAAAATATTCGAGCTTCATTGTTCAATAGATATTCAGGGATATAGTTAAGATTGTGAGTCATTGTGAAACCTTTAAGATCTGCAACTTGTTGCTTTCAGTCTTTTTCTTCATTTACAACTTTGGAGTCCGTGGCTTGCTGTATATTTAGGGAGTTACTCAATACGTCCCATCTATATATCTCAAATCAATCGATATAGTTAAGATTGTGAGTCATTGTGAAACCTTTAAGATCTGCAACTTGTTGCTTTCAGTCTTTTTCTTCATTTACAACTTTGGAGTCCGTGGCTTGCTGTATATTTAGGGAGTTACTCAATACGTTCCATCTATCGTATTAATATCTAAATTTATTCATTCATCATAAGCTCGGTCTAGTATCTACTTATGAAACTGTAGCCTAAAGTTTTACAACAAATAATGCAACTGGTGCGTTTTTCAATACAATATTTATGTTTCTTCTATCATTTAAATTTCAGCATATTACAGAAACTGCAATACTTACACGTTAAAAGGTGGTCATGGCAAATAACACCAAATGACACTTTTCTGAAAGGCCAGAATTGCTTTCTGATTCTATCTAACTTATGCGGGCCATAAAATGATAAAATTGCGTATCACGTAGGTTCTGCCCGCGGCTAAGAATCCGGGAACTAGTAAGTATGTAACATTTTTATTGCTTGGCCGCGACAAATGTGTCTTTTGATAGCATTACCTTATGCTGAAAATTGTCCTACGATATTATGATATAAAGTAAACATCATGGCAGTCAAAGACGGTAAAGCTGTCAGTGAGGTAACCCTCCTTCTAGCGCAGTCGGTTAAATATTTTAAATAAAATCGGTAACTCCTTACTATTTGGTACCTCAATAGCAATCTTTGTTATTAGTAAAAGGTAAGTCTATATATGTCGCTCTAGACATAAACTGTTACTAAGACAATAAAAATATAAGACCTATTCCTAGAAATAGCTACAAAACTTCTGAAACAGAAAAAAGCTGGAATAAGACAAACTAACTTTCGAATACCTGCGGGAATTATTGAAAACTTCAATCTAGAGGTAGAGGTAGGCTAGGAATAAAAGAAATGCAGGTACCTAAGTTAGCACTAACTTTCAGCAAGTCTTACTATAGAAATAAACTTGAGATACTCTACAAATGAGTTATTAACTCCATACATAGTCATACAAATGTTTATCTATACTAATATTATAAAGCTGAAGAGTTTGTTTGTTTGTTTGTTTGAACACGCTAATCTCAGGAACTACTGGTCCGATTTGAAAATTTCTTTCAGTGTTAGATAGCCCATTTATCGAGGAAGGCTATAGGTTACTTTTTATCCCGGTACGGGAAGTAGTTCCCACGGGATGCGGGTGAAACCGCTGGCAGAAGCTAGTGTTCTGATAAAAATGGACATATGTAACCATACTTTTTTTTTTGATGTCTATAAAGATAAAGTATGTTCCCATATCATAGCAGATACTCACCATTATTTCACACCAAAAAGCGCAAACAACAGAAAAAACATACGATGTTTTCAAGCAATTGAGTTATCATAAGAATGTACGACAAAAATGTCACGCATCTTATATCCTTTGAGGAAAAACCTGTAGGTGATCTTCTACGTATTTTTCGGGTTCCGTAGATATAAAGATAACAATACCAAGTATAGGGTACCGTCTCTTGAGGGAATAAACTTGAATACTATCGTACTTACAGTACTTTCTTAAATCGTTTATTTTTACTTACATACTCGCATACTCGATTGGTACACCAAGTAACAAAATGTATTTTATTTGTTTACAGCGAATAACAGTTAAACGTTTTTATTTAAAGTCGTCATTTTTATAGCTAGAAATATTTTAATTTTAATACCCAACGGTTTTAATTACAAATTATGGTAATAACCATTTATTTCAGAAATGTAAAATAAAACCCGACCATCCGCATTATAAATGATAAATAAAATTATGTAATAAATATTTCTTGGAAAATATGCTATAATACCTTCGCAAAGAATTTCATCAGAAATACTCTGAAGCTGGTGGAAGATTATTCCAAGTACTACTAAATAACTACAACTCTACTATATAATATATAGTTGAAATTGTTTGTTTGTGTACTGTATATACCTACTTGCAATTAATTTCTCAGAAAGGTACCTATCAAGTATTAGCAAAGCAAGATTGCACTCCCAAATTGAAAAGTGTAGTAAGTACAATAGTTTCAAGGAAATGTGGACGTACTCTCGTACCATATAAAATAGTATATAAAAAGCGACATGTAATACATGGCGTAGATATACGCACTCACGACTCTAATCCAGTTTAATGGGTAAAGGTGCCGATGCAATTGCAGACACACATTGTCTGTGGTTGTCAGACGTTTCGAGCACGTTCCTGCTAGATTTGACCTCAAGGTATTGGAGGCTAAGCTGGGCAAAGTGCAATACAGCACGGTTGTATCAGCGTTCGATAGGAGAAAACAAAAGCCGGTCTTTGTACGAAATATGATTGATTCAAAGTATATAATGAAGATTCTGATTCTTACATGTGGAAATAATATGTACATAATTATTTATTAATGCCTAAAACTTGAAAATGGAGAGAAAGGAACCCGTTTTCGTAATTCTATTTAATACGAAATTCTTCGCTCCTATGTTTTATGTTTCATATTATTATGAATGTGCGGAACCTTAAAACGAAATCTTTTCAGCACACATCACCTCCGCTCTGGCAGTCACATTATAATTGCTTTTCACAGCTCAACTCAAATACATAGCTATGTTTTCCTAACTCAGGGTTGTATAACTTTATATTTTGAACCGTATACAATTTAACGTTTTGTTTGTTTGGAGCTGTGGTTCTAAACCGCTAAAGTGTGTTTTCCATGAATTATGTTTTTGTAATTGCAAGAAACATATAAGTCTTTAATTATGTTTATAATGGAATTTGAATTGACAAAATCGACCAAAATTGGCATTGTGGACTGGTATTCTTCGTACTGAAATATCGACTAATGAGATATTTAATCATAGTTCTTTAAGAAGTATCGATAGGCAATTTTTTTGTTTTGTTTTTAAAGAATTTAATACAATAAAGGTTTAATGGCCATTTACAAGAGCCATTAAAAAAATGTTGAGAGCCACTGGTATAAGTGACATCTTCCGCATTAAAGTTGTTATGATTTATTTTCTTCTAAACATTACGTCAGGTGTACGCAACATTTTTCTTTTTGGATCGCGGCGAGTTTGCTGGAATGTGGCAAATCCTTGGGGAGCGTAATGTTTTCCTCTCTTGTAATGTCAGTTTTTTGTTCCGTCTTGCGAGCTCAATCACTAAGGTATATTGCACCTACTTGTGCAATATACCTTCGAAGTAAAGTTATATTTTATTAATTCTTTTGATTCTGAAGTCATGGATTGTCGTGTGTTACTCAATCACATTGCTGTTCTATCAATCTACGCCTGATGACATCCCGATTGAGTCGTGGCCCGAATGAGAACACACATCGTCTAAACTTGTATACAGTATAGTGACTGGAATGGACTAGGGACAAATGTTTTAATGAAACTTACTCAGGAGACGAGTACAACAACAAAATGTCTCGACAAATCTTACTTACTGAGGAGATGAGTACCTCAAGCTACGCCATCTTGGATTTAAGAGTATTCTAAAATCCAAGATGGCGGACACAAGTACTAACTTACAATGCTACAATGATATGATGTGCTAACCTAAATCATTAAGCATTTGTATACCATAAAATATTACTAGAAATTCTAAAACAGTTTTTTTTTTCATAAATTCACCAAATGAGAGAAAGTTTCGTACTCTTTGCCCAAGAGTGCTATTCATTTTGCTCGTGTGATCTGTCATTTCGAATAAGTTAAGAACTTTCAAATTACACGACTAAGTTTGAAAATAACTTTAAAAAATGAATTGGTACGATGAATTTTAACATTGTATTGGATATTCCATTACAATTTATTATTATTGTATTTTAGGACTTAGTTTTGTTAAATATAAAAAATGTGTGTATTAAAAACTGAAACTAACTAAATCTATTTTTTGTTGTCGACTATTAAGAAGGGTTATATTTTCTTCAGTTTAACATTTACTACGTTACCTTTTCAGCACCTTGAATAATATGATACCCCATTCTAAAATTGTTTGACTCAGACATTCAACCTTAAGGGAATTAACGGATTAAATTATTTTCTAAAATAGTAATTTTATTTATTTTGGCCTCCTGTAACAAAATTGACAGTATATGCCTTAAAATTACTTATGTTAAAGTAAACCATTGTAACTATGAAGGGATGGCACATAAGTATTTCAGCGGTCCCCGAACTAGGCTATGCCCGTATCTTGGGGGAAGACTCATCATCATCCTCCGAGCCTTTTTCCCAACTATGTTGGGGTCGGCTTCCAGTCTAACCGGATTCAGCTGAGTACCAGTGCTTTACAAGAAGCGACTGCCTATCTGACCTCCTTAACCCAGTTACCCGGGCAACCCGATACCCCTTGGTTAGACTGGTGTCAGACTTACTGGCTTCTGACTACCCGTAACGACTGCCAAGGATGTTTAATGACAGCCGGGACCTACAGTTTAACGTGCCATCCGAAACACAGTCAATGGTGTCTAAGATATACTTAGAAAGTACATACAAACTTAGAAAAGTTTGCATTGGTACTTGCCTGACCTGGGATCGAACCCGCGCCCTCATACTTGAGCGGCTGATCCTTTACCCACTAGGCCACCACGACTTGATCTTGGGGGAAGACTATCAAAATGTTATCTGTATTTGGCTTAAATATTGTTTACAACTGTTAAAAATATTTTTACTGACCTGATAACCGAGAGCTATTCAATAATCGTAAATTGCTGTTTCCAAGAGTAATGTTCCCATAACAATTGAGAATGTCACAAAAGATTTTCATAAACTCTCACTCGCTTTAAGATCAATAGAAAATTTGGAGTTCGGGACTTTAATAGACAGTTTCCTTTGAATTTTCAAAGATATAGGTACGATGTATGTATACGAATCTTAATATATTGCTAATTTTGTTGCTATATTTTGGTGTACCCTTTTTTTTTTTTTTTTTTTGTTTCAGCCACGAGGACCAAAGACGATTTTCGTGACATATTTTGGTGTACCCTGCTCAAAAATAAGAAAGACTTAAGTTTGGACCTAGTGAAACCAGCAAACTAGAATCAATTTCAAATTATTTTTAATGCTTACTTAGCAAGTCTTATCTTATAGTTTTTTTGTGTGCATGTTTGTTACTTCGTAATGTGAAGACAGCTCAACAGCTGAACGGATACTATCGAAACTTGAGTAACGTAGGTTATCTATACTAATATTATAAAGCTGTAGAGTTTGTTTGTTTGTTTGTTTGTTTGAACACGCTAATCTCAGGAACTACTGATCCGATTTGAAAATTTCTTTCAGTGTTAGATAGCCCATTCATTGAGGAAGGCTATAGGCTACTTTTAAACCCGGTACGGGAAGTAGTTCCCACGGGATGCGGGTGAAACCGCTGGCAGAAGCTAGTACATAATAATAATATGCAGTTAACCTACTTTTTATCCAGATGCCGGAAGTCGTTTCCTGAGGAAGCGGGTGAAACCGCTGGCGGAAGGTAGTTAGGAAGGGAGAAGGTAGTTTCGTAATTGGTTCAGTTCGCTCCTGATAAAGTCAATAATACTCAAAAGTATATATATACTGCAGTTGTTATATGTAGCTGAAACTTTAATTCCTATTATTATTTAAACTTTATGTCTGTTTTTGATGGAATATTACTCTGTGAAATATGATTAAAATCTGACCACTATTTGCAACGATGTAGGTATTTATCAAACTCATTATTTTTTATTTCAAACTAGCTGATCCCGAGAACTTCGTATCGTTCAAACCTTCCCTGGACCTCTACAAACATTTTAAAACCAAAATCAGCTCAATTGGCCCAGCCGTTCTCGAGTTTTTATCAGACTAACGAACAACAATTCATTTTTATTTATATAGATTAGCCTATAAAATATCTTTCGAAACGTCAAGCTAGTTGCACGGTTCCAAAGAGTGGGTCTCATGGAGGAGAACCAGCAAGAAATTCACAATATTTTTTTCTTACCTACAGTAGGTACAAGTTAAGGTTGTCGTAAGTGTAAGAAGTCGTGGTGGCCAAGTGGGCAAAGAACCAACCTCTCGAGTTGAGGGCGCGGGTTCGATTCCAGGTCAGGCAAGTACCAATGCAACTTTTCTAAGTTTGTATGTACTTTCTAAGTATATCTTAGACACCAATGACTGTGTTTCGGATGGCACGTTAAACTGTAGGTCCCGGCTGTCATTGAACATCCTTGGCAGTCGTTACAGGTAGTCAGAAGCCAGTAAGTTGACACCAGACTAACCAAGGGGTATTGGGTAGCCCGGGTTACTGGGTTGATGAGGTCAGATAGGCAGTCGCTTCTTGTAAAGCAATGGTACTCAGCTGAATCAGGTTAGACTGGAAGCCGACCCCAACATAGTTGGGGAAAAGGCTCAGAGGATGATGAGTACAAGTTAAGATTGAGAACTTGAAATGTTTTCGAACTTGGAAAAGTTGAGACCTGGTATCGAACCCACACATTCAGAATAGATTACTTGCAATGTATAACTAATAAGTTATAATTTACAAAGCAATTTTAATGAAACTCTATTTGAGTATCATTAAAATATACTTAAAATGTTTTGAATAGTATCAAATTCAGCGTTTTGCGGTGGCAGTTCTGTATTTTAAGGTAATTATGTGAGCGAAATTATCGATACTTTAATTGGATTGAATGGAATGAATATGGTAACGTCATTTTACTGTTAGTAACCGATTATGAAAAGCGCTTTTGGAATATTGTTTTACAATCAGGTCAATCAATATAGAGTGTGAACCAAATTAAATTGAGAACTAGTCATTTTCACTTATTGGAGTCGCATCCCAAATCAAATGGTTTGAAAATATTTGTAACTACAAATATCAAGTATAGTATAAGGTCTTGATTCTCTGAGGAAATGAATGCTACTAACCGAGTTTTATCAATAAGCAATGTCCAAGTATTATTGTGTGTGCGATGATATTAGGCATATGTAGGCATATAAGACAGCAAAACACAGCTAGCTCTTACCATCCCCTGTTAATTAATATATTGAAGACAATATCAGTCATCATTTCAGATATGACGAGGCTTTCTTACCAAGAAGATTCGAGATGAAACTCTAAAAATAAAATACTCTAGAACATTTTGTTTTCCGTGTACCTACACATAAAGAGTTCGTATATCATTCGCAACTTCAACCCGTTTCTACTTCGGAAATGAAAAGTGAATGAAACCACACATGTAACATTATTTGTTTACAGAAATTCTTTTATCAATCGAAGCGTATTGTTTCGGATTGCCGATACAATTTGATTGATAGTCAATTGGAGCACAATATTCCCATTTCAAGTGCCATATGCTACCGTACAATATATAGAAAATAAGAAAAATGGATTTTATTTTTTGTTAGTAAAAAAATATGTGGTTAGAAGCCGGGATTGAAGGTACGATTTTAACGTTTTCTGCGGAAAGTACCTATTGTAAGTTACTCTACAGTCTACAATTATATGCTTACTTCCTACATGTGCTGAAATATTCAGAATTCAACTTTTAAATCGTTGCAAACCTAAAACATAGACAAGAACTCGTAACCTATCTCTGACAAAGTGCTATTCAAAAAGCACCTACCTACAAACTATAGCAATGGAAAATTGTTATTCCCAATTTCATTGTAAATGAAAGCCTTCAGCGGACCATTTCGTAAAATTAATGATTATAGTACAATAAAAGAATACGCAGATTGGCCCAGACCTCCTTTAAGGTTGCCACACTAAAATTAGGGCGACATCTCCAACTTTTTTTTAAGTCAGCGAAAAACAAAAGAATATCGTGGAATTTTGTTCTAGACTCTTTATTATCAATCTGAAAATTCAGATAAAAATCTTTTTGCTCAAATAGGTAATTATGATGATATTTCTACGACTAATGACCGCATTGTATGTTGGGAGCCATTATGACCATCAGTCATCAGCTTTATTTTGCTGACAACGTTTAGATATGGCTTAACACACAAACTTAATTTCTTCTGAAAATACATATGGGTATTAAATCTATACTATAATATTATAAAGAGGAAAACTTTGTTTGTTTGGTTACAATGGATAAACTCAAAAACTACTGAACCGATTTTAAATATTCTTTCACCATTAAAAAGCTATGTTATCTGCGAGTAACATAGGCTATATTTTATCCCGGGGCGGGCAGTAGCTCCCACGGGACGCGGGTGAAATCGCGGGAAAACGGCTAGTGAAAAATAAATCCAGTAGGGTTACAATATGTTAACTTCCGACTGACAAAAATTATTACTTAAAATCTATCCCGATACAGAACTCAAAAGCTTAAAATAAACCATCCTTTATCCAGTACACCGATCCCGAAAACCATTTAATCGAGCTAATGCCACTTCATTAATCAAGAAATCAATAATCATAAACTGTCATATTGTTTTAACGCTAAGTGGTATGGCTACATAAAACAATTTTCAATAAAGGTTCCATCATAAACATTAATATCGGTCATGAAGGATACATTACCATTAATTGCTTTGGTAAAGTATCTCAATTGAAATGGCTCTAAGACAAAATTCGAATTTGATTTTCGAACAAAGAATAGTGCTGGATTCTGTTAATTTAAAAAAGAAAACAGTTTGTGGTTGCAACCTCATTTGTTATTTTCTAAGAATAATTTATTTTTTCACAAGAACATACTGGCTGGAAAGTTTTCCTGTGTATATTTTCCCAAGACCATGTCCATTTAATGCTAAAACCGCGATTAAAAGCCGGTAATTATTCTTCCTAAAGTGATAAAAACTGCAGGTTATGTTTCTGATGTTTATGATTGTTCTGCTCTTAGTTTTATAACAGTGCCCAAGATTTCAATCACCTCTAAAAGTAAGTAAGCAATAATACTTCCTAGTTTAAACTTTTAAAAGTATTTTACAATAAAACACTAGGTACTAGTCTCTGGACGACCAGTATTAACGTCGAGCAGTATACAACAGTACGACAAGTCACCTACACCGCAATAGCTTACTTTTACTTAGAACTGCTCAGAGTGCTCTTAAACTTAAGTACTTTTACCTATGTGGGATCAAGACTTTTAAGTTTTAAAGATACGTAGACGTGAGTTGGTGCTTACGGGATTTGGGTTCCTAGAAGCATGGATAAATGCTGAAATTCTGTTTGTATCTTTTTAGAATCTCGTGGAAAATTGTACGGGAGAAAGGATTTCCAATATTTATGACGCACTATTAGCTGATTCCCTCTTGCTTCGATTGGTTTCTATACCTACCTATTTAGCGATTTTCAATGTCACAATTTTACCTTAGCAAGATCGAGCGTATAAGAAAAGGAAAAAGGTACGGTGATGAAATAACCTCCTGTATTATTAATCAAAGTTTGAAAACAAAATTTCGATCATGGCTTCTAAGATTAACTTAGGTACATTTTGACCAGCAGGTATCTAATTAGTGAGTTCCAAGAGGTAAAGTTCAACGACCGCTGGGATAGGACTTTCTTGTTATTTTTACTTAAAGTGCAGGCAAAGCTCTTGATCCACAAGAGCTAAAAATACAGGCTTATATTTCCACTAGCAATGAATGTGGCTCCGTTTGCGTGAAATGTTTCAATTTCCTCCGAAATGAAAAACACTATTCTATTCTTCACGTCGAAATTGAGAGATGGTAAGCCCACGGGCTTACTGAGAAACGAGGCTTAGATGGTTCGTTCATTTTCAATGATTACTTTGACTGTTTTGGCATCTTTTTTAGATTTAATTTGAGACACGACTAATTGTGTCAAGTTAATCTTATGACACGACTCGAAAATTCAATAGAGGGGAGATTAAGAAGAATAACAAAAAATCTAGTCAGTTCCAACGGTGTAAGTAATAGTTACACCAAGTATTACTTAAAAAACATTAGTTATTAAAAGATTTAAGAAACCAAAAACAAGTATCTCAAACCCAAAAACGATTTAAAGTCTGATCTCTTCATTCCTTATTCAAAAGCTTTGGGTTACCTTAATAAATTACATCTTTGGAAAAAACGAAGGATCGGAAGCGACCTGTTGACTGAGCACCGAGCCAGCCTCGGAACCCCTCACTAAGAGCTCTAAAGAGACAAATTACAAGTTTCACTTACAGAACCAGGGACGGGCGAAGACGATTAACAAAAGCTATTACTTTAAAATAAAGTATTCCCAACGAAATCTTATTTCAGTAATTGAGTTATCTAGTTAAATTGCGCTGGGAATGAGCGTTTTTCTGTGATTTGTGGAGGTCATCATTTTAAGGACAGTTTTAGGACACTCCAACAAATATTTGAAGCAGTTTGCAAATTGCCGCAATTTGCAATATGTTTGAAGCAAGCATGAATCTATTGAAATGTTATACTTTGATTGACTTTCCTCTGGCCAACCAATACCCTATAATTTCAGTGTCTGATTCATGTTTTAACTGTCTGCATATAAAATGCACCAACAGACACGGCCGCTATGTACATGAGTGAAGCTACAAATAGACAAAATCTTTTGTTATTAAAGCCGTCCCACTATTTGCCACGCCTAAATACTCGTCGTTAGTCAGTGTTCAAACCATATAGATAACTAGAAAAAAATATTCTAGAAAGGCAACCCCTGACTCCAGATTATTTCGAACTAATTAGCTTACCCAGAAAAATGACGTACAGCTTAAATCTACATGGCAACGATATGACATAATAACTACAAGAACGGTATAAGTACCTATCTGGACACTTCTAAAACATATTTTCTTATGACTTACGTATGTATGTATGTGACATAAGTCTTCAGGAAACTAGATAAACCATAACTCAACAAGTGGAGGTATAAACTCCGAAACTATTGGCCGTCCAAATCCGGTCGTTACTTACATACATTACGAGAGAGCCCTTACAAGTATCTACATAAATACAGGTTTCACTCCAGATGGAAGGCGCAAAACTTTGTGAATTATTGATTTTACTCTATTTGGGTAAAAGAATTTTATTAATATGGGCATCTGGCTATTGATTAAAATTTATTGCCTTAATGGTTTGGCTGCAATAAGTTTCACGATGCACGTAAAATTAACATACCATAAGCTGAAAAATCTATGTTTATATTACGTACAGATTGTAGCGATACAGAAAAATCACAAATAATTCGGTGTTTTATATTCTTTTTTGCGAGTCAATTAGCAAGTAGGTACCGTGAATGGAAATTCATATTATAGAACCTAGAGCACGTGTCGAGTTAAGGTAATACCTTATTAACCTATAATAGGTATTGATTAGGTGACAACACACATCTGTAAGGGTGTGGTTTCAATAGAATGTTGTCTTTGTAACTAAAATACCTATATTTTTTACCTTGAAAATCTTCACCTCATATTTCGAACTTCCAAAATCATGATTATTATTTTCGAAGTGATGTGATAAAAATAATTATACAAATAACGTAGGTAACAAAATATGTTGTATATAATAAACATTTGGCGGTATTTCTATAATATAGCAATACCGCAATTATTTCCGAAAATTAACCAAATTCAGTAGCTAGGTATTGATTATACCTTGACATTGATTCGATAGAATAAGAATTTCCTTATAAAATGGCAAGAATATAAATAAACGTTTCTTTCTAATTTCAGTACTTCAGGAACGTGAGTAAGTACAAGAAACGATTAGGATCTTAATTTACTTTCGCATCCATTCCGATAGTAGAGCACTTTGTTCCGACATTTCTCAATTGGCTGTTCCAATGTCCTACTAATTCTAGACACAATATACATCACTACAGCTATTAACTCCTACAGTATAAAACCTTTTTAGTACTAAAAAGGTTTAAAACCTATTCACTTTTTAATTAATTGTTCCATAAATTCGAAATTCAACTGCTCGAAAATTAAATGAATAAGTGTAATCTTGTTCAGCCAGGCAGATTCGAAACAAGTGAATCCGCGAAGGATAAGTTATAAATAAATTGCTCATTGCTAGACATTTGTTGGAAATCGAAAAACCCAGTTTTATCACAGGTTTTATTGTCTGTGTAATGTACGACAAACAAAAGACGTTGAAAGAAAGCCGAAACAAAGTTGGCAACATCAATTTACTGGTTTAGCCTCTAGAATTCTAATTCTTAAGGGAAAAAAACGTTTTAAAAGTTTGTGGTTTCGGCAAATCACTGGCGAACGCCTCAGGCCATTTCGCACCTGGATAACTTTATCTATTTTAAGTGTTTTCTGTTTAAATTATGAAGGGAAAGTACCTACCCTTTACCCGTCAAATAGCTTTTATCCGAAAACTAAGTAATAGTTTTATCGCGGTTGTGTCCCTAGTTTATAATTTTGATCCAGAGTTTTCTAGAAAAGCAACGTATGGTGTAATAATTCAAAAAAGAGAGACCGTCTTTTCTGATTTAAGACGTCATAACGTTTTTCACCCACTGAAATTCAAAATGAAAACTCTAGAAACCATCGTATACCTTCTCAAACTTGGTAGGGCATACCTACCCGTCGGCAAGTTTCAAATCCAGACAAATTAACTCAAAAGACATGATAGCAAGCACTTTCTAGAATTTAATGACTTAATCAATTTGCTCTAAAGAAAAAGGAATAAAGTAAGAGATAAACAGAGAGACATTTAAATATTTAGGGCCGACATTAGCGGCAACTTCGTTTTAAATTTCATCTTCGTCATTACTCGACAGGCTTTACGATTTGAATTCGTAGATTCAATTTGCAAATTGAAAATAGAATAACTCTTTTTCAGATGAAACATTATGAATAAAAAATGTATACGAAAATAGAGTGTATAAATTTCTCATACATACCCGCACAAAGGAAAATCCAGAAAATCGAGTAAAAACTCCACAAAAAAAATCACAACACTTTCAAAACACGAAACAACAACGTTACACTGCAAATATAAAAATACACACACTTCAAAAAGGAACAGATTGATTTATTTTTTTAAATTATCGCGGTAAAGCAAAGGCGTTGATGCCGTACAGCCAGCGTGGCAAGGCGTCCTAACGTTGTTAACTCGCGTCGCTCACTGCTTCTCGCGCAGAACCCGCGCCGCTTCCACACAATACGCGCTTTCAGGTGGCCGGTGCATTTCTGTGCACACTATACGCATAACACAACTGTTGCTTTTGCTTCACGTACATAGAGCCTCGAAATTGTATGAGATAACGTAAGTTAGGAGTTTTAATTTCATTACAGTGTTGTATGTTATGTTGTGTTCATGTGGGGTCTGTCTGTATAAGCTTATAGTGATTCCGTGTTCGATAAAAGAGATAAGCTTTCGGTATATTTTGAAGATAAATCGTATCAAAAACATCAGACTAGGTAAAACCAATAAGCGGGTAACATAGATTGCAAAAGTAACTTCTCGTCTTTCTAAAATGCATGCATCACCAATTATTTATACTTTGCGTGAAACTTGTAGTTTATTTTTATCAGACCGTAACAGAGTAAACAAAGTGCGTGTAAAACTCATACTTCGGCCCCTTTCGAACATAGATCTTATAATAATCTGTGTAACCCAATTTTCCGCGTTACAACACGTAAATTAGCGACGGAACCCAGGTGTGCTGTGTCGAGTGCGTTTCATAGATTAGTATTGCCAGCGAAAACGAAATATTGTCCTCGGTTTTCGTGAGCATAATGTAAAATTATAAAGTAGTTACTGCTATTTAGGTAATATGCAAGAGAAAGCTTTTTAAGTATGTACAATCAAATAACGTATTAAATAATGTTTTCTCCAATAAAAAACTTAAAAACTTGATAAATTAAAAAATAAACTGAACGTCAAAAATTACCATAGACAAGCACATAAGTTTCCTTTACCCATAATAGAAGACTTCCAAAACACTATTTTCCTTATCTTCGATTCCTTCGTTCAAAACATTATTTTCACTACAGCAACACTGCTAGCAGTGATTGATGCTTTCCCGCCAAAAAGAATTACTGGCCAGTTTATGAATCATGGCCGGCATGTTTTACATAATAACGCCTTGTTTCTGCGGCGATCGAAATAAAAGATAAAAATAAACACGTTATCAACGCACCTTTTGGTTTATGAGTTTGTCAGGATATTAATCACGTAGGAACTGTTGCCAACGGACATAATGTTTATGCTCTTTTACTATCTAGCAAAATATTTAAGTATGCCTATAGGTAATTTTTTTCGAGGGTGTTGCCAATCTTAATGAAGTCATCAATCGAATTAATCATAACAATCTTTCAAGCTAATCATTATTTCGACAGCTAACTTCAATTGTAGGTTAATAACACATTAAACTACAGTAAAATCGAGAAACATAAACTTGACTGGACAATTTAATCTCGCTTTTACTGCCCACCAAGAATCTATGTAGGCGAGAAAAAATACAAACTAGACACAAAATAAACAAAACGTATTGTTTTAATTAAACGAAATCAGAACTAGATTTACTTCACGTGTTTCTTTTATATCAGACTAGCCGATTTCCCGCGATTTTACTCGCGTTCCTTGGGAACTACTGCCCGTACTGGGATAAAATATAGCCTTTGTTACTCGGGAAGAGTGTAGCTTTTCAATGGTGCAAGAATTTTCCAAATCGGTTCAGTAGCTTCGGAGCCTTCAGTACACAAACAAAAAAACAGACAAGCAAACAAAAAATGTTTTTTTCCTTAATATATTAGTAAGATTCAACAACTAACTAATGCTTAAAAATACATCGTAGAGATAAAAAGATCTCGCTGTTGATCCAAGAAAGTGTTTCATGGTTTCAGCTGGTTATTTCCCGCGCAACTTGTAAGAGAAAACTAAAGAAATGGGTCACTGAAGTACTGGCAAGAAATGGACCGACAATCTAAGATTATGTAGAATACGCTGCAATCTTTGAATTCCAAATATGAAGTTGCGAGATCTAGTTTTCTGTTTTGAAGTGATTGGAACTTTTTGGTACATTCAAATTGCTTACATTTTGAGAGTAGGATTGAGTGGTGCACATTAGAAGACTCACACTCAACTTTCCTTCTCTTTGTATTACAATATATTTTGCTTTAAATATTATTTGCTTTAAATTCGCAACAATTCTAGTGCGCAAGGCAAGCATAGTAGGAATGCATAAGCCGATTACACACATTGTAACGACTGCTGAAATTCTGACTGACAGGTTTTTTATATAAAAAGTTTTCAGTTAAATAAGCAACCAGCCCAGAAAATCTGGACTTTTATTTGAGCATCTTCATTCAGTAGACAAACAACGCGACTAAATCTGAAAAGTAAAAGTAAATATCTACTGAAGAAAGCTTTCGACAATTCAACGCTATCAACATTGTTGGAAAAGTGTCATCATATCGAAACGAGTTTTACTCACCTTTAGGGTGAGCACACTGCAAACTTTTAGTCGGCCGACAGTTTGTAGGGCCATGGAGATCAAACTGACTAGCAGAGGTGCCATAACGGAAACTCTCCTTAAAATGTGGCGCACCAAAATGCAAGTGTGCGGGGGACGAGGTACTGTCTTCGCCCTAATACACTTTCTTTGGACCCGACCGTTTTTTGTAATACCAAAAATCGATGACAGAGCCTCTTTAATTCACTCGTAACTGATCGTTTAGGTCATGACCACCGTACAAATTTCACCTAGAAGAAGAGGCCGAATCTGCCTGCATTATGGCATCTCCGCTCAGACCGACTCAGGGTTGGTATCAGACCGACTTCAAGATACAAGATTAAAAAAAAAACATGTCGGGCCAACTTTCGGCCGACTGCTTAGTCTGCAGTGTACTTGTGATCTGAGTCGATAATACGTATTCCAATAATTTCATTTTCACGTCAAAGTATTTGTCGGAACGCTGACGGCAGGAATTTGTTATCATAGAATATTGATTTCGGAAGTATGTATGTAAGTATAACTATGTATAGAATAAAATTAGCTTTACTTAAGTATATATTATTTTGTGCAAAGTAAATAAGTATTTTTTGCAAACAATTTACTTTAATCAATAAATCGATTGAACTTATAATGTTACTGTTGCTCCTTTACGTAGCAAACATACGCGTGAACTAATAAAAGTTGCTCAAGGCTTGTCGTGAATATTTTTGTTTTAACGAAATTATGTTTTCGGATAACCGTAATAAAGCCATTAATAAAAATTAAAATAGCGCTGATCTCCACCTTGTTACTGTACTCTATTATTCTTCGTACACGTGGACCAGTCAAAATATAGCAATATTTTACCGCGCAAAACCATCATGGCGGCTTTTGTTAGGCCGTCATTCGTCACTCAAGCACTCATGTGTTCTGTGACTGCCGACAAAACAATCCCGCTGTCAACAGGTCATTTTATCTTGTGTGTTCAACATGTTTTGGTACAAAATTCTTGCTAATCTAGAGAGTAAATGACACTATGTTATGTGTATTTTAACTTCATGCTATTTACTTTCGGAGCATATGGCTGAAGGATAACTGTTCCTTGAGGAAAAACAGTGTGAGTATGTAGATGGAACCGGGTCTTTACAGTACCGCAACTTATGCTTGTTAACTGAGACATTAGTTGTCCATGTGATCCCTTTAGCATTCTTTGGTGGCTACAAGATAATATTTTTATTTTCACTTTGAACGCCTAATGATCACTAAGGCAAGAGTCTAGAACTTTATTAATGAAGGGCTAAAACAAAGATTTTTGTGAACGTAAAGGCAGATTATAAATTCTATCAAATTACAAATTGGAGATTACCTGACAGCTATTAATACCAGTAATCAACTAATCAATTATCTCCTAGATCCATTCCCTTCAGTGCTATTTTAATTTAAGAGCTTCTCGCACAAATTCTAAGAACCAATTAAGTTAAATGGAACATTCTAGTCGCCGAAACGACGGAATGCTCCATCGAAATGTTTGAACCAGATACACTGCTTCAGACCGTAGCAATCTGATCCTAAGTGATAACAACCCACGATTTACCTTGAATTCGGGAATTAATCAAAAGTTGAATTCGTGACGTCATTCATTTGCCCTTTGGAAGTTGTTACAAATATAGCCGTTCCATTTGTTTTGCACGATTCAAAGGATTTGAAGGAAAGTCTTGCGATTCGATTAATGATTTTTGTGACAAATACTTTGCATGATAAATACTTTGTTTTACCTTAATGTAGAAGTTTTTTGAATTCTTTGACAGTGTTCTTTGTGTACTGTAGAATTCGTTTTCATAAAATTTTGATTTATTAATTAAATCCGACAAGTCTGGGGATTCATTTATTCAAGTAATATTTCATGCTAACCCTTTTAAACTTGGCAGGGTTTCTAGCGTTACAGTATATTGCATTTTCTAAGTTCTATCAAGTTTAATAGACAACCCTACCTGTGCAACTTTGCGACGTTCACCCCTTACTTTCTTTTTATAATATTCTAGAACTTGTTTTTATTTTTGTCTCCACCACGGCGGACGGCACGATCGCGATTTGAATTAAAATTTCGTTCAGAAATGTCACGGTATAATGCAGGTTCCTTACATTTTTTCAAAGTTCTTTCATATTATTTTTATTTATTTTTTTATAAAAACATATTACTTATACAAGCTGTTGATTTGCATCCGTGCCATAGTCAAGGACGTAATTATACTAATGATTCTCAACCCAAATCAATAAGAGAATTGGTACAAACATTTTTGATTTTAATTTTTTTTCGGAAATCCGTCAATGTCATCTAGCCGTTTTTAAACTTGGCGCGTGTGTTACTGGCCTTAAAACCGTGCTGCGCCCTCACACAAACGCAAACACAAAGCATACGCAACGATTATTCATAAATTTCATTCATAAAATTGGATTACTTCTGAAATACTATGACATTACAATGACAAAAAAAGCAGTGCATATTAACTATTTCCCGTCTACTGTAATTCCAATCGATTATTTACGTATTTTATGTCCTCCTCCTGAAGTATGGCACAAATGCAAATCAACACCTTGTATTGTAAATTGATTAATGAAAACGAGAACTCTATTAAAATAAACAGTGGAAGATGGCAACTTTCGTCACAAAAGTTGGTATACGGAAAATCGTACAAAGTATTTTTACAAATTCGTTTGTAAACGCGGAACGACGCGACGTAGAGAATTTCAGTTTTTTTTTTGTATGGAGTCCCAATAACAAAGTTTTTATTCGAAAAAGTTCGCCCTGGAAATTCCCACTCTACGTGACAACGTGATTGGTTGTCTGTTTATAGGTTTTTCCATCCACAATACAAGGAGTTTTTTTTTTGGGAAACTTATGAAAATGATGGGAGAAAAGATTGAAAAGAAGGAAACGACATTTAGATTCATAACGTCTCGTCTCCAAAATTATGCAAGTATAGGAAATATGTACCTATATGAAGTGTGATTTATAGTATTCCTAGAGAAGACAACTTTTGATGCGATGCGTGAAGGATTTCTCTGTGCTAAAATTCAATACACTTGTAATATCGGCATTATTGACACAATAACAGTCTTAAGATCATTACTGTCAATTAATTCCAACATCAATTAATATTCAAAAGTCATTTGACCTATAAACGACTGGCCCCTAAAACAGCAGTCCGTTTTTTATTGCCATTTGATGATCTTGTTTAATTTTATTTTTCTTTCGTAGAATTAATCTTGGTATCCGCCCACGTCTATCGCGGTGGGCTGAAGTAGTGGGAGCCCTATCGTAGTTACGTTGTGAAGCTGCTTCGTATCGATCGAACTCTTAATTAGCGTGGTCTTAGATTACATAGTCCATGGACCATGCTAATTAAGTGCACGCCTGCCTGTGTTACTGTGTAATGCACTTCATTTGTATGCGTTTTTTATGGAAATTAATCTTATTCTGGTAAACAGTGATATCTTTTTGTGGATATTTTCTCAAGAGTTCAATTCGGAGAGAAAATTGCATTCGCAGAATCAAGACAGAACACTACCAGCGGCAGCGGTTTCAATAGTTCGCTTTTCAAAGTAACTGAGAAATTCTTAATTAACAACATTCAAAAGCAGTGAATTAAAAAATGAACACCATTCATAAATGATAACCCTTGGCAACTCACTCTGATACAAAACTACAGACCGGCTTACCGTTTCACCGCGGCATTTAATATTATTAAGAGGCTTACAACACAATGGAAAATACAATTTTATTACTAATACAAAATGAATGAGCCTTTCAAATACAAGAGCTTAGTGCTTCACTTATCAAGTAAATGCAAGCTTGGCTGCAAATGTTATTAATTTATGTATTTTGCTTCACTAAAATGAAGACAAAACGGATTATCTTCCTCGCTGTTTATAATGTCTCTAGTGATTAATATTGCAGACTAACAAAGCAGTTTAGGCTTGTCTAGGACACGCCTAGGTTTTTGTTGGGCATTATTAACTTTAACCAGTCATGACCTTAGTACTTTCGGCAATTTTGGATGGATGAGACCATCTGCAGTTTGACTACAAGTAGTTGTTAATAGTTTGATACGATGTTTTGAAGTGTAGGTATCCGCTGAGGTACATCCGAAAACAATGGACTATAAGATTAGCCCGTTTTTTCAATAAAGAGAAAAAAGCTACTCTTTGATCAAACAAAACTTATTTGACAAGGGCGTGTATAATGTGCAACCTCCTTCGTTTCGACAAGAATTCTCCACACACTCAATACTCAAATTGGTCAGTCAATAGTCACACTAACGACCACTCAAATGACTAAATCAACCGGCAACTGTTCACTATAAAAATCTTAGTTTAATCAGTAATGTCTATTTGATTGAGCAATTAAATAACTACAGAGATATACAACCGTGCACAGTCTATGAAATCGAAGAGGAATGAACTGTGTTTCAGGAATGAAGAGGAAAATAAATAAGAACCTCTTTGCACTCAGACAACGTTCATGTGAGAAGATATTAAAAACTTATTGATACGTGCTTTGGTTTTTAAAGTTTTGATTCTATGGTTTGTTAGAAATATATCTAGATAGAGATTCAGTGTTCCAGTAAAGAGTATGCGATAAAATTAATATCTATCTCAGCTTCCTTCTGATATTGTATTGGTACTGCTCATGTTTAGGTACTGCTGAATAAAAAAAAAACACTAAAAGAAATTATAAAACAATGCCATCTTAGTTATAAATTGTAAATTGTTTAGAAGGGCGTTGATATTCAAAACGAATTTAGTACATTTATTGAGGTATCCACTGAAAATGTATGTGCAAATATAACACATGCCCATTGCCCTTATGGTACATGAGTGTCTACATAAACTCTTAGGAAAAAGAAAAAGATGAACAACTCCTCTCGAAAACTTTACCCAAACATATTTATTTAAGTGATTATAATAGCCATTGTTTGAGCTTCTCGTAATTAATTTATGTTATGAAAGGGCAAAAAAGTTCCGTGGAACCACCCAAATAAATGCTTGAAACTTTTGTTATTACGGCGACGGGAATGAGTCTCGTGGCTTACAGATTCTTTTTACCTCTTAGTTTACGGATAATGGTCGTAAAAAGGTCATCCGAAACAGTGTTATGTACGTAATGTAACTTTCACTGATAATTTATTATATCTACACAACTTTTTTTTACAGAAATTCATCAAATGACTCCTCCCGCCGGGGGGTGCGGCATGAGGGAGTGTCAGACTCTTACTGACCAAAACCCACCATGTTCCTTCTAAAGCTCTTTATGTACCAGGGCCGCGGTAACTCTTTCGAACAATCCCGCAGTGTATTATTATATATTCTACTTACTCTAATATTATCTATGACATAGGTACTGCATGCAACAAATAGGTCGAATGTCGATGTTCAAACACTAATTACGATCTCATAATTAAACTACATGTCTAATTATTACGTTATTGATATGCAGCAAATCCAATTAAGTGTATGTAGGTACCTATATGTAAAAACTTGTAATAGAAATTGAAAAAGTTATTTCATAGTTACTTACATTACCTAAGTACTAAGTAATGCCTAGATTTCACCGTTTTCTTTTTTATTTTTCATGAAGGGCCTTTGAGTGTGCTCTTGACAAGTTTTTCAATTATTTGCATGAATAAAAATGCCTTCATAGATTATTAATTAAAGCATTTTAAAGCAAAACTTTGAATTGAGGAGCTCAATCTAATTGGGTCAAGTAACTCTCATTAGTCATTTTTGCCGAAAACAAGGAATTTTGTAAAGCATCCTAGAGCGAGATTATTTGGGTAAGTATTCGGCAAACTCATCCTAAATTCATAATTTGTCTAGGATTTTCAGCGTTTCTAATCTTGTTTAAAGCGTCTCATACGTCATCACAACACAATATAGCATTTGATCTCCAGAAACATACATATATGTGGAACAAACTAGTGAACCTACAGCTTACAAATAACTTGAAGACAAAATCATGAATAAAGAATGCTTCCTAACTCCGGAACACAAAAGGGTATGGCGATCGGGATTTCACGGCAAATTGGACTTTTATGAGCTGAACTCCCACAGAACTGCACTGGAAATTCGTATGGCGATCGTTAAATAAAAGTTTGTTGGTTTTACTCTGTGAAAGAAATATTGATTGATTGATTTTGCCAGTGGTTTCACCGGCGTCCCGTGGTATGGACTCATAGACTTCCTTAATAAATGGACTAGAATTGTTTAAATCGATCCAATAGTTGCTAAGAGTACACCGTTCAAAAACAAAACAAAAACTCTTTAGCTTTTAAATATTAACGGCCAGTTTCTTCATCAAAAGTTAAAGTTAAAGTAATGTCTAAAGTAAAAGTAACGGTCAAATTCGTTTTTTCAAGGCTAAAGTGACAGCAAAATTCATAGAAAAATTGAATTTAACCGTTACTTTTACTTTAGACATTACTTTAGCCATAACTTTAACTTTAACTTTTGATGAAGAAACTGGCCGTAAGTAGAGATAAGTAAGTACCTACATTTCCTTAACTTGTATCTATGAATTCTTGGTTTCTTTCTTCTTCAAAGAAATTGATTTTAATCGAGCCTAAACTTTAACAGCCATGGGCGTCACCATAAAAAGGGACAAGTACAATTCCAAACAGTTACCCTCAAAAGAAAGTTATAATGAAATTGTGAATGTCACACCATAAATCTCAGGAGATTGACATTATCGAGACTCAAAGCAAATCCCATTACGTCTCCCTCCCGTAATGTTGGCAGTACCGCCGTCACGGCTTTGTTTCATGCAGGCTTTGTGCAAAGTTTGCCGGGTACCGTAGTCCGTCTTGAAAAGGATTTCAGGTGACTGAGAAAAAAATGTAACATCCAGATATCTGTAAGATCCTTATGCAGAAGTAAATAGGTTAATTCAGTTTTAAGGGAAGTAAAGAAAGACAGCCTCAAATCTGCCTCAAAATCCTAAAATCAAACAGTATGGTACAACAAACTCATATTATCCATAGCTAGCATAATTTTCACAAAGACTGGAAAAGCTTTACCACCAACCCTACAAAGTTAAACTACAATTAAATCTATTATCTAGGAACATAATACGTTCACACACTTTAATAGTTTTACAACATTTATAGTTCCACTCAACACATACCCCAGGTTTTAACTTTCCTCATTTACTAATAAAGTTGGGCTTTCATAGCAAAATGGCCGTCGAAATGAGGCACAATTTTACTGCGAAGCAATGCGGGACTGAATTGAGTCCGAGCGTTTAGTCAACGGTACTTCGAAAACTTTTCGTATTAGTGTTGAGACTTTACGTAAGTATTATAACATATCAGGGACTTTAGTACGAGCGAACCAATAAGGGACATTCCATTTTGTTTTGAGGGTAAGCAGCTCTTGTTGTCATTCTGAAAATTGGCCAAAAGACACTCCTAAATAAACATTTCAATTAAAAATGGCAGTTAGTAAGAAAGTAGCGTACTTTATGGTTCGACTCCAAATTGATTCCAACCGAGTTTTAGAGTATTTTAAATTAAAGTCACATCACATATCTGCATCTTACTAAATAACACACTGAAACAGCATAAAGTTTTATAGCGGCAGAATTCCTTTAGAATAAAACACTTCGCCCACAAAAATAAATTCAGGAACGCCACAAACTTTTCTTCAGTGCTAAAACTAGATACTAAGCACAAAGACTGATAGTACGGTGGACACATAAACCACATGAAAGAGGTCGTGTTGATAATACGGACCCGTTTTTAACCCCCATATAAAGTAGAAGGATAGAAGTTTAGCATAAGGTTATCTACAACCGTGGCGAACTGCGGATATGCTCGTAAATTGTACTACAATACTATTTTTACGAATTGCCTGGCTTTATAGAGCTGTGGTGAGCGAATTAATTTTAGTGGATACCTACATCGCTTACCTATACATAAGCCATGCATATATTAATTGCAAAATTATGCCGTACATAAATGGTGGTTGTTTTTTACAATCCACTGGTTATGTAGCACGAAGATAAATATTGGTCTACAATCCACTAGCTACGTACGAAGATCCTTAACTTTATTGTACTTGGAGGAAATTACCAATTACATCGTTCTTGTCCATTCACGGAACTACTCTGACATGACTTAATTAACTGAACATCAAACGATCGATCCAAGAAGCTGTTTCTGAACCACAAGCTCCTTTTGTGTTCACAACAAACTCAAAGAACTGCCATCTAAATAAACGAACCTGTCCTTTACTAATTGGGTATCTTTAAAACTTCGCAACCCTTCAGAATCTCCTTCCTGAAACTATCCAAACTTTTGTTGCACCGCACAACTTCAATGATTAATAGATCTTGACAGATTTGAGCTCACCTCTTAGCCAGGTAACGATCAGTCCCTAAACATAATCTAAGTTTGGACCAGATTTGCATTGTCTGATGGATATTTTGATAACGAGGAAGACAATATTCCGAGAAAATCCATTGAGATTTCCTAATTCCACTTCTGCTAATTGCATGAGGTAGGAATCTTGATTGAAGATGGGTAATCATCAGATGGCACGTCTGTGCCTACTGGAGCCCTTTGTGTATACGAATTGAGGATCTCCTCTTTTTTTTCACCTTTTCGTTGCAGCCTGCAGCTATTAAAGAAAACTCGAACAGTTTGCTGAACACAATCCTTTGGCATTTTATAGGAACACGTTCTGTTCAGTACTGGAGTAAGTACCTGCACAGCACACACTGTCTGCTGAACTTTTGATAAGTACCTAACATATAGAAACGTTTAGGGGGCTCGACTTATGCATTATAATAAAGCTAGGTCACCTCAAATGCTGAAAATTACACAAAACAATAAGAAGACATTACCTAAGCGTTGAAAATAAAATTTTCATCCCACCATCTCGGAAAGAGTAGTTTTACCCTGTGATATCTGAGCGCAAAAGCCGTTTTTATTCTCTAGAGCGGCAAAGTGATTTGAATTTAGAACATCGTGTGCAATACTCCATTTGTGACGATCTTGATAAGACTTTTCAAACAAATACATATTAAACAAATAAAATACTGCTTAAAATAATTATTCAATTAATTAAGTAATTTTTATTTTTGTTTTTACATAGATTTTTAACCTCGTTTCATTTTTAAACTGAGTTTTCAAATAAATGAACTTTAATAGGTACCTACTTCTTTTTAATTTGATACTCATATGTGCGCGCCATTTTGTTTTTTTACATTTAGTAATTTCCTCGATGAAGTGGGATGAAATGATTATTTTTATTGTTTTGGGGTCGATTTTAAACCTCATTACATTTTTAAACTGAGTTTTTGCATAAATAAATTTTAATAGGTACCTACATCTTTTTAATTTGCCATGTGCGACGTGCGTGCCATTTTCTTTTTTTGAGTTTAGTTTCCTCGATGAGGTGGAATGAAAAGTTACGTGTTGCACTCGAGTGCAAAGATTTTTCACCTTGTGCTCTTTTGATTCCCTCGCTATCGCTCAGGATTCTAATTATTGAAACACTCGCTACGCTCGTGTTTCAATTTTAGAATCCTTCGCTTGCTCGGTCATCAAAATTGAGCCCGCGGTTAAAAAGCAACTTTGCACTCTTGTATAACAAATAACTATTATGATGCTTTCAAAGTTATTATCGCCGTGAGTGTTAAGATGACGATAGAAGTTAAACCTTTTATGATCACTTTGATATGAGTTACAATTTTGCAATAAAATAGAAACTCCTAAAATTCATTACAGGCTTACCTTACATAGCCATCCTATCTAGTAGGGGAAGTGAAGGTAATACGGACCACTTAAGGAAAAATCAATATAACACAAAAAATAATATCTTTATTCTTCTTTCTTTGTTATTATAAGTTTGAGCATTTATTTATCTTACTTATTATTGAGGAACACTTGAATCAAATCACAGTTAAAGAAGATATTGGATGATTTCCAAAACCTTCGGTTTGGTCCATTCTGCCTACACGTTAAGGTAAAACGGACCAGGCATGAAGGCAAAATGGACCTATGGCAACATAAGAATAAAAAAACTTGTAGTAGATAACTAGTCAACGGCACACCTTTCGTAAACAAATCTAACATCGTCATCATCATCTTCGACACGTGGTTAAACCAAAAAAGCGATTTTCCATATTTTTGACATAGGATGCTAGTTCTCTCTCTTGATCGACCTTAAAAACCTTTCCAAACCTGCCCATTTATTTTCCGTAGCTACAGTTAAATCTTTGGTGCTCTCATATTTGGTAAGTCTTGTTATTAATGTAGTCTTTGGAACATCAAATGTGGTGGCCGCTTTGTTAAGCCCCATTTTGCGCGTAGCTACTTTTTCAATGGCATTTTTCATGTCCTCCTCACGCCAGGATTGCCGGTCCGACTTCCTTTTATAGTTGTTAACCATCTGAAATAAAAATACCTATTTAAATATCAAATTATATAAATATAATCATAAATGAAATGTACTGTAGGCAAAACGGACCACGTGGTCCGTTGTGCCCGTTCCGTTTTGCCTTTTGTGTAGGCATGTAAACAATAAATTATTTTTAGGCTAAGATTGAGGACAACCTTGCATATTTATCGTTAAATCTATGTAAAATAAACAATATCTTTAACAAAAGCAACAAAACCCTGTTATCTTTACCGTATTAAAACTGAAGGCAGATCAAAATTTGCTGTTTTTACATCGAAATAAGCAAAAATTAACTTACCTTGATAAAAACGTGTGCCGCTGCACGACCGCTCCAAGAACACTGACCGATGCCGAGTGAGAGGCGACTGTCAAGTTGACGCAAGTCGATAATAGATAGCGTTACACGTTTGAAAGTTATTAGTCCGGTCCGTTTTACCTACAGGGTCCGTTATACCTTCCTTTCCCCTAAATATTTACTCACCTTTACAAGGTGGTTTGGATATGGCTAGAAAACTTAGATAAATACAATTTTAATTAGTTGACTAATTCCCTAAAGCTTAAGGGGAACGAAAGGAAACTACCATATAGAGAGGTCCATAACTGTGTTGAAACATCACATACTTTTCTCTCTAACTTGTAGCCTGTAGCTACTTCACATATTTTTAACTTGTTATTCATTTACCTTTAACCTACATCAAAATCCTCAGTTTCCAAGGAAAATAGGATTAAGAAAATACACGCGCAAGGAAAACTGTATTAAAGGTTGCCAGGTGTTCAAACGGCTAAGGATTTGTTTTCGAAGGGGTCCTTTGTGTGACCTTTATATTATCGTTCTTGAAGGTTTAATAGTTCCACGTGGAGCTGAGAAAACCTCCTCTATATATTTTCTTATCATGCGGTTTTTCTGGCCTACCTGGCCAGCCTACCTATGTTATCTACTCAATTAAAAGAAAGATAATTAATGTTTCACTTACCTATGTTACAGCTACAGCGTCTTCACATTAGCGAAGCTTCATACTGTCGCTTTTTTTTTGCGGCAATTTTGCTTAAAGAGATGACGCTCAAAAACCAACGCATTTTCGTTAGTGTTTGAACTGACAGTGACGCTTCGTCGTCACCCGTGCAACCACATTGAAACACCGAACGGATTATCCGCTCAGAGATCGTCCCATATGTATTCAAACATAATGTAAAAAATATAGTTCGAAACTATTCACTTACCCACTTCCAAGCAGGTACCCACTTCACTTTATGAGACAACAAAGAAGTTTCTACCTAGTTACTGAAAGAAGAAAACGTATATCAACGTAGGTACGTACTTAAAGCCGAGTTCAGCGTTGTTTATTGAAACTTATGAAACTGGATAATATGATACTTCACAATTTGATGTAAGCTCGTTACAGTTTGAATAGGCATCTCTCTTGCGTTTTACGTTATTTTGTAGCATAATATTTTCATGATATTCTTTTACGAAGAAAATATTATCGGGTACGTAGTATCTACATAAATATAAGTAACTAGCTTTCGCCCGCGGTTTCACCCGCGTCCCGTAGCCGGATGGTGACAAAAACTATCTCTCTCTCTACTAAAACCTTCTCCCGGGTCTAAGTTAATTACCTCCCCTCTAATTTTCAGCCAAATCGGTCAAGCCGTTTTCATGTTATGTCGTGACAACGGAAAGCGGGTTTCATTTTTATACATATAGATTAGGAAAATAAACCTAACTATACCGGCTGATGATATCAGTAGATAATGTCTTCCTTAACATTTAGCAAGATATAGGTAAGTGTTTGAGTCTTCTTAGTAAAGAGAGCTCATCTTGGAGCTAATTGATATCAACGGTGACACAAACCGAGATCCCCATAAGATAATAAGAATCTAGTGGTAGGTACGAGGTAGGTACGACATACAGGAGATCACCAGACGATGTAGTCAGTCCAGTCAACTAAATTAGTAAGTTGTTTTTTGTATGAACGTAGGTATCTATTATTTTGAAGGTACCTACTTAACTGATATAAATGTATGTAGAAGCGGATTTAATTTAAGCCTAAATTAAACCTGACTATTACTGGAAGTTGGAACCAATTCGCCAATTAGCGTATTCTGTGAAAATGCTCAAATTGCAGTTTTGGATTCCGTATTGATTTTGTTCCTACATTAGTTCAACACATAAGTTGCTACCTATCAATCTAAACATTATTATGACATGCAATTATACGTTAGTACCAATCTGAATGGGTTATTCCCGTTCGGTAACACCCTTTCGTGAACACTGTTGACCATCGGGAAAAAAAAGTTTCGTTCGTTCACAGTGTTGACGAACGCTACTTATTATTTCGGGTAATTCCCGTTCGGTAACACCTTTCGATCCTGTCGTCAACACTGTTGACGATCGGGAAAAAAAAGTTTCGTTCGTTCACTGTGTCCATGATTGCTGGTTTTTATTTGTTTGTATTTTTTAAATGTTTTAATGGATTATGTTAAATCTTTTAAAACACAATTAACTAGAAAATTAAAAAATGGCCTCATCATGTTCATAATCACCATTTTACACTTGAAAAATCCATGATATGTTTTATTTTTATTTCTATATTAAAAAAATAAAAACCAGCATTCATGGACACTGGGAACGAACGAAACTTTTTTTTCCCGATCGTCAACAGTGTTGACGACAGGAACGAAAGGTGTTACCGAACGGAAATTAACCGAAATAATAAGTAGCGTTCGTCAACACTGTGAACGAACGAAACTTTTTTTCCCGATCGTCCAGTGTCGACGAAAGGGTGTTACCGAGCGGGAATAACCCATCTGAATTATATAGTGGCCATGACCTTCCCCGCTTTCTCATTTCATTTGTCAGATCAGCGCATTCTAAACACGGCATTAAAAGCGACTTCGATCCAAACCTTAATAACTTACATGTCCATCAATTACTACATACTCTTTCCAAGCCAAAAGAAACGTCTAAAATACTGTGCTCACCAATCATATAACCAGAGAATGAGTAGGAGTGACGAGGAACTCTTTTTCAAGTTTAATTTGCTTAGCAGCATAAATTCTTAATCGAATGTCACTCGCGGTAAACGGTCGCCACTCAACGGTCCTAGAAGCGCCGGTACTAATTACTTTTGAATTCATAACGCTGTTTGTTGTTCACGGGGTAAGGTTGGTACCTACCTATTTCTTGGAATAAAGAGTTTACCGAGTTAACTAAGTGATCTGGTGTAATGGAGAAGATTCTTGATGATTTGATTCTGATAGCACCGTCTCGGCGCAGCGGCTTGTTTGGGTTGATTTCGGATTCGAAGTTTGTTCTATATTCATCTTAGGAATTTTCCAGTAATTCGCAGCTTAAAAATGTGACGGCTTTACATCAGCGGCTTATCCGCTAGTTTGTAAGCGTCGATCATGACTACAAACACAAATAAACATAAACTGAATTTGTTTCAGCTGACAACAACTACAGTGACAGATATTCTGAAGCAAAAAAAAAGCAAAGCGTGTAGTCTAAACGCTGCAAAATTCACCAGTGTGGAACCGCTCTTATGTGTATGAAAAAAGTAAAACTATTAAAGGTAGACAATGTGCCAGAATTTAGTGGAGTAGCCATACCTAGCCTACGTATTTCAACAAACCATCTACACCTTCTCTAATAAAAACTATCGACGACTTATTAGTTTCAAGGCGAGCGATGGTTGTCTTCCGAAATCCCAAAAGGTTGGTCGACCTAATTCTTACGCCTTCGCTAATGGCGCCAATACTCAGGCGTTATTATTTTTGCTCCCACAACAGATGACCTGACACGCTAGTAGAAAACCGTGATACCTACTTTTTATAACCATGTCAATGTTTGATCCTCCTCGAGCCTTCGATTTTATTTTCATGTTCTCGTTTCGTCGGTCCAAAAATGCGAGAAATTGAAAATAGTTAATTACCTTTCTGCCTAGTGTAATACTTTTAGAAACTGTTAAATACTTGCAGAAATTCCAGACTGTTCAGCTCTCTTCTCAAGATGCATTTTTGCGCAGTCCGAAAGATCACAAATGGAATAATTTACAGGAATTTCAAAATTGATTTCTAACACTTTCGTGAATAGACATTTAAATAAGGGTTGGACCACATCTGGCAGCACGGAATCGCCTTTTATTGCGGCAGCATACTGCAGCTCGTGGTAGCAGACGGAACAAATGCAATTCCGTGCTGCCAGATGCGGTTCAACCCAAAAACTACTTTTACAGATTTTATCACGATATTATTTAATCCCGACGTTTCGGATCCTTTACAGTATCCATGGTCACGGGCAGACTAAGGTGTTGGTCGTCTTGATATTACCTCTATAGTTACAAACTATAGCCCCCAGTACACGTTGGCCTGTGTTGGGCCAAGCTTTGCAATGCACAAATGTAGGCCACGATCAAATGGTGTTTACACATTGGCGCATGGCTCATTGCTGCCTGGCAAACCACTTGCGATGGACGTCGAGGTAGTTACGGCTGCGGCTGTTTATTTGTATACTACACTACTAAATTTATACTATACTGTACTACTATATTTATATTATACTACACTACTATATTTACTACTTTATTTATTGTTATACGCAACACAAAAACGTGTACTATCCTCAGCGGCCGGTGACGAACTAAACATTGGCCGAATGTGTAAAAACCACACGCCAAGCTGGGCCACGATTCCTTTGATGTGTGCCCAAAAAACCGACAACTCGCCGAATGCGCGCCAACCTTGACAAATGTCCGCCAACCTGCACCAATACCCCGTGTACACATTGGTGATGGCGTGTATTGGCCGCACTTGGGCCTTATAATACCCTACATTTTGTTGATTATTGACAATCCGTTTCACGCAAAACCAGCTCACTGTATCCCTCGGTATTGCAGTTTTTGGCTAAGATTTGGAGTCAATCTTTTATATGATGGGGTTCCAAGTAGGTGGTACGCTTCAATCATCTTCTCTATTCATATTTTGATGTTTTTTAATTTCAATAGCCTCACGAATCGTCCCAGACAATTATTTAAACTTCAAAATTGAATATGGGCAATCACTTCTGCAATCAGCGATTTCTTTATGTGATGAGATGGATTTTTAATTCCCAGTAAACGTTTAGGACTGATAAATTAAACCACTATTTTATTTCATCATAGAAGAATGTGTTATATTATCTCACTATAACAAAAAAGTCAGTATACTTATTATTTTATACATTTGTCAAACGAAATACATCAAAATGCGAGGATTCAATAAAAACAACACATACAACTACTGAATCTTTAATTATATCCAACAAGTACTCTTAAGCGAATCTTTTAAATCAATCTTAACTAAATCATAATCGCTAAAACTCGAACCTTTCTCGTTTGTATGTGAGATACAAAAATATTTATATCTTATATCAACAGAAAATCCATTCATACCATGTGATACACTAAACTTATTGAAATAAAACAACGCACTCATAATTTCAGCGTCCATCGTCCGGGATACTCGACTAGTATCTTAATATAAAATGTATTCACAAGCCAGGGGCGCCGGCTTTCAATATGAAGCCACGATGTACAGATCACTGTCTGGTCAGAAATCTGTAACAATACAGAACTTAATTAGAAATTAACGAAACAACAGTTGAACTCAGACATAAATGTAGTTAACTAAATCCTGCATTAGCTATGATTAGTCAGTGATGTCAATTTGCAATTTAATTGTATCCAGTCTACCTACTCATACTGTTTACCGAAGTTAATAGACCATAAGCAAAGAAATAATTGATAATGCCATGTATAGAGCACGAACAATGGTCTAAAAATTAAATTTCCTAGTTCAAATGAACATGGACGCCTTATCCACGTGCCAAAAACCAGAGGTATATCTATTAATTAAAATCTATACTAATATTATAAAGCTGAAGAGTTTGTTTGTTTGAACGCGCTAATCTCAGGAACTACTGGTCCGATTTGAAAATTTCTTTCATTGTCAGATAACCCATTTATCGAGGAAGGCTATAGGCTACTTTTTATCCCGGTACAGGAAGTAGTTCCCACGGGATGCGGGTGAAACCGCTGGCAGAAGCTAGTCCGTCATATAAGCCTATTCTCATACATACATGCTGCGCCGACCCCAAATAAAATTGGGATAAGTGCAGGAGGATGATGATAAACCTGTTCTCATGATTGTATGGAAAAGGGTTACTAAATAAGGATCAAAATTCCTCAAATTCGATATAAAAGCATACTTACAAAATCTACTTTTAAGTATCACTCTTCCAAAGCTTGATAGTCTTGTCGTTCTCGAGCGCCGCAGACGCTATAATGTTCTCGGTGGGGTGGCAAGCGGTACATAGCACGGTGTCTGTGTGGCCTGACAACCGCTGCACGATTTCTTTTGATTGCAGATTCCAGATGTATACCAGGTTGTCTTCCGAGCCTGATACTATCCACTGTGGACAAGGAGTGATGGTCAATTGATTATGCTGCGATATCCCGATATATAAACATGTACTAAAGTATTTATTTTATAATTAAAATATGGATCTATAATACAAAAAAAAGAATCACGTAAATCGCTCTATAAACCTCGGAGTAATCAATGTAAAGCGGTCAAATTGTCAACTGGCGTAGAACGGAATGCATCTTGCGCGCTGATTCATCATCATCATCATCATCATCATCATCATCATCAGCCTATCGCAGTCCACTGCTGGACATAGGCCTCTCCAAGTGCACGCCACTGAGATCTATTTTCGGCTTCTCGCATCCAGCTCCTGCCAGCCGTCTTGCGCAAGTCATCACTCCACCGTGCCTGAGGACGCGCGCTGATTGGTAGAACGTAATTCTATTTCATTCCTAACTCTACGGGAACTCCATGGGAACAGAACGGCTGGTCGTGATTGGTCGATCTTACAAAAAGACTGACCAATCAGGGAGAGCTTTCGGACAGTTGACAATTTGACAATTTCTCATCGATAGATTATAATATAGCGAAAAATAATGCGTTAAATTGCAATCAGATGTTACGGTTCACAATAATTGTAATCTTACGGTGACATATACATAAAAAACATACCGGCCGAATTGAGAACCTCCTCCTTTTTGGGAAGTCGGTTAAAAATGAGCACACATCACAGGCGCATAATATAATGTGTATAATATAGGCGCATAATGTAGTGGCCAATGAAAGACAAATAAAGGAGGCGAAACTTAATAAAAGACTTACCTTTCCACCTGTAACACTAAAATTGGCAAAGATGCAGTATTTCTCGTTCTTATGTCCAGTGTAAGTCTTGAGGCACTTGCCCCGGCTGTAGTCCCATAGTTTGAGGGTGTTGTCCAGTGTCGCAGCCAAGATGTATTTGCCGTTAGGAGAGAATTTCACGAACGAGACCGGCGGATTGTCGTCATCTATCAAAGTCTTTAGACATTGACCTGATGCTGTATCCCAGATTCGACTGAAAATAATGGTAATATAATTGATAGCGTCATAATGGTAGCGAACAAAATTATAAATGGCCAATTAAGCAACAAATAAAGTAAGTGCCCATGTTCGTTTTAAGACCGAAGAAAGCCGATTCTTAGTAGAATAAAGATATAATATAGTCTGTTAAAAATATTTACCATAATCCATCATAACTCGATGATACAATAAGGCTGCCGTCTCTATTGAAATGTACTGCCGATACTGGATCTGAATGCGCCGGTAAAGTCTTCAAACATTTGCCTGGAAACCAGATTATTCTAGATAATTCAAGATCTCTCAATGGATGAGCTGAATGTGACTAATGATACTTCCTGGCGAAACAAGTTGATGACCTAATAGTGTAGTGAGTTGATAAAACGGGAAAGAACCGTTTGGCGCCAAAAACAAAAAATATTGTAATTCTTTTAGATTTTCGGTTACAATGTTGTAGTTAATCAGTTCATTCTCTTTGATCATTATAATGCTACTATAACACGTACCGATTTGGCCAGGATGTAAATTATATAAATAGTGCACTAACCTACTTCTGCAAGAGTAGCAAGCGTGACATTTACGATTGTTTCGAGTTCCACGTGGCTAATATTAGAAGTAATTATCGCTTGTGTGAAAATCTTGCGAAAGTTGCGATGAGTACGGTGAAAATGTTTTCGTAGTACGGTGTTAATAGGCTTGTCGAACGTTGTGTAACGAAGTACTCGGATTAGGTTTATGAAGTACGCTACGATCGTGACGGCTTGTCACGCCTATGTTTAGGTATATTGTTAAATGCACTGAAGATGTATTGAACTGGTACATTTGAAACTAAGTTACAAAACAGATCGTTGACCGCGTTTACTTGTATTAGCATCCCTATTATCGCATGCATGCTGGTTTCAATACCCACGATTTATTTAATAAACAATTTACTCTTTCCACAAACATTTATTATGTACGTTCAAAGGTAAACGGTCGCATTAATGTCTGCTAGTTTTTTTTAGTATCAAGTTGTAAAATATAATAATAAAATATACATTGTATGAATTAACCTTTTCACTGCCACGAGCATTTGCACGACTATGCGCGAAATGCCATTTGTGCCGTTAACGGCTGTCCAAAGAGGATGAACGATACCATTTTTCAACTACGTATTTGAGCTTCTAGGTACATGTTTATAATGGAAAAGTTAAATTATTCTTACCTGTTCTTACATCCCATATCCGAACACTCTCATCAAAACTGCCAGATACAATAAGATTGCTTTGTGGATTAAAATTACAGCAGAAAACATAGTTGCTATGTCCTTTGAGCGTCTTCAAACATTTGCCTGAACTGAGTTCCCATACCTGTAACATGAAAACAGCTCGTAAAATATTTGTTATGGGCGTTGTCGATCTATATTAAGATTTATGTGACAATACTTATTCTAATGGGGCAGGAGCATAAACTTCGATATTTTAGTCCCTTCATTTATTAATAATTCATGGTGATGGGGAACAACCATAAAAGTTGTGTACTGAATTTGTTTAGGTAACTAAAGGTAACTAAAGAAACAATCATAAAATATTTTTTTGCAGAAATACATATTAGACAAATAAATTGTTTTTTTTTTTTTTTATTACTTTGATGTTTAACTTTAATCAACAGTTTATCTTTAAACTAAGTTTTTATTAATTAAAGGTGTAATATTAATATTTTTTATCTTTATGTTTATTTTGCGATGAATCTTGGTAAATTTTTAGACAGATATAGTCAAGCTTAAGATTTTTGATGACTTATTTTAGATAACTTTTGACACCAAATACATAATTGCAATGCCTGATACTGAGTTCAGAGGATAATTATGCAATATGCATAACAATTTAATATTTGCAATTGAAAAATCATTTTGTGTATAGTAAGTTCAACTCAGTCGTGCGCGCGGCCTTATGTGTGGGTAACCCTTGTACATATACAGTGACTTTGTGTGCGTGACAAGAGGTACAGTCGGGTACAATACAGTTATTTAGGGGTTGTATACGAGTGTTTAAAGAAAAACAGTTATTACGTAATTTAATGTTTATTTATTTATAATGATTATTTTTTTTGGTGCAAAGGTGAAATATACAATTTCTTGTAGAATATTTGATACGTAATCGAAGTCCAGAACATAAAGTTGCACTAGCACGTCGGGATTTGGAGATATAACCCTCCTAAAGTACCAAAAACGCGTTTTTTTATGAAAGGATGATGGGTAAAATTGGCCGGTATATCCAATAAAAACCATTCGCATATCAAATGATAGCTTATACCCTAAGCTTCATTTTTTATTATGGGCAAAACATTGTAAACCACCGGAGAACGAAGATATGACACCTGATGGCATAGGACAGCCCATGGACTTGAACCACTTCATTGAGTATGGGAGGGATGTTTAAGTGCATTATTATTGTCAATAATTGTCAGAACGGGTCAAAGAAGGTGTCTGTGCCCATATTTTCCAATTTTATTGAAAAAAAAAGATTATTTAGCAGGTAGTATTTACAACATATGGTGTACGTATTTCGCCGTTCTGGTGAGTCTAACCGGCATAACCAATGAAAACCGTTTGCATATTAAATAATAGCTTATACCATAAGCTTCATTTTTTATTATGGGCAAAACATTGTAAACCACCGGAGAACGAAGATATGACACTTGATAGCATAGGACAGCCTATGGACTTGAACCACTACATATTTTGTATGGGAGAGATGTTTAAGTGCATTATTATTGTCAATAATTGTCAGAACGGGTCACAGAAGGTGTCTGTGCCCATATTCTCCAATTTTATTGAAAAAAAAAAGATTATTTAGCAGGTAGTATTTACAACGTATGGTGTACGTATTCCGCCATTCCGGTGAGTCTAACCGGCATATCCAATAAAAACCATTTGCACATCAAATGATATCTTATGTCATAAGCTTCATTTTTTATTATGGGCAAAACATTGTAAACCACCGGAGAACGAAGATATGACACTTGATAGCATAGGACAGCCTATGGATTTGAACCACTACATTTTGTATGGGAGGGATGTTTAAGTGCATTATATTATTGTCAATATCAGTCAGGACGTGTCACAGAAGATGCATGTGTCCATAAAAAAAAATAACAGTTCGTATTCACAACGTAAGGTGTACGTATTCGGGCTGCGGGTTGTTGAAAGAGATACCGCGGCCCTGGTACATAAAAGACCTACGACGGAACACGACGATTTTTAGTCAGTAAGAGTCTGACACTCCCTCACCGCTGCTAACCCACAGCGGGAGGGGTCATTTGATGATTTTTAACGTCGATAAAAAAAAAAGTGTACGTATTCCGCCGTTCCAGTGAGTCTAACCGGCATAACCAATAATATCCATTTGCACATCAAATGATAGCTTATACCCTAAACTTCAATTTTTGTCCTGGGTGGAACATTGTTAATTATAATCTTTATTTAATCTTAATTATAATTATATCTTTGAATATATAAATATATTATTATATTCAAAGATAGAGTGACTGAAGAGGAAGGTTTGTATGTCTAATAACATCCGTTAAATAGTGAGGAAATACTGTTTTCCCGCGCGAAGCTGGGGTGGGTCGCTACTTTTCTAATAATTCAACAACCCAGGGCCGACTATCCTGGTGCCGCAGAACGGGGAAATGCTATCTCCAATAATGGAAATAGTATACGGTGGTAGAAGTAAAAGTTTTAATGTTTTGTTATGCTATTAAAACGATTATGCCTAGTTAAGACCGATTTTTATTGATAGTGTACCCTAGGCTTATTTAAATAAGTGATAAGTTGACGAAAATACATCATACAATACATTTTTCTACTATAGATTTTATTTTAACTAAAAAAAAATGGGTGCAAAAAGTATAACTCTTTTGTGCCCGACTGTACTTATTTCCGGTCGATTCTTGACATGAACTGTGTTATTTCAGTAACTGTAGGGTATAAGCAATAATCTAATATACATTAGAACTTTATTGGTTATCAGGCCAGGGTTCATACAAAATTGCCCATCATCCTTTGATGTAATTTTTTGGGGACAGCAGAATTTTCTAGGAATTTCTAACTAAAGCATCATATAGTACTACTTTCCCCGCTTTAACCCCATTTTAATTTATATTTCCCAATATATACCATTTTATAACTAAAGTGGAGTTTTTTCATACTAACAGGCCAAATAAAATGTAGGGAAAATCGAACTATCGTAGCTGTATACATATTTTATGAAAATTTAAACTCTTAGCGTTCGAAATAAAAATGAATTTTAATCGGGAAGAGTAGTACTATATAATGCTATAGATAGAAACTAAAAAACAATTTTGCTGTCCTTCAAAAAAATTGTCAAATATCGTTAAAAAACGCGTTTTTGGTACTTTAGGAGGGGTATATCTCTAAATCCTTACGTGCTAGTGCAAATTAATGTTCTGGACTTCGATTACGTATCAAATGATCTATAAGAAATAATATATTTCACCTCTGCACCAAAAATGCTGTTGACCAGTGTTATGAATCGCTACTTGAAAAATCAAATGATTAATTTTCGGATTCGCTACTCTCCAAGGTGAATTATAAATTCTGACTCCATGTCAAAATGTCTATAGTATTCTTCTTTTTACAAGCTTTTTTTCTTTTGTAATGTCGACAAGTATTATCCCACATCCCTTCATCAATTTGTCTTAAACGTTCATTTATGAGTTTCATTATTTCCGTCTTATTTTGGTCGACATTATGCGAAGCAATATAATTTTTTAAAATTCCGCACACATTTTGTTTACATTATTATACCAGATTATGCCTCTTTTTACATACTTAGTCCACACTTTTATTTATTGTCCGCGTACCCCGAGCTAGAAAATATGTAAGGATTATTTAATTCATCTTAGATAATTCACCTTATTTATTTCTTAGATACTGTCAATGTCAATTTGAAAAGACGTATGAGAAAATAATGAAAAACTATATTTAATAATAAAAAGCTTTGAATGTTGTTTCATATTTTGAAACGCTTTACCTGACTCCTTAGTAATTTCTCCTTGAATAACTAGTATTTTCGTAAACGACTGTACCCATAAGAAAAAGCGATAAGAATACGTCATGCTCGGACGACGTCACTGTCACACGAATGAAAGTTGTATATTTACAAGCCAACGCACACATAGGGCCGCGCGCAAATCTGAGTTGAACTATCTATACCAGTTTCTGGTCTACAGATAGGTCATTTTATAAACACATAAATGTAATTAAAAAATAACAGTTGAAGATGGTTCTCTCTTTCTATTCTAAAGGTGTATCTATGTTACTGAATATAGTTACTGTATTTGTAGTTAATGTAGGTATATGAACGATGATGCCAAGCAGTTTATTTAAAGAAAATATTGTCCTCAAACTAATTTCCCCATGTGAAACAAATACTGTCTAGAAGAAAGTTGTTCAAAATATTCAAAAACTTAAATATTCAAATTATTATTAAAGCCCTGAGCTTATCAATATCTACAATGTAGTGAGAGTGAGACATATACATACATTCTTATCTAAAAAGATATCAGTTCACTAACCCAAGAAATATTTTATCTACTTTCCCACAAAGTTGAGCCTGAGGTGAGGAGCTGCCAGACTGTTGCTGTGTTTAAACGCAAGTTGAAAGAACACTATCTTTCCTCTCTGTCATAGATGCATATAGTATTTATTGTATTAAAGAAGTGAGATCTGAATAAGTACCAAGTTCCATACACATACCTCAGTTAAAAATAGTTACTTTTTAATGATGTTACTTGGCAAGTTTTCACACACCTTGTTATAAACCTACTAAACGCAATGAATCAAGTATTTAATTTTCTATTAAAACTTGCCAAGTAACATTATTAAAAAGTAACTATTTTTAACTGAGGTATGTGTATGGAACTTGGTACTTATTCAGATCTCACTTCTTTTATAGGCGAAGGATTTCCATATTATCGAACTTGGCACCCTTTCACATTTTTGTTTTGGGTGGGATTTCATTTATTTTTGTAAGGTTGTTTATTTATTTTATTTTTTTCTTATGATTAAGTTAGTTAAGGAAATGTCTCATTTATACTATCTTTCAGATTTTTGAATATGCACTATGCTTCTTACAAAGAAATGAACTAGATTAACTAAATGGATTAGATTTACCAATTGACTGACATGACATGTTATCATATATTATGTTCGTGGATCAAAGTTACACATTCGTTATTTTCGAAAGTGACTCACACTTGGCCGTTTTCAGATTTTTACTTTGACTAAATACAAACCTTTGTAACGAATTTCAGATCGGTACGACCATTCGAAGATATATTATATAAATATAGATAAATTTAGTTCGTTTTAGTTCCTTAGGGGTATAAATTTACACTGAGTATTTTACACCTTCATTATTTTGAAACCGACTCACACTTGGCCATTTTCAGATTTTTTCCTTTACCTTGACATAAAGACCTACCTCCATGCCAAATTTCAAGTCAATACGACCATTGGAAGTGGTCTAGGTTTTTGATGAGTGAGTCAGTCAGTCAGTCAGTGAGTGTATAGTAAAAATAGCGATTTTCTGATGTCAATATCTCAAGACTTACAATAGGTATATTAATGAAATTTTGTATTTTAGATAAGTGAGGGGGTCTCAACAGATACTAGAAATTTGATATGCGTAAATAAAATAGATTTTGAGTTATAGGGGGGTCGAATTTGGCCCGAAATGGTTCGTGTAATATAACCCACGGCCGGTGTGTCGCTTTTTTGCTCGAACTTGGCGGACACACTGCCGTGTGTCTAGATTATGCCTAGTTAAGACCGATTTTTATTGATAGTGTACCCTAGGCTTATTTAAATAAGTGATAAGTTGACGAAAATACATCATACAATACATTTTTCTACTATAGATTTTATTTTAACTAAAAAAAAATGGGTGCAAAAAGTATAACTCTTTTGTGCCCGACTGTACTTATTTCCGGTCGATTCTTGACATGAACTGTGTTATTTCAGTAACTGTAGGGTATAAGCAATAATCTAATATACATTAGAACTTTATTGGTTATCAGGCCAGGGTTCATACAAAATTGCCCATCATCCTTTGATGTAATTTTTTGGGGACAGCAGAATTTTCTAGGAATTTCTAACTAAAGCATCATATAGTACTACTTTCCCCGCTTTAACCCCATTTTAATTTATATTTCCCAATATATACCATTTTATAACTAAAGTGGAGTTTTTTCATACTAACAGGCCAAATAAAATGTAGGGAAAATCGAACTATCGTAGCTGTATACATATTTTATGAAAATTTAAACTCTTAGCGTTCGAAATAAAAATGAATTTTAATCGGGAAGAGTAGTACTATATAATGCTATAGATAGAAACTAAAAAACAATTTTGCTGTCCTTCAAAAAAATTATCAAATATCGTTAAAAAACGCGTTTTTGGTACTTTAGGAGGGGTATATCTCTAAATCCTTACGTGCTAGTGCAAATTAATGTTCTGGACTTCGATTACGTATCAAATGATCTATAAGAAATAATATATTTCACCTCTGCACCAAAAATGCTGTTGACCAGTGTTATGAATCGCTACTTGAAAAATCAAATGATTAATTTTCGGATTCGCTACTCTCCAAGGTGAATTATAAATTCTGACTCCATGTCAAAATGTCTATAGTATTCTTCTTTTTACAAGCTTTTTTTTCTTTTGTAATGTCGACAAGTATTATCCCACATCCCTTCATCAATTTGTCTTAAACGTTCATTTATGAGTTTCATTATTTCCGTCTTATTTTGGTCGACATTATGCGAAGCAATATAATTTTTTAAAATTCCGCACACATTTTGTTTACATTATTATACCAGATTATGCCTCTTTTTACATACTTAGTCCACACTTTTATTTATTGTCCGCGTACCCCGAGCTAGAAAATATGTAAGGATTATTTAATTCATCTTAGATAATTCACCTTATTTATTTCTTAGATACTGTCAATGTCAATTTGAAAAGACGTATGAGAAAATAATGAAAAACTATATTTAATAATAAAAAGCTTTGAATGTTGTTTCATATTTTGAAACGCTTTACCTGACTCCTTAGTAATTTCTCCTTGAATAACTAGTATTTTCGTAAACGACTGTACCCATAAGAAAAAGCGATAAGAATACGTCATGCTCGGACGACGTCACTGTCACACGAATGAAAGTTGTATATTTACAAGCCAACGCACACATAGGGCCGCGCGCAAATCTGAGTTGAACTATCTATACCAGTTTCTGGTCTACAGATAGGTCATTTTATAAACACATAAATGTAATTAAAAAATAACAGTTGAAGATGGTTCTCTCTTTCTATTCTAAAGGTGTATCTATGTTACTGAATATAGTTACTGTATTTGTAGTTAATGTAGGTATATGAACGATGATGCCAAGCAGTTTATTTAAAGAAAATATTGTCCTCAAACTAATTTCCCCATGTGAAACAAATACTGTCTAGAAGAAAGTTGTTCAAAATATTCAAAAACTTAAATATTCAAATTATTATTAAAGCCCTGAGCTTATCAATATCTACAATGTAGTGAGAGTGAGACATATACATACATTCTTATCTAAAAAGATATCAGTTCACTAACCCAAGAAATATTTTATCTACTTTCCCACAAAGTTGAGCCTGAGGTGAGGAGCTGCCAGACTGTTGCTGTGTTTAAACGCAAGTTGAAAGAACACTATCTTTCCTCTCTGTCATAGATGCATATAGTATTTATTGTATGTATATTTATATATATGTATTTAAGTAGCTTATGTTAGTGATTATATATTGGTTATATCTTCTTTCTTTTTACACTGTCTATCTGTACCTATCTCTTTTATTCTAACTCTCCCATAACGGGCCTGCTGGAAGAAATTTCTTTAGGCCTCTGCCTCGAATTTTGCGGGCAGCGGGGCGGCAGCGGCGGCGGCGCGGGAGCGGCAGGATCTTACGCGTATAATCAAATGGACCGGCCCTCGAATACAGCGGCGCGGGAGCGGGCAACGAGCGGTGAGCTTTTTTTAAGGGAGCGAGGGAGTGTCAGACTCTTACTGACTAAAATCGTCGTGTTCCGTCATAGGCCTTTTATGTACCAGGGCCGCGGTATCTCTTTCGAACAACCCGCAGCCCCGGCAGGCCTTGGCCCTGCTGGGCCCCGCTGGGGTTGCTGACGTCTCTTTGAGGAGCGCGTGGAACAACGCGCGCCGTCGACACGGGTCTGTCGTCTAGGAAGACAGAGGGACGATGAGCCACCCGAACTCACCGCCCACAGACCCACGCCTACGGTGGCCGGGAGTCATCTCGCGACACCCGGCGCCCATGGTGTCTACCTGGTCCAGCGCGGCGGCCGGGATGAGAGGTGCGAACTCTCTGGCGTTCCGCCTCCTCCTTCTCGAGCATGACCGCTTCGCAGAAGGAGGCGACGGCATCCCATTCCCTCTCGCCCCGGACCATGGCCTGAACCAGGGCCGGACGCGAGAGGTCGCCGCCGCCCAAAGCCTCGACGAGGACCCGGCGGTGCCCTTCCCATGCGGGGCACACCTGGACTGTGTGGTCCACCGTGTCCTCGGGGAGCGGTGAGCTCCAGTCAAAACGGTGACGGCCCGCGCCGCCGCCGCTGCCGCCCCGCTGCCCGCAAAATTCGAGGCAGAGGCCTTAGAGATAAGCTGTGCCCTTGTACAATTGTTTCTATTATTTATTCTTCTGTGTGTTTTTATGTGTACAAACTATTAAAAATAAATAAATAAAGTTCTAACAAAATGTTGCTGAGATTTCAAAATTAGAGCAAGTGACTGTTATAGTAAGCATCAATCATGATAAGGTACAACTTTTCAAATAGGGTAAAATAGGCCAAATATAGCTAAATTGTGTGAGCTATTCATATTTCATTAGATAAAGATAGACTTGACTTGTTGCTTAGACAACATGTAGTTGACATCGCTAACGGTATTTTATTCTATACCCTGACCCTCTTTCCGTAAACAAAGTCAATAAAATGGGACTAAATGGCGCAACCTTTTTCGTACAAATTGGTATTCGTGAGTACGGCGACACGGAATTCGCGTGTGTACCGTGGAAAGGGCCTCTGGCGTCACGCAATTCCTTAGTATCCCCCCTTCCCCACTTTTCCGTACTTATCCCCGCAAGGTTCATTCACCGCGCATGCGCGACCCCCATTAACGTACCGCGTTCGAATTTCGCGCGCTTTGTCGGTCTATGGTTTGGATATATTGAACTAGGAAGTTACCTTGAGTATTTAAGGTCACATTTTAGATATCTATTATTGAAGAAGTTTGTTATAAAAGTTTATTGAGATTGTAGCAAATATTTGACAACATAATAAAAGTTTACCTTTAGAGTCTTGTCATCACTGGCACTGACTATCAACCTGCTGTCGGAGGACCAAGCCACATCGCTGATACCCATTTTGTGTCCCGATATTGTCTTCTCAAATTTGCCATCATAAGCACCCCACACCTTAATAAGTTTGTCAGCAGCTGTAAAACATATAATGCAGTGATAATTATCACATCATGAGAGATTTTAACAAAAAAGAATTAGGATGACATCATTATTTGACTAGTTTTTAAGAATTCATCATTTGTATGGACGTTGTTGGCTTGCCTAGCAACAGCTGTTATAAATTGTATTGAAGGTCAACAAACTTGAGTAAGTTATTCAAAGTGGGCATGCTTTGTGTATTGTGCATCATACATTAAAATCATTAACTAATTCACTTGTATGTTAACAATTAAATCAATACCCTACTACAGATTATGTTTTTACAAGAACAATGTACAGTGGCTTATTTTATCGTTTTTTTATGGACATTCTACAAGACATAAAGCCTTCAGCTAGAGATGTGACCTTGTTTAAAATGTGTTGTACAATATCAACACATCTCATAGCTACCAAGTTTGGCTTGAACCAGTTAACTGAGATTGAACAAGACATTTATGTATTGACCATGACTACAACATTACATCACTATTTTTACATACAAAAAACAATTACATAAACTATTCTTAAAGTTAACTTCCATTCATTAGCTGCCAGTATTCAAGGTCAACCTTCATACAGGCTTGACCATTGCCTCAATACTGCTGACTGATCATGTCTCAGTATGTGGACTTTATTTAATAACAATGTTGTAAGTAGGTCATATTCAGTGTTGGGCTCTTGTAATGAGACTAGCTCTTAAATTATAGGAAAAAGAATTTAGAAATCATTGAGAAGTTTGTTTCTAATAGGAAGCAGTAATCAATAAGCATTTTGCAATAAATTAACATGTTAAATGCCAGACTATTTAAACGTTACTTGTGAACTTGAAATAAACTGAAATTAAAGAGTTTTTCAGAAAACACTACAGTAGCTAACTGCTTACACAATATAAAGTAACAAGAGGAACATATTTTGCAACATTATATTGGGGAGATTTTAAAAATAGATTAACAAAGACAACAGCCTAACAGCCCAGGCTCAAGCTCATCAAACATGGACACTAGGCCAACCACATATGGTTCAAAACTTATTACTTGACATTAAAATATTTCTTTAGTCATTATTCATTTGGATCAAGCATACACTTTGATCTTCTGAGGTCTAAACAATATATGAACAATCTAATGATAAGAAAGGGGGTCATCAAATGTAAATAAATAGTTGAGATAAAATAATAATTTATGCACGAAAGAAATACTCACAGGAGCTTGCCAGCCATTCTCCATTTGGACTGAATTTAACCGACGACACAGCTTTCGTGTGTCCCGCAAGTGTGAATTTGAGCGTGTAATTCGGCTTCTGGAAACCGACATCAAAATTAGCGCCAAATCGCACGTGCTCACACAAGTTGAAGTTACATAAACATGTGCCGCCCGCCAGACTGACGCAAACCAATGAAATGATACGAAGGAACGCTACTTACCGCTACTGAAGACTTGTTCGATTGTGGAGCGGATTGTGATAACGAATTTGGGCCGGAAAGATTGGCGGAAGGCCCACCGTGAGTTTGGTGTGCAGCAGGATGGCCTGGGCCGGGACCTAGCGGCACCATGTTTCAACTTTCGACGCACTACGCTTTACTTTGTTCGTCACCCAACACAGTCACTATTAAACAATGAAAAACAATCTAAATTAAACTTTGGGAAAGGTAACACACGGAACTTGTCACTCACTTCAGTTTTTACATATATTTCAACGTAGATTTTCAAAGAACATTCTAAATCCGGGCGTCCCAATGCGTGCATATTTCGCGAAGACGAACAGTGGTGCCAACATGAACATACTTTTAAATTATTCCCTCCCGCAGTACTCTAGCTGGCCAGCCTATTGTCTTTGTTTTTCTTATTTCACGAAATATTAAAAGCTTATTAATAAATTTTATTTTGCATAAATCTAAGTGAAAAATACAAAAAACACTATTTAATATAATGTAATTAAAAAAATATATTTCACTTATAAAATGTTGCCACGCCGAATATTATTCGTATTTTTTGATTAGCAAGAAAATATGACCTCTTTGACATTCCCAAGGTTACATTTGACATTTTAAAAGTTAGCCGCTGATCAAGGTAGATTTTTTGTAAAAGTTTCAAAGAAATCTAATTAAAATGGCTTTAAATAAACTAAGTATCGATGCCCTCAACTTAGCCGGCAAGCGTGTGCTTATGCGGTAAGTAAAACTTACATATCTTCACACTTTGGTCAGTAAAAGCAATGCAGTTACAAATCGTTTAAATTAAAATTAATTGATTGATTGCAGAGTGGACTTCAATGTTCCCCTGAAGGAGGGTGTAATCACTAACAATCAGCGTATTGTTGCGGCTTTGGATTCTGTCAAATATGCCTTGGAGAAGGGTGCCAAGTCAGTGGTGCTTATGTCACATCTGGGAAGGCCGGATGGGCAAGCGAACCTCAAGTACACCTTAAAGCCAGTCGCTGAAGAACTCAAGAAACTCTTAAACAAGTAAGTGCATTATTAGCTAAATTGTAACTGGGACAAAGCTTGAATCGTTTCCTTGTTATGATTCATTTCATGCAAAAATCCTTAGTTTCTTAGTAACATCATAGGACTTAACCTGAGAACCAATGCAGATCTCAATTTATTCAAAACTAATAACTAAACAACCTGTAGTCCTATTTTTTATTGTCTCTTCAAGTATCTTTGATAAATATCTTTCTTATATTACTTATGCACTTTAAATTCTTGTCAAAAATACATGTTGATAATTACACTTACAGAGACGTGACATTCCTGCCCGACTGTGTGGGCCCTGAAGTAGAGGCAGCCTGCGCTGACCCCACACCGGGCTCCATCATCTTGCTGGAGAACCTCCGTTTTCACATTGAGGAGGAAGGCAAGGGTCTTGATGCATCCGGAGCCAAGGCTAAAGCTGACCCTGAGAAGGTCAAGGCATTCAGAGCTAGCTTGAGGAAGCTGGGTGATGTTTACATCAATGATGCTTTTGGTAAGTTGAGCATTCAACCTATGTTCTTACTTATAAGGATCTATGTTCTATTTCCTATCCCACTCCCCGGTCTCCGATTAGCATGAAATTTTGTCAATGCTCTGAGTTCTGATGACAATACATGACTAGCGTGTTTTTTTCATTTATTTATTATCTGTCAAAAACATATCCATACCCTATGATTAGCCTTCAACAATCAATATCAATTGTCACTAATAGATGTTAATATTACATATCAAGGTCCTATGTTCACTAACATTCTCTCATTTCTTTCATCATCTATGTATTTGCATCATAAAATATTCTTTTTATTTTCTTACAGGCACAGCCCACAGAGCCCACAGCTCAATGATGGGTGAGGGCTTTGAACAGAGAGCCAGTGGGTTCTTGTTGAAGAAGGAGCTCCAGTACTTTGCCAAGGCTTTGCATGAGCCTGAAAGGTAATGCAGTTTCTTACCTGTTCTTTCTTGAACAAAAGTATGTTTCTTAAAAACTTTATGTAATTTTTTTTTACATAACATGCTACTTCACACTACTATTTCATAATGGCACACCATGCAGTGACATATTTAAGTCCACAACAAAAGTTGAAATCATGCAGCCATGTGTAAAATGTTCATTTGTGTTTTAGGTCATAAAACAAACCTCATAACATATTAGGTACTTAGGTACTTTTTAGTCATACAAAATACAACTACTAACAAACCTGCTATACTGAAGTCATATATGATGCAATTTTAGGCCTTTCCTCGCAATCTTGGGAGGTGCTAAAGTGGCAGACAAAATTCAGCTGATTGAGAACTTGCTGGACAAGGTCAATGAGATGATCATCGGCGGCGGCATGGCATACACTTTCCTTAAGGAAACACAGGGTATGGCTGTAAGTATGATAACTTTATTAGAGAAAAAACATAAAAAAAACAACAGCCACACATCTCGAAAAAAAGAAAAAAGATTGGCTTATGGCACAAAATGAAACTGGCCACTATCTACTGTTCTAAAGAGGCCACTAATGCTATTTAATTTTGTTTGTAGATCGGAAACTCCTTGTACGATGGTGAAGGTGCGAAGATTGTCGCTAAACTGCTTGAGAAGGCTGCCAAGAACAATGTAAAAGTACACCTACCAGTTGACTTTGTCACTGCTGATAAGTTTGACGAGAATGCACAGGTGAGATTCATTCTTTAATATTTACTACTTGACAATAGCTGTTGTGATACATACATACATTTACCATAAAAATAGGCATTCTTGGTATACCACTATTCTTGGTGGACTGCACCAACATGGAGCAGCATAAAAAAATATTAAACAGCCAACTGAATTTAATTCCAGCCTTCTCAGTACAAAAACTACATTGCTGCCCTCCATTTTGTTGAAGTCTGGCCCTAAGTCCAGTCTACTACTATCCTGACCCAGAAAAAAATACTTTAAAAAAAAATTGGTTGCCTGTAAAGTCGGTATACGGGCGAAAGTTTTACGTGACAACGACTTTGAGTCTCTCTCGCTCTGTCTCTCTCGCTCTTAGGCGGGCTAACTGTGCTCGAGTGGAAGGGACGCGTGCCTTTCACTTTTTATGTCTGTCTCTCTCGCTCTTAGGCGGGCTAACCATGCCCGAGTGGAAGGGACGCGTGCCTCTCACTCGCTCTCATTGTGAGCGCATAACGTGAGCGGAGCGTAACGCAGTTTCTTGAAGTGTCACCTGGCAAACCAATTTATAAGACGTTGTCACGTCAAAATTACATGACTGTTGCTTGATAACTAACCATTGACATATAACTATAGGGACAGGAAATGTCACGAAAAAAACGTGCACACCTGTCAGTCTGCAGTAGTAACTAAAATGGCTGCCATTACTAGGGTTGTACCACTACCGGATTCAACAAATATCGATATTGTATTCTAGTTAGAAGTACGTACGAGTCTTACTGGGTGCATAAAAATAACCGAGTATAAATAATTTCTTCGTCATAGAACTAACTATCACATTAACTTCACTGATACTAATAACCTCAACAACATCAACCAAATGGGAGGAGTCATTTCAGTAGGGTGATACCTTTGAAAAAAAAAACACAGGCAAAGTAATTATTAATTATTTATTATTTCAAATAGCCCTATGAAAGTTCTTTCACATCAGACTAGTTGCAGGGTGCCAAAGATTCGGTCTTATGAAGAAGAATCCGCAAGAAACGCCATAAGTAGATACTCTCTTAAAAAAAATACAATAATTTACAATCGTTTTCAAGCTATTCATGAGAAAGTTATATAATGCAAATGGAGCTAATTATGTATTAATCGATTGTACAAAACAATGTTGTGCCGGCGGCCATATTGGATTTACAATGTTATTGATATTACTATATTGTATTGTCATCGGAATTAAAGGTGTATACAAAATTTCAGATTAATCGGTTGACAGGAAGAGGGTGAATTTTGAATTACTAAATTTGACCCAAGAATAAATAATAAACCAAACGGGGTGAGCAAAGTTATTCATTTCTAAACAATATAAGCTTATTAAAAAACTGTCTATGAGACAGTTTTTCAATTCTTCTACAACCGTAGTATCTAAATCTTATATCTAAAAATGTTTTAATTATTGACTTGATTAAAAGGAACTTGTGGTTAGTACTGTGATTGGGATCACAGTCAAAAAAAGTATTAATTTCATTGTTGTTGTTGTTGCTATCCCTTACAAGGACCATTGTAAATACCTCTTTATGACGGACAGTCTGCTTCTTCCTTCTTCTTTCGTCTGAAACAAACTCCTTATGCTTTGGTTTTATATTTTCATAGGATAATGGCAATGGGAACACATCAGTTGATGTGGCAGTATCATTATGCTTTCTGATGTTAGTAATATCATGTAAAACCAACGACTCCTGGGGGCCTTCTTTGGGTGTCTGAAAAAAAGAATATTTCTTTAATAACGATTGAACGGAGAGGTATACTGTACTAATAATGTAATTACATAGGATTTGTTTAACAAAAAAAAAAAAAAACTATCTTAAGACTTACCAAAAATAATGTGGGAACAGAGTTGTCACGTAATCTTAAGATATCCAGTGTTCTATTAAAACAACTATCTTCAAAGTGAAGCGAACAGACATACCAATATTTATGTCTGGGATTAATATTTTCCTCACCAATAGCTTCTAACCATTTTGTCCTTAAATCATTTCGTATAGGAAACCTGCAAAAAATGTTTTTTAATTAAAGAACATCAAAACTTGAACTTATCTATAGATACTTTGATTATTTGTTTGGATTGAATAGGCTCCGAAACAAGTTGACCGATTTGAAAGCTACACTTTACCCGGTGGGCATAGGCTATTACTGTTTGGGTACGGGAATTAGATCCATCGGAACGCGAGTAATACCGCGATGAAAAGATAGTATTTAAGTAAATAACAAAATAGAGATGTTCTATTCAACATAATACACAACTCTGAGGGCTCAGTGTCATAGGAACAGTAACTTCTGTTGTTAAAATTAGTAAAAGCTGAATTATAAAAGTGGATATTATATCGATACAGTTATGACAACTGTACAGCACTATGCCAATATTATGACATGTTATTGTAAACAACATTTATTTCTAAATATAGCATTTTATACAGAAATAAACTTAAATATAAGTACTTTCACCATCAATTCATGTTTCCGTAACATATTTTTTATCCAATGTGAATTAGTTTATGTAGAATCTAGCAAAAACTGGTTACTAACCTGTGTAAAGACAATCCTGCTTGATTTTTGTGCTTACTTGCACCACACTTCACGATACAACACGTAGGCATACTCGTTGATAAATTCACTCTTGAAATAGTAAAGTCTTAATAGTAAACACGTAAAATACACACATAAAATAGCAAAAATAAGTCACGAAGAGCACCTATTTGACAGCACAACTACCATGACATATGTACTAGCGATGGGCGTTGAATCAACGAACTAGTTGAATCAACGTTGATGTCACTTCAACGGGATTAACGTTGACCGTTTTCAAATCAACGCGTTGAATCCGTCAACGCGTTGAATTTGTCAACGAGTAAAAATTACAACGACGTTTACGAATTCAACTAGGTTGACGAACGAAACGAGCAACTGAACCCAAACCAAAATAATGTAAAATTATAAAAAAATAAAATAATGTAAAAAGCCAAAATAATGTAAAAAAAAAAATAAGGAACTTCGTTCCAATTGTAAATAATAATTAATTAATGTACATAAAAATCAGATGATCTTTTAAATACGCCTAAAATTTGTATTTTATAGCAAATTATTTAGTCAGTCCTAAGCCTGAAAAAAGTATAAAGGGAAGATCATCTAGAAAGTTTTAAAAAATGATACCTACATTAACAAAAACGTTTTGGCGTTTATCGTTGGCGTTGGCGTGTATCGTTGAAAGTTAATGATCGTTGATGCAAGTTGACGTTTGTAACACGTCAACTCGTTGACGAAATTAACTAGTTGATCAACTAGTTGACAAATGGAAATCAACGTTAACGTTTCGTTGACGGAAAAACCTTCAACGACCCATCGCTAATATGTACCAGATATGGCACGCACCTACAAACAGGAGGATATCAGAAGTAAATGTCACCATTTTACGCAACCACAAAAATATTGTTGTCCCTGTTTTCAAATATAATTATCTGCTTAGAAAGAGTGAGACAGAACTATGTTGCATAGTTTGTTTCATATTTCGCCCATATTTTTATAACTCTAGATACGTCAATAACAACACGGCGTCTCCTTATAATTCTAAGCTCGATGTAACTAACTAACTAAAGCACGATGATTAATTTGTCATAGGTTGGTGCTGCCGATGTTGCGAGTGGTATCCCTGAGGGCTGGATGGGTCTCGATGTTGGACCTAAATCTAGGGAACTATTTGCTGATCCCATTGCCAGAGCCAAAGTTATTGTATGGAATGGGTATGTAGATAAACTTTTTTCAAATCAATTGCAAAGTGGACTTTGAAGATGACTGTATATGGTTTATTTTCGTTCAACAGACCTGCTGGAGTGTTTGAATTCGAGAAGTTCGCTGGTGGCACCCGTGCTTTGATGGACGGCGTTGTTAAGGCCACTACCAATGGCACCATCACCATTATTGGTAAGGCAACTTCCAAGTTCTCTTAGTGTTGTAAATACAATTTTATTCAAGCTTTGTCTTAGGCTTTAATGGACTCTTCAATAAAATCATTAGAAGGTCTTGTTAGATTATCTCTAAGATGTGTTTAGTTAATTCTAACGCTTTGGGCTCAAGGGAACATGTAGGTATCGTCCTTAATAAACACTAATCATATTGTCGTATATCGGGTGTGTTGTTCACAATCACATTAAATGAAATGCGTTAATATAAGTCGATTAACCCAAAGAAAAAAGAAAAATAAGTAAAAATAAAAAAAAATAATTTTTCAAACAAAGTAAATAGAAAAAAAAATTGCGAAAATTAGAACACCATATAAAGTCAGTCATTACAAACAACTGAAATTCTCCCTTGAAAACTGACAGCTGTCAACTGATTAAAACATTCGATACTCCTAACTTTATCTCTGCTTTACACATGATGTTGTAAATTATAAAAACCAAAAATGACTCCTGTGGTTAAACCACTGAATGGATTAGGTTATTTTTTTTACAATTCGCCATTGAATATCATAAAGTATATGTGATAGGATTTAATGTGATTGTGAACGACACACCCTGTATATCCAATCCAAGATCTAATATTTTGCAGTATATTTTTGCAGGGTTACTTCAAAATAAAATTAAGGTAAAGCATCACATTATATAGACGTATTTGTATTTGTTTTCTCCCTTTAGGTGGAGGTGACACAGCTACCTGCTGTGCCAAATGGGGCACTGAGGATAAGGTGTCTCACGTGTCCACCGGAGGTGGCGCCTCCCTTGAACTACTTGAGGGTAAGTGACAAAAATACAGTTGTATTTACTTTGACATAAACTTTATACAACATGTAACGTAATTAACGCACACCCTCAAACACCCCAATTAGAATATTATGTTATAATCATAATACATACATTGAATTTTTAATTTAACATGTATATGCATTGTTATTTACTAAATTAGTTATACCAATTCTTGGAGAACTTTTTGGTCATACTACTACGCACGCAAATATCGCGCCGCGCGCCGCTCGACTCGACACAACATAACGAAACTACGGAAAAAGCCGACAATACACGAAGTCTTATTACTTTGAGTTACGGTCTATTTGAATTTGTTTTGACTGCACAGGGTTAATATGACAATAATTTCCGTAGTTTTAATTATTTTTGGGATAAAAAATTACCTATATTAAAAATGATATAAATCGATTCAGTAAACGATTCTGAACAAACTAATTTCAGGATGTGCATTAATTAAGTTACATGTTGTATAAGGCAGGACATGAGATAGGGGACACTGAGTCCTATCACGAACTCACTTTAGCTGTCGTCAAATAACTTTGTTGTTCTGAACTATCTGCGAGTGACGTTACGATAGTCAAAATATATGAACATAAACACTACTGCTTATGTGCGACGTATCAAATTCGGAATAACTGCAAACCCTTCCACTTTTAACTCACTAGGCTTCCAAAAGCCTGTTTTTATTTAGATTCCTTATTTTTAGACAACAATTATTTTTTTGTTGCATAGCTGTGTTCTTTGTTTCTTGAACCCAAACAGAAGAAAGAAGAACAAACAAGCGTAATTAAATTTATTTTTATTTTATTTACAAATACAATTTTTGTAGGTATTTAAAACTATTGTAGTAGGTAGCTAAGTACTGAGGTTGAATGAACAACAATTCGATTTAGTTCGCAATACCTACATAGACGTAATACGTAGGTGCTACTATTTCCCGATCCACACGTGAACGTTGGAAACTGACCGCAAGCATGCGAGCCGTTTCTACCGACAATTTCGGGAACAACAACTTCCGGTCTCGGACGAACGTTTATGACTGTCGCCCGGTATCGGCTGTGTTCGGGAACGTGACGTCATTTCCTATATACCTATGTATATGTTGATGTAGATTGTATGTAGGATGTATAAAGTAGTTGTATTTCTAGTAAGAAGTAGATGTAAATAAATAAAATACATATTGTGTATCTCGCAATACGTAGTTTACGAAAGAAATTTCCGTGTAGTGGGCAGTTGCATCAAGATGTATAAGGAATTTAGAAAAAAAAATGGTTAAAAAAATACTAATGTATTTTTTACTGTGTGTTACTATTAAATATTAGGATTTTACCTAAATAGTCGTGATGCAACTGTCTATTCATTGTATTGTGTATTAAATATTATAATATTAATTTACTTTTCAGGTAAAGTACTGCCAGGAGTTGCAGCCCTGTCTGACGCATAGACAATAGATGTTATCTAGAGCAAGAAGTATTTATACCAAAACGTAAACCTTTTTGCTTCATAGAAGTGTTCATGAAATTATCCTATTTGATAGAGCGAGAATATCAACAAAGAAATTATGATTTTTAAGTGATATGTATGTATATTGTATACTGTATAGTACATTATTTTTAAGTTTTAGGCAAGAGAAATGTGTCATGTGAATCGAATAGTGAAATTATTTATTACCATCATAAATCGAATAAAATGTTGGTTATAAAAAAACTTTTTTACTGTTTTATCTCTTGAAAGTCATAAACTTACACTGATTAGATAATACTGCGTCTCACAGTCGGAGCCATTTTTTTCGCGTATGAAAACATGTTCATTATTTAGTTGGAAATAATTATTATTTACTAGCTGGTGCCCGCGACTTCGTCTGCGCAGGTTTAGTATTTCGAACAATATGTTTACAAATTGTAGCCTATGTGTTATTCTGATGTATAAGCTATATTATTGTAAAGTTTCATTAAAATCCATTCAGTAGTTTTTGCGTGAAAGAGTAATAAACATCCATACATACAAACTTTCGCGTTTATAATATTAGTAGGATTGGAAACTTTTGTTTTGACGATCAACATCAAAATGCGATCATTATTGCAAGCAGCAAATCAAAATAATCGCCTAATCCTAATATCGATCTAAATTAGCTCAAACGAATACATGCAAGTGTTTTGCGTGACTCCATACACGTCAGTAACATGGCAATCAAGCATTGCCATTGTCGCTCACGGCCAGGGTTAATTGCAAAAGAATTGACAAAACAAATTGTATAAAAATAAATAAAAGGAGTTAACAACTCACTTTATATTAGAGCTAGTTTTTAGTACGACTTTAAAATATGTAGGTACCAAAAGCACGCAAAAAACTCCATCACAGTTAGGCACGATATTAACAGATGGTCCTTAGGTCGTCACCTCCACCCTCTTGCATTTATCCAAAAAGTCCAGAGTTCGCTGTTAGCTAACTGCTAGTTAACCCATCGTCGTATATAAGCCCACGTTATGGTAGATGATACCGGCAAATCCAATGTCCTGTATCTGTTATACATATAAAGCAAAAAAAAACGACTCACTACAAAAGTCCCCTGGCCTAGCTCTGGGTAAGGTAATTTCTCCATTTGACTTATACTTACTTCACCTCAGGAAAGTTCATAAATTTGTATATGTTAGGTACAACAACGAGATACAAGCAAATACACCGTCTATTTACTTCTAATATACAGTAAAAGGTGAAGCAATGTTAAATTTTAATGTTTAATAACTCAATAAATCCATAAAATGTACGTAAATGCATAAAATTGAAGCGTCTACCATGAATGGATGTGTATGTCGGTGCTAAAACATCTGGTAATTGATTTACAGGACCGTAATGTATTGCTTATTGAGCATAAACAGAGTACCCCATTTAGGTACCTGCAATTTATTTCTCATCCTGTAAGGTATTTCGATAACTGGGCGTAATTAAATAATGTGATTTAAAAATATATAATAAGTATATGTATTCGCAATATATCAGGACTGCCTACATCAATTTTCTTTATCTGCCTGAAGTATTCCAAGCTACATTATTTTCCAAGTCTAAAAACCCATAAGGAAACTACCATTCACCTGTAGAACATTGTACGCACCTACAATTAAAAATATTGACTGAATTCAAAGCGCTGTATCAGCGTGATTCCATTTCACGAACGTCAATGAAAATGTTTGACTTGTTCGGCTTTGAGCACATACAACTGGACGTATGTAAGGCGTTAAACATTCACACCAAAGTGAGGTGCGTAGTTTGGCTACGAAAGCTGAAATGCTACGTTAGTATCCACGTAGCGTAGTAGGTATGTACCTAGTTGTGTACACCGGCTACGGCGTAGCAAGGAGTGTTATTTTTGTTCATTGTTTTGTTGGTATTATTTCACCTAAGATAATGGCTGATGTAAAAGGCACAAATGGATATTTTTATCAAAAAAATATTTCCATTTGCATATTAAAAAGTATATGATTTATCCAGAGAGATTAAGGTACTACAAAAGTATAGGCACAGTTATACTATAATGGTGGGTAGCAACATTATTAGCAAAAGGACACTCGAAACACGAAACTCTTGAAATTGAAACCCCAAGCGAACTCAATCAAAAGAAAACCCGCCAGTGTGTGACGGACACCCGTCACGGAGCCGGCAGGGGATAGTAATCGCAATTAATTAAATATATTTAAGTAATTGGAAATGTGGGACAATTGCTTTCTTTAATTACTTACCTATATTATCAATTAACTAAATTACTTATATTCTACTTCTCTTATGTACTCCTCTTATGTTCTCCGCTTACGTACTTCCCTTGTGTACTCCTCTGATGAACTCTCTCATGTACTCCTCTTATGAACTCACTTATATTTTCCTCTTAAATACTCCTCTTATGTACTTCCCTTATGTACTCCTCTTACGTACTCCTCTAATGAACTCTCTCACGTACTCCTCTTATGTACTCTCTTATAAACTCCTCTCATGTAATTTCTTATGTATTTCTCTCATGAACTCGTATGTACTCTCTTATGTACTCCTCTTATGAACTCTCGTAAGAACACTTTTATGTACTCCTCTTATGAACTCCTCTTATGTACTCTCTTATGTACAACACATCGACGGTGGCGCCGTCATATATAAGATACAACATCATTTATTTGTATTAAGTACTCTTCTGTTACTTAAAACGCTACAAAATTGACTAATGAGCATTCATATCTACAGATATCAATCATAATTAGACGACAGTATAAGGTAGTCCGGTGCTACAGAAAACTAAAAAGAAAAGGGGATCTCAGAAAGAAGGGCGTTCACGCCTCATCAAATAACGAAAACGGGTCGTAGAATAAAATATGTTTGTGACAGTTCCTGTTTCAGAATCGCAGCTAACAAAAGAGACCTCACAAATTCAATTTCTAGTAAAAAAAAATAAAACTAGGTCGTAACTTCCAACTTCATTCAAATTAAGGCAAACTGCCCCTGAATCCCCAAAAGTATTTTCATTCCAGTCTTAACTACATTAAAATGTTCTTTATGCAAGTCAACCACGATTGCCTCGAACTATAATTACTTATAGAAGTTTCTTAAAGTACTCATAAAAAAAAACTAATGGCTACATTAATGTAAGATTTTTACTGTAACATAGGCGCAGTTGTACCATTTAGCTAGCTAACGAAAATGGTCACAAAACAAGCCGTATACTTGTCGCCCGTTGGTCGAATAGAGAATTTAGACAACTGAGAATGGTACATATAGATATTACACGTCTTAGATAGATATAATATAGAATCAGCAGTGACTGACCAACTCTAAAAATAACTACCTTTTTGTCAACATTAAGTAAGAACGTACTAATTAAGTAGAAAGGACATGAAGAACTTCATTGTATGTTATTATAAAAGCAAGTCATTCCTTCCAAACCATTACCCGAAGCCATTAGCGCTAAATTAATTCTCTATTCAAATATTAATTTGAATTAATGCTGCCTTAGATTCGAGTCTTCTTGCATACTGTCTCTCGTCAGTATTTTACAATAAAAATACATAATGAAAATGTTTTAGTTAAAACTATTTCTTACAAAAATATAAAATGGATATATTTTAGTTCAAACTAAAATACTTGCTAAAACTTTTCAGTTTATTTGGGATTTTCTCCGAATTTCAAAATAGAAATCAAATCATTTTTACGAAATTTTCAGAGAAACTTTGATAGAAATAATAACACTGTGAAACTTGTATTTTGAAAGCTTTAAAATCTGATACAAAAAGTAGAACTTGAAATAAACCTAACTTAAAATTCACAGATGGTTATTTGGATCCACTTACAGCACACCATCTAGTAAATATGAACTACCCAGTAGCAACTCCATGTTTCCATATGTACTGCTTCAATCTCCCAAATGGTCAAACATAGAATATCACTTAATCAGTCACGATATCTTCATACGCCTGCAACTATATAGAGACACAACAACCTATCGATTTGAACCTACGACACGACGACCTTCCTATCAAGCCCCTAACTGCGATAAAGAACGGATCATCTATCTTTCTCTAGGATTTTCTACCTTTTATCGCGCAAAGTAATAAAGATTCGACCTACTGTACCGAGTCTCGTGTGCCCTCCCCCTGCCTATAAAAGTAAATAGGTAAAGACAATGACGACGCTCTGGGGTCAAATTCGTCGTAGTTTTCACTTTCAACAGTACCTGTAACCTTAACTAAAAGGGTACAGGACACTTTTCATTGCAAATATCAACGGCTTTGTATCGGTGGGGACAACCAATCTGAACTTTATTGACATTTATCTGTCGTGTAAACAATTTGTTTTACTTTCATGAATGAGCCGTTGTCCCTTTAAATTTTTAATCAGTTTATTCTACACCTTATTCCTATGATATAAGGTAGGTTTTCACGTGCACCCGGTATCAGTATGGGACCTATGGCAACTGTATGTGACGGTGTATCGATCGTCACTTCGCGCAAGCGTCTGTACACATGGAAAGCGATACGACACAGAAAATTGCAGTAAACTAACGATGAAATGACATTAACGTGTGGAAATACATTAATAATGCTTTGGAAGACGTTAAAGACAGCGTTAGGAGATTAGAAATGATCTTTATTAGGAAAATACAGCTATTTCTGCGTTGCATACCAATTGGGTCTAACGCTTTCCAATACGTGAGCTGTGGTCCAATTGGCGAGGGTCCGCGCATGCTCCGTGGACGTTAAGGTGGTTTTTTATCAAAAAATAATAATTTTACTTCGTGTCAGTGATGTAAAGGACATCTGACGCCGCCGGGCGACCCGGCTGGCGTGAAAAATGTAGTAGAAAAATAGTCTTACTAAAAAGTCAACATACGATTAGTTTAGTGAAGCGTTTAATGTCAATTGTTTTAGTGTATATCGATTGTACGTAGAATTATCGTTGTTTTTAGGTAAATTTATTATCAGGTAAGTGGCTGGATTTTGTTACGTTCATATATTTTCGTTTTTATTTGAAACCTTCATGTTTAGTGTATCGTTTGTGTTTTATAAATTATTGAACTTACTGTACATGCTCTAATATTTTAAGACAGTTAGGTATTTTTTTATATATTTTTGTTGAAAAATATATTTACGCTGTGAATATATTTTTGAGAAACATTTCCATGTTAATCATTGAATTAATTTATAAATTGCGAGTTTACTTTTGTATTATGATAATTTATTTTCTTTTGCACGATTACAAACCAATTCATTTTGTATGGGAAGCTACAGGTCAATCGCGTTTGTGTTTTTATTTGGGCGTGGAAATATTATTTTATGCCTACTATTTTAATTCATTCCTAACCTGACATCCTTTAGGTTTAATTTGACGTTATTTTTCTGTTTTGAAGATTCATTTAAAACAATAATTTGTTTCTAATGGTAGGTGTATTATAAGCACTTCTGCTACCCTTTTATTTGAGTAGCCTAAGTTTACTGCTGAATTTTCTGCGTCTTTTAGCGTCAATGAAAAATGCTGAAATAATATGAAGTAACTTTAGAAAAGCATGCATCTAGATAAGTGTTTTGTGTAAGCAAGTACTTGCTGAGTTTGCCAACTTAATACAAAATAGTAGGTTCACACTCTCGTTATGCAAGCGTAAGTGCATAGGTATACATATTTATACGATTCCTCGGTCAATAGCGAACACATCGGGCCGCGGTGTTTCGGCACAGATGCACTGGCAATTGTTTCGAGTAGAAAAACTTCAGTATTCGATACTTAGATTACTTACATGTTCATATTAACATACTAAAACCATTTTTACAACAATTTATTTCTTTCTATTACGAGGTTTGGATTTCGAATAATCGATGTTTATGACAACATCGAGTCCTCTTATCAATAAAAGTAATTAAAACACTGCATAAGACCTACGACTTACCTATGTTCTTATATGTATATAATCACGAAAGGGCATAACAAACAGCCGTTTGGAAGTTTGTCGCAAGGTAGTAACCATTTATACATATAATAAAATCGAATTTCCATTACTATTTTCCTTTTGCCTGGCGTACCTTCCCGGCTGTTGCCAGGCTCCGTTTAACGCGCTCCACGTAATTAACTTAAAACTACTTATTGGAGAACCTAGCAACTATTTCTCCCCAGGTATATTACTAACTCGGGCTGCGGGATTGTTCGAAAGAGTTACCGCAGCCCTAAGACCTACGAAAGATCATGATGGGTTTTAGTCAGTAAGAGTCTGACACTCTCTCACGCTGCTAACTCAAAGCGGGATCAGTCATTTGATGATTCTCATAAAAAAAAAGTATATTGGTAACTGAAATATTCGTACAATATTGTCTGAGCATTTGTAAGACTATCATAGAATTGAGATAGCTGAATAAATAAAGAAACCCACGGCTACTGAATTTTTCATATCTCGCAGGGACTCCACAGATCCCATTTTCCTCTTTATTCGAGCATTATTTACGAGTATTGTGGTGTCATGACCCCAATCAGCATCTAGCCCTTTTAAACTCTGCGCCTGTTGAATGGTTCATCCATGTTAGTTTTTCTTTGAAATGTATCCCAAAAATCAGGTTTTAATCGACAGTGGTCTAAGAGACATACCTACATATATACTAATCACATTTAAACACAACAGCTTTTAATTATACGCTCCTTCATAAAGCTTTCTTCTTATCGTCCATTGCATTCTCCTTTGTTCTTTCTTTCTATCTCTTGCACCTATGAACACATAAGATAGCATACGCATTGCAAGACAATCACTTTCTTCTTACACTAAATTATATCTCTGTATGATAATTGCACCCTTCAACTTTTGAAATCCACATAAAATCCTATCAAACGTTCAACAGCTTAAATTCATTCATCAACAAAGTTAAATAGCATGTATGTCGACAATAATCCACTACTGCAACATAAATGCATGATATAATAAAATTCAATCACCACCTGCATAATTAGAACGTGTCATTTACAATCGCATGTATACCATTTGCGGTTTGAAACCATCAAAAATACCTACCATTGGAAATCTGACCTTTTTGACTTACACTTTAGGTTGAAACTCATTAAACTTTCGCAATAGCTATGTGTAAGCGCTCATTAGAGTCGTGTCAGAAACACAAGATTATTCAGAATTGCTTGTTTATTTTAAAAGTTATTATGATCTACATTTTCGTAAAATTTTCTTGGAAGAAAATATTGTTTTTGCGTGGGAAGAAAAACTTATAATGGGCTTGGAAACAATTACTTTTTCTTTTTATTATAATTGATACCTTAAAGAAGAATGGAACATTTTTTGTAGGACTAAAAGTTGATTGTTCATTTTTCATTTGAAACTGAATCCTGTTTGTTGTTACTACGGGCTTTATATTAGTTAATTCAAGGTTATAATGATCTCTACTCTTGCTTTTCGTCACTATAACAACTCTTTGCTCATCAGTATATGAATATATAATATGTATATAGAGGTATAGTCCGACTATAAAACCCCAAATGCAGGTTTACCCAACGCCGAACACTCCGCGGTTTTCGATCAAACAGAATCTATACTAATATTATAAAGTTGAAGAGTTTGTTTGTTTGTTTGAACGCGCTAATCTCAGGAACTACTGGTCCGATTTGAAAATTTCTTTCAGTGTTAGATAGCCCATTTATCGAGGAAGGCTATAGGCTACTTTTTATCCCGGTACGGGAAGTAGTTCCCACGGGATGCGGGTGAAACCGCTGGCAGAAGCTAGTCTATACTAATATTATAAAGCTGAAGAGTTTGTTTGTTTGTTTGTTTGAACGCGCTAATCTCAGGAACTACCGGTCCGATTTGAAAATTTCTTTCAGTGTTAGATAGCCCATTTATCGAGGAAGGCTATAGGCTACTTTTTATCCCGGTACGGGAAGTAGTTCCCACGGGATGCGGGTGAAACCGCTGGCAGAAGCTAGTTTTAAATAAGTGTTTACTATTCCATATGCAGTATTCACTTTAATTAATAAATGTATTATTGAAACCTATTTATAATTCTGTATTTGCTGCATAAACGTGACGTACTTAATAGCAGAATTTAATTAATATAATGAGTAGTAATGTCATCAAGCGTTCGTATCAAATTAAAGAGGCTCCCCGGTCACAACTTTGTTGCCATAGTTTGGGAAAATAGTCTTTATGATGTGGGAATTAGAACTATATTCCTGAGAAAGAGTGTTTTATTGTAAGTTGATAGATTTGTATTGGTTTCGCCATTTTAATTCAATTTATTAGGCATTCAACAGTTTGAAAGACCGTTAAGTGAAAATAAAAAAGGTCTACATATTTTTTTGGTTAAAAAAAGCAAAATTATTGTTATTTCCGAAAACTTCTCAATTTATTGCCTCAGGCCGGATTCCCTAGCAAATTTATGAAACCTTACACAAATATTTTCATTACGAACTTTTTTAATTTCAAAGTATTTGAAAACTTTAATTTAATGACGTTGGTTGATTGATTCAATACGATATGAAAAAAAATGATTGAAAGCATTGATTAATCAATTCGCCTAGTTCTACTTGAAATTGAAATGCTACGGGTTGAAAATTGACAGCTGCTGTTGTACAAAGTTATCGTAGCGGAAAATTGTCGTAGTAGCGTCGTAGCTACGTAGCGCTACGCGAGAATTATGTCACAGACAATCGTCACCGTAGGCTACGCGGCACTCTAACTTCTATAACAATGGAACCACTTTAAATAAAACAAAGAACGTGTTTTATTCTTTTTCATTCGGTGAAAGGTTTCAATTATTTATATTACTCTTATAAAGAAGTAATTATTATGATGACTTCTCAGAAACTTAATTAAGGGCTCGTAATTAATGTTTCGTATTTTCTTATTACATTTTCGAAGAAGTTTTGCTTTTCTTCCGGAAGCAATTGGCCTTGGGTATCTTCCGAAGACATACAGGATTCATACCTAGCTATATGACGAGTTAGCTGATGTTACATTCATCGCAGTAATTAATCAAGTAAATCATATCCTTACAAATATACAAATGTACCTTTTCAACAACCTTGCAACAACACTAAACTCAATTATTCTTATGACGTACTAGAATTCGTGCTAGCAGAACATTAGCCGCTCGCTGCACATCCCGTTGCAATGCATTGTGCAGTTTCGTGCCAAGCAATAAGCGGGACGGAAACCGGTGCTCGGGTCACGGGATGGAATGGGAGCTTGGGATAACTCACACCCCCGAAGCGCACCTTAAATAGATGCAGTCGGCAGTGAGTGTTGGTTACCGGGTTTTTGGGTAAAATAAATAGGTAAATGAACAAAATAATTTGAGTGTCATAGAGTTATATCTAAAAGGTTTAAATACTTTCTTTACTCTTTTTCTCGATTAAGACATTGCTAACTTGCTTCTGGCATTTCTTATATATGATATGAAAAGCTTAGAATATACGATATTTTCCATTTGTTTTCTTTGAAGGGAAGGTGTACAAAAACAAAAGGTTTACCCACGTTACAAAAAATTTTAGGGTCTTCATGTCACTGGCACTGATGACACGTTTATAGAAAGAACCCTATTCTATTAGCCTTACAAAAGTTCGGGCGGTCGACAATTCCCGGTAGAGTATCTAAATTACACGATTTGATCCACAATTTCGAGCTTAGCAATCGCATTTATAACACAGAAGACTGCTTAGATAATACCTTTAAGCATTTTATTTCAGCACATAAACGTGTTACTTTTATTTTCTTGTTCCTGATAAACACAATAGTACTCACTTTAGTAGTTGCCTGTACCGCCCAAGTCGTGTGCAGCTAACAATGCAATTTCTAGGAAGGAAATCATAGTTCTACTGCACACGCCACCTACATAAGTACACTCGTGTACAAAGTTCTGTAATTCATTTGGAACAGCTTTAAGTCTTGGCTGGAAATAATTACTGGCGTTCTCTGCAAAATTTTCCTTTATTTCTCTTGCTACATTTTGTTCGGAGTGTATGGCTTGGCTCTGGCTCTCGATGTATCTCGTGGGAGTTATGTTCTAATAGAAAAGGCTTAGGAACAAAGTTCATCTGTGTTATGTAGGCGGATGGGATATGGTTCGCTTCTGCGCTTAAAGTAGATAGTGATGAAGAAGGAATAGTCATATTTTGTCTATTTGTTTTGGAAGAACTTAGGTCTTGCTACAGGCGTTCGTCACGTGATTAAGGGAAATCCCTACTAATATTATAAATGCGAAAGTAACTCTGTCTGTCTGTCTGTTACGCTTTCACGTCTAAACTACTGAACTGATTTTAATAAAATTTGGTACAGACATAGAGTTGACCTTGAGAAAGAACATAGGATAGTTTTTATCCCGGACTTTTGAAGAATTCTCTTGGAAACGCGATAAAATTCTCCATAAAATTCTTCCTAAACACGTTTACGGCGATTATCACATGGTACCGCGCACCGCCACGGAGGGCGGTGGCGGTAAAGCGGATTTTGTAGCGGCTCCCCACGCGGTAAGGCGGTTTACACGCCTGTCAGCGCGGATGGATTTTACGCGGATTTGACCAGTTTGATTACAGACACTGGCAAAAGTGCGGCGCCCCGTGTGTGATGCACCGCCCCACCGCGCGGCCGGCCGCGTGGATGGTCGGTGGCGGTAAGAGCACCGCTCGAACGCGCGGTCAGGCGGTGTACGTGTGTTAGGCATCAACGGTTTTAATACAGGTCAATGCGACATGAGATCCGCTTCACCACCTACCGTGGCGGTGCGCGGTGCCGTGTGTTAATCGCCTTACTTTATTGCAATAAGAAAACTAAGTGTATATTTTTCTGTCTAAGTGGTAAAGAATTAGTAGATAATTCGTGGACATAACAAGACAGACTCACGCTTTACCTAAAAAAATGGTAATGGATATTATCACGCAATCGCGCCTGAAATGGGACCAAATAATTCGAAGACATTATGACGCAAAATCCTTTTTGGCAGAGATGTAGGTAATCTAATTCCTTGTAGGAGGAATATTGTAGGCTGATTTTTATTTTTATCGGCGTTCAGCTGAAAATTATACAACAGGTTTTGCGCAATATCTATTATATTTCGTGCTATTTTTGGGAACGTTCGGTAATTTCTAAATAAAAGGGAACCAAAATAAGCACAGTAGGTACGCATTTTCCGTTCTAATACCTATTCCAAAAAATCGGAAAACCTGTTTCGTAAAATGAATATAACCTTCTGAACCAACAGTGATTGATTCACATATTAATAATGATTAGAGTGATTGATCGTGTTGTATAAAAGCCTGAACAAATCCTTAGTTATTCTAGAATATTTACTGATTACGGCTGGATTATAAATAGGTTTTTCTTTTTCCTCTCTATCACAATAGTGGGTATATTGAATATTATACTAGATTTTTAGATTTCCCAGGTGACTTTGACTAGCCCGTGTCTTGAGTGAACTGGGTACGTACTTCACCGCCATCCCGTACCTATCTCGCTATTCGCACAAACGTGAAAACAAACAGACACACAAATAAAGTCACATTAGCATTTGTAATCTTAGTAAGGATAATTTTGTTTGCCGGTTGTTAAATTCTTTGGGAAGTCTTGCTTATAGCCGGCCACCCAACCAGCCATCATATACATATTCATATCATATAATGCGTTCCACAAGTTTCACATGGTGTTACAATAAGCTTACAGCTACGTACATTTGTGGACCCTGTTAGGGCACAGCAACATTTGGCATTTAATGGCATCTTTAGAAAAGAGACTGAAAACCGAACTTTTCAAAATTCTTCTACGATTTCTGCCGTTGGAACATAATATTGTTCATGTTTTATTCGTCCGTCCAATAGTCCCCAGGCCGGCGAACAAATTTTTTTTTGATACATATACATTTAAGACTTTGTGAGTGCCTTCCTTACGATGAGTCCGACAAACTTTTCGAATGCGCAAATTTTGGTGCCGCTGCGTTTTTTAATGCTTGATTCCTGAAATTGTCGATATGACGTCACTATGGCTCTTCGAACATACACGTTTCATTTTTTGAGATTCGTTTAATAAAGTTAACTAGAGAATGGTGGTCAACTTGTCCGATAAAGATCGTGCTGCGTTTGGAGTGTCCACCATCCTGAAAATGTCGGTATGACGTCACTACGACTCTTCGTACATACACGTTTCATTTTTTGAGGTTTGTTTAATAAAGTTAACTAGAATATTGTGGTCAACTTGTCCGATAAAGATCATGCTGCGTTTGGAGTGTCCACCATCCGAAACATGTCGATATGACGTCACTGTGTCTCCCCATACATACATGTCGGACAAATACAACAATGATAGATAATACTATTCTTATTGCAAATATCCACTTGTCCGACAAATGTAGTGAGTCAAATAGTCAGTTCGACAAGAAAATGAGAAAAAAATATTACAATTGGAAGAAGTTTATTCTCTTTGTCAATTTCTGACTTAAATATTCACGTGCATTATTTAAGTATATTAAATTGGCATACTACTTACCAATTTTAATTACTATTTTAGAAAAAGTAGCCTGACTAAGACGTATTGTTGATAGTTTATATTATGTTAAGGAATAATATCCCACATCTATTAATGGACTATATATCAATCAAAAGGTCTTTTTAAGTGCAACATTTTGTCTCAACACACCACTTATCAATTCTTAGTATTTTAGAAGATATAGCCCAAATAAGGCGTATTATCGATAGGTTTTACTATGTTAGGGAATAATGTCCCACCTCTAGGTATGAACCATATGTCAATCGAAAGATCTTTTTAAGCGCTATATTCCGTCTTAACATACCACTTACCGATTCTTAGTATTTTGGAAGACATAACTGACCTAAGGCATATTATTGATACTTTACATTGTGTTAAGGAATAACATCTCACTTGAAGTTATGAGCCATATTTCAATCAAAAGATCTTTTTAAGCGCAAGGTTGTATTAGCATAACTCCGACAAATTGTGAGTACTTTAAAAGCTAGCGCTTTTCTAAAAATATATTATTGGTAGGTTCTGTCAAGCTAATCCATTACTTCTTTAGTAACAAATTATATATTATTTAAAAAACCTTTCCAAATGAAACATTTCGTGTTAACATACTTCCGACAAATTGTTAGTAGTTTAGAAGCTAGAGCTTATTGAAAATTATAATTATTGATAGGTGTTTTCAATTAAATAAATCCCATCTCTAGTAATGAGTTATACATCATTCAAAAGACGTTTTTAAATGCAACATTTCATATTAAAAAACTTCGGCGAATTGTTAGTATTTCAGAAGCTAGAGCTTACATAAGATTATTTTATCGATAGGTATTTTCAAGTTAATAAATCCTTCCTGTAGTAATGATACATATATCATTCGAAACGACTTTCTAAATGCAACATTTACTATTAACATACTTCACACCAATTGTCAGTACTTTATACCAAATCTTAAAATATATCTATATTTTCCGGACGGTGGACACTCCATATGCAGCATGATCTTTGTCGGACAAGCTTACCACAATTTTCTAGTTAACTTTATTAAACAAATCTCAAAAAATGAAACAGGTATGTACGAAGAGTCGTAGTGACGTCATACCGACATTTTCAGGATGGTGGACACTCCAAACGCAGCACGATCTTTATCGGACAAGTTGACCACCATTTTCTAGTTAACTTTATTAAACGAATCTCAAAAAATGAAACAGGTATGTACGAAGAGTCATAGTGACGTCATATCGACATTTTCAGGATGGTGGACACTCCAAACGCAGCACGATCTTTATCGGACAAGTTGACCACCATTCTCTAGTTAACTTTATTAAACGAATCTCAAAAGATGAAACGTGTATGTACGAAGAGCCATAGTGACGTCATATCGACAATTTCAGGAGTCAAGCATTAAAAAACGCAGCGGCACCAAAATTTGCGCATTCGAAAAGTTTGTCGGACTCATCGTAAGGAAGGCACTCACGAAGTCTTAAATGTATATGTATCAAAAAAAAATTTGTTCGCCGGCCTGGGGACTACAACGCTGACCGATTTTATAGAAAGTAAACGTTTTGTGACGTCAATAAAATAGTCTCTAAATCGTCGTTTTATAACAAAACCTTCAATGTACTTTATGCCGCTCACTTTTATACCTAATAATGGTTAAGTAATCCTAAGTTTGTTCTTTCTGTTACTGATTGGGAATTGCAACATGGGAAGAAAAACTTTCCCAATGAATAAGGATACAAGACTAAATGTGACTAAACAAAGTTAGGTTAATACATAGAAGATAGTAACTTACATTCAATTACAATGTTACTGTACCTACTAGAATATTCATAAGCCGCTTACTGATTAAAATAGGATTATAAAGAGATTATATTTAAACATGAAATATTTTACACGAACACACACAATTCGTGACTTCAATATTTTGTTGTACTTCAAAACTTTGTATTATAAACTTTATTAAAACTACAATGAATATTAAAAGTTAAAACCAATAAGTGAACTACTGAAATATTTTGATTAATGGTTCCACCAGTTATACTTTGACCTAATATCATTGGAGTTATTTTTTATTCATCGATTCCTGTTATGGTTGTCGTTACGGTAAAGATTCAGTTTGAACATTATAAATGTTGTTGAGACATGACATTTTTATCGTCACTTATTGAACAAAGGCATGGAGGAGGTTTATTAAATTATGATGCGCCTTAGATGTGTTCGTACGTAATTTTCTGTTAAAAGGCATATATATAATGTGCCTTTTAGATGTTAACGAATTTATGAGATGAATTGAGTTATGTTGTAGATATCTATGCATAGTGTATTTATGTAAAAGACAAAATTATAGGACGTCTGGTTTACATATAGCTTGTTATTTAACATACATGTTAAAAAAATGCATATTATTTGGTGTTACTTGTTTCCCCAATTGAATAAATAGTAGTTTGGTCACGTTAAAACTCTTTTGATATGATTAACTTATGTCATCATTGTTGCAGCAAACCTAATAAAATAGAACGCTCGTTTTTGTTTAATGTTGTTGTTGTTACATCATCCTCATCCTCCGAGCCTTTTTCCCAACTATGTTGGGGTCGGCTTCCAGTCTAACCGGATTCAGCTGAGTACCAGTGCTTTACAAGAAGCGACTGCCTATCTGACCTCCTCAACCCAGTTACCCGGGCAACCCGATACCCCTTGGTTAGACTGGTGTCAGACTTACTGGCTTCTGACTACCCGTAACGACTGCCAAGGATGTTCAATGACAGCCGGGACCTACAGTTTAACGTGCCATCCGAAACACAGTCATTGATGTCTAAGATTTAGACTTTAGACTTTAGACTTAGAAAGTACATACAAACTTAGAAAAGTTGCATTGGTACTTGCCTGACCTGGAATCGAACCCGCGCCCTCATACTCGAGAGGTTGGTTCTTTACCCACTAGGCCACCACGCACTAGTTGTTGTTATTACATTCACCGATATAATGAAACCTCATTTTAATACAACCTCTGCAGAAGCTCCAGTACCTCTTGTTTACTAAGTAAGAACTGCTTACATGTTCACTTCGTTAATTATTACGGCTCACGTCCACGTCACATTAGAACAAAAGTTTGCTGGTCCTGAATAAATAACTCCCGGTCCTTGTTTCGGAGTTTGGACATTTACAAGAACAGCCGGAGAAAATTGTATTATAAATGTAGCGAAAATACGCTTTTTGTCAATCTTGCAACCGTAAACTGTCCCGAACAGCTTTTAAACGCACAAAAGAGGTCAGGTGCTACAGACGGTAAAGCCTCCGAACCAAACTTAATCCTATCGACCCAATCATCTGAGCGAATATGGTTTGACGCGAACGTTACGGAACAATCCTGCCGAGATATAACCAAATATATTATTCAAATCTCGTTTAGTATACCGGCTTAGGAAAAATAAGACGAAGTTTAGGCGTTTATTCTGTTTGTATTACGGGCCAAGTTTACGGCTGAAAGATTATTCAATATTGCTGCTTTTAACCTCGGAACTAAGAGCAAACATCTGTGCCAAAACACCGCTTTTAGATACGATATTACCGCCAAATATATACATATAAATATGTATTTGTACCTGGAGGCGTGAGCTACAGTTTATCTGAGATCAGAATTCTGGAACGTGTCACAGTATAATCCGTTTGTTTTGTATTGTTGGTTGTTTGTCATTTGTTATTGTTGATTATATAACTGAAAACTTAGGTTGTTTTGCGTTTTAACTCCTATTGGTAGTCAACACATTTTCGGAATATAATTCTTCTGATATCTACTTTGTGGAAAACTGTGGCTACATATATTTGTTTTGTATGCAGTAAATATCGCTAGAACAAAATGCCGGACTGGACGTGGTTGGTGTTTGCCGCGGTGTTCGGGGCCGTGTCGGCACTGTCTGTGCCGCTGGCGTTGCTCATCTACTTCGTGCGCCCCTTCGAGAAGAAGACGCAGACTACTGAAGACTACAGCCTGCCCGTGACTTTGCCACCCGTGAGTATATTTTATTCTTGGATTAATGGAACTTCTCAGTTATCATGAGTTGGGTGATATGCAAAGCGCGTTTTAGTTGATCCAATTATTGGTGACGGTGTTGTAAAAGCCTACAATCTAGAAGGGTTTTCTAAATGTTTGTAAGCATAATGGCGACCACATATAAAGCAAACTTGCTCAATGTCATAACATCGTTAATACAATTAACTTTTATGAATGACTAGCTTCTGCCAGCGGTTTCACCCGCATCCCGTGGGAACCTCGGCACGGACCCGGATAAAAAGTAGCCTATAGCCTTCCTCGATAAATGGGCTATCTAACACTGAAAGAGTTTTTCAAATCGGACTTCTGATTCCTGAGATTAGCGCGTTCAAACAAACAAACAAACTCTTCAGCTTTATAATATTAGTATAGATAAAGATATAAAAATGCATAACTTTTTCTCAGTAACTTTCCGGTTAGCTCTCGCGTGGAAAGATACAACTCATAATATGAGTATGTTCGTGTTATTCCGCACATGAAGCTCTATCCAGGAAAATTACATTTCCCATCAATCTTTCGTGTTGTACCGTTGTTTAACTTGCGAGGCGTGAAAACAAACTATTTTCATACGCTGAAAATATGAACGATAAAATAAAAACACGCTTTATTATAATAATTTCATCAACTCTATAAAAAATACTGTTACAATTTCTAGTAACAAGATAGCTTCGTTAAAAATTCCTGGAAGCTAAAAAAACATTTCGGTTTGAATACAGCAATTTAGTTAGCTGAAGTAAGTGTAACTTGGGCGTGGAAATAAACAACTGTCGCCGGAGTTAGGCAACGTTCACAAATTGTTATGATTGGCACCGACTGTGTTAGTGATGGCGTGAAAATTATACTTTCTTTGCTTTTTTTTCTATTGGAATGTCCCGTTTCTTTTTTGGCTTATAGTAATATTGATTTTGATTTTGACATATAACGTTATATCTAAACTAATATAAGACCAAATATTTTTGGTTTGCTTGTTTGTACCTACACTAAAAGCACCGAAACTGCCGAAACGATTTGAAAAATCTGACTGTTGGAAAGCTACACTCTTTCCGAGCATGTAGGCTATATTTTATCCCAGTTCGGGCAGTAGTTACCACAAGACGCGGGTTAGACCGCGGGAAAACGGCTAGTTATTCAACAAAGTAATATTTTAAGAAGTCCTTTTAATAAGAAGTTTTATAAGTATATAAGCATATTCCTGTCTCCTTAACGGCCGAACCGTATTTATAAGGCATAAAATATAGCGATATTAAATATCTAATACATTACGCTGTCATAAACGGTCTCAGGGGGCCTGTTAACGACATCGAACGTACCTTAGAAGCTATGATGCTCTAGTACTCTTTGGTGACTAGTTTGGGCATAAGTAAGAGAGAGCTAATAGATTACCAGTTTCTAAAGACCTATTTGTCTGTTACTGTTACTGTTACAGCCTTTTTTTTATCGTCCCACTGCTGGGCACAGGCCTCCTCTCACGCGGAGAAGGATTGAGCATTAATCACCACGCTTGCTCAATGCGGGTTGGTGATTTCAGACTTTACAGTCCAGGTTTCCTCAAGATGTTTTCCTTCACCATTTTATCAGCCATTGGTGTCTAAGATATACTCAGAAAGTACATACAAACTTAGAAAAGATGCATTAGTACTTGCCTGACCTGGAATCGAACCCACGCCCTCATACTCGAGAGGTTGGTTCTTTACCCACTAGGCCACCACGACTTTTATTTGTCACTATCTAAAAACTTCAAAAATTAAATTCGAAGGGTACACTTATTGACACGCCATGATTGTAAAAAAATAGACTATATATCCCTTTTGTAGGTCGAATGAAATTAAAAAAATGCTACGAAAAGCTTCTGCCTTCCATTACCGGGCGCTGGACTTGCTCCATAAAAATGTCACCATTAATTTTATATCGACCCATAAAACGTTCCATTTTCCAACTCCTAAAATGTTTTTATAAATAAACGTAAGTTGTAAAAAATATGACAAAAAATTCCATATCGCATGCCTTGATCGCCAGCCAAGGTCAGAATCGGAAGCCAGGCTCATTAGCTTCCTCGATTCTACGAAGTGTAATTACAAAAAATAGTTAGTTGTTTTCATTTATGTAATCGGCAAAACTGTTAATTTATAGTAATGTTTGTTTGCGGAATGTAAACTGCTGCTTTTATATAAAAGAGTATGAGTGAAAATGTAGATAAAGAAAAGGGTTTTTCTACACAGAACGGACATGGTGTTTCCCGCAGTTACACGCTGTCAAATTCGGCATATACCATAAAGTATTACCGTATCGTAACACCTGGGAGCCTACAGACGATAGATTTCTTATTGCGAACCATCTTCGAGCGATAAAAAAATATTTTCAATACATAAACCGACGTTCCTTTGCAGTCGTTTCATATCCCTATTTTCAGAAAAGCGATTTAGTATGGCTTATAGCCATTTATGTTTTATCTAGCTCAGCTTTCAACCCTGCAGTTTTGTCTCTAGATCGATAAATAAATATTTTCAGCGAAATAAATAAGCCCCTTTAGAATCTCCGATCCCCCGTGCCGACCTTCGACAGCGGGACGTGCCCAGTCAATCCAATCATGCTCCCTAAATCCAATCCCGGCCCATCACGTCCTTGCTTTTGTATTCATGTGTTGAGGAGAACAGGAAACTTTTTGATCGACCTTCAGTTTTAGGAACCAATAATAGGCAAGATTTGACTTATGTCCTTCAAACCGTCGTGATTGTGGTGCTATGTGAGATCTTAAAAGCACAGGTATTGGACCTTTCTCTACAAGTGGTTGTGCCCTAGTAGAGAAAGGTCCATTAATGTTCGAATAAATTCTAGAATTGTCGAAAAATTACAGATTACTGATATTGTTTGGCCACGTATCACCGTGGCCAAATGGAAACAAAATGCGATGGTAAATACAGATTTATTTGTCCACGACTTATCCAATTATTTATCGTTATTACTTGTAAACATACCGTGTACAATACGCGCATTCGCCAATCTATTGCTCAGTAAATATTTGTAGCCATTTACAAAACAAACGCCGCACATACGAGTATTTGCATAAAAAACCTGGCCATAAGTCAAATATTCAAAGTTTGGCTAAACTCAACGCAACCATCACTTTCTGATGGCCAAATAACCTGTTCATAACATACCGCACCCCCCGCGCCCTTATCCCTTCCCCGCGAGGCACACAAGTAGTCGGAACTCAATCGTCGTCCAGTGCGGTCCATTGTTTTCTATAACTCAATTTTTCGTGCTCCTAACATTTGGTGTTTTAGTCGTTTTGTTGATAGTTGGTGGGAAAGGCACTTCGAATATGGAAGTTCAAGGTATGTAACAACATTAATAATATCATTTCATTTATGTTATATACTCATAAATGCTTATTTTTTAATTTCGCAAAGGATACTAAAATAATCTCAAAGTCTATAAAAAAAAATAAACAGTAAGGGTTTTAAATGTGTTCCGAGCATTGCCAAGTAATGATCTATTATTTTAAATAAAGTTTAGACTTTCCTAAAGAGAATTGTGAAAGAAAATATTCCGCTTTGTTCCGCCATTTTGTTTAACACTCATTCAAACAAAATCCCGAGTTAATTTAAAACAAGATTATTTACAGTAAATACTCTTTTTTTTTAGATTCAATTGGGAATGTCAAGATCCATATGGAATGTCAAGAACCCATTCTGTTCGGAGACCATAAGTCTTTTGCTCCCTGACGCAGAAAATTCATCACTGGAAAGTAATGACGAAGAACACAACACAACAGCAACAGATGAAAATAATGAATCAATGATACATTTTTTGTATTTTTTTTTTTTATAATAAACGTTTGAAAACTATCTTAATACATTTATTTAATAGTTTCCACGTCACAAATGCCACGAAATAATATTGGCCAGGTTTTTAGTACAAATACTCCTATGTGCGCCGTAAGCCCACTATTTACTTAGCTTATGTTCCAAATGCCGTTTATTCTTTTGTTATTTACTGAAAATCGTTTTATGTACGAAGGAAAAAAAGATAGCGCGGAGTAGGAAGGTAGGTCAGGCGCCTACTTGTAGGTCAATGTAATGTTCGGTAGGCGTAATCAATTACTAGAACTAACGAGGCGTTCCTTGTCAGATCAAAACCAATCTGTCAAAGATTCGTCTTGATTGATCGGTGATTTTATTTTGAAAATAATGGGTGGTTTCTTAAGAAGGCGTATAAGAGCGAAGCTAGTAAAGTTCCACGTACCCCGAACACCCGTATTTTGGAGCGAAACTTTCTTAGGAAATTTTGCGTTATGACATCTCCGCTAATCACTTAATCCTCAATGTTTTGTTAGGCCTTACAGTGTACCAGTATTTGTCATTAAAACAGTGTCCCAGTTACGGTCCTTTAATTAAGCACGCTGCCCCCAATTACTGTACGTAGCATAAATAATACCTCCAGTCGATATAAATGACGACCGATGTGGCATGTGACGTCAACACTCACTATTTTGTACTGCAGAATTTGCGGCGTGAAAATATTTGTCCAATTGAAAAAATGTTTTTGTTTGTTGAAGCTGAAATAGTGAAAATATTTGGTATTTTAGGTAGTCGCTGTTAATTAATTTTTTATACCTAGTGTTAAACGTTTAGGTTGATTTTTTCGCGCGGTTTGCAATTAAGCTAACTAGATTACAGATATCGTGTAATTTTGTAAACTCCTAAATTCTATACTATTTGTAGCCCTATCGAGCTCTCAGTTACTCTCCTTGATTTTCTTCAATTCCACACTGAAATCGAGAATGATACGGTTCAGTGAGTAGAAACATAAGATTGACGCAAGCCAACGTCTTTGTTTGCTAGTGATCTGCCAAAGACATAACATATGTTTGTGGTAGTATATAAGAAAATAGAGTATATTTTATAACAGTTCTTCTCTCCTTAATGTTTGCAACGGTCATAACTTTGAGTTTTATATTTTAACCAGCAACACAAAGTTACATATTGTACTCTATTGTTAGACAGCGTTTACATATGAAAGGACCATACATTTACGTACAAAGGGTGGGTCTTAAGCGTTATATATTCAGTTGTCTTCATCAAAGAGAATGGAGGTGGCAGATGTTAATGATGAGAGATTAGATATCAGCTGTCTTACCTTTGTACTCAGCTTAGTAGGCGTCTTGTGACGTCATTTGTCAGTGAAATTATGACGTGAAATCTTACTAAGTTTCCCCACAAATATAATATGTATTTTAATAGGAAAAGGTTATTTATTTCAAAGTCAAACTTACTCTGTCTCCGCCTTTGAGTAGTTCCTTCTGAGTGTGACAGGAATATTTTTGTTTCTAAGAAGAATAATCATCGAATAAAAGCAACCTGTAAGTGACACGCTACTGTAGATCTTAGTTTTTAATTTCCGGGTTGCGAACAATGTTTTTAGATTTTTCAGGGCTTTGTTAGAAGCCCGGACATTGCCCTTGTATCTTGTTGAGGACATTAGATTCGCCGCTCAATTATCTATACTAATATTATAAAGAGGAAAACTTTGTTTGTTTGGTTGTAATGGATAAACTCAAAAACTACTGGACCGATTTTAAATCTTCTTTCAACATTAGAAAGCTATATTATCTGCGAGTAACATAGGCTTTATTTTATCCCGGTGCAGGCAGTAGCTCCCACGGGACGCGGGTGAACCCGCGGGAAAACGGCTACTTTTTTATAAATATAACAAACCATTTGAAAGAAAATATGGAAATAATTAAATTGTTGTAAAAACTGTGTTTTTTTTTTCACATCATCATTTTCTTCGCAATCCAAATTAAAATCATGAAGAGGAATTTGTTTGTAACCTCAAAGCTCCGAATCATTTTTTTCGATTTGATATATTATGTTCACGGTGGAAAGCTACACTACCCCCGGCAGACATAGGCTATAATTTTCTCCGGGTACGGGCAGAATTACCCCGCGTCACGGGTGAAACCGCGATAACACCCAATATCACATATTTACCTGAAACCACCTCATGTAACGGGTGTTAACCACAACGTTGTTTACACAATATGTAACACTATCCGTCATCAGCACGGCTGGTAATTGTACCAGCTAATTGATTGATTACCTATAGCAATATTGGGCGCACCTGCATAATAACGATGCTTGATTTACTATGCGGGGAAGCTATTGATTGCTACCGTATTACGTTCTGTTGTGAAAGAAATGGCTTGAAAATCTACTTCTAGAATTTAGGTTTACTGCAGAATTGTCGTAGTTTAATTATACCTAGGTATATTTATTGGACTGTGTGCAAAGGAATGGTGTAGATTTTTTTCCAGTGATTTCGTTTGGTGATTTCAGGCTAGGTTGCCATTTGCCAAGCCATTGTAGTTTGGGCATAGATTTTAATTGGCAAAATAATTTTCATGGTGAACAATCTTAAATATCTTGGAAATTGCTATCATTACTTGATCTTAAACCTTGTCAACTCTTTACTCCAAAGGTCAGGACCTTACACATTTCGTCTGCCCTGTTGTAAGGTCCATGTAATAGGGTACGTTTAAAGTGGCCATTAGGCTTAATAGCCATATTACTCATGCACCGAAATGCCCGCAAAAAGTTTCACAATGGAAAAACTCATTACACCTGTACTCGATTTAAATACCACTTGAACAAGCCACGTTACGCTGAATGTAAAACTATGTAGGCTAACATCCGCCCACAGTTACGCCTCGGGGAAACTACTTCTGGTAAATTACTGCTAAGTTTCATCAAAATCAAAAGTTTGTATTTCATATAGACACTAGCTTTCGCCCGCGGCTTCACCCGCGTCTCGATATGACTGTTTCCCGTAGCCGTAGGGTGACAAAAAAACTATCTTATGTCCTTTGCCCGGGTCCTAGCTATATCCCCTCTAATTTTCAGCTGAAACCGTTCAGCCATTCTTAATAACTAACACGACTTTCTTTTATATATATAGATATTGCAGGTGCTCACGATACGTCATTAACTAGGTGCATGCAGCACGGTCCGTCTAGTAGTGTTTGTCTGAAAAAGGAACAAGCAATTATACATACTTACAAACTTCTGCGTTGATAATATTCAGGATAGTACTCGGCTTTATTCATATGATGAAAACGGCCTTGCTGAAATATTTCCTCCGTACCGTCATAGGTCATGTTAAACTGTAGATGTGGGAGTATGTATAGGGACGGGCCCACGGGATATCTATTTGTACCTACACATTTGTGCGATTGCTTTTACGCTTTTCTATACAATTACTTAAATGCGAAATACGAACTAATTTGCTTTTGATATATTAATGCTTTTATATCGGAAAAGTTTATTTATATAACTTCATATTTATAGAAGCTTTGATGTTAAAAGCCCTTCGATGTGGGTAAATAGAATGAAGACGAAACGAATTGATTATGTAAAGTGCTCTTCACATGCACAAGAGACAATCATAACATTGGTGTTGTTATATTTTATTTTCATACTGCATGTCATCATGTCATCATGTCATCATCGAGTCACTTCACTTCTAGGGGTTTACTTTTACTTCAAGGGGTAGGTTAACTATAGAAAGCATAGTTTTCTTTGACACATTTTTCACACATTATAAGACCCAGACCACGGCCAACAGGCATGCATTTCATACACAAGTCGACCGTACCGGGAATCGAAGCTTGCCTCAGATTCGGCGGTCCAACATAGTGACCATCGCTCATTCTTCATACCTAATTATCTCCATTCTAACTTCCCATTTTGTCAACAGGAGGTACTGAACGAGCTAACTCGTGGCCTAGGCAATTCGCCAGAGGGCGCTCTCAACACGATGCTGCAGTTCATCTTCCAACAAAGCACGGCCGACACTCGTTGGCTGCGCAGACGCATGGCTTCGGAACTTGCAGAGTTGCTTGCCAAGACATCGTCGGGGAAGATCTTCGAGTCACTTACGGTACATATACGGTTAATGAGATATTTTTCAGTTGCGTCGAAGGCTACATACCTTAAGGTGAGTATAGACTACAACATTTACTTGTAACAGAACAACGAGCCGCTCTATGAGATGTTCTAGTATATCATCCTTTTACGAACAAAACGTCGAGCACGCTCGCCTGTTTGTTACAAACCAACAAGCATATTGGTGTAACATTTCGTCGAGCTAAGTGCGGGCGACGCCGGGTTGCGGGGTGACGCGGAAGGAGTGGGACGAAAGACGCACTCGCTGTGAGCATTTACCCGTAACATAACGCCGAGCATTCGCACGAACGTTACATTACATGGAAATGCTTTGGAGACTGAGCTTTTGCCTGTATTGTACCATACGCTAGAACGTTACATTACACAAAAATGCTCCAGAAAATGTTGTAGTCTATACTCACCTTTACAATTTGCAGTGATAAATGCGACTTTTAGGATTTTTAAGTCTAATAGAAACATTGCAAGTTAAATAAAAGCTTGTAATAGACTCTTTTAAGTCATCCAATTAATTTGATTCATGTCTTCAAAACGAAACTATAAATGAAATAAGTAAGCTTAAGATTAATCAACTTCTTCAATTTGCATTTCCTCGGATATTCGAATTACCTGCCGATTTTCCATTTCTTTTCAATTTGTCGCTTGCTACATTGCGCTGTATATTAAGGTGTAAATATAGGCCTTGTGATTGGCCATCAATGTATTATAATAATAATAATAATAAAGTCTTTATTTCAGATTAATATCCATACATAGTTACAAAATAATTAAGATTCATACCCGCACAAAAAATATTACAGAACTTGAGCACGTATAAATGCCTTCAGGATGTTTGAGTCCTGCTTTTCCGCAATAACCTGTAGGATGCTGTTGGTGCTGCTCCTGACTCTGCTCAGTAATGATGCGAGCCGCTTGCGTATTATAGCATGGAAGCCGTCTACCCTGGCTTCCGCAAACATACCGGAGGCACTGCAGAAACGGGGCAACCCCAACAACATCCTAAATCCGTTGTTATATTGGACACGTAGGGCATTGAGCGTTCTCTGTGTATATCTGAACCACAGGCTGCACGTGTAGAAAGTCTGGCAGTAGGCTTTAAAAAGTGTGACTTTAACTTGTTCACTACAACGCACAAACCTGCGGGCCAGCATGTTACTTCGAACCGCCAATGCCCTACGTTCCCTTTCCATGTCAACTTTGTCCTCAAGGTCCTCAGTAACGTAATGTCCGAGATATTTGAACTTGTCAACCCGCTTTAGTTCAATGCCATTTAGCTTTATTGCGGGCACATTTAGTGTACATTTACCGGGGGCCTTGAAGACCATGTACTCGCTCTTCTTAGCATTGTACATCAAACCATGTTGAATGCTATATGCTTCACATATTCCGAGCAACTGCCTCATTGCACTTACAGTTGGGGTCAGCAGCACCATGTCGTCCGCGTAACTAAAGTTGTTCATACAAATGTTGTCAATCCAGCATCCCACTCGAGTGCTGCTGAGCCCAACTATAAGCTCATTAACGTATAGGTTGAAGAGCTTGGGAGAACTTAAACCACCTTGCCTCACCCCACACTCCAACCTGTACGTGTCTGAGAAGGTGTTTGCCCATCTTACATAATTATTCTGGTTTTGGTACCAGAACTGAAAAATTCTTTGCACCTGTGTAGGCACGCCAGTTTTCTTGAGTTTCTCCCACAACACGTCATACGACACAAGGTCGAATGCCTTGGAGAGGTCAAGAAAGCATGCATACACAGGTGTACTTCTTTCCGTATAGTATTGAACAGTGTGCTTCAGACTCAGAATTGCGCTTTCAGTGGAAAGTCCCGCGCGAAAACCAAACTGAGCGTCATGGATATTGAGATGTTTATCAAGTTCTGAGTCGAGCACACTGTCCAACACCTTGGCTAAGATTGTAGCCAATGAAATCGGTCGGTAATTGTTCTTATCAGACAAATCTCCAGTTTTATTCTTTACAATTGGTACCACGATGGTTTTCATAAGATCTATAGGCAAGTACGAGTGATTCAGACACAAAGTATAAAACATTGCGAGCACACGTGGTAAATGAACACCAGCATGTTTTAAATGCTCGATACTGAGTCCATCGTGACCCGGTGACTTGCCCCTAGACATGCTACTCACAATTTGTCGAACTTGTTTAGCAGAAACTCTATACAAATCACCAGTCACGGTGGACCCAGGATCTGCAGACGAGGGACCCAGTGGAGACTTAGTGGTAAAATGTTCTCTAAACAGTTCCGCTATATCTCTGCTATCACTCGCACCTCCCACGCTCACTGGAAGGCCAGTCTTATGGTTTAAACTGTTGGTTGCTTTCCAAAAGTCACTAAAGTTTTTAGAGGCACGACATTCTGAAATAATGTCCATTTTTAGCCGTTCTTTATTATTGTAACACCATTTTAATCTATTTTTAAATAATTTGCGACTTTCACACATTTCTTCGTATATAGTACCGGACTGAGGCCTATTCTGAGAAACCCAGTATAAAAATTTATTCCTGGCGTCCCTGTGTGCTTCACATACATGCTTATTCCATCCTATCACATGCTTTTTCTTACGCGTGTGAGACTGAGTTTCACAAGTGTTTATGGCTGAGTCTGTTAATGCTATTATTATATCCTTATATAATTTATCTAAATAGTTTCTATGTTCCTTACAATTACAAATATCACAACTACATTGCCTTAATTCAACAGGAAAATCTATCAATTTGAGTTTACTATTGCACAATTTGGTATAGCTTTTTATCTGTTCCTTAGTTCTGTAGCCCCAAATAGCTTTATTTTTTCTATTAGTACTAAAACTATTATTTTTACATATTATTGCACTTAATTCACACTCAATGACTAGGGGCAGATGATCTGACCAAAAAGTGTCATAATTAATAAATACATTCTTAATAGTCTGTTTGGCAGAATGACTAGTAACACAGTGATCGAGCCATCTCACACACCCGTGAGTCTCGCTTATAAATGTATAATTATTTAATACACTTCCTAACATATCCATATCCACACAGGTCCATTGTTGGTCCATACATAAATTAATTAGCTCATTACCGAACAGTTCCCCCGGATGAGCATTAAAATCTCCTAGTACGTACACAGATTCTATAGCGTAATGATCAACTATCGCACATACCTCGCCAAAGCAAGACGTAAACTCCTCCAAATTGTCTATTCCATTTGTCGGCATGTAAATACTAAACACAAGAAATGCGCGGTCTTTCATAGACACTTTTATTGCACTGATACGTGGATTATTGCACTCAATGACAGTCACCTCTTTGAACACACTTTTACGCCACAGTATTGCGACGCCGCCGTAAGGTCTTCCTTTAAAAACATCAATTGAAATATCCACTGCTGACGTGCCCGTGTATGCGAAATCCAGGTCAATAGTGCCCAGTATCGGTATGTCATAGGGGAGTAGCCAGGTCTCCTGTAAGGCTATGATATCCGCCGAAAGACACAAATTTCTAACACAATCAATTGACCTTTTTATTGACTTACAATTAAAACTGACGAATTTAGATAAAGTAGTTGTAGTTTTATGTGTTTGTGTACCCATTATTAATTGTTTTGAATCACATCACTATTCATAACATTTTTTGAAAACTGCTTAGTTTTGTTTATGTAAACAAAGCGTCTAAATGACACACCTTCTGGCCACAAGCTATCGTCCAAAAACATTGCGAGTTTGTGGTGTGGTACAAAGATTTTAAACGCATTATAATTTCTTTCCTTTTGCATATTTATTTTCTTTAATGTTACTGCCATTTGTGTCTTTGACAGAATATAGTCAGCAATATCGCTGTCTGTCACTTCTTTAGCTACACGGGATATAAATAATGGAATATTCATTTCGGCAGCCTTAAATTTCATATCCACTTCCGAAGCCGCTTTTCCTTTACTTCCTGCAAACTTGTACTTTGGCTTCTTTTTCTGTACACGCATTTCATCACATTCTGTATTATGCATGTGGCGTAGCAATCGCAGTACAAAATTATTGATGTCGCTGAGTGCTGCCTACAATATTATTAATGAGATGGCTGATTGACCAATTTGTGAACGATTTAAACCATAAATTTTAAAGAACAAAGTAATAGGCAACTGAAGAATACTGATACACAAAATATACCTACCAAAGTACTGCAAAAGTGCAATGCAGTAATTTAATTTTATTGCTATGACTTCTGCATGAAAACGATGTATTTATATTGACGGACGAGGAACCCAATGAACGTGTTGTAATTTCATAAGTCATTCCTAAAGCTTGAAGGAAATCCTGAGCTGTTAGTCCAGAGTTTGTTAAATAGGCTAAGCTCTATTTTCTAAATAACTATCGTCATACAGAGCTGAATGGTCTGTTTGTTGAACAGGCTAATCTTGAGAATTACTGGACCAAAAGATAGAAATATTTGTCTATCTACAAGCTGAAGGATTTATTTGTTTGAACGCGCTAATCTTGGGAATTACTGTACCAAAAGATAGCCCATTTAGTAAGGAAGGCTATAAGCTACTTTTTATCCTGTAGGACGCGGGTGAAACCGCAAACAGAATCTACTAGCAGTAATAAAAATCAACCCAAGTTTTAAAGTAAACCAAGCATTTATCAGCTAAACTCATATGTTTACGGTATCATAGTTCACTGGTAAAATGTTCGCTCCAATGAACGCAGATTTGCGGTTCAATCGGCGCCAACGATTCGTGACCGTCGATGTGAAAACGTTTCGCTCCACTCCAAACTATAAATTATACTCTTGTGGAAAGTATTTCCGAAGTTTATGATACGGATATATTACCTAGTTTAAACGAGAATGTGCAGGTAAACTACCAAAGTATCAGGTCGTCACGTCCAAAAAAGGTGACGGTCCTAGTGGAAAAATTATACTTATTATATGATTTTTCTATATTCGCCATGCTCTTTCTCATAAGAATTGGAACATTCTATAGAAATAAATAAATACGTTGTCGGTTATATCATCAGACTTTAATCAAATTGTCTTTGAATTAGAACTATAACCATTAGTTATTAAAGTGACGCATTATCGATTGGGTTCGCTATCGAACAGTACTTTATCAAGGAACGTCTTTAGCCGTCGTCGATGGAGAAATAAAGCCAGAAACTCGTAAGATTAATCTACACGGATTTATCGGTAGCCAACGACCTCACTTCTTCGTTCACAAGGAGAATCTTGAGAAGAAATAAATCTCTTTGATATTTTTCTTGGAAACTGAAACTTGTTGCTAGAGGACGTAACCTAGAAAATATAATAACTTTTTCTGAGAAATGTTCCAACAAAGAAAATATCACGCTTATTTTGTTCGGATACAAGGGTCACACAACAATGGATAATTCGCCGTTCTAGCTTTTATAAATGCAAAATTATTTGTTAATTTACTATTAGAAGATAAGTAGATACCTAGTACCGTAGTAAAGGAACCCTTTTGTACAGCACTCAACTTGATGCAGACACCCTGTAGACTATTACGGAAGGTAATAAAAAACAGACCGTAAATTAATTACTTCTTTCAAAGCTTAATAAAAGGTCAGAGAGCCTAATGTACCCTGCAGCACTTTTAAAATATCGTGCCGGCAAAAAGTTCTCCCCTTTTATACACCCTACAATCTTCGCCAGTGATTTCGTCCTAAAGTCGTGAAGGCCCGAACTTTTGTTTTAGGTAATCTCAGGGGATAACACGTACAAGATTATGTTTTCTTTTTATTTTATTTGTAAGGCCTTTTAACTTGAGCTTGTACGCCCGAGGGCTTCATTTACCTGTTGTATGTAGGGAGTATTAGATAATTTGTAATAGGATAGCAATGTAAGACTCTTAATATATGTTTGAATTTTAAATATGTATTCGAAAATGACGGAAGACGCTGGATGCAGGTCGCCTCCAACAGGTATCTGTGGAGATCTAAGGGGGAGGCCTATGTTCAGCAGTGGACGTCCTATGGCTGAGATGATGATGATGATGATGATGATTCGAAAATGTAATGTTACCTTATCTCATGTAGGATGTTTTCCTTGAATAGACGTAGGGATTAATTAAGAGTAGGTTCTAAGAAATGGGTTTATACTCCTGTGAGGGCTCAGTAAAACATAAGGCTTTGTTTTATTAGCATATTGAGACCTACCTCTAAATTAGAGCAGATTTAAATAAAAAACACACTACATACTACTAGCCAAGCCCATTAGTCAAGCCTATTAACCAGTGTTATCGAGACGTCAAATAAACAGTAGACTCCACTTTTACGAACGGTAGACTAGACAGATACCGAGCCATAAAAAAGCTTATTATAAACCCCAAAACTTTTACCCCACAGCTGCGATCCCTAGAAGTGGGCACCGAGTTCCCCAGCATCACGAACCTTCGTCTGGTCTCCGGTGAACTAGAAGAGGACGGGGCTCGCCTGCGAGCTCTCGACCTTAAATTTGACCTGGCGTATGATGGCAACTTCAGAATCGATGTGGATGCCGTCATGCTGCTAGGAAAAATCGCTAACATATCTATTACTGGTGAGTTTGAAGTTATGATTATATAGGCTTTATTTATGTTTGTAATTGATATAATCACTGTACCATATAATAAAAACACTGGTACTCAGCTGCATCGAGCCAGACTGGAAGCCGACCCATAACATACATAGTTGGGAAAAGGCTCGGGAGATGATGAGTTGATGTAATCATTATGACATATAATTTTAGAAATGGTCGTACATTTTCGGGATGTTCAGTGTTCTCTAGGCCATCTCAATCGAGGTTTTAAGTAATTACTTAGTTGCTTTAAATTTTTTTATTTGCCAGTGTTACGAACAAGGATTTTTTCGGAAAAGATATGAGGATACGAATTTTATCTACATATGGATCTGTTCTTGTATTTAATTAAATTTAAATGACGTCCTTATTATTTGCCATTTGTATTGTACCTCTATTCATTTGTTTATTATTTTGTGCTAATTAAAAAAATATCTATCCATTTCAGTGGAGAGCATAAGCGGCAACGTTAGAGTAATGTTCCGTCGCAATCCATACACACATTGGGCTCTCGCCTTCGAGACACAACCGAAACTTGAGCTCCGAGTGCGAGGCAGGTTCCAGGGCCGGCAGATCAAGCCTAGACTGGCTTCATTAGTGGCCTCACACATTAGACGAGCCGTGGCACAAAGGCATACGCTGCCTAATTATAAAATACGGTAAGTTTTGAGTAGTAGGTCAACTGTGGTGCACTAACAATACTTATGTTACAACTTTTTGAAGAATTATAAAATGCTTGAAGGGGTTGGCATGAAATTATTGAAGACTGTTGTGTGATTTAACAATATTAGGCACGTACACAAGCCAGCTGTCTCTCTTATAAGACGAACTGAGGACTACACTAGCGAAGAAACAAAATAGACACAACATTAAGACCTTAATATTACCATCTCGATATCACATAGAATACCGGCAGCAAGGGGTCTTATAAAGTTAATGTCCTAGGAAAACTTAACTTAAACTTGAATTCTATAAATATTTTAATATAAAACTCATTTTTATTCAAACTCTATAATTTCCTTTGCAGATACAAGCCATTCTTCCCGAAGTCAGACCCCGGCAGTACGGAAGGCGACGAAGGTCCATGTCCACACGGGCGGCTAACTGTTCGCCTGATGGAAGTCACGCGATTGCAGTGGTCCGGAGGAACCGCCACTGTGCGCGCAGCCTTAGCTGTTGACTCACATGGATGGGTGAGTGAGATTTGCATGAAGTAAGGAAGGTGAGCGGAGATGCCTTAATGTAGGTAGGTCAGGTGCCATCTTCTAGGCCAAATTCGTACAGTGGGCATGACCAAAACGATCAGTTACTAGTGAACTGACGAGGCGTTGGAGTCGTTTGGGACATATGTCAACGATTTTTGGTGTTACAAAAAATGGTCGGGTCCAAAGAAGGCGTCTAAGGGCGTAGACACTAACGTTTCTCGTCCCCCGTTCACCCGCATTCTGACGCGTTCCGTTAGTGCACCTCCGCTAGTCATTTTGTTCTCCATGGGGATGTGTCATCGGGGTTTTTTTGTTGTCATAGCAACAGGCTTACGCAGAGAAAGCAGTGCTTACAGTGTTAATCACCAACCAGTAATGGCATTCTGTTATGTATAGGGTTTTTTTTCATAAATGACTCTCACCAACCAGGTATGATGTTACGTATTAAGTACATACTATAAGATAATTACCTCTATATTTAGATTGAAGAATGTTATACATTAAAGGCACACGAAGTGCTGAATTTATGCACATCACGTTGTTAGGAAATATGTACCATTTTATTGCAAAACACGGAACTATTTCAAACAAAGAAACGACAGCAACTACTACAGGAAACCGCTAAAAATATTCAAATAAACGCTCATTTACTTCAAGACCTCATTACTATTCCGAAAATACTATTATTTATTTATTTATTTTTTGTTCGTACTGCTGGTGTGTTTAATGTACCTCTAAATAAATAAAATTCCGGATATTCTATTCTCCACTTTGGCGCGGCGTCCTCGTGTTAGACGTGGGGTTGCCAGCAGTAGCCAGGCCATTAGGACTCGTGTGTTGCCAGAGTGTGGGAGCGGTGTTAGTCGACACCGTTGTGCCAATACACACTCATATATTTCAAGACCTGTGGCTGGGTCTTTTTTTTTGCAATGGCTTGGTCTTCTAGCCTTTGTGCCAATGTGGCCGGGTCGTTAAGTCCCATGTGTTGCCAGGGTGTGGGGGCGGTGTTGGTCAACACCGTCATACCAATAATCACTCATTTACTTCGAACCTCATTACTTATTCTTATTCTCTTCCCCAAGGTATCACTTCGGCGCGGCGTGCTGGTGTTAGACGTGGTGTTGCCAGCAGTGGCGGGGCCATTAGGTCTCGTGTGTTGCCAGGGTGTGGGAGCAGTGTTGGTCGACACTGTGGTGCCGATGTCGCCTGCTTACCGCGCTGATTTGAGGAGGGATGATATCGTGCTGGCTATTGATAATAAGCCCGTTAATAATGTTGCTCAGGTAATTATCAAGTCGCAATTAAGTAACTAAAGATACTTTGAATAAAATATAATTCATGACATTAATAAGTCAAAGACGTTAATCGATGAAGCATAGTATATGGAAGAACATCTTAGAGTACTTACACAAATAAATAACAATAAACATATGTACAACGCAAACAGAATGCAAAAAAAAAATAGGGCACCTATTTTCAAACTATATCTACCTTAGAAAGCAAAAGTTGGTATTTGTACTGGTAACTTAAACTTTTTCATATATCCAAAAATACCTAATAAGTGGTAGTAACACACACAAACTAAACAGCTGTCAGATAAAAAATACAATGTAAAACTAACTATCCACCATTGCTATCTCAACAGGTGGGTAAACTCCTCCGCCTAGTAGAACGTCGCGCGGTCACAGTCCGCGTGAAGCGCGGCGGCAGCGGCGCGGCGGCGCGACGCGACGAGGCCAGCGAGCCCAAGCGCATGAAGCCCAACTTCTCCTTCCGACGAGTGTCTGAAGTCATGGAGGGAGTGAGGCTGCAGGGCATGAGGGCTGCGGCTTCGAAGAGTAATTTGCAGGCATGTAGAAGTTTTCAAATTGTTTGGTAATAGTAAAACTTGGCCAGAAGTAAAAGTATTATCTCTAAAAAAACTGACACCTGCAATAGCAGAATAGGTCTAAAATTGTACCGTGAAATAACCACAAAATAGAAATGGTGTAATGGGATCTCATGTAAACGCTTATGTTTTATACCAGGAACCCGAATCCAGCCCAGCGAAAACAGTAGAACCGCAAAACGAGACTGATGCACAAGCCAAATCTAAAACAGAGGCAGCGCGCCAACCGAAGCCTTCCGAACAGCCTTCGGCTAACTTCGGCCTTCGCAAGCGTCGCTGCTCCGTAGAAAATAAGTCTTCCGATAGCTCCGCCGGCAGTACCCCGCCGGCCTCCGGCGCCAGCACACCCCTGCGACAAGCTAACGTCATCAACAAAACCGTCAAACACCCCGACATACCCATCATTAGGACTGACTCTTCAGAATGTAGGGTAGCTGAGAAAGAGACAAATGATGAGGAAGAACAAATGTTCGAGGTTGGAGGTCCAAGACAATGCGAACATGTAGAGATTTGCCAAATGTTCTGGACTAAACACACACCTTTAAAACCTATTATACCGTTTGATGAGGAGACGGAGTTCAAACTGAATGAGAATCATAAGTATTTGAATATTAACGTCTGGGCAACAGTAGCTGGTGAAAAAGAAGAGATTTTGTTAGGATATCTTAATATTCCTCTCACAGCTTTGTTAGCTGAATGTCAGGATTCAACGGTACCTCATCATATGAAGAGGTATCAGTTCTTACCGCCTGATGTTGATATAAAGTTCAGGTAAGGCTAGACATGCAATTGACCTTTATGAGGAAAATATAAATGTGATGTCACTACTTTTAACTTAACCTAATTGGCTGTTCTTTTTCATTCCTGACCTCCATTGGATCAATCGTCACCTGTTTTATTGCTGTACTGTATTTGCACATAAGCCACTGCTCTAAAAAACATATTTTATTACTATGTACTCAAACCTATCTCTTATCTATCTTTGCTTTTCCCCAATGTTCTTAGAAGCCGCGCCATTAAAAACAGTAGACGATCCGCAAAGCGCAGAATTTGCGCAAAACGCCGAACTTGCGCAAAATATATAATTATAACAAAATTCCTTTTCTTGCATGTCTTCTCACACCTAAATCACAAGTAAGCATTATTTTTCTAAATTTTATGATTGTATTGGTTTTAATTCTCTGTGTAGCTGAAATCTGGACTAGTTATTATTTATTTTTAAAACATCCGTAATACGTAGGTACTGATGACGTTGTTTCTTTGTCTTCCTAATGTCCCGGGAGCCTGTTGCGCAACCATTACTCAAGCGTTCTTTTGTTTCAAAACTTTCTTATTTCTTACGATTTCAATAATTAAACAAAAAAAATAAAATTGATATTATTAAAAACTTTCTGTTGCGCAATATTATCGACAAAACGATGAATAACCCTTCATGACGAATCAGCAATGATCAAAAAAGACTGTTTACCTACTTATAGCTGTGACCAAATTTCTAGGACTGCAACCAGTTTACGTGAGAATTATTTACATACAATTATTAATTTTGTTTCTGGCAAGAAATTCTCGCAAACAATTACGCAGATTGGACCTGTGCCAGGGCAATCCCAGGTCACGGAGTTTAGGCGTGTTTGGAAATTAAAATGCATTATTCCACATTACTATTAAACACTCGCTTTGGATCATATTCAGGCTCCCCTATAAAGTCTCCCTCTATGACATATTCATCCATAACTTTGACTATGTACCGACACAAAATGCACGCTAGCAGTTCTTCTCGCATTGTTCTAATAAATAAGGATTGTATACTTCGTCTGTTGATAAATTAAACCTTGTCCATATTTACAGCAAAAGCCACAAGTTATCATCTCACGCTGGATTCGAACCCTGCCTCTGTTTTGGGGACGCACTAGTCTGGTGGGAATGGGAAGGTCTGGGCCCCGCCAGAACCGCACCCCGGACAAGCCGGGACCCCGTGCTACCTAGGCCCCCCAAACCGACCAGAGCAAGCCATGATTTCGTGCGAACACATTTTCATAGATCAACTCAATGCGATTTCTGCAATAAGAAGGTAAGAACAAAGAAGTATAGAAATAGAACAAGACGTCATTTCTGAAGTAGAATGTAGGTCAAGTATTTTGAAGATAGTTAAGGAAAATTATTTTTGACTCATTTTTATTTTATAGCATTTTTATCCAAAAGAAAGAGTGCACGTTGAAAGGTAAAGAAAAACATTTTATCCCGGCCCTTTGATCGGAATTTAACTCAAAAATAAACTTGTATTTTCAGACAGATTTCAACGAACTTTCCTCAAAACATTTACATGAATCAAGTTATTTTTTGAGTCAGTCCTTTAACCCCAAACTGTGTGCAAATAAAACCTTTACTGTATTGATGTATATTGCTTCAGATATGGCTGAAAGATGCGATGCAGTGCCGCAACTGTGGCCTCTCTTGCCACAAGAAATGCGTCACAAAGTGTCAGGAGTCTTCGCCATGTATTCCGAAACAGGATCGAGGTTGATATAAACTAATGCCATTTTTGCTCTCAAATACAAATACGACGTTTCGTTTGCCAAGGAAAAAAATACTACTACTGACTTTTGTTCACTTTATTGTCATTATGTCTGTACCCATTACACACCTCTATCATAAGTTCGATTTAAGAGTTAAGACCGTATTAAGCAGGGTATTAACTGACACATGTCCTAGACATAGTCCAAGGCATTTATAACCTTACTGCACTTGACACAAACAAAAGTAACCTCGTAGTATAAACATTTCTTGCAGTTTATCTAGGCAAACGGATGTTCACTACACGAGGTTCATATACTAGTTGATTTACGACCTAATTGACGACGGAACTAGTGAAATTGCGCTGACGGAATGAATTGCGTTTCATTGTGAAGCGATGTATTTTCCCTGCGTAAGTAGTGCGTTGCGTATGACGCATCGGCCTCGTAAATACTTCAATGTATCAATCAGTACTTCAGTATTTTTGAAATATAGGTATTATCATAGTGTACTGACAGCAATAATGTGTATCTATTTTTAGAATGACGTCTACGTTGGAACTTGGTTCTTGCCCTACGGGCCTAGTTATAATGCACAAAATACAGATCTGTGGTACTTTCATGTAAAACCAGACAGATTGTCTAACGACTTAAAATAGAGTCAACTTCAAAACAAAATGTACGACACTGTTTGCCATAGAACGGTTAGATTATATAAATCACACAATTACATGTATCACATTTGTGCTTACATATGTGCACCTGTTACCTCAAATTTAACCAGTATACTTGGGAAGCCTATAGCGGCGATATTTCTACATATACCAGTGAATAAAACATCAAATCCGATACACTCAAAACAAGTCATAATTCACCGAGTATCAAGTTATACCGGTCGCAATAGACACGCATTTCATCACACTTTAAGCCGGTAATCGTTCGCTTCTAACCGATGACATATAGCTCTCGCACTATTTCCTTAGACGGGGCATTGCTGTCCGTCTTGTCGTATTTATTGCCAGGGTAGGATTGGATATTGCGTGGGGCCCGTTTATGTCTGACTTCGGGCCCCTGAAGTTTTAATATTGTACTTAGATCTGGTAATTAACAATGTCTGCGAAGTTACGTTTTTGACGACCGACACATAAAGTGGGGTGTTATATGTTTGATCGTTATGTGTGTCTATGACACCACCAATCACCGCGTATCTCTTTAACGGATGAACCGATTTGGAAACAGATTTTTTAGGTAGTTTAAAGCTGTATTTTTAATATGATCTTCAGGATATATCTAAAATATTTGGACAACTTCAAACCTCTTTGCAGTAAGCCTGAGTAGGCTGTGACCGAGCCTAGAGGTGTGATGACCCATGACAATTTGCCACATTTTCTCTAAGATTAATCCGAAACTGTATACCAGCTGTTCCCAAATGGGGTTCCGCGGAACCCTGAGGTTCCGTGACAGGCCCTCAGGGGTTCCGTGGAAAATTCAAGATTTCCATATGGTAAATCGTTTCACTTTTGACAATTTAATTTGAATTAAATTATTATTAATTTTCAGTTAAATTGTTTTAAATATTGCATTCCAAAATTCCATTTAGGCACCATGTAGGTGGGTACCACTCGGGAGTGTAAGTACGAGTTCGCGACAAGTGGCGGGGGAAAGCCACGGCAGCAGATAATTTAATTCTGTTTTTTACAAATTGTAGATTAACTTAATACCTCCAGGTCTTCGGCAATCGGCAAAAGTAGGTAGCGAGTCAGCCAAAAATCACCACATTTTTTGGGCTTATTTCATCGCCAGGATTATACGTTTTCATACATTTGACAGGATGTGAAATGACACGGCATACGAGTATTTCTAGTGGCTATTTTTACCATGAATCAAAGTGTGACATTATTTCCAATTTTTGCACCTCCGCGAATCCGAAAATTTCGCGCTCGCTTCGCTCGCGACTCCATGTTACGTGTGATGCTTTTATGTTCGTTTAATTGCTCAAGTATCCAACACCGAAAAAATTTCGCGCTCTTCCGTCGAGGTTTCCTTTGATGTTTATTTTTTATTCATCTGGTTCAGAAAAAGCAATAGCGCTTTCTTCGCTAGCTACTCATTCATTTGCATTTCCTTTTTTGTGTGGATATTGTACTTTTTGAGACCTTATTAATTTACAATGGTTTTGTTTATTTTGTGTAGGTACTTAAACTAAAAAAAATTCGCGCTCGCTTCGCTCGCGATACCGGCTACCGCAGGGTGCTTGGAACTTCTTCTTTTAGTTAAAAAAAAACGCGCTCGCACCTGTACAAACCTAATCTATTTCTTTTTGCGTTTACTTTGTCAGTCTTCAAACTGAAAACTATCACATAATACACAAAGTCAAGGGCGGCTAAATTGTTTTCTGGCCCGTGTGGCCATGCAACGCCCGAGTATAATGAATATATCTCTTACCATATAACCATTTGGTGCGCTACCACGCGCCACGAGCCGTACCTAAGTGTATATATGTCTTTAGTTTACTTCTTAAGCTAAGGTTCCGCCGAAAAATGGTGAGACGAAAAGGGTTCCGAAGCCAAAAGAATTCGGGAACCGCTGCTGTATACCACGCTACGCCAAGTATTAGTCATGCTTACTGGACGCATTTCCTGAAGCATGTGTGTCTGTTGTGCAACCTTGGAGGGAGGTCTAGGCCGGACGTCCCACGTTGACGTTCTATAATGAGAAGAGACGAATGAATTGTTTTGTAGCGAAATTATATTCCTGAGATGACTGTCATCTCGGAAGAAGATGGTATTTATGAGCTCATTTCGCAATTTCCTTGGAAACGGTCTTGAAGGAATAGTCATGAAAATGTTTAATTTTATAACAAAAAGATTTTCGTTTGTTCCTAAGATATTATTTAAAATTATGGGTGCTACCAAGATGGCCTAGATCATTTTCATGTTTTTATAAGTAAAATTCGTCGCTAGCATGTACTTATAGACAGAAGTATCAATTGAACTTCTAATACAATTCTTTAATCTAATACCATGAAATCAATAGTGTCACCTGTCGTTGTATCAAGGAGCAAATCGTATATTGGCCATATATGTTGTAACTCATACACTCCTTGGAAATGAATAGATACTTACACAGATCAATAAAACGCAGCATTCCCATTTACATGAAATAAACGAAAGTTACACAAACAAATCTTCCTCTTCAGTTTATAATAAAATTACTTAGGTATATAACTGTTTATAATTTGTATACAAATTGAATCGCTATTTCTCCAACAACATCAAATATGTTTACATGGGTATTGCGTCGTATCATAGACAAAACGATAATATCAAAACATTTGGAAACGTCCATGAAAATATTTGGCGAAAACATCAAAATAAAACAAACAGAAACATGTTCAGGTCAAGATCTATATTTAAACAAATGTTTTATATCAAACATTTACTGCAAAAGGAACAAAATCAACTAAAATATTTCGACTTGAAATCCCGCCAAAATATTCTCGCCACAGCTAAAATTTATTAAAGACCAATATACGGTCAATGATCTTCTGATGTTTTCGCAGAAATTAACTTTGTAATCAACGATCCTAAATACCTTTATCAAATACCTAATTTTAAACCAACAGTTTAACTGTAATAACTTGTATCAAATAACTATATCTCACTTAGTAGGTACTATACATGTTTCATCTTTTGTCAATTTGCCACACGGTCTTCTTTCAGTTAATTTTGCACCAATACATACAGCTTAGAAATAGAAATAGAAATAGAAATCGTTTATTTGCAGAAAATGTATGTTACAGATAATGGTGATAAATTAATTTATATTGTCTCAATACATTTCGCCTTACGGCATGCAAAGTATTTGTTGATGATAACGACTAGTTGACATTGACAATTTAACTTAATTATATTTAAAACTTATAATATTAAACATTTTTACGTTAAAAATTCTACCCAAACTCTAAACAAAAATAAACATCGACAAAACTAAAATACAAAAAATGCTAAATAGAAAAAAAAAAACTTAAAAACTTAATGAATACAAAATAAAAAATTAAATAAGACTTACATTAAATTTTTCAAAAGTAAACTACAATAAACTCATAACTTACTATTTACAGTAACAAATTTTAATCTAATATTCATCATTTAGGAAATCGTTAATGTTGTAGTAGCATCTGTCCTGTAAAATTTTAACTAAAGATTTTTTAAATAATTTTGTCGGTAAATCTTTTAATTTTTGCGGAAGTTTATTGTATATCTGAGGGCCCATATGTAGAATATTCTTTTTCAGTAAAGCGGTTTTGTGTCCACCGGTGTGCAGCTTATCTTTATATTGCGACCTCATTGGTCCGGCACGTTTCCTAACTTCAGTCATTGATGTAAATAGGTGTTGATTTGTTTTTACAAATAGCGCTACTTCTAATATATATAGGGATGGAAAGGTTAGGATTTTTAAAGCTTTGAATTGTGGTAAACAACTTTCCGTAGACTTGAGACCGGTCATTGAACGAATGCATCGCTTTTGAGCTTTAAATATACGCTCTCTTTCACTACAATTACCCCAGAATATTATACCATATCTCAATACGGAAGCTACTAATCCATGATACGCGGATACTAACGTATTTAAATTGACTTTTTTAGACAAGTTATAAAGCACGAAAGCATTTTTGGCTAGTTTCTGGGATAAATATTCTGCATGAGGACGCCATGTCAATCTGTCATCTATATTAATTCCTAAAAATTTAGTCACACTGGTTGTATCTATTGTTTGGTCTTTATATTTAGTCTCTACACTATCAGGAAGTTTTCTTTGGTAAAAATGCATGACTTTAGTTTTTTGTAAATTTATTATAAGATTGTTTTTATTAAGCCAATGTATTAACGATTCAAGTGAGTCATTTATTTCTTTCTCATAGTTTCTTTTATCACCGCATTCAATTGTTACAGTACTATCGTCCGCGAATAATGTCGTAGGTTGATGAACATTAGCAGGTAAGTCATTTATGTAAAGCAGGAATAGTAATGGGCCAAGCACACTACCTTGTGGGACTCCAAATTTAGTGACTCTACAGTCTGATAAATATTTGATCTCCCGTTTTGTTTTGGTACATACTCTAGTTAATTCGAGAGAATACAAATCGATTAATAGCTAATACCTATACCTATAACATGCGTAGTTTCTATCGATAACTACAACCAAACAACTAAGTACCTAGGTAAATGGTCTTCTATAATTAACTCACTGCGCCAAGATCAATATACCAAACTCTGTAATAATATTATGACAGTTCCTCCAATTATGTAGATCAAACTCGTGCCAAATTGAGGATAAACCTAATCTATGCGAATTAAATATCGACCAGGTATTTACCCGAATTAAATATTAACCTGCAATAAAATTCACTCGGTAAAATTATGCTCCATAACAGTCAACGGTCTATAATTCGCTGAAATACGAACGTACTGCATTTTGGCAAACGTTTGTAATTTTCACCTGCTGCGTGGGAATATATTTAGATGCGTTAAAGCACGTGATTTTACTGCGTGAAATATTACAGGAACGTGGAACAAAGGATACAACGTCTTTGCGTGTGTCTGAGGAGCACAAAGAAATACTTAAGTGTTCTCAATAAAACTGGTTTAATACTCAGCCGGTCCGCTGTAATCAACTTTGAACTACGCCTACCTGGAAAGATGCTGACTCAACATATCGGTTTTGATTAAGGAAACTGTGTCTCCTTTCCTCATTTCTATCCGATTTACCTTTTGCCTTTCGACATTCCTTTCAAATCAGTCATATGTTTTGTACTCCATCTGGATCAAAGAACTGAACATAAAATTAATGTTGTTTTGACACAATTTGTGTTTGGAACAAAGCAAATATTTTGTGCATATCATTCATATTGTTCCTCGTTTACTTTACAAAGATCGTCTTCGGAAAGTAAAACGTGAACGGCTCCGCACGATATCAGAAAACCGTCGTATGTTGCAATACGACATTACATCATTAATTGCACTATCATTCCACGAGTGCACGCTAGATACTTACGCATTATTTGCAGTAATAATGAAACAAACTTACCTATTACTCTTTGCTCGAACACAAGAATTCCAACACGGTAATATTATAAAAATTTAGAAGGTTATTGCGTGCACCGCAAACGTCTGACGCGGAAGAGAGATATCTCCACTTTACCATTACTTTATTCTTTACTGAGTTACCTCGTGCAATTCTTGGTAAACTATAGCTTTACGTATGTTTACGATGCAATAATTAAGGATAAGATAATTTGGATCGTCGTAAAGATAGAACTAAACGTAGGTGTGTGGAAAGTGAAATTCATTTTAATGGGAATGCACGAAAGATCAGATCAACGTAAAAATGGGTTTTTCTATCTATATTGATGACAAAAACAAAGATTTATGAAGTAATAAAAAAATGCGACGAGAAAATAAGAAGCGAAATTATTATTAAACTATCATTCCATTTGGCAAAGAATACGTAAATACTAAAACTATTACTATACGGACTACGGATTGATACAAGGACAAACAAAACTATTAACCCGATTACTACGTATTACCTACCCATTAATAGGAAATAATCGAACGTTTATCATCAACCCATTCAGTAATAGATTTTACTAAAACTTGCGTATCATTCTCACTTTTCCTTTAGTAATAAGCTGTTCCCGATATGTATTTATGTTATTGCTCCATTAGCTAACATTATTACAACTTCTACAATATCTATCTGCATTATGAAAATTGTTCTTGGGTGTCTTCGTTTCTAAATCTATTTTATTTTTATGTCGTCTCTTACAGTTCCACTGATCATCGACCTTTCTAACACCATGTTACTAATCTCATATAAAGAAAATACATTTCATCTATTCCTGATGGCTTCTGACTCAACAAGAAATACTTTCATGTCACAATTTCTTATTCCTACCGGCTTCTGACTCAACAAGAACCACTTTCCTGTTACACGTGTCTTTGTATTCTAGATTCTTCGAACACGCTAAGCTGCCCGCCGCCCGAGTTGATCATGACCGAAGCGGACTCGATTGCTGACCCCGATTCCGATGATGAACCCGAGAGGAAAGACTCCCTTGATGTTCATGAGGAGGGTAAGTTTGGTATAGAGAATGTTAAGGAATATTTATTTAGAAGAATAAACGATCAAGTTGACGCCTCTATCGTTTAATTTTCTAATAAGTTTCTAATTGCCAGCAATTCATAAAAACTAAATATTAAATGACTGCTCTAACGCACATAAACTGCTAGTTATTCTTATCTGAAACTAGTTATCGATACTTTTCTACAGCGAATTCTGCGACACGATAGAGGCGCTTGGCTCGATATCGTTACTTCCCATTGCGTTAATCGATGATTTATATCAACTGCCTACATTGTGCGAGCGTTTGGCAACATCGATCATTTTACTCGATACCTACCAAGTGTCATCGCCATTAATATGTATTCACATTGCTAGAGCGAACTATCTTAGCTTTCTTAGAGGCTTTTACTGTCCTCAATCATTGGCTTTACAAATATCCTAAATGTTACAAAAATATTTTTAAAATTTTATTTTATTTTCAAAATTAAAACCCCAATTTACTATAGTCAGAATTTATCTTACAGTTAAGTTATTTATATTTAAAATAAGTTGTTTAATTTTTTGTTTGTGCACAGACGAAATATTCGAATGCTGACGTACGGAGAACTTTACGCTATAACAATACCTCCGGCTTCACCCGTCACGTACACAGACTTACAAAGGTTTTTTTTATATATATGTACCTATATTTTATTATGCAATTTTGTGTATAGTCTGTGAATAGTCCGATCGTGTTATATAGCCTCTGTATTTAATGTTACGTCATGTTGTACCAAATACTTTGTCGATGGATATTCCATTTCTGCACTGGCAATTCAGCCGCATAATACTTTCAGACTCGATTTGTTATTTACTATCATAAAAGACCATAATGTACAACCAGGTTCAGCCTTTAAAAAAATCTGTGTAAAATTCTATAAGCCACAGAAGTTACCTTTGAGGAAAGCTTAAATTCTTTTAAGGAACCCAAAGAGCTGCAAGTACATGAAGCGTTAAGGCTTTACATACCGCTTCACCACCAAGAAATTAACAATCTATAGCAGACACAGATTTGGTATAACATTAGAAACAGCATTGCTTACAGAAGCTATATATTAGCCTCCAAACGACCCAGCTTGCTGCGTCTTACGTGACTCAAACTGCATCACGCCTTGTCAATCCCAATGTTGTAACGTCTATAAATTCAAAATACGCCAAGATTACAATAAGCCACTTAATAACACCACTTAACTTTTAATTCATAGGAATACTTCCGAATTTTGTAATATAATGTCATAATGGACCATAGCTCTTATATAAGGTAGTGTAAGGTACAGCAATAAAGAAAGAAATAAAACCAAGTACATAACGTTATCCATACATCGTACTGGCTGTTAACCTAAAAAAGGTAAAATATGAGTAACGTATGATACATCCTTAGTCCGTTAACTTCAGAAATATAGATCTACACTTAATTATGAAGGGCCAAGCACTTGTATATACCTAGTTCTTTCTGTGGGTTACTGACATTCTTTTGTTTTATAGAAGGAAAACATCGAAACTGAACGAAATGAACTGCTGTAATGCTTCTAAAAAGTCGTTGGTCAGACATTAAAGTAGAAACAACTTCGAAAGAATAGTAGGTTTTTCGAATGCACTAAAAACATTAACTATGATGTAAATAAAAATACATTTTAGAAAGGGAAAGTAAGTAAAATTCGCTACAATGACCGTAATAAGCAGGAAACAGATCATAGCCACATAGCGTTAGGCAATCTAATCCATCAACGATGCAATATTTTTGAACTGCACAGAATTAACCTAGTTGCGCCTCTTGACACTGGTTATTCTCCTAATTACTTAATACATGAAAGCACACATTTCCTTGTAAATGTGGTAATTTTTTCACTTGTCCTTTAACGCTCTGTTTAAGTTTGGAAAGGATTGCATATTAGCTATCTAGCGTACTCAATATCAGAAACGTTTTCAAAATACCGCGAAATATCTCATTAAATTTTATTTGAATTTCTACATTCGGGGTTTATTGCGATGCCATAATGTTGCTAATTAGAATGCTTAGGAAACGTTAGTAACAAATCTAGGCGCATCCAAAACAAACTTGAAAGTGTTAACCAAGAAGTTTCAATTCTCAGATTTTTACCAATTTTCTTTTTTGATACCAATCCCAAACTTCCCGTATCCTATGGTTTGCGATCATTGTCATCACCTACATAAGCATCAACCACCTTACTAAACCCTATCCTTACCTTCCAACCCAAACCTCTGTGAACCTCACTATCATGCCAAATTAGTTCACCTTTTTTGATCACCCTACATACATCTTTCTAAATATGGAACTATACTAGCTAAACATTTAGGTGGAGGTGCAATGAGCGCTCTGGTGGCCGGCCTTAGACGAGCAGGGTCCGCCCATTCCCTCTCAGCGCCGAAGACAAACGCCTCTTCTAGATCCTTACCACCATCACCCAGTCACACGCCCAGGTATGTTAACACCTTTATACAGTTTAGTATTAGATTACGTTTGCTGGTTCACAACAGAAAATGTGGCACCATTTCAGCGAGATAGAGACACTATTGCACTTACATCTCTATTTCACTTCTGAGGGCTTTTAATGTCTGGTATATTTTTCTTTAATTCAAAATCTTCAAAGTCCAGTTTTGCTTTTTCTAAATAAGGTAAAGAATACTCGTTTACTAAAATTTGAGGAAAATTTTCTTAACACAAGATTATTGGTCTTTCTGCGGGCTCGAATAATAAGTGCAATACTTTGTTTTTATTAGTTCGCACATCATAATGTCCTTCAACGTTTGAAGACACACAAGGTATTTCACTGATACTATGTTTCTCTCCTTCACTCCTACTGTTATTGTTGTCCAGTGCCCTTCCCCTTTCTATCTTCTTAAATGTTTCTACACCTATACAAATTTTCTTCAAGACTTACTTACATAATGCCTTGTTAATTCGCTATTGACTTATTAATACGGAGTGCCATTAAACTACTTTATTCTTAACATTTAAATTAAATGGTCTTGATCGCGATAGCGTCGATAAGCAGCCAGACACTAAGCAACAATGCACACCCAAAAGCCCCTGGCTGAATGCCTCATCCACAGGGATTTTCACCGGTCAAGCAGTCAACAGCCTCCTAAGCTAAACTGCGAGATACACAAAAAAACACACACACACACACAAAAAAAATAAGCCATTCAATCTAATAAATCTACGTATGTAGCTAAAGACATAGTTACGTTACAATAACTAGGAAGAATATCACCTGTACACTGTCGATAGAATGCTACCTTGCTGTCGACCCTGTGAACCGATATGGGAATCTACCGTGTGTTTTACAATAGTGGCACTATACGTTACTTAGCGCTTAAAGGGGCACAGACGATGATAGGGTTTCGTTGAAATTCTGTCAAAATGCTACTGCACTGCACTCCTCGAATGCTTCATTAGCGTCCACGTCGGGTGTAAACATTAAAACCTTGAATTAAATACACATTTTTTTAAAACATTGTTCATCAAACAGTCCCAAATTCCTTGTGTGTTGTTTCTCTTTGCCATTAGTAGTTTTGCCCCTGTTTTCGTGTGATAAGTACATCTTTGTGGTCGTAATCCTTTGTTTCCAACTCCCTATCGCTAGTAGTAAGTAGGTTATTTATGGGTAGCAGTATCACAGGCGACAAAATTTCCTTTAGATGATACCTGCCTTTGAAATTTAATTGATGAGTCAACATCTTTCATAACATCTAAGTCCCATTCTTCTGCAACACCTCAAACACTGCCATAGAACAAAAAGCTACACTGCTGTCAACCTACAATCAGCTCTGTCATCTAGAGTAACATCCACGCTGATAGCTTCAACGTACTCCACTCAGCCTATCCTCATTTCCGATTCTTCTGACACAAAGTGGTTAAAGAACGAAAGAGCTGACTTTGTTGACGAGCAGCCCGTGTGACGTAAAGGAAGCAGTCGCTGGAGTCGGGCAACCCGTTCGGCGCGTGCGGCGCGACGTGGCTGGCGAAGGGCGGCGTGAGCGCAATGCTGGCGCCGGCGCTGCGCAGCGCTCTGCCGCCGGACGTGCTGCTCGCGGCCGCGCGGGACTCCGCGCCTGAGCTCGCCAGCAGGCTCACCGCCCAACAGATACATGAGATGGTGAGCGCTTTCGTCATTATCATAACGCATTCATAAGACTATTTCAGACGAGTCTTCTACTGCTTATAGACCTAATCTTATGTGACTTTCTGGTCTTCAGTTTAAATATAATAACCGATCGGGTCATTTGCAAACATATTGACAAACACAGAATTTTTAAGAAAAAAGGACCGAGGATTTCAAGGATTTGCTCTAGGTTCAAACTAAATTTTGCATTTAAAATCTATAAGCAATATGTTCTCCTAAATCGTGACTGCACGGAGGAAAAGTGCTAGCTAATCAAAGTTAGCAAGCGTAGCCGAAGGTTGATGCCAATGACCCTAGATAGAATTGTCTACCATTCAATATATTTGAATGGATCTAGTTCTAGAGGAACGATTCTTATATCCTCTCTTGAATCTTTTTCACAAGAAAACTGATGAGCTCTTTCGAAAGAGACATCAATCAAAGCCTTCACATAAAATCGCAATAGACTTCATGTTTCCCACATATCTGCAAATAGGAATCTAGAACATCATAATTTCCTTGTCAGTTACTAGCCGTACGGGAGGAATTATCAGCCGAGGACGCAAGCAGCGCGGGCGACGGACCCGGCGGCGAGGTCCGGGCATGCGCACTGACCGCGCTCATGCTGCACTGCTGTGCAGCAGCGCAACTCGCGCAGCAGCGGACCGACGCGCCTACTTGATGATATTACATTATTGTTCATTGTGAACTGTGGCTTTTTATTGTCGTTTCCTCAAAATAAGTGCTCCTACGAAAGGTACCTAGTAAGTAGGTAAGTATCTATATGACTTCTATTTTTACCTGCTACAGCGCGAGTAGCTGCAAAGAGTCAACTATCTACTTTATTATGCTTGACTGGTTTTCCAAAGTTTAGCCCCGTTCTCAGGAACTTCTTCCTACTATTGACTTTAAGGTTCCTTCAAGATCCCGTCTCGATGCAAAATTAATTTCGGTTCAACCACGACGGCAGAACATGCGGACATAGTAACTAAAACGGTATTTGGATAGTACCTTAGGGTAATTTATATAATACTAAAGAGGCAGTCTAATATTATGGCGCCATGACGTCTGTTGGACAAAACTGGCAGACACATTTTTCGACAGTAATTTGTTTCTGATTGACGATGAAGAATGACGTCAAACTTTTGGCAAATTACTTGTTGAATCTTTGCTGCCCTATTCCTGACAATACCACTTCATCTTCATCAAACTTCTTACCCAACTGCCAAGAAGGATTATGCTTACGACAATACAGGAAAGTCCCAAATCTGACTCCCAAAAAACAACCATTGTTTACGCTTAACTGATCTTGACAATAAACCTATTGTTGTATAAAAAGTGATGTCAATTACATCTAGCGAAACAGCTACATTATTTCTATTTTAGACGATGGAGTATACTCTAAACATGACATTACTACGCACTATGCACGCAATCAAAACACGAGCGTACTTTTTACGACTAAATTAGTAAACAAAGTTAATCCTACTACGCAATTTTTTATGTAAACTTTTCACAATTTGATAGCTGCACGGGTCTGATCAATGCGGCAATCGTAAATGGCCCGGATGTTTCTAATTGTCAATAATTCTAAATCCGAACAGTATGACGTACCTATATCTACTGCAATTTATTTCTAGATGTTTTTTAAAAGCAAATAATTTTATTTGAACTCAATTACGCGTTTTAACTAAGAAGAAAGCTTTTGCGAGTTTTGTAAGTATCTAAGCACTACAGAAATCTATCATGTAAAGGGTCTGAAGATAACTAGCGTTAAATGCCGAATATCCTTCACATTAAAACAACTCTTAAGATAACCAAATAGGAACAGTCGACCAATTAAATCTAACTCCAGGACCAATCCTATTTTGATGTTAGCTAATAAACAAAAGAAAATCAATAAACTGGTTCAAGCACATCAATAACAAAGTGAAAGTCATTGACCATTTGATCCTTATTGCGTGCACATAAGATTCCTTTCTGCGTGTAAGGACGAAGGGATCAAAGAACGCATGTACTGCGTCGAATGCTCTACCGAACAGGGAACTGGCTTCTGTCCAGCTTCTCCTGAAATAGCACAAAGGATCGACCTCAACTTTTGCTTGTGAAAAAAACTTCTGCGAAATGTCAGCGGACGGCCGTCGGTGGAAAATTTTGTGCGTCACCCAGGCGTGCGTGTGCGCTGGATCATCTAGATAAGTGGTTAATGTACTGGCGATGTTGAAAAACTAATTGAAGTTAGCCCTTGCTATGATTTTCATAGGATTTTCATTAGATTCAACAAGGTAATTGTTTAATGAAGAATAAGTAGGTACCAATTTGTTGATTATGACATCTAAAATGAGCCGAGTTAACAAACTACTGCACAGATATTCAACTGATAAGCTAATTTACTATTTTTATCCTGAGATGCAAAGAAAATACCAGTGTCAGCTGCCTGTCATCACGTGAACGATTTAGATGTTACATGTGAGAAAATTCTGCATTTTCTGGCGCACTGTGCCCTTAACGACACCCTATGTGTTGAGGTATACCTACCTACTTCGATACCGGCTGATCATAAATATAGACACTGAACATAGGTAATCATATTATTGCTACACTAGCTATGGGCAGATACCTAGAACTTTAATGATAGTAGGTACGTGTCTAATCCAGGTGCTCTTACATAGACACTGTGAATAAGAACATTATTCTGAATTAGCTGTAGATACCTAAACTACTTAATACATAGGTTTGAAGTAGGAGGTGGTAGATATTACAAAATTGTACATTTAGAAAGTGCCAATTAACACCGAGCAGTGTTAGAAAATCCAAAATGATTATCCATGTGTTTTCTATTAGGTATATTTAGTGCGCAGACGATCAGTAAATTAGTTTCAGCTGCATTTTGACTCCACACTAAGCAATACGTGCGTCATCTTGTTTGTTATTTGAACATCCGTCATAAGTCGTTCTCGGCTCATGAAAAACCACTATAAGTAGGTACCAAAGCTTTGTTCTAAACAACCAGACAAAATTCAACCAATGAAAGCTTTTCCTCTCCCCATCTTAAAATATATTAAAAGAAATATGTAAAAAAGCTGAAAAACATGAAACTTTCCATGTTTACATTGTACAGTTGAGTAATTTATTTCACAGCAAATGAAACGCAAAAGCTTGTAAAAGTGGGCCACATTGAGAAAATACTCGTAAAGTAGACACGAGGTCGCCTCGTGTAGGAAATACAAAATGTAACTGATTTATTTATTACATAAAAAAAACAAATGATGTCTTTAAATTATTTCTAAAATATTTAATTAAATAAAAATGACATTGACCTCAAAAATAAATTTCAATTTCGTGAAACAAAGGAGCTACTTTTGGCTTGCAGTTTTCAGAAGTTGTTGCACCTGAATGAGATCAACGACACATCTGCTTTTTCCCACCGTTATTGCAACAGTTGGCATGTGTGGTTAATACCATGCCAGCCACATGATGATGCATAATTATAGTCTACCACCAGATACATATTTAAACGAAGCAAAATGGACTAGTTACAATAAACATTTAAAAAATTCTTGACTGTATCCAAAGTTCCTTGTTTATTTTCCAAAAATAAATAGTCTAGTAGGTACAAATATTAATCCGAGCTGTCGGGAATATAGTTTTTGGCAGCAGCTCAAGGTTATTGCTGGCGAAAATCTACGACTCTCTTTGGCCGAAACTTCAAGGCGGTGCGTTGAACGGACGACATAATATGAACGTCAACTTTTTAATTGACGCAATTATTTGCACGTAAGAATAGATGAAACGCTTTTCTAAGGTGCCTGCGTACGTCCGTTTCGGTCCTTGAACTTGAAGATAATTTAGATCTGTCAACAAACTATCATAACTCAAAACAAATTACTGCCTCAGTTGGAAATATTAGTACCTACCTAATCACAATATAGGCTTCTAAGTACTTAATTCATTGCATAGGTACATCTTGCTTCCACAATATCGTTTAGCTCACGTTTTTTACGGAAATATCTCAAAGGTCTTGAACGAAGCGTTAATAATTAATCAGAGTTAACACTTTCTTACTGATTTCTTCAATCACGATCGGTGACGACAAACTGAGCCAAGGCCAGTCATTATGAAAATTATGAGAGGCAATATTTAGGTATATTTTTTGGTTAAATCATGTTACGAGTCGACTGAATATGCAACATTTTTCCATTATTGCTTTTAATCTAAAATGATGTAATTCTAGGAAATCTATTGAATAACATGCTCATGAGTCAAAATAAAACCGTTTTAATTCATCGGTAATCAAGTTTGCGCATCGAACGCGTCCGCAATAAATTGCAACATGTAACACATTGATGGCCCGTTGTGAATTAGGCTGGAAAATCATGTTCGACCGTCAGCCCAGCCTTTCACATTGAGCTGATCAACGACATGCATTCAAACGCCGATTATTCCCACAAACAATGCAATCAGATAACGGACTCAGTAATCACAATGCTCTTATTGAAGACGTGACAATGCGCTCCACTGAAAGCGAGATCGCAGGATTGTTTATCCAAGCGGAAAACATACATCCCTTTGTGACCCAGGTCAAAACTCCTGACAGATTTTCATAAATCTCCCGTAGATATAATATTTTCCTAAAGCTTCCGCCAGCAGCCAACTTGCGTCAACTGCGCAGCAGACAGTGCGAGCGAGATAGACATTTGTTGTTATTGCGCTCTCGTTCTTGCACCACGCTTCTTTGTTTTGGCAACGATATAAAGGCAGGCTGCGAACGCGGCGCTCGAATTTTACCAGAGTGCTACCGTGGACCCAGGCGCATCGCGTTTCGCTGCGGTGGTAGATGATTCGTGATTCTTTCAGATTGTGAAAGACTTTCATAGTCGTGACCTACCAGTGCCTAAGGAATTGTGCAGTGACTGTTTACAAACAAGTGCAGTGATGAGGCCCCCTGCGGAATACGACGGAGGAGCGAGGATGCCCAGCGAGGCGGAGGAAGGTGACCCTCGGGCGAGGCCCATGATGATCTGTGCGAGGCTGGCCGGACGCGCCATCATCAGAGTTGTGGGACGTTGTGAAGATGCACAGGAGAATAGTCAACTAGGTGCGTACAACATGGTCCATGAATCTTAATACAAGACATTTATCGCTAAATTAACACAACAATGATGGCGAATAAATAAAAACAAGCGAGAACATAGAGATAAAAAAAAAACATAAAAAAAACATCACGCAGTTCCTACTTGAGCCATCGAACTGTATGAATAAAATATTAGCGACATTGAGATAACTAAACAGCTAGTCCGCGAATTGTAATTATTGTAATTCCTACATGTAGGTACCTAAGTAACAAAAGAACGAGTTCGTCGAACTAATCTCAAAACCTAAATATTCGCATTCTAGCTTCCTCATTAGATTCATTAATTGTTCGTAAATCATCTTGATACGTTATCGTTTTGCGAAGGTACGATAATGTTATTGTACCTTTTAAATTAGAGCGTCTATCATTAATTAGGGTCAAGCTAAGCGTGAATTAATGGATGAAGATGACCTCTATTACCTACGAGTGGGTGGCTGTTTACTAACAGTTGCCACGGTTGTGAGAATTAGTCAATGAATTAATGAAGTGAGACCGTGACACATAATTGTAGTGACCCAGTGAGCGGTAGCTTAGTGTTATGTTTAATTTGAATCTAAAGTTAAGAAGAGAATTATATAACTCATTTGTTAGGAAATAAATCAGATTAGGATCAGATAATTTAACTGATATAAAAATTAGTTTTCAGAAATCGGATTTTCCATTCATGTCTCTTTTTTTTTAAGTTCGATTTTCCGCAATTTTCTTGTGTTACCCAGTCATAGAATTAAAATAGAAATATTCTAGTCCAATATCAAACGCAATTACAAATAGATAAGTCCATACTTAACAATAAACAACCTTTTGTTTTTATTGAGTTTATCGTTATCTATTCAGCAATCTTTTGCGTGTTGAAGATGGTTTAGCAAACGGACGTTGATAAAACTAGTCACTTATTTTAAGATCCTTATTTAATTCATTATTATAATTTAAATGTACGTAACATTAAAGTCATATTAAAAATAAATTGAAAAAACGTAAAGGTCATAGACAATATTATTATATAGTGCATCTGTAATCCAAGTAAAGTTCAATGTAATACTTAGTTCCGTATTCAAATTATGTATCCTCATTCATTTGTATTGCACATAATAGTGACTAATTATATCAGCTGTCTATCGATAACGAATAACAACACAATGAATAATGTGTCCTGAAATTAGTAAACAACAATAAAGTCTATTAAATCAAAAATTATGTTTCTAAAATTATTCTATAAAATAATCTTTCGGAATTTAATTGATCACACACACATTTGAAACATGTAAAAAGTATCTACTTTCGTAGACAATCGGTATCGCATAAGAATCGATTTAATTGTCATAGTTCTTACGTCGATTTCTCTTAAGTTATCTAATATACGTAACACCTACAAATAGAATGTCGACTTCGACACTAGCAATATCCCAAATGATATTGTTCTATAATACTGCCTATAATAAAGAGGAAAGATTTTTTGTTTGTTTGTAAACTAAAGGCTCCAAAATTACTGGCCCGATTTGAAAAATTCACTGTTAGAAAGCTACACTCTCCCCGAGTACTTAATATAGGCTACATTTTATCTCAGTATATATCAGTATATTTTATCGCGCAGTAGTTCCCACGGGACGCGAGTGAAAACGCGGGAAACGGCTAGTTGCCAAAAATAATACTTCTTAATTCTATTTTTCGGTTTGTAAACCTTTCCAATTTGTAGGTATAATATGGGTTATGGGCGATGGCCCTACAAAACGATAATTTACTCACTTCTACACGTGCTATTTCCTTGTCATATAAAAATAATAAACAGTTTCATTCATGCGTGCATGCTATTTTATTTATAGCACATTATTACTCTCATAATATAATAATATGATTCTAAATACTTAAGTATAGCTGCCTATTTCAAAACGAACACTTTACAAGATAGATGTCGCTAAAGATTACTACATAATTTCCATGATATTACAGCATTAACATATTTCTTCTTAGTCGTCGCAGTTAATGTAACTGTTATGTGAATATATGCGGAATATTTCGAATTAATTACCAATCTTGTTGATGTTACATTAGAATACTAATTTCATTTTATTTCTTTATGTTTAAAAACGTTACTTTTAATTTTCTTAGCTAACCATTACACAAGACAATTTCATTGGATACTTTAGATACTCTACTCTGCCCCTAATGGCATTCAAAATAATGGGCTAATCACCGTCACAGTTTATCCATAATAGCCCGTGCATAAAGCCCTTAACAACTTCTTCCCCTTCACACGTAACAGCTCTCTACTAAGTACATACTACCGCAACTTTTTGTCACACTGTACGTTCAATCTTAACGCTTATCTTCTCTCGAGGATACCGCAAGAGACTGACTAACGACCCATTCATCACAACACGCACAAAACCCAACTTTATCCAGTAGCACACAGCGTAGCGAATGGCTTGAGCTATCTCGAATGAATAATTACGCGAAATATGCCTGTTTACGCAACTACGTTCAAATGAGTGTTCTGTTGCATTTGACTTTCGTAAACGAAGATATCGTGTAAAAAATTGTGAAACTAAGCGAGGCCAGCCCCAGTTGGAACACTGGCTTTGTTACACGGATTAATTTCATGTGCCTAATTAATTCCTTGTGACTATCTACACAATCGCGTTTTTTGCAACTGCATCATAGTTAAAATGTTGTTAAATAGTGAAAGAATTAGTTACCAACCGCGTTTTGTTCGATATTTACTGAATATCTTCATGAAGTTTTGCCATTTGGGAAAACACCTAAAAAATGACTACGTCTCTGGCTACCGTACAAAGTCGTAGGTAATAGCTAATATTAGTCAGTTATTTTGGAGAAGTGAAATCTTTTGCGCAGTACACAATCATGTGCGAACGTCCCAAACAAGAACGCGGATTACAATTTAGTTTTGCGTGTCTTTAATTATAATCTATTATCGGTGTTGATGTTAATAATGCTCGTTATAAACACTTAATACATGCTGAACTGCCTTCTAGCACTTAATTTCAACAGCTCAGTTATAATTTTACAATTAGTTACGCATTATGGGCAGGACCTTGCGTTAACGTTAGCAACACGTTAGTTGACCCGTAAATGTTTCCAAGATTTATAAATGAAACCATATTTATATTTTTTCTATAATAATTCACATCTAAGCCCATATCGACTTACTGTCCGGAAAACGTTCTACCACAAACAAAGAACGCGCTAATGCGGAAGACCCGCACATGTAACAATTCCGCGCCATAGTAGTCGGCGCCATTCGAGTGTGATCGATTTAGAACATCTCACATGCGCGTGCGTTGGATTTACAAACTTGAACGGGTTGAACTCGCCAGTTGAACACATGTTGGCCTTAGCTAACCAATTTATTCCATATAGAGTAACACCGCCGGGTAGAGAGGTCACTGCTCAGTGCTCGTTATTACACTTCCTTGTAGCGACCGTGATTCACTCATTGCTGATTATGACAACAAGAAGTTTCATACAATGTGTCTGTAATCAAGAGATCAAGCCACAAGAAAAAATATAATTTGCAAGGCTTTGTTTGCTGTCATGGGATGATGAAATTCTGAAAAAAAGTTCATAGATTCCTGGCTTGGGCTAACAAACCATATGGGTCAATCCCTATACATGATCATTCGCATGAAGATTTAAATAAATAGGCACCAAAACAAAGAAATACGCTTGGGCTGAAGATATTTTTTTATTTGTGACTCTAGCTACTAGGCTAATAATATTTAAAAAACATTGCGAAAATCAGACTTGCCCAGTTACTTCCTAAACAATAATCTAAGAGAATATCTGTGAAAACGAATCAAGGAGTCAGCTGATTGTCAAAAATCGTAAACGTCAATGTACGAAATATGTCAAAATGTCAAAACTGAAAACAATAAAAAAGAAAGCCAAGACGAGAAAGTCGGACAAAATAAATGAAAATAAATAAATAATGCAGCGAAACTAACATTCATTGCTTGATAACAAACCTGAAACCAATTCAACGTTTACTTTCACACAAAATAATTTTTTAATTTATTAATAGATAGCCACGCGCATAACGTGTGAACTTCGCAATAATTTATAGATTTAAAAATAGCTTTAGGAACTATCGCTGTGCTCGTGTTCCCGTTCCTAGTTAGCTGCGGCTACCGAGCTACCGTTACTAGTTAATTCTGTGAAGTGGGTTTAATATTTCGCGATGGCTTTAGCTGTGACTCGAGTGGTGTTAAAATGCGAGGACGCTCAAAAAACTCAAGTACTAGGTATGATTAACAGTTATTACACGCAAGGCTAATTGAAATCAGAAACACACATGTTACATGACGTAACTGCTGATGATTTCTGCTCTAATAAACAATTTGCAATGTGTCCTAAAAATGCTTATACAATTTATGCCATTAATTAGTTTTTCTCAACCTGCTTGTGTGTGTTTCATTGCTTTAATTAAAATAGAGGCCTATGCTATTGAGTACTATTGGATCAAATGTCTTTATTTATAGACCTGTATATAGTTGATATATATGTTCCCTTGGGTGTCCCAATATTTCATAGTCTGTGTTTTAATATCATACAGTTAAAATTGCACGTAGTATTTAGTACATATTAATTAGAAATCGGAACTAAATTCAAGTTTATGAACCATGACATAGCTTTTTATTAGACTTAGTCATAAGGATAAACAAATATTTCATCACTTTGATCTTGAGACAGGAATTAGTCATTAGCAGGTTTTATATTTCTTGATTGTTATCTATATCCTATAATTATATCTTTGAATATCAGTAGATAACCGATTGTCACTATAAAAGTTCCCGTAGAAGAAAATTCTTTAAGATTACTCATATTTCATTGACTGATAAGAATTATACACAACAAGTTTAGTGTACTCATGTTACTTCAGCCAGTTGTGCATTACAGAGTGCGACCAAGTTCTAAAGAAAACTTTTTTCTTTCTACAGATTTATCAGAATGTCAACTGATGCAAGTACCTGATGCTGTGTACCACCTGATGCGACACACAGAGCTCAAGAGTTGTGATCTCAGCGGAAATGTTATTACTAAGATACCTCCTAAGTTTGCAGTCAAGTTTAGTTTAATTACAGGTTAGTTTCTTTTACATATTACTTTTTAATTTCAACTATTTTATTAGTAAATAGAAAAGGTTACCTTCTAAAAATACAAAATCAGATCTGAAAACAACATATTAATAACTTCTTTCACTTTGATTTCATTAGTACATAAAACTTTTGTTATCTACTGAAGTTTTGGTGCAATATGCTAATGAAAAATATTTAGTTTAAAAGCAACTTGATTAATTTCAGATTTAAACCTGTCCAACAACCAAATGGCGAAGCTCCCAGATGAGCTGTGCACACTGGCCTGCCTGGAGCGGCTGGACATCTCGCACAACACATTTGTGGCCCTGCCCCACATCACCTTCCAGTGTCCTAGTCTGCACACACTGCTCGCACATCACAATCAGATCATTGGTACTTGACATTTTATTCTAAATCTAACGTAAGGTAAACATTTTCATTGACATACTTTTTGTGTGTCTTAGATTTTAGAACATTAACAATCTTTATTAAAATAAATGATAAAGAATTTAACTTGATTCAATTTCATGTTGAACATTTTTGAAAAATATATTGACAGAATTTAACATAAATGTTTTCTTCTCTCTACAGAAATCGATGTCGACAGATTAGCTAGATCCCGCGCCCTAGAGTACGTAGATCTCAGTGACAACCCCATTCCTCCGCGCACGCATGACGAGCTCAAGCAGCTGACGCGGCCCTCAGTGTCCGTCTCCGAGAGGCAGAAAGAAGACTGGGAGGAAGACCTTCTAATATAGAAGAGTACACTCTTGTGAACTTATGCATTCAGGGCCAGGGGTAGATGCGGCACAGCAATGTCAGCTGGAGCATTAGAAGGAGTAAAAGGGTTAATGTACATGTGACTGAGCGCATGCAATGATTTACAAACTGTGGCTCTAGCGTATTCATAGGATTTGGTGCAATATTAATGTCAAAGCTATAACAACTGGTCCTAACTAAACTGTGATCTTCTCTGTGAAAAGAGGACAATATCAACATGATTTTATAGTGTATGCTATTATTATTAGTAATAAATGACAGCATTGTCGTGATTTGAGAGATTTGTTAGAGATTATCAATAAATGTTTTTTAAATCTTTTGACATGCTCAAAAGCTAGCGTACTTAATTAGACTAAATGTGATTTGGTTTGTGAAGTCCTTTAAATATTAATTATATGGCTTATATTAAAAAAATGAAGCAAATAGAAAATTATGTATGTAAAGTTGGTATATATTTTTGATACATAAGATGGTTGGATAGTATTATGTTGATATATCTCATTGTATTGAATACTAGTCCATCATAAAATTAAGCTTATGAATTCCAATAGGAATGAAATTATGTTGTAATGTAAGTAATTGATAAGTACACATAAATGTATATTTGCAATATATGCTGATATATGGTTGTTATTTTAAAATATTAGTTCACTCTGCGTAAATTTTTATTGACACAATTTTCTCCAAAGAATCATTGACTGATGAAATAAAAAATATTTTTTATTCTGTATTGAACGCAACAACCATGAATTTTCAAAAGGCTATAAATAAGTTTTGAGATTTGTTTTTTAAGAATTAAATCAAAAATGAATAATTAAACGCATTTATGAAATGCACAAAAGATATATATTGTTTTATTACTTTCATAAAATGTGAACATTTGTCTGTCTTTCTGTATTGCAAAAAAAAATGCCAATGTTAGCCAGGGGTCAGGGCTTCCCAGAGCACTGAGAAACTGAGGGGTCCCCAAAATCCACATACCAATCGTGCTAAGCGCTGCTAAGAGAGCACACACGATTATAAGTACAAAATATAAATCGTATCGTACTGTGTACAAAATAAAGGATCGTAAAAATTCTTTTCATTTGGATGCGCACCTCACAAAAATTGAATCTATGCTGTTCCCATTTATTTTAGATTGTGCTGTTCCCAAAACAAATAAAGCTCTACGTGAGCAGTGGCGGATCTAAAGATGTGGGCTCTCTGGGCATGCCTACAACTTTAATTTATTATTTATTTTTATGTATGTAGGGTAAACTGGGTACGGTTGTGCCAGGGTACGGTAGTGACAGTCGCAATTGTAACGAAACTATACGTAATACGGGGGAGGGGTGTGAGGGAGAAAGACGTGGCTTGCAAGCCTAGACACGTTCCCCAGTATTGCGTTAGCCGGCGCACGACGTTGACGTAAGCAGGAGCCCACATTGCTTTTCAACAATCAAAAGTAAGTATTTTTGTTCGATTTCTTTTCCTAATTACTGTTATTTTTACACAGATAGATTATCTTGTTATTTTTTTCTTTAAAAGTTGAACATTAATATTTAATTACAAGTGATTTCTTTTTACGTAAAGTATTTGGCAAAATCATGGCGATTTTTTGTTTTCAAAATGATGCGTTGGGTACGGTTGTGACAATTTTTTTGGGTACGGTTGTGACGAATATCTATACATATAATAAATCTCATATTATTATTTTTTGCTTTTAGATGTCCAGAATACGTTTGTGGAAGACCGAAAGAGCGCAGTGTGATATCAAAAAATATAAAGATGCCGATGAAGAAGTGAAACAAGGGATTTCGTACCGTGTAGCTCAAGCTACAAGCCTTTCTACAGCCACAAGTTTTAACAGAGCAAATGTTGTTTTTTTGATTGTTAAAACTATGTTTGTAAGCTTATTGTGTTAAACATTTCTACAATAAAAGATATTATAGACCATTTTGATATATGTTTATGCATGTCACAACCGCCCTTGGTATGTGGCCGGTTGTGACACTTTCCCATTTTTTTTAAATTTATCTTATGAGTAATACATTGCATTAAGGAACAATATATTAGTGTTTTTACGTACACAAATGTACAAATTGCGATACAAGTACCTTTTCTGCGAGCTAATTAGTCAAATATCAAAATTATTGGTGATCAAACGAAAATTGGCACAACTGTACCCAGTCTACCCTACCATATAGGTACCTTGTAGTACCTCTATGTACACCTTCATGTACTGCCTTATCGGGCTAGGATAGCTCGCACTATAGTAACCTCCTTGATTCAAATTCTAGACACTAGTATCAATAAACACTCCTTTTCAAGCCGCCATTTATGTTAAATCTCTTAAAAAAATATATAAAATGTCATTACCGAATTGCAGAATTTCTTAGATATTTATATTGTTTAGGAAAACAGTTTAGCAAATCGCTTCAAGTGCAATGGCTGGGCACGGAGTAGACGATGATCCAAAATTAAAAGGTTTCGCCCGAATGTTCAATAGCCAGACGAACAGAGGACGAGCAAATGTGCGTATTTCCACACTTATTTCATCAGTGAATTCATTTGTTAGTAAACTAGCTCGTTACACTTCGGCAAAACGGCTGATTGCGATTAGGTATGGGATACTGTAATCTGTGGTAGGTGATAGGGCAGTACTTAATCCTGAAGACAGTTACATCGTATCTACGTTAAGCGCCCGCCAAACTATGGCACTGGGTTACTTAGGCTTACTTCGGACAATTTCGCCTCCAACGTATTTGACGACTGTAAGGTTGGAAACAGTGCTCGGCCGACGGTCAGTGCTGACCGTACGTCCCGACCGAATCACATACAAAATCACGCGCGTACTGTCAGCGTAGCTGTGTGCGCGTTCATAGACTTGCACAGATATAGCTACGTCCAGGGGCCCGATTCTCCTAATTTTACTTAAGCAACATACGATTCATATTCGACTGCTATCCAATCCCGACTCGATTACGATTGAAGCGTATATGGCATTCCGCTATTTTTTCTTTGAAATAAACGTTTTATCCTTTTCTGTCAATAATGAATAATGTTCAATAATGAATCATTTTGTATGTGCAATATGATTGTAGAGCAAACTACCGTGTAGACCAAAATCACCAAAATAGCAGACCAATCGCAAACCAATCGAATGTCGTTGGAATACGATTGGTCTTATATTGGTAGCAGAATGCCCGATATGGTTAAAACTGCTATTGGGATCATATTGCGATTCGATTTCTATTCAATTTTGACATTATTAACTTAGAATAGAATCGGGCCCCAGCTACTGTTTCCAGCCTAATACCATCTTATCGTAGTGGATGGATACAAAGCGTAGGTAGGTGAGTAGGTACTCTGCTGTCCTCTTCTTATTATATGAAATCTTTTGAAAACCTAGTTTTCTTTTTCCTTATATTTTTTTTACAATGAACACGTATATTGTTCAAACATAGTTGGCATTACAATTATAGTTACACTGTTACTTAAACTAGGTAAGCCTGTACTATATATAAGTAACATTTGTTTGCAGACATCTAAAGCTACAATGGGTTTAGCTGCTGCACTTTATGTTTATTTCAAATTTCTCAAAGGAAACAAGAAAAAGAAGAAGTAATACAATTTATGTGAGTATCTCTTTAAACAAAGAAAGTTCCTTCCACGATAATCCAATACTTTACTTATTTGTTTCCTTATATTCTGTGACTGTAGATAGTCACCTTATTTTTTTATGTTGTAGTTAGGTACAGTCACCCACAACAATCAAAATTACAAAAGTTCTATCTGTATGGTGACTTTTCAATACAGGAGGGTTTTATCAGGATTTAGGAGGATTAGAAATATTTGATATTTTGTAGTTTCTATTGTCTATACCGTTTGTTGCTGACCGTACCTACTTAAAGAAAATACTTTTTTTAAACTTGCCAAAAATATTCGATGATAAAAATATGTAGGTATTTAGAAAAAAAAAGAGTGTAGATTTACAAAATGTTAGTTTTATGTTTCATTTACGCATTGTACCTATGTAGAAAATGTTAATCAATAAGGCCGATAGTATTTTTCTAGTATTATCGAACGGAACGTTGCCTGACAGTTCGATTCTGGCCAATCTACGTTTCACTGTGAGATTATGTAGATCTTGAGCATTATTTTATCTCCAGCTCTTTCACGCGTACTACTTTTGACATCGTGCTATTCTGCTGTCGCCATTATGTTACAAATTGTGATAAAGTCAAAGTCATACACACACGTCTAGCGACTTCGAGAATTGCAATTGCATCTACTTTGCGTTATTACATAAGGGCTAAAATAACTTTTTGTCAGGTAATATTCCTGTTTTTACATAAATTACAAAAAAGAATTAAATTACAAGACATTGGATAATCCGTAAATATTTGATTTCTTATGAAGTTTTAATTATTTGTGATTTAACAAGGTTTCTGTATATTTTATTGTAGAATGGCCGGAGACAGTTCTGTCGATGAATCCCAGCTTAAAGGCTTGTCCAAATACTTCAACAGCCAAACGAACAGGGGCAGAGCTAACGTAAGTATTTAATAAATTGGTTAAATTAAATGCCCCAAAATTGGGAGCTGTTTTAGGTTATGTGTTATGTTCTTGTTAAAATACTCCCTTTATGAAACTAATCAATCAGTATTCTCTGTTAAGTTTCTAATTATGACCACTAATAATGGTAAGAGAGTCTGTACCAGTTATTACATGCAGCATATATAATATTATGGAACCTCCAAAAACCCTAGATCAATATGATTTGACATTGGATCATAAGGATAGTATCAACGAGACTTGAACCTACATTTTCACTATTATTAACAATTAAACTGTGGTAATACGTACCCAGGAATTACGTTGTCAATCAGGAAATTATGGTTTTATTTTTATTTTAATGGCCATTCATTTTACTAAGATTGAGTGGACCATAGGTCAAGTAATTTCCAATTTTTGACCCTACAATGTCAGTGATATTTTGTATGAGTTAAAAATTATGACCAGAATAAGTAATTTTCAATAGTGTTAGGAGAAATCGATCAAGGTTATAGGATCTTTTACTTTTACTCAATGTTTTAATTTCCCAAAATAACATTTCACAACATAAATTACTTACTACCTACTTATGTAAACTTTTTATGTTCCAGACGGCCAAGGCAACATACGCTGTCATGGGTGCACTCATCCTATACCTGACACTCAAACCTAAGTCAAAGAAGTAAACAACATTTGATGCATACCTATATGATTTTGTTATTCAGTTAGTACATATAATTTCATTAAGGGCAACCATGTAAGTTATTTAGTAAATACAATCATGTGAACTCATTGTTGGTCTTTTATTGTTTCTTCTTCAGAGCCTTTTTCCCAACTATGTTGGGTCAGCTTCCAGTCTAACCGCAAGCAGCTGAGTACCAGTGCTTTACAAGGAGCACCCTATCTGACCTCCTCAACCCAGGATTTTGATTGTTTCCGCGATATTTTATTTAGGGTCCTGACATGTTTAAACAAATGATGTCTGATTTTGGTGATATTAAATTTAATAAAGTCATTCAGTATAACTTTTGTTTGTGTGTGGATTATTAATATATCTTTTTGAATTTCTTGTGCTGTAATAGAGGACTGTAGATTGTTTTTAGCTCTAGGTAGGAATAACTCAACATAATTTTGAGTAAATAATATCAACATCGAAATAAATATGTATTTATTAGTACTATATGTATGTAAAAATAAATAATGCTGCACAGAAAAGATCACAAAGAAAGCTTCACAGTTTCAGATCTAAGAAGTTAGAACAGGCATTTTACTTAATTAATCTTTGGTGTTGAAGAGTTATTGTATGTTCAACAAATGATAAAATTCTTGATAAGTGAAAAATTACTGCATATTGTAGAAGAATTTCATAGGTTTTACACACTACAGACACTGCTAAACAGTGTTAAGTATGTGAAAACGAAAATACTATTTAAAACAGCAGGGAGGGATGTGCTTTAAGACAGCAAACACCAATCTTGGCGTGATAAAAAATATCGGCTGTCAATGGTTGTTCTCTCCATAGAGAATAAATTAATATCAACCAAAACAACCAACTCTCATAATAAACATCTCAAATAATTTAAAGATATTCACAATCAATTAAAGCGTATTTATTTGCAGGTCATACAGCATATTTCGTTTTGTGCATCCTATATTTTTCAGTATAAAAATTTAAGACTAATCGTGAAACTCTAGCACCAAAAGCCTACAGATTAATAATACTAGCAAAGCAACTATTTAGTGAAATGTATTATTATTTAATAAATAATTTAAGATTAAGAAGGTTTGATACAATACAATTTCGATTCAAGAAAGTTGTTCATACAATATGTCAATACAAGTAGATTTATTACATAATTATACCTAGAACTAGGTCAAATTGACCTCATAATATTACTGCAAAAATGCATGGTGTATGGGTAATACAAAATATCGTGAAATAACTTCTGACTATATTTTTAATGATTTTGAGACTTATTCTTGCATTAATTCAATCACTATGGCAACCACAAAAATATTTTAGCAAAAATGTTGCCATCTTTATAAATTGTTACGGAATAATGCAGTAATTCTGCTATTTTTACCCTGCATTGAAAGGTTTTTTTGTCAATGGCTTATTTTATAATAATTGGCAACATGTTAGATGGTAAAATTGCGTATTGACTATACCATCAAAACCAAGCAACATTTTCGTTTGCTATTTAACAATGCAAGTTTAATATCATGCCGGCGTTCTAAATACAAATTGCAGCAAATGACTAGCTTGTATAATGTTTGATCTGTGAAATGCAACACTCTTACAAATCCTATCTAATTCATTCGTACCCTCGTTTTATGCCAATAACATCACAGTTCCATGCTTCAATCAGTCAATGTAATTGGTTCATTACATAAATATTACATCATATTTTAGTAGATAGTATTAATATTTCGATATTAAATATTCGACGTCAATCAGCAATTTGCTCAGATTAACTTTTGATTTGTTCGGGAATTCAGTAAACGAGTTCACACTTCAGAATCACACTTTGGTCTAGCAAAATATAAGTAAGGAACATGGGTATGGAAATTAGGAACAAGAATATTTCGGAACATGCATTTGTTTACGTGACCTAATCTTTCCTTCCCATCTTAACGCCATTCTTTGGGGCTTTATCGTTCCTTAAAAATATTTTAATGCCACCAAAATCAGTCCCTTTTAGTTATGCCAGCACTACTGTGTTATTATTGCTGAAAATACAGAAAATCATTTATGCAACATACTGTATAATAATAAAATGTATTTGTGACGAGGGGTTACTAAAAAAGACTGACTTTAGCCGCAAACTTATTTAGTAGACGAGTAAGTTTTATCGAAGCGATACGATACAATACGACAAAATGGAATGTGGCAGTTCTGCCTATCGTTGTAAACAATTTTATTTATACACACGTCCACACAAATCATGTAAATTGTTGGAGCGTGTGCGCCGGTCCCTAAGCTATGGATGGAATGCTGTAATTGAAAAATCCATGTTGCTTTACAAGTAACGTTAACTTATATTGCGTGTACAATATAAGGAAGTCTTACCTATCATCGAACAGAGTATAAAATGTTACTACGGTTAAATATCGTACAACGAGTAATTTTTTAAGAGTATCATATGGTGAGGACGTTGCTAATATCAATATGACGTCTGTTGCAACTGTCCGATATCTTCATCAATGTTTCCACACGGAAAAATATTAATGAAGCGTACATCCTTCCACATTAAATATTTGCGACTTGACTAGGATGAATTGATGCAAGTGCATGATGTAAAATAGTGCTGAGATATTAGTGATTTGTGATGATATTGAAATCAATTAGAAATTGAGTGGAATGAAATTTTCATTTGATCCAATTCACAAAACTGGACAAGTTAAAACAAGAGTAAGATACAGAGCTTAGTGTATTTTATGTGTTGTTGATTTATCGACACAACTTCCGAATTATTTCACCACCGTCAACCGTCACTTGTTATCAAGTAGAACACGGTGTAACTGTCTTTTGTTTTCACGGTACCGGATGACGTCATCACTTAGTGCCGTTAAGCTTGTCGTGCGGCGAGTATCGCGAGGTCCTCGTGTATGGTCCAGGGACCGGCGCGGTCTCAGAGCCACGTGGGAGCCCGGCTGAACGAATACAGCGGTGGGGGGACGGTGACGGGCGGAGGTGCCGCATCGGCTTCCGAATCCGATTCTTCAGAGGAAACTCGTTCGGCAGCGCTGAGTGCCACGCGGGCATATTCGTCCGTGTCGATGCTCTTACAAAAGTGAATAGCGTACCTGAAAATTTGCGACAGTTGAGTGTTTAGGGCCAGTGAAGCCCATTTATTTATATTGAAAAGTAAAACTTTTATAAAGGCTAAGGTAAACAGTCTTGGCAATTTTATATTACCTGAGTTTCTCCCGTAGCACAGACTTGCACGAATATCTTGGCATCTTGAGAAGGAAGAAACATGTGTAACTCTCTGGTAAGAAGTGGTCAGGAGGCTGGTACTTGTCTAACACCTAAAACAACATTGCAAAACACATATTATGCCGAGCTAATATGCTCCTTATAACCTTTAGTTATAGAGTTCAAATTCCTTTGTTTCATATGACCAAGCAATTTGTGTACCTGTAGCACAAAGTCTCTCTGCCTCGGGTCTTGCGGTGCTCTCGGCAATCTTGTTCTTCCCCAAACGAAGCGAAGGAATAATGCCCTCTCACTGCCGGACAACTCCTCCATTACCTCCCAGAACCATTGTACTAGAGGTGCGTTCGGCTCGATTCCTGGACAGAAGTATTATAATTAATTTGCGATTACATATAGACAAAAAGTATTAATGAATGTGGGTAATATATCACTATTAAGTATAGTGGAATTAGAAGATATTTAAAACAGAAATGGAGCAGCCACTTTTGTCAAATACAACAAATCATCAAAACTTCTCGGTAAGGCTTGGATGGTGTTCATCGTTATGCCTTTACTTGCATTTTGTCATCTTTAACCCTGGCAAACAAAACACTTTTCTTTACCAAATATTCATAAGCAATTTTCCAACAAAGTTACATACCTTTATAAGTAGCAGAAGCCCTGAGCGAGTGCACGGGTATGTCAGGCGAGCCGCACACGAGTGTCTCTAAGTCAGCCGCGGTGAATAACGCGAGTAGCGGCGCCGGGACTACCCGGGACATGCCGTCACGGACCGCGCGGACTTGCTCGTCGAACTCGTGTAACCTGCGCGGGAAGGAGTAAGTATTTCATATAAGTCTGAGGAAGAAATGGTGTAAAAAATTACCCAAATGAGACCAAAGAAAAATATTCTGATCTCATAAATATTCTATACCGATTGTCGGCCAAGGCGGTTCGTTCTCTATAAAGAGAGAGCCAGCTCTGTAGGATATATTATGTTGCACAAGAATTTGCGCAGACGCAGATACATTTTCTATTCCCCTATTTTTATAATCCAATTGGTTTGGCTCGGCAATCCAACATGGCCGGAGGGAAAATTATTCGTAGTACCGACATTTAGATGTTCTCCGATGCATGATCATCGTGTTAATAAAGCAACACTAAGATTATTCGTAACACTAATTTCGTTGACTCACCTGTAGTGCAGAGCCAACTGCACGTATTCGTCTTTATTGTCAGGAGTAACTCTCTTGTGCCTCGTAGAGAGAGGTACTTCGTGCCCAGCAGCCGATGGTATTGAGAATGGAAGCTCGAGGTTTTGTAGTTCCTGTCAACAAAAAAAAAAATATTGCCGACTGCGATTTCGTTGTATTATTTTGTATTATGGCATTCAAATTGACGATTAAAATAATCGAACTAAGAAGTAGAACCAGTTTATTGCAAAATTTAGGATATGATATAAATATTTACAGAACTTTAAACAGAAACTAATAAAAGAGATTTGTTCTTAATATTAATTAATATTATTTATTAATTAATCTACTTCCCAAAAACCATTTTTTGTGATATAAATTACATACACATATTTACTTACAAAGTTAAAAAAGTATAAAATTATATAATTTTTTTACATAAATATATTCATACCTTATTATGCGGCGTCATATCTCTAATACACAGCAGAGCAGGTAAGAAGTCCTTGTCTACTTCGGCTAGGTCTTGCGGCCGTAGAGGCTGTCCTGCTAATTGACGCCACACACCCTCCGCGAGCGAGAGGGATAGCGGCGAACCGGTGCGGATTGCAATGCCCATTAGTACACCTGTATTTAAATTAAGGTCATTTAATAACAGACAAGAAGAGATGTAGGTAGGTATCGTGGCATGCTTAGGCGTATGTGGTTTTATTTGTATGGATTCCTGATGTAAATTTTGGATTTTTGGAATTGGATTTTTGTTGTAATTTTTTTCGTTACAAGCATCATAAATATGACTAACTAGCATTTGCCAGCTGTTTCACCCGGTTTCTTTTTGTGCTCTACGCGTGGGAACTTCTCCTCGCTTCTAGATAAAAACTATAATAGCCTTCGTCGATAAATGGGCTATCTATCACAAAAATCGTTTAACTCAGTTCTGCAGGTCTCGAAATAAGCGCGTTCAAACACACAAACTAACTTCAGTTTTACATATTAACGAAAAAGTAAATACCCAGAAATCGGAAGCAATTAAGATGAAGCGGCGTATTAGCCGTAGGGTTGAGTAGGAACGCGTCTCTGGATGCGCCGGCGTCGCCGCGACCATTGGGCGTGGCCATCAGCAGCGGCAGCGAGCCGTTCTGTAGTTCCTCGCACATCTCCGCTATGCTCTCGCTGTAGCCGCCGCCGCAGTCGTCCACGCTCTCACCTGGTAGATGTTAATTGAAAATATATGCACGAAATTCCATTTATAAATTCCAATGAAAAACTGGTATATAATAGCATGTATATAATAACTTGTAAAAGCAACAATATAAAATAAATTATTGTTTTAGTTTGTGGAGTCCCACTGCAGGGCAATTTCCACTTGTCCGTATCTATGGACACCTGGGGCCATTCCTGGGAGTCCAGTTCCTCGCCCCAACTTCTTCTAGGCCCATCGCTATATCGTTTCCTGCTAATAGTTTCACTGAAGTCCACAAAAAAGTAGTCTTGGCCCCGTACATAACATCTAAAAATTACGTCACCATAACACATATTTTCTTTTAACACTATACGTACCAACAAACTTGACCTTCCACACGCGGTGCGGCAGCGCCAGTGCGTCCTGCGTGAGCGCGGGCAGGCGAGCCACCATCTGCCCGAACACCGAGCGCATGCCCGCTGGCCCGGCGAGCCCTGAACCACCCCGTCGGGCTCGACGGGCGGCGACGCGGGATAGTTCTACGACAGGCCCGTGTTGGCGTTCGCGGACCATCGTTGCCATTATTGCCTGTTATAAAGTAAATTACCTTATTATGTACACCAATTTTAAATACAGAGGAAACTAAAAAGTTTAGGTGACACAAAAACAAAACACAACCTTTAAGTATTCATCCTAACTAATATTATAAATGTGAAAGTAACTCTGTCTGTCTGTCTGTCTGTCTTTCTGTCTGTCTGTCTGTCTTTCTGTCTGTCTGTCTGTCTTTTCTTCACGCCTATACTACTGAACCGATTTGTGTGAAATTTGGTACAGACATAGTTTGGAACTTGAGAAAGGACATAGGATAGTTTTTATTACAAAAAAATATAAAAATAAAAATAAAATTTATTTCGGACATATAGCGCCATCTATTGGTCAAACCAAAAATCACTATTCCACGCGAACGAAGTCGCGGGCAAAAGCTAGTATAAAATAAATAAAATAGTAATTTTACTGACGCCAGCATATCAAGCTTCTGGAATCTGTAGATTTTAGAAATATTTCTGAAAAATAATTTTCAATGTGTTGCGATTTTCTGGTGTCTGATAAGTGTCAATTTAAGAAGAAAAGAAGAAGAAAATTCGGTTTACAAATTTGGGAATGCTTATGTCGTTAATAATTATATCATACCAACAAAAATACATACCTTTCTAAATGCTGCTTCTTTAACACTATAGAAGAGTAGAGTCCTCAACTGATCGAAGGGACCGTCTAGAATTAGTAGCGGTAAATTTGGACACACCAGATCAGAGAACTGATGAAGAAGTACCTATAACAAAAACATTATTAAGACTGCAGTTGCATTATTTACTGTTAACTAAGTTTGGATGTCATTTGAACATCTTTGTCAATCGTTACGGGTATTATATACTCCAATAGTGTTAAAGCCGACCCCAATATAGTTGGGAAAAGGCTAGGCAAATCTATACTAATATTATAAAGCTGAAGAGTTTGTTTGTTTGTTTGAACGCGCTAATCTCAGGAACTACTTGTCCGATTTGAAAATTTCTTTCAGTGTTAGATAGCCCATTTATCGAGGAAGGCTATAGGCTACTTTTTATCCCGGTACGGGAAGTAGTTCCCACGGGATGCGGGTGAAACCGCTGGCAGAAGCTAGTGAAAACTAAAATAACAAGCAAATTTCTCGATACATACCAATCTATTACAAATAAGTTGCGGCGCGAGATCTCTCAACAGATGGCACTCGAGCGGCGGCGCGGGAGGGGCGCGGGGGGCGCGGGGAGCTTCTACACATAGTGCCACTGTGTGGGCACTGCCGCAAGCCACTTTGGTAACACGTTTGCCCTGAAACAATCATAGTTATCTAAGCCGTGGACGACACCTATGTTGACAACAGGATCCCCCCATTAATATCCAAAAGGACCGGTTGGAAGCAATGCCAACCACTATTAGAAAATATATCTATGGTCGAAAAGTGGCATCATCAGCATCAGTATACTAAGATGTGTCACTAGACGAAAGCTCGAAGTGTGAACCACAAAGTCTGAATATAGAGATTGTTTCACTGAGCAGGATAATGTAGCCTTTGAGATATTTTCAATTTCGTCAAGATGTAACATTTAATTTTTATTTTCCAACAAAAGTGTTACTTGTAGTTGCTTGTTTTGGATATTGAATATGGTTTGCCCTTTGATATACAACGTTATTTTTAGTATATGCGAAACCTGAATATAGTTTGTTCAGAATCAGTAACTGAATCGATTCCAATAGTTTTTACACCAAGTTATATATTTTTCAAAAACTATTTAAAAAAGTTTAAAGTTGGACATCGCCGCCATTAAGTACAACACAAGTCATGGCAGGTCATATCGAGTATTAGGAAACAGTAAACAACTAGTAGCAAGTGCAAAAAAACCCCTCAGTCCCCTTGAAGACCCGGTGACCTTGAATTTTTGCTGACTTTACAAGCTTATAACTTTGTGTTTTTTTTATGATACAGTCGTGAAATTTTGTAAATAGATTCTTTACACAAAAATACTAGACAGGTGTATCAAGTTTCGCATTAACAAAAAATAAGGTTGTATATGGTGAACATGTAATAACTGACCTGTAAAGCCATCAAAAGCCTGGGCCTTTGAGCAGCAAGTGTAGTCCCATCGCCCAGCTGTCCTTCGTCATTGTCACCCCATGTGTACACCTCGCCGTTGTCCGTACACGCCACGCAGTGGAGACTCCCTAACAAGTGGTAAAAATATTAATAAGCTCTAATATGATAATGAAATGAAGATGAGAAATTATACAATAAGTTTAAAATAATATTAAGGCATGGAATTTTTATCGTTATGTTGGCTTTCATAGTTTTCTGAGAAAGGAAATAAAATGCTCGAAAAAGGATGTGAAGGATGTTGGAAAATTAACTTACATTCAAATTCAATTTATTCAAGTATCTAGTATATGGGGGGGGGGGGAGTATATAGAGAGAATACATAACGAAGTACGTATGAGGTGTACATAAGAAAGTATATACGGAGTTTACAGGGAAATAGAACAGATAATCAGTACAAACCAGTAGCAATAGACACAATAGTTTTCCCTTGCATGCCCGTGACCCGCATCGGTCTTCGCACGTGCTCATAACTGCCGTGACCTAGCCGATGGTAATCACCTTTACCCCTGTGTAACAAGACAAAAAGTTCAATATAATCCGGTTCATTACAAAAAGGAATATTAATATTAAGTACTCTCGGTTGCACACTATAGATGGCGCTAATGTTCGAGTTAGAGAACATTGATGATAATATTCCTTTCTTTGATGAACCGCATTATGTATGCTAACAGATATCAGTACTTTCACGCCTGTTCCCAATATAAGATAAAATCTTGACATTAGCTCTATACAAGCAATGTTAAATTCCTATCTCAAGTACAGTAAGCAAAAACAATAGATAGAATATTAAGAACGACTGTTATAAAACGCAGAAAGTTTCCTTAACTTACCATGTATAAACACTTCCACATTGACATAAAGCAACTGAGAATTGAGATCCGCATTCAACTTTAACGACTCGTAGTCCTTTTAAGCAGTCAATACGCATCGGTAGCTTGCAGCCTTCTGAACCGCCACGACCTAAAATAATTAAAAAAAATATATAATTCACAGAAAAAATAAACTATGATTTAGTTGTTTTTTATGCAAATACTAGCTTTTGCCCGCGACTTCGTTCGCGTGGAATAGTGATTTTTGGTTTGACCAATAGATGGCGCTATATGTCCGAAATAAATTTTATTTATATTTTTATATTTTTTTGTAATAAAAACTATCCTATGTCCTTTCTCAAGTTCCAAACTATGTCTGTACCAAATTTCACACAAATCGGTTCAGTAGTATAGGCGTGAAGAAAAGACAGAAAGACAGACAGACAGAGTTACTTTCACATTTATAATATTAGTTAGGATATTTAATAAAAAATTATCAACTCGACACTATAGCTTCTGTCAGTGGTTTCACCCGCGTCGTGTACCAGCAAGATAGACAATAAAAGTGCTGTCTAATACTGAAATAATTTTTCAAACTTTCTAGAAATTCCTGAGATTAGCGCTTCCAGCAATTATTAATAAAAATATCAGCGAATTTTACCTAGTTTCCCATAGTCACCGTCTCCCCACGACCAGACATTGTCGTCGTCGGTAATGCAAAGCGTTTGTGCATCCCCGGAGCCGCAAGCGACATCTACCACGCGGTATGACGATAACGCGTCCACCTAAAATATAAAGCATTTTATATTTTCCAAACTAGATAATAAGATAAACAAATAATTAAGACAATCCGGTAGCAAACTCCAACTTAGAGAAGGTAGTTAACTTATTTTTTATAAATAATTCTTCACAAGCTCCAAGTCATCAAAGAAGAACACTTCGTCCTTTGACTTTGTAATAACCTCAAAATACTTCAAAAATTATTAGTAAGAGATTTACGACCTCAGACCTCAGACCGACCTCATCCTTCGATGTGAGCGATTTAGGGCTGATTTTTCAATCATCAGTTAACCTCTATCTAAAGAATAAATATGGCGGTTTGACATATTTTCCATACAAAAGCTGTCAAAACGTTAAAAATATTCCTCAGATAAAAGTTATCTGGCGATTGAAAACTCAGCCCTAAAACAAACGCGAATTTCGAAAAGCTTTTGGACGTCTCTAATTTTGCAACTATTTTACATTATTACTTACCAATTTAGGCACTAGCTGGTCTTCCGAGTCACCATGTCCCAACCTGCCATACCTTCCCTTCCCCCACGTGTATATGCGACCTCTAGCGGTCAAACACGCGGAGTGCGCGCCGCCGCAGGCAATGGCTACCACTTCAAGCCCTGACAGGGCTGTTATTAACTTCGGTCGATCGTAGCTCCTGAAATGTGACGTAATTCTTAGTACTTTTAAAAGAAATGGCAATAGCCCGATTATTGGTCTTGGTAACGTAGATGCTGTGAATGATGAATTTTAGAAATCGAACCCATGTTCATCCTTTTTATCGTCTCACTAAGGGACATAGGTCTAATCACGGAGCTTGCTCAATAAGCATCCTCCTATGTCATCATCAGCCTATCGCAGTCCACTGCTGGACATAGGCCTCTCCAAGTGCACGCCACTGAGATCGATTTTCGGCTTCTCGCATCCAGCTCCTGCCAGCCGTCTTGCGCAAGTCATCACTCCACCGTGCCTGAGGACGTCCTACACTACGCTTGCCGAGGCGCGGTCTCCACTCTAGAACTCGTTTACCCCAACGGTTATCGGTTCTTCGGCTAATATGGCCAGCCCACTGCCACTTCAGCTTGCTGATTCGGTGGGCTATGTCGATGACCTTGGTTCTCTGACGGATTACCTCATTTCTGATGCGATCCCTCAGAGAAATGCCGAGCATAGCCCTTTCCATAGCCCGCTGAGCGACTTTAAACTTGTGAACCAGCCGTACCGACAGTGTCCACGTTTCGGCTCCGTAAGTCATGACAGGTAGGACGCACTGATTGAAGACTTTTGTCTTTAGGCACTGTGGGATCGACGATGTTAGGACTCGACGTAGCTTCCCAAATGCAGCCCAACCCAACTGAATTCTCCTATTCACCTCGTCCTCAAAGTTGTTTCTACCTAACTGCAATGTCTGCCCGAGGTATACTTATTTCCGAACAACTTCGAGAACGGCGCCGTGTATCGCAATCGGTTCCGGTAGAACATGTTCATTGAACATGACCTTGGTTTTGTCCAAGTTCATCCGTAGGCCGATGCGTAGAGAAGATTCAGCCAGGTCGTTCAGCATCTGTTGTAGGTCCTGCAGCGTTTCCGCCATGATGACGATATCGTCAGCAAATCGCAAGTGAGAGATGTGTTCGCCATTGATGTTGATGCCTCGCCCTTTCCAGTTCAGCGTCTTGAACATATCCTCCATTGCATTAGTGAACAGTTTCGGGGAAATAACATCCCCTTGTCTCACTCCTCGATGCAACGGTATGGGCCTTGTTTGCTGATTCTGTACTTGGACGGACATTGTAGCGGCTTCGTAGAGACATCTCATCACTTGGATGTATCGCCAATCTACTTGACAACGCTGCAGGGACTCCAGAACAGACCAGATTTCAACCGAGTCAAAGGCCTTCTCATAGTCCACAAATGCTAGACACAGGGGCTGATTATACTCTTCGGTCTTCTGTATAATCTGCCGCACTGTGTGGATGTGGTCTATGGTGCCGTATCCGCTCCGAAACCCGGCCTGCTCCGGTGGTTGGAATTCGTCGAGTCTTCGCGCAAGTCGGTTCGTGATCACTCTTGAGAACAGCTTATAGACGTGGCTTAGGAGGGAAATGGGTCGATAGTTCTTCAGCTGGGTTTTGTCTCCCTTCTTGAAGAACAGGACGACAACACTCCTACTCCACGCCTCTGGAGTTCTCCCTTCAAACAGGACGGCATTAAAAAGCTTCTGGAGCTCCCCCAGTACGGGCTTTCCTCCTGCTTTTAAAAGCTCAGTTGTAATGCCATCCTCGCCAGGGGCTTTTCCATTTTTGAGCTGTCTCAGAGCGATCTCGATTTCGCCACTGCTGACTTCTGGCAGGTCTTCGGTGAAATGGCGTGTTAATGTGGCTCTAGAATCCTCATTTCCGGGATCAGGTCGAGATGCATGCGATGCGTATAGCCGGCCATAGAAATTTTCCACTTCCGAAAGGACTGCCGGCACCGAAGAAACGACTTCTCCACTTGTTGTGGTCAACTTCGTCAAGTGGCTTCTTCCAAGAGATTGTACGAATACCTTTGACCCCCGATTCAGCTCAATTGCTCTTTCAATGGCAAGAGTATTGGAGCACCGGAGGTCGCGTCGTACGTGCTTGTTGATCTCTTGGTTTAGAGCCCGCTTAGCTGACGAAGTGACAGGCGGGTTTTCACGTCGTTTCTTCATAAGCCCTAATGTCTCTTCCGAAAGCTTTGATTTCTTGCCCTTACGCTGCATGTTACAGAATCTCGAACCTTCCTCCCTGAGGATCCGAACCACATATTCGTGGTTCTGGTCCTCCTATGTAAATATCATATAATAGAAGTTCTTAGAAACGAAAACTGAAATGGTATCTTTATCTTTCATCTTTTCTAAGTTAAAATCTATACCTAGTCGCAACTTTAGGAAACAATAAAATATTGTCGAAAGTTTGTATACTTACACTCGATTCCCGTGTCCCAGTTTGCCGTCTTCACCTTCACCCCAGCTGTAAACATCACCATCAGCCGAGAGCGCTAGACAATGTTTACCTCCCGAATTGCAAGCAACCTGCCAATCAATACAAAAAACATTGTTACAGAATCTGTGTAATATTTTCATGAAAAATTGCAGGAGTGAAATAACTTTACCTTTGTTATGAAAACGTGTTGTATCGAAGCCAAAAGTGTTGGTTGTGACACGGAATCGATGCCGCCTATTCCCAATCTTCCACCAGCACCGTATCCTGTACAAAATATCGACACCATTGAAATCACATTAAGAAGTATACCTAGTCTATCGAAAACATCATTTATTTGTGCTGTAGTGTACATAATCACATTGTTTTCTTGACCTTTTCAATGGCCAAAGAAAAACGTTTCTCTCTTCTATTTTATTTATTTTTTCCTACAATGTTTCCACATACGTATATACACACGAACTCACCAGTAGCATAGACTTTTCCATCAGGCGTCACAGCAAACAGGGTCTGTTCCCCTCCTACCAACTGCACGGGGTTCAAAGCGGCCAGTGCCGAGCAAGGTGTAGGTGTCCGCACTTTGGCCCCTTCGACCCCACCTAACTGTCCTCGATGGTTGTGCCCCCAGCCGTATACTGCGCAGCCGCGGGAACCCCCGCCCCACCAGCTGCACCAGTCTTCTGGACGTCTGGGGAGAATGAAGATTTTTGTGTCAAAATATTTATATATTATTATAATTTTAGACATAACAACAATTTTTTGTCAAAAAAGCGACTTAATAAGTCTGATACTACAAATGGCATTAAAGTTGGGTCAGCCAATCGTGATATTATCGCACACAAAGACAAATGAATACAGGTCCAACTGAGAACCTTATTTTTATTGGAGTAATTCAGTAAAGATGAAATAATCCAAGCAAATTAAACGTTTTTGAAGATATCTAGTTATTCTGCCATCAACTACGGTTAGTCACAACACACAAACAATAGAGAACGACGCATTTCGTTTCCAACTTACTTGTTAACCCAATGCAGAAGCTGTTCATCATGTTGCTTAGTAAACTTGGTATTATCTTCCCACGCATAATGCGGGTCACTCGTTGCTTCATCAGTGTTGTACACTCCGAGATCTGCCAGTCTCTTTCGCACATCCGCTAGAAACGGCGTGGGTAAGGGAGTGCGACGTATGAGCGCGTCGGCGGTACGGACACAGAGGCAGTACTTCTTAAACCATGCCCACCGGGCGGAGTCGGGGCCGCTGCAAACGCGGGAGTCCATGCGGAGACCGCATGCGAGCCACGCTAGTTCCTGAAGAGGAAACACATGTATAAGTATAGATAGACCCAGGCATAGGTACTTTTTACTTATTTGGTTATATTGCCATACGACATTTCATGGGAGTTAAAAGTCAAAAGTGTCCTTTGTAATCGAACATCCATATTTTTCTTTATAGGAACTGGAATAGGAATTGACGTGGCTGTTAAGCCATAGTTTCTAATTTTTTAGATTAAACCTATTAATGCGCCGCAGCTGCTGCCGCCGCACACCACACGCGGGGCGCCATGCTATAGGCACGTACCTTCAGGTAGTGAGTGTGCAGTAAGTGAGTGCCGGTCCGCAGCGCCGGCTCCTCGTGGTCGTACTGCGCGTGCAGCAGCTGCGGCAGGTGGTGCAGCGCGGGCGGCGACGCGCTGCTCTCGCGCGGGGCGCCATGCTATAGGCACGTACCTTCAGGTAGTGAGTGTGCAGTAAGTGAGTGCCGGTCCGCAGCGCCGGCTCCTCGTGGTCGTACTGCGCGTGCAGCAGCTGCGGCAGGTGGTGCAGCGCGGGCGGCGACGCGCTGCTCTCGCGCGGGGCGCCATGCTATAGGCACGTACCTTCAGGTAGTGAGTGTGCAGTAAGTGAGTGCCGGTCCGCAGCGCCGGCTCCTCGTGGTCGTACTGCGCGTGCAGCAGCTGCGGCAGGTGGTGCAGCGCGGGCGGCGACGCGCTGCTCTCGCGCGGGGCGCCATGCTATAGGCACGTACCTTCAGGTAGTGAGTGTGCAGTAAGTGAGTGCCGGTCCGCAGCGCCGGCTCCTCGTGGTCGTACTGCGCGTGCAGCAGCTGCGGCAGGTGGTGCAGCGCGGGCGGCGACGCGCTGCTCTCGCGCGGGGCGCCATGCTATAGGCACGTACCTTCAGGTAGTGAGTGTGCAGTAAGTGAGTGCCGGTCCGCAGCGCCGGCTCCTCGTGGTCGTACTGCGCGTGCAGCAGCTGCGGCAGGTGGTGCAGCGCGGGCGGCGACGCGCTGCTCTCGCGCGGGGCGCCATGCTATAGGCACGTACCTTCAGGTAGTGAGTGTGCAGTAAGTGAGTGCCGGTCCGCAGCGCCGGCTCCTCGTGGTCGTACTGCGCGTGCAGCAGCTGCGGCAGGTGGTGCAGCGCGGGCGGCGACGCGCTGCTCTCGCGCGGGGCGCCATGCTATAGGCACGTACCTTCAGGTAGTGAGTGTGCAGTAAGTGAGTGCCGGTCCGCAGCGCCGGCTCCTCGTGGTCGTACTGCGCGTGCAGCAGCTGCGGCAGGTGGTGCAGCGCGGGCGGCGACGCGCTGCTCTCGCGCGGGGCGCCATGCTATAGGCACGTACCTTCAGGTAGTGAGTGTGCAGTAAGTGAGTGCCGGTCCGCAGCGCCGGCTCCTCGTGGTCGTACTGCGCGTGCAGCAGCTGCGGCAGGTGGTGCAGCGCGGGCGGCGACGCGCTGCTCTCGCGCGGGGCGCCATGCTATAGGCACGTACCTTCAGGTAGTGAGTGTGCAGTAAGTGAGTGCCGGTCCGCAGCGCCGGCTCCTCGTGGTCGTACTGCGCGTGCAGCAGCTGCGGCAGGTGGTGCAGCGCGGGCGGCGACGCGCTGCTCTCGCACGCCGCGCCGCAGCCGCTGCCGCCACACACCACGCCGCGGAGCCGACGGACACACCACACGCGAGCTCTCCAAGCTAAAGGAAATTGGAAGATAAGTATTTCCCCCTCCAAAGAAAATAAAAACTTTTTGTAACTGAACATAACGCGAATAGCTCCTCGTTGGTCAAGTAGTCGCATAGCGAAACCGCTGAGCACGAGGTCTCGGATTGGGCCTTGCTTCTTCTAATAATGCTACTCAGTACAATCGTTGCGATTCCACATCAGAGGTGACGGCTCTTCGGTGAATTTGAGAGAGCTCTTACACCAGGTTTTGCTAGGTGATGAAACCTTCAGCTCACTCAATAAGAATAAGTATGAATTAGAATATACACTGTAAACTTACATAACGTAGGCATTTGAGCACATATAGCTAGCGCTTGGGCTAGACGCGGCGCCAACTGATGATCGTTCGATATCGCCGCTAACAGTGGACCGTCGAGTAGACGCCACGCCAACTCCACTGACGGACACGATAGTACATAGCGATCTGATCCGCTGTCCTGTGTTTGAATAAATATTTATTTAAGGCTATAATATAAGTTCCAATAATTATGACAACTCAGATGTCGCAAGAATTTTTCGCCAGTCAAAAAACAATGGATGAAGAAAATAATGTAATAAACCACTTTCACTATTTTCGAAAACAGTACATACAGTAATAGAATGTGAAGGCAGCATAGGATGAGCAGTGAACCTCCAGCCCCAGCCGTTGACGGAACCATCGCTTGTGAATCTCCAACGTAATTCGTCACCTACAAGGAAATAAAGTTGCAAATGTATAACTCATTAAGTTAGAAAAACGTCTAGATAGTAAAAGTCAAATGTATTTATTGCAAAAAGGCCTTAGGAAACTTCACACTAATTGCACAGTTCCAAAAAGGAGGTCCCATGAAGAAGAACTTTGAAGAAACTGGAAAACATGGACACTCTTGTTAAGAAAAAAATATCTTGACATGACAATAGCAGACTGAAAAAGTTATATAAATTCAAGGTGAGCTATAACTATAATCACTTACCGTTAACAATAATCTCTTGAGCCCAATCAGTGGGTTCGCGACCGGACCGCGTGGCTAACACCCGGCCCGTACTGTCCGATATCGTCAATGGATCGTTCCGACGTTCGGTCGAACATCCTTGCTCAAATACAACTCGGAGAGATGATGCGCCGGGGATTTTTACTACACCTGGGTAAAGATTTTCAATATAAGATTTTTTATAGTCGATAAAGATGCTGCAGGTGTCGATATAGTTAATTTTTACATCATCAAAGCTCAGTATCATATTCAACACCGCTTAAGGGATCGCAAGATTTCTTTATTCATTTACTCTCGAACACACACGTCATCACAGTTCAAGGAAGCGGTAGTGAACTAGAAAGGAAATAACATCAAGAATTTGATCAATTTGAATTGACTAGATAAAACCTACCAAATTTTATTGTATTCTAAATTTTGTATCATAGCATTCTTCTGTATTTTTGTGACCCAAATGAAGCACTGCTATACAAATTACGTAACAAAGATTTCCTGTACTCATACCTGATATATCAGCGTCATCAGCGTACGGATGCGGACTGTCGACAGTGACGGGCTGTGGAGGCGCCCGCCCCCCTCCCGCCGCCGCCTCTTCTAGTTCACACACGCATACCTCTACTACCATGTCGGCTACGGCTGGCTTACTGGCGCAGAGCGCTGGGGAAAGAAGTCAAGTTTAAAAAATACACTTACGTGTAATATATATTATTTACATGTAATATATTTACTAAGGAATGTTAGGGTGGGTCCTGCGTGGGCGAATCGATCGAAAGCGATGTCATATATGGACGCTCGCTTCGTCGAACCAATACGCGCCAAGTTACGTAGGACACTTCTAAAGAAATCAACTGATTGTTGTTTTCGGACTCAACCGCTTCGCAATTGCATCCAGATCGCTCGCATAGGACGCATACAACAACTGAGTCCGAAAAGTTCTTGCTTGGTTCCTGTTTTATTGATTGCTTTAAAGTAGTTTAAAGCATGAACAAGTGCATACATACCCATGAGAACATCAGTGATGATTTTAACAGCATTAGTCGAGTCTGGTATCCTACCGGCCGCTGCTAACTTCAGTAAGTCAACCAGCGCCCGCGCATCTGACTCTCCGAGTTGTGATGTAAACTCGTCCAGTACCAACTGTCAACAAAATAGGTGATAAAATGAAAATTAAAGAGAGTATAATTTGTGCTTTTCAAATTTCTGACTTACTACATCAAACTAATTTTTATTAACATGATAAAAGTCCAGTTAGGGGCACACAACAGCCGTATATCATAAATGATAACCTCCAATACGATTTCCTCCCAAACGTAAGAATGGACAAGAATAAGCTTTCACAAAAAAAACTAGCTTCATAGTAAAAGTTGTCCTTTAAACAACCGATTACATAAACGGCTGTCAGAGAAATTGCCCCAAGTATACGGCAATTGAAGCATAAACTCTCTTTGCAATTATCAAGGTTTTTTAAAAACAATGTTACCTTAGGAGCTTCAGCTTGTTGCACTGTCATTGTAGCTGCAGCCACGGATACGGCGCTTGAAGACATAACAGCTGAATGTCGAGACGATATTGAACCGCTTAAAGGACTGCTGGCCCCACTCTGCTTGACAAAAGTTCACAACTTTAATATCGTTGCTCGCTAATATCGAATAGAAACAAACAACTGGGACGCCAAATAAATCTCAGGCGATAAACTAAAAATACGTAACCAATCATGTATGTCCCTATTATATAAATTATGGTATACTAGTTCCCAACAGCAATTTCACTCGCATCCCGCACGATCTACTTCGTGCACCCAGATCGAAAGTAGCTTATAACTTTCCTCTATAAAGGTCTCTGCACACAGCGGGCGCGGCGCGGCGGGACGGGACGGCGACGCGACACAATGTACTAGATCGTCGCGTCGCGTCGCGTCGCGTCGAGCGGGACGGCTCTGTGTGGCGTCGTCCGTAATATCTAGTACATTACAACTGCTCAGCGTCGCGTCGCCGTCCCGTCCCGTCGCGCCGCGCCCGCTGTGTGCAGAGACCTTAAATGAACTATCCGACACTGAAATAATTTTTCAAATCAGGCCACCGTTACCTGAGACAAGCGCGTTCAAACCAAAAACTGTTCAACTTTACAGTATTAGTACAGATTTATCACCAAAATCAAATAACTTACCAGTAAGGTAGCTCTATCAGCGGGTGCTTCGCCCCCTCCAGTGCGGGCGTCGACTTCCGTGTCTTCATCCTCAGTATCGATGTTAGTCTCTACAGGAACGGCGGCGGAACACCCCTCATGAGCACGTAGGGCTTCTACCGATAATTGACTTACCGGTAAAGTAGCTCTATCTGCGGGTGCTTCGCCCCCTCCGGTGCGGGCGTCGGCCTCCGTGTCTTCGTCCTCAGTATCGATGTTTGTGACTACGGGGACAGCGGCCGAACATGCCTCGTGTGCACGTAGGGCTTCTACTAATAAGTTGCGGGCCTATAAGAAGTATATAGAATAAGTACATAGAGGAGCTCTTAAATAAGCTTGAGCGGTTGCAAAATTTATGTATTCGTTTTGTTTTCAATCTAAAAAAATATGATCATGTTTCTCATTTTCGCAAAGAACTCAAGTGGCTCCCTATTCGTCTTCGCAGGAACACGCGCATTTTGTGTCTCCTTTTTAATATCCTTTTTAATCCCAAAACTCCTTCCTATCTGCGAGAACGCTTTTCATTTGTTCGCTCGCCTGATGCGCTCTGTAGAACGCATCTCAAATCTCTCCTTAAAATCCCCTCCCATTCCACTGACTTTTATTCCTTCTCCTACACAGTAAACGCAGTACGGTTGTGGAATTCGCTGCCGCCTGAATTAAGGAACTGTCAAACTGTTGCTACTTTTAAACAGAAACTCAAAAGTTACTATTTGTCCTCCTCTTCTACATAGAGTCATTTTATAAAATATGTATTTTTGTATGTATGTACTAGCTTTTGCCCGCGACTTCGTTCGCGTGGATTAGTGACTTCCGGCAGATTTTTGGTTTAACCCACATAGTTCCCGATCTCGCGGGATTTTTGAGAAGTTCCCGCTCAACAATACAATTTTTCCACGACGGTATCGAAGCGCTCGGCCGATGCCCAACCAAATGCGTGTAACGAAACCATAGCGCGATCTATTTCGATCCCAACGCCATCTATCGAGCATCGTGACAACTCGGATTATTTATCTATACTCCGTTCGGGCATTTTCTTTGTACTAAAAGTAGTATTATATTGTTATTATTTTTTTCATACCTTTTCACTATTTATTTACTTTTTTCCGATGAATTAAAACAACATGAACCGAACTCGTGTAACGATCGACACCATTGCGCGTAGTACTAATAGAATTATCTATACTCCGTTAGAGCATTTTCTTTGTAGTAAAACTTTTATTATATTAATATTAATTTTTTTACACCTTTTTACTGTTTATTTACATTTTTCTGATGGATTTTCCGATGAATTAGAACAATAACATGAACCGAACACGTGTAATGACACTATTGCGCGATTAACGCCATCTATCTACGGAGCATAGGAACAGCATTTCGACATTTGACCAATAGATGGCACTGTATGTCCGTAATAAATTTTATTTTTTATTTTTATTTTTTTGTAATAAAAACTATCCTATGTCCTTTCTCAAGTTTCAAACTATGTCTGTACCAAATTTCACACAAATCGGTTCAGTAGTTTAGGCGTGAAGAAAAGACAGACAGACAGACAGAAAGACAGACAGACAGACAGACAGAGTTACTTTCGCATTTATAATATTAGTTTGGATTATCTTTTGCTTTATATATGTATATATGTGTGTAATTTATATATCTTTACTATGTCCTTTTACACAGTCTATCTACCTACTTCTCTTCATTCTAACTCTCCTACTACGGGTCTGCTGGAAGAGATTTCGATTTAGAAATAAGCAGTACCTTTGTACTATTTCTATGCCATGTCAGTTTCTTTTATATGTTCACTGTGTACATAAATTGTTAAATAAATAAATAAATAAATAGTAAAAAAACAAGTGCTTAGTCCTCGCAAAACTTAATGGCAGTGAGCAACTAAATTCCGAGTACGAGTATGCGCATGTGGCCCATACAAATGCTACACCTATGCCACTTGCATATACCTGGAAATGGTTTTACGCAGCGACTCACACGATGATTCATGATGACTAAACGTCTGACAAGAACATGTGATGAAGTGATAACTTAAATGACAACATTTCAAATGAATCATCTCACAAATCCAATCTTTTTAACAATCGAAGTAAAGTTATGCCTTATGGTATGACAAGAATATGCTCCATCATTTAAAAAAAATATTGATTAAACGTAAACATACTTGTGTTATATGTAAAGCCAGTAGGATCAACGACAGAGCATGTTGCGCCGCTACAGGTGGTTCCAAAGCCAACGCCGCAGCGGCCAATGACCCTCGCGACCCTTGTGGCTCATCCACCACCGCTTCCTCCGAATAAAGTCCTTTAGAGATCATGAAACAATAAGGAATCTTAAGATGTGGAATATGTACAAGAAATTACTAAAAATAAACATGGTCGCTACCATTAAATTAGTCGCGCAATATCTTCGACAACATTGCGCAAAAATGTAAGTGTTTGCGCAAAATGGCAAAGACTTTGCGCAAAAAGTTACTCTACTTACCAAGACTTTGAGCACCCAACGGGTCCTTCAACGTCGGGAAGGGTAAAGGCGCTATATGCGGTGCCTGAGCATCGGTTTGTAAGGCGGCCGGTCTTAATGACCAGGCGGCTGAATGTGAAGAGCCGGCGGCTGCTCTTTGCACGCCTTCGACCCCGGCTACGAGAGCGGGGCGGCGGTTGACGCACGTGGTGCCGTTGCCTTGCTGGCCATGGTCGTTGTCGCCCCATGCCCATACCTGGGAAGATGAACAGTTTTTATTTATATGAAGTCTCTTCGATAGTTTTTAAGTTTAAACTCTGTTCGGAATAATCGATAATAATAATCCTTTAGGTAAGTTCCCAAAGATGTACGAAGATAGTTTGACTCACGGATGACAGATCTTTGACATATGCCTCATACATATAATAAAAATTTAAAAAGATTACAATTCTTAAGCAAAAATAAACAAACATCGGAACTGAGAAATTCCCCCTTTTGAGAAGTCGTTTGACTAATTTTGTTGAATTTTTCTGAAAATCTACCCTCGTTTTAAAATTTACAGTACCTGATGTTCACTAGTAACAGCCAGACAATGTAAAGCGCCGACAGCCACATGTATAACGCGGCGACCTCGTAACGCTTCCACAATCGTCGGTCGCCGTACATGAGCGTCACATCCGTGCCCTAATCGGAAGTAATCACCTTTGCCCCACGTCCAGACCTTACGTAGGAAAACAAAAAATACCTTTATAAATACAAATAATATTATATTTTTCAATAACATGACACCTGACAGCGAGACACGACGACGGCGATTGGTTTGCAGTAGTTTTATTTATTTTGTTATTTTGTATGTACATTTATAGTAACTTACGTTAAATATTTTAGATTTGTATTTATTGTGATAATCTTATGTATTAGTTCATAAGTATTTGTATTTTTATGGCCTTAGTTGCCTGAAATAAAGGAATAAATTTAAAAAAAATGTTAGAATATCATACCTCTCCATCTCTAGTCAACGCTAAACTAAATTGAGCGCCACATTCAACCTGAATGACTCCAAGAGTATTCAATCTTTCGATATTCATTGGCACTGCGCATCCATCAGAACCTCCACGCCCTACAAAAGTTATTAAAATTATAATATATCACAGAAGTCCAACAATAGTAAGTTTTTCGAGATTTTTTGGATGAAAAACATACCCAATTTGCCAAAATCTCCATCGCCCCAAGAAAACACTTTTCCGCAGGCGGTCAAAGCTAAAGTTTGAGCATCTCGTGAACCACACGCGACTTGTACTACTCTGAAGTTTGAAAGCGCTTCCACCTGAAATATCGATAAGGCGTTACACTATTTAATTTTCATTGTTCTTCACTGGTAAGACAAAAATATTCAAAGGTCTTACTACAAAAAATTAGGCAGACGGTAATCTAGGCGCCTAAGGAAAATTCACGTGATAAACATCTGTTTGATGATCTTTTTAGTTGTGAGACCATCAGTGGCGAGGCGTCCTTATAAGCCGATTCCCATCGGCTTCCCTTTCGAATTTCAAGAAAGAAGCATAGGTATAAGTTATAATATAGGTATAGGTATAATTAATATAATCATTTAAACCACACAATTTAAATATGTAGGTATAACAAAACGCCTACCACCGTAAAAAAAATTGTCTATAAATTACTTGAAACATTTTGCTCCTACTAAACAAGCCGCGGCTTCCTCCTCCATACAAAACTACGCTTGCGTGACGTCATCCACGCCGCGCCGCGCGATGTTCGCGGCATATGGGCGAGCGGTAAGCCGGCTCACGGAGCTTCCGCCAATCAAAACTCGCGAGTGAACGAGAAAGAACGCGTCAAGAGTAGAGTAGCTATATCTGTCTACGCGCGAGTGACAGCGCTTAGAGCTCTCAAATATGTAAACAAACAAATCAGACAAATATTCACTCTCATTGTTCTTATTTTGTTTTAGATAATACCATTAACAATTTGTTCTTTGCATTACTTAATTTAATTTATTAGTGTGTGTATCATTTGGAAATAACATAGTTCGTGTGTGTACAATATCATGGGCGTAGCCAGCTTTGGGCTCAGGGTGGGGCAGCAGTCAACCTATCCCTCCGATTTTTTGTATCTTGAGCCGTTAATCTCAAACTTGTTTATCTCTTAATTTGAGAGGTACAGAAAATAAACAATCACACACAGGACAAAAGCCAAAAGCAAGGGCATATAGTTTCTAAATACGCGAGCGAAGCGAGCGCGAAATTTTTATCGTACTTAAACCACATATTACGTAAAATTTAGCCCAAACGTACTTAACTTTTTGTTTGTTGACAAATGCAAAAATAAGGGCATATAGTTTCTGAATACGCGAGCGAAGCGAGCGTGAAATTTTTATCAGTTTTAAACCAAATATTACGTAAAATTTAGCCCAAACGTACTTAATTTTTTTGTTTCTTGACAATTACAAAAATAGTATAGTTTCTGAACACGCGAGCGAAGCGAGCGCGAAATTTTAATTATTTTTTAAGACTCAAAACCAAAAACTACGTAAAATGTCGCCCAAATATACATTTTCATGAATGGGGGGACTAGGTACGACACACCCGATTTACGTCCATACGAAAACCCCCTCGCTCGCATAGAAAAGTCGATAAAAATTAAGTTTAATAAAGTATAGCAACGTCGCGCAGATAAGCTTCACGGACCACTTCGCGGAATGCCTCCATTGGTCCGCGGACCGCCGGTTAACAACCACTGTGCTAAACGATCGTTCTATTGTACAGGTCATACACGGCTGGGCAAGCAAAATAGCGAGCGCGGTTTTTACACTAGGATAAAATTGCATTTCCGAAATTTGATCACATCTACCAGTTCCATCTCCTTCAATGCATTATTTTCTGGATTAGATGGACGGCTCGGCTCGCTACGCCACATAGCACCTATTCTTTTAGGGAATACGGCTCGCTTTCAAATGACGCGCGCCCCGCGCACGTTCAGGAACTCGAGCGTGCATTTTGTTTTGATCGCGCTCTTTTCATTTCAAGTCGACATTTTTTTTTGTGCAATAACTTACGGATAGTACGTATGATTGTTGATATTGTTAGTTAGAGTTAGTAAAAAAAACATTGTTTAATCAGACACCTTATAGGTCAGAGCCAGGGCCCAGGGTGGGGCAAGTGCCCCAGCTTGCCCCAGTGTGGCTACGCCCATGGATGCATATCTATATCTTTTCTTTTCAATGACACATTTTGCTTGTCTAATGCCTCGCCTCTCGCGGCTCTCGCTCGCTCGACCCGCATCCCGCTCAGGGGGGGGCAGCTGCCCCTCCCTGCCCGTACCTCGCTACGCCCATGTACAATATTTTATGTCAGTTTAAGTGTTTTAGTTACATTATGTCAACATAGATGGCGTTGTGCATTTTTATTCAAATCCTGAATCGCGGTGTTAAGATTCTCCGCGATTTAATGACCCTAGTTGTGAATTTATAGTTTTTTGAATTCACTAAGTACATAGTTTTGTTTAAGTAGTTGGCAGTATCATTACTCCCTACTAATCCCCGCGATCGCACTGTGTGACCTGCTACTCAGTACAGTACTGCAGCGTGTGTAGGTACCTAGTGAAAATAGAGGTACCTACGTTAAAATGAGTTACTTTGATACGTAGACTAGCGATGGGTCGTTGAAGGTTTATCCGTCAATGAAACGTTAACGTTGATTTCCGTTTATCAACTAGTTAATTTCGTCAACGAGTTGACGTGTTACGAACGTCAACTTGCATCAACGATCATTGACTTTCAACGATACACGCCAACGCCAACGATAAACGCCAAAACGTTTTTGTTAATATATCATTTTTTTAAACTTTCTAGATGATCTTCCCTTTTTACTTTTTTCAGGCTTAGGACTGACTAAATAATTTGCTATAAAATACAAATTTTAGGCGTATTTAAAAGATCATCTGATTTTTATGTACATTAACTAGCTGTTGCCCGCAACTTCGTCTGCGTGGGCAATATAGAATAGTCAAAATACTACTTATCCCGTAGGTGCATTCTTTCACGTGACAGTATAATTAGGATTAGCACTTAGCAGTCGCATAGATTCATTGATCAAGGTTGTGTTGTGGATGTGACCATTTATCTAAACAAAAGAAGTAAAGTTTGTGACGTTGTGAATATCTCTGGATCTAGTCAGCCAATTTGGAAAATTATTACGTATGGTGCGTAAGTAATTTTCACAGGAAACAGCTATAATCTATGTCTATATGCTTTGAGTCTGACAAAGCTGCCATTTGTACATTTTCTGAAACTGCTGCGACTAATCAGAAGCCAGAAAGTCTGTCAGTCTTACCATGGATTTCGTCTTGTGTAGTTGACTGGATTGAAGATAGGTAGATAGGTAGTCGCTCCAAGCAAAATATTGGTACTCAAACAGATTCGGTGACTGGAAGCCAACACCACCATAGTTGGGGAATAGCTGGATGGATGATAAAATGAGTCATCATCATCAGCAGGCGCATAGGATAGGATAGTTTCACTACTGGGGAGAAACACTTGTATGACGGGGATTTTCTGTGCACTTACTCACTATGGTAAGGCTGACCCCACATTAGGCGTGCGCGATCCTCGGGCGTGTGAGTAGCGCGGGCGTCGCGAGCGCGCTGCGTGAACGTCGCGTTTTGCTGCCCTGCGGCATGTGTGAAGAGTGCAAGCGACGCGCTCGCGGCGAGCACGCGGCGCTCGAGTTGCGTTCTTACCCCTTCGCCCGCTATCCCCGCCGCCCGCTAAACGCCTTAGCAGTTAAACATCAAGGAGAGCGGCGCGTGCGCGCCGCGAGCGCGCTGCAAATGCCGCAGGGCAGCAAAACGCACCTGCCGGGGCTGCGGGTTGTTCGAAAGAGATACCGCGGCCCTGGTACATAAAAGGCCTATGACGGAACACGACGGTTTTTAGTCAGTAAGAGTCTGACACTCCCTCACCGCTGCTAACCCACAGCGGGAGGGGTCATTTGATGATTTTTAACGTCGGAAAAAAAAAAAAAAAAAGGGCAGCAAAACGCGACGCTCACGCAACGCGCTCGCGACGCACGCGCGGCGCCCGCGCTACTCACACGCCCGAGGATCGCGCACGCCTAATGTGGGTGGCCTAAGCCGGGACTCCACCGAAATGTTTGCATTAGTTCACGAATAGGCAAAATGTACGTATCTGTGCGAGTCCACTTCATGTTTTCGTACTTGAAACCTGCAGTTTTGCCAAGATTTTCAAAATGTACGCTCGCAATTTGTCATTTCTTGGTGGAGCCGGCAAATCAAAAGAAACATAAGTGTTGTATACTGTGCATCACTACCGCACACCGGGAAAATTTCGCTCCTGCGGAGGACGTTTATCCTAATCCTAACTAATATTATAAATGTGAAAGTAACTCTGTCTGTCTGTCTGTCTGTCTTTCTGTCTGTCTGTCTGTCTGTCTGTCTGTCTTTTCTTCACGCCTATACTACTGAACCGATTTGTGTGAAATTTGGTACAGACATAGTTTGGAACTTGAGAAAGGACATAGGATAGTTTTTATTACAAAAAAATATAAAAATAAAAATAAAATTTATTTCGGACATATAGCGCCATCTATTGGTCAAACCAAAAATCACTATTCCACGCGAACGAAGTCGCGGGCAAAAGCTAGTTTACCATATTTTGTGTCACACGTAAACAGGACGACAGTAAGTATCCACCGAAACACTTTCAAAGATCTGATGAACAAACAAATCAGACCTGACTTGGTCACCTGGGGCCAATCAGAGCTCTATAAAGCGATCATACGCTTTGGCCCCTACTGTTATTGTGGTTTCTGAAAATTTAATCACCTCATTCAACGATGAATGTAATTCTGATGGTACTATTAAGAACACTTGCTTAGCGCAGAAGCTGACGTTGGCAGGTCAAGTCTTTTGACTTCTCGAATAGGATACCATTGGTTTTTGTGAAATGCATTCTGGATTAGGATAGGATATAGGTGGATAGGATTTGCAACAGAGAACAATTCTGTCTTTGTGATTAAATGACATCAAACGTAGTTTTATATAAAAGGTGTTTTTTTAGACTTGGCTCGGGTCTTACTGAGACTGTTCGTAATCGTGAACAGTGTATTTGCGATCAGAAGTTGAAAGTAAGCATGTCTCTGGTATGCGGCGCGTAATTTGTACGTTTTCAGACGCATAAAGCATTTTACGTGTGTATTGTATTAAATCGAGAAAGCTCCCATTTCTTATCTGCACTTTGTACCTGGGCTTGTTTTTAAAGCTTCAGAATCCTACATACATTACCTACCTCACGCTTAGCAGCGCTTGCGAGAGATAGATCCTCATTTCTTCTAGGATTAAGTTTACATATTTTGCATCAGAAAAAATAATTAAGGTCTACTTAATACTTCTCACTCAAAGTAATTTGTTTTAAGGCCACTACATTAGTGGAAGATAAGCTAAACTATGTTTATGAAAAAATCCTGATATGAACTCCATCTGTAACTTTAAATGATAATTAATTGTTCCACTAAAGTCATCATTTTTTACATAATGTTCAAAAAATAATTTAGATGGCACCGTTTTAAATTTGGCTGAGAACTATTAATTTTCTTTTTATCAAGGTAATAATTATAGTTGGATTTTGATGTGGCACGGCAAACTGACAAACACTATTGAAATGTCTATCGAAAAATTACACTACGTGTTAAAATATGGTGAATTACGGAAAATACACAACTCCATCTGTTGAAATAATAATCCTCTATAAAGAATGCATGGTAATATTGTCATTTACACCTCGCTCCTTTGACAAATTGGATGTATTTTATTTACCACAGATGGAGCTACTTTAACCTTGGCTAAACAAAATTTACATTTTTTTTTTCTTCCGAAGTTACTTATAAAGGTGTGATTTTCTGTGTAAAGATTAATAATAGGCCGATCAACTAATATAAGTACAACATTCAAATGTACAGTTTTGACAAATAGATTGCGTGTCGTAATATTTTACATCTTGAATTCACAAAATTAATCATATCTTTTGATAGAGTGAATCGATTTCGATGAAACAAAAACTAAGTAATACCCCAAGTTACGTAGAATTTTTGTATATAAGCATTGTCTGCATTTAATTCGTAGATTTTACGTGAATCGCGAACAAACAAACAGATAAACAGACAAACAGACAAACAGACAAAAATGACAAAAATGATGGAAATGGGTTTTCTACAGATTTATTATATGTATAGATTAATTATTATTTACAATTGGAACGAAGTTCCTTTTTTTTACATTATTTTGGCTTTTTACATTATTTTATTTTTTATAATTTTACATTATTTTGGTTTGGGTTCAGTTGCTCGTTTCGTTCGTCAACCTAGTTGAATTCGTAAACGTCGTTGTAATTTTTAATCGTTGACAAATTCAACGCGTTGACGGATTCAACGCGTTGATTTGAAAACGGTCAACGTTAATCCCGTTGAAGTGACATCAACGTTGATTCAACTAGTTCGTTGATTCAACGCCCATCGCTAACGTAGACAGTTGGCATCAGGTTTCTTTTTAGTGTACCTACTTTTAAAACTTAACTAGGATAGCATTTATCGCATTAGACTGTTTTCCGACGACAGATTATTTACTTTAGGAAGGAACTTATTTTTCAAGGTTAAGTTTTGAGAATAAAAACGTGTTATAAAACTCGGGCACGTGGCTCGTGTGAATTACCTACCAATATTACGTCTATATTAAAATTACTATCGTCCTGACGGATAAATACCTACGATAAATATCAATGGCTAACAGGCCGTTGTAAATTAAATACTTAAAATGTATTGTTTCTAGTGCCAAGTTTTCTCAGATTCTAGTACCTAGTTAATATACCTAACTAAAGATAATAAAGTTTTATAGATATTAATAATCTGCCGAATTCCTCGAGAAAACATGTTCAAACTATCAGTCTCTCAGTCAGTGCTAAAAGGTGGACTGAGAAATTACCTCCATTACCTCTCCCCCCCCCATCCCTGAGTACTCCCCCCTCCCAGTTTTTTTTTGCTGCGGCTTCCCTATTTCATTAAACCACCCTTCACCACTGGAGACCATATACCCTTTCTCTTTCCATCCCGAAATATTAATAGCAAGTAATAACTGCTTACCATTTTAGGATACAATTGCGTAGTATCATCTCCATGTCCAAGCCTGCCGTACTCGCCCATGCCCCACGTATACAAATGTCCTCTGGCGGTCACACACGCACTATGGGCGGACCCACAAGCTATGCCAACAACTCGTTCACCGGCTAACGTCTCTATGAGGCGCGGGACTTCCAGTGTGAGCCGGTTGCCATGACCTAGCTTGCCGTCTTCGCCTTCACCCCAGGAATAAACCTTGGAGAGAAAGTATGCTGTATTACTTGGTGGGTAAGAATGAATTTAAACAGCCTTACTACAAAAACTTAAACACCTGCTGAACACTTGTCTAAAAAAAGTTGACTGCAAACGGACCTTATTTCAACGTCATAATCTGTCATTTTTTTAGACAAGTGTTCATCAGACGTTTAAAAGTTTTTGTGATACGACAGAAACTGTCTACCGGTAAAGTGAAACATATATTTCGATTGTGGACTAATCACAGCGTCCTCACGGAGTAACTCCGATAAGTATACAAGAAATTGAACGACAACTTTAAAATTAAGCGCATGCTTCTGGGATTCAGTCACAAGATACATAGTTCAATGCAATGGCGAATAAAATAATACTAATGAAAAAAGATATAATTTTTGATAAATAACTTAGCCTTTTTAGTATCTACATACTATATGTTTAATTATAATGCTTACCTTTCCATCAGCAGTAAGCGCAAGCGCATGTTTCCCCCCGGAATGTACGGCGACGCGTCGGACCAACACATGAGATAGGTAGGGGTTAGCGCGCGGACTCGACACGTTGTTACTGTGGCCTAGGCCAAGACGCCCGTTTGTACCCTCGCCGCAAGTGTATAGCTGTTGGAGATGAAGTGATGAGTAAAACAGAAAAAAAAAGTGGAAGACATACCTAAGAAAATTTTGTAATTTAAATTGTAGCCAAATCATAGCGTGAAGCGATTCCAAAAGTTTTTGTTATTTACATCTGAGGTTATTTTAAAATACCCGGTAGGCGGAAAATGGTGATTCCATTGATTTTAGTTTTCAAATAACTTATTGTAAGTTACAACAGGATTGCCAATTGCATCATTTAAGGGAAAAATTAAGTAAAAAAATAAGTAACAACAGTCAAACTTACCTTGCCATCATGAGATACAATAAACAACGTCTTGGATCCACCCGCGATGTGAACAGGACGATATGCACTGAGACTGGGTGAAAACACCGGCACTTTCACCTTAGAGCCCTTCACGCCGCCTAACTGGTCTTTATCGTTCAAACCCCATACATATACCTGAGAAAACATAACATTATTTTTTAAGTAAAATAAACTCACCTGTTGCCAAGAATGCTACCGTTGGAATATTTTGAAATGTTAAATAAAGTCTTGTAGATATGCAAATGAGTTCGATAAAATTATCTAACTAAATGACTGACTAATAAAATATTGCTTACTTACTTTAGGACAATCAACCGGCAAAGAGGGCGGATTATTATCCGCAGAAACAGCCCCTGCAGGATTATTATCTTTCTCCATCCAATCCTCCGCTATGAAATTCATGCTCTGCAAAATTAAATACAGTCAAAATCCGTCCTTATGTCTAGGATGTCAGAGTCTAATTTCATATGTTTACCTGTAAAACTTCAGTGTATAGTGGGTTTGGTCTAAAACCTGTGATATAGAGTCCGTGGACGCGACAATCAGCGTTGACGTTGCGGCTTTGCTTTACTGCTATTTCAATGCAGGCATAATACTGAAACAAGAAACGTCAGTTCGTCTTATTCAGATTGGTCAAAATCTCCACCAATCAATTTAAAAATTTCGATATTTTACAGTTTTACTAGAAGGGTGTACATTAACTTACCCGAAAATTAGCACTTAAAGCCCACATATTTTTTTCCTGTATAAAGATACAAAGACCGAATACCAATGAACAAAGGTTATTGCAGCGAAGACCATCAAGTTCATATGACATACATAGAGAGAAGACAGAAGACTATATTCTGAAATAATCCTAAAATTCTTAATCTAAAAACCAATAAATTGACAACAAACCTGTTTACAATCCGCCAGTAGCTGTATCTGCGTGAGATGTACAGGCGTTCTATCCCTAGGAGGAGGAGCGGGGGCGCAGGGTACGGCCGCCAGCGGCGCCAGCGCCGCGTCGTCGAACGTCGCCCCGGCCCGCACCGCCAGGGCCGCGGGACAGTGGGTGCCGTTGCTGACGCCTAGCCCGAGACGACGGATGCGGACGCCGCTGCGCATTTCTACGCGGATCCAGTGCTGATGTGGAAAGTTTATTATATTTTAAAAGTGGATTTTCATATTGATGGTTTGCCTTAAACTTTCTGTTCGACTTAGAATAAATTATCAGAAGGAAATAAGGCCTATAGCGGCGTAGTAAAAGCAAAACAAAAGAATTGATTCCTGAAACTCACCAAAAGGGTAAATTCAATTGAACATCAGACATCTTAAACATTTGGAAGATTCTGGATATTTTTGACGTAAGTTACTTTTTACTGTATTTCACAATGAACATTTTCTAAAGGTCTTAAATCAAGAATCGACCAAACTCCTGAAAATTCGGGGCCAAAAGCTTACTCTTCCACTAACCTGGCCATTCCCACTGGAACTCTGCCAATAAGTCCCAGGCTGTGAATCCAACAGTCTTCTAGCGCCGGCGCCCGGTCGACACGACGACACTCGCACGGCTCGCACAGCGCCGCGCCAACCCACTGCCGTTCCACCCGCACTTTCACCCCATTCCGCTACACGTCAAATACCCGATAATGTATACTAAGAAAATGAACCATAAATCTTGCCAATGGAGTTTTAATTTGAATGAACAGTTTCACATTTTGCAACGCCATATAATTTTAAATATAGAATTTCATTCCACTAGAAAATAAACACCCGATAAGGTATACTCGAAAAATTAACCATAAGTCTTACTAGTAGAGTTCAAATTTGTGTAACAGTTTAACATTATTTATTTATACTTTATGTACAAAAATGGTACATTGGCGGACTTAATGCCACAAGGCATTCTCTACACCTATACTGGAACATCATATAATTTGAATATCGAATCTCTAGCTAGTACTTCAAGTATCTGTGACCGATACTTACATTGATCAGTAACAAGTTCCATTTCACAAACTTGTCCAGTCCATCCAGGTTGTTGAGGAAAATCTGCTGTCAAATCCCGCCCAGTGCTTGATATAGCTGTAAGCGAAAGCAGCAATTACATATAATTAAAGACAAGATCACTACTAGTACTACTGTCTATTTAACGTGCGTTTTTTTTTTAAATTATGTGGGGCACACCAATAACTTATACACAATAACTTTCCAGGATTAGGTACATTACGTAAGATGGGCTAGTGTAAATAAGTCAATTACAGGAATGCACATCAATCATAGGGAGACGTGATTAGACCATTTGTTACCTAAAAATCTGTAAAAAAACTGTGTCCTTCAAAATAAATGAGTTAAATATATTGCTAAGTAATTATAAAAATATCACGTACAAGTAACAGTTCCGACGCTAGAATGATCGATACACCCCCACTTGTACCGCGGCTGCGTGACAGCGGCGCGAACTCGCACTCGATCACCCACCGCGAATGGCGGCAAGCCTGACACCACTTCTGCATTTACTGCGCGTACGCCAAACACACGGCCTAGGCTACGCCATTCAACCTGCGCAATGAATTTATTTTGGAGTTTTTTATGTATACGTAGGAGTAAGTCTGACACCAGTCTAACCAAAGGGTAATGGGTTGCCCGGGTAACTGGGTTGAGGAAATCAGATAGGTAGTCGCTACTTGTAAATCACTAGTACTCAGCCGCATCCCCAACACAGGGAAAAAGAAGAAATCATATATTTTTTTAAATTCTTTGACAGTTTGTGCTGCTCTAGCAACTTGGTTTTTATTTCGATATCAATAAGGTTCAAAGGTTAGGATGAAAAGGAACAAGTTATGTGGTTTGTGGATTTTACGATACAAATGAATTAATGAAGTGAGTTATGCGTAACAATATAAATGTTTACTATGCACAGTGAAGGGAATACTTACATGCAGGAAGACATTTTGTTTTATATCCCGTTCAACTTTTTGTACCTGTCCCACGTCACCTAAGCCGATCTGAAAAAATACGCACAGAAATCTCAAAAAAAAAACAAGCAAGCGTTCGTACTGAAAAAGCTTATTACATGAAGTTAATGAAGGGGGGACAACCTACGACTTTTTCTTTTTTTTTGGGAAATAAAGGCATTTTGGGTAGGCAGTATATACACAAGGATTTTTAAAAAAGAACGTCAAAAGCAACCTCGATATAACTCTTTGCATCCTACTTACCGGTTCCACCGCCTTACAGCATCGTACTGTCATTCCAGGAGTTATGACGTCAGACAGGTACTGCGCATACTCTTCCTCAGACTTGAAACAACTGCGCCATCTGTACGGTGTTTGTTTCTTCTCGGGTTTAGCACTTTGAGGCCTCACTTCGAAGACTGAGTCATCCATCCCGTGTTGAGGCAGTTCTAATAAGTATACTACTAACGCTTCTACTGAGGGTAGCGTTGTTCCACCTGCAAGGAATTTTGAACCTTATAGCTAAGGAAACAGGGTTGAATTTAATATAATAAGGAGGTTGGTGTCGTACCTAAAGCTTGAATAGCACCGTAGACTGCGTGCCTAGAGAAACCCATTTCAATAACTTGCTGCACTTGTGAGGAATTTGCCCAAGTGTTGAGGTCTTTCCTTGCTGCAAAAGAGAGGAAATTATAATCATATCATAAGATACTTTATTTGTATACACATAGGTACTACATTTGCAGTTGCGGGTTTCGTATTGTACTTACATAAAGAAGCAGTGCTAGTTGACGGGCCCATAGACATCTGCATAACATTACTTTTGTCTATGATCGGCATTTCAGGCGGCGTTTCATGGTCTTTATCTTCTACTGTAGAACAAAACAAGGCACAATAATAAATGACGACACTCGAATTCAAAATTAGAATGACCAAAATAAATGACGATCATTTTTTAGTTAAAATAAGTTTAAATGAGGAAAAAAAAAGAATAAACTTGCCATTCACATGAGCAGCCAATTGCTGTACTATTGTAAGAGCAGCCGCTTCAAGTTCTCGCGGTGTGTGGGATGCGGCCAGTGGACTTGGCCGAGTTGCTAGCGCTAGTAACCTCCTTAGTAAAGTTCCTTCTGTGCCTAAGGTATTTCCTCTGTCTATGTTACCTGAAAGAATTATATATTTTGGTTAATACGATAAATTTTAAGTTTCTTTATATCTATGGAAGAATTGGGAGGCAAAAGGACCATACCCGCATGATCCGGTGGCTGCATCAGAACCTTCCTCAATCTAGTTCTTGTAGTCAACAGACCTCGCACAGCGCATAGCGTCAAAAGTTCCATTTGCTGCTTTCGTAATCCGTATACGTCGATGTCAGCTAAAAATGGAAAAATATTAACTACGAACTGGTTTCTAGGGGAACCAAAGAAAAAAAATAAGCTTGTTCTTGCCAGGTAAATGATGGGGATGCATAGGCGATGCTTGTGGGCCGGCGCCTAACAACGCTGCGCAGACACGTAAAGCGCTCTCACCGCCACCTAGTGGTAGGGAGAGGCGATCACTTTCCGCACTCTGTATGCCGATTAGTTCAGTCTGAAAAATACCAAAATAAATAAAGCAATGTAAACAGTTCAATGAATAACAAATGAATAACTGTTTTTCACAAAGAATTGGACGGCAAAGTCTTTAGAAGAAAGGCTCCGACACTACAGAACCGATTTATAAAAATTTTTCACTGTTGGAAAGCTACTCTCTTCTCGTGTAACATAAGCTAAATTTTATCATGGTACGGGCCGTAGTTTCCACGGGACGTGGTTGAAAACGGTTAGTGAAAAATAAATGGACATGACATTAGAAAAGAAAAAATCTTTAAAACAAAAATAATATGCTCAAGTAAACCTACCTTTGTAGTAGTGTTATCATCATGTACTAAAGTGATCTTAGCTCTGGGCGACAGTTGTGTCACAATCGCATTCCGAGGCGGAGATCCAGCGGTCACCTTCTGACCCAGTCTTATACGCCATTCGACGCCGCCAACCACGCCGAGAGCACCCGCTGCAAACAATTATGAACCTTGTAACTTAAGGGATAAAGATCAATTTTGTTTGTCTGTAGCGGTGTAGTTACAAGTAATTATGGACCTTGTCACGTAAGCAATAAAGATAAATTTTGTTTGACTGTAGCGGTGTAGTTACAAGTAATTATGAACCTTATGACCAGGGTAGCAAGTATTAATTTTGTTTGATTGTTGGGGTGTAGTTGATGTTAGCTTACCAATGAGACAATTATCCAGACTGGGTGGTGTAGGTTTGATCAGTTGTGTTAAGTCTTGACTAGTATGTGGCCACCAATGCCAGTCACTCGTTACCTAGCAATAAAAAGTCTGAATTATTCATATTCTGTCGCACATTTATAAATGAAGAAAAAAGACAATAAATACACAAAGGAGAGTAAAAAAAAAACAGACATTAAAGTTTCATATCATTTGCAGTAGTGTTGTGAAGTCACTTCATCGACATCGCCGGTTTCAAGCCGCAGTTATTGCTTGTCACATAAATTAAATATTCTAGAGATATCTTCCATTAACTGCACCACAGGATACATACGATTCCCACATACCTAGCTTCTAGTCTTAATATAATCGTATATACATAGTAATTTTTATCAAATTAAAAAAAAATTACAATCCAACTTACCGTCTGCGCCGCTAGCTGCAGTTTGTCTAACAACAAAGTCGTAATAGGTGTATGCCATTGCGCAGCTGAGTGCAGTTGTCTCACTAACTGAACTAGCGCTGCACACGTCGATCCTGTGTAACTAGCGGTGGCTGGTGCACGCCATCTGTTGTCTGTAATGTGAAGCGTGTTTTAGCCTGATATTTTTAGGGTTCCGTACCTCAAAAGGAAAAAACGGAACCCTTATAGGATCACTTTGTTGTCCATCTGTCTGTCTGTCTGTCAAGACCCTTTATTTTTCTGAGTATGTAAATAGAAGGTTATATTAATAGGAGTTTATTGATGAACATCGATAAACTAGTGGCGCGCTTCGCTTCGGTAACAGAGTTAAAGCTAATATTATTAGTGTTTCTCTACTGTATTATGCATATACTATACAAATAAACCTTCCTCTTGAAACACTCTGTCTGATGAAAAAATGAAAATCAGTTGTATAATTTTGAAGATTTAAGTATACAAATGGACATAGGGATATAGGGACAGAAAAGGCAACTTTGTTTTATATCTAGTACTAGCTTCTGCCAGCGGTTTCACCCGCATCCCGTGGGAACTACTTCCCGTACTGGGATAAAAAGTAGCCTATAGCCTTCCTCGATAAATGGGCTATCTAACACTGAAAGAAATTTTCAAATCGGACCAGTAGTTCCTGAGATTAGCGCGTTCAAACAAACTCTTCAGCTTTATAATATTAGTATAGATGTAGTGATTAGTATCACAAGGAAGTGTTTTTTTTTCTATCAGTCGAAAATAACTTCTGAGGCCTTCAGAAAAATTAGTAATATGTATCAGGATTAGCTCCCCAACTAGTATGTAATCAAATATCAGTAAATAGAACAAATGCTATGTAAGTTTCAGTTCAATCACAAAATACTTACCAACTTCCTCTTCATCAGTATTGCTAGCAATAGCCTGATGATTCGGCTTCAAAGCCGGGTCCCACGAATGAGTCTCGAGCCACAGCCGACCAATCAGCGCCAACAACTGAGCGCCGACCGTTCGTCTCCACTCAGGAGGTCCGTTATGTTCTACTAGTATTCGGCGAAGAAGCCATAGAGATTGAATCTGTGGGAGATATAGACTGTTGGGTATGTTGTGTTCTGTATTCAAACTTGGTTCAATTTGAATGTGGAATGGAGTTTTTAATTTTGTTTTTTATCGTGCCACGAATGCGCGGATTTGTGGAAATCACGACTTGGAATTAGACTACAGTAGAAACACTTTAAAATGCTCAGGTAAGAGGTAAGATATACAAAATATGTATAACAGAAAAAAATACTGACTTGTAAATATATGAGATCCTGTGTGATAGGTTTATCCGCAGCGGATATAATACTGTAACAGAGCTCGAACCACGAGTCAGTGCATAGAGATATACGCATCTCTAGACTTTGTGCACTTGCTGCAAAAAAAAAAATTTTTTTTTAAGATTTCTTTGATTAATCGATGTCGGTGGCACATTGTCTATATCAATTAAAGCCCACCAAATGGCTGTTGTATCGATATCGTTCAAAGCACATCGAATGACTGTCGTATCGATACACAGCCATATTAGTGCTACTACTGCAAAAAGTTTTTATCTTTCTTTTCCTTACCTCGCAACAAAGCCAGAGCCGTATGATAATGCGTCGCAAACGCAGTCGGAGGCGGGGTAGAATGCGCATGAGCTAACGTCAACAGTCTTCTCTGTAACGCGGCGACGTTACGTCGAGCAATAGTACCGACGCTAGCGAGAGCGCCGCCCGCGCCGGCGCAGAGAGCTCGGATAGCACCCGTGCAGGCTGCTCGCACTTCGCTCACTGGCCACCATTCTACGCTGGTGTCTACTACTGCAGCTGATTGATATAATAAAAGTTAGTATATTATTCCGATATTATAGTATTAGTCCGATAAAGTACCGAAATTGCTAGAATAATTTCGGCGTAATCAAAATGTAGTGCCAATGTTTGTTCAAAAGCTAAGACGTAAATTCCTTAATTTTGTTTATATACACATACTCGATCAAACGAACATAACAATTCCACAAAAAACCTCACCACGTTTTTCGGTTACGTTTTTTGTAAGCCAATATATTTCGTACCACTATTTTCTCAGATAAATAAAAAATAAATAATCAATTTAATCTTACCAGTCCCCTGCACAGTCTCATCAACCGAGGGCGGTGGTGATGGCGACCGGGCTAACTTGAGATCATATTTCCCTTCCTTCCCCATACGGTAGGAGTTGGTACCGCCCGCGTCCCATGCAACGCGCACCCATCCATCTTCACCTAATTCGCCTATCACACGACCTTCACCGCCGGGGACACCGTCCTGGGGGTCAAATATGAGTTATTGAACTTAGAAACCGATTTCAAAGTAAAACAAGACATAAGAAATAACGTTATTTAAGACCAAAATTTTAGGAACGACTCAAAATATTCCTGAAATATTTTTTTACCAATTGTCAAAACTTTGAAAAATATATGAAAAAAAATAAAGTCGATAAACAAAACATAACACATAATTAGGGCAACGAATCTAATAGCAACAATCCAATCTGATCGCATATTTTACTTTCTTCATCTTTACCGATATTTTGTTCTTACCTGATCACCCCACTTCCAATCCTTTCCCCTCACGACTCGAGTGCCGATCTTCATAAGCGAAGCCAGTTCAGGACCTGACAACGAAGCGCCACGTGCACGAGCGCCTAATCTCTCATCTTCGTATATTATTAAACAATCCGCTAGAACAAAAATATGGTCATTTATAAATAGACATGAAAATAAACATCGAAACGTAAGACACAAATTACAGGAAAAAAAACTTATATACTTACATTTTGACTTCAATCCATTACATATTAGAGATGTAAGCTGAGATGTGTCGCCTCCAATTTGCTTTAGTAACGTCAAACAAGTACTTAGGGCTCCGCTATTGATCAGTTGTTCTAGTTCGGGACCTTGACAACCCTCTATGAGGAGTGATAGTAACGTTATTAGGAACCTAGAAGGGAGACAAACACAATTTAGTTTTCACAATGCCTTAGAAAAGTTCGTCTTTATTTATTCTTAGTTAGAGTCGAGTGTAAAAATTAACATTTTACCTAGCTCTCGAAGGGCGATTCAACAGCGCATGAGCACCATAATTCGCGCTCATTTTCAAAGGCAACGGTTGTGTTTGTTCGCCTTCCAAAACCCTCGCTTTGAGCTCTATCAGTATGAAATCCATCAACCTTGATCGTTCTAACAGCACCATATACTTAGAGTAGGGTATCACAGATTCTATCCCAATCAATGGATGGGTCAATGGTATGGTAGGTTTTAACGGTACGTAGGGAATTGCTTCGGCCATACAAGCACCCAATAAGCCGCTAAGGGCCGCATATTTAATACTTTCAGACATCGTCTGTGACGAATTGAGAATACTGTTAATCATACTGTAACCGTTCTTTCTTATTTCTGCTCTTTGCACCTGAAATTAGACCATATTTTTATAGAAATATAGATGCAATTTAAATTATTCATCAACTTATCAAAGCTTAAAAGCAAATATTATGCAACTTTAAACTTTATGCCAAAGGTGTAAGGTTCATTTTATTTTATGGAGTCCATACCTGACAGTACAAGGCTCTCCTAAGTATGTCTATATCACAGGGTTCTTCAGTCATGACAAAGTCGATAACGGCTACAGTCAAAGCCTGTTGCTCTTGACTCACTTCCTCTAGCAACCAGTACAAATCTACAAAAAATCCAACAATGTACTAAAATGCAAAATATTAAAAACATAAAAAAGTTACGAAGGTTTTATACCTTTCTCCTCACACGCAAGTCTCGAAACCCATGTATTCACAAACTTATTTCTCTCGGAATTATCATCATCCTTTTCTTCGTCGGCCAAGATCAAATCGGTCTTCAAATCATCCGCCAGCATCATAACTTGCTTCTCGCTTTCCATCGATTCTTTTAGAATCGAGTTATCGGTGATATCGTTTATTGAACTAATCGATACTTCGTTCGTTGGTGTCTTGTCGTCGTTTTCTTTGTCGATAACATCTTCTCGGTCGCCTTTGTCTCTATCACCTCGGCCTTCTTTCGTCATGTCATCATTGTTCGATGCATTTTTCAAATCCTTCTCTAATGGTTTATCTTTGACTTTCAGAGTGACTTTGGATCTAAGTAATGGTTCTTTGGGAGCAGTGGGTGTTTCGTTGTGACCTCTAGAAGGTTCTACGACAATGCTCGGAGCGTCATCTGGAGTTTTGGATGCTTGGGCGATAGAGGATTTTATGAGGAGAGCATCGCCTTGTAGAAGACTGCTTGTAGCTTTGAACATACTCTTACTTAGGCTGTTCTGTCTGTTTCTGAGATCTTTTGTGGTTTCAAAACTGGAAATAAGCCAAGTAGTAAGTAAAGCTTAATTTACAGTAGCAATTATTGATAGACCTATAAAATTATTTTTACCATTTATTAAATCCAGGTGTCTTAGCAGCCCGCATGACTTTCTGGAATATCTTCTTGGCGGTGGGTGCCCGATGCGATGGCGGACGTAAATGCAACGCTGACACGGCAGGAGAAATAGCTGCACGGACTTCGTGTAGAAGAAACCGTGCTCTTTCTAAAGGTGCTGCGCAAACCTAAATACATAAAAAGATATATAAAAGACAATATACGAAAAAAACAGGTGGATTTATCTGCAGATAAAAGTGAAAATACGTACCTCTTTATAACCACGTGACAGTTGTTGTCTCGTTCTCATTAACGTCCATTTACTTTGCTGTACCGCTTTCACGATTTCAGACATAGCAGGAGAGAGCTTTACCTCACCTTTCTCCATTTCTATAATAAACCATAATTTATGTAGTTCATTCAACGAAGTAAAATTATACCTCAATAATATTCTCAAACATATTTGTTGGTTTATCGATATTTGCATCTGACCTATTTATTTTGCTTCAGACAGAGATAAATGGAAGACTTAGGGGCAGTTAGAGGAGGCCTCTAGCAAGCGGTGGGAAGATGTAATATTTTGTCGATAACCTTCTCAGCAATATTTTTTATATATCGTTATATTCTGATATATTTGTGTTCTAAACATCTTACCTGCCATAGCAGTAGCGAGCGCATGTTCTTTCAGTCCTGCGTGGTACAGTAAAGCTGCTAATAACGCTCGCCTCAGTTCCTCCAAGGGATGTTCAGGGGGAAAGTGTGGAGCGCAACCTTCACGTCTCTCGCAAGCCCACCATAGGTGTAGTGCTAGTTGGTCCTAGATTAAAATAAAATAATAAATATATATTTTTTTATCAATAACGATGTGGCATATTGAATTGATAAATGACTGTTACTGAGTTTCTAATGAATCAATTAAAGAAGAAGGATTCCTTAAATCATAAAAGCATCCCTGAAGAACTACTAATGTGATTAGATATTCGAAACTAGTGAGTAAGAAATTTCGATAAAAAATCTACCAGATGTAAAACACTAAGCATTTGTCTCGATTCTCGATGTTAAAAAATGACAACAAATTTTCCAACAAAGTATAAAAAACATGAAAACATCAAAGAAAATTTTATCAATAAAGTCCCAACTCACATGCAACTTAGGTTCAGCGAGAGCATGTAACAAAGCCTCAGCTCTAGCCGGCGACTGCGCCACATTGACCCGAGGCGGAGGGCGCGGGGGACGGGACGTGCGGGTAGGTATCGGCGCTTCACCCGCGGGGCTGTTCCCACCGGTAGAGGACCCACTGCGAGCTTCTGCTTTCTCCTCGTCGAAGGGGTTCGTTAGTTGGGGGACCTGGAATCAAAATAAATTAAGGAAATTGTGCATTACTTATTTGAAATGTAAAAATATCATATGCTGAAAGTCAACAAATATTTGTATGCCCCAAATGCTTGGCAAAATTATGCCGCGCTGTCTAACATTTTAGGGCATGATGATTTTCCTCAATAAACCTACTTTATTTTTTTAGAATAAGTACTTGTCGGCGTCAGGATCCGACATCGTTAAATAAAACAAAGAGGTCTTCACACAGTCACTTGGTTTATTCCAATTAACACAATATTAGTCACTACAATTAATATTAACGAAATAAATTATCACGTGGGAGGTGTGCACTCCGCAACGGTCGGTGAACGAATGACCCGAGTCGTGCGCGCGCGCCGCTTTATATAAGGTCCACCGTTGACAGATCGACGGTTGACACATCGACGGTTGACACATCGACGGTGGCGCCGTCACGGCCATGCTGACATACGCTCGTCCTCGAGCGTCTTCTGAAAACAAGACAGCAAACTGCTCGATCATCCTGACATACTCAGTCACATCAAGTCAAGTCAAATCAGTCAGTCAAATCTTTAAGTTGCGAGGTCAATCACAACAGATTTAAATGTGCTGGTCCGGCAAGCCCTTTTTTTACAACCAGAGACTGTTAAACCCTTCTCATCAGTTTTACAACCGGAGACTGTTAAACCCTTCTCATCAGTTTTACAACCGGAGACTGTTAAACCATTCTTTTTTTTCTCTCATCTTTTTTCTTTTTTTTTTTAGCTTACTTTTTTTTCTTACTTTTCCCCCCCTTTTTTTTTTTTTTTTTTTTATAAAACCTCACAGTCTACACAAAATAGTCAGTCACCAGAACCTACGACCCGTTAAGGCCAGCTCTTAACAAGACTCATTTTGTCACACGTCGTGGAACATTGACCCAGAGAGCCAGTACCTAAAATCAGTTACACCAGTCACGTGTCAGGGCAGTCCCCAAGGTTTGTCACACTTGTCACATGTCATGGAATACGGCCCCGCGAGCCAGTTCAGTTAAGTTAGTTACGTTAAGTTAGCCACCAATCATAACTTTCTGAAGTCATGTCAGTCGATCATCATGATCATTTCTGAAGTCGTGTCCTACAAGTACAGGTCAAAGAACATTAATTGAAATTCGTCACTGTCACCGTCATTATCAGATGACACCTTATACCTTCCATGATCGTGAGCCGCCGTCTCGGCCTCCTCAGTCCTTAGTTGGAATACAAGCCACTTCAAGTAAGCCTACACGGGCACTAGGTATGTTACTACAGCACTTTTCGAGTGCTCTTACTAGTACTCGAATTCAATATAAGATGGTTTCAAATGAACCTTAGCGATTTCTTATAAAATTTCACGACACTAGTTGCACGGGACCATACAGTTGTTTACATGGAGAATAATCGGCAAGAAACCCCATAGAAGATAGCTATCATATTGTTCGTACTCATCATTATCTACGTCTATTACAATTAAAGCAAAAGCCCTAGAAATTCCTATGCAATTGAGTTTCGGTTTCTTCCGCTCAAATTAGACGAACAAAATCATCTTCAAGAGGAATCTCACTGCTGTCACTCCAAGATTAAAACGCTCTGTTTTGTCGAAGCTATTTTCCTCCTAAATCATTCCGTTTGCTGTATCTCGAATTTCTACCTACGACTAAGCAGAGTGATCCTCGCTAGATCTGAAGACATCGTTCTCGTAGAAATAAAATATAAGCTCGATTGGTATATGGTACGTTGCACTGAACCTGGTACTATTTGCTACTCAATCAACATGAACAACAACGATCTGAAGAGAGTGACAGGTAGTGGATAGACGCGGGCTGCCCAAGACCTGGATGGATGACGTTCACTGGAAGAGACCTACGTTCAACAGGGGACGGCCATAGACCGGTATGATGATGATTATAATGAACTTTTATGAGCTCGTCGCGCAACGTTCGAATCATTCTCTACAATCGCAATTAGACCTACTCCCCTGACACATCCTTCCTACGCAATCACGAGCTGCACTACCACCAGTTACGGATTTCATGAACAGCAACACCTTTCAAACGAAGAAACCGGTCACATCAGCTGCCAAGCATGAAATAAAAGAAAGATCCAACAGTTAGTCCGACTTTCAAATTGTAAATTACAATTACGATTGTCACTCACACGAACGCCTTCTACTCAACACGCTTTACATGACCTTTGTGTCCCTTAGCCGACTTATCAGCCCATCCTGGTTTTCTAGGAACCACAGTAACACGACATTAACTGTACTCACACAGATTTACACGAGTCTCTTCCTGATCACCACGTTGCTATCGCACAGGCCAACGGGTCTTTTTCAAGTCACCCCGATACCCATCATAGGTACAGCATAACACAAAAAAATCACTAAGTAGGCGTAAGAAGTAACAACACCTTGCCAACAAATCTATAGTCTGACGTATAATTGAATTATTCTATGTAACTGAAAGATATTAATCAGAACCCGTGGACCTAGTTCCAGTCCACTAGTTAACTACTACTGACAATAATGGTGTGCCAGCTGATTGTTGACCACGGCGGTCGTATAATTAGCCCTTATTACAAGATCAGCCAGCCGCGCACATATTATAGTGCGCAGGCATCCGCGCAGACACAGATGTACCCCATTCCCTCAATCTCATAGCGACAGCCCAACACAACTAGAGAAAAACCACAAGGAGGACCGACATCAATGTGCTCTCCAATGAAGGGTGCGTCAATCAGCATCTTCCAGGCTCCGGGTTGCCTTGTGAAAATTTCCAAAACCAGCAAAGCGAATTCGTCCCGACCAGAGACCCCGCGCACAACAGTCGCACTACGTGACAACTAAACCAACGACGCAGTTCATATCTACCAATACCACTAGTCAACGAGGCAGTTCCACGTTTAATAACCTCGTGTGAAAAATAACCTCAACATAAAACGATGGATTGAACAATGGCATATACCCACGTCCTCGTGGGTTTAATCTGCAACAACAAAAACACAGCACAGTACGTTTGCCTCGGCCACTCCTGACCACAACAGTAACTCTCGATCTTTGTTCTACTCTCTTACTTCTCTCAAGGAAATTAAACAAACTTCAACTGTCTCAGAATAAAAAGGCGTGTGTCCTTTCGACCAGCCACACGTGCATGGCCCGGACGACACTGTCCCTTCGACCAAATGAACACTCAAGGTTGGACCGGATGAATGTCTCCCTTCGACCACCTTCCACGCACGACATTACTCAATGACTCTTTTTACTCAATGTGCCAACATAGTTAAGTAGACGTCATGTCCTTTGTCACCCTATCGTCAAAGTCTGTCTCTTGTTGTCAGTCGTCAAACTCTGTCCACGCCGCCACGCGGCCAAGTCACAACGCCAACTCTCATGGCTCCACACGCCACCTCGTGGCCAACTCACAACGCCAACTCACATGGCCACACACGCCGCCTCGCGGCCAAGTCAAATAGTCAAGTCCCACTGGACTGTGCTAAGCGACATGGGTAGAGTCACCAGAACCTACGACCAGTTAAGGCCAGCTCTTAATATGACCCCCATGCCGTGCTACAGCGTCCCAGCGAGCACACACGAAAGTCAGTCACAGTTAAAATACGTCGTGGAACATCGTCCTTGAGGGCCAGTCCCTGTCATTCAATCAGTCATTCACCAGTCACACTAGTCATGTCATCGGCCCTACGAGTCAGTCCCCACAGTCCACCTAACCCGTAACGGTCAAGTTAGTCGCCAATCAGATTTGTCAACGTAAATGTCATCACATGATACTTTCTAAATTCCATGGTCGTGAACCACCCTCTCGGTCTCCTAAGCCCTTAGTTCCTAGTTACATTAGAAGTCGCAGTAGTAAAGTGAACCCACAAGTTCTCAAGTTTAAAAATGTCGTAAGACAAATAACCTCAACATAAAGCAAAAATGGATCGGTCTCACCGGGTTTCCACTCAACGCGCATGATGATGCGCACATCGCTATGGCGCGCAGTTCAGCAAGGCTTTCGCGGACGTGAAGCCACGGAGATGCACGAGCACCAACACTCCGACCTCGCGATGACACGTCGGGCTCCTGGCAGGCAGCTGGGATGCTCCATTCAACGTCGTAATTTTCTCGCCAAATTGCACAATCACCGTCATTTTTTGAAACATGAAAAAAAAAAAAGACAAATTCGGTTAATTTTCTAGCATACCTTCAATAACTAGTTTGACATGTCACAATGGAAATCGATACCATTACCATAACCATGGTTACCATACTTGTACCTTCGCTGAAGTTCTTAATCAATTTTCTACCATCAAAATTCTGATGTTTCCTTATTTTGTTTTCTGTCTACTGGAAAACTCAGAAATCCAGAAAGTTTGTCTTCACGTGGCGAATTCTCTCGAAACTAATCCACCAACGGCCGCCACACGTCACTCCAAACGAGCACATCACTTTTTCACTTTTTGAACAATGGCATGGCAATCCTTAACACATGTGGGCATTTGGATTGCATCCCACTTCTGATGTCGGCGTCAGGATCCGACATCGTTAAATAAAACAAAGAGGTCTTCACACAGTCACTTGGTTTATTCCAATTAACACAATATTAGTCACTACAATTAATATTAACGAAATAAATTATCACGTGGGAGGTGTGCACTCCGCAACGGTCGGTGAACGAATGACCCGAGTCGTGCGCGCGCGCCGCTTTATATAAGGTCCACCGTTGACAGATCGACGGTTGACACATCGACGGTTGACACATCGACGGTGGCGCCGTCATACTCAATCAAGTCCAGTCGAATTATCGATTGTTATCGATTGTTGTTACGCACTTTACTGGGTATCATCATTAGGTAAAAGTCATCAGGCAGCTTTATCATATCACTTATTTAGAACTTTGTATATCATTTTGTTCACAGTATACAAACCTGTAATCCCCCTCTCAAGAACACAGCGGCAGCATAAGGCGCAGCGTCCCTTTCCGCCTGTTGTACCGGCAGGGAGCGGGCTAAACGAGACCCGCATTGTGTCAAACCAATAGCTACGTTGAAAGCGCAAGTTGATAATATGTGGTGTGCACGGAGACTTGCTGCACTATCCTGCAATTACAATAACGTCTGAATTTCAGTTTATCGATAACGAAAAATCAATCTATGCTATCAATCGATGGTAGAATAAATGGTCGAAGTGATAAGTATGGTCGAAGTTATTGATCCACGACCAGCAATCTATTATACCATTGATTTGTGGCATCGATTACCACTTGATTTGCTAAACGAAAGAAACAGAGTCAGCCGATCGAAGTTCAAATAGTGCTGGAGTCTACGGGTTCCATTTTAGTTGGTAAACTAAAAACACATGTAAAAAAAGCAACGCTACTTCACATCACAATAACAATTTTACTCACATGAAAAGGAAAAGTGTACAACTGATCGGTATACATGCCGACACATTTCTCCGTAACCCTAGAAAGGTACGCAGCATGTGGTTCGACGCTCATAGCGGCGGTCGCATCAGACCCACGAAGCTTTCGTATCAACTCCACCGTGCTCGCGCTCTCGCATTCGAAGTTTTCTACGTCGAATACATAACCTGCTATTATAACCCACGAACCGCCATCTTTTGTGTGGTTGTAGATATCACATCTGGAATAATTAAAAGATCGGGTACTTTCTTTTTGAAATCAGTAAGAAGTTTTGACATACTTTAAGATTGTTTTTGACTCTGTAAAGGATAGTCTCTTGAATTGTTTTGAACATCAAATAATGGTTATTATATAATGTAAAAAAAAGGTACAAAGGCACGTTAAACATTCTAGAAGTCAATCATGAACCTTATATTGCTGACAATAAAGGCCCGTAAAAACTTACTTCCGAATAATAAGGTTCTTTGGCTGATGTTTCTTCGACACTAATCCCGGCCAGCCAAGTAAGTCGGCGTCTAACTTGGCAGCGGATGGTAACGACTTGGCAGCATTATCACAAGCTCGTGCAATCTTGACTAGAGAGCTTGCCGAGTCGGACAGGGCGACTGGCGAGCGAGCTGCGCAGGAGCATACCCATGCACCAAGTTCACTTACGACACGACCTAAAAATATTGCCATGTGTCAAAATTACTAGGATTCAAAGGTAGAATTTAGGGTTATATAGCTTTCATCTAAATAATCAAAAAGTTGTCATCTAGCTATATGATTGAATGGGTTCTACATGAACTCAGTGCCCCATTTAAATAGAAGAAGAAAATCACTGCAACTTCCAGAGAACAACACATATTTTACCTCATTTTAACGATCGCAATACCATTTTACTATCTCGATAAGGAACAAAGAACTAAGCAACACTATCTTATTATTATACACAATACAGAAAGGTAATGTACAAAGGCGAGCTTAACCCAGAGTTGGGTTTTCTTACAGCAAATCTCAGAGTGATGTAGATTCTAAATCTGTAAAGAGCTATTAAAACCACTCTATAATTCTACATGTACTTACCAACAATATCAGCAGCAATAAGCTCACACAACGCGACAAGCTGCGTACTATCAGCTCTATGTACGGCTCTCGTGAAGTACCGCAGAGTTGTTTGTACGTGTTCTGCTAACAACTCTAGGTACTGAGTCATTAGAGCTCGCACACCGCCTCTGGTGCTGCGGCCACCGCGAGACCACATGGCTTCACAGAATAGTAACCTGGGGAAAGGAATATTGTTTTGTTGTTTTCGTCAAATAACTCTGCAGGTACGAAGTTGCGAAAAAGTCATGTGCCGGTTGTAGTACATCAGTGAGGCTATTTATTTGACGAAGGCTTTACTTAAATGGGTGCCAGACACTCATTGATATTGCTAAGAATTCATACATACGGCAATTTTATGAACGTTAATTTTTTTAAAATTTTTGTCCTGTGACGACTACTAAGCAAGCAAAAAACAAACGACGAATGCAAAGGAGTCGCTACATTCATTTCTTTTGTTTTGAAATCAGGTGAAACTTTGTCTTACCTTTGGAATCTTATTAGTAGATCACAGCTCGGACTAACAGTGTCATGTCCCTTAGGATCATCAGTCTTACTTGTATCGCCATACATTATCGCATTTATATGCGTCTGAGTCTGACACGAGGTGTTGCGAATCAGATGTTTTACCTGTCAAGAATAATGTCACATTAAAGTATAATTATACTAACTATTAATGAATAGATTAATGTGATATCGATCTTACCAAATGCATTAACGGCACAGATGCCCCTTTTTCAGAAGTTGCCGCATTACTTATTTGGTATTCTTCTGTACATCCTACAAAATGTTTTTAAATCATCAATTTTATAAGTAAATACCACTGGTAAGTCACCTTACTATTATCGATGCGATACACAGTATCCATTTTATCGATAAAAAACACAAACCTGTTACAGTATCAGAGTCATCTCCCGTGGTTGCAGGCTGCGTTCCTCGTTGTCCAGTCACTATATCAATTTGATCGTAATCCCTGAAATTATTCACACATTACACAATCTTCCAACACTACACACATAAATGAATTGCTTCAGGGCCTTCTTAATCTGAGCAATTAAATATCGCGGTTTGAAATATTTTCTACAGAAAAGCTGTCAAAAAGTCAAACATATCTTTTTGAAAAAAGTTATCGGGCAATTGGAAAACCGGCCCTTATTGAATTAGTATAACAACATACGCGTCAAGTAAGAGATGATTGTACGCGTCCGTAGAATGAGCTTGCAACGCGTTCCGTAACGCGTCACGTAGACCACCGCCACCGAGTAGAGACCAAACTAGTAGTTCCGTCATGAATCGTGCGCCTGCGCTAGCTGGGACTGATCCTGTTGATGATAAATTGAAGCTTTATGTAAGTAGCTTTAAGGTATAAAATTGTATGTCATGAAAGTCGAAGTTTATGGGAAGTTTAGGCAAAGGTTTCTTCTGGTATTTTTTTCAAGACCGCAAAACAGATCGTATCGAATTTAAGAACACACACTTCATGGGTAGTTAAGTTGATTAGTACAAAATGGATTTTATAAAATAAACACCCCATCCTCCCCTTTTAAATACATCAAGAAAATCAACCACCTCACGCAAAAGTACATAAGGTCAAACCAAACTTTACTTTTGGACCCACCTTGAGGTAGTAAAGTAATAAGATGATGTGCCCGCACTTGAGGCGTAGGTAACAACAACGGCCAGGCCGCCGCCAACGCCCTCCTCGCTGCCGTCGCCGCTCCTGCCCCTGCACGACCTTCCACCAGCGCCACCAACGCCGTATGAACACCATTACACCACGACCTAGCTTCACCTTCTAACTCCTCGGGTTCGGGGCCGCGGGAACATTGCCACGCTTGCACCTTTGAATTTAGAACGCACAGCAAAAAGGTTAGTAATCAAAACAAAAGATTAGAGTACATAAGAGGAGTATGTAAGAGGAGTACATAAGAAAGTACATAAGAGAAGTACGTAAGAGTTCAAAAGAGGAGTATATAAGATAGTACATAAGAGAAGTACGTAAGAGTTCAAAAGAGGAGTATATAAGATAGTACATAAGAGAAGTACATAACAGAGTACATAAGAGAGTTCGAAAGAGGAGTATATAAGAAAGTACATAAGATGAATACATAAGGGGGTACATAAGAGGATTACATAAAAGGAGTACATAAGAGAGTACACAAGATGAGTACATAAGAAGGGTACATAAGAAAGTACATTAGTTAGATAACAAAACAAAAGAGGAATTTATTACTGGCTGTCGAATTTTAAAACTTTTAGCAAAGAAGTCGCATAAAAAAAGGTGGAGTTGTCGTTGCACTTACTTGAAGTCTTAGGAGATTCAAGCAGGAGATCGCCATACATTCGACCTCCTTTATAGTGGCAGAGCTGCTTTGTTCGACTACTATCCTCAATAATCTCTCCAAAAGTCTAAGAAAAGGACAAAACTATAAACATCAAAGTAAAAATAATTAGGCAAAAAGTAGATAATGTATTTTGTACTCACTTGAAAGTGCTATCAGATAAATCAATAACGAAAGGCATAGAAGAAGGCAGATCTCTAGGACTTTCCTCACTCCAGACTAGAATTTGAGCAGGTCCACTGGAGACACCTAAAAATAAAATAAGTATTAGACACTGAAAGCCATTCACACATCCGTAGTTTCGAAGTGAACCTTAACACTTTAACTTAAGGTAGAAAATTGTACAAAATTCCCTGGAACTAAATGGTAAATTCTACTTACCATTAGCTTTAAATGATGGGTTGAGTACTTGTAACAATTGAGGCACAGGTCGTGTTATCTGTGCTCGCTCGTGCGTACCCCAAGCGTACAGAGCGCCCTCTGCCGTCAACGCAATACCGTGTGTTGCTCCCAGGGATAGATCCACTACCCTAATTCCTACAAAAAAAAACATTTTTAAATCAGTTTTCAATAAAATAAAACCGACTTTAATAATATAGCTAAACTACTTCTTCTAAGTGTGATAAATACTGTGCTGACAACATAAAACAAACAAATACTGTACAAATATAAAATACAAACTTAGAGTCTCTTTATTCAAGTGTAAAAATCTTCTCATAGTCTTTTTTTTTAATGTAAACATTGCTTCTTATTTGATACATTACCTTGTAGAGCGTCTAATAGTTTTGGAATCTTCACATTTTCTAGGTTACCATGTCCTAGTCGGTAGCTCTCTCCTTTACCCCAAGTGTATACTTGGCCACTGTTCATAAAAAAAAAAACAATTTAGTAATGTGTGGTTCAAAATTCGAATTGATTTAAATTACGAACCCTTCAAATTCTACACACGGAAGATTATTTGAAAAAAAAAAAGAAAAACAACTTACGCATCAGTAAGAGCAGCATGCCAGTGCTCGCCAGTATAAACTCGAGTGATTCTCAACACGGACAGTGACGTCAGAGTCCGCGGGACTCCAGCCTCGGTGTCGCCAAACACTTGCACCGCGCCCTCCCATGTACAGCAAAGAGTTTGAGCTTCACCCCAACCTGGTTATTGAGAGAAGTACTCAATTATTTATTAGCATCAGCACTTTCTTGACTATATTCGGTATTTAAATCTTCACTACATAGTATAAAAAAGTAGCTTTCTCTGTCCCTATTTCCTTAGGTATGATTAAATCTTTAAAACTACGCAGCGGATTTTGATGCCGTTTTTTTTATAAAGTAATTGAAGAGGAAGGTTTATGTGTATAATAAAATCCATCAAATAGTGTAGAAATGACCGTGCGAAGCCGGGGCGGGTCGCTAGTGTATTTATATTTTATTCTTGCCAAATATTACAAATATAAACATATATTGTAAATAGGCATCACATTTAATTGAAGGAGCAATGTGTTTATCATTTATGTAAACTGTATAGACCCAATGTATATTTTACAAATAATTTACCGAGCAATACTTTAGTTACTTACCCAGAGCTACATCAATGACTCGCTCAATATTGTGAGCGTTGAAGGAGACAGGTTGAGGTGTCAGACAGTTCTCAATAGTACCGTGACCCAGACGTCCTTGAGTGCCTCGGCCCCACGTGTACAGAGCTCCTCGAGATGTTATCACCGCACTGAAAATGTGTAACAACCGTGAAATAGTTAACATATTGTAAGAAGGGGTGAAGATACATAGAATAAGAAAACAACCATTTTTCTCTAGCATTGGAATGATAAAAGATTGATTATGGTGGTTACCAGAAAATTCAGGGGATTCTTTAACTTAATTACCAATACGATTTAACATGGCCGTGTCAATTTACCAACCAGCCGTTTCACCCGCGTCCTTTGGGAACTACTGCCCGTTCCAGGATAATATATATCCAGTAGATTTTTTCCTCTTTATAAAATTGGAACAGATGGAACTTAATGTAGCCTACCTGCACGCAGCTCCCGCAGCTACCCTCACGACCTCATGATGGGCTAAATGGTGTAGATGCGAGGGGGCATCCCGCGGTGCTGTATCACCGTGACCGAGTCGCCCGTCGTCACCCGCCCCCCACGACCAAGCCCCACCACAGGATGAACAACATAGGTAGTGACGACCCGCGGGGTGGCACGATACTTGGGTTATTGTTTTACTTTCAAGACCTGCGACAAAAGACAAAGGAGATTGAAATGTATATTGCAGAGGCGTAGCTACCGCCGTATTTGCCGTATCAATTATATGGGGCCCCCGGGCCACGGGGGCCCCAAAAGTGTGTAAGGAAAAAAATTAAACCTTTCTAATGTGTGTTAATCTTTAAATGTCAAAATTGTACAAAGCAATTCCAATAAATGATTTAATAAATCAATTTGCCGAAAAAAAGGCAAGGAGAGTGAATATTTACCTCTAAAATTTGATTTTAATTTGTAAAATGGTTAAATTATGTTATGATAAAAAAATATTTCTTTTCACAATATTTTTTTTCTTTTGTGAAAAATCTGTACCCCCATATAAGGGCCTCCAAACAATTTTTTATACGGGGCCCCGACATGGCACGCTACGCCACTGATATTGACATAGGAGATATCTGTCGGGTGTTGCTGTCGTAGCGCTTGGTTGACTTGATACGTCAGACATACTCAGTACGCAGTTACAAACACATAGAAATAGAAAACGAGTAACTATTTACCGTATTTTCTGTACACGAGTGTCATTGTAATTTGCCGAAAATTGTGTAAGTAACACTCAGATCATCAGGTATTCGACATAGATAATCGAACGAACAAATAAATGAATATCTATGACAAATATAATAAATATGTTTACCTGGAACTAGCTGTGGGGTCATAGTATCATACGGCAGAGTGTACACAGCGCCATCATGTGTCAATAACAAAGCCAGTTTCTCAGCGCACGATATTTGTTGAATCCTTAGCGTTCCCAGATGCAATGGTCCCACACCAACTGACACTACTTCTTGAGCTGATTCTGTACACTACATGAATAAATAACATTAATTATAGACTCCAAACAAAATTAAAAATACTCTGTAAGGAGGGAATTATACTTACAGTAACAAATCCTTTCAAAGGAGGAAGTAAAGGTGCTCCAAGCCTGTCTAGATGACACAATAAAGCAATTCCTGCCTTTCTGACGCCCATCAATCCATCACCGCTTGGGATGTTTAACTCTCTAAAATAAAATAAATCAGTTTTTAATTATTTTTACTCATATAGCAATTCAAGAATATAGTACTCTGCTCGTACTTACTTGAGGAAGTTTTCAGTAAGATTGGCTTCAGTTGTTGGTTCACTGTTTAGAATAGGATTTGGTGCTGTCACTTTTGCCATACGTCTTAGAAATGGTCCCAAAGGTGCAGTGCATTCTTCTAGTACAATCCTAAAAGGAGAAATAAATAATGGTTAACATGTGAGCTTTATTGCAACTACTAGCTTCTGCCAGCGGTTTCACCCGCATCCCGTGGGAACTACTTCCCGTACCGGGATAAAAAGTAGCCTATAGCCTTCCTCGATAAATGGGCTATCTAACACTGAAAGAAATTTTCAAATCGGACCAGTAGTTCCTGAGATTAGCGCGTTCAAACAAACAAACAAACTCTTCAGCTTTATAATATTAGTATAGATTGCAAGGACATAAGTTTAATTTTGTTTGGTCATATTTATGAACAGTAATAAATCTGGGAATTGTCCTTACCTATTATCCGGTTGTCGCTTCTGTCGAGGAGGTAATGTGACTAGAACATCTGCTGCCTTCAGAAGGGAGGGTAATTCGGCTCTTCTCGCGCACAACTCCACCCATACACATAAGGATGTCCGCCAGTCGCCTAACGGGACATTACAGCCTACTTCCCTGTGGAAGAAATATATATCTTACATTAACTGAAGAATGTTTAATTTACTCTGACTCCAGGCAGAAGTTGCGTTGAAGTCCTGACGGTATGTTGCGTATCATTAAGCAAGACCTCTATCCAACACTGGCAGTAACTTACATATCGTACACGTAACATACTGATGAAGAATTTAGATCACTAACCAATAACTATTTAATACATACCCAATCACAACCTGATGCAGAAACTTAGCAGCACTATCAACTACTTCAGCCCATATCTTCTGAGAGCGCGGCGCCTGAGTGGCTCCAGTGCCAGCGAATAATCCCGCATCAGGTAACGCCCGTACCGCATCGAGAGCGTCTCGGAGTAATGCGGAACATACGTCGGCATCTTCACCACATCGCCATGCGCGACGGACTAGGGATAAAGCTAAGCGGAGAGCGGCGCGAGCACCAACGCGAGCGAGCCCGATTGCACTGGAAATCGGGAGTAATGTAAATAAAAGTAAAATAGGGACATCAATCTGGGAAATCTTAAAAACATCTGCATTATCTTATGTTCATACTGTCAATCTCAAAGTTAATGTAAGACAAGTCTGTTTCAAGGTCCTCACCGGACACGGTTGTTTCGGGAGGTACCTGCACCGCATCGGTCGTGAGGAGGCGCCCGGGTGTCACCATTGTGCGGACAGCCCCGAGGACACGGTGGACCACACAGTCCAGGTGTGCCCCGCATGGGAGGGGCACCGCCGGGTCCTCGTTGAGGCTTTGGGCGGCGGCGACCTCTCGCGTCCGGCCTTGGTTCAGGCCATGGTCCGGGGCGAGAGGGAATGGGATGCCGTCGCCTCCTTCTGCGAAGCGGTCATGCTCGAGAAGGAGGAGGCGGAACGCCAGAGAGTTCGCACCTCTCATCCCGGCCGCCGCGCTGGACCAGGTAGACACCATGGGCGCCGGGTGTCGCGAGATGACTCCCGGCCACCGTAGGCGTGGGTCTGTGGGCGGTGAGTTCGGGTGGCTCATCGTCCCTCTGTCTTTCTAGACGACAGACCCGTGTCGACGGCGCGCGTTGTTCCACGCGCTCCTCAAAGAGATGTCAGCAACCCCAGCGGGGCCCAGCAGGGCCAAGGCCTGCCGGGGCTGCGGGTTGTTCGAAAGAGATACCGCGGCCCTGGTACATAAAAGGCCTATGACGGAACACGACGATTTTAGTCAGTAAGAGTCTGACACTCCCTCACCGCTGCTAACCCACAGCGGGAGGGGTCATTTGATGATTTTACGTCGCTAAAAAAAAAAAAAAAAAAAAAGACAAGTCTGTTTTTACACATAAAGTGTAGGTATAAAATAGTGTTTAATGAATAGCTATGTAAAGAATTTGCAAAACAATATAGTTAATTAATGACCTCAGAAGCCATGACTTTTATTTACATAACAAACATTTGGAATGTTAAACTGGATAGCAGTTTACATTGTTGGGTGAAACCTTATAAACAAAACAAACTGTGTGTCATTGACTCACTAATTTATGCAGAAACATTTTGCAAACGTTTATGAAATGCATTGACCTGCATAAAGTGCACATACATCCAATATTTCCCAATGCCTAAGTATAAAAGTATTTAAAATTTTAAAAAAGGTTCTATAGTTTTCTCCACCAAAGAGGATATTCAAACACCTTCGTCATTACTCTATAATTACCTTTCTGAGTCATCAGTTAGCTCCTCACTCTCTTCTTGGGCTTCAGCACTGCCCTCCCCGGTTTTGTTCAGAGCACCAACTACATTACTCAAAGCCCTGTTACTGACTGCATGGGGAGGCTTCTTGTCTAATCTTACTCTTTTAACTTCTTTGTTCTGACTTTGATCTCTGAAAATAATTTACATCATTGTAATCCCTACTAATATTATAAATGCGAAAGTAACTCTGTCTGTCTGTCTGTCTTTTCTTCACGCTTAAACTACTGAACCGATTTGTGTGAAATTTGGTACAGACATAGTTTGGAGCTTGAGAAAGGACATAGGATAGTTTTTATTACAAAAAAATAAAAATAATAGATACAATTTATTCCGGACATACAGCGCCATCTATTGTTCAAAACCAAAAATCTGCCGGATGCCACTATTCCACGCGAACGAAGTCGCGGGCAAAAGCTAGTCTACTATATAATAAGTCAGGTTTTCCTTCATGACGCTATAACTCCAGAATGCACGAACCGATTTCCACGGTTTTGCATTTGTTGGAAAAGTCTCGGGCTCTGTGAGGTTTATAGCAAAGAAAATTCATAAAACAAAAAAAAAATCTTTATCTTTTAATCATCAAACAAAATGTAACATAAAACGAAGCCATCCATCAAAAGGTTTGCTAGTTTAATCTATATTGAATTCCATTATAACAATATTATGAAGGGTTTAGTTATTATTACCTAATAACAGCTACAAGATGTCTGTTGCACAACACAATGAGTCGACGGATTTGAGATATGAATGGACATGTAACGGCTGTGTTAATCGCTCTCACTCGTTGCTCCCACACCAGAGCTTCCATTAGGCTTTGAAGACATTCTGGACCTGAATGATAAGAAAATTGAAATGAGTTTAACACAAAAAAGTTTTACACAGAATATTCACAAAGGAATAATTACTATAGTATACAAAGAATTAGAACCTGGGTCTTGTTTCCACTTGAGATCATCAATAATCTGATGTGATGGCAGTGGTGCCACTTGCTTGGATTGTAAAGAGATTCTGAGTTCCTCCTCTGCTGATAGTATGCTGCATGGTGGGCAGGCACATCCCGAGTGTGGCCCACAAAGACCATCACAACAGGTGCATGTCAATATCTATGTAAACAAAACAGTATTTTTGTACTACATTTAAAAATAAAATTCCTATATAAGATTAATATTTACTTAATTATTGGAAAGTAATTATGTCTCTTATATTCAACAAAAAGCATTTTATTTTCGAAAGAAAGTACACTTACCCTCAGGCCGCAGTAATATTTTCCACTATCACCAAGTTTAGCAGTTATACCAGCACCATTCACGAGCCCATTTCCGGCGTCAAAATATATTTCCCTGTCTTGCACGAGGCTGTTAAACAAACTGCACAAACCATCAGGATTATGAAGTGCTTCCTGTAAATCAGGATTTAACCATTTTGCATCCAAATGCTGTTGTGGACGAAATATGAAATCGTCCTGATCGTCAGGGACAGACATTTTCGCAACCGGTGCCTCGAACACCTTCAAACACCCATTTTAAGTTTAAGATAAAACTGTTTTATGAAATCTTTACAATTTCATTCGATCGCTCTTATATTTTCATTCTATAATAACGAGTAAAAAATTATTAAAATAATACATCGAAACAAGAATCGACAAATCAATCGGCCCGAAGAAAACTGTCAAAAGAATTTTGTTCCGTTTTTCTTGAGTCAGCTGAGTGTTTCTATTTAAAATGAATTTTATTTATTGGGCAATAGAAAAATCTGATCACATTGCTTTTCTAAACAGTTGTTTATTTTAAGTATAGGACGTAAAACTGCAATTATTTTATTGATGACTTTAATACAAGAAAGAGTATCCTCTATTCCTTTGTTTTGATTGACCATGAAAATCGGAACGGAGCGATCTTCTTGTCTCTTGAGCGTCTTTTTGTTGCACTCGAAAACCAGATTAAAAATGTTAAATTAAAGTAGAGGTACGTTTCGTTTGGACTACGAATAATAGTAATAAGAAAGGAATGAAATTTAATATTTTTTTTAAACATTCATTTTCAAAAATATAATAAGATTTGTACTGTTGGTTGATCAAAAACAAGCAGTTAAAAAACTATCAAAGTGTGCCAGATCAGCAGGTATTTGAACATAATTCACAACTCAAATTTTATTGTACAGATAAAAAATATTAGTCGGCTGTCGTGTTATTGTGCATTTGTGATGTGTGATACCTACGCAATAATTTAGTGAAATTAAAAGAACAATTGCCTTTGTATGGATTCTGTGTGGTTGTGCCAATGGATACCGATATTTTGATCGAAAACAAGGACTGTTTATATGGTAATTTTAGTTTCCATTTCTCACGCTTTAGTCCGGCTAATTTACAACAACAATGTGCTGCTAATTTTCTGTGAATCGTGTTATTGACCTCTCAAATGTATTTTGTGTACGCACGTGTCCTTGATTACGCTTTCGGTTTTATTATAAACGTAATTAGCTATAGGAAAACAAAGATTTGTTAGAAGCATGTTTCTTACAAATTCCTTTTTTATCGCGTTGGAAGTAAAGTCAAGAAAGTTTTTATATCGGGTTTTATCACTGCCGATAAGAACTGTCAATAGCATTTTATAGAAAATGTAACTTGGTTTTAGGTGAGGATTTTCTTGATCAGTTATTATCAAATGACTACAAATGGTCGTCACTGTTGGACGCTACCGACGCGTCGCCGAGCGAGATCCTGGCTGATGCAGCACCAATCCTGGTGCCGCCCATATCACCGATCTTGAGCATAAAGTCGTCTACAAGTAGCAGTAACTCAGACTCAGGCAGTGAAGATGATTCTAAAAAGTAAGGCTTCAGTAATTTAATATTTTTCAAGCACTTTCACTTTCATTAAACCTGATATTTTTATTATGAAAAGCTTTATACTTTCACTTTTTCTTTTTTACTGTACTTATTTGCACTTAATATCAGAATTTATTTATAATTCAAATGTTCTGCTAAATTGAAAATATTGATCTCAATCAATTTATTCAGCACTAGCTTCTGCCAGCGGTTTCACCCGCATCCCGTGGGAACTACTTCCCGTACCGGGATAAAAAGTAGCCTATAGCCTTCCTCGATAAATGGGCTATCTAACACTGAAAGAAATTTTCAAATCGGACCAGTAGTTCCTGAGATTAGCGCGTTCAAACAAACAATCAAACAAACAAACTCTTCAGCTTTATAATATTAGTATAGATGGGTCTCTAACATTATTTTAATTTTGACAACTTCTAGCTCCAGCAGCACTTCTGCGAGACAGTCTTCCCAATCCCCTTTTGATTGGACATCCAATTTTAGTGAAGAACCTTCCAGTAACCTCAATCTGGAAGATATTGAACTGTTCTTACAGAAAACTGGTACATATACCTTTTAATATCATACATTCTCATAAGATTCAGTTTTGAAAATACTAACATATTTTTTATCTGGATAAAATGTGACAAACTTTCTGGTAAATTAATTTAAACTGATATTCATTCATCTGTAGAAAGCATACATCACTGATCACACAAGATGTTATGTAATGTATCATGCATAGTAGCCATTAAGTTATTCACATGTACCATTTATGCAAAATATTGCATGTTATTTTGCACTTAGTTCATTATCTAGCTCACTGAACATGCATGCGATAACTACTTCGTAAGATTTAGAAGATATTTTAATCTTTCTACACAGCTCCGAGCCCTGAAAACCCATCTTTACACAAACCACATATAAATGGAAAATCTCCTGAAAGAAATGGGCCAGTCATGGCTATTGAAAATGGTGTTATTAAGGTATTGAAACTTATAAATAATCTCTATCTTACAGTCATATATCAAAGACAAAATTACTCTACATAGTTCTGTGTAGCTTAATTTATAATATACAGATCTTTTAAATTAGTACCTATCTAAGGTACAAATAAATAAGAATATAATTGTTTCTTACTACTTAGTCTACTTTTATTTTAGGGCATTAAAATGGAGATTGAAGACTGTGATAGTGAACTAAGCAATACATTTTCCAAGTTACAAAGAGGTAAGTCTATATTTAGATAAGGGACATGAAAAGGGAAAAATAAAAAAATCACAATATACTATGCATTAAATAACTATTGGCAGTCATTCCTTGTAAAATGCTGGTACTCAGCTGCATCCACTGAGACTGGAAAATAAATCAAGCATAGTTGGGAAAAGGCTTGGGAGAAGATGTTACATTAAATGTTACAATTTACAGTATCCTGTTTAATATTGCGTGTGAATGTCTGTACATATGAATATAAAAACAATTGCATATGAGTTATTGTCGCAATAATGTACAGGTGCATTTACAATATGATCTTCAGTACAACTATGTAGATTTTTATATTTGAACAAACTGGCTCCTTTATGACCATTTTATTGCTTATCCACAATGTTTCAAAGAGATAAGAATTTTTGATACTCATTTGGGCTGTGTATTTGTGGCTTTATAATCTTTTATCTCAATAATGCTAAAATGCTATTTTTAAATGGTGTCTCTAATGGAAATTAGTAGTACCTACTGTTCCATGTTATTTACACGCTCATAAATTACTTACCGTTGCTATCAGCTAACTCAATTTTTTTTTCAGGTAATGGTTACCAACAAAATTCATACTTTAAAGTGGTTAATGAAAACACGACTAATTTGCCAAATGATAAGCAAATAGTGGTGAATGGCCAGATTCAGTTGATAGTAGAACAAAAGAAAGTGCCCAGTATACTTAAGAGGAATTCCAATGTAGTTAGTAAGGCACCCAGTATTGTGATACCGGCGGAGAGCACAAAGGGTGGGAAGATTGCCATATCGCCGCTGACTCAAACCAAATTTAATGGTGCCAAGGATATTCAACTGAAGGTATAAATATCCTGTTCAATTCCGAAAATTTGATACAACTTTTGAAGTTCTTTGTTAAAAATATTTTTTTATTTATAACTTGGCTAATTGATGAAAAAGATGCTCGTGTGAAATGGTATAAATTATGCATGTTTTTAACCAACTTCCATATTTAAGGTTACCTCACCTAGAAGCAATGTAATAATCAACCATAAGCCGGTAGCACAAACTAATGGTGTAAAGCCACAGATAGTACAAAACCCTGTGATACCTCAGAATCCAGAAAATGAATGTCCAAAGAGTCCCACATTAGACCTCTCAAACTTCAGTGAGGCTGAAATCAGAGCCATTAAGAAGCAACAGAGGATGATTAAAAATCGGTAAGAATTTCAAATATTATTACGTCATTATTATCATCCTTTTTGATCGTCCCATTGCAGAGCAGAAGCAGGAATGAAAGTTTATCGCCATGCTTGAGAGCACATTGGCGATTTTAAACTGTTTAAGCCCAGGTTTTCTCGCGATGTTTTTTCCACTGCAACTAATTGAAATGTTGTGTTCTATCTTACCATAAATGCTTAAAATGCATGGTGTGTTGTCTACTCACAAAAATAGCTGGCTAGATAGTGGTAAGACTACTAACATGCTAGATTTGCATTGCAAATGTATTTTTTTCCTTGACCTTTATCTAATCTTCATGCATTACTGCATACAAACTCGTTATATAACTTAGCAACAATACTGATCAAACAAGACCTGAATGGGCGTCGTAACTTTTGTTTTATTTTACACGACTTTTCGTGACATCGTAAATTTTTATTTTATTGTATAGACTTAAGGTCGATTTTGCAATAATTCGTACACTTTCATGAAGTAGGTAGAGGGAATGTTATTGCTTTTCTGTACCATGTTGTTATAGATTTCACGGTTAATCTTAATTAAGTACATTGACAAATAATGTGGCGTAGTACATACGAATTATCGATGCTAAATGAGGTTTAATTTTCTAGGGAATCAGCATGCCAGTCTCGACAGAAGAAGAAAGAGTATGTGTCTGCCTTAGAGCAGCAGTTACTTGAGGCACAACAGGAGATCGCGAGGTTGCGACTTGAGAATAAACTGTTGAGAGACCAGATTGAAACTGGTGGGAGAAGTCGAAAGGTATAACTTTCATTACCGACAGTCCCTAATTATTGTATTTGAAAACTCAATTTTGTTTCACCGTCTGAAACAGTGAAAGGAGCTTCTTCTGAGATGATTAAAGTTTCAGTAGTTAATTACAGAGTCTGCCTATTAAACTCCGTGAATCATTTATGATTAGCATCTGAAAAGGAATAAATATTTCATATTTAATTAAATTATTATTCTGTTTATTTAGTAAACAGGTGGATTTTAACCTTGATCCAGTTAGCAATAGCATACTTATAAGTTAATAATGAGAAGTGAATAAATACAGATGGTTCATGTTTCCGCAGATGCCGCGACTCGACGCCTCACTTCTGATACCTAAGAAGAATATAGCTGTTATATTTGCTATGGTCTTCATGGTTTCACTCAATTGGAATGTTTTAGGGTAAGCTAGACGTTTTCCTGATTTTTTCCACTATATAAACGTGTTTTTTCCTCAAACTGGAAAATTACCTCATTTCGTATTTTACCGCTTATGATAACAATGGTTGTAATTCTTTTTATTTACGAACTGTAACTAATACCGATGTATTTTTATTTTTGAAGGTGGAATGCAAAGCCTTTTGTCGGGCCCTCCACTCAGCACGTAAGTTCAAGACATCTACTGTGGTCAGAAGATGCTGCTGTAGATATTTCTAATGGTGTGTATCTTTTGGTACTCTTGAAGGTTTCATATTTTTACGCGATAGCAATCATTTTGACCGTCCTTGATCTGCATGTAGAATATGCAAACAAAATTCAACCCTAAAGACGGGCAGTACAAGGCACATATTTGTACTTAAGGTGATGTCGTCTTGTATTCGTCATCTAATCTTTGCATTATTAATAATAGTCTTAAACTTGACCTTTCAAAATTTAATTTACAAAAGTAAATCAAACTGCAATCTATACTAATATTATAAAGCTAAAGAGTTTGTTTGTTTGTTTGTTTGAACGCGCTAATCTCAGGAACTACTGGTCCGATTTGAAAAATTCTTTCAGTGTTAGATAGCCCATTTATCGAGGAAGGCTATAGGCTACTTTTTATCCGGGTCCGTGCCGAGGTTCCCACGGGATGCGGGTGAAACCGCTGGCAGAAGCTAGTATTTAATATGTCTTCTTCAATTTGAATAATAATTACAGGTGACATAAGCAACGGGACATACGTAACAGACTGTCAGAATGCAACGATGAAAACGACGGACTTCGTGAATATAAATCAGACTGAAAGTAAAAGGTTAGCGGGAGAACTGAACCGGTGGATCGGCGGCGGAAAAACATTGAACTGGACTTACGATGTGCCGAGGAAAAAACGACAAGCGTATTTGAGTGAGGAGAAAATTACTGGTGAATTACCTAATATAAAAGCTACATGCTTTGTAAACAAAAGTTAATTAGTATTGCTCTAGACTGAATAATACAAGAAGTTTTAGCTTTATTTCATCTGGAACTTGAAATGTATTTTTATCTATTTTCAGGTGGCTTATTAGAAACCTACAGGTTATTCAATAAACTTCACTTAGACGGCAATCTAGTAGACTTCCCCAGTATAAGAAGTCAAACGAAAACTGTCAAAGATAAGTCACGTTTGCGGCGATTAAGGAGGAATAAAGAGATAGACTTTGCTGAAAACGCAGTCATAGACTACGAAACTCTTTACCGAAAACCTATGAGGAAGAGTGTCAATGATTTTAATATGGATGACTTGGGTGAATGGAATGCCTTGCTTCAAGCGCTACACAGGCGCGATGATACTTTCTATATAGTTGGATTCGGGAAAGGCGAACATCTATTGCTCCCAGCAGTATCACATAATGTTACCAGACCACCGAAAATGGCGCTCATTCTGCCGGCAAGAAGTGGTAATGGTAAGTTTACTGAATAATATCTCTACCACTCGCACACTGTGGTGTGTTTATTTTTGTCGCATTCTAAATTATATTGTTTCCTTTCAGATTCCGTGATGAATGACCATGTGACCCTCATGCAAATTGATTGCTCGGTCGTCAACACAACACTAGTCAAGTTGAAATCGGATGCACTGCCCGAAAGTTTAAGAAAGCCACCTTCAAGTGAGCAGGAAGAGAAACAAGAAAACTCGACTGCTTATTACAAAACAAATAAGGAAAACATTGTTAGTAATCTCTTACAAAATTCTAGTAATATATCAAATAATAATAGTTCTAAAACTCAAAATGTGTCACATAAAGAAGTTGATGTAGGCAAAGACGATTCCTTTGCTCATTACTTGTTTTCGAAATATGAAAATACTAAAGACGCGCCTATGAAAAGGCCGCGTAACAATAGCTATAGGAATGTAGAAAAACAAATTGTTAATAGCAGTTTAAGTTCAACGTGATTGTTTAAGTACGTCCTGATTAGAATATGTATTGTGTTACCTATCTTATTTGTTTGTATCAATAACGTTATGATTAAATTGTTATTCATCTTTCATCGTAACAACCTTAAATTAAGTTATCGAATGCGTCATAAAAAATAGAATATTCTAACACAAAATTATAATTTTATAAATATCCAAGTAGATTATTGATATATTGGAATTGCATTATACCATCAGTTTATACTACCCGGCTGACTATTGGGTGTACTAAAAGTTTTCCATGATTAAAATTTGTCTATGGGAAATGCAGAGGATGGATAGGGCGAGGAAAAAGCATTTTGGTTCTCTAATTTTTTTTTGATGTCTCTTCCACAATTTGTATTCAAATAAGAATTTAGTACCTTTCATCATTTCCATTAACTATTCATAAAATTATATTATAAAAATAATAGCTTAAGATATACTATGTAATCGATCTCAGTATAATATGTCGAAACATTATTTTGGTAGAAAAAGATATACCTGAAAATTTACTGTAAATAGCCATAAAAAAAAAAACATATAGCTTAGTTTTGACAAACCTACTTATATTGAGCCAAATGTAATATAACGGCGTTGGCTGTGTGTAAGATATATTTTAATAGGTTTGTTGTAAAATGCAATATTTCATTTAATTTTGGTATATGAATTAATAAAATAAATTATATTTATAATTCAAGACTAGTCGTTATAGTTTTGGCGACACGACACGACTAATCAGAAATAGAAGCGCTTTAGTTATGTACTCGCCAAGTTGGAATGAGTTATATAATATTAGTATCTTTATATTTACGAATATAGTATACTTATATAGGTACTTGTAATCAGTTGCTAGTATGGTTCACAATATAAATGACTCGAAGTGCTGAAAATGTACTCAGCAGTCATAATTAGCAAACCTTGCCTAACCAGCCTTGCCTGGCAGGGTAGGCAACTTGGGATATTTCATAAGAATTTTGGGATTTATTAATTCTAGTTATCTTAATGCTTCCTCTAAGTTCTCGTTTTTTGTTGTTTTATATATCCTGAATTTTAATCTAAAGAGATGTGTTTAAATACCGGTTGACTCTTTCTTACTTTTTAATCCATAATATTGTTGAGTCTGTTTTGTAACACTGAAGACACTGTACTTTTGGTATGAGATTAGCTGTTAATTTCAAATGTTAATTATATTACGCGTTGGCATATTTATTAAAACTTATCACAAAATAACGACTTACTATGTACATTATTTTATCACTTGTTGTTTTTAATTCGTATGTTGAATTTATTGCACGGGATTTAATTTATTCACATGTTTTATGTTTTCAGTATATTTGCACTTTTTCTATTTAAAAATCGGACTGAGTACCTATTGTTTTTTATTCCGTGAATCAATTACTCGGGTTACAATAAATTATATACATTTTTAACGTTTGTATTTATTTCAATATTCTACTTTTTAAAACAGTGCAAATGTATATCGAATAAAATATTCTAAACAACAGCATTCTGAAATTCGATTCACAAACTGTGATATGCATTTCAATCGAGAGTACCTGTGTAGTAGAAGATATGGGAAACTCAATTTCAGTTTTTAAATAAAATGAGTTTTTACCGTAGCCTTTCGTAGGTTTTATTGCTAATATCCTAGCAAACTAGCAAATCTCTGCTAATATCTTCATCATCATCATCTCAGCCATAGGACGTCCACTGCTGAACATAGGCCTTTTTTTTTTTTTCCGACGTCAAAAATCATCAAATGACCCCTCCCGTTGTGGGTTAGCAGCGGTGAGGGAGTGTCAGACTCTTACTGACTAAAAACCGTCGTGTTCCGTCATAGGCCTTTTATGTACCAGGGCCGCGGTATCTCTTTCGAACAACCCGCAGCCCCGGCAGGCCTTGGTCCTGCTGGGCCCCGCTGGGGTTGCTGACATCTCTTTGAGGAGCGCGTGGAACAACGCGCGCCGTCGACACGGGTCTGTCGTCTAAAAAGACAGAGGGACGATGAGCCACCCGAACTCACCGCCCACAGACCCACGGCTGAACATAGGCCTCCCCTTAGGTCTCTCTGCTAATATCTTTGTTGTTGTTATTTCCCAATCTATTTCCTATAAAATTTCCTCAATATAAAAAAAAAATCTCAGGTCATTTCCACCAAGTCCTATAAGTACTTATATGTATGAGATTTTAATTTCGGTACTTATAGCAATTTTTATAGAATCCAATATTTTTAGGACCAATTCGAGCAAGTGTTTTTGAACGCAAGATCTTTTGACAGGATTTTAGAATCAGCTGTGATTGTCAATGTCATACTTTTGTATATAACCTAACCTCAAACGTAATGGAAATAAGTCGCACATATTGTATTGATATTACATTATTATAAGTGAATAGACTATAGTTGAATGTAAAAGTATTAATTCGCAAGTCAGTAGATTAACTACAAGCAAAATGAATTGCTTACGATTGCTACGACTAGCCGAACGGCAACAATTTAAAGTGTTTCAGACAACTTCTGTGAGATGTGTCTCAAATCATCCTATGCGCTTCATGGAGACTCAAAACTTGTGGAGGGAAAGGGACGGTGTCTCTAAACGATGGCAGCTGATATATAAGGCTCCTATGGACGGAGCCATGAAATACACTTCCACATACTTAACGTTGTCGACAGCTATAGTTGCTGCTAGTTCAATGTATTACGGAGCTTTCGTTTTTGACTTAGCCGATATGTCCAAACCTGTAGTAATTGGAGACGATGTGATAATCGCCAACTCTGCTGTAGAGTGTTGCATTTACCTTGGGACGTTTATTGCATTAAATATTGCTGTAAAAACATTAATATCCAAATATGTGCTTAGGCTATACCAAGACGGTGATGAATATCTAGCGGTTTTTAGAGGGCACTTCTTCAACTCAATAAGTATTCATAAATTCCATTTGAAGGATTTTAAGAAATTAAAGCCTACATTTGTAGTTTCATGGGGTGATGCCAGGTTTGGTTTGGGTAACAAACATGGAATATTGTTGGAGAATTACTTCAAGACTCCGGAACATTTCAACTACTTGTTAAACAAGAAGAGTGCTGATAAACCTGATCTTGACTGAATTGTTGTTTTTTCTGTAGCATATTATTATTTTTTAGTTTAAAAATAAATTATGAGTTAGGTAATAAAAAATGATTTTATAACACTTGTTTGTTTTGTTTTCCTGTAAATATAGAGTAAGGGTTTTAGAATGAAATTCAAGATGATTGTAATACATATAAGTTTAATATACCTGCTAAGTAACTAATCTACATTGTTATTAAGTTAAAATCCTCCAGTAAATGCATTATTCCACCTGTATCTTGAATCCTTCTTTAATGTTTCGGAGTTCATTTTCTTTTCACTGTTTTCGAATTGTTCTAATGCTTCAATTTGTTCAGCCTTTGGTTCCAACTTCTTAGTGACCAAGCATTGGCCATTTTCCTTTACAACTGTATAATTGATATCATCTTTGGTAGGCTCTCCATAAGGGAATACTATTGGTGTTATTTTCACTAAATGCTTAACTTTCCAAAGCTTTGAGTTCACTTCAGGTATGTTCTTCACTATAGCTACTCTATTTTCACACTGAAATTGAAAATTGGAATTATTTTCATTGCTAATATCACAGCTTTGGTTTAAAGAAATTATGTTAGTAAATGAAGAATAATTAACTAATATTATTCTTTATAATTAATAAATGAATGCCTTACTGCAAGTTTGTAATTTATATAGATGGTGAGTTTTTTACTTACTCCTTCCAAAATGTGCATCTCTTTGAGTATATCTTTAAGCCAGTATGGCTGGTGTCTGGACGATTTTACACGTTCGACTCTAAATAACTTTGATGGTGTATGTTCAGGATCTTTGTGGTCTGGATCTCTGGAAATGAGTTTAATTGAATTGATTGGTATAAAAATGATTTATAAAATAGTGCTAGCATAACATATAAAATTTATTACCTTGGGTAGTACACTATGCCACCTGGATAACGAATTCCACCTGCCGCTTTGTATCCTTTCGGTCTCGTGACCGAAACCAAAGGGTTGAACACTTTTAGCAGTTGCCTATTCATTTTTTATTAAATTAAATCCAAATAAGATTTAACCTCAAAATAGGCGCAGCCTGACAGTTAAAATGAAAACAAGTTTGACGTTTGTAATTTTGTTGCCAAGCTAGCAAGCTAGCTAGCTACAGACTGCTACAGCTAGGTCTTTTTTGTACGTGGTATTTTCTAAAGAAAACAAGAACTGTTTGTTAACATATAACAAGAAATTTTGTTTCTGTTTACGGTTTGCATAAATGCTATAGAAATATTTCAAAAACACGTCAAAAACCGGATTTCTTTAATTTTTAACTTATGCCTACTCCATGAAGTTGGTATTCATTAATCTGAGAGTTTACTAAAAAAAATGCTAATGTCAAAGAACTCCTGACAGAAAGTGACGAGTATTTTCAAAACTTTGTTGTGCACTTTATATTATTATACTTGTGATTTGTTTGTAATAATTTTAAAGATATTTTATAATATTCTTGTCTTCAAAATGTTAAGCGATCACGTCTGATGTTTTTTTAAAGACCATATCGTAGTTCGTCTTGGGTTGATCGACATAATTCATAGCCACGGACATAAATGAAGAAAGTTCGGTTTGAGAGTCCTGTGAAAGTTTTAAAACCTATCAATATGAACGACCGTGAATGCCATTCACCTCGTCCTATGATAGACAGACAGTTGCCTTATAATCGTCATGCAAACTTGCCTAACTTCTGTAGTCACCCGAAAGTTTTGCCGTACAGTGACGACCCTGTGCAACTTTTCGAGAGCAGCAACAGTTCTCCTTATCCAATGATGAACAAAACACCATTGCCGGGTTATCAGAAGGGTCCAGACTGGTCACCGTCTAATGACTTAGAATTAAGTATGCTTGATGCGTCATACCATGAGCCACGAATGCCTACATTTTGTAGGTCTATTCTCAAGCCTGCAGACATTAATAGCAATCAAAACAGTGTGAAAGATGTTGTTCAAGGTAATACACCACCCCAGACTTCTACAACCAAGGATAATTCAGGGAAACCACCAAATATTCTCATTAAAGACAATGATTTCTTTATTAAAAGGGATAATTTAGACAAATTTCATTTAGATATGAATCCAATACAGAAGCAATTCAATAAGCTAAGTCTAGACAAGGAAAATAACCCATTTGCAAAGAAGTCTGAAATGGTGCAAATGGCAGCAATTAAACACACAGAAAATATTAATCAAGCTATCTCACAGCCTACTGGTTTTGATAATGAGGACTGTAGATGTCATCATTGCATTAAAAAAGTTTCTACTCCAAGTTATATGACAAACACACCGGCTGTTCATAACTTAGCTCGCTGTGAGCCCAAATTTCCAGTACAAAATGTTACAAGACATAGTCATTGCCCTTGCAGTTTACCACTACAGCCTAACAGATGTTCATGTTGTAACAACACTCCTGCCCCTAGACAATACCAACACAACATGTGTGGCATAGACCAAGCAAGCAGCCCAAAAATGAATGCAGTTGATAAAAAGACATGGGCCATTGAAAAATATGAGCAAGGCCAGAATTCAGATTCTATGCAGGTTGAAAAACAAACCAATATCTCTAAGGAGAAAAGGGAACCAACTGTATCTGATCTTTTCAAGATTATTAAGCTTCAGAATGAGCAATTACAATTGCTGCAAGAGAAAGTAGACAAGTTCATCTCATCTAGTCAGCAAACACAAGTACCTGCTCAAAGCCATTTAACAAATCATGTTGCTATTGAGACAGTTGGTAAGGAACAGCACAAAATATCAATAGGAGTCATGACCAGCTTTGAAATGGTTAGAACTTCCACAGTTATCAATAAAGAGGTTCTGAAAACAAATGAAAATGCTCAAATACAATGCAATAGGTCCCAAATTAGCATTAAAGAGGTTGTATCCAAAGGCCAAACTCCTAATCCAAACTTCTTGGATGGTATTGCACCTGTGGGTGAAACTATGCGAGCAGAGTTTGAAGCTGAAGGAAATGCATTGGTAGATTCTGCAAAGAATGGTGGCGTACTCCAACCAGCTGGTATGAATGAAGAGAAAACATTAAATGAAATGAGCCTTTATGATGTACAAATAGATAATGCTACTACGCCACTCATGTCACCCGAACAGAGTTTATATTTGGACATAAGAGACTACAGCGAGTAAGTTTGCCTATATGTCAAAAAAAAAACAATGCTGAGAATATTATAGTAGCACTATAAATAATACCTAATTTTTCTATCATTTTCAGTTCAGACACAGGCAGTGATGACCAATCCAATGTTGGGTGGACTTATTACAATAAAGTTATGGTAATATCAATACTTATTTTATTCACTACTTGAATTTATTAAAACCTATTCATCTAACTGTTTGTTTGAATTTTCCAGACTCATGTGAATGGTATGTTGCAAGACTCGGACATGCCCTTGTCAGCCAGTGCCCTGTACAGAAACACTCGACAACAGATGCAGACTGTTCAAATGCAAATTGACAAGACCAATGTTAGTGTTACTAAAAGGTAAAGAAAATCCATTAATTTATTTTGTATCACTTTTTTTTAACTTCAGTGGATATTACAGGAATAATAGCTTCTGACTGCGGCTTCGCCCGCGTGGTGTGTTGATAGAAAGTATCCTATGTTCATTCTAGTACCACCAAGAATATGTGTACAAAGTTTCATGATGATTGATTAAGTAGTTTTTGCGTGAAGGCGTAGCATACAAACGGACTTTCGCATTTATAATATTAGTACGAATTTTAGATTAGATAGATTTTTATTGTGGTTTGTGTCTTTATTGTTACTGTTACAGCCTTTTTTTTTATCGTCCCACTGCTGGGCACAGGCCTCCTCTCACACGGAGAAGGATTGAGCATTAATCACCACGCTTGCTCAATGCGGCTTGGTGATTTCAGACTATATAGTCCAGGTTTCCTCAAGATGTTTTCCTTCACCTTTTTATCAGCCATTGGTGTCTAAGATTACTTAGAAAGTACATACAAACTTAGAAAAGTTGCATTGGTACTTGCCTGACCTGGAATCGAACCCACACCCTCATACTCAAGAGGTTGGTTCTTTACCCACTAGGCCACCACGACTTCGGACGGTTTGTGTCTTTAGCCCTTAATATAAAGTGTTATTTCAGGGTAAAGTTTGGAGACGATCCTCTCGGTCTGCATCAACCACATATCTACGCGTCCACTGACACCAGTTTGAAGATGAACCAACTAGCAGCCAAGTACCTGAAGAACGGGCCTCCAATGGCGCCACAGCGGCCGGCGGTGGCTTCCAGGCCTCCAGGCGTGCCTATCGACATGTCCTTTGCTACTAAGAACTATATGGAAAGGCATAAATTGTTGCAAGGTTTGTATCTTTAGTCTTTAGAGATTCTGCATATAAAGTAGATTCTACATAAGTTTTGAAAAACAATTCTATTGCATTATTGTTAACGTTTGAATATTTGATACTTTCACATAATTTTATTTGAATCTTTCTTTTGTTTTTATAATTCTTTTTCACATTTTATGTATTTGACGAAACTCAGATACAACTTTAAAAGTACTGTAAAAAATGATGAGCTATTTTATTTTCAGGTGTACAACCGCCACCAAAATCGACGTCGCCAGGTGAGATGCCCAGGTTTTTAGATATAACTGCTTTGAAACAGCAGCCCAAGTTTCTATGAACCTACATTTAATTATTGTAGTTAGGAATTTTATTTTATTAATTATTATTTTAAGGAGCTAACTTTTACCATAATTTTAATATATTGTGTTTATAAGTTTGGATTAGATTTATGAATGACTTTACTTAGCTATAATGTTAGGGGTATTTCAGGTATTTGTAGTGTGTAATAAATATTTAAGACAGGTTCTGAACAGACATTTATTTTAAACCTCAGAGAAAATAACAGAGTAAAACCCTACATTATATAAGTAGGTATATTTGTTACTGGAACAGTTGTTTGTTAAATATATTACACTTATATTTGTTCAGTATCTCGGGTTTATTATGAATTATTATTATAATTAATTTACATTAATTTTGTCTACATATATGATATAAACAATAAATTTAATTTCATACAATGTGCTATTTTAATTTTGTTTCACACAATATCACATTTTGTTGAAACAAGTGATTTAGGATTTTTCCGCATGCACATTAGTTGAAAATACGTCGTTTTACTAATACTGACACTAAAATTATGTGCATTTAAAAGTATACATTTACCACGCACGCATTTTCATAACTAAATGTCCAAATATATATTTTTCATTAATGTACATGCGACTTTTATACACTCATTCAAAATATATAAAGTTATTTAATAAACTTGTGAACTACTATATAATAACATCATTATAACTTTTCTTTCAGAGGTATTCAAATATCTCTCACAGGCAATTGTACTTCCATAACTTTGGATATCGCAATAAAAATATTTATATGATACATCGAATCTGCTTATAATATTATAATTATATTTTCTATGGTCTTCATAACTTTGACTATGTCGAAGAGGGAACTATAAACGGCGCAATCATAAACTGAGAAATATTATAAAAAATTACATTCATATTTAATTTGTTATTTACACTAATCTTTCAACATACATTGGGACACATACATTATTAATATAACTACATTAAAGAAATCATTAAAACAATGATCTAGTTTGGATATTTCTACATAGTTACTATTGAAAGCTTACAAATATTTCATTTTCAATTGGACAAAACTGTATGACTACACATTGTCCGCACAAACTTTAAATCTCACGTGGTATCAGCATTCATAATAATTCTTATGATTTAAACTTATCGCTATCAGTTTGGTTCTTTTCTTTGGTAAGTAATATACATTTTCGCACGACATTGAAACATTCAACACACTACTAGATTGTCTGTAATACAAGTAAATAGGTAACTTTAATTAATACATTTGAAATGTTAACGCTACTGTTACTCTATGTACATTGAAGATAATTTGTATTAACACTTAAATAAGGTTTCAATTCTCTTGCATCGCAAAATATTACAGTTTTATACTATTAAGTCTAGAGAAAGATAACCAAATAATTGGATGGCACTTCTTTTCTGGTGTCAAATAGACTTTCGAGAGATATAATATAATCATTTCTTCATAAATCGTTTAATCCTAAGAGAACTATTTTACATCACTTTTTTGTCTTACATGTTGAAGTCAAGTGACTAGAATATTATACATGAGATTCAGTATTTAAGTAAGTATATATTATTTGAATTACATCAATATCTGTAGTTACACTGTACATTGTATATATTTTGTAAAAATTCTTGCTAGGTCATAAAATTTCTTATCCAATAGTATTTAACATTGAACGATCATCTACATCGTAACTGTTAATTTTAATATAATTTTGTTTTACAGTATGTTTCCCTTATATTGAGCATATATTTTGTGCAGAGCAATTAATTAGTAGGTATATATGTATGTAGTTTTATTTAGACGATTCATAATTTTCTTATTTCAATAGCAGGGAAGAGAATATAACTATTGTTATAGCATTCTTTCTGATATATATCTCAAATATTGCAACAATGATAGAATATTACAATTGTCAACGTAAAATAGCTTCATACTAATTTTCTCATACACTCTACTAGTAGGAAATATAGTTCTGTTCACTACACATCACCCATATTTGTTATATCACATCTTTGCCATTCAAAAGTATCCCTCTAGTGTCTACTCGTTCTATGACTACAGGTAACGTGTCTACTTGAATTAAAATAGCTATTTTTAATTTATCTAGACATTTAAAGTTGTCTGTACACGAAATGACTTTAGGTGGAGCTGTCTACAGTGTTCCTAAGACTATATATTTGCGATTCAGAAAGTTCCGTCGTGTGCATACAACTTTCCAACTCTCAATACCTTTAGGTACCTACGGTTGTATATCTACCTACTCATAATTTATAATTGTGCACCTGGTTCCGTATTTGATAACAAGCTACGAAGATTGGTTGTGTATTTGTCACTTATAAAGTTTCGTCGTCACCTCCTCCTCTTGATTTGCTGTCTAGTCTCAGCTCTGCTAGTCTCTGACGAATGCTGTTTGGCCTGGAAATTAAATTGCAAGTTATAGATGTTTTTATCCCATATATTTTTAGGAGTTATTTATAGTTAACTTGATATAGAGGTACGTCACCTGTCTGAGAAGTATGATGTGACCACTTGGTCGGCGGAGACGGACTGTCGCTGGTATGCTCCCGCACTCAGGTTGCTCTGAGGAATCTTGTAGATTCGCACACAGCGCCCGCTGTTTTCTGGTAGAACTGGAAATTGTAAATACAATATTTAAAGTAAATTTTCTGAAAAATATCAGTTCGTTTACAAAAGTCATTATCTTCTGAATAAATTCTAGGGATCAGTTTGTTTGTATACAAATCGGAGGTTTCAAATTGTCCCAATTGCAAACTTCATAATCCAGTTTTCTAATCTTAACAATTTCCAACAGATTAAATGAAAGCTTCAGAAATACCGCTATCATAACAAAAGTACCAAACAAGTTTATTCTAATATCCCTCTAGATATTCTGTACATACCTTGTGGAGAAGTGGGTGGCGAAATGGGAGCCATCCTCGTCAGCGGAGGTCTGATGTTCTCTTGCTCGGACGATATGGAACTACTTCTGCTCGATGCCGAGTTATTCTCCGAAGGGGCGGTGCGATTGATACTGTAGGGGTCTCCTCTGTTAACAATAAACGAAACGCTAAAGATTTTGTTCTTCGACTATATCAGTCCAGGAGTTTTAATAGTCTATAGCTATTAGTCTGTTGTTGTATATTTTAGACCTCCAAAAGTTGGACGTTCATCAAATTGGATACCCACAAACTTATTTTCCATTCGAAACTAAATCTGATCAACTAGGTTTCACGTCTTGGTGCTTATGTACTTACCTGTCATGATTGTCATCTTCATCAAGGGAATAAGGTCCACACTGTTTGCTCATCTGTCGGACGAGCTCGTCGTGTAGACTGAGGCACGGATCTATCTCCCGACTCAAAGGCACGTATTCCGGTGCGCATGCCACGTAGAATATATCCTGAAACTTCAGTTGTGTTACTAAAGTAGGATTTCTACTTTTCTGTATCTATTGGTAATCCAACCCATTATGCTTCCATTTGAAAAGGTTATTTCCAAAAAATAATGTTAAGTTCATACGAATCTCGTCTAAATGGAGACCTAATCCCATCCTACGCAAACAGAGTTAGACAAGAATTTTTATAACAAATGAAGCAGGTTTTTATAAAGGCTGTGATTTTTTGGTCCTAATACATTTCGTGCCGGTCTGGCAGTTGGTGTAGGACGTCGGTATGTGGGTACTAATAACGCTCCAAATGTTCGCAAAAACTGATATAAACCTTGAATTGGAAGATCAAATTCAACAAAGTTACGTTCAACCATTTCGAGTACATCTGTTAAAAGCCTACTGCCTCGCTGTGTTTCAAATTACGTATAGTTGTACTTACTCTTCGCCCGCAAAGCAATTTCAGTCCAGGTATGCAGGCTGCGTGTACTAGGGATCCATTAGCAACTAGTCGTATCTCTAATAAATCTTCGGCAAACGCCATAATGTAGGGGAAAGCACATACTGAAACAATATATTGACATTTACTTACTGAAACAAGTTTTGGGGTACAAATCGAGTTTGATAGGGAGATGAATGCTTGCTATCCAATTTATATTCAATACATATATAATTTAGGAGTATTATTAGGTTTTGGTAATAAAGACTTTATTTATTTGTTGTCCTTACCTACTGCTGCAGGCACAGTTGTCCAATGAAAATCGTATTCAGTATCACTTTCTAGTCCTTTGCTCGTTAGTCTTTCAAAATGACACGTATCTGAAAGCAGTATTAATTCATTAAATTTCCTAAATTCCTTATATATTAATTTTGTATTTATGAGAATGATGCTTACGATTATAACATAAAACAATTTGTCCGTCCCTCTCATCTCCTATACGTAAAGCGTTGACGAGAGTTCCACGACGCGGTCCGCTATCTTCAGAATTCTCAGCTCTTTTTACTGCCTGTAAAGTATCAAATTAGTACCTATATAGTCTACCTCGTGTGTTCATAAGTTTTGAGACAAACTTTTTACTTATAAAAATAAAATAAAAATTACTGGCTGCTGTATATTTCTTTTTTCTAATTTTGAATTTGAAATGTTAACTTTTAATATCTATGATTTCGGATTATTTTATTTAAATTTTCTCGTAATGGAGGGAACAAAAGAATTACGTGCGACCGTCATTTCACTATTTAAGGTGGGAAGAAAACCTATGGACATTTTCCGAGAACTGAAAAGTTTTGGTGTGAGCCGTAACTTCGTGTATTACACTATTAAACGATACAAGGAGACAAGTTCTTTACAAGATCGGCAAAGAAGTGGTCGTCCACGCTCTGTGAGGACGCCTGCGAACATTAAAATCATCCGAGAGCGACTTCGCCGAAATCCATGTCGCACTCAGAAGAAACTCGCTCTGCAGACCAATATTTCGCGCGTTTCAGTCAACAGAATACTGAAATATGATCTCAAGGTTAAGGCGTATAGCCGTAGGAAAGTACACTTTTTAAACGATCGCCTTCGTCAATTGCGACGCGAACGTTGTCCAATACTGCTTAGGAGACACGATGCGAGGAAGATACTCTTCACCGACAAGAAAATCTTTACTGTCGAAGAAAAGTTCAACCGACAAAACAATAAAGTGTATGCCAAAAGTAGCAAGGATGTCCCAGCTTCAGCACGGAATGTCTCGCGTACTCATCATCCGGCTAGTGTCATGGTATGGTGGGGAGTTTCGTACGAAGGTGTGACTCAGCTTCATTTCTGCCAACAAGACGTCAAGGTGAAAGCCAAAAATTATCAAAGTGACATTCTAGAGACTGTTGTGAAACCCCTGTCTAATACCCTATTCCATAACAAGTATTGGGTTTTCCAGCAAGACTCGGCGCCATCCCATAAGGCTAAAACCACTCAAGCTTGGCTGAAGGAAAATGTGCCGGCCTTCATTGCGGCGAATGAATGACCCTCCTCCAGCCCCGACCTCAACCCGCTGGATTATTCTCTATGGACCGAATTAGAGCTCAGAGCCTGCCGAAAGTCCCACCCAAACTTGGAGTCACTTAAGCGAGCTCTTGTCCGAGAAGCGAAGCGAATTCCTCTGGAAAAGATTCGTGCCGCCATTGATGACTGGCCAAATCGTCTAAGGGCATGTATTAAAAACAGGGGTGGTCATTTTGAATAATAATTATATTTAATTTTTACTTACTATTTACTTAATGTTTACTATTGTTTTTATAAATATAAGTTAATTATTTAAAAGATATGCAACTTTTATTTTGTCTCAAAACTTATGAACACACGAGGTATTGTTCTAGGAGTACTGGAGTCTTTTATATTGTTGTTAGTGTTCAATATTTACCTGGCCAGTTCCAGATTCTAAAACTTCCCAATGATGTTTGTATCCAACTACCATTATTCCTACTTCTCCGTCCATAAGTTTGATCAGAATGGGAGATTCGCTAAGTTGAATATCCTGTAATATTGAAACATTTCCAATGTTTAATATTTGATTTCTTGAAACATTTTCTTTTTAGTCTAATGTTGCTGCTACTATAGAATTTGATCAAACTTACTTTGATATGTGTGTATTCGAATCCCATCTCGTTGTCAGTCTTTGATTCTTCAATCATAATCATTACTCTTCTACCAATTGCTACTGCTAATGTGGTTTTACCTCCCTCACCTGAAGACACAATTTCAATTGCAATTTTTGAGGATCTTTTAAATCTTTCATATCAATTCTTCTGCGTTGGTTTATACTAAGTAGGTGGTGAACTGGTACTTACCAGTTTCAAGCAGATCAAAATAATGCGCAGTCTTAGTCCGTGGCAGCCTCGCGTGCTTGCAGTCCTGCAATGGCCTCATGGCCCAGGCCCCTGCACAGAGCTCCTGCACGGGCAGCGCGTACAGCCCCGCGCCCCCCGCGCCGCCCGTGGTGGACCCTCCGCCCGCCACCACCCGCGCGCCCACGCGGAACAGACCCGCTCGTTCGCTTACTCTAGCGGCTCGTACGCAACCTTCCCATCTTAATACTACGCGAGTTGTCCCACTTTCTGTAATGTTTGAATAATGCACATATTATGATTTTTGAGAGTTGATGCCGAAACATCCTGGAATTGCATTGGAGGGAAGGCTAACGGCATCTGAGGTTTGATTTCCTTTTCAGGTCTACACATTTTGAAACAACCAGGTAGGTGTTACTACGTATTTGAATTAATTCAGTGTTACCCTTAATGATAATCTAAGTCTCTGTGCTTTTAGATAGCTGTATGCTCCTAGTTGTAATACATAAGTCAGTTGAGAAAAGTACCTACCTTCTAAAATGTACGTGTTGGAAGTAGTAGATAGCAATAGCCGTCCTTCAGCCAGTTGTTCCGCGCAGACCGGTGTCGCCGGCAGCGGTGCAGCGCGCCACACCTTACCTTCCCAAGGGGCTCGCCGGGAACCGCCACATCCTGAATACAGTTTATTTCGTTACAATAACAAAACTGTTTAGTGAAGTGGAACTGAATTCTCGCTCGCCTGGCCAAAAATGTAAGAGGCTTCTCAAGAGGCAGAGTTCAATACATGCTGGCTTAATTAGAAGATTTAATTTCGAGAAAATTCGTTACATAACTCAATCTTTCAAATCAGATATCAGACTAGCTACCTGATGACACTAAACTAGTGGGTGCATCGCCACGCAACACAGCGTCGAGTTTGAGTGCTTGTCCCACGTGCAAGAAGTGTTCAGTCCTAGCTGCACCAGCGCCGCCTGCACCCGCCCCACCAGACCACACGTCTGAGAGGGCTCGCCGAGATAGCATGGGCTGAAAATATCACTAAATTACTTAGAAGAACAGTCTGCAAAAGCTGAATGCTCTAATGGTTAAAGGATGGAGAAGGATGTTAAAGAAGGTAAGGAATGTTTGTGTGCAAAACAGTTCAGATCGTGAAATACAAGAAAGAGGTTCTTCGGTTTTTGTCATGATTTGGAGCAATGAAGATCTGTCGTCGAAGGCTCGTCTCCTACTTTTGGGGTTAGGGTCTCTTGTTCAAAATGTAAGCATTCAATAGTATCTATGCCCCAGGCTAGTCGGTCTTGGATCTCAGGCGTGATGATAATGATATGAATATGATCTGGAAGTGAAAGAAAAACATTTTTTAGTTTCAAATGAAAGTAGGTAAGCATATCTAATTACTTGCGTAATGCTGATGTTAGTGAGGTAGTAAAATGAGAAAGTATAGTGTACAGAAACTGCATACAACGAAGTTATTTAAACTTATAAACCAAGTACAGTATAAAGTTTCTCTATGTAGAAGCTTAAGTTCTTAAGCATACTACAAGCTTTGTTGCTTTGTTTATTTCCTAACTAGAAGCCGCGCAAAATATTCTAACAAATACTTGAAAGTAACGCATGTTTTCGAATTATAAGCGCGTAGCATGAAACACTAAGGCATTGCATTGACAAGAAATGTACCTAATATGACACGGTCCTTGTAGATACTGGCCATGATTTTATGACCACAGAAGAAAACATGATTCGTAATTTAAATTAACTGTGTCCTAATTAAGATTTTTTTGATTAAGGGAGTGTAAAAAGTTTTAAGTCCGTGTCAAAGCGAAACTTACCACCTTGTGGTCGGAGCAGTGTTCCGCGTAGATGTCCCTTATTAACGTGTCGAGGGTTCGTTGTCGTTTTAATGCAAATGTCGGCGTTTGGAAGGCCGCTTTCTCTCCATTCATTAATTTTACCTGGGAATTTTTAATTGTATAAAATAATGTAGCTTATTGAATACCGAATACCTAAATAATAATCATCGTCCATTACCAATGGATGTTACAACTACGCCTCAATAACTTCCAGATTTATAAGTCGTATAAATGAGTTAATATCAATGGATGTAAATATGTGTACATATGGTTATTGAATAAAAACTCACCAGTAAAAACTCCCTAAATAATTGTGGATCATTAAATATCGGCGGACAAGGTAGGGAAGGTCCAAATGGCGGCACTGTATCGTCACTGTACACGCTTAACTTGTACCCTTCCTCTACTTCTGAAACTACTGCGAATATATCTGTTTTGTCTATAAGGAAAGTATCATATATGTTAAACAGTTGTTCGAGCTCACGGTGAGGTATCACGTGGAAACCTACTATGTATTCACGAACAGAATTATAGGGTTATGTTTCAAACATCTTCTATGACACAACAGAAACAATTTATTCAAAAATTCAAAAGCAAATATCCGAGGAACTGAAAATACCAAAACCGAGCTCCAGTAGAGAGTAATAAAAACATACATGGAGCATACTGAAAAATATTGATAAAAGGATACGTGTGAAATGGCTTTTGACGCACTGCGGATTAAAGGTATTGTGCACGGAGTCGTCTGTGAACACTATGTTGACGATGTCATTGCCGATGTGGCGCTTCCTCTCCAGCTGCAATAAATACGGACAAAGTTGCAAGTTTGTTGCTTAACTGAATAGGATCCATAGTTAGAGGGAACCTGTTAGGCTACCGATACAAAACGGTGGTTCGGTTCTAGTTTCCTAATTACTTTGAGCCGGAGTTCTGTTTGAAATTGCAAGTAGAACCTTGCTGCAGAATAAACTTTGGGCTTTGGAGGTACTACTGTTCGTTTGAATTGGATCTCTTTGTGTGGTGCTTGTGCATCGGTTTTGGTGAAAATTAGGACTTCGTCATCAACGTAAGTCATTGAACAACAGGAAAACTAGATTGCTGTTGCATTTGCGATAGGTAGATGTATGTTTACAAGCTATAAACTATTTATCGGGTACATAAACCTCCTTTTAGAGTGGTGCTTCGTGGGTGCTCCATATGTCGAAGTTATTTATTTTTTGTGTAATTGCTGTTTCCAGAGCAAACCATCGACTAAACTTACGTATTTTAGAGGTAGTACGAAAATTCTTACGCCGCACTGCGACTAACCTTAGCTATGTCACCTTTGGCCACGGCTTAAAGCCCTCAATTCGAAATACTTAGCCAAGTCTTAACCTGATTTAAAATTGAAATTGGGTTATCTGCGTACTTATAATAGGAATTAGCTTTCTTAACATTATCCATTATAAACTTGTAAATGTTTAAACACGACTTGCGGCAACTGGGAGAAAATATGTCATAAAAATTATCGGCAAGGCGCTACGTAGATTCGAAGTTTAATGGCGTCACTTAAGCTTGTTGATCAAAACAAGTTTAGCTGCGGTTTTTGACGTTTACTAGGTGGAACAGATTAGAAAGGAATTTTTAATATTTTGCATTATCATAGGTACCTACTCGTATTAATGCGACATGACGGTAACATTTTTGATCATCTAAAACTTTGCCTCAATAGCTACTCGATCATTAAAATATTGTAATTATAGCAGACTTTGTTCCAAAAGCAATTAAGATAATAACTTCTCGTCATAATTTTATGTTCCTTACCTGTTGCTTATTATCTTTGGAAAACGGCAGCATTGTAGAGACGTGAAACATAATTTCGTGTCCCTGATGCATCGTGTAAATTGAATGGCTGCCAGTCATGTCACCTGTTACAAAGAAAACAATTTTACGATGCTGTAAATAAAAGTTGCAGTTTTTTTAATAAGTTCAAGCTATATTTTAACTTTCTGTTACAAGGACTTTTGGAGTTTCGATATAAACACGAGTGTTTCGTATCTGAGAAGGAACCAACGCAATTCGTGAATCATACTTAGCCCTGGGGCTTATAGAAAGAAATGTAACCTTCAGTTTGTTTATTGCGTAATAATTTGTACTAAATTGAAATATCACAGTTACCTTTGACGTCCAGCCCCCCTCGGAAACGGTTCCAACCCCGTAATCGAATTTTATCTCCCAAAAGTGAAATAAATCTGTCCCATTTCTCGTCGCCTTTCTCTGAAAGATTTCAACATTTAAATGTCCTTCGTTAGAAAGATATTTTGCTTTTAATATTCTGAAAGATAATTACCATTGGAAAGCATTTCGTCGTCAGTCTTTTGGCCGGGTTTCATTAGCATTACTCCTATCTTAAAATTTACAGAGCCTTCCTGCTCTTCCAGTAGTAGAACATCTTTTTGTAATTCGGCACATGTTATCTAAATGATAAATTGATTAGATTATTCATCAGAGGCACAGGAAACTTTTAAGTCATGAACTCTTAATTACGGATTGAAACTTACTTCTCTTGGAACCTTGTCAACTCGTTCCATTGATGGAAATTGTCCTAAAATCTGTTTTACCGTGGGTCTGGTAGGCGCCTGACCGCCACCACTGTTCCAAGCGCTCGGTGGAAGATATATTTTATGGGCACCCTGAAAATACATCATATTGTAAATAGAGGTACTTTGACTGTAAATAATATTAAAATCGTAAATATGGAATGTCAGAAAAGTGATGTTGCCTTTTTCTCACCCTCACTGAAATCTGGATCACTATGACGTCTCGTAATAAACCGTCTGAGCTATAAACGCTCCTATGAATGGTTTCTTTCCAGTCAACAAATTTTATTGCCGGCCATTGAAACTAATACTAAAACGCCAGTCAAGGAGTAGGCAATAAAATCAGTTTTACTAATTCGTCAGTTCATAAAATGGTATTGTGATCAATAAAATTCAATCAAGATTTTTATGTGCCAATAAATGAATTAGGTGTACAGTTACATAAACCAATTCGAACTATTTCTTTAATTTTGTATTTGAGGTAAAGGACGCTTCAAATTTCAGCTGACGTGTAAAATAGAACTGATTGAAATCTTGACGGGTGCTATGAAAGTAAAGGCCCTTATTCGTGACGTCATGTTCAAGGAAACCAACTGTCAGCGAGAATGGAACTTAATGACTTAAATAATATAGGTGGTAGCTATGTTGGTAAATAGGTAAATCTGGGAAAGCTAGAAATAACATCTCACCATTTTATTGAAGAGTATAGCTCGTAAAAGGCCCGCGCCTCCTTCCTGCACCACACTTAGCAGGTATGGCTCCCTGGATCCATCCACTCCGATGTAGTTTTGATGCACTGTAAACATTTTATGATATAAGATGTTATAGCTTGAGACACAACTGGAATGCAGCGCTGACTACAGTCGTAAGTTTAACGATATGGACTTGCACAGATTAGATATTGAAGTAAGTAGGTAAAGGATTTTTCAGGTTCCCTACTAGTTTTGCTAAAATCTTTCATGTCTCATTTTTAAATTGGTACACTGTTTATAACATTCGTATTTATATATACACAAGGCAAAATTGTGAAATTAACCACTTTGGATCACATTCCGGGAATCGACACCTGCCGAACAGCCAACTACCAAAATTCTATCAACAGAGCAAACTTTACCTAGGACCTGCGTAAACAATTTGGAAAAGTGCCACTAAGCTTAATAATACAATAGTAAAGAAGTTGAATAAATGCTGGTTGGGTTTGTTAATATTATGAATGTACTTATTAATATTATGAATTCTGAAAAAGACAAACATTACACACCGAGACTGTTATTTTTCAGAAATTATAGTGCGTAGATCTCGTAATGATTGTATTATTATAAAATGCCTTTATATACTACTAATTCTATTTTATTTTATACCACAGTTTGATAATTTGTTTTCATGAAATCACTATGTTTATCGAATAAATTCTAACATCAACGCTACAAAGCGATTTTCACGTTTCAAATTTAAAATTCCAGGAATGTCATGATAAATAAAATGGAAAATGTTTTAAAAGCTTTTATACCTAGGTATATTTTTATTTGGTATTTCATATTGAGAATGTAAAGTAGGTTCGTGAGCGTTTAGTTAGGTATAAATCTAGAATAACGAGGGTCAAAGGGAGTTCAAATAGACTACGTTACTATTAAGGTTTGTTCTACATATATATGGCCTATTATTTTACGAACACATAACGTAACGCTTGTTAAGAACAATAAAAGTTTATTCACATCTATCTTAAATATGAAACCTCTATTTGATAAAGGAATTCAATAACTTGGGAGCTTTTATGCTAGCTCAGAGCTTGAAATCCAATACGCCTTTTATTTCTATTGTGAGTACTACATACATATAATACGTCTTCATAACGCACTAACTCTTCATAAACATTTAACAGATCGTGGTATGTGAATAATCTACGTTTCCACGGAAAATGATAATTAAACAATCATCAATAAATAAACCGCCTTTGATTTGCAACGCCAATGTGAGATCCCCACATTGTCTTAATTATGTTTTGTGATAATTACCATTAGATATATGTACCTACATAGGTACATATGTGTATGTATGATGCAAGGTTTGCGTATTAATTACTAGCTTTTGCCCGCGACTTCGTTCGCGTGGAATAGTGACTTCCGGCAGATTTTTGGTTTGACCAATAGATGGCGCTAGATGTCCGGAATATTTTTTTTTTTTAATAAAAACTATCCTATGTCCTTTCTCAAGTTCCAAACTATGTCTGTACCAAATTTCACACAAATCGGTTCAGTAGTTTAGGCGTGAAGAAGAGACAGACAGACAGACAGACAGACAGACAGACAGACAGAGTTACTTTCACATTTATAATATTAGTTAGGATTGAGAAGGGATTTGCAAGCAATTGATGCAACTGCTTCTGTACCTATCTATTACATACAAAATAGGCACATGATCTCTGGGTGAACGTAGTGCATTTTCTTTACAATTAAAAGCTGAATTATTGAAATGTACAGTGATGTCTTGATTACGTATGCACTGTCAGTTAAAAACTCATTGGTCCAGATTCGATAGATGTCTGCTGCTGACACATTAAGCTCTATGATATATTTATTTTATTGTGCAAAACTTATTTCCAAGCAAGTACAAGAGTACGCTTGAAGGAATTTAATATCAGTGTTACGTGATACATGTAATTCTCGTGTAAGCTATCAATACTGAAAGCAGCGGAGTTTAAACGTCTTGGTAAAGTAAGAAATAGTTTGTAATTCAAAGAAAACCGTTTCTATTAGAGTTTCCAGGTCTAAATAAAACTTAATTTATTTTGCATTGTGTGTTTAATCGTCGTATTTAACAAGTCAGTTTGGGAACCTAATATTCAGATGTTAAGATGAGAGAATTAATAAGCTGAGCGAACACGCTATGATTTCAGAGAACATTTCCGTATTCGTTATGTTTTGAGCTTATTTTTCGTAAGTATTATGTTTTTGTAGGGAAAGCACATCGGTATTTAAATTGTTGTTTTTCTATAAAATTCAGTACCATTAAGTTTGTGACAGTAATTAAAAAGTTAGGTTTTGTTAAGATTGTTACAATATCGATTGTACGTCTGACAGTGAAGAATGTTTGTTACGCTGAAATGTATATTCATTGAGATAAGAACTAAACAATTGACTGTTTGAGCCCGCATACTAATAAGCACCTCAACCGCTGTTACAAAGTTAGCATAATAACTACCTGTGTCATTGACTCGCTGCCCTGAAATTAGGAACCTTCGTTTGTTAATTTAAGTGCTTTACATAGTGTTATGTTCGATCGAAGATATAGGTAATGATAATAGAGCTATAAAAGCAGAAGTTTGAGCTTCGTGACGTCGGGATTATGTCACGCACGTACAATAAAAGGGCTTATATCGGCGGTTATATCAAATTTAGTTATGATAACTACGAGCTAGCGACTCTGAGCACGTTCAAAAAGCTTTTAAGAATATTTATAAACAATTCTGACGACTGCGGGAATTTTATATCATATGCTATACGAAAAGGCTTTTTTTCTGTTTGTCAGTTATTTCAGCAACAGCAGCGTATTTATGATAAGTAAAGCATAACACCGCATTTTGCTGTCATATCCAATATTCATGATACACCGAGCGACGCAGTCCTAAATTGGACTTAGAATGGAGGGAGATTCTTAATTTGGACATTTATATCATGCGAGTAACACAATCCCCAGTCTAAGTGCACTGCATGCCATGTTTCTATTTTCGGAGAAGTCCGGTGGGAACAGTTCCAAGTTAATTTTGGGAGATAGTTACTTACACTAGTTTAGTATTTAGGTTATATGGAACCAAATGAAAATTATATTAAACGGTTTGTTTTGGAATAGGTACATATACCTACCAATTATGTAAATAAAATGATTTTCACTATATAATTATATGTTTATATGGGCGTGGGTGGGTGCCTGAATTAAAGGGTAAATAAATAAAATTATGAAAGAACTGAAATATTGTAGTACGCGGCAGTGATGGTTTATTATGATTATGGGTCATAATCGATCTTATTGCGCAATGCGTTTGACTACTGGTCAGAAATAAATGAAGCGATTTATCGAGAGAATGTATCGATAAACGTCCACCTGGACATTGATTGAACCATCACCATTACACACTGAAACGGGAATAGCAATTTTTAACGTAAACCGCGAAGAGGGATTTTGTGGTAAAACGCTGGGAATTTTTATATGTGGATCTGTATTTTTACTGAAGATTGTGAACTTTGGAAAAGGGTCGCGGCAGGTATTTGTCTCCAAACAAGCTATTCGATGAATCTACAAGGTTGTAGGTATATACTGTATTATACATATGCACTGATACAGCTGTCTGCACAGCAAATTACTGATCAACTCATACCTAATATATACGTCTCCATATTCTCACTCCACCATTAGAACAATTTTAAATTATTTTCTCTAGAACCTTCCAGCCTGGAACGACATAATCGCTTACTGTAATAAATTAACCCAAAACAAAAATGTGAAAGACTGCCAAGTTCGATACTATGGGAATGCTTCGCCTATAAAAGAAGTGAGATCTGAATAAGTACCAAGTTCCATACACATACCTCAGTTAAAAATAGTTACTTTTTAATGATGTTACTTGGCAAGTTTTCATACACCTTGTTATAAACCTACTAAACGCAATGAATCAAGTATTTAATTTTCTATTAAAACTTGCCAAGTAATCATCATTAAAAAGTAACTATTTTTAACTGAGGTATGTGTATGGAACTTGGTACTTATTCAGATCTCACTTCTTTTATAGGCGAAGCATTCCCATAGTATCGAACTTGGCAGTCTTTCACATTTTTGTTTTGGGTGGGATTTCATTTATTTTTGTAAGGTTGTTTATTTTATTTTTTTCTTATGATGAAGTTAGTTAAAGAAATGTCTCATTTATACTATTTTTTAATTTGCACTATGTTTCTTACAAAGAAATGAACTAGATTAACTAAATGGACTAGATTTACCAACTGACTGACATGACATGTTATCATATATTATGTTCGTGAATCAAAGTTACACATTCGTTATTTTCGAAAGTGATTCACACTTGGCCGTTTTCAGATTTTTACTTTACTTTGACTAAATACAAACCTTTGTACCATTCGAAGATATATTATATAAATATAGATAAATTTAGTTCGTTTTAGTTTCTTAGGGGTATAAATTTACACCGGGTATAAAACACCTTCATTATTTTGAAACCGACTCACACTTGGCCATTTTCAGATTTTTCTCTTTACCTTGACATAAAGACCTACCTCCATGCCAAATTTCAAGTCAATACGACCATTGGAAGTGGTCTAGGTTTTTGATGAGTGAGTCAGTGAATAAGTGAATAAGTGAATCAGTGAATCAGTGAATCAGTGTATAGTAAAAATAGCGATTTTCTGACGTCAATATCTCAAGACCTACAATAGGTATTTTAATGAAATTTTGTATTTTAGATAAGTGAGGGGGTCTCAACAGATACTAGAAATTTGATATGCGTAAATAAAATAGATTTTGAGATACAGGGGGGTCGAATTTGGCCCGAAATGGTTCGTGTAATATAACCCACGGCCGGTGTGTCGCTTTTTTTGCTCGAACTTGGCGGACACACTGCCGTGTGTCTAGATAGGTCCAATAACAAAAGGTAGGGCACTGTCACAAACATCTGCTGGAAACGACTTGCTATTGTTGAACGTGACAGAATTCATTATCAAATCACAGGCGAATACAAGGGCTTAATAACGTAGAGAAATGTAGGTATTTACTTATGTGAAAGTTGATGCTTTGTGACTTGACTTCCCATTTATAGCCATTACTACTAATAGGGTCATTCACCCCGACCAAGGTGATGTGTAACGCGAACTTTGGCATAACAACACAAGTTAGATATCTATAGTGAATGGAGTTAACATTGATGGATATACATAGCTGTGAACCACTTTAGGGATTAGTTTTGTCCCGGTATACCTAACTTCTAAAGAAAATTAATTCATTGTTAGTGATTTCAGTACATATCTTTCCAATGAACAAGTCGCTATCTAGGTACTACTATTTTGTATTCAAAAGGATCCTGGGTCCCGGGCTGTGTTTTCAAGGATCGGATCGAGAAGAAGAATTTAAATATAATTGCAGTATAACAGTGGAATTTTTACGGTATACTTGATTGGTATGTGGGCTGTAGGGGGGCTATAGATAACAGATCTATGAGCAAGCAAAATTATATAGTGCTTAGCACCTAATTTAAATAGTTATTTAATTAGCGCCGACGAATCTTTGAATATATTAGGTAGGGGCTGGGTAGGATAAATAACGTTAGGTATGTTATATGTACGAAATACCTACACAAAATTCTCGGCCATAGTATAGTAGCATAGTAGGAAGCGTTTCGCACAAAATGAACGCATTTGATTTAAAATCGTAAAGGTATAATGTTCTTCTTACCAAAATATCCCAAGCGGTTTTAACGAACTTATACTTAATGTCTACTTGTCTGAAGTTCACAGTGTAAGTTTGTAAAGACGAGACGTGAAACTTTATTTAAAGGAAAGATTTCAGTCATCGCTCCCTCACGGATCATTAATTTTCTTTTCATAAGGTATCCACTAGGAATAAAATTACTAGAACCGCCACTGAAACAACATAGCATCCAGATAGTTTCTATTTCAATCGTGTGATTACTCATTTTCTACACGACATTCATGTAATATTTCAGAGGCCAGCACTAATTATACAAATACATTTGCAATGGGGACAGCTGTGAGTTCATTAGCAGTGTCTATTCAGCGAAAAGATTCATTCTGTGCGAGTGTAATTTGGTCATGCTTACTCTGCCATTCATATTTACTTCCGAAAGCGGTTTTATGATAAGTTATGTAGAAAAAGTGTCAAATCGCTAATTCGTGGACAACAAACGTGGCAGGGCTTTCAAAAATGTATGTAAATAGGAGCTTTTGCTGAAAGAATTTGAATAAAAATCTATAAACACTTTACGTAACAAGCTGAAGGTAAGTATACACTGAATAATACATAAGACACTATCTGGTTTAGATTAATACAAATAACATCGTTCACTTACGTAAATTGTTTGTTCAGATAGGCGCAAACAACGCTTACTGTTATGGAATATGATTTACAAATATGCTTGTTTTGGCTATGGAAAATTCTCAGCTTAACTAGGTCAAGTTTTGAAGAACTATTGAGAAGACGGTCGGTTGCCTTGGCATGTAGTTAAAACCTTTTTTGTACTGATTACACAATGAGCCCTTCAACTTCCTTTAAACGTTTTAAGAAACATTTATACTTGAAGAATGTTTTTAATTTTAAAAGACTTCTATACAATACGAGTACCTATCTACAACTACAATGACATCAAAGAAAACAAATTACTTAATACTTACTTTTCCCAAGAAAATACTTGAAGTACCATCGTGTCTGAAACTCCGGATTTTCAAGTACAGGCGCGCTCGGGGGTCCAAATAACTGGAAAAATATGAAACTTTGAATAATTCTGGGATTTTCAGCGTACGTCAATTAGCATAAAAGTTAAAATATCATGGTGGGCTGCAGCGTTTTGACTATAATGATAACCAAAACACTTTCAGTTGTGAAATCAACTATTTGACCAATGGGCGGCAAGTACCTAGTAGTAGTGTAGTTTTGTCTTGGCTATCGTTAGGTATAGTTAAATTATGCAATTTACCTAAGGCTAAGACCTTATTAGAAGTTAATAATACTCGTGTTGCTGTGTTCCTGTGGTTCATTTACTAATATCCGCTTATGGACACGCAGGTTGCGTTTGATACCTCTATTAGATACAAAGCGATAGCCTCGTTAGCTCCTTTCCCGATACCCTTCAATTAAGATTTCTCCAACATCTTGTCTTAATTCAAACTCATCTTGTCATGTCGCTAAGTGATACTCTAAAGAACCTTCATAGATAGGTATTGTAGGAAAAAAACCGAATTCATAACGTGTTATACTAAAATATTGAATTGTATTATCACTCTTCAATCAAACTACGTTAGCTAAAAGGTTGTCAGTTGTCAGTGAAAATATTTTTCTATATAAATAAACCTACCTTATTATAAATATACATTGGCGGACTTAATGCCGCGAATTATTATCTAGCAATATGAACTTTGTTATAGCTATAGTTTTGTTGCAAGGTGAAATATCTTGTTTAACTTGTAAATAACTATACCTATACCACTCTATTATTACTGTAAAAAATAGTTATCTCAATCTAATCATAAAACAAATTAGGCACACGTAAAATTTCCATTTATTATACGATCTGATAGAAATACAATCCTTGAATAATCTCTGGCAGAAGCCTTTAAGACATAAACTTGTCGTTTAAACGTAAAATTTTATTCCAAAACGACTGTGGCTTTTCTAAACTTTGCGAAATTTATTATACGAGCATCTGTCGAATTCCCTTTTTCTTGCAAATTCGAGGCATTTTTACATATTTTACTTGACTTAAAAATAAATTGACCACGTAACTATACATTTACCTATAGTATACAGCCAAGCCTTGCACTATATTCTCCATACTATAGCTATTATTCAGACGTAGGTAATTACCCCGCCTGTGCACATGCCAACTAAAACAGGACACGTGTATAATATATGTAATCATGTGAGACGAATACCCTTCTCAAATTCCTCAACATATGAGCGCGAGGCTGCCGGATATTTAGCAATATAAACTTTTGACAAAAGCCAACAATGATTTTTGGCGAGCTCTCATTCAACATTTTCCCTCATAACTCATGTCTATTTTATATATGTATGTTTTTAAGTAGGTACGTTTTTGCAATATATAAGGGGGAGTGAGTAATTACGCTTGTTATGTCATTGTGATGATTTATTAAGAGAGCTCGAGGGAGCGAAGCTGGGACGGGTCACTACGTCCCGGCGGAGTTTTAACGTGTGCCTATATATCCCGAATACTGATACGTTTTATATCAATTTTTTTTTTATTGTTGTGGTCCATTCCAAATGACCGCGTACTTACACATAAAAGCTGAAGGCTAATTTGTACTGAACTAAGCAGTTCCTCGCGGTGTACCGTTTTCTACGTAACCCCGGATAAAAAGTAACATTAACTATTTCCACACTAAACGATTGTTGAATTATTTAGAATTTTGAGCAAGAAAGAACTAATAACAAAACTAGTACTTTGATAAGATTCAGCAATCGGAAAACCAAATTAAAACTAAAATAAATATTAAATTAAAGTTAATACAAAATCCTTACCTCATCCTTCTCCCCTAATGAATTGCCGTTTTCAAGGCGATACCGGCGGGCCACGGCATCCAAAGCCCCCGGGTCGCCTGACGCAGACAGCTGCGAACAAACATTCATATTAACTGACATTCATCGTTCAAGTATTAACCGACCTCATTATTAGTAAGTCATGTTGCCTCGGAAGCAGTAATTGGCGAAAATTATGGCCACGAGCGATACGACATATGATTTTTCAGTAATTGCCAGTTGAGATTTCAAATTGGTTCGCTTTTGATATTCACGTTTATAATCGGTTGATTGACGAAGACTAGTTTAATTACAATTAAAAAATTAAAACGCCACAAGTCAAAATAAGATGTAAATAACATAATAATAACAAAAGTTTCTTTGGCCGCCTGAATAAGGTCCTAAAAAGTTCCTTATCAGGCGGCAACAAGGTTCGCGCCTATAATGGTTGGGTCATACCAGTCCTGATGTACTCCTTCGGCATACTCAAATGGACTCAAACTGAATTGGATGCCTTGGATAGGAGAGTCCGCACACTGCTGACCGCAGAACGAATGCATCACCCACGATCGTCGGTGATGAGACTGTACATCCCACGGAAATGTGGAGGCCGAGGCTTTTTAAATGCAAAGACGCTCCACAACCGTGAGGTGTGCAGTCTCAGAGAATATCTTCTCAAAAGCGACGTGGGTATGCATCGTGATATGGTAGCAGTGGACAAAGGACTCACCCCGCTATCGTTGGCAAATGAGAACTGGCGCAGACCTGTGGTACTAACTACCCATGATCGCAAGGAGGTATGGCAGAGCAAACAGCTACACGGACGCTTCTTCGGGGCTCTTCATGGCCCCGATGTAGACTTCAATGCGTCCGTATCTTGGCTACGCTTCGGTGACTTGTTTGGAGAAACCGAAGGGTTTGTATGTGCAATTATGGACGAAGTTATCCTTACGAATAACTACCGGAGATATATCGTGAAAGACGGGACGGTTGACATATGTCGGGCATGTCACCATCCGGGTGAGTCTATCAGACATATTATATCTGGTTGTTCTCGTTTGGCTAATGGTGAATATTTGCACAGACATAACCAAGTGGCCAAGATTATCCACCAGCAGCTTGCTCTGCAATACAACCTTGTAGACCTTGAGGTACCGTACTACAAGTATGCGCCCGACCCAGTTCTCGAAAAGGACCATATCACGTTGTACTGGGATCGATCTATCATCACTGACAGGACTATTGTAGCCAATAAGCCTGATATTGTGGTGATAGATCGATTAGCGCGCCGCGCGATGATAGTCGATGTCGCCGTTCCGCATGACGAGAACCTTGTGAAAGCTGAGAAAGAGAAACAAATAAAGTATCTCGACTTAGCACACGAGGTTGTCGCCATGTGGAGTGTCGACACGGCTGTTGTTGTGCCGATTGTCGTTACGGCCAATGGTTTAATAGCCAAGAGCCTCGACGAACACCTCAGGAGGCTCTCGTTGGGCGGCTGGATCAAGGGACTGATTCAGAAGGCAGTACTCCTTGATACGGCACGTATTGTGAGGAGGTTTCTGTCTCTGGGACCCTAACCACCGGTACCTTAGACCCTGTGCCCGATATCGGTGGCAACCTATTTTTTATATTTTTAAATGTTTTTTATTTTTATATTTAATATTTAAAAATGTAAATTATATGTTTGAAAATAAATAAATGACAAAAAATAATTAGACACGCGAAATATTTCTTTAAAATTGTTGTTTTTTTTTAATTTTGCGCCACTTAAATTGTGTTCCTTTTTCAAAAATATGATGTAAAAATTTCTGGCCAGTGTTATGTAAAGAGGTTTTATGAGGTTTTAATTTTATTCACACTCTGAAGTGTCACTAACGAGATCTTACTTTTTATAATTGTTATGTCTCCATGTACTGATTGTGTGTAGGTAAATATGTATATGTCACCGGAAAATAACAAGACTCGTAAGTTGATCGATTTTCTAGGTAGTTGATCAACTCTCGGAAAATAATAAACAGCAGTTGAAATGTACTATTTAACGTCTGTATTTCAGTAAGTTGATTAATTTACGGCGTCTTACTGTTAAATCATCCGACAAAGGCGAGGTGTACGTTGATTGGTTTACGGACGGATACAGTTTAACGTGCCATCCGAAACACAGCCATTGGTGTCTAAGAGATGCTTAGAAAGTACATACAAACTTAGAAAAGTTGCATTGGTACTTGCCTGACCTGGAATCGAACCCGCGCCCTCATACTTGAGAGGTTGGTTTTTTGCCCACTAGGCCACCACGACTCACTTATCGTACATACTTTATACAAAATTTATTATATTCGAAGAAAGAAAACAAATCCCACTCAATAATTCTGCTTATATTTTGGTTACTTGATCCCGGTAACTGCAAAGTTTTCCAATTGGATGATACGAATGGAAAAACTCAATCACGCGGATGAAGACTGTTTGAAAGTTTTGCAAGTTTCAAAATGTTTGTATAATGATATACGATATTGGGTTCAGATACGGCTTTATTGGGACTCATTTTGTAGGTAGGTATAATATACACTTGAGAATAATCATATAACTCCTTATAAGAGATTAAAAGTTTTTCCTTAATATCTAGATAGATTCGTTCCTACTTCAGAATAAATTCAACAACATGTGTAGCTTAATGATTATAAATGATTTGATAAAAAATATTGACAAACAGGTAATTCAAAGGTTGATAATCACGAAAGAACATTACTCATATTATAAAATCAAATTCAAATGAAAAATTGTTCTCTCGTGATTTATACTAACTTATTGAACATTTCTCATTCTTATGAATATTTGATTGCGCTCCAAAAGCAATGCCAATGAGACGTTATGAATATTTTACATGTCATTATTTTGTAATAAAAAGGAATTATTATGAGTGGAGATACTCGAAAAATATTAAAGGAATTTTTCCTACGAATAAACAACATTTTCTCAAAAAACAATCATATGTTTTTTGCGAATGATTAAACCTCAATCAAATTGATTTAGCGATTTCAAATTGTAATTAAATTCAATATTAAGTAACTATTATCTCGAAGATAAAATTGTTGTTATCTGAAAACTGTTATAGAGCTTTCAGAACATTCCATTACTTTCAGAACACTATGTGTCATTTACCTATACATTAATTTTTGTTTATGTTTGTAAGTAATTTAATATTGGTAATTTCATTGTTAAGCAATAATCTTATCTGTTTTTTAATAAATGAATCTCTATATTAAATTAATTCTTGTATAACTATTTAACAGATACCTTTATAATTTAATTATTATCCTCAAGCATCCCTCAGTTATTTGATTTCTATTAAGTAAACAATGCCCGTTATTATGTTGTTGGTCTAGAAACAATGTATTGAAAACCATCTTTTATTCATCTATATTTTAAGCGAAAACAAAGTTATTAAGGTATTTTGATAGATACCTAAGCTGAATTAAAAGTTATTAATCCAAAAATAGGTGGCAAATGTTGTGTGTGTGACAGCCTTTTTATCGTCCCACTGCTGGGCTCAGGCCTCCTCTCACACGGAGAAGGATTGAGCATTAATCACCATGCTTGCTCAATGCGGGTTGGTGATTTCAGACTATATAGTTGGTAAAAAGTGTTTTAATAGATCGCTGAGCTCTTACGAGTTGACCAAATATAATAGGTAAATCAAATCGTATTCCTCGGAAAGTAGGCCTCGCATTAAGACGCGGTAACTGCCATAAAGAATGGGGAATGGCTGTAGGCGCGTTAGTGATCGTGGTTGATATATCGCACTATCGTTTAATATCCCTTAGCTACTACTATAAACAGTCTCTAGGGTACCACAGTACCCTAGAGACTGTTTATAATTCCAGTGAGGTTGTATAAGGATCTTCTCAGATATCATGGTGTTATTTTTCCTTATGTAGATATATTTAATCAATTCGTACTCTGATCTTTTACGTCTCGTAAATATGTTAGAACAAGCTTGGAGCAAATTACCCACCGTAAGGGCATAACATCACATTTAACCTACATTTTGTAGGAACCTTGCAGCCTCAGACCAGCCTATACGTTCTATTTAGTGTCAAGTCCGCCTGGCAAGTAGTTAATATAACTTCCAATAACTATAAACAGACAGTACGGCCGGTAAATACGCCAACGAACGCGACGCCATTTTCACCAGCATGGTTCATCATAAAATGTGCATCGATACGATAATGGCGAGTTTTGACGGATTATATGCGCGCAAACGTGGCGGAATCGCGTTACTAAAATTGTTTATGGTCGGGTAGCGAATATCGGCTTAACATAATCCGTGGAGTTTGTTTAAAGGATTTCTGATATCAGTATGTGGAAAGTTTCAGGATACAGAAGCCGGCTCAATTTGATTTTGTATTTGAGGAGAAACGGTGGATAAAAAAGGTCTATTTGGAACGTGTAACAAAAAGGATTCGCAAATACATCCTACAGGATCAGGGAGGTTTATCCATCCGTCTTACAACTCTAAAAGTATTTTGGAATATTGTTATTTAAACATTTTCTCTGAGCATCGGCTTTCTGTGAAACCTATTTTAATTTTTCGTGCAAAAATCCATCAAACAAGCTTTTCGATACTTCTCTTCAAAAACTGGGGCGCACCGTTCGGCCTAAATATAAGGGTCAGTTCATATTGCAAAGTCACGCGGCTTCGCGGAAAGGGCGTGACGTAAGATACAATGTATGCTCATGGATCGTCGTGGGTCAAGGCGCCTTTACATACTCAATATACTTAACAATCCGATACAAGTTATTAGTGTTTTCTTATACAGACTCTGGACTGATTTGATTATCAAACAAATTACAGTCATAATGTATGGTCTGCTTGCATGTTAAATATCCTAAAATCGGGAATAAATATCTTCCTTACGAGCTCTTATTTTTGTTTTTTGACACCAGGTTCAACCTACGTGAGAACCCAAATCACTACATAGTATAAAACAAAGTCGCTTTTTCTGTCCCTATGTCCCTTTGTACGTTTAAATCTTTAAAACTATGCAACCGATTTTCATGCTTTTTTTTTGATAGGTAGAGTGATTAAAGAGGAAGGTTTTTATGTATAACTAGCCGTTTTCCGGCGGTTTCACCCGCGTCCCGTGGGAGCTACTGCCCGCACCGGGATAAAATATAGCCTATGTTACTTGCAGATAATATAGCTTTCTAATGGTGAAAGAATATATAAAATCGGCCCAGTAGTTTTTGAGTATATCCATTACAACCAAACAAACAAACAAACAAAGTTTTCCTCTTTATAATATTAATAAATTTTATAATATTGGGAAATACTGTTTTCCCGTGCGAAGCCGGAGCGGGTCGCTAGTTGATTATAAATACGAAACTTTCAATATTGAACTGTTCGTTCTTTCATGAATTATGAGACTTACCGATAGTTAGCCGTTTTATTATCTAGTTAGCAAAGTTTCTTGATTAGTCTAGATAAAATGTTGATTTGAAGACTATTAAGAACGGCTAACGAGTTGTTTATATGAAAGCTTGTGTAAAGGATAAATTAGTTTCGTCTATAATTAACAGTGTCTATACTCAAACAGCTGATACTAGAGAAAATATTGTCCGTATGTTATGTGTGTAGTTTTTTAGGTTGGTTTCGGTTGATTATCGAGTGAGTCGATGTTTATCATAATTTAATCTTTTCTACGACAATTCGAACTCACAACCATGTGGATATTTTTCTCCATTTCACCTATAAGGTACCAATAATAAAGCCACAAAGAAAACTGTCCATCTGACATCTATATTTTAACACGGGGCAAAAAATAGAGCTACGCTTCAGTTAACATTGCTGAAACACTGCCAATCCCGCGCAAACCTTCCCTCAATCACAGACTTACTAAGGTATATGAGTTTCCATAGTATTTTAGCCACATTTGTACAAAACGTCTACTTTGACCCACGTCTCGTAAATCCTTGAGCGCAAGCTCAAAATTTTAAGAATGCTTAGGTAATCCCTTCGCCGTGTACAAAAATAAGGAACTTTTTCAACGTTTATTGTGGTTTGTTTAGGGGCGCTATAATGGTAAGGTGCTTTAAATTTTTATATTTTTTCTTGCAATACAGGAAATGGCAGCCTGTGAGTAGGTGCGAGTTTGCGGGTTCGGTTCCAGGTTAGGCAGGTACCAAAGTAACTTTCCAACGTTATATGTATATGACTGCTTGTATCTTTGATCAATGAGTGAGACAAGATGAAGGAAAATATCTTGAGAGGATTGAGACTTAAAGTCTGAAATCGCCAATCCACATTGAGTTTAGTATCATTTGATATAGACCGATTAATACTTAATACAAAATGGTTAACCTACCTGAATTATATCGGGTGCGTAATACCTAACACAATAAATCCTATTAGGTACATATACTTAAACAATAAAAATGAACCCAATCCATTCAGTGGTTTAGCTACAGGCATTATTTTTCGTTTTCATAATTAGAACATCATGTGTAAAGCAGAGAGAGAGAAGCCCCCGGCTAGCGATCAAAATAAAGGTTGCCGTTCTTAGCAAAACCTCTAACTAAAAGAAGAAATAATATTTTGACAAGGCAAAATTAAACTTATTTTAATAGCAATAAGGTCCGTAGTCATACGTTCACGTCATGAGCGAAAAGAAAAGAAATACCTTAGTGTCACCGGGACCATTGCTGCCAACTTAACTCTTTATATATCAAATTTGGCACTATTTATGTTTTAAATGATATTTTCTATAAATTGATAATTGTAACCAAATACTGTAATAAATATTTGACTTGAATAATGCGTAATTCTTACATTTTTATTTTATCTTTCTAGCTGTCACTTGTTTCTAAAGGGTTTTTTAAGATTTACTTTATGCTAATTTCCGTGTTCGGGAACTTGTGTATGAACTGTTTACGCTTAGTGCATGGCCGCCGCGCCGGTTTCTTTGATGTTACTGCGTTTGTTTTGAGTAAGATATTGTTTTTGAGATAAAACGTGTAATTGGCGACAGATTATTGTTTTTATTTATGAAGGATTTACGTGTTTTAGTGGACGGTATATCGTGTATGCGAAAGTGAACGCCATTTTAGTGTTTTTTTTTTATTGTTTGTGATTTGTTATCAGTGTATTTACAATGATACTCGAGGCGTTCTTTATTTAAAATAAATTACACAGCCGCGGAGTACACCGACATGGTGTTTATTTACGGCGAATGCCATCTAAACCCTGCTTTAGCTTTGCGGACAAATGCGAGCGATATGGAATCAGTCGCGTTTGTCCTGTAGATTCCAGAATTTTTGTAAGAGCAGTGCAATCAAAGTGAATATTGACCTAGTGATTCATAATAATCATAGTGAATAATCAAAATAAATGTGATGTGACGTGATTGTAAGACGATTGAGACGTTAAGTTTGCCGCGTTTGATTCGCCGACATATTGTTGCGATGCGACGTTGGCGCTCCTACAACACAGGTCAGTGAATTATGCAATGTACTTTTAAAATGGTGTTCTAATTCTAGTACTTACATTATTATTCTATTTACTTCGTGCGAAAAAATCATTTTTTTATTTTTGCGTATTTTTATTTCTTCTTTGTGTTAATCGACATATATTAAACCAGAATATTATAATGTATTTAATTTAATGTGATTGGGTAATTTGACACACTTTGTATGTGATTGAATGAGCTCCTAATAAGTAAAGAGCATTTCTAACAAGGATTCGCAAATCCAATAATATTTAATCTTGTTTTGCTTATAAAAGCGTTATTGGTTTACCTCTTTCAATATTAATTCTGGAAATTGTGTTACAACACTTTTGTTTGAAGTTATATTTCAATTTGAATTAACTTTAAATTGTATAACAAAACAACTGCCTTGTTTGTTTAGAATTCAATAAGTTTTGAGCCTCTCTGCAAAATATTTCGGATTATTGAAGATTTTGAAAATTACAAACAAATATAAAGTTTCTCGAAATATGTAGCCAGAATAGTAGTGACACACTACAAGGGTGATTCTTATTTTTAAATATATTTATACAACACTAATAAAAAAACAATATAAAACCTGTATGTACTTTTGTTTCGGAAACTCTTCAAATTATTGAGTGCATTCGACCATACCTATTATATTTGGCCTATTGGGCGACTGAGTCTAATGAACCTTCTTAGTTATGGTAAAAAAAAATATTATTATAATTAGTTACAGACTGTAACGTAGCATAAACAAAAGTAGAATGTTATCTGGGAACTCAAATCCAAAGGCACACATTTTAATTGGGTCACAAAGTTAGTTGCGATCAAACGTATTGGTGAATGAAAACAAATGCGAGAAACTACGATACTATAACGATCTGCATGAAAAAACTCTTTTCTTTAATTTTTTCCATCAAAATATTCAACTGAAGAGAGTTCTCGAACGCAGATATCTTAATATCTACCACTATATGCTATCGTTAACGTTTTTTTATTAAGTAGTCATTTATTTTCGGCACATATGCTGTCGTTATGTAACATAATCAATTTCATTTATTACTTCCTTCCTGTTCTAAAAAATCAAATCGTAATAAAATTGGCTTTCCTTAGCATCATGGCTGCGTAGCGTCACTACTACGACGTAGCCGTCGTAAATGCTACGCTTGCTACGATGCCGTAACCGGTCATTGATCCCCATACTAAACAATACCTACTATTACTCCTACATAGTATTGGATGCTATCAGTTGTTGGATCAGTGCCCAGTTTAGATGAAAACCGTAAATCTATATGGTAAATTGTTTTCATTTCCTACATAGTTTTTTGTTCAGGGAATATGATGCGCATTTCATGTTCGGCAGAATTTGATTAACCTTTGCACAAGTTTATTAACCGAAGCAAACTTCTAAAGGTCAAAGCGCCAACTGAATATTCCGCGAAGGCCGCGTGGCTGAATGAAAATTGATAAACAAATTGCTTACTCATTTCTTTGTACAAAGAGTGGAAAAAAACGTATTACCCAGCAGAGGCGAAGTTTTCCGATAAAGGTGACTTTGTAGCTAACGCCGATATCGCTTGTTTTATGAACTATGAAAAACTATGTTTCATCTCGGAACAAATTGCATTTACTATGTTATATAAAAAGACCGCATATTATTCTCGTGACAGTATTTATTATTATAGTATGTAGTGTATATTTGTAGTGATTAAGTTAAACTCATCGAGGCGTTAAATTAACTTTAAAATACAGTCGGTATGAATGTGCTCTCACTTCATTGAATCGGTTGGCGGTTAATTATGTCGACTACACGTAATGAGCTACTCTATTTATCATGAAGTTTGTTGTGGGATAATAAGACTAAAGTTACGGACGATAATTAAATGAATAAACCTACTTCTGACAAATCAACTGGATAAAACGAGACCTATTAAAATGCCATCGTAAATTGTGCCGCATGGAGTGATTGTCTTTCTACATAATAGGTATTTAAAAGATCGTACGACGAATATTCCGAAATAAATGACCCTTACTGAAAAATTTGATCAGAAAAAAGTCGTGGTGGCCTAGTGGGTAAAGAGCCAACCTCTCAAGTATGAGGGTGTGGGTTCGATTCCAGGTCAGGCAAGTACCAATGCAACTTTTCTAAGTTTGTATGTACTTTCTAAGTATATCTTGGACACCAATGGCTGATTAAAAGGTGAAGGAAAACATCTTGAGGAAACCTGGACTATATAGTCTGAAATCACCAACCCGCATTGAGCAAGCGTGGTGATTAATGCTCAATCCTTCTCCACGTGAGAGGAGGCCTGTGCCCAGCAGTGGGACGATACAAAGGCTGTAACAGTAACAGTACTGAAAAAATCGATCTCAGAGGCGTGCACTTGGAGAGGCCTATGTCCAGCAGTAGACTGCGATAGGCTGATGATGATGATGATGATGATGAAAAAATATAACAAAAACGACTCGTAAAAAGAGTGCATGCTTTATTCAGGTATTCATATTTCATAAAAGTTAAAACTTTTATATTTACGGCGTAATGTCTGGGAGTCAAAGGCTACCTTATAAAATAATGTTAATATCGGCGCCCTTGCGTGAGTGCCTTTATTAAACGTAGGGAGGATTAATCTGACTTATTACCTAGATTATCCCTTGCAAACTGCCTTTAGATAGACTAGGTTAGTGAAGGAGGTTTGCTTATCGCAGCAATGAAACTATTTCTATAACAAAATCTACATTTGAATCGGCTTTGATCAGAAAAACGGTTAGGTTGGTGCAACATAATAGATGTGCCTAATCAAAGTTGGAAATCATAAAGTTCTCTTTGAGCCCCGACCCCGGCAATTAAACAATGATTCACTTCAGAAAACCATTTCCTTTGAGAAAACTCTTACAAGTACTCACTATTAGATTTTTTCCAATTTCTATTAAAGGCCGAGACTACTTATATATTCAAGAACTTTCATTAGTACAACGTAATTTTGGTAAAATATTTCAAATATCATGGGACATTCCTATTTCGGTAATAATATTTGATCGAGTACTCGGTTGAGAGTGATCCTTCAATTAAGCAAACTGTGTTCAAAGAAATATGTTTAATATGGATCTTAGGAATTAATCGAGTAGGTACATTCAGATTGCAACTCGATTTACTTGAAGTGCTTGTTGGCTCATAACATTAGTGTTCGAGCTAGGCTCCAGTGCCACTAATTACTACTTCAAATCAAATTAATTCTAGTGTAATTAGCTGCAATGCGTGGCACTCGATATAATAATTGTATTTTGATTTGATTGAATAGTATTTATTTGCTGATTTCCATTAATTAAGATAATTTATACACCTATGTGATAATGTCAGTAGAGGTCAGTTTATGATATTAATGTTTCCAATTATAGTAGGTAAGTAATGAGCTTATAGAATAATCCAACTGCTCATCTCAGTGACGTTATCGTCTGTGGTCAACCCTTTAGCTGCCAAGTGAGACACGTCTGGCGTAAGTGGTGGGTTGACCTTTTTTATCTCATGTCTACGTGAGAAGTTTTTTTTTCTAAGTCAGTATTATAAGCCTTTTGTTACATGATTTATTTTGCGATGCTGTGTCGTCAGTTTTAATTTGCTTATAATCGTATTTTACCTGCAATGCGGATGTTCTCCAAAATCAAAGGGTGATACTTATCTCTCCAATATGTAGGTAAACCAGTACGTGACTAATGTTAACTGATGTACTACACTACTATAAACTAACGAACTAGACTCAGCAGTGCTGGGCGTCTCAGGAATATAATATTGTTGATTTCCTCACCGAAAACACAATTCAGTGTGTGTGTTTTTTTACAGATAATTATACTGTAATTAGTATCAATCACATATGGTCATGTGATCACTTTAAAATAACAGGAATCTGAACTTTAGCAGTTGTTCTGATATATCCCAACCATACACACTCTTGCCCACATCCCTTTGTAATATTACTAACTAAATTAGATTAAATTAAATTAATCAACCCCATTATTAATTATAGCCACCGGAGTGCGATAAATGATGTCACCGAAGCTTCTCATTGTCAACCGACGTGACGGTTCAATTGTTTCATTCGCTCAGATGACCCCGTCAGATTAATTGCCTAATTACCGGCCAACACTATGATCTTATATCGATAGGTTATCGATTCCTCGATCTATTTACAGCATTCGATTGTGGAATATCGGTCTCGGTTTGTTTAACTAATTAATTGCGAATTGCGTAGTCTCAGCTTTTGTGATAGATATATTTGAAGAGGTTAGGCAGAATTGTTAAACCAAATAGATAATGAATTTTTTTTTATCTAACTAAACCGTAGTTGTTGACATTTTATAAGATAGTTGTATATTTCTTATCTAGAAAAGTAAAAGGATAATACAGCTCTCGCCAAAAAAGTAATGGCAACAGAATTAGTTTTGCAAAACCATTCGAAAAAAGCTTATTGAGAGCAAGAAAAACGACACTCAATTGACGAATTGTCGTCCCGGAAATTGGTCTCCTATGACTAGACTGAGGTGTGAAAAGATATGCCAAGAAGACACATTATATTTCGAGAAAAGTTATATACTGACTAAGTAAATACATAAATAAAATCTAATAGAAAGTCATATCTTTCTGCATGCGGTTTATGAGTTATTGGTTTTTTAGTGTCTTAAGGTTTGTAAAAATAAAATAAAGTAAAAAAATGCAATCATGCCGTAATCTTTGTTTGTTTGTTTGGTTGTAATGTATAAACTCAAAAACTACTGGACTGATTTTAAATATTCTTTCACCATTAGAAAGCTATATTATCTGCGAGTAACATAGGCTATATTTTATCCCGGTGCGGGCAGTAGCTCCCACGGGACGCGGGTGAAACCGCGGGAAAACGGCTAGTGTGTTATTATATAAAAAACTGTATTTTTATTCAGAAAAGTTTATATCAGTTTCAGAGAATTAATTTTGCCTTCAGTGTGATTTCATTAATTGGACTGAAATTATAATTGTTAGTCGGAAAAGCCATTACGCGCTTTATTTTCTCGATAATTTATATATTGGATGGAATGTCGATTTTATATAAAAAACCACGGTTAGGCTCGGCAAGTAATGTGTTACATAACACGATGATATACAATATTAAATTGGTATGTTTGATTATAATTTATATTGATTTACAAAATAGGCGAAATTATTGGAAGTTTCAAATCGTTCTTTACTCTCTATAAGCTAATTTTAGGCGACCTACGATATATACGAAGCAAAATTAATATAACAGTTATTACCTATTTTATAGGTCGCCTCTTTAAACCTCTGGTATTATGTGGGAGCTTATAATAATCATCATTAGGTTAAAACCCACTGAGTGACCTTTTCTTAATAAGGTTTGTCAAGTATGGTAACTGAGTTCTAACATACTTATAGGTACCTACGTACATACTTTAGTTACGGATTTCAAGATGTGTTCAGGCTGCCTAATCATATCGTAATAAGGCCCAAGAAAATAAAATATACAAAATTCTATACTAATAACTGACAATACCTAATATCGACGACCTCGATGGCGCAATGGTCACCATGCCGGACTGCCGAACCTGAGGTCCCGGGGTTCGATTCCCGGTTCGGTCGACATTTGTGTGATGAGCAAGCTTGTTGGCCGTGGTCTGGGTGTTACAATATGTATTTATAAATATGTATATGTGTAGCTATATGTAGTTTATCAGTTGTGTTAGCACCCATAACACAAGTTAATTAATAACTTAGCATGGGGCTAACCGACCGTGTGTGGAAAGGTGTCCTGACATTATAAAAAAAAAAAAATAACAAATAAGTATTCGTCTTAATTTTTTTGGATCCAACATAAGCTCTGCACGCATTATTTAGTACATTACACAACGTAAACTTATCATATACCAATCAACGTTTCCTCATCAAAAACATACAAAGAAGGAGGCCCGGCTTTCATGTCACTGTATTTCAAACTAAATAGTAGTTTAAATGTCATAGCTATTTATTTGTTTATCTCTCCCTTCAGGCACAGTCGGCTTTTCGCATTTATCTCAGAAAATTGAGATACCACAAATAAGGGATGAGCTGTCCAAAAAAACATTTGCGAACTCATTGTAGTAATCCTGCTTGCGTGAAATTAATTTTATTGCCTTTGTATATTTGTTTACAAAGAGATTATTATAAAATTGTGACGCAAAAAGAAATAAAGAATTTATTTAATTAATCCCACTTGATAGACGGAGGTCATGCTTACTGTGGCGCGTAATAGAATTTTCTGAGATTTTCTAAATATGAAATAAGTACTAAATTATTTTTAAAGGCTACGTAGAAATCACTAAATCAGTCGCTTATTGTATACCGTACCTATTGTATAAAAGGTTCGTTTCGTTCCTTTGTGCGAAAATCACGTTAAATTATATGAAGGTTTCATAAAAGATTAAGTTATATAACGTGTTAGAAGTTAGTAGGTAATCAATGTTTAAGTTGTTGAAGTTAGTAACACATTAAAATTGTTATCATTTATTTTCATTTTCATATACAGGGTTCAAACCATCAACCCGAACTCATAATTACTTACAGAACGAACCTTAAAAGGCCGTCAGTAACATTGGCATTATTAACGCAATAAAACTTAATACAAAAGCAAGTGTCTATTCACTAATAACGCAGGACAATGAGCCATTGTGAGCAGTTACCACATAACAATAGCTGCACAATTGATACCACCTTTTGAGCTGAATCATCGCGCAATCATTTATATATTTTAGCATTTAAACGTGTTTAGATAGGTGGTCCTTGCATGTCAACCTAGCTTTATTACAATTGGGGTACTCGCATACAGCAGAACATTAAACAGTCGGCCGACAGTTGGCCCAATAATGGTTACATTTTATTAAAGAAAGTCTATAATTCAATCAAAGTTCAAATACTTGAATCTTTTTATGTAGAGGTAGATACGTACCTACTACCATTCATTTCCATACTTATCAATCGCCTGATCAAACTGTCGGCCGACAAAAATTGTGCACTTTGCTACTCTTTCAATTGTTTAGTAGGCACCCACAGCCTGACAAAGGCTTAGATGGCTAGGTGGCTACTTAGGTGGCAGGCGCGCCAGGTGCAATCTTGACATTCTGTCGCATCTGGCAAGCGTTTCGCTCAAACAAATTCTAACTTTGGCAGTTACGTAAATCGGGGCATTTGAAGTCGGCAGATGAAAGAAAATTATTTTTTTTTCCAATATTTTATTTTGAGCAGCGACTGTGTAATTTTATGATCAGGATTAAATTATTGGCACTTTAAATAAATTACATTTTATTTGGTAGATTGCAAAGTGTACACAATAAGTTATAATAAGTTAAAAAAAAAAATGTCATCGAAGTCAAAGTCAAATCATTTATTTAATTTTTAGGCCTTTACAGGCACTTATGAACGTAAAAAACGTTAATTTTTTTTATATCTACAGTATAGTGAGATTTTCCTATATGAATCGTTAATAATTCACGTGTACTAATTAAGTCTAGACTTCATTCAGGCAGATTAGAAAGCAACGCTAATTAATTGTAGCAACTTTGTACTTAACCTGTGAACTTTCGTTAATTAGTACAATTTCACGGTATTGTCCGACTGTTTTTCATTATAAACAATCGCGCGGCCCCTCTGATTTCCATAAAAAAATATTCTCCTTTGTCTTTGAGACTTGACAAATGAATTTTCGCAGACTGAGTAAAAAATAATTAGTTATCTAACCTTGGATTTTCTTTCGAGACGTTTCATAACAGAGAAAAATCTGGTTAATTATGAATTTCAAACTTTAAAATAACTGAAAGTTTTATTTGAACGACTCCATACTACATTATGTACTGTTTAAACAAATTAAAGATTTTAAGTTCACATAGACGAATGTTAACCCACTTACCTGAATTCTAGTCGCAAACAAAACTAAATAGAACTAAGTTTGAAATAATCGCTTCTACCACGACTATGAGTCACCACTTCACTAGCTTGACATTAAACATAGCATGATAAGAATTGCAAGAAGAAAGGACTTTCAAAAGCATGTTCGCTATGAAAACGTAAAAATGCGGCTTAGATGGTCGCTCTCGGTACCACTAGGTTCAAATTTTACGGTTTACCGACGTCGGAAAATTGCAGCCACTCCATATATTTATTTTATTGGAGTTCTCAGACGCTTTAGTATATATTGTTACAAGGGAACTTGATATTCTTCGCTTTAAAGTTTGTATGCATGCAATAATGAAACGAATGAAGTTGGTAGTGCATTATTTAAGTCGCTTGAGTGATTCTAACCTAACCGTCTTTATTTATATTTCTTGAGAATTGTTTTGACTGGATAATGAACGTTTAGTCTTCAGAACTGTAATGTAGCTTTTGAATGATGCTTTAAATAGAAACCTCTACAAGTATAGGAGGAAATTTTCATTGTATTTGTTCGAGCTCCAGATAACATTTATTGGCGCTCCCCGAACATACATGTGTTCTCAAGGCTGTCTGTAACGAAGGTTCAAGTATACCTAAAATAATTTATTCTGAATTAAATTCATATTTTAGGTACACTATACAATATATACCAAACGACGATAGGCAATACAAAATCAGCCGACCGAAAAAGTAGTAAACTCCTATTTACTCGCCAATAAATATTGAAATTGGAACATTCTGGTGAAAAATATGATTCCGCAAGATATCTAGAACGGTTCGTATTTCACGTATTATACACAGCAGCTGTAAATTCTAAAGCTAAATGTCCGTTACATTTGCCAGACGCAACTACCGCTCAGTGGAATCCTTTTCGAATGTTTCACTTAACATTTTACCTGTTCTGTGTAACTTTTGGTATTCGACTTTAGCAAATATTGACTAAATAATGTTGGAAAGCAAAATTGGAAGATAAAGTAAATGATTGTTTTACATATTAACCCCCGTTACACGAATATCTATATACCTATGTAAATGAAAGAAGTTTGTGTCAATATCCAGCTATGAGAAGGAGGTATCTCGGGACGGGGGTGAAACCGCGGGCAGAAGCTATAATCTTTAAAAAGTAAATAACAGGTCATAATTTTTGTGATTTAAAAATCCAAGAACCGTTATATTTTCCTCCATTCAGTTCGTTCTGGTCAAAGACTTGGACTAAAATGATAACAGTAGGTGGTTCTTACAATAGATAGGAGTAAATAAAACTCTTAAACGGACAAATTGCCGTGCACTAATCACCGGTCGGTAGACGGATTACTTGCTAATCGTAGTTTGTTGTTGTTTAAAGAGCTTGGCCGCCGATTTACTTAAACTTAGTTTCAGTAACTATTTACGACCTAATTTATAAGAAAAGAAAGAGACACGGAAATTCGTCCAACTTGGTGAAGAGAGCCCAGAAATTCTTAAGAGAACCATATTTTTTTTATTTATTTATTATCGAGATGTTTTCTAAAATTCGATTGCCAAAATTCTAGCAAAAGATAACTTAAATGACGTGGAAAATTCTATTTTCTTCCCTTATTTTTTTTTATAAATAATGGGCATCTAGGCTGTCTAACCACTCAACGATCCATTTTAATTAGCGACTTGAAGTGTTCTTAACTAAGAGAAAAACGGAGGCTTCCTCGGCCTTAATTAACATTAGTTACAATTTTTCTTTCTTTCCTAATAGAAAATGAATAGAACCGTCGGTAAATCTTAGCGTTCTATAGTCTATAGGTACGGAAGAAAAAAAGATTTATTGAGGAAGTAGCTTTAGTTTGTAACATACTAGATACCAATTGATGCGACAGCAGTAGAAGATAGAACAAGACATATGATTTACGATACCTAGACATGTATTTAGCTGAGTCTTTGCAAACTATTTCCAATGTATTGCAATTGAATACTGCGCAAATTTAGTGAGTCATTTTGAAGTAAAAGTTATGGATTACTTACTTGTTCAACAGATCCATACTGTCTTCTAGAAAATACTCCTCGTCTCGAGATCAATTCGCTTGCCGATGATCTGTGGACAAACAAAGACAAACATTAGGATTCCATAAGTCTATCATTAGGATTCCATAAGAATACAGTCATCCAGTTGTCAACAGTTTTATGTGACAGAATGAGTATTAAAAACTTTAGTAATTCAGCCAGTTATTCAGACGACTATATAATAAGGGACATAAGTTAAAAACTTAACCATTAAACAGTTTTAACTAAGCTACAACTACGACAAAACTTGCAACTTTGTCATTATTCCGGAGTTGGGTCGTAACTTCACTATAACTAAACCATACTTTTACTATTATCTCAACTTAGGTTTGTACAAACGACAAGCTTTGAAAGTTCTCCGAAATCGTAGTTCTAACTTTGCAAATAACGTTGGTTCAGATAACGTGAAACTGTAAAGTGCATATCGTGCAAATTTTTCACCGTGCACCGAAGTTCGGGAAAATGTCTAGTGTTTTTTATGGCGTACCTGTATTGTGCAAGCTTTGCTGGTTAATAGATTACTGCGTCTTTTGTGCTTTGTTTATTTACCCAAGACAAGAGATTTATGGAATTCTTATGAAATGAAAATAGGTATATAATATAGGGTTATGTACTAGAAATCACCTATGCTCCGATGATGGTCGATTGATGATCGATGGATTCGATATAAGTTGGATGTCATATTGGTGGCAACATAGTTTATTAAATAAGAATTGAGCCGTGATTGAAAAAATCCTCAATATGTTGGGAAAATGTCAGAGAAATACAGTACATCATTAGATGCTATGAGGTTTACAGTTAAATTACTTTGAAACTTGCAGCATATCAACGAATAATTACACCTTTCAGTCTGCCGAGATCAAGCTAACGCCTACTTGGTTCAATATCACAAAGTTTAAGCGAATGAACTTACAACGAGTGAGCTATCAGGCACCATCAATAGATATCATCAGCCAGATTTGAATTCCAATTAACAACACTTCGAAAGCTAGTTTCCTGCGAGTTAATTGCAATCTGAACCCATCTGACAACTTTAACACGCATCTAACTAGTTCTGAAAGGTCAGATCTTTATTGAATTTAATGTATTTGCGAAGTTAGCCCTTCGTGACCTATGACGTTTATTCGGCAGATAGAAATGCATACAGAGTAAGGTCGAGAGTCCAGATGCCGTACACTGATTTGATTTGATTGATCGACCGCCCCGAGTACCCGGAATAGAGTACAGTGTACTCTACAGCCAAGCAAAAATGAATTTAAAAAGCAGAATATCTTATAGGAAAAAGGCAAAATATTGCATGTATTTTTTCAGGGTACGTGGTATTTTCATTGTGATTGAATTTTAGATTCTCAGAATTATCGTTTATTTTGTAGCGGATCGTGTGTAAATGCGTTGCAAGTCTTTGAAGCGAGTCATGTTATTGTAATAGAAGCTGTCGATGTTCGAGATAAATGTTTTTGTTAGGAGCTTTATATGCTATTATTAGGGCGTTTGAAAGTCGTTTACCTTAATAAGTTGTGGCGTGGCTGATGTAATAGCGAAATAAAGTTAAAATCTTCCTGAAATATTTTAGTAACGAGCTTGGCTATCTAAATCACCGTAAATTAAAGTTATTTAGATTAATGTAAAGTTGGTTAGTAAGAGGTAAAAATAGAAGCACTTAAGATGTTATCTGAACACTATGGTTTAAAGTAAAGTGAAGAATTACAAGCCTTATTTTAAAATCTTTCAGAGTTCGTTGATCCCATTGAAAAGCTTCCCCTACCGGCTAATTAATTCACGGCATTGTAGTCAAAGAGTAACGGCACAAAGATATAAAAAGAAACAAGTATTCCCTTTTGTAATCTGGATAAAAGATCGGGTATTCTTTTATCATTAAAGGAAAGCAATCTTGAGATTGACGCTGACATGACGTAAGGACGTGAGGGACCATTGGATCTCCGAACGCAATTTGCATTCTGATATTTTCTATAGAAACCTGTTCGATACGAAAGTAGTTATATAAATACTATATACCGAATACTATTTTTTTGTAAACTAAATATTATGAAATACTTTTTGAAAAATTTGTACTTTTATTTGAACAGAACTCACTAATAACTGGCAATTTCCACAGGTTTTTCAAGAAGGAATGGATTATAGAATCAACCAATAAAAGAAGACCAGGATTAAATCCTTTTCCACAAAGAAAAAGAATGAATGCTTTACCTACTTATTGCAAAGCTTCGTAGAAATTATGCGATTAGAAATAAATCGTCTTACAGTTTTCATTATGATTGGTATCTATTTCTTTTAAAACTGTGACTTAATCTAAATAAGAATTTAAAAAGATGTTTATGAAACGAACATTCCAGTAATGCCATCGAATAGTATTTCATACTTTTATATGAGTTCTTAACATAAAAGAATTGAGGGAAAAACATACCACGTTTTGGTGATTTTTTCACTATTTAGTTCCACAGAAGCGTACATAACATTAACTCTTATCTCACAAAAGAAAAATAAAAACACTCATTTGCATAAACCAATGGAAAACAAACGGAGAAAATATCTACATAAGTGAATAACAGACAGATTTACATACGAACATTTATTCATAAACAAGAACATTGTGTTATGTTTATAGGGTGTGTTAACATGTTATGTGTTCACATATTATCTGTGTTATGGTGTTATGACACTCGGGTTACTGCATGGTATTGTGACGCAGTATATGACGTACGTATATTCACAAGATCTAAATGTAAAGTAATAAAGTTGCTCCTACTTTATCACATTTTCAGTCAAACAGAATACCCATTTCAATCTTAATATTAGACAAATACAATATCTATAAATATCATAAAATCAAGTATAAGTACACAGAGAAAACCCTTTTGAATGACGATTGACTTTCTACAATACAATATCACCAGTAAAAAATATTATTGACACCTTTAGTACCTGCCAATACTCCGCCCACCAGGTAGGCAATACTTTGCTCCCCCAAGTTATATTTTACGTCAAACATAAATAAAACTAGTGAATCAAACAAGATAAAGTTGGTGAAAGCTTGTGACCCGATAACTTGACACTACATTACGTTAGTTTGAAATTGAAAACTGTTCAGGTGAAAATGGCTTTTAAAACGTCAAAGGGTCACTGACCTTATATTTCGAAAACAAAAGACTATCACTTTATGATAAAGAATGACGAGACGTCTGGAACATTCACCTGGAGTTACGTGATGTGTGAACCCATTTGTTAGGTATATGATGCAGCGCTACAAAGATTTTCATAGTAGTAGTTTTATAGTACTCAGTATCTATTTTGCAGGGAACGTGATTTCAAATTTACACCAATTGATACAAACTTCTATTCAAACCCATAACACAGTCATGTTATTACAATGGATGTACTATTTTACAGGAAAAACGTTAGAACCCAGCTTTGCTAGCAGTCTCATCAAAGGAAAACTCCTATTACGTGCGTGAATATACATAAATTGACAATAATTTACAAGTCTAAAATCAAAATATGTTTAGCCCGATTAATTACTTAGTACGAGTGTCAGACCAAATGCTCTTAGCTCAGCTGACATATTACACGGTCAATCAACTCTCAACTGAACTGAGTCCAAAGTTATTGAACTAACTCCAATAATGCTGGACTTAATTATCAATTTTTATTTCAGCCCGACCGATGTGACCTCTTTTAAGCTGTTGATCCAACCAAATCCAGTTAATTTAAAGTTTGCACTTAATGTTTTATTTATTCATTATTAGTATTTTTAAAGTGAAATTTTTATTCTCAGCTGGCAAGTAACGTAAGTTTGAAGCGATATAAATGGACCATGCAACACTATTCAACCCTTTCTAAACTCTAAAATCATTTTATACATACCTTTTTACTCCAGCCATTTGTCTAATGAAAAAGATAGAGCTCCTAATTCCATTGAAAGGTGTTTCGAATGAAAACGGTCCGTTTCGTCCATCGGCGTCCTTTCGAATTATACGTACCTTGAACCTTGTTTACGTACAATACAATTGTTTTCGTACTTGCGGAGAAGCTAAGTGAAAATTTATTCTATCGATACTTAGGATTTTTTATTGCCTTGTTTTCTCCTATAGAGGAGATTTTCTAGACTCTGAACATAAGATAACTTTGGTGTTACAAGAATTGTGTCAATAAAATATAATGTGGTCACTGGTCAGTATTTAAGGCCTTATTTGTTACGGGCTAAGAAACTTTTATTTGGCGAGAAACTTAGGTTTTATTTGTCTTTAGAGTTTTACCAACGTAATGTAATGTGCCATTATAATTTTTATACTTACATAATATCACGGGCTGACGATATTTAAATAATGTCCGGCGCACCCCAAGCAGTCACGCCATGCTGCCTTGCTAATATTTTATTTAACAATCAAAAAAAATTGACAGTGCCTAATGATAGGTAATATATAATTTATACGTTCAATAGATCCTGATTGTAGCTAGATACAGGTGTGTGGGAGCTCGGGTGAATTTATTTACTCGCAAAAAACTAACACAGTTATTTTGCAATATTATTTAATATACTATTAATAGAATCTTGCTAGAACTACTTCTACAAAGTGTTTCCAGTCTAAAAACATTGTCTTGCAACTCCGCTCTGAGTTTGTACTGGTTTTAGAACTTAATGATAACAGGGAGGATTATTACAATATGTTATCGTAATGTTAACTTTCTCGTTTCAACTTCATTTACAAAAGCAACAAATATGTGCTTTTACTTAAAATCATATGTGTTTAATATTAATGAAAATGAAGTTAGAATTTCTGTTAGATTGAGTATCTACAGTCAGAAACACAATAACTGCTAATGTGTACCAAGTAATATTCAAAGTAAATCAAATCTTCAGTTCAAATAAAAAAAAAATAGGACCGTATGCAGAATCGATATAAATTACCGAACGATATCGCCGTGCCAAGACTCGATATCGAACAAAGTTCCGTTCCATCAAAGATTTTAACGAGCATGCAAAAAATCTGCTTGCTTTGACGCTATTTCATTAAGACGATGGCCTTTATTTTTTAAACTTGGCTAAGACACTTTGGGTAAAGCTCAGGTGTTTTACTGTTCGTGAAATTTTCCACTAATTTGGAGTGCATTGATCCGGGACTGGGTGACCTCTTGGGGCTATTGAAATATCGCTTACCGCGGCCCTCGCTGGCAGATGGCACTCGACACAACTCACAATTCAACGTGGAGTGGGGCTCAAGTTCTTCAGCGACACGTTCCAAATCTTACATCGTGGAAAGTGTTATTATGTTGACTATATGGTTCTGTGGGTAAAGGACAAGACCCTGGCCTTTTTATTTTATGTGGAATGTTGAGTGTCTTACGAGGTTCGAATGGAGAACCTTGATCGTGACCGCATTTGACTCCCTGAATCTGACTCCATGAATGTGGAGTTACAGGATTGAAAAATTATTAAATTACATAGGTACAATTTTAGATAGGTACACAGACTTGAGCCGACGTTTATAATGTGATTTATTTATAATCATGTTTCCATAATATCGTTCTCCGGCTGAACCCAAACGTTTGTTCAGTAAATCCTTTTTGTTAATCTCATACCGTTTTACCTATTTCCAAGTGAATAATTTTCCGAAGCATACCTTTCTCAGTTTCCGGAACATATTTATTCTATTCATAATTCAATTACTTACGTATTAAATGGTGCATGGATTTTGTTTAACCTTTTGGTCGCTAGTTTGTTTCTTTTGTAGGTATCCCCGTGTAGTTTTATTTTATGAATATTATTTTGCATGACCCGTGCTTTTAATAACTAATGCCCATTTTCTAGTAACTAATTGTCACCTAGAATAAGGGTCCCCCAATAATAAAGGTTATAAGGGACATTTAAACTTTGGTGAAAACGAAATTCGTATTAAGTGTTCCCTAAATGCTCTTAGGGGATCCCTAAATTTAGGTATTTGTTGGTGAAAATGGGCACCAAAGTTATATATATAGCAAAGCAAATGTATTCAAATATTTCCGACATCATCAACATGACAACATCTAAATCATGACCAGAGAGGTCAACTGTCCGTCCGTTCCCTTTTACGAAACAAAAGCTTGTAGCCGGCCACAGAAAAGTGAAGAAGTATATTTTTAACCTGAAGTTTTATACCGTTATAGATACTCGTGTATATTAAGCTACCTGTTATTACCAGTATACGTGGAAATTAGCTATTGAACGTTTTGAATAACCCCTTTATTTTAGCGAGGAAAGGAAATTTACATTTACTTTATCGACTATTCCACGAACGTTCAAAATATGAAAACAAAATATGCTTGAGTTTCGGCTTTAACATCGGTACCTAGTATACCGATGAAATATATTAGCTAAGGTATCAGTTGTAAGGGCACGCCACCATCGTGGCGGTAAGTCCCCTCTTTGAGGAGTGGCTCGGGAGGAGTCACGGCGCCCTCACGTACCGCATGACGCAGGTCCTCACCGAACACGGTTGTTTCGGGAGGTACCTGCACCGCATCGGTCGTGAGGAGGCGCCCGGGTGTCACCATTGTGCGGACAGCCCCGAGGACACGGTGGACCACACAGTCCAGGTGTGCCCCGCATGGGAGGGGCACCGCCGGGTCCTCGTCGAGGCTTTGGGCGGCGGCGACCTCTCGCGTCCGGCCCTGGTTCAGGCCATGGTCCGGGGCGAGAGGGAATGGGATGCCGTCGCCTCCTTTTGCGAAGCGGTCATGCTCGAGAAGGAGAAGGCGGAACGCCAGAGAGTTCGCACCTCTCATCCCGGCCGCCGCGCTGGACCAGGTAGACACCATGGGCGCCGGGTGTCGCGAGATGACTCCCGGCCACCGTAGGCGTGGGTCTGTGGGCGGTGAGTTCGTGTGGCTCATCGTCCCTCTGTCTACTTAGACGACAGACCCGTGTCGACGGCGCGCGTTGTTCCACGCGCTCCTCAAAGAGATGTCAGCAACCCCAGCGGGGCCCAGCAGGGCCAAGGCTTGCCGGGGCTGCGGGTTGTTCGAAAGAGATACCGCGGCCAAAAAAGGTATCAGTTGTAACAACATTTTAAAAATTAATGATTCAGTGGTTCCGGAGTAGTCTGACACTCCTTCACCGCTGCTAACCCACAGCGGGAGCCTCATTTGATGATTTTTGATGTCGTTAAAAAAATGGTTCGGGAGTATGAAGTTTACTATGTATAGGGTTGCAAGTAAAATTGCTGGCAGATAGATAACCACAATACAGATATATATATAGGTACAGATAGAAGAAAAGAAAAGTAAAACAAAAACGAATCATTGCCGAAGGTAAGACTGGCCATAATTGCTCCAGTAGGTTAGTGTCTATTCGAAATTCTAGCACGATTTGCCCCCATCCTTCACAAAGCTTAGCGTGAAACATACTTAGTGTATTATTCTGCATATTGTATTGATATAAAGCCAGCTGTGTGTGTACTGTGTACAATAGTACACGCTCTAATTGGGTCTGACTCCGGATTGACAATACATATGTGTATTGTTGCGCCTCAGGTTCGGTCACTGCGTTTCAAGATAATATGTGATGCGCGTGTAGGTTATGCTTAGAATATAAAGCAAGGTTACACAATGTATTGTGTTCTTAGTATTGAGGAAGTTACGGTATATGGTTGATTTCCTTGAATTGTTCACTGATTTCTATTGGACACTGCATCTGTACAGGACAAATGCAATTAAAAGTGTAACGGTTAGAACTAGAAGTTTTAAGAGTTATTTTTAAGATAAAATTCTCATTTAGATTCCCGTTGCCTGGATAAGATCTATGTACATATATACCTGGATACCTACTACTCATCATCCTCCGAGCCTTTTTCCCAACCATGTTGGGGTCGGCTTCCAGTCTAACCGGATTCAGCTGAGTACCAGTGCATTACAAGAAGCGACTGCCTATCTGACCTCCTCAACCCAGTTACCCGAGCAACCCGATACTCCTTGGTTAGACTGGTGTCAGACTTACTGGCTTCTGACTGGATACCTACTACTACTGGACCAAATCTAAGATTTTAGTGTTTAGACTGACATGAGAAAGTATAATGGACCCCTGCGTACCAGAATTCCTTTCTAAATGTCTAAGTAAGGCATAGTTTGACATACGGAAATGAAACAAATAAATTGGTACCTACAAATCTTTCCAAAATCCTCTGCGTGACGGGTGTATCCTTTATCAAGACACGTAAGTTTGTTTACCTGTCTTCTTATGACGAGATGTCAAATGCAAGCGCACTAATTAAAACTTATCAATTGTAGACACGCAGATTTTTAGTCGGCCGATAATTTGTTCGGGCTCATAAATAAGTATGAAGATGAATGGTAGTACGCACATTACAAAGATCACGTATTAAGCTGGTATCAGACCGACTGAAAACTATGCGACTAATCAAGACCTTCTCTTATAAAAAAAATATCCCGTTTGGACAACTCTCGGCCGAATGTTTAGTCTGCAGTGTAGTCTAAGCTTTACTTACAAACCAGTTAGTTCACAGGTAAACTGAGGATGAGTAATAGGCATTGTCGTTGATGAATGTGTTGTCGGTACGTAGTGGATACGTGGAGCGTCATGTTCGAAGCTGACTTATATCTAACAACAGGGGTGCAATGCCAGGAGATGATATAGTGGGTATCGAAGGAGACTAAGGTATTAAGGTATCTATTAATTAAGGTATTAACTATTAAGGTATATTTTACGTTCATATTATTTGAATAAATATTTAATCATAATCTGTCAATTCTTTTCTTATTTTAAACCGACTACAAAGAACGGTGATTCTCAATTTGACTCGTAGATATGTATTCAAGTTTGACTCACGTGAGGCCGAACCGATTTTGCGGTTTTCAGCATAGTATTTGTCAGCCTTAGGAGGTTTTTTTTTTAATATTTTTACTTTTTGATATTTAGTTACATTAACCCTTCAGAACAAAGAAAAATAAATTATTCATAACAATGCACCGCATTTTTTGTAGGGAGTCGTCTTTAAGGATTGTGGGAGTCGGATGACAGCGCATTTCTTGAAATAATAGGTAAAAGACGTTGCGCCATTAGTCAGAATAACAAGTTTCTTACAAGACGGTTTCAAGTAATGAGTCGGGAAAATGCTGGGAAGCAATAAATTTCCCTCGTCTCGAGATCTGCGAGATTATGGTTTAGTTTTGAGATATCTTGCACAAACCTTTAAATACTTTATGAGAAAATACCTCTTTGACTTTGTGGCCTTGCTTTCACAGAAAATATATTTTTTTATTACTGAATTATTTCATCGCAAGCGGCATTACGAAACTAAAAAAGTATTTAAAGTATTTAAATCTTTCCAAACGATATTCAGAGCTCTTTAAGTACGTATATCTAAACCACCAATACTGTAAGAAAAATGTTCGATACCGTCGAAACGAGAATCGGAACATAAATCATTGGTACACAAAAAATCCAGCACAACTCTTGTTGAAACATGCGGCGACTGGGTACCGATACATCCCCCATACAAATGTGCCTCGTTGTTCCTGATTCGAAGCGAACACGGAAAAACCGTAGTTTGAAAATCGAATTACATTCCAAAGAACTTTTTACCGATTTGTTTGCAGCTTCCTAGTTTGAATTTGTTCTTCTTTTTTTGTTTGGTGTGGTGGAAGTGGTGTTATTATTTGGCGATCTACATTTTTTTTCTATTACTTACGATGAAGGTACCTCATGAGCTGGACTAGTTATCTAGTGTGTCAATCTAACCATGTTATGTACATAAGTCTGTTTGTAACAGACGTCCACATGTGTTATCTCAGACTGAACGTCCAAGTAGTAACATACACATAATTTGTGGAGGGACTTAAAGGAGATTAATGTTTACGTAACGAGAAATAACATACAGCTGGACAATAACTAGAATATAAATAACTGTTGCACCGTTATTGTAATAGTTACTGGGAAGAAAATAATCTACATACATACTGTACTGAGTGCACATACTTATGCGCTTAGGTATCTATTATCCTATTTTTACCCACGACGGAACGGAGCAGGTATATGCGTTTGGGGTGAGAGATGTGCGTTTGTGTGTTTGTGTGTTTGTGTGTGCGTTTGTGCAAAGTAATGTTCCCACCTATCTTCTAAACTAATCATCTGATTTTGATGCGGTTTTCAATAACAGATTTGCGTTCAACGTGTTCATGTTCTTAGATAGGTGTCATGGCTGTAACTCACTAGGGGGCGCCACAATATTAGTGCAAACAGCAAAGTAATGTTCCCACCTACCTTCTAAACTAATGATCCGATTTTGATGTGGTTTTCAATAACAGATTTGCGTTCAACGTGTTCATGTTCTTAGATAGGTGTCATGGCTGTAACTCACTAGGGCGCGCCACAATATTAGTGCAAACAGCAAAGTAATGTTCCCACCTACCTTCTAAACTAATGATCCGATTTTGATGTGGTTTTCAATAACAGATTTGCGTTCAACGTGTTCATGTTCTTAGATAGGTGTCATGGCTGTAACTCACTAGGGGGCGCCACAATATTAGTGCAAAACAGCAAAGTAATGTTCCCACCTACCTTCTAAACTAATGATCCGATTTTGATGTGGTTTTCAATAACAGATTTGCGTTCAACGTGTTAATGTTCTTAGATAGGTGTCATGGCTATTAATCACTAGGGGGCGCCACAATATTAGTGCCAAACAATGTTACAATATAATCAAAACGTCCGATTACAATTCTGTTTTCATCAGCAATGTGTACGTGCTTAATGCATGTTCCCAAATAATAATAAAAATTACGCCTGTAACTCACTAGAGGTCGCTACAATATCGGTGCAAAATAATATTGCAATAACATATTATATAGACTATAATTCGTATATGTTCTCTAAAAAGTCTGAAATAAAATTAAGCAAAATTAAAAATTTTGAAAAAACCCCCGACGGTAAAAATCTTATTGAAAAATAATAAAATAACTCAAAACCCCCGACTTAACCCAATTATATAGGAATAACCGTCGGGGGCTGCCTTTTCTATATGAAATTTCAACAATTAATTGAGTGTATTTTATGTCATCGTTAAACATCTACAATTCTTCAATAATTTTATTCACGACACTAGAATCCTTTAGCTGGTTTAATGGCAGCTCCCGACGGATATTCCTATATAATTGGGTTAAGTCGGGGGTTTTGAGTTATTTTATTATTTTTCAATAAGATTTTTACCGTCGGGGGTTTTTTCAAAATTTTTAATTTTGCTTAATCTATTGAAGATTTTATTTGACCAAACCCTTAAAAACTATGTATTTATATTATGTATCTTAAAACATCTTATTTGTCAGTATTTTCTTTATTTCTGAAATGTGTAATGACTGACTAGTAGCTGAAAGGGTTGCTTATCGGAGTATATTTTCCATGTAACGCAATATATCCCACTGCGCGACACAAATGCCAATAAAAAGCATTTTATATACATGTTGCACAACAATGTACAAAGACATTTAATGGAATAACCACGTTTAACAAAACGGAAACAAGCCCGTTCCAGCGAACAATCATCTATAATAGACTTTTCTTGTACTCAGATTTATTACTTATCACAAAAGTATAAAAATATCCTTGACAATCTATTCGCTTATTCTTGTCAACTCTTGTGTCTCTGAATCATTCAAAGTCAATGACGACTACTTAATAGTATTTTTCGTTTCTCTACTCTCTACTTCTTCTTTTCTCTACTAATTAATTTATATTTCGAGAACAACACAATACCGTATAATTTAGACGGTTTCTTAATATTCGTCGAGTTCAATTCGATTGGTAAGCATAATTATCTGAAAAGAACCTTTTTTCTAACATAAATTGTTTTGTTTTTAAAATAAGGTACCATGAAGAGATATGAAATTCCCAAGCTATATTCTAGGTATTTTCAGCAGAATCCCAGAAAATTCAGTTACCCACAGCACGTGTATCGGTGTTTTTCGCGGCATTGTTGGGCGGCCCGCACGCATGCGGCGGCTTGCGTGAATACAAATCGCTGGTGTTCCACAACTCCAGTACATAACCGAGTTTACATACATGAATAGTGTTGCTAAAAATATATTTCTATAGAAATCTGTGAAGAATGACAATATTTATAAAATTCTATAAAAAAAAGTTTCTGAAGTTATATTTTTAACTAACATAAGATGACATTGAGATGTATTTATTACCTTTTTTTAAGATAAAACTGTTTGCTACAATTTCACTATTCTAGAGTATAAAGGTTGTGAGGCACATTTACAAAATACGCTATAGCAAAGTCAAGAAAATTTTGAAGCGAAGGTCAAGAATTTTAATTTAATCCGCGATTATCGAAAACAACTACGAATGTAAAACACAAAGGAGTTCAAATTCGCTACTTTTCTTTGAAATCTGCCCTTTTATATCCAGAAAATCCCTTAAAATTCGATACTTTTCTTTGTACAATTTCAGGAAGGATGGGCTGCGGAATGCCTTGAGTGTAAGGAATGCGTTCAAGGTTCTTAAATATTGAGGACATTTGAATATAACGTTGAACCACGGAGTAAGGAAAGATGAGTGGAGATTCCATAATGCAAATAGGTCAGTAGTAGGCCTTCTACTAAGGCAAATACAGTGGGCGTGACCAAAATGATCAATTATGAGTGAACTAACGAGGTGTTCGGTTTCTTTGGGACATAAGTCAACGATTTTTGGTATTACAAAAAATGGGCGGGTTCCAAAGAAGGCGGAGACAGTAACATTCCTTGTAACCCGCTCGCCCTTATTTTGGCGCGCTACTTTGTTAGGAGATTTTCCGTTATGGCACCTCCGCTAGTCATTTTGTTCTCCATGCGTTAAACTAACAGTGTCTATAGATTTATGTTGCTGACTGTACTTTGTAACGACAGAGAACAGATGCAGGAAATGAACTCGTCATCTGTAAATACACAACGTCGGGAAATATGAAGAGTGAATATAATAAATATTGAAATCAATAATATTGAATACTCAGAGTAGATATATTTATATGTTATTACAAAGTATGTATATATCCATTACATAAATTCATCTACTTATGAGACAAAAATATTATTCATCTACTTATGAGAACGGGTGTCATTTTACATCCTTGACAGTCGTTACGGGTAGTCAGAAGCCAGTAAGTCTGACACCAGTCTAACCAAGGGGTATCGGGTTGCCCGGGTAACTGGGTTGAGGAGGTCAGATAGGCAGTCGCTCCTTATAAAGCACTGGTACTCAGCTGAATCCGGTTAGACTGGAAGCCGACCCTAACATAGTTGGGAAAAGACTCGGAGGATGATGATGACTTATGAGAACGGGTGAGTAGTAATGGCCGCGTGGGCCATGTTAAATCCGTCCTCCGTAAAAGTTTGCATAGGGTTAGCTTAGATTGGCCTGTAAAAGTGACAAACGTGCTTATATAATATTACCTATATAAGTCAAAGTCAAGTAAAATACCTACTATTAATATTACTGTACCCGATAAGAATGAAAGCAGGTACTACATGAGTTTATTAACTACATTGGAATCCACATAGCAGCAATTGCACATAACAATAAAAACTTGAACACCAAAAGGCTTTTACAGTAGAGTGAAACAACTATAAATGTTCGGCACTCCACCTTTACACTAGAGCTTAATTAAATTTGAACACGTTTCATTTTAATTAAAACTGCGTCTTAGAATATTCCAATAACCCGAACTAATTGAGATTTCGGTGCTCAGCTGTAAAAAGGAATTTCTTATCAATCCCTTTCCTTTACTTTGTGTATCAATCACAAAGAAGATCGCTGACGACTTAATACCTTCTTATTTTGTAATTTATTTTGAGAGGAAAATGTGGAGGTTTCCTTGTAGCCAATTGTGGGTGTGTTGAAGAGAAAACAATGATGACAAACGCGCAGAACAACAGACGGGACTCGTATTGTATAACTATGGTTAATGGGTTTAACATAACGATTCAAGATTTTGCCGCAATATGTTATGTGTGAATTGTTGATGATTCACTTCAGTTATCATTTAAAAATTACTTGATGTTAAGGAACTGAAGAAGGTTTAAAAAAGGAAATTTTCTTAATATTTATTTCTAAAAGATTCAAGTTCATAATATACAATTTTGACACGATAACATGAACAGTTAAAACAAAATACAATCTACAAAAACAAGATAGTGAACAGATTGTGAAGTTTGCAAAATGAATCACAGTCTTTGAATAAAATTGACTCAGCTTTTGTCTACGACAATGTACAGCTTCGTGTTAAATAAAGTGCTATTCCGATATTCTATTGATATTACTTAGAATAAAACACAGATGTTCCTGGCTTCGGTGCTGCCGATAATAAATGGATCTGCTGTCCATCTGTGGTATGAATATATAACAGATAGTGTGTCAAATTGTTGACTAGAAAAGGTTACACTATATTTAGAATAGACTAGATTGGATTACATATAAAATTAAACATTGAAGTATCTATGACAACTTCAATCACAGGATACTTAGGACATACCTGTATGCTGAGAGGCACGGAACAATCTATACTAATATTATAAAGCTAAAGAGTTTGTTTGTTTGATTGTTTGTTTGTTTGTTTGTTTGAACGCGCTAATCTCAGGAACTACTGGTCCGTTTTGAAAATTTCTTTCAGTGTTAGATAGCCCATTTATCGAGGAAGGCTATAGGCTACTTTTTATCCCGGTACGGGAAGTAGTTCCCACGGGATGCGGGTGAAACCGCTGGCAGAAGCTAGTCTCCATATAAAATTATGGTAACCCACAGAGCATGAGCACGCGAGCTGTTCAACCTCATTGACCGACACTACTGGCAGTTATTCTTCTTTGAATCTAATAATATAACTTTGAAAAGTAAGCTTGAAGAATGCACAAATGCACCATATTTTATGTTCAGGGATAATGTCTCTAATCCATCACTCGTGACCTCTAATGACCGCTATATCGGTTTTTGAACATGAATAATGAATAGAAATGTATTTGATCACAACTGGAGGCCATATTTTTCTTCGTTTATTTAATGAAAAGCCATATTTTGCTGTATTAGAAATGCATTGTCCTTGGAAATAGTTGGAGTTCTCAGAATTCAGTTCGTAGCTACGTCATCGTAGATAGACCAATTTCGAAGAATAACGTACGGAGATTGGTTAGTGGAATTGTTCGTGTATTTATAAGATCATTCATCGTGTATTTCGAGATATTGTATGCCAATCAGAAACTACTGAACCAATAAGGAATATTTAGTTGGGAAGACTATAAACTACTTTTTATCCGGATAAGCAAGTCGTTCCGTCAGGTCGCGGGTGAAACTGCGGGTTGTATCTAGTTCATAATAAAAATGCACCCGTATTCCTGTTTACGATGAATATGAATATAAATAGCTTATCGAACGTAAAACGTACACTTGACTGGCGTCATAAATCTTTTCGATTTACAGGTGGGTATTGTAATAAAATTCTCTCGCACCGCTAGCAATCATAAACCCAATATTACTTTAATTATTAAAACGTACTCGAATATTCCACCTACAGCACCGACGCGAGTATTTTATGACGAAATAAATGCATGAAATTATCGAGACATGAACTGGATTATCAGATTACAAAATGTTGGAGGAATTTTCGCAGTATTTCATGATGGCAAGGCAGCTTTTGATTCAGATTTTTTGTTGTTATTACAGGTACTACTGTGTAGGCTGAAAAAATAGTAAATGGGTATGGGATGTAAAGGCATTCAGAAGTTTTATGGCTGAACCTTTATTTTAAGTATTTAAAAAATAGTTTAAAAAGTAAACATACCCAAAGAGTTTATTCCTGACCCATTTATTTAGTCAGGATACATTCAGCGAAAATTAGTTTCAACGAAAATCGGGGAAATACCATTACATAAAGCAATTGAAATTAATTTGAATATAGAACCGCACAAATCTAACAGGCATTAGGGTTAATGGCAAATTAATTCGGTTCATCAGCGAACCGAATAAGTACTTATGTGGTCGCATTTTCACCACATAATTCAGTACCGCTGTTTAACATTCATGAAGCATGGTGGTCAAAATTTACATGTTGCATGGCTGAAGTGGGGCACCGTGGCAATAAATGTCAACCAGGGTAACAGACTTGGTAACGGGTAAGTCCACTGACCGGGAGGGAAGTAGGCCTTTAAGACCGTTCATCACGTTTAACGTAACGTTTTAGACGCTTTAATTAGTTGTGGTTTTATTTTTGTAGAAAATATACGCAATAAAGATAGCTGAAAACTCATTTAAGTTGTTGCTATTTTTCGTTGCTTTAGGCTTTAGGTCTGATCTTAGTTTGTAGACTTAGTACGTAGACAGGGTGCGTGAATAAGGCTCTGTGTGGATTCCAAAGCTGTAGAAGGATGAACCATCATCATCTCCCGAGCCTTTTCCCAACTATGTTGGGGTCGGCTTCCAGTCTAACCGGATTCAGCTGAGTACCAGTGCTTTACAAGAAGCGACTGCCTATCTGACCTCCTCAACCCAGTTACCCGGGCAACCCGATACCCCTTGGTTAGACTGGTGTCAGACTTACTGGCTTCTGACTACCCGTAACGACTGCCAAGGATGTTCAATGACAGCCGGGACCTACAGTTTAACGTGTCATCCGAAACACAGTCATTGATGTCTAAGATTTACTTAAAAAGTACATACAAACTTAGAAAAGTTGCATTGGTACTTGCCTGACCTGGAATCGAACCCGCGCCCTCATACTCGAGAGGTTGGTTCTTTGCCCACTAGGCCACCATGGTATAGAAGTAGAAGGATGAACCAAGCATGTTTTTAGTCTGCATTTGTTTCAAGATCCGTTCACATAATAATGGCTAACGACAACAAACAATTTGCATTTTCTCATAGTTCTCTAAGGCGTCACATTTTATCACATCATTTCCTTTAACTAAAAGAATGTCCTTATCTGCAATACCGTCACAGCCTGACATCGAAGCGCTTCATTACACGTGCTCAGTTCAACGCACCCTCGCTGGATAAAACAATTCATTATCAAATCAGGATTTCAATGAAGGAAAGTTTCCTTCAATATCTCAGAGCTTCCTCGGTTCTTTTCTTCCTTTTTCTTTGTTCAAAAAATCTTTGGGATTTTACAAAAAAAATGCAGGCCAGTAAATTCTAATCAGGTGTAGTAAAAAACGTGGTCTTATGGCAGTGTAATAAAGCGTAAAACCTCGTACTGCAGTTTAGGCCAGACTATACGACGCCTCCGAGTTCCTGCTCGTTTAGCTACGTATATTTGTACTGTATAAATTTAGTTTTACGTAAGAAGTGATTCTAAAAATAGCTCGGGCCGTTTTTATGACTGCTATTGTTGATACCAGAATAAAGGTCCCTTTGAATTCAAATGAGTATTCTCTTGAAAAAAGCTACATTAGCGTTATTTATCGTTGCGAAATTTTGTAGATAAGTTCACACCTAACTTGGCTACTTTGTTACCGTGTCAACTAATCTATAGATATATTCATAAAGGCGTTTACACAGGAGTGGCTTAGAAAACTGCTCGTCACTTGTTTTCACATAATTTAGGTATGATACTGTCACCGAACCTGTCAACATTAGGTAATTAGGTGTAGTGTTAAGAAATGAGCGTATACGAAAACATGACGACGAAAATTAGTGTCATATGAATGGGTCTTAAAGAAAATCGTGACGCTATGGAACGAATGATATTTGTATGTATATGAAGGAGATGATGATGTCGTTGTATGAAACGAGGAAAGGTGCTCGAGATAAGTGTCATTAACTAAGCTCAACATATCCGGGTACAGGTATTTTAGAAATTAAGGACGTAAGGATGAACAGTGTTTGAAATACACGAATATTACGCTGTTTATAATGTCATACTTGGCCTTAATCGGTTCCACTTTTAAAAAGAAAGGTGTAAAAAAAAGGGTAAAGGGTTGGATAATGTTTTCATAATCCCAGAGTCATTTAGGAGCAAGTGAATATGGAATCGGTCACGAAGTCTGAAAATGTTAGCGACCACTCGAGCTTACAGCATGCCACCTCAGGCTTTCATTTATATCTATCTATTCTAAAACCTTGAAGAAATAATATATAAGAGCATAGGTATGTACGTTAATTTGCAATAATATTACTTCCTACGTAAATACACGCATTATATTAAAGCTGGTCGTAAAACCTAAACCCTTTAGGTTCATAACGTCAACTTCCCAAAATGTTCACACTCCCAAAACGTCCACTTCCCAAAATGGTAATTCCCTAAATGTCTATTCCCCATTTCGTCTACTTTCCCATAACGACCAATTCCCAAATAGTCTGTTTCTCAAAACGACTACTCCCAAAACGTCTACTTCATAAAATTTAACACTTGTCCAATATTTTCTTGAAAACTAAAAGAATCGCTTTATAGTCCTTTTTAGTCGACTTAAAAAAGGAGGAGGTTCTCAGTTCGGATGTTTGTAAAGGTTCTTATAAGAGAACAAACAAAGAATTATGAAAATTGCCAAGTAAGAATACTTAAACGTAGGGTAGGTAGGGTAAATAGGTTAATTAGACGGAGCATTGCAACGCATGCCGAGCACAGCTAGTGAGTAAATAAAATTGCGTAGTGGAGATTAAAAAGGTTTATTTGCATTCTACCATTTTAATACGAATCTTTGATAGGTACGAGGAAATGATAATCAAATATTTTCAATCCAGTAATTTAGAATTACTTTTACACTAAATAGGTAGGTACATTAATCACTTCTGAAAATTAAAAAACAAAATACATAATGTTTTTCTTTGAATTGTAATTAAAAAATTGAATGTAAAAAAATCAAAAAGGAAAAATACTTATAAAATAGTTCTAAAACTGAAATGTCTGAATCATTTTTTTTTTGTTTATATTCATCTAGGTCTCACTCAGAAATATTTATTTCGTTTTGTTTTGCTTACACTTGATTAGAAGTCGCATGTAAATAATTTTTTTTAGAAACTTAATCGGAGTAATTTCTTTTTTATGTAATTTTTTCAGTAACGTGCTGTATTGTTCGTCAAATAAAATGTCCGCATTTCGTCTAGTCTTATTAACTGTCTCGAAAAGGCAATGTGTTAGTCTGTTGTCCTGATATTTAATCTCTTTTTTAATTTTATACAAAAATAAATAAAAGTTAGGGCTTTGTGGTATTCGGGCTCGAAGACGTCGATGCCATCCTTCTACTTGGTTTGTTGTTCTGTGATTATCTTTACATACACTTATTTTATGGGAAGATATGGCCATCCACTGTTTTTCAAAATAAGTTTTAAATTTCTTCATACCTGTAGTCATTTGTACATTTGCTAATATATCTTTCCATGTCTTCTGTATGTATTTTGGAGGAAGCATGGGCAACAAAGTAATAAGCCTACCAAAATTTCTTTCTGATCTTGTTTTATTTAATTTATTTATTTTTAATTTGCGCCAGACTGCACGATTATAATGATAGAAGCAACCAGTAGTTCGAGCCTCTGGGTATACATTCTGGATAGCATTAAATTGAGCTTGCTCATAGTCACATTTAAAGTGAAGTATCTTTACCCCTAATTTGCTTTTTAATAAATTAAAGAAACGGATGTAAGTAGCTTCTCTTTTGTTGGGCAATAAACCATAGATCACCGGTACAATATTGCTGAAATTTTTGTTGGAATTATCAACATCAAGATGTATGCTGTAAATTTGATAAAATGGTGGCGGACAACACCGAAAAGTGCCGTCTCCGTAATAAGATCCAAGTTTGTCATTTTTAATGAATTTTTTAGCAATTCGAGAAGCAAATATTAAGATTTTATCATCAGTTCCATCTTCATAAACCAGGAGGTCTTTTTTAAATGTTTTTGGAATCACAACTTCTTCTAAACTATTAAAAACTAGTTTCTTTACATCAAGAAACTTTTTTCGTTCACGATACAAAGCACTTTTAAGTGAAGAGAAAGACGGTATCCAATTTCTGTACTCTTCATCTTCTTCAGACCCAATTGTTTCCCGTAAATTATGTGCATTATCCTCAAGAATTTGCTGGATTGGTTCTAAATTTTCGCACACATCTTTCTTACATTTATCAATGAACTTAAATACCTCATTTCGATGACTGTTTGATGCGCAGTAGTGATTCGTCTTTCTCAAAATATTGGTACGGCCACTATTCAACGTTATGGTTGCAGAACACGAAACACGGTTTTCACATCTCCATAAAGTCGTCTCGTTTTTATTACGTTTTGCTAAATAATAGCGATAGCCATCTGACAACACACAGTCGTTACCTTTTTGGGTTTTAATTATTGTTAAGTCCATTTTTAAAAGCAATTTGAATATTCACACGCACCTTTTAGTGTTCAAAAGAACGTTTAATGCTAATTCTGTACAATACGACTAACATCATAATTTGTTTTGCAACTACCCACTGTATACAAATATTAACAATGTTGACTTCCATAAAAATATCTTGAACTATGACTAATTGAGCTACTGTAATAGCGAACTACTATAATTATGATTTTAAAAAATAATTTTACACAAAAATTTAAATTCCTACTGGAACCCGTAAAATTTTGATAAAAAAAAAACTATTTAGAAAGTGGACGTTTTGAGAGTTGACCTTATGGGAAGTGGACTTTTCGGGAATTATAGATTTGTCGTCGTTATGGGAAAGTAGACGAAATGGGAAATAGACATTTAGGGAATTACCATTTTGGGAAGTGGACGTTTTGGGAGTGTGAACATTTTGGGAAGTTGACGTTATGAACCTAAAGGACCTAAACGCGTAAACCCAACAATTCTAGGCGATTCTTTAAATTACATTACGTATACGAATTCGGGCTTCGTCCTGTACCACGATTCGCGGAATAGAAAATACCTCTACGTGGAACATCCGAATACGAATTGGGAAAAACAAAGTCCTAACGATGTGTGTTCTGTGGACTTATTTACATCGTGATTTTTCGACACAAATTTTTTTTTTTTAAAGTCCATTGATTTCATGATTTTACCAGAAAGACATAGATTTTCATGAGACTTGTCACCACGTTTTACCTGCTGCCTTCGAACTAAACTTCTAAACTAAAACTCAACTAACCTTCTAAAAACTAGAAAGATTCGATGTTTGTCTTACAATTCTGCTTTGCATTGGTGGCAAAAAGGCTCTGACTATAACAATGCAGAAAAAGGCAGATCGGTTTCACGATGACAGAATCATGCATTCACAAACACATACAAAACGTTAAAGAGAGTGCAAAAAGGTGTTATCTCCTCTAACTTATCATCGCTTAAACGATTGCTTGCAGCTTCACAGAATCCCGCAATATGCTAATTATGTCCCCGAAAGCGAGGCAAAATGTTTTTAAGTTCAAACAAATCTCTTTATCGTCCCGACTCATTCGGGGATATATGTAGTAGGTACTTTGCGTTTGTTTCGTCGTTCTTTTTGGACTTCACCACAAATATTTTAAGGACAAACTTTTAAAAAGAGGGATTCTTTTTCATTTAAATTTGGAATTTGCCTGTGCACTGTGCTGGATTACTTTACTGGCAATGCTTTTTACTTCATGTGAATTGGAGTACCTAGGAATATAAGCCTGATGATAGCTACGTCAGCTATCATTTTGATAGTAGAGAACCTGCATACATGTCTTGTGAAAGTACAAATACATACTGTACTGTATGAACAATCTGTCGGATTAAACGGAGTGAGACATTCAATGTCATAATATCATAATCAAGAACTTCTGCATGTGCATAAACGATCCTCAAAACAATTAGCGGAAATCTACTTCGCGGATTTCAAACTATGCTAATTTAATTATCCCGACCCGGGAAGCATTTGAAACTAATCTCTTTATCAGCCCCCCTCATTCGTGAACCCCGTAATATATTGCTCAAACAGTGGTAGGATTTTGTATTTGTTTGTACTCACACTAGGCTCGATCTACGTAGGGTGACATACATTACGTTTTTGTGTAGACTGTAAAGACCCTTTTTGTATATAGCAGACAGTTCGTTAAAAAAGGTTCTGTCGGATGGAATGTCCCTTTTTATTTAGGTAGGTACACATTAATGTTGCGACAATTGAAATTATGTGGTTTCATGCTTACTGTTCAAGGTGTTTTTCCAGACCTCTTATTCGTGTGTTTTGTTAATATATAGGTACTGATAAATACATATTTTATTTGATTGTTATATGTTTAAAGATCGTATAAAGATAGTAACAAACAGCGTTGTGTGCATAAGCCTCCACATATCAAAATTACATGTGAATGCATTTAGTACAGGTAGTGGAAATCTGACGGGATACGGACCGCAGGACCGGTATTGTGGCTTGAGGTGAGCTATCCATCGACATCATTCAAATGATTCAGCAATCATGAACTGAGATATGATAGTCACTATTAAAACATTCACAGCCTTTCTACAAAAACATCTGTTGAACACTTGTTTAAAAATCGGACCTTATTGTAACGTCATAATCTTTTTTTAGGCAAGTGTTCAACAGACGTTTAAAAGTTTTTGTGGTACGGCGGTCATACTCTAACCTGCAAGTTGCTTGTTTTGTGTAACCATTGTTTATGTTTTAGAATAAACTGTATACAACGTAAATAATTGTACGACCCAATTTGTACCTACGCGATGCCATTCACAATTGAAACTACGAAATGTCCAAAAAGTTTTAGGCGGAATCTATTGCAACTACAAATATCGCCGTTGGCTCGTTGTAAAGTTTTTGACAACAACAATAGTAAATGTTCGCGTAAAAGTTCATATTTATTTATTTAATAAAACTGTAGTAGGTAGGTATGACATATATTAAGTCGTGGTGGCCTAGTGGGTAAAGAACCAACCTCTCGAGTATGAGGGTGTGGGTTCGATTCCAAGTCAGGCAAGTACCAATGCAACTTTTCTAAGTTTGTACGTACTTTCTAGGTAAATCTTAGACACCAATGGCTGATAAAAAGGTGAAGGAAAACATCTTGAGGAAACCTGGACTATAAAGTCTGAAATCACCAACCCGCATTGAGCAAGCGTGGTGATTAATGCTCAATCCTTCTCCGTGTGAGAGGAGGCCTGTGCCCAGCAGTGGGACGATAAAAAGGCTGTAACAGTAACAGGTATGACAGTATGTACTTGCAACAAAAGCTAGTATTTTTGTAAAGGATATTCAGTTCAGAGTTCTAGTCTGCAGTTCAGTTCAGCAGTGGATTTCTTTTGTTTTTAAGGACCAGTATAAGAATGGTCCCGCCTTATTTCAACTTACTAAACCTATATTGAATCTTATGAGAAGAAGGCATGAGTATTATATAGTTAAGTACAAAAGAATTGATAAAGGTAAAGGCGACCATGGCTGTGTTTCATGTCTTGTTCTTAATATGACGTTGACCTCTTTACCATTAAGTGGGTTGTTCTTGTCATAACACAATAGTTCTCGTTAGAAAGAAATGTCATTATTTATTACTGTTTTGTGGCGTAAACAATATTTATTCTTTACGTCCCTGAGGACCAAAGTATATTTTCCTAAATACGTTGCTTGGGGCTATGTGTAAAATATGCAAAGTGTACCTATCAAATATAAATGGATATACATATGTATTTCTTGGCAGGTGCTCAAAAAAGTAGACACAAGCGTGAGAATCTCAAAGTCATTCCTGGCATTCGTGTCTTTACTAACTACTCAAAGAAACAAACAGACAATTTTAGTCATACCGCGTAATATATTAAGATACATTACATTATATAGATATTAGCAGCATGAATGCAGCTGTCCACGGTCAATGGAAACAACACAATGCAATCCCGATCTCAATCGAAACCAACAAAATATACTGCACTGTTTGATCTATCGAAATAATACTAACAAGTTTCGTGTTACTATCGTTTGCTTTGAGAATACAATTTTAATGAGACTGCCACCGTTTGCTGGATGCATGTTCGCCAACACGAGTTGTAATAACATACAAACACAAAAGCATCGGTGTATCGCGTGACCCCTTTTGTGCAAAGCGCGACTGTGCAGACATTGCAAACGTTAGTTGGTGCTTTGATACCACATGGGACCTCAGATACGAAATGTCTATGCAAATCTCTAATTTGTTTAGCAAGTTCCCATATTGTATTGTGTTGAACCAGAGTAAATCACAAGCGTCCAGGCGTCTGCACAATTTGGTCCTTTCATACAGTTAAATAGGAATAGCAATGTGGTGGCTGATAAAAAGGTGAAGGGAAACATCTTGAGGCAACCTGGACTATAAGTCTGAAATCACCAATCCACATTGAGCAAGCGTGGTGATTAAAGCCTTCTTCATGTGAGAGGAGGCCTGTGCCCAGCAGAGGGACGATAAAAAAAAAAAAGCTGTAACAGTAACAGTAACAGTAATGTGGGGCATGACCGCTTACTGATTTCAATTTGAATTATAATGGACAGTACGGCAATAATTAATGCTAAGCGAAATTAATATTACATACAAACAACAACAAATACGTGTAGAATAGATACAAGTTTCCTGTTACAGAAGTAGGTATATGAAAACAAAAACTTTTGTTGCCAGAGGATAGACTGGCCTGATTTATCGAACAACTCACAAGTTTGTTTGTTGTTCGAATTACCGAAACTTAGCTGCTTTCATTATTCTGCTATTGTTGTGTGCTCGGATTTAGTTTATACAAATGTTAACTTTGGTCTTCCTATATTGCGTTAAATGTTTAGTCTAAACAAATTAAAATATATTTCTATACATAGAATTTCATGAAAAAATGAATTGTTAAAAGTCGAAAGTACCAAGTAACAAGCAAAACATCATTTTCCACGCATTGAAACAGTCCTTTAAAATTTATACCATTTCAATGGTATTACATGTTTACTTTGATGTCCAGTGGGTGTCAATTGAATCTCCGTTGCTCCTATAAGCGCCTTAATGAAGCAACACGTACAATGCAGCACAAACGTAAGTCAATTAGCATTGGCAGCACATTTTACACATTGTCCACTCCCATCACACGGGTTTTATATGGCTTTACTCGTTTTAATCTCGTACATAACAGGATTTAGCGATTCGCAACCCTTTCACGTCGCACTATGAAAGTGAAGGAAAGTACCTTGGAGAACAAAATGACTGGCGGAGAAGTCAGAACGTAAAATATAAGCAACTAGCGCGGCATAATACTTGTGTTTGGGGGACGAGGAACGTTACCTACTAGCTCGGCCCTTACATGCCTTCTTTAGAACCCGCCCATTATTTTTAAAATAAAGTCACCAATCAATCTTTGACAGATTGGTTTTTATTTGACACGGAACCCGAACGCTTTAGTTCTGGTAACTGATCACGCCTGGCGTACGTTACCGTGACCTACCGTGCCTGACCTACCTTCCTTGTGGCATCTCCGCTACCTTTCTTTCCTCTGTGGAAAGTACCGACGAGCCTTTCGTGTCTTTTTAATTAGTACTTAGTGGGATCCGTGTTGGGTTGTACCTTCAGTAAGAAATTCTCCTTTATGGGCACAGCTCAGCGGATAATGAAAAAACTTTTCGCGTTAGTCTTAGTGGTTATAGGTTCATTTTTTGTTAAAGCATTCTGTTTTTTAATTAAATGTAGCTTTCACTAAGTTGAGGAGGAATTAGGTTAAGCAGAGAGCTGAAGCTTTTAATTTGGTTTGGTTAATATGAATTTAGCTGTGCTTTGCTTGAATTCTGAGGTGCTTGCAGCTAAATTACTGGTTTGCAGATCAATTAATATCTAGGAATCGGGCTGTACGGGTCGGAGGATCAATTACCGAATATGTCTTAGAATATAATCTTCATGTCAGTCCTTATCAAAAATCATTGACCAGAAATTGACCAGTGTTACAAAAATATTTTACAATGATGTGTTTTATCTAAAACAAAGAATTGTCTCCTCTATTTCTATCCCTAGTGACACTGTGAAACTTTCTAACTCAGAGGTATGTATGATATACCTTCATAACAATATAATTTTCTAGTTTCATGAAGCTGATCTACTCTAGTCTATAGGTTTCCTAAGCCGCTTAGAAACTGTAAAGCTAAGTTTAAAAGGAATTTCTGACTTATAGAGGCAAACCTCATTTCCGTCATAACCGTTGCAAGAAAATTATTTATATTACGTGAGAAGTAATGTGTATTTTTAAACTTTTTTGTTCCAAAAGTATTATTATTTAGTTATAACAGCCTTACTGGTCACAAGTAGAAACGGAGTTACATAATTATGTAGATACGGAAAGTTTCAGTATTGATAAAAGAACGGACGATCTTCAACTGTGTGTAATTAAGGTATTCTATTCACCAAACAATTCTACACGGTTTACCAATCACCCGTGTTACTTAGCAAAAGAATCCTGGATATACAATTTTTCCTTCACCCTATCGTAGCAGTGATTAATTAACCAAACTGCACTTAATGAGCGCCTGTCGAGGCTCGAGTTCACGTCCTTTAGAAATTACTATTGTTCTGCATATGATGGATTGCCTGAAAAATGAAGTACTAGTTGTTTAAAATCACGGAGTAAAGAAAGTGAATGGAGATGCCTTAATGCAGGTAGGTCGGGCGCTTTCTAGGTCAAACATTTACGGTGGGCATGACCAAAACAATCAGTTACGAGAGAACTAACGAGGCGTTTGGTATCTTTGGGATATCTGTCAACGATTTTTCAAATTAAAATAAATGTTCGGGTCCAAAGAAGGCGTATAAGACCCAAGACAGAAACGTTCCTCGTCCTCCGCACACCCGCATTTTGGCGCGTTACTTTCTTAGGAGATTTTCCGGTCACCTCCGATAGTTATTTTGTTCTTCATGTTTAAAATACACCTTTGAATATTTAGCTAATTTGGTATAGGACGTAGGGATACAGGACATAAAAGTTGTCTAACTGTGATCTTTCATCCGTAAATCGGCTGGGGAACAGTATATGCTTATTTACTTGGAACACAAACGGCCCAAAGATCAGTTAGTTGACCCTTTAGAGGTGTAGTTTGTTTTAGTTTAGAAATATTTTGTTGCTATGGTTTATGTTAAAACTTATCTGATAATGTAGGTATAGAAAATTGTTTACATCTGTTGATATATCGTATTATCTAAGTATATATCGAGCATAATAGCGATTTTTTATAGAATTTTGTACGTATTTCAAAGTATTGTAGTAATACAAACCCGTTTTAAAACCTCTATCCAAAATGTTATCATGAATTTCATAGCCCCGAGCAAAAATGAGATTTAGAGGTATACAATCTGGATGTAAATGTATATGAATCGATATATAAAAAAAAATATGGAGTACCTAGTTTGCTTTTAAATAAAATTATCTATACTTATAATAAATCTGTAGAGAGGTCAATTCTGTACATTGAATATTTTTCCAAAATAACTATTGGGGGGTGATTAGTGATCGATACTGATGCCAAAAATGCAATCAGTAAAATTTTTGTCTGTCTGTCTGTCTGTCTGTCTGTCTGTCTGTCTGTCTGTCTGTCTGTCTGTCTGTATGTTCGTTATGGAAACAAAAACTACTTGACGGATTTCAACGAAACTTGGTACAATGATTCTTCATACTCCTGGGCAGGTTATAGGATACTTTTCATCACGCTACGATCAATAGGAGCACAGCAGTGAAGGTAAATGTAGGGAAAACGGGAGAAGTTACTCCATTTTTTTTGCTTCCGTCGCGTGTGCAGCCTTAATGGTTAAAGCTACACAGAAACCATGTAGGTTGGAAATGTTCTCCTTAAAATTATGTAACAAATATACCTTGACAGTATATGTCCATCTTTTATGGTTGGCTCACATTGACACGTTTAACTCTCGGTAGCTTAGCAGTTCGGAGCTTTCTGATTATATTTGTCTACTATTACGTTTATAATACTCTCACTCACACTAACTAAAAAAAGTTGAAATTATTAAGTATTCAATAAAGAAAGAATAATATAAATCGGTCAAGAAATACCAAAGTTATACATAAAATACGGTAGCCATCGCGAGTGAAACTGAATCATGCTATAAGGATCATTTTTGTGCAACGGTCGCTGCGCTCGACGCGGCTCGCGGCGCGGTTGCTGCGCGATCTTCATACAATATTTGGCTGTTGATGCGATAGATGCGAATAGACGTTCGGAGTGTTCAACCTTATTGACCGACAATAATTTTATTGACGACTTTAAATAATTTATTTTTACTTATCTTTTGTTGTTATTTTATAAAATAGGTAAATATTAGTTATTTTGGTATGGTTTAAAAATTCGTTCAAATTACAAATTATTAATATTATATATTTCATTTCTATTTAGGTAAAGTAGTAGTAGATAAGCATAGATTTAGATATTGGATAGGCTGGTGTTTATTAGGTATTTCTTCCTCTCTTTTTGCACAAAGTCCGAATCTAACGCGGACGAAGTCGCTGGCAGAAGCTAGTACTTAAATAATTTTGATGCGTTTTGTTTTTCTTCCTAGTAGTGTTATTGTTTAGCTTCCTGGTAATTTATTTCACTGGATACATTTGTTATGTTTCCTTTATTTACAACCATATTATGTTTACGAAAAAAATATACCTACAACTGTGATGCAAGACCCGGCTTTTCCGAAAGATGTGAAAAAACTTTGACACTCAATACTGAAGGATTTCGAGTTAAACAAACTTATTAAAGTTACCTCAAATTCCATAATCGGCTAAAAACAGTTGGCAAACTTGCCGCCGTATGTAAACCGATTTGCAGTATGCACGGCACAGTTCGCCGAGGGGTTAAAAGGCAATTATAACTTTAGCAGACATTTAAAAAAACATTTTCGTGTTTGTGAAAAGTGCAGGAAAATGTACGTATGGCGTGAGTTGTGTGGAGTGCAATTCAGTTTTTTGAACTGTGCTAATGTGGTTAATGTGCCAGCTCCTAGTGGTTTCGCACGCGTGGCTCTTATTAATAAACAGCTATGAACAGATTTACTTACAAACTACCATATTTTGTATATGTGTATTTTAATGTAGGTTGGTTCCTTTGATAGGAAATGACTTAAATATGTTTTATAAACATTGTACAAGTATTGGACAGGGATATGAAAACTTCAAAAAGATTACCTAATAAAAAGTAAAGTTTTATTTTTCAGTCCATAGTTTGTTTGAAAAAATTGGAACAAAACTCGTTGACCGACATACCAGACATGCGTTGTGTTTTAATTTTCGACACATTTTTTGATGTGACTGCTACGTAAAAATCCTCAATATGCGGTCGGCGCTTTTCAAATTCACTCTGGCGAAAGGCTTTTTCTGACATAAAAGGTTAGAATTTCGCAAACGATAAAACTGACTCGGTTAGCTTTTGTGCAAAATACTGAAAAAAATGATACTAGAGAAAAATATACGCTGCCTACGGAGTTTTACTAACATCTAGTCATCATCTCCCGAGCCTTTTTCCCAACCATGTTGGGGTCGGCTTCCAGTCTACCCGGATTCAGCTGAGTACCAGTGCTTTACAAGGAGCGACTGCCTATCTGACCTCCTCAACCCAGTTACCCGGGCAACCCAATACCCCTTGGTTAGACTAGTGTCAGACTTACTGGCTTCTGACTACCCGTAACGACTGCCAAGGATGTTCAATGACAGCCGGGACCTACAGTTTAACGTGCCATCCGAAACACAGTCAATGGTGTCTAATATATGTATACTTAGAAAGTACATACAAACTTAGAAAAGTTGCATTGGTACTTGCCTGACCTGGGATCGAACCCGCGCCCTCATACTTGAGAGGCTGATCCTTTACCCACTAGGCCACCACGACTTTTTTACATTTTAACATCTAGTGTTAGGAAATATTTTATGTATTCATTCTTTAGTTAGTTCCTTTATCTTATCATATACGAACTAGAACAAATGGCAGACTGTAAAATATAAAGCTAAGAACTGTCACAGACAGAGGTCATCATATCTGGTCACTGCGTCAAAAAAGGACTAACACGATCAAATATCTATCACTATAATTATCCATGTTTAGCTGTTGAATCATACTTACGCCATACAATATAGTATAATAGAATCATTTCTGTAATAAAAAAAACTAAAATGAATTGAAATGGGGACGTAATGGCAGAAAATGAGGACAGAAATAGACTGTCTTCGCCGACCGAGTTTAAAGCTTAAGTACTTGGAACTGTACAAATTACGGCAAGGCACACTTAAATGAGAAACATCTTATTAAAAGAATTCGTGTTAGTCTTTTAATAACACTTTAGTGGTGAACTACTTTATTTGCATATTTTACAACATACTACGTTTCAGTCAAATCAGTTGAAATTGCCTCAGGCGCTGCAATCGTGTAATTGGCATAAAGGGAATAATTATTAACCTATTTGCAATAGTAACGTCGCCACTACGACGCGCCTACAATATGCCGCAGTAACACGTTACCGAACGTTTTGCGTGTTAATCACTTGTAGCAAATATTCAAAGGTAATGTTTTCAAACATATCGAATGTTTCAGAACAAAGCGGTCCAATTAATCAAACCGTCATCGAAATAACGGTGACAAAGGACCATGTTTTGTGATCCTGCTGTACGCAGCAGTTTGATTGTTCTATTGGTAAATTTCCAATGCATTGCCTATGTAGGTAGGGGAGATGTTCCTAAAACGGGTACCCCTCCTAAAACGGGTAGGCCTTGCCATTCGAATATCATAGATCTTAGTGTGAACCTGTGAGTGTAGAGTGGCGCACTACCCCCCTGCCGATCACGGTCAGTTGGCTCGCGCACCTGGAGCGAGCGTGTTCGAGGTAAGACGTAAAAAAAGTTTTTTGCTGAATTTATTAAAAAAAATTGAATTATGCTAGTGCTAACTACTCAAATATGGTGTAAGATATGGTTTTCGTAGTTTTGTATTATCATTTTGCATGTTATATGCTTATTAATTGTGAATAATTAGTGGTCTCCTTGTTTACTATTTTATGGTTAAGGTAGTTGAAATTTAAAACGTGCTTTTGGGCAAAACGGGTAGGGGCATAACGGGTGACTACCCGATTTGCCCTGGAATAATTTATGTTATGTATTTAGCTGACCAGTGCCGTTATTTATTTGACTCAAATGTAAAAAATACCTTTTTTAATTGGGTGAATAAATATAAAAGAAAAACTTTAAATGCTTCGTGGGATGTGGAAGTTATGAAACTGGACCGCAACCTCTTGACGAAGCTATAAGTCCACCTCATACTCCAACACCAGTAGGCCAGTATATTGAAGAACTTTCAACACCATGCAAGACTATAACGGCAGAAACACAAATTCTTAAGGATTTTATAACACCATGCAAGACTCCATCACAAACTACAATCCTTCTTCAACCTGAGAATCATCATGTAACACCAATAACATAAGCGGCACTTCCTCAATTGATCCCACAGAAAGGTAATCGAAGACAAAGGAAGCCACAGAGAGCTGAATAAGAACAGGAACAGCGTGAAAAAGAAATTTAAATATTTTTTCTTTGATTTTTAACAAAATTATCTGTTGGTAGCATTATAATTTCAAATGTAACATTTAATGACGTAAAAAAGTGATCTAGACTGGTCAAAATAAGACAACTGTTTAACATAATTAAGGAAACTAATTAACAATAAAGATTTCCTGGATAATAGGAGGCTAAGGCATTTATCACATATATTCATTCATTACCTGCTTTGCCCAAAGGCGCTACCCGTTTTAGGACCCCCGCTAGGGCAAAGCGGGTATTTCGAAGGGGTTTATTTTTTTGATTTTTTTATTTTATTTTATAAATTAGGTACTTCAACGACTTATCCACTGTACAATTAATAGAAGGTTGTTTCACATGCATCACATCATGGTGAACAAGTCACTTACAGAAGTACACAGCACTTACATACTAAATTTTACAAAGCTACAATTTGAACACTTTCAATCATGAATGTTGAAGGTAATGGACAGTTGACAATTAATCTAATTTATTTAAAAAATATATATTTAGTGGTAGGGCCTGATAATGAGTGCAATAGTAATTGGTATGAAAACTTCAATTAGTTGGCTTGGAATATAAGTCTATAAGTATAAGTAATAAGTTAAGTCAGTTATTTTTATTTTTAGCTAGTAATAAGAGTTTACTCCGAAATTGGGAAATTGTGTCGGCAAAGATGTCTAGGGTACCACAAGCGTTTATTTTATTATAGGTATCCATTAAGCGATTCATTGGGGCAGAGTGCCCAAGGTTAGTTTTTGAGGAAAATATTGTAAATATATTTGTTTTACGAGCGGATCTAATTATGCTCCGTCTGGGCACAGTTATATTGATTCCTGACAGTAGCTCCGGTAGGTTTGCCAAATTATGGATAACTTTGTAGAACAGCAACTGATCGTTCCATCTTCTGCGTTCCTCGAGCGAGATCATATTGAAATGGTTGAGTCTAACGGGATAGTCTGCATCATTGGCACATCTAGGGCATCTGAATCGTAAATATCTAGTAAAGCTCCTTTGTATTCGTTCAATCCTATCAACATGTACGCGGTAGGAGGGGTTCCAAACAGGGGAAGCGTAGTCTAGTATGCTCATGACAAGAGTATTATATAGTTTTTTAAGTGTCGATAAGGACCGAAACTCTGTGCAAGTTCTTTTCACGAAACCCAACATTTTAGATGACTTGGCAACAATTGCGTCGATGTGACTGATGAACGTCAGTTTACTGTCCAGTATGATACCTAAGTCTCGAATGGTATCGACTTTTTGCAGACAAACACCATCTATGGTATATAGTGATGGTCGTACTTTTTTGTTACGCGTGAAAGTGATGTGGAAGCATTTATTAGCGTTGAGGGTCATCAAATTAAGTTGACACCATTCATGTATTGCATCCAAATCTTCCTGAACAAGTAATATATCTGAATCAGATTTAATTTCCTTGTACAGTTTCAGATCATCAGCGAACATTGAACACTCGCAGTGTTTTATTGAATAGACAATGTCATTAACAAATATTAGGAAGAGTATCGGTCCCAAGTGGGAACCCTGTGGTACGCCCGAAGTTGAAATATAGAACTGTGATTCGTACCCTCTAACCACCACTCTTTGTCGCCGTTCAGATAGATACGATTCGAACCACTTAAGAAGGCGGCCACATACCCCGAACTGTTCGAGCTTTAATTTAAGTAAATTGTGACTGACTTTATCGAAAGCACTACTGAAGTCAGTATAAATAGCGTCTACTTGTATGCGCGAATCAAGAGATTTACTAATGTTGTTAATGTAATGAACTAAATTCGTTGTAGTGGATTTGGAAATTGTGAAACCATGCTGTTGCGGAGCCAACTGTGAGTTTATGTGACGTGTCAATACAGGGCAAACAAGGGCTTCGAAGAGTTTGGCAAATATGGAAAGAATTGATATGGGACGATAGTTGGAAGTGACGTTGGGTTCTCCTTTCTTGAATATAGGAATTACGTTGGCTACTTTCCATTCTGTAGGGAACTTAGAAGATTTGATGGAATAATTAAAAATGATTTTTAGTGGAAGAGATAAGGTTGCTGCACATTTCTTGATAAATAATGGGGGTAAGCCATCAGGTCCCGGTCCCTTACACGAATCTAGTTTGTGTAATGCTTTAAACACCTCTCTTTCGGTAAAATTAAAAACCCACACAACGCGAGTTGAAAGTAATCACGCAAACCAGTGTTAGAACTTGGAGTATTATGGCTTTGAGAAGGCATGAAAGTAGATGAAAAGTATGCAGCAAATTGTTCACTGATCTCCTCGCCAGACGTTGCAACATTGTTATCAAGAAACATGGTGGTAGGAATATCCCTGGATATTGTTTTCTTGGTTTTGACGAAAGACCAGAAGAGTTTTGGATTTTGTGCTATATCCTTTTCCATATTAATAACATATTTTTTGTAACATTCTTTTATCAGTTTTTTTGCGCGATTATCGAGGATTTTATATTCGAAGTTATCTCTTGGGTTTTTATACTTCTTAAAACGAATCCTTAACTTTTCTTTCTCATTAAGAAGTCGGATAAGAGGACGAGAATACCAGACAGGAAAGCTTTTATTCGGTACCCTGGAAGGTGGAACGCACTCATTAATAATGCTACGAAAATGCTTTTTTCAGAATATTGAAGAAGATTACTAAGACTGTCTTATGTTTTCCAAACTTTATTACATAAACAATCCTATGAGTACAAATACAAGTCGCATGTAATGTTCTTGGTTATTTTATTTAACATCTTTCGTTAGCTTACCCGTTTTAGGAACATCTCCCCTATGTATATTTATTATAGTGCTTTGAAATAGGGTAGTGGGAGTCACGTGGAAGTAATTGTTGCTGATCATGCAAGCCCTGTGGAAGTAGGCTTGAATCAACAGCTGTTTTGATTTTATGAAACCGCGATAAGCATTTACAACAAATCATGGTAATATATCGAAATGTTTTCTTTTATTGTTTGGTACTTTTCTATGAATTTAAAATGTGATATTTCTGTATGTGATTAATATAACCTTATGAACTGGGAAATCAAGACTAGAGTTTCTTAAACCATCAACCCAAATTTGATAAAAAATATACATAAGTATCTACATATCCCTACACATCACCGATTTCCCTACTCATATTTCGCGAAATTTTCCTCGTAACGCGAAGGCGCGGAGCTAAGCACTTATTTTTCATGACATTTTCGATTTATAAGTTCGACAGCAAATCGACGGGATGCGTAAAATGATTCCGACAAGATCCTTGTAAAGCACGTGAATTATTATTTAGTATACGTATATCAGTCGCGTATCTTACCTTCGTGACACTTGATGGACAGGCGTAAAATGAGGTCGGCTAAGATTTCTTTGCGATAGTTCCGACGTACGGCAAAGAAGATAGTGCAGGTAACTGGTTTTGCATTTTCATAAGTAGGTTTTGTCTTTCAAATGTCATAATGCAAATTGGACAGGAATTGACCGTGTATGCTGTTAAGTTGAACGTCGTATAAGTTTGAATAGGTACGGCATTGTTTCTTAAATATAGTTTGTAATTTTGTAGGCTGTAGGTACTTAATATCGATGTTAACTCACGTCACACGTGGATAATGATTACAGTTAGCCCCTGCAAGGGAGGGTTAAGTGGTTGATATGACTAAGTAGATTTAAGTTAAACACTTTGTGTTTACAATAAAAATTTGTACGCCTGATCATGGCAGAGTATGGTTAGGACAGATAGGTAACTACACCCAACAACTGATTTGTACCCATATTCTGACAAATAAATGTTTCTTCCTTTCTTTCTTTCCTAATCTAGAGGTATATCTTATCTGTGCTATGCGGAAATAAAAAGGGCACCTGAATACTTACATGCAATTAAAAACATTCAACCTGAGATCCAATACTTAAAAAGTAGTGTTAATCATATCAATGAACTTAAAAAATAGAAGAAGTTCACATAACACTTCGCTTACATAAAGTTGCCAATTGCATCATAAGAACTAAATAAAGAGATTATATACGAACGCGGAATTTAGGTGAGGTCCTCAATTTTAGAAGATTGCTTTCAACCATGACTTACGGCGATACTTCATAACTTTTTTACACAACAATATAGCGTTAAATTCTTTCATATAATGTTCAAGTATTACAGCGTTTCGGTGCTCGTTTCCACCTTATTCTTGAGAATTATTAAATTTTTTCAACGCCATTTCTCTGTGTTCAGTTTGCGGAAAAATGTATAGCATAATTTTCAAGGCCTAAATATCTACGAAATACTTTAGTTTAAAAAAAAACAAGTTCATTGTGACATTTATATGTACATAAGTATGTATAATTTTTTAGACTAAGTACCTATGTATTTTCACGAATTATTTCACAAGAAAACGTTGTACATACAAATAAGTAAATAAAAGGCTGGACTTTATTCATATTTATCAGTACAGATATTAACATGACGGTCAAAACAAGGTCATACAAGCAAGCCAAGATGTGCCTTCCAATATTTTCTATCGGTGATCTTAATCGCATTTTTCACACGAAATCCAATTTCTTCCATAAATTGTGGTTCATGACAAAACATTAATAGACATCGAAGTACGCTTTAGTGAAGATCTTTGAGAGAGCAATTTTCCCGAACTCTGCCAAGTTTAATGGGCACTCATGAACCGAATTTAGACTGAACTATAAAACAAACGGTTAAACGGTTTACACAGTTTTTTATGTTCCCGTTGGCTCCTAAACTTGGTTTCACGGCACTTTTAGACCGAATATTAGAGTTGGTGCGATAAACGAAACTCAATTGAATTTGTACGGAGCCTCTAAGATTTTTGTTGATCTGTTAATTGATAGGGCAGAATAGCTTGAATATGCGATTTTTGTGAAGTAAGCGCAAGTTTATGCATGAAATCATATTAACAGTTGGATGATTAAGAAATATGAGCCCAAACATAGTTGCTCTTATTTGACTCGATCGTTATTAATTCAAATTGGATGTATTCGCATATTTTTGCAAAATAGTCCTTATTAACTGAATTTGAAGAACAAAATTAAAAAAATAGCATCTTCAGCAAACCACACGCTTCCAATCACTAATTTCAAACAATATTGATTTAAACCTCGACTAAAGTTAATCAAAACATTGAACCGTAAAACCAGTGTAGTTTCGATTTGACATGAGAGGCAATCGGTGCGGTCTGGCCGAATCGATACCTACACACAACCTGCCCCTATGACCGACGTGACTCGGATACGAATCGCAAACTTAACCAATCGAATGCCCTATTAACTAGCGATTAATTTTATCGATATCTATTCCTTACTTTCCGCAAAGGAAGCTTTTAAAGTCTATCCTGTGAAGGATCCAATTACATGAAGTAGAAATAGATAAGTATTGGTTTCTAAGAATGGTAACCGTATGCTGAAAGTGTAGGTGGCCAGTTACAAATCTTTGTCAGAACCTTTAAACATCTTTGGAAGGTATTTGCAGTGTGGTTACGGAAAAGAGTAACCATCGTCCAATGTTGTTAGCTATAACTTTTTTGTCCCCTTTCTATCCTCATAACATTTTAGTCCACCTTTCTTAAACTCCTAAAAGTAGGTAAGTTAGAGTTCCATACTGTTCAGATAATGGTTATCTCAACTGACTCAGCAAAAGACTAAGCAGATGGCATTCAGATATTATAAAATCGATCCTAAGAGCTTTCACTCAGCAGCTGGCTCGGAAAGGGGCTATCAACGATAATGGCTACGTATTACTTATTGCGCCTACCCTCTGCATCCAGTAATCGATTTTAAAGGCCGCTCTCATTTACGGCTGCTTTCAGACACAGTTCAGAACTTTAATGCAATGAACAGCTATGAATATAAGCTTTCTAATCGAAGTACTGAGTGGACCCGGGCTGTCGTGGTGTTGATATTAACTTTCATAAACTACTATATACTGGACTGGTACTTTTGTTCCTGGCTTAGTTCTAGGAAGCCCTTTTGAAAACTAATGTAGCAATGTTGGGTATTAGTAACTAATACGTTAGGGCGTGTTATAGTTGCGGGGGACATTTAATTAAGCACATTAATGTTACTTTAATGTGGGACTATTCTAAGTCCAACCTTCCTAAAATCTAGGTCTTATGAAAAAGTTTAGACTTGCCAATCGGCTTAGGCAAAAACAAAACTGTGGGCTGAATAATAGATTGTGAAAAAGTCCACTTTGGCATTTTCGAATGAAACCAATTAAAACTTCGTTGTAATACACAAAAAAAAACGTTTCCTTTCCTAATTAAGGAGGGCTGCTAAAATTTTTGATTACGATCAGCTTTTTGAGCCCCCTTCATTAGGAGTAAATGTACACTCTGATTGTTCTGTGCGCGTGTTATAATTTGTACTATGAAGTCACGACCCATGTTTGACATTTGATCGTGTCAAATAAAGCGTGGCTTGCCCAAAAGAGGTTCCACGTGTATTTCATTACATCTCTAATTTTATTTTTTTCAATAATAAAATTAGAGATGTAATGAAAGTGCTGTTGTTTGGGCAAGTTCTATATTTTGTTAAATTAGTTTCGTTACTTCTAGTACCTATATTTATTTTTTTATATCGGCTTTATTTTTCATAGAGATTTTATTTTGATTTAACATGCCAACTATGTAAATATTTATTTCCCTACCACCTGAAAACCTGTGTTAAGACTGTCAACGCTTAAACTCGGTCACCGACAAATTAATCTGTCGTCTGCAGCACGACAGCTTACTAGTTTTTTTTTCACTCAAAACAAAAGTTGACGAAATAAAAATTCATAATATAATTAAAAAAACGGTAAATACTGTTTAAAAATAATGTATTTTACTTATAGGTCTTCATCAAGAGATTGTATGCAAGTTGCCGAGTAAGTATAAAGTGGAAGAAACTTGTAACATGGAAAAACTATCTGTTACAATCAAGTTAAAACTTTACCGCGTTATAAAAACAAGTAATATTTTTCAACCGTAAAATTGTACAGTCAGCACAGTACTTAATTTAAATTGCGTTTAATGAAACAACTTTTTTGTTCGAAGCAGTGTTTCCGACTCAAGTTGTAACGTTAATTACATAGTTCTATGATATTATTATAAATAATGTTACGATTTTCCTGTTTGTTACTATTTTTTATGTGAATTGTGTTTATTCCTGTTTCAGTCTAGTCATTATATGACAAGCATGTTTAGAAGGATGTATAATTATAGGTAGGTACATACAACAATTACACGTTTACATTAACCCACACTTCACTTGCCAAGAAGATAGGTAGATACTATGAGATGAAAAAAGAAGAGTTCCTATTATTTGTATTGGAACATGGTGGAATACAACACCACCATAATCAGGTATCCCAGAGTAAGGTCCAAAAATTAGGTTTTATTCAATTATTGTGACTGATCTTACGATAGAACGTGCTTTCTCATCTAAATCTTCATAAACAAAAAAGTATTTTTACAGACCCCTACTCCATAAATAATAGCATTTTTACCAACGCTTTTTTACTAACTTGAGTTATGAGGTTAGTAATTATATTTCGTTCAGTAGGTCGCCGCGATTACCGTCTTACAAGGTCCGATAGCGCCCCCCGTGGCTTCGAGTGGAACCGCGTCAATTACATTACGATAATAAACTAAGCTTAACAGCTGAGCGACAAGGGCGGGAAATTATCAGTTTTTAGGAGAAATTCGGTTTTAAAAATAGAACTTGAGTTATTGACTTGGATTTGGATGTTTCGTTAGATAACCATAATTTATTGTGTTTAACACATTGCATCGGTTTGACTCATAAAGTAATTTTCTGATAAGAATACACGAAACTTATACATATATTTTTAAATGCCAAACCCTTGAACTTCAATTACATCGTATAGGTACTTTACCTATGAAGGTATTCAGTTTCATAACTTTCATAAATAATTCTGCTATTATGTAAAAGAAAATAAGTTTCTTTTTCGATTTGTTTATGACAAAATTATACAACCTGTTTGTTTACAACCCATACCACCGACTGTTCACAACATTGATTTCACCCTCATTCACCCACAAGTCCGACTTGTCCAAACCAAAGAAAAGCCGAATGTCTGTTTACATACTTCAATTCGCGATCTGGGGCCCGATTCTCCTAAGTTAATAATGTCAAAATCGAATAGAAATCGAGTCGCAATATGATCGCAATAGCAGTTTTAACCATATCGGGCAGTCTGCTACTAACATAAGACCAATCGTATTCCAACGACATTCGATTGGTTTGCGATTGGTACTGCTATTTTGGTGATTTTGGTCTATACGATAGTTTGATCTACATTCATTTTGCAATCGTAAATCATTTGCAGACTAAATGATTCATTATTGAATGACAGAAAAGGATAAAAACGTTTATTTCAAAGAAAAAATAGCGGAATGCCACATACGCTTCAATCGTAATCGAGTCGGGATTGGATCTCAGTCGAACCGAGTCGAACGTGAATCGTATGTCGCTTAAGTAAAATTAGGAGAATCGGGCCCCTGTGTAGGTGTGAGTGGACTTGTAAGGGACACAGCACATTGTGACGACTCACAAACATGCCTCAACAAGTCAACACTTAGAGTATCACACTGCAGACTAAATAGTCGGTTGACAGTTGACCCGATGGTTGGCAAAAAAATTATTTACAGAAGATCTTGATTCCAACCAAAGTTTTCAGTCGGTCTGATACCGGCGAAATACCTGTCCTTTGTAATGTCCGTATACCATTCATCTTCATACTGATTTATGAGCCCAAACAAACTATGGGCCAACTAAAAGTTTGCAGTTTGTGGGTACTCTCAATCGATATCTCACGCTGAGGGATTTCGTTCACTAGTTCTTTTTCATCATTAATTTGATATGGGAGTCAACACCTCAACGTTCGGTTTATTCAGCGCTTTTACAAGTGTTTGGAAAAGAAAATGCTGGTGTTTTTAAACGCTAGTGAACGTGTTAGACTTTGGCAATGTCGAGTGAAGTTTGTGTAAAAATATTGGAGGTGTATAGACTAGAAAAAAAGCATTAATTCGGTCAAATAGCAAATAATTAATTAAAGAAGTGATTAATATATTAATTACGTATCCGAGTTAACATAAAAGTCATTATTTTGATTTTTAATAACTATGGAAAAGTATAACGTCCTAAGTACCTATATAATATATTTAATGCACTGAAAATTATGACTTTAGTAGCTATTTACTAACTACCATTTCCACGAGGAGAATAGACAATTTATGTAAGGATAAAAACACGCTATAACGTCTTTGACTCTTATGGTAAACTAGCCGTTTTCTCGCGGTTTCACCCGCGTCCCGTGGTAAATAAAACCCATCCCGCACAAATATGATACTAAAAACAAAAAGCTACACAAGATTACTGGGCTCGTAAGTATCCAGTAGACAGTATCCGCATTCAATTTATCGACTAAGTTATTTTATGAGCAAAGTCAGCGGCCGTCCTAAGATTTATGAGAGCGATTTGTAGGCACGGCCTATCTGCCGATAAGTGACCCTTCGACTGTCCGGCGGACCCTTAAGGATCACCACTAACAAGCTTACTGGGTCCGCAAGACCGCTTTAAATGTTTATATTTTGTTCCAGTCAGGGATTTAGGATGTGGATACTTGGATAGTTAAACCTGTCCTGTTCAGCATTCGTTGACAAAGGTGAAGGTGATTTTCGATTTTCTCCGTGTTTTTTAGTTTAAAAATAGTTTTACATATTTTATTTATTTTACCTTTGTTATACCCATTGGAAGTTAGGGCAGCATGGGATCACCTATCTATTTATGAACAGTTATAAGCGTGTCTAACGTTCTATCAACATGCGCTAGTTTGCAAATATCTGCTTTTGAATATGGGCTCGCCGACAACAATAAATTCGTCCGACTACCCTAGTATTAATGGACGGAGGACGCATATTTGTTAATACACGTAGTTATAGTGAAGATCATGACGTGTTGACCGGTCAGTTGTGAGTTGACCCTCCGTAATAAAATTTGTTTAGTGTTGATAAGACCACGACCCGTCAAGTGATGGTGATTTACTTAGCGTGACGAGGATATGAGAGCCTTAAATATTTCGAAATTAAGACCTAGTTATGTTTCATAATCATTTCGTATCACAACTTAACATAAGACAGACTTAACAGAAAAATACAAAACAAATCAATCAATACTCGTATATTGACACAAAATGTTTTCCACTGAGAAAAACGATCTGTATTCCTATTATAAGGATGTTTATATAATATTTTCACAAGGTGTCAAATTTATTACCTTATAATGTTCTATTAAGTCGTGGTGGCCTAGTGGGCAAAGAACCAACCTCTCAAGTATGAGGGCGCGGGTTCGATTCCAGGTCAGGCAAGTACCAATGCAACTTTTCTAAGTTTGTATGTACTTTCTAAGTATATCTTAGACACCATTGACTGTGTTTCGGATGGCACGTTAAACTGTAGGTCCCGGCTGTCATTGAACATCCTTGACAGTCGTTACGGGTAGTCAGAAGCCAGTAAGTCTGACACCAGTCTAACCAAGGGGTATCGGGTTGCCCGGGGAACTGGGTTGAGGAGGTCAGATAGGCAGTCGCTTCTTGTAAAGCACCGGTACTCAGCTGAATCCGGTTAGACTGGAAGCCGACCCCAACAGGATTGGGAAAAAGGCTCGGAGGATGATGATAATGTTCTATAAAACAATTTCTTCACACAATTCTGCGTCTGGAAAACAAATTCTGATCTCTAAGTTCATTATGACTGAAAGGACTACTCAATAGCAAACTTGTGTGTAAATTCAGGCTCTGTTTTTCGCCAATAATAATCGACAAAACAATAACCTTTTTATTTGATACAGTCGTAACCTAGAGTGGGCTAACAAGGTAACGTATAAAGGGTCTTAAAGACATTACGTGCGATTAGCTAAGGTCAAGTTTATTGTCATACAAGTCTTTACGAGTCGTCTGAAGGCGCCAGTGCTGACAGACCTGACCTGAATTGGACACTTTTATTAGCCTCAATATTTTCTGGGTTATAAAACCTGGCCGATTCCCTATTTAGGTCTTAAGTTTGTTTTTCTGACCGTGGACTGTGTATAGGAAGACAACATTACGAAATTGATTGGATTAATGTACCTATTTTTTTCTAAGTTAGGTGGTAAATGAACAGATGTTACTTATAACGTATTTCGTTTTTTTTTTTCTTTTTGTGATATACCCATTAGGGTGTATATGAAAACTGTTAGGCACTTCATGCTGGGAGGTAAAAACTAATGTACCTAATTACTTTCTTAAATTAGCTGTCACCACCTACGTTATTGTTCGACTTTATTGACTTTTTCATGGAATTTAAATTAGGGTTAAGTAGGTTGAGTCAAACGTGAGTTAATGGCCAATAAATGTATGTACTTACACCCTAAATGGGCACTAAGTCACAACGAAATGAGAATTCCTGTGATTGCTATATATTTACACTATAAGATACTGTCTCCAGTCATTCTTCGTATTAGGTACTACATGGTCTATTACGTAGACGTAAATAAATTCAGACTTTATCAAGGGAAAAACAACTTGTTTTGACTTATCTTAGTGCCCTACGAAAGTAGGCCACAATTTGTCAAGGCGTCTTGACTAGATTTATGTCTGATTTGCAAGCAAAGGGATGTGGTAACAAACTTTGTTTTTATGTGTTGTGAATGTACATAACTTCGGGTACTTACTTGTGACAATAGGCGTCCTACTAAGAAACTTGCTATCTCATCATAATTCGACAAAAACATCTTCATACTGGCAGTACTTATACCTATGGATAAGCAATAAGTATATACTTAGTTATACTTAGTTATACTACTAGCCGTTTTCCCGCGGTTTCACCCGCGTCCCGTGGGAGCTACTGCCCGCACCGGGATAAAATATAGCCTATGTTACTCGCAGATAATATAGCTTTCTAATGGTGAAAGAATATTTAAAATCGGTCCAGTAGTTTTTGAGTTTATCCATTACAACCAAACAAACAAAGTTTTCCTTTTTATAATATTAGTATAGATAAATAATGTTAGTAAAAATAGCACGAAAGTCTTAAACTACATACAAATATTCTTTGCTTTTGTTACGTATTAAAAGCAATTTATTTCTATTAGTTCACAGATTTGCTACCTCCAACACAATGCCTTTGTAGTTCCTTACGACGCCCATGGGAGGCAAAGATTACCAAAGATAAAGTGTAAGTTATTACAAAACATTTATTACATCTTTTTCTGTATTTCAGATATTAATATAGTTCGCACGTAAGACTTCACCATAAAACGCGAAATCTGAATAAATTATACCAGACGAGTTAGCCAAAAATAGTGTTTGCTCTTCTCTAGTGATACCTTACACGCGTAAGCAATTCATAGCATTATAACTCTTTTTTCAGACGCGATAACGTCAAAAATTGCGTGCAGACTTTCAACGTCATATGACCTTACGAATTTAAAGCGTACAGAGAAAAAAACCGTGCGACATTTAACGTGAGTTGAAGTCGGTGGCGTGACCAAAAGCTGTAAAGCTAATTTAGAAATCAGCATTTTGTCCAATTACTCAGTTCGCTGCGTCCTGTCATTTAAATGTTATGTCATGACTACTCTTGATTTGACCAGTTATTGTTCCGTTAGCAATTTTGGCCACAGTGGCAAGTTTGATGGAGATTATAGAGATATTATAAAGCACAAGTCAAGGTTTCTTCATGCTTCATTCTGATATTTTGACTCGTAGAAACGACTTTGCATAACTATTTACAAGTAAGAAAGTGGTACAGTGAAGAAAGACCTATCGTCGGTGATAGTGCAAATCCGCGTAACTAGCATTGGATTATACCGCGTATCTGCAATAGATCTCGTTTTACAGGGGAAGGTTAAACAACAAACAAATAAATGAAACCTGTAACTAAATATATATAGGCCCTACGTATCTATACCTATGTGTGATTCTCATGTAACTTTTATTACAGCCATCTCAAATGAAATGTATAAAAGCCATTTTCGAGGTAAAGAAAAAGAAATAAAGAGTATTCTTTGTTCCAAATTCCAAATGTGGCGTTTACTTTTTGTTTTTTATTTCTTAACAGAGATTTCAAAGGAAAATTATGTGTTAAGTGTTCACCTTGTCGCGGCGTATCAATTTTTTATGTTGCTTGACTGTGTAATATGGCTTCACTTCGGGCAGGTAGGTATTTTCATGTATATAAAATATGAATTTGGCAAAATATATGTGTATTATACTTACGTAACATTGAAAGACCCTAATGAAATTGAATACATGAAGCCTCTACGATATCTAGACTACGATATTCGTAGCAGTTATTTTCTGTGTTTGAAATTTTATTATGATATTTATTTGTCGTGTACTGTATTTGAAATATGATGTAACTTTCTAATCTTTTTACCTCAGTTAAGTACAAAGGTATAGCATGATTTCTTTTTTTTAGATAAACTGATTATAATTCGCATGTACAGGAACGAAGTACTTTAATTACTACATTTCGTCGGATTCGTAGAACAGGAACGAATATTCCGTGACCTGTTTCAGAATAAACTTCGTGTACTTACGATTTTATGCATAATAAATGGAAACTTTACGCTCCTTACTCAGTTATGACGTAGGTGCCATACATAGAATACGCATTCTGCCTTCAAAACTTTCCTATAAATATGGAGTCTTGAAACGATTTCAAAGTTTAATTACTATAGTTTTATTGTCGACTCTTTGCGCTTTCAGTTCGACTTAGAAGAGGGTGTATAGTAGGTATAATTCCTTGCTGGGTTTTATAAAAGAAACTCACAATATAATAGTTGATAGTACTAGTTAATGTCAGTAAAAATAACATTGACATGGAACTTATAAATATTTTTGGTGGGACAGGGTATTAAAACAAATCTCCTTAACAATTCCTGTTGCTTTCCAAGTACATAGTACCTACGAAATCTGTGCACATTCCCACAAGCTAAACGCAGAAGATTGATACATCTCGGATACCCACATCCTGTCCTCACCACATCAACAATTTGCCGTGCGTCACAAAGTCATCGACGCGGGAACTGGGTCGGCCATATTTGTCGTTTTGGCGGCAAACGGCGTCAAATTGCCGCCGCCATGCGACATGGACAAACGCTACAATAATACCCCTTCGTATGGTAAACATTGTGTGTCATCATTACTATTGTTCCGTGCACTAATTCTGAGGATATCGTTGGAAGTATCTGTGTCTAATGTTTGAAGTATGCGAGCTATTTGTAGTTCTTTACTCGATAACATCATATTTGAAATGAGGAAGATAAATGAATGTTTAAAAAAAAAGAGGAGATTAGAATATTGCGTTACGAAAGTGTCGCTTGGAAAAAAAATTACTGATTGAGAGGAACGCCCTACGGAGAGCTGGACTTTAAAGTCTGAAATAGGGAATCCACCTTGAGTAAGCACGATGCATGTGATTCATGCACATTTCTTCTCTATGTGAAAAGAAGAATGTTCATTGTAGTGGGGCCGTAAAAAGACCGAGGATGAAAACGTTGAAACAACTATTGAAATTTTATAGAATTCAAAACAAACTATTCGAATAACTTTATGCCCAATGAAAGGAGACAAGTAAATCAGGAATTTTATTATTTAAAGTGATTGTACCTACACCCAACATTCAAATTCATAACGTATTCATGTAGTAATTTAAATATGACCAGCGTGGGTGCTTAAATAAATATGAGCGATTAACTAAATCATGTATAGTAGGTACCTATGTAGCAGTGGCGAAGGGTGGTTTATTGAAATAGGGAAGCCGCAGCAAAAAAAACTGGGGGGGGGGGTTCTCAGGGACGGGGGGGAGAGGTAATGGAGGTAATTTCTCAGTCCACCTTTTAGCACCGACTGAGAGACTGATAGTTTGAACATGTTTTCTCGAGGAATTCTGCAGATTATTAATATCTATAAAACTTTATTCCATTAACTACTAGAATCTGAGAAAAGTTGGCACTAGAAGCAATACATTTTATTTAATTTACCTACAACGGCCTGTTAGCCATTGATATTTATCGTATAGGAATACATTTCATGTTTCATAAATCCGTCACGACGTTAGTAATTTTAATATTGACGTAATATTGATAGGTAATTCACCCGTGCGGCGTGCCCGAGTTTTATAACACGTTTTTATTCTCAAAACATATCCTTGAAAAACAAGTTTCTTCCTAAAGTAAATAATCTGTCAGAAAACAGTCTAATGCGACCAATGCTATCCTAGTTAAGTTTTACACTAAAAGAAACCTGATGCAAACTGTCTACTTACCAAAATAACTCATTTCAACGTAGGTCTCTCTATTTTCACAACACAATACACACACGAACTATGTTATTTCCAAATGATACACACACTAATAAATTCAATTAAGTAATACAACGAACAAATTGTTAATGATATTATCTAAAACAAAATAAGAACAATGAGAGTGAATATTTGTCTGATTTGTTTGTTTACATATTTGAGAGCTCTAAGCGCTGTCACTCGCGCGTAGACAGATATAGCTACTCTACTCTTGACGCGTTCTTTCTCGTTCACTCACGAGTTTTGATTGGCTGGAAGCCGCTCCGTGAGCCGGCTTACCGCTCGCCCATATTTTGCGAACATCGCGCGGCGCGGCGTGGATGACGTCACGCAAGCGTAGTTTTGTTTGGAGGAGGAAGCCGAGACGCTTACCGGCTTGTTTAGTAGGAGCAAAATGTTTCAAGTAATTTATAGACAATTTTTTTTACGGTGGTAGGCGTTTTGTTATACCTACATATTTAAATTGTGTGGTTTAAATGATTATAATAATTATACCTATACCTATATTATAACTTATACCTATGCTTCTTTCTTGAAATTCGAAAGGGAAGCCGATGGGAATCGGCTTATAAGGACGCCTCGCCACTGCTATGTAGTGGAATAAAATAGGAAAAAATACATTATGATTTAATAATAAATGTTACGATAAAGGGTTGATAATATTTATCTAAAAACAACGTAATAAAACTTTCAATTAGCTTAATTCCTTTCACATTCCAACATGTAACATATTTCGAAGCACAATTGTTTTTTGTTAACGACTTCACGAAGCATGAATTAACAAAAATGAATTAAAATAAATGACACGCCATTTGTCATAACATAACATTTGGTGGGTGATTTACGAGTGCCACATGGAAAATGTTTCATAACACACCGCGGCACAGTTTCACCCTCATTGTGACATTGTACCTACGTATATAACTCTGTAAGGCACCTGTAATGTGTATAGAAATATTTCAAGGCCAACATAACGAGGTCAGACCGTGCTAACCATCAGACGAGGGGTGATCAATCTTGACCACGAACTTTTAAAGTCTTCGATGTAAGTTTTCAAGTGCTACGTCAAAGTTTCCCACGACTGTAATTGTAAGTCGGTGCCAAGTTATATCCTAGGACATATACGTCGCCTTTCTTCTGATTTATAAATGTAATAAAAAACTTGTAAAAAGTTTGAAGCGCTGCGAAGTCCAATTTCTTCTTAAGTACGATGTGATAAGTTCATTGAACGAGTTGACTCTTTGGAGTAGTTTCTCGTATAAAAACCGCACATACTGGGTTAAGATCCTTCAATAAACATTACAATTCTACGATTTCACATTGAAGCACGAAACGGTTTCATGTTATTTCTAAGGCTCTGGTATCTACATACGCAAATTCCAGACAAATCTAAATCTATTTTGTGAAATACGGTTACAAAGCCGAGTCTAGCAAATAATTCTTTTTTATCAAGTCGAGCGCGAAAAATTGTGTGAGGTGACTTGAAAAGTATCGGTGTCACGGTTTGGGGAGTTTAAATTCATGGCGCGACTCGTCGAGCCGTGATTTAATTCAGTCTTAGAAGCAATTTTTTTGCCAACAGAAAATAAGGCTTCACGGACTACTGGCTTGACTAATATGGCGCTTTCTAGGTCTCGCAATTGCCAAGGACCTATTTTTAAACCATGAATTGGGATGAAATTCACTTTATTTTAGAAACAGTGGGTGGAAAATTGATTGGTATGAGAGTCCTGACTATTGAGTTACTCAAGTTGATTCGAATTTAGAATGTCATTATGAATTCGTTATTCAATTAGCTTACTTATAACGTTTCCATTTTAGGATCTCAATTACATATTCTGTCTTTTGGAACGTGTATTATTTTTGAATATATTTTCAATAAATCATAGATCTTTACACACCAATTTGCAAATTTAACAAAACATCTGTCGATTTAAATTATTTACAGTCTGAACACGACACACAAAGAGAAAATTACCATATATAATAGGAATATATTAATACACTTTTGTTACTAAAACACTAATATAAAAGGTCTGTGCCATAAAAGTAAATCGCTTCATTAACCAATATTGAGAGGTGTTTATCAGATCAATGGATGGCACTCAAGTGGCTATCAGAATTAATGAAGGCGATTGATTACATTTATCGCATTGATATGGTAATAAAGTTCGCCCCTTTTATATAAAATCCTTTTGTTATCGAGCTTTCCAATTCAGTTTTCAAAGTTATTGTATTATATTTTATTCACGTTTGGTAATGAGCTTTTTTAAAACTCTCTGAGTAGTGAGCATTATACATATGTATATTTTATTTTCGTTAGCAATTTTAGGTTGTAGACATACTATTATACATGGTCGTCTTGGGCTCGATACAGATGTTTTAATTAATCCATAATTTTTCAAAGACGATGATGGTTTGAATCAGCAAGTTTAGAATTCACAACGTTTTCTTTCTGAAATAAAAGGATGTAGAACTTTGAAAGAAGTTCGGTAATTGTTTAAATCCATGAATTCGTCATAAGGAAATCGGCTTATTAACCTTTAAGCCACCATAAGTATATCCACATGCCATTTTTATTAATTGAAATATTCTTGGCAAAAGGCGGCAAGCTAAAAAGATAACGATAATTTTGGATGTCCATAAAAGGTCGCCTTACACGGTATGACCGATTAATAATAGATTAAACTTTGTGAAGGAGTGTAGTAAATATATCTTTCTGAAAACATGTAGTACGTAAAGAGTAGAGCTATATTTAATTACAAAAACATAATGTATTTAATTTTGTTTGACAAAGCCTTGTAGATAATTATATTTTGATATTCTTAAGTTGTAAAATATACAATATCTAATCTATATATATAAAAATGAAACTCGCCTTCCGTTGTCACGACATAACATGAAAACGGCTTGACCGATTTGGCTGAAAATTAGAGGGGAGGTAACTTAGACCCGGGAGAAGGTTTTAGGATAGTTTTTGTCACCATCCGGCTACGGGACGCTGGTGAAACCGCGGGCGAAATCCAGTAAAATATATAAATTAATTATTTATTGTACAATATCTTTCAATAAGTAAAATGCCTAATTAGTGTAATTTGAATATCCTTTTCAGAAGGTATTGTAACTAAGAACGTAGTTAGCTATATTAATACTTATTGAGGTTCCCGTCTCAGCTGTTTCTGAGACAGAAAATTGAGGTTGAGGGTCCAACGGGGGCGTGGCCCTTGTAAAAGGTCTCAGATGTTTTAAAATACCTATTTTATAAGTGTTACATCTCCCAATATGATGATTTCCTTTATCGCTTAACCTCGCAATTCGTTCCTAGTTGGACCATCTAGTAATTACATAAGCACATATACTCATTAACCAAATCCTAATACCCTTAGCCATAATCATTCAATCAATGTCAACACGCTTACAACTTTACCGATGTATCATCCCGAATAGCCTTACGAATGTACAGAGAGGAAAATACCGCCCAAATTGCTTTATTTATACATACCAATCAACAGATATTTGTTCTGTGTATAAATAGGTACAAAAAAGTTCTAAGCACGAGTAAATCCTGTTTCTCATGGGCCAGCGGTTCCGAAGGCCGTGAAAGTTTCCTTAAGGGGCTTATGACCATCATTGTCGAAGGTTCGGTGAAATTAACAGGGTTCAAAGCAACGTTATTTAAACTTCGCTGATTCTTGTGTGTGGGTTTCGGGATTTAATTGATGTGGGAAAGTAACAGCGTGTGATGTCCCGTATTTTGTTAAATGATACGAAAATTCTTTTCATATGTGTGTAAGTATATTTTTTGTGAAAATATTTGTAGGTCGTATTTTATTTTTAGTACTTTGTATAAAAATGTTTTGAATATACGAAAAAGTATTTATGCGAATAACTAATAGGTTAAATAATAAGTTAAATATGCGAATCGAAAGAATTATGAATTTAAGATTCAATTAACAAATCAAATAAAGGTTGCCGATAAGGAAATTGGACGCGACAGATTTTAAATGCCAATTAAATTACTTAAAATTTTAGACCATCACTTTTTGCACAAACGGATATATAATTAAAAGTACCTGCTATTTAACTCTATACATCGGATTGTTTACGAAAATCCGTTACTGTCTGTCAGGATGTAATACAGAAGTTAGTAAGTGTACATTGTTCGCACTCGAACTTCAGTAATTAGATTGACCTGCACTCACACATAGTATGTAGTTCACGTACAATCCAATGGCTGTGTTTAAAAATAATTACTATTATTAAAAAACTAGTTTAAGTGCAGATAAAGCGATAAATTAGCAGCACGGAAGAAGTGGAAGTGCTGTATTTTGTAGTAAATTGGAAATTAGTTTTATAATTATAGTACTTGGCTGTGCAAATATGTAATTAAAAAAAAACACGCATGGCTTGAATTGACATTGTTCATGACATATAAAACTTCATTGGTATTCATCGCAGGATGTTTTGTATTTTATTTTTAATTTCTTCTAAACTGTCAAGAACAAAAAAATGAATATCACTCTGGATATAAATTTTTCCCTGTGAGCACTGAATTATACATTCTTCTAAATTAATAAAAGTCATTTTTACCTATTTACACCACTGGAAAGCCTTTTTATTTTTATGTTCCCAATAACCACACCAGCGTGCTATCAAAGAGTCAATATTTACCTTTGTGGGGAACATAAAAATCCATAGGTCGCTGGTTCAGATCCGGCTCGAAGGACCAATTTTTATGTTCCCCACAATACCAATGAGGTTTTATATGTCATGAACAGACATAGTTAGAGTGCCTAATTTTAGTAGTCTCATTTTCTAATTTAATTGTTTTTTTTAAGGCAGTAGAAATGTAATAACATATCATTAAGTTAGCATCCGTTTTATAATATTATAAATCAAATTAATGAAAGATAATTAAAAAAATATTATAAAGCAACATTAAAGAGATCAACCTAACCTAGAAATCCATCTCCTGAGCCTTTTCCCAACCATGTTGGGGTCGGCCTAACCTAATCTAGCAATAAAAACTTTAATTTCAGCATATCTATCATCACTGAACAATAAAGCCAAAGCATCTAAGTTTTAAGTAGAGGATACACAGCCTTTATAGCCTCGCAGGCGATAAAAACAATGACAGCGTGAATTATTTCGTGCCAAAGTTTAAGCAAATTAAATGCCCGCTGTTTCGCTGTCGCCTCTGACCTATTAATCACTCTGTGGAAAGACAAATGCATCCTTTATTACTGTTTATTGAGAGCAAGTTTTCTTATTATTTTTGTTTATTATTTGGTAGATATAGGCCATAGTTTAACCTAAGAAAATCATAACACTTCTAGGTAAATTAGTAGCGTAAATTATACGTACACACATTCGATCGTAAGTCGTGGTGAGTAAAGAACCAACCCCTCGAGTATCTCGGGTTCGATTTCAGGTCAGGTAGTTACCAATGCAACTTTTCTAAGTTAGCATGTACTTTCTATCTTGGACACCAATGACTGATTAGACGTGAAGGAAAACATCTAGAGGAAACCTGGACTAAAAAGTCTGAAATCACCGCTCAATCCTTCTCTGTGTGAGAGGAGGCCTGTACCCAGCAGTGGGAAGATAAGGAAGGCTCATGATGTTTCAATCGTACGACAGCAGCGCAAGAGTGTCTCAAGACATTCGTCACCTTTTCGACCTATTTCTCAGTTCAAAGACTAAATGCATTATATCGGAGGTCCCGGAGTGTCGGCACGTATCGGGTTATTGATTTGAGTAATTACTCGATGCGACCGCCGAGCGACGGCCCGGGGCCGGACCGGACACGTCCAAGCTGTGAATATCCCGGATGGTGATTTATAGCTTGGAAGAATGTGGGAGCAAAGTGTTTTATGGTATTTTGGTAAAAAACTTATGCGGTGTCTTCTTGCAACATTTTGTTTAAAAATTCTTTGTAAATATAAAAAGCTTAGGTTACTCAACAAAACTTTAAGTAAAAAAAAATAACCAAAAATATTAATGGTACTCTTGAGAACCGGAGAACGAAATAATACGTAAATTCAATAAAACATATGTAGATTTTAATTATAGCAATTTTCTTTGCAAAATGATTTGTAAAAAAATATACGTAGACTACGAAAAAACGTGTAACTAGCGCTACGTTGCTACGCCGCGGCGCTACGGTGCTACGCCGAACCTTCGACACTTTAATAATATCGCCTTTTGACTTTTTTCTTACACCAAAGGCATACTTAAACATCCCATTTGCATCACAAATACTTGCTTGAGGCCCATACATTTGCATTTTAAGTTACTAAGAAATTAATTTTCAGTAGCTCCCTAAGGAGAAAAAAATTCTGCTGACCGCCTCTGGCTCATTTTTTTTGGCACTGAAATGTTTATTAATTTTCATTATGAATTTTAAAGTTCTATTTATAAAATCAATTAATCTTTCTCCTTCTTAGATTAAAAAGATTACTCGTAGCAAATTGTGATGTTATTCAAATGGTAGGACCGATTAGCTGTGTTTTATCGCGGTTTCTTCGCGGCACGATATGTTATGTAAATGAAATGGTGCCTCGTAACTAAGTATTTATTGTATCGCGAACACTGTCAAGTAGAAATCGAATCGCATGTGAACCGCTTAGAGTTTCACACGGTTAATCGTTTGCAATTTATTGGTAAGGCTACTTCTTGGTCTATATTAAGATTGCACAATTTTGAACTTTGTCATCTATACTAATATTATAAAGCTGAAGAGTTTGTTTGTTTTTTTGTTTGTTTGAACGCGCTAATCTCAGGAACTACTGGTCCGATTTGAAAATTTCTTTCAGTGTTAGATAGCTCATTTATCGAGGAAGGCTATAGGCTACTTTTTATCCCGGTACGGGAAGTAGTTCCCACGGGATGCGGGTGAAACCGCTGGCAGAAGCTAGTATGTAATATAGCTAAGTTTACATGCAATGCCAAGATTTGCTGTGCCCATCACGGACCATAATTGTGACTATCACTTTATATTTTTCACCTAATGTACATTGTGGAATACAATAAACGATATGATATGATTTTTGGAAGATAAAGAGAACAATAGGTAGGTATATGACAATGAGTACCTCCAAAGGCACGTATCTTTATAGTGACAAATTACTTCTTCACACTTTAAAAACAAAGACATCTATCTTATAAGGTACCAAAACTTGAGCAAAGTGACATTGAGCAATGTTCTACATCTGTACATCTGAGTTTACGTATTAACAACTACTAGAGCGAGCACTTTGTTCTATCTGACGTCTTTACTTTGAAATTCTGACACGAATTTTAGTACGAATGGCAGTGCGAATGTAGAATACGGATATTTATGATATAAGTTTTGTTAGGAATAGTATTTGCTGTGTGTACTGACTGGGTGTCAGTAAACCTGTGGGAAATCTGGTTGTTTAGTTTATATTTGTAGGCCAAAACGTGTTAGTCAACGCCACCGGTTCAAGTAGAATGCGCATAAAATGGTGATTATCGTTCAGACCGAGGACTTGATGTTAAATCTAAGATTATTGTTATGTAAGGGATAACAATTGATGATAGGTATACGTGAAGGTTATAATCATACAGTAATTAAGTGTAATTTCTCTCGACATTGTATGACATATACAGTGTAACACTAATTCATTCTAATGAAAGTCAAAACGTAATCAAAATCGCAGCTTAATTATTCACATACTTGACTAAAATGAGGAAGACTTTCTAATTAAAATGTGGAGTAAATTATAGTAGCAAAACGCGAAAGCAAACATCGTACAAAGCAGCTGTATTTACGAAGAACAATTTCCGTAACATATGCGATGCTCCTTCAATCAGAATTATTACGTTAACTTTTGCACGGCTGCCCGGCTGTACCAAAATCGTAATTTAAAATTACGCTTCGTGTAAAACGAAGTTTATATTCGGCCAGCTATCTCTCACGGATTTCGAGCTCTGAATAACTTTCAATTTAAGTGATACCGAAAGCCGAAATAAAATTGTATTTATTTGAACTGGCGAGCAAGACATTATTTTGAAACTTGGTGTTACTGAGGCAGATTTTCATGCCACCTAAACAGTATTTATTTGTATTAAGCACTATTAATAAATACGATATTGCTGTCATAAATTATGGGTGGGATGAGCCTTAGGACTTTATGTATCTAATACACGTTCTATACTTAATATTATCTGTTTGATAGCGTATTTTGATGTTGTATTGTATAATCTGCACTATTGCATATGTCACCGAAAAATAACAAGTACCATAATTGGTCAACTTACGATACCTAGCCGTAATTTAATAATTAACTATATTGCTACAAGTAAAAACATCCACAAATGGGCCAATCGTTGCCCAGTGTATTATTTGACGGTACACTATTACCTATCCGTCACTTAATACACTTTTCTCTGATTGGTCGACAGCATTCATTATAAGTATTTAACAAGTGAAAGCACGTGAGTCTTTTGACCAATCAACGTACACTCGCCTTTGTCGGATGATTTAACGGCAAGACGTAAATTAATCAACTAACTAAAATACATACGTTAAATAGTACATTTTAAATGCCGTTTATTATTTTCCGAGAGTTGATCAACTACCTTGAAAATTGATCAACTTAAGAGTCTTGTTATTTTCCGGTGACACATATATCATTGTGTCTAACCTTAATAAGTAAGCTACTTATTGTCAGTATCATCCCATATGTACGAACGTGGCATTCAACAAAATTCCATGTCATAATCCCAACGCTTCAGCCCCCAGACTGCTAACCACTCAAGCGTCCGAGGTGAAAACAGTCACCAAAAAAATTCTTGCCTTAAGCGTCCATGGTGACTACAGTATCCGAACGACATCGTTCAGTTTAAACGTGAACAGCGCTATAGCCAGGTGGTATTAATGTAGTTGATTGATACTAGATGGCGCGTTATTAAATTTGTCATCCGTGAGTTGTGATTTTTTCTGTGCAATGGCAACATAAAATTTATAAAAAAATATATTTAAGTGACAGTTCATCGTTTTTGACAAGTGACTTTTTTGTGTGTGGAGCTCTTGACAAAAATGTGGTAAGTTTCTTGTTTTATACCTTACTAGCTTTTGCCCGCAACTTCGTTCGCGTGGAATAGTGACTACCAGCAGATTTTTGATTTGACCAATAGATGGCGCTATATGTCCGGAATAATTTTATTTTAATTTTTTTTTGTAATAAAAACTATCCTATGTCCTTTCTCAAGTTTCAAACTATGTCTGTACCAAATTTCACACAAATCGGTTCAGTAGTTTAGGCGTGAAGAAAAGACAGACAGACAGACAGACAGAGTTACTTTCGCATTTATAATATTAGTAAGGATTTAGATTGTTATTTTATATCAAAATAAACGTGAAGAAATTTCCTTTACGAAATATGTATTATTACGACAATTTCAAAACGTTTACATAGTATAATTTAGTTGGAAAAGTTATACGATCACTACACGATCATCGTTTGATACTTTTCTATTGTTTACAGTGTATTCTAATTGGTTATTTTTGTTAAATAAATGCAAAATATACGAGAATCGTTCACTATTAGCACGTTAATGGCCATTTACAAACAAAATACATTGAGATGGGGTCTATAATGATTAAAATGTTAAGACGTTATTCACGATTTTAGTGTTGGTGAGCCGACTCCCCTTGGGCTGATCTACTTACAACGTAATTAATGGTTTGTTCACACGGAGCGTTTTATGATCAATTTGGGAATGTTTTGTGGTTTGTAAAAAATGTGCCTTAATGAGCTTAGGCCCTTGCGCATTATAATGTTTGTTTACTGTTTTTTTTTTTTCAGTTTTACAGTGTATTTATTTTACTGTAATACCAATAACCGCTTTCTTTTTTTTTTTCTATTTAACATAATTTGTATAATAAAAAAGGATATGTAATAAAATTATATAAAAGTAAACGTTTAATTAAAAAAATTAATAAAAAAATTCATTAAAACAACCTCGTCGTGTGAACACGCTATTAGCCGGGCGGCCATCTTGTCACATGTTTACGTCGCCCGAGGCCCAGTGACCGCTTGAGAATCACTTAACTTTGTTTATTTTTTCATGACAGAAAACTAAATATTTATATTAAGATATTGGTATCATTTTAAAGAGTATATCCTGTACTAATATAATAAAAAAACATTGTTACCAGTAACCACTATATTTTTCTTATAAAACTCTGAATAAAAAAAATATACGATATTTTTTTTGAAATCCTCAACTTTATACTTTATTATCATCCTATAATATTAATTAAAGTAATTTACTTTTAATCAAATAAAATTGTACGTTCTTTTAGCTTTCCGTGAGTATTTTTTATTCGAATCTAGCTATTGTAGTTTTTTTCAGTAGTAATCGTTTTTGTTGAAAGAGTCGCGCTTGGTCGCAAAAAAGCAATTGACATTTCATGCGCGGACAGGTGAGCCGAAAATCACCGCGCGGCCTGGACGCTTGAGTGGATATATAGCCTCAGCAGACCGTTGGAATCACTATAACAAAAACTTATTAAAAGTCTGTCGACCATAAAATATCCTTTCAGAATATAAAATGCGGAATAACTTAATAGAAGTTCGAGCTATCATTGAAATATGTTCGCTTTATTTGCCAGAATTAGCATGTCGAAGCACCCATTAGGAGCGGGTCCTGCTTTATTGCCGAAGTTCTGATGGCAACTGCTTCACATACCAACACTCGAGTGTCGCTGTATTAGTTCTCCTAGTGAAACTTTCCTTGTAGTTCTGCATGCCTGGTACTTGTCGGTATGACATGACTTCAAACTAGCTTTAAGATGTCTGTTATATGGATGGAGTGTGAATATTATGTGAAGTTTTTGAGTTCTGTGTTTATGGTAAAAATAAATTCACACGTCGTTCTTGGAATGGAATTTCCCCAACTAACTTTAAAGTAAAATCTAATCATCATTAACATAATAATGCAACACAAGCAACGCATATCCGATAATAAGTGACAAACTTTCAGCTCCATAAAGATTTCAATTTCAGGTGCGGAGAGGAGAATTAGGTAATATGCATAAAAGTGGAGCATTAGGGCGTTATAAGCCTAGTTTTGTGGGCCCCAATAGTAGTATTAGCCAGGTTTTACGGCCGACCCTACCCTTAGCTTTTAATTACCGGTTTGGTCAATGAACGCAATGTTTACCTTGACGTAGGCCGAGGATTGCGGCCGCAAACAAACTAGATTGCATGTGCTTATGGTAATAAAGCCGTCTGATTATTCGTCTAGATATAACGGTAGTTTACCTTAGTCATTTGATTAAAAATACAGGCTGGAAAAGGGAGTGACGACGGTGTCCGTTATCTGAAAAGTTGTTCAGCAGATAAGGTTTTTGATTTAAACTAGTCAAGGCAAAAGGTGTCATTAATTTTCTTGAAACATACCTACGCAAAATAGAGTTTGAAAGGGTCGTGGTTGAGTGCGATGATCCTTGTGATACATGGTAGGCGTGTAGCATGAACAATCTATATTTACACCACATATGATCCAAGAAAATACAAGTGGGATGCTTAAAAACAATACATAAATAATTATGAAACATGTAAAATTAGAATGTTACGAACCCTCTGACGACATTGATATTAGGGTCAACCGAACCTTAATGCGTTATACATAATTAACCTATCATAGTGTTGTAATATCGATCTTCGTTTGTTAATAGTTTACATGAACAATGACTACATAGGTCGATAAAAATAGAATTTGGATTACGTAGCAGTATAAAGAGGTAATGGAACTTAAACGTATGTAGCTGGGAAGCAGTGCCCAGCCGGGTCATTGTATATCTGCTATAAAATTGTGAAAGAGTGCGAAATCTTTAAAACTTCATGACAGAAAAGAACAGTTAAAATTATTTATAAAGAAAGGCATTAACACAGACACTGAAGAAGTGTTCTAACTAGATAGATGAGAATCGTTTAAAGAGATCTGCAGACCGCTGTGTTTACTTGCGAAGTAGTCCGACAGATAGTCAGACGGCTAAAGTTAAGTAACAGAAAGTGGACCTCGACGACAGACGGACAAGACAAACACTTCGACGAAGTACTATCTTCGTTCTATTTGATGAAGCAAGGATTAAACACGACAGTAGTAATAAAAGTTTGTGAAACATATCCGATGTAATTTTAGATACTTAGTTTAGGTCTGTGTGATGAAGTCTGACTGATTGTGTTTGGTGGTATGACTTATCTTAGGACTAGAAGATGTTGAAAACGTGTTGTTTCCAGTGGTTACAAGGTCGATGAAGTTCCATTGTCCGGTAGATCATTTTTATGTAATATTCTATACATGGCTAGGTAAGAACAGAAGTAATCCAAGTAGCAATTTTTTAAAAGTTGAGATATTCATAGAAATGCGTTTTTATGAATATCATAATTAGGTATGTTGAGCACATGATTTAAAATATGTTTGTTATTTGATAATATAAACATAACTCAAACTTTCATAGCTGTTTTTCTTTAGTAAATGCAATTTTGATAAAAATATTGATATAACACTAGAAAATAGCAATATTTGTTGAAATACAGAAACGTAACATAAAAGAGTTTGTTTGAAAAAGTACTGAATAGCACTTGGACTACTTTTGCACAACCTCACTTCATACTCAAAAGTCCCAAAAATCGACTTAGCTCCATTTTGTCAAAAATGTTACTTGGATCACTTCTGTTCTTAACTAGCCACATAGTATAAGCTTCTAAAGGTATGCATGTGTAGTTGGAGGAAAAACGGTCACCATTATAATAAAGCTTTCAACCAGATGCTGATGACCTTGTCTTTGTACCGCAGCAGTAATTTCCTGCTCGAATTCCTTCAAAAGGAACTCTAATACTATTATACAATGGACGTAGGATCGTTTCTCCTCAAATAGTTGGTACGTTTCCATTCCACGACAGCGGGGATTCTGTTGTTCACATTGGGGCACCGGGGTGCATCTCATTGCGGATCTCTTTGTCAAGATGACCTAATTTGAACAGCCCCGAAGTGGGACGCCATAGCTATAAATAAATATTTGTTTCCTCTTTCCCATACAGTTGGCAGGATCATTTATCTTGTGAATTTATCAAAGTTTAAATGTTTGAGGATATTGTGCTTGAAGGTGGATTGATTTGATTGGTTCGAGTAAACTTTTTTATCATATTTAACTTCTGTTTTGTAAGTTGCTTATTTAAAGTTTACAAAAGATTATATCCAAATTGTGTTTAAGGGTAATTTGTTTTTTTTTTTTTTACGTTGATCCTTAAACCTATAGTAAAATTGCGTGACATATATTGAGCTTAATAAGAACCATTTCTGAAGTCATTTAAAACTAAAATACTCTTGTATTAAATTTTATCGTTGAGGAGTTGGAGTTGGCTCCTCAGCAGGCCAATGCGGTTTATGAGCTACTTCCTCTAATACTTTAATGGATTCCTGGAATTAACAGCCTGCAACGTCTTGATACTTGATAGCAATGAACGTTTAGTGAAAAAGTTACGACTTAAGAGAAAATACAATACTTAAAGTGCACTTAGGGTTACGAGTTTTACGCTTTGTAGATATAATAATGTTTTACTTATGTGTTAGTATGTATTATGTTCAATACCAGCCATAACAATAGGAAGTGGTGGAAGAGGGTTTTGGAGGTGGTGAACTTTTGTAACTGAAAAAGTGCTAATCTAATTAGCCTAGTTCCATTATTTAAAAAGTTACATTATTCTCATATATATAAAAACGAACAATTGTTATTTGCATCATTTATAGTAGATACTTAATCTTAATCTCGGGCTAAGCCGTCGAGTGATTTAAAAAAGTGAATAAGTTTATTTACACAAACATAATCTTGCCAAATTCCCCCCCATCTCATATAATAAAACAAAAGCAAGCATGATGACTTTAATGAGTGTTTTTTACGACTTTAATCGAAAAGTTTTCGACTAACGTGACGTAAATAACTTTTTGTTTTGACTCACACCGTCCCTAATGGCTTGATAAACATATATTTTTTCGTAAACAACCACAAGGTCAACACAAAATCTTTGTATGGAGTTTTTAAATAATATTAATGGGCTCTTAACGATGTTAAAGTATTATAAAGAGTAAACATGATGTATAAGTATTATATACAATGTTTAAAACCATACAAAATTATTTCTGAAGCTATAAATTGGAAGGCGTGTTCTTTTGTTTACATTTACAGATATTTACGAATACATTACTAACCGTCAGCTGCACAAAGCTGCATTAAAGTTAAAGCTTCATTAAATCTATTGCTGACTCTTTTTTTGTCAACAAGATAAAAAGTGTCAGCAATAGATTTAATGAAGCTTTAACTTTAATGAAGCTTTGTGCAACTGACGGTTTACCTGTTAATGAATGGCATGAAAATGTTAAACACATAAGAAAAAAATGTGATTGGGATCTAAATCACAGTTTAAATTTATACCAAACTATATATCTATGTATCAATGCGCGTATGTTGCAGACATTGGGCACATCAGATAAACCACATTATAATAAATAGTTAGTAGGTAGTGATTCTGTGGCTGCAGCTACTTATATAAACAGCATAAACAGACACACAGATGCATTCTACATCACTAGAAGTGTTTTAATGCGTCTGAGCATTATGATTCACGATTATTTTTCAACATGATCTCGCTGTGTTAATAGTTTCTTTGTCTAAAAATACTAGCCAGAGGATATAAGTGTAGATGACTATACCAACAAAACTTAAAAGGTTTTTCAACTTTGTGAGTTCATAATTCAGTTAATTGTGTTTATGAACAAACTGGCCCGGACCTAGCATGTTTACAATACTTGAACAATGGCTGACTCACTTTCTCACTTCGTATAACCAATAACAGAGTTAATATCCTAAACAGACCATATCTGAGTAGGTAATGCATGTGCAATGTGTTGTTTAAAACCTACCATTGTTGTTAGTTGGCCACTAACCGCATGAACCTTGTATAGGATGAGATGATGGATGGATGATGTATTTTTCACATATTTAAAAAGGGTCGCGTCTAAAACGACGCAATCTTTAATACACCACAACAATAGCATTCGACGACTCTTTGGTAAAACAACAAAGAAAATGCATATTGTACTGTCCAAAATACATATAAGTACAAATTTATAGTTATTCTACCTGGAAAAATTACGTTCAGGTAAAATAATTAAAAAAAAAAGACAGTTTACGTCACTGACACAGTTACACTGTTTACTAACTCCACCATATCCTTATCAAACTGAAACACCAGTTAGGCAATGAATTTCAAGACGCTCACACATCACTGCTTTCTCTAAGGCTCTAAGCAGTGCCGAAGCACCAAACAAAAGTGCATCAAGGGACCAGACAGTTGCCAACGGGCACCCTAGTAACCTATTTCTCCCATCTGACCCCGGAGTCACAACTAGCAAAAAAGATAAGCAAATGATATATTTTACGTTATTATTTTCCCCCCAATCAGGGCCTGAATTCCTTTTGATTTATTGTTTTGTTATATCCAACGGCAAATTGTCCTGGTTTCCGCTTTGTGGTTCCGATAAATAATATGTTTATTGAATACAAATCGGTGGCCTTTGAAAATAATATGAATTTGAGGTTGCAAATCTATGTGGGTGTATTGTATTCGATTGAGTTTAAAATATAATATAATTTTGTACAGGCTTCTATCCTGATTTTGAGATCAGAGATTTTTTGTATTATTTTGTTCGTATATAATTCATTTATATCGCGTGGGTTATCAGTTTGACTACTGCAATGATCTGGTTTCAGAGTTTTCATTATCTAAATTACAAAATAGTTTTCCGAAATATTTATCATCAGATAGATAGATAATTTATCAATTGTTAGTTAGCGGTTTGTTTCAATGTTTTTAATCCATATCTATATTTAATTAGATATTTGAACGAGACCGCAATATCGGATTTGTGGTTAAGCTTTTTGTGTAAAGATATTACGAGTGCGGTGAAAATTCTGGCTATTCTGGTCATTTATTGGAACCGAAAAAAAAAAACACATTTTTATTCTTTATGTGTCAGTAAAGCACTAGTGTTTTCTTTAGTTTATAAATCTCTTTAAGAAGTATAGCTAGGGAAAGAAGTTGTCTTTAAAAAAACTTACATTTAAGTCCAAAATTACATAACAGGGACAGTATATTACTTTTCCACCATCTATAAGCAACAGAACGCTGAGCCCAATAAACCACACAATAACATTGACGAACCAACTTTAGCGCTTTCAACATCCTTCTATGGGGATAAACGTACTAAAATCTTGTAATACACTTTCCATCCACGCACGGATTTACGCTGTTTTTCTTTCATTCCTCCCTATAATGGCTTGAATAGAACTGGGGTAATATCTTTTACCGTTGTTTTTGTTACCCAACTAAGTTTTATCTGGAATTCTGGACGCATTGGGTGAGAATGGACAGATTAAACATATCTTCTACCGTTTTGGGCTATGAGTTACTGTCAGTTGTTGTTATTGACACGCTTTTATTAGGTCATGTATGTAACTAGGTATGTAATGGAATCTAAGGTAACTAAAGACATCTTCGAAAGATCGCAGCGTTATGAAAATTGGCAATTCTATGTAGTTCTAACGACAATACAATAATATGATACTGTCGAACTGATATGATAATGGAGCCTGAAGATATAAACTGAAACTTCATTATGTTATATATAATAAGTAAAATTTTATAAGATTTTTAGGTGCATTTATAAATTAATAGCTTCTGCCAGCGACTTCGTCCGCCTAAGATTTGGACTTTGTGCAAAGAGAGGAAGAAATAATAATCACCAGCATAGCCAATTATCTAAATCTATGCGTACCTAGCCTATTGTGATGAGTGAGAGTGTTTTAAACGTCAGAGTAGACAAATGTAATCAGAAAGCTCTTAACTGCTTAGCTATCGGAAGTTACACGTGTTATTGTGAGTCAACCATAAAAGGTAGCTATGCTGTCGTGGGACATATTTTACATGACTTTAAGGAAAACATTTCTGTCATACATGGTTTCTATATAGCTTAACCATTAAGGCTGCACACGCGACGGAAGCTTAAAAAATGGAGAAACTTTTCCCGTTTTGTAAACATTTCCCTTCACTGCTCTGCTCCTATTGATCGTAGCGTGTTGAAAAGTATTCTATAACCTGCCCAGAAGTATGAAGAATAATTGTACCAAGTTTCGTTAAAATCCGTTCAGTAGTTTTTGTTTCCATAACGAACATACAGGCAGACAGACAAAAAGTTTACTGATTGCATTTTTGGCATCAGTATCGATCACGAATCACCCCCTGATAGTTATTTTGGAAATATATTCAATGTACAGAATTGACCTCTCTACAGATTTATTTTAAGTATAGATTAATGTACATATTTCTGTACCTATATGAGATTTGTTCGTCATACGTCTTATATGGTTGACGGCGTGTGAGCTAAATGAGGTCAGTGGTCAATTCTCAAGGGAAGAAATTAGGGGTGACAGTTGATAAGGTAACATTGTTAGAATAATTGTGTTATGTATCTGCTGTCTCTATGTACGTTGAAATACATTACTATAGTTATTAGTTACAGGAAATAGTTTAATAATATAAACAGGATTCATTCTATGTAAAGCATGTTTAATTTCATAATATAAACATAAGGAATATTTTTTATAAAAGTGCCACAAGTAATAATTGAATGACAGCTTGCTAAAGTCATCGTAGGAAATAGTATTACAGAATGTAGAGTTAATTTCCTTGTGATTATGACTAATTCGCTCACTAACCTATTGCTGATAGCGTTTAATTGGTTTTGACTTGGAATATAAGCCGCAATGAATTGGCATTGTGGTATATATTGTTGACATTTACAAAATTTGTATATTGTAGTATTTGTAAGTATAATTATAAAAGGAATGTTATGCTTATTGTAAATATACCTATTTCTTTACAGAGACAAATAATTATAATGGCAAAACTGGACTATATAGTCTGAAATCACCAACCCGCATTGAGCAAGCGTGGTGATTAATGCTCAATCCTTCTCCGTGTGAGAGGAGGCCTGTGCCCAGCAGTGGGACGATAAAAAGGCTGTAACAGCAGCTATAAACAAAAGTTTATGTTATAAAAGTCTCTGAGCACAGAGGTGGCTCTAAAGCTGAAATGATAACAGATGCAAATGGCCCGTTTCATGGTACTCCACATATTGTTTTATTTATTTATTCATATATTTAATTTAGAAATCAAAACTGATATCATCATATAGTATACTTAGTACGATGTGACATTTCAAGAGAACTGGGTCGAGCTCATACATTCAGTACTGCAGATACTTCAAAATTCGCGACATTGTATTGAAAAGCACCCGAATTATATTTTACTGTGACGAATTTAAGTTGAAAAAGTACGAGATTGTTTTTAATATCATTAATTTTGGATGATATATGTAATGAAGGAAGTTATGACCTTCTTTTAACTGAGAATCTGTTATACATATATTACTTTCAATTACTATTTGATAATACCAAATAATGTAAAGTTTTCAACAGGTTTTTTTTTTCAGGTAAGAACTTACATAGCACTGCTAGCTCTCCTATGCAGTAGCTGCAGCAGGCTGCCGTCGGCTCCCGAGGAGCAGAGGCTGCGCGAGCGCGCGCGCCGCTCCCCCTCCCGGGCGCTGCGCTCGCGCCAGCGCGCCATCAGCGACTCCAGGCACAGCATGGCGCCACCATCGCACACCATCCGTCACTCAACACTAGCCCACCCTTACAACTAACTCCACGTTCTTAACACCCAGCTGTTCCGGCGTAATAGCTCAGACCGAGGCACTACGAACGTAACTCATTCAAACGTACGACGATGTCGGCATCCCTTCTCTTATGCATTAAAAGTGCAACACTCTCGCTAATCCCAAACTGTCCACTCAAACAAATGATACCGTAGTCTTATATAATATTAGCGCAAACTTTAACTGCATTGTAATTCAATTTTTCTTTATAACTTGTGGTTAAAGTTTCTTTTTGATCTCACATCAGACGCCACTGAGAACACTGCAAATTAAATATTCACACGAACAATTAAACTTTGTGGAGCTCGCGCAAGTTAGTGATGTGCCACTTCACGAACAAAGTTAATCACGGAGTTTATCATGTGGTAGACGATGGCGATAAGTGTGGCTTACACGGGGAAACAATCGCATTAGTAAATGGGGTAAAGTCGTAGTAGTTACATCACGCGACGTAGGCCCGGCTTATCGGTGGTGGAAAGTGCATCAAACTTGTGAGGAAAAGTTTATAGAGAGGCGCGGTGGTAGAGATAGGATAGATTGCGAAGTCGGGATGTTTATTTAGAAGTTTCCCGCCGGTGTGCGAGCGCGGGAGGGCGGTGTGGTGCCGCGTGGAGCGCTTCTCGCCGACTGAACGAGCGCAGTAGTACGGCCCGTGTCTAGCGACGACGGAGCGCCTTCAGGCGAGTCCCGGTCCCACTACTAGCGAGGTTATATAGCGCACCCTTTAGACTTACTTTGACGTGGTGTTGTCACCCAAACTTGCGTAAAGTTTTGCTGCTATATATCATGGCGGGTTTCATAAGTGCCATCGTCACGAGCGTGTAAAATTTAATCACGCCGTTAATTGCTTATGTTAATGGACGCATGTTTTTGGGTTCGTTTGTGGAAATTTTGGTTGTTATTTTTTATAGCACCCACTTTGAACCTAAGAATAAATGTTGTAGTGGTAATGAAAGAAAATTTTCGTAATGATAGATAGGTAATGTTACCCCTATCCTGTCGTACCTTATAATTCACAATATAGTTTATTTGAGCCAAACTAGCACAAAAAATGTGAAATAAATTTTACCTTACCGGTAGTTCCAATATCTGACCCAAATTTTGTTTCCCTTCGGAGTTAAAACAAGGGAATTCAGGGAACTGAGTAGTTTTTTAGATCATCGGCTTTCGAGTAAACGTATAGACCAATTTTTAAAACGAATAAATATCGCAAGCTATTTTTCCAATATTCTCAGATTATTTTCCCAATAGTCACAGTTTTCCGAGAAGTAATTTGATTAGACATAATTTCACTTGCTAAATGTAATTAATTTTAAATTACTTTCATAACTCAATGGATTGTTTCAGGGTTTTATGGTGAAATTAAATCAAAAGAACAGATTTTCAGAGCAAAGAAATCAGGAATGCAAATTTTTAACAATGTTTTATTTTGCAATCTAAATCACAATTTTAATAAAGTTATTAAACAAGAGAAGAACAACTATTTAAAAGACTTTTGTTGCTAATATCAGATAAAATCTTGAGTATCTGTTTTCTGGTATGTTTGTATTCAATTAATAAACTGACACCACTCTAACTCAAAATCGATTAGAAAACACTTGAAAACAACCGCAATCACAATAAAACGTGTAAAACACTTTTCTATTCAGGTACAAGTATCCCAGCACTTTCCAACTTTGAGCTGTTGCAAATTAAAAACGTGCTCCGGGCCCCATTGAGGGACTACAGACATTTTAAATTGGACCACTGGGGCCGCACTAGCATCCTACAGATTCAAATCAAATAATAATAGACTAGAACAGTAAAACCTCAAATACTGAAACACGTGTAACTGGCAGCATAGAAGTTATTTACAAAGAAGTCGAACACATTTCTAAAAAAAAAAAGGAACCTGCCTTTAAATGGGACAATCTATTAAAAGTAAATAGGCATTGTTCTGCATTTGACACATTTGAGGAAAATGTCAACAGTTGCCTAACGAGCACGCTTGAACTGCTCAATTTCTTTTTGACTGAGTCCTTTATAGTACTACAGTTTATATAAACCTACCTGGCTACTCTTATACTGACTCTTCTTTTTTAAAATAATGAAACCTACAGACCACATTTTTTTTTATTCTGCGCGTGCTGTCCCATTGCTGGGCTCCAAATTTCCATTGAAAGCTTTTTGTGGCCAGTCCTCATTCAACAACTATACTTCTATATTTAAAAAAACTACATCGTGTATGCAACCAGCAACTTCTTCAGTTGAAGGTCCTTGTATCCAATTACGATTAGAATTGCGCCGCGCCTCCCGTGGGTGTCGTAGGAAACCAGCCCGCCTAGTGGTTATAACTAACTAGGGGAGTATTTAACACCTGTGAACTAATAACTATGTATTGTTTTTGTATTGATTTTCTGAAAAGGTTTATTCTTTTAGGAACGGGTAGTAGCACTGTCGACTTGACCAAAAAGGTGTGTGACTTAGCCGTTTGTAAGGTAAGGTATTTGAAGTTAAATAATTATGAAACTTTGAAATCATTTAACACAAAGATACTAGACATCAATATGTCAGTTAAGAGTGTGTAAAGAGATAGGAATAAATATTACAATTTTTACTCGACTGCGCCAAAATGAGGTTATGTTTTGGAACTACATGCAGAGTCTCTTCTTACCAACATTTCAGCAACAAAATTCCCACTCCTTACCCCAAAACCCCTTATTACTTAAGTTAACACATAAAAGTATTTTTAAAGGGGAAATGTTCGATGCAGATGTTTACCATGGCACTCGGTGGCCGGGTCGTGTCAACGATCGCTTTATTCGCGGAACAACGCCAAAAGTGGAGACTATATATCGCGTACCGTCATTATATCAATAAGCGATTTTGTACTAGTTTGTGACGTCACGTAATTCTCTATTTATTCCTGTTTTACAACATCAAAACAACTCTTTGAATAAACTAAGCTCATCTATACTTACCCCAAGAATAAATATTTTTTGTTTGTAAGCTCTAAATGCTCAGAAATCAGAAACGACTAAACTGTTTAGAAAAATTCCTTTTCTATTGGAAAGCTAGACCACCCCGCGAGGAACATAGCTCATATTTTGTACTAATACGGACGATAAGAAGAAAAGTCTAGTATAGTATCGAAGTATAGATTACAACATTATCTAACTCTTGGAAAAAACTAGGGTCATAATTTGTAAAAGAGAAAGTATAAGCAGTTCGAAAAGTCAATAAGAAAAACGTGATAGCCGTCGTTTTGTCGACTGTACCAATTTTAGGAAAACTGTAAGAGATAGCAAAAACCTCTTTAAAAGTAAGGGATGTTTCTAAAGAACGTTTTATTGTTGGGATAACGATATAACTGGCCCTTGCTAAACTTACTGTGTTTCTACAAATCTAGCTTTACTTTTTATTTTAAGTCCCTCTTAAAGCTTGCACTTAAAATATTGGAACGATTCTGATGCAAAATATGAATCCTGAAATTAAATATTAATGAATATTGTAGCTAATAAAGTTTTTACATATAAAGTGTCATATTAAAATACAAAAAAACCGGCCAAGTGCGAGTCGGAATCGCACACGAAGGGTTCCGTACCATTATTTAGAAAATGAGCAAAAAAAATCACGTTTGTTGTATGGGAGAATGGGAGCCCCCCAAAATATTAATTTTATTCTAGTTTTCAGTATTTGTTGTTATAGTGGCAACAGAAATACATCATTTGTGAAAATTACAACTCTCTAACTATCACGGTTCATGAGATACAGCCTGGTGACAGACGGACGGACAGAGGAGCGAAAACAATAGAGTCCCGTTTACCCCTTTGGGTACGGAACCCTAAAAACGAAGCGTAGATAAAAAAACATTCATGACTAATTAATTTAAAAGAAAATGGAATAATATTTAGTATGTTATGGTAATTATCATTACTAGGAAAAACCGGGATGTGTGGATGTTGTGAAAATAAAATTATTGTAAAATAATTTCATAAATAACAACACTGAATACCTACGTCCGTATTAAAATCAGAATGTGATGTACCAATTTATTATCCGTATTTATTTTATTTATTTATTTATTTATTTAACAATTTATGTACACAGTGAAAATATAAAAGAAGTAGACATAGCATATAAAATTGTACAAAGGTACTGCTTATTTCTAAATCGAAATTTCTTCCAGCAGACCCGAAGTAGGAGAGTTAGAATAAAGAGAAGTAGATAGACTGTGTAAAAGGACATAGTAAAGATATATAAATTATACACATATATATAGGTATATATAAAGCAAAAGATAATACATACATACAAAAATACATATTTTATAAAATCTCTATGAAGAAGAGGAGGACAAATAGTAGCTTTTGAGTTTCTGTTTAAAAGTAGCAACAGTTTGACAGCTCCTTAATTCAGGCGGCAGCGAATTCCACAACCGTACTGCGTTTACTGTGAAGGAGAAGGAATAAAAGTCAGTGGAATGGGAGGGGATTTTAAGGAGAGATTTGAGATGCGTTCTACAGAGCGCATCAGGCGAGCGAACAAATGAAAAGCGTTCTCGCAGATAGGAAGGAGTTTTGGGATTAAAAAGGATATTAAAAAGGAGACACAAAATGCGCGTGTTCCTGCGAAGACGAATAGGGAGCCACTTGAGTTCTTTGCGAAAATGAGAAACATGATCATATTTTTTTAGATTGAAAACAAAACGAATACATAAATTTTGCAACCGCTCAAGCTTATCTAAGAGCTCCTCTGTGGCATCCAAATAACAGGCATCGGCGTAGTCAATGATGGGTTGAATGAGAGTCTGAGCAAGAGAGATTTTGGTTTTCAAGGGCAAAAAGTACTGGAGGCATTTCAGAGTGTGAAAGGTGAAGTGCACCTTGCGACTGACTTCATTGACCTGCGCAGACCATGATAAATGGGAGTCCATGATGACACCCAAATTTTTAGCCGTTTCTGCATAGCTCAGTTGAACCCCACCTAAACAAAGAGGAGGCAACGACGCAACATCAAGCCTGCCACGCAAGTTTCTGCCGCCAATGATCATGGCCTGAGACTTCTTGGGATTGATCTGTAGCCCAAAGGACTGCGCCCAGCCCTCGATCATATTCAGGTCCTGATTCATAGCGGCAACGGCAGATTCCGCATCGCTTAACGAGAAATGTCTGTAGAGTTGCAAGTCGTCCGCATAGAGATGGAAGTTGGAAGAAATGACCTTAGTGACAGAGTCAACGAAAACAGAGAACAGGAGAGGATAGAGAACGCCACCTTGGGGTACGCCCGCAGAAAGGTTGCACCAATTGGAGGATAAGTGATTAAGCCGGACACACTGCGTACGGCCTCTAAGATAGGAGTCGAACCAATTTAACGTGGAAGAAGAAATATTAATAGATTTAAGGATGCCAAGAAGAATGTCGAAATCGACAGAATTAAATGCACTGCTGAAGTCAAGGAGAACCAGTAACGTCAGGGATTTATTTTCCATCGCAAGACGGATGTCGTCAGTAACCTTCAACAGTGCAGTTACAGTGCTGTGACCGGGACGAAAACCAGATTGTAAAGGGTGGAAAAGGTTATTGCGGCTAAGGAAAGAAGAAAGCTGAGAATGCACCAGGTGCTCTAGAACTTTAGACAGGTACGGAAGGATGGAAATGGGTCTATAATCAGACAAAGCAGCTGGATTGGAAATTTTGGGTAAAGGAATAACGATGGCTTCTTTCCAGGAATTAGGAAAAGAACAAGAGAACAGGGAGAAATTTAGGATATGTGTCAAGACAGGGAGGACAGACGGTAGCGTTAAGAACACCATTCTAGAGCAAATGTTATCATTACCGACTGCACTAGAGGATATGGCAAGGATAGACTTTTTGACATCGTCTTCAGTCACAGCACTCAGTTCGAACAAAGAGCACTGAGGCAACGGCAAACTAGCAAGCCCACTCAATGTACGGGCACGGACGTGTGGGTCCAAACGTACGGGGGGAGAGGAGAAGTAGTTATTAAGGGCACCCACGTCAGTGTCCCCACCAGCAGCGCAAGCAGCCTTACCGATGCCAATAGTTTTGAGAAATTTCCATACCTCAGAAGAGTTACGGTTATCGAGAGAGTTGTGGAAGTAGCGTCTCTTTGCATCTCTACACATTCGACTGCAACGGTTACGCAATGTCTTGTAGGTAATGAGGTTGCGTTCAGACGGACTGCGCTTCCACCTACGCTTGGCTCTGTCTCGACTGGCCATCACCTCCCTTATAGCAGGAGTGAGCCACGGAGCAGGAGCATACTTAACTTTGACACGACGGAGTGGAGCATGAATGTCAAAAAGTTGCAATAACTTACAATTAAATAAACTCACCATTTCATTCGTATTTATTACCACCTAGGTAATAATTATTTTTCTTCATTTTTACTGCAATGATTCCCAAAGTCATGAAGGCCCTGAGTAAGCAATACAGATTGTTGGCGACAATCCCGGTCCTAATATAGTTGCCCGAGGCTCAGATAATAGTCGCACGATTCATTCTGCGCAGAATTGAATATCTTCATTCATACTATTACCACTTACGCCCTTAGCCACGGGGAAAATGAAATGATTTTCCTCCCTCTCCCCTTTCCTGTCAGATTTAAATATGGAGTTATCTTGAGGGCACATTTCCGGGACAGAATAAGTCAATCCACGAGGATTTGCTGGATTTGTGTACCTTCCCGTACCCCATGGCTGTACAAGCGAAGAAGTTAAAGGTTTAAGCCCATGTTAAACAAAAGCCCATCGGGGGTTTAACCTTTTTTACCGTTACGTATTTAAGGATAAAACAAAAACAGTCCCATGTTAAAAAATTAAGGATAATGAGGATGACGATCATGGTAAGTAGTTGAATATAAGTTTAGGCAATTCTATTTTTCTAGATTCTTAGTTATATTTCATGTGAGTTAGTTATGTAGCTACGATACAAACACATTTTGAGCTATATAGAAGCTGTAGGTACTGAATACCGCTCCTATATACTTTTTACTATAATACAAAGTTCGAAGCGAAATCAAGTTAATTCCTTAACATTAAACAAATAATAAATACGAACACCTCTGTAAAACGTAATCAAAATATTTGTAACTCAATATACAGACACACGATATTCATTTATTATTTTTGTAAAGTTTGGGTGAAGCAGGGAATAATCCCTTACAAGTGCTCGGAAAACATAAATGGCACGAAGTATTTTGTTTAGTTCTGGGAACTAAGGATAGGATATCAAGATAGGCTAAACAGATTTTTTTTAAAGGAGGGCTTTGGCTAATGTAATATTAAAATCAACAATCATTCTGTTTCTCAGCAATAGTGTTGGCAATACATATTATAATTTATGCATGCAATTGTTTTATGACTTTTTATTTAGTTACTTATTTTCAAGACCGACAGAAGAGTTACTGTTACTGTTACTGTTACAGCCTTTTTATCGTCCCACTGCTGGGCACAGGCTTCCTCTCATACGGAGAAGGATTGAGCATTAATCACCACGCTTGCTCAATGCGGGTTGGTAATTTCAGACTATATAGTCCAGGTTTCCTCAAGATGTTTTCCTTCACCTTTTTATCAGCCATTGGTATCTAAGATTACTTAGAAAGTACATACAAACTTAGAAAAGTTGCATTGGTACTTGCCTGACCTGGAATCGAACCCACACCCTCATACTCGAGAGGTTGGTTCTTTACCCACTAGGCCACCACGACTTCAGAAGAGTAGGTAAGATAAAATTAGAAGACACGAAAAAACTATAAAAGGTTCATTTATTTTCCTCCGAAAAATACTTTCCCCATCTAAATCTCAGTTCGCAAAGATATGAGAGAGTTTTTGCATAAGTTGTCACGCTCGACTGAACATTTACTACTATAGTGTAATGTGTTACTTCGCTAACTCTCGTGATTCTGCAATCCAATAAACCTGCTGTGTAAGGCTTCACGTGATACTTAGTAAGTAAGGGTTAAAATATTTGAATTACAGATGGCCTGAATCAAAAACTTTCCATAAGCAGGTATTTGACAAATTGTTGAAAGATTGTTTACAAAATTATTCAACAAAAAATACGCATCCCAAACTGAGGTTTTTTCTAATGATATGACAGCTTGTAATGTGTTTGAGCGCAAAGACACATAGGTAGGTAAGTTTCCCTTCTATGTCGTCGAAAACACAGAATACCTACTAATCAAGGTGTTCCCGTCAAAGTTCTTGCCATAACTTTATAGTTCCCCGCGTTCAGACATTGTATGTCAGCAAGTCAGTGTAGTGTATACTTGAGGACTCAAATACAGGACACTTATCTACAAGACTGTTTGGCGCCTGTTTGTCTACTCTATCGACCTACTTAATGTAGGTACACTACGTAAAGTTTAGGCTAGCAGAGAAATATACTGTGAATTCAAACTTTATAAAACTTAGATTTTTTAAATTATGCAGTTTTGCAGATAGGTTGTTTAGTAAGCAATAGGGGTAGAGGATGTAAATAATATGGCAATGAGCAAGTGTTAACCCATCTAAACGGCAACAAAGATATTCAAGTGCATACTATACAATACAATCCCTCAGTAACTGAGTGTAAACCAGGCCAGCACAGTTTATCCGATTTTTAAATAAAATTTCTGTCAACAAAACTTCAAAGTAATGGCCTAAAGCCGAAACATTTTAAGTGCCTAAGTGCCTACATAGTTCCGGAACATACAGCCTATTTATGGTAGGCAGTAAAGGTGCTAGTTTGTGGCACGGAATAGTTTCACTTGCCCCGTTTCCCGCCTCGTGTATGTTTTTGTGATTCTAGTTTCTTTCATAATAAATTGCGACTTATGTCGCTTACAGTTGCGGATTGAGTTATTATGGTAAAGATTTGAAAGCAGATTAAATATAGCAGGTTTTTATAAGTGGAACAAACTGTCAAACTTATTTTTGATCTTCTGAAATCTAAAAGCAATTCAAAGCTTTTTTACGAACATTTATTTATTTATATTCACGAGCAAGGAAAATGAATTTCACCGCAAAGTTACCGACCGCATACGTAAAGCGACACACAATTTCAGCGGCAATATTTGAGTCACGACATGTAAACATATTTCGGTAGTTACAAGTGACGACTGGCAACACTTTGCTTCTCATTTCCTGCTCCAAAGCATTCCGTATAATTCCAGATTGATATGGAATTGCGGCCACAAATATACTTACACATAATGAAAAAACCCTTTCGTCTCACGAAATGGAATTTTCTCCTTTGACGGGAAGAAACAAAAATATGCATGACAAACATCACAATATATAACTTTTTGCTCGCAGACAGGATATTAAGGACGTGTGGCTAAATCTTTATTATTTCGTCTCGTGTAGCTGACTTATTATTTGATACATTTTGAAAGATGGACAGCATATGAAATGGGATGTGCTGAAGAAGGTAAAGAGTCCTATTATAAATTTTTCAAAGCATAAACAACGTTTCAAAATGATTTGAATGATTCAGAATGATTTTACAAGACGTATTTCCTGTTCAAAAAGTTTTGCAAAAGTACTTTTAAAGTCACACAATTATATGTCAGTGCAAGCGCCAAAATACTTTGAACTGCATTTAGTTTAAACACTCGTTTTCCCCCAACAATTTTTGGCACATTTTCCTGGAATTACAAAACAAGTTGGGTTAGGAAAAGGGTGTACCTGAAACAAAATGCTCTCTTATTGTCTGATATCCTAGTTTCCTTGTGCCTTTTGTGGTCTCAGAAGTTGTTAATTATTCCCATCTCTGTGACTAATAGGCAACTTTGATACTCTTGCGCAATATGTGGGGCGGTCCGACAGAATTCCGACGGCAGGTAAATCGATTAGGCAACAACAATATGCGCTAAACAAGTAAATTAACGATGTGACTATGATACATGCTGCAGGTATCATTGGAAGCTGTTGTTTTAGTCAAGTATATGAATATAAATATATGTAGGCATTTTTCATGTAGGGTTCTTCTACTAATGAAATTTTGAGATCATGAAATATTTTTCTCGAGGCTTCAAATTATAGTCTTGAGTTATGATGACTGCCGTTCGATGGAGAAATACGTAGGAACAGGAAAAATTAAGGCGAGCAAAAAAATGGAACGGTTAGAGCTCGTTCCATTTTATCCCGCCCATCATAAAAAAAAAATAATAAGCTGATTCTAAATCTACTTCGAATAATTTTCTACACCCGAAACCAATTAAATCCAATCGATGAAACTATTGTATCATTGAATATAATAACTGTCCACTCTTACAGCCAGTTTCTTCATCAAAAGTAAAAGCCAAAGTAAAAGTCAAAGTAATGTCTAAAGTAAAAGTAACTGTCAAATTCATTTTTTCTATTAGTTTTGCTGTCACTTTAGCCTTGAAAAAACGAATTTGACCGTTACTTTTACTTTAGACATTACTTTGACTTTTGCTTTTGATGAAGAAACTGGCCGTTAATAGGGCTATGACTTTAGAGGGCTTACCTAATGACTAATGATTCATCAGTTATTTCTCAGCCAAAACGGTTTCCTAGTTCATCCGCAGCATTTTTCTCTAGCAAGCTAATGTTTGTTCAGCAATTAACGTGTGTGGGCGTTCAATATACCCGCGGCTTCAAACATATGCTACTAAATATTTTTAGAAAACAATGAAATTGTTTTGAAGAAGTCTTTTAAAATTAGAAACGTAAGGGAACTTGATGCAGTGTAACGCGAGAGCAGAAGTTTATGAGTACTTATTCTGTAATTTTAGAATGGACTGTAAATGTTTTGTGCACAATGTGAGCGTTGGTCGTTTTGTAAGGCATTTGAATACTTTGTTATGGATTCTAGTATTGCAAGCAGCAAGTACGGAGGTAAGTTAGCGGTAACAGTGAGTCATACATGAATGCAGAAAAATATGAAATAACTATGCGCGGGAACTTAGCCAAAAAGTACCTAAACATGACTCCATAGAGTTTAGCTACAAAACTTGGCTGAAAAACGTAGTATTATTAAATATTGTGGAATTTAATTCTAAAGTAAAGCTTATCTTCTTTTTGTTTATTTAAAATATTTCGAACGGTACGCTATGGTTACGCTTCACTGAGTCGAATAAGAATTCGGGCGGTAAACCAAAACGTTCTGGTATCGCACATACTGCAAAAGCAACAGCTCTGAAATATTAATGAGAACATTGGCCGATCTTTTATGGGGTATGGCTTGCATCCTGTTGGCTTTATTTTTGCAGTTCAACGAATAATGAAAGATTGAGGAAATGGGAAAATCATACAATGCATATTTGAGAAACATTTAAGCCGGTTTTTGTCCCTACATTTTCAAGTGAAATTCGGTATAAAATACTCTCTCAAGGTTATTATAAACGTAAATGTCTTTCCCCATCTAAAAGGGGATCCCATAGGGAGATCTTCATCCCAACTGACCCAACGGCTTATATAAATAGTCCCATTGACTAGTAGCCAATTATAGCCGTGTCTTTTACTCTCCCTTTAGACTATAAGTGGACACAAAGGAAACACATTCACTAAGTTATATTTATTGGATATACTCGCCCGACCGATATCTTGCACGACCCTTCTGCGGTGTGAATCAAGTGGGCTGGTTTGAGAGACCTAGGGTTGGTAAGTACCTACGCGATATCTAGGTTATGTAGGTATATGCGAATAGTATACACAAAGAGTAATGGAGAAACTTCTCTTAACTTAATTGTAACTTTATTTATTTATTTTATTTATTTACAAATTTTTGTACACACACATAATAGAGAAAGATGACAGGAAAGAAAGAATTTACAAAGGTAATGCTTATTTCTTAAGAAATCTCTTCCAGCATACCTGCGAAAGGAAAAAGAGAATAAAAGAGATGTAGACAGTGTGTAAAAAGCAAAGGAAACAGAAATTAAAATGGAAGAAAACAGCTGTATATTGTATATTATACCTACATAAACAATACGTAAATAATGAACTTTGTTAATTGATAGAATATTCTTTACTGAATATGTATTATGAAAAGATCTTATCTAAAATAATTGAACGGGTGGCATAATATTGAAGGTGTTTTAAAACATATTGTAGCTATAGGTACTGGCTTTATGAAATTAACGAAAGTAACCCTTCTAACAAAATTACCTATCACTTTATTCTAATCAGTTCAGAGTTATTATGACGTAGCACCTAAAAATATTGAAACCTTTTAGATTTAAGGAGGTGTAGGGGCATTGATCTAGGAACTTCGTCCGCCATCACATTAAAAAACCGAAGCTCTAGAGCGATTTGAAAAATTATTTCATTGTTAAGAAGCTACACTATCGCGGGGTAATCACATGCGATTCGAGTAGGTACTTAGTTCCTTTCGGGACGAGATGAAACATAGGGGGATAGCCAGTTAACAACATTTTAACATTCATTGCATAAGCGACTTAAGCACCAACCTAAGACCTGTTTACTTTTCTGCAGTCAAACTCTTTCTTATTAAAACCTCCTCACAAACAGATCCGGTAACCTCGTTTAAAAGCTCAACTTAATTAAGTGAATACCGTTCCAGTTTAATGTCGCGATAATCCAACTTAAACTTGATCCGCAACAGTCTACATTTAAGTTGGTAACTTAGAAAACAATCGCCTGTCTGGCACCTGATCAAACCACGAAGTTCTTTAGGCTACTATGTTCCTGTCATAATTGTTTTAATTTAAGTAGGTATCATTTATTTATTTAAACATTATGCAACAAAACATTACATAGGCGGGCTTAATGCCATAGGCATTCTTTCCAGTCAACCTTAGGGTGATGCAGAGAAAACATGGTAGGTGCATTAGCTAATAATACGAAACTAACTTGATAATTAATAAAACACTAAATACTCAATAAATACATAAATATTTTTAATTATATAAATAAATACATATACTTAAACATATAATATACCAATAAATTATTATGATGATGATTCTGCACACGATTCCTTAAACAAGTACTTCCGCACAGCATTTTTAAGACATTGTTTGCTGGCTTCTGATCATATGTCCTACTTACGTAAAAATTGTTTAACTTTGATAGTAAAATGTGTTTTTAATTTTAATTTATATTAACTCATGGAGTGCAATCAATTAAGTTTACAAGCGTTGCATTATGAGTCAATATAAGTCATCATCCTCCGAGCCTTTTTCCCAAGCATGTTGGGGTCGGCTTCCAGTCTAAACGGATTCAGCTGAGTACCAGTGCTTTACAAAAAGCGACTGCCTATCTGACCTCCTCAACCCAGTTACCCGGGCAACCCAATACCCCTTGGTTAGACTGGCGTCAGACTTACTGGCTTCTGACTACCCGTAACGACTGCCAAGGATGTTCAATGACAGCCGGGACCTACAGTTTAACGTGCCATCCGAAACACAGTCATTGGTGTGTGTGCTGCAGCTAAAAGTACAATGCATATTTTGCATAGACATTTTACATCAGAATTAGATTAATCAAGTAAGTTTACTGCGCGACTCGTAATTATGCGTCGTTATAAACTTCAAGTTCCTACAGAAAACAATAATTTTCTTACAGGTATCTTATTAACTATGAGATACCTACTGAGATAATCCTACAAATGGATTTTAGTGCCCCGTATTGAGTATCTAGGTCGTTTAGCGATTAAAACGCAAAACCTAATGATGTAGGTGGACTACGTGGGTTACCCAGTGGCGGCGTAGCATCGAGTGGCACCCGGGGCGGACTACCTATTGAGTACCCCCAAAAAAAAAACGACCAAATAAAATCACGTAGTAAAAAAAATGGTGTAGAAATCATTCATGGTGCTTTTAGCTAGGTTTAACATGAAGAAACCGGAGACACTGCAAAGTTATAAAGCGCTAGTGAAGGGAGCCTGAAATTTTTGAGTTTTGGAACACAACGGTACTCAAACAACTTTAAAGAAAAAAATCACTGTTAAGTGAAGAAGCCGCGAGCATAGCGAGCGCGAAATTTTTGATTTTTGGGACGCAAAGATACTTAAAGGAATGAGAAAAAACAGGGTAAGTGAAAGGCGCGAGCGCAGCGAGCGCGAAATGTTTGAGTATTGGAACACATAAGTACCCAATAAGTTTCAAAAAAGCACTGCAAAGTGAAGAAACCGCGAGCCTAGCGAGCGCGAAATTTTAGATTTTTGGGACGCAAAGATATGAGAAAAAAAAACACTGTAAAGTGAATGGCGCGAGCGCAGCGAGCGCGAAATTTTTGAGTTTTGTAACACGCCACCCAAGCAAGTTTGAAAAAATCACTGCAAAGTGAAGAAGCCGCGAGCGTAGCGAGCGCGAAATTTTAGATTTTTTTGGGACGCAAAGATACCTAAAGAAGTGAGAAAAAACCACAGAAAAGTGAAAGGCGCGAGCGCAGCGAGCGCGAAATTTTTGAGTTTTGGAATACATAAGTATTCAAACAAGTTTTAAAAAAAAACCACAGTAAAGTGAACAAGCTGCGAGCGTAGCGAGCGCGAAATTCTTTGAGTTTTGGGACACAAAAGTCCTCCACCGCTTACAAACAGCGTCTAAACAGCTTAGAAATATCCACCGTAAAGTGAATTTTCTAATTGTTGGTTTGAGGACAAAAACTCAGACATGAGCAATAAACAGAAACCGTGACTGAAGCGAGCGTCAGTTGTTTTTGATACTTCGGTGCTTGAACTTTTTGTAAGATTGAGACTTAAAAAGTAAGCGCAGAATAAATTAGAAACTAATAAAAAACCGCGAGCGAAGCGAGCGGATTTTTTTTTCAACGTTGAGGAATTAATTTAAGTAATCAGGTAAAAGCAAAAATACAAGAGAGGGGTGACAGATGGACTGAGGGGTGACACCCCTTTCAGTCCCACCTCGATCATTCTGGTAGTGCAGATATGTGCCGACCGAGATGGCACCCCCCCAGATGTGGTACCCGGGGCGGACCGCCCCCCCCGCCCCCGCCTTACGCCGCTACTGGGGTTACCTACATAATAATCCAATGTAATTACTTAGGTATTTTGCCACGGCATTAATTAGCAATGCCAATACATGGACAAAATACTTTGACATCATTGTTCACCGATATCGTCCGCCTACATTTGACCTACAGCGCCTTTCATAATCCAAGTGGAAACCACCTTTACGTTAGACGACATATTAGTAAGTTTTATGTAAACCCCGTGACCTTTCTAGGGATTTGTTTGAATATTATAAAATACTTGTATAAAAGGTATAGCCCCCAGCTACATGTTATGTAGGGCAAAAGTTATTAATTAGGCAAAGGGTACCTATCTAATTTTCTGAAGCTAGTACCTACTACCCACAGAGTAAACATTTACCAATGTTTTTTGCAGTTTCATTTGTAAACTTGATCATAGAATTGGCCGATTATTTCTCCCCTTGATTGTTGTTGTAATGCAAACCATCAGTTTATAAACGCAATTTACAAAATGCCCTCTATATGGATTGTGTTGAATTACAGTTTTCGTAGAATATACATATTAAAGCGCCATCTGCCGTTTTACTCAGTAACTTGTTCAAGTTGTAAACTAGTAGAGACATCTATCAACGCAAGATTGGAAGCTTCCTAGTCGGTTTTTGGTCGTGTATGGTGATTTTCTATATGTTCACTAGATGGCGCAGTTTACAATTTTTAAGGTGCGTTCTCAAACGTGCTTATTACTCACCTTTTTACGTTTACGAGATAAAGAACTGTAGCTTCATATAGCAATTAATGTAATAGTTACAAAAATGAATTATTAAAATAAATAGTATATTAAATCTGCTTGAATGTCTGGTCGCCGTTCGATGTTTTAAAACAGGAAACCGCTTGGACGAGCGAGCACTGAGCGGAGCACGGATTCGGAACATAATTATTTTGACGTTTGACATTAGGAAAAGATAAAAATGAAATCGCGGAGTAATAATATCATAAATAAATAGAAAATAGATATGAAATAAACAATAACAATAGCTTATAATTAATTAGTTTACTTACCGTCCAGACCAGCCTTCGAGAGACGTGCTTCTATACTCAGGTTTGCATTTTTTCTGTTGTACACTGTTAATTCTGTTTTTAAGTTTTACACTCAACCTTTTTGGACTTCCCGGCAGTTTCATGCCGGAACTGATGCTCATTTTAGAAGATTAATGTATAAACTAGCCGTTAAACTGTATATATTATCGGTTTTTACAGATAAAACCATGGATAATGTGGAATCTGAAAATATAGACTCGGATGAAGAATTCGCCTTCGAGACTGATCACCTAGCTCTTCGGGGGAATAAAGATTACTGTGACCTGCTAAAGTTTATTGTCAAATTAGAAGCTCAGAAGGTAAAGGCGTTGAAAGATATAGAAGAATTATCTGAAGCTCAGAATAGAGCATTAAATGATCCTTTATCTTTTCTGGAGGACATGAAATCAGGGAGTGTGAACTTCCCTCCTCGTCAAAGTATTGATGAGCTGCCGAACATAGACTGGGCCAGTTATGGCATAGACGCCACAATGGATGGTGATGACATTAAGGACACAAAACCAAATAAAGAGGATCTAGACAATAGCACCAAAGTTAGGGGTCGAAAGTTCACAGATAATAAGCCTGAAACATTTAACCAATTATGGTCTTGTGAAGAGCAGAAAAGGTTGGAAGAATTACTTGAAATCTATCCGGAAGAGCCTATAGAGGCGAGACGGTATAAGAAAATAGCCCAAGCTCTAGGAACTAGGACACCCATACAAGTCATGAGTAGAATTCAGAAGTACTTTACTAAGTTAGCAAAAGCAGGGTTGCCAATTCCTGGCCGAGTTCCTAAAGGTATTGGAAGAGACAAGAATAAGTCAATGTTCTACAAGAAGTCCACATTCTTCCCTCAGCTGCATGTACCTGTCACTATGGAAGACCCTTATGAGGAATCTCATGACACTGTCCCCACACTAGAAATGAAGAACAGTAACAAATATATGTTGGAGTTACTGAAATCTGCAAAGGAACAAAGATTGTTAGATGAGACGTCACCGGTGTATCAGACTAAGACCATGTGTGTAGGCTGTCAGAAGACTGGCTTCTTAGGTGCAAGGTGGACAGATAATACCGGTACTGACTACTGTACTGATTGTGTTGTGAAGCTGTTACCGGCTGAGAGATTAATACCTGTGCGACAACCCGTGTAACTCATGTTATAAAGCTCATGACTTATTTGTACTTTATTGTACTGTGAACCAGCTGAGAAAATAAAAGTGAAAAACTGTGTAAACTGCAATAAATCTACTAATTTATTTGTACACTTCGTTTATTATTTTAATTTTGACTGTCTTATCCATACAGTTTTTTTTTGTTTTCAAAATGATAAACACCACATCACCAAATTATGAATTTTAAATCATGCCACTATCACTAAACCACTATCATACAAGGCACACTATTTCCATCTAATTGTTCTAAAATGCTCATTTTATTAATTAACACAGCAAGCAAAGTTTGTGTGAGCTCCCGCAGTGGGGCGGCCGCCGCGACTGATGAACAGCCACTGGCCTGGAACACTGAACACGGCTCGCACTCCTCTATTGAGCCCTCTATCCTAGATAGATACCTATAGAGATTGGAGGGTAACAAGGGACATCGGCCACATGACAACCTCGCCGCGATTCACTTTTAAATCTCGATTGCATGCACTATATCGTCGAAGCGCTTTTGCAAATCGAACATGAAACGTGTCTATGTTTCATTTCAAAGCGTGTCAGTGCAAAGCACACTACAGAATCAAACAAACTCACCCAGGTCCACTTTTGCTTTGATACACTGAAAATAATACAATCAGTTAATTTCTTACATATTTTGGGGATTAAGTTTAACGTTATTTCCACTATATTCTAAGAAAAAATGTCCCGCGTGGTGAGTGGTACCGAGTTAACTAGCTTCAGTACCTATATTTAAGACGTATATATTACCGTTATAATTTTTAAGACACATAGTAGGTAGTTTAAAAAAATGCCCTCGATAAATATGGAAGTTACCGTTCGGAAGCTGAGAAGATTAGTTTGTGTCTAAGCTAGTTCGTTAACCTACAGGTGGTAGTCGCAAATTGTTAACACTAAGAAATATCTAAGTATCAGACTTATACAGGTAAACAGAGTATCTCTCGTAGTATTGGTATTTCTTACTACAAACACAGTTTAAATATATTCTCTTGTACTACAGATGCCTGGAAAAAGTCGATGCTTTACATGTCTACATACTTTATGAAGGGTTGGCTACGTGTCTCACACAACTGGTAAGTGATGTCCGCACTCCTATACTCGGAGCATAAAGAAACATCTTTTACAAACCAAAAAATAGCGCAACCTTATGCCGACCTCCTTGTAGATGGGCAACAACTTATTTTTTGTGTTAAACTGGGGTTTTCGGGAATATCGTTAGTCATAATTTGCATCTGAATGAGATTTCAGGCGTTTTTAACGATATTGGCGCGTAACTCATCTGTCCAATTTGCCTTCAGACGTTATAAAGACAGCGGATAGGTAATTTCCTGTAATGTATTATTCATACGTATTTTACCTACTCAGGGAAAAATTGAGTAAAATTCGTCTTGATAAGATTGTTACGGTGTTATCGCACCTACATACAAATGCACGGAAGTAAGTTGAGTAGGTCTCTATACCAATATACCTGTGGAATCGTTCGGGTAGGTACCTACCTACTAACAGTGCACATTTTAAATTATTAGAACTTTGGAATTTTCTGGGGCCCGATTCTCCTAATTTTACTTAAGCGACGATTGATCGACGTTCGACTCGATTCGACTGAGATCCAATCCCGACTCGATTACGATTGAAGTGTATGTGGCATTCCGCTATTTTTTCTTTGAAATAAACGTTATTATCCTGTTCTATCATTCAATAATGAATCATTTTGTCTGCAAATGATTTACGATTGCAAAATGATTGTACAGCAAACTACCGTATAGACAAAAATCACCAAAATAGCAGACCAATCGCACACCAATCAAATGTCAATCGAATACGATTGGTCTTTTATTAGTAGCAGAATGCCCGATATGGTTAAAACTGCTATTGCGATCATATTGCAATTCGATTTCTATTCGATTTTGACATTATTAACTTAGGAGAATCGGGCCCCTGAATATTTTTATATATTTGAGACTAAAGTCTTGCTCCGGACAGCGCCTAAACGATATTTTTTCGATAAACATTTTTGGTAAAAGTTCAGTAATTAAGTAATTATTTACAGATTTTCAAATACACCAGCGCTTATAAAACCAGTTGCTCAATAACTTAATTAGACTCTCTTCAAGTCATTCCGCCCGGTTCGGTAAAGACATTTATTTATGCTGTGGCTATCCGTCTCTCAGATTACTATGATTGGACGCGGTGAGGCGGATCCGAACAGTCGCCATCTCGTTCTACTGTTAATTAACGCCATCGCCACGATTTGCCGCACAATACCTAAATGGGTAGTGCTTTAAATAGACTAGGCCTTGAACTAGTTTAAAATCATCGTTATTTATGGCTACGTAATAAATAGAGGGAAGATAAGGCTGTGTCTTATAATGCCTATTTGAAATTGCTTTGCTCTCACTACAGAAGGTCGAGCTTATCATTTGCAATACCAACTTACTACTTAGGTAATAGGTAGGTACTAATTTGGCCAATGATACGTCTCTATTATACTTATTTCTACACAGTACTCTAATGAAGAAATTTATCAACTAGCCTCAAAGAAAAAGTTTCATTAAGTATCTGTACGAACGACTTAAACGCATCTTTTGATGCATAAGCACTAAGACAATATATTCTATACTATCAACGGCTTAAGGTTTCATTTTGCATGAACCGAGAACAGCTTCTTTGCGTTTCGCTTAGAATTCTAGACTGATCCGGGATTCCTTGTTGGCATTGTCAGTAAGCCATTTTCACTGAGCGGGATCATGTGCAACCTCGATTTTGTTTGCCGTTCAGCTCTATGGAATAACCAACACAAAATATTTTATGAAATTCTAGATTTATTCTACATGCTTCAGTGTAGATTTTCTTTGCCTTGTAAGATAGAGTAGACAAAAGTTAATGTCATTATTATACTACTTTTCATTGAAGTCTTACGGTGGGTAAGGTAAATACGTAAGTATTTAATAAAATGCAGACAATTAAAATCGAATCCGGTTAGACTGGAAGCCGACCCCAACGTAGTTGGGAAAAGGCTCGGAGGATGATGAATTAAAATAAACCAATAATTCCGAAATCTTCTAAAACCTTAAGCACCTAACTAGTTGCCGTGTACAAATAAAACATATGTATTGACTAATCAAATAACTGATTTGGGAAATCCATTGATTAAAATTATAGACATACCCCTTCTCAATCATTCTGAATTTACGGCACGTAGACCTAGACTCGGACCTAGTTTAAAGCTACAAGTGTACCTAAGTAAAGCCTATATAACTAGGCTGTTTTGAGGAGCCCTCGTTATGATCTACTAATCATGCCTACACCACTAAAGATGCCTCTAAGTTGAGAAAACAAATCTAATTTGGCGCACACTCACTCACAAAGTTATTATCGTGAATAAGGCCCCCGTTGTTCGGTAATGGATGACACTAGTTTGCCTTGAGTGATTTTAGTATATGATTACTAACATAATAGAAGTGTATATGTAATATTATAATAGGTTTTCGAAGAATCGTTGCTGGATATCACTCTAACTTATTATAACAGGATCTGTGGCGAAACATCTTAAATTCGTTACAAGCTAAACCAACATTTCTGATGAATTTTAATCTTGGAGTCGTAAAATGTAAGTATACTGGACTAAAATAGAATTCAGCATACAATTTTACAAACTGCAAAATGAACAGATTGAACTCATAATTTATATTTCTGAAAACAACATGTTTCGGAGCGTCATTTCATAAAATTTTGTACGTCATCATAACATTAAATTTTTAAAGTTATTATCTCGAAGCTGGTGCGCTGTCATAAAATTTTTATTTTATGTATCATAGTAATAATAATTTTAGATGAAACTATGGCGAAGAATGGTAGACGATACATTGTAGAAAACAAGTTGGACGTATTTTTTTACCAAGGCGTTACTGTAAAGTTTTAATTACATGTTTTAACGAGGCCGGCTTAAACTGGTTTAAGCTTGATTAAAACTGGGATAGACAAAAAGGTGTATTTGGGTTATATAAATACATATAAAGAGTTGAGAGAAATGTTCATAGACGCAGCTGTGTACATGAGGAATGGGATACTTGCGCGAGTAAATTTGGGTTTGTTTTTATCCATCACATTTCAGGCGTTATTTCACGGCTCTAGATTATACTTTGACAAGTTGTACCTACACCTTCTAGTTCTATGGTTATAATGAGAAGAGGTACAAACTGCTTACTTAAGTACCTGTAGAGTAGAAGTCTTCAAAATAATGTAAATAGGTATATATCTCTAGAATTCAAAGTTTGATTGAAGAGTATTTTTAAATGTAATTTCGTTCTCTATTTATTTAAATAATTGCTCATTTTCTGTTCAACAATAGCGTTGTTCCAGTAACTCCTTAAAGTAATATTATAGTTCAGTCTGATATTATTTTCAAATTACAGAGTAGGCGGGAGGAATTGAGAACTCAACTATTCCCTAATGAAAACCCATTTTCATTTCTTTACAGTTTTAATACCGAAACGACGTACTAAAATTTCATTTCACGTAAATGAAAAAAAAATAAGCAAACGAAGAACATTTTTATTTTAGGAAAGAAAAACATATTATCTTAAAATGAGAGAAAATGCTAGCTTCGGTATTAGTCTGAATAAGGAAAAAAATATTCCTAATGAAATTAGTTTATTATAGAGTTTTATTATAAAGTGCTTTAGTAATTTTTTTTTGAACTTGAAAAATAAGTTTTGGAATTCGGTTTTGGACCTTATAAATGAATTTTCGTGAATAGTAGATCTAGGGATTTCCCGAATCGCTGATGGATTTGGTAATGTATCAGGGAATAGAATAAATTTCCCCTAATACCTTTCCATTTATTCAGGGCTATCTGGATCCAGCGACGAAAGGACACACACACACACACACGCCCTGTGTTTTTCGATGAATATGTGAAAGGTTGTTTATTTTGGAATAATAAGATATTGCTTTTAACTGAACAGTTGCTAAGCAAAATACATATGTTACAAAAAAATATACGATCAAAATTTGCGATTTTGTTACAGTCGGGGTAATACATTTTAAAAATTGCAAATATTGGTACAGACCTTTCGAACCTGAAATATGTTTAAAAATACACAGATTAAAGTGTTATGTATAAACTATACACGTGCCGTTTTAAATGTTTTTTTGCTCGAGTAACAAACAACGCAATATAAAACTGAAATTTCAACGCAAGACGTATCAACAAATGGAAGATCCATGTCCACAATAAAAGACGGTAATTATTATACAACCGCAGGTTTCCATAGACGCATTACTTATTCAGATAGGATCTGATCATTACGGGAAAGGGTTCGATTGGCGGGTTTCATTCATTCCAATTGCTGCTGATGGATCGCACGAAACGCAATCTAAAAGATCGATGGCTATGATCATTCAATTTTGATCTTTATTCCCTACGCCCTAAGAATCAATTGCCAATATTACACTATGCTCCGTATACGGGGAAACGTTTTTGTATAGCTTCGTAACAATGAAAAACAAGTTTTGCGAAAACCGTTCTTCTAAGCGAGATTGTTTCGTAATTGGTGTTAACTGAGTTGCCCATTGTTTATAGTTGGTATCGTAAAACAAAATAGGATTTATGGGTAGATTAATTACACTTAATCAAATTTTACCCGACAAGCGTGGCCCAAAAGGTTAATAGTTTTTCTTATACCTTTATAATTAGACCCTGAGAGCTTTGTATAATCAGTTTTCTAATTTCTCCCTCTCCGGATAATAATCAGTATGGCATAGAACTGTAGAAAACGAAAATAAATGGGATTTGAATATGACTACGATTTCGCAAGTGCTACGAGCTACTACGCTGCTACGAACGTAGTCTATTGCTACGCGCACTTAACTATCGTTGAATTATCCCAAAATCGTATGTCGAATTGAATTATATTAAAAGCTGAATTCGATATTAATGAGGGATGCCATAGTCAGGGGTAGTTAACCGGGATATACGGTAATTAATAGACAAAAGGATAAAACGGGTTATGACACCATCAGACTGAATAATAATAAACAAAAATGAACATTAAAAAGTGATTTTCTAACGAAATGATGAATGGACTGAAACACGTCGAGAATTCGTGAGGTCCATTAATTATTTAAATTGTTTAATAAGCATTAAAGTTGGTTCAGTGGCGTGTTGTATGATGAATAGTTTATTAGCCAATGTGTTTGAGCTGAATACCTAAGGTACTGTGTTGTTCTCTGTTTGCATTATTTCGTAGGAGTGTGTTAATAATTAACTCCGAAATTAAGTTGCCATAATATACGTATGTGCCTACATATTTTGCAGACGTAGGTGTAATCTCTCTGCTTTCACTAGTCCGTAAGACTCAACAAGACTGCTAGATTGGTTTTCGGGGCGTCCTTATATAATATTGATAATTAAAAAAAAATACCTTGTTAGCCTTCAATACATACAGTGACTTCAGACGATCATAATCTATTTTTACGTAGCACTGCTTCATACATACATATATACCAGGTACAATTCGAAAAACTCACATCTGTACTTCCTACTGACAGTAATCGTAAAACTTGGGTTGCTATCTAAACACGGAAAACGCGTAGGTGTTCGGCACAATCCACATTAGTGTACGGCCAGGGTTGCCAGGTGTCTGGTCGCATCACCAATTAGTCGGAGCTTGTTTGCTGGCAACCCCGAGCTCCGCCTCTAACTCATTAGGGGGATAAAAATAAAAAACATTGCGAGTTAAAACCACAGATCTGGATATAATTGTTGGAGTGTAATGTTTCTGTGTTGGGCACGTGTAAGAGTTATACGAGCAGGTTCCAGCGATTTCACCCACGTCTTAATAATTTGTAAAATTCCTTTCAAAGTTCACACTTTCCTTTAGAGTTTTAGTAGTACGGTTCTAGCAGTTTATAACTGCATTTTGCTGTAAGTTCGTAGATTGAATAAGAGCTAATATTTACAGTTTTTACTGAGAATTTATTCCCATTTTATTGTTGTTGAGAAAGTTTATTTGCTTAAAATTATTCAATCATACAAAAAAACAGCTGAATAAATAGAAAAATCCCTACATTCATATTCATACAATCATATTGTTATACATACGTTACCTATGTATCTATGTTAAAAACAAATCGACGCAGATATGTGCCTCTATGGCACTTTCTATACGTAATAATCTTGGCATAATCTCTCATTTTAATGTATCACGTACACTTTATAATGGGTATCAAGAGACAACCCTGAATGGGATTCATAATTTTGTTACTGATTTAATTTCTAATTTAATTTAAATATAAGCCACTTGTTCTGAGGTTCATTATTTCAAGAGAGGTTCGTTTTTAAGACTCTTAGTAAAAATACTAGGTATTACAAATGGGACGTTAAGTTTATCCAACTTGTGCATATTTAGTAAAATAAGTACGAAAATATTTTTTTCATCCCACCATCTCGGAAAGAGTAGTTTTACCCTTTGATATCTGAGCGCAAAACACGTTTTTATCCTCTAGAGCGGCAAAGTGATTTGAATTTAGAGCATCGTGTGCAATACTCCATTTGTAACAATCTTGATAAGACTTTTCAAACAAATACATATTAAACAAATAAAATACTGCTTAAAATAATTATTCAATTAATTAAGTAATTTTTATTATTGTTTTTACATAGATTTTTAACCTCGTTTCATTTTTAAACTGAGTTTTCAAATAAATGAACTTTAATAGGTACTTCTTTTTAATTTGATACTCATATGTGCGCGCCATTTTGTTTTTTTTTTTGCATTTAGTAATTTCCTCGATGAAGTGGGATGAAATTATTATTTTTTATTGTTTTGAGGTCGATTTTAAAGCTCATTACATTATTGAACTGAGTTTTTGCATAAATAAATTTTCATAGGTACATCTCTTTAATTTGCCATGTGTGACGTGCGTGCCATTTTCTTTTTTTGAGTTTAGAAATTTCCTCGATGAGGTGGGATGAAAAGTTACGTGTTGCACTCGAGTGCAAAGATTTTTCACCTTGTGCTCTTTTGATTCCCTCGCTGTCGTTCAGGATTCTAATTATTGAAACACTCGCTACGCTCGTGTTTCAATTTTAGAATCCTTCGCTTGCTCGGTCATCAAAATTGAGCCCGCGGTTAAAAAGCAACTTTGCACTCTTGTATAACAAATAACTATTAAATATGTATCACTTATAATTTTGTATCACTCCAGTTTGATATATAATTGTGTTTATATTTTAAGACATATTTACTTTAATTTCCATTTAAATATGTGAAATTTCATTAACACAAACGGTGTTCTAGGTTTACCTCGAATATTAGGTAGTACTTATTGTCAATGCCAATATCTACCTATACATAAGGAAATCTGATGACGAATCCTTTTATAGGTTTACCAAAAGTCAGAATACGCTCCTGAAACCCAGACAGCAAAGTAAAGTAAAAAAGGATATGTAAAAGAAAAGCCCTTTACGATGTAAGACACACATGGCAGAGTCGTAAACATAGCAATACCTACCTGTCTACATACGTTTGAAGAATTTATATACCGACGTTTCCTAAAATATATCCAGTATAACTTGGTACGTGGCAAAGCCTGCAACTAAATTGGTTTCAAGGAATTTGACGTTTTACCTCACATGGCAACACTGCTTTGAACTGTCAAAATATATTGGGCGCACTGTAATTCCCGGTCAGTTGGGGGAAAAGATTGGGACTGTCCGCGATCCGAAAGTAATGAATTAGGTAGGAAAACAAAGGAACAGAGATTGAGATACTTATAGAAAAGAAAATTCAATTATTTCGAAGCAAATACTGGGGCGGTGAAGGAAAATTGGGATTGTTCAAAGGAAAAAAACAGGCAATTGAAAATAACAAGCTATTTTACCTGCAGAAATATAGTAGGTATAGCATTAGTATCGTCATTAGCCACAGAGCATCTTGGTCAGATGATTGTGGCAGTGCTTGTCTAAGCGGTTATTAGTGCCGCAAGCACTTTCTTTTATGGCTAAATAAGCCAATAGCTGCACGGCATTTATATTAGTATAGATGCTATACTTTCCAAAGTGTTACTATATTGTATGTAAAACATTGTTATTGCATTCAGTTGTAATCTCATTCGTGAATAATTTATTTAATCGATTGCACGTTACAGTAATTATTCTGCTTCGTAAGAAGTCGCTCGTCAATATTGAAGAGTACTTACTCTTGCACAGCAATTTGTTTTTATAGCACTAGGTGGTGAAGCATAAAGCTTTGATTAGCAGCTATGAATTATTCTGAAAGGTTAACGGTGAAAAGAACCAATGGAGTAGAAGATATTGACTTCAATTGAATTTACGCTAAGCCTCAAGTGACTTACCTTTCTTAAAGAATAATGAAAATGGTTTATGGGAATTTTAGGCAAATTTTTAAGTAAGCTTTTTTTGTAAAAAAACATACTTTGAATATTGTATCGATTGACCTATGTTTTATTGTAAATAATTACTTATTTTAATTACTAAAGTCAGTAAAATACGAATACAAAAATCCTTACGACAACAACCAAAAATCCTTATGTAAGCCGCTTGACTTTAGGCTAAGTCTCGGAAACATGAACACAATCATACTTAACACCTTGCTTCTAAAATCTTTTGTCTAGACTGCGTAAGACTTAGTACCTTCCTACCATTTGTCCGTAAATAAAAGTAATCTTTTAAGACCGTCCAAATACTTCTTCAAGATAAGTTAGGCTTTACGAAGCTCCGCAACGCTAAGATCCTCTGAATTAGCGTATATAAGACAACAAAGTTATAAAACAACTAAGTAATTTATATAATTTAAATGTTAAGTAAGTTTTAGTCGCAAAGCCACGTCGCTGCAGATACAAAGTTACACAACTTGGTTATTACCTATTTAATGCTAAGAAAACTATCACCAGGATCTTAATTTGGAAAGCAAAGCACTTATAAATAATCCTATCGTGAAAGCTATCTGACATGAAAATTCAATTTCCAATTTAATTATTTCCACTTTTGAAATTCAATTATTATTTTTGTCATATTGGGTGGCTCGGTGGGTCTGGCTTGACGCTTGTCATGGAACAATGGCTGAGTACAACGTTGGCTGCGGGCCTTGAGCGGGAAGAGTGCGCGATGAGGTCGGGAAGGGTGCGGCACGAGAGCGGGACGGGAGCGTGACGGCAACGGGACGATAGAGGGATGGGGCGGAAAAGCTTGGACTCAACAATGGCCGGTGTGGAGATTGATGAGTTAATTATGATGAGTTCACGCCTTTTTATGTAGGAATATAGTACGATGTTGAAGCGTGAATAGTTATTTTTCATTGTAACAGTTACTTTTCATCCTTATTTTTAAAGATTTTTTTCATCTTGTAGATTATATTTGGTGTTGTGGCGAATATCGTTATCATAAGATTTTTTTCTAAGAAAAAGATAAAAGCTATGTTGGAATATATGATGATGGATTACATTATGACAATTAGAAGACACATTACCTACAAGGTTCTAAGAGACAGTGGAAAAGATAGATGTCCTAAAATAATATTCCTGATTTTGGTGGTTCTTACCGAGAAAATGTATATTACGTTCTTAGGTAAATATTTATCTAGAATTAGTTACGTATATGTCAAAGAACACGTGAGTAATCATTTGGAAAAGGACATTATTCTGTTAACACCGTTATTTATAAGGTCATTTTTCCGAAGAAATTCGATACACTAATGAGTGAACTTGTGAAGAAAATACTCAGTTGTTTTTCCTCATACCTTGAGGGTGTACAGTGGTAACCAGAACAACATTACATACTTACGTAATAGGGCGGCCGAAAATATTTTTTTACCTCAGAAAAATAGGAGATGGAATAAATGTGTTGTGAAAACACCTAGCGTTTAAATGAGATTGTATGTTTCTGCTTAGGGCTTATATATATTTACTAGCTTCTGCCAGCGGTTTCACCCGCATCCCGTGGGAACTGCTTCCCGTACCGGGATAAAAAGTAGCCTATAGCCTTCCTCGATAAATGGGCTATCTAACACTGAAAGAAATTTTCAAATCGGACCAGTAGTTCCTGAGATTAGCGCGTTCAAACAAACAAACAAACAATCAAACAAACAAACAAACTCTTTAGCTTTATAATATTAGTATAGATAATAACATTCTAAATTAGTTACTATCTACTTCAGGCAATGAAATGTTACTTCTAGTAAATTATTAAAAAAAGACTATTTGTACACAAAATGTCTCCGTAATCGGTTCAGCTATTTTTATTCAAAAATATAATTCAAATACAGATATTTTCTCATTTGCTTCTTAGGATTGCTGGGTTGGCAATTCCAGTTAGAACAAATAAGATTGTTCAGCTCTGTTCCCACTAGTCATAAATTTGCCTGGGAGTAATGGTGGCCGTAAAAGATGGGGATAACCTGGTTCACTTCCCATGGTATAAACATTTGTTATGTCGCCTTGCTGTATTCTGAAATTGCGATATTTGTGTATTAGGTACATAAGATTGTAATACAATAATGCATAACTATGAAAGGAACTCCAATTCCAGCCTTTGAACTATCATGAAAAAAAAACGACGACATTTTGTTGAAATCACAGAAAGAATTTGAACAAAATCATGCAATGTGAGCATTGTGAAAATTCCATACACCGTTGGTGTTTTTGTTACCTAAAATATCAAATGACAAAGCCTGTGCGTCTGTCCATTTGCAGTGGTTTTTGATAAAACAATAGTTGTGGTCACCGGTGGTAGTAATTTGACCACACCTCAGTATGGTAGAGTATTGTTAGTAGTTAATAGGTAACTTTTTGAACCACGTTTTCTATTTTTATTAGGTAGGTAGGTAAGTCGTGGTGGCCTAGTGGGCAAAGAACTAGCCTCTCGAGTATGAGGGCGCGGGTTCGATTCCAGGTCAGGCAAGTACCAATGCAACTTTTCTAAAGTTTGTATGTACTTTCTAAGTCTATCTTAGACACTAATGACTGTGTTTTGGATGGCACGTTAAACTGTAGGTCACGGCTGTCATTGAACATCCTCGGCAGTCATTACGGGTAGTCAGAAGCCAGTAAGTCTGACACCAGTCTAACCAAGGGGTATTGGGTCGCCCGGGTAACTGGGTTGAGGAGGTCAGGCAGGGCAGTCGCTTCTTGTAAAGCACTAGTACTCAGCTACATCCGGTTAGACTGGAAGCCGACCCCAACATAGTTGGGAAAAAGGCTCGGAGGATGATGTTGTTTTCTATTTTTATTAAATTATAGCAATTTCGGATATTCTAACTATCATATCCTTATTTAATAACTATTTCCAATAAAAATGAAACATTACTAGAAACAAAACACGTAGACAGAAAACACCAAACTATCACAAAGTTAACAACGTGTCTCATGTTACGTAACTTTTTCCTCGAAAGCTCTAGTCTTTGACGGTATATGATTATCTACTCATATAAAACATATCTAGTAAAGCTTTTATCTTAAAAACATCTCAACTATCCATCACGCCCTCGACGCCCTTTGTCCCATTCATAATTCCACGTCCTTCACAGCCTACATTTTTGCAATCACTTAGTATGACAATAGCATACCGCTTCGATCCACGGAACCACCCACCTACAAATCGGTTTCCAGATAAATTTTAAGTCCATTTAAGTTTTAGATAATTTATCTTCATGACGAGTTCAAAATACAGTTACGACATTCCACAGGGAAGCATTAAACGGTAATGGAAAGTAATCCCGGGACGCCCAGCCGAGTGCTATAAAGTAATTTTATAGCGAAGTAGGTACGTTGATGCGACAAAAACTTTCGTTGTTAGGTCCGATACCGACCTCTTTACGCGAAAGAATAATGCTACAACTGCTATGTTTCATGTGTTATGAAAGGAATATTATTAAACATCTGGTATCCTTTTCCAGTATTCCGACAAAAAGCTATGTTCTCTCTTCATTCCGAGGTACATTGCTTTTTATTTGTTGTGTTACGAACAATAGCTGGATCAAAAACTGCGATGGAATAAAAAATGAGATGTTATCTTTTAGTTTCGTCTTCGTATTTGAAGGGTTTAGTACGTGGGTGGTATCAAATTTTCTCGCTCTGCCGCCTCTCATGATAGATATGTATCCATTTGTTTTCGTGTATCTACAGCATTGTAATAATTTACTGTATGATTATGTAAAGTACCTGCTATAGGAAGGAAAAGCTCAATTAACTGTAATCGGATAAAGTGGAGTGCGGGATATGAATAAAGCGATTAATTTTAATTCCATTGTATAAGCAGACTCCAAGCTTACTGCCAAACATGATAACTAGGTACCTAGGTCATTTATTTTAAGACTTAATTTCAGGCTGGAGTCTGGATTTGTGTCCATGTAAGATAGGCTCCATGCATGCCTATGGGCTCATACCGATAACTTGAGACCATTGAGACCTAAAGAAAAGGGTTAAGCACAGGTGTAGAATATTTTATAAAAAAGATGCTCGATTTCATAGTAGTTTACCCCTTCTAATACCACCCAGGCATAATGAACTATCTAATTAATAAGTCTAGCGAACCGCCACCGATTTATCTTCATGACTAGAAATAATTTCCGACTTTAAAGAAAGGCAATTAGTTAATGCGAACATTATCCGCATAGCAGTATACGTTAAGTCATTGTCCGGGTAAAGTGGGCTCGGTTTATTCTGGCTCCCAGAATATTCATCGAAGGTAATGAGAGCGTTGGAGTAATCTGATTCATGATGCTTGTGGGTGTAGGGGTTTCTTGATTCTACTTAATTATGTTAATATATTGTCTGATCACCAGCTATACATTAGCCTCCGAGCCTTTTCCCAATCATGTTGGGGTCGGCTTCCAGTCTAACCGGATTCAGCTGAGTACCAGTGCTTTACAAGAAGCGACTGCCTATCTGACCTCCTCAACCCAGTTACCCGGGCAACCCGATACCCCTTGGTTAGACTGGTTTCAGACTTACTGGCTTCTGACTACCCGTAACGACTGCCGAGGATGTTCAACGACAGCCGGGACCTATTTTAACGTGCGATCCGAAACACAGTCAATGGTGTCTAAGATATACTTAGAAAGTACATACAAACTTAGAAAAGTTGCATTGGTACTTGCCTGACCTGGGATCGAACCCGCGCCCTCATACTTGAGAGGCTGGTAAAGTAATATTGAGTTCTATTCGATTGGTGCCTGATGGGTGGATTCCTATTTATAAATATATCAAACATAATAAAGTTGGTATCTTTGTAGCTATATTTTATTCAATCTCTACAATTTTATTAGGGTTCCGTACCTTAAAAGGAAAAAACGGAACCCTTATAGGATCACTTTGTTGTCCGTCTGTCTGTCTGTCTGTCTGTCAAGACCCTTTATCTCAAGAACGCGTGGACGTATCAAGCTGAAATTCACATGAAATACGCAAGTCTATTGCCTCTTTAAGCTGTGAAAATATCAAACTTCTAAGCCAAGCCAAATAAAAGATACAGCCGATTATGTCGATATTTTCAACAAATTTTCGACACTCGCAAAGGAATCAAAACCTACAGGATACTTCCCGTAAACTCAGAATCTTGAAATTTGGCATGAAGCATTGTCATATAATGCAACTATAGGAAAAATTGCGAAAATCTCATTTTTTTAGTTATATAATATAATAAAAATATTTTAATAAAATGAAACTTACTACCTTATTTCTCACGAACAAATAAAGATATCAAATTGAAATTTATACCAAATACCTAGGTCTATTGTCCCTTTAAGCAGTGAAAAAATCAAACTTCTAAGTTAACGCGATCAAAAGATACAGTAGTTTATACCGACACCTTAACGAATTTGCGTCACACGCTAGGGAATCAAAACCTACAAGGTACTTCCCGTGAACTCAGAATCTTGAAATTCGGCACGAAGCAACGTTATATAGTACAGATAAAGGGAAAATTGCGAAAATGACAAATTTTAAGTTCCATAAAATATTAAAATATTATTTTTGCTTACATGACATAAAATATTTTTTTAATAATTATAAACTTACTACCTACGCTTTTTCACATAAACGCGTAGAGATGTTAAACTTGAAATTCATATCAAACACTTCTTAAATCTAATTGCCTCTAAACTATGAAAAATTCTAAATCATTCAAAGGTCATTGGGCACCTTAGTATGGAAACCATACCCACGGCGGCCACGAACGAAATATAGCACAGTATAATGATATAAGGCTCTGATTTACTATGGTATTAGTCGCATCAATGTGAACCATGGGAATCTAGAGAAAATCAGGTTTAAACATCAAATATTTTCCTCATTTCAATAGGGAATTGAAACGACCAAGTTTGACGGATTTGAGAAATCATTTCTTTGTAGTGAAAGAGTATACTCTCCGTTTATTTCCATTGTCATTAGGTCAGGATCTGATGATGAAAATCCTGAGAAATCGAGGGCAACTATCAGAAATTGTAGGCATGCATAGGGTTAAAACTTGATTCTCAGATGTATGTCTGATGATACTATCAAACAGTGAAGATTTAGAGCTTACCTGATAATGGAGACGTGAGAAAGTCGAGAGAAGTCCTCAACGGTATGTTTGTAGTTACGTCGTGTTTGGGCTTATATTATTCGTATTGACGAGAACTTTTCACAAAAGTTAAAAATAAAGACTTTTTACGAAAAAAAAAACTTCTAAAAACAACAATAAAACTGTTTATATGCATCGGTCTAGATCTCGGTGGTTAAATAAATAAATGCATCCTCTAGACACCGACTTCTATAGAACGATGCACCTAACATCTTCTTCCTTTCTTTCTTGTTTTTGTTTTCTTGTTGCTTTTATATACGTTTGAAGTTGGATTTGTTTGTAAAATGCTTTTTAAATTCATTTTGATAAAGACCATTATGACCATTACGACCCACCAGTACAAGTTACGACTGGGAATGTGAGTATTGAGATATAACTAAATGAGAACTATTTACAAAATAAAATAAAGCCGACTTTATAAAACAAAGAAAGGGACAGAATTAAACTTTTGTCAAAGCTCTAGAAACATAAAGCCAGCAGCCCCGAATCCTACTCTCTAGCAGTAAAATAAGCTTGTGTTGGACACAAGGTTACTGCTATAAATTGTAAAGGAGTTCCCATAACTATATATCTGATCTTTGCTATCGATCCCGCAATGGCAGTCAAACCTATCTATGTGGAAAGTCTTTGCCAATACGAATTAAATAAGCCCAAACACGTGGTAGTTGCAACATACCGTTCAGGAGTTCTCTCGACTCTATGTGGTCTCCATAATCAAATCAGCTCCAAACCTTCACTGTTTACCAGTACCCTCAAAAATACACTCACATGTTTGGTTTTGACCTTATGCGTGCCTACAATATTCAAGAGTTGCCCTCGATTTATCAGGGTTTCCAGATCCTCATCAGATCCTGGTCATCCGAATTGGCATCTTCCTTCTTTATGAAAAGTCTTTAACAATAAAAACTAGCATTGCAACCTGTACAATCCTCTGAAACTGCTTGTCTTTTATATTTTTTAAACGATACTGGACATTCGTCTCCATGGAATTTTAATAAAATATTTATACTCAAAGGAACGTCATACACACTCCACAATTTTAAACTACTTTGATTCATGTTCGCCACTTTTTGCAAAGCGGGTCAGATATGCCCAATGACCTTTAAGGCATAATTAGTTATTTTTAATCAGATTTCTGAATGATGACTATAAAATGTTGTAAATAAATAACTTTAATAAAAGAACTTTTACAAGGTACTGGCCTACTATTTTAGTTATATTACCTATAAAATAAAAAATATTAACTTTTTTGACTCTCACGAAATTACCATAACTATGATTGTTCTAAACTGAACGGTTTGCGCGAGAGTCACTTTTTATCGATACAGGATTTGTACGGAACCCTCGGTGCGCGAGCCCGACTCGCACTTGGCCGGTTTTTTTTTATCAGAAGTGTCCATGCTGAAGTGTAAAATCCTATCAAATTACAGAGATTTTTCATCTAATATTTGAAATCCATTTATCAAATCTTGGTTCGCGTCATTGGTTCAATACTTCATCGTACCAATATCTGTACGGTCTGGTGATCAGAAATAATAAAAAATAATCTAGAGATGAGACATATTTTTAAAACATTTTTGCGTGTAACGCCCAAATAGCAGTAGTATAGTGAAGCTTAGGATAGATTTGTAAACAGGGCTCACATGTATGCATAAGTCAGTTTATTGGGATTGGAGGAAAAGGTGATGATGGTAAACTGTCAATTTTCATTAACCTGACCTTGTTCATACCTTTCCACGTACACGTTTCTAGAAACACAAGTACGACTAGACGCATCAATCCTTTCGATTTTCCATCAATCATTGAGCCCACTTCAAACAGTTTAATTGTTCACAGTGTAAGTATAAAAAGAATAAGTGGTAGTAACAATGCGCTAGCTAAGTAGCTCGTTTATCCTTGTCATTGTACGTGCATCCGAAGTTTGTTCGAACGATTTCACGCAAGAACTAGCTTCGCCATTCCACCGTCTGTGGTGATTTAGCAAAACATAATCGGATTTGAGGTTCGATCAATGGAAACTTAACCGACCTTGACATTGTGAGGTTAGGATCTTGAGGACTTGGTGAAAGTTTTTGTCGATATTGGGGTCACCTTGGCTCATCAGTTTGGTTGGAAATGGTTCCCTGTGAATGAACATGACAGCGTGGTCATTAGGATAGGCGAGCATACTGTCATTTAGAGCAAACTACAATAACAATCACAATAGAGACGCTGACAAAAGGGTATTGACATGAACAAGGGTAAGATTGTAGACCAATATGTCCTCATTACTGACCTGTCGTCGAATAAGCTTGTTCAGATTTCTGACTTTGCAAGTCTTCAATACAAAAAGTCGTGGTGGCCTAGTGGGTAAAGAACCATCCTCTCGAGTATGAAGGCGTGGGTTCGATTCCAGTTCAGGCAAGTACCAATGCAACTTTTCTAAGTTCGTATGTACTTTCTAAGTATATATTGGACACCAATGGCTGATAAAAAAGGTGAAGGAAAACATCTTGAGGAAACCTGGACTATTTAGTCTGAAATCACCAACCCGCATTGAGCAAGCGTGGTGATTAATGCTCAATCCTTCTCCGTGTGAGAGGAGGCCTGTGCCCAGCAGTGGGACGATAAAAAAGGCTGTAAAGTAAGTAAGTAATACAAAAAGTCTGTTGGAAATTTTTCTTGTTGATGATATACCTACTTTATAGCAGTTGTTATGTTATATTTGAGACGGAACATCTTTGAACGTTAAGGTACCTACATTTTGTTTAATTAAGTGTTCTGTTGAACTACATACTTCAGCTTAAGGCTGACAAAGGGTTACGTAAGTCTTGTACTGCCTAAAATTCTTCAAGTACTTATCTTAGCTAGAAGCGGAGTGGGAATTACTTGCGTGTAACCGCATAGCTGGCAAGTTTCTAAGATTAAAGGGGGGATGAAAACTGAAAGTACAATATTTTGGTATAAAGGTGCATGTAAAATCGTATTTTTGCAAAGATTTGTAGATTTGTAGTCCTTCGAGTAAGAAATCAATAGGGAAAAAAATCGACCCGGAATATATATATATATATAGCCGGAATATTATAAGGCTATTCAACCTTCATCCTGAAAGCATTTAAGGTTTATACGGTAAAATAATCAAAACTACACACGAAACAAAGGTAAAATAAGCAAGTCACAAAGGCATTTACCATTATAAATTATAAACAATAATTATAGTTACGGTTTTTGGCTAAAATCGACTGTAATTTCGTAAAAATCCGAAGCTTTAATGAAAACCAAAGGAGGTCACTTGAGGCTTAACTAAGCTTTACTTGGACCACAAAAGCTATTTCTTTTCCGGGTTCCTCCAACCTTTTATTTTCTCTCTGTACGAGTATTTCTAAAGTTAAATAAAGCGGGATATATATATAAAAGTCTTACACTCAATCTGTTCTTAAGTATTGTGGGGAAACACACATATTATAACATGTTAACACACATTTAGTGCACACTGCAAACTTTTAGTCGGCCGATAGTGTGTTTGGCCTCATAAATCAGTATGGTAATGAATGGTAGTACGCACATTACAAAGATCAGCTATTTAGCTTTACCAGACCTACTGAAAACTTTGATTGGAGTCAAAAATCAAAAAACCGGCCAAGTGCGAGTCGGACTCGCGCACGTAGGGTTCCGTACCATCCAAACCATACATACATATTTATGGATATCGAGCAAAAATGAGCAAAAAAATCACGTTTGTTGTATGAGAGCCCCCCGAAATATTTATTTTAGTTTAGTTTTCAGTATTTGTTGTTATAGCGGCAACAAAAATACATCATCTGTGACAATTTCAACTCTCTAACTATCACGGTTCATAAGATACTTACAGCCCGCCGGTGACAGACGGACGGACGGACGGACGGACAGAGGAGCGAAAACAATAGGGTCCCGTTTTACCCTTTGGGTACGGAACCCTAAAAATTGCTAAACATCGGTTCATCCAACTGCTTGTCTAACACAAAAGCATATTATAATCGCGAAAAACAAAGTAGGTAGGTATATGAAAACAGCATTTTTATTACGACAGCAAATATATCGTTTTATTATACGGCGAATTTTTTAAACGATCTGAAAAATAATGACGGAATATGTTTCTACGACCTTTAGCATACCGATATAAAATTGATGGCAACCTTTTTTTATCTGTGACAGTATGATAACCGGAAACGAACACACGTTGATCGTATTCATAAATTATTCCACTTCATCCGTACCTGTATTGACAAGTAATAAATAAATATGTTTTTTATTTGTCTGCGTAGCTTTAGTTCCAAGATAGGCTTTTATTGGAATTTACAAATAATCTTTACAGATTTTCGGTGAGAATATTAATATTTCTTCAACTTGAGTTCTATGCACGATATTTATTTTTTAAAGATTTAAAGATTTATACGGAGCTGATGTTTACTGTGACAGAGGCGCCATATATGATACTAACTTCTGCTAGCGGTTTCACCCGCATCCCGTGGGAACCTCGGCACGGACCCGGATAAAAAGTAGCCTATAGCCTTCCTTGATAAATGGGCTATTTAACACTGAAAGAATTTTTCAAATCGGACCAGTAGTTCCTGAGATTAGCGCGTTCAAACAAACAAACTCTTCAGCTTTATTATTAGTATAGATTTATTTTCAAAGAATGATTTTGAGCAAAGCTTTTTAAATAGAATTACACTTTGAAATTTTGATTATACGTGGGAGACAGCGGTTGTCTGTCCCGAGGTCACTTCATTGACTTCATTATAAAGGGATCATTACCTTTAACTTGTGGCAAAAGCAGAATATATAAATCACTGTATGTTTATATCGAAATCGAAAACAAAAGTTGAGCCCAGCATAGTACGAAATTGTTACTAAAATTTAATATAAAACTGAAGGCTAGCTATTGAAGATGGTTTCACAATTTTCGTATAAAATGTAGAATATTTATGAGCGTAGCGCTTTACAGCTTTGCCATAAATCTGCGGCTGAATACGCGAGGATCGGTACCTACTCAATCTGTTTGTATTTCAGGCTTTCCTGTTACTAACTGCTATAAAATAATACATAGATTGGGGTAAAAAGCCCTTCAGCTGGTGAAAATTGTGTTTATCAAAAATACCTTATCATCTACCTAGCTTTTTTCCCCAACTATGTTCAGGTCGGCTTCTAGTCTAACCAGATATAACTGTTTACCAGTGTTTAATATGAAGAGACTGCCTATCTGGATTATCCGACCTCTTTAACCTAACCCTCTTTGAAATAGTGGTTGTCAGACTTACTGGTTCCCGAGTACCCGTATTGACAGCCATAGATGTTCAAATAAACGATTCAGCAATTAAACGTGCCTTCCGAAACTGACGTAGATCATCAAGCATTACTTAACTTTGTGATCGATCAACCCGTACGGCTGTTACTTGACCACGAGTAAAAAAAACCTGTAACTGTTACAGCCTTTGTATCGTCCCTCTGCTGGGCACAGGCCTCCTCTCACGTGGAGAAGGATTGAGCATTAATCCTACTAACTAAAAAACCTAGCATTCGTTATATGTTTTGATTACATAGACGACCTACGTCCTTAATAATTCATGGAATCTTGTTATAAAATCTGAGCTAACAAGATTTTAATCAAAGTGAGTAATCAAATAAGCGCTAATTTATTATTTCACGAATGTTCTAGAAAGTACTTATTTAATGTAGCCTATTTACATATTTGAATTAGCTGGAGAACTCAATTATTACGTTTAACATTCAAATCTAAGTATGTTGCCTGTGGAACAAAATTTACTTTATCAATGTATTGCTTACAATCACATTTATCAAGTCTATACTAAAGCCTTCAATGGTAAACTAGGCACAAACCGACCTTAGATTCAAACTCAACAGATGCCAACTTAAAAATTGACCTGACTGCCATGTTCAGTATACTGTGTACCTACCTCTACATATCACTACAGCCTGGCCAGCTGGCCAAGGACGGTGACACCTGACAAGACTGTCCCGCTCTTACCTGTAATCACCCCCGCTGCTTTCGTCCCGTTCCTAGCCTAGACCATGAGTCTGTCAGTAACGAGCTGGCCAGGCTACATATACATATATGTTACACCCTATAAATCTAATATTCCTGTGAGTGTACACGTAAACACATTATTTTTCTCCAAGATACCCATACTCGCAACTTGTTACAGATAAGCATTTTACCATTTATGTAACAGACTAGAGTTTGTTTGTGTTTGCAAAGTAAACATGTTTTTGCTGAACCGATGATGTTAGTTATGTATCTCGTAAAATTTTAGTCCTGAATAACAATATCGGTATGACTAAGTAGATTAGGTCGGAAATTAGGAAGTAAAATGCTTCTAACCACAACACGTGCACATCAATTTTGGTCTCTATTTTCCTGATTAACCTTTGTTATGGTTTAGTTTATACTTTAGAAGGTTAGTTTATGGCATTTGCCTCATCGGCTTATTCACACTGAAAGAATTCATAATTCAGTTTGATTATAAGCGCGTTCAAATTATCCCTTTGGTGAAATTCAACATCTCTTTCAAATATCTAACTCTTTTAATGAATTTAAATTGAAAATTACTAAAGTAAAGCTACTTATCTTAAACGAAGATAAACATAATAAAAGATTTCGACGAATTGAGAACCTCCTCCTTAGTCGGTTTAAAAAGATATCTAAAACGGTGATTTGATATGTATGAAAGCTTCTGATAGGTAGGTACTTATGGGAAATCGGAAAGCAATTAAATATTTAAACGTTTCTGAATACATTTTTAGGGTTCCGTACCCAAAGGGTAAAACGGGACCCTATTGTTTTCGCTCCTCTGTCCGTCCGTCCGTCCGTCCGTCCGTCTGTCACCAGGCTGTATCTCATGAACCGTGATAGTTAGAGAGTTGAAATTTTCACAGATGATGTAGGTATTTCTGTTGCCGCTAGAACAACAAATACTGAAAACTAGAATAAAATAAATATTTCGGGGGGCTCCCATACAACTAACGTGATTTTTTTGCTCAGTTTTGCTCGATATTCATAAATATATATATAAGGTGTAAAAAAAGTAATGTTCAAATTATTATTTACGTATTCGTAATCAAAAAACTAATATAGTAAAAAAAAAATTTTGAGAATCGGAGCACTTTTGTTTTTTTACAGAAAAAAAATAATGTAGGGTAATTTTTGTATGCGCGCTGTACTCAGGGCTGCGCTCGCGGATCGGCGCCGCGCTGTCTACCTAAAGTTGCCGCTGCGCCGGCCGCCCGCCCGCCCTCCGCAGTCGTCCGTTATCGGTCGCGCTAGAAGGGTGTGTTGTGCCGTTACTCTCGCGCTCACGCAATTCCGTGTAAAATATCTAAAATGCCGTTTACGTACTCAAATCGCGAGTATTTAGACATGATAGTGTGCTATGTTGTGACCGGTGAAAGTTTGACCGCAGCACGTAACCGGTACCGTGAATTGTACGGTAACCAGCGACGAGTGCCTGCGATTCAAACAATCCTGGGAGTATACCAGCGCTTACTCGACAACGGACAGTTTCGACCTCATCAAGCCGATACCGGGAGGCCACGCATCGCTAGTGACCTTGAAGAACGAGTACTGGACTACTTCAGTGATAACCCACACGCGAGCACACGTGATGCAGGTCGGGACTTAGGCATAAGTCACACTACTGCCTGGCACATTCTACGTGAAGAAGGCCAACATCCATACCACTTCTTAAGAGTACAGGAACTCATACCTACAGATTTTGAACCGAGGCTGGCATTTTGTAGGTGGTTGGTGGAAGAACCTAGCAGGAACATTTTATGGACGGACGAGTCCACGTTTAGTAGAGTGGGCTTATTCAACATCCACAATGCTCACTGGTGGTCGTACGAAAACCCGCACGCTGTGGTTCCAGACCATTTTCAGCACCGGTTCTCAGTGAATGTATGGGCTGGAATCATAGGGCAGACGGTACTCGGACCTATCTTCCTAGAACGCCTAAACGGTGAAACATATTTAGGATTGCTTCAGTCTGTGCAAGACATGTTGGAAGATGTGTCTCTTGCCGAAACAAGGCACCATTTTTTCCAGCAAGACGGAGCTCCTGCACATTATCACCGAGCAGTTCGTTCGTACCTCGACGCTACCTATCCTAACCACTGGATAGGCCGTGGAGGACCTATTGCTTGGCCTCCTCGATCGCCCGACCTTACACCCCTAGATTTCTATCTCTGGGGCCGTGTAAAAGACTTAGTGTATGGACACAGTGGTAACAATATTCGAAATGTGGACGAATTAAAAACCCGCATAGTGAGTGCATTTAACGTGGTTAAAAGTGACAGAGACACATTAATCGCGGTAAAAAACAATGTGATACGTCGTGCCCACTTGTGCATTGGTCAAAATGGTGGACACTTCCAGCATCTTTTGTAAATAAGGTAAGAATTTATACCTACTTCTATGAAATGGTTTAAAAATAATTGTAAATTGAATAATTCACTTTTGACCGTACCGTAAACTTAATTTAAACAATTAATAATTATTTATCAATACGAGTATTAAAATAAACAATTGCAATTAAATCCAATAAACAGTCAGGAAGAAAAATTGAATCAGCTGTTAACAAAACGGCGGTATCGCAGGGGTGAATGTACAGTGCGCGCGGCCGCGCCACTACTCTCGTTCATGCCTACAAAGCGGGCGGCGCGCGGCGCGAGCGGCGCCCGACACAATGTACAGCGCGCATATTCAATATTTTTCGCGTAGTTTAAAGTATTGAATATCTTAGAAACGGATTGTTATTTAGAAACACTGAATATACAGTCATTTTTTATTTGTTACTCCGAATATTTCCTGTAATTTCATAAGGTTAATTTTTTTACACCTTATATATATATAAGAATATTAGTTTGCATGGTACGGAACCCTACATGCGCGAGTCCGACTCGCACTTGGCCGGTTTTTTTCTTATCTTTCTTATAGCATCCGGCAATGCCTTTATTTATTCAAAAGGATTCTTTATGCAAAGAAATTGTACGCATAACGAGGCTTCGGGGCTCTCTTCGCAACATTGTTACACATTTATCTATATGTACACTCTTCGTAAAAAATTCCATAATTATCATCAAATCTGACCTTCGTTTCGATTTCTCTTCAAATACCTACATTTTATTAATATTTCTTCCCTTTTTAGTCCATTGTATCGCTTTACGGTAGACGTTGGACAATATATCAAACTCAAGGCTGACCGCTTTGATATAATTTGTAGGGATCGTACTGATAAATCGTGATTTTTTGTTTCTGATATATTTTCCTTGCGTATCAAAATGTTGTTTATCTTGATAGAGTTAACAGCCTTCCACAGTTTACTTATATTTAGATTAAGAGCTTATCCATCTCCCGAGCCTTTTCCCAACTATTTTGGGGTGGGTTTCCATTTAGATAAAGAGTTAATCACTTTTGAATATCACCAATTATAATCGATTAATAAAATGAATGACCTTGGTTTCTCACGGATTACCTCATTTCTGATGCGATCCCTCAGAGAAATGCGGAGCATAGTTCTCTCCATAGCCCATAACCAAGGTCATCGACATAGCCCACCGAATCTACAAGCTGAAGTGGCAGTGGGCTGGCCATATTAGCCGATGAACCGATAACCGTTGGGGTAAACGAGTTCTAGAGTGGAGACCACGCCTCGGCAAACGTAGTGTAGGACGTCCTCAGGCACGGTGGAGTGATAACTTGCGCAAGACGGCTGGCAGTAGCTGGATGCGAGAAGCCGAAAATCGATCTCAGTGGCGTGCACTTGGAGAGGCCTATGTCCAGCAGTGGACTGCGATAGGCTGATGATGATGATGATGAAGCAAAACAAATCAGACATGAAGGATTGAAGGTACACATCAACACATTGCATTATGCAACATCTTCATCTTACATCACACGGAAATTCATTTTGCAATATCGCATCAGAACGTGAACACGCTTTAATATTAAAAACTATGATGTAAAAATCTGTATGAATAATAAGATAGAAGGATACCTATCGAAGAAATCAAGTACACGATTGATATGCAAATGCAGTTATGAATGATATTATTGGCGTAGTAATTATGAAGATTGAAGTACGAGTATGCCGCCGTGGATTTACGGACATATGCGAATGAATGTATTTCTGAATTCATATTTCAGAATTCATATTTCAGACTTCAATTTGCGAATGGACTTGTGGTACCTAAATCTGTTTGAATTTGAATCAGTTTATTTTGTGTAGGTATTCAATGCACGTCCAAGAGCAAACCAAGAATATGAGCCATATTTAGGTATATGTACCTCACAAACTTTGGAGTTCAAAAAATTGAGAGGAGGATTTTTCCAATCCTTAGCCAATACCAAAAGTTTATAACAGACTAGCCGTTTTCCCGCGGTTTCACCGGCGTCCCGTGGGAACTACTGCCCGTGTTATGATAAAATATAATCTGTGTTAAGTATATTAGACTAGCTTCTGCCAGCGGTTTCACCCGCATCTCGTGGGAACTACTTCCCGTACCGGGATAAAAAGTAGCCTATAGCCTTCCTCGATAAATGGGCTATCTAACACTGAAAGAGATTTTCAAATCGGACCAGTAGTTCCTGAGATTAGCGCATTCAAACAAACAAACAAACAAACAAACTCTTTAGCTTAATAATATTAGTATACTTAGATTATCAATAGAGTTTATTGAATAATGGACTTTATGTAATTTGTTGGAACCTTCTCACAAGTATGACAAATACTATGCTGAACACCTCATCAAAAACGGTTCAAACAGCGATTGGTTGTTTAAGTGTTTATGATAGTCACGCACAATCATAAGGTCAAAATGAGAAACTCATTTTTGAAGTCGGTTAAAAATTGAGGAGGACGTTTTCTATCCTTAGCCAATAAGTACCAAAAGTTTATAAACTACGAATAAAATTTTGAATGCTTTAGTAATTCTACTATTTGCTACACATTCAACTCATCTACCGTTCATAATATAGGAGCATTGAAACAACAGAGCATCACGTAGCGTGATTGACGAGCAACGAGCACGGAGCGAAGCGCCGGTCAGTTTTGTTTCATAAATCTATGAACCATGCCCTGCAGTGCACTGCGCTGACACTCGTATTACAAAAGTAGCTTCACGAGAACGTGGTTCATTGAATAATGGACTTCATGTATTTGGTTGAAGGTTGATTATTAATTTTACGTGATGCTACATAGCTACTGCATAAGTTACCATTAAAATATATGGATAAACTTTTAGGTAATATTGCAATATTCAGACAGCCAAAATAAAGACTGTAGCAAAAATAAAAGATTATAGAAAGCGCTTTGAATACTTACAAATAAAAAATAAAATAAATTACTAAAACTGTTGATCTAAATTAATAAATAATAAATCAGTGTTATTATAACTTTGATGAGACATGCTGAACCGTTTATCAGTGTTTTTTATCTTTGGTTAGACATACTGAACGTATCTTTTTTAATGGGACCTAATACAAGGTGTTGATTTGCATTTGTGCCATACTTCAGGAGGAGGACATAAAATACGTAAATAATCGATTGGAATTACAGTAGACGGGAAATAGTTAATATGCACTGCTTTTTTGTCATTGTAATGTCATAGTATTTCAGAAGTAATCCAATTTTATGAATGAAATTTATGAATGATGACATTGACGGATTTCCGAAAAAAAAATTAAAATAAAAAATTTTTGTACCAATTTTCTTATTGATTTGGGTTGAGAATCATTAGTATAATTACGTCCTTGACTATGGCACGGATGCAAATCAACAGCTTGTATAAATGCTGGGCTAAAAAAGTGAGTAGTTATGACTAAAAAACTAGCCATTAGTGCTATAAATGATAGCTTATAAAACACCAAGCTTGAGAAAAAGAGACAATGAGCAAGGAACATTATGATAAAAGTAATTGCACTTAGAAAGTACTTAGTAATTGCAGTCTGCAAGCACTGGTTAAGTATGACGCTTTTTGCAAGATGATAATAGCTTGGTAAAACCTCAGCTCTTTAACTAGCTATGTAGTAAGGCTATTATGATATTTTTCTTGGTTTCAACCGCATCTTGAGATATTGAAGGTTTTACTTCAGCGCTGCATACTTAGGTACGACATAACAGGGGCCCGATTCTCCTAATTTTACTTAAGCGACATACGATTCACATTCGACTGAGATCCAATCCCGACTCAATTACGATTGAAGTGTATGTGGCATTCCGCTATTTTATCTTTAAAATAAACGTTTTTATCCTTTTCTGTCATTCAATAATGAATCATTTTGTCTGCAAATGATTTACGATTGCAATATGATTGTAGAGCAAACTACCGTATAGACCAAAATCACCAAAATAGCAGACCAATCGCAAACTAACCGAAAGTAATTGGAATACGATTGGTCTTATATTAGTAGCAGAATGCCCGATATGGTTAAAACTGCTTTTGCGATCATACTTATTGCGATTCAATTTCTATTTGATTTTAACATTATTAACTTAGGAGAATTGGGCCCCAGGTCTTATCTCTCAGGTGTTAACAAGATATTCAGGCAGTCAGGATTTTACTGTCTTTTCAAATTGGAAGGATATATAAACAAAAACTAATTTAGATTAAAGCTTATCTCGTAGCTATCCCAATTCGCGAGTTAAACCTCGGCAATTAAGTAGGTAGTTGTTAACCGGCTTCCCAAAAAAGGATGAGGTTCTCAATTTTGTATGTTTGTATTTTTATTTATGTTTGTACACCATGCAAGACTAAACAATAGACCCGTGACGGGTACGTGGAAACAGTTTATCCACAAATAGCCTGCGGGCTGCGGTATTGAATGCAGTCGTTAAATTGAACACAATTCTAATCGACGGTGAACGCCTCGCCTCAATTGAATGGTCAATATTTAGTCAAAATGTTTCGGAAAATTATTCCATACTAGCCTTTTTCCAGTTTTGCCCGCGTATAGTGGGAGCTACCCACGCCGGGATATCATATAACCTAAGCCTATGTTATACTTGAAAAGATAAGAGAAAGATTTTTTCACATCGGTGCAGTAGTTTCGGAGTTCTTAGGGTACAAAAAAACAAAAAAGTGTTTCCTCTTTAGTTTATGTATTGATATAGTCATTTTTGGTATAGTAGCCGGCATATAACTTGGCAAGGATTTGGGACCTTTAATAAGTGTGAGCTCGCTCCTAGTGCACTAAATTATACAAAAAAGTGGTCCCTGTTATTGCTTGTGCATTATTCTATGGTTATTGACATAATTTATTGGCGATTATGTATGCTTGAAAAAAATAGGACCTGTTTTCATCTCACGATTCTTGCCAAGTTACGTACCGGGAACAATATCTAACTTATTTTTATGAGGCTGAAAAGGGAGTTGTATAAATGTCAATTTATTAGAAACCCATTTCAAATTATTAACACAACATAGGTGATGTCATTTTAATGCATGCTATCTAAATCAATTGATTCAATCATCAAGATGAGTATCAGTGCATGCGATGCTAATCACTTTAAAGATAATTACCAAATTCTACATAGTACCTATGTATTCGAAAGTTTAAAAAAAATACGCACAATTTAATGAAGTATATAATGAAGTATCTTGATGATAATTATAATTTGGGATCTTCAACTGAACCCTGACCTTTTAGCTTCGGTTACCTTTTTATTATCAACATAGAATAACATGAAACATTATGACCTCATTATTACATACATCTACCCATGCGTGGAGGTTCTGGTGAGCGTAAATAATCAAATGAAAACATCTGACAATTAAAAGTGAATGTATACAGCTATTTCGAATTCTCACTCAATCGGCTCGTTGGTCTAGGGGTATGATTCTCGCTTTGGGTGCGAGAGGTCCCGGGTTCAAATCCCGGACGAGCCCAAGTTTTTTTTACATAACTATGCAACACATTGCAAGTAAACTCATCCGATATTCAAGTCGGATTATAAAGTCGAAATACATATTGTTAAATAGGAAAAGTCTCACTTATAGCTATATTTTTGTCGAGCACACCATTGAAATGTTTATTGTTCATTATCAATTGATGAACTATAAAACCAATATACCTAACTCCATTCAAACACTTTTAGGATGTTTTACATAAATAACAGCCCAATGTTATAATTTAACGGCCCTCTAGCATTTTCTAAGGCACTACGATCTATTCGCAGCAAGTGCATACAACGCTGCACAGCGTTAGTTCCAAACAACTGCGACAGATGGCTCTGCTATCGCTTACGTGGAATTTATTACGACATAAAATTAAATTATTATTTTACGAGGCAACTATAGTTTATTATATTTTTCCAACACGTTTTTATACTATTGATTAAACTTTTCAAACATATGCAAACACTTATCTAAATATTGGAATGGCACTTTGATAATACGTCATGCTATCGTTGAGTAGAATATGTAAATTAATTAAGTCTTTACTTTGAAAATTGATAAAAATATCACTAATATTTTTCCTTGTATATTGCACCTGTTTTCCCTATGGATCGAACTAACATACCATCACTTTGCTTAAGAGTAAGCCATTACCAACCTAAAAGTCGGAGCTCTGGGGCCCGATTCTCCTAAGTTAATAATGTCAAAATCGAATAGAAATTGAATCGCAATATGATCGCAATAGCAGTTTTAACCATATTGGGCATTCTGCTACTAATATATGACCAATCGTATTCCAACGACATTCGATTGGTTTGCGATTGGTCGGCTATTTTGGTGATTTTGGTCTATACGGTAGTTTACTCTACAATCATATTGCAATCGTAAATCATTTGCAGACAAAATGATTCATTATTTAATGACAGAAAAGGATAAAAAACGTTTACCTATTTCAGAGAAAAAAATGCGGAATGCCACATACGCTTCAATCGTAATTGAGTCGGGATTGGATCTCACTCGAACGTGAATCGTAGGTATGTCGCTTAAGTAAAATTAGGAGAATCGGGCCCCCGTTTTAACCATATCGGGCATTCTGCTACTAATATAAGACCAATCGTATTCCAACGACTTTCGGTTGGTTTGCGATTGGTCTGCTATTTTTACCCACGACGGAACGGAGCAGGTATATGCGTTTAGGGTGAGAGATGTGCGTTTGTGCGTTTGTGTGTTTGTGTGTTTGTGTGTTTGTGTGTGAGTTTGTGCAAAGTAATGTTCCCACATATCTTCTAAACTAATGATCTGATTTTGATGCGGTTTTCAATAACGTTTTTGTGTTCAATGAGTTCATGTTCTTAGATAGGTGTCATGGCTGTAACTCACTAGGGGGCGCCACAATATTAGTGCAAAAGAGCAAAGTAATGTTCCCACCTACCTTCTAAACTAATGATCCGATTTTGATGCGGTTTTCAATAACGGTTTTGTGTTCGATGAGTTCATGTTCTTAGATAGGTGTCATGGCTATTAATCACTAGGGGGCGCCACAATATTAGTGCCAAACAATGTTACAATATAATCAAAACGTCCGATTACAATTCTGTTTTCATCAGCAATGTGTACGTGCTTAATGCATGTTCCCAAATAATAAAAATTACGCCTGTAACTCACTAGAGGGCGCTACAATATCGGTGCAAAATAATATTGCAATAACATATTATATAGACTATAATTCGTATATGTTCTCTAAAAAGTCTGAAATAAAATTAAGCAAAATTAAAAATTTTGAAAAAACCCCCGACTTAACCCAATTATATAGGAATAACCGTCGGGGGCTGCCTTTTCTATATGAAATTTCAACAATTAATTGAGTGTATTTTATGTCATCGTTAAACATCTACAATTCTTCAATAATTGTATTCACGAGACTAGAATCCTTTAGCTGGTTTAATGGCAGCTCCCGACGGATATTCCTATATAATTGGGTTAAGTCGGGGGTTTTTTCAAAATTTTTAATTTTGCTTATGGTGATTTTGGTCTATACGGTAGTTTGCTCTACAATCATATTGCAATCGTAAATCATTTGCCGACTAAATGATTCATTATTGAATGACAGAAAAGGATAAAAACGTTTATTTCAAAGAAAAATAGCGGAATGCCACATACGCTTCAATCGTAATTGAGTCGGGATTTGATCTCAGTCGAATGTGAATCGTATGTCGCTTAAGTAAAATTAGGAGAATCGGGCCCCTGGTAGGTATATCTATAGAAATTATTATATTCATTGATCTAGAAATCAAACTTAAGATCACAATACCAACGAAATTGTAGGCCTAAGATAATACGAGAACAAAAGATGAATAGCACAATAACCCTAAAATTTTACTACCTAGGGTCCAAAGGACACTTCCTGAGTTAACGACCCGACACGACCTAAAATCCCTTTCTTGGCACTGGAATTTTCAACTTACATCCTCTTTGAAAGCTATTTAGATCGTCCTTAGACTATAAAGGGCTACCTACATAAATATTCTTAACCTTCCAGTGCTAACTTATACGTATTAAGTTCTTATAAATTACCTTCTTATAAGACACAGATACTCTATACTATAGGTACTAGAGTTTGAAAGAATAAAGATTGACTCTTGCAAAGAAAATGTACGTAGGTAAGTAATAACTTTTTTGACGAATTCTTAGAGTTAAAAAGCCAGTTTAACTAAATGTCTGGCTTTCAATAATGGTGTCAGCAGAGTTCAACACCCTTAATAGAATTAACAATGGACTGTATGGACAAAAAGTTAAGAAATATTCCTACTAAGTTCCGGCCGTATGAGACGTTTTATGCGATTTAACGATGGCAACAATTCGTCATTATGGCTCTTTCCCGTCATTTGTTCGTGTTTTGCTCGTAAACGTCCGTTGCCAACATCGTATAGTGTTGGAAGAAAACTAAATAATTTGCATTATTTTTATGCTATAAAAATTTGCTACGGAAGTTTCTTGAGTCAATACTTTACACTACATATTTTGGTGTTTGGCTTCTATTATAGACACTATTGCAAACATTTTTACAAGTAAATAAGTCTGGAATAACAATATGTTTCAAGTATTAAATCCTTTTAACAAAATCAGCAGATAAAATGTAAGGGAAAATATTTAGCGTTAATTCCGTGCTAAAAATGAGCAGATTCCCAACGGTCATAAATTCGATATGCTTTTGCTTACACTTACCGATGTAAAATAAAAAATAATATCTAAAAATTACGTCTTAAAGTACAATATTAAACCCTTGAGATGTGTCGATGAAATGAGCTTTTAGGCGATAATCCCGTCGTACAAACATTTGGGCGAAATGTTCCCGATAGGCATTAAATTGATGGCCTCAAAATGTCACGCGCATACCAGGGTTAACGCTCGAAAGTGCTTCTGCATTAGTGAAATACAAACGCTCATGTTTCATTAAATGTGTTTGGGTTTCTGTTAACCTAAAGATTTGGTTTTAATAAGGAAAATTGAGCCTGTAATGAGTTTTCAAGAGAAATCGTATCCTATATATTTTATACGTACCTCTAATTTTCCTTTAAGATCACACTTTTTATATTTGTATCACGTATCATACTCACAATAGCCGTCAAACATTTGTAATGTAATTAACTATATTGCTAGAGCTACAAAAAATATTCATTTATCGAATTTATAATGTCTGAGTGTAATAAAATAATGCAATTCGATTAGTCGATTAAGTACGGTGAACGAACTTGAGATTAATGATCAATTAACATTTTTAATTACTAAGCACTATTTCCAATTAATATGGCTGCTTTTATTATTATTTTACGTTATACCTACTTGTATTTTAATATCATTGCTGTTACTAGGTATACAGTTGTAATTTTAGTTCTTAGCATGTTCTTAGCATATTTACTCGAACTTTAGGTTCAACCTTCAAAACTTGAACATAACGTTCTTTGAAACTTAATCCAGTCTATGAACAGACCTTCTATAGTCTGTGGATTTTAATTAATTAAGATAACCAAATATGCATTCACACTCTTGGAAATATAATTAACTTCGCTTTATTTAAAATACTTGCAGTTTTGCTCTTTAATCTTTGAATAAATGTACCAAACCAAAAAGTAATTTAGTTTATTTTATCCTTCGCACAAAGTAGCAATTCACAAGTATTATTTATTTATTCCGCGTTAGAAGCGTCTTAATTCAAGAATACATTGTTCAAGTAAATTATTAAAAAGAAAAACACCTAAATATTCCATTCCATTTTCATAATTTTCAATTTTCATTCGAAACAAACGAGCATTCGAGAAATAATTGCATGTTGATCATTTTCTTAAGAAATAATAGGAGTCTTTTGTTCTCAGTTCACAAATTAAAAGCGAGTAATTTATTGAAAATCCACGGACAAAGACAAAGGAAATTATGTTGGTGTAAGTCTCATCCGTATTATAATATTTTCTAGTTATTGAATATTATAAAAAAATGGCTTCCACCAGTGGTTTTGACCTCGTCTCCTGGGAATTATTTCGCCAGCTCGATAAAAAGTAGTAAGTATATAGCTTTTCTCGATAAATGAGCTATTTAACACTGAAATAAGCTATTTACTTGATAATGCTAATTGAGAAAATCTCAAAAATACCGCATTCTAGCTATTTCACGCGGTGATTCACTCCATGTATTTTATGTTATCCTGGTATATGGTGAGCAATAGCGTCGTCACTTGGTACCTAGGTATTATGAACTTATTTGATAAAATCTTTCGCCTGTACTAAACTTTCAACAATTACTTACAAAACCCGCAAGGCTAAATTAAATTCAACGCAACAATTTTCGGTTCTATCACTATAAAATATCTTGGAAATACGAGATTGTTTCAGATAACAGTAACCTACAGGCGCTTAAATGGAATTTGTTTCGCTAAGTCACTGAACTATGGACCTACTTATATGAGGATTAGAATTTTCGCTAGATATATAATGGCTACCCATATTTTACAATGCTAAAAGGTTTATTTAATTATTCTCGCTTAAGCATCGTAATCTAAATCTCTATGGTATGTTAAACGACTACTTATTTTTTATGTTTGTTTTATGTTTTCAATCTAGGTACATTAATGTCTACGAGTAATATAAAATCTGTCTCAGCATCTCAAAAACTGTTAAAATGATTTGTAAAATTATTTCATTGTTACATTTCACATTTATTAAGGAAGGCTATAGGCTGCTTCATCCCAGTGAGCGGAGTAAGTAGTTCTGACGGCACGCGGATGAACATTATTATGAAGAGCAAAGTTATATATTAGTATTAATTTTAAGAAAATATAATATTACCCTACGAACTGAACTGAGCCCGGGTAAGCTACACTTCATATTTATTTAGATACATATCTTGGAAGATAGAGGCTAAACCTTAAACTGGTAGTTTCTCAAATGAGAACTACATTAGAACATTCTCGCTACATTTCAAAATTAATTAATTTATAGAAGCTGACTTAAATTAATAGAGGTTATGTTTCATGAGAGTGTATTATGCTGTTGTTCATACATAATGTATTTAGATTAACATGTTTATGGAGCACCATATTCATACATCAAAAATCTAAATGATTAATGTTCTTCGTAATTTTGTTTTTAAACGGTTTTTTTTTTTTTTTTTTTTTTTTTTTTTTTTTTTTTTTTTTTTATTTAGCTCACCCAGTTTGTTTTATTTATTCATTCTTGGGTCAAATTTAGTAATTCAAATTTCACCCTCTTCCTGTCAACCGATTAATCTGAAATTTTTTATACACCTTTAATTCCGATGACAATACAATATAGTAATATCAATAACATTGTAAATCCAATATGGCCGCCGGCACAAAATGGCGGATAACGTAGATTTTATCAATCCCATCAATATGGGTATCAAATGAAAGGGCTCAACAAGCAGAATACAATATACTATAAAAAATTGAAATCCAAGATGGCGGCCGCTACAAAATGGCGGATAACGTAGATTTTATCAATCCCATCAATATGGGTATCAAATGAAAGGGCTCAACAAGCAGAATACAATATACTATAAAAAATTTAAATCCAAGATGGCGGCCGCTACAAAATGGCGGATAACGTAGGTTTTATCAATCCCATCAATATGGGTATCAAATGAAAGTTCTCAACCAGTAGAATACAATGTACTATATAAAATTAAAATCCAAGATGGCGGCCTCTACAAAATGGCGGATAACTTAGGTTTTATAAATCCCATCAACATGGGTATCAAATGAAAGGGCTCAACAAGTAGAATACAATTTACTATGCAAAATTGAAATCTAAGATGGCCGCCGCTACCAAATGGCTGATAACAATTTTTTATCAATCCCACCAATATGGGTATCAAATGAAAGGGCTTCACAAGTAGAAAACTATCAGTAACTCCAGCGGGGCCCAACAGGGCCAAGGCCTGCCTGGGCTGCGAGATTGTTCGAAAGAGTTACCACGGCCCTGGTACATAAAAGGCCTACGACGGAACAAAACGGTTCTTAGTCAAGAGTCTGGCACTCCCTCACCGCTGCTGACCCACAGCAGGAGAGGTCATGTGATGATTTTTGGGGTCGTTAAAAAAAAAAGTATCTGGAAGGGCTATGTATTGAGGAATTAGATTGTAATAAATTGTCAGGTAAGAGACCGTGTAATAATGATGCACTAAATGAATTAGATAGAATGAGGAATATTCGGTAGGCATTTTCATTAAATACTAAAAACTAGAAAATAAAAAATCGGTAAAAAAACTTTTAAGTTAAACGGTTTTATCTTATGTGCACTGAAAACTAGAAAATAAAAAAATAGTTACTTACCTGTCAACCTACGTAGGTGGTCCCGGTCATATTAGACTAAAATAAAAACGTGGGGCCCCTGTGAAATCCTACCTATGGCAAAGCATATCTTTATTCTTTGGTAGATCATGAGCTACGGCTGATTATTGATTGTCAAAATCTCCAGTTACGATTATAGTAAGCCGATGCAATCGACACCTATTATACCTCTAGAAGAGAGTACTACAGCAATAGTTAATGGGCCCCACGTTTTTATTTTAGTCTAATATGACCGGGACCACCTACGTAGGTTGACAGGTAAGTAACTATTTTTTTATTTTCTAGTTTTCAGTGCACATAAGATAAAACCGTTTAACTTAAAAGTTTTTTTACCGATTTTTTTTTTGAATCTGAAATTATGTACCTAGTTACGTAGTTTTGGAAGCATGCTGCCAACTGCAACTACCGACCATACGTGCAGCGACTGCATGAAATCGGTCGAAATCTGAGGGCGACTGCACACGCTGCTGCCGCTTCGATCCAAAGCGATTCCACGTAAATACATACAAACCAGCAGTGCAGCTGCGGCACGTACGGTCGGCAGTTGCAGTCGAAGTCGAAATTTTCAAATTTAAGTACTTTTTATCTGTCTGTATTGTAATTGGGTCTTTACAAAAACGAAACAATAATCTATATATATTATACTAGCTTCTACCCGCGACTTCGTACGCGGATCCTGTCCCTTATGCCAGCGACTACGGGGTCAGCAAAATCAAAGATCTGAATAGTCTGATATTGAATTTTAAGGGCCCGTTGACTTGAAAACAACGGAATACCATTAGAAACGTTCCATATATTTAATTTTTGTACTTTAACGGCAAAGCACAGCAGACTAAACAAAACGCTGAGAACTGAACCGCAATAGACGTGACCATAGGGATAAAAGTAGTGATTCTAATTAGTCCGCATTTAAGTTGTGTGTGGCAAAAATATTACACGTATTATTACGTAAATAAAAAAACATTAAATAGATGACTTCTTGGATAGATGACTTTCTGATGAGGTCTTGGTGACTTAGTTGAAATCGTGGTGGTTTAGTGGGTAGAGAACCAATCTCTCAAGTATGAGCATGCGTCTTTGATTCCAGGTCTGGCAAGTGCCTGCCAATGCAACATTTCTAAGTTCGTATGTACTTTCTACGTATTTTTTGGATACCAATGACCGTTATTTGGAGGGGATGTTAAACTGTAGGTTCCGGCTGTCATTGAACATTCTTGGCAGTTGTTATGGGTAGTCAGAAGCCAGTACGTCTTACCAAAGGGTGTTGGGTTGAGCGGGTAACCGGGTTGTGGAGGTCAGATAGGCAGTCGCTCCTTGTAAAACACTGGTACTCAGTTGCATCGTGACTGGAAGTCGACCCTAGCATAATTGGGACAAAGGCTCTTGAGATAATAACGACAATAATAATGAGATATAGGCACCGCAGGACATCTGAGGCTGATGACGGGGAGTAGCGACCCCGCGGGGCTATATATACTGAGTTCTCCAGGGAGAGTATACTGTCCCCCATCTCCGGCCTGTCGGAGTGAACCATGACGGGGGTAGGTCTCCCGCCTCTGGCTTGGCTTGGCCGTCCAGAGTGGAGTCGCTAGAGCAGGATTAGTAGCCCTGCTCGGAGGGTATGTGCCTCATGGTAAACACAGGGAGCGCGTATTCTGCGTTTAAAGTCCGCCGAGGTATCCTCACCCTTCAGCCGCTCATGTCCCTGTTGCCCTCTTGTTGCTATTCAGTGACTGGTTCCCGGGGGCCCAGTAAGTGAGGTGGCGAATCTCCACCTGCCATTTTTACATGTACCTAATACATTGGCATCCACTAACATCCCATCACAATAGCCCAAGTAGTTTTCCTTCATAGTTAGCAATAGTTTAGCACAGAACCGGAGATTGTCTTTTTTTTAACGACGTCCACCGGGGATTGTCCTTGGGTTCATTTCTATAGTGTATAAAGGGATAATCGTCGGTTTTGTGTCACCATTGCATTAAAGTTGTCTCAAAAGGGCGTATTCAGCGTGTTGGCTTTGGCACCACGTTTGCCTCCCAAAAATTCGGAACTCTGTAGTCCCGAGGTCTGGAAGAGACATACAAAATAATAATGAGATATAACGCAACAAAGTCGGAGAGTGGGGGCTCGTGACGCCACGTCTAGGTAGCACTAAGCAGTAACTTAACACGAAATTCAAGCGTTGTTGTATCTTCGTTATTATTTGTTTGTGAGAGAGAGAGAAAAGAAAAATACGTGTCCATTATTTTAGGGTTATCTAAAAGACGGACTAATTACTTTTTTTGATTCACCATACCTGTTTCATAACATTCATTTCTATACATTTCAAGTGTAGTATTGCTCTTGAAGCTCCACATCAGGTGTTCCAGATCTTCGATGTTTATACGTCAATAGAGAGTGCTTATCAGATTGAACCACTTTTGCTAAAACGTCATATCTTCATATGCTATAGTCTAGCTGAGCTCCTGGAGTTCCACATCAGGTGTTTTACATCTTCAATTTTTATAAGTCAACAGAGAGTGCTTATCAGATTGAACAACTTTTGCTAAAACGTCATACATCTATATGCTATAGTCTAGCTGGGCCCCTGGAGTTCCACATCAGGTGGTTTAGATCTTCAATTTGTATAAGTCAATAGAAAGTGCTTATCAAATTGAACAACTTTTGCTAAAACGTCATACCTGTATATGGTACAGAGAAGCTGGGCTCTTGGGGTTCCACATCAGGTGTTCCAGATCTTAAAATTTATTATCTCAGCTGAAAATGCTCATCACATGAAACAATTTTTGCCATGGCACCATTTTTGTATCTCTTATAGTTTTGTTGGTCTGTTGGAGTTCTGCATCAGGTCTTCAAGTTTCAAAGATAAATTATAGCCTATATGTTGACCAGGCTTAATACTGATACAACAAAGAAAAAATCATTGAAATCCGTTCAGTAGTTCGGAAGATTAGCGTGTACAAACAAACAGACATACAGACATACAGACATACAGACATACAGACATACAGACAGAATTTTTTTTTGGATTTGTGCTCCATTACTGTTTCTAAACCCCACCCAATTATTTTTTTTTTAATATATTCAATGTACAGACACAGTTTTTTTACAGATTTATTATATGTATAGATTATCTATTTATCTATATATATAAAAATAAAATCCGCTTTCCGTTGTCACGACATAACATGAAAATGGCTTGACCGATTAGGCTGAAAATTAGAGGGGAGGTAACTTAGACTCGGGAGAAGGTTTTAGGATAGTTTTTGTCACCATCCGGCTACGGAACGCGGGTGAAACCGCGGGCGAAAGCTAGTTTATAATAAATTGGCAACAGTATAGTATTTACAATATCCCAGAGGCAGTATTAGCACAGATATTAACGTAAAATTACATAGATACAAACATAATGTTATCGTCATTTGTTTATTAGCCTCAGGGGAGCTAACCTAGAGCTAATTATTAGGCATGATGCCAGATCAACACAATATTATGTCAATGTTTATTTTGTCAACAATCTACGGAACCTATGTGTTAATTAATCGTTCTCTATCAAAAAATATTTAGAGAAGTTTTGGTAAGAAAGAAATTAATAAAAAGAATATTGGAAATCCGTATAAAGAATCGCGTTTTGAAAAATAGAATTAGCCTATGAATAGCTTAATATGTACCTAATCTATTATAAGTATTATAAAGCTGAAATGAAAAACTCAAACAAGGAAAAAAAGCAGGTACCTAACAAAGAGATCGCAATTTACAATTAATCGTTACCTACTATAAAATTACCGACGGTAACTTTCTCTCCCTCACAAAGCTCACTATGGATTATCCACGAAACAATAGCCACTTTTACTTCAATATATGGCCATCAAAGTACATACAATGGAGGCTTGGATTAAGGACACCGCACAAAAAACGCTCTTAAACCGCCACTTATATTTTCTAACTACTTTTTACAGTCTTTTAACTCTATATGAATATACTGTTACTGTTACAGCCTTTTTTATTGTCCCACTTCTGGGCACAGGCCTCCTCTCACATGGAGAAGGATTGAGCATTAATATAAGAATATATTCCTATAGTATTTGGTGCAATGAGTGATGATTTTTCTTTTACGCTTCAAGTTTAAAACAGCTGAACAACCAAGATACATAATTTGGTATTTATGTACGCAATTAGTTTGTGATCTTAGAATTCATATCCGGATATTGAGTTTTCTAAGCATGTGAAATGAAGAACAGGAATACTAAAATATCTTTCAGTGCACATTATTCTTTCTTTATTGATGTAAACGAAACTTAAACCACCATATCAGTCTATTGCCTGGCGTCTTGCTTAAATCCAGCAATAACAACTTGTAGTCATCGCAGAGTTTGTGAATAAGATACTCATTTGAGTATCTTATTCACAATTTAAGACCTGGAAACGGCACAGTTTAAGACCTGGAAAAGGCACATTGACTTCAGAATTTACTCGCCAACACTATCATACAAGGTCAAGTTACTCATCACACCTCGTTTAAGATTGCTCACTCTCAAGTAAACACACCTACATCCCCCGCGCTAATATAACGGAAATTACTGGCTTCAAACGGAAAATTCATTGTATGAACGGAAAACATCGCGGAATGGGTGGTTACGTCCTTTCGTCGCGTTGCTAAGGGAGCATTTGTACATGTTTTATATTATTAACGGTGACTAAATTTTACGATAAGAATGTTTTAATGACGCTTTTTGTACTTGAAAGGAAACAATCGCTCATATTTTTGACTTACGATTGTGTACAAGCGCCGCGGTGACATTACAAAAAAAATAATTAAGTACGTTTACCGTTAACTAGGTTTCTATTAATAAAAAAGGAAAACTTATATTCGAAGAGGAAAATTATGTGTTTTTCATAAACTCTGAGCAAAGAAGAGGATTAAATTAATCCATAAAAAAATATAAACTTTGAGTGAAACTAATTAAAATTCAGGTCGATGATCTTCCTTAGTTCAGAATCTAATAGAATTACGAAGCCAGACGTCGGAAAATTTAAGATTAAGACAAGTTTTTATTTTAAGAACCGAATTGTTGAAAACAGTTTACTTCGTCTGTTTTTGTCAGAAACTTTTGGTTTGCTCCTAAAGTCTATTTATAAGTCAACAATTGAATGAAATATTTTCGAATGAATGAAATTGAAAAAGTCGTGGTGGCCTAGTGGGTTAAGGACCAGCCTCTCAAGTATGAGGGTGCAGGTTCGATCCCAGGTCAGGCAAGTACCAATGCAAATTTTCTAAGTTTGTATGTACTTTCTAAGTATATCTTAGACACCAATTGACTGTGTTTCGGATGGCACGTTAAACTGTAGGTCCCGGCTGTCATTGAACATCCTTGGCAGTCGTTACGGGTAGTCAGAAGCCAGTAAGTCTGACACCAGTCTAACCAAGGGGTATCGGGTTGCCCGGGTAACTGGGTTGAGGAGGTCAGATAGGCAGTCGCTTCTTGTAAAGCAATGGTACTCAGCTGAATCCGCTTCGACTGGAAGCCGACCCCAACATGGTTGGGAAAAAGGCTCGGAGGATGAATTGAATGAAATATTCTCGCAGAATTCCTTTTTCCATTCTTAACAGTTCCTTCCTCATAGAACTCTTATAAAACTTTTGTCATATTTTTGTATGGAATATTACAGTAGCTTCAAACAACAAGTACCTATTTGTATTCTACAAGGTATGTACCGAATACTAAGCTAAGGCAAAGCCAATAGTAATGACGTAGGTGGCTAACAGAGTCTCTTTGTACCCGTAATGTCAATCAAGCGTATTGTTCAGCCAACTAGGGCTGTATTATGATATGTTTCAGCCAAATTCCTCAACAAGAACAAGATGGGGGATGTACGTACAGGATCTGTTGTAGATTTAAATGCAAGAGAGTTTCAGACTCTTCTTCAGCATTGCTATATTTCGCGAGGTCACGACAACTATTCAGAACAATCCCGTCGCCTAAGCAACAACTGACATAACCGATTTTTGTTAGTTTTACGTAAATTTTAATTAAAAAAGATAACTATGTGGGTGAAACGTGTAAAGTGGTTGAAAATAATAGGGTCACAATAATAGGGTCCCTGTCTGGACGTGCCCTACACTTAATGATTCCTCTCCCAGGCCCACAGACGTGGAGTTAATCATGTTTAAATTAATCTTAATGTCTCCTCATAAATATTTATCAGTCGTGTCACAGTAATTTATCACGTTCCCAGCCAGATTGGGATGTATCGGATTATACCTTCTTTGTGATTTACATGCTACACCGCGTACCTTGACTGTGATAAACCATAAATAGGTAAATAGGATTATTTATGTCTCGTGATAGAGATTTACGTAAATATGGCTAATAAGGTTCTTAGTTCGAAGATATTCCGTAATAATTTTATGATTATGATTATCCTTCCTAGTTCTTAGTCCTAGGCCTTTAGAAATCAAACATCCTATATTTACTATGTGAACTTTCAGACCTACTAATACGTATTACGTATTTAAGACCATTAAAAAAACGTATTGTATTACACAAGACTCTCACGCTGCACGCTTCTCAGGAACGCATATCAAATAAATCCGACATCAAAACGATTGTTACAACACCAATAAATCGACCCATTGTATGATCGTGCACAATAGTGCAATAACTTCGTTATCCGCATTCATTCCAGTGGCGTCGCACACACGACATCGGTTAGCCGCAGCCATGCCTAGAACTCCTAAACACGATCCTCGTATGCACACGTGCACGTCACCCACTGTCGACCAATGTCACCCAGTCCCGCCCAATGTAACCCACTGTCCATGAGACACCTAATTTCCGCACTACTCATGTCACCACGTCGCCATTTCGCCTATGCATAGTAAATGGTAAACAACGCTGTCTGAACCGTGAACAAATTGGGGATTAGCATGAAACATTATGAAGCTCGATGCACGATGGCTTGTGAGATGTCTCAAAGGGGTTCCGTATAAATTACGCTTTGAATGCATTTAGATGTTTGGAGCGTGATACGAATTTGTAGTTGTGTTTGGTGCTTTGTTATGCCATTACAGGCTTTGTGCAACCATAGGACTGAAACTATTGTTCCGAAATTAAAATTAGTAACTATTTATTGCGGTCTGTTCATATACGCTATTGATGTTGTGAATAAAGTGTCAATTGTTTTGTTTGAAAATGAAATGAGTGAAGAACGATGTGGGGTTGCGAGCGTAACTGGTAGATACGTAGACTCAAGGGCGGATCCACCGTTGTGGGCACGATGGGCATGCCCACAACCTTAATAGACTTGTGATGTCACACTTTTACGGTCTTTTGAAATCGATAGGCTGATGATAACACAAGGAACAAACTAAGACTTTTTTTTTAAGAACAAACTTCCCAGCAACACAGCTGTCTATTACAATAAAATTATTATTATTTACATTAGGCACTATTTTACCTTTTTTTTTTGTTGTTTTGGTACTGTTTTGTTCCAAAACTCAAAAAATTTCGCGCTCGCTATGCTCGCGGTTTTTTCACTTAGCAGTGACTTTTTTTTTACTTGTTTGGGTGATTTCATGTTCCAAGACTCCAAAATTTTGCGCTCGCTACGCTCACAGCTTCTCAATTTCACAGAACTTTTTTTATAATTTCTTTAGGTATGTTTGTGGCACAAAACTCAAAAATTTCGCGCTCGCTCCGCTCGCGCAACTTTATACGATTTTATGCCACGTCTTCGCTTTTGGTTTTATAACTTGGTAACTTCGACTAATTCGAAAATCTAAAAATGTTCCGGCTTGCTACGCTCGCGCAAAAACAAACTACTCACTATCTTTCCATACATAAGGGTGCTTTAGTAATGATTGCACCCGGTACATAAGCTAGAGACGGAACTGATAGTGAGCATAATATGCGTTTAGATATATTCCTAAAAAATATACGTTAAATATAGTAAAAAAATCGCGTTTTTAGCCTTATTAGATTGGTTCGTAATTTTATTTTGTCGTTTTTTTTTTGGGGTGCTCAATAGGTAGCCGGCCCGGGTGCCACCCGATGCTACGCCGCCACTGGTAAAAGTTGAGAAGTGCACCAAATGCGTCATACCCTCCCTATATTGGCTTACTAGCTACTAGAAAAAAATATAAGTTATTGATTGAAATAGGTTTGGATCGAAACTATTATTTTTTTTTAAATCGGGTCCGACTTCCTCCTAAGTTTATTTTCATTCCTAATGCCAAAATCCTGATGCTCAGAAAAAAGGAAATAATTTAATTCAAAAGTTCATAAGCGACTTGCATGATTGTTAATGATGAAACATGCGTTCATGCTCCGACTTGTACTTAAACTGTAACCATAACCTTTTTTGAGGGCTGGATCCGCGCTTGCGTAGACTTATATTTTTAATGCAACCAGCACGTAAAAGTAGCTCAAATTCTGTTACTGTTACAGCCTTTTTATCGTCCCACTGCTGGGCACAGGCCTCCTCTCACACGGAGAAGGATTGAGCATTAATTCTATACAAAAAAAAACTAAACCCAACATAAATAATTCATTGGCACTAGAAACCTTCGCTAAACAAGTTTTTCGCAGAAAAGGGTCACGAAAGATCCTTTTCTGTCGATTGCTATAATTTGCGAGTCGTTAGTCCATTCAACCTCGCAGACATGCCATTATGTATGTTTATCTACACATTCCACTTCATGTGGTTCGCTAACTTTTAGGGTTTTGGAGATTACTTTAATATATCGCGGGGTTTTCGTAACATATTGCTTGGTATTGTTTGTACTGTGGGGCCCCGATGACAGTTTTAGCTTAGGGACAATATTACAATACTACAAAGAATTAACTATGCACCTATATCGGTCCATTGTTGCTTCTAAGACCTTAAGTAACCCTATTCACTAAGTTTCATTATAAAACCAAAAAACGATGTCATTTCAAAAAGTGTTTTCCTAACCAATCTTTCAAAGAAGAGCCACATCGAAGGGGATGCTTGCATACGCTCTGAGTCTTAAAAAAAAAGGATGAAATGTGCCAATATTATAATTGATCATCCTACGTTCTCCGAGGCTTAAGCTCCATAACCAATCTGCTGATTAACTTAATCTCATTATCACGAGCATCATCTAGATACTAGCATATAGCTGCCAACAACATAGAAGATCGATGTCTCCTCTAGAAGTTGTGTTTCTTCGTTTATTTCGCCCCACTCATTTGTAAATTACTAGTACCTAGTACTTTGTTCTATTTTTGTAATGGATCGATTTATGAACCGATGCGACAGTAAGCAAAACATTACTTGGTACTCAAATGATAGTGGTTAGGCATACTTGGAAATATAGTTACCGGCACGGATATTGAGCTCTCGGCGGAAGAGTGGGGATCGCTTTGCGCACTGTACACATAAGGCAATAAACTAATAAATCGCTTCTGCGCAGGTGAAGGTCAGGGCTCAATATCCGTGCCGATAACTATACTATCCTCGATTCTTTTTACAAACAAAAGAACATCTCGTAAGAATGTGAGTAATATTTTTGAGTGAGTGTTACACTTAGGTTTCCATCAAGAAAGTGTATTGTGTACAAATGTGAAACAATATACTATTTTCGTGCTAGATAGGTATACAAGAACGTAAAATATTTGCATTCACAAGGAGTTTTATTTAGGTACCTAAGTAAGTAATTCACACGGTTTTCCGTAGACTTCAAATACATTTTTGAAACTTGTGAATATCAGAGCAGTTGAAGCCCTCCAAACATTTACTATTTATAGGGTTATTTATGAATAAAAAAACGGATAGATAATTTATTAATGTACTGACGTAAGAGAGGTGGACAAATCAGATTGGATTATGGATTAGGACAAACATTAATTTAGCATAGGTATCACTTCATAAATGGGCTTTCTAAAACTAAAAGATAATTATAATTTGAAATTGGACCTGTAGTTCTAGACTAGTAGATTTGCGGGATCATATCTATACTTATAATAAATCTGTAGAGAGGTCAATTCTGTACATTAAATATATTTCCAAAATATCTATCAGGGGGTGATTAGTGATCGATACTGATGCCAAAAATCCAATCAGTAAAAATTTTGTCTGTCTGTCTGTCTGTATGTTCGTTATGGAAACAAAAACTACTCGACGGATTTTAATTAAACTTAGCACAAATATTCTTCATACTCCTGGGCAGGTTATAGGATACTTTTCATCACGCTACAGTCAATAGGAGCAGAGCAGTGATGGAAAATGTTGGGAAAACGGGAGAAGTTACTCCATTTTTTAAGCTTTCGTCACGTGTGCAGCCTTAGTGGTTAAAGCTAAGTAGTAATAGGCTAGGTACGCATAGATTTAGATAATTGGATAGGCTGGTGATTATTATTACTTCCTCTCTTTGCACAAAGTCCGAATCTAACGCGGACGAAGTCGCTGGCAGAAGCTAGTAGGTAATATTTACGTTTAATTCGTCATAACATACAAAATGTAATTAATTATATCAAAAGAATATGTAGGTATTACGTCGTTAATAAAACATACCGTGCGTTTAAGCTATTCATTTCCACACGGTCTGTGATTTATTCAGAATTAAGGTCCACGTCATTTATTACGAAAATTATTCTCACAATTATTTAAGGTAGGCAGTAACTTTCCTTTTTCAAACAAAAAAAAATAATACTAGCTTCTGTGTAGCACTTTGTCCGTTTCTTTTTTTGGATAATTCGGAAATTAAAAGTAGTCCTATTTATTTTTAAACCAGGTTATACAATATACAGGGTGTGTCGTTCACAATCACATTAAATCCTATCGCATGTACTTTATGATATTCTATGGTGAATTGTAAAAAAAATAACCTAATCCATTCAGTGCTTTGGCTACAAGAGTCATTTTTCGTTTTTATAATTTACAAGATCATGTGTAAAGCAGATAAAGTTAGGAGGTTCGAATGTTTTGATCAGTTGACAGCTGTCAGTTTTCAAGGGAGAATTTCAGTTGTTGGTAATGACTGACTTTTATATGGTGTTCTAATTTTCGCCCATTTTTATTCTATTTACTTTGTTTGAAAAATTCATTTTTTTATTTTTACGTAATTATTATCTTTGTATTAATCAACATATATTAACCAGTATATTAACGCATTTCATTTAATGTGATTGTGAACGACACACCCCATATTTGCTTAAAACATCTCCTGATGAACGTCTAAACCTAACAATAATTTAAATCCAATTAAAAACAACGCCACTCTTTATAATAACAACAAAATAAATTAAAAAACTTATCCGCTATTTTCTCTTGGGACTGATAAATAATACCAAGGACCCGCTTTACTTGACTACAATTCCAAGTTTGAATTATTTATTCGGCCTCTGTTGACAACCGCGTGGGCACCCAAAAACGAAGTTTATGATCTCGCATACAATGTACAAAATAAATATTTGTGCCCAACTTGCAGTAAAATGTGTAATCAGGTCAGCACTGCTTTGCGCATGTTTAGCTCCCGAGGGGGTAAGCAGACCTTCAACTATTATACAGTACAGGTGTCGAGCGTAATAAATTCTAACTTTGTTGGAAATAAATACTTAGAGCACATAAACGGTACACGGGTATGGTTAATTTTGCATGAATTTTGCTTAGTTCTGCCAAACTGTTCTTGTATTTTACTAGGTTATATCACAAGGTAAATTACCTACGAACTAACGAGTCTAACGTAATGCCTGCGAAAGGTATTATTAACATTTATATTTATGACAATATTTTTTTGATAAATGGCCAGTGATATCCTCCCATTCAAGAAACATGAAATTCCATATTCATAAAACCTGAACAAGAATAACTAGATTCTGTGGCAAGAAAACAAACTCATTCAGTTTGATTTGCCATCTGCAGACGCGGATCAAAACTTGCTGAAAGCATAGCCTCATAGCTATAAATTGTAGGTCTGTATGTTCTTACATTACAAAGCGGAGGATCTAGTGTTTGTATCTGAACTTTTTTATCTAACTTTGTGAATTACTCTGAGATGTTATTTCGATGAAGTTTGCCTTTTGTTTGAGGCTTGATAATATCGTGTTACGTAAATGTAGGATTAAATTATCAAAGTCAAAAATTAAGTGTTTTCATGTCAAGAAGGTAATACCTATAATATTTCAAGTAGATCTCAACATATTAATCATAATAAGCCTGGAAATTACTATCTTATGATCTTCTAGAATTATTATTTATTCAAGATGATTTTACTGAAACAACGATTTTCTTGAGTAGGTACTACACTCAAAACAAGAGGGATTAATTTTCCGACGTGTGATGTTTCATAAGCCTAGGTATATTAAAACGAAAATTTTTGGTAGCGGATTCGGTATCATAAATCATGTACACCCTCATCGCCCTAGAGTACCCAAATTCTTATAAAGCGAGACGTTTTAATCTGGGAACAAAACCTATTGAGGTTTACCTACTTCAGCGTAACCCACTTGGCTCACAAAAGACCCATAAAATGCCTAAAACACAGGTAACAATTCATTTTCCAGCAATATTTTTTAGAATTGGAACGGATAACGTATAAAAATATCGGTCGTTAGTTTTTTTAGTTTCCATTCACAACACGTGGCTCGTGTTTCGATAAAAACATGCGAGGTGATTCTATGGCTTTATATTTCGATTTCAACGAGTCGATGTAATAAATTTTACCACGAAAATATATCGCGTATATACGATTTGCCTCGAATCGTCAAAGTATCGGAATACCAATAGAATGTTTGATATTTCTAGAATCGTCTCGCGGCGTATTTTCAAAATATTATTATATTCTTTGAGTATGTTTACCAGCTCTCGGTTGAGGTAAAAGCGACACGTTTTATCGTATGATTGAGATATCAATCTATACGTCCATCAAACTCCGTTTCCGAATTGCTTTTTGTAAGGGTTTTGGTGTTATTGTATGTAAATGTTCATTGATGCTGAGAAATTGGCAATTACTTTCTTTTCTCCGCATGTACGTGTAAGAAAGGCTTCAAATCGTATTTGGAACACACCTAGCAACAGACACCTGTCTTCGTACGTACGTAGAGTGCCATATATCAATCATTTTCACGCGGAATTTTCCAGTATGTCCACGGATACTGATGACATTCCGTTACTCTGTATACTATAGGCAGGGGTTACTCACTGATGGTCCACAGTCAGGGCCCGCCGGGGCGGAGCAACCAGCGCCACCGGCCACGCCGCCTGCACTAATGACTCTCTCACGAACTGCTCCCACGAAGGTGAAGTCCCTGGAACAAAGTAGCTTTGTTAGCGAATAGTACGCTTAGAAAATAAAATTTCGTTATACGTAAGTGCTGTATAAATATAAATCTCTGTGAAGTAGTAAGTTTTAACTATACCTAACCTCATTGGTACTGATTTAGATTACACACTGAAGATAAAGGCGTAACTTGAAAATGGGTTTATTATACTTTTCGAGAGTGTGTAAAGTAGTTCGATGAGAATATGGGTGAAGCTGCGGAAAGTAGCTAGTTTAAAATAATAATTAGTTAAAACAAGTTGAGCTCACTCGCTATTAAAACACGTACTTCAAGAAAATTGACTTGAACTCTTGGGAAAACTAAAGTAAGCATAAAAACATACAAGTTTCTCCTTGCGTAAGTTACAAGTATATTCCGTATGTAAGGACGTAGGTACACTTCTCTCTTCCAGAAGTTAAACTTTGTGAGCAATCGAACAAGTTGTGTACGAATTTCCTTATTCCGAACAAAATACTTATATGTAGGTATGAGTTTCATGGTGAAATTGAATTTTGGTTTCTGACGTGACAAATTACCCATTCAGGAGAATCGAACGAACATGCATAAAATAATAAAATTCTGTAGAAAGAATTTACGACATGTTGGCTTGTATTGGGCACACCAAAATCCGTCTCGTGAATTTAAACAATAGTAATAAAAAAATCATAAGCCAAGTTGCAATAAAATTGTCTGTAATAGGCATTTAATAAACAAATAACTTTTCTTTAATAGTAGGCTGACCGTTTAACTCGCGTATCGCCTGCGCGGTAAGAAGGGAGCGAGGGGAGATGTTAGCGGGTGGGTGAAAGGGGTGCGCGGAGCAGACAGCTTACGTCAAGTGCAACAGTGCGCTGGCTGTGCTTGCAGCGCGCGGTTGTCATTTTTGTTACGGACGCTTGGACATAAACGCACAAGGTATACGACTTGCCAAGATAAATCTCAAGATGAATCGCTCTTGCAGTTTTGCGAATAAAATTAACAAGCAAGCTAAACAATTAGCATACAATGTATATTCCTATTTTAAACCCAGAAAACAAGATCATAATTCTACAGAGTATCTTGAAGACGTAAACCTAAACAAACTTGTTGCTAAAGCTACAGGACTCTCGGTGACTACCATATGTAAAATAATAAAAGAAGGAAATGAACTAAAAGATGAACAAAATAATGTAAATTTTAAATCACCAAAAATATACACAGATCCGAAAGAAAAAAATTGAAGTTGACAGTTTTACAGAGGGCGTTGTTAGAAGAAAAATAACTCAATTTTATACGGTTTATAAGAAGGTTCCTACATTAAAAACTTTGAATGCGAAACTCAGAGAAGAAGGAATTTTAAATTGTGGCCGAGAATATTTGAGAACATTGATTCATAAACTTGGCTTTCGATTGTCAATGTCGAATTTGATACGTCTTTAAGAAAATGTGATTTATTGAATTTAATTAAACAATACGCGACAGAAAATATTTATAAAATAGATGAAATTTTAAAGGCGGCAGGTCATGAAGTCTTACGACTGCCTCCATATCACCCAGACTTGAACCCAATCGAATTGGTTTGGGGGGATATCAAAGGACAGCTCGCAAAAAATGAAATTGATTCTAATTTAGACAAAAAGAAAAATACACTAGAACAGTTATTTGCCGAATACTCTGTAGAAAAATGGGTTAATTCCGATAAACATGTACAAACTATTGAAAATGAATATTGTCTGCACGATCGTATCGTTGATGAAGAGATGGACCGATTTATTATTAATTTGCAAGATTCTGACTCCTCAAGCTACACAGACAGTGATGATGATTCAAGCGATATGGATATTAGTGATGAATAGTCCTATATAACTTTTATCCGTGGTTCAATATTTCTTAAACGGAGTTTATTTTTTTTTTATGATTTTGTACCTAAAAAGCTATTAATAAAATATTTGTAAAACTTAAAAATAAATACTTAAAAAAAAGGATACCAACAATGTCTATCTCGAGATAAATCTTTGGATTATTGACTCCATGTCTAGCGTTACCCGCCCCCGCCCCCTTCTTACCGCGCAGGCGATACGCGAGTTAAATGGTCGTTATAGTCATTAGAGTATCCGCACAGCACAGATTAAATAGTCGGCCGACAGTTGTCCCAACGGTACGGTTTTTTAATAGTAAATTCAATCAAAGTTTTTAGTCGATCTGATACCGGCTAGATATGTACGTGCGTGCTACCATTCATTTTCATACTGATTTGTGAGCCCGAACAAATTGTCGGCCGACTAAAAGTCTGCAGTGTGCTACCCTTACTGAAACAACGCAACGCGGTAATAATGAGAATCCGACCAAATGCTCCTAAACAATTGAATCGATATCCCGCTGATGATAACGAACACCGATTGATTGGTGCTCCGATATATGATAGGCCTTTCGGCTGTAATAGGTTCGGTATTGACAAGTTTGTATGATTTTATTGAAGTTATACCTATCTAAATAAATTAATATTTATCAAATCCTTCGGTAAGTACTACAATATAAATGTGATTGTAACACTGTAAAGCAAGCAGGCTAAAACGGCTGTACTGATCGAAACGAAATTTGGCACGAAGATCGTAGTTTGGCGCTTAAAGCTCCTTTTCATAGGGGTCAAATATCAAATAGGTTACCAATTTTAAAAACATATTCGTAAAGAGCAAAAATTACAAAAGTACGTTAGCGACTTGTAAATTGTAATTCTACTTCAAATTCAAACTATTCCGCCAACTATTCGTTTCCCTATTGCTTTCGAAATAGAAAACGCTACAATAAAGAAAATGTCCACCAAAATTGCACTAAACGTTCGCCGTTCAAAACTATTTGAACACGGAGTGGCACACGACGTGACACGAACTCGATCCTTGACCTACCCGCTCGACTCGTGTTTAGGAACCGAAGCCAATTTTACCATTAATTGAGTTTTCGGCTTTTAAAGCCAATGGCCTCAAAGCGCGCCGGTCAAATTTAAACCTAACACTAGTTCCCTTTGTGAGAACATAGAACATTGAAACCAATTTGAATAGACTTGACAATAGGCGGGAATGAACTTGTTCATCTTTTGTTATTTTATTGTGTATGTTCATTAGGTTCGTTCAGACCAGCGAGCTGAACGAAGAGCGTATTAATCGTTCAGTGTTACCTCGCGGTAGTAAATTTTCATTTTGTTCATAAAATACAGCGTTCCGTGTTACATGCACGACGTGTTGTTATTTGCGCGATGCTTTGTTTCAAGGATGTGAGGAAATGGTTTAGCATTTCACGCTTGAAGAAATACGAATTACTATTGTCTTTATTATGTAGATATTTCCTTTGTAACCTGCTTAACCAAAAATAATATTTGGATAACCTAAAATACGAGACTAGATTTCAAATCGCTTTTTAAATCTATTCACCCGTTACTAAATTGAAATGCAAATGAAATAAAAACAGACTGGAAGGTTTCGTTTTCACAATACAGTATTATTTTAATGTCTGCAAAAAGGTCACAATTGGGAATAACAACGAGCGTAACAAAAATTCGTTTTCAATTAGAACTTTTATGCTGACTAGCAAAAACAAATTTTGAGCCAGCAGTTTTGTTTGAAACGAATAAAAGCTACAATCGAAAATGTACAAATTACACTTCAATTAATGTTAGTTTAGGACAAGTCACCTACAGTTTTGTTACTAAGCTTATTTAGGGTTGTTAGTTCAGCTCGAACGGCGTACGTAATAAAGATTCCCTTATCAAAACAAAGCAACAAAGTGTACTAAGCTTAAATATTGGAACTTGCTAAGAGCTGAGCCAGCCAATCAGTGCCGCCCATTAAACAATTTGCTGTCGATAATGGCTCGGGATATTATTACATGTGTATACAGATATAACCGCTGTGTGTGAACGCGGATATGGAATGAAATAGATGTCGTAACAATGTTACATTGATTTTGAGTATGAAACTTTCTGATGTCAGAACAATTTTTTTTCATTTTAATGAAAAGTAACTAGGTATTGTCGCTATTTCATGAATTTAAGAAAACAGAGCATACAAATTTAGCTTATCATATTAGTCCTCAAAAAAATGCCCACGTATTTCTAGTGTTACTACACGTAGTGGCGACAGGCTGATTTATCTGTAAGTACACTCCTATATCTACATATGGTGTTAACAAAGAAAGTAGTTTGCACTACGTGGCTTGGTTAAACGAGTTGGTGGAAATAAAACTCGCAGTAAAACGGCGTGTGTTGCGCGGCAACATCTTTTTGAAAACCGCCATCTTATTGTTTTTATAACGCAAAATGTTGACATATATTTTATATCACGTTAAAGCAACAATGGAAGATTACCGACCTAGAAATATACCGAACAATATTGGCTTGCCTAAAAATTGAGGTAAAATCTTGCGTAGGTATATAAACTACCCAGATGACATAAAAATATATAGGGAATCAACTACATCACCACATTATACCTAGGTACATGTATTGCATAGGTACATCGTTTTTTTTTCTGTATCTGCCACATAGAAAAAGCCCGGTCGTATTTTTACCTTTAAATTTTTCATGAAAGACATTTTTATGGTTTATAGCTCACCCTGACCCCGCATACCTGTTCCATTTTCATAATTTAGCAGAAAGAATTAGATCAAGGTCAACGTGAATTAAACCTTATTGTGTGAGAATAAAGTTTAAATTTATATTTTAGAAAAGCACAATAAGGCTGTGATCATACCAAACTGCCTGTCAGTCGCCGAATGTAAGCGAACGTTACGCAGTTTATTGTATTTCCATACGTATTTACTTTTTCGTTCACTTCTAACCGAGACGAGCAATATGCGTAACATGCATAGACGCTGACGTTCGGCGGCTGACAGTCAGTTTGTTTGAACGTAGCCTAATATGTTAATACAGGTGAACGCATATATTTATGTAGTATACAGTAACGGTGAATTTGGTTCAGAACAAAGTTTCAAGGTAGCTTTACTTTTACGTTTACGTTTGGCACATGTGGGAAGTTTGGTAATTAATAACAATTTGTGGAGTAACTTGTACCTGTATAATTTGAATTTCTAAGTTGATTTTCATTGTACCTGTTATATTAAGTTGTAATAATTACAAGATATTTCTCTAACATGATATGTATGAGCTCAAACTTGACAGTAGATGATTTTACGTTTATCTTCATACTCGTCAAATGTTAACTCCGAGGCTATATACGCACTTTAAATATTTCATAACTAATTAGAGATGTTAAATTGTCCAACTTATAAAACTAAACACAATATCGCTTTAATAAGGGCCAAAATAAAAAATACAAACATTTTACATTCACAGATTATTTATACCACAGAATAGTGGTTATTTTTGTAGAGTAACGCAAACAAATAGCGCGGTTGACTGATACTTAGGTACTAGGACAACAGAAAGTGTCAGCTGTTAGCCTTCCCGCGTGACACGCTGTGAACCACATACAAAACACGACGTTTGTGGGCCATGCATCAATGTGAGTGCTTGTTACGTTGTTTGTACAATTTTTGAGTTTAGCAAAATGAAATGTAACGTTTCTTGTAAGGAAATGTGAAATAAATTTTAATATGTAGAATGTAAGTATGTATGTACTATAAATGTGGTAAAAAATGAAGTTTAATAAGGGCTTATTTATGCGTTCCTTGGGGGCGGCGTGCGCTCAGCAGTGGACGGCAAATGGCTGATATAATGATGATGAAAGGGCTTATTTAAACTTACTATTATAAATTATTTTTCCAATTCAAAGAACCTTAATAACAATAAAAAAACTTCAAGACTCTAAATACAATTAATACGAAACGTCAATCTCATAAAGCCAATCGAATAGAATGTAATTGCTTGACAACATGAAACATTGTGCCCCTAATCAATACTGTGACTTTGAGCGGAAAATAGAAAACTTATCTTATTTGTCACCCAAGCAATCGTCTTGCCTTGTGTCTACAGAATAGCCAGTATTTTGTTTTACATTTAGCATCATTATGAGACTTCAATTTGTTCATTAAAATTAAGAAACAGCCTTGTTAAACACATTTCCTTTTCAAATTATTTTAACGAAAAAAATGGTGCCGGGCTTTCTATAATTAAACGCACTCACAACGGTCTTCTCACTTAATTAAGACAATTTTACTCCGCAGAGATATTAATATTTTTTCCCGAGCCAAATTATAAACGATCTAAGTTCACCCAATATTCTTACCAAACTTCGGTTTAGGTTTCAAAACGGGGTCCTCAATAATTAAAATTGTTAAATCTCTTCACAGTAGAAAGATGAAACATAATACGTGTTTAAAATAATTTCTGCGCAACTTTACAAAACATTACAGACATCTTCAGCTTTCAACAAAAGCAAGAGAGTTGTTTTCAAATCTTAATTTAAATAAGTAGGAGAAGTTTTGTTACAGGAATGCATATTTTATTATAAAGTTACCTGACACGGAGTAATAGAAGTTACCACGGAGCAGTTTCGCAGAGCCAGGAAAAGCAATATTTTCACTTTAAAATATTCGTGGCAAACAAATTGGAACTGCGCTAGCTAGATTTGTACAAATGTATGTAATAAATAGGACATTTAATTTTATGTTGCCCACATGCTGGTACTGCGAAATAATTCATAATATTGTAAAACGATGAGTTGGGAATTAAATATTGGTGACCTCAGATGGTGGTGGACCGTGAGCCGATTTAAATGAAAAACTAAAGGGTGCTTTAATCAGAGCATGAATGATCGCTATAGAAAATCGTCGGAAAAGAGGAAACAGCAAATTATTTTTATTAATATGGCTGTCATTGAACATCCTTGGCAGTCGTTACAGGTAGTCAGAAGCCAGTAAGTCTGACGCCAGTCTAACCAAAGGTTGCCCGGGTAACTGGGTTGAGGAGGTCAGATAGGCAGTCGCTTCTTGTAAAGCACTGGTACTCAGCTGAATCCGGTTAGACTGGAAGCCGACCCCAACATGGTTGGGAAAAAGGCTCGGAGGATGATGATGAATATGCAATTTTAAATATAATGTTTATTTTTTTTCAGTACCCTAGCTAGAGGAAGGTATAATAAAAAGGGATTTTTAGTACCCATAAGCATGTTACCATCGCCTTTCCATTGCCTTTAGCAATTTGCTCATATAAGACGAAATTCGTTTTGGCGAAAATGTCGCCCCATGACGTCATGGTAGGAAATTGAATTTTTAGCCGTTAACAGCCATTTTATTAAATACTAGCTTCTGCCAGCGACTTCGTCCGCGTCAAATTCGGACTTTGTGTAAAGAGAGGAAGAAATACTAAATACCAGCCTATACAATTCTAAATCTATCCGTACCTACTACAATTTCACCTGAGAAGAAATAAAATGTAAACTATTATATTATTGTAATTAACGAATTTAAACTTTAAACACTACCAAAATAACAATTCTTACCTATTTTATAAAATAACAACAAAAAAAAATTTAAAAATAAATTATATTATTTAAAGACGCACTGTCGGTCAATAAGGTTGAACACTCTGAACGTCTATTCGCAACAATCGCATCAACAGCCAAATATTGTATGAAGCTCGCGCAGCCACCGCGCCCGCCGCGCCGCGAGCCGCGTCGAGCGCAGCGACCGTTACAGAAAAATGATCCTTATAGCATGATATTCACGCGCGATGGCTAATTACCGTATTTCATGCATAACTTTGGTTTTTATTTACCGATTTACATGATTCTTTTTTTATTGAATAGGTAATAGTGTTAACCTTTTTTATTTAGTGTAAGTGAGAGTGTTAGAAACGTAATAGGAGACACATATAATCAGAAAGCTCCGAACTACTAAGCTATCGAGTGTTACACGTGTTATTGTGAGTCAACCATAAAAAGTAGACATATGCTGTCATGGGATGTTTTTTAGATAATTTTAAGGAGAACATTTCCGTCATACATTGTTTCTGTGTGGCTTTAACCATTAAGGCTGCACACGCGACGGAAGCTTAAAAAATGGAGTAACTTCGCTCTTTTTCCAAACATTTCCCTTCACTGCTCTGCTCCTATTGGTCGCAGCGTGATGAAAAGTATCCTATAACCTGCCCAGGAGTATGAAGTATAATTGTACCAAGTTTCTTTAAAATCCGTCGAGTAGTTTTTGTTTCTATAACGAACATACAGACAGACAGACAGACAGACAGACAGACAGACAGACAGACAGACAGACAGACAAAAATTTTACTGATTGCATTTTTGGCATCAGTATCGATCACTAATCACCCCCTGATAGTTTTTTTGGAAATATATTCAATGTACAGAATTGACCTCTCTACAGATTTATTATAAGTATAGATTTAACAACATTTTATTTTGAGACAGATGTCTAAGAAAGTCATTTAGCTCTGTATCTAAAACTTCAGGAAGAAGCTGAAATTAAATATTTTAGTCATACATGAAGAAGATCGTACATATATATTACACATGTTTTATGAAAAAGGCATTAATCTTCATATATGTTGTGAAGTTTGAGTAGTACTATCATACCCAAGCCCTAAGTTTCGCAGAAAACGAGTGAAATGGTTTCCAGGGCAATGGTTGCATAATCTAAGGTTCATCGCAGACTACCTAATGACCATCACTACATTGTATAAAACAAAGTCGCTTTCTTTGTCCCTATATCCTTATGTATGTTTAAATCTTTAAGGGTCAATTCCCACTGAAAGAGCAGCGGCCGGCAGCGGCCGGCAGCGGCCGAAAATGCAAGTGATTGAGCGCGAGCGCGGCGGGCCGCGCGGCGCCGCGCTGGGCCGCGCCGCGCCGCGCTCTTACATTGTCCGTGCTCTTACGGCCGCTGCCGGCCGCTGCTCTTTCAGTGGGAATTGACCCTAAAACTACGCAACGGATTTTGATGCGGTTTTTTAAATAGATAGAGTAATTGAAGAGGAAGGTTCAGATGTATAGTAACATGAGCACCCGTGCGAAGCCGGGGTGGGTCGCCAGTTTAGGTATAAATAACTCTTAGAACATGTTTAGTTAATCTAAATGTCACGTTCTTAAAGAGTCCTAGCACAATCTATGACCACATTCCTGACTAGCGTGTCGTGGCGGCGGTATCGTAACTTACCTGGAGGCGAGGCGAAGGCGATAAGAGTAACTCACATCGAAAGGGTGTTTTGTGAAGCAGAATGCGAGGATTTACATTAAAACTCTCGAAAAATATACTTCAAAGCATGTGGACTAATACTATTTTGTGTAGAGAAGGTTTCTTTACTGGCTCATTTTGTGACTATCGTACAGTTTTTTTTACACAATATATTTTTTACATATATCTGCGTTTCGGCCTAAGTTAAACTATGCATCGCAGTAGAAGACGCTCACTGTACTAAGGATGTCTCTTCGATCGTAGCACAGTGCTACGCCGTAGGCTAGTTAAATCAACGTAGTATAAGAAAAGTACAAAATTAATATAATATGTTTAAAGACTTTTAAATCTCCTTCCGTGAGTAAAATATTAATGAATGTGTTTTATTTTTCACATCTGGTGTCCCAACAAAGATAAGTACAGTTAACAATAAAACCCTGTTTTTTATCTATACTAATATTATAAAGAGGAAAACTTTGTTTGTTTGTTTGGTTGTAATGGATAAACTCAAAAACTACTGGACCGATTTTAAATATTCTTTCACAATTAGAAAGCTCTATTATCTGCGAGTAACATAGGCTATATATTATCCCGGTGCGGGCAGTAGCTCCCACAGGACGCGGGTGAAACCGCGGGAAAACGGCTAGTATGTACATAAAACTACAGATATTAATGAACTACATCAATTATTTCTTCACAAAATAATTAGCTCTAGGCATGAACCAAATAAAATCCATTATTTTAGAGCTCAAGTGTATTCCAAACATTTAAGAAATATATTTATTAATGACCGTACTTAATCCATACTTAATAGCACAGAATATCTTAGTCGATCAACAAATTGATGCAATAAAATAAAATATAAAGACGTGGTATTAAGGGAATATTAATAGTCCTAGCGTAATTCGAATAGAGCCATTAATATTAATAGCATTTTTATCTTAAAACAATTGGTTCTCAATTGATATTAACACGAAAACAGCCGACACACGCTGAACGGCCAGTTTCTTCATCAAAAGCAAAAGTCAAAGTAATGTCTAAAGTAAAAGTAACCGTCAAATTCGTTTTTTCAAGGCTAAAGTGACAGCAAAACTAATAGAAAAAATGAATTTGACCGTTACTTTTACTTTAGACATTACTTTGACTTTAACTTTGGCTTTTACTTTTGATGAAGAAACTGGCTGTTAGGCGTTTGTAAGTTGGCAAAATTAGAGCACGCTGCAAACCATTAGCCTGCCAATAGTTTTTTTGGGCTCATAAATTTTCACATTTGGGCACCTACCACAGCTTTTTCTCCACCGCCCAAAGGTAGACTGGCAGAAAACGCCTATGGCGTTAAGTCCGCCTTGTACGAAATGTGCAGAAGCATTATAAATAAATAAATAAATCAATATGAAGATGAATGGTAGTACGCACATACAGAGATCAGGTGTTTAGCTGGTGTCAGATCGACCGAAACCTTTGCTTGGAATCAAGATTTGCTTTAAACAATAAAAAATTGTCTACCATCGGTTCAACGTTCGGCCGACTGTATAGTCTACAGTGCGCGGGCAGTTTTAGGGGTTTATTAAGGAGCCAGTGGTACTAATTCCTCTCATAAAAGACCTCCTTAATGACCAGGGCACAAACAATAATACTATGAACCAGCAATATTAAATGTAAGCCTCACAGGGTCGTTTCATGTAACCTTCTACAGAGCAAGAATACATATTCAGCAGCGATCATTTACGAGCTTTATACGGATAATATACTCGCCCCGGGTTAATCGAAATCAGCATTTAAGATTTAGCTGGCTATAGTATAGATATAGGTACAGTTACAATTAGAAAACTTCCTGACCATAAGGTCTGTTTTGCTTTGTTCGTGCGAAACTAAAAAACTAAAATTTTAAGACTGTCTACACTTTGAAGGCTTAGTCTCCGCAGTTTGTTTTGGCAAGTTTTTAGCCAGAAGATCATGATTTTTACTAGGTTATATTTTTTATTAAAAAATCAACACTCAAAACCCAGACTGTAGAAGAATAAGAACAGTTCTTCCCAAGAAAATGGTCATGCTTATCTAGCACATTATGCTATCATAGCTACTCTGTGGTCACGAAAAACAAGTAAATTATATGTCCCGTTCCACATTCGCTTCATAAAGAGTAAATACTCAGCGCATAATGTTTATTCAAGCGCAATTTTCGCTTCATTTTCCGCTTTATATTCATTCTGAAAACAGAGCCGGTAATTCTATTCAAACAGAGATTTGATTATTTTTGTTTGCGCTGCATCCGAGGATATGAAGGTGTACCAGTGTCCCGTATATATGCGTTTGCAGATATGCAAACAGTTACCGTTTTCTATTAAGGACTGCCAACAAAACAGTGTGCAGTTTTTGCTGATTAAAAATGGAGCATCCTTTTTCTGTATGTCAGCACTGTTATTATTTTTTGCGATACAACTATTCGTTCCACTTAGATCATTGAGTTAAAAAGTTTTTAAACAGTTGACCTCTAAACAAAATACATTATTTACATTGCTGTCAGTAATGCCGGAAATTAGATAATCTTCATTAATTTCCTTTGCCTTGAACACCTTGGCTTTTTATCGTGATTTAATAAAAAATAACTTGATTGAATGGTGTCAACAACGGCTCGATATTTACTGGCAAGCGCGTGACTGATTCTCTGTGAGAGATTATTTAAAGAGGATAGGAAACTTCCATCTCTTTCTGGTGAGGAAGGTAAAAACGAGATGGCGTGTAAGATGTTGAGATGCCTACAGCTTGCAAACGAGGCACAGAGGCTTAGAGAATTCCAATCAGAACTTACCTGCTAGTCGTACTCTTACTTTGCTACTTATTTAAATAAGTATAGTTCAGTGGAAAGATTTTTCTACTACCGTCAACAATCAATCAATAGAATATATAGAAGTAATTATATTTTTTATTTGGTTATTTAATGTATTAAGTTATTTAATGTTATCCATACACGATAAATAAGACGTTGTATTATATCTTTATGGAATTTAAGTTACTTTCTTGTATTTACAAGTAAAGTACTTTCTTCAGCAAAGACGCACAAAAAATTCAGTAGTATTCAAAACGAATAAGCCAAATTGGTGTCAACTAAAATTACTTTCTCCTACTTAGGCTAATTTTCAAGTCTAACAGTTAAAATATTACTACCAGACATCTCGACTGACAGACTGATGGATGGATAGTTCTAGAAGCCGTCAGCACCCCTATCACTTTGGCATAATGATTTCTCAACTAATTACTTGAGCCAATATACTTTAGGCTTGTAATAAAATTCTAGGCTTGAACCTCCAATGGATTCTATTACGTACTTCTGCGTAATTCTGCTGATGATCTTTTGTTTTTAAAGATAGCTTGAAAGAGATCAGTTTTTGCCCTGCAAACTTTCTATGATTAATACTTAGGTGGCATTTGAGCGTATAGGACCTTCTAAGACTACTTGAACGATATTGTACTCCATAACGGAAAGGCATAGTTTCGTTCAGATTGTTACTTTATTAGAAAATAATTTTGGAAAAGTCTAGTATAACAATGCTTCTTGACAAAACACACCTAAGCCACCATGGATCGCCAGTGATCTTGACATCGTTAATTAATTGATAAATCAATGCTTCATACTCTATTCTTTCCGAACATTCTGGAACCCTACAATTCAAAACGAAGTTAAACCACCTCTAACAGCCAGTTTCTTCATCAAAAGTAAAAGCCAAAGTAAAAGTCAAAGTAATGTCTAAAGTAAAAGTAACGGTCAAATTATTTTTTTCTATTAGTATTGCTGTCACTTTAGCCTTGAAAAAACGAATTTGACCGTTACTTTTACTTTAGACATTACTTTGACTTTTGCTTTTGATGAAGAAACTGGCCGTAAGTATGAGATTACTTCAGTTCTGGCTAGGCAAACAATACTCTGAGTCGAGTATTTAGTTATTGACCAGCTTGTTTAGGACCAAAGTCTAGTTAATAACCGCTGTGCACAATATTTGTGTGTATCAAGGCAGCCATGTTGGACGTTAATTTGTAATTCGGTGTACTTGAACACAGATTAGTTGAGATATTTTACACATATGTAAAGTGCATAGATATGTATATAAACGGGCCAGTATTAAAAAATACATATATTAAGGTCTTTACATCGTTTTTAGTATTTTTTCGTAAAATAGCTGATGTTTGAGGTGAGAAATTGTGTTGCTGCTAACAATTTGAGAAGAGCTGAGAATTGGAAAGGACGATAAGTATATTATAATTATTGTATTTAATTGTATATAGCCATTAAGCAGGGCTCATCCCTTTAGGGAAAAGGGTACGTATACTAATATAGAAGTATATGGCTTTTGTTCCACCCGCGTTTGACTAAAGTTCACTCAAGTTTATTTACTTAGATCCCTAATAGAAGTTCATTGACATACACCAACGCTCATCATGAATTATTGATACTAAAATCAACACGTGTACAGTAACATACATATGCAAATATTCGATACAACCAGATATATTATATATTCTGATATAATAAGTGTGATTAACGATAGTTGCGGTCAGCTTTTGTCCAGCGTTATCAAGTGTAGTGGTGAGAACACGAATTAAGAAGAATCCGAAGTAAACCGAAAAAGATCTGTAGGATTTTTTTTATCCATTGTGCATTGACATTGATTGTTAGATCGCATTTTATTTACAACGAGCTTATTAATTAAAATTTTCATTTATTTTTCTTTAAATTCTATCAATTTCTACCATCAGGTAAGTCCTGATAAGTCAGTCATCGAATAACAAAGAAGCTTGCTTAGAAGGCGAATGCGAACAGTCCAACCTATCACATCAAAATTCTTACGTCTATACACAAAGCAAAAGAAGGTTCCAAATTCAAAACGTATTTTTTTTCTTTCAATATGTCATGTCCCATACGGCCAGTTTTATTCGTCAGCAAAGCGGACTTCTATAAAGTGCGAGTATGAATACATTTAGATGTCCGTTGATTTCATTTATATTGTAGCAGCGGTTTGTGAGCTGAATTTTAAAACGAAGGATGCGCTTGTTCTCTGCGGACCTCGTTAATATTGTATGAAACAACTACCAACAAACCCGCAGTTATGTCCTTTTTAATATTAAGTATGAAAAAACTTGGTACAAAACTTAGTACGAAAATTGTCGTTATTACGTCTGAATATTCTGCTTGGAAAGACTAAACAATCTTAAATCAGTAATAAGATGGTAGCTACTTTTCTGCTTTAAATTCGTACGTAGGTATTACACAGCGAAAGTATTTTTTCAGTTATGACAAAATTCTGCGATCTCATTTTATTTTGTAGCCAACTTTTGCCCGCAGTATATTTCGCATGAAAAGATAGGTACTCAGCCTTTGTAAAGGATTTACCTTTTTTATTTACAAATTAATCCGAGTCGTAATTTTACGTAATCTAAATTACATTCTATGAAATGAACGGAGTACTTACCTAGAAATGTAACAATATTATTTCAAAACGGGAATTTTAACAAAGCTGAGGAATTTAATATTTATTTCAACGAAGCCTGTACTCACATCCTTCGGCATCCTCATTTCATCTATCGAATGTTTCAATGAAAAGTATCGAAAACTTTTTAGGCTCCTGCGTATTTGTGCAATCTATGAATCTACTGAACCGAATTCAAAAATTCCTTTAGCATTAAAAAACTTAATTTTTTTAAATAATGAAAAAAAAAACTTTTAATTTACATTCATTACATTTTGCAGGAATCAGTTACGTATTTATATGAGAGCTATTCCTGAAGTAGTAATAGTTCTGAAGACTATCTTCCACCTACAAACTCACTTTATCTCTATTATGTTAGAGTACATTTGCCAACCCGTGCCAATAGCACGTTTCAAACTGCCTAACATAAGAATAAACCAAATCTAGAGCTTCTCAAAATTCTTTTTTTTTTTTTTATATTTACATTGGGGAGAAAGGGTAACACTTATGGTATGTCTGCGCCTTTCTCCTGACTGGTTTTGGGTTGGGGAGGTATTGTGGAGGCTTGGCTAGGCTCAGTCAGCATTACAGTCGACGTACGTGACTCTAATTTTAAGCTCACCTGGTTAATACTCAGACTTGGCTCAGAAATACTGAAAATCTATTGTTTATTTTGCAATGGTACTAATATTTAATGTAGTGCAGATTAACTTTTGATTGGCTTGCGTAGATGGGCGTTTATCTATAAAAGTTATGTAAATGGATTTGTCGGGGTAACTTAAGGGTACCAAGATAAGTTAACTGAAAATCAGTAGAGCAAATTGATTCGAAGAGTGCACAAATCAGCAGTTCTGATTTTCTTGGGTGTCGAGTGATATAGGTCGATTCTTTTTATCCTCTTCAAGTATAAAACAAAAAAGATAAAACGGGATAGATGTAAAAATATGTTATGTTTTACCGTCGTTTTAAATGTAAAGTTTTGAGCCGAAATAATATATTTTACTAGCTTTTGCCCGCGACTTCGTTCGCGTGGAATAGTGATTTTTGGTTTGACCAATAGATGGCGCTATATGTCCGAAATAAATTTTATTTTTATTTTTATATTTTTTTGTAATAAAAACTATCCTATGTCCTTTCTCAAGTACCAAACTATGTCTGTACCAAATTTCACACAAATCGGTTCAGTAGTATAGGCGTGAAGAAAAGACAGACAGACAGACAGAAAGACAGACAGACAGACAGAAAGACAGACAGACAGAGTTACTTTCACATTTATAATATTAGTTAGGATTTACCCTCATTTCTCGTATTTGACACATGAGTGGTACCTTCATAAATTGCGCGAGGTCAAAGCCGCAGGCAGCCGTTAGTCACGAGATAAAATAATAGCCTAAAAGCCAGCGAACGCCAGACCTACTTTATTTTATAAAGGCTGAAACTTCGTGTGTGCGTCTACCTTACAGTGGATATGAACGATAGACTACTACGAAGTTTGAAAAAAAAAAATACTTTACCTAACTCAATATTTTTTTAACAGTCGTATTCCCCTTTATACTTATTAAAGATTATATCGATCTTTTTATATGACATGATCGCTGGCTCTCAGACTTTAATGTTGACCGACCCCACAGAATGGTAATGTCCTGAATATTTTATATCTCTATTTGCTCCAACTAAGACTAATTGACAAACAAATTGTTATTTGTTCAAAGCAATGCCTTTTGAGTCAAATATGAAGGTAATTTCCCACAGGAGTTCACGTCTAAATGTTAGTCTTGTATTAAAAAATATAGTTTTTTAAATTGAGTTTGTATAAAAAAAATGAAATCATATTTTTTATGAATCCTATTTTATGACAGTGTAGTGTTTGTGTTGGCAAAATGTAGAATTGTATATAAAGAGAAAATATTTTTCACAAATCGGGTAGACAAAGACATTTAAAAAACAAACTCCATTACGTTATGTTATATCCCACATAAAAACATGCCAATATCTTACTATAAACTGATGAGAAAAGTAATAAAAGAATACACTTGTATCTCGCAAAGAAGATATTGAACCCGTATACAACATTTATCTTGCCATTTACCAAAACTCCCATAAAACTGGGAAGTGAGTACTAACGAAATAATATTTCGGCTCGCTTTCGCGCCAAATAAACTTTTCCGTGTCAAGAAATTCCTCGCTTTTCGCGGCCCTCACAAATATTATATTTCGTCATTAGAACGAGCGATCTCCAATTTACACTCTCCGTAATTGTCGCTCAACGGTAACTCTTGAGTTTACATAAAATGAAAAGGAGATTTAAATGGTTATTTACCTACGTGTTAATTGTGTTGATATTTTATTATATTACTAGCGACCCGCTCCGGCTTCGCACGGGATAACAGTATTTCCCCACTATTTTATGTTTGTTATTATACATATAAACCTTCCTCTTTAATCACTCTATCTATTAAAAAAAAACCGCATGAAAATCGGTTGCGTAGTTTTGAAGATTTAAGCGTACAAAGGGACATAGGGACATAGGGACAGAATAAGCGACTTTGTTTTATATTATGTAGTCTTTTATTACACACAGGTAACAAAACTCATTTTTGACTGCATGTTTGTTTCCATGTCTATAAAATCACAACGCTTCCCAACATACACACACGTACAAACAAATCTTACAAAGAGCCTCAGGCTAAGATCAATGATCATACTTTGTTGTCTATTTTAAAGGGCAAAGCCGTAGACAGAAGTTGTATATTCTACTCAGGTTATCAATTTTATCACCACTCTATTTAGTTGATAAAAGTTACGGCCTTCTACGACTATCTTCGAGACTTAATCCTTAACAATGGCAGAAACTTAGTTCTTAATAATAAATGGTTCAGATTATATCTGGCTATCCCAAACTTGTGCCCGGCCCTCTGATAAGTCCTTTAAGTCACGTCTATTGCCCTTAAACTTAACTTTATATGTCTGTCAAAATACATATCTGTAAGTACACTTAATAATATTATAAATCTGAAGCCTGTTTATTGGTTCGGTTAATTGCAAGTATGGGTCCGATTTAAAAACAACGTTCTGTATTGGACAACACATTTATCGAGGGAGGTTACTTGTTAGTACTACTTGCCTCAGGACAAGGTAAACCGTGGTCTCCAGCTAGGTTTGACATAATTTGAAATGGACCGCGATATAAGAAAGATTTTTTGATTTCATTTGAAATAAAAAGGGGTATCGGGTTGCCCGGGGAACTGGGTTGAGGAGGTCAGATAGGCAGTCGCTTCTTGTAAAGCACTGGTACTCAGCTGAATCCGGTTAGACTGGAAGCCGACCCCAGCATGATTGGGAAAAAGGCTCGGAGGATGAAGATTTGAAATAAAAAGGGGTGATTTGTCAAAAACCACTCCGAGTTAAGCCCCGGGGAATGGAAAAATCTGTAATTGAAGATTCTATTACGGGATTTTATTTTATAATAAGAAACCAATGTTATTATTTCGAAATGAATTAATATTATCGCTTTTTGTGGCAAGAGTTCAGTTTTGAAATGAAGACATTATATAATGACGAAAGAGGACGGAACACTTACTACCTATCAAGTATTTTCTTAAATTATATTTTCAAACTGTCCATATTTTGATCGAGCAAACGAATTCGGAATTTCTACATGAATAAAGTTTGTTAGGCAAATACAACTGAACAAGTAGGGCCGTAGCTACTCCTGTCCAATTTATCGAAGCAATCAGCCAATATTGCTCGCCATTCGACGAACCAAATCGCCGTTTTGATCAGCGATTGACCCCAAAGTATGAATATAACATGAGCGAAATATGTTTCCTTTGCAAAACGAATCAAAGCGGGCAACGATTCGAGTTGCTACCAATCCCGAGCACAAGAATTAATGTATCTACCTACGTTTGTAAAAAAAGCCGGTTCATTGTTATCCGGCTCATATTTTACACTGTGCAATCAAAACTCGTGTAATCCCGGGCTTTGGGCGCTGAGACAAATGGCATCATCATACAATACATGCAGGGAATGCATTGACAAAGAGAAATGGATTTCATTTGTTTTATCCACGGATTTTGCAACACTGAACATAAAGTATGATACAACTTTAGATAATTTACACATAAATAAGATGATCACACTTTAATTATTATCTGTATTTGGTAGATAGTTGGGCCTGATTAAAAAGAAACAGTATTTATTATCCTACTTAGTAGAAAGTTGGGCCTGATTAAAAAGAGACTTGGTTTGTTAAGAACTAAAGAGCTATGTTAAGTACTTGAGATAAACTAGAATGTCTTTAGAAAACTTCCGAAGTGCTGCACGAAAGCGGTGTGCCAGCATTTGCACGCTTTTAGAATTGGAACATTTTCAATCCGAACGTGGCGTAAGTAATATCATATCTCTTGCATTATTCATAGTATTAAGCAATGGATTGCTTTATAAATGGTTACTGCTGCAGTAGCATTCATAAAATTTACAACTGCATATTGCAAGCAAGCAATATTTGAATTTGGTAAGCAACAAGAGTGACCCATCAATTTTCGATCAAATTACGGTGCATGTTATTTAAGGAAATTGTTTAAATCACATGGGTAATTATTATAGTTTAATACATACATACATATTAAACTATAATTAGCGACACGTTAAATCGCTTAATAAAAAATAACGATTAAGTTAAGATCAGTAAAAATACCACAGAAAGTACAACATTATATTCGCACGATACCGCTCCTAAAGTTTTATAATACAGTTCGTAAGAGGTCGTTTAAATCGACGGCCAAGTGCCCCTTGCAATCCCAACTGCAAAGTTACTTGGAAAGTGCAAAATTGTGTTTCAAACTCCAACAGAACACCTAAGTTTCATCACGCCACGTAAGAAAGGTAACAACTGAATTCAGACTTAACTATTAGAACAATAAAGTTCATTATTAAATGGGATTATGTGATCACCGTGTCCGCTTTCAGGATTAGCACAACTACTTGGAATTGTTGCGTTACTTAACAAAATGGAGTCAAAATCGATAAGTGTATTTAAACTTCACCTTTATAAAAGAAGGAGCGAACAAGATGGTGGATACGCTCCCATAATTATACAATTCATAACAAAAGTATGTTAAGGAAAAATGTAAAACAGGCCCCTACAAATTGAATTATCCTAATTCAATTTTCATAAATAAACGTGCTGAGATTCCGAGCAAATGAGACATTAGACGGTGTGAGTAAATTTAACAACGTTGCTGACGAGTGAGCCGGGCTCCCTCAGCTGTGTCATTATTTATTCTGTGGCTATAAGCAATGCTATCTTACGTTATGAATGCCTGATACCCGAAATGAGTTTGTTTGTTTCAGTCTTGACTATCCACGTCGATGAGAACTGTGAATGAAGATGGAATATTTTATCTACTATTCTATTCTTTTTTGACGCTGTCCTTCGTTAAGAATAGACAAATATATCCATGATTTAATATTCACATACTCAAGTATAACATTACTCTGACACAAAGTTCATTGCAGGTCTTTTCAAGACTTGCTCTTACCGCAGTTGCATAACCAAATAAAAAAGACGTCTCTTCTACATAAAAATTCATAGCGAAGGCAATAAAATACCCACAGCAAAGTCGTAGAACTATAAGCGTATACACGTATTCCGTCTAAAATTCACGGTACGAACATAGCCGTACATTACCGTAGTATCTCCCGGGACGTTGTTTGTGCCCATCTGAATGTCACCCGCTTCTGTGGCGGGCGGTAAAATGTGCTTACGGCTCGGCTGTGAATGGAGACAGTTTTTTGTTTAAGTACTTAGGCATTAGGGACTGCAGCAAACTAGTGTTTTCGAAATTCAAAAGTATTTTCTGCATACTGGTTGGTGAGTCATTTGGTCGTGTTTTGTTTAAGTTACCTACAGCAGTGGTATGTAATACGTAAGATCTGCTGTAGGTATCTACTTCTTTATTCTAAAATGATAGTCATGTCTTATAAACTATAAAGATTTTTAACTGCGTCACTTTATTGTCCTCAAGTGTACTATACAGTGCTCTTTATTCTGCACCAGGTGTAAAGTTATAAACTTATTTCATAAAAACGCATTAAGCACGGCTCTAGTGCATATAATAAAATTCAACATGTGGTAGAAATAGGGTCGTGTTATCATGCTCTACTAATTCTTAAGGGTAAATAAATAAATAGGCTCAGAAATTACACAGAATAAATAAAAACAGTAACGAACCTGTAATAAAAACCTCTTAATGAATAAGCAAATAAACAGCGAACAAACACGGGTAATATTCAGACAGAGTATCTACATAAAAAAAAAACTTCAACAAACAAAACAGAAACGTTGCTAATTACAACGTTTTACGAGCTTCAGACAAGCAACGTTGAACAAAAACATTAAAAGCACATAATACGCGTTATAATCGACCCACGAAACCTAACAAAGCAAAAACTGGCCCAAAGCGTTGCTACGCATCCTAGATATTTAATAAAGCTGTTATGAAACTCATTTTGACGAACAAGAATTCGTATGTTCATTCTTTGTTTGTCCCTCTGTGTATTGTCATGTTTGAAGAAAAACAGATAACAAATGCGATGGATATACTTCAAACCTTTATTATTTTAGGTGTGCGAGGGAAAATCGTTGACTCTAATGAAATAAAAACACCTTACAAGTTTAAACTTTTGGGGTCCATTGATCCCTCCTTCAGGCTATCAATGTAAAATAATATATTTTTATTTCGATCGATTTTATCAGAACCTAGGATTATTAATAACTATTCAAGTGACTCGAAAGTCAAGATTGCAAAATAACATAGAGAAGTACCTACGCCTATTGATTTTGCAGCAAAATGAAAAGCCTGTCACGTGCCTTGAACGAGCAAAAGGGCTGGTTTCGGAAGTTTTGTGAAAAATGACTTAAAATGCTTGTACATGGTTCACAGATAGTGGCAACGAGTTTGGAAGCGTGCCAAATACGGAACTGTCCTGTTGATACTCCGACCGTATCTTAATTAAGTAGGTAGCTACGTGTAATACGTGTGTGGCATAGAGTATGTACTATGTGCTCGACTCTACTGGCTGTGACAAAACTTTTCGAATACCACCAGCAATAGAGAATATTGCTACATAATTAGACTATCAAGTTTTAAGAGGGTTTGTTAAGTTTCAATATTACATTTTTGTTTTGCGTGGCAAGCAGATGCTATGTACTTTACCGTATTATAATATAAATAATTATAACATAGCCATATACTGTAAAAAATGACAGTACAGAAATGTTTTCAAAAACCAATTCTTACGATGTAGGTATTTACGTGAAGTTGCGAAATAATCAACAGAAAGTGGACAACATTTTGTACAAAGAAATAGTGCACTCAAGCGTTAACGAAAGATATTTTTTTTTTCTTGAATAGTTCTTATTCTGAATTTTACTTTAAAGCAGAAATAGGAATCGATTTATTGGATACTTCGGAGTGTCTCGTTCAAAAAGTTAGATAACAATAGCCCTTGTTTCTCTGTAACTTGTTATGAAATACAAGGTGTTGATTTGCATTTGTGCCATACTTCAGGAGGAGGACATAAAATACGTAAATAGTCGATTGGAATCACAGTAGACGGGAAATAGCTAATATGCACTGCTTTTTTTGTCATTGTAATGTAGGTATTTCAGAAGTAATCCAATTTTATGAATGAAATTTATGAATAATCGTTGCGTATGCTTTGTGTTTGCGTTTGTGTGAAGGCGCAGCACGGTTTTAAGGCCAGTAACACACGCGCCAAGTTTAAATACGGCTAGATGACATTGACGGATTTCCGAAAAAAAATTAAAATCAAAAATTTTTGTACCAATTTTTTTGTTGATTCGGGTTGAGAATCATTAGTATAATTACGTCCTTGACTATGGCACGGATGCAAATCAACAGCTTGTATTAAATACTTGTCAATTTAAAAACTGATCAACTACGGTAGCCAATCCATTCTCGTGCGGTACAAAAACTTTTCTCATTTCCGTAGCGAGCACAAGAAAACAGCCTTTCTGCGTGTTTCTAATAATAATTTGAATTTCCTTTAGGCCTAATGATTGATGACATAATGCCCCGAGGTCTAACAAATTAGGCAATTTGAAGAGTCATTGTTAAACTTTAGTAATTTAGTTTTTTCAATGTTTTTCAGCGGAGGTTAAAAGCCCTGAAAAGTCAAAGTTTATACTTTGAATACGGTTTTGTAATATAATGTTTCAATAGATTATAGTCAAGATTCGTGTATGCTCAATTACCTACATAAACGTGTACAAAACAGTCATCGAATTGCCGCCAATAGTCAAATGGGCTGATTGTCTGTTTATGGTTTGGTTATCGCTATAAGATGCGACCAACCCATAATTACATATGTTTCAACGCGCTAATTCTTCTGTTATATTATCATTTTCGTTCCACAGCAACTAAACACAGGCTTAACCCGGCGCTGCGGCTAACTGACGCAAAATTGTGGCGTGCCACACAGGAGACATGTTGCCACTTGGCGCATCGTGTAACAAGTGCATGTATCTTGTTATATTATGAGAGGTAATGTTACAGCGCTCACATATTCATAGTGTCGAGCAACTTTAATGAAAACGCAATGCTGAATTTCGACAATTTATTCCAGGAGGTTGGCCTGAAAATACAAGGTCTTTTATACATACATTATATATAACACAGTACATATATTCCTCAATTTATTATTTAAAAATATATTTTATAAAACCAGACACAACAACTCATTTGGACCTAAACTATTCAACATCGACCACACGAATTACTGTAATAAAATCTGAAAGATAATGCTCATACCTGTGGCCAATATTAAAATGTGCTTGTTTCATTTTGTAATCAAAATACTCTCGTTTCATCGGCAGCATTTATCCTTTTATATCGTTTATCGTTTCATACAATATCAGCCATGTCAATGGCACAGTCATTAGACAACACCCGTATGTTACAGTTACGCACACTTGTGTAACATATACGCAGCCATTATTAAATCTGTACGCACTTGTACGAATGATTCGATCGAACCCCCAACGAAACCTTGAAGTAACACGATCCTACGTCAAGAAGATAACTTTTCTTCCTTTGTTATCTCACTTTTTTTTGTATTTCAAGCGAAATGATTTGATTTATACCAAACTTTTTTACGAGTCACCGTTTTATGGTCCTATTGGGAGTTCGAGGGACAGAACTGTCGAATTGTAACTCAGGTAATAGTTGAATGGCATTTCTCTGACAAGGAGAACCTTGATACGAGGTTGAGAAGTTGTTATTATCAAATTGGGGACCCAGTCAATTGTCTGGGGATTAAATGACGTCTTTAATATAACAAGCTGGGTAGTTGATATTTACAATTTAAGTAAAAATAAGCCAAGAAGAAATAAAGTAATAAAAATATTGAGAAGCTTACAAATTAAACAGTTGTTATTTAACGTCACGTAAAAATATAAAGCCTCTTTATTTCTCTTAACCTTTTTACTGACACTGTTGACGGATGAAGAACTTTTCATAATGCCTTTATTCGCTGAACCAAATCTTTTTTCCTAAATAAACTGTACTTATCTCCGGCTTTATCCTGAAGTTAGGAAATATTTCTGTCTTTGTAATGTTAATGAAATAACTGTTATTGTACTACAAAGCTTCAGGTCTGAGAGTAAGATAGTTTTTCTAATTTTTTATTAGGTACTTGTATCACTCCAGAAGTGAAGTGGTCATCATTCCTCAACAGTTAATAAGAAAGTCTCATAACATATGCTGTCCATCCATAATGAAGGGATGAACGGACTATAAGATCGTAGTGTTTATCCAATTTTCTCAAAATACTTTGTCTGCAGTCTCATGTCACATAAAGAGTCCTAGCCATCCAGATATTCTCAGACGTTTCAAATAACAAACGCCACTAAGGAACATAACTATTTAAGCCAACAAGCAGTAGTAGACTCAACATCTATTTGAACATTCCAGCTGCACAAGCATTTCAAAAGCATTGACTCAAGAAAATAAACACTTTAAAAACGATAGAAAGATGCTAGTAGAAAAGAATCCGTTCAAAGAAGACGTTTAGAACAGTTTCTTACGTAGAATATAACGTAATTATTTCCACTATTTTCTAAAAGAGTTGTGAATTTTATCAGATTAAAGACGTGGCGCTGACTGTGGCCGATTTCCCAGCATCTTAAACGGTAAAGTTAAGTAAAGGTGAAAGGATGGAAAGACCGATGAAGGCGATCATATCTTTTTTCAATTACTTTTTAAGATTAAGAGCATTTATTTACTGTATTATTTTCTTATAGCTTTGACTTATTTACTTCCCCACTCAGAGACATTTAATGATTACTTAAGTCACTCAGGATTTGTATGAAATTCCGTCACTAAGGAATGGCTTAAGTAACCATTAAATGTCTCTGAGTGGGGAGGTTAGTCAATTTCAGTGAAACTTGGATGCTAAGGTATCAAGCTAGGTACCCCTTTTTTAACAGCAGATATTCTGGTCCCTTTATAAAGTAAGAGAACTTACCATGTTAATGAGAAAGTTTTAATTACTTACGAAATCCTAGCCTGAATTGTTAATCTGGATTATAATGGAGTCGTTTAGCCCATTCTGGATAAGGGATTATTGTAACTGTTTGGGCCGTTTCGGGTCGCCAACCGTCCTTTTTATGATAATATTTCAAGTTTGAATTCAAATACTTTTGTTGCTTATCATTCTGCTCGATTTAAAAGAGCCAACAAAGCTTAACGATTACAAGGAAACTTCGGAAATTACGTAATGCTTCATTTAATCGTCGGCGGTCTTTAAAAAGTGCGTATCTTTTGAGTTTTCTTCCTTTTGATAACTTTAATAATTACGGTTTTACATAAAATGTATTAATTTTAATAGTTTAGTCATTGAAATCTAATAATAGAGTACCTTGCTAATCCGGTGGGCTAAGGATCTCCTCATTTCGGATTCGATCACGTAGAGAAACACCGAGTAAAGCCCTCTCCATAGCTCGTTGAGCGACTTTGAGCTTTGAGAAGTTGAAGTGGCAATGGGCAGGCCATATTGCTCGCAGAGCAGATGGCCGATGGGGCCGAAAAGTGCTGGAGTGGAGACCACGGACTAGCAAGCGCAGCGTAGGACGTCCGTGATACCAACAAGGTGGACAGACAACCTTATAAAGGTCGCTGGAAGACGCTGGATGCAAGTCGCCTCCAACAGGTATCTGTGGAGATCTAAGGGTGAGGCCTATGTTCAGCAGTGGACGTCCTATGGCTGAGATGATGATGATGATGATGATGAATAAAGTACCTACCAGATTTTCCATTTTCTTGCACAAGCAAATATGGCACTGTCTCACTCGCCTATCACGCAGAATTGCTTATTTCTTTGAATAATATGAATATAACCGGAATTAAATACAAACTTCTTAAGGGAAAGATTTTGAAAGATCAGGTTCTATTTGTATGTAGGTGCATTGCACCGACCGCACATAACTGGGGATCAGGGCAGGAAGAAGAAAATTTCAATATATTACATTAATTATAGTCCATATTTATTCTCATATTTATAAAAAAAATTGCGAAGCGATAGTGTTGTACCGCTACAGCATAGAAAGTAAATAAAGATTATAGTAAAAAATTATCCGCGGTGAAAGCTTGGCAGGCGATTTATCCACGTCTGTCGGGTCAAAGCCCGGGCGACAGGTGGAGGGAACCAGCCTGCTTCGCAACCTGATGTATCGTTTGAAATATCAGTTTGTGAGAACTTCAGGGGTTTTCTAAGTAATTTTAAAGAAGTTTCATACTTTTTACTTGACTATGTGAATTTATTACACGCTGGCTTCCCGTTCCTGGATCGGGATAAAACATATTTTATGTCTTATTCCCGGTTCAAAGATAATTTCACACCAATTTTCAATCGAATCTGTTCGGCCGTTCTTGAGTTAGTAAAACAAGCACTTCCTAACGACTATACGGTAATATGAGCTAATGAAGATAATTGCAAAAAGGGAAATAATGATTGATAACAATTATTTTGAGTTGGGTGATAATTATGGTAGGTATGATATATTTCATTTTGGTTGTTTTGTTAATCGGTAGGGTAAGTCCTGTTTTCGATTTGAAACCATTCTTATCCTAACTAATATTATAAATGTGAAAGTAACTCTGTCTGTCTGTCTGTCTGTCTTTCTGTCTGTCTGTCTGTCTTTCTGTCTGTCTGTCTGTCTTTTCTTCACGCCTATACTACTGAACCGATTTGTGTGAAATTTGGTACAGACATAGTTTGGAACTTGAGAAAGGACATAGGATAGCTTTTATTACAAAAAAATATAAAAATAAAAATAAAATTTATTTCGGACATATAGCGCCATCTATTGGTCAAAACAAAAATCACTATTCCACGTGAACGAAGTCGCGGGCAAAAGCTAGTATTTACATAAAAATAAAAAACTTTTTTACAAAAAAATTGTCTTATGGATGTTCCTCAGTTAATTTTGCCACCGACTTCTAGGCCGATGCACCTAAAATTAGTTTTTTTTTGGCTTTTTAGTGTTTTGGGAAGTCGGTTTAATTTTTTTGTAAAAAAGTTTTTTATTCACCTACAGCTTTTCAGTGATACGAATAGCTGTCACTATCCGTATCAGTGGAAAGTTCTCATCAATACAAATAATTTAAGCCCAAATACGAGGTATTATATAATATAATATGTAAATATTCAGTTGTTGAGTTTCCTCGACCTTCTCTGGTCTTCATCATCAGGTCAGCTCCAAACCTTCACTGTTGCAAAGGTCTCGTGAATACCAATAATATAAGCCCAAACACGAGGTAATTTACATATTCAGTTGTTGAGTTCCCTCGACCCTCTCTGGTCTCCATCATCAGGTCAGCTCCAAACCTTCACTGTTGCAAAGGTCTCGTGAATACCAATAATATAAGCCCAAACACGAGGTAATTTACATATTCAGTTGTTGAGTTCCCTCGACCCTCTCTGGTCTCCATCATCAGGTCAGCTCCAAACCTTCACTGTTGCAAAGGTCTCGTCAATACCAATAATATAAGCCCAAACACGAGGTAATTTACATATTCAGTTGTTGAGTTCCCTCGACCCTCTCTGGTCTCCATCATCAGGTCAGCTTCAAACCTTCACTATTGAATAGTGCTTTGAGGCATACACCTGAGTGTCAAGTTTTTACCCCATGCTCGCCTACAATTTTCAAGAGATGCCTTCGATTTCTCAGGGTTTCCACCATCAGATCCTGATCTGATGACGATGGGACCAAATGACAAGCATACCCTTTCAAATAAAAAAAGAATTTTTGAAATAGGTCCAGCCGTCTTTGAGAAATCGAGTAACAAACATAAAAAAAAAAATACAGCCGAATTGAGAACCTCCTCCTTTTTTTGAAGTCGGTTGAAAATTATACATTCACTGTGGACTTTCATAGCATCAATCTTTCTAAAATATTATCCTCAGCCACCCTGACAAGGGTATACCAATAGACACCCTTTTCTGTACAGATCAAACCTCTTTTAATGAAACTTAGAGTTATAATTTAATATTCGAATGAATAGCTGTTTGGTGGAGTTTTTTATTAATATTTCATGGACTTTAATTGCCACTGTTATGAACAGTTTTAGAGCAAGGTCACCGGTGAAGGTGAGTTTAGTTAATTTATTGTCTATGGTTACATTGGTGGCATAGGTACTTAGTATTACTATTTTGGGTCATTTTATTACTCTTTTGTTAGTCTAGTAAACCGTTTTGTTTGAGTGTCAACTACACTGCGTTGTTATTTTTCTACTTATTATACTTTGCGAATAAATGTAGCGAACTTACAAAATACATGTGGTACTCTGTTTGTAGGTATCTTTATAACATATTTTGTTAAAATTGCGGTTTGATTCTGAGTTGACCGTCTTTAGAAGATTACGTAATATCATTAGGTATGTCAATATATAAGCAAACATTAATGTAAATATAGATTGAACACTAATTTACTGCAAGTAAACACATGCAGATTGCATTCCAAGTTTCGACTTAAAAGCTTAACGCGAGTATTACATGTGAAGCCAAGTTCCCAAGCGAGACAATTTAATTGATTACTCTTGTTGTTAAGCCAACCTAATCGCCCTTCAAGCACTTTGATAATCCTTTACTGTGTTGTTATGAGCACGCAGTACTCTATACAAAACACTGGAATATGTGAGAGCTGATATTTTGTGTCCATACGCCGTTCCTAATGTATGTTTAGGGGTACCGAAAGATAGTCCGCCAACTATGTTTCACAAGAAGAAAATTACTAAAGTCCAATAATACCTAATCACCCTTCAAGCTCTTTGATAATCTTTACTCGGTGAGCACGAACTACCATATGTAAAAAAGTTGAATTGTAGGAACTTATCTCATGGTGTCCAATACGTCATACCTCTGTATGTTCATGGGTAGTGTGAGATAATCTACCAAAACTGTGTATTACAGAAGACAATATAGGTAAATAATAAAGCTAAATAACACTCGCCGTAAAATAAAAATGCACGGTAAATATAATTTTGTATTGTTTATGTCCAAAGCTCTCATAATTTCAGTCAGTATTCTTAGAAAAGGGCTCTCTTGAAGGTCTTATTAAAAAGGTTGCGGTGTATTTCTTAAGTCCACCATTAAGTCCCAACTCGAAAGAGTGCAAAACGAACATTATATTTCATTGAGAAAATGCCTTAAATGCTATCAACAACTCAGCCACTGAAAAGATCTCAAAAACTGAAATAGCTTTAACGTACTTAAAAGTAAAGAAAATTAAAACATAAGTGTATTTTCCCCACTCATTGCTACCTACATGCTATGTCTTGAGACTCCATAAATCTTTTTTTGAACTCATAACAGAAAATGCTACTTTGATTAATCATTGATTGATAAACTGCACCATTATGAACTCAAACTAACTCAAGTTACAAACAACGTTAGAACTTCGTAGTTAAAGTTAGCAGCCGGTCAGTTACTGCACCAACGCTAGTTAAGTCAATCTTTTAATGTGTTGCAAGATCTTGTAGTAAATAATGGTTTATAAATGTATGTGTTAGTGATTAATGCGGGAAAGCTGTTTGTTTGGACATAGTGAATTTATGGCTAAGTGACTTTGCGTTAGTCGTGAAGATGTCCAAGTCTGGTAATACAATAATCTTGTGAGGGTCATACTGGAATTTGTATACAAGTATGAGTAAACACATTGCTTTATATAGATATTAGATATAATGTCGGGACACCTTTTCACACACGGTCGGTTAGCCCCATGGTAAGTTATTAATTAACTTGTGTTATGGGTGCTAACACAACTGATAAACTACATATAGCTACATATATACATATTTATAAATACATATTGTAACACCCAGACCACGGCCAACAAGCATGCTCATCACACAAATGTCGACCGAACCGGGAATCGAACCCGGGACCTCAGGTCCGGCAGTCCGGCATGGTGACCATTGCGCCATCGAGGTCGTCGATATGGAACTCTGGTCTACCAATAAGTGAAATCGAATACCGAACTATGTGTAATTGATGTAAATAAATTAGGACGAACGTATAACTTCACACGCAAAACACGCGCTTTGTCGTTTGCGGGAAACCAACCCGCCTAACATTGCGCTTCTGAGAATTTCCCATTAACGTCACATTTACCCAGCCTTAACACAGTATTTTTTAAACAGCAAACAGCCAGCTAATTGTTCATTAAAGTATTTCGTCAAAACACGCGTATCCGGTAGCGTTTAAAAATTATCAAACGCCAACTGTTTCGCGGGCTCATCAAATATTTAAGGTCAGGCCCGTTAGCAAGCGGAATATGTCCATATCGTATTTCATGCATAACATTAAAGCCTTGTATAGTTAATTGAGTTCCGGACATAGATTGGGCCTGTTGGCCCACATGAGCTCATTTTCATAGATACGAGTACGAACAATCGCTTTATATTAACACTGCATCAAATTTTGTGGGACAGTTTCGCTCGGGTGCGACAAAGTGGTGTCTTATCTTTGTGCTATTGTTACACCCTGCAGTGCCACTCAGTAAATCATGCCTCTATGTTATCGCATGTGTATACAAGTCATGGTACAAGAAATATGGTCATACTTCTCACACAAAGGCTATGCATACATCAGTATTTTTCTAATACGGTGGAGTTCTTTAGGAATAAAATTTTATGTCATTAACCTGACTCTGCACTAAGCAATCTACAACCCTCTATGACGAAGGTTTACGTGACTGTACCGGTTCTTAATACTTGTATGTACTTGACCTTTCAACTATTCAGAGTACCGGCCTTTCAGTTGAGGGAGCGTACGTAAAAAGTGCAAGTCGCTTTGGAACACAAAAACATGCGTTTTATAGTGACATCGTTTCTTAACCTTGTTTCTATAAATCATTTATATCGTAACTAGATCTATTTCTTATCTATACTATCTATACTAATATTATAAAGAGGAAAACTTTGTTTGTTTGTTTGTTTGGTTGTAATGGATAAACTCAAAAACTACTGGACCGATTTTAAATATTATTTCACCATTAGAAAGCTATATTAACATAAGCTATATTTTATCCCGGTGCGGGCAGTAGCTCCCACGGGACGCGGGTGAAACCGCGGGAAAACGGCTAGTGTTTAATACTTTTGAAATACTTAATGAAATTGGAAATGTAAATATAACTAACAACACACAAGTTGTCAAACAAAAGTGACTGCAAATTGCTTCTAAATCAGTTCATAGTTTCATACATTTATCACTTGTGTGTAAGTGCAGACACCGCACTTAATATATCGTGTCCAACTGGCATGAAGTTTCAAAGAGCAAACTCAAAGAACCCTCCAGGGCGATGGCAAATGGACACACAACGTAGAATAGCTTTCTGAAAGGTACCCTGAATGAAAGTTGGCCCCGAGTGGGCATAAATTACGTATAAACGCTAAAGTATTCAAGGTGCAGCCGAATTTTATTTCTATTGTTACGAACAAGAGCTCTTCAGTTTAAATTTAGATTTGAAACATGACTTCTTAAAGTTGTGTTTGGTTAAGCACGTACTCTATGCGCTTTGAACTAAGTTTTCAGTGTGATTTATTTGGATCGAATTTGAATCGAATTTCAACTTACCACTTTTCTCCCTACGATAGCAATATAAGGATACGTCTTTGATCCGTAAATTGCTTAATTGCCATAATTGCTTCCTACAACAATCTCCTTAGGGACGAGTTATTGGTATGACCAATAACGAAAGTTTAATAGCAAAGGAACCCTCTAAACATGATATATCCTCTTTAGACATCACCAAATATCACTTACCAAACTCCCCGGAACTAATGTAGAGTAAGCCCACCAAACGTTTGTTGAAAACTTTTTGGTGCCAACCCGAATACTTGGGAGAATCCCAAATATGTTTGTGGTCCGTTTACTAACTAATGATAATGTGTTTGCATATCTGTACGTTGCTTCAAATTCAACTGTTCTAGGAAATGTCACTTTTGTATTTCGAACATAAATTTTCTGGTCTTCGCAAAATGTAGTAACTTGAATTGAACTAGAACACTTTAGTAGGAAATCTGAGGGTTTATTATTATATATATGCTTTAACTTTACAGTTTCAGAAAGAGTCTTTCGAGGTTCAGAAGAATTTATGGATATTATGAATTATGTATAACTGAAAGTTATTCTCCATATATGGCCTTACCTTTTTACGGTAACGACCTACCGAATATGATGTGTCAGACAAATTCAAACAAAAATCCTTATTTATATTGTACTAACTACGAAAGATTTTGATTGGAGAACTGGATGTTGTCAACTTATCCATATTATCGAGCAAAGTACCTCAAAAGAGCAAGAAAAGTTCGTTAAAACATTGCACGTACAAAGCTAAAGAAGGCGTCTATCATACAGTTAAAAATGCATCAAAATTGTAAAAGTTATGTAAGATAGAGACAAAAATAATTGAAAATGTACAAATTAACACATCAAACACGACGGTGTATTTTTATTTAATAGTATCCAAGGCTGATTTCTGCCGCGGTAGCGAAGTAGCTATATATACTCATATAAGATCAGCCAGCTGAACATATTATAGTCCATAAGTATTTGCGTAGACACAGGTGCACTCTTGATTCCTTGACTCTTAAGCCCAATGGGACGGAAAGTCCGACACGACCGGAGAGAACATTTTCTCCTATGCAAGGGTGTATCAATCACCAACTTTCAGACTCCGGGCTGCTTTGTTAAAATTTCCTAAACCAACAAATCGATTACGTCTCAGAGACTGCACAGTAGTCGACCAACGAGGCAGTGTATTAATTTTGCTATATACGTTTAACAAGAACCTAAGACAGCTCGCACAATATAGATACATTCTACAGATATCACTCACACGACAATCAGAGCAACATATTGAATATAATATTCCCATGTTCCACATAGACTCCATTTTCTTGCCTTCCTGTTTCGCCCGTACAATGGGCCGGATGAATTTAAGTCCGCCAACAGGCATCGGTGTCAGGCTCCTTTCTTTCGCTACACAATGCGAGATCACACTCACCACTTGTGCCCGCACTCTGGTTTGTTTCTTTATGTACCCGTGGTACACAACCTACTTGAAGTGTGTGTGACAGAATATTATGCGCTTACTTACTTAGGTATTATAGTGTTTGCAAGTAATGTCTGAAGCTCTAACATCAAAAAAAAATCCAGTAGGTATTCAGTTTTTAAAACGGTGTTTTAGGAAATGTGATAATTTTATTTTCCAAATCAATTTGTCTTCAAATAACAAAACACTCATTTTTGCAGTGGTATATAACATAGGTGCATCATTAACGTTACAGATTACAGGCCAAATATAGAGCAAAACCTTGAAATTTACGTTATCCATAATACATTGAAGGCCACAGTCGTAATATGAAGTTAAAACAAAAGTCCAACAAACAAAACAAACTTTGTGTTGAAACTTTGTCGGCGTCTATTTCGCACGCGCAACGAACGGTGAAACTGAAAATATGTTCAATGTAGTTTTATTTACATCGCGTTCACAATGCAATGTCAATAAAGTGGTGGATACGGTCAATATTTACTGCTTCCTATCGTTAAATGAATTCAAAGATACATAGTACTAACGAGTATTATGCAAACTGCATGCTTTTTGTTGGTTCAGAATAAAAATCACCTAACACCTACCGAAAAAAGCGATACATTACATAACCGGCCACAAAAATGGGCCATCGCAAAAATCCTCACTTTTTGCACAGATCACGTTCTGTCCATATCCAAATGACGTCGTCCGCATTCACCATTACGTGACAGTGTGTTTCCCCATTCGCACGTACCGAGGTATCATTCTCCGGCCCCTAGTGGAACATACCTACTTCAACCGCGCCGGATGGTGCCTTCCGGTCGCTTGAGTTAAATACCGCTCTTTCAAGCACACACAGACGGACTAATTTCAACACGAGTCCCTTTGAGAAGGGAGCTTTTATTCGTATGGCCGTCTAACATGTGTTCTGAAACTTAATATAGGGCCGCCGTTTGGGTATCACTGTCACTTCGCTGAAATAGATAGTAAATGGAAAGATGCATGAATACTTTTACTTAGATATGTTAGGTTGTAAGTTACACCATTGTTCTTCATCTCAAGTTCAGTTTTCTGCCAAAAAGTGATAGAAGTCGAAAACAATAACAACATCTCACACACGCAAAAAAGAAAACTAAGATCAACCCTTCCCGCGGAACAAGTCGAACTAACTTTACTAAGAATCTTAACAGTACTCAATCATAAGGAAAAAACAGCAAAGACAGACAAAAACTGACTTACCGAGCCCAATCCACTTGAATATCAACATTGCAAATGATCATTCGGATTTGCTCAATTTCGTTCACATTATTTCTTCCAACGGGTCCTAGTCTAATATTGACCGGGATTTGCACCATTTGCGTCCTTAACCCCAATATTGCCACAGCAGCTATATGGAAGTTCATGCAAACCCACGCTAATCCTAATTAAGCCTTTGGGCACAGTTTCTTTACAGACTTAACACTACTGGTGCCACGAAATCTTTTACAATAAATCATGACAATACTTAAGATAAAACTGAACATTAATAAATGAAATAAAGATTAAATAAAGAAAGCAATTTATTTATTTGTTTATATTAGCAATCCAAAGTAAATGATCACCTAACAGAGTGACTGATATAATGTTATGTATTAGATTTTCGGCCTAGATTGCTTCACAGATATTAAAGAATATTGTTATTTGATGTTCCTAAAATCAACACTTCAATAAGAAATCACAGTAACTGGAGCAGATGAGAAAAAATCAAATGAAAATTCCTTATCTGAATCGTTTCGTTCGTTCCGCTTGTTTCGGCAAAAAGATTACCACAATTCTTTGATACGTTACAATATTGAGGCGTAGCGATTTATCGATACCTATTTCGCTAAATGAAAGTCGAATTGTTACTTAGGGAACTATCGGATCGACACGGAAAGACAGTCGAGTAGTATGTGCTCATTGTAAATTGACTGGAGCTGAGTGCTGGCAATCGATATGTTACTGTGAAAGCCGTACCTACTCGGCTCGCTTGCCCCGCATGTTCGTACTAGCTTATTCATGGAAGTCGAGTCTTTAATCATGAAAAAAGTGTGGATTACGAATTCATGGTGCTTCGAGATAAATGTTCAAGGAGGTATTTAAGAGCTTGAAGTATTTATCTTCTTTGTATAATACTTTATTATTCAGACTAATAAATACAGTATACACAATGCTGAGGTTTCTGACAAATAGAATCTTCTCTCGGTTACGTGTTTTGTGTGTTTTTGTTTTTCATTTACTTTTACACCACATTTGAACAGTCAATTTAAAATCAGATTCAGAGTTTAAATAAGTAAGTAATTAAGTAAACGTATTAATTCAGATCAGTTTCCAAAACTCGACAGCAAACAAACATTTATCATTCCAATGTGGTTATGAAAACTACGTTCAGAACATGCAAAACTTCATAATTTCACACACAAACAGTTTTGATCAGTATTCAACCCTCTTATTTCTGAGTATTTCAATGCAATTTTTAATTTCCCTAGCGATAGCGCTTAGGAAATGTTTTCATTTTTCCTTTGTTACAATAAATGTGAATGCGGCGAGGAACACGCAGCTTTTCATTTATTGAAATGGTGGGGGATAAATGAAATATTTTGTCTGTTTCCCTAATGTAAACCTTTCTTTTCAATTTAACTCAAACCATTTAAAAACATTTGTTTATATCTTTGCTTTAGGAACACGGATGATAGTTATCAAAAGCAGTCAAAGACAAAAACGCATCAACTATTCGCGATTGATGTCGAAAAACCTTTGTGGAATGCGCGCAAACGATCGGCCTCACTGTTCTATTTTTCTATGATATTAACAGTTTCGTCTTGTCATTTGTACGTCCACAAAATACGATTGTGTGCTCGTTCAAAAGCTACATTTTTAACATACCAGCCGTTTATAAATGTATTTAAATACGCTAGTATATTATTAATTACATGAAGTATTATTTACAAATATTCTCAAAAAAGATAGGTATAGGTAAATAACTATAAGTAAATAAATAGAGCATTTTTGAAATTCATTGTGACGTTGATGACGGCCCGAAAAAAACTAAACATCACTTCTTAAGACTACCAATTACCACGCTTAGCTTATCTTTTTCATAAACTTCATCCTAGCTTTCGAGGTCACGGAAAGTGTCAAGCAATCACTTCTGGCGATCCTTTGAAAGGAGGTCAGTTAATCACTTTGCCGATAATATTCTCCTAATTTAAGGATGACATATATTTTTAATTTTGTTTGCTTTAGTCGTACATCGTAAACCAGCCCTACCTTAGCATATGCTAAGCGTGTAAACCCCTGCTGAGGATAAGTAGCGGCTGTCAGTCTGACGTGAGAAATGGAGTTCGCGTGAGTACGCCCTGTTACATGTGACTAGTCAGTTTCGACGGTATTTTTAGCATATCTGTTACATTACATGCTCTGTGCCCATATGTTGTGGGCTGAACATTAGTTGAAGTAAATGTATGTATTACATGAATGTTAGTAGATTTACTCGTGTGATAACTTTTGCTAAATTAGATTCTTTTTTTATTAAAAACTACTTCTAGGTTTTAACTAGATAATTTCACTAGATAATTGCACCTTCATCACAATTAATTTAACAAACAAAGAAAATATTTAATTTATTTATTTTTTCTTCAATTAAACAATGAAATTCGGTTTTTGTTGTCCTGCCAATTATTTTAAAACCAATGTCTTTCTAAATAGTAAATGGCAGGCAAATGTTTTAGATAACAATTCTCTATCGCAAATTCGAAAGCATTCATTGTCCATTGAGAAAAAGATTTTGAGTGAAGTTGACGCACTTAGCCATTCAACCTTAGGTAATTTAGAAATGAAACTAAAATAATGAAGTAAAAACTATAGATACATTTATTTTGCAATCTAACTTTTATCTCTCAATTCTAGGCCCATATTTAAATAGCGAATCTATATCTATATCTTCCAAGTTTCTATACTCTGTTTGTTCTATTTCAATAACGTCCAAGCACGCAGCCTAAATCAATAAAACTTGGGAGAATTTTAATCAGTACGATACATAAACATATTTTATAAGTCAGCATATTCTGTCATACTGGCGATCCGACCAAAAAAATAGATCATCATCCTCCGAGCCTTTTTCCCAACCATGTTGGGGTCGGCTTCCAGCCTAACCGGATTCAGCTGAGTACCAGTGCTTTACAAGAAGCGACTGCCTATCTGACCTCCTCAACCCAGTTACCCGGGCAACCCGATACCCCTTGGTTAGACTGGTGTCAGACTTACTGGCTTCAGACTACCCGTAACGACTGCCAAGGATGTTCAATGACAGCCGGGACCTACAGTTTAACGTGCCATCCGAAACACAGTCAATGGTGTCTAAGATATACTTAGAAAGTACATACAAACTTAGAAAAGTTGCATTGGTACTTGCCTGACCTAGGATCGAACCCGCGCTCTCATACTTGAGAGGTCGGTCCTTTACCCACTAGGCCACCATGACTTGGTGACCAAAAAAATAGATAAATCTATCTATTTAAATCAATGATTGAAATAAAATATGTTAATACACCTATTTTGATGATCTTGCGTATTGCATTTCTATTCACCTAAACCCTAATGTGTCTAGTTAATGCTTCAAATAAATATTTATTCTTTGTTTTAGAAGCATGCTGTAATGAAAACCCACGGATTCAGGCATTTTACTAGGCGCAAAATCTTGGAATCGTCATAACTTGTCCTGTTGTTTTTAAACGGTTTTATTTTTAAACGGTTTTTTAAACGGTTTTATTTAAACGGTTTTTTTAAACGGTTTTATTTAGCTCACCCAGTTTGTTTTATTTATTCATTCTTGGGTCAAATTTAGTAATTCAAATTTCACCCTCTTCCTGTCAACCGATTAATCTGAATTTTTTTATACACCTTTAATTCCGATGACAATACAATATAGTAATATCAATAACATTGTAAATCCAATATGGCCGCCGGCACAAAATGGCGGATAACGTAGATTTTATCAATCCCATCAATATGGGTATCAAATGAAAGGGCTCAACAAGCAGAATACAATATACTATAAAAAATTGAAATCCAAGATGGCGGCCGCTACAAAATGGCGGATAACGTAGATTTTATCAATCCCATCAATATGGGTATCAAATGAAAGGGCTCAACAAGCAGAATACAACATACTATAAAAAATTGAAATCCAAGATGGCGGCCGCTACAAAATGGCGGATAACGTAGGTTTTATCAATCCCATCAATATGGGTATCAAATGAAAGTTCTCAACCAGTAGAATACAATGTACTATATAAAATTAAAATCCAAGATGGCGGCCTCTACAAAATGGCGGATAACTTAGGTTTTATAAATCCCATCAACATGGGTATCAAATGAAAGGGCTCAACAAGTAGAATACAATTTACTATGCAAAATTGAAATCTAAGATGGCCGCCGCTACCAAATGGCTGATAACAATTTTTTATCAATCCCACCAATATGGGTATCAAATGAAAGGGCTTCACAAGTAGAAAACTATCAGTAACTCCAGCGGGGCCCAACAGGGCCAAGGCCTGCCTGGGCTGCGAGATTGTTCGAAAGAGTTACCACGGCCCTGGTACATAAAAGGCCTACGACGGAACAAAACGGTTCTTAGTCAAGAGTCTGGCACTCCCTCACCGCTGCTGACCCACAGCAGGAGAGGTCATGTGATGATTTTTGGGGTCGTTAAAAAAAAAAGTATCTGGAAGGGCTATGTATTGAGGAATTAGATTGTAATAAATTGTCAGGTAAGAGACCGTGTAATAATGATGCACTAAATGAATTAGATAGAATGAGGAATATTCGGTAGGCATTTTCATTAAATACTAAAAACTAGAAAATAAAAAATCGGTAAAAAAACTTTTAAGTTAAACGGTTTTATCTTATGTGCACTGAAAACTAGAAAATAAAAAAATAGTTACTTACCTGTCAACCTACGTAGGTGGTCCCGGTCATATTAGACTAAAATAAAAACGTGGGGCCCCTGTGAAATCCTACCTATGGCAAAGCATATCTTTATTCTTTGGTAGATCATGAGCTACGGCTGATTATTGATTGTCAAAATCTCCAGTTACGATTATAGTAAGCCGATGCAATCCACACCTATTATACCTCTAGAAGAGAGTACTACAGCAATAGTTAATGGGCCCCACGTTTTTATTTTAGTCTAATATGACCGGGACCACCTACGTAGGTTGACAGGTAAGTAACTATTTTTTTATTTTCTAGTTTTCAGTGCACATAAGATAAAACCGTTTAACTTAAAAGTTTTTTTACCGATTTTTTATTTATGTGTCTAAATGTAGAAAAAGTTCTACGGTAGGTACATCTTGTCGTTAAAAAGTAATTAAGGTCACATGCATGTATTTATTCAAGCGTAACATGACTTATTCCTTCCTCTTTTAAATTGAACTCTAACTATACATAGTATTGCGAGATTCAAATGTTCAATTTTTTCATCTTAAATATCTAAAACTTCAAAATAAAATTACATATTCATTTCAGTTAAAAACTGTTCATATATTTAATACATATTTAACAAAAATAGATGGAAAAGTACACCTAAAAATTATAACGAAAATTACCTACATAAATATATGAAAAGAAATACCATAATACGTAATGAGCATTTATCGGCAGTACTCTAAACCTTTATGTTACAAAACGGTACGCATGTAGGTACTTAAGCGCAGTATCTCGTTTTATAGATTTTCCATAACCATTTTCTTTCATTGTCTCAGATAAACTAATTGTACTATTCAGCCTCTCTTCCGCTTTCAAAAAACGGAGTATAGACTACAGACCATTTTTATGCAAAACTTTTAAGATATTTGAATAAGGTTAATGGTTCTAGTCATCTTTTGATAATTCAGATAATTTAGAATTTTGAACTTAGTAAATTACAAATTCATTCACTTTGAGAAAATTTGCGCAGATTGTGGTGTGGGAGGTACCCACCTATAGTCTGTTTTTTAATCTCGTAGACTAAATTGACACTTGCAAATGTCAAATCTATACTTATAATAAATCTGTAGAGAGGTCAATTCTGTACATTGAATATATTTCCAAAATATCAATCAGGGGGTGAATAGTGATCGATACTGATGCCAAAAATGCAATGAGTAAAAATTTTGTCTGTCTGTCTGTATGTTCGTTATGGAAACAAAAACTACTCGACGGATTTTAATGAAACTTAGCACAAATATTCTTCAAACTCCTGGGCAGGTTATAGGATTATTCATCACGCTACGATCTACAGGAGCAGAGCAGTGATGGGAAATGTTGGGAAAACGGGAGAAGTTACTCCATTTTTTGTCGTTGTGCCGATTGTCGTTACGGCCAATGGTCTAATAGCCAATAGCCTCGACCAACACCTCAGGAGGCTCTCGTTGGGCGGCTGGATCAAGGGACTGATTCAGAAGGCAGTACTTCTTGATACGGCGCGTATTGTGAGGAGGTTTCTGTCTCTGGGACCCTAACCACGGGTACCTTGGACCCTGTGCCCGATATCGGTGGCCATCTATTTTTTATATTTTTAAATGTTTTTTTTATTTTTATAATCGAATATTTAAAAATATAAATAATATGTTGTAAGATAAATAAATGACAAGAAAACATTATCTTATTTTTATTTACTTCATATTTAGCTATGGGTTTGCATCCACCTTGACAACACAGGGGAATACATTGTACCTACAAGGCCAGTGTTCCACAAAACAGTCCTACCAGGTACTATTGTAAGCACACCCTTAATAAGATAATGTCAGGTGGAATTATTCTCTGTGTTACGCAGGAGGTTTAAATACAAACGTATAGTTGTCACATCCCTTTATGCCCTTTCCTTTTGCATAGAAACACATCTGGTTTGAGATAAGGACGTACGTCGCCTTTTATACATGGCCACGTGAGGTCTCTTTGATGCATGGCTTTTAAGATAATTTACGTAACATAACAAAATAAGTTGCGCATTTACCTAAGTATGTTTCTGCTTTTAGATGTATACAAAGTACCTAACTTGTTATATAAATAAGAAAGTGCAGGTCATCTTTTGAAATATTAGTGCGAAAGTAGCTACTTATGTTTATTTATCTTTTTTTTAAATTTGGGAGCCTGAGAAAGGAAATTTGCTACATTTTACCCCATTGGGGAAGAGGCGAGTTGTGTATATCTTATATATCTACCTTTAATAACATCCTTGTGTAAAACTTAGATTCCTTAAAAGGCAGTGCATATCACTGCTACTGAATCAGTCGTGTCGCGAGAGATACTGTAAGATTTGCTACAAAAATGATGGATATTTTACGCTCACTGCTTTAATTAGTACTTTCGTTCCTGTTTGAGTTTTCGGGGCTTTTCTCTTTTAGCTCTAATTAGGGGAATTTCTAACTAAGCAGATTTGTGTTTCGGATGCTGTCGGAGATTTTCAAATTACAAATTATATTTAAGTAGGAAGTCGTGGTAGCCTAGTGGGAAAAGAAAGAACCAACCTCTCAAGTATGAGTTTTGGTTCAATTCCAGGTCAGACAAGTCCTAAAGCAAGTTTTCTATTTTTGCATGTGTGTACTTTCCAAGCATACATAATTATATTGGACACCAATGATTGATTAAACTCAAACTCAAACTCAAACTCAAAATATTTATTTGCATGTTAAGGTTGTACAGTTCTTATATATAGGTTTAGGTTCAGCTTAACGGCCTTTTGCAGGCGTTGCAAAAAGTGAGGGCTTATTGCTAAATTACTCTCTATTACTTATATTCTAACTAAACTAAAACTTTTTATCAAAAACAAGTACGTATTAGATGTAATGTCATAGGTAGTATTAGGTGATTGTATCTTTATTTTTTTATATTACATATTCATGTTGGTAGTTGGTAGTTGCTGATGTTATTTTATGAAGTAGTGATTTTAGTTTTGTTATTTTTCTTTTTCGAAGTATTCTTTTATTGAGTAAAAACACCTTTTTATTAGGAATTTTTTTAATTTTTTTTGAAATATTATTTCTTTATTTTCATTTTGTAGTTCTTTAGGTAATCTGTTAAATATTTTGACTGCCATGTAGTAGGGACTTTTGTTGAGCATTTTAATTCTAGATGGAGGTAAGTACAGTCTATTTTTATGGCGGGTGTTTATATTGTGGGTGTCTTTAACTTTAATGAAGTCATTTTTATTTTTAAAATAAATACAAACAGGCATATGTCGTAAATGTATATGGATGGTAAGGTCAAGAGGTTATATTTGTTAAAAAAAGGGCTACAGCTATCTTGGTTGTCTATTTGGGCTATAATTCATATGCATTTTTTTTGTAAGACAAATAGGTCCTGTACGTTAACACTATCTTCCCATAGCATGATGCCGTATCTTGACCAGGAGTGTGCATATGCGAAGTAAGCTGAAAGTGCCGTCTCAATGTTTGTGCTACATTTAATTTGGAAAAGGGCGTATGTAAATTTTGATAGTTTTGATTTTATAAGTTCTATGTGGGCTTTCCAGTTTATATGGGTATCTATGTTTATTCCGAGTAAGTTAAATGTATCTACGTTTTGCAAAGTTGTGTTTCTAAAAGTAGTGTCTATTGTTAAAGGTGGAGTTTAAAAAGTTGAGGGAAACCATCTCGAGGAAATCTAGACTATAACGTCTGAAATCACCAACCCGCATTGAACAAGCATGGTGATTAACGCTCAATCCTTCATTTATAAGAGGAGGCCCGTGCCCAACAGTGATGATAATGAAACGAATCACAAAACTGATTTTTAAAGCCTCACATCGAAACTCTATATTCAGTAGTATATTCGTGCATACTTCTATTGATAATGTAGCACCAACCATTGACGTAAAACAATACGTAGCCATATGAATCCCTTTCAGCTGCATTCGCTGTGCATCGTATCATTACGAGCTCGCTCACTTTTCATTGACCGTTACAATGAATACAGACATGGTAATCTCACGGATTGCTGACAGTCACTGATTGCTGCAGACCAATCTCTGTGATAATGCCTGACACCTGTGACGACTGATAAAATAAAAGGAAAAAAATACAAAATTAAAACAAATTGCAAAGAAATTACATCAAATTAAAAACATCTTCCTTTTTGGGAAACCGCAAGATCTAAAAATACATAGGTAAAATTTCAAATCGAAAAAAAAGTTGAAATTGCACTAACTTCACGACAAAGAATCTGGATGTTTCTTTCCCTATTCCAGAAACTTATTGAAATTACCATTACCTATAATATTGAGATTATAACTTAACAGCAACAACTTCTATTGTTTGGCAACAAAAATCTTTGAACTTAAAACTCGACATCAAATGACAACTTTTAATATCAAGTGTAGCTTTAGTGTGTATCAATAGCAATGAAATGTCTCCAAGATCGGTAAGATTTTATTTTCTAGCTTATTGGAGAAAATGTCTTTGAACAGGATTAAGTTACGTGACAACTAACTTCTTACATTCTGTAAATACCTACTTGGAACAAGTTTATAGTGTAAATTGTAGTGTGTAGATGTAGATTTTAATTACGCGATTGTGAAGAATGATTTGATGACTGTACCGTGTGATAACCCTGATTTGGAATGCAGTACCAACGTAGGCAACATACATCATCATCATCATATCCGTCAATTGCCGTCCACTGCTGACCGTAGGCCAAGAACGCCAACTATCCCAGTCATAGGCAGCCCGCATCCATCCACTGCCCGCCCGCCATAGACAACCATTAAAAAAGATATTCCGATTTATTAATTTCTTTTTACAATATGCTGGGCGAAAACAACAGTTATTCGTGAAAAATCATCCTACTTAACATTCGTATACCTACTCACATATACCCTTGCATTACCGCAGGAAATAAATCACCTTTTTCGACATATGAGCTGGAAAATAAATCACCTTTTCTCAAAATGTTGTTCAAAAAATTGCATAAGCTTTAATGTTGTAATTTCTGTCAGAAATGCCTATCGGTGAACGTATCCCGTTGCACGTAACATGCAATATTGCAATCATGTGTGTTTGCTGTGCTGTATTTATTGTATGGCATCACATTGGTGGTTAAGCTTCGGCTTATAATTTATCCCACCCAAAACAAAAATGTGAAAGGCTGCCAAGTTCGATAATATGGAAATCCTTCGCCTATAAAAGAAGTGAGATCTGAATAAGTACCAAGTTCCATACATATACCTCAGTTAAAAATAGTTACTTTTTAATGATGTTACTTGGCAAGTTTTCACACACCTTGTTATAAACCTACTAAACGCAATGAATCAAGTATTTAATTTTCTATTAAAACTTGCCAAGTGCTATTGGAAGTGGTCTAGGTTTTTGATGAGTCAGTCAGTCAGTCAGTCAGTCAGTGAGTGTATAGTAAAAATAGCGATTTTCTGACGTCAATATCTCAAGACCTACAATAGGTATATTAATGAAATTTTGTATTTTAGATAAATGAGGGGGTCTCAACAGATACTAGAAATTTGATATGCGTAAATAAAATAGATTTTGAGTTATAGGGGGGTCGAATTTGGCCCGAAATGGTTCGTGTAATATAACCCACGGCCGGTGTGTCGCTTTTTTTGCTCGAACTTGGCGGACACACTGCCGTGTGTCTAGATATGCTAATTGTTGAACAGTAAACATGCTCTGGTTGAGGATTTTGATGAGTTGACACCTAATACTTCATTACTCTATTATTATAATAAATATAGAAAAGATTTTCCATGTAATTGCTGTCCGGGACATAGTCATTTGCAGCGCTTTGAAGCGCTTTTCCCATCCCGTGTCGCAAGCGTAGTAATATAAGCTTATGCTAAGTCCGCTTTTAAAAGCCGCTGCAAAAACAATCTTTTACGCGTGTCGCAGAATAATCAAGGTAACGAGGTCCCTGTTGTCCGCACGCAGATCTTAAGGGCTCAATCTTATAATTAAGTGTAATTAACTACCATTTAGAGCTTAAATTAACGTCGTGATTATAATATGGCTTTCGTGTAATTGCTATTGGTCATTATCGTGGATTGGATAAGCGTGGGATTATTTCAGCAGGAGTTTGATGCGCCGTAATTGCATTACGGTAAACTAGACGTTGATGGAATATATGTTGATAGAGATAAAATTATCATAATTACCAAGAAAATGTAGTAGAAGGTACCAAAATAAAAATGCAAGGAAAGATTTTTTTAATATTACCTATTACAGTTTTGTATGATTTTTTGTTCGAGTAAAAGAGATAACTTTTTAATAGGTAATCTTGCAGCAAATTGAGTATATTGAGGGCCTGACAGTCGCTTCAATGAGTAATGATCTTTCTTCAAACTAAGGTACCAATTTCCTCACTGATAATATTAGTATTAATCACTATTAAACACGCGTGTCTTCATTCACATCCACGTGTAGACAATTACAATTGACTACCTGAATGCGAAACTTAATTTCCCACTATCCGCCCACACCAACACTCCAATCAAAACAGAGAAATCCACTTAGCGACAGTAATGTGTATGTTAGGTTCTCTTTATTTCTTACCTTCTTCCGCGAATTTAATTCACAATCAACCTCCTCAGTGAACACAAGCCCTTTGGCATACACAACCTATCGTAATTAACATTTACTCCGAGATTATCTGAAAATTTACTAAGAACAGGAAATTAATTTCCTTACGTAAAACAGGAACGTATGTAATAATTTCCTTTAAGTTATCGAATTTTTCTTCGTCTGTTTATCAGAACTTTGGTCGTAACCTCTATAATGATAATTTTCTAATACAATATTTACTTTGGCCTTTTCACGTAGCTCCTTCGTCCTGAAGACCGGAATCTTCAGGAATTTATAATGCATTAAATGTTATTATAAGAGAACTGAATGTTTAATGTAAGTTAATTATCATACTCGTGGGTGGAATATCCAGATATAAGCACAAAGTACCTAATCCCTAGACCGTTTTACAAAAATAGACAGAATATTTCTAAATAAACGGTTACTTTTTTGTGCTGGCAATATAATATTCATTCTATACGGGCATTGTGAACAAGCGTATGGCCATTTAATTTAATTTGCCAGACAATGTTGTAATATCTTCATGTCGAAAGTACATTATCAAAACAAACTGGCCCTAAGGGACTCTTTGGTCCAATAAAAACAAAAAGCGGTCTGGCCTGTATCTAAATAGGTTAAAAATTGATAATTTTTTCGTTTTTTGCAGAGCGTGTGTATGACGTCAAATTAATTCGTAAAATGTACATATTTTCCTTCTAATATTTAAATCTAAAAGCCTTTGTATGGCTTACTTTGAAATCTGTATTAAATTGAAACAGAACAAAAGGACAATTTTATTTAAAATATCGGGATAACAAAACAAAATATAGCACGATACCATATAATTTTAATTTACATTAATAACGCTTTGGATTAGTCACCAAGTCTTTATCAATGATTTGTAACATAAGCGTGCTTGTGTTTTTCTTTCGCAACCCAAGTTACCAGCTACAAATCTATATTTCTCGACATTTGTAAAGGACCAACCTCTCAAGTATGAAGGCGCGGGTTCGATCCCAGGTACGGCAAGTACCAATGCAACTTAATGCAACTTTTCTAAGTTTGTATGTACTTTCTAAGTATATCTTAGACACCATTGACTGTGTTTCGGATGGCACGTTAAACTGTAGGTCCCGGCTGTCATTGAACATCCTTGGCAGTCGTTACGGGTAGTCAGAAGCCAGTAAGTCTAACGCCAGCCTAACCAAGGGGTATCGGGTTGCTCGGGTAACTGGGTTGAGGAGGTCAGATAGGCAGTTGCTTCTTGTAAAGCACTGGTACTCAGCTGAATCCGGTTAGACTGATAATTACAAGATGGACGCTCTACTGCGATATTGAGGGCGTAAAATATGAAAAAGAAACAGCCAACTACGTACCCGCATCAAGCAACCCGAATTCCCCTTCCCAGTTTTAAAACTGCCCTACTTTTTACAACCTCAAAACATATTATAAACATAAGACTTTTATAATAAAACAAACAAGCCGCATAAAAGCCCTCGTTTCGTATTTTTTATAATTCGTGCTGAAAATAAATGTAACTTAATGTCTGCTTTAAAAACGTACGGTATTCGAGCACCGTTCGTTCTGATTGAAGCTTTGTGATTGTGTAATAAATACAGTTAGTATGAAAATATTTGGCTTGCAAATATTTATCTGTTCGGACCCTTTGTTTTTGTATCCAAGCATGGAAAAAACTTTAATTTGTTGATACATTTACAGTGGTTGTATTGTATAACTCAGTTAAATCCAATTGGATTACATAGCACAATAAATTTCTTCAGCTTTGTGGCAGAGAGACGGCAAAATTACACTCCTCATCCGCCTTTGAAAATTAGCTCGGGATTGGAATATTTTACGCGCCATCCTCAAACAATAACTTTCCCTTTTAAGATGTATCAATATTAAAACCATTTCGAGAGCAAATATTGAACATTTCGTACTAAAATATTATGTGTTGTCTGAGGGAAGATTTATGATTCCGTTGTGTTAGCTACTAAACTATTTTTCGTTTTTGTTTTGTGTACGGCAACTGGCATAAAACATTATACAACCAACAATATCATCCTGATTTGGAGTCTTGTCATAACACACTGCAAAATTCGTTCTCATACCCACCATTTCTACCACAGCTAAACTTATTCACGTTAATGGTCGATTGGCATAAGTGAACGCCATAAGTACCATGAAATCATGGTCGTTTTATTGAAAGGCCAACTGAATATGACAGCACAAGACAAATGGTCCGACCGGTGTCGATTCCCCATAAATGTGAAAATAAAAGTGTAATGAAAATTATATAAATGTGAAAAAATCTATTATACGCGTAATGAAGTTAAATCATACTTTCAAATGTTACCGAAAATGTCGTTGAAGGTATTCAGGGCACATAATTGCTTCCACCATTACTCTTTATCTCGGTGAGATCAGAAAGTCATTTATCACGAAGCCAATGTGCTTGCTCCAGTCGATCACAAACTTATTGTACCGACCTTTTTATAGCTTGCATTCATTTGATACTAGCAGCCGTTTAACAGAGGTTTTAATATTCGATCGTTTTACAAGCGTGATATCTTCATGTAAAAGTTACTTACCTATTTTAATTACAGTGAACTATTAAAGTGCTTTTTTATAGGTCAGTTAATAAAACAAATGCAATTAGTTTATTCCTTTCAATTAAAAGGAAAATAGTATCGTATGAAACTACAGCACTACGATTTTAATTAGACTTTATAAAGTCAGTCAATATTGCACTCGCATAACAAAGGAAATATTAAAATAAAATTTACTTTTCTCAACTGTAAACATCTTCCGTCTGTTTGTGAAGGCAGTTAATGAGAAAAACCTCGGACAAAAAAACCGTTCTTATCTGCATAAAACAAAGAAACTTTATACGAAGTACGGACCATGACAACGAGCTCGCTGCAGTTTCGGAAATAAGAATTTACTATTTTATTCTTTGCAGTGCAATACAATCAGGTCACTGGAGTCTCGGCTCTTAAAGTATACTTAGAGGTCGTACCGAAAACCTGTTGAACTATCGACTTAGTTAAAACAAAGGCCAATCCGCTATACTAATATTATACAGTAGAATAGTTTGATTGTTTGAACGCAGTATTAGACAGCCTATATCGAGGATTGCTCCTAAGCTAATTATGTCTGTGTGTCTGGATTAGTTCGCAGGGAACGCGGGTGAAACCACTAGCGGAAGCTAGTTTGAAAATATTCTATCAAAATATCGGTTCGGATAAACTGGCAAACTGTTACAGACTAAACTTCCATACATTGGCAAGTTTGAGAAGAAAATCCACTTGTAGTCGCAACTTCTGAAGCACGATCCGCAGAAGTTAACGGGATTTTATCTTGGGAACATGCAATCAGTAAGTCCTTCAACGTAATGGGATATCGGGCAAATAAAAAGGGAAAGAATTAAATGGAGTTTTCATTACCGGTATTTTTTTTATTTAATAATAAAGTATGTAGATTGTAGAATAAAGAGCTCTAAAATTAATATAGGTACCATGTAATGTGATATGGTTCCTTTATTGCTTTAATCTAAATGCTGTTAAAGTATTTCTATGCTTTTGGCTATAGAATGGCATACACATTACATGTATTTTTCAAATATGTAAGTCATTTTATTTAAAGACAAAATTAATGATAACACTATCCCCAGAAAAATGCATAAAAAAGTGAGTAGAATTAATAAAAAGTTGATTCATCTCATCAAAAAATTAACCAAAATAGTATGAAAACATAATTTTGAAAGCAGCCTCTATATATACGAACATAATGGTTACAGAGAACAGTGCTTATTGATTTTCTTGTTCATCTCAACTCTATACAGACGCGGACCGTCTCTCGATGTGAGCACGAAATTTTGATCTGAACTGATATTTTCTTGTTAAAGTCTTCGCTAGCTTATTTTTCAGCCATTTCGAAATATGTCTGTTGAATTTGTAAGAGAACGATGTGTGTTGTTTTGATGATATTGAATACTGCAGACCTAAAAAAAACTCTTTCAGCGCCTATATTAAAAATTATACTTTATTACTGAAAATTAGTTTACTAGATATTCTAATGAGATTATTATTATATTTGCGCAATCAAAGAAAAAAAAGAAATCTTTCAGATTCCGTTAATTTTAAGTAGTTGAAAGTGCAGTACTAAAAGTTCAAATAGAGGCAATATAGCACTTCAAAGATACATAACCCAGGTAGCTAGATTAATGCAAAATTAAGACACTACTAAATAAAACTGAAGAGGTAGTCAGACATCAGACAAGTCCTCGACATCCCTGGCACGATGCCATAAGACACCCATTATTGCCACATTGAATGGCAAAGCAAATGGCAATTGTTGGCTCAAGAACACGCTAGGCCTCTGGTCATATGAAATGTCAACTAGTACTATACAATAGTAGGCTTGTTTAATTAACTTATAGCTTTTTAAAATGGTTTCCCCACATCCAGAAAGAAGATAAAATTAAGCCAATAACAGTTTAATGTATCACCGTACCGTATATGTACACAATATGTCACATCCCAGCGGTATTTACGTGCAAGCGTCACTGCATACTTACATTCTCGCATTTCCCACTAAAGAAATAGGTAAAGATAATAGAAGTTCCAAAGAAAATTTTCCTCTGCCTATAATTCTGTTCCTAGTTCAATACATTGATGAAGCAGTTAGTAATTGATATGCTTCCTCTCGCCTTTGACAGGAGAGTTTCCTAACCTACCAACTCCGACACTTCACCGAATTCTATTCTGTTTCAAGCTACTACAATGTTCCACTACCACGTGTAACAAGTAAAGCAATCTGATTTCAATAGGGAACAGTATTTGTGTAACTATATACCGGTACAAACAGCACTGAGGCCCGTGTACACAGTTACCGCAGGGAGAAGCAGCGACCTTGAATTCAATTGGTAAATCATTGTTTGCGGAGAACCGAGCAAAGAGATCGTGTTTGTGTGCATTTTTCAAGAAGGTAAGACGATGTAGGGACCTGTCTGAGAGGCTATGCGTATCTTGAGGAAATACCTGAAAACTCTTAGGACTCTCCGAAAAAGGCCTCATGCAACAGTTGATCCAGCTTGAGTCGTTATAAGAAATTGATATGTCTCTGTTCTGTTGGTAGAATTGTTACGACAGTACTAAAACTACAGAGCATTTGAGATAGCACCGTATCTTTAAACGACTTAAATAAAAGGTTTGATTCTTATAAAAAAAAAAACTGGCCAGATGATGGCCTATTTCCTTATGTCATATTCCAATGTTTATTACAAGCTAAGCAACAAGGCGCGAAGGTTCCAGATTCAAATTCCGTGTACTACTCAAAGAAACAATTGCTAGAGCTATGAGAAACAATAGACTATTTGTTACTACATCCGCGGAATGACAGCCACGGAAATTAGGAGCGCACGTATTCAATACTGAAGTAATACCTACTTTATTTCTCTCTGAAGCTACATAAATAAATAGCTGGTACATTACACTAACGAACAATACAATAGATTGCTTTCGATTTAAACTAATAGTATACATAAGTTAGGCTAGTTCAGGTCTTCGCAAAATGACTGCAAAAAGCTAAAACAGTAAGTAGTTAGCGGAAAAAGATTTGTACAACGACTTGTTTAACGAGGTTGTTCATTGCTTAACATAAGCAAATAACAAAACACAATTGGAATACGAAGCACATTAACCATTCAAATTGGTAAAAGAGTATTAGTATTAGCAGGAAAAATATTAATTTGATTTCTTTCAGCACAAAAGGGTTTAACATAATTGGCGAAATACATTTGCTGTTTAGGCACTCTTACCCAAAATCAAATCCGCCCAAACCTTTTGGGCTTTTTGGGGAAGAACAATCGTTATATTATTTTAAATTAAATATCGAAAACAATATCACAACAACCCAATTTCGGTTTTGTGATCATATCAGAAAAACCAGCAAGCCCAGCAATATCCGATGGGCCCGCATATTGTACACTCGCCGCAAATTAAATCGACTCAGCTAATATTGACCTGTTTCAATTTGCATGTAAATCAGCTAGCCACGGTGGCCCGATTTAGGACAATTAACTGTAGAAAAACTGTTTTATGGTCACATCGGGCGCCCACGTGGATGAAACAACGGGCTTAGAATTGACTCGGATTTTATGTAGCGTGGTGTATAAATAAAATGGATTTTTTTATACGCCATATCGCGCTTAATCGCGTGAAAACTGTGTTCGAGGCTTTCGTGAAGTTATGGAAAAGGCTTTTTTGTTTACGTCAAATTGCCTATTAAGCACTGATTGCTGCTTTTTAGAAGAGTAATACTTTTTAAGAGTTAAAGGTTAAAGTATGCTGCGGATACTGCAAGCTTTTAGTGAGTAATTACAACTTTTAGTTCTCTTTTTTAACTCATATGGCATTTCAGTTGATGTTGACGAATGATTGTGTTTTTTAGCCTGGTGTTATTTCAAGGCACCTACTCAATGAGACCCACGCACAAAAACTATGTTTACTTTCCTCGTACCTAAGACTAAGACTTTCAATCGAGTATTAAATTATTCATAGCTATATCTCAACATGAAAGCGAAGTTACGTGTATTCCGAAATAAACGCTTGCCTATGTATATTATGTGCCTACATGGGAACAAATCTGGCGTGCCGGAATATCATACTCGCATACTAACTTAGAAATTCAAAGCCAATTTCTCAGGCAGCCGAGTAACAACATAACAAAGAATTTACCGCTCTTCCCCCGCTATGAGCTTCCACATATTATGTTGTTTGTGTACAAAAAGAATATTGGACGAAAGTGGTTAGAGGACCATATGGGAGGCAAACATCGCAGTGCTTTATACTCGCTGACCCAAATGGCTCCGCTTTAAATGCAAATCATTCATGCAACGATCTCATTACGGAAGGGCGTTTAATTTCAATGTATTTTGTTTCGCTTCATGCGTCAATGGGTTGGGTAAAAACACTGATATTAAAATACAGTATAATAAACGTATAAGTATACATATATAAAAACATAAAGTACAGCATATAAGTATACATCTATACTAATATTATAAAGCTGAAGAGTTTGTTTGTTTGTTTGAACGCGCTAATCTCAGGAACTACTGGTCCGATTTGAAAATTTCTTTCAGTGTTAGATAGCCCATTTATCGAGGAAGGCTATAGGCTACTTTTTATCCCGGTACGGGAAGTAGTTCCCACGGGATGCGGGTGAAACCGCTGGCAGATGCTAGTATATGATATGAAACTAAGAACATCAACAACGATATCATACTTACTAGCCGTTTTCCCGCGGTTCCGCTCTCGTCCCGTGGTATTTTTTTTCCGTATCGGGATAAAATATAGCGGATGGCCTATATTACTTGTAAATGGTGTCAAATCTAATTAGTATTTTCGAAGCCTTTAGGGTACAAACAAAGAAACAAACAAAAAAATCCTCTTTAATATACACTAGCCGTTTTCCCGCGGTTTCACCCGCGTCCCGTGGGAGCTACTGCCTGCACCGGGATAAAATATAGCCTATGTTACTCGCAGATAATATAGCTTTCTAATGGTGAAAAAATATTTAAAATCGGTCCAGTAGTTTTTGAGTTTATCCATTACAACCAAACAAACAAAAAAAGTTTTCCTCTTTATAATATTAGTATAGAAGTATAGATATATAGTGTATAGTAAAGCTTAGGTACCCCTTACAGCTTTTCTGCCTCCATCCAGTACCTTACATGTTATCAGTTCAGATGAACGCTCCAAGGGACTATACTTTTCCTTTGTTCCTTACGATAAGCAGCTGGAAGGAAATAAGGGCTTTTCCTGCGGTATGATGAATGTATGTACCTACAGGTAAACAAATGCTCCGTTACACGCATGACATGCGCTTATATTGGTGGCTTTACAAGAAATTGAATATAAACTATGAGCTAGCGTGTTAGTGCAAAGTATTAGGAAAAAATAACCAAGACTTTGTTAGGTACTCTTTTACATAAAAAAGTGAACAGTTTTCGGATGAACAAACATCGAAAATACAGTTTTCCAAGCCTGAAAAATGTACTCGTAATATAAGAAAAATAGAGTGGCAGTGTTTCACAGCGTTTCGGCTACATTTTGTTCAAAATAACAGCTTTATCATCGTATTTGTAAATACAAATAATGACTACATTAGCGAGAATTGTCCCAATTTTCAGTAATTGACGTTTTCAACTAATATGTTAAACGAGCACAACGTTATATTTCATCGTTAATTACCTCACTGGATTATAAACAGTAGTGCACACTGTTCGAATAGAACAATATTAATGCCTTTGGACGTAAGAGTTCGTACCACGGAGTAAGAAAAGATGAGCTGAGTTGCCATAATGCGGGTAGGTCAGACGCCTTCTTCTAGGTCAAATTCGTACTTTGGGCATGACTAAAACGATCAAGTACTAGTGAACTAAAGAGGCGTTCGGGTTCTTTGAGATATCTGTCCTCAATTTTTGGTATGAAGAAAAATTATCCAAGGAAGGCGTATACGAACTGCGTAACGTTCCTCGTCCCCCGCTCACTTGCATTTTGGCGCATTACTTTCTTAGGAGATTTTCCGCCATGGCATCTCCGCTAGTTATTTTGTTCTCCATGGTTTTCCGTTCGTTCTCATTGTGATTTCGCCTAAGAGTTTTTCAGATAAGTGCGCTGCCGGGTCGGTTCCGGGGCACATCCGGCTCTTTATCTCGGCAACAGCGTATGACACACATACTTGTGTACATACCTTATTTATTTAGGTAAGCAATTTGGTAGCAGAATGGACGGTTTGTTGTTATGACCTATTTCCTTTTTTTTGATGATGATGGGTCATATTAACAGTAAGAATTCTCTAGTGCAATGTACTTATTAGTTATTATTTTATGTTTAACATGTAAATTGCATTGTATTATTCTGTGTTTTTTTCGTTAAGAATGCAAATAATGACTTATACAGAAAGTTGTTAAGTTTTTAAATACCAATACGACATTTTAGTTCTAAAGTTACAGTTAGTTAAGTTTAGGTGAGTGATCCGGGAATGTTTCACATGAAATATTAACGAAATCATTCAACATTGAAATGCAATTAATGTGAACTAATGGCAAGAGCAGATTGAAGCGCAATACAATCACTACCTATGTGTAAAATCATCAAATACAAACATTGGTGTGTACTTAGATAAATAACTGAACAAAATTTTATTTAAAACTATCTGTGTGATAATCGGATATGTCGTTCGAGAAAACATAAGCCCGATACCCACATTTCAAGTGTAATTTCATTTTAAATCTATAATTGCAATAAGAGGTCCATAAAAATAATCTACATGTCTGCTATACTAACCTCCCTGTACTACATATGGGCACGAAACTTTAATATGAATGGACAAAAACCGCAGTGAAAAAACTTGCCTACCTCGTAACGCCCTTTGAAATGCTGCCAACAAAATTTGAATATGGGCTTCAAAATACGAGGTCTCGTGTAAGTACTATTGATGGCCTGTAAATTCACTTTATTAAGCTATCCCTATTTTTTTCTTCTGGATTTATTTGTTTAGTATTTAAATTCAAATATTTAAGGTTTAATAACACATCTATAGTCCTACGTTCTACAGTGCATATGCAAAAGCATAGGTAAATATTTTAATACAACTGAAACTTCCATGAAGGTACTACCTTCTCCAGAATTTTACAACAGATTTCATTCAAAGAAGAATGTTTTATAGCTTTCATTTATTTGTAAAAAACTACAGCTATTTTTACTAAAACCTGATATTTCCGTTGACCCTGGTAAGTAAAAACCCCACACAAGTTGTTTTAACCCTGCCCGTTGCTAACAACCTACAAATTGTACCGCGTGGAGTTCGTCATTACCGGGTATTATTGGGAACGTCATTACTCGAATACTCGGAAATGTTCTACGTAATACTGACGCATGGCATAACATCTACACTGACATACAGTTCAATTATTTGTGTTTACATATGACATTTTGACCAAGTAATTTAGAGCAATAAATTGGTGTGCAGTTTGCATTCGAAGAATAAACTTCCACGATACTTTGCAACACGGAAAAGGCACTCGGGCAAGATCAATTTCTCTCCTCAGAACCAGCCATGACAAAACAATGCACCACCTAATATCTCCATATTGGCACGGACCTGAAAACTCATGCAGCTCATAAAAAACTTATCGAATAAAAATCCTCGCTTCGACTTATCAATGCCATAGCAGATTCGCCTCGAGCTCGTTCTACTCGAAATTGATGACCGGACGGTGGAGCAATAAAAAAATTGCCTCGCATTACCCACTGACAATACAGTCCTGGTACACTAGGTTCCACAAAAAAGATATTATCTACTCATCCCCAACGAAGATGGAACGATTTAAAAACTATTTTCTAGAACACCTCCTCGGTTGGATGGTTTATATTGTGCCAGTATTCTACACCTGCCATTTAAAGCTCTTTGTTTTAAAAGTATAAAAATATAGAGGAATAAATTTTATGCTACTCGTAGTATTTTATCCGCTTTGTTGCAATCTTTTCTGTCTAGAGATAGTCAAAAAAGAAAAGCTATCTCAATTTTTTCAAATACCTCTTTGCAATAAAATAGTGCTGGGTCAATAAAAAAAAGATGTATACTTTGCACAAAGAATATGTCCCTTTTTCCCAAAATAAAATCCCCTTAAAAATTATCTGCAATGAATCACATAATATTCTGTCTTATTTATACAAATGCATCAACAACAGTAAGTACTTGATCGTTGAATATTTTTAGGCTTTATATCAGTTGGTTATTTCAAGATTCCCAAAAACGTCCCACAAATGGAACATTTATAACTAGTGTCAAGTATTACTCTAATAGCCAGTACGATATTCTAAGCTCCAAGCAATAAACAAGCAGGTAAATGGTCGGACTTATAACATTTAGTATATTCCGCCATTTATCTTGACGCGTATCTCTGGAAGATTTCGCATCCAGGCTGTATCTAAGTGTGAAATCGCGAATTTAAATGAGGGCTTTAAGAGCCTTGCATATAAGTTTATGGTGTTAATTTGCAATACATTTTTAGTTCTGTTCTGTTCTGTGCTCATAAAGTAGCGGATTCGAGCTTGAAATAATTCGGCATTAGAATGGCTTTCTTGTTCCTGCGGCCGTTCTAAGATGAGCGATGTTCTAAGATAAAGCGCAATGTTGTCACTCGTCATACTAACATTCTATCCTTTAAAGGCTTTTTCCTCCGTTTATCCTTTAGAGATTCTTGTGATGTTTAGTTAATTCATTCATCTTTTGGTCCTTTTTCATGTGATGAATGGGGATAGATGGAGAGGGTCCATCTATCCCCATTCATACACACACAATTAAGTAATTACACACCCTTTGTGACATGTCTTTCATCCCTACATGTAAAATGTATTCTAGGCAACATACCTACTATTAAATATGTTATCGTAACAAGTTAAATAAAAGCTTGTAAAAAACAAAAACGTTCAAAAGAGTTTTTCATTGTATTATTTTATGTATACCTAACCGTAATAGTAGAGTAACAAAACACAGGTTGTCGGTATATTAGAAGGACAGACATACAATAACATTATTTTCCACGTGTACGAAGGATCAAAAACAACTTTGTTTCATTCCACTATCATAGACAAACAAAGCTTTTACACTGTACACGAGCCACAGACAACTTTACGACACAGATTACACGTTGGCCCATAAAAGTGGCCCGCAATATTAATAGAATAAAGTGCTAAAATAAAACTGCTTTCAATGTATCAAGATAGCTTATTCGAGAGATTATTATGATTTGCCTCTTAAAATATCATAATATCGGAGGGTTATGATATCATTCTGTTTTATTATTTTGTCTTCGAAGTCAGACATAAAATATATACGTAGGGACCACCTACATAAATACCTTTGCAATATGTAACTAAATGGGTGTTAATTTGGTGAACTAAATACGCTGAAGTACATAATTGTATAAACCTTGCACGTGCATGTATTTTGAGACATAATCTATGCAAATATGCAACACATGTGTGTAAATTGCTTATCTATTTCCCGGGATACGAGATAATAAGTTCATAAGCATTATGATAATACAAACTGACAAGATCATGTCGATAGTTCAAATTAATCACTGCACTATGGATAATATACAAAATATAAAGTAATAAAATCAGATTAGCTAAAACATAATGTAAAAATTAACGAGTTCAAAGTAATTCAGACTCGTTGCTACGAAATGGAATATTTAATATTAATTTTAAAATTAACAGAAACGGCTATAACGGATAAAAATTAGGTATTACTTTTTAATATTTATTATGAAAAGTTTTGATCATTCCAGAGAGTAAAGATAACCTCACCTTGTATGTTTATACCATAGACGTAATTATGGTTTTATACTATAACGTATACCTAAGGGAAACCCCAACCGCATAAAAAAGATAAAAATAATCGATTTATGTGATAAACGCAAGATCTTTGACCCATTCCTAAAAAAGATAATAAATCTGAGAACTGTTATTTACGCGAGAACATTTACAAATGTAGAATGTTTTTAAACGACACAAAAAAAGAAGGTTACATTTAAAAAGTTAGCACAACTATTTAAATTCGGAACGTTTTAAGCAGCCATTTTAAAATTTCAAACGGTCTGCTAATAAGACCGAGATTATGAGATAGCAGTGAGAACAACGGGCTTGGAATGGCACATATGTCCTCATACCTCGTTCTATCTTCATAAAGAGCTTTGCACACCGCGCCAAGCATTGTTCATTACGGTTTAATAAAGACTCCGGATTTCAGAGCGAAAATATGAGAATATTTTCTTTGAAGCTGAGATAAACATCTTCAATAAATAGCTACCTACTGCTCTTTGGAGCAGCATGCAATATTTTAATGATAATTCGTTTATTTTTGAATAATGAAATATTTGTTATTCATACGCGAGCCTTTTGTAATCAAGAGTTCCAAATTCAGTGAGCTAATACTAAATACAAAAACAACAAAAAAACAACAACATTAGGCTTATCGCTGTTCCTGTTACATCACTATAATACACATTTTTAAATTAAATCTAAAATCGAAATAATATTTCGTAAAATTGAAATCTACCCAATATCAAATACTGAATCGCATCCATCATATTTTCGGTATCATAGTGGATTATCCGGGTCCCTTGGGTTGGTCCCTTACCATGACAGACTAATGGAACTGAAGAATTTCACAGAAGCAAACCTCTACTCTATTGTTGATAACGGTAGGAAACGATTTATTGTGCCTGTGACGTCACAGGCACCGTCGGCGTCAGAGATGTATTATCTACGGCATCTATACTAATATTATAAAGAGGAAAACTTTGTTTGTTTAGTTGTAATGGATAAACTCAAAAACTACTGGACCGATTTAAAATATTCTTTCACCATTAGAAAGCTATGTTATCTGCGAGTAACATAGACTATATTTTATCCCGGTGCGGGCAGTAGCTCCCACGGGACGCGGGTGAAACCGCGGGAAAACGGCTAGTAACTAATATTTTCTTGGATGTTTGTGCGGAAAAAGTGACAATTTTATGTTTGTATGCCGTCAGTGTCGCTTTTTGAGATTTTATACTAAAAATATGTCTTAAACTGCATTTCAACTAAGTATTTCCCACAATTCCACTAAAATCGTGAATTCGACTTGAAGCAAGAATCGTCCATTGATCAGCGGAATAAAACTGTCTTGTGCCTTTCTTCAGGCTTTAAGTCATCATACCTTTACAAATTCCATTTGAAAGGTCATGTATCTATAACAGACTGTTTTTCTTCAGTATGTTGTTAATAAAAATAAGGAAGTATCAAATAAAACACAAACAACTCACGCACGCGTATTGACAAAAGCTGTCGAACGCTATCAAAACATAACCTCGATCCTACTAAATCAACCGAAATTGACGTATTTAGAGGCTTCAAAGTAATAACTGAATTACTTCAACCATAACTTAGGTAAACGACATACCAAAACTCGTATGTCATGTTTATTATGTTAGTGTCGGAAAGTTTGGGGCTGTTCGAGTTACTGAACAATTGATAAGTATGTACCTATAAAGTCATATAAGTGAGTAATGTATATCGGATGATGATATCACCAATGCTTATAAATAAGTAAGTACGCTTGTCGAACTAATAACATAAAATATTGAAAGGAATCCGGGTCATTATAAGCTGTGAAAACACTTACGAATAAACATAATCAGGGATAATCGATACTTGATTGCCAAACTCATAAGTTAGTATCGACTAAACTCATGCCCATACTATATCGTTTGTTTGATTGTACCCTAAAAGCTCCAAAACTACTAAACTGATTTGAAACATTCTATTACTGTTGGGAAGCTACACTCTTCCCGAGTAACATAGGCTATATTTTATACCGGTAAGGGCAGTAATTCCCACGGAACGTGGTGATGCCGCGGGAAAACGGCTAGTCTATTATATAGTTATAAGGACAATATCTTGATTTTATACGATTTAATATTTTTTTTATACATATCCTGCAAAGACAACCAACATTAAAAGCCTTTGCCGAACAAAGAGATCAATGAACTCAAAACTACTTACAGCCTCGTGTGATTTACTTTCTTGTTATAGAAACAAGCCACAAAACTTTGTTCCGCCAACCAACCAATTCATTATCATTAGACACGCAAGTGGTTAAATTGATAGGCTCTACGTCTTTGGTTCTTAAGTTCTATTGTTTTTCAAAAGTTTAGTCACGAACGAAATCTTGCGTTAACTACATCAAGATCTTCATCTAATGTAATCGGTTTCTGTGAATTTCCTCAATTTAATGTGATTAAAGAAAAAACAGGATCTATTAATGAATGAAAGAACCCCAATTAACCATTAACCTAATAATAAACCAAAATAAAAGCGAAGAAAGAAGCCATACGGAATATTAAGTGAACACTCTTCATTCCATAGATAAATGAGGCATTACCGAAATATCTGAAGCCTCAAATTGTATGAAATTCATCTGAAGAATGTCCAATACTTAAAATACTTGCCATGTTCCCTTCATAAAAATGCAAATGGAAATCGGAACGTTATAATACCTACCAGACCTGGATTATTACTACGACCCCTGAAGCGTCTGTGACCCTTGTAATAACGTTTTATTTACATATAGAACGACTGACGGTAGATACAAGATACAGAATACGGAGAGACATGGATCAGAGATGTATCTAAACACTTGAGTGGACAAATAGAAACAGGCTATCAAAGATCGCAATCTTTACTTACAGTAAAAATGTATAACTGTAGGTGTACGTTCGCCAGTTACAATTCTTTACAGGAAAACTATTTAATATACCCTGATAGTAAACATCCTGTGTTAACTGACTTTTCAATCAATAAGTAAATCTAAGAATAAAGAAAACATTATCATTCCAATTTAAAAAGCAAAAATGCAAAAGATAAGGCATTCTACATTTTTCACTAAAATAACTTTATGATTTTATAACGACTGTTTTAAAATTCAAAAGAAAAAGAAGGAGACCCTAATCGGACAACTCGACCTTGACCTAGTTTCCGAGAAAATCTGAAGTGGTAACTGACTTTACGTGCACATCAGGGAATAGAAAAAAACTACGAAAGAAACGCTGCAAAGTTTAGGAATAGACAACTGGGATAAACTTACTAATAACGAAGTAGGCACAGCTCTACTGCCTAAAAAATATACCAATATTATAAAAATAAAAATAGATAATTAATTAATACAAACGCACTTAAATATTGTCCCAGAATTCTGAATTAAATTCTAAATCTATTAATAAGTACAAATTAGTTGACATAGGTTACATACAATGTATATAGTTTATTACTGTTTATTGAATATTGTAAAACCTGGATGCTACCCCGAGATTTCTCCAATTTAGTGGATTGAAAAGGAATTATTATGTCGGAAGGTAAACACTTTATTTGCCTTAAAAATGCAACGTCATCGGAACCGAACTTGTTGTTTTCTTTGTCTTCCAACTCCTTAGAACCAGTAGTACTGATTCTAATTCCCCCAGTACGATTTGACCTTAAAGAAACCACCAAAGTTAAATAAAAGCTGGTACACAATAATAATTCTGTGGAAAAATACCCTTATTTTCATCAAACAATTCGGAAAGGATTTGTTGTTCAACCTTACACATTTTCCTTTTAAACCTTTCTTGAAACGATTTTCGATTCAAGGTACTTTTTTCAACAAAACGTAACCCTGTACTTGTGAATTCACGTGTACGAGTAATAGTACCCTCTTGACTTCTACTGACATCAGTTCTTTGTAACAAAATACACTCGTATTTTAGGCTTGTGGGTTTTTCTTACTTGCTAGATGTTACAGGCGAAATGGTAAAATACATATGTTTTGCAAATAGGCTTGTTTTGTCTCAGAATGCAATGTCTGATAGTATTTGAAACCAAATAAGTAAGACCTATATCGTAGTAGCATTTTCTTTCTGTTATTTTTGATATTTGTAACTGAAAATATCATCCTTACGTCTTGACAGAATGTGAATTTTTATTTGCACGCTTTTTTAGACGCATCGAATCTTTTGACATTAAAAAGCGTTGTTGCCGCTCTTGAACAGCAGCGCATAGACCGAAGATTCGATTTCCAAACTTGCTTGCATAAGCTTCTTTTAAAAACAGCCATGTTCGCGGCGTGCAGACAATGTCACAGATGGCACTTCCATAAATTATGGATGAGCAATGGCGTAAACGTTTCAAATGCGAATTAAACCCGATATAGTAATGTGGTTTTTGTAGCTGTTCACTGATTAGCACTGATTTGTCTCTTCTTCATATATTGCTCGACTACTGAGTGGTCCTTAATGAGACGGCTGTTCTATAGTCTTCTGGATGAATACCCACGTAAACTTTGTGTGGATTCTAAGAAATGCCACAAGATAGGTATATTACTATCCTTCATACGTCAAGGCATCGTCACCTACACTGATTGGAGTATCCTTATGGCCATTGAAATGATACCATTTTCAAATAGATTAGCCACTTTATAACGCTGATCTCGTCTACTTACCCACATAATAAATTGATTAACTAATTTATGCCGTACTTAGAAGGGTGTCAGTCCCACAAGCGGCTTTGTTCGCTACCCTGTAATTAATTAAATACCTTAGTGCGGGAAACTAGGATCGACCAAGGTATGGCTCTTTCGTCCTTACGTAGGTAAGTATTTGAGAGATTCGGAAACAGCAGCTCTGCGATTCTTATTGAAGGACCTTGGCTAAGTAAAAATATGCCATTAATAAAGTATTATATTCAAACTCGGTATTTTACTGTCGATGTGCTAAGGAAAAGGTTTTTATCAGTAAATCGTTATCAGATACAAAAAGTTATACAAACTGTCCGCGTAACTTTTGGCTACGCCCCATTAGTTTCAAAAAAACTCATTCAAAGCCCTTAGCCTCTGCCACTCATGTAAGTATACTTATTTATGTCTCGAAACTTGTGGTGAAGAAAAGCATGAACACCTTCAACTTCGTGTATTTTTAGTCAGCTGAGAGTTTGGGGTCATGAATCAGTACGGAGATGAATTAATAGTGCGCATGTCACAACGATTATGTATCCAGGATTTCCTCCAAGATGACCTGGCAGACAACCATCTTCAAGGTTTATTCTAGACCTTGATCTCTCAATAAAGAGTTCATGTCAACAAGGTTTGAAGCAAATCCGCGGATAAAATCTCTTCTCTTCAAAATAGCTCCAATTTTAAATTAAAGTTCTTAATTGGACCCTGTTAAGCAGAAAAGATCCAACCAACACTTTTTCTAAAATCGAGTTATCTACATACCCATAAAGTACGTATCAAGTTTCATATATGCACAAAAGATCCAGGCATTTTGAGCACATTAACCTAACAAAAGTTATACTGTGTCAAAGATACCATCTCCTAATCGCCAATTTTGAAAAATGTAGAAAAGTATCATGTTGCGTGGACACAGACATTAATAAGATTTATATTTTTCAAAAGATTCATGTTGCGTGGATCTTTTTAAAACTTTTAAGTTTCAATAATTGTTGCATAATATTTTCATACCAAGTGCTTTGGATCTATTTCGCATAATATCAAATGTAACATTTACCTTTGTTTCACACATTCATGATCTTTGGATGTATTCTGCTTAAAATATTTTTTATTATACTAATAGATTCAAAGTGAACTTTGAGGATACTTAAATATTTTGAAATTCGATATGGTATTGTTTTTTGTTCAGTATAAAACTAATATAACTTTATTTTGGTAATATCCGTTTATCTAATATAAAATAATAATACGCCCCGCAGGGCATCTGAGGCGGATGACGGGGAGTAGCGACCCCGCGGGGCTATATATCCAAGTGCTCCAGGGAGAGTATACTGTCCCCCATCTCCGGCCTGCCGGAGTGAAGCATGATGAGGGATAGGTCTCCCGCCTCTTGGCTTGCCTTCATTGGCCGACCAGAGTGGAGTCGCTAGAGCAGGGTTAGCAGCCCTGCTCGGAGGGTAGGTGCCTCGTGGTAAGTGGCGAGTGGGCCGGTGATGCTGAACCCACAGGGAGCGTGATCTGCGTTTAAAGTCCGCCGAGGTATCCTCACACTTCAGCCGCTCATGTACCTGTTGCCCTCTTGTTGCGATTTAGCGACTGATTCCCGGGGGCCCAGTAAGTGAGGTGGCGAGTCTCCACCTGCCATTTTTACATGTATTTAATACATTGTCATCGGCAGGTGCCATAGTTCCCGTAGTTTCCCCATTCCTAGTCCATTAGCATCCCATCACAATAGCCCAAGTAGTTTTCATCCATAGTTAGCAATAGTATAGCACAGAACCGGGGATTGTCCTTGGGTATATTTCTATAGTGTATACAGGGATAATAGTCGGTTTTGTGTCACCATTTCATTAAAGTTGTCTCAAAAGGGCTTCAGCGTGTTGGCTTCAGCCCCACGTTCGCCTCCCAAAAATCCAGGACTCTGTATTCCCGTGGTTTGGAAGAGACATACAAAATAAAATAATAATACGCCCCGCAGGGCATCTGAGGCGGATGACGGGGAGTAGCGACCCCGCGGGGCTATATATCCGAGTGCTCCAGGGAGAGTATACTGTCCCCCACCTCCGGCCTGCTGGAGTGAAGCATGACGGGGGATAGGTCTCCCGCCTCTTGGCTTGCCTTCATTGGCCGACCAGAGTGGAGTCGCTAGAGCTGGGTTAGCAGCCCTGCTCGGAGGATAGGTGCCTCGTGGTAAGTGGCGAGTGGGCCGGTGATGCTGGACCCACAGGGAGCGCGTGATCTGCGTTTAAAGTCCGCCGAGGTATCCTCACCCTTCAGCCGCTCATGTACCTCTACCTGCTGCCCTCTTGTTGCTATTCAGTGACTGATTCCCGGGGGCCCTGTAACTGAGGTGGCGAGTCTCCACCTGCCATTTTTATGTGTATTTATTACATTGTCATCGGCAGGTCCTATAGTTCCCGTAGTTTCCCTATTCTAAGTCCATTAGCATCCCATCACAATAGCCCAAGTATTTTTCATCCACAGTTAGCAATAGTATAGCACAGAACCGGGGATTGTCCTTGGGTACATTTCTATAGTGTATACAGGGATAATCGTCGGTTTTGTGTCACCATTTCATTAAAGTTGTCTCAAAAGGGCTTCAGCATGTTGGCTTCAGCCCCACGTTCGCCGCCCAAAAATCAGGGACTCTATAGTCCCGAGGTCTGGAAGAGACATACATTTATAACAATAATAATGCGATATTAAAAGCCTTATGCATTTGATTCCACGTAATGCTCACACATTCTACAAAAATCTGAGAGGTGACAATAATGTAGAAGACGATACTGATGGGTTTGAACCTGATTTTGAGATAGAGTATGAAGCTGAGGAAAGCGATGCTACTTAAATAAATTGGATTACCAACCAGTGATTGCCGATTCGTTGTTTTATTATATTTAAACTACCTCAAAAGTCAATTTGTATTATTTTTTGTCATTAAACTGTTCTTATTTTAGTACATATATTAATTTCATTCTCCTTCTAAAATGAACCACATATTAAACTGATACTTAAATTGTAATATTGTATTTTGCATAAAAGATCCACGCATAGTTTTTCAGGAATAATAAAAACTCTTTGTATAAAAATACACTATAAATTGCTTTCAAAATAATGTATATGTTATGACCTATTACACTACTAAATTTCAAAGAGGTACTGTATCATACGATTTTTTTATTATCTGTCTAACTTTAAACTGGTAAAAGTAGTCAAAAGCAATAAAATGTTGGCTGGATCTTTTCTGCTTAACAGGGTCCAATTTAAGTTTTAGGCACACAAAGTTACTCTGCCTTATTCTGTTAACAAATCTATTCTAATTTATTAATTTAATCTATTGTTGTTTAAAATAAGTATTACAGAATTAATTTATTTTGAAATTCGTGTAAATACTTACACGAGTTTTCATTGAAAGAGAAACTTAACTAGTTTTAACCAGAATTTTCCGCAACAATCCACTATGTCAAGTACAAGAGCATTTCATTAAAATTCAGAGTAAGGCACCATCCATCATGCATTTAAAACTATTTTATTCCAACCTTCTTTCAAAGCGTTACTTTCTGAGAGGGTAATGCACCTATCTAGGACAGTATTACAGCTGTTCAAGACAATGGGAATATTTAACAATGGCTGCTAGCCACAGTTTTGCTCAGGCAAAATGAAGTCTTAACTTTGTTTTTTAATGGTATTTTATTTCAAGCCACATGTGTATGCTGCTTGCACGTTATGTATGAAATACTCCTTGGTCTTAAAATCATAGACTCCCGCTTAAAAGTAATGTGTCTGTCCTATTTTCGAGCAACCAGAAATATTCACTGGTATAAAGAAACGATAGTTAAGGTAACGGTAAGTAAAGAAACTTATAACAGTTTCTTTGTATGTACCTAATCGACTTTAACTACTTGGAGCGCCACATTATTTTTTCAATATTTAAATGGGTCAAACTTTAAACTGAAGAACGTAATATTCAACATACTACTAATTTCAACACAAAACCATAGATCTACGTCCACAGAACAAGCACTATCATAGTTCTTAATTCTGTAATCGCGAACATCTTGCCATCCCCGTAATGGAGGGACACTTTAATCCCGTATTCCGTCCATATTTACAGTAGTTAAACAAATTAATTCAAGGCTCTGCACGTAATGGTGCCTTCGGACTAGTGTCGCAGACTCGCAATTAACTAACAAATTGAAAGGCATTAAACTGAGTACAAGCTATTATTTATCTTTGGAAAAAAAGCCAGCCTGTTACATTATTAATGTGAAAGTTTACGTTGTTTCTTCATCAAGATAGGATACGGAATTGATTTGAATTTCACACTTCCTCTCCAACGTTGTACATACTGAAGTCAGTGTCTGTTAAACCTTAACATGAATATAAATAAAGCAATTAAAATGACATACGGCAAAGGAAATTGTATGCCTATGAAGTTCATAAGTGTTAATAATTGGTGTTGAATTTAGGATAACAGCTAATCTCTACGCATGATATAAATGCGAAAGTAGAAGCATAAAGCACATATGCTGCTAGTCATCCGATTACGGGAAGCAGTGACTTCGGGACGCAGGTTGAAATACGAAGTACCGCTTGTTTTTATATAATCTGCAAACGTTTTTAATAAGACCTTCGACCCGGTACGTGGTACTAATTTATTAAATTCAAAAGTGCTCTACAGAAGTATTTGAAAAAAATAAAATAACGAAGCATGAATAAATAACGTGATGAATGATACCCGTATAACCGAAAGGCGGAATAATTGTAAAAACGTCCGCTCGCTTTCACAATATTATTTCAAGTCTAGTGAAAAATAACGGGCCGCGGATGAACGAAGCTGTTAATCTTTTCAATGAAAGTTTAATCACTGTTCAATTATTCTTTTTTTTGACTTGAAAGCGTCAGCCTTAAAGTCTAAAAGAATATTTATTTTTTATTAAAAAAGTGACTTGCGAAATGGCTCTTCTGGGGGAGTGACCAAAGGGAATATAATATGGGTTCAAACAAAGACAATATGATTACACTTGATACAAGTTTATCTGTAGTTAGGTAGAACACATTATCGCCGTATCTTGTTACTCTAAAAAACAGCTTACCATTTTCAAAACAGTATACTTAAAACTGACTGCCTCGTTGGTCTAGTGGTCGCAAGCGCGGCTGCTGTGCTCGAGGTCTCGGGTTCGATTCCCGGGTCGGGCCGAAATCGCTTTGTGGGTTTTCTTAAAAATTCACAAAGCAGCCCGCAGTCTGGAAGTTAGTGATTGATTCACCCGTACATCGGAGTGCACGTAAATGTCGGTCCTGCGCCTGATCCCTTTCCGGTCGTGTCGGATTGCCGTCCCATCGGGTTATGAGGGTGAAGGAATAGGGAGTGCACCTGTGTCTGCGCAAATGCTCTTGCACTATAATATGTCCTGCGCAGCTGGCTGATCTCCTTAAATGAGAACAGCCGCCGTGGCCGAAATCGGCCTTATTATTATACTTAAAACTAGCTTAACACGCCACATATTTCGGATTTATTACAGACGATTAATAACCGAGTTCGAAATTAAACTTCACAAAGTTATCTCGTTGAAACCAATACTATAACAACACGAAACTGAAAGTTCACGAAACTTTTAGATACAGGTATTAAGTTAGCAAATATTACCTAACAGTTAATATAAAACGGACCACGATCGGGTTCGACCCGAGAAGCCAAGTTTAATCTTCATAAAGTCAACCGATATGTGGCAACTATCGATTGGACGACAACTCTATATTAGTGGTTAGGTCATATTATAGTTATCTGAGAAGTTGTGGATTATTGATATGTAATATATTATAATATTCAAGAAAAATAAAGAACATCAAATTCGGATCGATACGGTGTAAGGGTGATGTAGTCAGCAATAAAAAATGAGGTCGGCCTAACCTGGCCCTTCAGACATACCTAACCTTTTTTAAGACTTCTTTAGTTAGTTAGTTTTCTTTAAAGACAAATAGAGAACACCGTAATTACATGTTCAACCCTAATAGTTTTCCATTTTTATCTACCCCATTTATATGCTAGATTCTACGCAGCTGTTAAATGCTTATTTACATTAAATACGTTTGAACTTTGGAAAAGAGGTTGCAAGCATATCGATTACTGAACGGCAATACAAACTTATCGTTTTTCAACGACTCTCTGGCTTAGCGAATTTATATACTCGTAAAAGTGACGCATAACGGAGATTAAGAGAAAAACTCCGAAGCGAGTTAGCACAAAGTAGTGTTAATACGTAACCCCGAAAGGCAAATTAAATGGCATATTTCTTTAATTCGTTTAACTTCATCCAAAACACTGGAAACCGTATTAAATCGTCTGTTACCATCACAAAACTAGTAGTATAAAAGGCTTTGAAAATTATTACTGAAATACGACTATTTATTTTAGCCAAGTTATAGTTGACACCACAAACTTGCACGAAGTAGCCGTAGGTGTAGGTGCACTGAAAATGTCCGACGTGCGGTTTTGGTACGTAACCTTTGTCCCCGACTTACTATTACATATCTATAGGTACTTCTACTCGTCCTTAAGAATGAAGACGTTGGTGCCAAAAAAAAACGAAATTACAAAAGAGTACATCATCATCATCCTCCTGCCCTTATCCCAATTTTATTTGGGGTCGGCGCAGCATGTTTTCTCCTTCCATACATACTTACAAAAGAGTACAGGTAAACTATTTATACAGAATAAAGGCTAAAGAAAGAAGGTTTTAAACGAAGATTGTTGCAACATTTGTTTCGGCGGTGTTGGCTCGCGTCCAACGGGAAGCATTTAAGCTTGACCTCTTGTACTTCAAATGATAAGACTTGAGGATTAAAAATTGCACCGCTATTGTTTGTGGTTATTAATGAAGGAGCTTAGTGTACTTTTTAAAATGGTTTCCGAGGTTTTCCCTTATGTTAAAGCAAAAGATTGATTTAATTATACTGGTTTAGGTACTGGGGTTATACGTGATTTATAGCCAAACGGATATTTATAAAAGTAATATGGAAATAACGTTTCGGTTTTTTGCCGATATAAAATATTTCTTTTGTCAGATATTCATTGTCAACCTTCCTAATCCATTAAAGTTACATTTAGTACAATACAAGCCCTCACGTAAAAGCAGCGAATATTTTTTTATGTTTCGTTTTACCAAACATTTTTAGTCATTGACACGTGCGAGCATTTTGAAGATTATTAGATGCTTGAAGTTTACAAAAAAAGGTTTACCTACAAATAAATAGTTTGCAGTTCCAAATGAAGCTGTTACGTTTCTAACAGAGACAATTAGAGAAAATTATTGTAGGAACGAGCATCCACTAGCATTTACTTTTATTACTGCAAGCTTTCTTAGTTACATTAAGATTCTTTTAAAATTTTACGCTGAAAATAGCACTTAAGAGGACTAGAGTAAAGGACTTGACTTTTTTATGACGCCTTGGCGAATAGAGACAGTTAATTCAATTAAGGGGCAATAGTTGTGGTGAAAATTTAATGTAAGTACTAGCCTTTAGTAAGATTATTTACTTAGGCTCATGTTATATTCTTGAACTTTTGTTTTCCCAACCCACTGGTTTTGAGTACATCTTTAAAAAAATGTTTAGGGTGTTATGAAATGTACTAAATATTTAAATAATTTCTTCAATTACTTAAACTTAACATTTTCTGAAGGTATTAAGTGTATAAAGATAGCAATAAGATTTACAGTAGAAAAATAATATACCGTAATGCTATTCTATGAAATAACTTATTCCTTTAATCACTTCGAGTGGTTTCGTACAATCTACGGCTGACATATGAACACACATTAGCTACTCAGCCGAAAACTAGCGATTGCTTTGTCTTGTCCATAGAAAACCATCTATGGGGATATCGGAGGCAATCTTATTTACGATATGATATAATGATTTTACACTGGATGGCCACCTACTGCTTATATTGACCAATACAGCTATGAGCAACGGTTTCAACTCATCTTGTAATTTCCAACTGTTTAGGAGAGATACATAATCCTTTATTCTAATTATCTCGCATTTGGAATAAAGCCTTAATTGAGACTCGTGTTGGTATACGGGTTTGCCTTTATTCAGATAATTTTGGGATAAATAAAATACTGAATGTATGGCTGTAGTAGTAATATGCTATATATACCTATATTAGCAACTTCATAATAAACTTATCACAATCTTAATAGCCTACCTTTATGGGAAACTACCGCCTCATAAACACGGAACATAAATATCAATAAAAAGGCCACATTCAATGGGAGTACAGTATGGAGTATGAATGGAATCGAGATCGGTATTCAACTCACTTGAGTACACGACTTGATGAAACAAGCGCACGGCTGTAAAATCGCTAAACACAGATTTACTTTTATATTTTATTGCTTGATATTCTTTTTCTTTTTTCTTTCTCGCCATTGGAATGGAACGGAATTACTCACGAACGGAAAAAGTTGAAATGAAATCTGGAACTCAATGTTCGCATTAGGTAGACGTTACCTATAGTTTTTAGTTTGTGTATTCGAACACGAGGAAGTTGGAGCATTGTGGCTGGCTGTTTATTCGATTCTGACTGTTTTTAGCCTTGGCCTACATAGGAGCCATAGTATATCAGTCAAGGTTAAAGTTTGCAAGTGCATACAAATGCACGGTACAAATTATTGTTTATTATCTGTGTTAATAATAATTTTTAGTGTATTTTCAATCAATGTAGTTCTGAAGTATTGCATTGAACCAACTCAAGAATATATTGATATGGACAAACATAATATACATATTACAAACGTGATGAAGAGTACTATAATATAAATAGAAAGATATCAATATCTAAAAAAATGTATTAATTTTTCAGTTATTGTTCACATATTACCGAATATTTATTACATTATATATTTAGTAGTATATACAATAAACATTAAAACTATTACTATATTTACATACTTAAAATTATTACCTACCATTTAAAAACTACATACGAAAAGTCCAACATATGCCCAGTATACATACCTTGATCTTGAGACGCTGCAGCTCGAAGTCGGCCTTCATCCGGCCGTCTCTCCATCTCAACAATCAATATCACCACATCACATTTTATCAGTTTACTATGTCACTGTTACTCTCAGATCTTGCTACAGAATATTTGTGGTAACTCCCCCAGATTAAGTTAAGAGACGGGCTACTGTTTTGAACATTGCATATACTTATATAGACTAGAACTTTGAATTTGTTATTTGACTTGTACAGATTAATTTGATTATGGCCAGTGTGTGAGAAATGTGGTCAACCGTTCATACCTAAAAAAATAATAAACAAAACCTACTTCATACTTAATCGATGTGCATTGAGCACTAGTTAATATTTCCAAAAGAAATAAAACAATCAGTAGGTGATCTCTGAAACTTCTTGGAATAACAAAACTCTTTCAATAGACAAAAGCAACAATATTTTAGCACCCCGTTGTCGTCATAGGTTTGTCCGAAATTATCAAAAAACCTGACAAAGGAAACCAGTATCTTTCAGTCCATATTTCTATTCGATGTTGGTATTCAAATTACGTTTACTTTTGCTTCGAAAGTCTTATCTCAAAAGGAAAAGGGAACCGAAATGACGGGGAAGCGTTAATCAACATCCGATATTCATTTCTGGCCGTAAAATATTAAAAATAATAAACTTTTATATCTGTATTCTTGGTATGAACCAACTTTTTGAATTCATTTTTTGCGAAATTCCATTCCTGTATAAAAAAAAGTACCTACTACATATAACTACTGATATTTTAAACAACTCGCTACACTAGGTAAATGTGAATGAAATAACTCACTAATAATAAAATGCCAATGTGCCCAAAAAATCATCGACAAAATTATCCAAAATTATCCAAAATTAAGCTTCATAATCATGTAACATACACGCAGAAATATGGGAACAGGGATGTAACCATGTAATATAGGTAATATTAGTTAACAAGTGAAATATTCCAAGGCTACCTTTGACATGCTAAACATGATCGTGTTCGCAATATATTAACGTTACATCCCAGTATGTAATTAAAATAATTTGTCTGGAGCAATTCGCATATGTTGTAAGACGTCAATCGAAATTATCAAAGAGCCTTTGAAATGAACAGGTAGAACTGTGACGCCGTGTTATTAAGAAAAAAAAATCGTATAAAATATTGTGCAGTGATGAAAGGAACACGGTAGCTAACTATTATTTCTGGAAACATCATATCTCATCGAAAGTTTGGGTTCCATCGAATCTTAAAACAAAAGAAGATGCATGGAGTTCATTCAAACTCATTAATGCGACAGGTGTAATATGTTACGAGGCCTTTATCGGAGGTTTTTAGTCGGCCCGTCACGTACCCGCTCGCGATACGTATAGCACATTTTAGTCCGAAGCCGCCCATAAAAACAGATAGAAAGCCTACTAAAAGAAGCCTACGTCCAAATTATTCTTATGTTCCAAGCATGTTGTAACACTTTATTGCTACGAGTGGCTACGCTGCGTAGCACGCTGCTACGAAAATATAAAGTCAATATTATTTTTTATTTCAATGATATGTCTTTAATTTAGTGTTTTTTTGGACCGCTATACCGGACGGCATTCAGTACTTCGACAGTACATGAATATGACTGTACGGATTTTAAGTGTTTGAAAATTGTGTTACGCCAATTACCAGTTTTTATATAAATCACATAATGACGAAAATGATTGTTTCTTATTAGCATTGGTCCACAAAATAAGTCAATCACTCCAGCCAGCCCGTCATTCAATTTGTTAACGATATTTTCATTGATCATTTGCTACGCCTTCGCTACGCCGTAGCGGGTGCTACGAAGAATTTTAAATTGAATAAGTGATAGATACGGCTCATTTATGATTCAGAGGTCAATTGCCAACGAAAGAAGGTACGCTACTCTTATTGATCTATGCTAATACTAGACTTGGGTTTAGTATTAAGTAGTACAAACAATAGGTGTTAGAATTTTAGGTAAAAGAGTTTCACCTAACTATAGTGCTGATTATTATCGGCGGCTTATTTGAATTAATTTCATCTATCATGCAATGTAAAAATATCATGAAAAACACTTCTCACAAATAAAAATCATTTACACACGAAAAGCTTTTCAGAATCTGTGTCAACCTAGTTTTTATCACATCTTATCGGTCACTATCTAATATCTATAGTTTCACACACCACTATCGAAATGATACGCAATCAAAGGACGGTTGGTACACCTATGTATAAATAGGTACACTAACCCATTTCATTTATCAACATACTTTTCAATTAAAACTGGTACAAGTGGGACGCGTGACAATGTGAGGTAAAACTGTGTACTGGTACAGCTATTATTATATAATCATATGTGTACTACATGTACACAGCTCATTCTATATTCGCATGGTTTAGTAAAAAAAGTTGAATTGAACACATAAATAAACATATACACCGCAATATTCATTTTACTTTCAATAAACTTTTTACGATAATCATCGTACCTGGATGAGGGATGAATCGGATTAGGCTTATTTATCCGACTGCTGTAGGTGAGTAATGATAAGGAAAATAAACTGAGTTCTAAAAAATATGTGTAACTTTCTACCTTGTGAGTGATAAATAGCTTGGACGTGCTAAACAAAATTTTTGTGTTGACTAATGTTGAAGCCAAAATGATGTGCAAAATAAAATGTTACTAAACTTGTAAATCTGCAAACACAGAACAACTGAAACTCAGTGGAGGCTTTAGCAGAAAAAAACAACAAACTTTTACATAGAACATTTCTCACGACCGCCTTTCGCGCTTCATGCAATATTCAAAACTTTTCCAATACAGTTACAAAGAGACGTGTCCTTGTTTCTGGACGAATAAATAATAAGAATAATTCAACATTAATGTTATAGTTACCACAAATATTTTGGATTATTTTTTTATTTATGTTTTTATTTTCGTGTTGTTGGGCGGTTTAGGCTGCGTTGTGAGCGGGACGCGCGAACCGCTAGCGACGCAGATTGCGACTGACCGTGGCGCGGCGCCTGTTCGCGCTATGTTCTGTTCGCCTCATCATACGCCACCAGCCTGAACTTCGCTTATGTAAGCTCCTTGTACCGCACGCCGCCGGCGAACTTTCGTAAGCCACAAGTTTCCCATGATTAACATCAAACCGAGGGATATACTTACTACAAGCAAGAAGTTTTATAATAATTCCTGAGACATACGTATACAGAACATAATATAACACATACTGTCCTGTTCCTTTGTGTATCTGTTACTGTTACAGCCTTTTTTATCGTCCCACTGCTGGGCACAGGCCTCCTCTCACACGGAGAAGGATTGTGTATAACCTGTTATAATGATGGAGTACCTAGGTAACAGTACGCCCTCCTAGCCTGAAGGGCATATCCTTCATATCCTTGAATTCAGGATCAATCCATGATTTGAGTCCTGATTAGGAAACTGAAATCGTGACAGAAAAACCAAGCAACATTTTAATTGTATGAGCTACCGCAGACTTAAAGAAAGGGAAATGCCCATTCTTGGCCAAGTACTTGCCCATCTATGTGATAAATACAATAAAAATACTAAATAATTAATTTAAATATTGCGAGTATTTATCTGATAAAAAACCCCGGAAAAAAAAAGATGAAATTATTCAGAACTCAGTTGTTAAAATACTTCCGCTTCCGCTGTAACGATCATGACAGTCTTGTCAAAATAGAGAATTAGGGATTGAAACCCATATTGAAAAAGTCGATTTATTAAAAACCGGTTCTTGAAAATCGATTTTCTTTAAATATTTTCTAATAAACTAAAAAAAATATTTGTAAATATATATTCATTGTATTGTTATCATTAAACAAAATGTTTGGTGATTGATGTACCTTTAAACACGATTTTATGCGACTCCTTTCAAGGATTCCGTGTTTTCGGTTTATGACAAATATAGATTTTTCGATAAATTGATCCTACGTCCCATCCCTAATGCTCTTGTTTGTTGACGTTTATCGTTGACGTTTCGTATTTCACAATTTGGTTTGTGCTGTGCTCTTACGACTTGTATCTTTTCTTACTGCGTTTCTGATATTTCGACGAATGTTTACGATTATGGACCCCGTACCCGCCCCCGATGACGACCTTGGCTTTACATTGGATTCAGTACTGGATATTTTTTAAGTATTGGATTGAATAAAAACTTAAAAAATATATGTATGTATTTTTAGCATTATTTTCTGTTTACAGTTTGTGATGTTCCACCAAGTTCTATGTAAACATTTTTAGTTATTTCGTTATCTACGATGTCAACTCTAATGCCTACAACTTGTTTCTTTCTTGGGCATTACTTGGCCAAACCTTCTTTATCAAATGGGCATTTCCCTTTCGTATCCACTTATGAAGTAAACATACAAAACCCAATAATCCACAGTAACGCCAAGCCGTCATGCGTTTTCTCTTCTTATTGATGGTTAGATTAAAAAATCTAAATAAAGTAACCGTTATATATAACTGACGAATTAAAGAGAACTAGCCATGTTTTTTCTAACAAGTAAAACACCAAAAACTGTACCTAGTCTTGCTCCCTGTTATAAATTAATCTGACCTTCATGACCCAGTCTCTTTGTAACCATAGCTACATAATTACGATGCACTCCCATAATCTTTCTAAATTGACTGCCCGAACAGTTAGTATATTGGGTAATGTCAAAACATAACGAAGCTGAAATAAACATAAAATATTTACAACCATAATACTTCATAACTCCTATCAGAATGAAAATCGACTTCTAACAGCGAAACAATTTTATAATAACAATAAATTATACAGTTCCATGGCTGATGGGTATTTAGTGTATAATTAAAACATTGTGTTACTTTACAGAATAACGTTAATGGGCTTGGGTAGTGGGTACGGCCACGCAACACACCCATAAAATGTACTTAACTTCACTTGTTTCCTGTGTATCGTGCGTGCGTGATTTGTCACAAGACTAATAACGAATTACATATCTGATTATTTAACCTACATTACAATTGGGTCTTGTATCGATATAGTTTATAGGTACCTAGACATATTATATACATACAGAAGTCCTATCCAGAGATGTCAAACCGATTGCAAGGTTCGATCGCGATAATATAGGTACCTCAAAACAATGTTTGATGTCCTTATTTTACTCCTATGGTTCTTACAAGTCACATGTTATCCGATAAATACTAATTATATTTAACAATCATTCGAATTGCATTTAAATTGCAAGAACTTTCGGAGTAGAAAAAGAACATCAAAAAATGCTTTGTGAGTTATTAACGGAATCATAACTTAGGTAAAATATTATAAAAAAAAAGATATTTGAATTTATGGCTACCAGTTGTCAAATTCATCTTAAAAAGCCCATTTACTAGGGAAGGAAATAGGATATCTTAATCAGCGTATATTTTTTATCCAAGTGCTCGAAATAGTTCTCACAAGACGCGGTTAATATCGCTGGTTGAAGCTAGTCAGTCAATCATAAAGGTTCGCTATCCGAGTCCTTAGGTGACGATTCTATTCAAGTAGTGGCCTTTTGAGAACACTACTTTTATTGCAATTAAAACTACAAAAAATATTTATTATTTAACGTTAAGGCGGTAAAATAAAACCGCCCTTTGGTTTTATCCCTTATAATCAATGAAGTATGTTAACAATATTTATTTGGTAACTTCGGTTAAATCGCGTTTCCAAGAGAATAGGGTATTTTAGTCTAGATGAGAAAAAAATTAAAAGTGTATTACAATGATTGTTTAGAGGAAAAGCAATCGGGAAATGTTAGTTTCACTTCGTAAGGTACATAAATATATTTTTTATTGCAGTTTAAAGTTTTTAGGTTTTTTTATCTGTCTTTGAACACTACGAAATGTCGCCGCCATGCTAATGACGTCATTACGGTAGTAAACAAAAGTGTCATATATCAGTGTCAGTATTTATATCCACTGGTACTTGAATCCATAATTTGTCTGGTGTTTTTACACTAGTGTTCTCACATTCAGAAACAACACACCAACGATACGGAGCATAATTACTCATTATTAAAATTTTCAATACATATCAAAATATGTATTACTGACAGCTGTAGTTTGTTTACTAACGTAATGACGTCATGACCAAAAAACAATCATGGCGTCCGTTGTGTGCCGCGTTTTCGCGAAATACGCGCGAAATTTGAAATTATGATAAAACAATTAATTTATATTCGTACATAACGTGAGAAAAAAAAAATTATTTTTTTAGAGTTATATTAAGACTAAAGAATTTATTTAAGATATATTTCAAAAATGCATGTAATACCCTATTCTTCAAAAGTCCGGGATAAAAACTATCCTATATTATTTCCCAAGGTCAACTCTATCTCTGTACCAGATTTTATTAAAATCGGTTCAGTGGTTTAGACTGAAAGCGTAACAGACAGACAGACAAACAGACAGAGTTACTTTCGCATAAATTTATAATATTAGTAGGGATTATACATTGAAAGGTTAGTTGGTCGCAAACATAAAAAAATGGCAGTGTTACTACCTACTAGCGATGGGCGTTGAATCAACGAACTAGTTGAATCAACGTTGATGTCACTTCAACGGGATTAACGTTGACCGTTTTCAAATCAACGCGTTGAATCCGTCAACGCGTTAAATTTGTCAACGAGTAAAAAATACAACGACGTTTACGAATTCAACTAGGTTGACGAACGAAACGAGCAACTGAACCCAAACCAAAATAATGTAAAATTATAAAAAATAAAATAATGTAAAAAGCCAAAATAATGTAAAAAAAATAAGGAACTTCGTTCCAATTGTAAATAATCATTAATTAATGTACATAAAAATCAGATGATCTTTTAAATACGCCTAAAATTTGTATTTTATAGCAAATTATTTAGTCAGTCCTAAGCCTGAAAAAAGTATAAAGGGAAGATCATCTAGAAAGTTTAAAAAAAATGATATATTAACAAAAACGTTTTGGCGTTTATCGTTGGCGTTGGCGTGTATCGTTGAAAGTCAATGATCGTTGATGCAAGTTGACGTTTGTAACACGTCAACTCGTTGAGGAAATTAACTAGTTGATCAACTAGTTGACAAACGGAAATCAACGTTAACGTTTCGTTGACCGAAAAACCTTCAACGACCCATCGCTACTACCTACCGCAACCCCCCCGCGTTCCGTCGCCCGCGCGCAAGCTGCGTTCCATTTCTCGCCTTATTTATAGCTGCGTTCCGGCGTAGACATATATTTTAATAAGTTCTCCGCAAGACCAAACATTTTTTTTTATTTATAAATTTCACCATACTAGCTAAGCTATTCCATAGAGCTATTCTTACACTTCTTACAATACTGTAAAGTTCTATAATTTATGTTCAAAAGGTTGACTTCAAGAGTCAGATATTTTTGGTATTCGTTTTCCTTATTGCCAGTGGTTAAAAAAGTCCGTGAATTCATGGAATTAATAAAAACAAAAAAAATCTATATTTATAAAATTGTAGTAATGTCCCTGTATATTCTAACAACTAGATAAATTTAATTTCATAATGTTTTGAAAATCGTTACACGCACAGTTGAAGGAAAACACATGACAACCGCGCGCAGTTCGAGTTACCATTTGATTCCATAGTCGCTGTAAGTCCCTCATTTCTGAACTCGTACCATTACCTGATTAGCTAATTTGCTGTATTTTGAGTGTTTTGTTCCTGAAAACTCTACGTAGGTACATAAAATAGTTAACTTTCATTCAGACATTACTGTAGTTGTGGAGAATGGGGAAAACTTTTTTCCGTGTATAGCAACCCTAAACGTCGGAGATGTCTTTTCTGAAAGACAACGGCAAATTTTGTTATTATTTTGAGTTAGCTAGGCTTTGCATTTTTACAATTTAGAATAGTTTTGGTTTGAGTAATTAACGTTTGGACTAAAGTTTTGGTCATCAAATGAGTGCATAGGCTGTGAATTGTGTGCAGTAAAGTAAGAAGCTAAAATTTAATACCCATACCTAAATATTAAGTGACCATGGGTAATTCCCGGAATAAAAAGACGCCTAAAAAGCGTAAAACGCCTAATAAAAAAAATAGCCGAAGAACTTCCAGCCAGAAAGAAAACGTGCCGAAATCTGAGACTAAGAAGCCAGCAACACCTAAGCCCAATGGAAGCATAGCAATGTCTAAACAATTAATGTTAAAGAAGCGAAATGCGAACACTCGAGAGCGGCGGTCATCCAGATTAAGTGAAAAGTGTTGTGTGAATCGCAAGCCTAACCCATCATTAGCTGAGCTGGAAAGATTGTATGCAGATTCAGATGAAGACGACGAATCTCGAAAAACTCCTTCACAATTACCTAAAAAAGAAGAGGAAAACCTATTATCACCCACAACAATTAGCAAAATATCTCAACGAGTTATGGGTTTGATAGAAAGCACTGATCCCACAGAACTATTGCAGGAAGTTGCACCGTTACTTGAGGGACCTCCACCACCTGTGATTCCAGTTAAAAAGAGGAAAAAGTCTGGCATTCCATACATTGTTGGTTGCAAAGATCGTCCACAAGTAATAAGAAAGCCAACAGTGAAATTCTGTAAAGGTGATGAAAAATATGGAGTGAATTCTTCAGATAACGAGGAATCAGATGAACCTCCCAAAAAACGAGCTAAACCTTCAAGGATACCTAACTATTCAAAATCAATATTTAATGCTAAAAGTGATGAAATTGCAGAAAGACTTGTAAAAGAAGATGGGGAACATCTTAGTGATACTAGTGTAGATAGTAATAAAACTGTAGAGTATGATCCAACACCCTACCAGAACTCCAGGCCACATTCATTCTCACCCCAGCCAAGTACATCTAGAGATGATAAAGTCTTTATGGAAAATGATCAGAGATTCAATGAAAGCCTGAAGAAAATGAAAGGAGAAATGGATGAAAGAAGGGAGGTTAAAGATATGGATGAAACAATCAAAATTGAAGATATGGATGAAACAATCAAAATTGAAGATATGGATGAAGTCATGGAAATCAAAGATGTGGATGAAACAAAGGCTGAAATTAAAGGTACCCCAGTCTTTATTAAAGTAGATAAAGATGTTAATATTATTGATATGTCATATGAAACCATTGTAATTGATGATCCTGTAGATATCAAACCTAGAAATAAAATTCAAAACCCCACTAGTGCTACAGATGAGCCTGTGGTTGCAAGTGTTGAAGCAAAAAACCTAGAGGATGTTAAACCAAAATCAATTGTTGAAATACAAAGTGTACCTGATGATAATGATGAAGACTGCATAATAGTTCCAAATACTACAAGCAGTAGAGATCAAAATACTTCAAATAGCAAACCTATTGTCATTGAAGATGAGTACAAAAGCATTGTCAATATGGATCTGGACACTTACACTAATGAATCAATTGAAATAATTGATGTTGATGACGTAATTGCTGAAAATAAATCCATTCTTGATAAATATAAGGATATTGCAACCAAAAAATTTAATCAAATTAATACAGTTCCTACTTCTTACAACAAATCTAATGTTCAACAGAAACCTTTAACACAGACTAACTCTAATGATAAAGTAATTACAATAAATGACAGTGAAAACAATGAAAGAAATTCTCCAAGTAATAATCAAAGCAATACTAGCCCACAGTCAACACCTCCAAATCAAAGTGCGAGGAGAACAGAAGTGTCTCGTAACAATCAGATACAACCTTCAACATTATCGTCATTGTTGTCCAGAAATAGAGCATTCACGGAAATTTTAAATGATTTTTTTAAAGTCAATCCTACTCCAACAAATATAACACAAAGGACTATTCCGAGGTCATTTTCAGAAAACCTTGGGGACCTGTTCGCCCGAGTTGTTAGATCATTTGAAAATAATGCAAGGAATAGAGAACCATCTTCGTCACACCCTGTAAATGCGCCTGCTGTATCTACTCACACTTCTCTGACTGTTAACAATAGAGGGAATGAAGTAAGAGTAAATCCTTCATCTAATAGTAATCGTTCATCAAATACTACATCTAATGTTAATCGTACATCAAATACTACATCCAATGTTAATCGTACATCAAATACTACATCCAATGTTAATCGTACATCAAATACTACATCTAATGTTAGTCGAGAAACCAACAATGAGCAACAAAATTCAACACCTTTAAGGAACTTAGGTGACTGCCCTATCTGTTTAGACCCCCTTACCTCAACGGGGATTGCCTCGACAATATGTGGCCATGTATTCTGTTTGCCATGTATTCAAACAGCAATCAAAGCCAATGGTAAAAAGTGTCCTGCATGCAGGAAAGCTCTTAAAGGTGCTGGTGGTGGGTACCACCAATTATTCTTGTAAATATTTATGATTATTATATATTTATTTTTGTAACCTACAAGTGTAGAACACTCATGGTGATTATTGTTCTACTTAAGCCATATATTCACTCTGAAGCAGAGTGCCTGCATGGCTTTCATCTGTTTTTTAATACTAGTCATTTAGAATGCCATATTTATACATAACGGTTATGAATAAAACTAGCAACTTTAGGTGTCTATGTACTCACTACTCATTCCATTTAGCATTTTTCCATTTTGTAAGTAATATATGCAATAATGCATTTACTTATCTTGTGTAAATCATATTATAAGTGTGTGACTGCCTACTTCAAGCAGTGATGATTTTATTAAGTACAATTTAAACCTATTTCTGTATACCTATTAATTGTGTACAATATGGCGTACTTACACCTTAATGTCCTATATTATAATAGTATGAAAATTCATACAACTATATATGTTCACCTTTAGGTATATAAAAAATAAAACTTGTTTAGATTTAGTTTCATAGTTTAATTAAAAATTATCAATTGTATTTTTCAAGCAGTTTACTAGTTAAATAAGTACTGCTCTCTGATTGTTATTCATTTTAGTTGTTTTCTATTTTTCTTTTAATGTGATACAAAAATATAGCTACTATTAATCAAATCACAGCTTGATCCAAATAGGTTCAATGCTGTTTGTACCTTCCATAGAAACTAAAATGTGGCTAAGTTACTGAATTATTATTCTTATCTAAGTTTTCAGTGCTGGATTAGGACAGGAAATATTAAAACATAAGTTTGATTACATAGAACAACTGTTTTTTATTTGAAATGAATCACTATGAGGCTATATTATACATATTTATCATTGGAACAAATAGTATACAAAAACGAAATAATACATCCTACACTCAGATAATAAGTGGCATTTAATTGATTTAGCCATTTTAACATATAAATTATACAAATAAACTTTCTCATATAGGGATTCCATGGTTGTATTTGTGTAACTTGTTTTAACACTTTTTTGTTTTTCTTAAAACATTGTCGACTTGAAAGTTAATAGGAAACAGTTGTTTTAAGAAAACTGATTTTCATGTTGTCAGTGAAGTTGCATCTTAATATAATTACATATCTTTACAATTATCACATTCAAAACACTTTTCAGTTAACCTTTACTTTGATATATTTTGATATCCCTTCCATTACAAAAAAAAATTAAAATAATACAAATTAGGTACCATCTACTCTTATTTTATAAACTAGCTTCTGCCACCGGTTTCACCCGCATCCCGTGGGAACTACTTCCCGTACCGGGATAAAAAGTAGCCTATAGCCTTCCTCGATAAATGGGCTATCTAACACTGAAAGAAATTTTCAAATCGGACCAGTAGTTCCTGAGATTAGCGCGTTCAAACAAACAAACTCTTCAGCTTTATAATGCCCTCTTCATTGTGGTTTTTCTGTGCCACTGCTGTTAACAGTACTATCATCAGAATGTAGATGCTCTATGGACGCCGAAAGTTGTTCTAAACTCTGCACAAGCTGTGCCATTTTATCCCTAGAAGCTGAGTTTTCAAAACTGTCTTCAGTAGGCTTTTCAACATCTGCACAGAGCCTGAAGTGCAAGCGAGCCAAATGTTCTTGTTGATCCCTAATATTAATCATTTGCTCCATACTACCGCCAGTACCGAATGCACTTAACTTCCCAGTATGGAAATCGTCTAATAGTTCTAATAGAGCCTTCTCCATGTTTTTAACATCTGGTGCTTCTTTTGGTATACTTTTTGGTTTATTGTTAGTGGATCGCATCATGTTATTATCCCTATTCAAGCGTTTTTCACTGACATAAGAAATTTTGGTCGATTCATTCACACTACTGTTGCCTACGCCAGAAGTGGTTTGGCCCAAATTCTTCGATGTTAAGCTGGCAGGACCGCTCGACAACTTGTTACTTGCGACTGGCGATGTCGCCACATGAGGAACCTTCTGTTCTTCTTCGTCGCCTTCATTCTGCATAAGTTGTTGTGTTTCGTTAACTTCTTCCAAATGTAAGCTCATGTAGGCTTTAGTGTTAAGCAGTGCACAGTAAGTTGTATGTTATTAAAGTTATATTTTTTATCGTAACAACACTTATTAAAAGTTTTAGCTTTCTTTTGTAGCATGTATTAGTTTGTTACACGAGATAAAATAAGAGAAGATTACTGATTTGTTTATATTTTCTTTTCAGAAGACAGGCGTAGACCTAATGTCAAATCGTGAATCATGGCACTGGCAGGATGACAGTATGTCGTGTAATCAAGACTGTCAAAGTCAACGTCACAAACAGATTGTAATTGGAGGATCCCCCGTGGACTATGTCCGACGTCTTCGCCTTGCCTCGGTGATTTACGGAGAATAAACAAAAATCTTGGAGCGATATTGGTTCCATTTCAATCTATATAATACATAATAGTAGGAACGGATATACCGCTATTTGTGGTGATCCATATTCTTGTCTATTTCAAACAAAGAAACTGAATCCTTTTCATCATCATCATCATCTCAGCCATAGGACGTCCACTGCTGAACATAGGCCTCCCCCTTAGATCTCCACAGATACCTGAATCCTTTTAATTCACATAAATTCTTAGCTTATTTTGTCTCAATATAATTTACTCCCAAGCTGTGATCTCCCAAGCTAGATAAAGAATAAACAGAATAATGCTTAGTAAGCGCTAAGCATGAAAAAAAAACAAATTTGTCAGTGGTTGACTTGATTTGTCAAATCACGAATGTGTCAATTTCGACAGAAAAACGGGAATCGACGAGGTATTTTTTTTAATAATCTAATTTTAATGATTTGCTTATTAATTAAGGAATCATAGCATTAGCATATTGCCTAAACTGGTCTTTCAGTTTGAATATTTGATAACGATTTTATTAATCAGCCGTTCTGTGTAACGCTCTAATATAGATCGAGACTCCATTGTCCATTTTTTCTAGCCACATCCTCAATTTATTGTGGCACATGTTTCGCTCGAATACCGACAAAAAATTAATAGTTATAAGATTCAGTGCATTTACCTCTAGTCGTCACGTTATTCTCAGGTTTGGTGTGCGACTGTACATTGATATCTGGATGCTAAAACGATACGACGGAGAATTTGCATTGTACATGCAACATTTTGGGTTTTGTGGAGCTAATTTATTGTAAGCGGGTACTTAGGGGCGAGTAACGATGACGGAGCCGGCAAGACTTGAGCCCGAGCTGCGGAACAGGCTGACCCGGTACCTCCACACGGGCAATGAGTCTCCCAGGTACTACCCTGGATGCTGGACCACGCAGAAATACTTCGAAGAAGACAAACTCCCTGTAATAAATGATATAATGGCATTGCATCAGGGTGATGTTGAAGTTGTTAACATCATTTTAAAGGTATAATTTTGTTGTTGTTTATATTTACTTTCATATATTTACATGTGTTTATATATCAGCTGTTTATTTATTTATTTTCAAACCTGTCTAAACTAAGTGCTACTTTTTAAACAGCCAAAACTTTTTGATGTTTTAACTGACCCTCATTTTATAACCTGTAAACCATTTTCTAGCTCTAGGCATTTATCAATTTGAATTAAAACAAAGTTTGGGTCAGTACTGGCAAGCAAACCAATAATAAAATAGTATTTCACCAATTAACACTAGCACTAGGCGATGTAAGTTCTTCTTATCATACACCAGACGGTATATGGGACAAAAACAAAGGCACTGGATTACTTATATTTTCTGTGTTACAAGGAATAGTGTAGCTTTACAATAATCAAAGAATTTTTCAAATCGTCTAGTAGTTTTAGCAAAGGTTCTGCTTGCAGTAGAATAAAAAAAAAAACATTTTTCCTCTTGATTATATTAGTACAGATTATGGAATGTAAAATGTTCATCAAGTAAAATAGGTCTTTGTAATTTTTATAAAAAAAAAAAAAGATTCATGACATTTATTTGGTAATTAAATGTCATGAATGTGTGTTTAGTAAAAAAATGCCAAATTCTATGCTGTACGCAGTGAGACTGTGTTCAATGAATTATTCATGAGTGTTCATATTACACTCCATGCCAGACATTGTGAATGAAGACTAAAGGATTTATTACTTCTAGGCATGCAAGGATGGTTTGTACACGCGGTTTGATACAATCGCTTTTGCGTTGGCAAAGTGTCTGCAAGTCGGGGACTGCGCAGTGAAAGAGGCTGCGTACAAGGCAACAGTGGAAATATGTGTCACTCCTGAGCAGATGATGCTGTTCAATAAATTCACACGGCTTTTGAAAACTGGTGAGGAAAATATTTTATCCTACTAATATTATAAATGTGAAAGTTTGAGAGAATGTATGGATGTATGTTTGTTATTCTTTCACGCAAAAATGGCTGAACCGATTTAGTTGAAATTTGGTATGTAGATAGATGATACCCTGGATTAACACATAGGCTACTTATTAGCAACACACCACGCGGGCGAAGCTGCTTGCGGAAGCTAGTATAATATAATGATATAATTTAATACTATCTGAATTAATGACTTTAATAGTTTTAAATTATAGATATACCATTTAACACCTATGGGACACACAACTCGGAATATGATTAGACAAGATTCATCAAACCAAGAATCAGTTTAAGAACAATCAAAGCAAGAGTCCCACAAACACATAATCTTGCTAGAAGAACATGTGTTACAATAAAACCTATTTTCCCCAGGTAACGGCCGAGGATGGTGCAACAGCGTGAAGGAGTGGTACATCACCAAGGAAGTAATGGAGCTCGCGAAGGAGATGACAAGAGTGCGCGCTCGTCACGGACGTTCCCACAAGACTCTTCTTAGAAAATCTCATGTCAAAATTCCTACTGAAGATTACGGTAAGTATTCATGATATAAAACTTTTTACAGAGCCTAGACTGTTGCGTATCGTTAGCTTAATTGGCTCTCGCAAAATTATTGTTAGGCAATTTATCACTCTAATAATTCACAGTTATTTATTATCACTTTATAAGCACGTCTTACAAACAATGTACATATTATCGCTTTTTCTTAGAAAGTTGTTCCATATAAGTAAAGTTGCGTGATAAGTAAGCTACAAACCATGATAAGTAATCAACTTAGCTACCAATGTAAATCATTTTTTTAAATGTATATTACATATTTGGCTACCATTTTTCATAATCTATGGATTAACTTACTAACCGCTATAAACGTAAAGTCGCCTTTCATGTAAAGTTTGCTTGCTATATAATGTTGAGGGGTCTTCCCCTCATTTTAGTACCCTTGACCTAAAAAAAATGCTTTTATTTGAAACCTTGATAATAAGATTAGCACGTGCGCCATTCAGGTCTCAGATAACTGTGGTAAGAAAGAACCATTTTCATTGTACATTTACATTGGTCACATGTTTTATGTAAAAAAAATGTTTGATCATTTCGACCATGCTGTTTCCATTTTTGCATGCTGCATTAAAGACGAAGTTTTTGCAGTGGGAATCGTAATCCTATATGGTTGGTAAGCAATCGTGTCTATATCAATAAAAAATTGTTTGTATGTCTTACATTATATGGTTTATTTTAGCTCGCGACGCGATTGTGAAGTACGCTATCTTTGGGTTCAAGCGCGCCAAGCAAATGGTTGGCGACAGACCTGAGACGAAGGAAGTGTTTGATTATATCCAGAAGGTTGAGGATATGCGTCACTGCGAAGACCCCGAGGCGGCCGCAGCGATCGCCACTCAGAACCAATTCACTCTTGACCATGTTCCTGGTCATTTGCTGACTTCACAGGAAGTATGTAACAAACAGTTTGATAAAAAAAAAAACTTTACGACCAATGGTAACACAGATATTAAAAATATTTTTAAAATTTCATATGAGTAGTGGGAATGAAATATTTGATCTCTTGAGCATGGTAATTGCAAGGCTTCCCGAATGTTACAACATACATTATTTATGTCTGCATGACCTACATAAAAATAGCTCAGTAGTCAACTGCCTGAAATAAATGAATAAATTGAATCTGTTCTAAATTCGAATGATACCACAATACAAATCTATCTCCTATTTACTCATAAACTCTGTGGTAGGTGTGGGACGCCATCCTACCTCAGCTGGGTTTGGACGAGATCTTGCGTCACATTCAACGCATCCACAACATGGGCTTCCTGACGGGCGAGTCTACGACCACAGCTATACTGGTGTCACTTCTCAACAACCAGGATGTCATAAAGAAGTCGAAAGTCACGGCACTGGAAGTTTATATCACGATGTGTAACTACAATAAGAAAACCAAGTGAGTGTCCAATATATTTTGGGATATTAATGACGATTTAGATTTTTTTTAATATTTATTTCCTTTAAATTTCAAAAAATCACTCAGTTTTATAGACACTACCCATTGTTATTACTTCTTAATCTTTTTATACATTTTTGACCAAACTTTTACATGTATTTACTTCTTATGTATCACTTTAAAAGGCTTTACTATATTTTATTTAACAACTAAAATTTTCTTTCTAACAGACCGATGAAGTTCGACAAAGCTAAAGTGACGGCAGAGAGGGAAGTGCGTCGCCGCACGCGTCAAATGCTGGACACGAAGACCGGCTTGTGGCAGTGGACCACTACCAAGCGACACCCCAGGGAGCTTAAACATTGGGGTAAGTGTGATTATAGCATAGGCATGATTTTCAACCGACTTCCCAAAAAGGAGGAGGTTCTCAATTGGGTTGTTTTTTTTTTTAACTTTTATTGAGTGCCTGAAACAACGTGGCAAGTCAGAGTAGCTATTTCTCTGCGCAATAATTTTTTAACATCAAAATTACCAAAGGGCATTCATTTAAACCAGACTTGCGTATGTTATTCTGCACGTAGTGTACCTACTTACACTTCAGAGAAAACCTTATAAAGTGAATAGTGTTAATTGAGTGAATAGTAGCAACATCTTTTTTTTTTTCAATATAGTAAAATCGTATGTATGTTTGTTTTTATGTCTCAACTAATAATTTCCTTTTGTTTCACATAGGCATCGACTTACCACCAAACCCAGCCGTGCTGGCCGCTCTCACCAAGCTGGTAGACCTGACGTGGGTTCTGACGCCGCCGACCAACGCGCGCTACTTGATCACCATGGATATGAGACACCACATGTTTAAAGGTGAGTTTATGGTATAAAAGACTGGTAGGACAAGCCCAGAATAGTCTGCCGAGGCTGCGGAATTTTTCGAAAGAGTTATCGCGGTACTGGTACAGAAAGGGCACCAGAAGGAACAAAGATGGTTTTTAATCAATTTAAGTCTTAACACTGCACCCTCAGCGGGACGGTTTTTCGCGGTAACACCTTCGAACAATCCCGCGGCCCCGGCAGACCTTGGCCCTGCCTGGACCCGCTGGAAGCGGGGCGGATCACCTGATGATTTCCCATCTCAAAAATAAGCCCCAGTAAGTTCCTAGCATCTTAAAATGAAAACACGATTAATATTCCTTTATTTCTCCTGACAGTGAATATGTTTGATCTATAGAAGTAGTCATAAACATTCACTGTGTTATCCTCCTGGTTTTAACCGATTTCTCGTCGTAAATTAAACTGCAAAGAACTGACTTCCATTCTGCCTACTAATTCTTCTACTGAAGTTGATGCTTTACAATTATAGAGGTTTTAACACGCTTATATTAGCTTCACTTGTAATTATGTACACAAAAATTTAAGTGTGGGCTAAAAGCGTGTTTTTTTAGGTTTTTAAACTATAATTTTTTTCAAATCGGTTTGACGACTGTTCAACGCTATGATTAAATTGAACTACTTACCTTAAAAACGGTTTGGTACAGGTCGTCACTTCTGCAAGCCTGTATCAGTGCCTAAAAAAAGTAAGAAGACAGCGACAGCGACTGCGAAGCCTGCGCCGAGCGGCGGCGGTGACGCCGACACGGAGAAGAAGAGCAAGAAGCATCTACTTGCCGAATGCTTCTTCAATATTAATGTCACACCAGGACATGCTGGTGAGTTATTATGTTTAATATTGATGTTTTTTATGAATGTATTTATCTATACTAATATTATAAAGCTAAAGAGTTTGTTTGTTTGTTTGTTTGAACGCGCTAATCTCAGGAACTACTGGTCCGATTTGAAAAATTCTTTCAGTGTTAGATAGCCCATTTATCGAGGAAGGCTATAGGCTACTTTTTATCCGGGTTCGTACCGTGGTTCCTACGGGATGCGGGTGAAACCGCTGACAGAAGCTAGTATTTTATATAATTGCAGTTTTGCACATTATCAAATTCCTTATGGAATTATGGGTATTTTAATAGTTATCATTATTGAAATTTGTCAGTGTCCCCTTATGTGGTACAAGAAATTAGTTATTTTGCCTGATCTACGAAAATATAGAACACTATTATTCTATAAAGAAGTAGCGTCACGGTCCTTCTTTGCATGAGTAATATACGAAAACCTTCCCCGTGAATTTCTCTAACCCATTTGTGAAAATCGCATGAAAATCTTTTCAGTATTTTTTTATTCTCGCGACCAGACAAACGTGCTTTAGGAATTTTTACTTACTACATTTGGATGTATTTCTAGCTATTATCCTGGCTCTCCAAATCCTGAAACGAGAATCTCAAGTGGACTTGGCCGTTTTCTCTGAAGAAGGCATTCAACTGGTGACCATCGAACGCAACTTTAGCAACATTGAAGAGGCTGAATTCTTGTTAAGGGTATGTTTATTCATATATTACCGCGGGCGCGTGAAAGATGACTGTTGTATAAGTATATAGTTTGAATGCTGTGTGTGCTTTATTAAAGTTAAAGAGATAGACTGGGATTTGGTCTAGTAAAAACCCTGATAACATACTTATTTTTTAACAGAAAGCGAACTTAGGCCGCGTGCAACTAGACGCTCCAATCAGCTATGCGACTCAAGGCAAGAAGAAATACGATGTGTTTATCAACATGGTGGACCGTACCACTCGGTACATGGAGCTGGACGTCAACAGCCGCGGGGGGCGCGGGCCTGCGGGCCGGTATGGGCCTCCGCCCCCGCCTGGCAAGGGGCTTGTTGACCACTGTCCGGTGCGAGCGCTTGAACGGTACAGGAAAGAAGTTGGTGTGCCTGAGGCTAAGTAAGTATCAATCTCTAATCCTAATAAATAGTTGATGAAAGTTAATCCAAGTTGATTCGTATGAAAATGTAGGGTTATTCCTTGGTGTAACTTTTTAGTGTTTACTAATAAGATTATTATTGTTTTGTTATTTATAATGAATGGTTCATGCACATACTCGTAGTTCTAGAGATGAATAATATTTTTTGTAACATGTTACGTTAATCGAGTAATTCACTCTTTCAGACTGATAGTGCTGAACCTGGCTTCCCACAAGGTGTACACGACGGACGGCACTCACGAAGGAGTTCTCGACATCGTGGGCATAGACGAGTACGTGCCCAAAGTTATCGACGCGTTCGTACTCGGCCAGTTCAAGTGAACGCAACCTTTCCACAAACATCGCTTCGCAAGTCTGTCAATTTTAAGACCGCATTGGTCATTATCTCGATCGAAAAACGACCTTATACCTCAGTATTTACAATAAAATTGTCTCTAATAAAAATATTACCACCATGTGTTCCGAAGCGAATACAAAGTGTTTTATACGGAACTGATATTTCTATTAAAAAATCTGAATGTAATTCTGATTGCCTAGAGATCTTTTAACTATGTTTTGCATGTTTTTTAGTGTTAATTTTTTGTTTTTAATCGCTGACGAGGTAGTTATTGGACAGTTGAATATAAAGTAACTGTTTCTATTAACCCTGATTTTGGATCTCTGCTTATTATGAGTTATTTTGTAGGAGCACACAGTTTATTTTTAAGCTAAGAAATGAATGTACTATGCAGTACATAGGTTATATCCAAATTGGAACATTTCCAAACGAAATATCCTCGAACAGGGAACAGTTAGTTGTCGACTGCGCTATTGGTTGCAACATTATTGCTTTTACGATTTAGCTGTAAGTCTTAGCATAGACAAAGTTGAATAACATTTATTGATGTTTCTGCTACATGTTATTTCGAGCCTATCTAAGTGAAGTTATTGCTTACCGGCTATATTTACTACAACACGTTATTAGTTGCATAATAAAAGTTTTTGAGAATATCATTTAACCCTTGTTGGCAGTGGAACAAATTCTTAACCGAGCCTTTGTTATTATATGTTGACAGTATATTGATTCTTCTTTTTATATTATTATTATAGAGTGTGTAACTTAGATATTGTTAAGCTTAACATGTGTAGCCTAAATATTTGTAACAGGGTCTTTTTGGTTTGTCAAAAATTGGCCTCTGGCGCTCACTATTCTTATTAGTTATGTGTTCAACGATAAAATAACGTAAAATGGGGGTCAAACATTGACAATAGGGAAATTGCTTTTATTTAAAACCTATAAAAGAGTGTATTTCACGGGCCTGTCGTAATTGCACCCCGGTATGTTTGAACGCCAGTACTTTTGCAGTAGTTGTTGAGTTTCAAATTTATTTATTACTGTTTGACCAGACTGGGTCGTAGTGAGGTTGTGCGTTATAAGAGTTTTTGTATTTGCCAAAGTAATTATGCATTTGTAATTTTATTCAAAGAGTACTGGCTTGCAAACGTAAATTAGCTGATAGAAATTAATTATGATAGCATATCTTGGTAATATAGAAAATTATGAAAACAGGTACATGCTCATGATGTTTAGCGTCATAGTAAAATATTTGTTTTAAACTTAGTAAGCAGTAATTGTGACTGTGCATAAAATGAATTGGTCACATTCCACTTGAAGTGAATTAAAATAACTACTTATTATAAATAGATGGGCATGCATCGGCTTTCATACGTAGGTAGGTAACCGTTTCAGAATATTGGTCACTTTTTGTACTAATAGATGAGCGGACTTTTCGAAATCTGTGATCACTTGGTACTCTCGGGATTAAGTAATTTTTATAACTGTAAAAGAAAAAAATTCAAAACTTAGGTGAAGGAATTCGAAATTGCTAGAAATGCTTTTTTTGTATGTATCATTTGTTTTTTGTTGAAAATGTGTTAGGTTAATAAACTGTTTAGTATTATGGTGGTCAACGCAAGCATCGTACACTTTATGCTTTTAGCTGTTAAGGTGATCAGGTTAACCTACATTGTTGTCGACCATTACAGGTACTTATTTATTGTTTTGTGATTCGACGCATCATTTTCCAGTGTATGGTTCGTATCTCGAAAATAGCATTCTGTGATTTATTATGCCTTGGCAACTCTGCACTTTGGTGATATTATTTTTAATCGGACTGGTTTTCTTTGAAATTAAAAATTATGTTGTAAAATTTAAAGAAAACAGCCGGTTTTAGTGTTACGTAATAGCTGAATAGTATTATGACACTAAAAACTATTACCTATTCTGTTGTTAACCGAAGACAAGTACAGGAGTACTTTCTTTGTATTTTTTTAATCACTCACAAACATGAGCTTGCTAGTGCATTTTTACACGAATTAAAAAAATAAAAGGCCGTCCCAATTGCAAATTATCTGTTGTATTTCAATACCTAACGTGCTTTTAGCATTAAGTTACAAGTAGTACATATAATCATGTTAATTTAACCCATTCACAGCAGCATATCAAAAAAGCACCTTATACCTAATGAATAACAATATGTATAACATTCAAAAAATGTACTTGCATGTTTGTTTTCACGTGAATAAACTTTTAATATTCAAGTAATATTTTTTTCTTACTTTAACTAATTTCAGTAATCTAACTAAACTAGGCAGACATCATTCGCGCCAAGGGCCCGATTCTCCTAATTTTACTTAAGCAACATACGATTCACGTTCGACTGCGATCCAATCCCGACTCGATTACGATTGGAACGTATGTGGCATTCCGCTATTTTTTCTTTGAAATAAACGTTTTTATCCTTTTCTGTCATTCAATAATGAATCATTTTGTCTGCAAATGATTAACTATTGCAATATGATTGTAGAGCAAACTACCGTATAGAACAAAATCACCAAAATAGCAGACCAATCGCAAACCAATCGAATGTCGTTGGAATACGATTGGTCTTATATTAGTAGCAGAATGCCCGATATGGCTAAAACTGTTATTGCGATTCGATTTCTATTCGATTTTGACATTATTAACTTAGGAGAATCGTATTCCTTTTCTAGTTTTCAAAGAGATTTTTTTTTTAATTTCTTTCATTTAGAAGTTGATTTGTTACTTCTTGAATCTACATGAATTTTTCTTTAGTTTTCTAATCTAAAGATGCCAACCGAAATTGTAGGTACCCAATAGACTGTCAACACTGCGTCGGCAATGCCGTTTGTTGCCCGTGGTACTACCAATAGTACTACCAGTAGTACCACGGGTAAATTTTTCTTCCCGTAGTACTACCAAGCGGTCTGGTAGTACCACGGGCAAGAAAAAACTGCCCGTGGTACTACTGTCAATATTATAGGTTTTTTTCAACCCTTTTGTTGTCACAGTTAATATTGTTATCCTAGAAAGAGAATTGAAATATATATTTTTTTAATGTGGATATATTTTGGTACTATTTCGTAAATAGATCTGGTGGTTGTGAAATTTTTCATTGCTCAAAATCGACAAGAGTCAAAAACACTTAGTTTTTTTTTCACATATTTGAATTGAATACCTTGATCTCGATTTACTTGATGTATTTTATGCTATCCTGGTACTTGGTGAGCATTTTCGTCGGGAAATTGGAATACTCAGGTAAGTTATGCTGTCCTGGTACACGGAGAGAGCAGTTGCGTCGTGTCGTAGTGCCACGGGCAACAAACGGGCAATGCTTAGGCTTAGCCGGTAAGCATAAAAATATCCATGCTCTGGGAGACGGTAACCGTCAACCAGTCCTTGAAAACAAGTATGCTCTTGGTACCCACGAGAGGAGAGTTTCAAACCCTTATATCAAAGCTACTGTATTTTCACCTCTTGAGGTTCTGCTTCAGCAGGGGGCCAGCACAGCAAGGTGGGTTGGCGCAAGATTGCTTACTCAGGTTGCGGTTCCCACTATAAACTCCTCCCTACCAAAAGAACCAAGTGATTTGGTTCTAATACAACGGCAACAGGAGCACGACGGATTTTGCTATTCGATATTTTCGTGCCGTTGTATGCGGTCCACACGGCATGGCAGGCCGCGGTGACCGAAACTGTTGACAGCTCGACCACAGTGTCAGCCGCTTTGTAGAAGGACTTCGTTATTCCGTAAATAACTGCGAAGCGGCTCATCCCATCCCACTAATGGATGGATGGATGAATCTAATGTAAACAATCCTAATATACCGGTCACGTCACACTTCTTTTCCATTTTTTATTCCCCTAGATACTCCCCCTTTGTACTCTCTTACTTATTTTTTATGTACTTACTCCCTTATGCACCTATTGTCTTTTTAGAGCCTCTCACTTATGTACTCCCTTATGTCTATGTACTTATGATTTGTTGTTTTGGCGTGAAGGGGCGACAGTTAGAAAAAAAACGGCCAAGTGCGAGTCGGACTCTCGCACGAAGGGTTCCGTACCATTATAAAACCGCATCTACCTGCTGCCGTTATCGATATCGAGCAAAAAATCACGTTTGTTGTATGGGAGTCCCCCTCCCCCCCCCAAATATTTATTTTATTCTAGTTTTCAGTATTTGTTGTTATAGCGGCAACAGAAATACATTATCTGTGAAAATTTCAACTGTCTAACTATCACGGTTCATGAGATACAGCCTGGTGACAGACGGACGGACGAACGGACAGAGGAGCGAAAACAATAGGGTTCCATTTTACCCTTTGGGTACGGAACCCTAAAAACCAAGGATTCTCATCGTTGGCCCTCCTCTTTTCACGCAGTGTTCGAAACCCCGAAGAGGGATACGAATGAAATTGTTTCTTAGCTATTAAAAGTAGCTCTATTCATAAATGCTTCCCTTATGTCAAATTAGAATGACATGACACCTACTTTTAGAGATGTACTAACTTTTTAAATCGAGTTATGTCAGTATCGAAGATCAGGCCTTCCAATCGCTCTCAAATGAAATTTAATCGATTGAATCATCATCATCATCATCTCAGCCATAGGACGTCCACTGTTGAACATAGGCCTCTCCCTTAGATCTCCACAGATACCTGTTGGAGGCGACCTGCATCCTGCATCGATTGAATAGATTCAAAATATTTAAATGCCCATGTATGAAGTATTACTTTACAAATAAGCACAAAATTTTCTCTTAACTGTTTGACTATTAGATTAGATACCATTTTATTCAAAACCACACTTGAGTCGGTATCGATTTCATTATCATTCTGTCAAAGTGACTTGGTTAGTGGTTGAGTCGCACCACTAACCTAATCTCAAAAATCGTTGCTGTGTTTAGTGAGGAAAATAAACGACCCCTTTTTCGAGAAATATTGCACAAAATGAGTGACGTGGATAAGTGGATAGAGATCGCGAAGAGGTGTAAATATTTACCCGAGGATGACTTACGGGATCTTTGCAATATTGTATGTGACTTGTTGTTGGAGGAGCCCAACGTACAACCGGTACAGACACCTGTAACAGTCTGCGGAGATATACATGGCCAGGTAAAGCTTATTATTATCACAAAGGTTACTAACTAGTTGTTTAAACTGTTGTACTATAACTGTACAACATCCACCCAAGTAATTATTCTGACCTATAAGAAATAACCAATAGAAAAAAAAAACAAGTATGTCCATGACATTAGAAACCTCATTTAGAATGCATATAAGATTAATAATCGCGACAATAACATCTCAGACATGATTTATTACATGTTTACTTTGGTTTAGGTCATACTTTGTTTACAATTTAGTAATATTAAATTTACCAGTCTCTTTCTCTTGTCATTTAAACAAAGAACCTCTAAAAGTCACCAAACATAGATAAAGTTCCCAATTTTTTTTTGTTCCTCTTATAGTAATGCTGTATTGTTTCTTTTCAGTTCTATGATTTAGAAGAATTATTCCACATAGGGGGACAGGTGCCCCACACAAAGTATATATTCATGGGAGACTATGTTGACCGGGGCTATTACAGCTTAGAAACACTCACACTACTTATGGCACTTAAAGCGAGGTATCCTGACAGGTATGATATTTTTCTATACTTACTTCTACTAATATATTTTTCTACTATTTGAGGTCTAAAATACAACTCAAGTTGGCCAAACCCATCGTACATTATAATATTACTAGCTTCTGCCAGCGGTTTCACCCGCATCCCGTGGGAACTACTTCCCGTACCGGGATAAAAAGTAGCCTATAGCCTTCCTCGATAAATGGGCTATCTAACACTGAAAGAAATTTTCAAATCGGACCAGTAGTTCCTGAGATTAGCGCATTCAAACAAACAAACAAACAAACCAACAAACAAACTCTTCAGCTTTATAATATTAGTATAGATTGACGTATTTTACGTAAATCACTGTACAACAATAATCTTCTATGAATCATTACCTGTACCTGTGTGTGTTAGAGTGCAGATTTACATGAGTCACAATTGAATTTAATCACAAACTTAAAAGGCTAAAAAGCCTTTTAAGTTTGTGATAGATAAGGCTTTATTAGCAGCTAAAAAGAAGCTTCATACCAAGATGATTTATAAAACTACAACAAAATACTATGAATTGTTTAAATAACATTATACAGTGCCATTTATTACTAGCTTCTGCCTGTGATTTCACCTGGGCCCAGAGACAAAAGCTATCCTACCTTCTTGTCCCGGGTCTAAGCGACCTCGAGGCATTCATGCGTCATGGCTTGACTAAGGGATATCGAGATTAATCTATACTAATATTATAAAGCTGAAGAGTTTGTTTGTTTGTTTGAACGCGCTAATCTCAGGAACTACTGGTCCGATTTGAAAATTTCTTTCAGTGTTAGATAGCCCATTTATCGAGGAAGGCTATAGGCTACTTTAGCTTTTTATCCCGGTACGGGAAGTAGTTCCCACGGGATGCGGGTGAAACCGCTGGCAGAAGCTAGTTGTGATATAATGTTGATATGTCCTGAATAATCCTCTCTATATAATCAAATCATACCACATATTTTCATAGACATAATTATTTTACGAATAATAATAATTAATGTCTGCTTATTTTATATTGCTTTTCAGGATTATATTACTAAGAGGAAACCATGAAACATGTCAAATCACAAAAGTGTATGGCTTCTATGATGAGTGCCTCAACAAATATGGGAACGCTAATGCGTGGAAAGATTGCTGTAGAGTGTTTGATCTACTAACAGTAGCAGCAGTGAGTATACCTCTACATAGTATCAATGTTTAATATTCGAATTTGTAAAAAATGGAAACATTCTACTGACTGAGAATGTACGGCCATGTGGATCTTTGTTATCTTTCACACTTTAATACAAAAAAAAAGTTGTAAGCATTGCATAGATATTTTTTTGAATCATCGCAATAAAATTGCCCAGAGCCCAGGATTTTTTATCCCTAAACTCTACAAAAAGTTGGAGAATTTGAATAAACTAAATATTCTCAACAAATAACTTATATCTTATCAGTTATGTGCAAAAGCATGACACCAATAGGTACATAGATAGCAAACTTGATGATTTAGCATATTATACTTACAATAGACTTAAAATTTGATATCAATTATCACCTTCATCCCTTAGTAAATACTATAGAGGGCCAAGTGTATTACATTTGTACTAAGAAAATAACTAATGGGATTTTTATGGTATTATTTCAGTTAATAGATGAGACTGTGCTATGTGTACATGGTGGGCTGTCTCCCGAGATATCCATGTTAGATCAAATCCGATGTATTGACAGAAATCAACAAATACCACACAAAGGAGCCTTCTGCGATCTATTGTGGTCAGATCCTGCTGATGTTAAGATGTGGTGAGTATATTATAATTTATTTATATAATACTAGCTTCCGCCCGCGGCGTCGCCCGCTTGGAGTTCGGTTATATCGCGTTTCCAAGAGAACTCTTCAAAAGACCGGGATAAAAACTATCCTATGTTCTTCTCAAGGTCAACTCTATCTCTGTACCAAATTTGATTAAAATCAGTTTAGTGGTTTAGACGTGAAAGCGTAACAGACAGACAGAAAGACAGACAGAGTTACTTTTTTTACTTCGCATTTATAAGATTAGTAGGGATTTCTAGCACACGAAGTATCTACAATGGCGGACTTAACGCCTTGGGTATTCTCTATCAGTCTACTTTTGGGTGGTGGAGAAAAAGCATGTATTGACACAGTAATCACACTTCTTCTCTCAAAAGCAATGTAAGTATAAAAACTATTGATTATATTTGTGTTTCAGGTCTGTAAGTCCACGAGGCGCTGGGTGGTTATTCGGTAGCTACGTCACAGAGCTTTTTATGAATTACAACAATTTGAATTTAATCTGTCGGGCACATCAGTTAGTAAATGAAGGTTTGTACCTCCACTATACAAGTAAACAGGAAAATTGTTTATAATACTCAATTTCTATTTTCTAATACTTCTTTATTTTCCAGGTTATAAATATATGTTTGACAAGCGCCTGGTGACAGTATGGTCGGCTCCCAACTACTGTTACCGCTGCGGCAACGTCGCGTCCATATTAGAGTTCAACACAGTTAATGACAGAACAGCTAAGTTGTTCCAAGCAGTACCCGATAGCGAAAGAGAAGTACCCCCACAACACACTACGCCTTATTTTCTGTGAAATGTCGTTTAAGCATAAGTGAAAGTATTCCCCAAGTGTAATAAAATAATGTTTTATATATAATAAATTGTTGCATACAATGTCATTATGTTTTAATAGCTTCTGCCAGCAGTTTCACCCGTGTCCTGTAGAAACTTCAGCAAAAAACTTCAAAAAGTAGCCTTCCTCGATAAATGTGCTATCTAACAGTGAAATAATTTTTCAAATAGGACCCGTATTTCCTGAGATTAGCGCGTTCAAGCAAACAAAGAAATATTAGTATAGATTTGTCGCGCTAGCTCACTGTTCCGTGGAGAATACTATTTAAACATTGTTAGAAAATCAGTTAGACCAGCAAAAAAGAATACCTAAACAGGAAGACAAAAAAAAGAAGTTATACTCGCCGATATACCTACTGTATAACAATATACAGGTTAGATATAGGTTCAACGTTGCAACTGGAACCACCAATTTTAGAATCGGGGATAAGAGATGTTTACCGCGCTAAGTCTGAAACCTTAGTCGTTGACTTTGTAACAACAAACCGTAAGGCTTCTCTAATTTCCGCCCTCAAATCTCACACTAAGCTCAAAAGAGAAAAGAAGGAACCCCAGCTTAACATCTCACTTATAAAGCTGGCTGGAGAACCGCGCACACTATTTATATTATAATTCTAAGCTCGATGATTTATATCGGAATATTTGACGATTCGGACTAGCAAGATAACTGTCTGAGACTGAGTTGAATAACCTCCTTGCAAGACTAGATTATATTCTCAATTTTTTGTTTTTCAATTGTTAAACAAATGCATGTTTTCATACCTTTCAGTTTTCTTTTTTAGTATACCTATTCGCTATGTGCAAAGTGGGTGGTGGGGGACGGCAAATCGATCGAAGCGCACGATGTGGCAGAAATATGAATTAATTCTGGACTGTCAAGTGTCAAATTGCTTTATTTTCATAACTTCCTTTATAATTTTAAGTAAAAACGTAAAAAAATGCGATATGGGTCATAGTACATGCTGTGTCGTAAATTGTAAAAAACTATGGGAAAAACAGTTCGTGCAAGTTTTATTCGTTTCCAACATCAAAGTGGACATTACAGCAAAGACAAAAATGGATAGCTGCTGTGAAAAGAAAAAAGTAAGAAATTTAACCTAGTATACTATAATAATAATAATAAGCGTTTGCCCCGCAGGGCATCTGAGGCGGATGACGGGGAGTAGCGACCCCACGGGGCTATATATCCGAGTGCTCCAGGGAGAGTATACTGTCCCCCATCTCTGGCTTGCCGGAGTGAAGCATGACGGGGGATAGGTCTCCCGCCTCTTGGCTTGCCTTCATCGGCCGGTCAGAGTGGAGTCGCTAGAGCAGGGTTAGCAGCCCACTCAGAGGGTAGGTGCCTCGTGGTAAGTGGCGAGTGGGCCGGTGATGCTGGACCCACAGGGAGCGCGTGATCTGCGTTTAAAGTCCGCTGAGGTATCCTCACCCTTCAGCCCCTCATGTACCTGTTGCCCCCTTGTTGCGATTTAGCGACTGATTCCCGGGGGCCCAGTAAGTGAGGTGGCGAGTCTCCACCTGCCATTTTTACATGTATTTAATACATTGTCATCGGCAGGTGCCATAGTTCCCGTAGTTTCCCCATTCCTAGTCCATTAGCATCCCATCACAATAGCCCAAGTAGTTTTCATCCACAGTTAGCAATAGCACAGAACCGGGGATTGTCCTTGGGTACATTTCTATAGTGTATACAGGGATAATCGTCGGTTTTGTGTCGCCATTTCATTAAAGTTGTCTCAAAAGGGCTTCAGCGTGTTGGCTTCGGCCCCACGTTCGCCTTCCAAAAATCCGGGACTCTATAGTCCCGTGGTCGGTTAAAGACATACAAAAATAATAAGCGTTTCAAAATTACAGTCCTTTTTTATTTTTTTTTTTAATTTCGTTGAAAAACTAGTCGAAAATCAATATCACAAAGATATCATAACATCTAGTTGACATGATTTGATAGATGACAAGTCCTAAATAGTTGTGGCCACTAGGGGCGCTGTCATCGCGCACACAGCGAATAGGTACCAATATTTGTTTTAGCTCTTACAAAAATTTTGATGTAGCAGTAATATTAATGTTCATTTTTTACCATGCAGAATTGCCTATGCATTACATGCCCCCGCTGGGTCGCTACTCCCCGTCATCCGCCTCAGATGACCTGCGGGGGTTTATTCTTATTATATAAGGTCCCTGTCAATCCAGGGTGAGTTTCCAAAGGAACTGAAATGAAAAAAGGATAGTAAAATAAAACAATGATTTTCCATTTATTATAAATCGGTTTTATTGACATTTATATAATTAAGTTTACTAATACGTTTCTTATCCTTATATTCAATCCCTGTTGTAGTCAAAGGTATAATCGAAGTAGGATTGATCGAAACTCTGCACACGTACGTAACCGTCTTCACCACCAGACGCGTAGCTCTTGCCATCAGGGTGGAACGCTAAACTGTTGATAGGACCGAAATGTCCCTTGATGCGGCCGAATTCTTCTTCGAATACCAAGTGGAAGAATCGAGCGTCGAATTTACCCTGGCGGGTGGATGTGGTGGTTACTTCCATAGCGTCTTGACCTCCTCCAAGTACGACGTGGTCTAGGATCGGGCTGAGGGCCGCGGAGTTAACGGGACGCTCAGTCTTGTATTCCTTCAAGAGCTCCAAGGAGCTTGTGTCGAACAATTTGGCGGTTTGATCCTTAGAGGCGGTGATGAACATGGTACCGTCACGGGACAGCTGCATGTCGTGGATCTGGTGCGTGTGCTCCTTTATCGACTGGATTTTCTTGCCAGTCTGAAAAAAAAATAAAAGGGGTGATTTGAATCCAATTGATATGAACATTTTTGAATAAATCCTTGGTATTGTTTTATAAAAAAATAAACAACTTGTTTATTGTAAGTATCAAGTTACTTTTCGCTAGAGCTAGATTAGTCAGCTCTGCCATAAAAATCAAATATGGCTTGCAATGTACTGCCTTTTATTGTAAAGTAAGCATAGATCTTTTATGTAATAAGATTTTAGTAAATAAGGTCTTACCCTCAAATCCCACTGGATCAGGTCACCAGCTTCGTGGCCAGTGATGAGGGTCTCATCCAAGATACCCCACACCATGGAGGTGACCTTGGAGTCTGTAATCTCCCACTTCAAGATGGGAGCCTGGCTGGAGATGGAGTCATCAACAGTTCTTGTGTCAATTACTGATACCTGGGAAAAGGCACTTTATGTTTATAAAAAGAGTCAGATCAGATAAGTTTATAGGAAGTTTAGATAGCTCCAGAGAAGTAATTTAATTTTCCCAGAAAATAGTTGTGGTACACATTTACTATTGGCAATAGATAAGGAATTGAAAAATAACTTTAAAAACAGTATGATTTTGATTGCATACTTGAATCATAACAATTATTTTTTGTAGCTTCCTTGATAGATGGTTATGAGGTATACTAATATTATAAAGCTGAAGAGTTTGTTTGTTTGTTTGAACGCGCTAATCTCAGGAACTACTGGTCCGATTTGAAAATTTCTTTCAGTGTTAGATAGCCCATTTATCGAGGAAGGCTATAGGCTTTTTATCCCGGTACGGGAAGTAGTTCCCACGGGATGCGGGTGAAACCGCTGGCAGAAGCTAGTATAATAATAAATGTTTTCTTTCACATAACCATCCAGTAGTTCCTAAGATTATACATGTTCAAGTAAAAAATCTCTTGTAAAAGCTAAAAATCTTCGTAGACACAATAAATAAAGTTTTACCTCACAAGGGTGTCCCATAGCCTTGTCAGTGGTGTAGGCGGCCTGGTAGGCACTGTAGCTGAAGTTGCATGTTCTCACAGAGGAGTTAGTCTTGATTGTAGCTATGTTCTTACCAGTCTCCAAGTCCCACAATCTGGAAGTACAAAGTTTTATGTAAGGATTAATTCTGGTAATTTAAAATTTTATTTGTTAGATGGGAGAAAATTGAGGGTTTTAGTGTAGCAAAGGGTGTGCAAAGCAGTAAGAACAGAACATTTTTCAACAAAAATAAGTCTCGACTAGTTCTAGTACCTAAAAAAATGGTGACAAGTTTGTTACATAATTTCTATCTCACAGACTGCTAAAAACAAGGCTGAAATCATCAGGAAACTCCTATGAGCATAGAAAGTTAGTTTGTGATGAACATGATAACATGGAGCGTACGTAAAAAGCCTAAATATGGAACTACACTGGTAACTTGAAATCAATTGATTTGCATTTCATCATATTGTGCAATAAAATATTCAACAGTATTTATTGACAAACCCCTAAATATTTTTAGATTAGGTATATTAAATGAATGCAATTTAAGGCTGATGATGGAACTGTTCATCTCACATTATTATGACGGCTTAGATATTTTAATATATTGACTATTTCCTAAGCATTAAACCAATATTTTCCTTCTACAGAATAGCAGCAATAAGGAAACAAGGAACCAAACAAAGGGCATTATCATTCCTAACATTGTAACGCACCTTTGTATACCAAGTGATCATAACCAAACAATCTTTCAAAAAGTTTGTAAAAAACATATACAAACCTGCATGAACTGTCACCTCCACCGGTGATAAGGTTTATGGTCTGCCAGTCTACATCCAGACACCACACAACACCTCCGTGTCCATTGAAAGTTCCGAGGCGTTCACCGTTCAACGACCACCATACGTTCGGCTTGGAATCTTTAGCGGCGGAGAACAGCAAATCACCTTCACGGTTATACTTGATCTGTGTGATGGCACGTTCGTGCCCTTGCAGCATAAGGGGTTTCTGAAACAGAATTATTCATGACACACCATGCTAACTTGTTTTTTGCACATAGTTCAAAACACTGCAATGGAGCACATTTAAGAAGAAATATGGACAAACTATGATTTTTATTGCACTACATACCATTTTGTGTGGTTGTTTTGCGGTATAATTTTAGTAAAATGTGATAAAACCACTGTAATTATTGACTGACATGTGGCAAGCGGCAGACAATTTTGACAGAAGGATTTGGAGCCATAGATAAGAGAATGTCTTGTCTTGCTTGGAATTTAGGAAGGATTCACAAACAAGAGGTAATGTCATGTCATTTATTTTACTGAGAAATAGAAAGATTTTTTCCACCATATTTCAAATGATTTTTCAGTTTAATTTTAGAATAATACAAGTAGTTAGATATTTGGTTTATAGTTTTCATTATCAACGTTAGAGGGCAGTAGATGTGCTCTTCTAGTACTTTATTTGCCGCCATCTATGAACACAAGCTAAGCTAAACTACAAATAGTTTTACTACTCGACGCTAGAGGGTAGCATGTCAATGCTACAGTAATAAAATTAGTACCTGACAGTAGTAAGAAAGCTCGATTTGTTTCTTTTCAGCGAAGATTTTGTTGATAGTGTTAAATTGTAAATAATATACAAGCATACCTTAAAATTTTATGTAGACATTTTCGAACAAAAGATGGGTACCATCTTTCACATAAAATTTACGCTATTTACCATTACTTACACACTTACAGCTTTTTTTCTGCAGGTGATATAAAACATAGCATAGTTACGAATACTATATCTATATTGCTGTATATAAAAATAAAATAAGAACTGACAATGCATTGATATTTTCGATATAAAGACATCAATACATTTATCATTATGATATAGGTATGCGGACTAGTTTCTCTACAATTTTTCCCTATCCTAGTCCACTGCCTATTTCTTATCCTATGGAAAAGTATGTAGGTAGTTTTCTTCTGTAGGCATAGCCTATTACAAGACCGGGGATTGTATTATGTATTCCTATATCCTATTCACATTTCCCATAAAATATTATAGTTTTCAATTGTTCTATTGTAGATTAGAATCATATCATGTTTATTATGATAGAATTACAATCCTTGGAAGATAAATGAGCCTATCGAAGCTACAGTTTAGCGTCGGTAGGCTGTAAGTTATCATAGTAACCTGTTTTCTTTAATTAATGGTTACTATTTGTTTGTGTAGTTTGATAAGCTAAAGATAAGGGCTAGCACGATGTGGAGAGTCGTGGGCTTAGACTTAGGTACCTGCCTCTAAGTTAAACCTAGATTCATTTAAAATATTTACGTAAATTTGAAACCTGACAGGAATTGATTTTGCTCCCACAGAGTATCTAATGTAGATTAATTTTATCTACTTACTATCAAATCTCATTTTGTTGGTCACTCGTATTTACTTCAGTTGCCCTTTAAATAGGTAGCTTTAGTAGTAAAGTGTAGGTAATGAATTTGTGTAGAGTATTACCCATATTTTAATAAAGTTTCCTTTTTGACGGTTACCATTAACAAATTTCAGTTACCGCGTAATCTTTTACCCTCGTTGGTCTAGTGGTCGCAGGCGCGGCTGCTGTGCTCGAGGTCTCAGGTTCAATTCCCGGGTCGGGCCGAAATCGCTTTGTGGGTTTTCTTAAACTTTCACAAAGCAGCCCGTAGTCTGGAAGTTGGTGATTGATTCACCCGTGCATCGGAGAGCACGTAAATGTCGGTCCTGCGCCTGATCTCTTTCCGGTCGTGTCGGATTGCCGTCCCATCGGGTTATGAGAGTGAAGGAATAGGGAGTGCACCTGTGTCTGCGCAAATCCTTGTGCACTATAATATGTCCTGCGCAGCTGGCTGATCTCCTTAAATGAGAACAGCCGCCGTGGCCGAAATCGGCCGTGGACGCCAATCTTTTACCCATCATTAAGTTACTGAGCCTGTGATAATGAATAGCCTCCTAGTAACAAGTGATCTTCGAAGCATTACAGCTCCGTGTTTTCGGTGATAAAGTTTTGCAGGGGAATTATTTGGTCAAATAAAATCACTAAATATATTTCACATACAATTTATTTTCTTAAATTATTAACCATTGATTTCCAAGAGTACAACTAAAAAACAAATTAAAGTACAAACACGTTATGCATCGCTAATTAAACACAACTGTAGGTAACTTCTCTTGGCAAACCAGTACATTCGATTGACTACGCCGGCGCGGCGCATCACTCAACGAGACGTACACGAAACTCCTGAGCACTGCTAACAGTCACTGTATATCTTAACTTGGTCGAATTATAACAACAGCCTTATTCCATCGAGAACAGTACAGCAATCAGCAACTAATGTGATTTGCTACGTATAAACATAGAACCCTAATTTATCCATAATACTTAATGTATGCTAGGTCTGAAAGCGATAAGTCTTGGTATTGAGCGAGCCCAACTAAATACGTGAAATACAGCACACTCAACCACATTGAACTCTTACAAACATATTGTTGCCGCTATCCATACGTGTCTACCGGAGGCACCGTGACAGCGTGACAACTAATTCAACCTGTGATTTCGACCATATTCTATTTAGAAAATTGTAAAAGTGGACACAAAAATGTATCTAAACATTGAAATTAGTAAGATAAGCGAAACGTGTTTGTTTGTGTAACTGTAACAAAATTGATTACTGTTATTATTGATTAGAACATGAAGTATAACTCGTAGAATATATATCTATATGTACTTAGAGTTCAAATATCCATCTGTGACATGTAATTACATACAACAAACACTCGTCAACGTTTCCAAATATATATTCTCTTACGGCGTTACACTCGATTTCATAACTATTTTAATACAATGTCTAATGTACACAAATTTTAACCCTTCTTTTACCCGAAATACTTGAAACGCTATTTTTATACACAACAAACCTTACACTACGAATGTGAAAATATTTCGTCACAATATGTTACATGTAATATCTTACACGTAATTAATTATTCTCTTATGGACTGTAAAGAAATGTGAAATGCATTAAGTTTTTGTTACACCCTTATAAATATATTAACATTATTATGTTTATTACATAACTATATCAGTCAAAATATTTTCGCAGTATTATCTACGAACCGGCTCCGGAACGGCCTGTGCGTCTTGTGATGATGAATTAGATATTCTTGATCGAAATATTCTACAGTTTACCGTTAGTAATGTTACAGTGGTAATTGACGATCGTAATTAATTAGTATGCATACGAGTCCACGCGGCTCAGAGCATCCTGTATTATGTGAACAGGGATCTCTGAGGAGCACAAGAGAGTATAGTTTATAAACACGCGGTGGTATCGGACACACAAGCACGTTAGAAGCCGGCTGTAACCGTCCGAGTCTCGGGTGTGAAATCTATCTCCGAGACTGGCGGCACTAAAGTTATGCAAACTCATTAAAAATTAAATTAGCAAGCAGAAGCAAATCATTCATAATTGTTTCCTATAAATCGGTCAGTCAATTTTGATATTCAAAAGTTATCCTACGAGTTCCATTAAATTAGACGAAGAGGCGAACAAGCCCTATTTCACAGTAATAGCAAATAATTTAGAAGTGCAACGAAAGCGAGCGCCCATCTTACAAGTCGAAGCATAATTTGTATTTACATATTACATGAATGTATAGCCTCAGTGGGCTGTCGTGTACTATCCTAATTAGGTACTCGCCAGTAATGCGCCAATTTCATTGTTTAATTACTAACAATACTATCCTTTGTACAACGCCAATAACATTCTTACAAATCTAATTCCCATTTGATACACTGCCGTTAGTTTCGCCTTAACAATACGCTATGATACTAACAAAATAAGTGTCAATATTACTTACATACATTATCATTTACATACATATTAGTAGAACGATGCACGATTCGCGATTATAGTTATATTTACGATTTCCGTCATTAAATGTTTAAAAATCTATAAAGGCATCTTTACCTCAGACTTTAGATTTAACACCGTCGTTCTGATGGTGTTGTTAAAAACTAATTAATTATAATTAAGTTAGATAAAAAATGAATAAATAAATATAGTTACCCAATCGTCGTGAAGGGTTCACGTAGTGAGACCGAATATTAGTGAAGGCGCGCGCGCACCGGGCGACGCGCCGCCGCCGCACGCCGCGCGCGCATCCCGCGACACGCTGCGGCGCGCGGCGTGTCGCCTACTCCGATATCATATCACTGTTTACTATCACAATTAACTAATAATTTCACCAACGTCATTAACTTAATTAAACGTACGTAATATAACAAAATTAATTGAAAACTATTTAGGCATTTGATGGCAGTATCGTAACTGGTTGTATTCAAACTAATTATAATGTACAAAACACATTTAATAACCGCTAATACTTAACTAATGGTAACACGATGAGGAACGGACGTGTATCGCTCATTCAGGTAACAGGATTATCTAATATTACAAGTTGTCTGTTGTGTCGACTGCGCTGCGTCGACGCGAGTACCTTCCGCCGTCGACTTGCTACTCGACAGGTCCACAACCTTCGCGAATGAGACCTTCGATTGTTTTGTAAAGTGTTCTCGGTACTGACAGGTTGTGAAGACTATTTATATTTATATAAGTGAGATAGGTGTGTGGCTACTAATTGCTCTGTATACGCCGACGTCGACCGTGAGAAAGCTAAGGCATAAAAAAATCTAATTAACTAGAACCTAAGTCCTTAGAACGAACTTTTTGGTTGTAATTACTTAATTTTAAACAAGGCTTACATCGCCCCCTATAGCTAGTGGTAACTGTTCACCGTTGATGGAACGTTTATTACAAATTTTAACATTAACGATTAATACAAAGTGTTATTTAACGATAACGGCGAATAAATTGTAAGAAAACGAAAGGCAGTGATTACTGACAGTAGTAGGTTTGAGAGTCTTTTCGTAAGATTATTTTTAATGTTTTTTTTTTCGATCATGTTATGATACGTTTTCTATAAATATTGTTAGATACACCTATTTAATGTGTAGATGTAGATCGGTGTTAGTACTAGGTTTTAGTAAATGAGTTACATGAGTCCGGGACAGTTAGTAGCGTGATCAGATGAAATGATGGACTTCTACGTAAGACTTTATACATGCAGAGGAATGCTAGAGGGCTAATGCTGTGATGATGTCATGAAATAAATTCATAGTTTCTGACGTGTCTTAAACTGTGTCGATAAAGAGTGATGCATGGATGTACCTGTTTTGTAATAAAATTAGAACTTCACAATAAAATCACTTATTTATTAATAATTGCAAATCAATCAAATAGTTTATGTAATCGAGATTTAACGCAATATGTACAAAATATTTTATGTATGTACAAAATGTATCATGAGACTACTTTTACTAGAGGAACGATGCGCGAAAGGAATTCAATGCTACGATATGAAATGACACAAACGGTTATAATAATTTGAATATCCGAACAAAATCACGGTACATTGAGCACAATTACATTTGAACACATCAAAGGAAGCAAAGTATAAGATCAATAAATATCCGAAGCACCTACGCACATAAAGATAACGTCGTCAGCTTAGAAATGCATCGAGAGCAGTCGGCGCGGCGCGGCGCGGCACGGCACGGCACAGCACGGCACGAGACCGCCGCGCGCGCCGACCCTTACACCTAGTTAGACCAGAATAAAGAAGTGAAACATTCAGAACGAAACATGCACAAGTAGTGTTATGCGAAATATTGGCAATAAAAATGCATAAGTTGTGACTATAAGAACCGCGCGAGCCACCGCGCCGCTTACGTTAGTGTATAAACAGTACAGTTGTATACAAGCAGTCTTGGTAAACACTGAGAGTAGGTACTTAGTGCTACTTACATTATGTACGAACAAGTCATATAAAATTAAATTGAAATTCTCAATATTACACACCCAGTAGTCTACTGGTTAATCCTAGACGATATAAAATGCAAACTAAAACAGCAGTATTTCATTTACAAGAAACAATTCTGTCTAAAACAACGTTTAACTATATTGTAAAGTTTATCCTATATTTACACAAATAATATATTATGCGATTCTCCGACTGACAAATTTAAATAGTAACATAATATATATTTTATTCTATTTAACACTATGTAGTATACACTACCACGTATAAAACACGCATTCAAGTCCCTGGTACCTTACGTAATAGCTATTTTAATAATAAATCAGTCTGTCAATTGGGACGTTTTAATTCCTCTACTAAACAATAAACCAATACACTCATCGACTCAACAAAGGTATAATGTACCGCACTTGTGTTGACTGTCACTGTTTGTCGCACTGGGCGGGGCACACTGTCGGCGCTCGAGTAGGAACATTTGTACGAACTCTTGTGCTGCGCGGGCGGCGCGGTGTGGCGCGGTGTCGGCGCGTGTCGGCGGCGGGTGAACACATGGTGGCGAGTGCGATCATAAGACGGGGGTGCGGCGGGGGAGCGGGCGCGGGCGGGGAGTCAGCCGCTCGTACATCGAGAACTAGACGCCCTGCTGCGCCATGTACTATCTGATCTCCGCCGAGTTCAGCACGAAAGGTACGTAGAACATTTTGCTCTCGAGCAACAGGTTCGCTGCCGCTTGGATCTGTAAGTGAAAACGACAACTTAGTATCGTGAAATCAAAAGCTTTCCTTCGACTTTCTATTGTGAATGTGCCTTGTAAATTTTACTTTGCGGGATAGACGATAAATCTGCTATCTTATCCCTTGGTAACGAAGCCGGCTGTATAAATTGTGTATCAAGCAACTGTTATTGACTGACAAAGATATTGCATGCTGAGTGATCTATAACGGCTCTCTCTTCCGAAAAAAGCAATTTATTCATCCGTGCTGAAAATTAAGAGAAAGCCTCGTACACGGCCTGTTCACTTAAATGGTGGGGCACTGCAGAGTGAAGAAGTTAATTATTAAAAGCATTTGAATTACCTCAGGTATCCTGGCGAAGAGTTCCTGTAGCCTTCCAGGATGATGCGGAGCGGCGTGCTCCAGATAACTGCGCAGCACCTGCACGTACCGATCCTGAATACCCTCCAACTCAACTTCTGAAACAAACAAAATCAAGCTTTAAAAGCTGCACAAGTAAAATCAATAGTTGAAGGTGTGTAATCTAACGTTCAACTCGAAATTATTCAACGGTCGCACTCGTAGTAGCGAATGGCATTGAGTTGTACTGATTATTATATTTCCTACAATCATGCAATGACGATCATGCTTAGTGTAGCTACTCGCTTGTAGATGGCGCTGCGCGTTGGCGGTAAACCAATGCCAGGGCGCGCGCGGTGCGGCGGTGACGTCACGCGCTCAGTAGGTCACTCCGATAGCAGGGCAACGACCGCGGCTAGCCGTTGACCTCCGCTCGAGCTCGCTCGCGTCCTCACCGCGCTGTCGCCGTCTCGTTCTCGCGCGCGCATTTTTCCACGATATTGTACGCGCGACTGTTTCGTGTGTGCTGTTATTGCGACTACATTTAATTGATGTTGGTTTATTTTTGCTGAACAATATACAATTAATTGTTGAATATATTATTGATGAGAACTATTTTGATGAAATGTTTTGTATTTAATTTGTTGTATAGAGTTTATCTTTATGGAGCTGCACAGAGCTCACACGTTTCGGAGTATGCGTTTTATCGTGTGGTATCAGTGTGCATTTTAGCAGCGCGCGCATGTAGTACTGGTTACGTAAATGAATGCGCGCGAGACGTAGCGGTACTCGTTCATTCTATAATCTGCGCTTGCGCTTTTTTCAATGCGCACAGTGCGCTGCAAAAGAGAAAGTTCGCCTTCCGCGTCGCGCTTTCCGCTCCGAGAGTGAAATGCTGTCCCGTTTTAGCTGACGTAACTAACTCTAAACTATTATACGCAATGCGCTTTTGAATGCAATGCGACAGTTATAATTCTATACGGGTTAACAACCTATTGCTGTTTGATTTAATTACATAGTAATTAGAGTGTATCGAGTGTCATTTACTCCATTTTAATTTGGATCATTATATCGTTAACGTTGAATGTGTTAAATTGCAGTTTATGTTTAGTATTAAATTAACATACAAAGCGAAAAATAGCCACACAAGCAGTGACAAATATGGCGACACGTTCCTAAAATTCTAATGCGTTACTCAACGCTCACACGCAACAAACATTTTGTTACAAGTATCTAACAAGCACACAGTCATACAGGCGGCTCGGCGGGTTGCGCAAACGCTTTCCATTTCACCGTAGTCCGCGCTAGCGGACTACCAGGACTTATACACACACACGGGTACAGTGAAAATAAAAATTGTTGTGACAAACACAAGCCTATTGCTTTTTACAGGGACAATTTTCCTCCTTTCGAAAGGTGACATTTGAATTGTTATTTTGACTGAAGATTTTATATTTTAGAGTTCAATACTTCGTGAAATAGCTAGAAATGATTGAAGAGGTATTTTATCTTCGTGAAGATAAACCTAGTTATATCTTAGACGCTTTTATAATCCTCCATACGCCTACTTGGAACATATTTTACCTATTCCCTAAACCCGTAACTATAAAATGGCATGCAGGCGACTCAATCAGCACTTATGTAGGTTATCAACAATATCAATTCGAAGCCAATTCTGTTCGATAGCTCGCTTCATTGACAACTGGTATAAGTGGTATATTCCTTGTGTACACACGCACTGTTTGCCAGATCTAAGATTTGATAACGAAGTTAAACCATGACTTTATTACTTCAGATTTACGGATACACTCATAAGGAAAAATCCTTGATTTTACTGATTTGTCAACATAAATAAATTACTCATCTTTGCATGGTAACATTCCAAGAGGATCTCGAAGAGAGTGGACTACTTTCGTAAACTTTGATGATGCAAGCGTCAATTGAGATGTGTTTAACAAGATAGTATAACGGACAACAGTAAATTTCTCGGGTGTCACATTCAAGCAATATTGCTCTTACGGTGTCAAACGATTAATTATTCAGTTGCGTTATGACGTTAAAATCTGTAACACTTGAGAAAGTGTTGCTATTATAACAAATATAGTATCCAAAGTTTAATTTACATAACCGTCGTGCAACATAATACGCGGTATTTCCGAGCGCGGCCAAACACCGAGTACTTTCATAGTTTGATAAACAGCGCACCTACTTAACGTATAAATGTGCATGTGCGGTGAAAATAATTTTCAAACATGGCGTTAGAGCGTGGTGCGACCTAGTTACAGCGATAACACAGGATGTCACAGTTTCCCTGTGAGCTACCAGGGCTGTGATTAGCCGTGTTAAAACATCGCCGAAGGTTAGTAGTGATTGAGTCGCGTCTTGCCATGCACGCACAGGTACATTCTATTGCGTCTCAAACTTGCTTATTGAAACTTCACTTACTAGCTGTAACTAATGAAATTACCTTTTCTGTTTCTAAATTTATTTTCTGCAAGGCTATTGAGTTTCTTCTATTACCAAGCGTATTTCATTACTACCTCTAATAAATTATACGAGTACAAGAGAAAAGCCTGACGTACATGAAAACTTTTCCGATATAAATAAGTAATCATATCAGCGAAGATATCTGAAGACTTTCGTATGTCAGCAAAGTTTATCGAGTGAAATTGTTATCAAAGTCGAGAAGTGGTTCCTAGTCGGTGTCGCGAGCTCACGACGTGCCACATCTGGGTTACTTGTAACATAAATCATAATAATATTAACGAACACTTTGCGCTGCGTATCACACAACGCGTCGAGATTTTTATTGTCTTGTCGCATTTCGTATTGTGTCCATTAATCATGCGATAAAATCTACCGTTACATTTCTGAAGCTTTCGTATCATATTAGAAAGTGCTTTTTTGAGCTCTCTTTACTTTTCTTCGGAATGACAAATTGCTATACTGGTTATAGCTCTAATGTTCTGACAATCGAAAGTGAAACTAATTCTTTTAGAAGTAAGTGGAACAAAACAATTATTATATTTTCCGATCATAACTATTTGTATCGAGATTATAAATAAAAGATCGAGAGTCGCTTCACGTGTTCGCGAAAAGGCTACTAAGTAGATATAAAGCGGCTAACATAATGAGTCAGGTCGACGTCAGAGCGTAGGATGCCTAGCTTGCGTAACAGTAACTGACCTACATGCATCGTGGGCCGATGCACCCCTCGGCGACTCTGTAACTGGATTACAATGCGGTGCGTTGACTTACTCAAGTAATGGACTCGCGTATCTGCGGGGTAGTGTACACGCAGCTTTAACTAAGCCTGTCCACTTTTATCTACCTATGCTTACTTTAAATAGAAAGAGGAAAATTTAGCTAGTTTGTTTGTGGTGTTGTGCTCACTAATTATTAACATTATTTACTAACAGGAAGCCAAATTATGTCATAGTGTTTGTTTGTCTATATTAATGACTTATTACGCGAGCGACACGTAACGGGCACGTAATGAATGATTAAAGTACTTCTTATTTTATTTTTGTAAGTTTTCGAGCGAAAATTCCGCATAAGAGAAGAGATTAAGTATCGCTAATTGAAAATTAAAATAAAAGTATTCGGTTACGAAAACAAGGAAGCTCCATCCAGTATTTACATAGCCTAAATAAAGCCGGCCTCAATGGCCTGCATTTAGGTGAGAGGTTATCCATTCGCCAATTAACACAATTAAAAAATCAAAGATTTTTCTGAACTACAAAATTTGACGTCAAACTGTAAACCGTTGTTATCGACAAGTTATAAAATAAACTGATTATTTATTAATAGGGTTTAAGTGATAATAAAGTTCTGGTGGTAAAATTGAAATAATAAACAACCCGATATATCCAGTTTCGAAGTTGAAATTGTATCTATAAAAAGTTTGTAAGCTTTATCGAGTTTGGAAGTTGAAACAATTTTTCATTTGACGATTATCAGTTTTGGCATAAATATGTATTACAAAATTACATAATGAAGATTTGACTGTAATGAATGTATAAAATGAAAAAAATCAGTATTTACCTTGGTTTAATAGTATGTAGACCTTCAGGCAAACGTACTCCTCCATCCGAAGCTGTATGCGGCGGAAGACACAGGTGATCTGCGTCATCTTTTCCACCACCAGCCCCACGTCAAGCCGCAGCTGTTCCAACGTGATAGGTCTACCCATCAGTGACGTCAGACAGTTCTGCAGCGTCCGAAGGTTCGCGTTTACCTGGTAGACAAAGGAAGTTGTTATTGGAAAGTGTATCTTGAGGGTTTGGTGTTACAGAACTATTTGGATTGCAGCACTCCGAGTCATATGTTGTCATTTGTTTTTTTAAGATATTGGCTAATAATTCTTTATTTAAAATTTTATTGTTCACATTTAAGGATTAATTTAAATGTAGAGTTCCTAATCACATGTAATCATTTGTTTTATGCGATGTTGTAACGTGATCAATCAGCTATATAGAATTCTACTTTCTTCGGTCTAAAGAATTGTTAATGAAAGGGAAAGCTTTACTGCGAGTTAATTTATTTTCATTACTTTATTTATTTGTTATATCGATGCTATAAATATGAATGACAATTCCTTAACTCGTTTAAGAGCAGGTCTTCAAAAATAGTTTACAGTTAACAATTCCTATGAAATGACTTGTTTGTCACAAATATTAATAATATCTTGTTTTCCACAAAACGATGCTATAATACATAGAGGTACATCTCATTTCACGATAAGTGAATGCAAATGAGGCATGTCGTTTGCCAAGGGCTTTTCTTGTTAGTCATATACTTAATTAGCATATTATAAAACAAACAGCTAGAAGTAGAAATACAAGTCAATGCGTATGCAATCATTTTCAATTGCTAAAAACCGTTCGTAGCTTCGAACATAATACGTTATTTACGTAATATCGACTGAATAAATAAAGAGGAAATGCTCTAGACAATGAAAATTACTTTCTGAATAACTACCGTTATTACGGCACCGCGTGTGCAGTTTATGTAATGCGTGCAATTCTCAGGTCGCGATCCTGTTCGTTGCATATTGCTCGAGCGAGCGAGCAACATACCTGTCTATTGCCAGCTAGACGAAACAAACAAATAAATACGGCTAATCTCTCTATACGTTGAAACAAAATACGAATGATGAATAAATAAAGTTCAATAAGTCGTGAATCTGGCCATCTACGAGTTAATAGAAAGGTTCGGAGTCTAGAGTGCATTAATTGCCTAGTGTAACATAGCTGGTTATGCGGTGAGTGTGCAAACGTCCGAGTGCAACTAGTTGTGTGGCAGCCGCAGCCGGCGACTTTCTACCGCGGTTGCGCAAGCGATGCAGATCACGTAACTGCACTCCGGCGCATGTGCGGAAGTCTCTGGAGCGAATGTGACCCGGAGCGTGCTTGAGCCACATCTAGGGCTCGTTACTCAAATTGGGTGGAAAAATGCTTTTATATACGACTATCGTAACGTTTTCACTAACGCTGCAATATTAATTCACACTCACCTCTTGCATAAAGTCTTGTTCGTGGTCCGACGAGGGCGGCGCGTGCGCGTGCTTCCCGTGCATCGCCTGGTATGCCGCCGTCGTCAGTACTGAGATCTCATGCCATTTCTCCATCAACAGCTTGGAATGTATTTCCATTGGTATTTCCATAATGAATGGTAGTTTCTTCGTCCAAGCGACCATTTTGTGCACGATCGAGTCCCCGATCTTACATAGTTTGTCTCCTATTTCTGAGGTGTCGTGGAGCAGGTCTGGTAGATGCCGCACCGTGGCGATGTCCTCCATGGCATCGCAGTCTATCAGAGCGCGGATCATGTGTAGCGCCCTTTCCAGGGGCACAGCACGATCTCGTGATGATGACACGGCACTTTCTAACCGTGCTCTTAGGTGGACAACCTGGAATAAAAATGATAGTGTAAACATAATGCTTTAATAATCAATTATGAAAAATTAATTAACATTATGATGATTAGAATGTTTTCTTCATACGACTTACCTCGCTAGGGTTGGTGAGTGCAGTCTTAAGAATGGTGCCATTGACCAGGTGAGATGGGATAGGCGGTAAAGGGTCTTTGGGCTTCTCAGGTGGTGACGCTCGACTCGTCGTCGTCGCCGCCTTGTTGGCTTTCTTATGCTTTTTGTATTTTACTTTGTATAAGTTATAGACGGCACCGCTATTTCTTCCACCTGGCATCCGATCCTCTCGTACCGCTGTTAAATAACAATTATTAGGAAAATGCAATTAATTAATTTAGTTCAGGACTATAATTTATATAGAAGTAGATACAAACCTTGTAAAACCATTCCTTGTTCGATACACTTCTTGAATCGGCAATATTGGCATCTATTTCTCTGCGCTTTTGTAATTTCACAGCCACCGTCAGCTACGCACGTATAAACTCGTCGGTTCTGTACAGTCCGTTTGAAGAAACCTTTACACCCCTCACAAGTAATGATGCCATAATGAAGACCTGTAGCTTTATCTTCACAAATCATGCAGATCATAGGTTGTTCATCTTCATCACGTTCAGCCTCAGGTGCGTAGGCTCGAAGCTCGGGTCTGGGTAGCGCCAGCGCACTCGCTCCCGCCACCTGTGATGCCCCGGCGACACTGCCGGCCGCAGCACTCAGGTTCAGTGCGGTAAGCTGCTGGTGCGCGGGCAGCTGCGACACGTCTCCCGCCCAAAGCAGTTCCATATTTAGAGGAGGTCCTCGTGGTCGCCTTAGTTCACCACCAAGATTGAGTAATAGCCGCGCGGCCGACTCTTCGCTACATGTAGCTGGGTCGGGGGTGGGTGGAGTCGGCGTGTGGGACGCACTCGCCGCCGGCTCCCCGCTAGATGTAGGCGCTGGCAGCGTCCAGAACATCGTCCGAACTCCACCTGACTCGCCCATTATCACGGCGGGAGTGCCTCGCCATTGCGTTGAGCCTCGTGCACCTGGTTTGGGTTCGAGTGGTTGCGGTGGGAAGTGCCCGCCTATCAGCTCCGGTTTGACACCGTTGATGCAGGCAGCCGGTGGCCAAGGCCCTGGCGATAGCGAGGTGTGTGAGCCCGGTGGTGGGGGAGCGAGGGCTCGTGGCCTGTAAGGCTGAGGAGGTTCCGGGGTACCTTCAAGCTTTACAGAAGATAGCTGTGGAGGCGTCGCATCAGGTTTGTTGCTAGCTGGTGAGCACTCTGCCTTAACAGAAGCCGGGCTGCTCTCGAACTTGATGACGGAGTAGGGCGGCGCGGAGCGGATGACGGTGGGATGGCAAGCAGGCGATGGCGTCGGAGAGCCGCCGCCGTCGAACACGGGCGGCGGATGCGGCGGCGTGCTGCAGCCCGCCTCGGCCATGCGCGGCGACGGCGGGCCGGGGTCCGGCGACGACGTGCTGGTATCGGCGGCCGACTCGCCTGTGGGCACACACGGTTCAGTTAACAACAGTGACGGGCGACCTCTCGTCTCGCACAAATAGAAAAAGAACACCATAGACTTTTTAGAAGCGACTTATAGAAACTAGGTGAAATGTCAACGACCGCGCGGCGCGATCGTAGTTGAGCGCGCGGGGCGCGACGCGGGGACGCGACACTGCACTTCCCGACGCCGCCGACTAGATTAGCTAGCCGGTTGCGTCACGATGTGAGCGCCGCCGCTGCCGCCCCGGCCACATACAACACTAACCTATTATATTTATGGATGAAGTTTTGGAACACGTTTAGTCATAATGAGGTACGATCTCGCCAACTTGCGATTTATGTGGTTGTATCTAATTAATTGATCTCATAAAGTTTGAGGGCAGAATGCAATAATCTATGTAGTATCCAGAATAGATGTGGAAAATGTAGGAAGTGTGGATGCGGGTCGCGCTGCGAGCACGAGATGCGGCGGCGCGCGAGGAGAAAGTGAAAGCGGCGCGAGCGCAGATGCGGCGCCCGGAAGCGTTGCGCCTGCGCTCCACACACACCACAAAGGGCTCTACGTCACACAATAATAACGCCTATTATGTTATATTAATATAATATATACATACTAACTATGTTTATAAAACTCTCTAGTTAAATGGATTCTAAAATAAATATTTGTCACTGCTTACCTACGCAAAACTTCTTATGGTAGATACCTGTACTAGATAGGATTCACTAAAGTTAACAATCGTAATCTAATTGCTTATTTGATAAAGTATTATTTACTAGAAAACTTTGTGAACTATTTGAGAAATATGAATACTTCCACAACAAGTGCACAAACCATCCCAAATCAAAGACGCCGACTGAAGTAGCGACAAGATCTAAGAGATGCAACAATATTACAGTTATGCAGTCCCGCTCCTTTCTACGTACGTACTTTCTAGTATTATCTCTGAATCCAAATCCAAAACTTTTCAGTCTTCAAATACTTGTACTTACTTAAATGGAAATCTGTACCAAAATTAAATCATTACCATAAATCTAAACACTAAACTTTACCGACTTTTTATTACTAAATCCATAGGCGTAGTCTTAACTCTCACGTGATTGATTATTACATCGCAAACACGGTCAATAGTCAGATGATTTGAGAAACTGATCTTTTTAATCACATAATTGTCCACAGTGGTCTAATTGGAAATTTCAAGATTATGATATTAGTAAATTTGAGAAGAAAACAAAAATATTGTGGTGATATAATGAACTTCATTTGTGCAAGGCGCGCGATTATCCAGGCTGGATACAGGGACGCGCGGGCGCAAAAATTTTGCGCGGTTTTGTTTACACGGGGAAAAGTCGCGAAGAAAGTTTTCCAGTGTCGGCGGCGCGACGTCGGGCGGCGGGCGCGCGCAGTGAGCCCGACCTACCGCACGAGCGCAGCCGCGCCCCGCTCCCCGCAGCGCTTCCCGGTCCCTCCCTCCAGCCGCTATTAGGTCACTCAGACGGCCGTGCGTGCGAACTGCAACCGCACAATGACTAGTGCAACGCGTGCACCGCTCTCGCTTCGAGGACGATCTCTATTTCACTTCGCGTCCTTTGCCACATCATTGGTGGGGACCGATCTTTCTAGCCGCGTGATGCAATAGCTCTAGAGGTTCTAGGTAGACTCACACTAGCGCCTAGATAAACGTCCCGTTCTGATTACTCGTTTTATGGTAGTGGTAATGTTGCACATAGCTAGTTTTCCTGTATCTCGTTGCCTTTGCGTGAGCGTTAGAGTTCATTATTTTATGTAACTAATCTCGCATATTGCTGCTAGATCGAGTTAGTATTTGTTTGGTAAAAGAATAGACAGACAACAATAAAGGCAGTTACGTAAGCTGCAAGTCTTTTATTTCGGGGCGGATGAACGATCGTTTATTCGGTCGCTGCAGGCTCGAAGGTCGGCCGCGGTCACCGACACATGGGAAAGTGGGTCACACCCCCTACCCCGGCTCCCCGCGCGGCACCCCGGGGCTCCGCTCCACCACGTGTCTGCGCGCCCCGCCGACCCGCCTGCCTCCCAACTTGAATGTATCAATCATTTCTTTCGCGAAAGTCATCACTGTAATGCGAGGGATGTAGAGGTATTATACGAGTAGTGGCAGTGATTCATTGTCCCTCTTGTCGGCGTTAAAGTAGATTTAAATTATCAATGCTGGTTCGAATTCTGTTAAAATGAAATCTTATTATTTTTCAGCTTAATTATTATTTAATTTTACTAAACACTCGCAGCCTACGATTTAAAGAAAGCTTTCCTACTGAAATTATCCTCTAAACTTGGGGCATCAACCATGATCGAATTGATTTTACAAACGGGTAAAGCCGTACATTAGTGACACCTGAATTTAACCTAACTGAACACCTAATCTGATCCATAATCGAAAAAAGCACAATTACAACCCAAAGATTTAGATAAATCAATTTAAGTCTTGGCAACATTCTACCCCCGTTTATGCAGCAAAGTAATCGCTAATCTTATCACATGCGATTGGCCTCCAGCCTCCAGCGATATCGACGTACTTCTTTCTGGTACCTCAAGTGCAGCTGACCTCGCTAGCGAAAATAGCGTGACGATACAAACAGTTTTACTATTTCACTTGAATCTGGTAGTAATTTATTTACGCTCGCGTTATCACAAGACCTTCGGTGGGTGGTACAACGACTTTGTGATTAGTACTTGCAGATACGTATAATTTTTCGCAACTGAAATATTCATGCTTTTACTCGGTTATTTATGGGGTTTTATATACCTATAGCCTGTACTATATATGTACCTATTTCTGATAAACCATGAGTTTACGAGTCTTCGAAACGAATCAACTAAGTATAAATATGTGCTGTAGCTAACAGGTATTATTTTATGTTACCAGGGTATTAATACATACTTTTACAGGAAAGTTGATGCTGTTGATTTATTTATAACGCTTTGTGAGTTTAATGCACTATCTATGCACTGTTTACTTGTACAAGGCTAGAATGAGTACCTACCGCAATAAACTCAAAGCAATTTTATTTGAAACAATGTATCAATTTCATAATGTGGAAACATGAGCATTTTCAAATCAATGACGCATTTTTGATTAGGTGTCACGTACATTGCTTTCCAGAAATGAACAGCCCTAACCCCTTCGACAAATAAATGAAATGGTACGAGAGTCATTTGGCATGCATAATTAAGAAAGGCCAAAAAACAATTGGTTGGGTCGTTATCTCGTTAGTACGTACAAAGTGGTGTGTCACAGAAGTGCGTGTGAGGGCGCGTCACGATGACGCTTCCCGCGTCACGCCACAGTCGCGTCACACCCCACGTAGCCGTTTCAAGCGTTTTCCACGCAGCCATGCTGCCCGCTCCAATGCTTCCAACTTATGTAGCTACCGTTACACGAATTTTGTATGCGAATATCTCAGTGATAAACTTCGAAAATAGAACCCGTCTATTCCTGGAAAGAATTATTACAATTTTAAATAGAGTTTGACGTGCGTGTTTACGTTCGGATACGTGCTGTTTTGATTAGGCTGAATAGGTTACTGATCTTTGTCTATGTTTTTCTTGTTGAACGAATGACTGTCATGAATGTTTTTTTTTTGCTGAAACATTATTGCATAAAGAGACTGTCGAGATAAAAGCAAGTCACTTCCATAAAGAAGTGTAAGCTTAAAAATAATAAAAGATGATGTTCTTTAATCATGTTCGGCGTTAGCCTCGGGCGTGATGTTACGTTATATGACAGTGAATACATCTTTCTCTCATGTGTAATTAATGAGGCTACAATAGCAATAATTACAGCACCGGTATTTATTGCTTTCACCTTTCTTGAGTTTACGTAAACTTTCTTTATCACCGTGACTTCATTTGCGACGTCATTGTTACGTAAGCATTATTAACGTGTCAATATAAAAAATTATAACTTATACCAAGTTCAAGCCGCTGTTTTCTGGGCGTATTCGAGGTTTTGCAAGAGCTAATAAAAAACATGTTTTATGAAAGGCCAAATATTAGTTCAATTATCTATTGATTCTATTTTGGAATTTTAATTTTTGAATGCTTGAGTTGCTGCTTGCGATAATGGAGACTCTCTTTTGTTTCTTGAACAATCAATCATGAACTCTCGAGTTTCAATACCTAAGTGCTTTCATTAAAATAAGATGACTTTTAAAATGATTGTTATAAAAGTGAAATACATATAAGATTACGAAGATTATAAGCGCTATTCATAATCAGTACGGCAGCGACAACTTGTTGAATCGGATTTCGTTTTTGGAAGTTATTTTTTAATGTATTTGTAAGTGAAAGTTTGCATTTCTCGTAACCAGTTTCGACTCTCTCACGGCGTGTTATGTTGATCTGTTATTTAACTTTTAGTGACGATCATTATCAAACACTAATTTGTTTACGAATATCTCGTTGTGTAAGATTATGTTAAGAGGACGAATTGGAATTTTTGGCGCCAAGGATCTCAATTTTTCTCAGTAAATACAAAACGGATCAAAATACAACTTGGTTACCTGAAAGTTCATGATATAAACCTTATTTTGTTAGACGTCAAAACATGATTAGGTAACTTTTATAACAGAGAAAAATATATCAAACATACCTCTTTTTAAAAAGAGATTCACATATTATGGGCAAACGGGACCGATTTAAGCCTCTTAACTTTTTTAGTAGTTGAGTATATACATACTCTTTAAAATTGTAGAAGGAATTTTTATCAAATTATCATTTCTAAATAATAAAATTACAAAACCATTTTGTCGTTTACGACTTTTAGTTATAAGCTAGCGCGCCTATTGTTATCCTCGCCCCGCTCAGACGCTCCGACCCCTTTTGGCGCCTTAGATGCGCGTGCCGGTTATGGAATTATTGTTGACCAATTCGTCGCCTTAATATCGATTTGAGCGGATTGAGCGTTTTATTTTCTCGACTTTTTACAGTTTTTTTCTTTGATTAAAAAAAAATACCTATAGAAATGAGTTCCTATTTGTAATTGCGAATTCTAACTTTAATTTTCAAGTACTTATAGATACCATCTAGTTGTTTGAGTAGTATTTTAGTTTGAAAGTGTCCACTTTCAAGAAAGTAGATTTCTAGGAACTCTTTACTGCAAAATTTCACGAGTTTATGTTAGGTATGTTACAGAAAATGTAATAATTTATTTAGAGTTACAAAACCGAAGTTATTATTTTCCCAAAGAAGACGCTGTACTAATATATGTATACGATCTCTGAAAATAATAAACCTATGGCAGATATGCTTTTAGAGAAATACTTAATCCTACGTTACGGACCCACCCTTGAGTACCATAGTGCATCGATATGTTTTACAAACATGTTATACTATGAGAAGAAACGACCTAAAATAATCATATCCTTGCAATAAAAAATATAAAAAAAAAACAAGTAAAATTAAGTCCGCCCCCACCATTAGTGGAAATGTGAGGGTCACGTTTAAATGAAAATGAAATTACTAGTAACAAAAGACTTCGCAGCGACAGAAAGTGATAGCGGTCCGTGATCCGCGTCACAACTATGGAAGACATCTCGACACGAATAAAAAGTACTGTCGTTCTGCGACCTTATGTCTCGCACTTTATCTATTTATTTACAATTTACAATAACAACGCCGCAACGTCTGCTACTGGCTGGCAAAAGCCTTACAGTTCCAAAGACGCGGGAAATTTCCTTCGAATATGTCTATGGTGTTCTTTTTTTAAACGCAGTGAAGTTAAAAGTATGACCATAAAAAGCCGAAGAAAATAAAACCATAAATCTTTCAGCGTATTAATAAATAATTGCTTATAATTATGTCTCATTACGGTTCTGTATGGTCATTCGGAAGGATAATAATAAAGAGTAATTTACATGCGACTTACCATCGCTACTACATCGGGAGTCAACTTTCCGCCTCTTGAGTTTGAGGTCTTGGAACAGACTCATGTTGTCGAGGTCACACGGGCCGCGGCTGAGTGTCATTATTCCTGAAACAAGAGAAAATAAACATGAAAATCTATGACAATTTTGTTTTATTTAAAGAATAGCCGACGGGTTTAATATCAGTTGAGAAATTCTTTAAAAACTAGAAGATTTTAAAGTATAATTTTCTTTTTTTATCAAGTTGGCTAATTTATTAAATATTTTTTATTTTTTGTAAAATTTTAATTAAGCATTTTCTTGCTTAAAATTAGGTTTAGACTTTGTGACTTCAAGTTTACTTTTATTAATTAACTTACGGCAATCTGGTGACATATCTGGCCGAGACACATAGTGCGGACCAGATATTATGGGGTACCGGTCGTGCATCATTTGTGAATATTATTTATTTACCAATAGAAAAAGAAAACTATTATCATTTTTCAATGTCAGCCCGGTTCATGGCTGGCGCTGACTACGGGCGTAAACCGCGTGACCCTAGGTTTTATTTAGTTTCGTTTTCCATTCATCTTACGTACAGTACGTTTTATAGCTTTGATAAGGTGTAATGGAATTTGTATCAGATATCGCGCCGACGTACGCCGTGAGCTCACACACGAAAGTGTAATGCATTGTTGCGAGCTACTGTTAGCTGCGTCATTCACACGTCACCGATCATGTAATCATTTGTTTATTCTTTAATGATCGCGAAACTACAAACTATTTAGTGACGTGCTTGCATTCTTGTTCTATTTTTAATCTTAATCGAGAAAAAATTCTATAGGCATGACAGATTTTTAATAATATCGACCTTTAAATAGCTAAAGATTATTTTATCTCACTATAAATAATCACTGTATGGAATTGTGGTCTCACATCTTAACGGTATTGGCACATATATGTATGAACCAGTACCATATTTGCATGACATACTAATTTGTACATGGTGACGAAATTACCGTCACGAAAATCATGACCGATTAAGGTTTATCATAGACAATCGGCGCCAATTGGTGCTGAATATTCGCCATCTATTACGTACCTTTGCATGCATCCTTTATATACTAAGTGCTGGACGCGGTGTCACTTGCATTTTGGAGGAATAACTTTAATTTTCGGTGCGTTAATTACATACGAGTGATATATTTCTATGAAAAATAATGACATAAAATATTATGTGTAGGAAGTTTAACTTTCTCAATTTAATAATCTTACTTGAATCGGTACTTAAACATACACGTGAAAGCGTTACGAACAGATACACAGAGTTGCTATGACATTAATTTAGGAAAAAAATATGTCCTAACATGTACTCATATCGTACGTGAGAGGTCATTACACTATTCGTACATGTGTCATGCCTAGAAATTCGACATAAGTTTTATCGAAATAAGTTCCTTAACCTCGAATTTAAAATACACGAGTTCACGTGTTTTTGATAAATGCTGTCCGTGGATTGTATGGGTTGCTATGATTTGCTTACGTCAACATAATATTATCAACAGATTTGGGTACGATTGTGTTTCGTCTGAATTATTCACAAATATATATTTATAAATATTATTTTTTTGCAAATTATCAGCGCGAACGTTATACCCGGAAACTATAATCGATACCAAAATACAAATTCAAATACTCCTACGTATTTGTGCAACAATATTGAGATTATTTCACCTTGATACGTTTTTTTACAACAATATAATAGCGTGACCACGGTGAACATTAAACTTTGGTGCGTATTTGTAAACTAGTGCTGTAACATTGACGTAGAATACGAGAAAAAATACTCGTAAAATATTTATAGAGTGATGTGATAAGAGCTTGAGTCATTCAAACGTCACTTCACACTTTAATAATAGCGATGCGAACAATGCACCGTGACATAGCAACTGTTATCCAAAGTTCTTTTTTTAAATAGCTATCTAATCAAATGCATAACCGTAAAATGGACAAGCTTGTTATGACGTGAACGGCTGCGTAACAGCGATCGAATCTACGATTCCATTTATGAATAAATTCAAAAGTCGTTCCTGTCTGAGAATTTGAAAACAGCAACAGCTCTAATTATGCGTTCGATCATCATTTAAGAAATAATAACGCAAATAAATTAGTCACCGGTACTGTTTATCTTTATAGCGAGCAGTCCGCAATTAATTTGAAATTACACTAGAGTGTAATGTTCTTAGAAACTATTTTGTCAAAATAAAACGAACTAGCCTCAAATAAACAGGAATGAGTCAAAGACCTTGATAATGACGTGTAAATGGAGTCAATAAAATTATCGCGAGATTCGACGCGGGCGACGCGTCGCTCCAAACTTTTTGCGAGACCGTGAGACTCAACTTCCGCGGACATATAGGAAATATATATCTACTTATGACATTATTACTTGCAGTAAAATATACGATGATATAAATATGATGATAAATTGTATTTAAATAACCTTCTTTAGTTCGTAGTGTTATAAATACAATTTTGTTTATTGAGTTGTTTGTTTTAATCTAGATGAAATAATGTTTGCTATACATATTTAGTATAGGATCAGATCCAGCTTAAGTATGTGAGGAAGCGGAAGGTAGGTATACCTACATGTTTTGTTTTTGTTTTTTATGTCTCACAGTTTGGTCAGTGACCTAAGATAGTGAGAGTCTAGGTGCGACGTCTTATCATGATTTAGATAAATGGATGAATAAAATTATCATCACAAAACTGATTACTGTTTCTAAGGAAATTGTACTTCATTGTCTGGAACACTTTGAATAACTCTCGCATTTAGCATGGTTTTCTAAGTGAGATGAAATTGTAAACAAATTATAAATCATATACGAAATTTTATTTTGCTAAGCGTGACTAAACACTTCCAAAACATTAATTTCTAGAATAAATAACGAGCCAAATCAAACCAATAAATCATACAATTTGAATATTGATTATGTCTGTCTAATAAATATGCATAGACGTGTATAGATAAAGGGATAATAGAATTGGTTGATCTTGAACGTAGCCTAAAGCAAGATCACACGGAAGTGCGCGTGCGTCCCCACCCAGGGTCGGTCGCTTGACCGCTGTTCGGCTTTGTTTGATTGCATTCATTAATGTTGCTCATTAAATAGCACGTCTAGTAAGTACATGATATATGTTCCGTCCTCGAGACGCGGCTACAATGTAGGAATTTGAGCATTTTGTTGCGTTCAATTGTTTTCTATTTGAATTTAGAATTTGAGACTGTCTTTTGTTAGCGTAATGCTAATTTCAATTCAATGGATGCACCTATGTTTACTGCGTGTGCGTTAACGCTAACTATAAGGCGAAGTCACTTTAAGTTTTCTGCTCTTCGAAATAATGTTGTTTTTGGGATTCATCTGTTAAATATTTTTTACTAATTGCAAAACTCTTTACCAAGATATAATTTAACGACAACCTTAAGCCTAGATAATACTCGAATAACGTGAGGTCGAAATGGGAAATCATACTTAAGGACAGTATTTCCTAGTATCCAAGGCAAATTAAGGGCTTGTTAACACACGTGTTTTGTCCGAAAGCAACTGTCCGGAAGTGAGGTGACCTCTGCCGCGGTCGCCCGCTTATCGTCCGAAGTTCCGCTGTTAGGGTTCTCTTCTTGGTTTACACCTACGTGCACCAAACTTGGGGGTCATGGAATTAGCAATGAAAATTATATGGACATTTATGTTGGTGGTTTGTAGGTATGAATGCTTTACTGGAGGAAGCATCTGGGATTGTTTTAACATGATTCTTAATAAAGTTTAAAGATTGAGATACGAAGTTTTATTTAACAGCATATTTTATTGTTATTTCGAATTCAATAGTTCATAAGTGGTTATCCTGCTTTGTTTGTCAATAAACCGGTTCATTACGGAACTGAACAAAATATTTGCTTTAGATAAGACTTGATAAAATACTTTACTTTTTAATCATCAAAATAAAGTCTTTTTGTTATTTATAAAACAGAATACTGGCCAATCAAGACGTGGAAAAAAAGTAAAAGCGCGTAAATGTGGGGTATGCAATTACGTATCCCGTGGTTAAGTACCCATGATTTCGGTACATTTATGTACTTAAGTGACCTACATTTTGCTGAAATCCATACTACTCATGAGCTGCGCTAGTGGCGGGGTTCATTGGAACTAATATGGTTTTATGCCCGCAAATCATAAATATTATGGTTGGCTGAACTAAATATTCTACGAATGTAAATACGAATGGTGTGCGCAAAAATATTTTCGTGAGTTAAAAATACTAATACGATTAACGTGGTAATTTTTTTCCCTTGAAATGTGTTGTAAAAAATAAGTAAGAATTTGTTTAAAAATAGATACTTACTTTGTGGGCTTTTCTAGTAATGGTGCCTTTCAGAAGTATTACTTATTCAAAATTTGAATACGGCGTTGTAAAGCAACTCCTATGTTTCGGTTAAAAAAAACGAAAGCAGGCACTTTCAAAAATCTTACCTTCACTTACGTGTGGTTAAGTGAACTATACAGAAAGGCTCTAGCTTAGTAATCTTTGTAAGACTTTTAGACTCTAATGATGTACTTATGAAAGGGGATTGAGTCATAGAAAATCTCTTGAAAGTCTAATGAATGAGCTTTGGCAATCAGTCACCATACAAATGTTGAGCGAATCATAACAGTCTATGTACAAAACATCGGTGCAATGGACTTTCTATTGTGTTTGTGTATCTAAGAAAAAGGAAAAGCACTACATTCATCAAGGCATCAATTTTTTCCCGCCAGCTTAGTCACAAAAGTATCTACGCTTTATTATGTTTACTTTCCCATCAAACAAAAAATAATTTTATAGACGCATAAATATTATCTTCCTACCATATGGTCAACCTAATTTTTCTTTGATAAAATATCCAGACAATTCTTAACCGTGTTTCGCTCATCCACGTCATAAGTTCCGAAGATTGTTCAGCCAAACGGACGTAGAATGTATCAAGACAGTCTCGTGTGAATGTTGCAAGTTGTCAAGGCTGCTTGTACTAACTGGTAGTTCTTCTTGCATCATACCGGTCTAAGTAAACTGCGTTATTCGAAAAATGTAAGTCACATTTCTAACGATCCAGTTTTGTGAACAAAATTAACTACTATTATCAAAACTATGTTTATTTAAACCAGTTTGCGGTATGTGAGGAAATACTCGCGAATAAATACATGATTAATTATTTCAGTACACCATTAAATCCGAGTAACGTTGACCTACTCATATCATCCATTGAGTGGCATGTTTATACAAATGATATATTCTATACTGCCGAAATAAATGGACTGCCAAAAACATGGATACCACGAACTAGTTAAAGTTTTAAGCGAAAAAATGACATCACTACATCGATTTCTGCGCAAAAAAACTTGTAGACCTTAGTATTTTCAAAACAGGACTATTAACCGTCCAATTTAAAATGTTTTTCGAATCTAATAATAGAACAGATAAGAATGTACATCTTGTGTTGTCGGTGTGTATGTCAGGAAGTGGTCGAGTGGTTCCGGTTGCAATGTCAGTGTCACCGGCGAGGTCGGCTGCCCGATTGGGCGACGTCGGAACGCACCTCGAATCGAGTGCCCGAGTGAACGGACTGCGTGTACGCATGTTCCTTGAACACTTCAGGGCTGTGAAGTAACACTGGTAGCTTGTTTGGGCTCAAGTTAAATATTCTCGCAACTTTAAGGCCTTTATATTTTTGTGTCTTCATTTACTGTCTTTGCCTGTACAAAGAATTCACTCGCGTTGGTTGTTCTGAGAGCATACGTTCAGCAAGATATTTTTCGATTTTTCGATCAGTAGAAAGCTACATGAAACGTTTTTTTCCTAATAATATGCCAACTCATTTGGTTATGACCTCTTTTCATGTAAAAATGGAACTTGTAGTTATGTACTGTCTTCAGTTTATCGTATCTGTAGATAGCTTTTTGTTTTAAACGTATTTGCTTATCGAATATGCCTAGGGCAGTATTTGAGTCAACAGACAGGGTAATGACCTCAAAGGTTTTTAAATGTCAACGGTATTGCCTAAAAAGTATTTCCGTTTTACCTTTTTGCTCTAGTTGTTTTTTTTGTTGTCGTTTTTATAATTAACTGTTAATAATGATTGATGGCTTGCAAAATACAATTTTAGCAACTGAAGCATTATTTATTATGTATGTACTGAAAGCCTTTTAAAAATTACTTTATAAAAACCAAGATATGCGCATGATATGTTAATTACCACCTGACAAATATTAAAAAAAATAATAGAGGTTAATGTTTGACAACAATAATTACAATCATCGTGAATCATTTGAATGCCTATGACACCAAACTGATTGGTATCTCGTAGACACATACATGATAGGCAGTATTTTCATATTTTCAATGAATAATATTAATATTCTGTGTCATTGTTTGAGTATATAGAACTCGAAAAAGTATTAACTTTTACGCTATTGAACATAGCTAGTTTTGACATAGAATCTTGTGCAGTGCACGAGGTCTCACGAGGCAATTAATTTATAAAAGTCTTATCTTGGACATTAAATATTTAAATGAAGAAAGGTGGTGAAATGAACAAGGGTACTGTGCTCTTCCTATTTAAGTACAAAATATAACAAAAAAATCAAATCTCACTAGCATTAACATTTGGAGCCCCAACACTGGGCCTCATGGCCTCAGGCGCAGCGCCTTGACATTCAGGTTGTATGCGCGTGCGCACAGCTAAAACGTTCCATTTTTAAACACTGACACTTCCGATCTGAAGACTTCCTATGTTATAGAAAAAATCCAGATTTAATTGCAGTATGTATTTAACTAAAGAAATAATTATGACTGTTCAAAAATAAGTATTCATATTCACAATAATTTCCAAAGGCACATAAATTATCGGAGTTTAATTATATATTTTCTTATAATTAATTAAAAACCATTTTTATTAAGATTTTCGAATACCTACAAAAATATAAGTAGGTACTCAGAGCATTGAAGACTTGAGATGCGATTGGGAAGGTCGAATACACGAGATATAACCTTATGCAGCATTCGTGGAATGTGACGGTATTGTCGAACATTACAGAGTAGGTACTCTATTCAGTAAAGAAATAAAGAATAGTAAACTTTGACTTCAGAGATTTCTCTAAACATCGTACAAGCCATTTACATCTACTAAGGCATGTCAACTCCTATACACATGCGTGTCTTACAAACGTATTATCAGCAAGTACATGAAGCAGAACAAATGTATACATATGTATCCGAATTAGAGAACAATAGAGTTTTTTTGACAGGCGAAATAACGCACCTATTATTATCGAAACTCGACAACGTCCTCCCACTACAATGCTTTGAAAGGAAGCAGTGACATTCTGTACCTTTTCGCTTTCACCGCATTGGAAAGTGAGCGTAAAAAACGTATTTCGGCAACGGCAAAATGGCGGGAGATCAACAACCTCACCGACTCATAGAACATAGACAAAGGGCGGCCATATTGTAATGAAAGTAAAAGTAGCCAGTCATAGACTATGAAGTCACGATTGTGATCCACGAGATGATTTGGGAATGTCATGGTTACCGCTCAATGGTAAAACGGTACCTCTTTTGTTTTGCAACTCTATGCTGATTTATTTTTTTGAACTGTTTCAGAATCCGGTGTTTGCTCAATAAGACATTGAGCCAGTAACACGGTTGTATTTGTGTATGCGGTTCTAGGTGTTATTGGTTTCGATACAAAGTTCATATTGGCGCGCAAATTGCCAAAGCAGGAAGTGTTTTTGAAAGATATTTTTATGAGAATATGTTACAATGAACGTCTGTTGTTATTCCTGACTATCTATATACACCGATTCACGTGCAGCCTTCAATAAAGTTTAATAAAAACATACTGGTTGTATTTTTGTTTTTGGCTTCAAAAACATTTATTCTGCATCGTTTCCGTATCCAATTTCAGGCTACGAACTAAAATTACACACTTTTCCAGGTGAAAAAATCGGAGAAATTATTTTAAAAGTTGTAATAACCGTATAGAGTTAATTAAAAATTTAATTTGAACAACAACGATTTTCGCCCATTCCGTTTTATGAGGATTTCATATTATTTTTTTGTTGTTACTGGAAAGCTGAAAGTTTCCATATAAATATAGTTTAGCGCACATAGTTTCCTTCAAATAAAAATATTACATTTAAAACTATGGTTTATTATTTATTATTTATATACTATGTCTTTATTCCCTTGGAAGATGGGTAGGCCTTTAGTATGGGACGCAACCTGCGTCGATACCCTTGCGCCATCCCATCTTCCAAGTTCTGCGTGCTGTGCTGCTGCTGCCGCTGCGGCCGCGGAGAACCTCAAGCGGCGGAAATATAGTGGCCTCGTCGGCAACTATATTTTCGAACCGTTTGGGGTTGAAACCCTCGGGTCGTGGGGTCCGAATGCGCACACCTTATTTAAAGATCTGTCTAGGCGGCTGGTTGACGCTTCTCGTGACCAAAAGGCTGGCTATTACCTCGGACAAAGGATCAGCATGGCCATCCAACGAGGTAATGCTGCCAGCCTCTTGGGTACGCTCCCAGTTGACAGCGATGGGGATGAATTTTTTGACGCCTTTTAGATATAGTGTAATTTTTTTTTTTTTTGTTTTACTAGGATAGTTTTTTTTTGTTGTAAATATCTGTGTATATAACTATGTGAATAAACTATTAGGCTACTTTCAATAAATGAAAAAAAAAAAAAAAACTATGGTTTAATAAGAAAGTCGTCAGCGCGGTAAACTTTACTTTATAATTCTTCGTAGCAAAAATCGTAGCAACTTGCTACGAGACTTACCTGCTTATTCATAAGCTTATCACTGTTTCGCAATATATTTTTTCTTATTTCATATGTTTAAAGATTTTTCCATAATATTAATAATTAAAATGATAATTAATTTATGTTAAAATAGATAACCTTCATCAATTAAAAAAAAAACTGATGTATGTTGGATCATGTTATGGACAAAAAAAAAATCCAAAAGAAAGAAAGAAAAAGTTTTAAAATAATTACTACAATATTTTCTTCAATATCTTTGGAAATAAATTGTATGGGTATTGTCGTTGGTAGTTCGTAGCGCGTAGCAAGTGCTACGGGCCGGCCGTTAGTTTACCAATACAGAACGCACATGTGGGTTAGTTTCATTAGTGTTTATAATACAGGATTAATACTATCTGTGAGAGACGAACATTTTCACTCACCGAATGTTTTTGTTAGTCCATGATTTTTTTTATAAATATTTGATATTTTTCGCGATGGTTTCTAGACGTGCTTGTTAATTTTTTTTAACGATGTGGGGTCAGGGTGATGTTTTGCAGAATAATCTCAATATTTACCCATGGTGGAGGTCATCGTCTGCAGTTGGTGCGCGTGAGTGGAGGCGTCCAGCGCCTCGTCGGGCCCCAGCTTGTCGCCCGCCGACAGCTTGCTTAGCGCTTCAACACGCACATCACACGAAGAACCACCTTGTTCCGGATTCACCGATCACCTTTTTAATTTACGTCTCCGAAAATTTTTGGACACACCAACTCTCAGCATAGTTTTTCAACGCAAGCACTAGACACGTTCAGCATGCAGAGTCCGGAGCACTTCCTGCGGGGTGAACACTTTAAGGTTGCGCGGGCGCGGATCGCAGTCGCGTCGCGGTTGCCTGCGCACTCTACGAACCTCTCGATTCGGCAAAATCACGATAACGACTGCGCGCGAATGTCGTCATGTCGAAATTCGAAACACTTTCACCTAAATATTCCGCCTCCGTTTCGGCGGACGCGGGCGTCGCTCTCGGCGCTCACGCACACACCGCTGACTTCGTCAGTGCTCAATTACGTACGCTGTAAAAATTGCGTCAGTGTTTTTCGTTGCCGACCTTACACTCGACGAGTACACTGCCGAAATATAGTTATCTCTGTCTGGTACTCATTCACCGTTACGCGAGATGTGTTTTGTTTCATTTTTTTTATCTGGCCGTTCTGTCCGTGGACGCGCGTGTGAGTGTGCGGATTTCGATAGCGGGGTCATTGAACTGCCGAAAAGGGATTCAGTATGGCTAGTGATGATGTTTCAGTAGGAACTATGATGGGCCGCGGTAACGTCGATGGGCGTGCGGCGTGGTAGTTTAGCGTGTGTGGTCTGATGGCAAGTACTAATGGTCGCCAGCGCATAAGTAGGTCAGCCGCACGCGCACGCGCGGTTCCTCATGACCGCGCAGCGACTGCTCTACACACTGACAGTATTGTCTTAGCAATTTTACGAATGCGACTGTGCATTACATGTATTTACTTAGAACATCAAATATGTCAGGTGACACGCAATACCTACTACAGCTATTAAAATGCTTGCATTCGAAAATTGTAGTTTTCAAGATTTAGCAATATTGACCTTGTAATTACCTCCTCAATACAAACTGCAAAATTTCTACTGTTGAAAAGTGACTTGGTATTCAGTTATTTCGAAAGAAACATGTTTGGGGGTTACAGCAGTTGGTTGTTGTTAATGTGTTATTTATTCTTTAATGTGTTATTTATCAAGAATAGTTTAATTGTTGTCGACAATGTGTACCCTACTTAGCCTTAGTTTTTAGTCAGAAAGGTTAGCCGGGCCGATGGCACACTTATGTGTCGGGTTACATTAAAAGCGAGTTCATTCGCATCGGCCGCTATTCACCAGAATCTAGATTACGCTTTTGATTCATTGTTCGAACAAAACGCTGAATGTTATAAATTCATTCACTATTTAGTTCGAGACCTTTCTAAAAGTCGTGGACAGTCATCTATTTTACTATAGAAACTTCAGTACTTTAACTTTAATTCGCAATACTTTATACATAGTATGTATGTGAAGTTAGAATGGAAACAAAAAGTGATATGCCACACTGCTACCGGGTGTTACAAAAACTTGTTGGAAGGTGCAATAGTAAATTACTTAATAGTGATGGGTAGCCTATTGCCTTCAGGTGGTTTAACGATGTATGCAATAAACAGCCACTATTTTATACCTACTACGCATGAAGGTATAGGTTCTATTGTCACTGTATTTGGTTTTGGTAGAAGGAGGTCAAAAACCTCGAAATAAAATATATATCGTAAACAATAAAAGTTAAATTATATAAAGTCTTAACAAAGTTTAGGAGTTTTTGCTTGGTATCCATAAAAACTTAGTCCTCAAGTTAAAATAACTTGCAGAGTAAAGTTTGAAAAAAGGCAAGTTTCTAGTGCTTCGGCACAACTTTGCATTAACAATACATATTGTAAGTCTGTAGCCTATGTTAAATTCACATTTTATCAGACCTAAATTTCATATATGTACCATAGGTGAATCACATCTGTCAGTCCGTCAGTACATCCCTGCCAACGAGACGTAACATTAAAACATAAACAGATATTTTAAATAAGATTGACAACATGTCATGCGGTTGCTGCGACCGTGCGCTGCTGGTATGCGCTCGAAGTCAGGTAGCCGCGGTATATTTAGCCAGGACCGACCGAAACTGGGTTAACTATTCTCCCGAAGAAAACACGGCCACTCGAAATATTGACGCAACGAGCTATGTATGGCTGGCCTATCTGAAGAATGGGTGAAAGCGAGCACTACCGAATAACCCCATTCGTGGTTGAGAAAACAGGAAGTCCTGCAATATTCGACACCATACGTTGTATTCTTGGAATCGTGTCTGTTTAATTTTTGTACTAAGTATATTTAGTGACAATGAATTTTTCATGGGCGGTTATGTAGCTGTATGAGTCAGTGCGTCCGAGTTAGATATCATTAGACATACAAAATTTGGTTGTAGGCATTTATATGTGTTTCAGAAAACTACGTCAGTGGAGGTTAATAACACGGTGTCAGTAAACCATGTGAAGTTCAAAACGCTCAGAAATAATTCGAATCATTTTATAATTTAGTATTTATATGCGTTCATGTCCCTGAATACCACAGATATATATTTGTTAGCCGGTATTATCCACTAATTATTGAATATTGATTAAAACGTCTGCAGTCTAGTTTAGCAGAATAATGTCATGTACCGACTGAAAGATAAACATTAAAAACAACAGATAAACGGAGTGGTGACAGACTGAATCGTTATTTGTTTGCTTTGACGCTGAGCTCTATCGATGTCAAACAAGTACAAAGATAACATTTTCAGACTGCAAACGTGACCAACTTTCAGTGAATGTTATCGATACCAGAATTATAGGCGTATCAGCCCTGCCTAAATTCTTCGATTGAACAAATATTTGACTTCGATATTAGAGAAAGGATTGAGCTAAAAGTTATCTTTGACAAACTGACAGTCTTTGTAGAGGTAGTATTGTGTTGAAGAGCTAACAATAAAGTTTCGCAATGCACCACAGAATTTAGAATTTCGTTCCCATCGTTTGAAATGTTTATCAGTAGTTCAGTGATGTGTATCGACGAATTCATTGTATCGATACGTTGGATGTGGAGTGGATGTTTTTCACACGCCTCGTCGAGACTAGGTGATCTAGTTGCTTAAGCAGCAATCTCGTATAATTTGTCAAAATTTATTGAAACAACCAAAATCACGAGTCATTGTTTGATAAGGCTACCGGTTGTTGATAAAATTATTTTCTTTCTTTATTAGACTGACGATAGTTCACAAAACTAACAACGAAAACAAATAGAAATATGATCGCATGTTACAAAATTTTCTGGAACACGTATGTTTATCTTCAAAATAAAATCTGTAATGTGAGTAGGTTAATTCCGTTCACTCACCTACAACGTATTATTTCAATACATAGTTGTGTATTATAGAAATTACATAGTAATTAAGTAAACTATAGAATAAAACTTTTTCTAATTTCTAAAAATATCAATGCCATCCTATTCCATATAGACTAGACTTCGCCTGACCGATTACAGTATACCTACAGTGACGTAGTGTTGTTGTGATCTCTTTATATATCAGTTGACAAAACGCTCGCCTGGTGACAATCCGAATTCTGCCGAGTCGCGCGATAAAGGTGTGAATGACCTCACCCATTGGTAAACATCGCGACAAAGCGAACCTAAATGAGTCTACTGCATAGTTTCCTCGTTCTTAATTTAAAATTGTTGATTTGTATGAGTCTTGTTTGATAGTCTATGGCAGTCGTTGGAGTTCTTATATTGCAATAAGTTTTTATGTAGTCACATATTTACTGTTGCTGTGTTGATTCAGGTTTTCTTCCTTTTTAATTTGTAGAACATAAATATTTTAATGGTATGTTTAGTGTAATGGTTTGTTGAATTTGAACTATAAAATACAGTCATAATTTTGCGCTATAAAATCTTCGAGAACGGTAGCCTGGTAAAAGTAAAACTACGTCAATTTAACAATGAACAATAGTTATGTCAATGACACTAATCATCACCATTGTTCTAAAATTTGGCTCGGCCGACGAACGACGACGGCAAATGCATTATACATTGCCAAAATATATATGCAATTATACAGATCTTATCGCCTTTGAAAGTTTTGTTAAGTGCCGCTCGCAATCGGCGCTTCCATTAAATTATTTAAAACTCCAGAGTAAAAATTAAACGAGCTATTATATTTCAATACTCATTTCTTTAAAACCTATTTGCATATTATCTCGTAGAAGTTGCCAAAGTTGAATGTCAATGGCATGAAATTTCGCGAATGATCATAAACGTGAAATTGTTTAAATGACCCTAACCTAATGACTGTGTTATATACAGAGAGATTTCTAATGCTTACAATGTTTGGATTTTTAATTAGTTTGTCCCAATAAGAAGGAAGATTACTCATGACATGCGTGACTGATTTTATGACACATGTTGTGACAGTTAGTAGGAATCAACACTGGCATGCTTCCTATTACATAAGTGTGTTTGCCGGCGCGGGCGCACCATCGTCGCGAGGCCTCGCCGCGAAGCCTAGTTTCACAATCACCACGCTCAGCCACCGCAGCCGTTTTCACTTTTTCGCTGTCAAGAACGAGCGGTAACGATAAACAAACTAACATTTTGGCCGTCACTGCCAAACCATAAATTAAATACAACATGCCAAAACAACCCGTTCATGCCAAATAATTTCGACATCTAATGCCTCGTGTCTGAGTTCAAATTGCATTGAAATAGCAGCGTAACCTACGACGAAGTTCACCGTGCACATCGCGGTTTGAACAGCGAGACGTAAGGTCTTCATTCACGAAAATTTGAATGTAAATTGAACCTTATTTACACCGCATAGTATTCAAAATAAAGTATCGTGAAATACAACTAACGTCGTTATGTTATACAAGGTTTAGTTGTAGAAATACCGAGGCTGTTCATTGACCTTTTTAGGCACATAACACTAGCGAAACAAAAGACGAATTTTATTAGATATAAAGAGGAACCTTGATCTGCAATACACTGCCATGTTGTGAAACATTGTAAAAAAAATATCTGTATACATATTTATACATTTATCTCTAATTGAATTTTATGGTTAGAATAATTTTAATCCGATTGAATTTATATTTGAACTTGTTTCAAAAGTTCCAAAGATTGAACGAAGACACGTAAATAAGAAGTTTACAGGCGTTATAAGATGTAAGAAATTGCGTAGCATAGCGTGTAGCGGCGTAGCTCGTAGCAATCTTCGTAGACCTCTTTGGTTTACGTATTTGACATTACCTTAAAACACTGTTTTTCTCCGTCATTATCAAACATTTATTTTTGTATTTTCCGATGAATGGTAAATATATTTTTTTCTTTCTTTTACACCGAAATAATTTCATATAAAGCTTTATTTTTGGGATCTTCAATGAATCGAAATTCATAGATACGAATATAATTTTGATTCGACTACATAAGGAAAAAATTGGTAAACAAGTTTGTGCAGTCGAGTTGATCGTAATGCGGCATTGTGTGGGGATCTAAGACTGCGTAGCTGTCATAACAATCGTAAAGGCTGACATTGCCTCTCACCGGGCCACGTAACTCAGTTACGTAAAAGGTCTTTACCCTTGTTTATTTGGGACAACATTCAAAGATATGTTTTAATTTACGAGTATTAGCACTTGTCCTAGCCATTGAGTAATGTACTATACTAGACGCGATCATAGCACATCACTTTTCAATTTTTATTGAGCAATATCGAAGCTTTTAGCAGTTTGACGACGACTCGCATTCTGCTTTGTGTTTGCGAAATCACTTTCGATGATCAGACGTCAAGGTGTGGCTTATAATGAGAAAAACAATAATTTATGGCGCTAAAACTTTTAATCGATGCCAATATTTTAAATCGATTTGACACTCGATTACTTATAGGTACTCTAAATTGATGAAATGTGTAGTTGTGTTCATTAATTTTACCCACTGTTGCCGAAATCATAATCGTTAATCTTACTGCCGAGCTTCGTTAGGTGTAGGTGTGTTATTAAACAGATTTTCTTGAGATATAATAAATTTTAATTTTGCTACTTTTATTTTAATATATTGCGACGATTTAATTTAGTTTTAAATATGGCTTAACTTTTAATAACGGATATTAGAGACTCGTAGCTGTCAACTCTCGCTGTCTTTCTTGCGTAAATAGCCTGAATATGGCTTTAATAACTTAAAAAAACAAACAAAAATGTAGTGAATGTATCGTTCAATTAGCTACTGCGCTTGCGGCTACCGAATAGTATTTCGTAAAAAAATGGTCTAGACTGCAAATTCTAGATTATAGTTTCAAAGAACGTATTGTATAATAGTTTGTTAAGGCGAAGACTGTTTCCAATGTTTAAATATTTTGTTATTCATTTAGTAATCGTGGCGAATTTTTTTTGTGATATAATTTACTTTTTATTATCGTAGTTAATTGGTAGGAAATTATTACCTACTAGCCGTTCCCCGCGGTTTTACCCGCGTCCCGGTGTATTTTTTGCCGCCCTGGTACATGGTGGGCAGTAGCGTCTACACTTGGTATTGGTATACTCATAAAAGTTATGCTACCCTGGTACATGGTGAGTAGTTGCATCGAAATTTCGTTATTGGTATACTTATACTCCGGTGAATTATGCTGTCCTAGTACTTTACTTTTGTGGTTCTGCGGCATTCCGTACGTTGGTTTTTGTCTAATCACTCCCGTCCCGGGAATCTTACTCGCAATTTTTCCTTATTTGCTCACCGTTTAGACCTACCCTGGACTACGACAAACATTTTAAAACCAAAATCAGCTCAATCGGCCCAGCCGTTCTCGAGTTTTAATCAGACTAACGAACATCAATTCATTTTTATTTATATAGATATTATTTACCGGAAAAACAACACGGATATGCAAAGTATTTTGGCATGTACAATAAGCGAAGTCCCTGTATTCTTTGCTATTGAGTACCCCAAATTTGCACATGCGTTATTTATTTAGTGTTGCCCTTAACAATGCACGTGTGTTCACTTTCGCAAGTGCGCCGATGGCCAGTGCATCCTTGCGTAAGCAGGCGACGGCAATGTCACACGTTATGTAAAAACGACTTCGACAATTATATGCAGCTCGTTCCCAGCCAATTTGTGACTCTTCTAGACTTATTTAAATAATCACCTTCTTTTGTTACTTTATAACTTTGCACCTAACAATAAAATCGCGAGTCTTACTCATTCTGGAAAGTTGCAATTGCCATCCAATAGACGAGATGCAATCTCAAAGCAATTTGTCAGTCTCCCATAGAGCAACTTTAATTCAAAACTTGTGTGAAAACGTTTCGTAAATAATAAGGTTGTTATTGTTTATAAATTTACACTTGACTCACCGCGGGCCAGTTGCACACAGTTACGAAATTTTCACGAGACCAAAACACTAAAACGAATTTCCTCATATAAACTGGCGTTAACCCAGCTACGAGAAATACTTGTTGCGGCGTCATCCGTTATGTTTCATGGTATTTTAGTTTCCCTTTTAACTGCCCAACTCTATTTTGCTCTGAAACGTGATACGAGTTACGACATAATAATATGCACATGAATTCAGCCTAAAAGTCATTTTTCCAGCGATTAAATTTGTCTTTCAGTCAACAAACGATTTGCTGCTAAAACATTGTAAATGAGGGTAATGAAAATATATCTTTGCCTGGAAAAAATCATGACAAACAGCCAGCAGTCATATGTTTAATGTCCCTACAAATGGAAGGATAAATGTGTGCGCTGACAAGCTTAACAGCTTTCTTTCGAAACAACAAAACGGAGTGTAAACGTGTTTAATGTATATTTTCGAAAACGCGTAACCTTTAAATTTCGTTTTATCAAGTTCATATTACGAAAATGATTGCGGTTATTTAAACTGCTAGGTAGACTGCAGTTATTTATAACTCGACAAATAGGTGCATCCTGCATCTAGTCCCGTAGCTAGCTAAAAGCAGCCGTTAGTGCAAGTGTTACATATTTGTCTCATGCGATAAGATAATTAGGTGTGCAGTTTGGAGTGGTTCGGATGTGACGGAGGGTTAGTGGGGGTGATTGGGCACGCGATGGAGTCACGCGAGCGCGCCACAGTAACACACTGCTAAAGAAACTGCGAGGAAAACGCCTTCCGGGGTGAACGGCCGCGTTGCGTAAAGCGCCCGCGCTGTGGCGCAACTGCCCCCTCCGCGGCGCAGCGAAGTGACGCGCCGTGTGCGCAGCGCCATCTCACGGACGCTTTCATTGTCATTGTATGCGCACCTCATATGCGTATTATGTACTAAAATCGCAAGTGTTTTAGCCAGCTCATATTACATCTACGTGCTTGGTTACCACTGTTTTCCTGTTTCTACTTTCAGGATCAAGATGAAGTAATAGATTTCCAAGACTACTGATAAAATTCAATATTTTTTCTTACAAATTGTGGAAAGTTTTTTCGATGATGCGCTCAACAATTTTAATTTGATGAATTGCCAAGTTTAAATTTTTATTGCTGTATCCGAAAAATAATGTAGTCATTACTGTCAGTCTTCATATTCTGTGAACATTTGTGAGATTTGCATCGTCAAGTGCTTATAAACATATCCTCATATATTTTGCAGTACAACACAAACGTGGCAACTAATAAATTGCAATACGTAGCGAGTAAAGTGGGAGTGACGAAATGAAATTTAATTCCTAGGTCAAGGTTTGGCTTCTCTTCGAAATGGAAAAATTGCCACATATCAGCGACCTTAACTCGGCGCGAGTCCGCCAGTTTCGTAAGACGACACCGCGAATAAAGCCCCGAATACACTACACAAATGAGTGAACACGTGGAGATTAACATTTCATGATTCTCATACAATAAGGGTTTTGAAGTAATTGGTGACACTAAAAATTTTCGTGCGTGTCACAATCTTGCATCAAACCAAACTTGTACAAATCTATGTGACATCATTCCGCGGCCAGCAAGCATGGCGCGTTACGTCACGGAAAATTTTGGTTATTATTAACTGCACGTTAAAATTATAAATTCAAATTAAAAATGGATTTTTATAAAATATTGGGCGTTGCAAGTTAAAGCCACATGGAGATGAGGCTTTAAACTCTGCCAAAGAAATGGAAAGTGTGTTATACAACGTCCACCTGAGTTCGCCGTGAAAGGCGCGTGAGTTTTTTAATGTCAGCCACCCGTGGTCAAGGCTCAAGTTTTTTGAATGCTTGCTTCACGCGATTTTATCTTCTGTTTTAGTACACGCTTATGGTCTGTGATTGACGTCGTCCGCACTTCGATACCTTATTTAGTTTTGTTCTCAAATTAATTGAGTAATCTGACCCCTAACAATGTAATAGCAGCTTTTAACAAGCAATCTCCATTTAATATGGTACGTAACATCCATTATAATTGATCTCATAACAATTGATATCGAAGGCCATACGTACAATACGAATCTAATCTCTTAAGATACATCTCAAACAATTCACGTAGAAATTACGTAAAGAGTAAGCACAATAGGCATCAATAAAGCGAAGAAAGTTCATTGTCTTCGGAAATAGGATTTAAATCGAAAGCGAGAGTAATTGTGGTTCTAGCCGGCGCGGGCGCAGCGCACGTAGCGAGCGGGCTCGGCGCAACGGTACCGGGTGTAAGTTACGGTACTTCCCGTAGGAACGGGTCTGCGCCATCCCGCAACATTCTAGTGATGCGCCGATAGTGACTTCACGTTTTATCGATAAATTAGTGCACGATTTTTATTGTCATTGAAAGTTGACAACTAGTGTATAATTTTATGTTTATTTTTGAATGTTAATATGCTTATTTAAATGCCAGTATATAATTAATATTATGTATGCAACTTTTAAAATGTGCATTATAATTATTGTAGTGAATTTATTGCTCATCTCAATTTAAACATTTTATAATAATATTAATGAGTGTGAAGAACATTGTAAGTGTAATAAAAACAAGTTAACTTAATTTTATCTTATGCAAGAATGATATATGTTAGTCATTAGTTTCAGATTACTTTACTTTCTATATTTATGTTACTAAATAGACAAAGTAAAGAAAAACTTAACTCTATAACCAAAAAATAACAGGATTTCTTGAGTTAACTTTGAATTTCTATTTACGAAAAACCATTATACCATATATAAAATTAATTGAAATATCGCCGGTGGCGTGTTTAAAGTAATTTTGCCATGTGAAAGCTATTAGAAAATTCATGGGTAAAAGTTGAAATTATTTTAGAATCTGGGTTTGACTTCTTTAATTGTGCCTCTTTGTTTTCGTGTATAAAAATGTGTTATTCTGTTACAAGGACATAGTTACATAGCCGAAAAATACGTTTATCGGGAGGTCAATAACACCGCACTAGGTTAGCGATGAAATTTATCGATAACGTAAGCGTTCGCGCGACTACACTACTTGAGTACCGGTCAACCACCATTGAGACCTTAACCACTTTCTCTTTCGATGGCCGCGTAGTGCTTACATGAACACACAAACACATACTAACTGTTTATGCGTTATGCGTTTGTGTGCGTGTGTATTGTCGGTTACATCACGTAACTTTGGCTGACGCATCAGTGGAGCGAAAGGTCAGTATCTATTTATAGTATAGTAACGCTCACTTTCCATAAGAATGTCCACGAGATTTATTCGATTTCAAGATCGTTCACCTCTGTTGATTAATTGCTGCACGTGTACTTAGTTATGGACGTGTCACTTAATTAGACCCGTGACAAACGTGTCACGCATTGGTCACGGGACGAGAGAACGAATGTTAATGAACACCTTGTTTATTGTTTTGTTTTTGTGACCTTAGATTTTTTTACGCTGTCTTGTTTGAGATTCGGAAGTGTTTTCGGAATTTATCTTTTAAAAATTTTGTACTTTACGCTCTGATTATTCTACGCATTCTTAAAACAGTCATGACGATTTGCAACAAGCAATCACAGAGTCACAGCGCAGGGTAGTTCGTACTGAATAATTTGCATCAATGAGATTAGCACAATAGTTGCAGGCGCGAGTCCATGACTCGTCGATAACATTGTGCGAGTGGGTGCACAAAGGTTTAGCGACAAGGCCACCGCAGGGCTGCCTGGCTGCGTGGGAAACCCTATTGCAGTCACCGACTAGATTGTCAGCCGTTTGAACTTAGATGTTGGCAGCGTTTGCGCAACTTCACGTTATGTTGGCGGCAAGTTTAATTGGAAAATATGGTTGAGCTTCCGCGTTTTATGCAAGCGTGTCTACGTTTGTTATCTTTACTTTGTTTCGGTCGTGATTTATGAGTTTATTTTATAACATAATTATTGTACTATTGTTACTATTTCATAATCTAAATATAGTTTTACTATCTAGTATCAGCGAATGGTTTAAAAAATATGTATATCTAAACATTTCGTGTCGAACTTTTGACATTTCAGCGGCAAACAGGTGTGGCTTTACATGAACTTAAATCATGGCGATTTTATAGACTTTACTAAGTTTAGTATTGTCTTTTATAGCCTAGGCTTGCTCGTAGCGTACCTGTTATTTTAAATTGGCTACATTGATTTAAACTTAGGTTACAAGCGATTCGTGGGCGGATGGGCGGAGATCGCCTACCATATCCGCCGACAGTCTGTGATTGATGTAAATCAAATGTTCTTACAATAATTCATTGTTATATGTAAATTATTATGTAATAAATGGTTGATTTGGTAATTTATAGTTTCTTTCTTCATTCTTCAAATGGCTAAGGATTTGGCAAAAAAAATATTATTTAAAACTATAAAATATTTTTCTTCATTTATAGTCATATAACATTTTTGTTCTTATAAAACATAACTCTTCTTTTGGCGATTATTTAAAATAAGAAATAAAAATATCCGTAGGTACTGTGGCGTACAAAACACTAGTGTTATATAGTACAGTCACAGATGACGGTTTTACAGTCTTATCATCATTGACCCTAATTTTAGACAGCTCATACCTCCCGCTCAACTAACATCTGTGAATATGTTCAATAGACGTATTTTTATTCATTTTTATTTTATAATAGATACATTTCTGGTTATGCACGTGTCTTTAGTAATGACTGTTCTTTTTTTAAGGCCTTTTTGTACCCAATTTTAGGGAACACAAAAATTTATTTCATCGGCACGTTTACTTTTTTATTTAAAGTGTAGTTTTTAACTCAAAATTCAGATAACGTAGTCTAAAAGGCGTATCCTGTTATCAGCATTAACAATAGGCATTTTTAAATTTCCTCGAAAGTTCAAACATGATTCACTGATAAAAATAATCGTCTAGACTTTTATGCAAAAACTGAAACACTAATTATTTTATCTGACATACATTTTGTAGGATTTCCGTTAAATTCTTGAAGCTGAAGTTTATAGTCTATAGATAATAATTTTGTTATTGTTTATGGGTAATAATAAAACGTTAGTGAACGTTGAGGCGACGCCTGCGCAGCGTGGCTGCCGCGCGAGTGGAAACTGGGACAGATGGACCGACATCCATCGAATGAGTGACGTATCTATATCTAGTTATGATCGCTGTGTTATTGTTATATTCTGTGTGAATTTAACATAGTTGTAGCAGTTTCAGAATTTAGTATTTGAATTAGCTATGTTTTAAAGAATAATTTAGGAACTTGTGTCAAAAACCATTTGAGTTATAAACTTATTGAAATTTAGAGGCATATTTGTATTAAAATACGCCAATTAATTTGCACACTATTTATTTATGATCCGTTTTTATTCATTTTTTATCTCTTAGTTCGACACATAACTACCACTCTTGTCACAACATAAAACAGTCAACGCCATCTATGATTTGCAAGTGGCAACCTTAGAATAAATGACATAAATCGCTGAATGAATTGGAATGACAGAGTTCTAGTAATTTGATTAACAAAGTGTTTTAAGTGAGCGGCTGCATACTAATACTTGTTTATAGTACAAACGGATGTATTCATTCATGCTTCCGAGTAAAACTTTATCTTCGTAGCTTAGATCCTATTACACAAATATGTAATTTATTATATTATGATCAACCCGCAGCTTCGCTTGACCTTCGCAGTTATGAAATAGAGTTGAGCACATAGTGCGATAGAAAAACATCATGACATAACCCAGGCTGTGTCTAGTTGACGGATACTTCTAACGGAAAATGTCGAACAAAAATATAAGTTGCCGAAATAAAGTGGAATAGAGGAAAATAAATTTTACGACCTTTGCCCCATAAAAGGTAAATCTGTTTAATTTTTGTGAAATGATTTATGTATTAAACTTCTATAAAAATATTAATTATGTTTTTCAATTTTACAATAAAACTCTTTCCTTAACGATTGTTATTAGAGCCCCCCTGTACGTTGGAGAGCCGTTACATTAATGTATATGTTACGTTTATGAATTTTTCAAAGTGCAGCTCTATTACGCACGCAACATCACTAGTTACAATAGTTAATACATTCCTAGCGACAATGCGTCACCTTGCCAGCGTTCGTTGACGCATCTACGTTTTGTCCAAGCGACCTTAAGCCTAAGCGTGTTAGACAAACTACTAATAACAACAACCAATTTGTAGCATCCCGCTCGCTCTAATACCTGTTATCACAGGTCAGAATGAGACGTAATACAAATGATGATTTGAGTTTACAGCATTGCCTTCATAAAGGTAAAGTATGGACGGCGCTAACGAAAATGAAGGGCGATAGTCGTTTCAAGTGTTTGAAGGTAACGGGCTTAGGTTGAGTACTAATTGCTAAGAATTTACGCTTGTAAATATCACGATGTTGCGATCCGAGTGATTGTTAATTGGTCGACACATGGCAGCTACTTTGACGCATCTGCGGCCACATTATTTTTACATTAATGTCATATTTGTGGTTTATAAATCTCTTCGTACATATGTGCTAAATATTGGAGAAGCTTTTGGTTAAAATGTTGAAAAACATTCAAAGTTTCACACTTGAAGTGTTGCGAAATGAATCCTTGTCGGATTTTCAGTCCAGAGGATCTGAAACTGGAACCACTTACCAGCTTTTAAAACTGGATAACTTTTAAATGTATGTAGGGGGTGTGCTCCCACCTACACTATGACTTATTTTTTACTTACTCCTATGAATAGCATGACATTTTAACCCTTTGCATAACTTTACAAAACGATCTTAAAAATGAAAACTGTAAGTTCAAAACTATGACGTCAGTATTGTACATCCTTTCTCTCCGCTTTCACCGTCCTTGGCGAGCAAACGGTAATAGGTGCTTCACAAAGCATTGCAACTCGCGAAACACAATAACGTCCTTCACTCTATGATTACAAGGTTCACAGTTGATTGCACTGGCTTCCAAGAAGTGCAAATGTACGTTGGTTAGAAGGTACATGCTAAGTCGCAACACTTCATTGGTATTGCACACGCTTGTCAGTGGGATCTTATCACCAGGGCAATTTAGTGGTTAAGACATTAAAAAAAGTTAAATGAGCGGTTTTAGTGTAGAGAAAGTAAGTCATAGCCAAATAAGTAATTGAGGAGATTTATAACAAAATTTCTCTATGTGGGTGGACCAATTTCACGACATTCAAATTGGCTATCAAAAACTGTATTTGTTTTTGTCATGTCTAGATAATATCTTGTTAGTTTCGTGAGCTCAAGGCCATATTAATAAGCTATAGATCCTTACCGACACATACATTGTTTGAAGCATAATTTCTAGGTCTAGGTAACATAAAAAGCTGTATAACATTGCAGTATGCACAGCCAATTAAGTCGTTATGATTCAGATGAGGAATTCCATTTTTAAACAAGGAAAATGCGTGAATCAGGAACGTTATTTTTATATGGCTGGAGTTAACTCGAAAAGCAGATAAAGTTAACAGGGTACGGCTGAAAAAATATTCAGTGTAATAACAAGACTTAGGAAAGTGAGGCGCGGAAATTAATTAGTACATTTATTTGTATTGGAAATAGAAAATATTGTTCATCGGCTACATACATTTGAACCCAAAGCAGATTTGCAAGCAATGAGATTTGTTAGTACATATTTACAATCACTAAATTGTAAAATAACGTGCACTGTGTCACAATACGAGATTATTAATCAGTGTAGTGCAGGAGACAGGTTGCCCGACAGATAACCTAAACGAAAACGCGAACGCATTGATAATGATAACACCGCGAGGCGCTACGGGCCTTTCGCGCCCGACGCCACAATCGTTAGATAAACATATGGGTCACTGAACCGACCCAGTTTCGTTCGAGAGCCACACGATGGGCCCGTGTGCGCGTTTTACTCAAAAATCCACAAACACACCCGCAACTCTTCAATCAACGCACACACATACGCGATCGCGTACGACACGCGTATTCGTGAACACTTTACGAATTAGTCGCTACCACGCAACGAACTCACATAATTCTCGCTCTAGATATTATTGACCAATACTAAATACGCGTCATTGCTCGTTGAATAAATTCGTGTTTACTGTTTAAACGAGGAGCCGTTTAAAGGTATTTCGAAACTGTGTTGCAGCGCTATGTAATAGCGGCTTATGTAATGAATGACATTTTTTAGGTAAAACCGCAATAAAATTAATGCTTAATTTTTAATGTTGCTATTATAAAAAAATAAACTTTAGCAATAACCCCCCGTAGGGTCATCTACTTATTTGTGTGGTATTTTAGACCACAAACTGAACAGATTATCGTAATCGCTTAATGAAATTATTTATATTATATTAATGAAAGATTTTTAAAGCGTAAGCCAATGCACTTTAGTCAGCATTCTTTGAAAATTATATCTATTATACTTTCATGTTTCCCCCCAACAAAAATTTGCATTGTTTAAACTGAAAAACACGAATTAAAAAAATACAAACAAGTAAATGATGATATTGAAAATAGGTGTTGCAGAATATCATTAAACAGAGTTATATTTAAAAAACCAACTAAAGTCCACCGTATTTGCATAGAAGGTACATAAATAGCGCCAAAATATGTTCATAAACGTTAATATAAATAACTGGTACAAATTTCGAAAGTTACATGGTCAATGGTCTCCGGTAGGCCTTGGCCATGACGATTACAATGTTTTCGAAATATCAACAGACAAACGTTTACCTGACGAGTACCAACCCTTTCACAAAACCAAGCTAAAATGTAAGAACAGTTTAGCGTAGTTTAAATGCAACTAGAGGCTTAAAGAAGGTATGTGCTCTTAATACCGTAATCGCAGAAAATCAAAATCTTTATATCTATGCCGAAAATCGATCTCAGTGGCGTGCACTTGGAGAGGCCTATGTCCAGCAGTGGACTGCGATAGGCTGATGATGATGATGATGATATTTATGCACGTGAAAAGTAGCCCTAATGTCTTAATCTGTGTTCATTTTAGACTACGTATACGTAGGTTTACTGAAAGGATATATTTTTTTAAAGAAATTGCAGGCCCTTACTATGGAAATGCGAATTTAGACCTAGAAGATATATTAAGAGAGATAAATGCTCTCTTAAAATATCTTTCTCAATCTTTCTGTGCCTGCCTTTTCCAGACACAAATAAAAACCTACCCAATATAGACTGGATTTTAAATATGTTTGTTGAATAATTGTAGGCATTATATTTGGATATTAGAATCTTCAGGACAAATGCTTGATATTATGAGGCGCACACGCATTTGTGTGTTTTAGCGCGCGCGTTATTTCGTGTAATATGTATTTTTTGTAATAGTCTTTATTATATTCAAATCTCTAAGTCCTGCTTTAGGAATATTCTATCTAGAAACTAATTAAGGTAATTACTACAGAGCGCTAATTTTCCATCTAATTTACGAGTATTGTACTGAAAATTGAATTATAAAAGCTCTTATTTCTTTTCCTAGTTTTTGTTCTAAATATCAGGGAAATGTCGAATAATTAGTGTTTAACTGCGGATGTTGTTTTTAGATTGGGGATTGAATTTGGACATTTGCTTGTACAAGTAGGTATTTGTAATACAAATTAGAATTTTGATAAGACGATTTATCTTGCATCCAATTTGCCTTGATCATTAATATGAAAAAAATGAGACAAAATCTAAATCAATGCTATAGATATCGGCACGGATATTGAGCCCTAACCTTCACCTGCGCAGAAGCGATTTATTGCCTTATGTGTACAGTGCGCAAAGCGATCCCCACTCTTCTGCCGAGAGCTCAATATCCGTGCCGATAACTATAAAACAGTTCTTTATCTAAATGCAACTACAATGCCTACTTCAATTAAAACTTATCACTATCGGATAAGATCAAAGCGAGAAAGTAGCGAGTTAGTTAGCCGTAACTGCAGCTAACTACGTAGGTCCGTAGTAGCTACGGTTAGCGTAGCAATCGGTTAAAATATAACTGTGATATCATCACTTGGTTAGCCTAACTAATAAAAATAATTCTAACTATATCCCACATAAGTTCTTATAGGATAAAAATATAATTTAGGCATGTTTTAAGATATGATTAGTCAGAGTATGGAAGTGGAGTTTTAAGGAGTGGCAATTCATATTTTTGTATTTGGAATAGGCCAAAGTTCATGAGTCAGACGATTTGATTGTAAATGTATCTGTTATAATCTTCGATACTGATGCAAGGTTCTGCAGTTGGTTAGGTGTCATGGTGACGAAAGAGGTTATGGTTATAACTAACGAAAATAGGTTTTATACATGAAGGAAATAAGCAGTAACGTTGCGCGCTCTATGTATCGAAGATGATAATGAATTATTTTCTCAGTTATTTCTTCCATTCAAATATAAGTGCAGACACTATTGATAATATTATATGGTTCAGTTATTATGTAAGATAAAAACAAGGCGATAACAAGAAGATAACCTACATAATATATGAATTAATTTTCTCTATTCTTAGTAATTATTATTTTAGGTAAAATGTACACAAACAAATAAATTGTGTTATCACTAAATAGTTTAGTTATTAGTCGCTAGAGGGCGACATCTGTAGTATACATATAGACAAATCCAATATGGCTGCCGATCAAGAATAATATTTTCAGATTAAGTTTTTAATCAATTAATAATAGTCCATTAAACACCTAGATATCTAAGAACACAGACACTTAAGCGAAACATAGAAACTTAAAATTTTCAATATAAGCGGCAACATAACAACAAGCTGATAATATTAGTTCGTAAAATTCAAAAAACAAGATAATCTATTTCGGATACACCTGGTATCACTGCCTCGGTGGTCCAATTGATAAAACAATGATAAGAAGTAAAAAGTTGTTTTTCTGTCTAGCGGCTGCAGAGATACAGAACAGACATGTAAGTAATTGGATTGTAGATCAATTAGTTAATACAATAAAGTCAAGCGTAGACTGATTATAAAGATTAGCGTTCGATAGTACTCAGGAATAATTGATGAAAAGATCCAAATCATGTCTAGAAGACTTATCAACTGTCATTTAAATTAATGTAGTCATCGAATTCTTAGAAATACACGTGTTTTACGTGCAGTGTGTGCGTGGCCGACTACTAATAAACAAGAATGAATGAAACGACGAGATCGTAAAGTGCATGCCAACGTGAAAAATAAAAAAAAACATAAAAGCTGTACAAGACGTACACAACGTCATCTCACCATAAAACATTTTGTTCAATTGCCCTTGTCGTCCGGTCAGCTTTATCGTGTTTGTGTCCATTCAAAATAAACAGGCAAGCCGGTTTAAAGAGTCCTATTTGATTTCATTGGATAGTTCATCACTAGAACGTGTCATAGGTAAGGCAGGCCGGCAGCGCGCACAGGCGAGCGTGCAACGGGGCGGGAGTCGCGCTCGCGGTTGGCGCCCGCACGGAAGTAGGTTACTAACTAAAGTTTTGTTTGCGTGAGGCTGCGACTCGGTGCACTCGGCTCGCTAGGCCGGGCGCGCGGCGTCGCTCGCGGTGCTACGCGCCCCGCCCCGCGCGCGCCCGCCGCACCCCCGCACCCGCGCATCTTTCACTTTCGGCCCGACTTCGCTCGGCTCGGCCCGCCCGCCCTACGCGCACATTGTTGCGCCCCTATGTAGCGAGGGACCGCTTTTCACAGCCAACTTGTCTCATTCACAGATTATAACAATACTAACTTTGGCCTGACTTTCAGGTAACTACAATTAATAATGACAAATTGAGAACACTATAAAAGCAGAAATAAGAATTATTACATTATAAATGAACAGGTTCATTGACTTGTTTAATTTTATCAGAATTGCGGTTTAATTAAAGGAATTTTAAGTAAGCTAATTGTTGCTTGGATTGCTCAGGAAATACCAAATAATTTTATCGGGTGTTACCTGAACGAACATTGAACCTAGGTAATTCAAATGATTTAACAGGCTTCGAAGTGGATTGTCTAATGTCTTGCAATACCACAAATGGTTTTTAGTTGTAGTATCCGTTACAAGTATCTCGTAGTAAATTGATATTTGAACCATATTTTATGCGCAGAACTTGTAGGAGTTATCTAGACTTTGTTTTGCAGTTTTGGTCTCAGTTCTATAAACACGAGTTATGTGTCTATTACGGTTGCAGGTTCACATGTTTCTGACATTGACTGCTTAAGTATCCTAAATTATATTTAAACACCTTGACCTTGACGAAAATAATAACAACGTAGTAATAAATGAGGTAATAAACTGCCTACCGCGCAGTTGACGGCGCACGGGAACTTCTAGAACAGTCCCGATAATGTGTGGCTAAATGGATGCATAGTTGTGAGTGTTTAGGATGCCTAGCCGTCAGTGCGTTGTGTGGGATGCAGGCGCATAGCGTCGGCAGCGGTGCCGGTGTATCGCAGCAACAGTGGGATCGCTGGTACATCACACGCACTCGGCGAACGCTCATTGTCGTTGGTTATGTAAGCCGGAGGCCGCGTCGATGCCGCTGCGCTGCTGCGAGTCAACGAACGGCATTGACACGCGCGCTCCCCGCCGCTGCCGCTGCCCCCGCGCACCGCACGCGCCCCGCGGACTCCCCTCGCCGCTGCTGAAACCAGCAGCTGCGAAATTGGGTCACGAGCTCCGAGCCACCTCACGTACACATCGACCAGCTAACTGAGACCTCTGACGTGCGCACGATTCCCTCCATCTCGCAACAGAAAGCTAGTGAACGACAGTCGGTGGGGGTCATGTGTAACTGGTGCTGTACTTGCAAGACGACAAATGAAATAAACCTTCTGCCGTTTAAAATAACTATGTGTTTCAACATGATAGATCGAACGCGGAATCACCATACATCCAGAACCAGACCTTGAAATCTTTGATCTTAAGAAGCTCATCACGCTGTAACTCAAAATACGCCTCCTTTGCCTGATTATTATATTTTTATCTATATTCATTTTATATAGGAATATCCAGTAAAGACTTTAGACGCATGTTCAGTTAAAGCAAAATATATTAAACCAGATGTGATGATTTAATTAAGGATAGCAAATATTTAATTAATTGCAGCATAGCTTCTACGAGAGTTGTACACATTTCATTTCTAAATATGCATTGTACAGTCAAGGTTAATTATATTTTAAATGCAAAGTCGCCTTCAATTTCGCAAGATTTTTAAGGTCAAGTCTGCGGAATAAAACAGAATAACTGTCTAAACCTGTGCTACACATAACAATATATTGAGTCGTTGTTTACACAGAAATCGATGGGAATTGCAAAGCCAACATTATAACAGAAACCGCTTCAATAGTTTCTAATATCAATGCATGAAAACGGAGAAGGAAAACAGCACTGCGCCGGCATCGAACGCTCGAGTCAACGAACGTCATTGACGACACTAGGCAAGCAATTTTCTATGCTCCGCTCCTAGTTATAAAGTTTAAAATTCAATGGGGCGGCTGCTCAACCTAGCCTTGGCTCCTACTGGCCTGGCTGACTTAGACATTCTATCTACTTTTACGAGTACATGGGCGAAGGCTCCAGTACTGTTTGGTACTTATAGTGCAGTCAGTACTTAGATGCAATAAGTTTATCGCTATCGTCAGCGTGTCCTTATGTAATGTTCTAATTCTTGGTAAACTCTCATTGGATTAGCGTCGGCGATGTTTACCTGTTGTTCTACTTGGCGGTGTATGTTATGTCACTATCGCGTGCTTCTATATGTGTAGTAGATAAGTAGCTACTTACTGAACAATTCTCGATTTCACAAATATACGTAGGTAATTGAGTTGAACTTCATTGCATAATGTATTAACGTAAGCAAATGTTTTTCGATGACTGATTTCTAACCAAAGCCTACCAATAAATTCAGCACCTGCATCATTTATTAAAATGTTATAAAATCTGCTATGCACGCAATGCGTAATGTAGGAAAAAATAAACGCATACGCGTGACCTTGCAACTAATATTGTCTATACATGTTTACAAAAGAACAAACAAACTTGAATATATTGCACTTAATTACAAACGTAATCTGTAGAATTTACATTGAAAAGCTGATCGCTGAAGGTCAAGTTAATATTAATAATTAATTAGTAACCTATAGTTTTAATTACCCATTGTGAGAACGGTAATCTAACCGTGGAGACACAAAGTTTTCGTGATAATTTATTAATTAATAAATCAAATTAGTTCAAGGGGGATTCGAGGCGGGTCTGCTTTGTCATATGATTAAATGACGTCACCATATAATTCTGTTATCGCTGTCAGAACATTACGCTTGTTGAACAACTCCCCGACCAAGATCTGGTTTCATATGTGAAATAATAACTTGTTGTGGCATAAAAGAATCCAGGAAGGAAAAGGGCATAAATAAACAAACGAAGGAGAATGTTATGTAATGTAAGCAAAACGGTCAAAAATCTGACCCCAAGCGGCCCTTAATTATTATTGTTTGTATATTATGAAATAGGTTTAGTTATATCAGTAAGTACAGTAAGTCGATCTATTTTGTTTATGATAAAAAATATAAGGGTGGCTAGCGTGTAGTTTATTCACAACTTAAAAAACTGATGGCATTGATTGATCCATCGGAGTGTGAAGTACGACACCCTAAGTGCAGTTAACTTATATAAAAGGGGGGCTGAGAGCATCGGGCGTACAGCAAGGGTGGTAGGTAGCCGCCCTACTTTCAGGGTGCGCAGGCTGCATCGGGTGAAGGAACGTCATTGACCCACCTAGTACCTGCGCGCTATCGCCCCGCCCCGCGCCCCTCACCGCCCACCAAGACCAGACTGATAAATATAGCGATCTCCGGGAATATGGCAATGAAACTGTTGTGCACAGCGCACCTACACTATAGGTAGCACTAGTGCGTCAAATGTGCATACGTCAATGGCTCAATCAATACTGAGGATTGGGAGGAGTGGCCGCCTGACCTATGCCCGCTCCAATCACACCACATCGAGATTCGAGATGAGGTATTAATTTTAATTAAAATAGGTAAACCTTGCCTCTGATCAGAGGCAGTCACTGTGCATAATGATTACGTTCATAATATGTTGATCTATGTACATATTATGCATCTGTACAAATACATTATTGTATGTTTAGGCACTCCTTGAAAGTTAAAAACAAGTAGATAGTAGATCACACCTAGATTGCCGCCTTACATATTTAAAAACACATGCAACTTTATCTTTTTGTGTTAAATGCAGTTGTAGTGGTAATAATATCTACAATATTTATCAGCAACGAAATTAAAAAAATATATATGTCATCCAACGAACACATGTAGCTAGATAACTAGGGCAGTAAAGTATCAATTTCAGCTCATTATCCGTAATCACTTTTAACCAAATATCGATCGAGCGCGCGGTACTGAGGAGCACGTAGCATAGCTAGGTGTTTGAGCTAATGGGTTATATGAGTCGATGCACATAGGCACGTAAATAATGCATCAATTGAGGCATTTGGAAAGGTTAGCAACAATCACCATAAATTTCGTGGAGGGCAGGTCGGGGCGGGGGTGTGAGGGGTACGGGCGGCGGGGTGCGAGGCCGACACGTGCGGGTTGCAGCGGGTGAACGAACGTCATTGACCCACCTCCGGGGCCTACTTATAACGGGCCGATAACACCCCCGCCGATACGCCGACCGATTCGTCTGTGTGCCGTGTTTATGCTAATAACAATACTACATTGACGGCTTACTTTGAACAATCGCTTATGTGTGCGCATGTCCTCGTCAATGTGCCTGATAATGTAAATAATTGTAGTAAGCAAGGTCGCCGCCAGATTTAACGCTTGAAACTCTATGTAAGACGTCAATTTTCAATATCAAACGCAAAATGTATTTTTATTAATTTTATTTAAATAAAAAACAATAATAATTATCTAAAATATGCATGCCATAATTTAGCACCATTTATCCAATCCAATTCCCTTTTTTATATTTTTCGATTAGGGGTCGTTTTCAATTCCATTCCATCCATTTTTTTCAGAAGAAAGATTCAAGTAATCTATACTAATATTATAAAGCTGAAGAGTTTGTTTGTTTGTTTGTTTATTTGAACGCGCTAATCTCAGGAACTACTGGTCCGATTTGAAAAATTATTTCAGTGTTAGATAGCCCATTTATCGAGGAAGGCTATAGGCTACTTTTTATCCCGGTACGGGAAGTAGTTCCCACGGGATGCGGGTGAAACCGCTGGCAGAAGCTAGTAAATTATAACCGGGATATTTACAAAACCTTATCTAACACCAATATAATTATTACTTCTAGACAGATTACAAACAGCACTATTTTCCTTTTAGTTTAATGATTTTGTGCCAATGTCAAGTGTAACTGGACAATTTAAATGACGCTCACTGTATAAATAATGCACTTTATTAAATTAATTTATTTCGATATAACGACCGCAAAATCTTTATTGGTACATAGAAATAATGATGTTGTTTTGTTTTATTTTCAGCGCGCGTCGCTTATATTTATCTGAAGGGCACATATTACCTTTTGTTTTCCATAATATTCTAATGTGTAAGTAACGTAACTTTCCACTCTATATATGCTTACTATATAAGTGCTATATAAATTATTTGGAACTTTCCTCGAAAGTCCAAACTGCAAGGCTACGTCACTTGCGTACCAATATAATGCACTTTATGACATTAAAAACCATATAGACAAGTTATCTCGGAAAGCCCTATATAATACATTGTATTGTATTAGGTACCTAAGTAGTACAATCTGTATTTGAAAACTTCCTAAAATTCCATCAGCATATTAACAATGCTTTCCTGAAATAGGAAATTAAAAATGCATCTCCAGACTGCAGGTATTTATTATTCCGGCTGCCCCAATTATTGTATATAATAATATATATTACCATTATTTTAACCAATTAATTAATTGCACAAAAATCCAAAAGGCTCTACAGACTATCTATGAACGTAGCACTAATCGTTAACGTCTAGAAGCTTCTATGGTCGGTCAAAGGTGGTGCTAACAGCACATTGGAGGTCCGCTGCACCGAAGCCCACTTCCGGCCTCGACAGGCCGATCAATACTTATCGGGGAACGAACTCCTGACCTCGACTTGGGAACTGGGCCGCCGCGCAAGCGCTGCGCCGACGTCGCCGAAGCGCCGGCCGGTGCATCCTCACACCATTTTGAATTTGGAATTTCTTCCACAGATATTCCATTCAATAACTCGTGAATGTTGGCCAGTGTTAATTGCTTTATTCTAGTGTTGGTAGCAATGAGGTCCTATTCCGCTTGGCTCAAGACATATAGGGGAGGGATAAATTATAAAATGTGTATGTATATAGTAAATTAACTTTCAGGAGGGGCGAGCCCCAAAAAAATTACAAGAACTCTTAAATATGTACCTTTACCTAATGTTATCATCCTATAAATGCACTTTTAGTCTTTTATTAGATTTTTGAGTGTTAAAAATATTATGCATTTTAATAGAAACAATAGCCTCGTTCGCCATTGTTGGTTGAACTCTTGACATTCGACATTTAAAGATCAATAATATCATGGCAGGCGTATATCTGTTTTATTATTAAAAGCTGCAGCCGTAGTCGGTGTTGCTACTAGCTGTATTCAGTATATGAGTAACGAGGATTAAGTACTTGCAGCTGAAGTTTATAATTCAGTCGGTTTAAATTTCTACAGTATGAACATTTGGAACCTATGAAGCATTTTAAAATATTTTGGTTGAGTTCGTCGCGCGATGGATATTTTAATTGTACCTAGATAAATAAATCTCTGTCCGAAAATATAAATTGAATTAACCGTATTTGGCAATTTGGTTGCTTGCTGTAATTTTTACTGACAACGTCAAGTTATTAATTAATTAATCCAAAAGTCAATTAAACACGTTCTTCAATATTTGATTTAGTTTTACCTTCAAGTAGTCTGTATTGCAAAATTGCATCGTAGCGTTTAATGGCGTAATGCGTTTTCTTTTTTTTCTACATCTAGTGGCGCAATACCTATCGCGCACTGTGAGATTCGATCCAAGCAGATAGTGGCCGATATTAACTCCGTTGACCTTTACAATAACACGAAGTACGTGCACTGAACAAAGCGAACATACCGAGCCAAGTTCTATTATTAACAATTGACTGTATGAAATGTTTAAAAAATAATATTGATGAAAAAAGGCAGTCATCAGAAGGCATTACGCTACAGTCGAAGGTAAAGGACAGTCGATACTGTTGTTCGATACTTGGTATAAATTTTGAGGCGCGGGCATTTGAATGCGGCCCTGCTGCAATGCCAAGGCGACTGCCAAAAGGCGGAGTGAGGTCAAAGCCCAATGTCAGGGGCCCTAAGAATTTTGTCTCCGCTGCATTTTAATGCGATACATTCAGCCGATTAATGAGCGGTTCCATTCAGAAGTGACGGACTTCGAAGAGACGTGTTTATACAATTCTGAAGAAAGTAAAAGTGAGTTACAGTTTCAGCCGTCTTGAAAGCAATTACTGCTTTTCATCGCTGCTGTATCTCTTTTCAAGTTTACGTACAAGTTCTTAAGGTTTACTTTTAAAAGTTATCCCGTTACTTATCTGCTACAGACACATTATTATAGGTAAAGAATAGTTGCCTTGAGAAATAGACTACCTACCTAGATTACCTACACTGCGCTTGCAATTGCATTCAAGCTTGGAACAAACTTTAATTGTGATAAGCATCTTGTTTTTTTGCATATTTCAATAAGCATAATTTGTTAGATCTATGAATTTTGATTTCATAATTTATTCTTATGAAATCAAAATTCAAATTCCATTCAGTAAGAAGCTCTATTTATCCGTTGCACTTTCTGTAGAATTAATCAGAATGTAAGTATTATCAAATCATCAAATCAAATCATTTATTTTCATTTAGGCCTTTACAAGCACTTATGAACGTCAAAAAGTATAAATAAGGTTGATTCTAGTTGCCCATTCCAAAAGTAGCTTCCTATGGAGAAGAATGGGCAAGAAACTCCATGGTTTGGTCATTATATATTTTTATGCTAGTCAAATTAATCAAATATAGTTATTTAAGTTACCGGATATAAAGATAACATACTTTAGCACACGAAACAGGAAAGAATAAAAAAACAATTCCTGAATTGAAAATTTGAAAGTCCTAATTTTCATAATAGCCCACCTCCTCAATAGTGAAACGACACTTCAGTAATCCAAACTGTCCGAACGAACGAAATTATTTAAAAAACAAAACACGAACGGAAACTAAAACATAAAGTAATTAAGGTTAACAGTGGCAGTCGTAAATAGATCATAATGTCATTATTCGTCCGATTCTGTGAAATGTTTATGAATAGAGTGCAACAATTACGAAATGTTTAATGTGTGCATGCGGCTGGCGTGTTAATAAAACTTAAACTGAAATGCCGGCGCTATTTGAAGTTAATAACGACCTATTTTATACATGATTAGCACATATTAACATTTTATTTTAATTTATTTATAAACAGGGATGAAAGTTCCAGGGATGAAAGGTTGAAGTATGAAAAGTGATTTATTTAATAGTTGGATTTATTGGATGTAGTGCATTTTTTCGTTTATTTAAGTAATAAATGGTGAGTTAATGGGTAATATGACGAATTTAGTCGTGTCTGATGTTAAGGCCGTAATGGTATAGCGTGGAATTTCGAAGCGAGTGCATAAAACTGCTTAAATTTAACCTATAGTAAATATAAGTATAAGACAATTGCTCTAAAACAAGCCAGATAATAGCAAGACACTGATTCATTTTACCAACATTCTGCTACCAAGCAACAGCACGCAATCTCATTACATTTCACCATGAAACACTCCCCTTGATAATGTTAAATAGCCTGAAAAAAGTTCCGGCAAAAATGATGAAAGGAAGAAACGCCATAGAAATTAGGTCATATCCCTCGACGGCTGGTTGGACATAATATAAAAATAACGTTTTATTTTCGCCCCATTGTATACGTATTTTTGTACTTTTTACGATAATATCTTTATCGGTAAAAGGCCCTATTAAAATGAGCTTCAAAGAAGGAAAGAATATTTGGCTTAACAACACGGAATGTTTACGAAGGAGCCCACGCCTAAACAATCAATGCAACTGTTGATCGAAGCATAAACAAATCCGCTTAAGTGCCTTCATGCACGATATCATGATAGCACATGGCAACAAACTTCTTTCACAGCACGTACTGCTATATTTTGAAAATACAGCATCGTAGTCCAAGTTTTAATTACTTTATACTGGAGTAGGTAACGAAATGAGATTTTCCTATATCATATAAGCGATGAATCTCATCTTGTTATTTGATTGCGTAACCATGGAAACCATAAAAGTCCCAGGTTGGGCGACAGCTAAATGCCGGTAAGATGACCTCTCGAAATTTCGAAGGTCGTACGAATTTCCACGAGTCTCCATTGATTTTAGTTGATTTGTAGGTGTGTATGCATGTGTTGGTTGTGTGCTGTGGCAGTGACAGTGGTTCGGCCCCCTTTTGACCTATTTTCAAGTCCCTTGTACCAGCGGGATGGTGACGCAAGCAGGCTCGGAACAGTGCAGCCGGGAAAGCTAAGAACTTCGGACGGAAACGTTTTATGCAATTTGGATAGTGGATTTTTTTGTTTGTTTCGGATATAAAGTTGAGCAAAAAGATAGGTTTAGGTGGGTGATGTATATACAAATATGTCTTATGTTTTATCTGTAATGGAATTGCATATAATATTTTACCAATTATATAAACCCCTAAGTACAGTCAACTGCAGTCAGTGGTAACAGTTTTACAGGAAAATCGTACTTATTACTATTGTGTTAAGGTACGTGACAGTTACCACTGATGTGCAGTCTACTGTACCGTAATATAAAATAACATAATTAATATAATGATATGGGAAAATATTAAGAAAATTATTGTGTCGATATATGTATGTATCAAAACCAAGTAGCCCTCGTAGACTGCAGATTTAAGCTGTCGGCTAGTTCAAACTGAAAAAAGTAACTGCGAATGCCTTGAAAGTTATGTGCGAACCACCATACGTCTCTATCGATCAAACTACATAATATAATAATTATGCCAAGCTTGTGGGGCTCAAATGCACTAAGTACTTTATGCTGTATCGATTCAGTGGACCATTTTTCAAACAATTATGTCTGAAAGGATAAAAACTTTTAAGTTTACTTATGTTGCACGAATAAGATATTAATCTTATTTTTGCAAAATAAGTAAACTTTTCATATCCGTGTGATGAATATGTTTTTTACTTTTAATGCTTGGAAAATTAGGAGTTTGTACCGCGGAAATTGAAGTCATATCGATACTTTTTACACCCATAATTAAAGAAAAGTTCTTCTTGAAGATGAGCAAGAAATTTTGGTTAGTGAAATCCGCAGTTTCAGCTATGAAATAAATGTCATTTTTTATAAACATCGCAATAATGTCCCTAATTCGGAGTTTATAAGGTCTTACAATATGCGTCCGGCGTTTGCTTCGCGGTATCATCGCTTGTTGGCTCCCTTGGAGACGAAAAGTCATTTGCTAATAAATCATCTAATATTGCTACTCTATCACTGGTTTATACAGATCTCTTTCATTCTATCTACTCAAAACCTAAAGGAAATGATATACAAGTAACGTTCATATAGTTAAAGCAGAAGATACCAATAAAGCAATCAAATCGTAAAAACAAAACAACGCTAAAATTACGAGGTAACAGGCAATTCCATAAATAGCCTCCTAACAATAACGAAATACGAGCCCAAATCTTATCTAAACAAAGCGGGAGTGTTTGCAGGCATTAGTCGGGCCTCGTCTAGGGCGGCGGAGGCGGCGTGGCGTTGCCATGACAACGCTGCAGGCCGACGACGCACCGACCCAGTTCCCGCCCGCCCAAATGTTAATGACCTCCAAAACCCAGGTCGAAGTTCACGCGATACACGGGTAAGGGACCAACCATGTACCCCGTGGACGCTTTACGGGTCACACCATGTATTGATCCGACAGATTTTAAGATGCTATCTAGGTTAGATGCGGTGTCGGTTTCTTGACGAAATTCATCCCATCCTTGCACGTGATATTTTCGAATTTTAAACGAAATTAAATGCATTTCTTCTGTGTTTTGTCTTCGTACTTGTTTATTGGACAAGTGGATCCATTTATTAGTTGTCATTGTTGATTGTTGCTGTTAAGTAATAAAAATATTTTGCGGGTTTTTGTTTAAAATGTTGTTGACTTGGGGAGAGATCGTTAGCATGTTTGCGTGTGAAGACAAACTGCCCTTTGTGAGTATATGTGAAGTGGACGTAGGTTGTAGGAGGCGCGTCACTTCTTCAAACGAGTATGTTCTTAGGTTACTATTGTTACATCTTCAGGTCAGGTCGACAGCCTAGCGCGAGGCTAATAACCTGGACGGTGGACAGTTTCATTATGTATTTTGACGTCCACTATTCGAGTACTGTTGTGATATTCAGGTTGCTTGTTTATTTTGGTTTGTATGGCTGACGGATTTTAAGTCGTCTATAATGTCAGATCGGTTAATTTAAATGACTCCAGTCCATGAATTACATACATGAATTTGATGGAATGATAATTGTCGCCTGGTAACACGTTCAATTTAAATTAAGCTGAACACTCCAAAGTTACTAACCGATGTGCTAAAAAATCTAATTTAAAACTAAACACGTAGGTACACAATACATGTGGCGCACACATGTCAGCGAATTCCTAGTTCTGTTGCTTATGGATGAAACAGAAAGGAAATTGCAAATAATTTTAGCTCATTACAACGACTGCGCCTAGACCGAGGTGTGGTTGTGTGGGTGTGTACGTACACGCGATCTACGCAATTACACGTAAAGAATAGTGACAACGCACACAGATGCAAGTGTAATCGAAGGACTGCTCTGCGTCGCATGCATTTGCGGAGCTAACTAGGGTTGCTTGTCATTGCATTTATATACTTAATGCACTTTGTATTATGTCCAAAAAATAGATGACTATAGTATGTACGGGTTTTAATACTGAATATTAAGATCACCTCATGGAATTTTAATTAAGTAGACTTAAGAGTAATTGTCTTGCATATCTGATTTTAGTGATCGATACCAGAGTTTAAATAAAACTATTTATTCTATTTATTCTTTGACTTTGATTCAGCAAGAAATTGCTACCAAAGTAAAAATAAGATTTACTTTCTCGAAGATTTAGGACTATATGTATGTAAGCTACTGAGGTACCTGCAGTTGGCTCTATGAATCACTGCCAAAACTACAACCATTCGTAAAGAATTTAGTACAATGTTCTGAGTGGTCGTCCCAACCCTGCGATGCGCCAGAGTCGGACACTCGTAACTCATACACGCACATAACGCGCCACTGGTACTTCCATCTATTTCGTGATGCAATGCACTCTTGCACACATTTTACGACTACCCACGTTATTTACTACTTATTAAGTTTAATCGATTTTACTATTAGCCATCCCAAGTTTTGTATGCTAAAGCGATTTATGACAGCCTCAAATGTGCTTCTTATTTCAAGACGAAATCAATTTGTTGCAGAATTTATTATGAATTAGTTGGAATTCAAGTTACATTGACTTCTGCAAAATGATTATGTTTTTGTGTTGAAGATACTTGGTGTCGTATTTCATTTGATGTGTGTATTAAATTGGGAAATTGTTGTATAAATTATAGTTATGTTTTAATGGCAGTGTCTGTATTTGCCAAAAATAAACAAAACCATTTTGAAAACAAGCCAAGCTAACCCTCGAGACCCAAAAGGAGGGTAACTTTATTTTCAGAACCTTTAACAGGTACCCTAATAGAGGAAATGTGTGTTTTAACGCATTTTCTGTCCCAGTGGTCCGTAACACTTGAATACTGTGAGTGTTGGCGTGAAGTGAGTCCTCTTAGCGGGAGGGTGCCTAATGGGACGAACTCACGTGCCGTTGTGACGAACCTATGTATGTCGTGGTGAGGACTGAGAGAGGAGATTACACTACTAAGAATCAGCAAAAGTTGTATTATGTTTTTGAAGGATTTACCTACACTTTTTGCCAGAACAACCATAGGTCCACTAGTTTGAAAACTATTGCAGGCATGCCTTTCGCATGACTAAAACATTAGTTCACAAAATGAAATGAATACTGCATCGAAATGAATAATGTTAGCGAAATATTATACCAAAGTGGGGACACTTCCTTCTCACGCGGTTAAGTAAAACAAAACTGTTCACCCAGATGAAATATCATGGCGTTGAGTAATAGACAGTACCAATACACCAAGTAGACTTCATAGACAGTTTATAGCAAACGAGTAACTCCTCTGACCTAAAAAGGCGGTTAATCAAAAGCGGGTTCCTTTCAGCAGGTATAAAAGGGTGTTTGAAAGCAACGCGGCATGTAGCATGAAGAGCTTGTATGTGTCCTTTAACAAGCCAGTACTTGGCTGGTATAGGGCGCAAAGCGGGGGCGGCGCCTATTCCTAGCGCGAAACTAGGCCGGGCGCCGACCGCTGGTGGGTGGTGCAAGGAACAAGTGAAGAGCGGGGTTTGTTGCAAGGTTAAGTAGGTACTTACGTAGTTGGTACTGTTAGCTGACAATGTGTTAAAGGAGTATGTGGTTGGTAGCGAGAAAGTAAGCAAGAAATATTTTACACTGCAGTTTATATTTTTAAGATGTTTTACATTAAAAGTTTAAATGTATGTTTATATAACTATTTGCTAATCGTTCTGATAGTGTAAAAAATGTGGAGCTTATAATGGATTAGAAATGCGTATATCGATTTTCTAATTTTATAATTTCAGTCCGCAGTAACGGAATTCAAAAACCTTTGTGCTAGCTCGAAGAGTAGGTACTCTAAAAATATTGTTTTGGTAATGCCAGTTTATTGAGGATATCAAGAAAGCAAGCTTAGATAACATTATTATTTTAACTATAAATAAACTATCCTACCTAACAAGATGATAATATTATTATAAAACTGTGTTTTTAGCCGATAACGAAAAGATCGTTGATATATTTTAGGTCAAATCGTAAAAAATAACAATGTTTTTGTACTCAATATACTTTTACCTATCTAGACCTAAATCTGGCTAAAGTCTGTCATACGGAACAAAGCAGTTAACATGACTCATTCGTGTTACAATAACACAAAAATTCTTCATCAGAACTCTAATAAATTTATTTGCGTCATAATATTAAAACGTGCGTCACGCTGGCCTTACACAAGTACCTTCAACTTGAACTGCGCGCGTCGCTTATAACTTGGACCACACGTCGTTTTAAACTCCGGACGCATACAGTGCCAACACAAAAATTACTTCTGAGAACAGAGGTTCAAGAATCAAGATCTATGTCGTTTGAGAAGACTTAAATATCAGATCTTCTTCCTAATTTATTTGTGTCAGCAATGAAAAATGCTTGTTTAAATATGTGTTTGTGAAGTAAGTACCGGGAATAAGCAATTGTTTCTTTTTTAAATTTGTGCCATTTTTTTGTTTGCTCGGGCCATGTGGCTCTTGTTTCCGCGCGCGCGGGGGTGGGATGTAGCTGATCAAATTATGCACTGGATTCAAACATAATGTACTCATTTGTATCTTTTAGTTGCTTATATCTGATATTTTAAAATCATTGCACCAAATCAACTAAGACTTACATCTATTTATGTAAAGTCTTAGTTGATTTTGAAATCTGATGGGTAAAAGACTTGTTACAGTTAATTTTATAATTCTTTAAGGCTTTGAACTTTGAGAGATCAGCGAAAGCAATCCACATTTTTACAGTTTTCCGTGTTTCATTGAGTTCTGTAGTATTAGTTATTATGCATACTAATTTTATGGAGTCAAGGGCTGAAGCAATGGGGCCCTCAACCTCATAAACTTCAAACAACAAATCATATAATATTTTCAATTCGAGGTCAAGTATCCTGACCCAATGCTGTATCCACTATCGACCTAGTCTTTACTCCGACCTTGATTGCAAACGTTATTCTACTTGTATCAATTAAACCTTACAACGACGGAACACTGTACATTTAATGACAGCTAACTTTTTATTTGCTTACATTAATAAAAACATTCCAATTACTCAGCAAGTGCAATATGCATTAAGGTCTGTGACCTGACCTCATCTGTGTAACGTGGCCTTACAGCGTAATGAAAACTGCGCAAACGCAAGCGGAGCTCGCCAATTATACTGTCGCGAGTTAATTTGAATCGACCAATGGAGATGCTCCTATGACGCTGTGGGCCAATAGGAATCATTCATAAAATTAACAAACGTTTTTATTGTAATTTGTAGTGCAATTGTATAAAATCTGAATTTTAATGTATTTTTTTTGTATTTATCTATTCAGATTAATATTTTAGTTGAATTTCTACAATATTGTTACAAAACCATTGAATGGCCTTTGAATTACTACGAGATAAATCATTTTGCCAAGATAAGGATCTTAGCAACAGTTTTAGATTAAATCAGTCCATTTGAAAGGAAGCAGGCTTGCAAAGTGCTGTTTTAAAGTTATTGTAACTTAAAATTAGGGTAGGGTTTACACGCGATCTACGATAGAACTTAGTTTGTAACTTAATTATGTTAAATATTCGTCAAAATAGTTTATATAACCTCAAATAAGTACATATTAAGGAATCCTATGTTTGATGCATCTATAGTTTGAATGAAAATGCAACAGTTATCTTGTCACTTACCCAAATAAAATTACTTAGAGCAGCAGTAGAGAGTATTATTGTCTTTTTAACTGTGTTTTAGCATCGGAAAGTCATTGCCATTTTTTTATTCAAATACCAAGAAAGAAATCTTAAGTCTAAAAGTATGCAGTTTTTGTTGTTTGAAACGTTTATTTTCTTTCGTTGTTTCTTATGACGGAAAAGATAGATGGTCATTTAAATACGTCCAGCTTATTAGAGTTCAACTGAGTTTTTTATTTTTATTTTCACATGATGTTTTGTGTACTGTTGCCAACTCAGACTACGATATTGTTTACTCCCTTGATATTTGTTTTAAAATTCATTCAGTAATTTTATAAACACATCATAATATATGTGATAACATATTTTTTATGATAAACTACGCGGTTTCACCCGCGTCCCGTAGCCGGATGGTGACAAAAACTAAGTATCCTAAAACCTTCTCCCGGCTCTAAGTTACCTCCCCTTTAATTTTCAGCCAAATCGGTCAAGCCGTTTTCATGTTATGTCGTGACAACGGAAAGCGGGTTTCATTTTTTAACCCCCGACGCAAAAACGACGGGGTGTTATAAGTTTGACGTGTCTGTGTGTGTGTGTGTGTGTGTGTATGTGTGTGTGTGTGTGTGTGTATGTGGCATCGTAGCTCCCAAACGGATGATCTGATTGTAATGCGGTTTTTTTTGTTTGAAAGGAATGTCATTCGGGAGTGTTCTTAGCTATGTTTGGTGGAAATCGGTTCAGGTCTTCAAGGTCATCAGCTCGTTTGTTAGGTGTGATAGAAATGTTACACGCTCAGTTTACTTGCAAGCATATGTGGGATCTGAAATTTGAAATACTAATGTCTTTTGGAACCACTGAGCTGGTCTGCTGTTAGGGCACGAAGGTAGGAGACGTAACCCTGAACTGCCTTTTAGTAAACCCATCGAGTTTGGGCTCGTTGAATTTGTCTTGACGAGTTCTCTTCATGTTTCTGATTGACGAGAACCTGATGCTGGAAATGGGATGTGGCGGATGAAACCCTGGAATGCCGGAATGAAACGGATAAACCGATTTACATTTTTGCTGAAAATCTAGAATGTCCAAAGGTTAATCTTTATTGTTTCTCAATCTGTGCAATTCTCCCAGAGCCAGTTTGTCATGAGGATTGTTAAACAGCTTCCTTTGGCCGAGATCGCATATAGCGACCCCATCTTAAAATAAAAGAAATTAAATGAAAGAAGGAAAAATTAAGGAGCTCCTTTAAAAAGCATGAAATAAAATTAAATTATAAATTTAAAAAAACCCCCGACCCAAAAAAAGTACGTAAAAACGCTAAACCCTATAAAAAGCAAAAAATAACTTTTAACACTACGTAAACTAAATTTTGACGTGTCGGGGGACCGCTTTTTACCTTCAAAAATACTTACATAAATAAAATGATACCTACCTAATTACAACATTCGTGTAAAAAAAAACACGTATTTATAGTAACGAATTAGAGCGGTCCCCCGACACGACAAAATTTAGTTTACGTAGTGTTAAAAGTTATTTTTTGCTTTTTATAGGGTTTAGCGTTTTTACGTACTTTTTTTTATAGATATAGATAAGTCATCTTTAAAGACTCTATTTTCTAAAATTCGATACATAATTTTTATAAGAAATTTTAATCGAGAAGCAATGTCGAATCGATACAAGTGCATATCGTCCGAGGCGAGTATCGGCTAGCGCAGTCGCTAGATCGCCGGTGCTGTTGCGAAACATCCGCATTCGTTAATGTTCTCAGATGATCTATGGAGCGCGAACGAGATACGCAACTGAACCACATTTCGCTTGCATTTTCGAAAGTAAGCCTTTGTTTTCACTCAGCAGAGGTAATTTATAGTAATGAGGAGAGATCATTGTACGCACTTTTGTAAATCGTTCGAATGAAGTCCCGCCGTATCTGGCGGACGGCCAAATGTCGCACATTACTTTTTGATTTAATGGTTTATGGTGAAGTTTTGATTTTAATTACTCGACGTTTAATATAACGGTTGAGTTATTGTCTCGCACTGTGGTTGAGTTTACGTCAATTGCAATTTTATTCGAAAGCCAAACTTTTATAAACGCAAACAAAGCTTGTTGTAATTGTTCTGATACGTATAAGGAACTTTTAGCTCCGTAAACCTTCATAGGTATTTTTATTTCCTTAAAAATTTTGAAGGCCTTATGCTTCCTATAAATAGCATGTAATAAGAGTTTATGAGTAGTAACGTTTCTATGCAGGTGTTAAAACCTTGGCAGTTGCTGTAAACGCACTTTCACTAAAATACGTTCTAGTGCGGGAACAAATGGACATTCGGAATATGGGGCAGAACACATTGACTCACTCGCATACAGACGAACGGAGATCGTACCACTGGACTGTATAATTTAGCTACAATAATATACAAATAACCTTGAATACCTACTGACACAAATATGGGTGATAGTCACACACATCCATTTTTCAAAAACACCGCATTTACAAGTGAGTGTGCGGGAATTTTGTGTCATCTTATCGCAAAAATCCTTCGTGATTTTAGACTGGAAGATATAGTTAGATGTAAATAGAGTCACGGCCGGTTGTCGATCTCCTAATTTGATGGTCACTCGTTTATCATTGCTTTATACGCGTTGCCTTGAGATGATAAAACGGCTTGTAGGTATATACTCTAAATATATATCACATTTAAATATACATGTCTATATTTTGTAACGTGTATTTCTATTCTAAAACTATTAATGCAAAGATTGTGCTAATAGATTTTCAAGGTCATCTCATTGCACAGAAGTACAGTTAAATCAGTTTGTTAATATAAAATAGAATAACTTTCAATTTCACGATCAATTGACAGAAATATGGAGTGTTTACACAGGCCACGGTCTCGGGCTCGCACTTGTCCGATTTTTATTGCGAGTTTAAAGAAGCGAGCGAACTTGCCCCAGTGACCACGGGTAGCGGTTGATATAAATATAATACATAGGCCCACGTCCAATAATAGAATTGGTCGGTGGCACATTGCCGCCGCGCTTCGGTCCAGAGCCCAAATTCCTAACTATAGTTATAAACTCCTCCGTTGCTAGTCGTTATGCACCACGATGCACTTTGACATTTCAAAGATGGAACGATAATATTCTAAAGTTGTTTGTTATCTGTACAGTATCGATTTCTCTGTAAACACTTTCAATTACGTTTCCATGCTCTTTGAATTGTGCAATCGATGTGTTTGTGCGATTTCAAAGGATGTCGGTACCATAGAAACGGGTTGCACAAAGGCTTTCCTGTTAACCTATATCTTTCTGTACCTGCGCAGTATGAGTTCTTTCCAAGGAGTGTGCATTTGACATTTTCTTGTTGAAAAGTGCACGGATCATAGAAGTAGTTGCGTGGTGTGTGGGGGGCGCGGGCTGTGGGAGGGGGGCGCTCGCCGGTTCGCGCGGTGTAACCTACATACCGGTCAACACTCCGGCTCAGTCAACACTCGCTACAGGGACATTTGGTGCGTTTGATGAGCTAGTGCACTCGTACAAGTAGCTTAGGTAAGCGCCAGTAAGACAGTTACTGCTCGCTCAAAAATAAATGCGGTTGTAGTAACTACTTGTAATATTTAGGTCACTGGGCGTTGAACCAACGCAATAAAGATAACATTAATTTCTACGTAGTTGAATTTTTTTAAGTATTCATACGGAAAAAAGAAATTTTCTTACTGTTATTGCGTAAATTATAAAATAAGTTTTCGCGTTCCTTACCTATAATTATCTATAACTCGTTTTATTCTACAAACCCGTTCACCAGCTGTATCCAAAATTCAAGCCAACTTACCTGGAACAAAACAAATATACTTTTAAATTAAATGCTCAACACAAGTGTATGTTTCCATGTTAATAACCATGCCAATGACCGTAAAATTTGTTTCAGCTTAACATCTGTTTACACAAAAGTTTTTGACATACTCTTTACAAGTGTGTTTAACCTACTAAATTAGTATTAATTGGGGCGTTTCAATGTATGAATAACACTTTATTCCAACGAAGTATGTAATGTTTTATTCTTTAAAGAACCCGCAAATTGTCATGCCAGTTACTGGAGCGAGTAGCAGCGCGATGTAAACAGACTAATGCCAGCATTAGATGCGACTAGACAAGGCCATAGCTATCAGTGAAATGTCGAGAAGGAAAGAGATGGATACATAAAGTATTTATTGCACACATAACAACACTACAAGTGCAATTCACGCACACACTTACAACTTTTCTATTTCTATTACATGGTCTAGGGTTGACTACTGGTGTTAATAAAACAGTTAAAAGTAACTTCGTCAATATAAATTGTCGGTATTATTAATGCTGAACAAAAAATTGGAGATAGCAAATACGTTAAGTATGTCACGGGCGCAAATACACGCCCCGAGATTACAGTCTTGAAATTTGCTAATTAAGATGTTTGGAATTATTCGTTTTTAGTCAACACAAGAGGTTTTATTAAGCATTTATTATATTAAGACCAATAGCAAACCAACAAAATAAAAGAAAAACAATCAGTCTTGCCCTTTTCACAGGTTTTTTGAAAGGCTAGTGCTATCGGACGGTCAGCTGCAGGTGCACAAAATTTATATTTTAAAGCTTATCCTTCACCAAACAAACCAAAAGAAAGTCGGAGAAAACAAAAAAATAACTACTAATCATACTGATTAAAGCAGGAAAAGGTGTTTCACCATCTAGGTCGGTTAAGGAGGTTACTGGCTATCTTCAGGATTTAGGTGAGCGAGTGTATAATGCGCACTTGATATACAAAATACCTATCTTGATAGCGATAAGCGTTCCGAACTTGCGAGTTGCGACAGAGTGTCCTAGAACCCAGTTTGAACTCGAGTACCCTCAATAGCGCAGCCCAAATTTTTATAATAAATCGTCGTATCAGCATATTGCGCATGATTGTCGGTTCATGAGTAGTTGATCACGGATGCGGCAGTGTACACTGTACAGACTCTGGGTCAATTCGAAGGCGATTGCTCAATCGTAATCACGTGGCGTCCAAACTCCGCCAGGTGTGAGCACACCTTGCTTTCGTTTTATCCACAAAATATATAAAAAAGCTCGTTAACAAGGCAAAAGTGCCTCGTACAATGAATGTTCTCTGGACATTGTTAAATGAAAATAGAAAGCTTGTTGCAAGCTTAAACAAAAGCGCGTTTAAAGTTAAGATTTTAGAATGCTAACAACGTTTTGCATTTTTAAACGGATTGTAACTACTAGTTGATATACCTTACGTTCATAAACGTAGCAAAATTACGTAAAATTACATATTTGTCAAACAAATATATTTTTATGGGTTTCCTCTCCATGAGGAAATAATATTTCAGTATTGTGAAACGGCGTGAGACCACAACATAGAAGCTCTAATGCAATAAAAACTTAGAGTCTATTAATTTTGACATTATACCAAAAACGGAACATTTGATGGGGGATTCAAAAAGAACAACATCGGTTGCTATTCAATTGTTTTTAAGGTGAGATCTTAAAATGTCTAAGCAGGCTGACTCATAAAATCCGCTTATAATAATTCAGTATTTCCAGTAGATTCGATTACACCATTTCTTAAACGAACCATAAACTTTGTTTTGCTACAACTACTGGATATTATGAAACTCCATGCAATATTTGATAAGTTGCAACAGTTACCATCTATGTGTTCCTCGCACACAGTTCCCATAGAAAATGGGTCATCTTGATGGATTACTCTCTCGATTCCGAAACGAGATAGCATTCGCTGAAGAAAGTATCAGGTGCTGAAATCTCAGGATTGATATACACTGTGTATCTTACAAATATGTTTCGAAATAACACAACAACAGAATAATTTACTTCCGTAAACAATAAAGGGTTTGTAGACTTTTTTCCAAGTAATTTGGGCACATAAAGGCCATTATTCAAGCATGTCGTAAAATTTGAACCAGATCATTCATTCTTCGTGTCACAATAAGCCCATTTCATAACCGAGCCCATAAAAATATAGTTAGATTCGTCGCCGCTCAATGTGTCAACATCATAATATTTTATGACACTTGGATACATCTGAAAGTGATGCCCGCTAACCTTTGGGAAGTGTTGTGTATGGAGCAACAACGCCGGACGCCCTATATTCACATTTCGGTCCGCCGGCTGGCAAATTGCCCAAAAATAATTAGTCATCATACGCTCAACTCCTAAGTCGCGATCCTAGGATAGGACGATTCCTAGAACATGTAACGGTTTCAGCGACCACAAAGCATCTATTGCATTTCGGACGAAATATGAAAATGGGACATTTATGTGGGTTATTAAATTCGGAGTATTTTAAGATTTAGTAGTGCACTCAGTAGTTCACTAGTCGTATTAATGACTAGTGCTGTACGTTATGGTTTATGTACTTATACATTCATGAGATACATACTTCTAGTGAAGGTACTAACCTAGTGTTATTGGTACATACATAAATGTGTATTTTCGGTTTTTTATAGTCGACAAAAAATAAAATTGTATTTAATATTAGTACAGTACGCCATTACTAGTATTTTATAGCATAATTTAAAACATTGTCGCTTTCAATAACTCATTGAAATTGCTTTATATGTCTGCCACCTAGCGCCGAATTGCCGAACTTGCGTTACGGCCACTCGCCCCTAGAGGGCGCTAATAAACAAATCGTAGCCGTAGCCGCCGTAGTCTTATTTGAAACTTGCTAAATTAGACCAATTTGGTGATCTTTAAATGAATGGGATAGTATGATAGATAATTATCTATACTAATATTATAAAGAGGAAAACTTTGTTTGTTTGTTTGGTTGTAATGGATAAACTCAAAAACTACTGGACCGATTTTAAATATTCTTTCACCATTAGAAAGCTATTAATATTATCTGCGAGTAACATAGGCTATATTTTATCCCGGTGCGGGCAGTAGCTCCCACGGGACGCGGGTGAAACCGCGGGAAAACGGCTTGTTTTCTATAAAGATGCAAAGAAGTCGTTACCAATGTTTATTTTTAATTTTGTTTAAAAATAAATATTTTTGCCGCTAAAAATGACAAATAATATTAGTCATAAATTAAAATAAAAACAATTAGCTAAAATAAAACTGATTTCCATAACATAAAACATGAGTAACACAAAACAATATATGAGTGTTAATATCGTGGTTACGCAAACTTCGTAGCAAGTGCTACGGCGTAGGCATTCCAACACTTGAAGAGTTTCATCTTTCTCAAGTGAGGCTGCGAGTAATAAAATCATATTTCCATAATGAGTGTATTAATATTTCAGTTAGCGAAACATTCAGCGGCTTATTTGTTATAATTAAGCCTTTATTTATGTTTCTCTCACGTGTTTTGTTTGCATCATATTACCATTTGTAAACATTGAAATATTTCCGGTTCTGAAACGATTTGTTCGTGTTCAAGGTTATTATTATTTAAGATGTATTTGTGTAAGAAAGGCTTGTAATCTTAGTAATATGTTATTCTCGACCTAATGTGACGTTTGTTTCTCGTGTCACTGTTTTATAAAAGATTATTGACGGATAGTCACTGTCAGATAATTAACTTTAAGATTTAAATTATTTATTAGGTTCACCCACAGCATACATATATTTACAAATACATATTACATAAAATCTTAGATTTTCTCTTAAGATTTATAAAATACATACAAAATACGACGGATCTCTAATACATTTGCTGAATTTAATGAGACTCTTCTCATTAAAAATCAGATCTAGCAACACCACATAGCACATTCGATCACACAGTTCCACGAACAACAAACAAATTGTTCACAGCGTTGCATTTAATAAACAAAGTCTTTTGTCCTTGACGCGGCGTGCAACATTGTGCTGAAAAGTTTGGATTTAACAAACGTATGTAGATAACGTACATACGTAAACTCTCCAATAGCATACTTGAAGTTCACGTAAATATTGCGCTTGTGTGTGAGCGTTGCACACAGACTTAGGTCCCAGTGCGAATGCACCGAGCTATGTTGGGGTAGGTCGGTGCCATACTACGTGAATTACTATATTCGTACGAGATTTGAAACGCGAAGAATGTTTTATTATGTTTTGATTGCTGGCAGTACGGCTAGATTGCTTTTTGAGGAATTGCCGTCTGTATGCGCGTGTCGTGCTTGATGTATGACGGTAAAATATTTCACTAAGTGCATTTTATGCTCATGAGTTTCGCCTTGAGGTACTATGAATGAGTAAATTGCGAGTGTCGCTTCGCAACACGATTAAAAGCTACCAATGGAAACGCTATCAACGATACTTTGAAAGTCAGCAGCAATTGAAACCTCGAGTGAATCTCTTTACTAATGTGTCCGATTTCATATTCCTATAACCGTCATAAATAAGAATATCATCATAATCATCACAATATTTCATTCCGAGTCACTATTTCAAGGTCATTGATCAAGGTCAGTTTATTTAGTCCGATACTATTTTCTAGACTCCCTAAACTCTCGCAATCAAGTCGTATATCGTCGTACTATTACTCATAGTATTCCCTGTAATCGTCATCAGTACAGTTAATCATGAGCCTGTTGCTCCATCATCAAACATCTCGAAGCCATTAAGTCACCGCATCACAAACAATTTGAATAAAAACAAAAGAACTGAGCTAATAACTGGAGTCCTCTCATTTAATTTCGCAAATTGTATTGGTGGTAAACAAGTGGTGCAATACGCTGCTATAGATATTGTCATCGGAGCACACGTACACAGGGACGGAGTGTGGGTGTGTGCGTGCGGCACTGTCCAGACGTCTATCTAGATATCTAGATGTGGGTGCATCGGTGCAGTGTTGGCGTAGGTCCTGGGGGGTAGGTCGGGAAGCTCGGCACCCCCACCCCCCTGCACTGGCAATAACTACCATCACGTAATCAAACGCTCCGAGTGGGATGCGCCTGCCATGGGACTCTAGTTTATTTTTCACTATAATGAGTTTTTGTTGTGCATTCGTCGTTTAATTTAAAACGACATTTTGTTTGCTGAAATATTGTCCATAGAAATTGTAAACTTCTTCAGTGAATTAAGTCGGACTGATTGGAATTTATATGGGTTCCGCAGGCGAAGCAAGCGCCGCAATAAAATTGCTAGTTCATTTGATTCGATGAAAGTAATTTCTAATGAGATAGTAAAGCCGTCTGTTAATATTCATCTGAGCTTTGGATAGGTATACAAATATTAATTTAATTTTGGAATCGGTAATTGTATATGTCATATTGAAAACAGGTTCTTTAAATCAAACAGTTATTTAACTTTTAATGTTTATCTGTAACCTACTAGAAATGCATTTGAGTCCTTTACATGATGAAATATTGTTGTTCACTTTTCTTAGTGGCAAACGTATAGCGAAATACGTCTGTACAAACGAACCTTCACAAAATACTCTTCATATACGACAAATATGTGTGTCATTCTGGCAACACATCTAAAGTGAAATATTTCTTATAGAAACATCTTTACTCAATTTTCCTTATTATTTCAGCTATCTACATGTTAAAGTGTTCACCACCTACTTATCTTCCTACGCAAAGAAAAATCATTATAACAGGTCTTTACGTAGAAATACAATTATAATTACGAAGCCAATTTCACTTTGTTCTTAAGGGTGGGTCAAAACTATTATTAACTAGCTTAGATTTCCCCCTTCTCTCAAGAGATTGGCTCAGACTTGAATATTTAATTTAGAGGGTTTTCTCTAAGGTGAGGGTAACGTTTCAGTAATCATTTGAAACAGGTAAGTGAATGAGATCTGTCTTGTGAGTGTCATGCAATTTACTTCATTAAATAATTTATTCAATCATTCAAATACAATTGAGAATTATTCCTAATAATTCATTTGGGCCACAAAAGCAGGAAGAAATGACAAAGAGGTAATTTCATTCAGCTGCTTTACAATTCGGGATTCAAATCGTGTAGGTATACATAATTTGTTTGTGAATAATTCCTCAATAAAATTTTACTTAAAAGACGTTGGGTTTCTTTTGAGAATTCCAAAATGTCGTTTATTTTTAGTAAGCACTATAAGTTCTGAAAAGTGATTGATAAGAATTTATTTTGATTGACCAAAGTGCTGTTATCCCTCGTATCAAAAGTGCCCACTCTACAGGAATCAATCAATTAGTAACTAATTAACGTCATAACAAATTGAATGCAAAACCTTTTAAAACATACCTTCGTCAATCCGACAGTCAATCAAAACGTGGAATCAATACCCACTATACAATAATTGTTATGTAACCCAGCATCAATGTTTATTTACCAATACGTATGTCGTTGCAGGTCGTCGACCCCGCTCCTTGTCGGGAAATTTCGGCTATGTCCGCACTTTAGAAGGGGATAGCCTTATGCAGGGTACCGAGGGTGCGAGTGCACATTCTGGGAGGGTAGAGACCTTGAGCTGGCAAAATCAAGGGTAAGGTGGTGCAGTAGTGTGCGTTAGTCCTCGGAACCGGCTCTGTGTTTGTGCATCGATAACTATATACACATACACGTATAGTTAATAATATATTCAGCATACACAGAGAAAGAAGTCGGTAGTTATATGGGTATATATATTTGCAAGTCGTCTCCTGTCCAGTGAACCTTGAGAATAAGAAAATGTTAAGCAGTCTGGATATAAAGTGCTGACTCAGACTATACTTTTTAAATGTTATGAGTTCGAGTTAGAATGCAAGTGCTTTGACACTTGTTTAGTTTTGCTAGTATCAGTTGAATTGATAACATCGCGTAGGGTTTTAATACCTGGAACAATTGCAAACGTTTTCTACTGCTATGAGGAGTTTCTAGTTAACTGTTCGCTGATTGTTCTGCGTGGGAGAATATTGTGTGTTATTGATAAAGCTAGTGTTGGACAAAAAAAACATAAAGCTCTTATACATATATGTATTAAAATTGGCGATGACTTAAAAAAATCTTTTGATAAACGAAATATTTGTTTAGCATTGGAAATATGACTATGAGTAGAATAAACTGAAATAGAATATATTTCAGTTTATTCTACTGTTTTATTACTGTCTTAAGTATCAAACAAATGATGAAATACGTTTAGCAATTTTCATCTTAAGTAAAAATATTAGAAAAAGCATGCGTGTGTTCAAAGCATTTATCATATAGGTATCATAGTTATCGTAAAATACTTTAACAGTTTAATATTAAAACGAAATCCTGGTATCTATGTAATTTATAAACCAGCAAAAGTCTTTCATTTACTAATTACAAACTTCTTCAATACGTTGTTTTACTTCAGTCAGTCATATAAATCACGAGGTTCTAAATTACAAACAGTGATGCAATTCAATTAACCGATCAAACCGTAAAGCCGTCATGAAAATAAAAACGCATGTCAACAAGCAACAACTACGACCACGTGCTCAACCCAAAATAGACGCGCACGCACACACGCGCAACCCCGCACGCACACACCGCACGCACACTCGCGCACGCCACGCGGCCCACCGAGGCCCGCGGAAAAATCAATATTTTGAGCAAAACTACTTCCCTTAACGCAGCTGTGTGCGTCGGTTACCTCCCCGTATCCAAACTCCAAAAGCTCTATCACCGATTTAGTGGACAAACTGAATCATACCTTATCTGTTACGAAACAAAGTGTTATTTCCCCTATTAAGAGTTGGGGTAGTTAGATCGTGAGGGTACGAAGAGGTAGTGCCGTCCCGCTCCAATCAATCGGATGGGCCGGTCGCGCGGCCGCGTGGCGCCGGCCGACGACCCCGGCCCGGTCGTTACCCCGCGACAGTTGCACCCTGCTACCCCGTACCGACAAGTACGCACCCTTGTTCTTGCCGAATCTTGGACCCACGCCTCGCCGACGCTGACATTGACTCGGCGAGCGGTTCAACGACCTCCGCTAACGCTTCCGCCTTCCGGTGTGCTCTAACGAAATTCTAAATTATGTTCCTAAAGTGGACTTTTATTTTTATTGCACCATATAAATCTCATGAGCACACTTAAAGCAGAAACTTGATAGTTGTACAAATGAAATAATAAAATAATGTGTTTTAACTTATTTTTTTTTTAAATATGAGTCAACAATTTTCACCCGATTGACACTTGAGGATCACGTATAGCATGTAGCAGTTAATCATGTGCTAACGTGGAGTTCCCTTTAATTGACTGCGACGTTAAGTCAACCGTATGGCATGCGTTTGATTGTGAAAATAGACCATGATTGAATACAGCATTTTTTTTCTACTGGCGCATGAATTTCACGTTTTCAGATAAAGTTATTAAAATCATTTGTACAAATACTAATGTTTATAATGGGTGCAGTGACTCACGTTCAATTAGGTTCAATAAAAATAAAACTCAATCCGTTACTCAATGAATGAAAATGAATGGCCGTCCATGCGTGTGGGCACCAGAGCAAAGAGACGCTAATGCAATGAAACCGACACACAAATCATTCCATATTCAAAACGAATTAGGCGCAAACGCAAGCTGGAATCCGACACTAAACAAAAAAAAAAAAACAAAAAAGTAATAAACAAATGTGCCATCGCCACTCAGGCACGCAAAAGTTAAAAAGAAAAGGATTCCAGTGCACCTTCCCCAAATTAACGAAGTGACTAAGTGAGCATTTGCGAAGCGCTTACGCATCCTTTTAGTGCGAATTATTTTTGATCGAGACATGTTTTTGCTGTAGATATGGTCTTTCGTCGGGTGCATTAAAAGTGAAGTTAATACGAAAAGCTTAAATTAACCGCACAATACGGCTTTAAACCGTATTTAATTCTTATGTTGACTAATTAAGTTACGAGGAAAAGATTATTTTTAAAACGCTTTTATTTATTTTACAATGTTGAGTTAACAATACATATAGAAGGCCCACAGGCTTTTATACTAATCATGAAGATTAATGTCAACTTTTTCTTTACAGTTGTAAAAGTGGAAATCTTGAAAAGCTTTTGTATCAATAATAAGCTCGCCAGACAGACAGATGTAGTCGCCAGCTTTGTGTTTATAATAGAGAAGATTGCATTTTAAACTATTATATAGGCTAGTCCAAGCAGTATTACAGTAATCCTTTTTCATGTAAATATAATCAGGGGACTGTAATCTTACACCCCTCATAGTAAAGAGGAGTCAATGGTACCAGACTCTATTATCATAGTAAAAATACGTTATGATCAAATAATAGGGTCATATTGTAGGTTTGTTAAGTCCAGCCTGTTATTCATAGTAACAGTTAAACATGCTTCGTTTCCCCTTTCATTGAAAGCAGCCTGTCCTGAAAGAGTAATAATGTGTGTGCATTATCCTTACACTGAAAGGAAAAATATCGGGTCACATTTTTGGCGTGGTTTAGTAATCGTTTCGCGGTATTGAAAGATAAACTCTTGCGCAGTGACGTCTTTCTATATATATTTGTCAAAAGGCTCGACGCCTGCGCCGCGCGTTAAGCCGGCGTTTAAATTTGTTCCCAAATCTCTTCCCGGACACGATTAGGGCGTTTGAAATTTTCATCGGATTTTCCGGGATAATTTTTCTATGGCCTCCGGTGTTATGTCGGTAACTTGCGTAAGACATATCAATCAATATAACGACATAACATAAACCATGTTTTGTGTTACAAACGCTTTTCCTTATCTTGTGTAATCTTATCTAACGATATTGTAAGATAGATATTATGGCGTTTGTGCGTAGATACTTTTTTAATTGGCACCAGGAAGGCAGATTGAAAGCCGTTTCCCTTCCTATTTCCGAATAATTTATAAGTGAGTCATTATACGTGAAACTGGCAAAATTTATCCAATTAACTATGACCTACAAAATTCAAGGGCAATATTATATTGTCTGAGATTATAAACATTGTGGTACACTTGAACCCGGATATTGGTAACATAATTTTAACATCCCACAAGTTAAAATACTTACTTTCATTGCTTTAGGTAAACAGTACATACATAAGTTGATTAAAGTCCTACCTGATACAAAAATTCGCCATCAACACCTATGCACCGTGCTAGTCATTGCATAATTTCTTCCGATATCTAGATCAGAGAGTCGGCTGGCGTTGAAAACAGCTTCTAACGTGTGCTCTGTAATATATACTACTGTTTACTGCGAGCTCGTAAACTTTGCCGTACTTTGGTATCGGTTTAATGATGGCTCGCTTACTACTATGTCATTAGTTTACCCTCTTTCTGATTACGATGAAGAAATAGGCCTACACTGTTGTCACTGAAATTTCTGCCACTGAAAGTTCTGCCATACTACGATGTCATTAGTTTACAATCTTTCTGATTAGTGCGGATATGAATGAAGAAATAGGCCTACACTGTTGTCGCTGAAATTTTCATTAAAGTTCTGCCATGTTTTCATGAACTATTCAAATGCGAGACTTTTGATATTTTAATTAATTTTTATCCACATGTTAGAATTAGAACCAAGCTACTTTGTTTCTATATCCAAATAAATATTTTACAAGAGTAACTATTTGAGCACTTTTGTGTAAACCAGTGCTTATTGCTAAAATTGTGTCAAGTCCTTCGTAGCTTCGAAAAATGCTTAGATTATGTTGAAAGATTTTGAGAATTATAACGATAATTTTGCAAAACACTGTCCTGACCAACCCATTTCGCTAAGTTATAAATAAACCATTGCTTGACGTCATAGTTTCTAGTTTAAGTAAGTTTATGATAAAATAATATTTGTAAGTTATTGTATTTAAATGAATCCGGTAAAGTTAACTCGAGTAAGTTAATAAATTCAACTGTAGTTGTAGAAAGTGGTAAACAGTAACTGACTTATACATATTACAGGATAAATACGTTAAATTTTAGAGTTGTAAATTACATGTCTTTGATTTTTCCCAGTAAGGCTAACTAAGTTTATTTTTTTGCTTAAAAATGGCGTTTCATTTTTCAAATGAAAATTAATCAATAATCATTATAGTTTTCTTTAATGGACCCTACCGATTTTGATTATTATCAATACAATTATTTTTCACATAAAGATCAATGTACTTATATTTATTCTACAAGATAACTGTGTAGTCTAGTGTTGCCAAATACACTTGTTTCTATTTTTAGCACTTAAAAGTAACAGCGAGATAAATACACACGAAGTACTTATCGGAAACCCTAAACTGTTTGTGAAAGCGATATTTCTTCAAAACAATAACAGCACACACACGTATGGGAACTGTCTCCGCCCTCGATCAATCATGTTCATCTCAAGCTTATGTCCAGCGGGGTGGGCAGAAACACCGCGCGTGGGGACAAGGGAGTGTCGCCTCTGTTCTGCACTTACATTAATCTTTGGTATATGTACTACTGATTTTATTAAGTGCTTAATGTTTTAGTAGGAATGGTAGTATGGTCGATTTATAATATTGAAATCAGAGGGGACTAAAATGGTCGAAGATATACAAACGACTTATTTTTCTTGTCATTAATTTTTGCAAGTTACTAGCAAGGCAGCATATTCATTTGATAGTGACATCAATAAATAAAATATTTCAATTTTTCCTCTTGATATGCCAAGATAGTGTCCTAATTTATATTAAAGGTAGCAAACAGCAATCGACTCTATTCATTTGCAACTATTTGCTTAGAAGCAATTTAAGCTATGATTCATCGGAAACCTCAGGAATTGCAACTATTGGTGCGGGTGTAATTAACAGCTCGAAATATGCAGGTTTTAAGTAACAAGGCCGAATATAGAATTTCCTTTGCGTCTTCGTATGGTGTACGATCAATGGCTCGTCGCTTCCTTATAGATCTTCGCGGTTTCGTTAGCGACAACATGTTAAATATTGACGTAACATATTGGCATGTAACGGTTACATTGTTATGCTTTATTAGACATTGGATAAACTAAGATGCTGGTTGAAAGGCCGAATATAGAGACTATAACCAGTTTGAACGGCGTTTCAGGAGTGATCCAAGAGTTTCATTATGTTTCAGCCAACTTAAAAATCGAGTTCTTTAAAAATCTATTACGTACCGTCCTTCATATTAATGTGACTCTTAATGCGGCATATAGAGACTATAACCAGTTTGAACGGCGTTTCAGGAGTGATCCAAGAGTTTCATTATGTTTCAGCCAACTTAAAAATCGAGTTCTTTAAAAATCTATTACGTACCGTCCTTCATATTAATGTGACTCTTAATGCGGCATTTGTCTAAGATCTATGAGTTGTATGTAGTAGGTGGCGGCGAACATAAATAAACGCATCACGAGATGCACCGCGCTAGATTCTGTAACAGCTGTGTGTTCAGGCAAGCCCAGTCGGGGTCAATGCCCACCCGTATTTTCAACATGTGCCGACGTTTTCCGCGTTCCACGGAAAGCGCTCGCTTGTCATTCCTTCGGGAACCTCCGCCACGCTTCGGGAGTCTTCGTGTTTCAGAACTTCTTAGTTTCGTAAACGACGGAATAATGGCCGCTCGAAATGTTTGGTGTTTCTTTTTAAGTCTCCTGCTATTTTGTATGCCCATCAAATTGCTTTTGGACGTGCATAACAATGCTTCACTGTAATGGCTTGTTTATGCAATGCGGTGCACTGGAATTGGTCGTTGCAGCATCCTGCAGTTTGTGTACTTTAAAAACGAAAAAAGAAACTACAGACTTGAATATACATACTTATGTTACGATGGCTTTTTTTATACACGTTGCATTTATGTCCACACAATTCCTAGCAATACTGTATAGGTAACTAATAAACCAGTGCACAGTGCACACTTCGATCAAGCGTGGTCGAAAAACAAAAATATTATCAGTTGTGTTCGAATGTTTATACAACATCGTCTGGGACCACCGCGCGGTGACACTGGACACGCAGTGATATCATTAACACCTATATTATGCCAAGGTCTTGTTTTAAGTAGCTACACATATTACAGCTTGATACTTTGTAATGATTGAAATTGTTTTTGATCGAACTGTTTCTAAGCAGTTTCTCTTGTTCAGAGGGAATCTTTAGGCATAGGAGTAGGTAATAGATGTGTCATGTATTAATAGTGAAAATGGTTAAGGCAATTTTCAGTAACAGTACTATATCTACATTGATTTGCGATTGAATGTTGAAACAGGTTTCATATGAATTATGTATTTAGAATTTCTTCCTCTGATTGCAAAAGAATGGATGGATCAGTTATTGAAATCTGTAGTGAGTTGGTTCACTGTGATAGCGTAACAGACAGTTTTAAATTTAAAGATTTATTTAAGATCAAACGTAGTTAGAATGCCTCGGTGTTTGACATTTTGGAAGTAGGATTATGTGGGATGACAGTTCATGCACCTCTATTTAGATCGATATTTTTAGTGCTTTTGTTTTCAGCAAGTTTGAAGACAGACAGTATCTGTGTATAATTCTTTCATTAGATATACGGATAACTAAACTATCCTTACTGCATTGTACACATGGGTACTTACATAGATGTCGATATGGAGCTGCACTCGAGATGTTTTACATATGTCAGAAAAGCTAAAAAAAAGTGGAGAAGTCCCAATAATTTGTGAGGAACCAGTAAAATAAATGCATTGCGGAAGTATCTATGATAGTTCTGAGAAATTATACTTCTAATATTTCACTAAATGGGTGGTTGTAGCACCAGCTTCTCTAGTACTAGCGTGCGGATTTGATTCCAGATCAGGCAAGTACCAATGTCACTTTTCAAATTTCTGTGGACTTTTTAAATGTAATGTAAGCGCTAATGATTGGGTCAAGGTGAAAGCCAGCATCTTGAAGAATTCTGGACTTCAGAGGATATAATAGAGGAGCATAGAATATTTTAACCATAGGGGATAGATAAAGGTAGGACTCAACTACTCTGAACAAAATAGAACATAGATATAGTTCGAAATTTAAAAACAATGTTCAAAAAAGGAATTCGTGATACGGACCAGTAAAACTAACAATATCATCGACCTCTTGTCTAGTATCGTTATACTGAAATACGATGTCGCTTTGCCAAGGTTACACAATCTCACTATAGATACAATATTACATAGATATCTATATATTTGACGTTTATTACGTATAGCCGCCCTTGAATCTTTGAACTCATTAGGAGAGAGGTTAGCACGATAACTGTCTAATATTCGGCAATCGTATTTTGGTTCCTAATGGTAATGCAAATAGCACCTCGACATTTGAGAACAATTTTTTGAAATCAATACGTAGGTTTACTTAAAATTACAAAACAAATTACGTAAGTTAACACGAGCATAAAATACCTTATTCGGCCAACAAACTATTTGAACCAATTTTGAAAGTTGGCAATTATACATCCCCTGCTGACTCGAAAACAATGTTCTGTTGGCTTTGCTCTAAATAATGTGCTTGCTTTCATTATAACTGCCGCCCATTAACATAAATATAATTGTTTTAAAATTATTACAATATAAACTAGACCTCCGTTGATAACATGACAATTTTGAGACAAGGCTCTTAAAATATGCAAGAACGAGTTACCTTTCATTATGAATCATGTATTTGTTAAGCGTTAGGAATATTTTCTGCCAGACCACGAGATAAATAACAATCAAACATTTAGCTGTTCAAAGAAATTATTGTTTGCATAGTTATAATTATTTACTCGACTTATCGTAATTTAGAAAAGAGTATACGATGTACAACATTGCCGAGACAATAAGTATGCGCATTCGCAGACGACTACGAAATTATAATAACAAATAAACAATGCAGATATTTGAATAAAGAAAAAGGAAACCGCATACCCGAACATTGCTCGAAAATCAGGAACATGCAATCAAGAGCCATTACCAGCCGTCCAAATTACTGACCGAAAAATACATTCAGGCGTTTGCATTCATTTAGATTGTGCGATACAGCGAGTTAATAAACGCCAATCAATCTGAATCGTCAAGGGCGTGCGTGGACAATGGCCGTCTCAATTGCATTCTGTTGCATTCGCACAGATGCTCAGTGTTTATAGTTTCGTAACTCCGATGGTTGGCATGCGTGAGTCACGGCCGGCCAAGTTCATTGTCGTCCGGCCGAACTTGAACCCGCTGACGGCATGACAATTACTACACTACAAGATATAGAACATACCGCAATATAGCGAGCATCACTATTTATAGCCGAGCTGTGAAAACGATTTTATGCGAAAAGGTATGAATGAGGTGGTGTGAAGAAATGCTGAGACTAATTTTAGAACTGTGGTGATGATCGTTACAATTTTCACAATATTTCATTTTTTAAAGCAACTCTTGCATTTTAGTGAACTAACATACAAATATTCAAATTAGAACATCAAACTAGAATACGGGAAAACCATAGATCCCCTCAATTTCGCAGTAACGCTATTCGTCACCTCACCACAATACTAGTTCGATGAAAGTGTTCATAGCTTCATGGATCTTCTACAAATATTGTCTGTTGGTATTGAGTGAAAGAACTTAAGTATTTCTATAGCATCGCTGTAACTGGTGGTGTAGTACCGGGCTGTGCATGTTATTGATAAGGTTGGTAAACAGAGAGTCCACAATGGTCGCTGTATGCACAGTGTACGTGACAATGACTCCAGGGACCGTCTCCAGATATCAAACGTTACACATGTTCAGATAAACGTCCAATCACACCGTTGTTTACACGCTAATGTGAAAATATTACCACTACGGCCATACATAACGTTACGAGTCATTTATATTGCGACTGCGCAGCGAACCGTAATGTTTTGAATACTTGTACATTTTTATTATGACTATTTGAATAGTACTTTCACAATGTAATCGAATTAAGTCTTTGCTCGTAGATATCTGTTTGGAAAACGAGTTATTATCGAGTGGTGTTAATGATCTATGGTTGTACAAGTTTGCTTAATTTATTCATGTTTGTAATTCACACCTTTAGATAAATATTTGTCGTGACAATTGTCGGACCAAGATTTATGAGCCTATCTTAAAGTTCATACAACAAATTTTTCAATAAATTTGCAACTTTACAAGGGACTTATTGGCACTTATTATTTGTAAATGTCCATAATGCGATTGCATTTTTTTTTTGAAATACAGTGTTGATTGCATTATGTATTGTATGCATAATTATCCTCAATGTCATTACCGGGAAGTGACGCGGCGTCCGTGAACCTGACGACTTTGTTTCAAGATCATCGCTGTATTTATCGCTACGAACGCACAACTTGAAAGGGATTTACACAAATTATTTGATATTAAAGTGATATTTTATGAATAAAGAAATATATGGTTTGGTTTACCTTAAGAATTTGCCGCGCCAAAAAAATCCATATGTTAGTTAGAGCACACACTATCACACGCTTCAAAAATATCTAGTACTATTTTACAAGTGACGTGAAGAGAGTCTTGATCGTGCTATAAAACAAAAGAAAATTCGGATATAAAATAAATCTAGTTACTGAAAAGTCAAGAAATATTTATGATTAGAAAATAAATAAACTTATCATTTAAGTATCTGTATTTAAACGCGAGTTAATCAAAGCCGGGTCTACAGCACGCTCGATAAATTCAACGACCAGAAATTATTAATCATTGTCTTTGTTGCTATTGTTTTAATTATTATTTGTATTAATGAGTAACCCGGCTGTGAGTATACCGGCGCAGGAGTCGTCACCGAGCAATGACCTCGCGATAAACTATGGGAAAAGAATTTAGGATATGTACCGATGACGTCAGTTTCAATGTCAGCGTTCAGTTGCCTAATGTGATGGGGAATTTCAATGTATTATCAGAAATAATACGTTTTTAATAGGATGTCAATGATTACAAAATTATAAGTTAGATTGTCTAATGTTTTTGTATTGTTTTAGAACGTTAATTTGCACAAAAAATATTCACAAACAGCAAATTGTCCATAACGACAGACAATACTGTGACGAGAACAAAACCTTGCTAAAAATGGCATTAGAAGCTAACGTTACATTCTAAGTTACAAAACAAAATTAAAACTCTATAATGCACAAAATGTATTGCAATAATTACGTACCTGAGTTGTCGTAAACGTCAATCGTCAGTAGTGCAACAACGACGGAATTAATGAGCGGGATCTCTGAGTGGACCAGTACAATAAATAAACGCACACGATAATATTCGGAGTTCACTTGCGGCCGTCCGCGGGGCAACGACCGTCCTTAGCACAGCTGCGCGGGTCCTCACAGACCTATGTCTGTCTCTTTCCCGCGGATATTGCGCGCTACCGTACCGATTTCCATATTATTCAAATCAATTAAACACTTCGGTTGTGAACGAATTTTTATACGGCATCTATAATGTGCTGACTGAATGATTTATTTATGAAGTAACCGATTAATTTTTATAGCTGTAAACACACTGATTTGATTTAAACATCTAGAGCTGGAAAAAAATGTAGCGCCTTCATTTAAATAAACTGTTACGAATTTAACTTCCGCGTCTATGATTTTGATGTTAATTATGTCAATATGCTAATATTGACTATTGATATTCATTGAAAATACCTTTTACTTAGATATTCATTGGGTCAGAGAGCTGGCGTGCGGCTAGAGACAGCATATAATTATCCATTAATTTCACGATACAAATACAAAATTAACTCGTAAATATACAGAGTCGTAGAGTGTTAGTCATCGACTATCGAATAATCTAGGTTTCCTATTCATACGCAGTCATGTTACATGCAAAACACTGTTCATATTTAAAATGGACGAACGAGCAACATCATTGTTTTAGAAATAGACTGGACGGAACTCCGGGAACTATCATTGGCTCCCACGCCATCTGCAGGCTTTCCGATGTAATAATAAATTCAGTCACCTGTTACATGAAACAGAGGTCGCCAAATCAGTTGTGCGGAATAAAATAATGATATTATAATAAATAGCTCGGAAAACGGGAAATAATGGTTGTGTCGTGTGAACGCACCTGGCGGCGAGCCGATGAACCCGGGGCCGGGCGGCGCTCCCGTGACGTCATCGTCTCGCAACCGTCTACGCTGACGTGTCATCGCACCTACGCAACTGCCACTATATGCCCATTCAGGGGTAATGATTCTTTTTCCGGGTGCCTCTCGAATGTGTGTTTTCCTCACGCCGCGGTTCTGAAGCCAATTGGCACTAACGAGGAGGGTATTCGCCACGCATAAGCATGTGAGGTTCAAAGGATAGGTCGCGCCTAGTTACCGTTCGTCATACGTCTTCTCAGAGTTTGACCAGCAAATTAAATCCGTGGAACTTTCAAGTTTATTTCTTGTTAGAGTTATAAATATCTTCGCTCGCTTTATCCTATTGATAAAATTTCAAATTGTTACTTTACTTTGTAAGGAAACATTCCTTAAATATATTTAAAATTACCTATATAAGGCAGAGCAATATGTTTACGTACTAACTTACTACTCTCTCTCTGGACAATCCGTACTGTATTTGTATGTTGCACGGAGTTCCCGGTGGGTGTCTCGTTTCATTTTAGATTAAATTCTCCAAAGGGCCTTTGCGTGTTACACTTATGTACGTCGTAAGCCATTTCAAAGACCGAGTCAGTACTTTTGAGGATTACGCGTCAAAGAAAGACACCTAGTACCTGAGGTACTCGTCACATTATTTAGGTATTCTAAAACTGTATATTTTTATGTTTCTTGAAATATAAGCCTAGTAACAGATGGTACAAACGGTAAGAATGTTATATGACGTTATATTCATAACGAACAAAACGATTATTAAAATACTAGCTTCTGCCAGCGGTTTCACCCGCATCCCGTGGGAACTACTTCCTGTGTCGGGATAAAAAGTAGCCTATAGCCTTCCTCGATAAATGGGCTATCTAACACTGAAAGAAATTTTCAAATCGGACCAGTAGTTCCTGAGATTAGCGCGTTTAAACAAACAAACAAACTCTTCAGCTTTATAATATTAGTATAGACTAGCTTCTGCCAGGGGTTTCACCCGCATCCCGTGGGAACCTCGGCACGGACCCGGATAAAAAGTAGCCTATAGCCTTCCTCGATAAATGGGCTATCTAACACTGAAAGAATTTTTCAAATCGGACCAGTAGTTCCTGAGATTAGCGCGTTCAAACAAACAAACAAACAAACAAACAATCAAACAAACAAACAAACAAACAAACAAACTCTTTAGCTTTATAATATTAGTATAGATAAAACGATATAGGTATAGATAAGTTTTGATTAAAGATATTAGTATGCAAGTAAATAAGCAACGAAATATATGCATTAGAGACTGTCAATAGTGAATGTGATTCGTAATAAATATGTAAAGAAAATGGGAAAAAGAAGAAAAAAAATCCGTAGTATAACTGATGAATGAAATTTAGCTACAAATTACGCCTACTTTTGATGTATCCTTAATGTTCGTTGATATAGTATTTAACTCGCTTATATCAGCTTCACTTGTATGTAATAAAATCTTGAAATCTTAATTTTACCCACTTCCCGGTCTTCGATTAGGATGAAATTTTGCACACGCTCTGAGTTCTGATGACAATACATAACTAGCGCGTTTTTTTGTTTTTTAAACTATTCATTTTTGTAAGAAAGCTCCTTTTCAAATTAAAACAGTCCCAATATATCATGGTCGCTTTATCATTTTATATGTCGACAGTACTGCCTTCATTGCTATGCCATGGTTCATTGATAGGATACTATGATATAGTTTCTTTCCATAAGGCCAACAGTCCTCTCCAACCCATTAATACAATATTAATATCATACAACATACAATGACAAACTTTCTTCACAATGTCGTCTGTCAGTAATGCATGTTGCTGCTTCGCGTCATGCAATGCATTTCCAAGCATCGGATGGTCGACGCTAAGCTTGCTGGCTGATCCTTAAAGGTCGCTCCATACGTGTACCGACGAATACGGAGTGAGACCAGTTAGGATATACATACGTGAAGAGGTTTTGTTTGGTATATGTATGGTGCTGTATGGTGTGTTTGATGTGTGTTCATACCTTTTTTCGTGATATTTTCAGGAACCTTCTTACTATAGCCAAGGTGGTGGATATGTTCTACGTAGACTCGATAGCAAGGGTTCGTCTTCAGTACACGTGAAAATAACTGTCTTATTTAAACCTCTTCCAATACATATATCTTCTTGACGACTTTCAAATCTGTCGTTCGATCATAGCTTTCGCTTTTTCACGGCATGTCGGCCAAATACCTTGCAATTTTTTTTTTAATGTAAAAATCAAGGTATTTAGCTAAGCAGCCGTCAAATATTTATAAAATTACTTCTCTATGAGTAAGCACATAAGAAGAACGAGTATACCCACACCAGCACAAGTAAAAAAGTCACAGCCTATCCATTTCCGCGTCTCAGTACCCAGTTTCACCAGACGACTCTCACATTCAGTATATAGGCAGTCTAATCTGTAAATCCTGTGATCCCTATCTGTTGTGAGTCGGAAGCCTAATATATTACCTTTAAGTAGTTTGTATTTACGACCGACCGCCTTGCTACATTGTCGCTGGTACATGCGTGTACCATTTCACTGGTAAGAGTAGAATATATTGTACTGATAAAATATATCATACAAGTACCTAATATTATTATAAATAGGGGAGGTATTTAATACAGTTTTAACAAGAAAAATATTTAATTTCTTATAAATAAAAAAAAAAAATTAGGAGTGAAAATTCGAATGTCAAAATTTTGGGGCGGATTTCGCCCTAAATATATTGTGGGTACTTTTACACTTGCATTACTTTGCCTGCAATTTCCTCTGCTTATGTAAACGTGCATTAACACAAATCCCATAGTAACACATACCTACATATCAAATGCAACGCTAATAGGTGCGCCTACGCCTACTTAGTTATATCATTCATTACTTCACTCGCATTCACTTAGTTCCTATTTAAATGTCTACGCGGCTTGTATAAAGAACATTAGAAATTTCCCAGTGAAAGTGCTATAGTCGATTCTGAGTCTGCAAGAGAATACATATAGGGAAGTAATAAATTAATAATAGGCATTGCTATTTGAGACGGCAAGAAACAACGGAATACTTTCAATATTAATTGATATTTAAATGTTTTTCCGTATTGCTAAGTGTTTGTTACGTTGCCTGTGAAATTATGAGTGTTTTATTGTTACAGGATAATTTGAAATAAGCCATTAATTTCTTAGAACTTTCATCATGCCAGCTACGATTTCTTTTTAAATTGCCAATTCCATTTAATTGTATTTATATCGTATAATATTTTCGCAACCAAAAAAAATGCAGTAACTTTTCTTTTATTTTAATCTTCCGGGTAATCGGCTAATGCCTCTCACGTACTCCAATAAAAAGGATAAGCATATTTAGAGTATGTATAAGAACAGATGTAATCAAGAACATAATGCAGGCATTAGATTTCTCGCGCTGCACTCGCGGCGTTTTCCTTCAGTAAAATAATTCTGCAGTAAACATTCAAAGCGCAGCGGAGGCGGAGAAAGTGCAAGGCAAATGCGGAAGAGTCGGGCTGCACGCCTGGCCACAGTTCACACCGACGCTTTGTTGTGCCACGGTAATGAATACAGGCGATTAACGATCTCGGATGCGTGTTCGTTGTCGGTCTAACGGAATAATTACTTTATTTATTAATGAAACTGTGCTATCTTAAAATTTGATCGCTACGACTGTTCATTTGTTAGAGCTTTAGTTCTAAAGTGAAAGTAATAGAATTAATTTAGCCGGCTACATATTTTATTCAGTACTTTATGCTTGCGAAATTTATCGTGCTTGCTAAATTAAATGTTTTATCAAATCTTAATAACAATTTGATTTACGTAAAACAGGTTTAGTTTATAAATAATTTGCTGGAAATTGAGATGTTACGACGCAATTTTCTCATCATGCTTGATAGTAAAATAATATAATTTTCCCAAACAATAAGTTATGATATCGTGGTGTGTGTACACGATGATGACTTGTTTCCGCGTCGGCGAGAGTGCATGACGTGACGCGACCGCTCAACGAAAGTAAAACCGTTGATGATGAGCGAGTGCCTCGAGACGAGGCTAGCTCCGACAGTCTGTAATTAGCCTAATTCTCTTGATTTATTGATTGGAATATTTCGTAAGTCTGCGGTAAATTTCGGATGAGTTGAGTGCAGGGTTTTATGGCGACGGTTCTAATAAGCGGCTTACGGTTCCCTTCGACGCGCTTTGCCGGATATTTGAGAAACTTTTACCGTAAGCTTCTATTCAGTGATCGAAATTTGCAATGAATCAATGATAAGATAGGTAATTAATTTTTGAAATGACGCCTGGATGCTCTAACTTCTAATAAGCTTTAAAATATATCGCTCTATTAGGTACATGTAACTAACTCATTCTCATGCTGCTACCTATCGTAAAAAGTTATTTGCAACACCACCAGCGAAATCCATATTAATAGCATTTTGACTTGCAGACTGATAAATGAGTGTCTTAGTTAGACCGTGAGTATACCTTTCACACTAGACTCATCGGTAGATGTTGCAACACTAGTCGGTGCAGCGACGCGAAATGCAGTTACGTATAGTAAACTAAACGCTTCCGCGTGCGAGCAGGAAGCCCCGAACACTTTCCCTTTTGCCCGCGCGCAGCAGCCGACCACTCTATGCATCACTATAATCCCACCAACCGAGAGACATCTAATGTTCCACCACCGAACCCAACCACGCGACTCCTCCGCAACTTAGTCGCTTTATAATGCAGTTAACCAACAAATGAGGTTAAGTGTTCGCTGCTTCATGATGCGTGGCAGCTGCTAAGCATTTGAATTAAGGTATCTCATCGAACCTAAGGTTGTGATCAGACATGTGGATAATTGACAATTAAACCAGCTCCACTTCCTACGGGTTCATTGACCATTGTTGGCGACGCTATTGTCGTGCCGCAAAATATCAAATGTTGCATTTTTAAATAACAATAGACACTAACGGTCTAGCTTTCTAATTCAGGTCGATCGGAATATATTTTGCATGAAATGTTCTATAATCCAGTTTTGATTTAACCCCTTCCTGTGGTGACTTTATAAATAATTCATAATTCATGAATAAATAACTGGTTATGAAATTATGTGTTTGAATGTCGCGTTGATCGTAAAAGTCATGAAAGAATAAGGAGTAAAAATAGACGATACCTGTTTGAGGAACGAGTTATGAAAGAGTTTTCTAAAAGTTGTTAAACCCAAAATCGCGTGGTATTAGCGTGCACAGCCTGGCTGACATAACACAGACGACGAGGCGCCTTCAGTTGACCTATATAACACTCGCGGACATTGACCCCATCGCACAGACTCGTGCGGTTGGCCGAATCGCAATGGGGTGGCTGACGAAATCTTTCCTCAGCTCGGGAACATTGAGCTACTAAAATCACCTTTATATGTTCTCAGGTATGAATGACTAATATGACGTCTGAATATAACCGACGCAAAAAAGTTCGTTGATATTTAGCTAGAGCCAATTTTTCCGCACCTACCGCGTACCAGTAGTACCTAATATTAACATTTACAGAAAATGTTTAATACAGCTCTACATATGTAAAGGATGGGCTTGATTATTATGAAAACAATTTCTAGGAATAGTCTGCATAGGCCGAAAACGGTTGAAATAATAAAAAACACGAGGGCGGTAGCGATCGAACCGAGTGCAGAGTTCACGATCGGGCGGCGACCTCCTGAAAGTGGGGCGGGCCTAGTCTGGAGGCTTGCGGAATGCCATCATTTTCACAATAAATCCGTTCTGTCTCTAGAACCTGCGAGAGGCTGTCGAACACTTCATTCAGATTCCTATTAAATGATATTCAACGTGTCCATAAATTTTGGCGAATATTACCTAATTAACACGTAATATCCAATCAACTTGCAATTTCGCTCAACAGATATTATTAGTCGGCACCAAATTATATGAAAAAATACTTGCGCAAAGGGCAATGGCTTAGAATTTCATTTTGCGAACGGATGTTTTGATTAAAAGGGACCAACTTAATATTTTGGGAGCGGAGAAGGGATTTGGCTAACTCCCGACTCTGAGAAATTTCATTTACAGCTTCATAAGGAGCCTGCTTCCTCCTTCGAGCTCTAACGACCGAGATTTTCTCTGGCCCAGTTTATGCAAAAGTAAAGCTTATAATAGTTTGCGTATCAGTGAAGTAACATTGATTGCTTAGATGTGGGACATGAAAACAGTAAATTAATGGGTGTATAATATGTGCCACAATAATAACTCGATAAGAAGCAGAAACAATGCTGTTGGTATCGAGGGCGCGCAGACCTTAGGAGCAGAGCGTCGTAGGAAATCGTTAACCTAGTATTTCTGCGACTCCTTCATGAGGTCTATTTATAAGGGACGATCCAGTGCGTCGATGTTGGATAAAATTTGAAGTCGACATCATCTCGTTTCGCGTGGAGAATGTTGCGAACATTCGGTGTCACGTTTAGCGGTCCACTGACGTTGCCGGGTCGTCCCGTACAAATATCTTTATATGTAAATACTAGTTTTCTTCTGGGAATTGACCGTTACGGAATTACTCGCTGATATTTTAAACTAACATGACCTGTTAAGTGATCACGTTGCTCCGTTTATGCAGATGTTTCTAATAAGAGTTACTTTTCACGGATCGTATTTTTATAAATTGTATACGGCTTGCCTTTTGCGTCACTATGCGTTTGTTTCAGACTTCCTTTTGTTAAGAAAATGAAGTCGAAAATAATTTTCATTTCATTTTCACATTATTGCACAATTTTGTTTTGAAGTTTCGTTTTCGTTTCAATTTTTAAAACATTGTACTCGACCAAGCCTCAAATTAACTATGATAGATATCACGGTATTACTTAAAGTAGATCACTACTTGTTTACTAAAGAGTGGGCGTAGTCGATAACTTACGATATCTTAAAAAATAAACGTAACTTATTCTCAAGGATATTCTCTGGTTTATCTGTAAGCTGTCCTTTCGTGTTACGCCCACGTTTCAGATCTAGTAATGATACAAGTCTAAAACAATATCACAATTTGCTTACATGAACATACGAAAGGGACGTTCAAGTAGAAAATACTAAAGTGAAAAAATATTCTAAAGGATTTTTTTATATGGGTACTTTAAGGTCATCCATTAGAAAACGAGTTCAAAATGTTAGAATAAGACGCAGTATGGCCGTGTACTCAATTAATGGTCATAGATGCGTCTCTTCCACATTCAACCCCTCACGTATACAAGTATACAATAGGAACCCTCCGCTAACCCTTCGCACAATCACAGGTGTGACCATTTTATAATGTTTGTGTACTTATGTCATGTTTACTCTCACTGCTACGAGTACATTTGTTGCTATAAACGAATGATTAGATGATTCTCAAGCTGCGTAACTTCAACCTTTATATCGAAGTATGGAAATTTCTAATCGCGTAGAAAAAACACATAATTTTCATAGCGATAGCTACGAGTACTAGTAGAGAGCGCGGGGAGCGTTGCTAATCTAAGTGACCTATATAATGTGGCCGGTGAAAGACCTCGTAAACTACTGCCGTCAGTGCATTATTCCTGCAACAATGCATCGAGGATCGCCACGCAATTCCATATCGTAACTCTATAACTAATAGATCTATTATTGCTCGCAGCTCACGCCTAGAATGCGTTGTGCGTGTATATACTGGCCGGTAATAGTTTCGCAGAATAATTTTGTTTAGAACACATTTATAGTTTCAACTAATATCTAAAATTGAGTACGCGTAACTGAAGTTAATATGTTTTTAAATAATACTCGTTGTGTAAGCTCATCTGCTGATAAAATTTTAACTGGATCTGTGAGAGTAAAAGTTCGTCGAGGGAACAGTTAACTATGGAAAGCTTTTCCAATTTATTCATTATAGTCGTCGTTAAGTGGTGTGTGTTATAGCTGAACATGACACTAGAAAAGTCTAGAGGCACTGCGCAAGTGTTGAGTAGTTAGAATGTAATTGAAACATTGTACTAATGTAAATCGATGTGATGAGAAATTTCCTCCTCATCACTGCCATTGGAGATGTACTCAATAAGCTGGCAGCATTGTCACATTACATAACGATGCCTAGCAGTTCTTCAAACTTATTTTACGTTTTATTTTACGTTTTATTAGGAAAACTGTATCCGATGTAAACACAAGCTGTGACTGACTGACGCTGACTGACAATTCGAGGTTATTTAGGATATTACTGCAGTTTCTTAAATGATAGACAGCCTGATATTTGTACTAGCTTATTTATTTGCTAATTAAATTCTACTGCTGTAAATTCTATAGACCAGTACTGACAAATTGTTTCGTCATGACTTCATTATAGATCCAGATACTCCAAAATATGTACAAATGTATATATTATGTTTAAAATAAATAAATATTGAAACAAAACAAAGTTTGAAATAAATAAATATTTTGTCATTTTTAGAATTTTTTAGAAACTTTATTTATCTGCACACGATTTTATCCATCAGATTTTTTAAAGAACATTCTCTCTGCAACCACTTCCATACTCTTTTTAATAGTGACCTTTTAATACAGCATATTTAAAATCCCCGCTACACAAACCAAAAAAGGAAGCATACAGATTACAAATTACACAGATAATACTGCGTACTGGAAGAGGTCTCCAAAACCACGTGTATATAAAGTTCACGACGATTTTATCTCATGTCACCGAGTTGAAGGACCGCTCAAGAATGTGCAATTGTGCAAAGTATTATAAATATTACATTGAATTGTTATTAATCACTAAGAGAACACAACATAGTAATTTAATACTTTATGCTGGTACTTTTACGGGTAACTGCAGGTGCATTCTCGTTTGAAACTAAACAATATTAGCTCGATAAACAGTTTACAGAATAGGTTTGCCTTCGTTTGCATGATTTTAATTAAGTTTAGATATTGGTTATAGGCACTCGTATGAACAGATTTTCACCTGTGTTTGTATGGGATATAATGATTATTTTCAGTTTAGGTCAAAGTCCGTAGTTTTTAAGATTTTTTGATAAAACATTAAGTGCATAGGTGTATAATAGTAACGTTGCGATTTGTATAGTATGTAAAAGGTTGACCCACCCAAAACAAAAATGTGAAAGACTGCCAAGTTCGATAATATGGGAATGCTTCGCCTATAAAAGAAGTGAGATCTGAATAAGTACCAAGTTCCATACACATACCTCAGTTAAAAATAGTTACTTTTTAATGATGTCACTTGGCAAGTCTTCATACACCTTGTTATAAACCTACTAAACGCAATGAATCAAGTATTTAATTTTCTATTAAAACTTGCCAAGTAACATCATTAAAAAGTTACTATTTTTAACTGAGGTATGTGTATGGAACTTGGTACTTAGGGGAAACTGGGTACGGTTGTACCAGGGTACGGTAGTGACAGTCGCAATTGTAACGAAACTATACGTAATACGGGGGAGGGGTGTAAGGGAGAAAGACGTGGCTCACAAGCCTAAACAGGTTCCCCAGTATTGCGTTAGCCGGCGCACGACGTTGATGTAAGCAGGAGCCCACATTGCTTTTCAACAATCAAAAGTAAGTATTTTTGTTCGATTTCTTTGCCTAATTACTGTTATTTTTATACAGATAGATTATCTTGTTATTTTTTTCTTTAAAAGTTGAACATTGATATTTAATTACAAGTGATTTCTTTTTACGTAAAGTATTTGGCAAAATCATGGCGATTTTTTGTTTTCAAAATGATGCGTTGGGTACGGTTGTGACAATTTTTTTGGGTACGGTTGTGACGAATATCTATACATATAATAAATATCATTTATTATTTTTTGCTTTTAGATGTCTAGAATACGTTTGTGGAAGACCGAAAGAGCGCAGTGTGATATCAAAAAATATAAAGATGCCGATGAAGAAGTGAAACAAGGGATTTCGTACGTGTAGCTCAAGCTACAAGCCTCTCTACAGCTACAAGTTTTAACAGAGCAAATGTTGTTTTGTTGATTGTTAAAACTATGTTTGTAAGCTTATTACGTTAAATATTTCTACAATAAAAGATATTATGGACCATTTTGATATATGTTTACGTGTCACAACCGCCCTTGGTATGTGGCCGGTTGTGACAATTTCCCATTTTTTTTTAAATTGATCTTATGAGTAATACATTGTATTAAGGAACATTATATTAGTGTTTTTACGTACACAAATGTACAAATTGCGATACAAGTTCCTTTTCTGCGAGCTAATTAGTCAAATAACAAAATTATTGGTGATCAAACGAAAATTGGCACAACTGTACCCAGTCTACCCTATTCAGATCTCACTTCTTTTATAGGCGAAGCATTCCCATATTATCGAACTTGGCAGTCTTTCACATTTTTGTTTTGGGTGGGATTTCATTTATTTTTGTAAGGTTGTTTATTTTATTTTTTTCTTATGATGAAGTTAGTTAAAGAAATGTCTCATTTATACTATCTTTTAGATTTTTTAATATGCACTATGTTTCTTACAAAGAAATGAACTAGATTAACTAATCATCCTCCGAGCCTTTTTCCCAACAATGTTGGGGTCGGCTTCCAGTCTAACCGGATTCAGCTGAGTACCAGTGCTTTACAAGAAGCGACTGCCTATCTGACCTCCTCAACCCAGTTACCCGGGCAACCCGATACCCCTTGGTTAGACTGGTGTCAGACTTACTGGCTTCTAACTACCCGTAACGACTGCCAAGGATGTTCAATGACAGCCGGGACCTACAGTTTAACGTGCCATCCGAAACACAGCCAATGGTGTCTAAGATATACTTAGAAAGTACATACAAACTTAGAAAAGTTGCATTAGTACTTGCCTGACCTGGGATCGAACCCGCGCCCTTGTACTTGAGAGGTTGGTCCTTTACCCAGTAGGCCACCATGACTTTTTTTTTTTTTACTAGATTAACTAAATGGACTAGATTTACCAACTGACTGACATGACATGTTATCATATATTATGTTCGTGGATCAAAGTTACACATTCGTTATTTTCAAAAGTGACACACTTGGCCGTTTTCAGATTTTTACTTTACTTTGACTAAATACAAACCTTTGTACCATTCGAAGATATATTATATAAATATAGATAAATTTAGGTCGCTTTAGTTCCTTAGGGGTATAAATTTACACCTGGTATAAAACACCTTCATTATTTTGAAACCGACTCACACTTAGCCATTTTCAGATTTTTTCCTTTACCTTGACATAAAGACCTACCTCCATGCCAAATTTCAAGTCAATACGACCATTGGAAGTGGTCTAGGTTTTTGATGAGTGAGTCAGTGAATCAGTGAATCAGTGTATAGTAAAAATAGCGATTTTCTGACGTCAATATCTCAAGACCTACAATAGGTATTTTAATGAAATTTTGTATTTTAGATAAGTGAGGGGGTCTCAACAGATACTAGAAATTTGATATGCGTAAATAAAATAGATTTTGAGTTACAGGGGGGTCGAATTTGGTCCGAAATGGTTCGTGTAATATAACCCACGGCCGGTGTGTCGCTTTTTTTGCTCGAACTTGGCGGACACACTGCCGTGTGTCTAGATAGCTCGGGCACTGAACGCTGGGAAAGTGTGTAAAGGACTTTTCTTAGTACTATAACTGCAAAAGAAATCGGGCTATTTAACCTGAATCTGCATTGTACAGCACAAAGCTACAATGAAAGCAGCGATATACTTTCCTCGAGTGTCACCTAATAAGGCTGAATAGAAACTGCTCTTAAGTGCAACAATAAATAATTTTCCTAAAAACATGTGCATTAAATATCTCAAGCTATTGAAACTGCAATCTCTTCCACCGTGGCCTATGGTTTTTATTTTCACTTAAATACATATTTTTCACATTTTTTTTTTTACCATTTCTTGCATGTTGTTGCGGAGAACTGAATTTTCGTAATTAATAAATTAAAAGATTTGCATACTGGTGTTAATTTTATTTAGCTCCTTGCTCAACCCCAAAAGTTTGCAAAAAAAAAATTAAGTATATAAACTAACAAAAATAAAACTGATCACCTCAAGCTAATTAAAACATGTCAGTCAAAAATATATTCGCATTTTAACGGTGTACGTAACCAGTGACGTCTCGCGTCGGCGTACGCGCATGGAATCGTCATGATGATTTCATAGTCTTGTTCGTACATCTCGTGGTCGTGGGTCATTCGCTATCGTCACCAGTGTAATGCACTAGCTCACATGACTCCGTACAGAAATACTTTGAAATACATTAGATGAGTAATTAGGATTATTTTCGTGGTGCTGTCTTACGAGTAAATTGGGATTTATTATGTTTACCCAAAGCTGTTTGTTTGTTTGAACGTGTTAATTTCAGCGATTGCTGGACGAATTTGAAAAAATATTTCAGTGTTACATAGCTCATTTATAGAAAGAAGAAAGAAAATACATTTATTCATGTGCGTGTGACACATGGACAACAAATGAATATATACATAAGTTTAACATAAGATTAAAATAAAGAAAAAAAAAAACGATGTATATAAAATTAGATATAAAAATAAAACAAAGAACGAAGTAACATAACACATAAATAAAATAGAAGAAAAAGCGAAGTACATAAAATCAGACTTAAAATAAAGCAGAAAACGAAGTACAAAAAGAGACAACACGAGAAGAAGGTACACAAAGGGAAATATGTGTCACACCCACGTGAAACGGCCCTCGCTCAGCATAATGCTGAGACCCTATACGGGACAGAAGCCTCAGCGCTGATTTTCAGCGGGAGCCGAAGGTGACGCGATGACGCCTGCTCTAATTGCAGTTTAATAATTTAAACCTTATTATTATGATATAAATAGATATAATATTAGATAAATAAATACAAGCTAAAATCGACTAAAGAAAAAAAATATACTAAATAAATACTTCGGCAACACCTGGGATAGACGTACGCGCAGATTTGGTTCATTCTATCTATGGCAGATATATGTCAATGTCAAGAAGCTATTGGGGTTATGCAATGATCCAACATCATGGCGGCGCCCATCTCAAGTGTTATGCAAGAATTATGTAATTAGTGTAATGTATATAGTGATTCTGATGTTGTGTGATACTGCGATTTTGTGGAGAGTGTTTGTTGTAAGTAGTGATGTGAAAGACTTAAGAACTCTGCATGTCGGTATGTTTTCCGTGGGCTACACCCCAGGTAAGAGAAACAAAGAAATAAAAATAAGTACTATGATACGACCCCAAAACTAGTAATTTAGAGATACTAAATTGTATTAGTGTATTTGATAAATTAGATAAATCGTATAAGTGTATTAGAATGTCAAATATTAACATCATATAATTTATTGAATAATTATTAACTAAAAGTTATTAAACAGGTCCAAGTATCAATGCCATGCAGAAAAAGCATGGATAAGGATTTGATGCAGATAGTGACAGCAATCAGGAGGCACCAGGGATGCGCCAACAGCACTGCGGAGGATTGAAACCAAGGATTGTGGGCCGAGATCATGAGGTAAATAAGCATATGTTTTATGACAGTTGTACATGTAGTAGGAGTTTCTTTAGATGTACTTTAAATGTCTTGATTGTTTTTAGGCCCCTCAATGGTGGTGGAAGGTCATTCCAGCAGTGTGTGGCAGCAAACCTGAAGCTTCCCCTGAAAGCTGCGGTTTTGTGTGGTGGTGCCTTAAGCGGGTCAACATTGGAGCGAAGACCACAATTGTGATGTGATTGTCGCCAAGTGAGTTTTTCATATAAATAGTGCGGCTTGTGGGTTGTTATCACGCCAAACATTAGGCTAGCTAAGTGCAGTTTTCGTCTGGCAGCCATTTTCAATAAATTAAGCTCGTTTATATAGGGTGTGACATGATGCCTACGAGGAATATTAACACAGAATCTCGCGCAGGCATTCTGAATCCGTTGAATTAGCCTCTCTGTCCTAGCAAGTAGGCAAGGGCCATATACTGTATCGCAGTAGTTGAACTTGGATAGTATTAGAGCGTCCACTAGATGTTTCCTCAGTGGCACACTGAGAAATTTGCGGATACTGTACAGGACCCTCAGCCTGTAAAAGCAATTCCTAACAGTACTGTTAATGTGGGGCTCAAAATGTAATTGTGGATCCAGAGTTAAACCCAAATTACACACCTGCTCTACCTGCTCTATTTTATTCCCCTTGATAACAATCTCAGGCTTAGCATTCAATATTGTGGCCACCTGTTTTTTTGTCCCTAAGACCATGAACTTAGACTTAAGTGGGTTGAGAAGCAAGGAGTTCTCCTCAGACCAAGTCACAACTCGATGCAAATCCTCATTCATCCTTTGAACTGCAGATGCCACATCATCCCCCTTGAAGGATGTGTACAACTGAATGTCATCTGCATACATGTGATATCTGCAGTTAACAAAGGAATGAGTGATGTCAGCACTGTAGAGGATGTACAATAAGGGACCTAAAATAGAACCCTGCGGAACCCCCCTACAGACCGGGAGTGGAGGGGATGAAAGGGTAGATCCATCTTCCTTGTGTATTTGAACAAACTGGGACCTGTCTGTTAGATAACTGTTAAACCAATCCACTGCGTCTCTATCAAACCCGTAATAGGTTAACTTTGACAGCAGTAAATTGGTATTAATAGCATCAAATGCCCGAGAGAAATCCAGCAACACCAGAATAGACCCCTCCCCCCGATCACGTGCCTCTAGGATATTGCCTACCACATCTAACAGGGCTGTTGCAGTCCCTCTTCCCTTGCGGAAACCTGATTGGAACTCGGGTAGGATATTATTTGCCTCTAAGTATTCAATTACCTGTAAGTATACCACGCGTTCCAGAATCTTTGACAGGCATGGCAGAATACTTATTGGCCTGAGGTCTTTAAAATTGACCGGATCACTGACTTTGGGAATGGGGCAAACAATTGCGCGACGCCAGAGACAGGGAAATGTGCAAGATTCAATGGACTTATTTATGATAGCAGTAATGGCTTGCAAAGTGCTAGGTAGTGTAAGCGTGAGCATGTCCAGACTGATGCCATCAACACCTCGTGCATTTGATTCCAGACCCCTGATTATTCTTAATACTGTCTCTTGGTTGGTTCCAGTGAGCGAAAACACAGATGAACTATGCCTGCGAGAACTGAAATTATATATCAACGAGTCGTTGTCATTGCAACTCCCCGGGACATTTAAAAAAGCTGCATTTATACTATCTGGGTTGTCAAAGTGACTAGGCAGTCGCCTCTCATTGTGGTCTGGAAGAACATCTAATTTTAAATTACGCCACAGCAGTTTGGGATCTTTGCTTTGCTGGTTAATGTTCTTTGTAAAATATGCTGTCTTTTCCCTCCCCAATGCGGCGGCTGCCTCGTGCTTAAGATCCAGATAGTACTGCTTATGTTGCGGTTCTTTTGTCTTATGACATCTGAGTTTGGCTTCATCTCGCATTCTGAACATTAGACGGATATTGTCAGTGATCCAGGGTGTAGGCCGCTTGAAGTATGTCTTTTTCTTCATAGGAGCATGGAGATCAAACAGCTGGATTATGTAGGAAGTGAAAGTATCAACCATGGAGTCAACATCACTCATGTCTCCTATGTCGGACCATGGTATCATGTTTAGGTGTTCATGGAATATATCTGGCAAAATGTCCAAAAGAGGGCGAAACATGACGACCCTGGGTTTAGCCCTTGGCTTCCTAAACACTGTTTCACACGTGACAAAGGAGTGATGACCAAGCTCACTAATATGGTGTACTTCAACATTTCGAGTGGTAGCATCGGTGGATATAATGTCAATGAGCGAGCAACTATCATTTACGAAGTGTGTGGCTTTTGTGACTACTTGAGTCATATCAAAGTTATTGAAGAACCCCATGAGCTGCCTTGATTTAGAGGTATTTGAATTTAACAAATTGACATTAAGGTCACCTAATAATATGACATTGTCATATGGGCCTAATGCACTAATACTAGCAGTTAAGGCATCAAGGAAAAGCTCCAAATCCTGCCAGGGTGGTCGATACGCGGTTCCTATCAGAAATTTTCTTTTATTAATGGTGAGGCCCAGCCAAAGCTGCTCCACCGTAGGGTGTTCAGGATGGGCCTTGACACGCGCATTTATCCCGTTTTTAATATAAAATGCGACTCCCCCACCGCGCCCACCTCGTGTAGACACAGGTCTTGGTACGTGCCTAAATTTGTACCCTGCAAGACTAGGAGCACGGTCCTCCTCCCCTTTGCGCAACCATGTCTCGTTGATAGCCATGATGTCCACAGAATGGTTACCCATGGCGATCAAGAACTCATCCTGATTAGTCCCTAGAGAGCCTGCATTTAAAAGGCCAAACTTGATATATTTGCTAGGAGCCATAGATCATAAGAGGCATAGGCATTACATGTGTGAGTATGTATGTAAAGTATAGGTTTGCAGGCATAATTGAAGTATGTAAATAGTTAGAATTAAGTGAAAAAAAACATTGTAAATAATTAGAACTAAGTGAGAGTATAGATTGTAGATGTGTGTATGAAAATGTTTGTGTATATGCAGTAGATATAGGATGTATATGTGGCATAGTTAAATATTGTGTTATAGTAGAATAACTTTGTTTTCGCATTAAGCAATCCCCGCGTATGTTAAGGTTGAGCCCAACTGGTAACAGACTGTGGCACATATTTCCCCGAATACACAAAATTAGACTATTTGTACAAAAAAAGACACTATAATAATTAGACTCTCTCATTTCCAGTGCCAAAAAGGCGGGATAAGTCCTCCTCCGTGCGAATCCTCTGCGCCTTGTCACCTGGAGCCTTCCTGGCGAGGATGCGGCCCTGCTTGGTCCAGACAAATCTCCAGCCGAAGACGCCAGCAGCGTCCCGTGCCTTCCGAAATAACAAGCGGTTGGCTTTAGTCAAACGCTCGTTCAGGAAGAACCGCTGAGCTGGTGCTGGCATATCAAGGTCCGCAGTAGTTGCTCCTCGTCTTACTCGCGCACTCGCCAGAAGTTGATCGCGCAGGTCGCGACGAGCGAGCCGCACGACGATCGGCCGTGGACGAGATTCAGTCGGGCCTGCTGAACTAGTCGCGTTAAGCTGTCTACCACCAACGCGCTCCGCACTGACGATGTCGCGTTCATCCAGGCTGAGTCCTAGCTTCTGTCCGATTGCCTTTATAATGTGAACCGGGTTTTCCGCCTTTGCCTCCGGCAAATTAGACACCTCAATGTCGTTGGCAAGGAGATCCTGGTCCCTGTCATTAAGCTCACGCTTCTTATACAATAACTACTTCTACTTTAATCCAGGTGCGGGAAGTAGTTCCCACGGGATGGAGGTGAAACTACTGTAGGAAAGTGGTAGTTCGTAAAGGGGCAAACGAAAAGTCGTATTTGTTATTATATCATATTTAGGATCACTTCATATATGAAAACAGCTCAATTATTTTATACACATGCAAATTTATCCTAAATGAATCATTCATCAAAACTCATTGATAAAAATTTGATTTGATTGGCAAACCTGTGATATGTTGATGAAAAGCTGTGACAAAGTTCATCTTATAAGAATCATACAGCATCTATAGATGAGCACAGAATACACACATACCTACTACAGATCAACGCTACGGATAGCCTGACGACATTCTCAGATCTCTTGTCTCTAAATCGAGGTTGTAGTGCGCAACACACCATTATGTATCCATTAAAAATTTGCAACCAAACGTAAAAACAATTTTATTACATTTCCATCATCTAAGTAAACTATTTCTTACACATTACGCCTGTACTGGAGATCAGATAACATTCTCCGAAGATTTACAGGCGATCAAACGTTTTTCTTCAGCCAATATAGGGAAGGAAGAACCTTTGAGTTTTGCCGCACATATATGTACCGGGAAGGGTCGATTGGACCAATCCGCGTGTAAAAGGGTTTAGGCAATAAAATATTATAGCACTTACATTTTTTATTCTTTAGCCGCCGAGGTATCCGTTCAGCCTTTTTCCCTCATCTCTTCAGGTGTTGAGTAAAGGTAAGAGTTCTTGACGGCTGTTGAGAAAATTCGTATGTCAGTTCTTTCATATTTTGTGGGTAGCACTAAAATGAGCAAGTAGTTATTATTTTTCGTCAATCAAGGACATATCTAATTAAGCTCTATTGTTGTAATTGAAGTAAGAGAAGAAAGAGGGTTTTCGTTATATTTTTTGTTAAAATTAATTGTAATTAGCAGTAATTCTGTCGTAATATTGAGAATGAATTTGGTATTTTTGACATCACGTGCAAGAAATGTGATTCATGCCCGAAGTTGATATATGCACACGGAATAATTGTTTACACTTAATATTTTACTAGAAATCGCGACAATCGATACAAAAAGATATCAATTTCCCGACGGGTTCAAAATGCAGGTTGGCACAGTAGGTACTAATCTTTTTGAATGAGCAAAATTTAAATCATATCTAAAATGTGACAGTAAAATAAAAAAAAATAGTTTATTCAATATCAAAACGTATTGCTGCTACGTAGCTAGCTATTATTAATATGGCCTGAAAATAACTGTACTTTTAACCACGAACTTTGATAAAAACAATAATAAACATGCTGCAAAATTAATTGTTATCTACGAAATTACACTAAACAAGGAAATCAGGCAATTACTACAAATTAATCAATTTAACTTGGTGTTATAGTACACGTACTGTTCGAGATAATTATTTTGGTTTTATAGAAAGCAAGAGACCACAATCTTTTAGAATCAGTTTGTCTACAGGTCGCACGAAGCTTCAGGCCATTTGCAAACTACACTTCCTCAAAATATGTAGCAAATGAAAATATTATTGTTATGAATGTGTATTACTCCTCCTTTAAATACGATTGAGTTTTCCACTTAATATATAATGAAGTTTCCAAAACAACAACCTGAAGATATCACTGCAGGAGTTTCCTCTGCAGCATTCCCGAAAAAATCCTCGGTAACAAAAATCCTCGTTAGTGAGTCACTTTCCACTATCTTACACATAAACGGTCACAATCCACTGAAAGATAGAGGCACTAGTCTGAAAAACAGAAAGATCACGTCACAAGTTCATGCTAGACGTGCCATGCGTACCAGGGTAGCAGATAAACATAGGAGGTGTCGACTACTCGGAACAATAGCACCGCGGCGTGGACCGACGCAAGACGACAGTAGCGAGCGCGCGGCGCGCCGGCACAGCGGTGACTGACCGGCACACTGCCGCACCACCCCGCCTGGAGCGTTCCTCCGGGACCCTTCCGCCGGGAATCAGACCCGCAACACACGACCCAGCGACGCTTTCCTCACGCGACCACACTGCACATGTGTTCGCACCACTCTTTGTGCTTCGTTGTCTCAACAGGTTTATGCAACATCGCCAGGACCACGCTTCAGTTCCGACCTCTCATTTCGTCTCAGTACATTCGGCAATGCGATTAAAATTCACAGCATGTAAACTGCAATCTGAATGTATGAAAGTATGCGGATGGTAAATATTCTCATCTGTCCGAATCTTACGTGCAGCGCACGGTCGTTGACACCGGTGTACATTTGTTTTTCTTACGCTGTAGAGCATCATTGAGTTTGCTATTTGCTTTGTGTATTGTCATATGATACTTGTGCAAACAGATTTATCTGTTAGACCTCCCTAGATCTTGTAATTGGATACTGGTGAAAAAATTGCAGTAGTGCAACGACAAGGTTGTACGAAATGCATATAGTGCGGCGTGTCGGGTTTCACCGTCAATCTAAACAGTGATGCGACTATTACAGCAAGTGAAGCGGTTCTATAATGGTCTCCAATGGTCTCGGTGGAGAGTGAAAGTGGTCGCGGTCTAGGCGAGCGCACCTCGCGGGGGCAATACAACGGCACGCCCTGCAACCTTGAGCAAACTGTTTGCTACTCAACCAAAACATTCCTACTTTTAGTATAGAAAGTCGACAATATTGCAAAATTTTAGTTAACATTAGTTAAACTAGATCCTTCCTATGTTTTAAACTGTAAACGATAATAGGTAGTCCAAATTCATTGACCTTTATGATGTGGAACATCGCAAATCCGTCAGGGCAGGGAAATTGACTGAAATATTGTATTAGCAGCGTGGGGCATGACCTTTATTATGATTTAATAATTTATTTGGGACAAGTACTAAACTTCACATGGCTGAAAAATATTAGGTTTTTCCTCAAATATTTTTTACACGTACTACATATTTCTGGTTCCTTTACGTGGAACTTTATGAAAAAATCTGCTAGTTACTAGGCAGATATTTTAACGAGTTTCCAAACAAAATTGTATCCATAGAAATTAATCCTCTTACTTCCGTCTTTGAAAGATGAGTATAAATAGAAATATTACTTGGTAGCAAGATTTTTTCGTGGAAGGATTATTTTATCTTAGAATATATATTTCCTATTTGAAAAACCTATTTGTTACATGTTGAATTAGTTGGGCAAAATTAGGCATATTGCGGTAATTTTTGAAACCAGCTAAACTTTTGCGACTATGAGGGTCGGAAGATGGACCTTTGTCTGAGCTCTCGCTGGATAATCAAGTCTAAATCTTTATTTAAACGAAGCTAATTAGATTAGTACTTTTTCATGTCAATAATTACAAAAGGAAAGCACCCATAAAATGTTCCGTACAGCCTCTTTCAGCCCCTCGTAAATACTTACTCCCGTGATTTTGTAATATATGTAATTATTCTACCGAAGGATTTATTAGCGTACCCGCAAAATACAAACTTTTAGTCAGCCGGTGGTTGGTTTGGGCCCATAAATCAATATGAAGATGTAGAACGCACACCCAGTGATAGTACGCCCATTACAAAGATTAGGAACTAAATTTAAATGAAATAAAAATTTTCTTAAAAAAAAATCGCCAATCATCGGGTCAACTATCAGGCGGCTGTTTAGTCTGTGTATGCTGATTCTGTACTCTTGCAACTGAAGAAAATTCCCTTGCTATACCAGCACACGGTTCTCATTAAACCTTCCCAGTTAGGTACAATATAGGTGCAATCTATTGAAGCATTACGTAGCATAAAATAGAAGTAAGTAATTACTTTTGTTGTGTAGTCCCGTTACATCGGCAGTTCGGTATAGCTTGCAGTCAGTTTCCGGAGTCGGTCATTACCCGACTTTTGGGCATAGAAGTAAAGTATTGCGTTCAAATTATCATTGTTATGCAATGTGCTGATTTGAATATGAACATCAAAGAGTCAAAAGCTGCTGCAGGGAATTTGAACTAAGTCAGTTTAAGTTAATGTGATCACGTGAAAATTCATCGTATCCCATAAAAATCAAATAAGACAGCCAAAATTTTCCTAAGTAGAAACTTTGATCGATGGCGATTAGAATTGAGTATCTTAAAAGATTAAGATATCTTTTGAGATCTATTTTCCAGTTTAATTTATCTTTTTTAGTTTTCAGTTGACTAAGATTCTTGACCTCTTACAATTAAATTATTGTAGCATCTCTCTTGACGATAAAATAATCAAAATTAAATATTTTCTTTTCAAATATTTAAGTGTTTTCGTAGCAGTGTTGTTTTGTTATTTGTTAATTGTTTAAACAATAACTTAATTGGCATTATCAGTACAGTCGTTAGTAAAGTGCCGATATTTGTCGTCAGTTATTGACCTTGCCCGAATCGTAACAACAACTTTGTTTTAAAAAGAAAGTTCAACGACCAAATAACAAAAATCTGTACTACTTTGTCTTCCTTCTTTTCCTTATATCGAAGTATGAATGTTTTTGATTTAATACCTTCAGATTAGAATTGACAGGTTACTTGCTTGACGGTTTAGAAAACGTGCGATATTTTATTCAAGCAGTAAAATCTTGGTGTAATCTTACTTGCTTGTCTTACAGTTAAAGTCGATGTTTCCATTTACTTTACGTTTAGGTTTATCTATTAAGAATTTGTCAAAAACATGCCGTTTAAATCCCAAATCTCGGTCGATGTCAATAACCTATTAAGAGTTGTATTAAGTTGATTTTAGTTTCTTAGTTTTGCGTACAAAAATCTAAAAAAATCTCTCAGTAGAATGCAAACAAATGAGAAATCGGTAAGTTAGCATTGTCTTGAGACAAAATATTGAAGGCCCGAAAGGAGAAAATATTTATTGATCGTTATTTCAAAGCCTGTACAGATCAAGTGATTGCTTTCCAAGGCTACTTGATATAGTTTAATCACAAATCGCATTCTTTCGTTAATGAGTCACCAGAGATTTGAAGAATGTCAAATCACCAGTACTGATTCTTAATATTAATTCAAGGACCTTAATATAAATTGCCATCATGATATAAATTGAAAAATAAAAAAAGGATTAAATATGCATGGTAAAAATGAGAGTTACTTGACAACTTTTACTAATTAATTAATGAATATTTATTACTTGTTTATTTATCGAATTTAACTGATCAGGGGCTGGTTATTCTAATGAGACATGTTTCATAGTTATTTTTATGTTTAAGATAATAATGCAGCATATAACCTTTGGAGAGTTTTGTTTTCTGATAGTTTACAAATAACTAGTTGAAGATATTGTCACTCATTCATATCGGTCATTGACTAAGTAGAGAGATTATTTCGGAATCAAAAATAAGTGAATCATATTTAAAATAAAATATGTTTAGCTTTTCTATTTCAGACCAGTGAAAAGTTTTAATAAGAAAGCAAATGATAAGCGAATATTACGGTGTGACTCTATATGAGTATTAGGATATTTGTCACTTCCTCTCGTGCCTGATCGAGTTTTGATGAAACTTGGCAGTAATATAGCCACAGTTTTCTTAGGTCCCTCAGGAAACAGAGGAGAGGAGGCAAAACAAGTATTATTACATTTCTATATACAGAACTATAACCTCAAGATAATGTGCAAAAAATAGAAACTCATAATTAATAGAGGAAAAGAAAAAAATGATATAAAATAGGTATGCTAAAGTATAAATAAAAGCAATACCAGATTGTCTTCAGGTTAAAGCCCCCAAGTTATGTAGTATAGAAATATCATTTAAAACAACAGAATTTCCTTATTACGTGTAGGCACAAAACACCTGTTCATTAAGGTCATTAAAACTTAACAAAGCAATACGCACTCTTTAGAAAAACATCGATAGTCATTTGTTATTTATAAGTCATCCACGTTTTGTTCTCCAGCCCACATTTTCGCAGTTTTCACAGAAACCCAGCTTCCGATATGCTAAATAGCGTTTCGAAAGAAACTAGTTGAAATGTTTCAAAATATTGGCCAAAACACTATTGACCTTTGTCGCGGGTCATTGACCTTTTTTAGAAAAAAATCCACCCCTCATATACCCTCGTATCAGCGTTACTACTACTAAAATAAAGCTATTATCAGTAAAATATCAATTAACACAAATTCCTTCCGTTTCCTACAATGTAACGTAATTACTGGTACTTCAAACTATAATTTATTTCCATATTTGATTTTTATTACTACTAATGTTATCAGGGTTCATGACGCTGTGTAAGAGTGTGCGTGTATTACGTCTGTGTGCGTGTTTGTTATGTCGGGGTCTACAGTACGCAGGAGCGATTACGCAAACCGCGCTTCCCCGAGGAGAGAGGTCGTTGGCAATGGACTCGGTTCAATGTCACCAAATATATCACCGAGTTGTGTAGCGCGCGCGAAGTGAGTTGATACTTGGAGGGATATACGGTATTTTGTGTAGTGTTTTGTGTTCGTTCTGTTTATTTTAAAGGCGAATGGACTTTTTATTGAATTTCTTTTTCGAATCTTGTTACGATTGTTTTACGAATTTAGCTTGTGATTAAAAAAAATTACTTAAAAAATAAATTTTAAACGAAAACTTTCATGTTTTTTAATGTATACTTCTATAACAGAGAAGAAACTTTTTTTGTTTGTTTGTTTGAAAGGCGCTAAAGGCTCCGAAAAAATGTCTTTCCTTATTAGAAAGTTAGACCATCGCCGAGTAATATAGGCTGTATTTTATCCCGATTCTGGAAGAAGTTCCCACGGGAAAACAAGGTAATACTGGCGTATTACCTAGCATAAGTGTGATTTTGGGCTGTTACAATACTAGAAAATTAAATAAATTACATTTTTGTGAAGTACAATAGCTACTAAGCCTAACAGAATTTGAAACATACCTCACAATTTCCCAATTTATCAAACAACACTTGAACTACGGATACTTTAGACAAAGTATCAATGAGGGTTGCGCGCGCTCTACGGCCGGGCTCCTGACCGGGTCGACGACCGCACTTTTCGGCAGGCGCCCCAAGTTTCAGCTGTAACGCGATCCTGACGCACACATTGAAAAAGAACACACACGCACACACGCACACCCACCGCGATACTACCACCGGAAAACCATTGTCGAAATGTCACCATTTTCTGATATAAGCATAGTAGGCCGACAGGAATTCGTTGCATTCACAAAAGAAAGAGGAAATAGAAATAAAACCATTTCTTATTTTTTTTGTTTACCTATACATTTTTATGTGTTTATTTTTATTGAGACGCCTAAAAGATAAACACACCTGGATGAGGAAATGGATTTCCCCATATAACATTTCAGCAGACAAAAGAACTTTGAACACTCCTTGAGAGAATAGAATTTGTTGTGAAGTTTGTGGCGAATTTGGTTCAGCCCTGACCTCCGTGACCTTTGAACTTGGAGGAGTTAACGTACCCTTGACTCGAGCGGAGTTCCTTCTATAATTAGACGTTGATAACGGCGATATTTTCGTTCATACGCTGACAGCCGACGAACTATGAGCGTGTGTGTCACTCGGCAGCTCCACAATGACGCACTTCCCAGAAAATGTATGTAGGTAAACGCACCGGGAAATCTCGACGTGACTTTGGAAAGCGCGTCCTTACTGCGCGCTCTATTAAAATCTTCTCCATTTAATATGTCCAATTCTATCGTGTCCACAGTCGTAGATACGCGGTGTAAAAATAAAATGTCTCCTCAAAGCATTAAGAGGTTGTTCACCCAATATTTGGGCATCGCCCTCCTCCCTTCAGGGACTATTTGTCAAAGGATACAGTATTGTCGTCGTGCTTTTACTTTCTCATTTTACGTGTTACACACTCGTAAGTTAGATTGAGAGATGCCACCTGTCCTGCGACACGATAATTCAACTGTCTTGGTATATTCCACTAACTATTAAGTAGTAGTAGGTAAGTAAGTTTTTGTTCAAACAGCGGCATGCCAACTTAACTACATACATGTTTTTGATGATAGTAGGTTCGTGTAAATTACACTTGCGTTATGGTATCGTTTTCAACGTTTAACACGTATCAACTGTCGGCTACAATAGTTGTTAGTAATTAGTTAGCATGTTGTGGTTCCATATAAAGGAAACGTCATATATTTGGTACAAAATGTAAACCGAAAATGTTATACAGAGTTGTTAAAATACCCTACTGCTAAGTATTTATATTAAAATTCAGGTTCATTTAAACTCATCATCATTTTCATCACCTACCTACCCTGTTCCCACTTATGTTGAGTTCGGTTTCCAGTATAACCAGATGCAGTTGAGTACCAGTGTTATTACAAGGAGCGAGTGCCAATCTGACCTCCTCAACTCAGTTACCCGGGCAACGCATTACACCTAAGTATGACTTGTTGTCAGACGTACCTACTGGCTTCTGACTACCTGTAACGACTGCCAAAGACGTTCCGACAGCCGAGACTTACAGTGTATCGTGCCTTCCGAAACACGGAAGAACTCCTTATGAGAAGGTGGTCACCCATCCACGGACCGATAGCGTCAGTAACCTTTCCTCTGACTTAGCCACTTAATTATATAAACAAAATAGATTTTGTATTTTAAGATCGTCGAGTACCAATATTTCATGTAAAAATGCAAATGGAACACTATTTACAAAATTATCTTCAAACTAGCATTTCAACTCACCCGACGCGGCGTTTCATGTGAATATATGATAGCTATAAATAAAGTTGGCACGCGCGTCCTGCAAAATTTGTACAATAATAAACCATCTTTACGCTAAATATAAATTTCGATGCGCTTTCCGATAATGCGGCTTAACCGCTTCATAAGCATTGCATAATAATGTGCAGCTTACAATACGAGCACACAGCACAGACGCAAGCGCAGCCACGCACACACACGCACCACACGTGGATGTACACATGCATGCAAGATAAGAGTACGGTCAATGAACTGCATAAGAAATAGCGCCTGAAATTAATTTAAGTCATACAAGGTAGCATCTTAAAGGTTTATAAATAAACAATTTGTTGAATAGCTAGTCAGCCGATCGAGTTCTATAGACCACGTAGAGTTTAGGTTAAAAGCATTGAGATATTTGAGTCAATAAGCAATCAAAGTACGACGTAGACAATAGCTAGTTATTGTTTAGAGCTAGGCTAGGCAGCGCTAGGCGGAACGAGCGGCTGTGATCTTGAATGGAGTGAAAGTGGCTTCGGATACTTCCTGACACGTGGAAAGTGAACGCTCATGAACACCCAGACACGGCATGATGCAGCCCTGCCAGTGCCGAGCTCACAGATACACATCTTCCGCGCTGGGGAAATACAACAGCTTTCTTACCACCCAACATTGTCACTTGATCGTTGATAAACTTTATTAGCAATCGTTTGAAAGCGAGCGCTTTTCTCTTTGCTATGAGTTTTATGTAGAGGGGATAATCCTAGGACTGATTGTATATATATTTTGACATTTCTTTCTTTATTGTACGCTCTATTATATTTAGTTATGATTGATATATAGTGTTTATGCCCATACAACGCGAACGGCCACAGCATGCAAGAGCTGGCTCCTCATATAAACGTCGTATTCCGACTTTCTTGCATGCAAAATTAATAGCTTCGGATTTACTGGTACATTACTATAAACTAATGCAAGATTATGCAAGATGTAAGCCAATGACTACGTGAAAACATTCAATGTCAGGAGAAAGGGAAGGTGTGGAAAAACCTAGTACGAGTAGTATTGGCGAAACGCGGTGGTACTTATCTGTAAAAGTGATGGCGTGGGCCTAATTGAATGGTAATGTTGTCAAGTCAGGTACTTACTATTCGTCTGAAAGGATTAGCAGTAATTTTTTTTATGAAGTAAATAAAATATTAATATAATGAGGGTAGTAATAAAATTTTGTTTATGGCTTATGATTATCTACATTTCAGTTATAAGTAAAAGACTTACCCCCTTAACTCTAATATGAAAAATGTGTGAGACAAAAATTGTTGTGTCATGATAAAAAGGCATTGTTAGGTGAACGAGTTCCAATCCAAAATAAAGGAAGCGATATGTAGGTACTAGACACCAAAGTCAATGTACACTAACTATAATTTAATCAGTGAATCACATTAAATTAAAGAACGTGAATTCTTTAGAGCTCGCTATGTCATCGCCACGAGCATATATGATTCACAATAGGTACATACACAGCCAAAATATCGGGTCAACCATATATTAATCAAATAAAAAATTTAAAATCATACAATTGTTGTGTTCTGAGTATGAAATCATCGAATCTAAAAAAATAGAACATTCATAGCTCTACCTTTACTTACAAGATCTATTTACTAATTTAGTATTCCATTTTTAGGGTTCCGTACCCAAAGCTCCTCTGTCCGTCCGTCCGTCCGTCCGTCTGTCACCAGGCTGTATCCCATGAACCGTGATAGAGAGTTGAAATTTTCACAGGTGATGTAATTCTGTTGCCGCTATAACAACAAATAAAACTAGAATACAATAAATATTTTGGGGGGCTCCCATACAACAAACGTAATATTTTTGCTCATTTTCTAAATAATGGTACGGAACCCTTCGTGTGCGATTCCGACTCGCACTTGGCCGGTTTTTTTACTACAGATCATATCATCATCTTAGTGAAAGGTTATTATATTTTTTATTTATCTATTAGTTCCTTACCAGGTACGTAAGTGAGTATTTAGACTATTTAACAGATATAGTTATCGGCACGGATATTGAGCCCTGACCTTCACCTGCGCAGAAGTGATTTATTGGTTTATGGCCTTATGTGTACACTGCGCAAAGCGATCCCCACTCTTCCGCCGAGAGCTCAATATCCGTGGCGGTAACTACAATATTTCTAATTTCTACGTCTGTTAGCAGTCAGTGTCAAAATGCTTGCTGGTAATTAGCATTAATAAGTTTATCAGAATAAAGAATTACAGGGTGGCCACCGCAGACGGGGTAGGCCCCGGAAGAGGTGGCGTGACGATCTGGACGCCTACAACCCTGACTGGTGGGAGCACTCTAAGGATTGACAGCCCAGCAGTGGGACAATAAGGGCTAAGAAAAAAAAAACACAAAATAATAAACATTAAAACGCAGATTATTACGTTGACCAGTGACCACAAATGGAACTTCATTCACTACTGATGTTTACGCCGATGCCTCGAACAGTCAATCGATTTTACATGTTGAGGCGACCGCTGTAAAGTCTCACTTGATTGATGGTTTCCGGAACAATGTATAGCTTAAATATTGAGATGGATTCGCCAGTGCGTATGAATGAGGTGAGGAATTATTCAGGTGATGGATGGGCAGGGGCGTTCACCCCGGGGTGCGGGTCTTCGACCGGCCGAGTTTCACACAGCTGATCGGGCCATGCCCGCTCACATCGCATCGTCACTAACAACTACCGACGGGTTTGGTACTTACATTTTAAAAAAAATACTGTTGTTCGAAAACTCCATATATGTTCCTGTACGAATTTTAAAATAAATCATTTGTGAATTTCATGAAATTATGCACCATCTACCAAATTGTTATTGAGGTTTCCACTACTCGATAATAGATGGCGTTAAAATGTACGATAAAAAAGTTTGTATTTTACAATATCTTACTATGTAAATCGTTTAATGATGCTGGCTGCATAAAATTAATTGTTACGTAAAAAGTAAATAGGTAGGCATTTGGTTAATTGTCAATCAAAATAGACAATTGTTGTATTTTTTTTCTAAATTGCAGTAAAATTGATTTATACACAAAAATAAATGTGATAAGTGTTAATATATTGTGTTAATCGTTGAACTATTAATTGATTGTATTTTTTAATGAAAATGGCTAATCCTGAAGTAACACATGATGAGAAGATCCGACGTCGCCTGGAAGTGTTGTACACACGCCAGACCCGTGAGAAACAGATTTTTATGGAAGAACTCAAGGAGTATCGTAGACGTAAAGATAAACAAATGCTTCAGAGTATGATAGTTGAAGTAGGCCCTAAGTGGTATCAAGCTTTAAGTGTACCGCAACGATCAGCATTGGACACATTAGAATTCGCAATATATCAAGATTTACTGGAAGGACGTCCTAAACGTGCCTCGGTTATCATGCATAGGCTTGGATTGGTCCCTCGCCCGAGTAACTCAGAACTCATGACCTGCATGCACTTTGGTCGTGATGATCCGAAGAAAATGCTTGCACATTTATATCTTATATCATATGGCTACCCTATCGAAGGAAAGCGTGCTTCATACTGCCTCAATGCTAGGCTTATGCTGTCAGCTATTCTCTATCTAGGACTTGATAACTTGTATGAGTTACTTCAGAAAACATTTGCTCCAGAGCCATCCACAGTTGAACCTCCACCTAAACCGACTCCGAGGCCACGGCGTAAACTGCCATCTCCTTATCTCACAAAAATGGTTGCTGCATTATATGAACCACGTAAATTTCGTCGTCCTACACCCCAACCTTTGCCGAAATTGACTGAACTTAACGAGCCCTATGAGGAAGAGCCAATTATACCAAGACCTCCGCCCCCGCCACCTCCACCACCACCACCTAAAAAGCGACTACCACGATCATTTTGCGACGATCTAGCTGGCGTCGTAACCATAGGGCCTCAAATTTCAACCACAAATGTTCCTGTAAAAAAGACAATCCGATCTCTCAATCGTAAATCAAAAGGATCAAAATCAAGTCTTCTAGAGACCAGTACTCATACTCATAAAAAGAAGACTTACGGTCTTAATGCGGGTCGAAAACGCAAAAAACCAATACGACGAAGGAAGCCAGTGGCTCCATCGACTGGTTTGGCGAACGCTCAATATACAATTAACGGGGTGTATACAATTAATGGCAAGTCCATGTTTATTTTGGGCAGTATTAGTATCCTGCCTGCTCAAGGTGAACTCATACATGGAGGCTATAGTACCGTTAATGGAGTATGTATTACCATACATTGTGGATTTCGTGGATGGCCGCCACCACCGAAACCCGATCCATGTGATTGTATCAAGAAATGGCATGACTCAGTTTTTGAGTACGTTAAAGAACATAAATGTTATTGCGGACACTACTTCGATTATGGCAATGAAGGCACATTTCCACAAGACGAGTTACCTTATTTTACTAAACCTACACGCAATGCCCCATATAAATTTAACTATGACACTATATTTGACCTAGATCCAAAGAGATTACACATTGAAAAAGAATTCAAGCAGGTTTGGGAAACTGATAGTATGTTGCGTACTGACGAGGGCGCTATCATATCACCCGATGGTAAGAAAAAGAAAAAAAGGAAGGAAAAAGGAGCCAAATTTTCAGAAGCAGATGGTGTGCAAGAAGATCCAAATAAAGTATCAAATGAAAAATATTTGAAAGCGAAAACAGCATCTAGGCTAGACGTGCAAAAGAGAGCAGCCGAAGCAGGTGACGACGATGGCAGAGCTAAAGCAACTAAAGATAAAAAGACGAAACAAGAATCCAAGAGGTTTGATGACACAGAAAGCTCAAATAAACAAAGAAAAAGTCCTAGCTTAAGAGCTTCCAATACTTGTTTAGGACTAAACCCGAAGCCTCAAGATTATTTGAAGTGCGCGCTCCGAACGATGCGACAAAGAAACGTTGCAGCGCGATTACCTGATCTACATTTAGTTCCAGAACTTAAAGAATGGATGAGACGGAGGCTTTATGGGAGTTTAACGGGCGAGGAAAAGAAAGAATTCTTACGTAAAAGTACTACGTATTGGCGAATGTTCACAACACTTGGAGAGAAGGGTTTCGGCCATGTAGCGCCGCCTAAAGAGGCAAAGTACACAGGTCACACCACGTGGAAATATAAACAGAGCTTGAACGACACTTTCAGGCAGTACACGTACAGATACAGGCTTTCCATGTTCAGGTCACACGCTTATGTTACGAACTTGCTGTGGCGATCCATGTACCAGGCTGAATTCCCAGATAAAAAATTTCGAGAAATATACTTTTCTTATCTATTTGGTCGATTAGAAGATATCCAATTGATTCACCCTTACACTTCAAAAGAAGCTGTAGAGAGAAAATTAATAATAGCAAAAAAACGATATATCTGTCTTCCAGCTGGATACGAGCCGAGAACATAAAAAAATTGTTATTGTCCTGTTTAATTGTCCTTGTGCTGTTACAATTAAAACTTTGATTGATAAAACTTACTCTTTTATTTATCAACAATAACTATTTCATGCGTCTGTACAAATGTCATATTTGTATCTAAAAATCCTATATCACCCAAATAATTTACATTTCAATTGGTTTTGCCGTTTAACCAAAGGTTCTGTGGTTGCGCTCGATTAAATTTTTCGTCTTTGTACCTCCTCCGCATGGTGTGAAAATCCAACATTGATACCCGTCCTGTGAATTAATTTTGCGTGAATTCCTGCTAGGGCTATTCCTGTTAGCATGAAACAGGATACTCTAAATAAATTAATAACTTGGCAGCTAAAAGGAATCGGGAATAAAACTAAGGTATACGTAATTCATAATTTAATGTGATAATTTATATACCTGTGCAGGTATATTAACTTGAAGTTATGGCTTAAATTACATCTTCGCTGTAACTATGTTGCACAATACGTCATAAGTTGTGGTTCAAAACATTTTATTTTAAACTTGAATACAGGCTTACAATTTTTAGTATTAGGTTGTTTAACATTTTATAAATCCCATAGAATAATACTCCAAAGGTATTAAAAATAAATTTTGATTTCATACCACGTTTAACTTATCGTATCTCTTAAGAATATTATGATACAAGTCTTATATTATAATTATAAAATCTATAACTTTTTATTTTAAAATACAACACTAGGACTCCATTGCAGCGGGTTCGTTCGGACCACTACAACTATGTCTAAGGGATATTCAATCGTCTTTGGTATCATTGTTACAGAAAACGAACTTGTCGACACAAGGAGCGAACGTTTCATCGAATTTATGAAAAATACTGATATTTATATAGAAAAGTTAATGTCATTTAAAGCATATTTCAATAAAACTAACGAAACAATGTAACAAAAATGATAAATGGCAAAACAATTATTGCGATACACAAGTTAAACAATATTATTAATACGTTATAACAAATATTTAATGCAATGAGTTTATTCATATTGCAACTAATGAAGATATACGAAGTCGAACAGTTAAATTTAATCATACATAAACTGCGTGCAAACTTGTTAATTGTGCTTTTAATTAACGGTATGAAAATCTAAATTAGAAAAACATTCACTCGGACATCCAAAACGGACCCTTCGTCCACTTGTGCGTTTAAATATGTGAATATAATTTGAGGACAAATCTCTAAAAGTCTATGCAGAGAGGACTCACAATCATACTATTAAATTCAGAATCTACGTTATCGAAATAAATTCTAAAGGCTTAACATCATAGCACTGAGAAATATTACAATACAAGCAAAAATAATTTAAAATTGTATACACAAGTATATCTTCATTTAATAAATCCAAATGCATCAACATTATGCGCCATTAGTCATCCAATGAAAACAGAGATCATGATTACAGAGCTTAGATATGAATAGACAGGACAGCACTACTATGCTATTCAGACTGGAAAAAACTATATTTGGTCACAGACATAGATACAGATAAACCTAGATATAGACAACATGTAAGTAATAATATTTCAGCATACAACTGTTAATAAATAAAAAATATAATTTCCCTCTCAATCTACTGATGTGAAAATGACAAGGACAGGCATAACTAATACTGAAATTTTTAGAATGTTTTTGTAAAGTGCCTACTTGACTACTTTCCAATCTATGTAATACAGGTACAAAATACCCGACAATTATGTTGACATACCTACCTGTATCTATATCTGTGTCAGGGGTGTGTTAGAGCGAGTTATATCTGCAGTTCCTGGTGCGAGTGCTGCGCGTGCGGCGCGTGCGCGGGCGGGTGGGGCGGCGCGTGGGGCGCGGGGTGGGGCTGCGGGTGGGGCGCGCGCTGCTGCAGGTGCACGAGCGCGGACAGCAGGCGCGTGTTGGCCTCGTCCAGCGCCGCGATGCGGTGCTCCTGAGCCTCTATGACCCGCTGCTTGTGGGACAACGCGGCGGCCATCTTGCGCTGTTCGCGTCTCAACTCTTCTTCTACGCAGATCAACCTGGAATTACACGACATCGGTTACGTAAAATTGTCCAATAAGTTCATAACATTTATTTATCGTTTTTAAATATTGGTAAAAAAATAGATTTGAAAAAACAATTTTACCTTGAAATGATAGCTTTCATTTTGGCGTCCGTGTGATCTTGCCCTGGTTCAGCAGGCCCTAATCTTCCCCTCAAAAGTTCCACTGAACATTTTAACCTTTCGATCTCGCGTTCATACTGTGAAATAATGGAATAAATTGTTAGATATTTATTTGTGTACTCGTGATCAACGAAATCTGCAGCTTTATAAAAGTAAAACCTTGAAGTTTGATGTTTACAAAATCTGTTAATAAGCTTACCTGTTCAATGGTCCTGTGGTGCTTGTTAGCGCGTCGGCGGCCCGTGGTGCTGTAGAGCGTGTCGTCCAGCTCGTCGGAGCTGTCGGTGAGGTCCCGCGCGGACTCGAGGCTGAGGCGGCGCTGCAGCTTGCGCTCGCTCGCCTCGCTGCACTGCGAGTCGCGCCCGAACACCGCGCGCGGCGGCGACTCGCGCCGCTCTCGCACTCCGTAGTACTCCTGGTGCCTCTCCAAATCTTCGTTTACCCTACTACTCGACATCTTCGCTCCAGAGTACGTCCTGTCTAACGGATAGTTGGTCTCTGGAATCGCATTCTCTGACATCGAATACTTCTCGGGAGAGTTTTTGGAGTTCTCCATGTTGTAGAGCGCCTTCTGACTTCGTGAAATCTGTAACCTGTACATTTCTTTGTTCACTTCCTCTACGTTCGAGTCGGACCTGCTCATGGGGTAGCCGGAGTCGGTTGAAATATGGTGAGGCTTGCTTTCGTACAGCGATTCTCCTCTTTGGCCGAAGTGTTTGAAGTTGATTTGGTTTTGATTAGTGGAGTAAGAGAGCATAGGGTTTGTTCTGGGCATTCGCGTCTTACTACTCTTCCGTAGGCTAGGCGAATTGCTAGACGATTCATCGTCCCGTATCTTAGGGGAGTGACTGTGGTTGCTCCTCTGATACATATCATCATAACTACAGTTATCTCTGGTGAGTTTTCGGTGGGAATTGTTGCGATTCTGTTGGTCATAGTTTCTACTATCATCATTGAAGTTAGTAGAACCCTCTTCAGAGTTTGTCTCGACGTTGTCTGTGCTCAAACCCTCCTCATCTATCGATGAACTGGATGAGCCACAAGGACAACGCTTAGAATTTCTGTTTTCATTGTTCTTTTTATCTTGCGCCTGACGGTTGTCATCCATGTTGTACACTGGATTCGTGAACACTAACGGAGCTACTTTTGGGTTTGCGTTAGCGTTTGCCGGTGTATTTTCTGCAGTTGTAAAGTTTTGTATTCCGTACTTCTGGATGTCATAATCAATTTTCTGTTGCACTGGGCTCTTTGGATAGAACTTTTCGTTCTTGCTGTCGTAATACTGTTTGTCTCTTTGTTTCTGGTAATTTATTTGAGAATATCGACTCATCGGCTGTCCGCCATTTTCATAAGGCTGATGATGGTGCGTCGTATTCTCTATGGGGCTGGAACTTTGGCTGTAAGTAGCAATACTTTGGTAGCCAGAACTCGCTACGTTGGATAGTCCACTGATAGAAACGTTCGAGCCATTGTTTGTGTAGTTAGTTTTGTTTCCATTGACGATGTTATTGTTATTAGAAATGGATTGCGACAAGTTCTTTTTGTTCATGATGAGTTTGTCTTCTACTATTTCTGAGTCATCAGCGTACTTTAGGAGGTCAGACAGTTCCTCTAGCGTGGCAGTGTCCTTCATGATGTTCTGCATATCATTGGAGCAGTAGTTGTGGTTGATGCTGTCACTGCTCGGTGATCGCTCTGTGCTGTTGTAGTTAGAGTTGTGGAAGTGCGTTTGTTGATTGTTATAATTGTTGTTAGGTTTGTACCTCTCCTGGAATCTGCGCTCTAAGCTTTCACTGATACCATTGCTAACGCCTTTCGGGTATTGGTCGGAGTTAAAGCCAATCTGTACGACTTTCAGATTAACGCAATGTTCCTGATTGTTGTATTGCGAGCTGTATCTATCAGGATTGACGGCCTGGCTGACTGGACTGGAGCCGTACCCATTTCTGGGCAGCGTAGCTGATCGCAGGTTAAAACTGGGAGATTTGGTAACTGCAGCATATCCAGGCTTGAACTTGGATTCCTCGGCATTAGATTTGGAGGAGCTGATGTTGAATTGGACTCCATTCTTGTTCATGATAGGTGAGCTGTGAGCGAAGTTGTTACTCATCTGACCGTTGGTTGCTGGTTCAATCGGTTGCTTCGTTGGTGTATTGCACGTGGGGTCGTTGAACCTGGAGAAAGATGGAAAGTTTATTAGACCCTGCATTTGATAAGAAAACAACTCAATTCTTTAGGGTTATTACTTACCTAAAGATGTTATCAGGGGCAGGAGGCGCAGGAGAGCTGATATCGTTGCTCACTAGTCGCTTGCTCAATTCATCTAGTATATCTGACAACGGGTCCAACTCCTGAAACATTGCAACATTCTTAAGTTTATAATTAGATCGGCAATAACATACGATGGGTGATCCAAAAGTAATGATAAGAGGGTATTTCTAGACTTCATAAAAATCCAAAAAAAAATGTTTAGTTTCTTTATATACCCACTAGTTCAGGATAAAAAAATCATATAAATAGGTCATCATTCTTTGGAGATACAATCATTTGAATAGCGACGTCGACAATAATTCATCAAACTGCGAGCAGGTGTGTTGTTCCATCAAGACAACGCTCCGTCTCACAAAGCCGCTTGCGATGACTGCCATCCAAGAATCCGGGTTCGAAATACTCGAACACCCACCCTATTCCCCAGATTTGGCCCCCAGTGACTCCTATCTCTTTCCTCGGCTCAAAGAACACCTGCGAGGCAAGAAATTTGAAGACAACAGCGAAGTGATGGCTGCAGTTGAAGAATTGTTGGAGAGTCAGAGTAAGGATTTTTTTTTTAAAGGAATTCTTGGTTTAGAAAAAAGATGGACCAAGTGTATTGACTTATTAGGAGACTATGTTGAAAAATATATATTTTTAATAACATTATTCACATTGTTTATTATCAATTATCATTACTTTTGGATCACCCCTCGTACATCTATACTAATATTATAAAGCTGAAGAGTTTGTTTGTTTGTTTGTTTGAACGCGCTAATCTCAGGAACTACTGGTCCGATTTGAAAATTTCTAACAGTGTTAGATAGCCCATTTATCGAGGAAGGCTATAGGCTACTTTTTATCCCGGTACGGGAAGTAGTTCCCACGGGATGCAGGTGAAACCGCTGGCAGAAGCTAGTATAAAATAGATTTTAATACAGAAAGTTACTTTGAAAGAATCCTAACAATATGTCAATTAGGTATATAAAAAAATTGCTAAATATAAACCTATAGTAATGAAACACATAACATACCTGAATCTTATTAGCAGGCAGCTTAGGCAAGCTATCAACAAGCAAGGCATGTAGCGTGGCGAGCTGTTTGCCTAAGTCAACATGTGGGGCCCACTCGGGGTCCGGCTCCACACTGTCGCGAGGCCCTTCCGACCCCGTATTGGACCCCTGCGAGGCCGCCGAGTTGCGCTTACTGCCGTCCTGTTGCTGTTGTTGCTGGGCCTGCTGTTGCTGAATTTGCTGTTGCTGAGTCTGTTGTTGCTGATCTTGAGGACGCGTCTGTTGATAATTTGAAGATGTTTTCAATATTCCACGAAGGGTATACATCGGATCAATTGTAGTATGGTAACTCATTAAAGTACCTAATTAATTATTTTCGTGAAGAACTTGAATTGATTTTAAAGAAATGAGTTTATTTTCAAGCACGTTTTTATTTTTATACTCGTGGACTGTCTTTATCGCGGGACGTGACTTAGGGCAAGTTGGGAAGGCACAATATACCTAACTTATACTTATGTAGATAAGTATTACTCTCAGTTCCAGATAATTCCCAGGATTCCTAGAATTCAATTGTATAGGGTGATAACAGTAATTTTCTTAGATAATATGTCAAATCGCCATATTTATTCCTCAGATAGCAGTTAAAGTTAGTTAATGAAAGATAGAAGTTAATGTGTTTTCATGTTTGTTACACCACTTTTCTAAAATCATCGACTTTCCTCTCAACTTCATATGATGTCATCCAGTTAAAACCTTATTTCATATAAATGTAAGTCGTGGTGGCCTAGTGGGTAAAGAGCCAACCTCTCAAGTATGAGGGTGTGGGTTCGATTCCAGGTCAGGCAAGTACCAATGCAATTTTTCTAAGTTTGTATGTACTTTCTAAGTATATCTTGGACACCAATGGCTGATTAAAAGGTGAAGGAAAACATCTTGAGGAAACCTGGACTATATAGTCTGAAATCACCAACCCGCATTGAGCAAGCGTGGTGATTAATGCTCAATCCTTCTCCACGTGAGAGGAGGCCTGTGCCCAGCAGTGGGACGATACAAAGGCTGTAACAATAATAAAAAACAATATAAATGTAGTACTAACCGATATAGCTCTAAGAAAAGCCTTCATATTGGGTGCCTCCTGCTCGAGGAAGTCGTTGAGGAACTCCATGAAGGCCTCCTTGCCCTGGAAGCGCGTGAAGTTGGCGAGCGTCTGCAGGGTCTTCGCCACTAACGTCAGGTTACGGGCTGCACGCTCGTTCGGGTACTCTGGAAATGTATATTTGTGATGAGTTTTAATGTGAATATTGTGACATTTTACGAAGAAATAGATAATTGTTTTCTTCAAGGTTACACACGACTTGTTCGTAATAATTTTTCTTCTTCTGGAGATATTTGCTTTGTCAGTTTTGAAATAAAAGCGACGTTGCAATAAGAGAAATAAAAAACACATGTGCAAACTATGTTTTTAGTCATATTAATATTTCTTGATTTCGTGATTTGCGAACTTACCGTGGGTTATTCCAAAGAGGCTTGGAGACAGTATAGCTGGACAGAGGAAGCGAAGGAAGATCGACGCACTGATGAGGTTGTCCGAGATATCCTCGCGACCCATCGCCGTCAGTCTGTAATAAACAAACGATTTCAGTATTGTGATGGAGAAAACAATACATCTATACTAATATTATAAAGCTGAAGAGTTTGTTTGTTTGTTTGTTTGAACGCGCTAATCTCAGGAACTACTGGTCCGATTTGAAAATTTCTTTCAGTGTTAGATAGCCCATTTATCGAGGAAGGCTATAGGCTACTTTTTATCCCGGTACGGGAAGTAGTTCCCACGGGATGCGGGTGAAACCGCTAGCAGAAGCTAGTATTGTATATTGTCTTACATGGTTTATGTTTCATGCTTAACGTATTTGACGTCAGGCAGTAACAATATTGGAAATGCAATAGAAAAATTAAAATGCAGCAACATGTCGTTTTAAGTAATCAATCTTATCAAAATATTTTAAGAGCCATGTGTCTACACTATAGTCAGCAATACTCGAAGCTAATAATCGCCCAGGCCTTTTATGTACTAGGGCCGCGGTAACTCTTTCGAATAATCCCGAAGCCCCGGCAGAGTGGTCCTACGCCTGATCTCCAATTATTCAGTAATCAGTCTGCTGCATTCTGTCTGACTGCTTAACAATCTCACCAAAGTCAGTAAAGCTTAGTTGAACATTACCTCTCCCGGAAGGTAGCGAAGCAGTCCCGCAGTGGATGCGGGAAGCGCGGCGCGGAGCGCGCGATGGCGGCCCACGCCAGCGCCACCGCGTCGCGCAGCGCCGCCTGCTGCCGCCGCAGCGCCGCCGCGCCGCCCGCGCGGAGGGGGTCTACCTCGCACTCTGCGCCCGCTGCTGCTGCCACCGCCTCGCATAGCGTGTCCTGGAGGATAAAACAAATTTTCATATTAGCATACAGTACAACTAGTTGCGATCGCCTGTACGTGGATGAAGAAGTGCTTAGAAATGAGCTTACGCTGACGTCGGCGTTTTCAAAGAAAACGACATACCTCGCAAACAATAGCTAGAACGCGCTTCAAATAGAAATAAACCTTTAGGCTGTACCACATAGGTACATTCCCGCAAAATAACAATAAAAAACATCGCGATGAGGAGGTGCCTTGACGTAGTGCCGTGTATGTCTGCAAGCTCTCATGGTGCACCCCACGCAACAATGACAGCCGGTGAATTACACACGGTGAATTTTTACGTCAACAAAACGTGTGTAAACAAGAATGACAATTTATTAAAAAATGACAAACCTGCAGATACTGATCTCCAACGAGCTTAAGATATGCTTCCATGCTCTTAGTGGCGAGCGAGTTGCCGCGGAAGGTGAGCGAGTGGTCGCCGGTGCGGCGCACGTCCAGCGCCACCACGTCCGCCAGGTAGCGCGGCGCCAGCCCCGCGCCCGCCATGCACAGCACCAGCGCACACCCGATGTCCTCCTTCGCTTTCACACCTGACGAGAAAAGGAATCACTTAGTGTTTTAGGTGTGCTAATCAAATAAAAGACACAAAAAGTGATGAATTTTTTTTTGTTAATTTCTAAATTTTATGTACTTTCTAAGTTTGCATGTACTTTCTACGTTTGTATGTACTTTTTAAGTATATCTTAGACACCAATGACTGCGTTAAACTGTACGTCCTTGGCAGTCGTTACGGGTAGTCAGAAGCCAGTAAGTCTGACACCAATCTAACCAAGGGGTATTGGTTTGCCCGGGTAACTGGGTTGAGGAGGTCAGATAGGCAGTCGCTCCTTGCAAAACACTGGTACTCAGCTGCATCCGGTTACACTGGAAGCCGACCCCAACATAGTTGGGAAAAGGCTCGGGAGATGGTGATGAGGTTAGAAGACATAGAAAATCGACTTACCAATAACAGGCTCCAAATATTCACACAGCCTTCTATAATTCCTCTTCAGATAGTCGAGGAACCTGGCATAATGGTCGATGGGCAGTACATCGACGCTCTGATATCGGCACTTGATCCGCAGCGCGGGCGCAGGTGCGGCGGGGGACTGCGGCTTGTCGGTCTCCGTCAGCGGGTACCACCGCTCGTTGAGGTATCTTGAGGATACGTCGTCGACCGGGATTCGGACTGTACCTGGAATTTTAAAAGGGGGTCAATATTTATAAGGTTACAATTGCGACATTTCAAAATATATAATAATAGAGTGTATGCTAAATTAGAAATTACAGTACCACAGTATTGTGGAAAATATACCCATATTCTAGCTACTGCCCAGGATTCCAGACGCATACCGAAGGAATTACTTTTCGAAACTCGAATAAAAAGTTATGACAGATAATCACTTTCGCATTTCTGATATCGGTAAGTATAATTATTTGTCATGTGCAATAATCAAACTGAAATCAACGGCACCAAAAAATCGTTATTCATCGTGCTACGTAAACAAATTCGTAAAGGAAGGTCGTACAAATTAGATCTCAAATGTAGCTATCGGCTTCTAACGGCTATGCGATGCGTCATTCTAATAAAATAAAATATAGTTTTGAATCAACTATGCAAATCTGACGAATCACTATGTTTAAGTAGATCTCTGAGAAAATGATGAAAAACACAAAGGAATTACATCTTAAGATTGATTACAGATAACTGTATAGAGTCAGCAAGTCAGGCCTTTGACCGGAACTAAAATAGTAATTACTTGAGAAAACTTCTGAAAATACTAACTCAAAAGGATGGATGATGTATTCTAACCATAGAGGTCTTGCTAAAGTTGCATTTTCAATGAAATTTTTTAACTGATATTAACAATTTCACAACAATTATAAACGAGTTGTAAAACAATATACCAAAACTCGATCTTTTATCTGAGGAAAGAGGGGTAAGCTATTGCCATATGTGTAACTTGCACATTGTCTTTACTGGGCCACTACTGAGCGCTCATGAATTTCTGCATTCAAAGATAATAAACACATTTACACACACAAGCACGACTCGCCTGCTTTCTTCAAATAACACATGATATTTAATAGTAAGAATACTAACCAACAAGCGCATGTTTATCTCTCTTCCTGGACCTCCGCTCTGGTTCTCTATACACGTTGACATGTATGGCGCGGACCGCGGGCAAGTTCGCGAACTCGTACACCTCGCCCCAGAAGCATAGCTCCGTCTTCAGCTTCGATGATGATCTGAAATAAGAAGGAAAGAACGTAAGTAGGCAATATCTTGGTTTTTGCTGCTGCTGAATAACAAAATATAGAAGAAGTTCTGAATAAATGTGAAAAGCAACTTGGATCGTTTAAGGATCAGACAAAGTCCAAACATCGTGCATGGACTAACCTAAATAATATTTGAAATACCAAAAAATCCCGTTTGAGTTTTTGCAGACTACTAAGAAGGATTTTCCTTTTTTTAAAATTGACAACATATCAACAAACATAACATCTACTTAAAACGATTCTGGTCCTAACATTCTGATAAGGATAAATGTTAGCCTGGAGCCAAGATTTTTATCAAAATACAGGATGTATGCAGTAGTAAGAAGCAGGGAAATGTTACATGGTGACTAGGTGGGAGGTGCATGGTCACGGTCACATAGGTGTTATCAAAACGTTTAATGATTTATGCGTATCGCACAGCTAAACGATTGTACATGCTGTGTAATACTTTTAAGTTAACAGAGAAGGTTGAACACGCAACATTTTTTCCCCATTGTAAGAACTTTAATTTTGCGAATTCTTAGCTATTTATTTATTATATCGAAACAAAGGAAAATATGGAATTTTATGAAAGTATAAGAGTTGAAGTTCAGCGATAGTACTTAGATAATACATAAGTGCTATGTAAATTACTAAGGCAGGGGATTTAATAAAATGTATTGCGTTTGCAGGGATAAAACTTCAAATATAGACTAAAATTATTTCAACGAAATGCAACGTATTTATTATTCAAGAAATGATTGTATATAATTACCTAGCATATAAGGTATCGTCGAGCAGGATCTCGCAGTAGTATCGCTTCTTAGGCGGTATGGCCTTGGCCTCCAGCAGCCACAGCTTGACGGTCCGCTCACATCGGCGCGTGCGCAGTTCATCCGGCCGCGCCGCTTGCCGCAAGCTGGACAAAACAAACACATACATATTATAATTAAGAACAATTTTGATGCTTGAGAACACAAAAACTGATAGAATGGTACAGTGATATAAATAACTATCAGAGTTTTTCGGAAAATATAGGTAATTATGTATGTTTATTGGTACATAGGGCTAAACTTTCACCAATAAAACGATGAATTGAATAGACACGGAGAATATACTAGAAACTATCACGGACCCAGTGACTAACTGTTGCATCATGATAATAATATTCTACTTAACATACGGAAACTAATTAAAACGCTGGAAGTAAATTGTAAACATCAAGTCTATTTAAATAAAGATGCCAGCAGACCAATAATGTTACCAAGTCGTAAAATCTTTATTAGATGTTTGAACGTCGACGACATATTTAAGATAACAGTCAACCTCTAGTTCACTTTCAAATGAGTTTAAAAGTTCATTATGCACCGCAACTTTGTACTCACCTATTAAGTAACTCTACTTAAATAAACGTGTGATTTATTTCGAAGCCGGGCGTGGTCTAATTAACGTTTAATCCCACCAAAAACATTAAATGTAAGAAAAAGCCAAGTCTCTCTGTGCAAAATTTTTCCATCGTAAAAAGTTCTGAGATCGCGTAGGAGCCAAGTTCTGTTCAACTTAATTCTATTTCAATAGTTTTGTTTACATTACAATAATAGTGACTTGGCCATTTAGCACTGCCGTGCCCCCAGATAAGAAAAGTAAGGGCTACTTTTGAGTTTTTTGGCTACGAGTATAGAATAATAAACCCGTATTTCCAACTATTTATAGAAACTCCTTCATAGGATCTACATGGCATCACTTAGCTTCGTAGAAAGTACATTTATTGGAACTTAATATTGATTGATAACGACATCGACCTAATTAAAGTATAGGGAGCAGTTTTATACAATCGACCCGTTATGATGTAAGATTGTGATATAATACCTATTAGGGTTGCGAGACACCGAAATTAAAATATTCTAGGAAGTTTGCATTTTAGTGACCCTTAGTCATAGAAAACTTTTTTTGCAATGACTTTAAAGGATCATATTTATGTGATAAAAGAAGAGAGACATTTTACTAAAACCCATATTCCGTAAAAGTATAACCTATGGGTATCATTCATGGGATCTATTTCAACCATTTTTTCTTATAAGTTTTTTTTTTTTTTGATAATGGCATCTCGCAGTTCAGCCTACCTTAACCAGTCAAATTCTCTGTGGATGCCTAGAACTTAAGCTCCATCCAGGGGTTCAAGAATGGTTGATTATGAATATCCGTGTATACTAATAAATAACATAACTACCTGTATATCCAGCGGTCCCGCTCCTTCCGCGAGGCACAGGCGAAGTAACGCGGCGCTCTGCTCTCGGCACTGAGCGCGAAGCAATGCGGCCTGCCCAGCACCGATGAGTGAAGAGAACGGATTTCTACCTGAAAACGTTGAATATGAAGGGTAATATTATGACAAGATTTCGCATAAAGTTACGTTTTGATATCGATTAGTTAAATATGTTTGAACAAGACGGAATGGCATTTTAAAATTAGCTGTTCGTAAAAGCAGTTGAACTGCTGTGCAATCGAGCGTAAACCATGATAAGGTACATTCAAAGAAGAAAAGGAGAAGTTTAATTTTACCTCAAACTATATTTTGTCAACTATTATTGAGCTATCTCAAATAGCTTAGCATAGTTTCGGTCTCAAACTTATCTCTAAATTCTGAATATTAGAGATTATTTTTCCGACCCAAATATCGACCAATAGAATTGCACCATTCGACGTCACGTGGTACAACCTACATGGTATTATACTGAAAATTTTTTGAATATTTTCTCTGGTCGTTGCTACGTCAAACTGACAGGTTGTGGCCGACATTTGGGACGGAAAAATAATCTCCCGAATACCACACGAGCTTCATAATTATCTGGCATTTCCCTCAAGGTTCCCTGCAAACAAATAAAGTCGTCAAGTTTTTCAGGAAAAATCACTCGCGCTTCGCGCTCGTTATTTTTTAACCTGAAAAACTTGACTCCTTCATTTGTTTGCAACGAACCTATCGGAAAATACCCGATAATTTTGAAGCTCTTGTGGTATTATAAGTGATAATTCACAAAGCTTGCAAGTGCTTTGAGCTGAAACTATGGGTGGTATGCTATTAACTAACAAAGCCCGCCACTAGAATAGTTGAACACACCACTAAAATCCAAAGAGACCTCAACGTTTGTGCGTAGATGCATGAGTAAAGCCACATAAGGAAGTTTACCTACAGCCTAAGATATAAACGTGAAATACGATTTAAATGACGCATTGAAAAACATCTATAACGAAAAAAATACGAATCAAATTAATTTTTCGATTCCGCTTTCGGTTTTCCTTACAAAATTAATTAAGCGGTAGGATACTCCATTAATAATTATATTATACAAGGAGGCTCCCGAAGGCACATCCTTGATTGCTCATTAAGGTTTGAGAAACCCATGCTACATAAAAATTGTGCTTAGAATCGATAAAATAAATGTTTTCATTCCAATCGTTCAGAGATTGTCGAAGGAGGTCCCATTTATCTTTCTACGCGTAAGCTAAATCCTCGATCTACATGCAATTACTTAAACGAATACGCACTTGATTAGGTGGTCCCAAATCCATAGTAGAGACGGCGGGTGAGTGTGCAGACAGGAGGCTTTCGTGAGATCTGAAACAAACAGATTTGATTACCGTCAGAGCTGTGCACTTCAAAGGGATTATCCGAGTGCGGTTTATCGGCGGATCCCGTCTCCATTTCAACATTTACAGAGGGAACTTAAAAGTAAATTGTAAATAGAAAGGTATTCCCTAAGGACTTTCTGGCATAAAAGTAATGATATTGATACAGAGGAGGCGTTGTGGAAAAACAAGCTGAGGCAAATTAATTGCAACAGGATAATGGTCCAAAATGGAGGATGCCTTTCGCTATCGTTAGAGTTAAGATTAGAGTTCCCTATTTTAGCGTTCCCTTTGAAACCATCTACACTAATAAAGCTGCCCAATCCAGGAAGTGTTATTCCTCGGTAGTTTACGCCCTGCTTTGTTTACGTATAAAAGTTTACATTACGTGAGCATCGCCGTCTGTTGGATGAAAGATTCAATAATCTTTGGTCCATTACAGGGCAATTACTGGGCGTTAATTGGCCGCCGCAAGTTTCACTATTTAATTAGGTCTCGATAAAGTTGTCGTGTTTGCGTTGGGAGGGAAGTAATTAAGAACATTTGGTAAATAGCCCTGGGGCAGACGGGGCGGGGCGACACTCCTACACGCTGAAATACGACACCATACAACCTGGGTAACGTTTTACAGTCACGACATATTGCTAAATACACTTGACATTTGTTTTATGGACTCATTTACACCGGGATATACGGCAAGCCTTGAGTTTGGCTTTATGAGCTGCGTTTGCCATCCAATTTGCTGACCATTAATGTGAGGAACACGTCATTGCCACGAGAACGCTGTACTTAATAACTAATATTCCTAGGCATAAAGCTGTGGCTAAGTACACGTTAAAGTTACAGCATATCTATGCAAAACTTTCATAACCGAGGCCATAATGAATGAACATTGAGAATGCCAAACGAATCTTTGTTATTAAGAACTTAACCGTCTAGAAATTATGATGATATTATGAGCTACGATTTGGCAATAAACATTTAGGGCCTGTGTTTACGACCACTATTTCGGCGGAAGTGCAATTGTTGTTAGTAAGTTATGGAGTGAGAAGAGGGATACTTCGTATAACACAGAATATTTTATTTGTGTCATAAACCAAGTTATTGTTGTTGCCAATAAGTTTTCTCATAATCCACTGCAATAGCATTTTATAGACACCTATAAACTGAGTAGATACAGGGATCAATGAACAATAACAGATGTTCTGTGAGAAAATGAAATGAATGAAATATTGCTGAGAATACTTTCTTCAGAGAAATAAAGGATCACGCTTACGTGATTTTGGTTCAATTCTTTATCAAGACTTGAAATAATGTTGCAATTTGTGTTTTTTGACATTTTGCCCTAAATCAATGATTTTTTTGTATTGTGTCGTATTTTCAAATTCTTCATATAATAACATCAGGAAAATATTGATAGGTCTGTATTGTGTATCGACTGTCTCTTTTGAGGCTTCAGCCTTTTTAAATCAGATAGGTTACCTATTGTACACAATATAGTTTGCAGATTTCTGTTATCAAAAAGCTTTAGTACTGACCTCGATGTCCGTAAGGCATGTGTAGGCGGGTGTGTAGGTACGGCGGCCAAGGCGCGTTCCCTCTCGAGCTTGGTCGCCGACTTGGTCCTCTTGAGGGGGTTGCTCCTAAACGATCGCTTGGAGAAGAAGAAGGACGCGAGGCGGGAGGGACTGTGCTGCGCTTGGGCACCTGGTACCGGCGTGCTCGGCGCCGATCCCCGGCGACATGCCTTTTCATATGAAGTGTCTGGAAAGAAGAATGACGAATATAAGAAACTGTTCATCACACATTTATCTGAGGGTTTGGAGATGATAATTTTGTGTAAAAAACAAATAAATCAAACGTTACCAACGCAACGGAGTAATTCATAAAAAATATACAGCCTCATATCCGTTTGATCAAACAACACAATTGACACTGATTTAGCGTCAACCTTGCAAGAAAATTACTAGAACTATGCTGGCATTGCTCGTGTAATGTTCATGAGGTTTCATATTACTTACCTACCATTACAGAAAGATATGTAATATGATATCGACTACATACTACAAGCCATGTACGGCGTGGTTTCCGCCGGAAGTTGCGCGCACGCCGCCCGTGACCGCTGCGCATGCGTCGGCAAATGTATGACAAAAAGTTTTGAGCAACATATTATTATGTTGCTCGCGTCCTAATTATGTATTAAACATTCAGCTGTCTGTTTTTGTCTAGCGCCTTATTAGCTTGGTTCTGTTTACGATTCGTCTCGTGCTGTCTGTTTTACAAAATTGGCAAATCGTTTAACTTTAGTCCTAATCAAAACATTTAATTGAAAATTGACTCTGCCATTTTCCACTCGTACTACAACTTTCCACGTCATCTCCTACATCGATATATTTTGAGACAAATGTAATTGCTATTGCATAGAAACTTATTTAATTGCATATGTCACAACACTATTTACTATTATTTCGGAAAACAATAACTTATTTAATGTGAGAAAGCTAACAGGCCACGATGTCAACGACACGACGGCGACGTGTGAAGCAACAGATGTTCCTTCGAAGCCATTATCGATATTACATCGGTTTATGTATCGCACGGCCGCTGTTACTTTACTACCTTACCTTAGGGTGCATCTACACGGTGCAAGTAGCTTGCGCATGTTGAGAAACATGCACAGGTTATATGCATTTTTTAAACGAACGGGTTCAGCGCATGTACCAAAGCAAAATACTCACCCGCGTGCTTTTGTCACTGCTCACTTGCGCATGTTAACTTGCTCCAGCTGCACGCACCGTGTAGTCGAACCCTTACTTCCCGTACAAACTCTATTGCTAGCAACATTACCATAGTACAAAGTGGGACATGCTGTAGCTAATAAGTTGCAAGCCAAGCGTAAAGTCGTCACAGAAAAATACGTAACCTTAGCACGTAGTACTATAAAATGGCACTAGTCATCACTTTAATAGCTGTCTGGAGGTCTTTGGCGTTATTTTAAATAATATAATTATTTACTAAACATGCATAAATCATGTAAGATTTTTCTTATATTTGTTGTAAATGTTTGAAAAATTATTCTCCTCTATTCAATCTTGATTTGAATGAAGGGAAGTTTGATCGAGGTATCGTAGCCCGTATACCTTATGATACGATTCGAATATTGTTTTTATTTAAATAGAAACTAGCTACGTTGTTGTAGTAAATCAACTGTGTAATTAAATAAATTACAAGTAAGTATTTAGCTTTAATTTCTCAGTTTAATTTAGGGTACTATTCAATGTACATCCGTTTGTACACGAAGGGACGTCCATTTTTCTTCTGTCAATTTAGTAGCAATTATTTAAAAAGGGTCCGCAGTGCACACTGCGCAATCATTATGCGTCGATAAGGCGACGATAACCGACCACGAGGAAGTGCAATGCTACGATAGCGACGGTACATTAGCAACGCTTACATTTTTATACATTTGTGTAACTTTTGTGTATACAGACTTTAAATGGGCACAGATAAAGTGGAATGTTGTACCAACAAAAACAGAGCTGTGTAATTAGGCAGTGAACTAATTTCAACTTCAACGCATTAAGAATACAATGTCTAGATAGTATTTTTTCTCGGACTGTAATTGGTACTCATTAAGAACATATTTGATTTAAATATAAACCAAAAGTAATGAATAGTAAAAAAATATAGGGAGACTAAACATTACTAATCCGAAAATTGCACGCAGTTACCTAGACGTAAACATAATACAAACCACAAATATAACCCTTCTCTAAATGCATTACAGTTTAATATTAAACATGGGAAACACTCTACGCATTTGTAGCAATCCTTTGATACTAATAGGAAGATGACACAAGGGGAATGTACGGCGAAGTACCATGGGATTCCATACAATCTTATACCTCACCTACATACAGGTACTGAAGGAAAAACTTCAACACAGACGTGATTTACGTGTTACGACCATAGTTTTCTTTTATCATCGTCTTTGTTTAGTCTATTATTGGGTTCTCATATGTACAGGAAATAATATTTGTAATTTAGTACCTATGATATTTTTACACACAATAGAAGTCAAACAATTGTATCATTCGCATCGTAATCGTATTTTCCTTTATCTAGTTTGTTAACCTTGGAACAATTAAAATTCTGTTACATTAATTTTTTATTTATTCTTTTGGTTTATGTTCTACTAGCTTTTGCCCGCGACTTCGTTCGCGTGGAATAGTGATTTTTGGTTTGACCAATAGATGGCGCTATATGTCCGAAATAAATTTTATTTTTATTTTTATATTTTTTTGTAATAAAAACTATCCTATGTCCTTTCTCAAGTTCCAAACTATGTCTGTACCAAATTTCACACAAATCGGTTCAGTAGTATAGGCGTGAAGAAAAGACAGACAGACAGACAGAAAGACAGACAGAAAGACAGACAGACAGACAGACAGAGTTACTTTCACATTTATAATATTAGTTAGGATTTGTAACTATAAATCACGTGGCCAACGATTACGAAGTACGATTTGAATAAATCATTGTTTATAACAACAGTTACTTAGACATAATGGCTTCGAATAACAAGATGACTTCCACTTTTCGTAATTCCAACTTTAAGACATGATGTATCGTTCGCTAAAGACCTTCGCTACGGATCCTGGCTGTGTAATTAGAGAGCATTGTCTGACGTTATGAACAGTCGGGGCTACATACACTGTTGGGATAGTTTCAAAGTGTTAAGTCATCCATATTTAGTACTCACTTAGTATAAAGGGCTTTCAAACGCTTTCTCCTCTCAAGTGTCTGGTATTGTTCGCTAAGTGCTCCTGTCGGCACGGTGTGAATGATCGATCGATAGGAAAGGTATACCCCATGTAATCTTTTATATCTACCTCTAGTATACCTATGTAACCCAATCATCCCAACTGTACCGAGTAATTGAAAGGTGTCGGGATTTCTGGACAGTACCTTCGTATAAGTATAAAAATTCGCGGAAAAAATTTAAAACAATGAAAAAATAGGACAAACATTATTGTATATAAATATCATCATAAATGAATAGGTAATCGAAGAATAGCAAAATCTTTAAGTATTTTATTTAATAACACTCTGACAATCGTGAATTGCTTTAAGTGACTCATAACTTATAATGTAATCGTTACTAATTTATTTTAGAAAGGATCTTGGTTGTTCACTCAATGTTAGTTATTATTTGACGATCAATGTCAAGCGACCACACGCCTCCATATTTCACTTTAGGCACGAATTTAAACGGCCTGTTTCAATTATGGTACAAGTTATGGTCAACGAATAGCGCCGATGGGAAGTAAATTACAATTTACTCAAGGTTAGAATAAATTATGGTGCTTGTGAAGCAATTTCTTACCAGAATGTACAGCTACATCGTCATCCACATCAAGGTACGCTCGTCGCAAACTCATAGGACTGTTGGCCATTTGAGCTTCGTTCTTCTTGATCAGGGCGCATATAACTTCCGATTCGCCACCATTACTATCTACAAAGTTATCATAATTTTCAGTCAAGTCCGTCACTACAGCGGCGTGGTCGTCGAGGCCCTCTTCTATGTGTTTCGCAGTTATACTGCGCAGTAATGAGTTACTTCGTGACAATTTTGTGCTTCGAGATCTTCGAATAAAATTCAGTCCGGTCATTTTTCCAGGACTTTTATTAGGACTATCTGGAGTGACAGTTATCCTAGGTGTTCTAAATATAGACGTAGAACTACTGCTGCCCCTAATAGGCGATGGCACATTAAGATTTTGTGGTAGTGTCTTCGATTTCTCTTTCGCGGGAGATAAAAGTTTTGGTGAGTCAGGTATCAACGACAAATTGGAATTCATTATTGAAGTTTTGGATGGTATTTTACTTCCAATATTTGTAGTGGAAGTATTAAGTTTGTTGGATGAAACCGACCCGCCAATCGGTGAAAATATCCGGTCGTAACGAGGTTCACACGATGTCGTGCTTCGTAATCTCGGCTTGGTATTTTTCATGAGAGTGCTTTGGGCGACGAGTCTTGGACTCGTCAAATCTCGGTGACCCAATCTTGTCAGCGCCTCGTTAGAACTCGCTGTGGATGACAAAGGCCGACGAAATCGTCTTTCTGGACTAAACGCGCTCATGTCACTTTCACTTTCCGTAAAGGATGAATCACCGCGAGATGGGATTCGCAATCTGCCGCTGTCTGACGCATTCCGCCTTTTAGTTTTTGTCGAGATGCTATCTATATTTTGCCCAGATATTAGAGCTTCTTTTTCTTCTGGCGTCAAGGGCAGATAGTTGTCGAAGCTCTCAAACAATGGCACATAGAAGACGGAGCGTCGTCGCGCCGGCTCGTCACCGACGTCGCCGGCGCTCTGCGACAGCGCGCTCGACATGCTGTCGGCGCTGGCGCGGCGGCGGATGCACGCTGCGTTAACGCCTATTGGCCTCCACTAATTTCTCTCGCCGCATCGCCGCCGCCATTCGCTTCACTGTTCCTCTTCTCGTAATCCTTTTTCTTTATTCATTTCACACTTTGCAAGTGTTAATTGAAACCCAAGTGCACTTTTGATTACTCACTGATTTAGGTCACTTGAAATAACTCGTTCTACAAAACCAAGATAATATATGAATGTTGGAGTATTGTAAGACCGTTCAAACTCATGATGATTATATTGTTAGGTCTATTGTGAAACTGAGGAACCGAAACTGTTTCACGGCATTGGTGATAAGGTAACTGATTCATAAGTAGGTGAGGTACCTACATGCATGTATACAAGTATTGATCGAAGTAACTCTGTTTTGTTTTATCAACCTGCGATAAGATTATGCACTAACACTAACCAATGAAAATGTCGTATCGAATCAATGGAAAGAGGCCAAACCAATGTCACACTTGTACATATGAATTAGATACATATTAGTAACAAGTGGTTAAAACTGAGTACTAGTACCATTTTCATTAACAAAGGAATATTAATTGAAGCTTTGAGTGCCTCTTTGTTAATTAATAAAAATTACCATAAAACGAAACATAACATCGTACATAGATAACTCAAACTTAACATATTAATTAAAAACAGTGATGGACAAGTAACGTATTCCGATGAAAGCGCAATTCCCCATAACGTGACATAAAAATAATGATATGGACGGCCGTTAGCGCGTGTGCGAAAATAGGAATATTATTAGGGCAACATGTGTGTTCGTTTGTGTTTGTGCTGAGGAGTGGTGGGTGTCGTGCGAATATATTTAGAGCCGCCCTAGCACATACGAACTCGCAATTAGCTTACGACATACGAATCAGTTTAATTTAATTAACGCACGCGTGTGTACAGAACATTTTGTTACTGCGCGCGCAACTCTAGGACTATGATTTATGCGAACTCCTTTTACTCGCAATAACTTTTAGGTGGTCGCGTCGCTTTTCATTATGAAATTCCGGGTTAAGCTCATTTCCGCGTAGCTGCAGTGCATAAAATGTCTTAATGTACAAGTTTTGCTTCCCTAATCTGAGAAACTTTTATAGCATTTGCTAGATGACAGTTTCGTGCAGCAGTTAATTTAATCTTAGACACTACGACTTCTTTTATTACTTGGTTTCCATCTCACGTAGGTTTCGGTAGATTTTACTACGAAGTTAATTTGTACAATCATAGTTACGAGATGTTAAATAGCTCCAAGCTTAACGGCGCTGAAGCAATCTGGAATACTTTGCATACCGTCACTCAATTGCATACGAAATTACATCAAACAGTAAACAAAACTTAACGACATACAACAAAAGCGTGAAAGAGCCATAATTTTGTTATGTAGAGGAATATGAAAAACATGGCCATAATTGTTCCCCATACGAGGCTGCTTCAAGTTCGTTGTCCCGTGTTCAAAGAAACGCAAAATAAAATACCGGATGTCGTGAACACAGGCGAGGAGCGAATGAGATCGAAGCTTGAGATCGCACGACGAAAGCGAAGTTTGCGGAACGAATGCAAGCACCACTCGTCCACAATCTAGTAACCAGCTTACTGAATAAAACGAGTTTACTATCCACGCGATTATCTACGCTGATGTAACAATTAAAAAACAAGAGTAGCTATCGGGTCTTATAACTTCCCATCTAGTGATGCTTCATTGAGAGTGTTCGTGTTTATGTTGCTAGCTTCGTAATAAAGCTCGTAATGATTTATTGATGCAACTTGACATGTGTGCTCATTACAACGTATAATTATGTTTTATGTTTTGAGTACCTACCTATCACCACAATTTCCTCACGTGATATTCTGAGTTAGGCTTATGAGACATCCCTCTCGTTCGTTGTACAAAATACTTTGCATTCAACACATCTCAAAGGGATTTCCTAAAGCGTTACGTAGAAGCAGGCCTAAAAAAACACGCGGACGGTTCCCAGATTTAATATTCGAAATATCTCGATAATTTCATCTGAGCGACAGACGGAAGGCGACGACAAAGAACGGCCAATGCCAGAGCATAATCTAAATTTCACAATCAAAAGGTCTATTTATCAGCAGATTATGTGGTTTAGATAGTGATTTTCTATCAAAAAGGTAGAGTAAAAATAGTTGTACTTTAACCAACGTAACTTTATAGATATTAAATTGTTTCTCCTTTACTTTTTATCAACAAATCAGTGGTTAGCAAGCCTTTTAAAATCTTTCGATGACCTCAACATGAAAGGCGATACCGACATCATTATTGGCCATTTTACCTTAGCAATGTAAACTATTCGTAAAACGCTACCAATTCCACATAAAACTATGTAAAATAAAATAAAAATAAACGGTGAGGAATGGAAATATGAGCCTTCGCTGAAAGTGGTCGACCGGTGGCGTGACTAACGCGCGGACAATCATGATTCAAGGCAGCGCGGGCGCAGGGCTGCGCAACTTTGTAGCTATGAGTGTCCCTCGGTCTTTCAACTCGGAGGAAAGTGGAATATCTGCTATGTAAAGCTAGAATACTACGATAATTACTATGCAACGAGTAGCTGAGTCTATCTTATCTTAAGCCTTCGAGTTGTTGTTAACAGTCAATAAGTATTTACACGAAAACTTTAGTAATAATGTTATTGTTGAATAAATTTTGGAACTTCGACATCTACTCCGGCAAAATAAACAAAGAAACAAAAACACACTAAACAAAACAAACCAACTCAAAATAAATACTTAATCATAATTTCTAACACGCGGAGTTCACCAAGTGTGAAATATGGATACGAAAATAAAACGTCCAAGATGGCCGCCGGGGCATTTTTCTCACGCAGTCCTCGCGAATTATACAACACGCAACTTAGCTAAGCAATTTGCTCGTCACTTGTGTGACGGAATAACGAATACATATTCCTTTTTTATCAAAGTCCTTATGGGAACATTGTAAGACTAACCGTTGTAAGTAATTTGTTGGTCATTACCGATACAAAACACATTAAGGGCTGTAAAGGTCATGTTACTATTGTAACGGGGGCCGGAGTCGATGCCAATTGGCTGGACTATGTCCATTACGGAACAGAAAATAGATTTTGATCCTAGAACAATGTTAACATTCATAAGGGAATGAATCGACTACTTGATATTTGAAAATAAATAAATTTATACAAGTACAGGTAATATCAAAATAATTGTAAGTATTTAACAACAATATTCATCATAACAAATAAATACAAAATTAATTGTTGCTATTTCTGAAATAACAAATTGCGAGGTAATTCCTGGAAGCGAACAGACTAATTAATAATTTTCCTTTATTGACTTCTACAAATATTATCTTAATTGGAACGGTATTTTTATCCTCAAAGATATTGATCCTAGTAAATATCGTGGAATATTGAGAAATTTTAATGGCAGCTAAATATTTATATTAAATGAGTGCTGCAAGTTTATTTGGAGGATAGACTAGATTCTATAAAAGGTAGCTTTAATTGAGATAGATTTTAATTCCAGCAAAATAAATGACTTATTAATCTGTGACTTGTCTATGGATTTGACCGATTGATAGTTCAATTGAATTGCCAATTGCTACGAAGATATATGAGTGAGTTAATTCGTGATTCAGTATTGGCTTTAACAACTAGATTGTAACAACATTCATGCTTATAAGTTGACTCCAGAGCAATCATTGCTGTTAATAAATACTAGCTACTTAACGCAGCGTCCCCTTCAAATGCTCATGAAGAAAAAAGCTTGATAGATCTTTAAAATACGTTAGTTTTAAAAGACCAATGTACTGAAAAAAAATCTGCAAAATTGTCTTGATATTTATGTGGTGAGCACATTTGTGACAATGATTAGTGCTGGCCGGCGCCGACGCATGGATAAAGCGGTTGCAAAAGTTTGCTCTGGGCTTTCGCAAGCTATCCGACCGCATGCTCTGCGAATGCAACGAATACCATAAAACCACAGAACCGTTACTTTTGCGCAATCAAAACATTATATTCTTTGAGAGCATGTGATACTTAACTATGGTCACAGATGAGATAACATTACGAGTGGTTACGACGAGAATAGAAGCCGAAAAAACTTCTTTTGCAATTATATAAGTAGCTGTTCAACGTTAGCGTTTTGATTAACTTTTTTTTTTTAGTAAAACCGAATATTTATTCTAAGCAGTTATCAAGTATTTACCTGCAATATAATCTTATAATAATTTTATTCATCCATGTAAAGGTGCCCTATAAAATAAATTGCAGCTGTTATTGTAATTTGCAGCAATCATTAGTCCAAACGCCAACAATTCATTATTCATGCAAATTATACAGCTTCGAATTAACTTCGCTGGAATTTTTCACGAAGATTTCTCCCAAATGTTCGTGACAGTCTGTTGTATACCTACAGACATTGCAACACAGAATCGTTATGATAGATTTTATGACCTGGCAACATAAATCTTCGTTGCTATAAATTATTTCTGTGTAGGAGGCAGGTCGATAGTGGATTGAACTGTATCAGAATTATGTGAATCGCAGTTATATTCGCAGGCTAAGAATAAAGTGCAGTCGCAAGAAAGCCAGAACACGGAACACAAGCCGGATTTAATTACTGCGTCTAAGTGCACCAGTCCCGGAAGGCGAATGGTGTCAAAACTAGAAATGGTATCCGGTGACAACGGTACCGTATCTGGTAATAGTTCTAATAATCATAACTCAGAGAGAAACAGCAATAACTATTTAACTAACAAATACCGGGAACTCAGCTGTTTTAGAAACACTGGTATACAGAGATTTTTAGAGGTTTATCTTATTCGGTGGATCGCGTATATCAAATCAAACTTGTTTTATTGACAGTCGACTGTATGAATGTACAGCAAAAGCTTGTTACATCACCCAAGTGTAAAAGTCACCTTTCCATTTAAAAAGCCTTCCATTTAGACGGCAAGTAAATAAAATCCGGTTTCGTCCATAGAAATTATAAACGCAATTATCAATACCATGGAAGGGACTGATGGTTTAATAGTTACTTTGTGAAAGGTTTCGAATAAAGTCGCCGCTGCGTTTCTAAGAGACATCGAATAGTACGGATGCACTTCGATACTTCCTTGGCCCAGCCGACAACTTTACTAGCAATAGATACAGGTTTGTCGACCGGACATCGACGTGTGAGCTTATAGAAGCCGAGGCGTCGTATCGTCAGCGATCAAAAGAAAATTTATTTGTACTAACTCGCTTTAAATTATCATTATTATGAATTTCGTATGTCCCAAATAGTCGAAAGTCAACATGTAATGAGTATAATTTGCCATCTAAACCGCAATCAAAGAGAAATTTCTGGTAATTATTATGAAGATGGAAAGACTGTAATAGAAGGATTAAGTAGCGCGTAACGTCAATAATCACGTTGCTGATCAAAGCAAACTACCTAATTCAGGGGCCGGTTCTCATCTTACGTCCATCTAGTGTAGGAAGACGTATAAAGCTATCAATCACATGTTCGCAACGAAAAGGGTCTCCGCTAGTTAATACTTCGTGTCCAAATTCACGTAACTCAGATTTATTTTGAAGTAGTACGCGACTCAGTCGATATTTCCAAATCATCGCTTTCCAACGGAAGAGTCAAAATTTTATTATCCATTACTCAAGTTAATATTAAATTAAGGTCGATTTCTACTCTAATATAGGAAATGCGAGGTTACGTAAGTAGGCAAATGTCATGACGATATTTTATTCGTTTAAAGCCCTTCTGTGAGAACGTCGGATTAGCAATTAGAATTGTACACAAATCAACTGCAGCAAACGTAAGCCCCTTTTTCTTTCAATACATTACCGTCTAGTCTACCAGAATTCTGCAGTTCTCTAAACTCGAAAAGCATCCAAAGAAATGTTAGTATCAAATAACCATTCAATTTCATTATTTCACAAACTGAAATAAATGTCCAATACAAAGCAATGATTGAGTGAATCGTGGCCACGTAGTACAAAGTCAAAGCTCGATATCAATAACAGAAATAAAGTACAGTTTTGTACTGGGAACGGTTGCCCTGGTCGTAACTCAACTAGACACGAGCTAACTCGAACAAGTTATATGTACAGTGCCAATGCATCAGGCCATCTTCCAACCAGCTTATTGAGGTCAACATGTTACGGTTTTGAAAGACAGTAATGAAAATGAATGGGTTTTTAAGTAGTTTTTCGCGGCGTCGTTCCTGAAGTTAGTGCAGTGACTCCGTTTCTAATACGAATTTAAACTTGAACTAATCGTTTCTACAGGCTTAAAGTGACTTATGCTCAAGCAACATAATTTATCTTGCTTCAAACTAATACATGTTCTCATGAAATAAAAACATTTCCCTTAATCACTCCCATAAACGAGCTGTAGAAAACGAAGCAAAAAGCAACGATGGCGTCCCGTTATTTGAGAGTTAAAGACTGTTTCATAAGCGAGGACTGGAACTCGTACATACTCGTACACATGTTAACTTGCCCACGAATACAGTTATCTGCCAGCCGATATTTCGGAGCCACAGCACAAATATCGTTCGTACACTATTTGTATTGTTGTAATAAACACGAACCGGTTCGACCACTTTCTGTTTATAATGCTACGTTTTGCAGCACAAGTGCTTAGTCAAGTTCCAATAGATATTTTCTTTACTGCAGTCGTTTTCTATTTTCGTAAGAAATATTTTTCGGTCCGTGAATAATTTTATTTGCTGATTTAATAAATCGAGAGTAGCTCTTCAAGTTGACAGAACCCAATAAAATATTTGCGCGTCTTTCAAAAGGCGTGCCCAAATGTAATTTACTTTATTAGATTTTCATAAAAGCGCAGGCACCAAAATATTCGCAATATGTGTGTGTCAAATATCAAGGAAGAAATGACGTGACATCACAGCCCCGGGATATAGGGCAGGCGGTGGGTCACGTTAAAAGCTCTTAGTTACAGCGCACCTCGACAAGACTACGGAATGAGGGCAAGAGCGTGACTACCAAGTACCAAGTACAATTTGTACTAACAACACTACCGTTCAAGCTCACCAAATACGTTTTACTGCATGTATGGGAAGAAGCAACATTTATTATTGTCATGAGCAAACAACCGCTTGGATTTTGAAATAACTTAAACGTTAATATCTGAGCATGTCTTTATAGGTAGTTCAATATTGACGCCATACATCACCAAGATCTGTTTGCTTAGTAATAACTTCCAACATCCAATACAAATATAGATACGGGAATATGTACACGGAACAACTGTTCCTAATAATATAATAAGTAATACTGAGAACTGTTCCGAGGAAGTTCAAAGGTGACATGAGCTGGAATTATTGGAGGCGATGCGAACAAAGGTGGCCAAGCAAGGAACGTGTTCCGAAGGTAATCACAGTTGCGTTGTGCAATAACGATTTTCTACGCTACGCCAGACGTTGTTTGAACAATGAATGCATGGACCCAAACATTTACACAGACTTTGTCAAAGATTTCACCAATCTTCCCCAGATTTCGAAAGAGTCATCTAGGTTGAAATGCGAAGTTGATTCACGAAACCTGAACAGGAAACTGAATGCAATTAAAAAAATAGTCTATGTTTAAAATTATCTCCTTTTTGTCATTTTTATGCGGAAAGGGACTTAAAACTTGGCACGATTGTTATTATTTGCGATTTAAAAGATCTGAAGTAAACAAAAGAAATCTAAATCGAGAGGTAGATGAAATCGTGCCGAGGCTTGGTTGCATAGTAGATAGCCCAACATTCACTGACGCAAGGTCACGATCAGCCAGTACGACGGCACTTAATGTTGCTACTTATTTAAATGCAACAACCTAAGTCTGATTGCAAGCGGGTCGGAATCCGCATAATCACGAATACGACAGGAAAACATACACACTTATGTAAACACTACACGACGTAGATACTTTCGGAACTGAACGTTTTGATACATTTTTGGCTAGATAAAGATTTGAATAAAGGTATTCCATGTTATCTTGAAAAACAATTACCGAATGATAAGATATTAAAACCAAGAGGTGAAAGAAACCCAAATGGAAATTATATAACGGAGGAGAATTTAATTGAAGATGTATTCCATTTCCGCAAGATTTTGACTGTCAACGCAAGAAAAGACTGATAGAGTTAATAAAAGAGGGTGATGATACAAAAGGGTTGATAGCCGAGATTAGGACCGAGAAAGTGAAAAGAAAAACACATGTTATGGCTCTTAAATAAATCGGCTAAAGGCCAGGATAATGATGATGAGGACTTTTTATCCGCTCTCACTCAATCACACCAAAGATAAATTAGAACGGTAGTTCAAAGCTCAATGTCACACAGCACTGTTTATATGTACCTATGTAGAACGGTAGTATTTTCGGCGTTTCTACTGCAAGTCAATTATTTGATTAGTATTGCTCTTAGATTTTTTTTGTAGTATGAGTTCATTAGGCATAACAAATTACATATTATGTGTACCCGTTATCTTAATCTATACTTATAATAAATCTGTAGAGAGGTCAATTCTGTACATTAAATATATTTCCAAAATATCAATCAGGGGGTGATCAGTGATCGATACTGATGCCAAAAATGCAATCAGTAAAAATTTTGTCTGTCTGTCTGTCTGTCTTTCTGTCTGTCTGTCTGTCTGTCTGTCTGTATGTTCGTTATGGAAACAAAAACTACTCGACGGATTTTAATGAAACTTAGCACAAATATTCTTCATACTCCTGGGCAGGTTATAGGATACTTTTCATCACGCTACGATCAATAGGAGCAGAGCAGTGATGGGAAATGTTGGGAAAACGGGAGAAGTTACTCCATTTTTTAAGCTTTCGTCACGTGTGCAGCCTTAGTGGTTAAAGCTAAGTAGTAATAGGCTAGGTACGCATAGATTTAGATAATTGGGTAGACTGGTGATTATTATTACTTCCTCTCTTTGCACAAAATCCGAATCTAACGCGGACAAAGTCGCTGGCAGAAGCTAGTGAATAATAGAATTTTGTTCAATAATACATCACACTCATTACTTAAAATATATAATTACTTCCTCCGATAATGAGGGCATTTGCTAATGACAATATAATTGCTTCAGACTTCATGCTCATTTCTTGTACTTATCTCTCGATTATGATAATTAGAAAATCTTTATGCCAGCTGCCATTTGCAGAATGTCGACAAAAAATCTAATTAAGAAAGCCGAATTCTGTCAAGCACTTATCTATACTAATATTATAAAGCTAAAGAGTTTGTTTGTTTGAACGCGCTAATCTCAGGAACTACTGGTCCGATTTGAAAAATTCTTTCAGTGTTAGATAGCCCATTCATCGAGGAAGGCTATAGGCTACTTTTTATCCGGGTCCGTGCCGAGGTTCCCACGGGATGCGGGTGAAACCGCTGGCAGAAGCTAGTCGTTTATAATGGACCAGACAATTTCCCCGTCAATGTTCACTGGATTTTCTTTTAATCTTAAATTCGTTCTGGGTTCGGTACCGACGATAGAAAAATAATCAAACTGTAATGTTTCAATTGGAATCAATCGCATCAATGAAAACAATAATTGCAGTGCTCGTAACGGTTTCTTCCGGAGTTTAGGCAGTTGGCGGCGACCGAGATGATTCAACGCACCAAAGAGCCGATTACCGAAGTAATTCGCACGGGGTCGAGTGACTCACAACTCTATACCCACTTAAATCTATCCAAAAGGATACTGAACTTACAAAACATAGACTTACGAATATTGTATTTATGTATACGGGTGGTCTGTAAACACCGAGTCATGATCACAATAAATTAAGTCATAAACATCGGGAGGAAGCGTAAAGCATTTTAGTTGTCATTGAGTGAGATAACCCGATTTCCTGTCAAATGTTTTCACGGCTTGTTATTGGTCAGTAGTCGGGGTCAGTTCGATATTATGGTTAATGTTGTATAATGTTTTATCGTTTCTCTATGAGATTGTTGAATAGTGTAATTTAAATATGGATTTTCTGTTTATAAAACTATTGTCTTCGAGAAGCGTGCCTTCGGTGAGAATAGGTTAACCCGTACCTGAACTAGAGTAATAGTATTCTTAGAATATATCAGATGTTATTATATTTTTTGAATTATATGTTATTTAAAATACAAGCATAAACTGTATGTAAACACAGGCAAGTCAATAGGACCAAGTGTTTCAATGCAATCGCATCAAATGAACCGTACCAACAGAAACAATAGGCAATAATTTACACATTAAATGCACTGTTACACACATTTATTCTAAACATTCCAGACATAGGATATTCAAAACAAGTCTTATTTAGATGAAAACCTATCATTTCTCTTCTATGGGATTCTACATATCAATCATCTTAATATGGACCGGCCGATGATGTTTTTATTTATCGAAGAATCTTAGGTCTAATACAAGCAAACGAACGGAAATAATTTATTAGTGGACATAAACAAAATAACACTGGTTTTGACGATGATTCACTCACACGCAAAGAAAACAGAAGTGAACGTTATTTCGAAAAAAACGTTAGTTCAATAACGTATGTATTTTAATGGAACTTCAGTGTAATTAAATCATAAAAATGAACCGGTTTCGCAGCTTCTGACTAGCTTAATTAAAACAAGTTTACAAATCACGCCGATTAATGAATTGAATAAACATGATAATGTCATTACATTCTCTATGTAATAATCAGCCAAAGTACTACTTTTCTGTAACCTTGTCAAAGCGTTTAATAGAGAATCTTAGTCAGTTTAATATTTGCATTTATTATATGCATACCTGAATTCTACAGGGAATGAGGGAATAGTTCCCTGCCTAGTCTATTGCCTTCACCGCATCCCTTCTTATGGGAAGTTCAGGGAGAACCATGCCTTTCGTAGCCCTATCCAAATTCGTCTAAATTAGTCTGAGTCACATCAGGTACATACAGATGAATCGATACCATCCCTCGTATATGTGCTTAACTCTAAACAAATTCCCACTAACATAATTGAATGCTGCATCAAGATCTCGGACCTTATACAAATCCGATCGTTCCTTACATAACACTTAAAAAAGTGGTAAAAAGCCAAGCATGAGGAAAGCGAATTCAAATCACCTGCTTAGTATGTAAGAGGACACCTGCCTCGGCAGATGGTTAACGAAAACCGCCCCCTTTGTGATGGGGGTTCGAGGCCTACAGCAAACTTTTAGTGACTCATTCATATGCGATACCTTACAAAGACTTTTAAAATACTTAATATGTTTGATAACCGAATACCTGTTACAACTTTGTAGTACTACGAGTTACCTCAAAAGATTTGCATTTTTTTATCGAAGAGTAACATGATTCCTTTTGGGTGAACTTTAATTGGATCTCCGTGCATTTTGCTTCTTTTAAGAAAGTATTATGTAAACGGAAAAGGTATAAGAGAAAAAGGTACGCATGGAGAAGAATTTAATTGAAGATGTATTCCATTTCCGCAAGATTTTGACTGCCAACGCAAGAAAAGACTGATAGAGTTAATAAAAGAGGGTGATGATACAAAAGGGTTGATAGCCGAGATTAGGACCGAGAAAGTGAAAAGAAGAACATATGCTACGGCACTTAAATATGTCGGTTAAAGGCCAGGATAATGATGATGAGGACTTTTTATTCGCTCTCAATCACACCCAAGATAAATTAGAACGGTAGTTCAAAGCTCAATGTCACACAGCACTGTTTGTATGTAGAATGGCATTTTCGGCGTTTCTACTGCATGTCAATTATTTAATTAGTATTGCTCTTAGATTTATTTTCTGTATTATGTATTAGGCATGACAAATTATATATGTGTACCCGTTATCTTAATGAATAATAGAATTTTGTTCAATAATACATCACACTCATTACTTAAAATATATAATTACTTCCTCCGATAATGAGGGCATTTGCTAATGACAATATAATTGCTTCAGACTTCATGCTCATTTCTTGTACTTATCTCTCGATTATGATAATTAGAAAATCTTTATGCCAGCTGCCATTTGCAGAATGTCGACAAAAAATCTAATTAAGAAAGCCGAATTCTGTCAAGCACTTATCGTTTATAATGGACCAGACAATTTCCCCGTCAATGTTCACTGGATTTTCTTTTAATCTTAAATTCGTTCTGGGTTCGGTACCGACGATAGAAAAATAATCAAACTGTAATGTTTCAATTGGAATCAATCGCATCAATGAAAACAATAATTGCAGTGCTCGTAACGGTTTCTTCCGGAGTTTAGGCTGTTGGCGGCGACCGAGATGATTCAACGCACCAAAGAGCCGATTACCGAAGTAATTCGCACGGGGTCCGGGGTCGAGTGACTCACAACTCTATACCCACTTAAATCTATCCAAAAGGATACTGAACTTACAAAACATAGACTTACGAATATTTTTTTTTATTTATTTATTTTTTATTTATTTATACACAACCTTACATCTACCCTTACAGGACTTGCCTAATGCGGCAGATGGGTTCTTTTTAATTTATTCTAGACTAAACTAAAAACACATATTGTATTTATGTATACGGGTGGTCTGTAAACACCGAGTCATGATCACAATAAATTAAGTCATAAACATCGGGAGGAAGCGTAAAGCATTTTAGTTGTCATTGAGTGAGATAACCCGATTTCCTGTCAAATGTTTTCACGGCTTGTTATTGGTCAGTAGTCGGGGTCAGTTCGATATTATGGTTAATGTTGTATAATGTTTTATCGTTTCTCTATGAGATTGTTGAATAGTGTAATTTAAATATGGATTTTCTGTTTATAAAACTATTGTCTTCGAGAAGCGTGCCTTCTGTGCGAATAGGTTAACCCGTACCTAAACTAGAGTAATAGTATTCTTAGAATACATCAGATGTTATTATATATTTTGAATTATATGTTATTTAAAATACAAGCATAAGCTGTATGTAAACACAGGCAAGTCAATAGGACCAAGTATTTCAATGCAATCGCATCAAATGAACCGTACCAACAGAAACAATAGGCAATAATTTACACATTAAATGCACTGTTACACACATTTATTCTAAACATTCCAGACATAGGATATTCAAAACAACTCTTATTTAGATGAAAACCTATCATTTCTCTTCTATGGAATTCTACTTATCAATCATCTTAATATGAACGGGCCGATGATGCTTTTATTTATCGAAGAATCTTAGGTATAATACAAGCAAACGAACGGAAATAATTTATTAGTGGACATAAACACAATAACACTGGTTTTCACGATGATTCACTCACACGCAAAGAAAACAGAAGTGAACGTTATTTCGAAAAAAAAAACGTTAGTTCAATAACGTATGTATTTTAATGGAACTTTAGTGTAATTAAATCATAAAAATGAACCGGTTTCGCAGCTTCTGACTAGCTTAATTAAAACAAGTTTACAAATCACGCCGATTAATGAATTGAATAAACATGATAATGTCATTACATTCTCTATGTAATAATCAGCCAAAGTACTACTTTTCTGTAACCTTGTCAAAGCGTTTAATAGAGAATCTTAGTCAGTTTAATATTTGCATTTATTATATGCATACCTGAATTCTACAGGGAATGAGGGAATAGTTCCCTGCCTAGTCTATTGCCTTCACCGCATCCCTTCTTATGGGAAGTTCAGGGAGAACCATGCCTTTCGTAGCCCTATCCAAATTCGTCTAAATTAGTCTGAGTCACATCAGGTACATACAGATGAATCGATACCATCCCTCGTATATGTGCTTAACTCTAAACAAATTCCCACTAACATAATTGAATGCTGCATCAAGATCTCGGACCTTATACAAATCCGATCGTTCCTTACATAACACTTAAAAAAGTGGTAAAAAGCCAAGCATGAGGAAAGCGAATTCAAATCACCTGCTTAGTATGTAAGAGGACACCTGCCTCGGCAGATGGTTAACGAAAACCGCCCCCTTTGTGATGGGGGTTCGAGGCCTACAGCAAACTTTTAGTGACTCATTCATATGCGATACCTTACAAAGACTTTTAAAATACTTAATATGTTTGATAACCGAATACCTGTTACAACTTTGTAGTACTACGAGTTACCTCAAAAGATTTGCATTTTTTTATCGAAGAGTAACATGATTCCTTTTGGGTGAATTTTAATTGGATCTCCGTGCATTTTGCTTCTTTTAAGAAAGTATTATGTAAACGGAAAAGGTATAAGAGAAAAAGGTACGCATGTAGTCGCGTGGGTCCGGTTTGGTGCGCCCGCCGCGGCAGCCCTGGAATGTGACCCAGACCTCGATGGGACTCGATGTGACTCATGAACGCGGTTTTTTTTTTAAACTACAGTTCGTCGAGCCAGCATCCCGCCTATTTAGAAAGTACACTAAAATCCGGCGTGGGTGCATAGGTAAACGGGATTACAAGCGCCTACATCTTCTTTTCGTCATACTTCATCCCACATGGTGTTTAATTTGAATTCATTCACGGTTCTTATATTTCTTATGCGTCAATCAAACGCATGCTATTAAAAAAATATTATTAGACGCCAACTTGAAAATGAAAACGATTGAAATTATCCTTCATTGCCATTAGTAACGAAACTAAATCTTAAATGACACAACTAGGTCAAGAGATTATTTCGAAGCAAGATAATTATTTTCAGTCACTTTCTTAAAATATTCAGAAGAAAATAAATGATATAAAACCTTTGAATTGAAATAAAACAAAATCGCTAGGACATTAATTTCATTCAAATTAATACGATAGCGTGTCTGAGACAGTTATCTCAAAGCTTTGAAGGATAAGTTGAGGCGGTGAGCTGCGAACTCGCTAAGAAGATTAACGCGAGTCTGCGAGTTCGTTTCGACGAGGATTTATCAAGCGGTGAGGCGGCTACTGAATTTATGCACAACGCCTAGAGACGGATTAACCTTCTATACACAGCACATTTATCTAATCAAAGGAAGTGCAGTGATGCGGGAGTAGAGAAGGTTCGAAAGATTAAAGGATCAACGCAATTTATGTGTTTTTAATACGTTTAAATAAAGCGAGGTCTAAATGCCCCTGGGATTAGCTTTACGTAGGTTGGTTTACGTAGTTTATTCCATGTAGGTATGGACCAAAATGAAAATGCCACACGTTTGTGATATTTCTGATGGAAAAGGAAAACTGAATCGATTTTCCCTTAATATATCTTATCATGGTAAGTATCGGGCAAGTCAATTCGGAACGTGACTCTGATGTGAGTGTCACGTTTCGCACATTTTTCCCTAAATTCCGTCTTTGTAATAGCTGCCTAAACAAGCACATTCATCCCTCGGGTGACGTAAATACGAGATAGGCCCGACTATCAGTCAAACGGGTAGCCTTTAGTGGAAGTCGAGAATTCTTGGAGCATCGGCGGCGGCGTCCAGACATAAACACTTGGAATGTTTACCGTCCGGGGATCTAAACGATGTCTATATAAGACATAGTCCCTCTTTATTTATTGACGCACGTAGGGTCGGCAAAATGAATGTTTCCTCTATTTACTCATATTGATGTGACATGTGTGAGATATGTGACAGTAATCGATGTGTGATCTATTGAATTATGAATGCATTGTCTTATCATAATTTCTATTCAGAAAATTAAATGATAACAACTAAGTACCTATCGTGGTATCATGTGAACCAACATGTCTGCCAATTTGAATGAAAGTTTCAACATCAAAATAGGTAAAACAAAAAAAGTGTTTTTTTGCAGAGATGTTTGTGGAACCCGTCACATTATTTTAAGAAATATGTCCTGTTGTGTTTGTGACAATGCACAAAGAAGCGTGAGGGTCGGTTTTTATGCAACAAGTGAAGCACGTGCGAGGCAAGGCTTTGGGGTGGAATATATAATTACAAAACAGTGTCGTCCCGGAGCATTGAGTGTGCAGGACATTAGTAAGGGGGAATATATTGCTACCGGTACCAGTATGCTAATAAGTTAGCTTCTACGACCGGCTCAACGCTATGTTTGGGTGAAAGTCGCTATAGGGACTATGCAACTACGATAATATACCTAATAAACAATCGATTAGATCACACTATACATTTTCTAGGTTAGTCCGAACCTTCTTAGGATTAAAATTGATTATATCCCTATCAAATATATATGGTACCTATATCCTAAATGTTCATGACTCTAATGAGTACCTATAAAAATATTAATTATTTTTATGTACCAGTGTGAAAATTAATAATTAATATTAAATCAACAATAAATATTTCCATCATACGATACGGTGTTCTATGGCCCTCAATACTCCAACATTCCATTAAACACGTTTACATACCACTTTTTAACTAAACGAAATACAAGATAAACCAATAAACACAAATATCAAACAAAAATAACTTGTTTTATTCACTTTTACACTTTTTTGACACTAAATGCACTTTATAAATTCGCGGTTAGAACGGAACACGAAAGCGCGCGACCGGTCAGGCAGTCGAAGTCGAGTAACTTTGTTGACAAGCGTAAAGCGCGCACCTCCGCGGCCATGTTTGAAGCCTTCGGCAATCTCCGGCGCACTTCGGGCGTCTTCGAGAGTGTGCACTACCAACCTTACTCACTGATTCAGCGGAGTGGATAAAATGACCAAGTCTTACTCTATTCAAACTTCAGTTATGAACGCACGAATGCACGAGGTCGAGGTTTTATTTTGATTCAAATTTTAGCATACATAGGTTATTATAATGTTGATTGTAATATTACAATGATTTTGTGATGATCTTGTAAGAAAATTCTTTTGTAACATAAGGAAAAATTCAATATGAAACTTTAAAATCGAACTTTATAATTTTCATACTACTGAAAATTCTTTAATCACTGATTAATGTGCATAAATTTAAAAATTAAACCGCGTATCGATTAATTACTATTAACTTTAAAAAAACTTACGAACGTTTAAATAAAATGCATTAAAAAAATAACATTACTATTAGGTATGTAATAAGAATAACTATTCATAATTCAAAATAATCATAATTCAAAAGCACAGAACCTAAGCATCTATTTTTGTTTTGCATATTGAGAAATTATACAAACAACAAGGTGTATACAAACAAAAGTTCCATTAAGAATCAAGCAAAAATGGCAACTTCTGAAATTGTCAAAAGAAGAATTTCCCGTGTTCAAACAATAATTTAAGTTCTTTGTGCAAAATTTTGTTTCAATGGACAATAACGCTACGTACGTAGTACTACGGGCTACGACGTAGACGCGTAACCTTCGTTTAACATACCAACAAAAGCAAGAAAATAATCCTTTCCAAAAGAAGACACAAAAATAAAGAAAACACGTTCAAGGCTTGCTATTTAAATAATACAATACATTTCCGCATTCTACAAGCACACATTGTGCTGCCTAGTGATTTTAACCAGTAAATGGTGACCTCTATTTCCGCTTTCAAATATAAGTAATGAGCTTTTCATAAAAGAGCATGTAGGTCTAATAAAATTGGTAACAAAGCGCGGTTCCTTTCTCGACCAGTTTTTATTCGCCGCAGGGCACAAGTACATGAATAAATCACGACAAGCCTCGGTATTATGCGAGAGGCGATCGCGTCGGTCATGAACCTACTAAACTGGTTCTTGGTGGTATTGTTCTTAGTACACATCAAGGTAAAGACGTTACAAACCTACATATTTCTGTAAATATACCCTAGTGTAGGTAGATTTGGTATCGGTGAATTTCTGCATTGAAATTTTGATAAAGTTAGGAGATAATTCTTTATGTCTAGTACCTTAAGATGGAATATTATAGAGGTATTATATTTTTCTCATTCTCTTCAATGACAGACAAAACAAACCAGAATCACAAACAAATCTTGTATGTATGGCATAATGTCCTATTGTTTGTTATGAATGTTGCTACCGCCATCTAGCGTCAAGTAGCAGAACTTAAGTTACATCACCTTAAAGTAGAGGGCGCTACTAGTAGTTTACTCGTCCAAGTTTTGTAACTTACCTGAAACAATAACATGTTCAATTAAATAACAATCTTATTAAATACAGTTATTAAAATACCATTAATTTTATCAAAGACAGCAAAATATGAAGAAATGATTTATTGCTATACTACTCCGCGCTATAATTATATGCAGTCCAGTTAGTAGGAAAATTATAATGTAGATTAAAATGAGTGTTGGTACATATCGGTTGGCTGGTATTGCAAAATTAACATAGAAACTATCATTTCCTGCGTATGGCATACTTTTCACATGCGATAACAGTAGACCGCCATGGCTGTGTACGGCTCGGCTCATTCCGCTAGATTGTTTATTTTTTACTACGCAATCGTAAAATTACGAATGTTTCACACCGCAAACAAACAGGTCAATTATGATCATTATTTCACAGTTTAATTATCCTTGAAACTATGATTTTACTATGTGTTTATTTGAACTTTACCGTTATATGAGGAAATGTCCTTGTTCCGTAAAGTATTCTAATTACTCTCCTTATTGCCTATTAATTAGCAAAATGCTGACCATACTTTAGCTAAAACACAATACAGGACGCACATACTCAGCACTTTTCTTATATAAAAATGTAGATTTTGGACTTGTGTCTGCCTATTTAAAATTACATACCTATCCTATTATTAAGAACAACAAAATATAATGAAGGTATATAAACATATTCAGTTGCACACTAAATTAAATTCATTCATCAAAGTAAACGTATATAAAATTATTAAAAAAAAATGTTTTCATTTATGAATGACGTTTGACAAGCGCTGCTCATATCAAAAACTAGCGGCTTGCCAAGAAAGTTATATAAATAGAAGACTAGAGTGCAATGCACGGGACAAATCAAAACATACTGGGCGTCGGCGATCCTGTGAGTATTATTCACACAAAGAATTGCACTAATTGCTCACATTTTTTAAAATATATACATATATTCCTGACTAAGACCTACTTGTGACAAAACAGAAGAACTACAAAGAATTGTAAAAGAAAAATGTAAGGAAAGCAGGTTACCGCCGTACTAATGAACAATGAGCTAACACAGTTCAATCCGGTGCATAGTGTATGTGCTACTGTTAATTCGCACTATTGACATGTAAGTAAATAGGTTTACTGCTCTATCAAGCAAAACTCATTGAAAGTATTACTTTGAATTCCACAATGTATGCACGAATGAAATAAAGGTGCAAAGGTGTGCATATCTTAATATTTTGATACTAAAGACGCGTAAAACTTGGATGTCAAGATAATGAAACATATGAACGTCAATAAGTATGATAATTGCGATATTTGATGAGCTCACGAGTGATCTCATGCGCGTCTGAACTGAACGAACGCGGTTGAGCGAAACGAACATTTTAATTGTCACAATTTACTTTATAATTGAACAACGCACGCCGCCGAGACGCGGCACTACGCCGAACCTTATCGTGATGCACCGTAATGAGATAAAGAATGTAGCCTCTGAGAAAGTAAACCTGAGGCATTCGTGCTACAGCTGTGTGTGCTGACAATTAGCACGTGCACCTATTTCCTGGCTTCTAAACCCGCGTAAGTAGTCGGTCGCCTGGTGTGCTGCGGTATGTTGGCATCGGGCGGAGTTCCAGCCCACTCGGCTTCCGTCAGTAATGGACGTCGCTCACAAAAACCAGCCCCCGCGTCAAGATGTCGGAGATAATACAGGATTGACAATATCGATGTCGTCGCACTCGGCGGATGCTAATAATTAACGAAATATCTTGATTCTACGTGACTTCATTCAGACAAGTAGCTGGGCCGCTTTTTATGTGATGAAATATTACTCGGTGGGAATTGAACACGATCTTCCTACGATAAAAGGTTGGCCCCATTTGTGTTAATGTAAGTAGTGCGATGTTGATTGTAACTTGCAAGTCCACTACTTGCTTTTAATGCTTGTAAAGGTTACAATTAGCTTGATTGTATAAATTTAAATGCCCAGAGACAATTTTTTATTCATTAACAGGCCGTCATGGGAGATGTGAGGCTCGTTAAAGAATCGTCGCTTTTAAAAAGCATCCTGAATAAATTAAAATGAACTTCACAGATCAGTCACTCCTTTGATATGAACTCATTGTTTATTTAACCTTGAAATTATTATGATTTGGGGCGGAAGCCGTGCCTGGCACTGACAAGGGTTGTAAAGGCAGGAACACAGGAAGCGGATGTGCGGCGTTTGCGTGCGCGCATAGCACAGGTACAGGTGCGGCGCCTGCGCACAACTTCATTCAGTTACAAACGTTCGTGATCTAAACTTAAACTAACTTTTTTGATATGTGCTTAGAATATTTAAAGTAATCGGGGACTATTACGTACATCTCTGTAATACTAATAATACAAGTTTGTATAGATCCGGTTGCTATTAGAAGATGTGACCGAACGTACCACGTTGTGGTAATGCATTCAAAACCACATTATTTGAATCTTATTTTTTAATAAATCAGTGATGTCCAGCGAAGGTTAAGTGAGATAGTTTTACAAAGGCATTTGTTATCACATTCTTGATTGTTAGCTGCAGAGATAAATGATAGAGCACACTTGTTACGAATACAATGAGAAAAAACTGTACATAAGACGTGCAGTACATGAGATAAGATAAAATAATAAGGAAAACAACGACCACATGGATTGTTGTATGAGTTGTATCACCATTTCCTACAAACACGATATGAACATATCAGCTGTGCACTCTTCACGGAAATTGGACCTCTATTGTTATGGAGTTTCATTGAAAATCTAGTCAGATTCCTTAAATAGGTAGTACGTATATACGTCAGGCTGCCCACGTAAGAATTGAAGGCAGACGTAATATACCTATCCGGTGTTATAATGAGTCATAGTTAACACGCGAATACAGCTTCAAATCAATGTCAAGATCGTACCAATGATATTATCACCTTGAGTTTTTTAGCAAATAATAACACACTTTGTTGTATCTAACTCTAATTGTTATGTTAACACTTTCGAATGATATCATTCTTAGCAGTCAAGCGAGATAAAACTTATGGTTTCTTTGAGAATATAATTTATGTATCTGGTATATCTAATAGGTCATGTTTTTAACGCTGAAATCAAACTTTGTTGGCATGTTTCCTCCTACGACTTTTTATAATCTTCGACATACTACACGTGTCTGAAAACGCATTTCTTAGGCTGTACATCAACAATGTAATCCCCTCAGAGTTAAATTACACACGTATAAAGTTGGCTACGGTTTTACTTATAGCATTCACAATCTGTGGTTAGCGGTTAGTCCAACAGTTAGATCACTCGCCAGTGATATGCCGTAAACGTGTGTAATACCTTCCTCATATGTTGGGTATTGGCTACGTTATTTTTTGTACCGACTAGAAATAACTATACTTGGTCTTTTTTTTTATGGGAAATCATCAAATATCCCCACCCACTGTGGGTTAGCAGCGTGAGGGGGTGTCAGACTTTTAATGACTAAAACCCACCATGTTCCTTCTGAAACCCTTTATGTGTACCAGGGTCGCGGTAACTCTTTCGAACAATCCCACAAGCCCGGCAGGCCTTGGCAATGGTGGGCCCTACTGGGGATACTGCGCCTTACAGAGGAAAAAATATAAAGCTACGCAGATAAATTACGTGGGTCTGCTATATGCTAATTCTTCTACTGTTATATAATCATGTCCATGACATCTTTATGATAAAACATTACGAAGTACTCGCGAACAGATAATGCGATTATCGATCCCTCAGCAAGGTTAAGATGTGCTATTGCGGCTAGACCATGAATGAATGAATTGTTTTCACGCCTTCACAAAACCCTGTAACTTAACACGACTAAGGCTGTATGCAGACTTATTTTCATTGATAAACTCAAAAGTTAGGATGTGAAAGCCATAGAAAATGCTGATGCATACCTTTTTAATAAGACTGCAAGACACCAGCCCGTTTAGGAAAAGTCTAAGCGGACGAAGCTTTCAGATCTCTCTCCATTTCCAAGAGCTATTTGTCACTAACACATTGATCTTCGATTGATGGGCGATAATGTCAACCTACTTTCCTTTAGCATTTCCTACCATATATGCCTGACACATAGCAGTATACTGCAGTCATATATGAAGTGCCACTTATAAAGAAATTACCATAAAAAGGACGTATGATTTACATAATAACAGATTGTAAGCTTATGTAATACTACAACATACTTCAAAAGGACCGGTTGTAGATACTGGTTTTAATGAACGAGTAAAAAAAATACTCCATCATGCTATGTAGTTTAGTTCCCTGTTTGGACAAGACATGTTTTGCCTGCGACTTTGTCCACGATATAGAAACAGGTAGAACTAGGTATAAGTTTTAGAAAAGGTATCTCGCAACATAGCAAAGACATTTAGCTTCGAGACAAAAACGAAAATCTGGCTAATGTTCTTTGAAAATTATTATTTGTTTCCATGCAGTTTGGAACAATGTTTGCTAGCTTATATTTTCAGAGACTTTTTCTTAAATAGCACATGTTTTTACATATTTCATACATTATCTATAGACCACAATATTCTAGCATTTCCATCCTATAATCCTATGGTACCTCAAGAATTCTGTCAGAAGCCGTCAATTAGTTACAGTGTACCAGGATTAGTAATAATAGCCACTACTGACATTGGCAAGCGTGTCGGCGCTTACATTAACTGGTCCGACCTGTTGGGCATCTTTTAATTATAATCGATAATTAAAGATCATTAAAAGTAATCTTAAATAGTCAGAAATATTTTTCAAACCTACATAAAGATGCATAAGCGTGCATTTTAACGCCTAGAAATGTCGATTTTGATAAAGTGCATTACAGACATTCAATTTTCCACATTTTCAAAATTACTATTTATAACTTTTAAAAATATTAAAATTCCCAATTAGGTGTAATCTTTGATGCCAACACTGTCATCACAAAACATAAATATAACACGTAATCTACTAAAAAAATAAAAACTGACACATCCTGAAAACGGACCGAGAGAGAGCTCCGAATAAAATAAAAGAAACCAACCACCATGATTTGTTTTTTAATCCAAATAGAACCGTTCTAATAACAAATCTCCCGAAGAAAGCCGTACACATTCCCATTTATAACTATAAGAAACATAAACACCGGTGATTATGAATCCGATGGCACTTCATAAAAATATCGTCGACTGAATTAATATATGGTTTCACTGACGGATAGGTCCGTTAATTAATAAATGCTACCATCTTTATATGTCGAGACCCCTTTGTGGGTCACTGAACACATTAGGCACGTCCCAGTTGTCATACGAATACCTTTTCGCTAGGTATGGTCATTGAAATCATATTCATATCTTGAGAACTGCGATTTCTTGTCCTTTTGTATAAGAAGCCAATAATCCTAAACAAAGTTAGATACCTATGTAGGTCATTGATTATAATGTGTTAATAGAGTGACGAAAGCATTGATTTGATTGCATTCATAAAATTAATAAGTCAGATCACGATGGCCAAACTCAAAACACGAAACATTGGAATGTTAACAATATTGCATTAACATTCGACGTTTTATGACCAGAATAAAATGCATGTTAATTGCCCTAAAATGTCAAACACGTGTCACTATTTTGTTCGTTTGTGTAATACTCATGTGCTGATGGCCGACAACTCGAATTTACGTTTAAGTTCGATGCATAAATTAAGTATCGATAAATAATTGAATGTAGTTAACAAATGTGTCACTGATTACAATAATAGTGGGACTTCAATTAAGATAATACTGTGGGAGTGGCGTCGTTAATTATGACACTGTTAATTAAAGTGCAACTTAATAATAATGTCCAAAATCTTTGGAGGTTTATCCACACAATCGTAATTATGTAAAGGGAGCAGATATAATATGATGTGCAATAGAAAATTCGTAATTCTACATACCATTGTTTTCATCCTGCGTAGTTTCAAAATCCGCCAAGGATATGTTGGTCAAATCCTCAACATACACTTGTGGCTGTGTTCTATTCAAAGAGTGCCTCCCTCCGAGGGAGTGGTAGCAGCTTTCTTCCTCATCTGCCGCCTCCTCCGTCGAGGAACCCTTCAGGCAAGAGTGAAAACTCCGGGAGAGGCGCCTCTCTGTACTCATCGTCACTCATGTCCCGAAACCAGCACTTGATATGACGTACACCTCGTTTAAAGCAAACAACTGCTTGTGATATTTCATTCACTGTATTTTTGCACTTTTCTTAACACACTTAACCTTCCACTGATCAATTGGGAATTACGTCACTTTTCAGTACCGTCATCAGAGTTCTTGCAATTGGTCGACGTTTGCCGTTAAATGTTCCGTGTAAACTGCACACCTTTTTAGATAACACTGTTTATTTCACATCGTCGTTTCCTTATCATTCGTTATCGAAGGACTCTGTAATCGTAAGGATTCAATGATCTACTGATCGAGTGGTCTACATGCAAATAAACAGCATTGGTATTTAAACATAAATTCAGTACAGAATTAAGTCGCAACTTTTGGCCGAAAACAGTCAACAATAAAGAACATTACCGTTATATCAATCCGCAATGGGAACTAAATAAATATTACGAGTAATTTCACGTTTGACATCTAAAAATGATTTGCCTAAATTTTATTATTTTTACATCACATCAGTCATGGTTAGAAGAAGCCACAGAGTTCAAGGTGTCAATAAAGGATTAGACACGCATTATTGACATTTCTCAACACTACTGAATAAACCATCAATTTTAGTCGAAACGCATAATTAATGTGTTCTTTCTGAGTTACATGAAGAACAGTGTTTAAAGCGAAGAATAATCTCCTTATCTCGGCTTGTTGAATCTCAGTGTGAGCGATTGCAACATCGGAAGGTACCGAAACGCGCGTCAACCCGTAAAACACGTTACATACGGACACGCAGGAAACATGACAGTTCAACGCACTCCTCAAGAATGGGGACCATGCCACATTCGGCTAATGAATGGCAGACGAACAAAGGAGCACATCTTTGTGGCGCCGTGGACCTATTCACGTATTCCCGTGACTGTCGAGTTCTGTGTGATGTTTCAGTTTTTAGTGTCGTAACTTTTTACTGCGAACGCCTCATCGTTAACTAAAAATACAATGCACACACCCTTTTTCGTACAGCAACACCGGCAAAACAGCATAATGCAGCATTTCCTCACTAATCTTAACCCTGGCCACTGCTTAAATAATGACGGAACCAATTGGTGATTAAGTAAAGATTAACGAAATATTCCTTGTCAGTTCACCGAAGTTTAAATTGGAAAGAGAATTTATTTTTTTACGAAATTATAATGCGGGTCGTAATGAATATCAACGATTACATTTTATTTATTGCACATTATTACGGCACTAATGATTTCAGTCTGACCAAGTTATTAATAAACAATTTGCAACAACCATTTCAAAACATTACACTCAAAAACTAAACGAATAAACCGAGTATCACAATCACATAACCCGGAATCACGGTAATGCAATTAGCATTGAACATACAGTGGCACAGAATATAAGCACTGTCATGCAAATTGCAGTTAAATAGAGGAACTGAATATCGAACGATATTTCATTCACAAAATGATTATGTTTACGCAAGAATCCGGACGTGGTCGTGAAAAAGAAAAAACTTAAACGACACAAAGCTAACATGAGCACATGTGGGAGCTTGCTTACATAACAATTAGTGAAACAAATGTAAAACCTGAATCAAGGAAGAGGCTGTTACGTCTGATTTTAATTAACACCGGATTGCACTAAGTTGCTGCGTTGACAAAAACAGTGAAATCTTCAACGACCCATTGTCTAAGTGGAAAGTTCTGCGTGGGAGCTGTAGACGACTTGAATCTGGTTGCTGGCGAGAAAATTGCGGAATCAAGCATTGAACTTTCATGAGTATTTATTTGATGTACAAACAATTGGCGTTCCTCTGCTTTCACACTTATTTCGTTCATTACATAAAATTGGTTTGTGGCAACCATTATTGTTAAAACAAGTGCACGTGGCTATTTTTGCCGATCCGCCGTAGGTAGGGGGGCTCCCTGGTGTAAACAATGCTACCAATCCCCATTGTTACGAAGGTCGTCTCAAGGTGCCAGACCACCCGGAACAACTAGCTACATTAAATTATTTAATACTTTTATTTGTAGGAATGTTTCCATTCAAATTAAATCAAACTTTGGTTCAAATTCTGTTGTCATGATAAAACGTTTTTCAAGATACAAGTAAACAGCCGTTAATCAGGTCAAGAATGGTAAATAAAAGAATCTATTTTGAGTTAAATTAGGCTCTAGACTTAGAAATCTATTTGGCATAGTGCAGTTAATCAAGCCTAACGTAACCGTAACACAGAGGTGGTACAATAATGGAAACGCGTGTGAGGACGAGGTCTGGCTCCCCGCCAATATTTTCCGTACGAAACCGAGATTTTCCCAAGATAAAGTACGCCAGGGCTCCGTGCACTGGCCTCAACATAGCGTGTGCCACCTAAATCATTTCCAGATTATCAACACGAATACGCGAACCGGGTTAAATCATAATGCCACACTGAAATAGTATAGCCATTATTTAAGTGTGTCATAATCAACGACAACCTTGTCACAATCCAGATAAAGAAACCGTTGATAACTCAAGTGTTTTCGATGTTGACCTTTCTCCGAGATTTCTGTCAGGACCGTACGCGATAAGAATTTTATTTTCAGGAGTTATATTTAGAAGCACGTATGACGCGCCGTGAATAACACAAACGAGAATTACATTGGTAAACCCTATAAGTGGGACCTGTTAAGTCTCCATTCTTATAGAAGCGGTTATAAATAGTGTCGGAGCAAATAAAATGCATCCGCTAGCGACAATCGTTGACATGTTAACTAATGATGGGTCAGGTATAAATCATGTTTATAATAGCGAGTCAACGCGAAGATGGTCGGAGGAAACGGTCGATTTGCGACGGATATGGCGATTGGAGCAAGTAGAGCGGCGTACGCGCGGTGAACTCGTGAACTGACTTATTAATCTCGCTCATTATGTCGGCCACACAACAATGCCGTCATTGTCCCACTCGCTACTGTTTGCTAATCATCGAATACTTCAAAAAAAATATATTTATTTTGTTTGGCGTGCGTACGTGTGTGAGTGTGAAACATGTGTTTTGTTCCAGTATGGAAGAGAATTGATCTATAATGGTGTCAAGTCATGTAAAGTATTTTCTTGGATGTAGCTTCTCAGGGTCACATTTTAATTTTACTGCATATTTGCATTGTCCTGACAAAACAGTAATTTTAGAACTACAGCGACCAACTCAAGAAATAGGAGGCCTTGGTCGTATTAATTGTTATGCTTCCATACGTATACGTGATTCATAGCAAGGCACAACGTCTCATATTTCATACGAAGTGAATAACGTATTAGACTCTGTTTCTGTACGACAAGGACGTGAATAACCTTCTACATCAGCCTTAACACCTTCATCACTTTTATCATCCTGTAGCTGATAGCCACTATCTTCAATGTCTATGCAATTCCCCGTATAGCGAATACTAATATAAATGCTAATTAAATAGTTGAAGCCGTGCAATAAATAACGATGCTGTTTAATCACTCGAAGAACATCACCACAAAAATAGAATTTACCCAGAAATAAATGTACACGTCACAATCTTATTGAGAAACTTTAAACACAACACAACACTGGGATCCGCAGGCGGACTGGTTAGGCTATGGGCCTATACCACATACACACGGAATCGTCCGACTTTCATAGAACAACGTAATTACAGAGTAGAACAGAACACCGCGTGTCTGTCTCCATTGACAGATAGCAACACACTGAACTGAACTAAGCGGCGACTCAGTGAGGCGCGAAGACAAGCAAGCGCGGCGCGCGCGCACGCCTTCGCCCTCCGCCGCCTGCCGTTTATTTACTATTCACAGTTTAGATCCGAACGTGCTCTAATAATCAACATGGCGCAGATGGGCCGAGGATACCTCAAGGTGCTAATTTGGGGCCAATGAAGCAATAATTAATCAAAATAAAACAAAAACAAACAATGTTGCACAATCGAGATTGTGAACACATTCGACAGAATTCATTTGAAATTAATTCAAATTACGTCAATAGACTTTAGACAGGTTTGTGGAAACCGGATCGATAATAATATTAGGTATATGATATAAAATCGAAAGTGAAAGTCAAATCGTCGCCTCACAAAATCCACTTGAGAAACCTGTTAAAAGTTTGGAACACTTTTACTCTTACGAGTAAGAAAATACCAGGTAGTTGAGGTGGAAGGTAAACTTGGGGGCAAAGACCTCTAAAGGGTGGGTTGCGCCAACGCACTTGTGTAATTATTTTAAGCCCGCTAGACGAGGACGGGTAAACACAGACACTGGAATGTCGGCCGCATATTTAAGGAGAGCTTCCACGCTGTCATAGAATACAGAAGCAAGACAAAACGTAGTACACAAACACTTTGTACAACTTGAACATGAATTAAATGTAATTCGACTCGGAGTTTATCAGCGTTTCGTTAACATAAGCTATTTTATTGTTATTTCATCTGCATAACAAGTTGCTCAAATAACAGCTGCTTCAGGTAACATTCCTTGCCTATCTTGTACGATCCATTACTACAATAGAGCGTTATGTAACACTACTACTGATTTTTAGGCAGAGAGTACACTTGCCTGATTACAACCTCATGAAAACCAAATGTTGCCAGCGACAGTTCTTGAATTTGTAAATGTCAAGTCCAAAATTAAACCAGTAAAGGTTCGAATGAGACCTTTCCTGCATCATCCCTTTATATTCAAACCACAATGTATACTACAGTACCGTTATCCTGTTCCAGTCTCCCCTAAAAGCAGGTGTTACGCCTACCGTCTCACACCGGTTTACCTTTTAGCCCACATTTATCTGCAAGATTATTTCAGACATAAAAAAAGTAGTCTCGTGCCCAAAACCATAAATCGGTCGAACTCTGCTATATTATGCATCTGCTGAGTCAACCAGTATCGAACAGTGCCGTAATTTACCCAAACTTAGTACATACCTATTACGAGAAGGTTCGTCTTGTTTGCCAATCTGGACATATAGGTAGTAACAATTTCCTTTTAAATTATAAATAGGGAAAACCTGAATTTTGCCCACATAATGCTGTTGTTATACAGTTTTGTCATTAATTTTATTATGTCAATGTTTGTAACGTTGTGATTATCTTCAGACACTATGAAAGGACTCTGTGTCTGCAGTTAAATATTATTCACTATTTGGATTTCGTTAGTTCCGTTTAGCAAGGTAAGAAACGGTTCAGTGAACACATCAATATTGTCGACCACCAAAGTTTACCTTCAGAAGTCACGTGCAAATTAAACGAGATCTCAATCAGAAGTCGTAGTACAACACATGGAATAAACATTCCCAGCCGTTTACAACACGCAAGGATAATAACTGGCTGTTGGTCTGCATTTATTTTAATTCCTGATCCGTATGCGAATAAGAAGTAAAAAACGAGAATATTTTTCCCATGGCAACACTTGAAACTGAAGGTATGTCAGTAGCTCAAGACGACGGCCTTGAGTACAGAACAATGTTACGCTTACTATGCATCTTGTATCGTTGGTTCACGGACACGCGATATCTTGTCGTGCGAGATGCATGTGAGATCCACGATGCACTCGATAAAAATAAACGGCAACATTATTCATTGGCCGTAGGTGCGACTGGCTTTGGAAACGGTGGCTTAATGTTCTGACAGAAACATTAGTTCATAGGGAAAACAGTGTGGTCCGCAGCTCAAGGATGCTTCGATACGTACGTGATTCAAGTCATATTTGCTCGAACGATAATATTGTACTTGATTCTCTTATAAGGGACGACCATAAACCAGATAGATACCTAGTCGTAATTAAATGTTCTTAATGAAAACAAAATGGAAATGAGTCACAAAACGAAGTAGTTTTGTCAATATTTTTTAGTTCTCCAACTGACCAAATCTGGCTTTTAAAATCGACTGCCGGCGCCTTATCTGAGATAGGCATACAATTGTCGAACATTAACAGTTATCTGTTGTTGATCGTTACAATCACAAATCCTAATGGATGCTAAGACCAGCTTACCGATGCTGCGTAGGCGCGTGTTTGGGCGGAGGTGGGCGGCTGAACTTGGCACGCCGACTCTTGCGCAACTAATACAAGCCCTTCTATATTCAATGACAACTCATAAAGGATCACTGAGTTCACAATGCATGTAAACATCCACTTGTTGAATACAAAGCTATTATTGGTTTATTGAATACACCTATTGTGTGACAAGGGGTTATAAATACAATACAACTGTTACTAATTAAATGTAAATAAAATTAGAACTATCAATAAATAACAACTGTACGCACCTGACTTATGACAGAAGCTGACTTATGAGTTATGACAATAAATTGTCTAATCCAAACAAAAGCAGCATTGATTTTTTCTTTCATCTTAGCAATTACAGAAAATAAGGCAAACATTCAATTACACACGAATTGAAATTTTTCAATTTCTAAGACTTTGATAAGTGGTTAACACGAAGCGAAATACATGGCGCGTGGCATCAAATCAATTATCAAATCAAATTGGTTAATAGAACACTGGATCAATGAAGAAGTCAGTGGCAAGGAAAGCGCAAAAACTGGAATAAATAACAAACTTTCGTTAGAGAGAAGTGTGCCAATAGAATGGGAGGGAGTGTGCGTGCGCGCAGACAAACGGCCGACGCAGCCGTGCAAATTTACTGAATAACTGCATGCGTAAATACTTCAGCAAACGTAAGTGAAACTGATGCGTTGCAGACACATACACAGAATAATAGTCTAAATAATTAGACAAGTGTGGAAGACGCACATATCGAGTTACGCAATGTAGATGAAAATACGTAAAATCTTAAAATAACTAACAACTTTTGGCTTTTGATCGAGAACCATACATTTATTATTTAAATTACGAATTATAATGTGGTTGCTTATAGAAATGAAACGGCGCGCTTCAACATTCATGAATGTACGGTAGACGAGTCAATCAGGGTAGTAGGGTAAAAGAATGCTGCCGCCTTACAAATGCTCAATGGAAGAGATTAAGCACGCACGCCGAACGCCGGCGACGCATTACCGTTGCATTACATACCTACCTATCTACTGTAGCGATGTGTTTACACTGACATACATACATATAATAATGAGATCATCCTTATAGCTAAGAGGAAAATTTACGTAAACGTTACAACTTTGATGTTAGAATGCATAATTTTTAGGAAAACAGCGGCTGAATTCCGAATTGAATTAATATTGTAATTTTTGGTGGCATATTTGACATGTTATGTCATCGTATCCATTGTATTTATTAAACAAATAAATCAATTCTTTATTATATTGACCAGATATTTCGGTTATGTTTGAATAGAACAAATCTACACAACATTAAATTCAGTCCATTGATGAATGACACCTTGCTATTCAATAGATGTCACAAGCCAATCATAGAATAACACATAACATAATATTTACAATGTTCAATCAAAACATAATCACGGATGACACACGAGCCTGATTAGAAATGTATCGCGCACCATTTCTACTGATTGCAGTTAACATTTCCGCATCCGGCGAGAGTCGAACAACACGTTCTGATAAAAGCTTTTACAGGCTTTACAAGGCGGGAACATATTTAGGTGACGGCTCGGCTCGGTAAACAGAGTCAGCTATAAACTGCTGTTTGGACGAACGCCAGCGTTGATCCCGATCGAATGCTCCCGGAATCGATGAAACAGTATCTGACTTCGAAGTGATATTGGAACATTTGTGTATTGCGCCTCTCAATTTAGACGGCCTTACGCTGGATAAATTGTTCAATGAGATAGACTCGACTGGCACGAACGCTTCCCACAGAATGCAGAATGTACAGTACTGGTCATATTAAAGAAGTGGGCTATAATAATTAAGAAATGGTGACACGCTTAGAAGGATGCCTTAATGATGGTGGGTCAACATACTGAGAAATTAGGAAATGCCACTTGTTCCTGTTTAAATGTGAAGAGTTATCTCTGTGAGAATTTCTTGGCTATGTAATTGACTAAATGAAATCATAATTATGATGCATCTTAAGTCAGATTTATTTCTGACTTTACACATAGGTAGTGTAAACTCACTAACTGTTCACTGAATGCATTACAGGATTCACACAAGATATAGAGGCGTGTGAAGACAATGAAATGCAGTTACAAAGCCCCGATTTTCAAACGCTACACAGCTTACTCTAATAAATAGCAATAGAAATTATTGTAATCCTAACATCATAGACAAGTATTGTAGACACGCATAATGTTCTATCAGGCTCGTTTCGTAGAACTAAACGAAGCTTAGTTACAGAGCAATGTACTAATGACCGGAGGATACGGCGTGCGCAGAATTTTAAAGCAAACAAGCAATTATGTTGTTCTAAATGTAAAGTACGAATTTATCAAGATTTCCTCTGACAGGACGTGCTTTGCAATTATTTTAGGATTTACTTCAGGCTCAAAACGAATCCGGTATTACGTAGGATATACAATGGGAAGTTTATTTGAAATACCACTCGCTTCCCTTTATAGACAAGTGTTATTTGAGCAACTGCGGCTGATACTCTTGTTATGTCAATAATAACAAGTGAAATGTCAAGGATTTGGGAATAACAACATTCCTTTCTGGTGGATCCTATTACTAATATCTAGACGTTGCTGCTACTGGTCTGGTTTGTACAATTATAAATATTAACTTTCCATCAGTAGCTTGGTTTCGTAGTCTGAGAAAATTAAACATGGCGGGTCTAAATTCAATGATATTTAAATAAAACTACTTTTACGGATTTTATCGCGGTTATATTAATATTATTTAATCCCGACGTTTCGGATCCTTTACAGCATCCATGGTCACATCCATGGTCCATGGTCATGTCTAATATTCGCGTAAGTGTCAGAAATCAATAAATTCAATGATGTTTAATTTTCATCTACGTGCATGAGAATGCAGCAGAGATTTATGACTGGTATTTCAAATATAATCTTCTGCAACGTAATATTGCGCCATCGCAGCATGTTTGTATTTATGTTCTACACTGACTGAGATAAAACCATTTCTCTGGCAGAGTGATGATTACACCAGCTCGTATCTTGTAATATTACTTCAACGGAATGCCCGCAGGACATCAATAAGATATTATTACCCATAACAGCTTTTAACACAGCTTCTAGAACTAGATTCACGTTGTTTTGCCTGTCAGCCTTGTTTATAGCTTATTTTCTATAAATATAGGTAATTGGTAAACGATTTATCTAGACAATATTGCGCGTTGTCAGTGTTTTCACAGATTTCGGTAAGTCAAAGAATTTCACTTAAAGTGGCACACGCGGGTAAGTAGTCCGACAAGTTCCACATGCGGTCATAAAGTGCGACTCGAGTCCCGTAATTGACAGACCTCAGTGAGGTACACGAACACACCGCCATACAATGTGAGCCGAGATTTCTCCACATTTACAATTCACAAGCTAACTTAATAAGATCAAAGAAATCTTGTTGTGAACAAAATGTGTCTATACGTAATAAAGTTTAAGTGCATTCGAAAATTTCATTAAAAAGTGAAAGCTCTTGTATAACCTACAAGAACAAAGTACGCAGTAAAAACGTCTGAAAATACAATGAATTATAATTTTATGTAGATTATTTCCATGTTTCCCACGTAATTACAAGAATTATACTCATTACAGAGCGTTCCCAAACAAGATTGAATTCGTGACTATCACTAAACGTGTATACGAAATTTCTATAAGACATTGCACGTTTTGTGCCGTTTCCTACTTGCACAATCGTTGTAAAATAGGCCCTATGCAGTAAACTACCAAATATCGACTTGTAAAAGGTCAAACGTGCAAGAAGTTAACAATGGTTTGCGGTAAATTGCCTATAAAGAATAATTACACGTTGGTACCGCAAAGTCATTTAGAAAACATGATATTTTAGTATATTCTAAGTACATAGATGCAGTTCAGTAGCAAATCACTTTGGAAAGCGAGTGTAAAGTACTCGACACTTTCCCTCGGCGGAGCTGATGTCAATAGCCATTACGTTAAGGGTACTATCAATATTTATCAACGCACTGCATCGTATTCGATATGTTCTCGATTCACATGATTTTATTGCTAATAAATCAAACGCTGACGGAAATATAAAGTTAACTTTCTAGTTGTTAAATTCAAAACAGTTGCTATAAAAAAGTCTTGTTAACTAAGATAACAATAAATTCGTATTTTATTTATATTGCCTTTTGTAAGTTAATTGACAGTTTACGAAATAGTTTCCCAGAAATAAATAAAATTTGTGTAGATCGCAAAAACTTTTCCTATCATAATTTGGTTCCGAGTATAGATATTCGTCAATAGTTGACGCGGGTGACACCATGAGTGCGTCAATATCCGCCCTGTGGCCAGGTGCCGGAACCACGGGGGAATGACCCCGATCCTATCTGACAACTGACCACTTCAGCCCACTGTGCGCCGCGAAAATTTACAATGACTACCGTACGCTACACTTTTGAGGAAAGATGGTATTAAGATAGCAGTTTATTGTACAACTTAGTATTTATTTACCTAAACTTTGTCGTTTTACAATATAGACTTCTCTTTTTGGGTTATCTTTGTAAGCTTTTAATGTTCTTGTATCGAGTGCCTTGTCCTTAACATTACAGCTCTATTCTGCGTAAGTAATCAGATGTAATTTCATTGACCATGATTACCCAAGCTCGAGTTACCCACACACTTCATTAGACATTAAGCTCAGTGCGATGACTTCCAAGTAAAAGCAAACGCTAAGTGAAATGGGGCTCTTTACTGTAAATGCATATAAAATTGCTGAGGGGTTATAATATGTAATATTTTCTGAGATAACACTATGAGTAACGTAACGTTATCGGTCTATTTAAATAGATACCGAGATAGCACCCAAAATAACGATAAAACGTTTAGATCGTAATAAAACCTCATACATTTTGACATTGTAACGCACGCCCTTAAGTCCAAAAGAAAGCTTCTATCGTAATGAACTTGAGTTATATTTATTGGCCTTAAATGTTCCCCAAAAATCTGGGATTATCCCCCGAATGCGTGTTCTCACGGCATGTTATCGGCTTCTCGGGGAATTCGGTTCAGTGACGATAAGCACGCACTTATCTGTCGTCGTAGACCACGGCCGCGATTTATAAGCTAGTGCGATGTTATGCAAGGGGACTCTTTAGTTAAAACTATAGTTTTTTCAAATACTTCATATGTCGGAACTTTAAACATCAAATAAATGCATGTGTACCGCTACTTTTATCTTCTGCACATAAATATTTAAGAACTCCATTTTTTTTGGGCACAAAGCTGTCCCCGAAATAAATTTCTATTATGAAAACAGCGATTAAAATTCCATCGCATATGTGCGGACCCGAATCGGATTCTCTTTGCATTCAACGTTGATGCACGGTGTGCGTAAAAGACGTGGTGCGATTGACAAAACAGCCGATTGGACTATTATGAATCGTTTACCTGTATCGCGAAGGCACATAACTTTATATTCTGTCAATGTTTGCAACCTCCTGCAGCCGCATGACAACACACGCATTTGCAGTATGTAATTGCGTTGATTACACAAAAGGAGCTGTGCTTTATTAAGCGAGCGAGGAGTTATAAACTATAAATAGCGCGACGCGATGGTGCAAGTTGAACTTAACATTCTACTAATCAAGTGCAGCTACGACTCTACGGCGGCGTACTTGAGAACAAAACAACGTGTTATTGTTGTTCGTAGAACAAAACAGGGTAAGAAGGGCCGTTCTTACCACGAGTGGGGAGGAGAACAATGCGTGCCGAGGCAGGTAGCGGGATACGGGCCCCCAAGACGTTGTTACGCCCGACACACGACATGTGCAAGCGTGATTTTAGAACACCCGGCTCGACAGATGCTTAGGTACATCCTTTTTTTAACAACCGTTAAAATATTCGCCAAGATTAACTTACATTCCAAACACTCGATCAATAGAGAAACCGAAAGTTGTTACGAGATACTTTTTATAAAATGTCAGTTGTTATTACATGAAGATCAAAACACGAATGCTTTTGTTGTGAATATTGTATCCGAACCATTCGTGTGTATCTAAACTTTTCTTCATTGATAGCAATCGAACCGCGAAGTGTCGGCGTTCAGTCACGCTACTAGATCAGGAGATCTAACAAAATATCTTCAATATTTGAAACCACAATTGTTAGAGCGATCCCGAAGACCAGAACTAATTCTATTGGTACATAGTTATAAATTTATAAACGGTACTAACTGACCATTATAGAACGATCGATGTAATGGTAACGAAGCGGTGAAAAAGTTGAGCCAACTGAAAATAAACTGATCATAACACCTCCAATTATAACTGAATAAACATCGAAGAATTTTACGTCCGATGTAGGTAAAGCCTCGGTTGAGCTCCACAAGGTAACTTCACAATGATATCAGTATCAAAGCAGGTAAGCTAACGGCATGGTATTGTTGAAATCCGAAATAATGGTCCCGCTCAATTGTTTTGGTCGACCTGTCGTGCAAAACAAAAGGCAATATTTTCTAGAAGATATACATTGCACCATTAGTTTTAAAACTCTGACGCACTAATTAGTCGCAGCGTCTATGTATGTAGATGTCACCGCAAAGGGTGACTGTTGTGACCGCCACACTCTGGGCCAGCTATATTTAGGCCCCTCTTACATGGTACCGGCCCAGCGACGTGTGATACGATCCCTGGGCCACTGGAGGTAATCAATATACTGAGTGATTAATTGATTTATTACAGAACACTGCTCTACACGGCCACTGTCAACTTATCGGCTGACCTTATAATTTATGAAACCTGACATTACCAAGACTTATTTGCGAGACGATTCGTCAGCCGCTTTCGAAAACGTAAGCTTCGTAAAGTTCAGAAATGATTTCCAATTTCTTATCGCCGTTATGTAAGTTGCGTAAAGTTATTACTGGTAGAAGTTGGACGTTGCATGTAGCCATTCGATGGATCACTGAGGAGAATTAAGTTAACAGTATACATCACACCGCTATAATGACATACAAACTGTTGGAGAATGGTCACTGAACAAAACCACGACGTATAGCACTTGACAAAAGCACGTAATGATTCCACAAAACAAGCACAATGGTACGGCGGTTCATTGGGAGCAAACCGCAGAGTTCCTGCGCATTGTGGTGGCGCGGCTGCTGGCACACCGGACACAAGAGTGTGGACGCACCTCACACAATGTCGGAGAAGCGAGGCGCGACGACGTGCGCGCGACACGGACCGATGCCAACTGTTTACCAACGCGCGCTCGGTGTGCACCCACCACTACCAGGGCTGGCACGTGATCGCTCAACTGAGGATATTGTTGTTTGTTTACTTTAACCATACGGTTTGAATCAGCTCTTAATATGGCTTATACGGCGGAAACTGACACGATCAAAAAGGAACCATCGGCTAAGAGGAAAATAACCACCGCAACTACAATAATGACCTTTATGACATAAGTAATAGGGCTCAAATTTTGGTTGGTTAGTGAAAAATGCATGCTGATCTATCAGCAGATGCAGCCCTATTGGAATCATAAAGCTTAGTTTAACAAAAAAACTTGGTCATACACGATAAGCGATATCATATCGCGTCGGAACTTCGAAGTTGGCGTTTATCAGTTCTAGTCGACTAGGGAGATATATTTTCTCTATTAGACATAATATTTACATTATCTGCAACACAAAATTATGTTTATGCTGCGGTGAGGAGATATGTAACCATTAAGCCGATGTAAGGTCATGTGCATAAGCTAATAAAACTAGTGTCAGCTTACTGACCGCTTGATATGAACAGTTACACGACATCTGTGACAACCTGACATTTTATCTGGTACAATTTTAAATTTAAAACCTCACTTAACTTTTCAAATTACAAGCGGTGTATGCTTTAAGCGTGCTACCAACCTTAATGAAGTTTCAGAATTCAACGAGGTGGGCCGTGTACAATATTGTAATGTAGGAATATGGCTTGACATACTTTCGTACAAAATTGAAGCTCTTTTATTTATTACTTTCGAAATTAAACGCATTTCGGTAGAAGAGTAGTTAACCATAAAGATAATGTAAAACATGATTCGTTGTAAAGATACACGTGTCTAAAGGGAGTACGCACAGTAACACGAACTGCGTGAATGGTGAACGTGTCGTTTACTTATACATAATTGAAACTTCACTTTAACAAATTGACAGTGATAGAACCAAAACGGGGTCACACTCGCACGTAACAACGATAATTTGACGGCAGTTTTCTTTTGGACTCGTTTGCGTAGAGATACGACCAGTACGCTCGGAGCCGATCGTATGCAAATATCAATAGAACATGTGTTCACCGCAGTAGTCTCTTATCTACATGCAGCAATAATTAAGCAATATATTGCAGATGGCACTAAAGTGAAACCGTTTCGGAATACTTAATGACGATTTATTTCACATTTAATTTCTTAATTAAAACAAGAATTTAACTATTAATGAGTTTTCTAGTTAATTTATGTAAGCGTTTATACTAGGAATATTTACAGCTATCGCCGGAAGAAATACGTAAACATAAATCTTGGGCTAAAATTAACGTTCAAACAGTGTGAAAGATGGGCTTTGTGTACACGACACAAAAAGGGAAAATAGTTAAATGAACAGGGCACGGTAGAACATCGGTAAGACATCATCGAGTATCGTTTAATGAGATTTTATTTAAAGTTGTGCACGTCTGCAGATAAAGATAAGAGATATTTTATCATACATTTTGTAAAATTCCGAGACATGGCGATGGATTCTAAGAAAACTCAAAAAAGGCTATCAACATGGACCAACCCTGGGGATACTCAATTCTATTTCAGTTTTTGGTAGATTGTCTTTTAAGTTCAAAGAAGAAATAATGAAGACAATGAGGTGCGTAGCATCTGCAATTCAATAGCTGCATTGAATCATCTAAAAAAGGCATTGTAAGATTATTGATGATCTAATGTTAACACGCCACCTCACCTGTTCACGCTCATACATTTTTACAAAATGGTTTTACATGCATGATTACCCCTATAATTACAGTTACACATATTTACGGGGAAAAAGAATCAACCTAAGTGCTATATTCAGTCAGAAAAAGCGAATGCGCTTCGTGAAAGTTAAAAGTTTCATAACATTCAGCATATGAAGTTGGGTACACGGCTGTGTCCCAATTTGTATGCGTAAAATGGCACATCTGCATTGCCGTTGAAAGTGGGAATAATATTTTTGGCACGAACGTTTTAAAATCGGGCCAAATCACCGTACACCGGCCCGGAACTATCGGTTTTGACGTTAAGATAAGGTATTTTGCATTTTCTTCGTAAATATTTAAGGTACAAAATATTAAACAGCTGAGCTGACAAATTAAACACCATTATTACGTAATTTTGTTAAATCTATCAAACACAACTTAAATGGAAATATACTTGTTTTACTAAGAATAATTTTACTGTCGGTTCAAAATGTGTAGCTGTCTAAATTCTCCATATAAATGTAAGTTTTAGTACAAACTGTTCCACGACTCCCACACTCCTTATGCGAACAGAATCGTTAATGTCCGAGCACTATGGGCTATAGTGAAAATTTTAAATATCGACTGTATAACGATTCTAGGAAAGAGTATGGAACGAAAGAGCTTCACATTGCGTTTTGTGAGCCGCATAATTAATACGTTATATGTAATTTCAATGAAATTCTGCGCTGCATGGCGGTGAATGTGTATAATTTTATATGAATAACTTAGAAAATACGTAACAGTTTAAACATTTATTTCTGTTGCTTAAGACAAACATGCATATCTTATTTTAATGTAGGTAATTTGGAGCTGAACAAGACAACCGCTTACCTACTGGTAAGTGGTCACGACCGCTTAACGTCTAATAATACTTGCAATAGCAGAAACATCTGATTTGTTATCCTACACTTTAGTCTTTAGACCAACTCTGCGAGCTTTATCATTAAAATCTTATGACTCAAAACATGGTTATACTTCTTAGAGAACCTCTTACTCTCGAGCATATTCTTCATATGCATATAATTACAAAATAGATTTGACAAACATAGCAACACTGCAAAACCAGTCAACTATGCAGAATGTTCCAATCATACACGATACCGTTGGAAACGGTGCCAACAAATCGACACTGGCCAGCCATAATGACATAATCACAACAGGTTTATAATTCAATACAAACTAACAGTAGCTGTTCTGTTGATGAACTCGCTTGATTCAATAACGGCTTGACGACATAGCTCGCTTCAAACAAAAATAACTTTGTAAACATCCTTAGTGTCTGCTGAGCCAGGGGTTAATACAGGACACGATATCTTACACGTTATTAAAGAGATAGGGAATGTAATCAAATCTACTAACTAAACTTAACTATTATTTTTGAACAGCAAACTGAGCTTTTAAATTTTACGAAAGCCAGTGTAACGCATAGGTACGACTTAGGATTTCAGATTGTGGTCATAGTCATTCTCTGATGTTGTAAACATCCATATTATATTTCATCAGTTTAAAGTCGTGGTGGCCTAGTGGGTAAAGAACCAACCTCTCGAGTATGAGGGCGTGAGTTCGATTCCAGGTCAGGCAAGTACCAATGCAACTTTTCTAAGTTTGCATGTACTTTCTAAGTATTACTGGACACCAATGGCTGATAAAAAGGTGAAGGAAAACATCTTGAGGAAACCTGGACTTTACAGTCCGAAATCACTAACCCGCATTGAGCAAGCGTGGTGATTAACGCTCAATCCTTCTCCATGTGAGAGGAGGCCTGTGCCCAGCAGTGGGACGATAAAAAAAAGGCTGTAACAGTTTAAATTCAATTTTCTTTAAAATAAAAATAACTGTAAAATTACCGCACAGATGATGACTAATTTTCTAATTTCTTATACGATCCTAAAGGTAGTGAACGAAGCCAGTAAGTGCTAAAGAAAATTGTTTATGCTCGAAAGCAGACAGACAAAACCGATAAAATTCAAATGAAAATGCATAATGCCTATAAACATATATCAAAGACGAAAGTTATCGCACAATAAAATGAGTTATTTCTTGGTGGCCCATGAGAGATTATCCTTGGTCTTGAAGTTAAACCTGCTTGCTTACAAGATTTTTAGAGACCCAATTCTGAGTGTGAACGAGGTATCTTGTTTGCGGTCGAAACGTCAGCTTGAAAGCCTGGTCAATCCGACCGCGTAACCCTAAGCTGGTCTTGTTTTCACAGGCTGATGGCATCCGGAGCGAGCGGACAGCGGACGAACATCGCGACACACGATACAAAACAGCTTTAATTACACCAGTAAATTAATGCACTTTACTGCATCCGTCCAACAATATATTAATATCTTTCATTAACTGCGTCATGAAATTTTCATTTTTTTGCATAAAATCTTTAACATAAGTGATCTTTAATATAAATAAAGAACAGTAAGTGTTTATTAGCCGGACTCAATATTATTAGCGTTACATAAATGCCATTTAAGATTTCATAAAAAATCTGATAACAACGCATAAATATTTTTTAACGAGTATAAGAGCACTTACAGCGTACGCAAATAAACGTTATAAGTAAAAAATATCTTGAGCAAAACACCGTGAAACAGTAAAATTAAGAGATAACCCATCTTGATGGACGCAGCGAGATAATTAGCAGTTGGTGAGTACCGAAATTAAAACTTAACTAAATACGCACCAATTCTGTGCGAGATAAGGCCGTTAAGACCTTTGTTTAGAGAGCGTGAATTTAAGGCAAGGCACGTGCGTACTTACCGCATAATACCAAAATTAATTCGTAAAGCCATCGACACTTACCTGTAACAACATAATTACATAATTAGTGAAAGCACAGTATTAAATATTTAAGAAAGTATTCGCACACATAATACCGTAAGCTTATTATAATATTCCAACGAACATTTCGATAAAAAGAAAAACTCTTAGCTTTAACCAATGTTCCTAATTAAAAGTTTATAGTTGGCACGGAATGAAAAGGCCGGAGTATGTCAATTAAAGTCAGCTCTCTCGCATTTACAATTAGTTGTTTACATGCACACACTACAAAAACCTGTACTTAAGGGACTCAGAGGCAGAATACGAGATTATCTTTGCTAAGAAAAAAGGCAAGGATAAGTGCGATATGGCCTCCACAATGAGGTGGGGAGGTGACTCACTAACGAGCACTCGGCTGATTCATTGTTTTCAACGCTATAATGAAAAGTTATATAATTTGCTTTGTGACCCCACTCGCCATAAATGTGTAGGAGGAAGACACTGCCTACCTACCTCCTTTCCTGTTTACGTATAGTGGCTTTAAGACAAAAGCTGCTTCGCCCAATATCTAAAATAGCCAATTTTTACGCATCTTTCGTAACACAATTTTCAAGCCATCTATGATCAGATAAGTATCTCATTTATTCCTTTCTTGCAAAACACATTAAACCTTATTAACAGCCGGAAGCTATACTCTGTAAGCTCGGTACGGTGCCAACGTAATTTAAAATGCAAGAGAAAAAGATCGCTAATCGTATCTTCGCATCCTGTTACCCCCAGCTGCGGTGAAGGTACCCACCGCCTCCCATATGTCGCGCTTGGAACAATACATAAATATAACAAAACACTACCGACCATAATAGTCTCCATCATACCATATGACTCTGGGAATAATCTCTAATTTGGCAAAAAAACATAAGCAATTTTAGGACACATAAACAAAGAACCAGCTTTCTTAGAAATCGTAATAACTTCTGAACACATTGTGATTTACAAACAGTTACTTTAATAATCACAGATATTGACGGTTTCACAGATCGCTAATCTAATCCAGACATTTATCAAAAGGCAGACATACCGAAAAACAAACATCTTTTCAATTAAGGTCGAACTGTGTCTGTCCGTCAATCATGCAAGCTTTTGATCATCTAACAGATCGTCGTCCCTTTAATGGCAAACATAAAATCAAGAGCGTGTTAACATCATGTGTACCTTTAAAAAGTCGAACAACGCCGTATGAAGTAAAGAAGTAAAATATTCCAGGGGCACGAATGGGCACGAGACACTCTTTACTGTTTCCACAAGTGGGAGCTCAGTAAAGATCGGTTTTCCGTATTCATCGAAAGAACGCGATTGGAATTGCTTCTGAGAGCTTAGTCGAATAAAAACTATGGAGAATTTAGTAATGACGGCCTTCAGAGCGTAACTAGTTTTTTTGTGGAAGCAGCTCTCGCTTCCACATCAAGTAAGAGGTTGTTTCTTAAGCATGCTTGACATATACGGAGAATTAACTTGATCTTGGAAAATGGATAGCGGAAGATCAAGTCCACTTTGGACGTTTTTGTCATTGCAACTAGTCGTAATTACATGCATAGGTACTAAGTGGACCTGTGAATCAGCAATGACAAAGGAAAAAAGTCTTCTTCACTGAGAACCTTCAAGTGAAAAACAATAAGGCAGGCAATAAAAACAAGGGCCAATTTCAAAGAAAGCGTTGTAAACTAAGCTAACCGCACAATGATAAAACTTAGTTCATGGCAAAACAGGCTAATTCGTCATGAGTCAGTTCTTAGAAAACGGATGCGTTAATTTGACACAATTTGAACACAATAGCAGGAGCTGCTCATTATCCGTGACGCGCGGGGACATGGTCATATTTTTGCGAATCTCTCATTGGATCGAGATGCCAACTCGAGAATTGTTCACCCGTGAATTAAGGTTAGCAACCAGGCAACTAGTTTGTTTATATTGAATGACAGGCTTGATGCAAAGTGGATCAAGCAATACATTTTAAATCGAAAAACAAACCTGTCATTGTCTTAAAACATAACCTAAGATAACCGTTGTCCTAATGAGTATAAACAAAACCATAATTATAAGTGACTTCCGAACGTCTCAAAATCACGCCACTTAATCAAGAATGAACCGCAATGTGTCTATTAAGACCGGATGCACTAGAAAATGTTGACCTCATAAACTAATATATGCAAACCATTAAAGGGACCCATTATGCTGGTTATTGTTGATTCAGATATGCATAAATACATTGGAGAGTATGCGTGTAGTTGTGTTTGAAGTCCCGAAGGAGGCGGTCGCGCCGCAGACGTGGCCTGGCAAAGTATGTGGGTCAAACCTGTACACTGACACCGGCCATTGAGGCTTGCGTGAGCGACACACATGTACAAACAAATGCTGCACGAACATATCTACTACTCAACGAGCTTAATAACTATGTACACAAGAAACGTATTTACAAGATATTAGATGAATACAGTGCGGTAGCTTAGAAGATTACAATAGAAAATGACACAAGAAAATTTTACAACCCACTGATACATGACTCGTCGAAAGACCTTCGATTTATAATGCATGTAAATGTCGTTGGTGATTGATGTTTCCTCTGTATTCATTTACAAGTGTTATATTTATTTTCAAAACCTTAAAAATGAAATACAAGGCTATGTGAAAGACTAAAGCTTAAAAGAAACATTCATCCATCACGTCACACGTAGATGCACACTATTCTTGGCTTTCATGCAGTACCTATTACTGGACATTATAATAATATTTTCCATTATGGACAATTTATGTATATTAAAGTGGGGAAACGTATCATTGTTATGTGTAAATGCGCAGTAATTAGCAGATTTACGTAAAGTCATGGAAACCATGTCGTGGGAGCCATATTGTCTGCGCGTGGGCAACGTTCTACGTTGTAAGCGTCAGTTTCTTTATAGTCAGCGCATTGTTGAATACTACCCAAAGATTACCTCTTCGCATTGCCAACTGATGTCCTTTCGCGATTTTTACTCGGAACAATGACAATTGTTTCCGAATAAGGATGAGGAATGAGACGAGTAAGCTCAAGAGGCATTTATTGTTAACGGTTTGCTTGAAAATGACCGTTTTGTAAAACAAAAAAAAAAGTGATTAAGAGATTAACGCTTAACTTTTATTGCTGCCAACTTATCCTCATAGTTACCGAAGTTACGAAATTAAATGCAACCAAAAATAAATTCTAAGATATTTTAGATAATAATAATAATGTTTCTGTTGTTGCGAGTTGTCGCAAGGGCCGTTTGTTGTAAAACCGTGGGTCACGAGCGTGGAGTCGCCAGAAATGTAACAAAGATTGACCTCATTTGGAGAGCGGCAGCGTTTGACGCGGTTGGTACACTAAACACAATGGCATGAATCATATTTTCCCACAATTGAAGTCCGAGAGGAAGCACTGACCATGCTATTACGCGACTGCGCAAAAAATGCACACAATGTCACTGCGTCGATTTTAAAGTATTGTACGTTTGTAAATGATATTCCGTATTGCTCTTGAAAGTTATTCTAAAATTACCTATAACATACCTACAAGACTTACGAAATGCAATGCAACATGTGCATTTATTTATTATCATTAATTAACCGCTTTTTCATATTCCTAATGATTAATGATCCATGAATTACTTTATTTTAGTTATTATTGGTGTAATAAGAGTTATTTATATTCATTCAATACTATAATTAACTCATCATTCAATTCAATATCAAATTATTAACAGTATGCTACAGAAACAATCAGTGTCGCCATCTAGCGTCGAGTAGCGAGAATACTTACATGCTCTGAGCGCGTCGAGAGATGGCGGTAGCGTCGCAGAACTACCTCCTTGCATCGCCGCTAGAGCGGAGTAGGACTCCCGATCACATGGTAAGACTTCGCTGTATTTCCTCTTCCTGTGTATAATCGCCTTCCACATGTTGAATTTTGTACGTTTTTCTCTTTGTAGACTCATTTCATATTCTCTCGAAGTACTTTATAACACTAAACAACTTTCACATAACTTGTACTAGACACTTTGTTTCAAAAATTGTTTTCATTGCTATTTTGATGGAAAAACATTATTTTATCGTTTAGAAGTCATAAAGTTTCTGTTTTAAATTGCAAGTGAGTTCAAGGGTCGAGTGAATAGATGCCGACAATTGGCGTGTAAATCACTGGCATTACGACACGGCGAGTAACAAGATAACGATAGTGAACGAAGATAGGGGCGCTGCACTCGAGTGTCCCTCTCAGCATCATTGTGTTATGTGGTCACTAACTTTACGAGACAATTTATCTTTATAACAGCCGTCGGATGGCAAATCATGCAATGATTAAATATAACCATTTAATCTTAATTCATTTTGTAGGTTTGTCGCATGATAGATAGAATTAAATTTTTGCGTTGAAAATTGTTGACGCTCTTTTGGTTCTAATAAGTTTGTTCTAAATAGCAGTGAAATCGTTACATATTCCGCACTATGGATTTACAGACAGAAAAAAACGTCCAAACATACTTTTGCATAATTGTATCACATATTTGCCACTTATCTGTGCAATCCATAAATAAACTACACTTTTCTAAGGTCAAATAAAATTGGGTCTCAAAGAGTGTTTACAGCTGATAACTAATCTCTTTAATTTAATATGGAGTAATTGCAAAAACCACTTCTGCCAATTAATTGATAACATGGTAAGCATAAAATAATATAATAATAATAAATACGTCCAAGTGCGTGGATGCCACTTCGTCTGATTGGTAAATCGAGTGCCTAACGAGCGATTAGTCTTGTTATTATTTAATTACAGTTCAAGTAATTATACAATGATACCACTAATTGCTGATGTCTTCATTAATCTTTCAGAGCGTGTAATGTCTGAAGAAATATTATTTACTTACATGTAATTTTCAAACGTCGATTAGGTATTTGCTACCAAATTAAAATGAAAGTTGAAAAAGTATGGTGCCCTTGATGAGAATTAGTCACAATCGTAAATTGACGCATATTTTTCCCATGAGGTCACACCCTAATTTGTACAGTGGTATTACTTATGACAAAATTATCAGGACGAATAACGGAGTCCTGGCATTCCGTAACGAGCGACGACATCAGTGGGGTCTCCAGGGTAAACGCTTGGCATTTAAGAAAACGCTATGAAACTCAACTGATAAAAATATGCTGTTACTTTTTAGATACGGAATGACACTCAAAATGAAATTAAAATTATTTGTTAAGTATATTTTCAAGTTTTTTTAGTTAAAAGATTGTCGGGAAAAAAAATTTAATGTATGATATCATTGCTTTTGACGCCACAGCTGTGTTCTATCTAATGTCCAGAAAAGCATCTAACACTTAACTCTTGTCGTTAGAACAAAAAATAATAGTAATTATCTAAATCGAAGTGTTGATGAAAAATTGTATATCTGTTACCGGCAATCTGTATAATCCGGTATTGTATACAATACCTAGGCAATGTATAGAATACCTAAAACGTGTAGGTAATGTATGAAATATTATTTATTTTATACTTTTCCTAGGTATTGTATACAATACCGAAGGCGCAGCCGGTAATGTATGTAAAAGACAAGTGCAGGGAAGGATCGTGCGGGCAGGATCGTGTTGCGACTTGTTTAGAGTAGACCTACTTATTATGTTTACAGAATTGTTTTGTTTCTTAGTTTTTTATGCTTATTACGTACAAAATGTCATGTAAGAACAAATAGTTTTTTAACTTAATTTTTATTAGGCAGAAGACCTACTTATTATGTTTACAGAATTGTTTTGTTTCTTAGTTTTTTATGCTTATTACGTACAAAATGTCATGATAGTTCCTCATGTAAGAACAAATAGTTTTTTAACTTAATTTTTATTAGGCAGAAGACCTACTTATTATGTTTACAGAATTGTTTTGTTTCTTAGTTTTTTATGCTTATTACGTACAAAATGTCATGTAAGAACAAATAGTTTTTTAACTTAATTTTTATTAGGCAGAAGACCTACTTATTATGTTTACAGAATTGTTTTGTTTCTTAGTTTTTTATGCTTATTACGTACAAAATGTCATGATAGTTCCTCATGTAAGAACAAATAGTTTTTTAACTTAATTTTTATTAGGCAGAAGACCTACTTATTATGTTTACAGAATTGTTTTGTTTCTTAGTTTTTTATGCTTATTACGTACAAAATGTCATGATAGTTCCTCATGTAAGAATAAAGATTTTAAGAATAAAGATTTTTTTTATACTTAATTTTGATTAGACATTAGACCTATCTATCCTTGTATAGGGCCTAGTAGGTAAGTTAAGATTAAATAAATCTTTTGTAGTAATTCTTAATTCTTCTGAAGAACAATTATTTTAAGGAGCACTTTAATTGTTAATTTTAATAAAGTTGATTTTAAGTAATGGAACATGTTTTATTTGCACGTCATTTTATAGGTAGGCCTGTCAAAATTGATAAATATAGACCAAAATCGATTTATTTTACACATTGCCGATGCACCATCAGGTAATCTATACAATCCCTAGGAATTATATACATTACCTAGGTAAAGTATCTAATGAACAATAATATCCATAATATTTCATACATTGCCTGGACGCCCCAGGTATTATATACATTGCCTGGGTATTGTATAGAATACCTGAATTATACAGATTGCCGGTAACATATCCATGTAATATGATTACCGACTTAAAATAATAACATAATTTCAAGCTGACTTCGGTAACTGGAAGGAAAGCTCCAGCGATTTGCGTAGCTCATTGAACTGGATCAAATAACTGTCCGTGACACTTAAAACAATAAAATCACAGGTGCACACTCTGCATTACAATTGACTTCCGATAATTAACAATAAACACGTCCATTCGAAAGAAAGAAATAGCACGTTCCACGTTGTAAAAAGTGCTGCAAATAGCTGTATAAATTGTTTTACAATTAAGTTAATGAGGACGCGTGTTGACACGCTCCGTAGACCCTGGACATCGGCCAAGAACAAATCCTCATTAAAAATCTGATGAGATACAATCGTCATTTGTTCCGTAGAATTAATGTTCAGCGCTTGAAATGTACAACAAACAATAGACAGCCTAACCTTTACCACCAAATATAATTAACCTGATGTTCTAAGATTAGAAAAACAATAAAGAGAATATATTTACAGATTATTGTTAAAGAATCAACAATAGTGAGAATACAGCAGGTGTACCTTGCTGAATAGTGTGACATTCAATCCAATTTTATTCAAATATCGACCATTGTTGGTGCTATTGTGCACCAATTCTGAAGGCGCACTTTGGACTTAGACATACAATTACGAGACGCTATTACGAAAAAGTATCTAATTTGGCTTATTTTTTTTTTAGTCCACGAAGAAAATCAGGTCAAAACTTGTGTTTTAAGTTGGAAAATAGAAGAAATAGGTGGGTAGCTTACTCAAGTACCGTGTCTCAACTTCCTTGGTGAAGCATGACCAAGCTTAGTGCAATACCATAACCAATCATCGGCTCTTTGTCTTAATTCGCCATTGTACCGAAACTAGCAGACGTCAGTGTTTGCATACAATACTAAGATGAGTCAACTGTTCACGAGTGTACCGTGGTGTCTGTGGTTTGTGTGAAGTTTACATCACGCTATGATTTTAATTCATGACTAATCGGTTTAAAAACAAAATAAGGCTTTCCCAAAGCGTAATTTCAGTCTTGTCTAAGTTACCTTTTCATAAATTAATGACGACACGAAAGTGAGAGACACGTTTATGTTTACATCTTAATAATAACTATTAAACAGAAAATCCACCAACCAGGAACGCTGGATGGGTAAAGTAGTACTTTGTCTGGTTATTTTAAGTGTCTTAATAAAGCACTATATTTCTTATAGCGTAGAGGTAGTACTTCAACGCCAAGTCCAATACTAGTCAGCTATTTGGAAACTGCAGGAAACTCACGACAATTAAGTCTTGGAAGCATTTCAAACGACTTCAGGTCCAACTTTCACAGACTGCTAACATTAACAGCTCACTGCGGAAACGTTTTGCGAGTTGCCTGTAAACTTCCTACAAACTAAACTTTGCTTTTCAATGGTTTTGGAGAACGAAACCAGACATTCGCCACTATTCAAATATGTTTTTTGCGAAATATGTTTCACCACTATTTGGGAATTGTAAGTATACTAGATTTCATTCAGATACTGTCATACCGAACTGATTGATAAATTAACTGTCATTGATGAGTTGCCCAAAATACTATTGTTGTTTCAACGTGTTAAACACGCGTTAGACCTCCATGATTGACCTCTTCACTATCGCGTCTGTCTTCACGCGTAAAAAGTAGATACCTAGGTATAAGACCTTTTTATTTCAGTTATAGATAAGACATTTTGTACTAGTTTTTACTCGATAACGCCAACTAACCATAAAACTGTGAAAACATGTAACATGTAAGTAGTAACGTACTAAAATAAGTTTACAGAACAATATTTCATGACCTCACAATTTTATCGGTTCCCGTAACAAATTGATCAATAGCCTACAACCGTGCGTAGTCTTCAACAGATTTATAACTATTTATAGTGCTGATTATTACATGTGTATTACAAATCTTCTCGACTGCGCAGAAGGCGGTGCTATGCATCCCACACTTACTCGCTTCACTCAACATACATTTACTAATAATAGAGTGTTAGTTTAGCGCTTCATCATTCTATATTGACGTGGAAGGCACCTACTCGATCCTTGGAAATGCATCCGAAAATTCATAATGATTGTGAAGTTATTTTAGGTTCTTCTGCAAAAACATCGGAACAGTAACATAAAAGTAACTAATTCCATGTAATACAGGTGTACGAGGAAAATAAGATGTTTGTGGAAGGTAAAGTAGAAACTTCATATTGTACCAGAAAATATTACGCACCCACTAGTCCTGCCCCTCATGACGAAAATTTGATCTTCCCCTACTCAGCTTAAAATCACTACAAAAAGCAAAATTATTTCATTAACAGGATATCGGAAATTATCGTCAAATAGGAGTACTTTTTCCTAAACTAGGAGCAGTAATTGTGCGAGGGCTCCAAATAAACCTCTCTAAACAAAATTCTGTAGGTAATGGTCAAGCAATGTTCAGAATTTCGTTCATTGTTCTGACGTAAACAAACCACAGATGATGTACTACATATTGAGCACACAATAAAATGACTCCTAATGTTTGTAAACAACTGCCAAACAACGATTAGTGATTACTACATTGACATAGTATGTGTAAACTGGTACGTGTGTTTAGAACTAGCATACAGAGATACTAGGTATATCTCAGGTATGCTTATATAGGCACCTTCAATTAGGTAGACCACATAACATCACGTCTGTTTCTCAGAAAGATTTTCTACAGGTGCATCTACTCTGTCTAATAACAACAATCATAATTTTATTTCGCCGTTACATGAAGTAGGTATGTTGGTCAGCCTACATCAATTCCTTAATTTTCCAATGAAGCTTAGGAAATCCCCTATTCGATTATTGAATGTAAGCAAGCATACGTGGGCGCGAAACACTAAAATCATCAACGAAGATATGACAGGAAGTAGGTGTAACAAATCGCACCTCTACAAACACTCCCCCTAAGTTATTAGGATAAAATTACTACGTTGCTATCGTTGCTAATGCAGGTAATTATCACTATCAGTGTTATTATGCATTAGCCTTGTATTAGTCATCAGATATAAGCGTGAATTGCCGACAGATGGCGCTGCGCCAACACCATTGTTTACACAAACCATAGCCGTAAAAGAAATAAGGCCGTAGTCAAAAGAATACGGTTAATAACATTTGAAAGTATCAATGAATGAAAATAGATACAGGAACTGTTTTATATGAAATGTTAACCTGAATTAGATTGGGGAGTAAAGGATTTATGAATGTACGAAAGTACGAATGAATGTGGTAGTTGCTCTTTTGACCTAAATGGATCAAACTTGTTTTAGCAATAGTTTAACCTGAACTCATATTTATCTCTAGCAAAGATGTTAACACATAACTAACTTTGCCCTAGAAATATTAGGTCTATCCAATTAAAATTACCAATCAATTGATAATGTATTTATTTAAATGATAAATAAAAGAAATAAGTAAATGAATCGTAAACTTCTGAACCTTTCCATTTTGTACAACACAATTTTCCGGCCACTGTGATCACACCTTAACGTAACTAGTCATTGCTATAAAAATTAACACGTTTGACATTGAAACTTTATGATATACATTATACGCAGGTTAATGTTAACTGCAAATACTACCGAAATATCACACGTTATGTTAACAATATCATGACCTATATGCAGTATATCCTTAAGTATATAAACAGCTATTTAAGAATAGTTTATGAGGTGACCACCTACGGCGCGTATCACGTCGCCTTTTATTTACTTTAATACTAAAAATATACTAAGAACATTTTATAGGCCAATAATACGAGCCATATATAGCAAGTTGCCATAAGAAGCTGTACAATCGAAAACATCTCGTTTTATTTGAAGAGAACACAACATTGTATCTGCGACAGTAGCGGCGTAAGGGGGGGGCGGGGGGGGCGGTCCGCCCCGGGTGCCACATCTCGGGGGGTGCCATCTCGGTCGGCACATATCTGCATGACCAGGATGGCGCGGGCAGAATGGACGAGTCACTAAGGGTGCCATTCTAATCTGCGAAGCCTAGATTCACTACCATTTACTGCGCGATATTCAAATTTTAAACAAAACTACAACAGTGCATGTGTGAGGCATCGAGGCGGTCACCCCTCTCAGTTCGACTGTCACCCTTCTCTTGTATTTTTGCTTTTATCTGATTACTTTAATTAATTCCTCAAAGTTAGAAAAAAAAATATTTCTCTTAATTTCTGTTCTACGCTTACGTTTTGAATCCTCAATCTAGCAAAAAGAAAGCACCGAAGTAGCAAAAAAAACTGACGCTCGCTTAAGTCACGGTTTCTTTTAATTTGTGCTTAATTCTGAGTTAGAGTCCTAAAAAAAACAACAAAAAAAATATATTTTACAGTGGATATTTCCAAGCTATTTAGACGCTATTTGTAAGAGGAGGTGGAGGACTTTGGTGTCTCAAATCTCAATAAATTTTGAGCTCGCTCGCAGCTGCTTCAATTTCCGGTCGTTTTTTTTTTACTTTTTACTTTAACTTGTCTGAGTGTTCCAAAACTCAAAAATTTCGCGCTCGCTGCGCTCGCGCCTTACACTTGACAGTAATTTTCTCTAATCTCTTTAGATATCTTCTTGCGTCACAAGTATCAAAACTTACGCGCCCTTCTTCACTTTACAGTGCTTTTTTGAACTTCTGTGTTGAAAAACTCAAAAATTTCGCGCTCGCTACGCTCGCGCCTTACACTTTACAGTAGTTTTTTCTGAAGTCTTTACATATCTCTTTGCGTCTCAAAAATCAAAAATTTCGCGCGCGCTTCGCTCGCGGGTTTTTCACTTTACGGTGCTTTTTTCAAACTTGTTTGGGTACTTTTGTGTTAATTCTGTATGTTTTTTTTACTACGTGATTATATTTTGTCGTTTTTTTTTTTTTTTTTTTTTGGGGGGGGGGGGGGAGGGGTGCTCAATAAGTAGGTCGCCCCGGGTGCCACCCGATGCTACGCCGCCACTGATCTGCGAAATGACATTTCAAAGCAATATGAATCGGCAAGATTGAATGGGGAAGGAATATAGATGCTCTCATTTTTGTGAACGTTATGGCAACGTTCATCCGACGTTCCCATAGACTAGTGAAACGAGGGATTTGCGTGTATGACGTCAACTGAACATAATAACCCAACTTGAACATCCTTGCTGGGCGGATGTTGGCAAAACGCCAAGCTGACGTTAGAAGCAGGAGAAATGATTTAATGCTTTATTTTCGACAGTAACAAGCTCAGCAATATACTTTACTACCATTAAGCCTTAGTACTTTGGTGTGTAATTTTCTATGACATTCTGAAATTGGATCACGGACCGCAAGTAATGTCCTCAGTTACCACATGCATTTCAAGTTAAGTTTACTAGCATTGTAAAATAGACGATCCTAATACATTGAGCCGCCTACACTAGAATAATTATATCCATCTTGCTTGTTCACGGTGTCTCATAAATCTGTTTCAAAGTTCGATGTAACTACGACATGGTACAGGACTAAGCATCGATGACTCACAATCAGGTACTTCTCAATGATTTTCATTTAATAAATCGATAATGTAAAACCCATAGCGCGCCGATTCTTCGTATGACGTCATGTGTCACGACCATTATTTGAATAAATCATCGATTAAAGCAGAAACTTCTATTCGACCTCGAGGAACAAAAAGAAAAATAGATATGGATTCCATATGTTGACATTAATTATGTAAATTAAATTAACCGTCAGTTTTATCTCGAAATGTGACAATGTGACCCGGAAAACTGTGTATCTTATCTGACACGCAACTATGGCAGTAGTTGAAATTGTAATGCATGTGGTAAATAGGTATAATGTGCATGTTCTACTCTCTATGGAGTAGGTGGAACGCGCGACGTTCCTTATGCAAACAGCTTTTGAGCGCGAATTGCAGTGCAAACGAAACGATATTTGTTTATGCCGTAATCTTAAAAGATAAAGATTGTTTAAGTACGTAATCTGCTGATTAAGATTTACTTTTTAACACACTTCAAAGAAAGGAGAAAGTTCTCAATTCGTCGGAATATTTTATTTTTAAAAGACCAATTAAGTATATTTACACCATCGTAAGTACCTCTTCTGTGATGCAAATGGCTGATACTTTATAGTTTCCACTTTTGCAAGTCATTGATTCTGACTAATACAGCAGCATTTCTAAAAATGTGTGTTTATTTTCTAGAAGTTATTGAAAATAAGGCAAATCCTAATGTTTTCTTAACTGGATGTTTCCTCAGTAATGATGGTACACGTACAATAATAGCTCGGATGTGGTTTACGGGCCTCCCGTACAGTCTATCAGTTTGCGGGACACGTGCCTAAACCGCTACGTCATTCATGAGGAATATTTATTAAAGACAACACAACAATATGGTGGCATCAAGTTTCTTGGTCACCTTTACTTCAAAATATGTGAGTTTTTCGGCATTTTTTAATATTCGAAGGAATATTTTGAAACTTTATTAGTATATCGAATTATGCTTTGTCAGATTACAAATAATAGTTCACAAACGATAACGATAAGTACCTAGGCTGTACCGGTTTGATGCCGCATCCGAAAACAATATGCCTATACTGCCACAATTTATAACAAAAGAAGTTTCTTTAAAAATGATAATCAATTAATTACTTAGATAAATAATGATACATGTGTTGTTAGAATCATCGCAAATATGCAACAGCGACAATGATAGATTCATACAAACTTATAGGTACTACAAACGAGAGACGAGACACGGTCCTACTAGGACCTCTTAGGTCCTACTGGGTGGCCCTAAACTGATTAGACGGAACAGCACAAAGCCATTTATACTGCAGTGATAACTTATACACGAGCGAGTCATTCACGTAAGCAGTGTTATCAATATGTCAATCACGTTTAGTCTATTGCCGATGCGGTCAAGACTTACGGCGCTAGTGCGTATATTAATACCTATTACTGATAACAATACCCTGTTAGTACACCTAACATCTATATATTGACAATTATTAACTTAGATCATGAAGCGGAACCAATATCTAAATATTTCTGTATAAATGTGATATACAATGAACAATATTTTTTACAACGAAGACTCTTTTCTTGAAACCAAAACTGCTTCGAATTAACAAAATGGCGAATTAACCAAAAACTGATCCACCATATACTGAAATCGATACCATGTTACAAGTAACATAAAACCAGCGAATCCAATAAATCAATAAATCGATCGATCAATCGAAGTTAATATAATACCACAAGACGCGACCATGGCTGTCATGACATGTAAACATGTGGTTATTTTTTCTAATACGCAACGCAACTCAATTAATCCACTTCATGGGACTCAACTATTTACTTACCAACAAAAACACTGTATAGCCAATTTTGTAATAGTAAAGCCATTCATATACATATACAAGGTTAATCTTAAGACGAAGATCGATGTCGACAACTCTTTACAGAAAAACAGCCCATCATTAGCCGTCCACGCTTTTCAATCAGTTTTAAGCAACGACACTTACAGTTCTAAAACAAACGAAGATCATTTGAAGTACAGGCCCACGGAGTAAGGAAGGATGAGTGGAGATGCCATATAATGCAGGTAGGTCAGGTGCTTTCTTCTACCACCGCGGTACGCGTACGGCGGGTATCACCAAAACGATCAGGTTACGAGTGAACTCGAGGCTTTGGTATTACAGAAAATTATCGGGTCCAAAGAAGGCGTATAAGAGTGAAGACAGTAACATTCGTCTTCACTCGTCGCATTTTGGCGCGCTGCTGTTTTCTTAGAAGATTTTCCATTATGGCACCTCCGCTAGTTATTTTGTTCTCTATGTACACGCCTTATATAGAGGAGTTTATTGTGTATCGGAGAAGACATACAAACTCGGCATTGAACACATGATGGCCGAGACCTTGGCATCATTATCTGCTGTCTGTTAGCTGACTTAGCACGATTAGAGCTTAGGCGAAAACTGGAATAGATCTAATTTTGGTTATCACTTACTAATATAAATGTGAAGCCTTTTGTTTTCGAGACAATTAGATTTGGAAGAATTTTGACAAAGATCTGGATCTGATTGATACATGACTGAAAGACAAATTGAAACACAGATACATCTATGTGTCATCATGACGCTATATTTAGTATTTCAAATTAATTAATTGATTTATAAGCACTAAAATAAGTTAAATATAAATCAAACTTCAATTTAAAGTAACACTAGAACGTGACAATTGAGAATTTCATTCAAACACATGTTCTGAGAAAGTACATGTTATTCGATATTATTATAGTTCTAAGGTTTCATCAAACTTGCATACTGCGTTGAACGAAAGCAAAACAAACACATAAAAAAAATAGGGGGTGTTCTGTATTTGAATGTTAATGTTAAAAATCCGCCTTAATCTCGTCAATACGTAACACAAAGACCCTCGCCTCATAAATATGTATGTAGTATGTACCAATTACAAGCTGCACCCACTGCAGTTGATGTTCATCTAAGCATATCGACTGCACAAATGGATTCGGAGTGCGTCCCCTCGCAGGATTTAAGTTTCGGGGGCCTAGGTCACCCTTCGGGGGGTGGCCAATGATGTGACTACCTAATGAATTGCGTTGAGCACCCCTGACAGAAATGGAAAGGGTTCGATTTGCAAAGCTAGCGAATTTGTTTCGACAACACAAATATAACAATGGCTAAAACACTGTGGAAATTATCTCTGCCAATCACTGGAATTCTCGTAAAATATTGATGGAATTAATCGGCTACTGGCTTGTACCTGATTGACTATAATCTCTTATCGGAGTCTCCTTTTTTCAAGTGCCTGCGAATATATCCAAAATGTTTGACAATTCAGAGCACGAGAAGGAAAGAGATTGTATATATATCTCTAGACGGACAGCACCATCGCATTTCGCCGAGGAATTCAGATACCTTTACCTTGAAAATAAAGCTAGAGTAGCAATCAGCAAAAGCTTCCATTCCTTATCTTAGGCACGTTATTATTCAGCGGCTAACCATTAGAAATACAAATTAAGTGCGAGTTCAATTCAAGGATCAATTAAGATTATTATCAACCAGACATCTAAATAGAGGCAATAAAATTGATTGTGAACGTGATCTCATTCTAATTGGAAACAATCTTATCCAAGTGTTTGCTTTCACCAGTTAACTCATGATATCCTATGTCTGATGACCGTTACTGAGTTGACAATGAAGATAATAGATTGCTGCGTTTGTTTCCTGGTATTTGTCTATGCACTTATATACTTAGTAGGAATCTTGAGGAACTGATAACAATTAAGGATTGTCATTGATAGGTATGTAGCAATTATCTTTACTGACAATACAATGGCATGTCGTATTTCCAAATCCGACTCATCCTCAGATTACTAGAAACTAAATCTCTTAATACCGTTACCAATTAATTGACGATCAAGGTTTACAAACAAACATACAACTGATAATCTCATTAGGTTTGCGAACAACGACCGCCGTGGATTGCCTCTTCACACGCCATTAATGTATACTTTATATAATGGAAGGGAAATTCTTTCCACAATGTTAATAACGTATCCAGTCAACTTTCGCTAAAGACATAAGTTTCACTAGAGTGGGGAAACTGCGGTTTGACAAGTTGCGCATGAGTGCCGCTGATTATGATAACGCCGTAGATCAAGATGGCGTTGCGTCATAAATCGATATAGAAAATAAAGCGGTCTTTCTTCTTTTCTCGATTATAAAAGCTGATGTAACGTGTAGGAATAATGTATGAGATATATGAGAAATTGCTGTTATGGTTGAAATGTTAAATGTCAATGAATTTTAATCTTAATCCAGAACTCACACTTCTTCGTCTTTTATAACTCAGAAGAAGTCTTTTATAACTCAGAGAATTCAGAAGAAATCGATAATCTACAGAATTAGGCGGAAGATTAGCGTTTAATCTTTTGCATGTTTTCATTTCAAAATAAAAATATATTTTTGCAAAATATGACCACATGTAGGTATTTCTGGTCTGGGCAAAACTTTAATAAAGTCAACACTTTACAGTTTTTACTTCACATTTAAATAAGGAAATGTCGATTTATTGAAATAAGATCAGTATTGCTTCCTATAATAAATAAGCTTACTGTATATACCTTAATTACCTCTTAATAAGGTTATTGCTTTCATTTTATTGTAGGTAGAAAATCACCTTTATAATTCTAACCTAATTAAACTTTGCGAGTTTCATTGACTTAAAATGTACATTATGGCATATATTTATATATCAGTGATGTAAATAATCGTCTAGGGATCCAATTTTCAACAGCTAGATACAAAAATAACTCTCGAGTCAAAAATTCCATAAACCACAGTATAATTGAATAAAATCCATATGCAATTTTATATCATATACATATATATGGAAACGTATAGTATAATCATAAAAATGAAATATACATATATATGGAAACGTATAGTATAATCATAAAAATGAAAAATACTACTAAAGAAAGCGAATTGATTAACTCTGACGGATATTGTATAACTAATCTTATAAGAACAACATTTGCAACGGTTCTAGAGATAGGTAGCGTTGTCACGGCTTCTGTTTACTGTATTTACTATTATATAATTTAACATAATACTTATAAATATACTCGTATTTCTGAACAGGATCACCACGGAGACGGTGAACATTTTTTTGGTAATATATTTCGCACACAGGCGGGCGTCCATGACAATACGCGCTTCGAATTTGTCGTTTACAAAACCGAGGAAATCATTGAAGTTTTTCAAAATTTAATTTTGTGTAAAACTTGTAAATTAAAAGTTTATCGAAACAAATTGATAATTATATTTCTGTGATATATATTTTGCCATTAACGTTATTCATGATGGAAGAAAACTACACGCTATCCCACTTGTAGCTCTGCATAAAGCATAATGAAAATTAAGCTGTTTTACACTGTGAAAAACCTTATTCGTTTAATGTCTCAGACTGTGCAAAACAAAAGAATGAATCCGCTTATCTCATAATATAAATCTGTTATTCAAATAGTTTATTAAAAAACTCTCATTATTTTTCATGAAGCTGGTCAATTACAATAAAACCAAGGTTCTTTTAAGATCTACATAATACTGAAATCGAGAAGTTGTCATGCTTCGAAGACTATTATATTTTATACAGATGATAATTTTAAGTACTGCTCACATGTTCAAGAAAATATGAATTCTCTGAAGGTGTTATATTAGATTTGAATATTTTATCGCGATTTTCCAGATAATGAGTTGAAAACTCATGCACCAAGTGGCTTTCGCGTACCTCCCAATTAACCATTCATTTTCATCGATTAAATGGCTATAACTCGAATCCAATGACCAATCAATCGTTGCTGTCACAACTCATTTAGCATTTATCTATCACATCAGAAAGTGGGAACGACCACAACACTAGTGATTTCCCCTCGCGTGATCGCCGATTATCTACGTATACGTCTCGATAGAAACTTGCGTATCAAACCAAGAAACGATTGAAGGCCTTATGTGTAACATTTGGCAAAAACACGATCGTTACTTAGCACATTATTTTTGTTTAGATATTTATACACATTTTATTTTTATATAATTTTTAAAACAAACTGTTTAGTTTGTTTTTTTTTACGATTAGGTTTAGATTTCAGATTGAAGAAGTTTAAAATTATCTCTAAAAACTATGGACAACAGTAAAAGCGAGACTACAAGAACAAATTCAGATCAAGGTGTACTTATCAACGATTGTCTATTTTCGATAACCGTCGACATGGCCGATGCTTACATGTTTCGTGATTGTTATTGATAGTGAGATAGCCGTCACAGCAATTCGTAGTCTCGTGAAGACACTAACTACAACGAGTCGGAACGAATCATCCCAGTTACAGTTAATTGCATCACACGTTAGGAAGTAACCATTATAACACTTTTACAATAGGGAGCAGCTAAATTACTCGTTGTTCTGATCGAGTTTGACACGAACACCACCGCACGTTATTTTTATGCAATACTATCATAGTTGTACGTTACATAAACTGAGAAATCGATAATTATGCCGTAATATGTGGTATGTTTAGAATTTAAGCATTACACTGGTTCGCGCTAATGTGCTATCTCGGACAATTAGTGACACAGTCATTATGACCATTCTTCTATTTGCTTGGATAACGATGAAGTGTGCAATAAATCTTGAACACGCAATAGAAAATGTCTTGGCCTTGATTTATTTACGACTGTCCATCTTCTTTTTATCAATGAAACAGTAATGAGGTTTGATATGTCCCCTGACGTTGAATTCGACTGCTTATAAAGTCAAATATACGGAATTCCCACTCGCAAATGTGAGTCATCGCCACTGTATTTTATCTAAAATATCTGCATTTCAATTTTCACTTGCACGTTCCAAGAGCAAGCGGTTGCAAAAAATCATTATCTCAGAAATGCTCAGAATTCTCACGGATTAGTATGTAAAACGCTTTGATCTGCATACACTTCTATAGTGATAATGATAATGACGGTGATATCTTCTGCATTACCTTTGCGACAACCGCTAGGTCACTCTTTTTTCTCAGAGGTATGGGACATAATCAGCCTACAGGTAATCTGTGGATAGAAGTTGGTCAGGGGTCATCAAACTGGAACAGTGTATTATTGAGAGATCTTCATGACAGACAGTGCCATTTCTTCGTGAGTATGTAGGATTCATGGCTAACCTTACCTATTGGAAAAAAAAAATTCACGGAACTACCATCATATTACAACTTGTCGCATAACGGTTCTGAGATATTTTTGTGTTCATTTTCGTGCAAATGTTATGCTCGTAAAGTACTATATTAGGAACGAATTCCACAACAACTCTAAAACTGTTTATTGTTTTGCCTTCATTTGGCATTTCAGTGATTTAAAAACAGAACAAGAAATGCACCTGGGACTGTCGGTAATAGAAGTCATCATCATCATCATCAGCCTATCGCAGTCCACTGCTGGACATAGGCCTCTCCAAGTGCACGCCACTGAGATCGATTTTCGGCTTCTCGCATCCAGCTCCTGCCAGCCGTCTTGCGCAAGTCATCACTCCACCGTGCCTGAGGACGTCCTACACTACGCTTGCCGAGGCGCGGTCTCCACTCTAGAACTCGTTTACCCCAACGGTTATCGGTTCTTCGGCTAATATGGCCAGCCCACTGCCACTTCAGCTTGCTGATTCGGTGGGCTATGTCGATGACCTTGGTTCTCTGACGGATCACCTCATTTCTGATGCGATCCCTCAGAGAAATGCCGAGCATAGCCCTTTCCATAGCCCGCTGAGCGACTTTAAACTTGTGAACCAGCCGTACCGACAGTGTCCACGTTTCGGCTCCGTAAGTCATGACAGGTAGGACGCACTGATTGAAGACTTTTGTCTTTAGGCACTGTGGGATCGACGATGTTAGGACTCGACGTAGCTTCCCAAATGCAGCCCAACCCAACTGAATTCTCCTATTCACCTCGTCCTCAAAGTTGTTTCTACCTAACTGCAATGTCTGCCCGAGGTATACATATTTCCGAACAACTTCGAGAACGGCGCCGTGTATCGCAATCGGTTCCGGTAGAACATGTTCATTGAACATGACCTTGGTTTTGTCCAAGTTCATCCGTAGGCCGATGCGTAGAGAAGATTCAGCCAGGTCGTTCAGCATCTGTTGTAGGTCCTGCAGCGTTTCCGCCATGATGACGATATCGTCAGCAAATCGCAAGTGAGAGATGTGTTCGCCATTGATGTTGATGCCTCGTCCTTTCCAGTTCAGCGTCTTGAACATATCCTCCATTGCATTAGTCAACAGTTTCGGGGAAATAACATCCCCTTGTCTCACTCCTCGATGCAACGGTATGGGCCTTGTTTGCTGATTCTGTACTTGGACGGACATTGTAGCGGCTTCGTAGAGACATCTCATCACTTGGATGTATCGCCAATCTACTTGACAACGCTGCAGGGACTCCAGAACAGACCAGATTTCAACCGAGTCAAAGGCCTTCTCATAGTCCACAAATGCTAGACACAGGGGCTGATTATACTCTTCAGTCTTCTGTATAATCTGCCGCACTGTGTGGATGTGGTCTATGGTGCCGTATCCGCTCCGAAACCCGGCCTGCTCCGGTGGTTGGAATTCGTCGAGTCTTCGCGCAAGTCGGTTCGTGATCACTCTTGAGAACAGCTTATAGACGTGGCTTAGGAGGGAAATGGGTCGATAGTTCTTCAGCTGGGTTTTGTCTCCCTTCTTGAAGAACAGGACGACAACACTCCTACTCCACGCCTCTGGAGTTCTCCCTTCAAACAGGACGGCATTAAAAAGCTTCTGGAGCTCCCCCAGTACGGGCTTTCCTCCTGCTTTTAAAAGCTCTGTTGTAATGCCATCCTCGCCAGGGGCTTTTCCATTTTTGAGCTGTCTCAGAGCGATCTCGATTTCGCCACTGCTGACTTCTGGCAGGTCTTCGGTGAAATGGCGTGTTAATGTGGCTCTAGAATCCTCATTTCCGGGATCAGGTCGAGATGCATGCGATGCGTATAGCCGGCCATAGAAATTTTCCACTTCCGAAAGGACTGCCGGCACCGAAGAAACGACTTCTCCACTTGTTGTGGTCAACTTCGTCAAGTGGCTTCTTCCAAGAGATTGTACGAACACCTTTGACCCCCGATTTAGCTCAATTGCTCTTTCAATGGCAAGAGTATTGGAGCACCGGAGGTCGCGTCGTACGTGCTTGTTGATCTCTTGGTTTAGAGCCCGCTTAGCTGACGAAGTGACAGGCGGGTTTTCACGTCGTTTCTTCATAAGCCCTAATGTCTCTTCCGAAAGCTTTGATTTCTTGCCCTTACGCTGCATGTTACAGAATCTCGAACCTTCCTCCCTGAGGATCCGAACCACATATTCGTGGTTCTGGTTAACGTCTGTTGTGGTTTCCACGGCGGCAAATCGGTTCTCCAAATTTGATTGGAACGTTTCAGATCCTGTCATGGTTTGGAGCAGTGTTGGTCGGAGCCTGGCCTTCATCAGACGGAAACGTTCGGCCTTGAAGTTGATATTCAGAGAGCCTCGGACAAGTCGGTGATCGCTACCGGTATTAAACCTATTGATCACGGAGACGTCTCTGAATATGTGCTTCTTGTTCGTCATGATGAAGTCAATCTCATTTTTAGTCATAGTGTCGGGGCTTTGCCAAGTCCACTTCCTTTGGGGCTGCTTTTTGAAAAAAGAGTTCATCAAAAAGAGCCCCTCGCGTTCGAGGAAGTTGACGAGCATTTGCCCCCTATGATTCCTGCTTCCAAATCCATGGGATCCTACTGCCGATTCGCCGCAAATCTGTACTCCCACTTTAGCGTTAAAGTCCCCCATGACAACGGTGTAATGGGTCTTTGTAGTGAAGTGGAGGGCCCTTGATATATCATCAAACATATCCTCCACTTCATCGTCTGAATGTGTCGAGGTCGGTGCGTACACTTGCACTACCTTGAGGCTATACCTGTCGGTGAGCTTTAAGATAAGGTACGCTACCCTGTTCGACACACTAGACACCTCCACAACGTTATCAGCTAGGGACTTATTAACCAGAAACCCAACGCCACCTTGGGATTGTTGGTCTCCCTCTCGGAAGTACATTAGGTGACCTGATTCGAGGGTTATGGTGTCCTCCCCCTCTCTTCGAACTTCACATAACCCTAATATGTGCCACCTAATCTTCCCAAGTTCCACCTCGAGTTGCGCCAGATGCGAGTCAAGCCGTAGCGTGCGGCCGTTGTACGTCGCAAGAGTCAGTTTAGTTTGGTGGCCTCCCGTACCCCGGAGATTCTTCGCACCCCCTGTCCCGCCGTAACCACGGTCGCCACCGTGACCGGGAATAGCGGGACTGCCGGGAACTAGGGGCCGTGGCTTTTTTGTGCTGCTCATGGAGGTATTTAGCCTACTGCTATCACGCTGGCCAGACGGGTTGATAGAGGGTTTTTTTTCGAGTTTTCCTTCTCTCGCACTGGTGTTCGGTGCATTTTTTTTTCCATTAGTCGACTTCTACGACACCCACTGGAAGAAGGGGTAGCGACACATGTATTCTTAAGCCGTCGCTACACGGCACGGTAATAGAAGCCAGACAGGAAAAAACAAGGCTTTGTTTGGGTGATTTAAGTTAATTGAAAGAGGGTAAGCTTATCTTAAAGAGGCTGCATTTTCCTGAAATCTTTTCCAGGAAAATACTCTTGGTAAATATAGAGAGCATACTGAGCGTGAAATTCTTGTTGTTATTTTGGCGAAAAGAGAGACCAACTTTATAGCACCTAAGATCTTCAAGCTATTCAAATCTACCTTTAATAAATACTAATCTTATCTTCTTTTCACAACAATCGCAGGTGCTTACTTCGCTGTCACTTCACAGTTTTCTTGGATTGTTGATACTTAGTCTCATGATGCGTGAAAAATTCCCCTTAGCTTGTAAGTATATCGCGAATCTAATTCTATATTCAATCAATATATGTATTACCGCTGTAAATCACTTAACTATTTTAATCAAAATATTTCGAAATAGACTTATCATGGAATGTATGCTACAAATATCCTAGCCTTTACTTGACGGCCCTGCTTTTAACATTGCCGCGTTATAATAAACATTATTATATTCAATTAAGACAAGGCGAACTGTGAGAACGTAGTTGACAGACTCCTACGCATGTGTTGCCAGTTGCTCGCGGATGCATATCAATCCTCCTTTTTTATCCAGCCAGCAAGCGCGCGAAGGTTGCATTAAAAAGAGGTTTTTTAACACTTCATAGTATGTTGGTGGCCTGGTTTTTGTGGCAAATAAATAAAAGATATTAAGGAAATTGTGTGCTCATCTATATGCGTTATAAGCGTCCGATATAAGGCATATTTATGAGTTGTGTACTTAATATTCATACATTCGAGACGTTTAAGAATGTCTAGATTATCTGCTGGGACCTAGAAGGTCAAATAATGGGATTAATTCCTTATTATTATTGTTATCACCTTGTTTATTGACTGTGATACTCTGACTGGGATAACATGAGTCACTTAGAAAAACAATAAGCAAGCATTACAAAAAGTACCTAACTGTAAGCGATATCTTGTAAATATATATATTTTTTATGCTGTAGTTATTATTCCAAAGGGTTCAAAAACCTTTCTGTAATAAAACTTTTCAGCTGTTTACTAGACCGAGTAGGTACCGTTGACATTTTTGCACATATGGCAACTTTTTTGTGATAGTAATTAATTGTCATTACGCAGATAAAGTCGCAAGCCGTGCTTAGTGGATATTACGTTAATAATCATCAATCTACACCCACACGCGTACCTTTAGTAAATAGTAATCTATCAAGAAGGAATAGTTCAAGTACTTTAGTAATTAATTATTGGGTAAAGATAATAAATGAATTTGTTTAAATTCGAGATAAATTGAATCTTGTGAGAAGTGTTTACTTAAATCTTTTGTGTTTAAATCTAGATACCTCGTAGAGCCTCCAATTGGAATTTAATGATCTCGGTCAATATAATTGTTTTGTCAATAAACTATTCGTTACAATCATTTGAATGTCGATGATACCAGATTTTAATGGCTTACTATGTACATACATATAGTGGTCGTGTTCAACGTGTTTGGTTCATTCATAAATTATTTATTTACAAGAAAACCGTTTAAGAGATATGTTATGTTATTGTAAAGCACATAACATCTAAACTATGAAACTACATGCCGTAATCGTAATGTGTGAAAATCAAAACCAACATCTTACGAATGTTTACTTAGAACAACAGAAACCTTATGACGAGCCAATTCCATAACAGCTGATAGTATCACAAAACAAAACACACTCGCACTACACATTCATGAGATTTGACATAACTTTCAATTTCCACGCACTGAACTATACTTTTAATCACAAAAGCAGCGTGTGCGATGAAAATTTTTTAAGAAGAAAATCGCGCCCGATTGTTTTCGAATTTTGAAAATCCGATCGGTGATTCGGTGGCCAAGTGTGGCGAGTCGGAAGCGGCGACGCACACTGGCGCGGACGCCGAGCACGCCTCGCGTCTGCCGCCATTGACTCAGAGAAAAGTAGGGGCGTCACTCACAATAAGCGTATATAATTTTCCGCTTGTTAACAATTAAAATCCCGACCGCTAGCACCGCGCACACGATTTTTCAGCGAAATGACTCTATTGTCATAAGCACGCCGCAGAGAAAGCACATAATTATGGCTAATTGTGGTCTTTAATTACGTTTGTTTACTTTCCTTTATTTTTATATGTACTGCTAAATATTTCACACAGCCATTAAGCATAATTATATGCGTTTTTATGAAGTCTCTATTTAATATTTCATTTCACACCTATTCTTTGGATTAGAAAGATAAATTCTTGAGATATCGGTTTTAACAGCGGCGTCTGAGTTGTGGCAACCCTAACAATGCAGCACGCAGAGACAATAGACAGTAGCTATATCAGTTCGCTGTCACCGGCTGATATCAACGGACACTGGAAATGCATCGCATCCAATATTGGAAATATTATGATGAATCACTTTAGTGTCGCTGCATCCAAAAACACCGCGAGCTATATTTGGCAGGGTTGAACATGTTATGGATGATGATCATTAATGTCGCAGACCCCGCCTACGTGCGATGCTGACTGCATGTTTCGGTACCTGACACTTTACGATCGTATTAAATTGTGCATCGACATGCAATGTGTTTTTGTCATCAATTCTTTCTACCAATTGACCACTCGTTTCTTAATAACTACAGTTTGTTTATGTGTTATTACTATTAATTTTGCGGTTTGTAGCAACATATTGTCATTAATTCCTCAGATGACCAACCGGAAAATCAAGTTCGCAACCTTCAGCGTATTGCGATCGTTACTAATGTTTAAAAATAGACAATTCTTCTGTATTTGTTACAATAGATATTTCTATGGTCTCAGGGCAAAGTTAAGGTAACAAATGCTTATAAATATTGATGGTTAAGTGTGCGGTGCCTTGTAGAGTGGCACATGAATCACGCATTGTTACACACAGACACACATGCATGGAGTATAGACAACTGAGCTGTAATCCTTTCATGAAAGTTCAATAACTTCTGGCGCTGAGGACGCACCTTTTAAGGGGAATGTTTCGTTCGCGTTTATAATCCGTGACCATTTATGTAAGGGATATTGTGATTGATTTATTTCGAAATAGAGCAATCTGGTACGTTTTTTATGCTAATCTGGTAGCACAAGCAGATTGCTTATAATCAGAAGACCAACCAATTTTAACATTTTGAAAATCACACTTGATTCGTCGCAAAATCTCTGAGAAAGCGCGGAAGTGCCTATATTTTATTGAATTTAGTTCTCTTGTATAGTCTACGACATCTAGAATATACATTCACTAGTGGTAGTGGTATACTGGTAACTCAATAACAGGTTGATCATAAAATATGAGTGGGCAATACACCTTTTTAAATTGAGCCATAGAACTGGGCTATATTAAAACGACCTCTCACCGCCCAGCCAGCAGCTAAGTGCAGCTAATATTATTATGCACTTCACGCTAATATGAACAGGTGTAAGATATAACTAGATTTTATATTTATATGGAGGGAAAAATATGACTTGTGATCATGCACCCTATTGGTATGGAGAAAAGCCATTGAGCCATCTATGAGGATGCACTCAATAAATTGTTGTTTACCGGTGAAAAAAAAACATTTGTTGTTACTATATTGTGCGCGGATTGTAAGTACTGTATACAGACCATTTTCCTGTTTAATATGAATTTGTCATAAACAAATATGAAGTAACACAATAGGTGTCTGTTAATTGCTGTGATGACCTCTATCGACTCACAAATACTTATAATCTTTATTGTTACACATATTACAGAAAATATTACTTAATTTATTCCAACTTACCTCCTAAGGTATACATTTAACGTTCCAAAGTTTTTACTGAACATTCCGGCAACATTTTTAGCTGGTGATTTACGGCCTTATAAATACTGAGTGGTCGGCAGCAAAACCTGAATTTTCTTGTTCAGTACTTTCGTAACACGGGTAGTTAAAGGCTTGATCGAATAACCGATCAGATCTAATATGGAATCAGTTTTTGTTCGGAAACCTGCCGGTCCTTATACACAAACAATGTACGTATAACAATTAATATTCAGGACGAGCGTCAGTTCATAGGAACCGATGTGTAAGCCGCCTTACTTACTTCCCTATGAAACCTACTGAGTCACGCTAAATTTTATTTAGAAAAACAAGGCATCGACCTCGTTGTTTCAGAATATGGTTAATAAAAGTTTTATGTTCGTACCTTCTGAGTCAGATGTCGGACCTAAATATGATTAGCTGTACAGTTACAATATTAAGAAATGTAACAAAAGAATATTGTTAAAAGTCGATGACTCTGAACAATATTTTTTAAGTCATATAAATGGCTATGAAAACATAAAATGTGAGTAAATTAATTACATTCTAGGTAATTAGCAGTTAATTGAACAGGTCTTGAGTCAAGGTCTACATTAATTGTGGTAATACCTCCCCAATGACACCGACATCTACAAATACCATGTCTAAGCGAACTCCATAAAAGTGTCGAACAAACAAACTTTCCTTAATCAGGAAGTCACCAAAAACGGTAACAAATTACAGTAAAAGATCAATGGTTTTTTCCACGTTAAGTGCTCAGGCGGTCTCGGTTACTTTTCTGAGCCACCAAAAATATTACGGGGAGATAAATAAAAAAGTTTGTCTCTGGTTCCAAATTAGAATTTTCTTTTTAACCGTCGCTAACGTCCGCTATTTTGGAGTCGTCAATCGGCCCCGTGTTCGCTTACTGACAAACTTCTTGTCGCGCGACGGGTTAAACACTCGGTATTTTCGTTTAACTTCTTCGAAACGAAATAATTATGAAAGCTGAAAACCGATGGGCGGTGCATTTGTATTGCAGTGTTGCGTTCTATTTTAAGTGTGGGCATCAAAGAACATGCTTCCAGGAAACGTTTCTTCGTCTAACAATAATTAAAACGAAACCTATAAATTCCGAAATAACACATAAATAGTACGAACTACATATCGATATTTAGCAATGTTTCCCTAGCGTCGCTTAGTCGCTATTGTCGAGGCCCAACATTCTCGATTAGAACTTCATAGTTCACGCCAGAAATAGCAAAATAACTTAACGTTTCCAATCGTGTTCCTTTTGTCTAATTAGTAACATACCTCTATATTTAGAATAATTTAAAACTACTCATTATCATCCCACCCACCAAAAAGATCCCCTTTATTAGTATGTAGTTAATATTTAGTTCCAAATTGTATAATGATGTGCGATTACTAATCTATACATATAATAAATCTGTAGAAAAGTAATTTTTGTACATTGAAGAAATTGACAAAAAAAATAGCCGGCATGTTAAAGGATAACTAACAGAACCCATTTCCATCATTTTTGTCATTTTTGTCTGTTTGTCTGTTTGTCTGTTTGTCTGTTTGTCTGTTTGTCTGTTTGTCTGTTTATCTGTTTGTTTGTTCGGGATTCACGTAAAATATACGAATTCAATGCAGACAATGCTTATATACAAAAATTCTACTTAACTTGGGGTATTATTTAGTTTTTGTTTCATCGAAATCGATTCACTCTATCAAAAGATATGATTAATTTTGTGAATTCAAGATGTAAAATATTACGACACGCAATCTGTTTGTCAAAACTGTACATTTGAATGTTGTACTTATATTAGTTGTTCGGCCTATTATTAATCTTTACACAGAAAATCACACCTTTATAAGTAACTTCGGAAGAAAAAAAAATATGAAAATTTTGTTCAGCCAAGGTTAAAGTAGCTCCATCTGTGGTAAAAATACATCAAATTTGTCAAAAGAGCGAGGTGGTAAATGACAATTAATTACCATACATTCTTTATAGAGGATTATTATTTCAACAGATGGAGTTGTGTATTTTCCGTAATTCACCATATTTTAACACGTAGTGTAATTTTTCGATAGACATTTCAATAGTGTTTGTCAGTTTGCCGTACCACATCAAAATCCAACTATAATTATTACCTTGATGAAAGGAAAATTAATAGTTCTCAGCCAAATTTAAAACGGTGCCATCTAAATTATTTTTTGAACATTATGTCAAAAATGATGACTTTAGTGGAACAATTAATTATCATTTAAAGTTACAGTTGGAGTTCATATCAGTATTTTTTCATAAACATAGTTTAGCTTATCTTCCACTAATGTGGTGGCCTTAAAACAAATTACTTTGAGTGAGTAGTATTAAGTAGACCTTAATTATTTTTTCTGATGCAAAATATGTAAACTTAATCCTAGAAGAAAGGAAGATCTATCTCTCGCAAGCGCTGCTAAGCGTGAGGTGGGTAATGTAGGCTTCTGTAGTTTTAAAAACAAGCCCAGATACAAAGTGCAGATAAGAAATGGGAGCTTTCTCGATTTAATACCATACACACGTAAAATGCTTTATGCGTCTGGAAACGTACAAATTACGCGTCGCATACCAGAGACATGCTTACTTTCAACTTCTGATCGCAAATACACTGTTCACGATTACGAACAGTCTCAGTAAGACCCGAGCCAAGTCTAAAAAAACACCTTTTATATAAAACTACGTTCGATGTCATTCAATTACAAAGACAGAATTGTTCTCCGCTGCAAATCCTATCCACCTATATCCTATCCTAATCCAGCATGCATTGCAGGTGTGCATTGCACAAAAACCAATGGTATCCTATTCGAGAAGTCAAAAGAGTCGGCCTGCCAACGTCAGCTTTTGCGCTAAGCAAGTGTTCATAATAGTACCATCAGAATTACATTCATCGTTGAATGAGGTGAATACATTTTCAGAAACCACAATAACAGTAGGAGCCAAAGCGTATGATCGCTTCATAGAGCTCTGATTGGCCCCAGGTGACCAACTCAGGTCTGATTTGTTCGTTCATCAGATCTTTGAAAGTGTTTCGGTGGATACTTACTGTCGTCCTGTTTACGTGTGACACAAAATATGGTATATAAACGTCCTCCGCAAGAGCGAAATTTTCCCGGTGTGCGGTAGTGACGCACAGTATACAACACTTATGTTTCTTTTGATTTGCTGGCTCCACCAAGAAATGACAAATTGCGAGCGTACATTTTGAAAATCTTGACAAAACTGCAGGTTTCAAGTACGAACACATGAAGTGGACTCTCACAGATACGTACATTTTGCCTATTCGTGAACTAATGCAAACATTTCGGTGGAGTCCCTCCCGGTTTAGACCTAACCCCACATTAGGCGTGCGCGATCCTCGGGCGTGTGAGTAGCGCGTTTTGCTGCCCTGCGGCATTTGCAGCGCGCTCGACTTGACGTTTTACTGCTAAGGCGTTTAGCGGGCGGCGGGGATAGCGGGCGTAGGGGTAAGAACGCAACTCGAGCGCCGCGTGCTCGCCGCGAGCGCGTCGCTTGCACTCTTCACACATGCCGCAGGGCAGCAAAACGCGACTTTCACGCAGCGCGCTCGCGACGCCCGCGCTACTCACACGCCCGAGGATCGCGCACGCCTAATGTGGGGTCAGCCTTACCATAGTACATAAGTAAGTGCACAGAAAATCCCCAATTCATACAAGTGTTTCTCCCCAGTAGTGAAACTATCCTACCCTATGCGCCTGCTGATGATGACGACTCATTTTATCATCCATCCAGCTATTCCCCAACTATGTTGGTGTTGGCTTCCAGTCACCGAATCTGTTTGAGTACCAATATTTTGCTTGGAGCGACTACCTATCTATCTATCTTCAATCCAGTCAACTACACAAGACGATATCCATGGTAAGACTGACAGACTTTCTGGCTTCTGCTTAGTCGCAGCAGCTGCAGAAAATGTACAAATGACAGCTTAGTCAGACTCAAAGCATATAGACATAGATTATAGCTATTTCCTTTGAAAATTACTTACGCACCATACGTAATAATTGACTATTCTATATTGCCCACGCAGACGAAGTTGCGGGCAACAGCTAGTATCAAATATTAGCGATAAATTGTTTTATATCACAGGGTGTTTCCCCAATTCGTTGTTCAGGAATAAATGTTTACATATTCGACACAAGCCTTTATTTCGACACTAATTAGGACATGCGATATGACCAGTATGACTAATCGGCCTGACCTCATATCTATTATTAATTTCAAATTAATGTACCTACCTGCCTCCATGTTTTAGCGAGATCAAATAATTGCACCTTAAGTTCAATAATAAATAAAACCTGACTACCTAAAACCTACCTGGATAGAACTCAACAAGTTTACTCCAATATTAATTTCATGTATTCATACCTTTTTGCATAAAACTAAAGATTATTTTGCAAAAAATGCAAGTGCATAGGAATACTGCGATTCACTACTCAAATACGTATTGATTGGTTTTAATGTTCCGAGGGGATGGCGACTCGCTACGTTACGCTGTCTGCATCCATCGATCCATTGTTTGTAACACTAGCCGTACAGAACCAACAATGAAAAAAACTTATTAGCATAAAGGATTCTAAGCTACCAAATTCAACCCTACTTTCTAGTTCCGTGCCACAGCCAGATAAAATCAAGTGCCGTATTTGCGTATGGAGTGGCAGATTGATCGCTGCAGGGTCAGCACACGAGGTAAGGGACCGATGTCAATTAAAAACGGCCGGGCCGTAATTGTGCCCATTTTAGCTCGATTGCGCCAGACTGGCGAAGGGACGCGAGAACCGTCGCGTGTCCAAATGCGAGTATTGAGCAGTGGAAAAACATAAGTTTCGATTATGCTAGTTACATAATTTATTAAGTGTGGTCTAGTTTTTAGTGGTGTATGTTTTGGCATCGTTTCAATTTCTTGGATATGCTTAGAATTTTCTCAAACGACTGTCAACCAGTTAGGATAGTTTTCAATTGAACGTTTTCAACATATCGTATTGAATTTATTCAGTTATGTGTTCCCCTATAACTCAATGCATCATGCTATCGAAACCCAAACCCATAAAACAAAAACGAGATTTTACGGAGCATTAAAAAGAAGAGACAATACTAATGACAAAAAACCTCTATCACTACACAACGAAGATAAAGAATTCGTTAAAGAAGCTTAATATTCTTACTAATTTTGGGAGTAATAAAAACTGTGACAAGTATGCAGCAGGGGCGTGAAACATTTGGTCGCAATCGATTGGTGATGGTGCGCCCGCGTCACGGTATGCGCCCTTCTTGCGTCACTGCAGCAAACGTCACTTTATCCCAAAATTAATCAAGTGAAAACTTGTTATGTACCTATGATTAATGTCCCATTTTCCGTGTAAGTTGTAAAGTTGGCTTTATAGTTCCGCGGAAACTCATGAGTAAGTGCTTTTATTAATTTGTTCTACTTTCCGTAATTACAGTTTCCTGAAAGTTCAGAAACGTAGAAAGCTTGTATGTAACAATACGTTTATCTAAATAGTTACAACAATTTTATCGTGTTTTCTACCCTAATGTAATTAGATAGCTATTAGTAATTACTAACAGCAAGTAAGAAACCACATTTGTTTTCTTATACTTAGTAGGTATAATTATAAATAAATTAATTGCAATGTAACGACTACTACGATCTCTTTTATATTAATTAAATTCCTATCAACACTTTTACGTGTATAACAACAGTAATTCTTTGAGTCTCAAAGTTCATTATCAAACTATTCTTCCAAACAAATCTGTATTTCAAAGAGTTCCTGCACAGCAACTTGCTAAGTAATGTAGCGACATCTGTTGTTCAACACCATAAAATATTACAGCGCCATCTAGCGGCGAGTAGCGACAATACAATGAACGTCACTCAAACTTGGTACTACATAAGTTATACTATTACTCGCTAGATGGCGCTAATTTAAAGTAAATGTACTGACCTTGTGCGGGCATCGCCCGTAATGAAACTGCATCTTCTTCGATTTCTTCTTCAACTTCTTCCTCTGTGATTGACGGTGGTGCAGCCCAACACCGGAGTCTTACGCCAGCGTTACCAACGTTTGCTCCGTTGTCAAGCCTCACACGAGGGAGACTTCTCGATGAATATTCTCCGTTATTGTTGGTCTGGTGAACAAAAATATTTTCGATTAGCTTATTTGATGTAAGCTCAGTTATTCTGTTATTTCTTCCATTCTAATATACTTTCAATGAGAACACCAGAGAGAAAAGGAAGAAAATGTAAGTTCCTTCACACATGGCGCTTGTAAAATTGCTGCTGTGCTACTGGAATGAAGGAATTAATTATCGGCTATATGCAAATAAAGCAATAAAATAAAGGAAGTAACTGCCATTAACGAACACGACACGACATCTACTGCTAAAATTAAGCTAATCAAACACATTGCAACCAAATAAAAACGAATGCGATTCGGAATCGGGTCCAACCAAAACTTATTTATAAATGTAAAGTCGAAAGGTTTGTAATCATACACAGCCGTCGAATGAACGACTCACATTTACTTTGTAGGCACGAAGTGGCAGCTGCTTACTGATAATGATACGTTATGTAGAATAAATACTGATTTAAATAAGGCAATGTTGTGAAAGGGATTTGTAAATCAAGCTTAACAGCTTAAAGAGCTTATCGGTACTGTGTGTGAGTATGTAAGTACATTGTACTTGAGATGTAACAAAAATAAATTCATGACTAGTCAAAAGATTAACGCGAATTGTGAAGGAAATGCTTCTTTACGATGGAAGCTACCTATAAAAATTCAATAAAATGCACGCATTTATTAGTTATTATAGATAAAAAAATATTTAAAGATTAACCGACTACACACGAAAAATAAATAAAATAATATAGCGTGATTTAAAAGATCTTTGAGCACTTAAGTGATGTCAAAACATTGACTTTTCAAATACCAATTCAATACGCGGATCTTTACGAATAAAAAAAGTCTAACTGTGTGTGTTCCTGAGGATGTCACCAGTCCGATAAAGTACATTCAAATGGTAGTGAGTAACGGACTGACATCCCGTCTTTGCTTAGCATTATCTCGTTTTTTTTGCCAAGTTATTTTAGGAGATCCTGTCGTACTGCCGTACGATACGACCATTCGAGTTACGATGGATTTCGCGTAAGTCCAGTGAATGAAACTGTGATATAGCCGTTTATGGTAATGTGCTGGTTTTAAAGTCAAAAAAGGCGTAGAGGAAAGAAATATTGATGACGAAAGATAAGTTCTGCTTGCTCCAGTGATAACGTCTTGATTGACTATTCCTCGTTTATTTTCGCTATCAGGGCATAAAAGGGCGACTCCACGGGACGAAGCAGTAACACTAACAGTAGTTTAATAGTAGTTAGCGCTACCATCTACGATTAGACAACGGTATCTCAAAACTGCATTCACCTGATCGCATTTAACGCATGTTTATACTTACTTATTAATACAACGCGAACTAATTGAAAGGCTATGATTATAATTACACGTGTTTATTTGAGACACGTACGCCGAAGTCAACGCAAGTGTTGTTATGAATAACCGCAGGCTCAACGTACGACAATTAATTATCTAATTAAATGCTCGTATTGGTATAATTTGCTGGTACATGCAACCTATAATGCGGGGTAATATAAAAGTAATTAGGTACAATGTAGGTGAGCCAATCGCCATCAGGTATCGTGGGAAACACGACTACACTATTCTACTGGGTACCGGATTATTTCGACGCCATATACGGTTCCTTTAGATTGGAGATCATCTCACCCAGTAAGATAGTACGGTACACTTTACTGAGAAATGCTTACAAAAGTTCAAGATTAATTACAAAGTTGTTACCGTTGAAGAACAGTGTTGTGGTGTTAGTTAACAAGATTTGTAACACCGTGTGGGAAAGTTTTAATGAGGCTCCGGTATTCTGATTATGATACTGATGCCTAGTAGATTACAGTTTGGTCAGAGCAAAGAATAGACACATGACTCGCCAATTTGACGGTGTCCATCTCCAGCTCTACCGAAGAAATGTTATTCGTAACGTAAGATTGTTTGAAGACTGCATTTTGTATCTTTCTGTAAGTTATTCTCCAATAATTAATGTGATCAAGCACGACTCGCGCACCCATCCATTAATTATTGCGTAACTAGAATGCCTCTTCATACAATGCAGTTTATTAATCACCAACCGCACGTCATTAATAAAGCCTGCACAACAAACTAGGTAACTATAGAAAAAAGGTCACAATGCTTCCACGGCGTAACATAATATTGCACAATATCGGTACATAATGTGTGTAACTATGTATTGAATAAATGTCATACAATGGTGGTGTAACACCCGAGCTCCGACGGAAGAATCCGAAGCACGTATTATTTCCCATTATTCCTGAGTATGACATACCGCGTCATGTGAACGAAGTGAATACTTGGAGCGTGACGACTGATCGCCACTTGATACTAAGTCACTCTAACGTCCTTGTGGTACCTCTCTAATGATACGTCGATACGACCTGAGCACTTGTTCACATTTAAACGTGTAAGTACCTATTTAGTTTTATAGTAATATCTGAAGTTAATGCTGGATTTTGCTTTTGAAATAGTAAAGGTAATCGAGTTATTAATGTCGACGATCGAATTTGGAGAAGGTGTTTCTATTTCAACATTTTGCAAAAGAACAAAATCTTTCTTTACGCAATCATTAGAACAAGCTAGATATCCGATAGCATCGAAACTCCGTGGGAAATTGCATTTAATTAACTTGTCTGTATTTGTATCACATAGAGACACTATCTCGCGACAGTATCACCTTTCGCAGCCACTGACAGGAATAACATTTCCCAGCGTCATGATAACGGTCGAATGTTGAAAAGTTGTTGGTGACAGCCCTAGGGATGACCACAGTTTACAGTCCATTTTCCTTTGTCGACACTTACAGCTGGCGTAGGCAGAAAAGTAGCTGATCTTATTACACGTCAACATACATTAGGCATTTAATTAAGTCATAAACTTGTAGGCCTTAAAACAAACAGGTTTACACTACACCCGCTTTCTTTACTGCAGTAGCAGTGTTTAACTCCCACTTATGACTGTGGCCGTATTATTGTTTAGTCTGACAGCACGTATTGTAAATACCGAGAGATAGACACACACGATATTGACATACAGTGACACAGAAGCTCAAATACGGTTTAACATTCCTGAACTAAGCTTTCACTTAAAATATTGTTTTGAGCAGGACTTAAGTACTTAGTTGAAGTTAAATTCGTGTACGGATCATAAAGATCGTTGCATTGCATTGTATCGGCAATTGACGAGTATGCATGAGTAATTAAACGCTAGTAGCAGATTAATGAACGTGGTCGAAGCTAATGGATGATGCAGACAAGGACAGATTAAAGTAGGACACTTGGAATTTGATCCATCTGCGGGACGCGATCGGTATAAGAAGTTGAAATCGATAGTTCTTGCTTGGGATAAAAAATATATTTTTGTTTCTACTTGAGAATTATCAAAGCTCTTTTGAGTATAAGACCTTTTAAATATCAGATAAAATGTCACCAAAATTAATTCTCGTAGTAACCAATTAATTTAAATACTTAAATAAATAAATTTCGCAATTAAAACGATTGTTCAGGAAACTTATCACGAACATTAAGTCATTGAGTACGGAAGGCACATACCCTCATAGCCACACGTACATATTATGTACAGTCTAGCATACAGTTTCAACAAGTTATCGGCTGTACCGCTTCTCCCGTTAGCTAGAATCTAGGTTCAAATAGAGTGATAAATAGCTTTACCAGTTAAAAGTCTGTGTTCGCTCACTGATGAGAGAAAACAAGGCTTGATGTTCAAAGCGGGTTCGGTCGTCAAAAGGCTAATAAAAAGTGAACGAGCAATAATTCACGATGTTCAGATGTTCAGCAAGTTAAATGTGACCTAATTAGGACAGGAGCTTCCTTGAATCAAGGAGTTAAAGCCCGTGTTGATATTCCACATTTATAATAGAGTTGTGAATTTATGAAGATGCTCATCGTGTGATGTTTTGTTTGGTTTCATTTCGAGAATATTTACTGAATAAATGGAGTATTAATGAAGTTAATTTAGGCACTACAGCTACTTTTACTTATGAAGTTAAATTAAAATTTTCCGCTATTTATGTTTTCCTTGATATTTCAATAAACCTTAAAGTTCTTGGACTTTTACACAATAATAACCATAAATCAAAACAAAAACTACATATTTGAAACAAACTATTAACTCCACCATACAATATTCTGTACCACACTCGCAGACGCAATGAGATCTAGGGTACGTAATGTATGACATGTAATACAAACCGTCGGACATTGCACCTTGTAATGGACACCTAAAAATAGGCCAGAGAAAGCTATATGAAATTAGAAACGTGGCGAGAGCAGCCCTTTGAAATGTTCGTGTTTAATTGTAGAGGCTTTCAATTAGCTTTGATTAAACAAATGTTAGGGCGATTGATTGCATAAATTGTGATTATTAGGCTCATCATCATTTCGGAGTGGAAGTCGCCCCCAGTAATAGTTGGGAAAAAGGCTCGGAGGATGATGATAGGCTCATCATCATTTTCCTCTTGTTGGTCTTTCAAGCTACTTTTATTTTACTAAAGAATAGTAAGTAATCCAGTTACAGTAGCAGACCAGTGTTGATGTAATATGTATGTAGGCACGCGGTCACTATAACCTTTGACTGATTTTGGTGGTAGTTTTAACTTATGGTTTAAACAATAATTATGTAAGTATCTAACTGTATTTTGGAAAGTAATAGAAATAAACGAAGAGTAAACAACATATTCATCTTTATAGATGAATTGTCGGGAAAAACATAATCTATACTAATATTATCTACTTATCTATACTAATATTATAAAGCTGTAGAGTTTGTTTGTTTGTTTGTTTGTTTGTTTGTTTGTTTGAACGCGCTAATCTCAGGAACTACTGGTCCAATTTGAAAATTTCTTTCAGTGTTAGATAGCCCATTTATCGAGGAAGGCTATAGGCTACTTTTTATCCCGGTACGGGAAGTAGTTCTCACGGGATGCGGGTGAAACCGCTGGCAGAAGCTAGTTAAATATAAAAACCTGGATATGCTTCGGAACTCAAAAAATACAAAGTTTTGATTACCTACATATTTCATTCATATTTTGCTTTACATTTACTTTAATTAATCTCTGCATGTAAACAACATTATGCGAGTGATGTGTAATTTAGAGATGGGTAACTCAGGAGTGATAGATACAAATGATATGAATCATTCCATTTGAATCAATCACTCTTCATATCTTTACATATCCGAATGTGTCAGTAGTTCAGTATATCTTTCTTTACACCTCACTCACTCGTCGGTCATCGCGTCGGGTACTAACTATTTAAACAATGCTTATACTCAATACTAGATTGCGATTGACTATTCATTGAACTAATTAACATAAAAGAAGTAGGTTGTACCTACAGTCATAAGAATAGTATTTTTTTTTAATTAGAAAAAAGTTGTTCAATCGCAACCGCTCAATATATCAGAAAGATGCAAACAACCAACCTATCACTATATCTGAATGATCTATTTGAATGAGTGAGCCGCACACGAGTTTCGAGTTTAAATGAGCTACTGAGTTATACTGAGCTACTGATATAAAGATATGAAAGAGTGATTCATATCCCAGTGATTGAAAGATGCATATCTATCTTTTCTTTTCAATGACACATTTTGCCCATGTCTAGTGTAATTTATTCTAGATGTTGTATTTAAAATTTTACTAGCGAACGATATGACTTAATAACCATACATTAGACGAGATAAATAACGGTATTTAGTAAACTACGAGTGAGTATCTACTACATCGTGGTCAAGGAACACTACTCACATTTACTTATTTCAATAACCTCTTGAACTCAAGCAATAAATTATATTTTACTTAAATTGATAAGTCGTAAAATAACCATCAAAGTTACTTCACATCTGTTCGTAGATCTTCAATACGTTGATATCATCCGCCTAGCCTTATCCTCAACCCTAACTGGGTTAACTGGGTTAGGGACTCCACTTCTGACTCTCGTCGTGTACGGACGTGTCGCTCTGCGCTCGCCCGTTTACGACTTTTGTCTTTGTTACGCCCGACGTAACGCTCACCGTAGTCGCTCTGCCGACTACAAATATATCAATCGAAAGCTGCTTTTTTCAAAGCGGCGGACGATTATCCTGTTTCTAAAACGTTTGTGTCAAGTAAATTCACTTGACCCCTTCTGGGTAAAAGCCACAGTTTTGTGGTTCTCGGTTGAAACCTTACGGTGCCAACGAAGCCGAGAGGGTGTTGACCCAATCACACCCGCCGAACCCCTTCAGGGCAAGGCAGTCAATTGGACGGGAGCTCGGATTTCGGCCTTGGGGGATCTCCTAGTCGTGCCTTGCATCTGGTTTGCTTTCACAGCTACACACCTGGTGTCGGTTGGGTATCTCTATACCCTTCGCACTAGACTGGCTAGGGCCCGTTCGCACAATAAGACTGGCGAACGGTTTACAAGCTTAGGGCTCACCAATAGGTACTCACCTCCCTGCCTATACCCGGCAGGGAGGGTTACACATCCCCGGGCCCATCCACCCGGGGAGATAGGAGATAGGTTTTAGGTTTTAGGGTTTATAATTAGGCCCCCACCTCTCTTAGCTCGGTAGCCCTCTTCCCTCACGGGAAAATGACTGCCGAAGTTGTTAAATTCCTCTTCGAGGTCCTCCTCAAGGACCAAGATATTGTCGCCAAATATGGCGATATGATTAGCAACCTTGATATCAAGGACCCGCGCCTAGCGCGCTATCTTATTACCGATAACGGCTCAACAAAAGAGGCCGGCGCAGCTATGTCGCGCCCCATTGTTGAGCCTATAATTATCGCTTCGGGGAAAACCGCCGCATTAGCGGAATCGGTAATCCCCAAAACAATGGTCGATGCCCAGCTGCACTCGACCATTGTTCCTAATTCCTTTGTCTCACAGACAATGGAAATAACTCAGGCGAGTGCACCTGCGTCCAACGTCGACGCCGAATGCATGGACACCTCGTCCTCCCGCTCTGCCTCACCCGTCCCAGAGGATGCTCAATCCTCCGAGCCCTCTGACTCCTCTTCCTCCGAAGACGACTTCACCGTCGTACAGGGAGGTAAGAGGAAAAAGAATAAAAACAATGACAAGGCGCGCAAGACCATCGCCCTTGCCGCATCCCCTCTCCCTAGCCCGCCCGCTGTGTCTACAGCATCCCCCGCCCCGTCACCCTCGACCTCGCAGGTCGCTTCCTCCCAAGGTGCCGCTAAGCCCAAAAGCGCACCTAAAAGCAAACCTCCGCCGCCTGTATACCTACAGGACAAGGCGAAATGGACCGAAGTGTCCAAGCTGTGTGTTGATCGTAAGATCAACTACAGATCGGCCTCCAATACCGGCAACGGTATAAAAATCGTCCTCCCTACGTCAGACGACTATAGGGAAATAACTAAAGCGCTAAGAGCGAGGAACATTTCGTTCCATACATACTCCCTCCCTGAGGAAAAACCTCTCCGGGTCGTCATTACCCGTATTCCGAAGGAAATCCCTTCGGATGACATTTTAAGTGACCTTAAGTCACAAAACATCCCGGCGACGCAAGTCCATAGGATGCACCGCGCCCGCAGCGGCCACGCCTTCGACATGGTGCTCGTAGTATGCGAGCCATCCCCTTCTAAAATCCACCCGATTTTTAACATCAAATCGGTGTGTAATTTAACCGGCATCTCAATCGAGAAGCCAAATAGATCTGGCATTGTATCCCAATGCCACCGTTGCCAACTGTGGGGTCACTCACAGCGCAACTGTTTCGCCCAGCCTAGGTGCGTGAAATGCCTAGGCCAACATGGCACCTCCGACTGCCCGCGACCCAAGGACCGCACTCTGTGCACCGAGCCTCCGAGCTGTGTACTCTGCGGCGCCTCAGGCCATCCCGCCAACTACCGCGGCTGCCCAAAGGCCCCAAAAACGTCTCCCAAGCTGGCCAAGCGTGCAAACGCCCGCCAGCTAAGGGAAAGCCCATCAGCCAGGCTACCTACCGCTCAACTTCCCGAGCGTCTCAGCCCACAACGGCCCTCCCCATGGAACCCTCTCAACCATCAGAGAGCCTTTCCAACCCTGAGGCCAACTCAGCCCCATCCATCTCCCGCCCCGGTGAATAATTCCACCGCGGCGCCCGCGAGCTTACCTCGCGTCCCTCCCGTCCTTCCCTCCGCGCCCTCCGCGCCCTCCGCGGCTCCTATAGCCGCCAAGCCCGCGCAAGCGCAAGCGATCGCGCCCTCTTCTAGCCCAGTATCAGCGCTCAGTTCTATGAACGTTATACTGAGCACGTTCAGTGTATTCACGAGCGACAGAGCTCAACAACTTTCGAGGGAGATAGTCGCCAGCAACGGCGACCTTATCAAACTCTACTCCGTTATGCAGGAGTATTCAGACGTCGCCCAGGCAGTTCAAAACCTGCCTCACTTTAGGAAATAGAAATGGATAATACATCCAAAATTAAACCCCATTCCCTTAGGCTTGGCTATTATAATGCCAACGGTATTCTCGGCCAACGCGACGAGATTTCCGCCTTCCTACAATCCCATAAGATAGACATTCTTCTCGTACAAGAGACCTTCCTAAAGCCGCGCGTACGCGGCCCTAATATAGCTAACTATAAGTTAATTAGAAATGACAGGATCACACGCCACAAAGGCGGCACGCTTATCTATTATAAAAGATCGCTACATTGTGTAGAGATCACTCCCCCCGACTTAAGCTGCATTGAAGCCTCGATCTGTCGACTAGCCATGTCCCATCACCAGTCGATCACTCTCGTATCGGCCTACTGCCCTCCCACGTCCTCATCCTTTCAGTCCTACGACCCGATCCTTTTCACGAACGATCTCAGAGCCTTACTAGGCCTGAGCGACTCTGTAATAATAGCAGGCGATCTAAACGCCAAACATCCCGCCTGGAATAGCAACACTACTTCTCCAAGAGGCAGGTTGCTATTCAATCAGTGTGAATCCCTCAACTTCGATGTCATCGCTCCGATGCATCCCACTCACTTTCCTAATATAGTCGACCACCTTCCCGACGTTCTCGATGTAGCGCTCCTCAAGAACGTAAACCTACGTTTACATTCGATCGAGGTACTACACGAGCTCACCTCCGACCACAGACCGGTTCTAGTGGAACTAGCCTCGCGCTCAGGCCCACTCGACCCGGATCGCCCTCCTCCCACCCAGATTGTCACGGACTGGAGAATGCTAAGCGAAAGCTTGAAATCCTCCTCCGCCCAGTTAGAATCAATTCCCGATGAAATCAACTCAGTCGCTGACATGACGGGCGCGATTGGCTCGTTCACCGAGCACGTACAATCCACCGTGGACAAGTGTTCACGTAGAGTTGAAGCGACGAGCTTTCATCGTTTCAAGCTCCCGGATGACGTGCGTGCTCTGGTGACCGAGAAGAACGCGGCTGTCCGTGCCTACAGTACTTTTCCCTGCGACGCTAACAAGTCTCACATGCGTAACTTACAGCGTGCTGTAAAGGAACGCCTTGCTGAGATGCGTCAAACGCGCTGGGACAAGACGCTGAGCGAACTCGAGCCGACTCATCAAGCCTTCTGGCAGCTTCAAAGGAAACTCAAATCCGATGAAGTAGCTTCCACCCCGCCGATCAAACGCCCCGACAATTCCCTCGCCTTCGAGGACGATGAAAAAGCGGAATGTCTGGCCGACAGCCTCGAGGCTCAATGCACGCCTAGTACCCAACCGGTCGACCCGGCTCACCTACTAAAGGTCGAAGCCGAGGTCGAGCGCAGATCCTCCCTACCACCGCAAGAAGACCCCGACGATCCCTTGCCTCCCGTCACTCCAGACGAAGTGGCAGAGATCATCAAACGTCTCAAACCCCGTAAAGCTCCGGGCCCAGATAGAATAACCAATAAAGTTTTCAAAATCCTACCCGCTTCCCTCGTAATGCTCATGACCGCGATCTTCAATTGCGCCATGACCCATAACCTGTTCCCACAGGCATGGAAAGAGGCAACCGTAATCGGTATTCCCAAACCCGGTAAACCAAAATCAGACCCGTCCAGCTATCGCCCTATCAGTTTACTCAATGTGTTCGGCAAGATCTACGAGATACTTATCTATAAGCGTCTCAAAGATTACGTCGAAGCAAAGAGTCTTATTCCATTAGAACAGTTTGGTTTTCGAACCCATCACTCTTGTGTCCAACAAGTCCACCGCATCGTGGAAGGTGTGAGCCACGGATTCCAACGTGGCCAACTCACCGGTACGATTCTCTTCGATATAGCAAAGGCATTCGACAAAGTCTGGCACAAAGGCTTGATTTACAAGCTTTACCAACTCGGTGTCCCAGACCGTCTCGTCGTCATCTTACGAGACTTTTTGTCGAACCGCACCTTTCGCTATCGCATAGACGGCACTCTTTCTTCGGCCCACCCTATAAAAGCTGGCGTCCCACAAGGCTCGGTACTCTCCCCCATCCTCTTCACGCTATACACTAGCGATATTCCTAAGAACAAGCATGTTCAATTAGCCCTATTCGCCGACGACACGGCAATCTACTGCTCAGGCCGCAGCCCAGCCGCCATAGTGAGACATCTCCAAGCCTATTGCAACACCCTAGGTGTCTGGACTAGGCTATGGAGAATCGAACTCCACCCCGACAAAAGCCAGGCCATACTCTTTTCGAGCCCTCGCCGTAGGCTTCCTCCCGCGCCCCCGTCAGTCACCATGTTTGGTAGGCCGATTCCTTGGAAGGAGCATGCCAAATATCTAGGTGTAATCTTAGACCAGCGCCTCTCATTCGCCGAGCACATAAGTAAGGTGCGCTCTAGAGCAGCCTTTGTGTACGGCAGATTGCACTTCTTGCTCAATTCAAAGAGCAAATTATCTCTCAAATGCAAGTTACGCCTCTACGTATCGTGCATACGCCCCATCATGATGTATGCTTGCCCTGTGTTCGCACAAGCAAGTCATCGCCGCCTTCACAGAATGCAGGCCCTTCAAAACCATGCTTTACGGAAAATCACAGGAGCTCCCTATTATGTTCGAAATGAGATTCTTCATCTCGACTTAAAAATCCCTACCATCCGCCAGTATATGAAGCGTGCCGCCATACGGTACTTCGAACGCGCTGAGAAACACGATAACTCACTTATCGTGTCAGCCAGTAACTATACTCCCTCCCGCATCAGTAGGATTCGCCGCCCTAGGCATGCCCTCCTAGAACCTGACGATGAGATAACTGTCCTCCAAGAGAGTAGTAAACTCACTAGCACTCTACACAAATACAAACCGCGTTCGTACAAACCTCGCCGCCGAGGTCCGCCGCGACGTCCCGTTCTCTGTCCTCCCGACCCTTGCTCATCGAGCCAGCCCGCGAGCTGAGCCAGTAGCTTTAAATTCCCCATTTAATAATAATGATCATATGATCCAGCCTGTCCTCTTGCTGCCTCTCCAGCGACGCCCTAAGCCGAGGTTCGACCCCACAGGGGGTACCCTTAGCGCAGTCGCTTAGTTTATAAGTTGTTTTACGCCCCTGGCTGGAGGCCTTAAATTCTAGGCATCCACAGGGAAAAGTCCGGTTAAGCAGTACACGGCCTCCTAGGCTGAACTGCGAGATGCCATACCAAAAAAAAAAAAAAAAAAAAAAAAAAAAGTTAACTGGGTTGTTTCTTCCACCCAGTTACCATGGCAACACAATACCCCCCTAGATAAGACGAGTTGTAGGACTTACCTTCAATACATTGTAAAGATCGAGTATTTAATGTGTATATGGATTGAAGTACCTAAATATTTTTAAATAAGTACTTACTGAAACTCTTCAAAGACCATAACTTCAGAATAACATGCATTTAACTATCTAACAGAACTGTTACAAACTGTTAGCTTTAAAGACCATTCGGAAGTATTCAACTATTTTATCATATCTTTACAATTTCAAAAAGTTTTACACAGGTACTATGTAAGAAGTAATAAACGCTATTTATCTAAAATCGATAAAATATCCATAGAAGGAAGGTAATGAAATATTTATTATACATTTTCTTTAGAAGATCTCTTACTATATTTGTACTTTATGACACTTAGACATCATTTTGATCTATAGGTACTTACTGGGATTACATAAGGGGAGAGGGGCTATTTATGAAAAAAGCCGTCATGTAACAGCCGTCAAAATCAAAATCAAAATCCCTACTAATATTTTATACCTACAACAAGTATGAAGAAAGTAAAACCGCATGTTTTGTTAAAAATTCACAGTTTAAACTAAGTAGTCGATACTCGCAGCAAAAGCTTACCACTGAAAAGGACACCTCCATACAAATCCTTTTAAACACAAGTCCAGCAGAAAATACAAAATTCTAAAATTGACATAAAGTTCTTCACACATCGGCGTGTGTCGCGACGATATGCAAACTAAGTGACGACGGACGGACGACGAGACTACAATGTACGGGCCGTGTATTCATTGCATAACATGCACGTGCGCTTACGATTGAACGCATCGGTAATATATTGGATGCCGATCCATGCGTTTATTGAAGAGGAAATCAGACAGAATTGTGAAGAAGACATTATTTGTAATGAACGGGTTTTTTTTATAGAGTTGGATTTTGTTGTTAGAAGTTTTTTTTGCTATTTCTCTTTTTATATATTCCGAAAAATCTTCCAGAAAATGATGTCATTGCGAATTTTTGTATACTTAAACAAATACACCATTCAAAACCATTATTTGACCAGTGATTGGGATTCTAGATCGGTATCAGATATGATATTTTCGTAAATAGACGAGCTTAAATATTCTAGAAAGACTCTAACTTTAGCTTTTAAAACATCATTCTTATTACATAGATATAAATAAATAAAATCTAAAACATTCAATGAATACAAATCCGCCGATATATTTACTCAATCTTACCTCTACCGGTTTAACATGACGACATTAGCGAGGAATTTTAAAATTGCCTTTATTATTAACTTCCCAATCACTTATTATGTACCGATGTATCTGTATTATTACCAAAAATGTTTCAAAATGTTAGAAAAAAATGTATTACGTGAGCCAAATTCGCCGCGGTCAATCAATCATTGAATTCCAACTACCGCACTCGTAATTAGTTTAGTACAGAACGATTTAAATAAATTACCGAGTTCCTGTGGCTTGTGGAGGTTATTTATTTAAATAGGATTCATGTTAGATTACGAGTAGATAGATTTTTTTCATTACCATTTTTACAAGACCATCACATAACTTCTCTGACAACATAGCGTGTAGTTTAATGTAAGACTTGATTATACAAGTTGAAAAATAACATAAAGGAAATGGGTATTTTAGTCTAAGCCTCGCACAATATCAAAACACAGTTGTTAATCTCAGTACCCGACGGAATACATAAATAGCTCAGACTGGCGCACCAGCAATAATTGAGAGCGTTTGTTATTCGATATCCAAGGGACAAGTGAGTCTATGCGACTGTACCAGACCATTGCCGCTGTGCCCACAATTCACACCACTCGTTGTTTTATTAGCAATCAAACTAGTCCCTGTCTAGCTTTACTTATTAACTTGGACTGACTTTAAACAAAACACTAACGAAAAACAAATGAAAAATTACTCTACGTTGATTTTCCAATTATTGTTTTAATTTAAAGGTTCGTTTGTTTGCAGTTCAGAACAATAACAAGTCAGTTGAATAGGCTTTGTTGCATTAAGCCCAATGTGATAATTATTCTACCGTGTATTACCACGGTTAAGGCTCCTTGTCTTGTCAAAATCGACAACCTGAGGGGGTGAGGTACGAGCCCACTACGGGGCGCCGCTCATATTTTCGCCGATACGAAAACAGTCGACAACTGATTTTTGACATAACTCGTATGCTTGACTGTGTTCACTGGATGGAATAAGGTAATCAGTAGGTAACTAAACTTTTTTAGCAACTAATAATCCTGCAATGATTTTCTTTAGATTTTTTAGAAATCGCAATCAAATGATTCACATTAATTTATGTTCCCAAACAGACGTCTCATTTATAATTTTCATAAATATTCCTATGAAGGTCAAAATAGATATACGGATTTAAGACATGGTATGAGATAAGAGTATTGATAGATTACAGGTAATTTCGGATTTTGAATAAAAACTACTTAAAGGACAATGGGCAAATCTCTATGGAGCCCGGGCTATCAGCGGCCAGCGATGATTTTGGTACTAACGAATGTAGTGTGGTTCTATAATTACTGTAATGAACTTTATGAAGGTCTATCCCCGTGATGTATTAAAACCGAAGAACTTCGAACTTACTTGACACCTATTGTAACACAACCCAGTTAAAAGGTACGCCTTAAACGGCTTCTGATTACTCATAACAACTGTCCAAGATGTATAAACATAGCTGGGACCATATAAGCATAGCTTAAAGTGCTTTCTGTAACATTGAAGAAATCGCTACTTAGCGACGAGCTACTTTTCATACAAGAACAAAATAAAAAAAAATACTTTACCAAAAACCTATACCAGATGATCAGGATTGATTAGAAATATCAAAACAGGGGATTAAAAGCTCAGAATTAGGTTAATTTTATATAATAAACTGCGAAAAAATGGATGTCTGAAAAAATGGATACATTTCTGATGCAAAAATAACCGAATATCTTTTTTCCTAAATGTCCCCCGCGGGATAACGCCCATAGTAAAAGTTATTTCTAATTACTACTAGAGCTATCGTTTGATACCAATTTCATGGCTGGCCGCCGTTAGCCCAGGAACGCCCAAACTCCTAAGGACTTCTCGTTGTAATGGTTTTCCCTGTCAAATATTGTTTGCATAGGCATACAAGCTGGCAGGAGCTGGATGCGAGAAGCCGAAAATCGATCTCAGTGGCGTACACTTGGAGAGGCCTATGTCCAGCAGTGGACTGCCATAGGCTGATGATGAGGCATACAAGGCGTAGAGACCATTTCCATGCCTTATATAACTGTCAGACTGAAAGCAGTTGTGTGCTGCACAACACATTCACAATATTGAGACATAGGGACATCGTAAGCTCCATTACAGAAGTATGGTTGTAAAACAGCGTTCAAGCAATCGTATAAAAAAGGTCGCGAAAAATACATTCTAATTTTAAGACATCAACCCAGGAAATTCTCTTAAACTCTTTACACTCTTTAAAATAATCATATATTCACAGACCAGTTACTTTCTGAATGGCATCCATCCTCCGAGCCTTTTTCCCAACTATGTTGGGGTCGGCTTCCAGTCTAATCAGATTCAGCTGTGTACCAGTGCTTTACAAGAAGCGACTGCCTATCTGACCTCCTCAACCCAGTTACCCGGGCAACCCGATACCCCTTGGTTAGACTGGTGTCAGACTTACTGGCTTTTGACTACCCGTAACGACTGCCAAGGATGTTCAATGACAGCCGGGACCTACAGTTTAACGTGCCATCCGAAACATAGTCAATGGTGTCTAGATATACTTAGAAAGTACATACAAACTTAGAAAAGTTGCATTGGTACTTGCCTAAGTTGGGATCGAACCCGCGCCCTCATACTTGAGAGGTTGGTCGTTTACCCACTAGGCCACGACTTTTTCTGAATGACTTTCTGAATGGCAACACAGCAACATTAAGTGATGTAGGAACACAACATTAGTTCGTTTGATTAGATTATACCTACAGTAAAATAGGATTTTTAAATAAAACCCTCTTTTGTAATTAAGGAGGATTGAATTTCTCACATGTCTGTCAAACTTCAATTCTTATTTTGGCCAACTGAGCGGCCAGAACGCGAGACTCAGTAACGTAAAGGTCTCACTAGAACGCTTGCATGTGTCTTTGACACGTTTCTATCTTTTGTAGGTAGCTTCCCAACTATTTACGCATATAATATAGAGGTATGTATTTGGACTGTACCACAATCAACCCGCAGTTAGTATCGAAGCATTTTGTTGCCAAGTGGACCCAGAAGATTTTAGTTTCAGTTAAATACCTATGTATTTTTATTTTATTGTATGTTACCTATATGCACACACAAAGAGTCACCGGGTTTCTGTCCTGGTACAGAAAGGGTTCAAGAACAAACATGGTGGGTTTTAGTCAGTAAGAGTCTGCCTGCCCTTGCAGTACAACCCCAGCTTTGGTGCTTAATGTAGAAAACATGTTTAGGATTGTGGCGGTACAGTATATACCTATAGCCAAAACTGCAGCCGAAATTTTTGTCAGTTCTTTGTTTCACCGCTTCCAATGAAGCTCTATTTGGCTTTTTTGATCAGGTTTATTTTCTTCTTTTTAATTTCCATCTTGTTTTTACGAGTAGTCCCCTATAAGCGCATAATTATTATTGTACTGAAGAATGATCACCTCGGTAGAAAGTCAAACAAGTGGTTTTGTATCACAATATAAATTTTATAAATCGTTTTTTCTATCATCCGAAATGGTTGATATGATATCCTAAATAAAACTTCTATGTTCACTTCATATTTTTACTCATTACTGAATAATTAATTATTTTCGACGTTCTCACGAAAATTAGTCTTTTTCGCTATCGTAAATAAATGATTTTTAATTTCCTTATTAGTCAGATTCCAAAATAAATTACTAAAAACACAAACCTCCTTGCGCAGTCAAGCAATGACAGTTTAAATTCGGCTACCATGACAACTACGTTTTGCAATAAACAACCTAACAATCAAATACAAATAAATATTTGGAAAATAAATAAATTTTGTGAATGGAATTACATATTTACCTGAGTTTAACAGTCATTATCTTAATGTTCCTATTTTTTAAGACCGGTGGAAGACGTCTAAAACTGTAATCTCACATCATATGCTTGAAAACATTTTGTTGCAAGATCAAAGCATCCACAACACTCATGATCATCTTCCATGGAGCTAATTATATGTATTTCATTAAAATAAATGCACTTTCAGTCATAAAAAAAGAACTTATAGGATGTTATTACAAATATATTTATTTATATTATTTTTTGGAATACGAAGGATGAACTGTCATCGGATGACAAAGCGACATGACCACTCGTCTCTACGGCGGAACGCCGTCTGGCAGAAGGTAAAATTCATGAAATGAAAATTGGCATTGAATTTTATACGTTTTTTTAATATTTCTCCTTATGTGCTTTATAAAGCCATATATTATGTGGTATTTTTCTTTAGCTTAGGAAATTTTCTATCGTTTAGTGATAAAACATGTGTAGGTTATCATTGAATATTTTGAGCATTAGCTGACGAAAAATTTTTTCGAGAGGCAATTTCAAGCCTTTTTTTTTCTATGTGAGGCTATTTTTTTAATAGGTTTTTTTCATATTCTCTGGTCAATATCCTCGACTACTCACTGTTAAATTTTCGAATCTATAGAATGTATCCAGGCCTCATACTACCCGTCGAAAAAACTGATGTTTTCGAAGTGCGGAGCCTTAAAACGTATTAACAATATACCTCTACACGACAGCAATCAAGCGTACATTCGAAATTTATTATTTTTTTACGAACGTTAAGCATGCTATTATTCTTAGGTCCACATAATAGTTTTAAAAGCAATATTTCATCCTTGGAACATTTTTTTAATTGGTCAGTGCGTTGGGTTTCATAGCGATCATATCTTGAGTGCGGGCCGTATAATAGTCGATGGTCGTCCAAAACCAATTACGCACGATTTTATAAGCCACGCGATTATGTACTCGATAACCCGATTACCTACTTCAATTTTAATGTTGAACATTTAGCAATTGTTCGAAAGGTCAGTTTAACGTGAGAGTCAGTTTATGTTCTACCGGTCGCCTGGGAATAATCTGTCCTTGCCTTTACTCCCTTGAAAATACGTTTTCAAATTACACTGGCAATTTGGATACAATCTCTGCATACTCGTACGGCGTCCATATTCCATTAACTTGAGATTTATTGATTTAAATGGTCTACTCTGGTCTAGACTTAACTGACGTGTCGTTAAAGTACATTTAACTAACATAGCCAAACATATGTATTGAACTAGTTTTCTCAGTAGCGCTCACTCTGAAATCGATCTATGGACGACCTATAATACAAAAACTCTTTGGTAAAAAGTCAACAGATATCGACATAAACTTCGCGTTCACGAGCTGACAAATCAATTGGGACAAAAAAGTTCTAAATATACTCTTTTATAATGAAAATAAACATTTGGTCGTATCCCTCCATGGTCCGTCGCGCACATGGCCTTTTATAAGTCATGACATCACCCAATGTGGTACATTTACATCGCCACCATAATCCTAAAAGTACCGCCGAGGACTCGGGACAAAGAGATTGTGTTATAAAAGCTGTATTGAAGGAACTCTTCAGAAAACACATTAAACTTATTAATAATGAATATCAATTATCGTAAACGTGAGTGTTTATTGTATGAGCAAGTTTGATTAGTCATAACTTTGATGTAGAAAGTGTATGTCTCGCTGGTTGTTTGTTTTGTAGAATACATAGTCGTACTTGGGTACTTTCTTGATGGGATTAACATGCAGGTGTGAATTAAGATTAACATCACACTAGACCTATAACTGCTTGCAATATTTAAGTTTTATGAGAATAAAAATAATAGATATAGCCTTCGATGGGGATTTAATGCTAAGGATAACTGTAAGGACACTTCAGTCAGTAGTAACGATTGATGACTTCAATAGAATTACATTAGACAGGACAAACTTCAAAGCGAAATAGAAAACTCAATGGAACAAAAACCAAACAATAGGGAACAAAACATGTGGTTATTTATGACATCAATGAATCAGACGATAAAAGGAGTGCAAAGGTCGTAAAAAGCCGGGACACACGTCTTACCTTGTCCACATAAAACCCCGGGAACGACTGTCCGGCCGCGTGCAACAATACAACACACAATCAGTCATTTAATACACAATATACAGAACACAGTACATAAAAGAAATCGCAAGTGAAAACGAAAGGCGCTTTAAATTCTATTTAATGCGTTTCTCTTCATCATTGTCAACTTTTCCTATACTATTTTCACTGTCTGTTTACTGCAAACGCATAAATTTTATCTCAACATATTGCCATAGTTATGTCTCTAAGAATATAATCAAGCTACATGAAAAAGAGAAAATATGAAGGTACCAGGAAAGCGAGAAACCGGCTGATTTCTAACCATCTCCTAAGGTAATAACTATAAAAACATAATAACTGCAGCATTACAACACGGGATAAGTACCGCTTGATTTCAATCTAATAAGAATACTATAAAGAAAACATATAAAGTTCATAATCTCGCGGAAGTAGTAAGAGTCTAAGCGGATTCTGACGCTGAAGAAAACTCGAAGGAAGCTGTTATTATGGTGATCGTGATCATAAATGATTAGCTAACTACTCGGCGCCATAGCATTATTTTAATCTTATAGCCTGACACGTCTTTGAAGTACTCAGACAGACTTAACTGAAAATAAATACACAAGATTGATATTGCAATATTCGTCTTCACTTTATCTGTCTTTAAGTATAATTTTAACTGCACTGATTGATTTACGAACTGCAATCTTTGCTGAGATTGAACCTTTCATCCTTACTTTTTAAGCCCTAAAAGGATTTAGCAAAGTCATAAAACTTCCTACAATAATGATTGAATTTCCCAAGCTAATAAAATTCAGTCTATTGGTGAGTCAACTAAACTCTACGACGCTAGCATTACACCGATAGCTCTTTTCCTTTTCTAGTTGAACACCTACTGGTCCAAACAAGGAGGTCCAATCATTGAACCAACCGCACGAGATGACACAACGCATCATAGTACTTCATGATTCAGCTAGAAAGCGATGCGTCTTCGTGAGAAGCGGAACCTCCTCATTGCGTTTCCGTCCTCATTGTTTGAACTCATCCTGCCTTTGATTAATAACCCCACGTAGGACGTACTTCACTTACCCATCCTAATCCTAACTTTCTAACCAAGGGTCTGCTCGTTTCTTTGGAACGCTTTCAAGGCAAAGGAGCTGGAGTGATTTAGATAAAATGAAGAATAGGAAAAGATGGGACTTCCGAAACAATTATCAGCTTATTGACAACAACGGTGTAGCGTGGCAGTAAACACCCATACAGTTTTTGTTCACAAGCTCCAAATACGTAAAGCAAACCTCACCCAAAAAACAGGAGCGTTAAGCGGAATGTAAATTTTTAGGACAAGAAACTCATTATGACTCACACATTTCATGATTTGCGTGTTACCGCTCATGAGATTTTGAATAGCTCTGAGGTTCAACGGAGCAAATACAGTAACCATAATTATATGGTAAGGTGATAAATGATTATTATTGACGCTACAGTAGCAATAATGGATAGCTGAGTAATTTGCTTTTTGCGACCTGACAAATAAGGTGATCGATCGCAATATTGAATTACTGCTGTATGAATAACTGTATTTTTTCTCTCATACATAAGATATTGAAACAATATGCGCAGTAAAAATCTTCTTTATCCTCATACTCATCATAAATACCAACGCACATTTCTCAATACCTTTCTTGCCTATAGAAAACGAACGTCTTCATTTCAATTCCCCACAAAGTGTCTAACAAGTATCAAATAGGCCATAAAACTGCGGTTCAAACAAAGCTTTAACTGCAGAGTTCATTCGTCTTATCCTGCGCCTGCGCGGCAAAAAGCCGCTCTTAGGCGTGCAACGCATAATTTTGATTTATGCAGAGTGCCGGCCGCGCGCGCGCCCACGCCTCGCATTTGTCTGTATGTACTCAATGCGCAAGCGACGCACGACAAAAATATTATGGCCCTATTCTAACAAATAGGTTCGATATTAAAATTAAATAGGTAAGTGAACAATAATTTACATTACATCGTCACGATTTATGCAAATGGAACTTTAAAAGCTTTTTCAGAAACACTACTTAATATGAACATTTGTGCTAACTCTAGCTGTGTGAACACATGCTTATGAACACCAGCTGAAATAAATAAATTGTTTACCCACTCTTAACGATGGAATGTTGAAGAGCAATCTATTAATCCATCCACTCGCCGGTTATTGCTTTATTAATACACCAAAAACTATTATAAATCTGTCTGAGGCCCACAATTAAGCCAAAATGGAAATGAGTAAAACCTCATTGTGTATCATCATTAAAACGGTGCATGTGTTCTCGTGCCCGTTTCAAATGCTTACAAATCGCGTTCTCTGTTACAACACTTAATCTAATTTCCCACAGTGACGTAACATCATCCGTCGGTCCCATAGTTATCGTAATGAGTGTAATCAAAACTATAATACTAGGTAGGGCAGGCGAACGAAGCATGGCAATATCGATATCGATGACTCCGAAATTATAATGCACTTTCACTAATCTAATTAGGGATGACACAAAAATAAGGGGATCTTAAAACGCACAGGTAACAGCTAAAGCTTCAACTTCGTGTTGTTAGTAAAGGCTTTTCCACTTTTTTCTTCAAGTTTATTCATGTGAAAACATAAACATTATTATAAAATAATATAACATTTCATGTACTGATTTCTCTTGATAAAGAAGGTCCAATTACTTTTTGTTTGCACTACTTAATTCTCTTACACAACTTCTCTTAGACGACAACCCTATACGAATGTGTAAGCATAATGACCGGGAATGTTCCCTTAGCCACGAGTTAAACCACTCTAGCGCACGCGAGGTGCGCGCACGCCACAATGAGATCAACAGTCAAATTGAGCTATTTCAATCGCTACTAAAAGTAACTGCATCTGTAAATTGTTTGATTAAAATAAGAACTCTTTGAAGAAGGAGAATATGAAAGAAGGTGACATATGTCTCAAGATGGCAGAAAAATCTTTAAAGATACAGGAATCAAGGGCTAACTTTAAATATTTAGTTGTACTTGTAGTACAACTGGCCACTACCATAAACATTTCACTAAAAACCATCAAACGATGCTTGTTCAGTAACAACTAATTGAGGATTAGAAAAGCGGCACAAAAGAAACGACGTTACGGATAAATCGCAATTTCGAAAATGATATAGCAACTCGAATATGTGAGAAAGTGAATTACGTTTAACGAGAGCTAGGTGTATTTTTTTGCTTAAAGAAAGGCAATGAAAGGCGAAAACTTGCAGATTTTCAGTTTGAAAAGGGAAATGGCGAAGAAAAATAACAATCACAAAAAATCATGTTCCAAAGTGGAACATCAAATGACATTTATTTATTCACCAAATTACTGTATCATCACGTTTTGTGGTCCACCACAAAATATCTGAATAGGTTCTATGCATTATAAATCTCGACATAAAGGATTTATGTGCCAAATACACTAAACGTGTTCGACAACCGTCACGCTCTATCGCACTCAAATTTAGTAACATCACTGCATCCGGTTTTCTATGATTATACGGTAATAAATAAAACCTTCGTGCTAGCATTAGTTACTGACCCATACGGAATGCTAAACTACACGGTTTGTCTGCATAAAATCGACATTAAAACAGGCAAAGTCTGAAAAAACTGGAACGTCCTGGAAACTTAATGTTACCATTTAAGGACAATAGCCTCGTAGGTTGTGCGTTTGTTAAATAGAGCGCGTAAATCAATGAAATCATGTTTGCTAATTAAAAACCGATCGATTATTGTTTACAATAACAATTTCAACAGTATTTACGATATCGCAATGAACCCAGGAATTCCTTGTATGTTTTGCGACCAATAAATATATTTAATACTGGTACCGTGCATAAAACAGGATATTTTGCGTGTGAATTTTCGCATTAATCAATATAATTGCACTGAAAGCAATCAACGCCTCTATCATGTTTACGCCAAATGCAATCATCGTTAATTTTGTATTAAACAATTAAGCCGAAAATCGATCTCAGTGGCGTGCACTTGGAGAGGCCTATGTCCAGCAGTGGACTGCGATAGGCTGATGATGATGATGATGATGATGATGAAGAACCTAGCTCCCCGATCGCCTTTCTTTGCGTGAATTATGAATAGTTTGCCAGAACCAGTCTATCAACATAAAGTTAGTGTACTATTCTATTTACGAAATTCGAACTGTCACTACACTATCCAGCCTACAACATTTCTTCAAAAAAAAAGTTAATAAAGTATGATACTCACAGCTAGCTCCTCACTTGTGTATGCAGTGAGGATCCGCCTGTCCTGCTGCAGCACGCAGTAGAATGGCTCCCAAGACAGCGGCACCCCCACAGCCGCACCCGCCACCGCGCTTGATGCCCCATCTGGTGACAAATGAAAATCAACTTTTATATGACCCTCAAAATCAATGCAGGTATTTACAAAACGACTGTATTTGGAATGGACCCCTTTTCCCTGTGATGTCCTCTAGGATTATTCCAAGTATATTTCATTGGATTATCAAAATAATTTTCTATACAGCAGAATTTTTCATCTAGACCAATTCTTCTATGGCATTTTAGGACATTATCTCACGTAAACATGAAGAATAAATACCTAATGGCGTCTAACATAAACACATTAGATAACATGATGAAGGCTTAAACGGTTCTGAATTTAATTTGAATATTTTCTTATTTAGATAGTAAACTAATACTCTGATCAATCTACGTTATGAGCGAGGGATTACCGCTAATGTTATTTGCGTTCAACAAAGAAAGGAGAAAATCCAATATTTCTTCTAGAAAGTTATGATCTCCACAACTTTTTCTACGTCTTAGTTTAACGCGATATAGTAAAATTAAGGCGGAGAAATGCTTCCGACTGCCAAGAGAGACTAATGTTATAATAGTTGCTTTTACAACTTAACAAACCTAATGTATGGAAAAGTTAGTAGGAGTTTGTTAGTTAGTAGTAGGATTTTGTTAGAATGAATACACATCATCTTTTAGCTGTTTATTCATGCATACCTACCTACATATTAGTACAAAATAACAAAAGAAATGTTTTGACAACATAGTAACATCTGCACTCTACGTTTACCTTCAATAATACAGAACAATGATTCAAAGGCAATCAAAACAGTGTCATAAAATCTAATCGAACAACTAGCCATGAAACATTATAATTCAAAAAAACCCCCGACGGTAAAAATCTTATTGAAAAATAATAAAATAACTCAAAACCCCCGACTTAACCCAATTATATAGGAATATCCGTCGGGAGCTGCCATTAAACCAGCTAAAGGATTCTAGTGTCGTGAATACAATTATTGAAGAATTGTAGATGTTTAACGATGACATAAAATACACTCAATTAATTGTTGAAATTTCATATAGAAAAGGCAGCCCCCGACGGTTATTCCTATATAATTGGGTTAAGTCGGGGGTTTTGAGTTATTTTATTATTTTTCAATAAGATTTTTACCGTCGGGGGTTTTTTCAAAATTTTTAATTTTGCTTAATTTTATTTCAGACTTTTTAGAGAACATGTACGAATTATAGTCTATATATAATATGTTATTGCAATATTATTTTGCACCGATATTGTAGCGCCCTCTAGTGAGTTACAGGCGTAATTTTTATTATTTGGGAACATGCATTAAGCACGTACACATTGCTGACGAAAACAGAATTGTAATCGGACGTTTTGATTATATTGTAACATTGTTTGGCACTAATATTGTGGCGCCCCCTAGTGATTAATAGCTATGACACCTATCTAAGAACATGAACTCATCGAACACAAAACCGTTATTGAAAACCGCATCAAAATCGGATCATTAGTTTAGAAGGTAGGTGGGAACATTACTTTGCTCTTTTGCACTAATATTGTGGCGCCCCCTAGTGAGTTACAGCCATTACACCTATCTAAGAACATGAACTCATTGAACACAAAAACGTTATTGAAAACCGCATCAAAATCGGATCATTAGCTTAGAAGGTAGGTGGGAACATTACTTTGCTGTTTGGACTAATATTGTGGCGCCCCCTAGTGAGTTACAGCCATGACACCTATCTAAGAACATGAACTCATCGAACACAAACCCTTTATTGAAAACCGCATCAAAATCAGATCATTAGTTTAGAAGATATGTGGGAACATTACTTTGCACAAACGCACACACAAACACACAAACACACAAACACACAAACACACAAACGCACATCTCTCACCCTAAACGCATATACCTGCTCCGTTCCGTCGTGGGTAAAAACACATTTACGTTACGTAAAGGTACTGTAACATGAAGTGAAAGGTACTACAATAGCTACTTATTTAATTGTAAACATTACATGCTAGTAACACTATTAGATTACGTGACCATCATGGCTTTTGTGATATAGGTAAATTATATACTTCCATACAAATAACGTGTACCGTCGCTTTTTAATTATCATATACGACGATGCTGTGAGGTATTATGGTATGTGGGGCGTTAATCAATCAGATAAAATTGGAAAGATCAGAATTATATGCACGCTGCACGGAGTAGCGTGGCGTAACGTATATGTAAATTAGGTGGAGTATTATAATAAGCTAACGTCTGTTGACATCGGCTTAAGACATGCTCTCGTGACTGATGAGCTGATGAAGAATTCGATTGTAAAATTATACCAGATAAAAGTTCTGCAATCTGCAGTGTATTTTGTGGCACAGATTACGTTGTTAGGTTGTGTCACGAGCAGTGGGTATATCTATTGTTCGTGTAAATCGCTGAAAAAGCTTACCTAGGTACGTAGTTACTTTATATTAAATACACATACAAAAATGTGGTTAACAAAGCTTTTTCCCTTAACTGTCGGAAAGCATTGAGAACCTGTTGATCAAATGCCAAACCTGATCTTTTAAATTAAGGCCTACAACAACGAAGACACAATAAAAAGGCGATCCATGCTTCATCATTGGGCAAATTTTAAATATGCTTCCTATTTGAAATTCGATTTTTGAGAGATTTTAAAATAAAAATCCTAAGAAATAGATTAATTAAACATTATTCATAGTAAACCCATCACATCAGATAAACTCTAAACTATCAACAGAAGACAAGACTAACAAGCCCTCGTTATCTCGGATATAAAAAGGTTTAGTTTACAATTTAAATAATCACGATGCAACCCGTCGGCAACTAAGTAGTTTATGCAATATATTACGGCATCGATTGCACCAGACGTAGAAGAAAAACGAGTCAACCTGACTGATGACAGACCAATATCTTAGACGCGGCACGACTGATCTATTACAATCGTGGAACGTCGATCCACGCCTAATACATATTTTATTATAAACGTTTCATCGCGATCATAATCAGTACTTTATTATAGCGTGCCCACATGTGATTAGTCACAGCTAAATACAAAGTTAAATCAAAACAAAGGCAGGGTTTTAAAACGATGTGAAAACGGATTTGAATGGCTTGAGCCTCGTTCACACTGTTCTTCCTTAAGGGGTAAACAAACGGCTGAGAGGAGAACAAATACAAGGTGTCTGTGTCCTGTGCCACTTGGAGCCGCATAAGGCAATGATGCACCGCGTTCAAACTATTTGTTGAGATGCAGCTGCGAATTCATCAGTTGTGAAGTTATGAATACAACAGAAGCTTTGGTTCAATTGACTGTGAACATTCTGCAAATTAAATAAAGTAAAAGCTACATTCATCAAGCTAAATTAACAGAGCAAAATACGCTTAGATGAAAGGACTTCATTGACTATTATTACACAGCTAAAGTAATATTATGTAAATCATGTAACAAAACCAATATTATTTCTAAAACCAGTCGGATAAGTTCGACGATCTAAAAATAACTCCAATATCAGGCGTCATATTGGTCGTATAAAAATATCCCACACAAAAAATAAACTTGAAAGTCGATTTTAAGGAGGACAATGGCAGTAATTGAAGCACTTGTTCAGCTAATAAAAGCCAGCAGTGGTGCGTCTGCGTCCACATGGATTAATGCGTTCCATTTAATCTATTAAACAGTGAGTCATGGGACCGTCGATTCTGTGTATGATAATCAAAAGAGACAGTTATCAGCGTCATACTTGGGCAACAATTTGTTTAGATTTCAAAGCTGAAAACGCACGTGATCATGATGAGTTCAGGAAGTCGCCTTTTAAGTAGAAATAACAAACAACGCACCAATATTTCGACATCAACACATTTCTGGTCAAATTACCATCGAATATATCATGAAGCTCAGAGTGCCATGAAATGGAAGAGTGAATTTTATTGCCTGAACAACTGAAGCAGTGAAACTTTGATTCAAACAAATTTTACTATCTTCGTGCTATTGCTGTTACAGTAGAAAATTACTCGTAGTACTCTTACAATTGTTGCAAGTGTAGCTTATATGCTCTACTGAATTATGCTCGTAATATCAATCGTTTCGCGTCTATTTGTCTCGTGAAGCACGCGAGCTAGTAAACGATATGAAACATACATAATACTGAATAATAAGCCTAGTTTACGTAGGCACAAAAAATTGCAACTCAAATGCCGTAATATACCAAAATTGCTGAATTTACTGTGCACTTCTGTAAGCAAGATTTTTAAAGTGATTCATCGTCGTCTAGACTTTTCTTGATTTGCATTAATGAGAGTGACCAGCGATAAGCACATGTATGTACTTATCTGTTAACTAAGTATTCCCATAGCCGACAAATATAGTCGTAAACCGTTTCCTTCGGCAGGCAAACACAACTTGTACAGAATGATAAACAGCCAGCACCTGATTTTTTCATTTAGCCTGAGATGGTATAAATAGGCGATAGGCCTACTGGACTGGTGTATAAAATTACGTAGTTATAGTATTTCGAACCCACCCACGTTGTTGTAGTAAATTTTTGTGATTATCTATCGTGCAAAGCACACCTACTCGCGCCAGTGCCGGAGGCAAGACAAGTCGTACTGAATACGCAAGAATATTTTAAATCGTGTAGAAAGCACATATATTAACGCCCTATAGATATATAAACTTTAATAGCGCTATTATCTATTGTTCAAAGAAAAAATATTGTTCTATTGATATTGGGAATATTCATATTCGCCAAGAATAAAGTCGTCAACATACCTCTATATGTAAATTAGTTTCACGGATTAATTGTTGATTTCATGTTTCTATTTCTAATTTTTGTAACTGGTTAGATTACTTACTTGATAGAAAAAAAAATGTTGCATTAAATTATCATTCCATCGTATTACTAAAGCTGCGTGTAATTTTACCCTAATCTACGTGTAAGAAACCCAACGTGGAACCGAATAAAAGCATGTACTCAATTATAACATGTTTGTATACAAATTATACAATATACAAGATTTTTATTATTTGGCAATTGAATCTGATACCAAGGCCTACTACGATATGAAAAGTACAAGTAAACACAATCGCTGGCTTTACAAATGGTGCATGCACTTTATACGAGTAATTAACATTAATTTCACTTGTTATCATTGAACGAAATGTGAATGTGTTGTGAGTTGCGTAAACTTTAAACACAACAAAGATAACACAAAGTAGGTCCCATTTCAATTTACTTTGTCGCTAAATGTCAAGTTACGTTTAACTCTCAAGTTTCTAATTTCTTGTCATTTAAAATTAAGTTAATGTTAGGCAAGGCATATAACTTATTTCTTCTATGAATTCCTCAAAGCCGCCACAGAATACTAAACTTATAGTTAATGAGCGTAAACCAAGAATCGCCTTTAAAAGGCCGTCGTGCTTCGAAAATAGCCGGCGGCTATCAAAATCACTATCTCCGTCTAAGTCACGCACGCTTCGCCTTTCCATGATATGGCTACGAGCCAGGACAGGAAAACCTCATAATATTCATTATAAACTTATTATTCAGACACTATTGTCTGAGAATAAAATAAATCTTGAAGCTTTATTATGACATAATAGAGATTGCAACACATAATTATGCAATTAATAACAAAATTAATGAACCCTGCTACTTGATTACGTATTGAGTGACATTGCATTTTCAATTAATCTACTTATTTTTATATGGCATAATGAATTCAACACACAACTCATAAGTCTGCCAGTGTACCTTTCATGTAGGTAGGCGTATCCGGCGATCGTATCTCAGATCAGAGATAGTCCTGATTACCAGTCAGTGTGGTAATGCCGGTGGCACCTAGTTAGCGCCGGCCGACGGCAATGATTCAAGCTAAAAGTGTGCAGTTCGCGACTCGACAACCGAACGAGAAAGACTCGTCTGGGTACAAGTTGCCTTATAATAACATTATACAAACGACCGAGGGAACCCCAACTTGGTGCGAGCCTGATGCAAGATTTTTGATGAACTCGAGAACTTACCAATGCATAGTTAATGCAAGGTCTTATCTAAAGAACGATCTTTAAATAGCGTAAAGAATAAAAACACACAAACTGTACGAGGTATAGGATCCGCCTTCCTGTTTACTATTCCCTCCTCCATATGGGTTAGTCGTGAACAAAAAATTTATAGACAGAAGCACATTACCAACTCCCTTTTCAAAGTGAGGAAGCTTTTAAATATGTGTTTAAATAATTTCAGTATTTGTAGAAGGGGTAGAGTTGCGTGGGAGGGCGGCGCAGACGCAGGCAGCGGCCGAGGCGCGCCTTCACGCGAGATGGCGCACAACAATGAGAGATGTGCGTTTGTGTGTTTGTGTGTTTGTGTGTGCGTTTGTGCAAAGTAATGTTCCCACATATCTTCTATACTAATGATCTGATTTAGATGCGGTTTTCAATAAAGGGTTTGTGTTTGATGAGTTCATGTTCTTAGACAGGTGTCATGGCTGTAACTCACTAGGGGGCGCCACAATATTAGTCCAAACAGCAAAGGAATGTTCCCACCTACCTTCTAAGCTAATGATCCGATTTTGATGCGGTTTTCAATAACGTTTTTGTGTTCAATGAGTTCATGTTCTTAGATAGGTGTCATGGCTGTAACTCACTAGGGGGCGCCACAATATTAGTGCAAAAGAGCAAAGTAATGTTCCCACCTACCTTCTAAACTAATGATCCGATTTTGATGCGGTTTTCAATAAAGGGTTTGTGTTTGATGAGTTCATGTTCTTAGACAGGTGTCATGGCTGTAACTCACTAGGGGGCGCCACAATATTAGTCCAAACAGCAAAGGAATGTTCCCACCTACCTTCTAAGCTAATGATCCGATTTTGATGCGGTTTTCAATAACGTTTTTGTGTTCAATGAGTTCATGTTCTTAGATAGGTGTCATGGCTGTAACTCACTAGGGGGCGCCACAATATTAGTGCAAAAGAGCAAAGTAATGTTCCCACCTACCTTCTAAACTAATAATCCGATTTTGATGCGGTTTTCAATAACGGTTTTGTGTTCGATGAGTTCATGTTCTTAGATAGGTGTCATGGCTATTAATCACTAGGGGGCGCCACAATATTAGTGCCAAACAATGTTACAATATAATCAAAACGTCCGATTACAATTCTGTTTTCATCAGCAATGTGTACGTGCTTAATGCATGTTCCCAAATAATAAAAATTACGCCTGTAACTCACTAGAGGGCGCTACAATATCGGTGCAAAATAATATTGCAATAACATATTATATAGACTATAATTCGTATATGTTCTCTAAAAAGTCTGAAATAAAATTAAGCAAAATTAAAAATTTTGAAAAAACCCCCGACGGTAAAAATCTTATTGAAAAATAATAAAATAACTCAAAACCCCCGACTTAACCCAATTATATAGGAATAACCGTCGGGGGCTGCCTTTTCTATATGAAATTTCAACAATTAATTGAGTGTATTTTATGTCATCGTTAAACATCTACAATTCTTCAATAATTGTATTCACGACACTAGAATCCTTTAGCTGGTTTAATGGCAGCTCCCGACGGATATTCCTATATAATTGGGTTAAGTCGGGGGTTTTGAGTTATTTTATTATTTTTCAATAAGATTTTTACCGTCGGGGGTTTTTTCAAAATTTTTAATTTTGTACAGAAGACGTTCATTTTCTATTACTATTCCGTCATCTGCATATCATTCTAATTACTTAGACCAATATAATAAAGTATATTTTTTAGAAAGCCATAGGATAGGTACCAATAATTTTCGGCATTTCCTTACACTCAGCACTATCCCAGTTATGCTAATGCACTAATGTGGGTCAGAGAAGAATAAAAGCTTAATTCTGATACATACCTACTTATTAATAGTACAAAGCTTGTATACAACCTGTGAACACGATATCTCATTTGCTCAATCTGATAGTGATGTCAAAACGTGATCCTCCAATAAAAGGCCTTTAAACCATGGCTAAATGAAAGCATTACAGAGACATTAGCTAATTAAACGTAACATAATTAACATGTAGGTACCTAATAAGGTATTACGTGAAGCAACATTAATTTAATTTGTTGTAACATTACTCAATTAAGATTAAATGTCAGGTCAAAGTTACGGAGGTTTTTAACACGACCAATCTCATTAACTTCGTAACGTTCACGATTTATTATAATATGGTTACGCAAAATAGCACATATATGGAATTTATAATTTTTTAATCTATCACCGCTGCCTCTATCATCATATGGATACTTTTTCTACAATAATGAAAAACTTAACTGGATCTATATTACCTATTATTTTATAAGTGAATCTGAATATCGTCTGATTACGTTTATGCTCTGGTCCACAAAAAAGTAGTTTTAGAACCATTCCCACATAAAAACTTGACCTAGGCGGATAAAAAACTGAGGATTCCTGCATCTAGGTTTCCTGCCCTTCGTAGACCTAAAGGTCAGTTGTCGACCGGCTGTAAAGGTCGACGCCCTTTTGAAGCTACGCCAAGCGGCCACAATTATAAATTATACGTTTGCACACACGGACCTTCTTTATATACGTAATTATATCACCCTACCCCCACACTCGTACATATGTAGGTACTTATGTATGCTATCTATTAGGACCAACATAAAAACTTACCATTAACATAGACCGGACTAGGAACGTGGGAATCATAATAGTATGCAATTTTCTTCTTGTAGGTAAAACTATAATATGCTCGCCGCCCATATGCTAAAAGAGCTTACTGATTTTTAATGCATTGTAAGTTGTAAAGTTGCATCAGGTTCTCTGACAAGAGGAGCTTCTTGTTATGTTACCGCCGAGATGAACTGGTTATGCAAGACCGAATCTATTTTTATAAGACCAACAACAATGGCATAGAGAAATAAAACCTTTATTACGTGACATTACTCATTAGTAAGAGTACCACGGAGCTGAATTCAAACACGGTCCTTTCATCACGACGAACGCATACCTACTTACATTTTCATTAATCATATTTGTATGACATCCACGTCTCATCCTAAGGAACGTCTTGAAGTACTAACGAATCAAATTCGCCTTTATATTTCTTGACGCTTGTATTAGGGACAATAAAAGCTTCCTCTGAGGCAGATTGTCGCGTAGGAGTTAATCTTCGTATAATATAACGCTGGGCGTTAAAAATGTGAGCGTTTTGACAGACGATTACGTAGGCATGTGAACACCACGCATGCCCAGGCACCATTTGTGTCGAATTCATGCGTTATATCGTGCCCAGAATATAATTAGTATTTCCAATAGCAAAAGTACGTGGAACTCTTCTGGGAATTATTTTGACTTGCACTGTGGTGCCAATTTCAATGCGAGTATATTTACGATTTTGTCTTTTGCTGGATTCCTTGTTATACTCACATAAATGGACTGTTTGGCATTTAGGTATATTAGTTTCGTTCATTCGTTCAACTAGAAAGACTTTGGTAGAATTAAATTGCTATTCATTTATAACACAATGCGTGAGTGCATACCTGGTGATAATTTCTGAAGTGCGTAGGCGCAACATGTCGACATCTCGCGCGACTGACTTTCAAGCCCTTCGCGCGATGTAGAGAAAGTAGATCAGATTATTCCTACGTTATCAACTAAGCATTTCAATGGTCTTGTCTTACGGTATTTGTGACACGGGCCTTTCTTCAATATTGACTATGACGACTCTAATCTCAAGTATCGACAAGTTACACAGTGTAAATCCATGTGAAAAGTGTAATAATGAATACACTTTGTATAAAAGTTAGATGCGAAGACAGGCTATAAAGTAGTGGCAGTAAAACAAAGATCGATGTTGACGTTTACAACCATCATCATAAAAGGCATATAGGTTGCGTACGTGCTCTTGTTACCCAGAAAGAAACCAAAGACTTACAATAGTGTGATAATTAAAAACGCATGCAACAGTTCCCACAATTGCACGGTTGATGTAACAGATGTGGCGTTGGATAACTAGTATTATTTGCAGCGGAAACCCTACGACCTCAAAGCTGATTAGCCTCCAACACACATCACGCGAGAGAGCAATAAACTGATCGAAGTAAGCACGAAAATCAGCAAACACAAAGGTTTGAATTACCCTTAATTCCGCCTCCAAGGATTTCCTCATAGCAGGAATGTTCCCTGGTCGTGCTAGTAATGCGATACGGGTGAAATAAATTCCTTTGTTTCCCTCAGAAATGAAGGTGAATTAGATTGTGGTTCACATTTCATAAGTCGTGTCCATTGTCAACGTGATGAACATTTAGCTGACAACGACGGCGTGTCCGCCGGCGGCTATTTCACACGCATCGGGTTGGAACATTAACTTGTGCGCATTATTTTGTTCTTTGCTCGTATTTCGTATCAGACGCTACATCTATGCTTTTTGTGTGTATTCAAATCTGACTTACTTGTTCGTAACAATGAAGTATTAGATGCACAGAACATTCAGCTGCACTGTATGTTGACTTCGCGTTTCGTTTAAAGGCAATTGCTAATTACTTTGTATTTAAAATGTGCACAGTTTGTAATGATTACGTGTGCTAACAATAGATATTTATGATAGATTACCACAGATGCATTTCGTGTGATAAAACAGTAATTTGCAAAATGACCAACGAAAAAGGAGACATCCGGTAAAAACAGTAAAAAATTATAATAGCGGAGGAAGTTTCCAACCTCAATCACAAGAAGCTCATTAATTTAGGATCTACGATTAACTTCCTGCAAAACCAGCGACAAGATCGAACATTAGTAATGTTGGCGCATCAATCACGTCGATTTCATGTGAATAAGTAAGAACGACACTAATATTAGTTTCATAATCTCTTCCTACATCGACTTAATCATCCAAAAAAAGCCGGAGACATGATGTAAGTGCAAAATGCTACGGCATTGTTAAGAAAGAAGGCTTGACAACTTTCTCCATGAGCGAGTGCTCTCCGCCTGCCAGCGGAAACGCATTTGTTTGCGCACGCGTCACTTGTGTGAGCTTCTTAGAACTAATACTTGGACTTCCTTCGTATTATGCATTTAATATAAATTGATATACCACCTTTTTTTTTCTAAAACCCATATCAATAGCCAATGCGCAACGCACATGTGCCGTTATGCAAATAAACTTCGCTTCGCAGGATGTTTAAAGAATACGCATACACTATGGTCACATACTCGATAAGCTATTATGTTTATCTGCTCACTGAATGAATTATAAAAGCTTATGAATGAAACACAGAATAAAGATAAAACGAGGTCATTTCTTCCGCGACTCTGAGTACATTCATTCACATAAGAAGAAATCAATTATAATCATGAATAAACTATTCAAATTGCTATGTGCTGCACACGCGAGCGCTGTGACTTAGTAGAATTGAGTGGTACGGTATAGTTGTCACAAGTCACGAACTGCGGCCCTTTACATTCAATGCATGAATAACACTTTTGTCGGCTGAAACGAGGGGTTGCAGATGTGCACAGAATTATTTCAATAGCCGTTTAAAAATCATTGATCATCCGTCTTCACCGTATTTATGTGAACTTGACTTTTTAATTTATTTATAGCTGACTGTTTAGGCCTGGCGTCGTTTATTTCATGTCATTTTAAACGCTTTGTCCGGATTATTTAGTTTCCTTACGCGGCTATTTTTATCAGAAAATGTATGTCTACGTTCAGCTTCCTCTGAATGGTTTATTCTATTTTATGTGCGCTTAACATAGAATTTGTGAGGTATTCCACGAAGCGCACCCAAACGAAGCACACCCAGACGAAGCACACCTAAAGTATTCCACTTAGCACACCCGTAGGTGGGCTTCAAATAAAAAAAAATAATTAATTAATTACCTATTCCACGAAGCACACCTAAGAATATCACTCGCATAGTGCGGGGACTAAGGAATAAAAATGTCGATAGAAGAACATATTTATTATTTAAAAGACTAACATAAATTTCTAACACCATTTAGTTTCATTATAATAATGTGACACAATATTTGTCATATAAGTAATCTTACTATTTAAAATCACAGATTGTTTCATAATTATTAGCTGAATCCGGTTAGACTGGAAGCCAACCCCAACATAGTTGGGAAGAGTTATGCCCAATTCGTCATTTTAGTGATTTGGCATCCATAAAAACGTGTCTCAGTTTGTCATTCGATAAAATATTTTATTTTGCTTAGTTTCAATTCGTCATCCGTACTTTATTTTGTAAAAAGTACTGTCAACAAGAAAAGTTTTACAATATTGTAATTATGTTTTTTTTTTATTTATGTTGGTTATGTTTTTTTTCCGAATATGGCAAGACGCTATTAATAAAATCGCGATTTCAACGGGGCGTCACATAACGCACGGCCAAAACCAAAATACCAGGATCGCATAAATCAGAGGAGTAATATACCAATCAACGAGTGTCCATGGAACTGCCCACCGTGTACTAGGACCGCATAACTTACAGAAGTATAGCAGTCAAGAATGTCAGGATTGTATGTTTTATATATCGGGTGTGTTGATCACAATCACATTAAATGAAATGCGTTAATATACTGATTAATATATGTCGATTAAAAAAATGAATTTTTCAAACAAAGTAAATAGAATAAAAATGAGCGAAAATTAGAACACCATATAAAAGTCAGTCATTACAAACAACTGAAATTCTCCCTTGAAAACTGACAGCTGTCAACTGATCAAAACATTCGATTCTCCTAACTTTATCTCTGCTTTACACATGATGTTGTAAATTATAAAAACGAAAAATGACTCCTGTGGTTAAACCACTGAATGGATTAGGTTATTTTTTTACAATTTACCATAGAATATCATAAAGTATATGCGATAGGATTTAATGTGATTGTGAACAACACACCCTGTATACTAATTGTAGATAAACATCCAATTTACACCATGTCGATGAATTGTATTTTATGTATGTCAACCAATTTTTTGAAAATCCCGGTATAACTTATTTTATATATAAAATCAGGTAATAAAACAGAAGCCTTTTGTTTTCTAGAAAGAGACAAAATATAGAAGAAGGGGCAAAGTATGGTCCGGTTTCTATTGTTTTGTGTAACTGTTATTTTTAACCGACTTCCCAAAAAGGAGGAGGTTCTCAATTCGTCGGGATCTTTTTTTTTTTTTTTTTTTTTTTTTTTATGTATGTTCACCGATTACTCGAAGACGCCTGGACCGATTTGCAAAATTTTTTTTTTTGTTGGATAGGGTGTCCTTCCAGGTGGTCCCATAATCACCAGGTCAGGATCTGATGGTGGAAACCCTGAGAAATCGAGGGCAACTTTCGAAAATTGTATTCGTGCATAGGTTAAAAACTTAACAATGAGGTGTATGTCTGATAACACTATGCAACAGTGAAGGTTTGGAGCTGACCTGATGATGGAGACTAATGAAGGTCGAGGGAACTCGACAACTGAATATGTAAAGTACTTCGTGTTTGGGCTTATATTATTCGTATTGATGAGAACTTTCCACAAATGCGGATAGTGACAACTGTGCTTGTCACTGAAAAGCCAAAAATAAAAAACTTTTTACAAAAAAATAAAACCGACTCCCAAAAACACTGAAAAGCAAAAAAAAAACTATTCTTAGGTGCATCGGCCTAGAAGTCGGTGGCGTATAAACTCTGTAACATCCATTAGACACTGACTTCTAGGCCGATGCACCTAAGAATAGTTTTTTTTTTGCTTTTCAGTGTTTTTGGGAGTCGGTTTTATTTTTTTGTAAAAAGTTTTATTAATTCGAGTGATTCAATACAATTTATGATAGGGAAATATTAAAACTAAGTATCAAAATATTCGTCCGCATCGCTGTCAGCTGGGATCGTGCCCAAAAGGCTGGCTGCATTGCCACGCTGGATGGCAATGCATATCCTGTAACTATTTACTATTATCGGTATTAGCAAAAAAACATGTGTAAATGCATTATTAGTTGGTAGTTGAGTGCCCTGGAAGTGTAACACAACTGCTGACTATATTCAAATTATTTTTGTTAATTAAATTTTATATTTATTTTCTTGTTTGTGAATATTTTTATGTATACAATCTCTTTGTTAGTTATGGGCTCCTGGTACTTTTGTAACCGGTACAAAAAGTATCGAGTCACATTTAAGGGTTTATAAAATGCCCATGTTGTCTTCACCTGTGTTTTTTAATGTAAATTTTATTAATTTATTAAATTTAAGTTAGTCTTTTAAATAATAAATATGTTCTTCTATCGACATTTTATTCCTTAGTCCCCGCACTATGCGAGTGATATTCTTAGGTGTGCTTCGTGGAATAGGAATCTAATTAATTTATTTTTTTATTTGAAGCCCACCTACGGGTGTGCTAAGTGGAATACTTTAGGTGTGCTTCGTCTAGGTGTGCTTCGTTTGGGTGTGCTTCGTGGAATACCTCGAATTTGTAAGTGTAAGCGCGCAATTAATACCTGTATTATGTAGATTTAAACCTGTTGAGTACTTCGAATGCCGTGCAAAATTGTTTTATGTTAACTTTCGTGAGACTAAATCTGACATTTGAGCAACGCACCGTAAAAGTAATTCAAATGAATGAATTTACAATTTTGTATTCTCTACTCGTGGTTTTGTGTTTTACACAGCTACATCATGTTTCAAAATTATAAATGTTTGGATACAAACTGGTTTTTGTATCACGTACCGAAATGAATGTAAGTATTACAAACGCAACACATCTAATGTTACCTCTGCGACCTAAAAAGCTACATTACGTTGAAAACCAGAAAAACTTGTGTAGGTATAGCCAGACATGATCATAAGGCTAAATAAAATCACCATAATATTTAAGATAATTAAAGAATCTAGGCCAATGGTTTGCTTACCAACACTATGAGTAACGAACCTGTAGTGCAGGTGTTAAACAAACAGGCAATCGATGTATCACTTGGCCTTGACTTTTAGTTAGTCACTATCACTTTGAAAGTTTTAATCGATAAGTACGTGTGAAGGTGACGTCAGCATTGAAGTGAACTGGGGAAACTGGACCAGTCGGGCGATTGGCCGCCGCTACAGGTGCGCCCGCGCCGGCCGCGGTGCAGCGCGTGCCCCAAACACCACAGCTACCGGTCGCTCATTCAAAACTATTCAGAAAATTCGCTATGCAACAAAAACGGTGGATTTTGTTCGATATTCAGCTACTTGAACAATTATTTATTTATCTCTGCTGACAATAAGGGAACCTGAATGCGTAATAACGACTAAAACATAAACGATTCTGGCACATGATCTGCTGAAATAAACCCAAAACCCATATTAGAACATATTTATGCAATGGAAATAAATCACCCGGGTATTTATCTCACGCAGCAAAACACCATAAATTCTGAAACGACGATGTATATCGTTACTCCTAATTTATTAACTAAACGCAGTCCGATTTCCAACAGTATGGAAATTTGATGCGATATACTTCGTTACTGCGCTCTAGGCTTCTTAGTCCGTTCCCATGATTATCAAGGATATTTGTCTCTCCTCGAGTTGTAAATTATCTGCAGATACCTGTTATTTATAGCGCTTTTTCACAGAACAAGATATCTGCAAGACGTAGGGCTCTACTCAATTCCAGAATTGTAGACATTTTTCTAACACGTTTAGTTGTTATGGTCTTGTTATCGTTAGGAAAACTGGTTGAAGTTAGCTTTAGAAGCTGATAAAACTTTAGATATTACCTAAAATTAAGCATTGACCACAAAATTACTTGTTGTCCCTTAGAGGCACATATCTGACAAAACTTAGAAACTCTGGTTGTAAATGTTATGCAAAAAATAAGGCTGGATAGCTACATAGGAAACTCTAGTAGCACTCGAATAATTATCATTATGATATCTTGGGCAATAATCTTCATCATCCCGTCAAACTAACGCATGTTATGTAAACACGCCTTCGTAACTTATGAACGTTTCTCGGAAACAACTATTGGAATCCATAACCTGCCATCAAAGTTCAATATTCGGTATAACATAACTAGCTGTTTCTGACGTTTTCACGAGAGGGATCTTATTCCTGTAACTACCCGGAAAATAAATAGAATAGAATATCAATTATGTCTCCCGAGGATAGTGCAGCTTCCCAACAGTGAGATATCTTTTTTAGGAACCTTTATAATACCCATTCGTTTAGACAGAGTATAATTATTGTGTTACACCATTGCTTTCCAACTCGCACACACTAACTCATAAAATTGCGCAATTCTACATGTTACTATAGAGGTCGTTCGATTGCGTTGAAATAAAAAATTGTTCAAATTAGTCTCAATCATACATCAAATTATTTCATTTCACAACTACACGTCACGTCACTCAACAAACAATAGAGACAATGCCCCTCGGATGTATAAAAATCCGATAGACATTTATGCAATCCAATCGAACAATATAGCGGTTTGAGGAATCGATACTCAAGATGTCTTCATTGTAAGACATTGCATTTCCAATGAACTGTTGTTCAGTTTTATTCTCGGCTGTCAAAAGGATGCAGCGGGTCGTAAAACTTCCTTCAAATAAACGCATGTAACAATTTAGGTTACAACTCTGTTATGAACTTGGTGTGGATAAATATTTGGATAACGTTCCTCAAGCAAACAGAAATCCACAAACGCCCTCACCTTGGACGCAATCACAAACTTACTAGACTTAGTTGACTGAGTCATATACACGACACCAATTATGTATGTAGGCACTACCATAACTTGAAATATGTCTATATTAAGAAAACATTAAGCGTGTACCGATAGAACTAGTAAAGCTCAAGTTATTAAGGCAAACATTGCATTAGTCTAATCTTTTCAAAGGGTTTTATACATTAATCATTGTCCAGCCTAGCAATCCTTCTTGTGTAACTTATGTTCATTGGCCTGCTGCCAGGATCCGCTTTCCTAATAGACTTTCTCCGTCGCATACAAGTAAACAGCCAACAGGACCAATATAAAGCCAGAAATAGCCCTTAGAAGTTATTACGATTAGAAATTGTTTTATGACTGCGTGTATAACCATACTTGCGCAATCATTGAACTTGGTCTATGAAAACAGTTCCGTTGAATTTTCACGTCATTTCCTTTTACGGGATCTTACTTCATTCTGAAAATACAGAACTGTCAATTTATTTTTCATCCCACCATCTCGGAAAGAGTAGTTTTACTCATTGATATCTCAGCGCAAAAGCCGTTTTTATCCTCTAGAGCGGCAAAGTGATTTGAATTTAGAACATCGTGTGCAATACTCCATTTGTGACAATCTTGATAAGACTTTTCAAACAAATACATATTAAACAAATAAAATACTGCTTAAAATAATTATTCGAATAATTAAGCAATTTTTATTATTGTTTTTACATAGATTTTTAACCTCGTTTCATTTTTAAACTGAGTTTTCAAATAAATGAACTTTAATGGTACTTCTTTTTAATTTGATACTCATATGTGCGCGCCATTTTGTTTTTTTTTGCATTTAGTAATTTTCTCGATGAAGTGGGATGAAATTATTATTTTTTATTGTTTTGAGGTCGATTTTAAACCTCATTACATTTTTAAACTGAGTTTTTTCATAAATAAATTTTAATAGGTACATCTTTTTAATTTGCCATGTGTGACGTGCGTGCCATTTTCTTTTTTGAGTTTAGAAATTTCCTCGATGAGGTGGAATGAAAAGTTACGTGTTGCACTCGAGTGCAAAGATTTTTCACCTTGTGCTCTTTTGATTCCCTCGCTATCGCTCAGGATTCTAATTATTGAAACACTCGCTACGCTCGTGTTTCAATTTTAGAATCCTTCGCTTGCTCGGTCATCAAAATTGAGCCCGCGGTTAAAAAGCAACTTTGCACTCTTGTATAACAAATAACTATTATATACATTAGCTTGAATGTAGAGTATGTTGATGTACGGACCACAATAATAAGCCTACAAAATAAAACGTTATAATGTGTGTAACATGATGAAAAGTTCTACTTGGAGCCCAAAGTCGGACGCCTCAACTAACTGTATACTCCCGAGTTACTCCAAAATACACAACCGCATATAATCATTATGACATAATTAGATACCGTAAACTCAATTCCCTATCCGTATTGTCTGAGAGTTTCTCATACAAATTGCTGGTTATTACGCGAAATTGCAACTACGGTAGTAGGTCCTGGTATTTCTGATTTTTCCATTATCGAAAAGAGTTGTCTATGTGTACACTGCATCATCCAATTTAACTCGTGATCTTATTTTAGATAAGTTGAGTAACACTTTTTTTATTGAAATTCCATGCTACTCTTATTATAACTTATTATTGCGTTTTAGAGTTTATGCGTTATTATTCAGACATTAATGACTTCATAATTTACATTCCAAAGTTTTTATTTACATGTATTAAGTTTGCGCTGTGCTTATCGCGACGAATAAAATCACGAAGCTATTCATTATTCATATCCAAAATGCAAGTGACTGTCACGTTAATTAGAGAATTATTTGGAAACCAAGCAACATTCAAATACATGTTCACATCGAAAACAAGACTAAAACCTTCGACATTCTGACATCTAAAACTTGCCCAACTAGTATTTTAATCAAAACGTCGTGTAGTGAAATGTTAAATCCTGTGCTTGCTTCACTGCATTGCACGCGGAGTGCTAAGCGCATGCGCAAGTGGCTTCCTTCAAGAAGCGGCTTACAGGAAGGGCAAGCTCATTAGAAAGTATAAGCAAACGATTGCATCACATACATAACTGGACAAGGATCCGCACCCAGTCCCTGATCGAGTCTAGCGAGATTATTGACGTTATAGACTTGGATTCCATATAAGAAACTTGAAAGAGCATGTGAGGTTATAACTGAGCGGGATTTAGTACTGGTACCGAGGCTTGTTATTGCCCCCATCTTATAGTAGGCTCGATTTATAGCTGATGACGATCATAACTCGGACAGACGAACGACTCTTTTAGCTCTTTGAGGTATGCAAGGTTCTAATACCGTGTATATTGCGGGCCTGTCGCAATTAGACAGTACGAATGTTAGAATAATATTTGCATAGAGTATTAAGATAAGATTACTTGTCGTATTGGAGCTTGACATGGGCCCTGATTGGTTTGCAACAAGTTGTACGGGATCAGCAACATTCTTGACTATCTGAGGCGTCTAGTAGAGACCTGATGGAGTTGATGAGTCGCCGGAAACCGACATGAAGTAATTATTGGCATTTATAGCAATGCACTGCTCATACATATTGATGATCCCCGTAATTATGACATCTATGTAACTTATACCATAGCCACAGTAAAAAAATAAACCGTCTTACCACAAAAACTTTTAAACGTCAGTTTAAGACTTGTCTAAAAAAATGTCAAATTATGACGTTGACATATGGTTCATTTTGCAGCCACAATTTTTTTAGACAATTGTAAAACAGGTGGTTAAGTTTTTGTAGTAAGGCCAAAATAATTTAATTTTCAATGTCGTTACACTTGAAGTCAAATCAAAAATTGCTGATAAAGAGCAAGTTTTATAAACCTCAACACTCTAAAAGCAATCCAACCGAATCAATTGCGATATTTAGTACTAAACTCAGATGAGTTCGAAGCACTCTTGGAAATTAGTATCAACACAAATCAAATTGAACAACAATAGGCGCGTAAACATGATGAATCACTTTCAATCAAACCCTGTGTCAATGTTCCCTTAATTCTATGCAGTTTTTCGTTGGCACAATGCGGTGTAAATCAACACGACTTTCCTTGTTTTGGGTTCTTGACGTGACGTAGAGGTGATCGCTCTCACGGTGGCCATGTTTCTCAAACAACTGATCACATCAATTGTACGGGTGTAAAGAAAGTATTACGAGATGTGTAAGATGAAATCAGTATTGTAAATGTTAGTGAAATTGAATGAGACTAATTTTACAATGTACAAGAATGTGATAACAACGGAAAAGAATGTGATAATCTTAAAATATTTAGTTCCTATAGAAAGAAAATTATTATGAAAGGATCCTATAGCAATGATTAATAACATCACCGAGATGGTACTTACAGTACATACCGAAAGAAATGCCCATAAACTCGATATTTTAAAATAGCCTTGCAAATATGCCGTAAACCGTTATTTAGGAGCTAAAGCCGAAGGATCTGTACTTAACAATCGTTTCAAACCCTCGTAAAATGTTAACAGCAATGACCCCTTAACTTTCTCACGTATTGTAAAATACTTGTTTATATGGTAGGCCACGTTCGCGACTTTTAGTTCTTTTAACAATGAACGCACTACGTTTGTTATGAATGTTCTCGCTCCATAACAATGTCACGAAAATACCATTCCATATTCGTATAATTCACAAATGTACTGTAAGTTATCTGATAACCTTGAAGTTTAACGGCTGCGATTCATAGCTACGAATTCATTCTTAACTTTAGCAGGCGGGATCAGATAGTAGGTAAGTACTGATTTGGATAGATATATTTCGAATTACGAACGCTTAACGGACATTTTATCAGAAGTTACTACTGTGATGATTAGACTGCACAGTGCTTTTATTTTCACAAAAAAACAGCCGTATATCTTAAAGCCTTCATGTTATTTTAGAAAACATTACTTGTAGACAAAACTGTGAGTTTTCTTATATTACAATCAGAGACAATTCAGATACTTACTGTATCCAAAAATATATTTTAAAACTCAAATAAATCCACTTAAAACCAGAATGTTTGTTACCTGTCCGATTGTAAAGCACAATTATTGGGCCCCATTAAAAATCCATTGAAGCATTTTAATGGTACGTGCTGTTTTTAACATAACGACCAACATTCAACATTTTTGTTCACACGGAAATAATTACTTTGACTGGGTAGCTAAACTTACAATTATGAGCTGTATATAAATGTTAACTTTAGGATTCTCGTTAATAACATTTTCAACTTACTGAAATTATCATTTTCAAAGAAAATAAGATAAAGTTATAAATTTTATTTTACTCCGATATTGAACCAACAACGCAAAATATCCGTTACGTTTTCTCCACTTTGTGTACTTTCAACGGGAAAAATACGGCACATTGACTTACACATATGTTTGCATGCTTGTATATCTCTGTATCTTTGCTTATCTGCTCCGGTATCCATCGGATTTGCATGAGGCAACAATCGCCCTCTATCGCTACCGGTAATTAGAAACTTGCGACTAACGGTACGCAATTTGTAGTTAGCGCTTTATACAATATAAAAGCTTCTACAACTTCCGCGTTATAGAACGACGCTAACACATTTTTTATTACTTCTAGATGGCTGTGACTACATTTTTTTTTCACTAGTTTTTCATCTCATTTCAATTCATACGTCGATACGATACGAATACTAATGAACCAAAGCCATCAGCAGAGTTATGTCAAGACTTAAATAAACTGGCATTCGATCAAGATCAAGAACATGACTTGCTGGGTATGTAGGTAACGTTGCGTGTGTTATGATAAGTACCTTTACGGTCTATTATGCTTGCCTGCCGATAGCAGGCTCTGTTGTCACTACAAGTATGACAATGCAGCCAGTGATTGATGCGATAGTAATTTCCCGCACACCGTTGCTCGTATCGGATACGTACGAATCGGATTGACGCAGACCACACGGCGGTATAGCGCGGCTGCTCTTTCACTGTGCTCCTAATCACTGTAATTGAGCGTTATCACAACAGCGGTTCCGGGATGCCTGCGCTTAACTGACAATAAATTAGTCTAAACGTCACTTACCAATGCTGATGCTGTCAGGTAGCGCGTGCAATATCCCGCACAATGAAGCTGAGACAGAAACGACGGCATTTTGTGCGGGACCGTCCCCGCAATCAGCAGATTCAGTTTGCGCTGGTTCAAACAGAGCCAGATCCAAACCGTCCATGTCACTTCGGTTAGAGACACCATCCTCCTCCGCCACTCTATCACAAAAGTGTTCCGGAGAGTCGACATCCTTAGGACTACGACTACAAACACCGTCACTCAATGGATCACAACAACAAGTGTCTGAGAAAGGTTCAAAGTCCCTACAATCAAATTCACATCTTTCAAAACTGTCACAGGTGCACGACGATAATGCATCTGAATCGGACTCTTCCACCAGAAAGACATCATTGCTTTGAACTACCTCTTTGCGCGTTGTATCAGTTTTTGCGGAAATGTAAAACACGCTGGAAGTGTATGGCACTTTCTGAACTTGTAATGTGACATTTTCTGTCAAAGTTTCATCTGCATAATTCTGGTCGTCAGTTTCTGATAAATTTTCATCGATTTGCGGCCGACAATCTTCGTAGCGAGCAAAACTTGATGTATCGGTGAGGTTGGAAGAACGATCAACAGAGTAAACATCTGCATACGGATCGATAGTATCACTCTGTATAGCTGGTAATCTGTAGGGAGCGTGATGAGAACGAGCCCCTAAGAATATGGTGGTATATGGGCAGGTGTGAGGAGGCCTGGTGCGGTCGGCGCGGCGCGGGTAGCTGGCTGCGAGTGGGTCCCGCATGGGCACACCTTCAGTGTCTATGAACGCCTCGTTGGTCGAGAGCACGTTGTACCGCCAATCTGGCATTGCTGATCACAACCATAACTTTACAGCGACACAAATTTAACTTTTGTTTTATTCCAAGGTCACATCCACATATTAAGAGAACCGAATAAGCACATTATGTCACTCTCATTATTGAACCTAAAACAAAATAGCTAAATAGTTCTACTACTGTCGGTGTCTGCAGCTGTGCAAACAAACAATCGATGTGCGCTAAAATATTTTTTGGAACCATTCTCGATACAAATTGACTAATTTGTTCAGCCTACAATTATTATGTTTAACAAAACTTTTCAGAGGTGTCTGCTGCACTTCATGTAGCTTTTTTTAAGTGTACATCAATATAATAACATTTTGCGAAACAGTTATTCGAGGACCAATGCTAGTAATAAATGAATGAAAACGTATAAGGCGATAGGTCTGCATGCTGTCGCTAGCTCCATAACAAATTTTAAATTCCATACACTATTGCTATATAGCATACAGGTTTACTAAGGGTGCAGGTGATAGTCATGATATAAATGAAATAATATTAATTGACCAAGCACATAAACGCTAATCGAAAACGCGTCGTCGATGCTAGGTTGAAACGACTTGAAATGGAACTGTTATGTGGGTCAGCACAGCAACGCGTAATAAAACCAAACAATGAACATATGCATACAGCATGCACACTATACGAGTATATCTCACGAGCACTGATAACGTTATTACAATAACCGTTATGAAATACTATCGAACTGAAATAGAATCCATTGATCCTATATTTAACCTCACCGATATCAATCATCGAGAGATATCAAAGGACACAGTATTGGTTCTATTTCGGACTACACTAAAGTACATTAAAATAGGTAATTTATACAAAAAGGTTTGTATTAAAGTTGCCGGATGTATTGAGACTGGTTGTAGATATGGTAACAGGTTCAGTACGTTACGGTATCGTTTCGACGGACCCGTTACGTTCGAATTATTTGGACTCATGTATGTACGTTCAGATAGGTACTTTATTTTACACTTACATTAGCCGTTACATGATCGAAATGTATGTAATATTCTATGATCTTTTAAAGTCAAAGAATTTAGGTTGTAATTAATTGCGTGTTTAGTGAGCAACTGTTGACCGGTTTCGTTTCCTTTCCTCCAAAGACATTCCTGATTGGATCTGAAGTTGTTCTGCATATATTAAGTTTATTGAGATTAATAAGCCGTACCGATCACTATTTCTTGATATTGAATAGGCAACTACAAGACTGGTTCAATATTTACTTCAAACACAAACCAAAGTACATTTGGTAAAGGAGTGACCATGTAGCCCGTATAATCGACTAGTTTGGGATCAATTGAACCCCTGTGCTGCAGCAGTTCAAATTAATTGTCATTTGGTCCGGTATTATTATTTAATCGAGCGCATTCTTGTCTACCAGTTTAACTTGAGGAGGTCAATCTTGTCCTGCGTTAAAAGACATTACCAAAATTGGTTACCCAGAATAGTTTTTGAAATAATCTAACTACGGTAGGAACACATTACTGTTACTGGTAAAATACAGTATTTTACAATTACAATTAATTTACAATTTCGGTGGCACTAGCGCTTAGAGCGAAATAAAAGCCATATTTCCTCTATTAAACTAACTCAAGTAAGTGAATAAAGGGTCAACGCCTGCAAGTCGTGCTTAGAAAACGCAATTATTTTGTAAGTAGGTACCTACGTTGAAATTGTTATAGCGGCATGATAATAAGAGATGCGACTTCGTGACCACTGGGGTACTGTTCATTTTGAAAAAAGTCCACAACCATCAGCTCAGAAATAAAAGGCAAAGCCGAGCTACATTTCGCATAACACAAGTTTTAGTGAGGACAACATTATGAGATAGTTTTGATCGCCTTAACTAGGAGATCCATTAGTCTGTTATGTCCAACTAGGTCAGAACTATCAAGAGCTTACAGCTTTACATACACTAATTACAGTATCACCATATTAATCTTTGTTGCTGAACAATGGCTTTAACTTGGCGTGTTTGAATTTAATTAGCGTAAAATTGCAAAAATTCTGCTAGGAAGGAACACTGCACGGATCACAAATTATATAGACAATAATCAGTGTGTGACATTTAAAGACTTTAATATGTTTTTTTTATATAATTTTCTATATAAAAAATAACTTTGTCATTCGTCGGCTCAAGCTCGTAGCGGTGATAGACACGTGCCACAATTCCTGAGGCTCGATGCGGTGGGCGACAAAAACATCAGTTAACCACGGTCAATGAACGAAAATAACCAAGCATTTTACCCGTACCTGCGCACGCGTCTGATACGAATAGGAAATGCTCTACATCTATCATTAAATAAATCACCCTATGGAATAATGGTGAATAAACGCTTTTATGTATGAGTGTATCTCTATTGAAAGCCTGCATCTAAAGTCGTTGATCTTCGTGTCGACAAAGTTAACAATTAGTAAAAAGCTTGCTTATAATTGACTAGCTTCTGCCAGCGGTTTCACCCGCATCCCGTGGGAACTACTTCCCGTAACGGAATAAAAAGTAGCTTATAGCCTTCCTCGATAAATGGGCTATCTAACACTGAAAGAAATTTTCAAATCGGACCAGTAGTTCCTGAGATTAGCGCGTTCAAACAAACAAACTCTTCAGCTTTATAATATTAGTATAGATTACAGCGAAGTGCACTTAACTGATAGAAATACCGGAACGCATGCAAGAGAAAATTAACTACATACTTACATATTCATATATTTGTTAATGACCAGTATTTGTTTGTAATTTCCAATATTTTCTATGAAGTTTAACATCAAACTGCTATTTCTAACGATAGCCTTTACAGCTCTTAAATCAAACATTTGTGATGTAATTTGAAGGAAAAAGTAGAAAAACTGTAACTTTTTGCAAGTCCATGTTAGAATAGAGAATAAATGACATAAGTATTGCAAACTGTGATGCCTTCTTTCCTTTGAAAAGCGTCATTCTTTAAACTTACGACTAAATCAATGTTGAACGTACCTAACATGAATAATATCTTAATATATTTTATATAAGAAATTAGCATTAATGTTAAATGTTAACTAATTTACCCTGACCTTCCCCAAAATAAAATATTTAAATGTATACAAAAAAAACTAGATTGCTTATCATATTTAAATTTTTATCTTCGTTTTGGAAAACAATAAAATTCTTTTTTTTTTTTTAAGTCTTGGCAAGTCGTTATATAAAAAAATATTAATTCAGAAACCAAAATGCAACAAAAAATATTATGTACAAAAGCACCATTATTATAACAACTTCGATTTAAAATCACGCATTATTGCCATAACAGAAAAATAATTTCGCCATTCCAAATATTGGCATTGAAAGTCGGCATAGACAAAACACGGTCTCTTTGGAAAACCTCCCGAGAGGTTTGACGCGGCGGCGACGCGAGGCACCTCTAGTTGTTGCATGGTAAGTACCGGTGAGAGTTGCATCCACTATTGGGGATTATAAACCAGGTTTATTGTTGGCATCGCCTGCCTCCTAGCAACGGACATCGATATTTTATAGTGTCGGAATATCCCAGCGGTGCGATTCGTGCTTGACTTAGCAACAAGGGTTATAGCTTTAGTAGTACAAGCATTATTTTTAACTGACTTCACAAGAAGGAGGTTCTATTCGGATGTTTGTATTTTTTCAACTATATTTATAAAAGTGTTAAACAGTTTTTCCGGTAAAATTTTGTTCACCAGTGACTATTACTGAAATTCTGAAAATAAAGTTTGCTAGATGGCAACTTGTGGCTTTTAATGCTTAGTATAGTAGGTAACCAAACAAGGAAAGTAAATAAACTGTATTCTATTTAGAATTACCCAATACTCACTAGGAATCAGCAATTTTACGAGAATTTTATGATTAATCTCGTTCTAATTGCAACAAATAAACACTTGGCGGAAAAACTTTTTCCTCAATGTCACACTAAATCGTGGTTTATTACATTTTACAAGTCGCTGGCATCGCATTCTTTCTTAGCTATGTTACATACTTAGAATTAACGAATTATTTTATCCTGTATATCAGGGTTGTGTCTTCTAGGTGCCTAACAACCAAAAGCTTCCAAGTATTGCACACTGATGCACTGAAAATACACATAAATAGACATTCATACATATTACATTGATCAACAGACACCTCTAAAAAGTCAATAAGAACTTAAAGTAGGCAAACAATCCGTTAAACCGAGCGCATGAACATACAAAACATTTTCCTGTCAAAACTTTCAGTCGAGGTAAATCCGTAAAATGACACGTGAATCAGACGCCGACAGTAGTAAACATAAACAATCGAATGCTAGAAAACTCGTACCGAACGCAAACACTGAACTTGACACTGGGCATGAGCCTGTCACTTTTCAATAGTAATTTGACAATGGACAGTTGACCGTTTCATTCGAATGTTTCGATATATTCGTTTCGTTATGAAGCGCGGCACAGAGGTGCGCGTGGCGGATCGCGCTCGCACCGACTGGAGCGCGCTGCGGCTGCGCGGAGGGCGCCTGTTCACACTCGGACCCGCTCATCTGTTCGCAGCTGGTCGCCAGCGACGTAGGTACGGACCGTTACCACTACTGAGGGACACCAATTTCAAGTCACAAACAAATCCCATTTGATATTCATGAATTCATGACAACTATTACACACGCAACAAAGGATTTGAATTGAACAGGCATAGCCAAAGCTTTAGCTTGTCGACACTTTTATAACAAGTTTGCGCGCCTAGATACACCTTTGTTATGGGACACGCACGGGGGCTAGACGTACAGGGGGCATAATATCATTACACTGCTTTTTAAGCCAGGGATTTACAATAGAAGGGAGATCATGGTATTTTTATTACGTTAAACTATCATAGGGGTTGAGTCCAATGAATCCCCACAATCTCTATTAGTAAATAAAAAGTGTCAAAAAGTTTTTTTTATTATTCTAGCACAGTATTGCTATTTGGCTCATAAGCGTTACTTTATCGTTGATTTCGAGCTGTGGACCGGTTCAGTACTGATGTATTTGCATTTAACCGCTTGGGCTACAACGAGCACAGACAACAGCCGATGCCTGTTAAGCCGAGATAAAAATAGTACAAACAAATGAACATGCAGTGTGTAAGCAATTTCACACTGAGCGTTTGTAGCGATATTGTGCAAGGAAATTGTATTGTGTTGCTTAATAGAGCTTAATTGAAAAGTCAAAGGTCCCTTATCTTGGGCCATTGCGACTGCAACGATTACTGACACGTTATTGTACAATTACAGTTCATATGCTATATTTACTAATTGCACAATTATAATTTCGTTGACATTAATACGGTGCATTTGCATAAGAGCTTTTGAAATTGCTCTCATTAATTTCCACGTAAACAAAGAGTTTTTGTCCGTGAATGTTGTTTTCACATTGCAATGGAACTTGAAATAATATAAAACAGCTGAGTAATACATGGATGTACAGTCTTTAACTATAATGCTTTGGATTCGGCTTGGCACAAAAAATATACTTCCCCATGCATTAGAAAACGCAGCAGAAAAAAATGTGCCCTTGAAGCGGGGCCGGGTGCTTTTCATTTTTTTATCTACTTTTCTTTCTATGAATTGATTTTATTTTGAACTAGCTTTCGCCTGCGGTTTCACCCGCGTCCCATGGTGATCAAAAACTATCCTAAAACCTTCTCCCGGGTCTAAGTTACCTTCCCTCTAATTTACAGCCAAATCGGTCAAGCTGTTTTCATGTTATGTCGTGACAACGGAAAACGGGTTTCATTTTTATATATATATAGATTATAATGATATAATACGATTTTCGATTAAGTAAATATTTTAAAGCATTGTCAACCGAAACTGGGAATTAAGCCCAAAGTGAACAGTCGTCTGAAACTGTCTTCCAACAATGTTCAACCCTTTCCACTTCTCGATATAATAGGATATTTTTATTGATTATCTATATTCATTATTGATATGGATAATCTTGCTTTGTAAACGATCATAGATGTATTCATCTTTCACACGGGAAGCGATTGTTTGCCGAGAGCTAAGCAGATGGTTACCTACTCGTCATTGCTCCGTCAATATTGAAGTTTACAGTAGGTCACCTAAGCAAACAATCCTGGACATTTTATTCTGCTGGTCACCCTCTCGTTAAAATAGTAAAAAGGTAACGAGGGCCATAGATATCTGCTATACTTTTTTATTTTACGAATGACCTTTGAATTTCCATGTCAGTTTTGTGATGACATCAACACACTACTTGATCATGCATACTTATTTTATTTTTTGTGAGTCAGTTTTTAAATATAAATTCATTTGGAAATCTACGGGGGGGAACTCAACTGCACTAGCTACATCAACACACCCGATTTTCGCCAATCTGTACCTCAGGGCTTACATTAAAATTCATTGCAGAAATGAGAAATGCTTGATGAAAAATTCAATACATTTGTTGGCGAAACATAGTCAACAGAACCTTTATTTGTTACATTAAGTTGTAGTAAACTTGGCCCTTTACCAGGAATTATGTAAACGCAGGAGCCGATGGAATACTTATTGCTAATTTACGTTGTCTCTGACTGCATTACCAATTCATCACAATTTTCTTATAGCACAGAGTGCATATCACGTAGTGGAGATATGCGATAGCTAATGGCCAATCATCTCGTGACACCAATGAGGTCGTAACACTAACGCCTAAAGTGTACTTCACGATTTATCACGTTAGGGTTATTTGCAAAATTACAGGACAGAAAGCTTTTGGCACAGAAAGTTCGTTCTAGTTGGTTACAGCACGATTTATTCCTTGTAGGATACGTCGTATCGTTGAACTTGCAAATACGGGGTCAATGACATTACCTATTGTTTATTTAGCTACACGAGAACTTTATCATCGATCTCCGCAATATTTAGGAAAGTACAAAACAAATAAATATTTCTCGAACTTTATTTATTGTCCCACCCCCGCAAGTAACACCAATATTTCAGGATTACAGCTATCTAAGGATGAAATCGGAGAATATTTCACGTCAAACAAACAAATGAATGTAGGCGTACCGACGCAGTGCGAAAACCATTCTCACAGTTCCTCAACCCTGCACCAATTAGTATGAACAATAACACCCACGGTGGAATAAATAGGTGCTTTACAAATCAAATTTTAATGACGATGTCGTTGACCGAACTGACAAAAGCGTTAGATCTGCGGCCGAGGTACCTACCTCGTGTTTGCGTTTTGAAATTAGTTGGTGGGTCACATGTGGTAACCACATTACGTGTTACATTTAGAGAGATGAAGCTTAACTCATCGTTGATTGATGTACGATAATAGTGAGCCTACTTAGCCAATTCTTGTATTTGAATCGCCTTTGCTTTTTTTCCGTTTTAAATACCAAACATATACGAGTAAATATTTCATGTAGTAAATTAGAATAATATTAATTATCACACTTTTTAAACATAATAATTCATCCTACTAAGGATGTGTCAATGAAGTGTGGCCATCAAAACACTTTGAGATTTAAATATCTCTAACTAGCTGCCCGCCCCGGCTTCACCCGTGGTACTTACATGTATTATACATACAAACCTTCCTTAAGAATCACTCTATCTATTAAAAAAAACCGCATCAAAATCCGTTGCGTAGTTTTAAAGATCTAAGCATACATACGGACATACAGCGAAAGCGACTTTGTTTTATACTATGTATTGATGACAAGATCGCGGGGCTTATCTTACATTAACTTCGATAGAATATCAAGAAAATTTTACATTTAAATATCCCGCACCTCTTCTCGACATTCAACTTATTATTCGTGAAAATGTTTGAGCAGTACCACTAGCGCCATCTGGCATGGAATGGACGTACAAATGACTTACACCTTCAACAAGCGCCATCTAGCAGCGATAACTTTAACAGATATAGTAGGCAAAGTAAAACTTGTTGCAGTTAATCTACTCGCTCATAGATGGCGCTGCCTATTGTTGTAACTACTTGTTTTTTTTTTATATAAACAAAAGAACTTGCAGATCAAAGAAATTAGCTGATCAACCTGTTCAACATATTGCTCGATAGTTAAGAGGAGAATAGAATAGAGAAGAGGTACAAAATAATTTATGTTTACCAATAAACGATAATTTGTATAATTGATGTCATTAGTTCATAATTAAACCATTGACCCATAATTCCAGCCTAAAACAGGATGTTGGATACTTAATTTAAATAAGGATGTTGACTTTTATTAAATATCAAAATAAGTATGTTACTGACCTCCAGGTAAATAGCTAGTGACTCAGTGCATGTTGTGATCTGATACGATGTGTGTCAAGAGCTTCTCAGGTTAACATTTATTAACTCTGTAAGTTTTTATTATTGGGCAGGTCTAGTTCCAACACTGGCTACGTAAGATCTTGATCGTTACCCTCGGCATAAGATAATGTGGTATAACTAGGGAGGGTTTCAAAATAGATCAAATCTTCAAAGGATTACTCTAAAGGTTTTTGGCCAATTTATTAAAGAAGTATACCTACTACTACCTATATACCTGACCCCTAGTAGGATTAATCAAGCTAATGATTGAACTAGTTTCTACTACTAACTACAATACAGGCCTACGGCTTATTAAATGAATCCACTCAATTGTTAACTTGACAATAAAGGTCAATTTTACAAATCCTGTTCAAGCCAGACACAACAAGGCTTTACCATTAGCAAATTACATCGCAGCCTAAAGAAATGTGCGAACCTACCTACGTGAGCTTTGTCATACAATGATGTGTATGCATGAGTTCAAATACAGGTGGCTAAACTTAAAGCCAAAACATGCTCATTGGTCGCGGTTAGTATGCGCAACCGTTACGATGAGGTCACTGTTAGCGCTGTCCCACACGTCCGGCGGAGTATCGCAGCGGCAGGACATACCGCGTCCTTCCTCGAGCCATCCGTCACGAGCACCAGTTTCGCGTACCTACATACCTACATCACTCAACCTCAGAATGTACCGTTGTCATATTTACTTATACTAATATTAAAAAGTTGAAGAGTTTGTTTGTTTGCTTGAACGGGCTAATCTCAGGATCTACTCGTCTGATTTGAAAAATTCTGTGTTAGATAGCCCATTCATCGAAGAATGGCTGTAGGCTACTATTTATCCGGGGTCGTGCAGAAGTTTCCACGGGATGCGAGTGAAACCGCTGGCACAAGCTAGTTTACAATACGCCATCGCCATCGTGACGTTCTTGTGAGCACAGCCATTAGAGCTTGCGATTTTTGAACACTCTTTGTTCATTGATCTGGGTAATGCTCGTTGAATAGTTAGGTCATTATTCTCGGAAAATGTTGAGCGTCTAACATCGGGTACATTGTTCGATGTATCTTCACATGTCGATAACATAAAACAAGAACGTTCCAAACACGTGCTATGAGACTGGTTCTAAGATTTAATAATCGATTAGTTTGCATCGATTCCAATCGATTGCCGAATATTCTATCTCGCTATTATTCTACAGACAAATCGTCCTTTGCATTTAACATATGAACAATAATATAAGGACTATTGCATCCTTTGTGTGCGTCGCGTAATAAACCGTTTTGAATACATAAACACTGCCTCTAGAGGTATTCAAATTAGTGTGAAGCAGCCTTTGATGACCCCGAGCCTCGAGCGGACGTTTCGACTTTTGCGGTATGGCACCTAAAAGTCATTATAAAAATAAAAAGGCAGAGTATCCGTGAATATTTTTCCATAAATTAGCAGGTACAGCCATTATGTCGTTGAGCAAATATCGCCAATTTATAAAATAAAGTCCTTAGCGAGCCTTTTTTTTATTTAACCATTGATTTATACCACCATGATGTGTAAAAAATATTGTTGACCTATGTACGTAAAGATTGTGTAGAAAATATTGTTTTTTTTTTCATATCTCTATGTAGGTACTTAAGTTGCTGTTTTAGAATCCAAATAGGTATGATTAGATACTTATATGCAGTGGAAGAAAGGAAAATCTGAGAGTTTAAGACTTTCTCTATTCTGTTTAGCTCTATCAAATTACATAACATCTTTATTCTTTCATTCATAGAAAGAAAGTAAAGATAAAAATCCTAAAGCCTAATCTCGTTTGAAAGTATGAGTGAACTTAAACATGACAACCATCTAAAGTTCTTAAATTAAACAACTTATCAATAACCCTTTGCAATTATCACCTACGTTTACGACTCAAGAAGTAAGCTCGTAAATGTAAGGTTTATTAACATATTAACTATAAATTATAAGCAAATTATTATTATTATATTATAAGCTATCGAGCAACACATACATAATGCTTCGCCTCATTTATTTTTATTTTTAGCGATACACACGGAAGTCGAATGCAAGACTATTCAACAGATTGCGTTACAAAGCGCTTTTGCTATGTGGAACACTGGGCATTTTCCGATAGTTTCACAAAAACTCGACGGGTTGGGCTGTTATTGGAGCATTTCAATACATAATGGTAATGAAATTGCGCAAACTGCAAGTCACAGTATGTTGGCCTAATTAATTTGATAAAAGGCATTTTTTAACATACTTACATACTTTTTCAATAGAAAATCATGTTAACATTCGATTTCGTGTTCAGAAATTGTGATAAACAGGCTTATTTTGCTGTTTCAGTAATTTATCGTCCCGCATACTTACCTACCTGCAAGAAAATCGTTAATTAGCGTGGGTAATATATAAAACGTAATCATTTTTTGTTCCTCAAACAATAACGATGCATTGACCTTTGTTTTATGAACTGTCTAACTAATTTATATCTTAGCGCAAAGAAAAAAAAACTTTTCTACTTAGTTGTTAAAGAGCATTGTATTTGGACTTAAGTCGCCTATACCAGGAAAATGACACCGCATTTAAGTTCTCGTCAACCGCGAAGGCGAAACACAACTTATTACGAAACCATAAAGGAATTTATATGTGAAATATAACTTCTTTATTAAAAAAAAGGAAGGAAGTATCGGTTTAATAAAGTAAATAACCAGAAGAAATAACATCAGCCACCCACGAATCATAGAAGGAAAAAGAGTCGAGAAATGTAGGAGCATTGCATAAAATTTGAATTTTCATTTGATGAAAATGGTACAACCCGGGAGGGATGAGCGAAGGGGAGGTATCAGGCTATCCCTCCGGAGAGAAATTACGTTACACGCTAGGCTGGACACTGCTGCCTGCACTCAGCGATTAACCGGAACGACGCAGATTAAGCCCACATACCCAGACTTATAACTTATAGCCATAAAGCTTAGTAAGCCTATTCCAATATCGTCTGCCACGTAAATTGATATAGCGCCAAAGTTTCAACCTTTTGCGAAGGTTACGTTTAGTACGCTAATAGGTTTACTTTACCTACCTCCATTTACTTACGCCCACTGCAATTCGTCTGCTATATATCTTTGTCGAGTGTCAGAGAAACATCTTGAAGTTGCCCAGAACTGCACCTATCATCAATCTACAATGCATCTCTATAAAGCATCATTAATCCTTGCGAGTGAACGATACAGCCGGCAGTCATCTGAATATTTTATGAATAAAGTGCTCCTAATTATTTTATTTTACATACCGAGTTTTAGTAGCCCGCCTATGTTTTAAAACTGAAAATATGCAAATCCCAGCAGGCGGACCAAAATCACGAACACTGTTTAAATACGATAAATTGAATCAATGAATTGAATGAATCAACAAACACAGGGCCGAGCAAATATTGACATTGGTATTTTAAATATGATGAGTGCATTTGACAAATGAAATTATCCTTTTTTAAAGTTGGGACAACACATTTTTTTTGTTTTAAAGTAATGTCGTAGCAGCGTAGCAGCTGTGTGCTACGAAATCTGTACATGCAAAAAAAATATTTTTAAGTAGATTAAAGGATATCCGTAAATACGTTTAGTTTAACTTATTTGAGTAGATTAGTATGCAAGCCGCTAGTCGTTTGCCATTCAGTCCTCGCGTCCATATTGAGTAGTCATTGCTGACGCAGCGGTTTATTTACAATCCGGTCCACTGACTTTGAGTTGCATTTCAATATCCGTGTCAAGGGCTCAGTGGGACGACATTATTGTTATAAACCCAACACTATACGTTTATAAATCGCGCATTATATTGCTTCATCTATTTTATTGTGAAGTTATTGCGAAATCAATAGCGCAAGGTCGGTAACCCCTCGCCGTGGAACTTGTTTATGATTTTACGCAAAAGTTTACGACAAAATGTCTCAAGACCATTAATACATTCTTAAATCGATGTAAAGTAAATGTTAACGCGTTCAACACCCAGTTGTTGAATGAGTTATTAGATTTCTATTGCATATCATTAAATTCTACGTTTATAGCTCCAAGAATTTCTAACGCTGGATGTGTCAGGGTTTCAATCACTTCCCTCATTGCAGATTAATGCATATGAGAAATAAATAGGTATGAATTCAGGAATGATTTTACTGAAATTAAATACATTAATATTAATACGTTTACGTTCAATTTGCAGCCCCAATGGATGCAATGGAATACACAACGAGGAAGTAAACCGAAGCCACACGAAGCTCATTATAAATTATGGGTTCCGTAATAAAACTCATCCGTTCAATTCTTTTGATCATCGTAACGTTCAAAATGAATATGACTTTTCCTGTGTACCCAGATTTATTCGATTGACGCTTTTAATATTACAAAATACAATTGTTATTATGTTTTATTGCCAGAATACCCAAAGGCAATACGATTAAATACTCATAAAGGGTTCAAAATGTTGTATGCGAATCTGGCATTCCCATTAACACTTTGAACAGCAGCAATAAACTCCCCATTGCAAATCACACAATGGCAGTGACACCTTATCAGTAATGAGCACGTCATCATTGTGGGGACGTTAATTCTTGTAAAAATAAATATATCATTGGAGGCAGACACGCGTGCAACACGGCGGCGGGTGAGGGTTGGTCGTTGTGTCTACATCGGTGTCTGTCAATATTCGCGGGAAGCGGCGTTGTCATGGCAACGAGGGAGAGCTTCCTACATGACGGTCGCTGCCCCCTGCACAATGCGTCGCCGAGGGTCGGAGGGCGAGAAGCGAAAGAGGCCTGTTGTCTGGGATTTATGCAAGGGCGTCCCCCGTGACGTGCTGCAAAGAACCCAGAGGAGGACTTTAATGACGTCTAAAATATTCACAGAAGGATGATGTCATGCTATGCAGCGAGTGAAATCATGTTATTAATAACTACAAAGCTGTCTCGAAGGGTCCATAAATCTAGTTTTTTTTATAAGAAATAATTATGACTGGTACGATAATTAAAATAAGCCTTATTTTATTTATAGATTTTCCTGGCATGGAAAACGTGGGAAATTCACAAAAGTTGAGCAATAATTTAAACTTAGCTATTCCAATTGCCTTTGCTATAGCGTGACATATACAATAACAACAGTAAAATTCCCGTTATCTTCGGCTAATCATTTTCGAATGCTACATGCATGCAGGCGGACGGAATTACTTATGTAGGCAAGAATGTTTTTATTATCTACAAAGCAAAATTCAATGCCCATTATACGGACTTAATGTTACGAAAGCCAACTAATATGTACTGGAGTTAAAACTTCATAATTACCGTCATAAGGTCAGTCACATATTCGCCCACGGCGCATTATGAACCCATGTCACGAAACATTTTAGACATTTCTACATCGTACGTTGAAATAAAAAGGGACATTATGAATGGAAATTACGTTCAGTACATTGTGACGTGTAATTGTAATAATCATAACACGAAAACCGAAGGGCGGTGTAATTGTGAGGCAAATGTGAAATTAATATCAGTTTACTGCGGCCAGCCTCCCACGTAGATGAAGACGCATAGTGTCATCATGATGCGTTCTCATAGTAACACGAGATTGTGTTCTAGCAACAATAGTCTCGCTTGACCGCATCACCGGCATCCATCTACTCGACGTCGGTGAAAAACGTACAAATAGCTGTCCGACATTGTCAGATTTGTTTAGATTATGAGTAAAAAATAAAGCTGAATCTAATAAGTAACAGTATTATCGAAGTGGTCCAGCCGGATTAGATTCGCTGGTCAACAAACTATCGGAATAACATTTTTATACTTGCAAACTCTTTTCGATCCGCGTGTCTGATGCGTGTCTAGTGGCATTCGTGAATAAATTATTTTACCTGTGCCTAACAAATGAATGTGCTAGATATAATGTTGAAACTGCAATTAAAGCTTAAATAATACACGAAACCATTTTCAATAAATTATTAATTATCTGCAAACCGCGCAGCTGGAATTATCGGAATTGCGGACTGAAAACGGAAATGTGAAATGTGGCCACTTTGTATCGGAATATCGTTGACAACACAAAGCACTTTCATACCTTTAAACCTATAATGAATTTACGATCGTAAAAGATTTAATAGGATAAATGTAGTCCCCATTGTTTTTTCTTTCTATTAACAACTAGAACCAACTTGCAGTTTAGACATTTGGTATCATGCTAGCTTGCTACTGTCAGGTTGTCTATAGCCTAAAACTTGTTCATAACGTTTACGCAAGTGCGTGGGAGGATAAGATAGGTAGAAGTGGTTCGCTGTTTACACTATCAACTCAGATCCAAATACCTCCTTAGCGCAGACAGACGACACGGTCAAACAATAACCAATTTCACATAATTTACGCTTTCCATTAAATTCGTAGCTAACAATATTTATAAGTAAGCAGTTATAAATCTAAAACATTATGTTTTTTATGTTATAATTTTATAGTTTATACGAGCATAACATTTACAATCAATTTTATCTAGCGGATCTGGTACAGGTTTGTAATTAAATTATGAAAGAGCTACGTAACATGGTTATATAATGTCTATGCATTTTTTTATTAGTAAAGTATTTACTACGAAAGTGACTCGAAGAAAAGTAGTAGTGAAGGAAAGTAGGACTTTACTAAATAGTTGAGAAAGCTCGGGTGTTGTAGGTGCAGGCTTCGGAAAACTTTTCTTACCTTTACTAAAATGTTTAACTTTACATTTCTTTATGTAAATATACTAATACATAAAGAAGTAAGATTTGATAGGCTCTGGAACTACTGAACCGATTTGAATAATTCTTTTACTGTTAGGAAGCTACACTATCTGGACAAAACGTGAGCCATGGTTTATCCAGATACGGGAAGGAAGTTTCACCGGGAGGCGGATGAAACCGCGTGGAACAACTAGTCTACTATATAGGTACTCCACTATCGTTAATGAAACGAATCAGTGGGTATACTTACTTACACCTTAAAAAAATATCTCACAATATATAATATCGCTACGTTGGGTCATTTTCTTGGATCACGATATATTTATTATTATGTATAAACATAGTTATTAACTAGCATATAACAAAATTAACATTATACATAATAATAATAACAAATTATGGATTTTAAAATAGGTGTGAACGAAACACGATATTGAAACTAGTGTCACGAAGTCACGTTGTGTTGATCAACACACGAATTCATTCGTATCGATTACTGCACATTGAGCTTTGAAATAGATCTCTAGGTTTATAGAAATTGGAAACCTTTGCTGCGAATAAGTAGATTAACTGTAAATGTACAGTACAGTCTTTGGCTGATCTATATCAATCAGCCAAAGACTGTATATGTACTGCCAAAAATCTCAGTTAAACTTGCCGTACGCATTGTGATGTGTTCATTCTTCTTGGCCTTCCATATTTCTATCAAATAAATCAAACTCACACAGTCCACTACTTGATAAGTGTAAGTACTTATCGACAAGTATAGGTCCGTGAACCCACGCTTTCTTTCTATGAACTGCACCTTTGACCTTCTCCGCAAACAATATTACGTAACATACACACGGAAATTTCTCCATTGCAATATCTACAACATACGTCATACAAGGGCAGATAATATAATATGTTACTCGTGGCAACATAAAAATTCTTTACAAAACTGCAGTTTACGAAATCGTTGGCACGAAAAACAGTCGGTTTCGACGTCCAACGAAGAAATAAAACTTGTCGCACGCCTTATCGTGATTGAAAGTGTGAAAGTAAAAATATATCAAGAGACGCCACGACCACCAGTCTACCACGAGTTTGTTGCGTTTTCACGACAGCTTATATAAACATGTTTTGTTTGAGTACAGAATTACGAATCTGTGATGTCATAAATAATTTATGTCCGCAAGTAATTTGAATTAATTTGGTTCGCTTTGTTTTGCACCTGTTTGAATATAAAGCAATTTAAAGCCTATAAAACACTGACCGCTTTAATGCGATTTAGAGAAATTCATAAATTAAATTACTACAAATTAAAAATCATATTTTACATTCATATTTTAATTACATAATAATGACCGTTTTGTTGGAATAACCGATAAAAGTTAATGCAAATGGCGATATTTGTATATAAACACCAATTTAATTAGCACCTGCTTTCTGAATCACAATAAATAATGATGGGACTCAAAAATGGTGTCCTGATAATCTTAATTTACAATTTGTGTTCCACCTGCGTCAGTTCCGGATTACAGAAACAGCTTTAAGTGGCTTTAACAATAAAGAATTTTTACCCTGAAAAGGTGTCAAATCTAAGCACGCTCTCTTCCAGCACAAATCAAGAATATCGAGGTCTTTTGGTACGGGCTAAATTAAGTAGGAAGGAACTATCTTATTCTACGAAAAGTAAATAGAAAGAGTTGTACAATATTCCTTGCCAAGACTGACGATATCATCAGCTTGTAGCTCAATGTCCATTTGACACGTAAAATCAGAATTAGAAACGGGTTGTCACACTAACGTAGCTGACTGCCTGGCCGCCGACCCCGGTCCAATTCTCTTGATAAGCTGTGACCGTGGGAGGATACTCCATGACCTCTCTATTCCACTAATTGAATGATAGACCAGTAATTCTAGTTGCCATTATCATTAATACGGCTGGATTCAAACTTTTCTTGGGTGTTCTATTTTTCTTAATGGCGTTCTATTTACGCTCCAGTTACAGACTCTTGACAATGCGACGAGGACCAATCAGCGCTCGGGCCCGCCGAGTTTAGTCGTTGTATTTTTCAGACTGAAGTTTCAATTCTTTTATACATTATTGTATCCTAACAATGTAAAAAGAATGATTCTTTTGTCTGTCGCCATATTTTATGAGAACACCCTATATTACTATGACATTAGGATTTCTGATTATTATTCCATAATCCTGATGAATAGATACAACTGCTAATAATGACCTACTTTGCCACAATCTACGGGTATGCATTCACAATGTCTATAAATGCACCGACACTATCTTGTAAGTCATTTGATTTGAGCACTTAAGGCTTAAACCTCTTGCTAACAGGTATTTAAAGTGAATGAGGATTAGAAAAGCCAATAATAACGGTTTGTTTACTCAGCTTGACTTGGTATTACCAGGAATTGCCGGTTTGCGCAACACTTGTGTTCGTAGGTGATGCAACTCGGGTGTGGACACAGATGAACTGTCCTTTTGGCGTGCCCAAACATGAGACATAACCAAGCCCTAAATACACCTTTAAAATAACTTACATTACGTAGAACGTCATTTGTCAACCTGCTTTTTCAATGAGAAAATATACTTTCATATAAGTGGTAGGACACTAGTAGTTTTGTTTTGGGCCTGGTACATACTCTATTCTCTATTCTTGGCATAAGTACGAGTACAGCACATAAATCACAACTGGCTGCAATTTATCGGTAAACATAAATTGTAAAGTTTTAGTGCAACAGTCACTCAATCAATTGCAACTTGTTCTTTTAAGCCCTTCATATCGTGCTGGCACCGACCCAAGCAGTAACTTCATCAGTGATGCTAAGGAGAATCAATTTAGTTGGGATTCCGATAGCGTGATCGGCTAAGCCGCGTTAGCAGTGATTTATACCCAAAACTCCAGAGGGCCCCTTCAAACGTCGCCGTGGGGCGGATAGTAATTACCCTGCGATACGAGTAGACCCCACTCCAGAACATTCATTAGATTGTTACCACTCACCCTGCGACGGCCTACGAAATTATCAAGTTTCGGGGCAAAACTGCTACGAAGCAATTGTTTAATTATGGGCCTTTTAGGAGCAGTACAGCAATTAGAGGCAAATAAAATTCGGAATGACACGCATGAGAATTTTACGAAGCTGACACAATATTTACAACTTTCTAATGCAAACAAAGCCGAGCAATTAGCAAAACGGAGTGATCATTAGTTAATTGTGTCGTAAACTGTGTGAAAATACACTAAAGGCGAAAAATTCTTCAGTTTATTTTATTTTTTATTTTACGTGACTTTGGCTGTAGAAAGTTGGACGTTACAATTTCACGAGATAAAGATGTCGTTTTGGAAAATAAAACAATGGATCCGGAGTGAAGTCACCAGAAGCATGAGGAGCGAGGCACCTCGAGGCAAGCCGATATGCCTACGTTATGCGAGAGTTTACTTTCTACCGAATGTCATTCGCAGGCGCGGCACGTGCTCGGTCTCTATCCGAAGCAGTATTAAAATAACGGAGCTTTGCTCGTCACTGAGGACGTCTTACTTGTCGCCAACAGGACGGAACTGCCATATTGTCGTCGTTGACCAATATGTAGCCGTGCGTATTACCGATATCGGCTCATTTAATTCATAATAAAGATTATTATCATCATTTGCATGTATTAATTCCAAAAGGCATTGATTGTTATCATCGATTCGTTATGATACAATAAGCATTGATATGGTCAGCTTATAAAGTTACTCATCCGGTCTTGTCAAAACCAGACATTAGGTAGACGTGTAGGCAATACCGCCTTGCAACAGACATTTATCAGATAAAATGATCTTTTTCTCACGCTTAAAAGCTAATGACCGCAAATTATTTTATGAAACGGTATATTTAGTTTACAGCTTAGTTTAGTCAAAATTTTAGGTTCACAACTTCGCCGCATAGCCACATTTAAATAACAATTGTTCATTTTTCTCTGCTTTTCAAGTTTTCTTATTTATATACTCGTCGATAGATATTTCTACGCCTAATTGAATAAACAAACAATAGCAGCACAGTCTAAAATTCTTTATACTGTGATAGTAGTATAGTTGTGAGTAAGAGAGCCAGCTGTACACTTCTGTTATGTTGAAATGAACCTCTGAAAAACGTAATACCTAATGCTGGTAGTCATTTTAAAATTTTCAGCGTGGTCGTTGAACTTGCAGCTGAATTTTTTAATGCCTTCCTGAGTCACTGTTATAAAGCATAATCGTGGAAATAACGAATGCGACGAACAAAACATCCCAAATGGAAGAACTGCGCCGAAACTAAATTGTTTTGGGTCTTTAATGTTTTAATTATGAAACCTTCAGTAGGCTTTATGCTATATAGGTACTTCTAGATGGGTTAATAAACAAACACGCTCTGAAGGGCACGGTATGACATCACTCCTGCCAAATTCGTGTTTCAACATTATACGGCGTGACTGAATAGGTTCGTAATAGGCATTAATTTGATTAAGGCATAGCTACTTTGTTATTATGTGAAAAAAAAACTGGCAATCTGTAACGTACGTAGTACGTCATCTAACAAGGATAATATACTTAATTTCGCCATGTAATTTATTCTTCAACATCTATTCGTATGTACTGATGAAATTAGATTTGAAGCTGTATGATGTAAATAATCGAAAAATCGGAGCAGAACCAATTCAAATAGATTAGAGAGATGATCAAGGTGAATGGTCCTCGCATCCGCATCCGTGTCCAGACGTAAAGTGATTGATGTTGTGCCTCGCCTAGTTAAACAAAGCTATGAAAACACTATACGTTTAAGTCAACAATTGATGAATACTAGTAAATATAACTGAGAAGTCATCACAATGTAGGTATACTAGGTATGTTATGTGCATTTAATGAAGCATTACCTATCTATACTAATCTATACTAATATTATAAAGCTAAAGAGTTTGTTTGTTTGTTTGTTTGTTTGAACGCGCTAATCTCAGGAACTACTGGTCCGATTTGAAAAATTCTTTCAGTGTTAGATAGCCCATTTATCGAGGAAGGCTATAGGCTACTTTTTATCCGGATCCGTGCCGAGGTTCCCACGGGATGCGGGTGAAACCGCTGGCAGAAGCTAGTATGAAATATGAGTAATAATGCCAGAGAGCCAAGTTACAACGAAACGTGTGGTTATTGAATCTTACACTAGTATTGCGGTAAGGATCAAAATACCAACTCCTAAGTACCTAACAATTTGTGCGTAGCCGCGTAGCGCGTAGCACCAAATTTTGAAACACTACATATCTACACTACACTATATCCTCGTAGAACTTGTATATAATAGACTACTTAATACAATTTATTGTACACAATGATCCCTACTAATCTGATTAATGTTTTAATGTGAAAATGCGTGTTAGTTTGTCCTTCAAACACGCAACAAAGCGTAACGTGTTTCAATTATTTTTAAATGAAGCCTTGAAGTTACCAATGAAGCCATTCAGATATCTAGGATTTGGAGACTTAAATGCTATAGAAGTATAGACTATCCATAATCTTTTTATCCAAAATATTTGTGTTGCAATATAGGTAGGTAGCCACATACGTAGATCTACCGGTGTTTAGATCTTAAATCTAAACATTATGTCATGGCATCACGCATGCAAATATTATATAGGCATATCAATCAGTTACCTGCATTAAAAGTCAATAACTACAAAACAAAAGGACAACGTTGGCTTGAATTTTACATAAATTACATTCAGACTCAGGTACTCTTCCTGCAGGTGTCAATAGATAAATAATACCTACTAGATTGACGACGTACCTTCTCGCCGTATTTTCTCAAACGATATACCTAATTAATTATAACTGGACATTAAGAAAGAAAGAAACATTTATTTGCCGACCAAGATGATACCAGTTTTTACAGAGGTTAAAATTTTTAGCTATATTCTGCCCAACTTCATCATCATCATCATCTCAGCCATAGGACGTCCACTGCTGAACATAGGCCTCCCCCTTAGATCTCCACAGATACCTGTTGGAGGCGACCTGCATCCAACGTCTTCCGGCGACGATGTTGGCAACTTGGCATGCAAATATTTTTATGCTGTTATATTTATTTGCATAGTACGTCAAAAGCATTAAGTAAGCCTCGTAGACCTGTTATAGACGGACTTCTAGACGATTTTTTACTACGATTGTACAAATGTACATATCTTGTGTAGCGGTGCGTACATATGCGTAAAAATAACGATGAATTGACTATTTCATTAGCATATCACTGAATAATGTATACATATAATTCGGTACTCCGTATTGTAATGATGTAAGAAAATATGCAATAATGATCCACTTCGCTACACATACATACCTATCACTAGATGAGCACTGGGCCGTGTAATGCATTATTTGTTCGAATTAACCGGATTTTAGGTGAAATATATTTGGTCTAATGAATAAACCTGAGCCTTAGCTGTCCCAACTGCAAAACAACTATTTTTTTTTTCCCAATAAAGTTTTAAAAATAATTTATAATAGAAAATAATTACAATATTTAGAATTAATACCTCTTTTTTGAACAAAGACTGAGTAAAAAGTACCTAATGGTGAAACGGTCAAAAGTCCCTACTTACTTACTTACCATTATTTTGCAAAAAGTAGCATTATTCCGCTTAAGTGTACTTCTAAGCTACTTATCCCATTTTTTCCTTGTTTTGCCTCGCGCTAATCATTCTCACGGATACCACAGACCCTTAATTGAGGCTAGAAAGTGAGTCAATTGGTCCCAGCCTGATGGACCGAAACTCGATAGAAACCACAGACGTCGTATAGTTTTCACTGCAAGTGGGCCATACGCGAACGACCTGATACTCTCTTGACGATAAGGTCCGTCATTGTATTAATTACTCTAGTGATTATATTATTCTAGTTTTATAGTACGCACGTCACAATGGACGGTCGTAAATACTAACTTGTCAACTGCGGACGAGAGACGTTAACCTTTTAATAACGAAAGATAGGTGATAATTGCTTAACTGGATATTGATATAGGTAGTATGCGTAAATGTCATCAAGCTAATATTAGAATTTCATTTTCTATCAACATGAAGACCTTATTTCTAAAAACTTACAAATCTAACCGGAGTATGACAAACTCAAATAAACCAAATTCAAATAGAAAGGTAATTTCGAAAAGCCAAGTTGTATCATCGAAAACATTTTGATTGACGCTAGAATGACTAGACGTGGCAAAAACCATTGTTTGAACAGTAGCACTGCAATATTACAAACTCGACTTTCTACGTGAATGTTTCTTTACTGGTAATTAGGGAAACAATATTCATACAACGCTCTTACATCTACTGCGCTCAAATACGTTACCAGTAAAAGTAACACTCATATCAATTAAGATCATTTAATTTTCAGCACTTACTCAATCCCCGATGATCAGAGTGACTAAGCACAGCGCACGTGGACCAATTTAGGACTTAAACAATTACTAGTAGTTCGCGTCAAGTCAATATACATAATTGCCGGATGACGGCGACATGCTGTGGGACGCCCAACACCCACTGTTGAGCAATACGACAATTAAACACAATCACAACATCTCGGCCACAAATCAAAATCAATTCACGCAACGCTTGTTGCTATTAGTCATCTATAAAACGTTTTCAGTGACAAATTCAGATCTCTTTAAAATGTTTGTTATGAACAATGAATTAGGGAGCGTCCATAAACTAGGTGAAGCGTTTTAATGATTTCTGGCTCTATTTAAATGCAATTATTTTATTCTGCACACGCAATATTCTCCAGCTCTAGTTTAGATCTTGCATTACAAAACTCTTCAAATTAAGCCAAAGTTAGTTCTAAACTATTGCAAAACTACAATGATTTTTGACATTTGCATTTAAATTACCTACTTAAAAAGTTTCTACTTATTCACATCTGCAATACATAACAATGCCTTAAAAATGCAATCAGAATTTCGACATATGTAAAGAATTTCATAAAATAACTATTTTATTTAGATTATTTACCGCAAAAATTCGACTGCGCATACGACACAGGTGTAGTTGGTAAAACACGCGACCTTTATTACTCACTTGCATACATGATACATGTCACTGATTGAGCACTTACGCAAAGCGCCCCAAATAACTTGCGAATAATTTCACGGTAAAAATAGCAAGCGTAACTGAACGTAAACTTTATACACATTACAATGTAGGTACATTGTAGTAAATAGAATACTGAAGTGACATAGTAGTAATGTAGTAAAGTAGTACTCACCACATCGGTCGAGCCAGCCCTCAGCGCGGCAGGGGTACGAGATCACCACCAGCATATCATCACTCCGCATCTTGCACACAATCATTTGGCAACAACAAACACTTGTAAAAGTCCCGCGGCCGATGCATACATCGCTTTACATTTCACTGATACGAGCGTAACTGATCAAGCGCTTCAAGCACTGGACTCCTCGGCTACACAACACTTTCACCAGCTGCCGATAAAAAGAGAACTATGTTAATCATTGGAAATAGCAACGGTACAATAAGATAAAAATATCTGAAATACTCTATCTTCAGCAATGCACATTCGAAATCTATTTTGTTCAGTGCGTGCTGCGGTTTTTATTTTTAGTGGATTTGAAAAATTCTCGATGCTGCTACTTGCGCCATTTTCTAATGCTACTAAAATAGATATTCTTTCTTGAAATATTTACTTAGTAGAACCTTTTTACAATATCAAAACCAATTCTGTCAGGAATAAATAAAGTTTACAATCGGTGCTCAAACATTTTTCTAGAAATTCACACTAAAGTAAACAGGAATTACCCACAACTGATTTCAGTCTCCAATAAAACTTTTCTTCCCAAAACTTACTTTTCCATCGTTACATTTTGAAACTGCGGGTACTTTGTAACATTACTTTCGACAACATTCTAATTATTTATAAAATTATATCATTTGTAATACTAGCCATTTTTCTATTAAAAAATAATATATTTACCTTAACTTCATATATATTTCGCACCCTAAATATGATATGGTATTAAAAATTTACGCGCACGTGATAATTACACTAAATCGTAACCATCAACACATCCACATCCAACAACACCACACAAAAAACTGAAATTGCCATTTCTATTCTATTTTCCGCTCTGTTCTTCGGTGGAAGAATATAACAGCAATATGTTCTGTCTCTATCACTTCTTTATTGACCCGCCTCCTTATCATTCATGTTATCAAAATGCGCGCGCATACAAAGTTGACAAGAATATCCTTTTGGAAAATTATACACTATTTCAATAAAACAAAAAAAAATGAAATTGATGTGCTTTTTACATTCTTCTTCCACTTTCATTAGTAATTCATTACAATAGTATAAACGTAAAACCAATGATGAAGAGTAAAAGAATATTCAAAATTATTTGACATTTTATAGGTCAGACTGTGCCATAGACATTTCTTTGTTTCATTTCATATTTGATATTTTAAGCGGCTATAATAAATTATATGCAGTGAACAAATGCTTTTCCTATTTGCAAAAATATACAAGATGTGAGCATTTATCTCACCTAAAGACTTGTAACATGTTTAATTTCACGCTATAATATTAAATAGACATTCAAATTCAAGCTTAAGGCTGTTTTTTGTTTCGTGCAACACGGCTATTTAATCCTCGACATTTTCGATTCGACAGTTCCCGCAATACCAGTGTTGCCAGATTGGGGGGATTCCCCCCAAATTTGGGGGTATTTTCTGCCCACGGGGGATTTTTTGGGGGGACAAATCCTTTGGGGGGATCAGCGGGGGGATTAAAAATTGGCTTGGAGGGAGTTGGAGGATTTTTCGAAAAAGTTTTATGACTGAACGCGACCAAATTACTCACTACTTAATTTGAACGCATCATAGAACCACGCACAAAAACATACACACACTACCACAATAATGCTGCGTGCGGAGAATGACGATGAACGATGGTAGCCCAAGAAATGCGACGTCTCAAATGAAACCCGACATCACAAAGTTACTAAATTTGTAAATTTTAATTTAGCCAAATCTTTTAAGACCGTCTGCAATGAATTTGATTCAGTGGTACAAGAGTGGAATGCTTTTACATCGAACAATCTGGAAATCCACGCAGAACACCGAAGAGTTCTGGGTTGAAGTGTATGGCTTCAAAAATGCAGTTGGTGATAAAACTAACGGACATGTAAGCAAATTGGCATTAGGAATTTTGTCGTTGCCTTTTTTCTTTCTAACGCGGTTGTGGAAAGAGCAAGTTGCGATTATTAAAGACAAACTGAGAAACAGCCGACGACGCAAGTAAGGATGCTGATCCAGTCATTTAAGCAATTGCTAAATTATTATAAATGGTTGTATTTAAATAAATATTTTTCTAATTACTGGGGGTTTTTTCTCAAAACACTAACATTTTGGGGGGATTTTGGGTGAGATTTGGGGAGAATGCTAAATCATCATCTGGCAACACTGCGCAATACTCTAGTTTAGTCTACGGTTCAAGATGGCTCTCAAAGCACTTGTCGGGCAAAGTGAGTTAAAAAATATATATTTTTACATGTATTTCGTGGGTTTTATTAGGCTAATTTCATCTAACTTTGTAGACAAAATATGGATGTATATTATTCTCTGGATTTTTTTTGCTTATTTATCAAGTTTGATATGATTTCATTATATCAACAGTTATCAACTTATCGGTGACTAATAGTAATTGTATGTGTTTTTGGTTGAACTATTTTGATATTTTTATCAGAAATTGCCTTGGTGTATAATGAACAGCCAACATTTTTATAGTACTGCACCGTTACAGAGTTAACGTCATGTAAACAATGGGTTTCGATATGTTCTTTGGGACATGTTAAAATGAAAAGGAAATCTGTAGCAATTGTGTTACAAATCTCAGATTTCACGTAGATTTATCTGTTACAATGCTATAGGGCCGAAATTGTTACGTGAAGAGCAAGAAACGCTCGGCACATATTATTGATTTTCTTGTGTCACTTGAGCTAGGGGGTGGGGTGCTACATACGTCACAAAGCGGCTGCGAATCATCAATGTTTTTACCTACTTTTAGTTCATCTAGTCTGATGCAATTAAGATAATGAGTCATTTTGGCAAAAAACCTCTATTTACCCACAGAAACTAAATGCAAAACATGCTTTATGTTGCCATGTACCTATTGCAATTTTATGGAAAGAGGCCTATACTAAACTTAGAGTTTTCTTATATGAAGCTTCTCTTAAAAAAAAAACCATTTTACTACACAGCTCTGGCTTGTATGTAGGTTATTATAAACAAGTGCTTTATAGCTACTACTTAACAAAAATAAAATAGATTTCAAAATTACTATTTTCTTGTACAGAGATTATGAATGAGGTGATCCGGTATCGGTCAAAAGGAAAGGATAAAATAGAATGGCGTGTCTTGGTGGTGGACCAGCTGTCCATGCGCATGGTGTCCGCGTGCTGCAAGATGCATGACATCTCAGCTGAAGGCATCACCTGTAAGTATTCTTTTGTAATCATACAATTGTCCAAAGATTTAAAAAATCAAAACATTTTGCTCAAAAAATGAATATAAATAAATTACAGTATAGACTATGGAAAAAATTGAATTCCAAACATTTATTAAATAATCTAACTGCATCTCATGCCTATGTCTAGGATAACGTCATTATTATTTAAATATTGCAGTGGTGGAAGACATTCATAAGAAAAGGGAGCCGCTATGTACGATGGATGGTATCTACCTCATCACTCCATCTGAGAAGTCTGTGCATGCACTCATCAATGACTTCTCTGTGGGCAACCGCATCATGTACCGTGCTGCCCATGTGTTCTTCACCGAAGGTATGACAAGATGCCTTATCTTCTATCACTTGTTAAAGAATCCTGTATAACTTGCCATAGAGTTATGAATCTTTATTTTATTTATTTCAATGTATATTGCAATAACATGGCAATGCTGCCAGCCTCTTGGGTACATTCCCGGTGGGCACAGATGAGGAGATTTTTGATGCAATTTTTTAAATATTATTATTAATTTATAGTCATTTTACATAATATGTTAGATAATAAGTGTATATAATTTTACTATCTTCAATAGTAAATTAAATAATACTGTAAAGCTGCTAGAGTTCTTTTAGTGCTTGAATTTTTATTTGCATTTTTATTTTTATGTTTACAGCTTGTCCTGATGTTCGCTTTGATGAATTATCACGTAGTCCTGTAGCTAAATATATCAAAACATTAAAGGAAATCAACATTGCATTTATTCCATATGAACAGCAGGTTTGTTACATTTTGTGTATTTCTCTGAAGGGAGAACTCATTAACTGGAATAGAGCATTCAGTCTATGGTTTCTATTTTGGTTACACTGAGTTCAAACTTTATACTAAAAACCTAACGCTTGTTACACGCTGCCATTAATTAGTATGTCCTGAGGAACTGTTCAATGAACTCTGCAAGTCATCGGCAGCAAGGAAAATTAAAACTTTGAAGGAAATCAACATTGCTTTCTTGCCTTATGAAAGCCAGGTCAGTGAGGAATCTTACCTTAATAGAGCTAAAAAGCAACAAATAAACTGAGGACCTCCTTTTTAAAATTAAATTGTTTAACAAGGAATAAATAGTGAAAATCATTATTACCAATGATATAATTATTATACAAACATCTGAATTATACATAAGCACTTGTTTAATTTCATATATTTATCTATATAAAAACGTCACAGGTATTCTCCCTGGACTCGCCTGAGACATTCCAGTGCATGTACAACCCGGCGCTCGCGCAGACTCGCAACGCCAACATGGAGCGCATCGCCGAACAGATTGCCACGCTCTGCGCCACCCTCGGCGAGTACCCTTCTGTGCGATACCGCAGGTAAATGCTATGTCGTAGCTTACATGCTACCATTATTATAATAATGAATCGCCTAATTAGTGGGATTTATCTATACTTCTATAAAAATATATGGCAACTGGTAATTAAAGACCGATACTTGAACACTTGATTCTAAGTTCCAAGTTTGAAACAGATGTTACGTTATTGTGTTATAAAAACAAAGAAAAAAAAAGTGTTCTTGGGCACGTTTTTTGTGTTGTATTATCCGGGTATGGGAAGAAGTTTCGCCAGGACGCGGGTGAAACCAAGTAGAACAGCTAGTGATAAAATAAATGTGTTTCAGTGACTGGGAACGCAACGTAGAACTCGCCCAGCTGATCCAACAAAAACTGGATGCTTACAAGGTAATGTTTCTCAATTTTAGTAGCATTCATAACTTTCAAGAACCAAGAAGTTTATAACACATGCTCTTCACACACAGTCACAGCAAAAAGGTCACAGTTCAAAAAACATTATTTTTGGTGGTTCTAAAACAGTCATCATTATTAACACGCGCAGCTAGCTTGACATTTCTTAAGCACCTGTAATAGGTCTATATGAAATAAAAACCTTTGAGAATAAACTAGATAAATTGGTAACCTTTTTGTATTGTAGGCTGACGAGCCGACCATGGGCGAGGGTCCTGAGAAGGCTCGCTCCCAGCTGCTGGTGATCGACCGCGGCTTCGACTGCGTGTCACCGCTGCTGCATGAACTGACGCTGCAAGCTATGGCTTACGATCTCTTGCCTATCGAGAATGATGTCTATAAGTAAGTACATAAAGTCGACATGACAAACACACCTGATTGATCTTTTATAAAGTCATAAATTATTTGTTAAAGTTGTAAATGTAGTTGTGAATTTACTCAACATTGCTAAAAGCGCGAAGTATCCTTCGTCCGCGGGATGATCGAAACTGCTTTTTATCTCTACCTAAATAATTAATTATTTATCAAATACCTCATAAATTTAAAAGATTACCGACCTTGCTATTATCCTTTCATCAGGTACGACTCGTCAGGCAACATGAAAGAGGTGTTATTGGACGAAAACGACGAACTGTGGGTGGAATTGCGGCATCAGCACATTGCCGTAGTGTCGACATCTGTTACTAAGAACTTGAAGAAGTTTACCGAGTCAAAGCGCATGGGTGGAGGTAAGATACTAAATTCTACTTCATTAAATAATCATATTATGAACTCGATACAAAAAAAATTTACGGACGGTATCGAAATATAAGACGTTATCACGTCAAAATAATAAATAATGCATATATGTAGATACAATAACACACTAATCTAGAGATAAAGTCTAAATATACAATCTTTCCAAACAAATGTCTCCAGAAGTGATTGATTTTTATCATGACTTAATCCAAAACACTAGTACCGAAATATAACGTAAATCAAATTCTAAAAGTTCTCATGATTTTTTCATAACGATCAGGCGACAAGCAGTCCATGCGCGATCTATCGCAGATGATCAAGAAAATGCCTCAGTACCAGAAGGAGTTGTCCAAGTACGCAACACATCTGCGTCTGGCTGAAGACTGCATGAAGTCGTACCAGGGTTACGTTGACAAACTGTGCAAGGTGGAACAGGTGAGATTGAACTATAGTATCATGATTGATGCTTACATAAGACGAGCGGAATTTTGTAAGACCCTAGAAAGTCAACTTCAATGTTATTGAAATAGGGTAAATATATGCCCAAATCGCTTTCACGAGCATAGGATCGTGCGTGATGACAATGGCCCGAACGCCTTTTATTAAAAGTTCAATAATATTAAAGTTGATTTTTTAATACCTTAGGCCTTAGAGAAACCCTCTACAATACGCTCCTCTCATTCTGCTTTTGCCCTAAGTCGTCCAGAAAAACTAAATACGCGTGTTTTCAGAATAAATTAATAAAGTTGTGATTTTGTTTCAGGACCTGGCTATGGGCACTGATGCTGAAGGTGAGAAGATCAAAGACCACATGAGGAGCATTGTACCTGTACTGCTTGACCAGGTTTGGTTCAAAAAAAATATCTTAATGTAAAACTAAATAACTTGAAAATTACACTATGTATGATTTTGAACTAATGTATGTACTATTTATTACAAGGCAGAAAGATTTAAATCATAAAATATTTAAAAGTATATAAAATACCTTATTTTATTTTTTATTACAGGCAGTGATCAACTTCAACAAGATGCGGATCATCGCACTGTACATAATGTCAAAGAACGGCATTTCAGAAGAAAACTTGAACAAGCTTGTGACACACGCCCAGTTGGAGCCTTCAGACAAACAAACACTGCTGAACCTCGCTAATCTCGGCCTCAATGTTGTTGTTGATGTAAGTTCCATTTTCAAATGGATTTTTAGTTGGCAACCTTTTATTGAAGCATCCATAGACAACTTAACAAAAAGGTTGCATGTTTACTATTCTGAATAAAACCTCCACTAAACCATGTCCTGATAAACATTACGTACCTTACAGCAAAATAATAACAATTAAATTAGTTGGTCACCTGTGCAATTATATTTTCCAATAAACGTCACATATAAATTTCGTAAGTTATAATAATCACCATTGAGCTTGTTCCACAGGGCAATAGGAAGAAACAATATCAAGTACCTAGGAAGGAGAGGATCACAGAGCAAACATACCAAATGTCAAGATGGACTCCTGTCATCAAGGTAGGTTTCAGTCACACGCCTTCACGAATTCCTTACCAAACTATTCCTTACTTATAAGAGTAAAATATATTTTTTTAATATGTAATATTGTTTGCTCTCAGGATATCATGGAAGACGCCATTGAAGATAAACTTGATCAGCGTCACTTCCCATTCTTGGCTGGACGCGCGCAAACTTCAGGATACCAAGCACCCACTAGGTAAACACCTCTAAAAAATAACTTCAACTAATAACGTCAATATTGGCTGTGGTTAGCAAGAATTAACTTTTTTTTATTTTTTTAACAGTGTGCGCTATGGACACTGGCACAAGGACAAGGCTCAGCAAACTATCAAGAATGTGCCTCGTCTAATTGTCTTCGTCGTTGGAGGTAAAAATTTATAACTATATTTTTGGGTCAGTGGGTCGTCTTAGGGGCGGAGTTGGTATTTGAGGCAAGCTGTTTGACAAAACATTTACTATCTCTCTCACTCTCGTATTTACCATCCCTTTTTATTAAATGCAGCGTAATAACCAATTTTTTTTTCACTGTTTTCAGGCGTCTGTTTCTCAGAGATTCGCTGCGCGTATGAGGTGACTGCTGCTCTAAAGAACTGGGAAGTGATAATCGGCTCTTCGCACATACTCACTCCCGACAATTTCCTGTCCGACCTCAGCTCTCTAACCGCCTAAACACGTCTCGAGGAAATTGCTACCGACACATATGAAACTTAGAAAGTTATTGCCTAAACTTGTTTTCAGTTGTTGAAGTAACAATTAGCAAATGCTACATGTTGAAATATACATGGTTGAATGTATTCGTTACATAAACCTAGCATGGCGTAGCCACCCGTACTATTTATTGTGATATGAGCATATTGTAGTTTTATGCAATTAATGGCTAATCTTAATTTATTATAAGGGCCACATTAACTTTATTTACTGCTTTTACTTAGCAACTCGTTCTGACACGTCAGAAAAGTTATTTTCGAATACAAATCGTGTGTACTATAATAAATTAGTATTTTAAATAATGTAAGATCAAAGAATGCTTTCTAATTATTTTGTTTTAACTTTCTATTACGTTTTGTTTGTGCAACAGAGTGATCAAAATGTTTATATTGTTGACATTAATTTCATAAATTTTAAATCAATAACAGAATTATTAGTTTGTAAGTCTGATTGTATTATTTTATTGTTATTAGGAATGTTAAACTTTCAAGGCATGGGTTTGCGAACTATTTAATATAGACTGATTCAGACCACATGCTATTGTTAAATTATGGTACATAAAAAATTCTATGGTAATGATTGAAATGGAGTATAGACATAGTTTCAAACTAAAATTGTCTTCTAAATTATAGTAAGGTACTTACAACGTCTTTTATCGTGTGTGTTACTAGATGTGAAACTCGCTTCCGAAAACCATTGTGCAGTTAATTTAATGCCAAATGCTAGAATCTTAACGAGTATTAACCCTAGATATAATTTGTTGGCAGGATGCGATTGTTGTTAAACCTTGCACGTTCAGTAGTCCTGTTCATCGCACTACTGTCGATGTCGCATGTTGCTTTGTCGACGCACCTGAGGTAGTTCGCGACACATTTTATATATACTTTATCTATGAATTCTGCGTGTTAAAATATCTAGAATTGTCCGTTACGTTTACATTCCAAAAATCTCTATATTGTGTAGTTGTTAGACAGTCTTACAAGTAACTCGTGAAATATTGATTTAGTATTTACCTCTTTAACATTTCTGAAGTAAGTTAGGTACGTTTGACGTATTGGTGATTTACAATGTATTCATAAGATAACTTGTAGTAAAGGTCTAGATAGGGGTTCATGTTTGAATGTCATAATATCTATCGTTGAGTCGATATAGTTCATTGTTCTTGTAAAGCAATACAAATATATCCCCGATATCATCTGGCCATTGTAGCCTTAATTAACAATGATACATTTATCAATTTGCATGAATTGTGTGTTTAAGACGGATTGTGCAATTATGTAGGGAATGTTCGTATTAATAGCCAGTCTAATCATAAATTTAAATATCAGTATTTAACTGTTAACAATTTCATTAAATTATTTAATCATCAATAAAAAAATGTTTTATTAATATCATTTACGCTTCTTGGGATTTCATCCAAAAACGATAAAAATAACAAAAGAAGTGTCGTGTACACTGTTGTTTCACTGCGTACGGGCCTCAAAGCTCATAATGTCAGCAAATCAAAAAGGGGATCAAAGGGCCAAAAGCAAACCGGGCCAGAGGGATTGTTGAAAGTTACCAGATACGTTAAGTCCCCGTGACACCCCCGGCAAAGGGCTCATTGCTTCAGGAGGAACATTGATAAATTTTACAGTAAAAAGCTCTAAAATCTTACTCAGTAATGCCTTTTAAAAGGATGTCAAGCACCTGACAAATCCTACACCACAGAAGGAAACAAACAGCTAACTGAATCGTATAAAAGCTGTCTGCAAACGGTCTAGAAATTGAGTAAAGGAACCTTTAACCCAATCCTACTACATAATTAATTGGAAAACAAAATATATATAACTATATTAATTAAGTATACCTAACATATAGTTATCGAAATAGTTGAATAACACAATCATGTGACTATTTGAAAAGCGAGAGCATCGAACCATCCTTAGGTTATCAGTGGTGTTGTCTAAAGATTTAAACTACCTCTATAGTTGAGTGATCAGGGGACAAACAAACAACTTGCTTGGGTACTGATAAAACGGATTACTAGGAAAGTTATTAATTTAATAACTTATCAATCCTAATTAAAAGTTATATAGCGGACAAGCAAACCCGGCGAACTCCGTTTTATGTAACATTTTGTTTGGTGATTATAAGATAAAGTTTTTTTTCTGCTATAAACTTCACTGAGACCGACACCTTTCCAACGATTGCAAAACCGTGGAAATCGATTCGTGCGTTCTGGAGTTATAGCGTCAGGAAGAAAAACCCGACTTTTTTTATATATTAGACTAGCTTTCGCCCGCGGTTTCACCCGCGTCCCGTAGCCGGATGGTGACAAAAACTTCCTAAATCCTAAAACCTTCTCCCGGGTCTAAGTAACCTCCCCTCTAATTTTCAGCCAAATCGGTCAAGCCGTTTTCATGTTATGTCGTGACGACGGAAAGCGGGTTTCATTTTTATATATATCGATGCTTCCGACAACAAAGGTCGTAAACACCAAAATAGCACTTTTGGTAATCAACGAAAAACAATAAATAATTTCGTTTTTGGCTTATATCTTTTTAATTTTAAAAGTTGTAAAATTGTGTTCTATACAAGAAAGACGTAAAATACGATGGTGTTTCATAATATATTATTGCTATTTATGTCAAAGCCTTATTTTAAAAGTTAGCTTGGACATACACCCCAGAAAATTCAAGAAGTTGGTACCTATTTACGACCACTAACAAATCAATGGAGAACGATTTGTCTAACGGAAGTTAGAAGTATGCACCAGTTTTTAAATACAATAGTTCTGGGTTTGGTTTTAAAAACCATATACTGAAATAAAAATGAGTGTAAACACCACGATCTGATGCGATGGTATGTAACAAACATGGAAATATCTGAAGCAAATAAAGAATTTAAGACTGTAATAAAAACAATAAAATAAAACACAAATTGACATAATTAAAAAAGGTTTTTTATTCATTGACCGTCATCGTTTAATCAAAATAATGGCTAAGCAAGGCACTAATACAAATTCAAAGTAAAAAAAATGTCTAAACCAATCACTTAAATTCCCATTAGTGTACATCAATCATCATTCATCATCATTGTTTGTGTCGCGGCTCGAAATTTTTATACCTTTAGGTCCTAAAGGTATAAAAATACACTTAAGTAAGTATATTATAGGCATCGTCCCGTATAACCTAGTCAAGCGTTTGATACAAGATGCCTATAGTGTTCTACTTCCAACGGCGTACCTAACCAGCCAGACATAATTTAAAATGTTATGTAATTAATCATTTTGTTTAATTGATTTCAAGAAGATTTTATAATCACGATATTTTTTTAAAAAGTATTGATAATGAATTACAAAAAATATAAGTAAACATTCTACCAAGCTTACTGCACTAATAATTTTAATAAACAATGCCCATTTTGACCAACGCCCTTAAAAATTTAGGTAATTCATCTTTCTAAATCTTGTTTGTTCGGAAAGCTTCTGTACTATGGTCTACCTAACTTGGTGAAAATGGGAAAGTGTTGTCGACAAGATAATAAAAAAGTAGATGCAAAACATAATACGACGATGAGTTATAGAAAATCAGGTCTTCAAATTTCTGATTAATAATCTTCGCTTGTTTAATTATATTTATAGAAATTACAATAAATTCCAATCACAAAGAGACTTCACTATTGTGTTGACCCCGGGGTTATCAGCACCCTCTGCAGAAGTTCATCGTCGCTTTCAGTTTATCCACGACCGTAGAAGCAATCAATCGGGTCTAGTCATGGCGAAAGATCTCGTAATTCTCGCCTATTCTGGTGGTCTGGATACTAGCTGCATCCTGAAATGGTAAAATTTCCAAATATTTTTGTTAACTGTTTTCTCAAATATTTCAAGACTAAATGATGAAAGCCAATATAAAGTAGGTGCAAATGGCATAGGCATATCTTTACGAAATCTCACAGGCTAACGCTACAAGACAAAGATGAATGTATGGTTCTTTCTAAGTATCTTAGACACCAATCAGTCATTGGATTGCACGTCAAACTGTAGGTCCCGGCTATCATTAAACATCCTTGGCAGTCATTACGAGTAGTCAGAAGCTGTAAGTCTGACACCAGCAAAGAGTAAAGTAATATAGACGGAAACCAGTCTTACTAAGGGGTATTGGGTTGCCCGGGTAACTGGGCTAAAGCACTGGGGCCCGATTCTCCTAATTTTACTTAAGCGACATACGATTCACATTCGACTGAGATCCAACCATGACTCAATTACGATTGAAGCGTATGTGACATTCCGCTATTTTTTTCTTTGAAATAAACGTTTTTATCCTTTTCTGTCATTTAATAATGAATCATTTTGTCTGCAAATGATTTACGATTGTAGAGCAAACTAACGTATAGACCAAAATCACCAAAATGGCAGACCAATCGTAAACCAATCGAATGTCGTTGGAATACGATTGGTCTTATATTAGTAGCAAAATGCCCGATATGGTTAAAACTGCTATTGAGATCATATTGCGATTCGATTTCTATTCAATTTTGACATTATTAACTTAGGAGAATCGGGCCCCTGTATATCTTATATACTAGTAATATGTAGGTAATCCACTCGGAAAAAAACTACTCGTTGCATTTAGTTACAATTGCCTAAGATCTACTTTTGTTTGCATCCTAGGCTGATCCAAAAAAACTACGATGTGGTATGCTTTATGGCCGATGTTGGACAGAATGAAGATTTTAAAAAAGCTCAGGAGAAGGCTTTGGCGATAGGAGCTAAAGATGTGAGTACCTACCTCATTTGATTTAATATTAAGTAGCAACTAAGGAATAGACAGTCCCATAAGTCAAAGCCACCGTGGTAGGTACTGTAACGTAGTTAGAAACTCTTTCATTTGTAAGGTTTTATTCGTCACAAATTAATACTGACCGGGCAATCATTTTAAATGTATTCGATTTGTTCCTTAGAAATAAGTTTTTATATGGAAGTGTGTCACTTCACCCCTCGAGCCCAAACAATAAACGCAAAGCTGAAGTTATTTTGCAATCTTTTAATTAAATATCCTGAGATCCCCGGTTCCTAGCGCGCCACGCGCTACAGTACCTATTACCTTTATTGCATCAGTTTTGAAAAATCTGGTCTATATTCTGCGGAGAAAAAGTGGTTTATATACGTTTGATGTCTTTGTGCGGAGCTATCTTGTATATTTCCTATTTCTTCTCTTATAGGTGATCGTGGAAGACTTGCGTAAAGAGTTCGTATCGAACTACATGCTGCCCGCAGTGCAAATGGGACTGGTATACGAAAGCCGGTACTATCTGGGAACTTCTCTCGCAAGACCCTGCATTTCAGTCGGCCTAGTAAATGCTGCAAAGAAACTCGGAGCCAAATACATTTCTCATGGGGCGACAGGCAAGGGCAACGATCAAGTGCGATTCGAACTTAGTGTTTACTCATTGTGGCCTGAAGGTAAGGTAAGGATCACATTGTCATACATTCTTTTAGCTTTTAAGAAATTAAAAGTTTTATATTAGCTTCGTATTAAATTATTGTTTTGGTCATTCAGATTATAGCACCCTGGCGGCTCCCGGAGTTTTTTGAAAGATTTCAAGGACGGAGTGATCTTATTGAATTCGCAAAAAAAGAGAACATTCCTGTGTCAGCTACTCCCAAGGAACCATGGTCAACGGACGAAAATATCATGCACATCAGGTAACGCTCATTTCAACTATAAAATTCAGGATAAAATAGAATACGAGTTTTAGAATTTGGATATAATATTCCTGATATTTGCATACACAGTTATGAATCTGGCGTGCTTGAGGATCCTGGAGCAATTCCCCCAAGCGGCATCTTCAAAATTACGCGGGATCTAAGGCAGGCAGAAGACTATCCCAGCACGATCGATATAAACTTTGAAAAAGGTTAGTTCAGTTACACCCTGGATCTGAATGCCCACTCAAGTTCAAGAGAATACTCAATTTCTATATACCCAAGACGTAGAACCGTGTATGTGATTGTTGAGATAATGTATAGGCTTAAAAGTTTGTTATGAATTTGTTACTTATATATTTATATAATTTGACAGGATTACCAGTCTCCGTTCGTATCCCAAGTGGACATGAGAAGTCTCTCGTGCTAACTGATCCACTTGCTGTAGTGGAAACTCTTAATAAGTTGGGAGGGCAACACGGAGTAGGCCGCATTGACATCGTGGAGAACCGATTCTTGGGATTAAAGGTAAAGTCTATTTATCCTGTGTAAGGCTGCCTGTCCACCGGAGCGGAGCTACAACTGAGAAATATTAACCAATAGGATTGCACAAAATCCTGTCCACTGAAAGGAGCGGAGATTTTGTGCAATCCTATTGGTTAATATTTCTCAGTTTCTCCACTCCGCAGCCTAGCTCCGCTCCGGTGGACAGGCAGCCTAACGCATATGCCTTCATAAAACCAAGCACAAATTTTGCGCAACTGCTGGTCCCGATTCATATGATTATTATTTTTATTTTTGCAGTCCCGAGGACTTTACGAGACCCCGGCTGGAACCATCCTTCACATCGCTCATGTTGATTTAGAGGCGTATGCTCTTGATAAGGAAGTTCTAAGGTACATACAGCTAGAAATATTAAGTAGTATGTTATTATACCTACTCGGCCTTTTGAATAAAAACAAATAAAACCGTATACTTTCAGAGTCAAGAAATATCTTCAAGATAAAATGGCTGATTTTGTTTACAACGGATTTTGGTTTTCACCTGAGGCAACCTACACCCGAACATGCTTGGAACTGTCTCAAGAAACCGTAAACGGAATGGTTACAGTACAAATATACAAAGGGAATGGTAAGAGAGTATTATTTTTTTACCATCTTGTGAATATTTTTAACCGACTTCCCAAAAAGGAGGAGGTTCTCAATTCGGCCGGTATATTTTTTTTTTTCTATGTATGTACATCGATTACTCCGAGGTTCATAGACCGATTTACGTGATTGTGCTTTTGTTCGACGCGGAATAGCTGCCAGTTGGTCCCATAGACATCAGGTCAGGATCTGATAATGGAAACCCCGAAAGTTGTAGGCATACACAGGGTAAAAACTTGACACTCAGGTGTATGCCTGAAAGCACTATTCAACAGTGAAGGTTTAGAGCTGTCCTGATGATGGAGACCAGAGAGGGTCGAGAGAACTCGACAACTGAATATGTAAACTACCTCGTGTTTGGGCTTATATTATTTGTATTGACGAGACCTTTGCAACAGTGAAAGTTTGGAGCTGACATGATGATGGAGACCAGAGAGGGTCGAGGGAACTCGACAACTGAATATGTAAAATACCTCGTATTTGGGCTCATATTCTTTGTATTGATGAGAACTTTCCACTTATATGGATAGTGACAACTATTCGTATCACTGAAAAGCTGTAAATAAAAAACTTTTTTACAAAAAAATTAAACCGACTTCCAAAAACACTAAAAAGCAAAAAGTAGTAGTTTAGTGTTTTTGGAAGTCGGTTTATATTTTTTGTATTTCGTTGTTTTAATCTTCATACTTTTGCTTTTGTTACAGTTACCGTACTAGCGAGGAAGAGCGCAGCGAGTTTGTACAACAAAGATCTGGTATCAATGGACATTGCTGGTGGCTTCTCACCTGAAGACAGCACTGGATTCATCAACATAAACGCCCTCCGTCTTAAAGAATATGCTAGATTCAGCAAGCAATCTCAATAAATGTTTGATGTTTTATTCAAAATAACTGAATATTGTTTGTTTTTTTGTTTAAAGTAATAAATTGAGCAAACCTCTTGTACCTAGGCCACTGAGCTAATTATGCATTACCTACCTACATTTACATTCCCGGTGAATTGAAAAGTAAATAAATAAGGAAAAGTGCAGAAGCCGCAGGCGAAGTGAAGGCAGCGATGAATCTCCTCGCCCGGTTTCACCACACACCCTTCGCCATAGGTTTACTTTGGAATGTGATATGAAGGACATATGGAAAGAGGAGTACACTCCAATATTTCTTCTATAAAATCTAACACCTGAGTTAAGTTTAACAATGCTTGAGTGTTTCAAAAATAGGAACTTTTTCTGTACTTTTTACCTTGGTAACATAGTATCTATTTCATATTTTTTTACCATGTAAACACTGAATGTGATGTCAGTGAATTTTCTATATCATAAATAAATCATTCGTTCAGTAAAATTGTCAAATAAAGAGTTCTTTTGCGTGTTGTTTATAACAAAAAGATACAAAATGCAGAGAAACTTACCTCAAAATAAGGAAGCCTTATTAAAATCATATACAACTCGATTAAAAGAAGATGTGAAGAGTATGTTAGAAAACTTTGAAGGTATGGCATCTTTTTTAAAACATAAAATTTCAACTAAGCTAAATTGTTTTTCTTAATTTTTTACTTGCTTACCTTGAGGTAAGCATGTTTACATGACAATCTGTCCAACTCTATATTTACTGCAGCGAGAACCGATTGAACTTGTTACGATGTCAAGTTAGAAGTAGCTGTAGTAAATAATTTTAAAGCTAGACTGTTAGTAAAATGCCTCCTTCTGTTTTATTTGCAGAAATAATAAAACTTGCTAAACTGGAAAATGAAACACAACTTAATAGGATGACTCAGATTGAACAGGACACTTTTGAAATGCAAGTACGGGCTGCCAACATTGGTAAGTGTAATAATATTGGTGACTTTTCTAATTTGAGATGCCATGTGAAATCCTTAGTTGGTTTATTGGTCTCGTACATATAGGATCCACTGCTGTTTGGTACAAAAATCAATATCAAAACCTGAGATATTTTGCAAAATGTTCTGTGATCAAAATCAAGAAACACCACAAATACCAATATCAAAATTGAGAAAAGCAGTCACTCAAGTTATGTATTTCAGTTTTTGCTTCCCTAAAATCACTTGATTGTATATTCAATTCTTTATTCTCAATCTATATATTATTATTTTACACCACCCATGACTACTGCAAATATAGAATCCTGTAATTTTGCATGTTAGTTTGTTTGCTATGAAATGCTATTGCTAAGAAAAGCATTTTGGTCTCAATTCTTGTTCGCATAGATATTAGTGTGTTATTGCCACACTGATTTCTTTGTATAAAATCTGAGAATACTTAGTCCCTAACAATAATTTTGTAATGTATGATTGTTTTCTTTATGTTTTAGTACGAGCTGGTGAATCCCTAATGAAGCTAGTATCAGACATAAAACAGTATTTAATCCTGAATGATTTCCCATCAGTAAATGAAGCCATCACACAAAACTCTAAGCTGTTCCGCACCAAGCAACAAGAATGTGACCAAAAACTGATGTCCCTTCGTGATGATATTGCGGCTGATCTGTATGATTTAGAAGATGAATATTTTACTAGCATATATAAGTGAATCTTAAACAATTCTGTTAGTGTTTCATTTTATTTATTAACCTTTGGATTTCTTGATGTAATCATTTCATGATTCAATTAATGAAAGACTTGCATATCACAACTTAGAAATAATGAATCTCTTTATATAAAGCGTGTCCAACTACCAGTATACATACATACTCATGTTCTCGAATAGAATTAATTTTATTGCAATCTGGAGCAATTGGTTGGTTTATATGCAAATGTTGTACTATCATCATCATATCGGCCAATTATCGTCCAGTGCTGAATTTAGGCCTCCTACAATTGACACCAACCATCCCGGTCATGAGCAGCTTTCGTCCTTCCAACCCCAAAAAATGTACCATACTAAAATAAAATTAAAACTAAGGTATAAGCTAATTACTACTAGACTACTGACAAAATAATCCATGTATGTCTTAAAAATTAGGTAAAATGAAACAATTTGTTTAAAACATAATTATTTTATTGAAACTATTAAATAATGAATCTAAATTGTACAGCACGGCCTTTTTAAATTCATCTACTTGGGAATATTAAATTCATAGTGGGGTCCAGCAGATGGGAATTGCTTTGCTGTCACAGGCCTCCCAACTTTAAAATCTTCAAGGTACGTAAACAAAGCAAAAGATCCACCAATTGCACCCAAAAACCAAATCCATTGGTGCAGCAGGGAGAACCTTCGTTTCATAGCAGGGTCATAACGATCACCACCATATATTTCCATACATGCATTTATCTGAAAATAAATAATACAATTGGTATTACCAGAATCTTGTGACTTAAATCACTGAAGACTGAAAACTTACAGGTTCATTGAAGTTTCTCTTCAATTCCGGCTGGTCGTAAGGGTAGTGTGGGTCTCTAGAATCCTCACCAATGTCAGGCAATTTTGGGTAATCGCCGTATCCCATATGCTCTGGATATGGCTGGTACTCTTCGATAGTCATTCCATATTTCTTTGCCGCAGCTTCTCGCGCTTCTGGGGTCTTAGGATAAGGGCCAGGCATATATTGGTAGTTCCAATCTAAAACGAAATGACGTAACAATCACAACATGGTAAGTATTATAAACAAGCGGCGTGTATTTTCACTAGACTTACGGTTACGAGTAGCATTGCAGATAATTCCAAAGGTCTTTTTTGCGGCCAATGGATTGGAAAATATAGCCCTTTTAATTAAACTCGAAGCCATTTTTCTGGAACTAGAATCTAAAAAACATCTGACAAACTGACGATGTTTAGTTTGACAATTAATAATACTGAAATTGACAGTAAAACCACAGAGTAGATATGTATGTGTGATGGAAAACTGTTCAAAATAGTCAAGTAGGAAATCTAAAATTCTGCCTAGTTGGTCTGAGTGCTGATTGCTAAGAGTCTGCCTGATTGCTAAGAGGGACCCATTGGGCGGACTGCTCATTGGTAGGTCTCGGTTTCGAATTTCGATTGTTTCAATTTGGTTGAACCGTGAAAGACATATAAAAATGTAACCTGTGTCTAGTTTATGTTAAAGGTTCGTACTTTCGTCATACTTTCGTTCATATCTGTGGTGTGTCACTTTCGAAATGTCACGTTGGACATTTTGTTGTTTTTCTGTAATTTATTGAAGTTTTTAAATTAAACCTCAATAACATTTCTAAATTAAACTGATATAAATCCATCATGATATACATTTAAAATCCTAAATGATGGGTAACGATAGTTCACAGTTAAGTGGCTTAGAAATTGAAGAGAAAGCAATAGAGATAACCGATTTTTGGTGCCATTATCAGGCCACAATTAACGATAGCTGCAGGTATTTCAGCCTGAAAGGCGATGGATCTGTGTCTGTGTTTAAAGGAGAAGCTGCGGTTGGTCCACTGTGGTCGATATCGACACCCCTGGAAAAGTTTTCAAATGTACGTTACCAATTATTATATTTGCTTAATGTTTATGGCTTTGGTCAATAATGTTTTAATTACATTGTAGAATCTTCTGAAGTATCGTCATCCGTGCATTGTTCGGTACATATCTGCCTGGCAACAGCGTTCGACTCTGCACTTAGCGACAGAGTATGTGCAGCCACTATCACACGTTTTACAGTCCCTGACACCTCTTCAGATATGCATAGGACTCAACAATATCTTAAGAGCATTAGTGTTTCTTCAAGAACAGGTTTGTATAACCTCATTAGATAGTAACACATGTATTTATTTGTATTGTTTTATAATTGAGAATTCATAATTAGATATTTGTCATACAACAACATCATAATCTGCTCAATGGGCTACCTATCTTGTGAGAAATTAAACACAATGATTAAGTTTTAATAAAATGTGATATTTAGGACAATTTACCCCTTGAATTAGTTCAATGTTATATAAAATACTATTTGAATTTGTAGGCTGGTATGTCCCACAACAATGTAAGTGTGTCTGCAATATATTTGACGGGAGATGGCCAGTGGAAGCTGGGAGGATTGCAATACCTGTGCCCCTTTGCAGATGTGACAGCTGCTTACTTGAGGCATGCCAGGATTCACAGGTACTGTTCAAAATTATTGTGATGCTACAATTTTACCTGACTGGTGTAGGAAGTAATATCAGGAATAAAGAAATATATATTTAACACTTTCGATGCCCAGCACCCGGGATTCGAGTCGAACCATAGTTCATTCCTTATGCCCGCAACCCGAATACCGAGTCGTCGCTATGTGTAGCTATAGATTGCATGTGCTTATGCCCAGGACCCGAATAGCGAGTCCATAGCTAAGTAAGCTGTAAGGGTTGTCAAAAGTAAATAAATGAAATCAATTGAAAAAACATCGCTTTAGTTTATAACGGATTAGAAAACGTAAATTGGTATTATTCCATCCAGTTATTGCTTCACTCCAGTATTGTATTAATTTGGTACATGCGTACTTAGGTTAGATCTTGTTTGATGTTAGTAAGAGCCCCCGCAGACCACAGACTTTTTATCGGCCGATAGTTTGGTCGGGCTCTTAATCAGTACGCAGATGTAGACAAGTGCGCACACTATGACGATTTGGTATCGGCCGATAAACAAGTTTGATGGGCTTCCCGATTCAATTCAAACTAATCTGTCGGCAAACTATCGGCCGACCGATAATCAGTATTGGCTCCCTACCACACGCGCACACTTAACGATTTTTTAGTCGGCCGACTAAGCCGATAGTTCAATTCGCTCCGAGCTTTGACAGCGAATGGTCGGTCGCGCGTGTTTTGTAAATTTTGTAAAGTTGGTTGAAGCTAGTTATGCTCATTCGATAAAAGGCGAAAAATTGTTTCGGATAATCGAGTAATTTGGAATGAATTTTCCATTTAATAATCTATCACTAAAGATAGGATGCACCCAATACTCTCGGGCTCTCTTTTTAATTTTCCTTCTCCGGTGTATGAGAGCAATAATAACATTTCTATGCAATGTTTTATTAATTTTCATTGTGCGGTGCGACCACTCTTTTCACCAGTTGGTTAGAAACTAGCAAATAGTCGGCAGACTGTTGCGATAGTCTGCGCTCTCATCACCGACTAAACTGTTTAGTTGGCTCGGTGTGCGTACTAGCAGGCCAACCCGACTAAACTATCGGCCGATAAAAAGTCTGTGGTCTGCGGGGGCTCTAATAATGCGCTCACGCCCGCCATCTATTGATGTATGTCCAAATCAAGAGACGTTAAATTCGCAAAGATAATCCTTGCCTAATATAAATGGGAAATAAATTTATTATTAGGTCAAAGTAATATAAAAATACTAGTGTTTACAGCTAAATCACATATCATTTACAAAATATGAGAAGAATTACGGATTTCAAAGGTTTTTGAAAGTATCTCATTTGGGGATCTCTTTGAAAATATTAATAACATAAACGGAAGTAATACGGAAGTGCAAATAGATTACCGAATGAGCTTAAATTATTTTGTAAATATGTACCTACTTTTAGCAGCGCACTTAACCCTTCTTGGGTTAAGTTTTTACCTGAGTAAGACCTTTAGGGCTGATTTTTCAATCATCAGTTAACCTCTATCTGAGGAATAAATATGGCGGTTTGACATATTTTCCATACAAAATCTGTCAAAACGTTAAAAATATTCCTCAGATAAAAGTTATCTGGCGATTGAAAAATAAGCCCTTAATCGTTTGCCGAAAACTTTTTTAAAAGTTAAAACAAAAGTGCATCTATCGCCTTTTGTGCAATAACGAGATTTATGGTTCTTTATCTCTGGCCCGTAAAATGACAAACAAAGCGCGTCGGCATGTTTTTTGAGATTACGAGTATTTAAACTAAAAACTAGATACTTATTTTCTTTGTTATCCTATGCAGGTGTTAAAACAAAGCACGTCGGCGTTGTATTGATTAAAAAAAAGCTTACAGAAACATGTAGATAAATCATATTAAGTAAATCTGTTCTAACATAATGTACGTTAAAATTAAAAAAATAGTCTCTTTAACAACATAATAAATTAAATAACAAGACGGGATTTATTTTCTTTATTCTGATCAAAAATGCACAATAATTATATTCTAGTAAATTATTTTGGGTAGCCCTACGCTCGGTGGGCGGGGCTTAAGTGAACCCGGACGCCGGGTTTTCGGGCATAAGGGTCCCGTTCCGATACAATTGCGCTGTTGGACTCGAATACCGGGTTGTTATGTAATTATGCAAAATATTTTTGGGCATGTGGATAGGAATTGCTTTTCGGAGCTGGGCAGCGAAAGTGTTAAACATCAATTTATTAATTAAAAAAGCTTTTCATAATTCTAGGTATGATAAGGCAGTTGATCCAAATGAAGATTCCTATGAGATTACCACAAAAGTTGACCAGTATGCATTTGCAGTATTAGTAGATGATGTTTTCAAAGATTGCAAAGATGGTATGGTAGTGTTATTTTATATTTTTAACAAAATCGCCATTTTAATTCTCTATTCAAATTGCATTCTCTTATTTCAGATGAAGTACCACATTTGAAGGAGTTTAAGAAATACTGCAGAGATTATTTGCAACATCAGAATCCAGCTAAAAGGCCCAACCTGTCTGAATTACTTATACATAATTTTTTTAATCATGAATTTATTTCAATTTATAAGTTTCTCAACTTCCTTCCCTTGAAATCAGAAGAAGAAAAGTGCCAGTTTTTCTCAAATATTTTAGAGAATTTAAAATGTTATGATGAGGAAACAGTAGCAAAGCAACTTGGGGGCCTTTTGTTATCTAGGCTGACAATGTTAGATCAAACAGCCAGAAAAGATGTCATACCTTTCATACTGAAACCAAAAAATGGTAATTACTCTGACACATTCTGTGTGTATTTTAGTCTTAAAAAAAAACACATTATTATAGATTTATTTATATTCCAGACCGCATACCCAATGGTGAAGCATCTGGATTCTTCAGCCTCAGTGTTTTCAAAGAGCACATTAAACCAAGACTAATGCAGTTGTTTGGTGTCAGAGACAGTCAGATAAGGATGCTGCTTTTGAGGCATTTTTCAAAATTTGTTCATGTATTTTCCCATGAAGAGCTCTCTCAACACATACTTCCTGAGGTAATCTTGAACAAGAATTAAATAGTATGAACAGTCTTTCTCCTTGTAACCTTTTTTAATTATTTTTTTCTCTTTGCAGTTGTTGTTGGGCATAAAGGATGTAGATGATAGTTTGGTGTCAGCAACTCTCATATGTTTAAGTGAATTGGTACCAATATTAGGAGCTGACACTGTTATAGGAGGAAAGAGATCGAAATTTTTCTCAGATGGCAGACCCAACTCAAAACCAAAGTCTTTGTTGTCAGCAACTAGCCAAGCAACTGATAATGTCTATGTGACAACAAAGTCTTTACGAGATTTGCCATGTTCTGAAGAAATATATGAAACTGACGATAGAAATGAATTGATTTCTTTTGATAAGTCAATAACTTTAAATGAAAGACCATCGCCAGTTGGTGGAGAATCCTTGGATGATGACATTATCGTTACAGAGCTACACACAAACAAAGGAGAGAGTGAAGATGACTGGAGCGATTGGGAAAATAATCGTCAATTAACCACAAAAGTTACACCTGCAATTTTAGATGAAGATGTTATACCTAAACATTTTGTTCACATGAAAAGCATAGAGGAAAATAGTACTTCAGCTTCAAACTCAAGTATGAAAGTAAGTTCTGAATCCAGAACAACACTTTTACAAAAAGCTGCTATTGAAGCTAAAAAGAATATCTTAGACATTTCCGAATTAGATATAAAAAATCAGAAGTATGATTTTTCCAAAAAGAGTTCAGATGAATTTGATTTTTTTGCTGACATGACTCCTGTCATAGAAAAGCCTACTATAGTTAATATTGCTCAAAATAGTGATAGTCAAAATTTGAGCAGCAAACTGAATTTTGTCCCAGATGAAAACATAGAGGAGAATGAAGCCTGGGGTGAGGATTGGAATGATTAGTAGAAACAAGCATAGAATGTAGATTCGTACATGTTTCTGGAGTATTTATTAGGAAAGAAATTACTAGCGATTAATATTGATTTGTCATTTCTAAATATGTATTATAAGATGTATATAATTGTAAATCAACGAATGTTTTCCCTTCTTGTCAACTCAAGGCTATAGAACCTAAAGTTAATACTTTCTATGTGATAATGTGTCCGTAATTCTTAGTTTGATTTATACATATTTACCATTTAACTATACCTACATAATACTATTTAGTTGGTTTTATCAAACAACAGCTTTTAGCCGACTTTTTAGAAAAAGTATAATATACTGTTAAACATTTTACTAAAATGTGGCAAGTATAGTGGTGGAAATATAGTAGTAAAAATTCTGTTGATGTTGTGCAATTATTTATTTCGTTTTTTTTTTTCTGGGATAAGTAATATACTATTTGATCATGTGTAATGCTAAAAACATTATTTTTCTGATATTTTATGTATGTACTTCAAATCTTTTATTTACTTACCTTAGGCCCGGTTGTTCGTACATTATGGTAAAGTTAAAATTTTACAGTTGTCAATATTGACCACGGTTAATTTGACATTTTTATTATGAAATTTTAAAATTCGTTAAACTTGAATTTAAACCCTGTTAATTTTACTGTAACTAGAATTTATCCCTAACCTTGACGTAACCGAGCTTCGAACAACCGGGCCTTAGTCAAGCTGTAAAAATCACGTTATTTATATATGGTTATGAGATATTTATACAATACCTTTTTTGTCTTAAAAATAAACAATATCAAGACAACAATTTAATGTAAAAAAAACTGTTTACCTTTAAAATTTTCTAATTTATATAATTTCATGTGTCCAGATTGTTTACACTTAGGGTCATAAAAGATGATAATGTGGGTATGGAGTAGGTACTTCATGGGTTATGGATATGGCGGCAGTATAATTACTAAGTGTATTCTGAAGAAGTGAAGCCGGGTATCCACTTAGGTTCGCCGTGGTTCGCGAACGCGCCCGCTCTGCAAACCAAACATAATGGATACGTCGTGATCGCGGAGCGCGACTGGAGCACGATCGGAGCACGGCGGAGCGCTCGGTCGGGAAGCGGTTTTTTTAACTCAAAGGGTAGCACAGTTTGTTCACTGATGTTGCAGCCTAAGTGTGTACACTGTACACGTTCACGTTCGCGGAACACAGTGTTCGCAAACCACGGCGAACCTAAGTGGATACCCGGCTTGATACTGTTTACGATCTCATGAAATTGGACTGTCAAATACGAATGTACTGCTATCTCATTAGACACACAAAAGACATTCGTAGCATTTATATTTACAGGGACTTGTTTACTAAAACCTCAAAGTACCTACATATCATGCCGTTCAGCTTTCACACTGAGTGATTAATTGCCTTGAAGTTATTTATATCCTTGCTAGGTGAATCTATGTGAAAATCTAGCTCACAACCTCACCTTACAAAACTTATTGTATATCTTTACAAACACAGCCCAAACAATAAAATATATTGCATTACAGATTCATTGGCTTAGCCAAATAAATATTTATCTAATATTATCTAACGTTGTTTTATTGTAACGAGCTATATTTTAATACCGCAAACTGAATTAGGTTCAGGCAAGGTGGTACGATCGCGAAGTGAGGGTGTAAAATCGTTGCTGCCAGTACCTACCTAATTAATCAAAGTCGATATTACTTGGATAAAATTGGTATTTTTATCACATTTGATACACGCATCATAAAAGCGACGTGCCTAGACTTTAATCATAAGCCGAAGCTTAGCTAATCTTCCTCTGAAAAGTTTAGTTAAAGTACATGTGCCAAATACAGCACAAATAAGTATTATGAGTTTCAGATTTGCGTGTGTAGCTAACATCTTGGCAGATGCGTTAAATACTATGAAAATAATAAGGCGTGTACATAATCCTAATATTTTTTTTGTATCACTGGCAGATAACTTACAAATTTTACAAATTAATTTATAATTTGGTTGTTCACTGACTAGCTTACATACTACCTATGCAATAGTAATAAAATGTTGAGTAACTTTAATTATAAATATTTTAGAATAACATTCTAAAAGGGCAAAAAGGAAGATCAAACATTTTGGTATAATATCAGTCAACTAAATGATGGGTATAACTTAAATTATGACTAGGAATAGGAAATAATCCTTCTTATAAACTACATTCAACGAATACAATTGACTAAACAACAAAGCAAAAACATGACTAGATAAATTGTTTATAAAACAAAGTATAATTTTTATACAATTGGAATTATGGCTTCTTGGAATAGATCAAAGAGAATGATTGGCACTTGTCTTCACATACCACCACAATAGTCTACATTTTATGGTTTAGTATATGAAAGTTCCAAATACCTAACATTCAAATTAACATATTGGTTTTTAATAAACAAATGGTAATTATTGTTTTAAAGAATACTTTAAATAGCACTTAATTATCAAGGATGAGATTCTAGGGAATACTTTTAAGTTTTCTTTACACCAATGGAATGCAAGGGGTTTACAACTATGATTATATTGCAATTTTTTTTTGCATGACTAGATCTTTGGAGCTCTCATGAAAAACCTCAATCATTTGTTGACGGGCCATTTCTGATAATGTTTCAACATCATTACGGGTCATTCCACTTGTGGGTATGGGAGGTAAAGTTGTGATGATTACCTTTCCTGTAATTAAGAAAAAATTAAATAACAACTAAAATTTTAGAAAGGAGAGATTTTGTTGCTTAATTTGAATATCCACATTATACCTGGTTCAAATGTCTTGGTTTCACTGTCTAGGAAGTAGTATTGGCTAAAGACAACCGGCATTATGGGTATCTGAGCATCAATAGCTAAGTAAAATGCACCTTTCTTAAAATTCTGTATACTGCCTTTGTTAAATCTTGCTCCCTCTGGGAATATCCACAGCTTTGTCTGAAAAGTTAATAAGTAGAAAAGGATTGTATACATTTTAAAATAATGGAACAGTGGACTAAAGAAGGAGTACATACCTTTTCTTTGATGACTCTAGCAGTGGCATCTTTCATGAGTTGGCGAGCTCTCTCAGTTCTCAACCGATCAATAAATACAAGGCCAGAGAGCCAAGCTCCAAATCCAAAAGCACCAGTAAACATTAAAGGTCTCTTAGCCACCACAGTACAGCGCTTCATTTGAGGCCACATTTCAAACATGCCTGACAAAAAATATATTTTTACTACTGCGGAAAATTGTTGCGAATAATATAATTATAATAAAATATTTGTAAGATTTTACCTAATATATCTAAGGAGCTTTGGTGATTAGATATCACAATGTAGCATTGCTCAGAATTCCAATGTTCCATCCCCCGCAATTCCCATTCTATACCAACTATGTACGAGGCATAGCGGCAAAATCTGGAAGCAACTCTGCAAAAATAACATTATTATCATATATTTTCACAACCCTGAAAAGAAATATGTATTCGCGAACACGATATAAATAAATCGATAACTTACATTAGGTTTGTTACGTCGCGAGGATATATTAACACTACGGGCAACAGCACCGTGCATGTTATCAAGACATAAGCATAGTAGAGAAAAAATTTCAAATAATATCGAAATACATTACTTTTTTCGTATAAAAATGGCAAGGTAAATATAAAACCCGCCAAAAATAATTCAGGATATGAATAGGAGGAAGCCATAACGAAGAATTTAATTTTGACAGATTATAATAAAGGGTTACCACATTTAGATCCGAACGGAGTTTTGCCATTGCAAATTAATGCGTAGCTATGTCCAACTAAGAATTCTAGCTACGTTAAACATCGTTTATAATTTTGTTGTTTTATTGTGGCAATGGGAAACCAGAAACCTCTTGACAAAAGGGTCGTAGTCTTGTAGCTTAACAAAAGTCACTTGAGTCCATCGATCATGAGGTCAAGCAACGCTTGGCACGGTCGTTTCAAAGATGGGTGACGATGCAAATAAATGAAATGAAATGAAATGATGACGAGTTCTTCCTTGTGTCGGAAGGGATATTAAATTGGTAGGTCCCAGCAGTCTTTCGAACATCACTAACAGTCATTACGGGTAGTAAGTAGCGCAGCAACAAAACAATATTCACCAGTGGGCTTATTCGCTAACTGGGCGTGGGCGTATGCTTGAAAGCTTCAATTGAAAAAGGGGGCTATTTTTTATGTATTTTTAACCCCCGACGCAAAAACGACGGGGTGTTATAAGTTTGACGTGTGTGTGTGTGTGTGTGTGTGTGTGTGTGTGTGGGTGTATGTGGCATCGTAGCTCCCAAACGGATGATCCGATTGTAATGCGTTTTTTTTTGTTTAAAAGGAATGTCATTCGGGAGTGTTCTTAGCTATGTTTGGTGGAAATCGGTTCAGGTCTTCAAGGTCATCAGCTCGTTTGTAAGGTGTGATAGGAATGTTACACGCTCAGTTTACTTGCAAGCATATGTGGGATCTGAAATTTGAAACACTAATGTCTTCTGGAACCACTGAGCTGGTCTGCTGTTAGGGCACGAAGATAGGAGACGTAACCCTGAACTGCCTTTTAGTAAACCCATCGAGTTTGGGCTCGTTGAATTTGTCTTGACGAGTTCTCTTCATGTTTCTAATTGACGAGAACCTGATGCTGGAAATGGGATGTGGCGGATGAAACCCCGGAATGCCGGAATGAAACCCTGGAATGCCGGAATGAAACGGATAAACCGATTTATATTTTTGCTGAAAATCTAGAATGACCAAAGGTTAATCTTTATTGTTTCTCAATCTGTGCAATTCTCCCAGAGCCAGTTTGTCATGAGGATTGTTAAACAGCTTCCTTTGGCCGAGATCGCCTATAGCGACCCCATCTTAAAATAAATTAAATGAAGGAAAAATTAAGGAGCTCCTTCAAAAAGCATGAAATAAAATTAAATTATAAATTTAAAAAAACCCCCGACCCAAAAAAGTACGCAATTATTATGACAAAAGGTTAAAAACGCTAAACCCTACAAAAAGCAAAAAATAACTTTTAACACTACGTAAGTACCAACTAAAGCATGTCAGACTAAACTCAATTTTAACGTGTCGGGGGACCGCTTTTTACCTTCTAAAATACTTACATAAATCAAATGATAGGTACCTACCTAATTACAACATTCGTATATAAAAAAAAACACGAATCTTAATTAGATAATTAGAGCGGTCCCCCGACACGACAAAATTTAGTTTAGTCTGACATGCTTTAGTTGGTACTTACGTAGTGTTAAAAGTTATTTTTTGCTTTTTGTAGGGTTTAGCGTTTTTAACCTTTTGTCATAATAATTGCGTACTTTTTTGGGTCGGGGGTTTTTTTAATTAGATATTGTTGTCTATGCTCAAAATAAATGGCACATTAGTACATTTGCTTTGCCTGGCAACATTCGATAAAATGTCAAGTGTCATCTTTTAAAAAAGTTTCTTTTTCCGGTGGTGTCCTTTCTCGGACGCCCGATTCCTAAATAGATTTTAGGGATAAATTAAAATGGTGAGCTATGTTGTTAAAATACTTTCAATAGTATTTAGTGCGGTTTAATCTTGTGTGTTTAAATAGACAATATTGTAATTTCTGACTGTGATTGTGATAATATTCTTCGATATGTTCGAGCCATGTCAGAAATGAGTTTACACTACTTGTTAGATGGAGCTTAAATTTACAAAACAATAAGATGTTAGTGAATACGGTTATCAAATAAGTTTCGTAATTACTGCAATCTATTTAAGTTATGTTTAAACAGTTTAAAATACGAATTTCTACTCAATACATAACCTTAAATGATGAAACACCGACACATGCGCGTCATCTGATGCTGCAGAAGAACTAAGATTGATATGTAGTGCCATGTTTTATGTGTATTACAATATTGATTTTGGTTTAGACTGCAGCACTAATGCTTATAAAGTGTCTCTGATATCCTTTTTACATGTAAACAATGTATTGCTGTCTGTAACGAGAAGTTCATGGAATCGAAACTGTGTTCTAGGGTTTCGTGAAAGTTGTGAAGAACAAGCAATACTTCAAGAGGTACCAAGTTAAGTTCAAGAGGCGTCGTGAGGGAAAAACCGACTACTATGCCCGTAAACGCCTTGTTGTACAAGTAAGTTGTTGCTTTCAAGTTTGCTTATAGGTTAGCTTTGTTTGCCAATGTTCTAATTTTAGTAATGTTTGTAACAGGACAAGAACAAGTACAACACACCCAAGTACCGCCTGATCGTCCGTCTGTCCAACAAGGATGTGACCTGCCAGGTGGCATACTCCCGCATTGAGGGTGACCACATTGTGTGCGCTGCCTACTCCCACGAACTGCCACGCTACGGCGTCAAGGTTAGACAATTGCTTATAATAATAAAAGAATTCCTTTGTTATTGATCTTTCTCTCTTAACATGATGATTTTGAACGGGCGGTCTGAAGAGAAGTACAAACTCACACAACCCTGTTGTTATATGTTCAACACTGATTTAAAATAAGCAATACAAACATGTGAAGCTTCTAAAATTATGAATATAAATTAGTAATAGTTAATTTTTAGGTTGGTTTGACAAACTATGCTGCTGCCTACTGTACCGGGCTGCTGCTTGCAAGAAGACTGCTCCAGAGGCTCGGCCTTGACTCCCTTTACAGTGGCGCCACTGAAGTCACTGGTGACGAATACAATGTAGAACCCGTAGACAATGGCCCAGGTGCTTTCAGGTGAATAACTTATTGATTACATTTATTATGTAAAGCTCTCTTGAATATAACATTCTGTTACAGTAAATGTCTGTATAATGTTAGTCTTGTTGTTGCTATTGACTGTTAGGTGACTCTAAAAAGATAACAAGTTTTTCAAATGATGAAGTCATTACGGGCGGACTGAAAGCACGTACAATGCTCAAAAAAGAATGTTGTATCGTAATTTGCTGATATTTTTTTGTATCGGCACCCTAACAAACTCATTGTATTTTATAAGTTACTAATCAGTATTCTTATTTTATAGATGTTACCTTGATGTTGGTCTGGCACGTACCACCACTGGTGCTCGTGTCTTTGGCGCCATGAAGGGAGCAGTTGATGGTGGCCTAAATGTCCCTCATTCCATCAAGAGGTTCCCTGGTTATGACGCTGAAGCAAAGAAATTCAATGCTGAAGTACACAGGTACACATACTTCAATTTTTCTTCACATAATCTTACAATAAGCAAATTATAAACAATTTACATATTACATATACTTAGCTCCATTCATCCTCTAAATCATAGATTATCTGTTATTTAGACAGCGTTATTGGAGCTACATAAAAATGAAAGGATTCTTTGGTTGTGATGGAAAGTTCAATCTGAACTCTTTGAAACCGGTCCTAAAAACATTACTAGAAACCAATAGTTCAAAATTCATGCAGCAGTTAATATACCATTTTAAGATTTTTTAAATGCCTATTTCTTTGATAGAGCACACATCTTCGGTCTACACGTGGCTGAATACATGCGCAGTCTTGAGGCTGATGACGAAGACTCCTTCAAGAGACAGTTTGGCAAATACATCAAACTTGGTGTGTCCGCTGATGCTGTAAGTATCTCAACTACATTTCAGATGTTTTGTGACAACTACATTGAATTTTAACGTCCAAACAAATTACTGTTCTTGCTATTACACAAGGGCAGTGTCGAAGTTGGACAAAATTAATGTAATGTTTTATACATCACTTAAAATCTTTAATGATTATAAGAGCTTAAACATTGCTACAGTTGTTCTTACATTAACTGAACACTGGGAAAAAAACATGGGATTTTTTATGGTTTTTGGGTGAACTAACAATAATTTCGTTTTTTTCTGCAGATTGAAGCCACTTACAAGAAAGCACATGAATTGATCCGCGCCGACCCATCCCACAAGAAGAAGGAAGCCAAGAAAGACCCTGGCAAGCAGAAGCGCTGGAACAAGCGCAAGCTGACCCTGGCCGAGAGGAAGAACAGGATCAAGCAGAAGAAGGCTTCCTACATCAAGAAGCTCCAGGCTCAGGCGGAAGCGTAGGCACTAACATCAATAAATGCCTATATAATCTAAATTAAATGGTTTAATTTTCTCACTTTATTCCCAAAAATATTATATTTAGATATGGCAGATTTTATTTATTCGAGTTTAGTGAATGAATATAAGAAAGAATCAAACTACCTACCACTAAGTTGACCGTATCGCAAGACTTATCTATCGGCGCTATCTGCTAAAACCGATACAAATTCTAATCAAGAACATATTTTTTACTTTGTATCCAAAGTCGAAATTGTCTAGCTAGATGAACCACAAGTTCACAGATTGATTTAAAAACCGGTCAAGTACGAGTTGGAATCGCACACGAAGGGTTCCGTACCATTATTTAGAATAAAAGCAAAAAAATCACGTATGGGAGCCCCCATACATTTATTTTCTTCCAGATTTCAGTATTTTTTGTTATAGCGGCAACAGAAATACATCATCTGTGAAAATTTCAACTCTATCACGGTTTATGGGATACAGCCTGGTGACAGACGGACGGACGGACAGAGGAGCGAAAACAATAGGGTCCCGTTTTACCCTTTGAGTACGGAACCCTAAAAATGAATAGCGTTGAGTGTTCCACTTCTATTCCCTGATTTTTAACAAAATCATCCCCTTCCCTCATTCACCTTGTATTATCTGTAGGTTGACACAACAATGTTAATTTTAATTTGACTTTGACACTTTGACCGATATGATTTATGTCAGTGTCACCGAGTGAGATTGTTGTTATTTTCCGCAGGCAGTTGTTTACCTAAATTAGGGGTGACAATCTTAATAGTGGCAAACGAGAAAACGTATCATTATAGGTCTGCAAAATGAAGTGAGACAGTAAATACATTGAGGTCCTTACATGGAAGTGTCATTTTAATTTGGTAGTATTATAATGTAAGATATTAAAGAAACTGAAATATAGATGGCGTTATTTGTAATGACGATGATGCGCGATTGCGTAGTAGTTATGCTTAGGTGTGTAAGAGGGCGCTATCACATCTTTTATTGGTTCTACTCTTACCCTATCTTTTTTTTCAGCTAAAATAAAAAAATAAATAATAAAAATTTTGAGTTGCATATTGAAGCAATTACTAAAATTTAATGTTTATTATCAATTAGCCAGAAATAAAATAAAATTCAAGAATTTATTTTCTACTGGCAACATTAAATCCATTTTCTACATGCAACATTATGCAAAAATTGTCAATCAAACAAATTTGGCTGCCGGTTTGCGCTGAAGTGCTTTTCGGTGTCTTGTTTGTTTTTCCAGATTTTTATCCCTATTAGTGCTTTATCCACCTAAGTCCGTTAAGTTGAGCCTCTGCTCCTTCGGCCGTGTCGATTTTGTGCTTGAGGTGATCGAAATCTTGTGAATTTTGTGCTTGAGATAGGACTCGTTGACCCGTTTTGTGATAATTAATATTTATCATGTCTAATAGAAAGTGTTGTGTTCCCGGATGTACAAATGGCTTAGGTAAGCATTTATCAACATCCTTAAAACAAATAGTCGTCATTTTGTCACGACTCCACTGAATTCTAACTTGTTACCCTTTTTTTCAGACACTACGGGGTATTTACATAAATTCCCTAATCCAGATAAGGATAGGCAGCTATTTAATACATGGGTCTTTCATATTGGTGGTGACATTTTGCAACTTGAAAATAACCATATTTTCAAATACCGCCGCGTCTGTAATGATCATTTCGAACCAAAATATTGGTGCCGGAATAACCGACTTGCCAAAGGAGCTGTACCTACAAAAAACATGCCAGGTTAGTTTTAGTAAAATACCCAAATTAAGGTACCTGTTTACCTTAAAGAGTACCTAAGTCTCAAATTTCTAGAGTTGATGTTAGAAAGAAATAAACAGTCATGTTATTTGAGTTTAAAGTAAACTTTCCAAATCACAAAATGAAAAGCTGCAGTAAGTCTAAAACATCTGAATAGAGATTTCTTTGGAGCCACAATTTCTGTATGTACGCAGTATGTCATACAAGAGTTTCTATATTACATTTCAAAATTTACTATATTTATAATTCATATTATTTTATCGTTGTTTACAGGATTATCTTGCTCGAAATTCAGCATTGAAAAAAGAGCACTAAGACCTCTTCAGATTTCAGGACCGTCTACATCAAAAGGTATATTTTATCATATACATATAAACAAGCAATTCATTTTTATACATACATACATACATTTACATTACGTATGTACTAGCTTCCACTTGCGGCTTCGTCCGCATGGTGTATTGATAAAAAGTGGCCTATGTCTTAATCCAGGGTATCACCTATCTACATACCAAATTTCAACCAAATCGGTCCAGCCATTTTTGAGTGAAGTTATTTCAAAGATCATTTATTCCTACAAATTAGGCTGAAATTGAGTAACTTGAATGTCACATTTACCAAAAATCCTTTGCTATTTTTAATTTGTTGTAATACTTAAATAGCACTGCATTACACAATTTTGGTACCCTCTTGACTGAATGAATAGGTAATGAATCATAGATCAAATGTTCCAAACATAATATGTGGTATCCATAACGTCTAGTTTTCAAGGTACATGTCAATTATGATTTCTACTACTCTCACTTAGGCATACAAAAAACCATTACCATGTCTGAAATAATTTACTTTTGTATTACTTTGTTTTGTTTAATACTTGTTTCTTTTCAATAATGTCAACATATTTGTGCATAATATGCGGCACCCATGCGGACAGCATATAGTGTAATTGATAGATAGACACTAGCAATAAATGATGTAATAATAACATATACTAATCACTGAATATTATTATTTACAGAACCTGCGCATCTACATATACACTCACAAGGTTCAATTGAAGATGTACAAATGAAAGAGAATCTTGGTGAGTGATCCTACATACAAGCATTTAATCAGCAATTATTTTACACATATTCTGTCCTGGAACTCCTTCATGCGCCCGGATAAAATGTAGCCTCTCTCGATAAATGTGCTAATTTACCTTAAAATCATCTTAAATTGAATTATTTTTGTTGTTCCTGAGTTATAATTTTGCAAACAATTAAAGTAAACTAGCCTCTCTATAAACCTATCCCTTAAGACAAGAGTGATTGATGAAATACAGTTTGTTAAATTACATTTATATGTCATATGCATAAGTCCTAAAATGTTAACATCCTTATCACTACATAGTATAAAACAAAGTCGCTTTTTCTGTCATGTGTCATGTTGTATGTCCCTATGAACGCTCAAATCTTTAAAACTACGCAACGGATTTTGATGCGGTTTTTTGTAATAGGTAGAGTGATTCAAGAGGAAGGTTTTTATGTATAATAACATACATTAAATACTGGGGAAATACTGTTATCCCGTGCGAAGCCGGGGCGGGTCGCTAGTTGATATTATAAACTATATAAAAGAAAAAGTAACTTTGTCTAGTAGTGGGCTGGCTTTAATTAATTCAATATGATTCAAATAATGGTTACTCAATATGAACTGCTACATTCATGATGATGGTAATGATCATCAGCTTAATTGGTTTGTATATAATAGGCACACATTTCTTACCAAATATGTTAATGACCTTTCAGATCCTGTCACTTCAGAATCTCAGTCTGTACACAGTGATAGACAGCCTCATAGTGAAGAAGAAAATGTTGAGGTGGTGAAAGATCTTGGTAAGCAACACAATTGTAATCAAACTTAATAACTTCAAAGCTGAGTTTGCTTGTTACACTCACTATCATGGTTTATTAACTAGGTACTGATTTATAGATTTAATACATATTTCAATCATGGGATACTTTCACACACAACTAGCTTTGATGCTATCTCACTCATATGTACTCTTAAATTCTGCAATTTTTATTCATATGATTCTTATTATTTTTTCAGTGCATCGCAAAGTTAAATGTGTTAGTAAGAAGGCGGTAAAACAGGTTGCTGTTACGAAAACTGAGCGTGCTCTGTATCAGAAAATGCTGCAAGTTGGTGTGAAACTCAGCAAATGCCGTAGCAAGGTTAAAAAGCAGGCAATCAAGATCAAGGCCCTGCAAAATATTACTACAAACCCTCAATTTTTAGAAACTCTAGACAAAATGTCTAGCACATCAAAAATTTTAACTTTGCTGCAGTTCAGGGAGCACAAAAAGGAAAAAAAAGGCCGGCGTTTCACATTAGAGGAAAAAATTGTAGCTTTGACTATCCTCAAGCAAAGCCCAAAAGGATACAGATTCCTGAGGAAAATCTTTATCCTGCCATCACGCCAAATTTTAATAAAATTAATTAATATGGCAGATATAAATGCTGGTATCAATAAAAATTTGATGGCACAAATAAAAAAAGCCACACTTAAAATGAAACCAGAGCACAAATTATGTGTGGTTCTTTTTGACGAAATGTCACTAAAACCGAATGTGGCATACAATGAAAGGAAGGACAGAGTGAGTGGGTTTGTAACCAATGGGCAAGAGACACTGCCTGAGTATGCAGATCATGCGCAGGTATTTATGATAAGAGGACTTATAAAAAATTATAAGCAACCCGTTGCATACACATTTTCTCAGTCTGCCACAAAGGGACCAGAACTGGCAAAACAATTAAAGGCTGTCATCACAGAACTACAAAATGCTGGTCTTAATGTGGTAGCAACAGTGTGCGACCAAGGAACAAATAATGTTAACTGCATTAAATTCTTGTTACAAGAAACAAGAGGTATTCTGTTAAGAAAATCAGAAGAACCTGAGGGAAATATTATTTTAATAAATAAACAGGAAATCATTCCCTTGTATGACCCACCTCACTTAATGAAATGTATAAGAAATAATTTAATAACGAAAAATCTACTATATAAAAAAGACAACAAAATGCTAATGGCAAAGTGGGAACACATAACTGCACTGCACCAAGAAAACCCAGGCTACAAAGGCATAAGACTGGTGCCAAAATTAACAGACTCCCACTGCATTCCCAGTAAAATTCCACGGATGAAAGTTAAATTTGCTACGCAACTATTCAGCCAAACTGTAGCATCAAATATGGGCTACCTAGCAGGTAAATAAACTTTATTACATAATGTTTTCACATTGCATTATTTTATCGATACTTATATATTATAAAGCTGAAGATTTTTTTGTTTGTATGTTTTCTTAACCATGCTAATCTGAAGAACCAATCCAATCACCAAGGTCGATCAGGTCTAATTTGAAATAATCTTTCACCGTTAGATAGCTCATTTATTGAGGAAGACTAAAAGTGACTTTTAATCTGGGTGCGCGAAGTAGCTTTCACGGGATGCGGTAGAACCGCGGGCGGAAGATTGTATAGTAAAAGTTTTCACAAATTAAAAACTGCTCCCAGTTCAGATTTAATAATAACAAGTTTCTTATTGATGACTAGATGCCATAGTAGCCAGTGTATCTGCCTGCCACAGGAGGTCGCGGGTTCGATTCCCGCATAAGTCAAACATTTATGTGTGTGGGTGTTTCTACATATGTACACTATGTTATGTTATTTATAAAATATTTATATTTATATAAGTTCATTTATTGGTTGTCTGCTGTACCCAAATTACAAGCAAGCAATGCTTTGTTTGGGACTAGATTGCGTTGTAAGAACGTGTGAGGAATATTTATTAATATTTTTTTTCTTATTTTTTTGCAGAAAAAGGAATAATCTCTCAAGATGCGCAAAATACAGCGGACGTCATCTTGTTTTTTGACAAACTTTTTGACTCCATTAACGGAAGCTTCGGGAAAAGGAAGCACAGTAAACCACTGCTGGGACCTGCGACGCCGAACTCAATACATCACAAAACATGGATGGAGGCAAAAATATTTTTAAAAAATATGAAATTTGTGAATGTAAAAACCTCGAATGTGGAGTATGTTCCCACCTTAAGTAACTGGGTATGGACACTAGAAGGAATAGAACTGCTTTTAAAAAAAATTGCTGCGAAGTACGGAGTGACATCGGTTTGGTTGCGGCATCTGAATCAGGATCCAATAGAAAATTTTTTTGGATCGATAAGGAGTCAAGGATGCCGCAACGTAAACCCTACTCCAGATGGATTTGAAGCAGCATTTAGCAGCCTTTTAATAAACAGCCTATCTAGTGTCCATGCCCCAGGGACAAATTGTGAGGCAGATAATTGCCACGCTTTGCATGAAGTTCTCATCACAAGCGGGGCCTGCAAAGAACAAATAAATTGTGAGCTCTCTGAGATTCCGGACATTGAATTTACAGCCCTTGAAGACAAAAGCGACCCCCGTATAATTGGGGGGCTACAATATGTTAGCGGTTATTTTATTAAAACCGCTAAGAAGAAAGTCTTCAAGGGTTGTAGTGAATGTAAAAAAAATTTAATGTCCGATCAGGAACACGATTATTTAAAATATAGAGAGTATGCTAATAAAAAATGGCTTTGCAGTCCCAGCGACTCTCTCTTAAATTGTGTTTCGAATCTGCAGGATATAAATTACACAATAATTAAAAAATGTTTGGAAAAAAAATATTTAAAAGATTTCATCAAAACATTAATATTTATACATTTGAAATTCGATTTCATAAAATGTGAAATTCATAAAGAAAAATTAATAGACTTTTTAATCAATATATCCTGCAGATTCTTTATTTACAATTACTGTAAAGATATTAATAAAATATTAATAAATAGGAGAGAGTGTGATGATGATACGGATTCCTATAAGCTAAAAGCGAAAAAATTATACATGAAATGTTTTAAAAGAAAAAAATAAATTATATTAAAGGTTATCAGTGTTTTATTTATTGAAAAACATCTTATAAATATTAAACAAAAAGAAACAAAAATCTACCTAGACCCAGTAACCACTGCTTTATGTAGCTATATGTATATATATTGACAAATAGTTTCTTAAACCTGCGTTCAGAAGGCGCCACTTGTCTTACTTAGTTTGGTAGTCGAGTTGGACCTCTATTTCATAATATAAAAAGTACTCTGTGTTTATACTTGCTTTGCTATTGCAATTTCGAGTTACTTTATGCATTAATTGCACAATGGAATACGCTACCATTGAAGCTGCTATGCACAATTTGTGTCGAATATGTTTGCAGAAAATAGATCAGAATCAAAATGTTGTGAATCTATTCAATGAAACCGATGAATCCAAAGAAATTATGGACAAATTATATCACTGTTTCCAAGTTACTTTATCAGCAGATAAAGCCATGCCATCTTTGATGTGCGGTGACTGCATAAATGAATTAAACAGTGCTAATAACTTACGACTTAAATGCATGAACCTCAATGAAAGATTACAAATATTATACAACGATTACTTACAAAAAAGCACTAAGGCTGAAAATGATGTATTGTCGTATGAAGAAAACACAGACTCAGATTCTCCTATTGATTATTTAGAAACTACTGAACTAAGTAAACAAGCCAGTAATAAGGTAGAAAGTCATGAAAGTGAAGTAAAAAAAGTTACTGATAGTTTTACATGTAATTTGTGTAACAAAGTATTGAAAACCAAGGTTACACTTTTGAAACATTATGTCTCAATGCATGAGAAAAGGAAACATGTTGGTCAAGTGTCAGGTTTTGGTGCGGCTAGGCGATACCACTGCACATCCTGCTCGTACTCAACACCACACAGCCAGACCTTAGTCAGTCACATGAGAACACACAATGGAGAGAGACCATACACCTGTGAATGTGGTAAAAGTTTCACCCAGTCAGCCAGCCTTGCTGCACATCGTAAGACACACAGTACAAGCACATATTTCACCTGCAGCTTGTGCGGCAAGCAGTTCAAACATGCATTTACTATGAAAAATCACATGCGTGTTCATGAAATAGCTTCATTCTCCTGCAATATTTGTTTTAAATCATTGAAATCTAAAGAAACACTGAAAGCTCATATGTATAGGCATTATAAAATCTGTAATTACAACTGTGAAGACTGTGGAGACACATTTGTCACATCTGCAGAGTTACATAACCACAGAAAGAAACATAGTGTGGAAAAGAAAATGCAATGTCATTTGTGTGGTTACAAAACACACACCAAAAAAAATCTAATTGTTCATCTGAAAAGGTGTGTGTAATTTAGTTGAAAAAACAAATTCATTATTTTCCCATGATTTCAAAAGGAAATAATTACTTTATTTTTTATTTCAGACACACAGGCAACAGGACATTCAGATGTGACATGTGCAATGTAGGCTTTTACACCAAAAGCAATCTTCGGCGTCATTTGCGAGTACACACTGGCGACAAACCATACTCATGTCCAACTTGTGGCCAGAAGTTCAGTTACAGTCCAAGTTTGAACAAACACATGAAAACAATTCATGGAGTTGAATATAAGTGGTCAGACTGGAAAGAAACTATAGTGAAGCTTGCAGAAAAGGTGGATGGCAATCTGCCTAGCTCAACAAAAGAATTAAATGTCAATAAATAAAATACCATTTAAACATAGAAATTTATTAATTGATGCCAAAGCACATAAAATCCTACTATACTAATCCTACTTATCTAACTTCCAAAGAACACTGTTTTGATGTCCTGGAGTAAAAATATTGTTATGGAGAGTCAAATATCAAATAATTTAGATCTTACTTTAAGTAAAATTATATTTAATAGAAATATTTAATGTTCATTGCCATAAAATTAAAAAAGTGGTGCAACCAGGAACTTAGGCAAGTTTGTCTCTACTCTTAATTTATCAGGCCTTATGCCAGATAGCTAAGTAGATGCTATGCATACAAAGGGTGTAATATATCCTGGGTTTGCTTTGAATTGAATATTTTATAATTTTTAATTCTTAACTAGAGTATTTTATTCTTATACTTAATTACTAGTAAGAAGTTACTATGAATGCAGTACATACTTGGAATACTTATCCTAATTCCCTTCTTTACCTAAAAGAATATGGAAAACTTTGCTGAAATTACAAAGCTGAAACAATAAAGTGCAAAAATACTCAAATGGTTTCTTACTAAAATATTATTATAGAATTCAAATATAAGATTCATTATTATTTTAGGCCTGCTTGCACCATTGCCCACTTAGTACGATTAGTGCTGAATTATATTGATTTGACTAATTTCCTTATTGTATGTAACGGAATAAGCAATAGATAAAAGACGAAAGTTGCAAATGTTAATATCGTATTTTGTCGCAATAAAAATAAGATGGTCTAAAATATGTCAAGTGAACAGTAATTCAAGCAGACCTTAGTGAAAAATGTAATCAATGTAAGATTTAAAATGAGATTATTATTAGTAAAATGATTGGTAAAGTATTCCTAAGTATTGGGCTCTGAGTTTAATCCTCCTCGTAGTCTTCGTCATCCGAGATGTATTTGCGCTGTTTCCGCTTCCTGGACGGCGTGCTTTTACTCTTATTCTTCAACTTGATCTTCATTTTAACGGAGCGGTTCGATTCACCGTCCGAATCATCGTCATCTGTGAACAAAAATGATATTGGGTAACTTTAATACTCTGGGCCACTAAGGTATAATAACTGGAGTATATCTGCGAAAACAATTTGAAACCAACCCTTGCCTATACTAAAAAGTATACGTGTTTTGTTGGTAGCCTAAAAGCTCCGAAGCTACAGAACCGATTTGAAAAATTCACTATTTCAAGCTAGACTATCCCCCAGTAATATAGGCTATATTTTATCCCAGTAGGGGAAGAAGTTCTCAATGTATAATACAGTAAAAGAATTTCACTATATGTTCAGTAATATAAGTCAAAATGCTTACCTTTATCATTATCATCGGAGTCGTCAGAGTTCTGTCCGCTCTCGTACCGGCGGCGTACTTCAATGAACACATTGCGCAGACGCACCGAGTCCTCGTATATGAGCGACTGCTCTTCATTGTACGTCTGAGCATTGGCGCATAGCGTGAAGAAATCACGCTCAAGATCCGATATGTCGTTATACTGTTGAAAGTAACATAACAAGTTAAATATTTATATTTATCCTAAATAATACCCTAATATACTCCATTTGAGTAGATACGTAACTAAAGATAAACAATCTTGACATGACTTTTTATTAATATAACAAATAAATGTAAATACAATAAATAACAAATACAAAAAATAAATTTGTTTAATAGTTATTTGTAAAAAAAGTCCTATAAATATCGTTTAATTTAATTAAGTGCTAACTTAAATGAAGTATAGATTCATAGTAGAAAGTTATTAATTTGTTTTACCTTGCCATCTTCAATTCTGTTCATAATTTTCTTAATATCGAGTGGTTTCTTGATGACATCATAGTAATCTGGCAACTCGCGTCGCGATGGTAATTTCATAAACGGCTCAGATAGTACACGGCCAGCCCTAAGAAATTAAAACACATTTTAATAAATTAACGTGCACTCACTAAAATGAATAAAATAAAAGTAAATTCACGAAACTTCTGACAAGATTTAATTATTTATTACAAGAGTTTTAAGCTATATCAACTTACTCATCAGCATAATCGATAACTTTCTTCATAATACTCTTCAATCTCTTTTTCAGTTGGTTGATTTCCGTTTTGCTCTTCTTTTTGGAAGAACTGGGCACTTCTTCTTCATCTGATTCTTCCTGGCGACTATAAAATAAACGAAATTAAATTATGTATTTTCCTATTTTAGATAATCAGCTTTTGAGATAGATTGTACATCTATTGAAGAATGATTTTTGCGGTTCTAAGTTCGACCTGTCTGTATATATTATGTCCGCGATTATCTGACGTTTGGCTGAAGCATTTTGATGCGGTTTTCAGCATAGTATTTTGCACACTAAGAAGAAGGTTTAAGGTAAGTCTTGACTACACAATTTATAGCTGCAATCGGAATTACCAAAACTTTTTTCATCTACAGCACAAAAAATATATTATTACAACATACCGTCGTTTACGTCCCTTCTTGCGTTTCTTATCCAACACTTCGTCATCATCATCTTCTTCCTCCTCTTCTTCAAACTCGTCGTCTATGGCTTTCAGCCACTCCTTCTCAGTGAGCGAGTCGGTATAGTCGACCTCTTTACGTTGTCGCGACCCGCGCCCAAGGGTCTCATCCTCGTCTAGGTAGTTCCAGCCTTGACCCTGAATGTAACGTTTAGTTTATATTGAAAAAGTATAAAAGAAGATTTACTGTTACAAAAATAGACATAGTGTATCAAATCTATAGAATCAACAATTAATTTGGGAACTGGGCGTGGGTCAAAGCGTTGGTCAAAGCGTGCAAAGTTAGAAGCTTGGTTTTATATGAAACTGTAAATTTTTCACGATTTGTTGATAATATCTCACACACTCTTTGATGGAATTTAAAGCGAATACAAAAAAAAAACCTTTATGTCATAATACAATAACCTTTATGTTAAAGCAATAACTGGCCCAAAATTCATGGATATTTTAACGCGACAACTAACCTTATTACAAACGACCTCGTCCTCATGTTTGACGAGCCAGTCAGGCAGTTCCGACTCGTCAATAAGTCGCGACTGAGTCTCAGTCTTCTTGCGCTCGATGTCGATCTGTTTGAATATCTCCAACTCTTCCTCTGAACGGGCTATCATTTCGTTTATAAGATCATCATCTGGCAGCTCGTTTTCTTCCTAAAATGATGAACAGGGCATGTAGACCAGTGCCTGACAAGAGTAGCAATTAATACGGGACCTTTGCATGCCGTACACGTCATGCCGTCATGCCCGTACTTAGGCTAAGTAAGGCACAACTGAATTAACAGTTGTTTCACTCCTATACTCTATGTACTCCTATATAATTCAATAATCTAGTGAGACAATTAAGATTTTGAAAGGGGCCTGTGCTAAGTTTGCTACAGGCCCCGCGTTATCGTTAATCCAGTACTTGTCCAGATATATTTTACCAATAAGAAATATGATACCAGCAAAAATATTATAATAACAGCCTTGGGGGAACATGGGGTCCAAAGACCTGTAAATACATGACCAAACTAAATTATTTTATTACATACCTCTTCATCATCTCCATCTTGATGCAGAATACTCTGTAGGAACTGTTGACGCTCAGATCCTGTCGACTTCTGATCGAACATACCAGCTTGAATGACTTTCTCGTCCATGTTCAGTTTGTACCTGTCAGAGAAAAAATTGTTTTACCATGAAGATTATTTTCCTTGTACTGTATGTATATGGGTCCGTTCAGATTGACCGGGTCGGAGAGCATCGGCGCGCATTTTTGTTTTCGCACAGACCGGAGCTGATCGGCTGCGCGAGCATTAAAGAGCACACAAACGGAGCCAAACGTCAAGAAAAAATACACGATCGGAGCCGGTCGGCTCCTCTTATTATTTCACACCGAGCGCATTCGAGCATTCTCAATGACAAAAGCAATGCGCATGCAAAAATAAACCTTACTTCAAATACTTAGTACTCAACTTTCAACGTGTTAAGAATTTGCTCTGCTCTCCGAGCGGTCTGTCTGAACGGACCCTATATATGGTACTTTCGGAGAGCCCGAAAATATAAACTGAAACTTCATGTTCAAACGTATTATAATGAACAATAATGAATAAAAAAATCTTGTTATGAACTTTGTCAATTTTTACGGGCACTAACACTAAGCGTGTTTCTTTTATTGTTGTGTTAACTATTAAGTTATGAGACATGACCGTGTCTGATTCTTTGTAAACGTAATATTAGTGTTGCTTACCTAGCTGCAGCAAGAATTCTCTCTTCCACGGAGTTGACGGTCATGAGTCGCAACACTCGCACCTCGTTACGTTGTCCGATACGATGCGCACGATCTTGTGCTTGCAGATCCTGTTATTATCAAAACATATTTTATTAAACACTTTTATATAAACTAATAATATTATATCTATAAATGACATACTTCAAAAGAGTTAAAGAATGTAAATCATATAGTTATATTACAAATACTAAAATTGTGTAGTGTATTAGCAAAAGTAGGACACAAAAGGTTCTTTCAAGGAGGCATACGTAGGCGACGTGCGCCATGGAACATGGAACCTTATCTACAGAAATGGCCTGTTACGACAGCTGCTGCACGATTCATACAACACATCGTAGAACAAAAATTCTTTCGTATTAACTACATAACACTTTACCTGGTGAGGATTCCAATCGGAATCGAATATAATGACGGTATCAGCACTCTGCAAGTTAAGGCCGAGACCTCCGGCGCGAGTGGACAGCAAGAAAATGAAGTAATCGGAGCCCACGTCGTTGAACTTCTTCAGCAACTCACCACGGTCCTCCGCTTTTGTCATACCGTCCAATCTGAGAAAAAATATGTATTACTAGCTTTTGCCCGCGACTTCGTTCGCGTGGAATAGTGGCAGACTTCCGGCAGATTTTTGGTTTGACCAATAGGTGGCGCTATATGTCCGGAATAAATTTTATTTTTTAATTTTTATATTTTTTTGTAATAAAAACTATCCTATGTCCTTTCTCAAGTTCCAAACTATGTCTGTACCAAATTTCACACAAATCGGTTCAGTAGTTTAGGCGTGAAGAAAAGACAGACAGACAGACAGAGTTACTTTCACATTTATAATATTAGTTAGGATTACAATCTCGCCTTTACATTTACAAACATAGCATGCCAACATAATATAATATGTTTTAACTCAGAATAAAGAAGATGTCAATTAAATAATTAAAATAAGAGGCATTCAAATCAGTTCATCCGTTTGGGCGCTACAATGCCACTGAAATACAAACATGCTATTATATCCTTGCAATTGAGGTGTGCACTTACTTTTTGTGTGGGGGCTAAGCATTAGAACATAAGCTTTAGGGTAATTAAAAGAAGAAAAAAACAGTAAATGGATTCAATAAATACCTCAAATATTGGAAGGCTCTCCAGGAAAGATAGTCTTCAATGATAGTCATGCACTGCGTCATCTGACAGAACACCAGAACTCTGTGTCCCGTTTGTTTGAGCTTCGGCAGGATACGGTCCAACAGCTCGAACTTACCCGACACTCGGTATAGGTCGGGACTGGGAATAAAAATAGTTATCTTATATAGTTGCAATATAAAGAGGCCTATTTGGGCAGCAGGACTTGGATCAAAGTATTTTTTTTTTAATTTCAAATAGGCCTTTGCAGGCTCTTATGAAACGTCACACTAGCTGCATGGTTCCAAAAAGTAGGTGTCATAAAAAGAATCCATAGACACTCTTTTTAAGAAGGTAATATGTTACATTTATTTTGTAGAAACTTTTTACAAGATAATTAAGTTTCAAAGATCCCCAATATGACATAAGAACACCCACATTGGGCAAAGTTGAAACCATGTTGTTGCTTTAGATTTACAAGAACACATTATAACTCTTCTATTCCGGCCTTTTATCTTTATATCATTGCCATAGCACAAGCTGTTCTCGATAAAAGGAAAACAAAAATTATTCGAACGTCATTTGAATTTAAATTAGGAACTTACCCAGAAACAACTCCGCCACCAGTGCCGATGTGATCGCAGAACTTCTCCTCAATGTGTTGGAACATGAAGGGATGGTTGCACAGCTTGCGCAGCTGTACGATCGTGTTCATGAGCGCTTTGGCGCCGCCCTTGCCTTTGTTGCCTTTCTCTGACCCGTCGGTTAGAAGAACTCCTTTAGACTGCATGTGTCTGTACAGAAAGAAACGAGGGTAATTGTGTAAGTTTCACGTCGCATTGTTCATTTTCATGATTTACATTGAATATGCCATACGCATGAACAATGGCGATCGAAGTATATCTCAACAAATATCGTGATTGAAGTGTATATTATACACTAAAAATAAGACATTATATACCAAAAAATCATGTCATGTGGCCCAATACAGAAAGTTAAACATTTCATGAATTGCGACCATTTTGTGACATAATCGAGCATTACGTGAAGTAAACAAATCTGCATATCGTAGATTTGCTACGATACATAGAAAAAAAAATCGGTCAATTAGACGGATTAATTTATCAACTTACTTGTACAACACTCGCTGTAATCCACTCATATCGCACTTGATGATGTACTCCACCTTATCCGGCAGTTGGCTCTCCACCTCCTTCTTCAGCCTACGCAACAAGAACGGACGCAGCACTTTGTGCAGACGACGGATAATAAGGATGGTTTCTTCCTCGTTTAGTTCTACCTGTTAGCAGTAAAAAGGATATGACATAAATTTTCAGATGCCCATAAAATTAAAATCGAAAATATTTTTATAAAAGCATGAATATTTTTATAAAGCCCAGAGTTCCGGCAGTTTGTTCTGCAGGGATTTGCCCACGAGCAGTAGTCTTTGGTATATTTAATAAAAAAAAAGAGTATCAAAAACATATCCAACCTTTTCACCAGTGGTAGCGAATGGCGCATTGAACCACTGTTCGAATGTGGAACAGCTTTTGAATATGGAAGGCAGCAAGAAGTTGAGCAGCGCCCAGAGCTCGGGCAGTTTGTTCTGCAGCGGTGTGCCCGTCAGTAGCAGGCGATGCGGAGCGATGTAGTGTGTGTTCAGCACTTGTGTTAGCTTGCAGTGGTGGTTCTTCATACGGTGACCCTCGTCAATTATCATGTATTTCCATTGCACCTGGGGATAGACAAAATATTGGTTTTATGATACGCAATTCTATCTCCTAACATAAAAGGAGTTATGTTTTACATATTTGCGTGTCTGTATGTGTGCGGCCTGATAGATAGTAGGGATAAATAATTTTGGAAGCTATTGTAATTAGGCTATTTATGATAGTCAAGAAGAACTATTATATTTTATTAATTCACATTTATACTAATTCCGTAATCTCTATTTAATCCCAGTCCATTCCATACAACAAATTGTGAAAAAAAAATGAGTGTCAAAACACTGGTTTATATGTATTTTTAATTATTTTATATTATTCAAATATGATATCATAATTAGGCATTCAAAGCAATTGGACTTACCTTAGCGAGCACAGCCTTGTCCTTAATAACGTATTCATAGGTAGTAAGCAGCACGTTGAACTTAGTAGATCGCATCTGCGCCTGCACGAGGCGCCGCGACTGCGGGGAGCCCTTGTACGACACCACCGACACCGTCGGCGCCCACTTCTCGAACTCCAGCACCCAGTTCGATAGCGTACTGAAAATTATTGTGAAATTAATCACACTAACATTATAAAGGCGATAGTTTGTGACTGTGTATGTTGGCTACTTCTTCACAACTTTCTTCTGTGTTAACGGTGGAGTGGATTTTGATAGACTTTGCAATTATACATGAAGCTTCAGCATCAGCACATATAGACTTCTTTTTATCCAAGTGCAGGAAGAAGTTTACGTTCGACGACAGCTTAGGCCCATACAGTAAGGCCAGTTTGTCCTCCGCGAGATACACAATTTAATATAATACTTTTAAATATTATTGCAAAAATTGATTTATTGCGGATATAATTTTGAGTACTCGATTATATTGGGTCTTCCGGTAACGGAACTTGAACTTAAGCGTCAGAAATGAAGATGGGAGTACTTAAATCTGTTTCCTGGGTGAATGGGATATTAATACGCTATATAAAAATTACCTGAGGGGCACAATAATGAGGAATGGCCCATTGACCTTCTTCTTCTCCATCAGATAGGTGACCAGCGCAATCGTCTGAATGGTCTTACCGAGACCCATCTCATCTGCTAGAATGCCATTCAAATTGTTGTTGAACAGGGAAACCAGCCATTCCAGACCCTAATAAAAAAGAATTAATTATGTATTAGTATAAAATATAAGGCTCAAATATGTTGGTTTTAAAATAGAATGAGTCCTACCTTAATTTGATATTCTTTCAGTTTTCCATTGACAAGAATATTGGCTTGTTCAGTAACAGATTCGTGGACCGTGTGGGCGATACTGAAATACAAAAAATATATTTTTATCGACATCTTAACAACAAATGTTAGGCTTTAAAATCATGCTTTCAATCGCATGCCTTGGAAATTGCTTCCTGTACCAGGATAGTCTATGTCAACCGGGAATAGTGCAGTAACAGTGAAAAAACTTTGAACTTTAGGCTACAGATTATCTAGTACATACCTGTAATATGTCTGTTCTTCTGTCTTGTACTCATCATCCTCAACCTTGGCCTTCTTGATCATCTCCCGTGCCTTCTCTTCGTCAGTTTTCTCCTTATCACTCCTCTCATCCCTGTGACCTTTCTTTCGTTCTGTCAATACAATACGTGGTATGTAATACATGAATAGAAATAGTTTGCAAATCTTAGCCATATTATGACTTATCAAAATGGTTTAATTTTTATAGTTTTTTTATTAGAAAGAAGCCTAATAACGTAGAAATAGAATTAGTATAACATTGCAAGCCACGTTTTTAATAAATTTAATTGTGTATTTATCTATTTATTTCCTTACCATCATCATCTTGGCTGTCATCGCCAGAGTCTTCAGAATCAGACAGAACTTCCCAACCGGGATGAGTTTCCATCCAGTCCTTCAGCTGCGATAAGAGTGGCGCCTCCTCTCCTTTCAGTATCTATTCAGTAAAAAACATATACTGTACAGTTCTCACCAATCTTAATGGCAATTCGCAACTAACTTCCGAGCATAGGTACGCCCACCTGCTACCTAAAAATGGTTTGTGAGCAGCATCTTGCGCGATGGATCCCGCGTAAACTTTGGCATGAACAAATTTTATCAATATGCAAAGGGATTCCTACGATAAGTTGCAATTTTTAGTTTTATGGGAATTTGCTGCGCCCTAACATGGTGATGTAGTTATAAGGAACTGTGTACATTATGCAATAAATAATCTTTTTAAAGAATCTCCCTAAACACAAGTTAAACAAGGCCAGAGCTCATCTAAAATTCGTCACTTTTATTTGCATTGTAATTTGTTTCTTGTTTATTCTCTGTACAATTTATTCTGTGAATAAAATAGATTTTTTCCAAGTACTGACCTCGCCTGTCTTGGGATCCATGACGTTAACTCGCGAGTCTGACGTCTGGGAGCTGTCATCCATTGCGTCGATCTCGCCACCCTCCAGAAGCTTCTTCTTACGCGATTTCTGCATTTCAATTAACTATATTAATTTAACTTATTATGTATTCTTTGTTTTCCAGTCCGGCGGCACTTCTATAAATTTGGAAAAACAGGGAAAAAAAAAATCTGCAAAAAAAAACTTTTAACTGTGTCAGTATCGGACTGACACAGTTAAAAAGTAACAGATTTGCTTGGCTTTTGCTATTTCGATGAAATACGATGACTATTATTACGGAGATAGGCTGAGATTCAAAGGTGTTCAATGGGTTCAAAATCAGGAGCGGATCCAGCTTTAAAAAATCCACCCGAACACACATAGTTACATACATACATACATACATTGCAAGTTAAATAAAAGTTTGTAAAATAGGGATTGTATAGGGAGAGTAGAGTAGGGTAGTGTTTGAGGGAGTACTTTCCCTTTATGCACGGTTCTTATACATATAACTGAGTAAATAGGGGCATTACATGACGGAGTTTAGAGAGGGAGAACATAGGGAGTGCGTAAAAAGAAGTGTACATGCCAAGTATTTATAGATGAAATTGGATATATGTTTAAACTAGCGACCCGCTCCGGCTCGGCACGGGATAACTGTATTTCCCCACTATTTAATGTATGTCATTATACATATAAATCTTCCTCTCTCTTGTAATACTCTATCTGATAAAAAAAAAACCGCATCAAAATCCGTTGCGCAGCTTTGAAGATTTAAGAGGACAAAGGGACACAGGGATATATGTAGAGACAGAAAAAGCGACTTTGTTTTATACTATGTTTAAACGAACCCTTTTCCTGCGCTCCTCTTCCTGTTGTTTCTTGCGTTGTTCCTGCTTGTGCTGCTTCACCATCTCCGTGAGGCTGGCGATGTACTCGTCGGTCTGGGAGAGCAGGAACGCCAGGCGCTTGTCTTTCTTCTGATCAATGAGCTTACGGTAACCCTCTTCGTCTTCCGCCATCAAACTAGAATAAAGGTTGTCATTAAAAAGGTGTTGAAAGCTTTGTCATCAAAATATTTATATATTATATAATAATATATAGAAATTAGGAAGACTCATGTTGCAAAGATTTATTTCTAGGTAAAACTTTTCTGGAAGTCATTACAAAACTATGTTTGGATGAACGTGGATGGGTGACCAACTTGCCATGACGAATTCTTTCGTGTTTCGAAAGTCACGATAAACTGCTGTCAGAAACCTAAATGTCTGACAACCAGTCGTGCTAAGGGATATCAGGTTGCCCGGGTAACTGGGTTGAGGAGGTCAGACAGGCAGTCGCTCCTTGTAAAAGACTGCTACTCATCTGTATTCGGATAGACTGGACTCCAAGATCGAAGACAGATGATAAATGAAATCTTACCGTCTCATACGCTCCTTCTCGATACGTTCTTGTTCCTTCTTCTGCTCGCGTTCGGCGTTAGCGTGATGGTTCATGATAGCCTTGTTCATACGCGACAGCTTCGCGATATTATTGCGGTGGTACTCTTTGAAGTCCTTAGCTGAAATGGAACGGTACATTAAATATGGCAGGTCGAATGCGCGGCTTTCAGGCCACTATTTTATATGAAAAGTGTGTCTCTCTTATCTTGCTCTTAGCGAAGGCGCAGACGCGTGATTTTAATAGTACGGCGGGACATGAAAAGTTGTTTTCAATGATACCCACTTGCACGAGGAAATATATGAGGCATGGAGAACAAAATTAATTGGTTTGAGTCTATTATACAACAATACAACTATTACAGCTTCTTGTTTCGCCCACTGTAGCGTCACACACATGGCCACTCTTAACCTCAGGACTTTACTTTTAAAATACATAATGTTATACAGTCTTAAGTTGCCTCGTTGGTCTAGTGGTCGCAAGCGCGACTGCTTTGACTGAGGTCTCGGGTTCGTTTCCCGGGTCAGACCGAAATCGCTTTGTGGGTTTAAAAAAAACTTTCGCCTGCGCAGCTGGGTGATCTCCTTGTATGAGAACAGCCGCCGTGTCCGAAATCGACCTTGGACAGATTATTATAGTCTTAAGTCTACTGACCATGTTGCAGCACAGTCTGCAAGAACTCCTGGTGTTTCTGTCGGCGTTTCCTCTCGGCCTCTAGTTTCTGTTGTTTCTCTAGTTTCTCAGTAGCACGTGCTTCTCGCAGTCCCTGCCGCTTGGTGCGCTTGTACGCCTTGATGTTCACGGCCGTCTCCAGCGTCGTGTCGCGACGGACTTGGCCCAGGATCTACCAATTAGAGAGTTAATCATAGATTAGATAATTCTTTATTGTACACCAAGAAAATTAACAACACAGGGAATCACAACACACAAAGAAGAGTATAATTGGCGGTCTTATCGCCATACATATTGAGTGATCACGAAAGTTTTTACTTATTTAAAGCTTAATTTGGACATAAAGTAAGAACATTTATGTAAAAGCAGTCTTTCTCTTGTATAGTAAGTAAGCAATCAGTAAAGTAGTTAACACTTGCTTTTTCGAACAGTGTTTATGTAGTTTCTGTGTGTGGAACTGTGCAACCAGCTTTTTTTTTTATGGGTTTCAGGAATAAACGCTTATGGATGATGATAGTTAAAAGAAAATAAAGTTCTATTTGTTAGCACCTCGCAAGTGCCTGACAGACAGACAACACAACTGTTTTTATATCCTTCACCGATTATATCTGCCTTACATACCTCAGAACGTAATTGTTTTTGGAAGTTGAGCACTCGCAGTGCCCTGAGCTCGATCTGTGCTTGCAGGCGGAGATCGTCGGGTATGTTCGCCGGCAGGTTCGACAGCATCTCGATACGGTGGGCGATGCGAGCTGCGATACTGGAAATATAGAAAACTTCAGTATTGGGAATTTACGGCCAAATTGTTACAAAAAGCTTGGAAAAACTAAAGTTGGTAAACACTTTACTTGAAAACTGCAATGCTGAAAAATTTGAATCTCTGATTTGTTAACTATTTTGACTTTATGAAATCATCATCATCATACAAAGTAATTTTCCCCTCCCCGACTATATCCTTCTTTGAAGTGAAGGCCAGAATATTGATAATTAATTAAACCATTAATAATTGTAACAACATTAGTCTTTGAATAATTGTGTAATCAACCACTTACCGATTTTCTCTTTCATTTAAGATCTGTAGAGGATCAATGCCCACAGGTTTGGGCATGCTGGTGATGCGATTCTGTTTCGCTCCTGGGATTGGCCCTCCAGGCTGTTGAAAATACAGTATAGCATTTTAATACCAGAAACTTATTTCTTCTATGCAATATTCGACAAAGATGTTTAAAGAGATGTGACTTAAATCTTACAATCCTACATTTATATAATTTTATCGGTGACTAATTATGTGTAAATAATGTAAATATAAGTTACCTGATGCTGCGGCTGTGTTCCTGGAGCTTGTGGCCGCATCGGCGCTGGCCCTCGTATCGGTGCACCGCCACTGATGGGCTGTAATATATACGAACACTGTAATTTCGCCTGCTTGGCACTTATACTTTTTACATTAAAGGTCCTCAAAGCTATATGGTTATTGATACACCTGTGCAACGGAGAGCACGTAAATGTCGATCCTGCGCCTGATCTCTCTCCGGTCGTGTCAGATTGCCGTCCCATCGGGTTATGAGAGTGAAGGAATAGGGAGTGCACCTGTGTCTGCGCAAATGCTTGTGCACTATAATATGTCCTGCACAGTAATGCATTGTAATCTCCTTACATGAGAACAGCCGCCGTAGCCAATAATCGGCTAGGGGGACATCATCATCATCACTAAGGTTAAAAGAGTTTGGTGTTTAATGAGAATTACCGGATTGACTAAAGGTGGAGTCAGCTGAGTAGGCGGAGCCATCTGTCCGGTCATGGGCAGCGGTGTGGGCGGGGCTCCCCCTCCCCCGCGCGGCGCGTCCCCCGCCGCGCCACCCGCGCCCGCCTTGCCGCCCGTGGCGCCCAGCCCGCCCGCCGCGCCACCCTGCTGCTCGCCGTAGGGCGGCGCCGCCGGCGGCGTGGGGCACTCGGGCGGCGCCTCGCCAGTCCGCTTGCCCGACGCCATCATGGCTATCGGCTGCGACAGTGGCTGGTTGCGAGCGAGACTCCGGTACGCCGTGATCTGCGCTCTAAAATGAAGAATCATCACATTAGGTAGTTGTAGACATTACTCCATTTGGTAAGGTATTACGTAACTACAGAAAAACAATCTTGATGTGGTGGTGGATCCAGCACTCAAAAAAGGTTGTGCTCTACGGTAGATCCGCCTTTATCTTGATATGACTTTTTATTTATAAATGCTGTTAAAAACCTCATCATCATCATCATCATCTCAGCCATAGGACGTCCACTGCTGAACATAGGCCTCCCCCTTAGATCTCCACAGATACCTGTTGGAGGCGACCTGCATCCAGCGTCTTCCGGCGACCTTCACAAGGTCGTCTGTCCACCTTGCTGGTGGACGTCCTACGCTGCGCTTGCTAGTCCGTGGTCTCCACTCAAGCACTTTTCGACCCCATCGGCCATCCGCTCTGCGAGCAATATGGCCTGCCCATTGCCACTTCAACTTGCTAATCCGGTGGGCTATATCGGTGACTTTGGTTCGTCTACGGATCTCCTCATTTCGGATTCGATCACGTAGAGAAACCCCGAGCATAGCCCTCTTCATAGCTCGTTGAGCGACTTTGAGCTTTGAGATGAGGCCGATAGTGAGAGACCACGTTTCGGTGCCGTAAGTCATCACTGGTAACACACACTGATTGAAGACTTTCGTCTTGAGGCACTGAGGTATGTCGGACGAAAAGATATTGCGTAGTTTCCCGAAAGCTGCCCAGCCGAGTTAGATTCGGCGGTTGACCTCTTTCTCGAAGTTGGACCTACCTAATTGGACTACTTGTCCTAGGTAGATATATGAGTCAACAACTTCGAGTACCGAGCTTCCAACAGAGACTGGGGTGGGCTCAACATGGATATTTGACATAATTTTCGTCTTGTCCATGTTCATTTTCAGGCCCACCCGTTGTGAAACTCGGTCGAGGCCATCGAGCATCATACTGAGTTCCTCCATCGACTTTGCCATGACTACGATGTCATCGGCAAACCGAAGGTGAGTGATGTATTCGCCGTTGATGTTGATGCCAAGTCCTTTCCATTCCAGGAGCTTGAAGGCGTCTTCCATTGCGGCTGTAAACAGTTTCGGGGAGATAACGTCCCCCTGTCTTACGCCTCTTCTCAATGGAATCGGCTTCGTGCTATGCTCCTGTACTCGGACTGACATGGTGGCGTTATTATACAAACACTTCAACACCTACTACCGATAGTCAATATGGCATCGTTGGAGTGACTCAAGTACCGCCCATGTTTCCACCGGATGGAAGGCTTTCTCATAGTCCACAAACGCTTAGCATAATGGCAAGTTATACTCCTCGGTCTTCTGTATAACTTGCCGCAGCGTATGGATGTGGTCTATGGTACTATAGCCTCTTCGGAAACCGGCTTGTTCGTCGTTAAAAACCTACCACTTCAAAATACAATAATTCATGAATTGAAACATTATTTAAAAGAATCTTACGAAGATTATTTACCCGTGGTTAAATACCCTAATGGGTCAAAAAGTGCTGTACTTATCGGTAAAATACGTACTTGAGTTGACAGAGCTGGTTGTTGCTAAATAGTCCCTTGCCAGGGTCTTGCGGATTGGATCGTGCTCGTAATGCCAGTAACTGCGAGAATCTGGGATCCTCTTGAAGTCCCTTCTCTTCCATAGAGTCAATCGTCCGTTGTATAGCGTGCAAATTGTCGGGGCCGGGCGCCGGCAGCGAGCCTTGCATCGGGGACGAGGCTGGTGGAGCGCCGTTAGCCGAGGAAGTGGCTGGAGGCGGCTGGCCGTGCGGCGGCGTCTGCGCGGCCGGCGGGTGCGGCGGCGCGGCGCCGGGGGGCGGCGCATTGGGCGGGGCGCCGGACGGAGATGCTCCCGCTGCAGCGCCGTAGCCGGGCGAGGCGGCGTGCGGAGGCGGGCCCTGGCCGGGCATCATGGCGTGGTGCGGCGGCATGTGGCCGGGCGCGGCGGGCGGCATGCCTTGCGGGTGCACGCCGTGCGGCGGCGGCCCGGACAGCGGCAGCGGCACTCCGGCCGCTCCGGGAGGACCCTGCGGCCCGTTGCCCGGCGGTGGCCCCCCACCCATTGGCATAGGCGACTGCAATTAATTAGATATTCTTATTGTAATACCATACTAATACCACCACAACAACAAACAACACAGGAAATTACAAACAAAGCTAAGTACATACGTATTACAATAAGCTCTAAGGAGCAGTGTTTCCAAACAACCTCTGGATGGAATTTTTTACATTACTTAGCTTTTAGGTTTATGGAACTTAAATACATTGTTTGAAATCTATGTTAAAAACCTACATAATTTTCAATGTGCATAGCCTTCTTGAATATCGATGTTACAAGTCAAGACAAAGGAAATTAGGTATATGACAACATCTTACAAAAATGTTAGCTAATTTAGATATTGCTTTATTCTGGATAATATCACAATTGGCATGTGTTTACACTATATTTGAAAATATTACATTATATGAAGTAACAGCATTTAATTCACGGGAACGGGCCCTATTGTATTTTCTTTATGTAAAGAATGAGATGATAATATTTACAAACGGAATAACGAATGAGGCAGCTATGCCTATGGATGTGCTAGTAGATAGTTGTTGCTCAAATGAATTTGAAGAAAAAATGAGAGAAAATGATATAGAATACGCTAAGATAGGACAAAATCGTTTGTATGTATTTTTCGTTGCTGCTGTATTATTACATCCTTTCATTACATGCAGTAGGAACTAAAGAGTAAGATGAAATATATGTATATATTACTGTATTAGTACAGAATAAATCTATTTCACAGGAGGAATGAGAGTTTAAAAACTGTCATCATGGATAATAAAACCTTTCCACATGATGCCCCTAATTTAACTACAAATTTTTACAACTGGGAAATGCTGAAATTATGGATTGAACACAAAGTACAAAAGTTTCCAATGTTGGAAACAATTAAAATTGCTGAGACCTACGAAAAAAGAGATGTAATTGTATTGAAATTATCATCAGGAACAAAACATTCAGCAATCTTTCTGTTAGGGGGTGAAGATGGAAGGGATTGGATGTCTTCAGCAATACTTCTCAATTTTGTTGATTACATTTTAGAAAAGAAATTAAATGTTGATGTTCTGACAATGCATTATGACTTTTATATACTCCCACTGTTAAATCCTGATGGTTTTGAGTATAGCATAACTCGGGTAAGTTATTTGTTTCATTGTAATATTATATTTTTAACCATCTTGCCAAAAGGGTGGAGGTTCTCAATTCATCTGAATCTTTATATTAAATTGTGTTATTTTATATTTTTCAGGAATTCTTTTGGTCACCGAATAGAAAGGTGTACTTTCCTAAAACAGCTTGTCCAAAAAATGTTACAGCTTGTGGCATAACATTGGCTAGAAACTGGTTCTTAAGTCCAGATATATGTAAGTTATTATTATTCTTCACTAAACAGTAAGGAAATCTCAGAAACTTGTAAGCATTTCATAATACATACATGAATGAAAGACAGAGTAGGAAATAGTTTTATAACATTTCGGCATATAATAGTGATGTGTCAGCATCACTAAACATTTATTACGTACTATAATAAATGTTTTGCTTTAAAAATTATTGTCATCACTGCCAATTATAGGAGTTAAACAGTTATACACTACTATCGATTTTTAAAAACCAGCTAATCATGACTTAATTCCCTCAGGATGTGGGAGAAACCTCTTGCTAGTAGAGGCTAGTAACTTATACAGCTTGCTGTAAAAACTGTCTGGTAGTTCAACCTCAGAACAGTTCTAAAGTTTAACTATTCTTATGTCCTTTTATTAGTGAGAGATGAAGAATGTGATCCAATTTATTCAGGATCTAAATCTTTATCTGAGGAAGAAACATCTGGCTTGGCAAAGTTTTTAGACAGTATTGCCCTAGAAATGTTAGCGTTCATCAATTTAAGAGGATTTGAAAACCTCGTAACGATACCATATGGATATAGTAATCAGCATTGTAATAACTATCCTGTGTTGGTGAGGTGTCTTTCAACTTATTCTTTGATGTAGTAAAAATTGATTGATAAAAGCATACTAATGTAACATTTTTTTAGATGGATATACTGTCATCAGTGCATGACAGAGTAAATGCAGAGCACAATAAGACCTTTTTCTATGGGACTGCCAGTTCATTTTTCTGTAAGTCTAATATTGTGTTTCATTGTGTGGTTGAATGTGTTGTTATGGTCAGACAACTGCAAAAAAGACATTTAAATGGAATTTTCGTTTTAGATAACTTCACTGGCAATGTTGCTGATTGGGTCAAGAAGAAATTAAACACACCTATAGTGTACACTATTTACATGAATTCAGCCCATTATGTTCTGCCAAATGCAGAAGAGGTAGGACCTCGGACTGATGAACTGTCAACTATGATGAAGGAGATAGTACTGTTAGCTGGCAATATATACAGTCCATTATTTAACAGCCAGAACCATCATTTTATTCGGATCTTTGTTATCATAATCAATATTTCAAACATTTTGTTAATTGCAATATTAAATGAAATTGTTTTCATATAGGAATTGAATTAGATACAGAATTCTCTCATTTTATGTTTATGTTATGTCAGTAATGAAGATTTAGTACAAATGTAATTAAATCAGTTGAAATCGTTTTGTTAATTGATTATTAGAAGGAGAAGAAGTAGTAAATTGTTGCAATAATATACACTTTTCTGCACTTATAATGTTAAATTGACTTGTAAATGAACACAATTTCCAACATTATAGCTGGATTAATGAGAGTAAGAGAGCATGCAACAAGCATCTAGGTCAAGTAAGGCCTAGATAGAATACGGCCTATCTCCCACAAATCTTGACAAAGTTGTTATTCAACAACATTTCAATTCATAGAAAGTTACCTGTCCGGGTGGCATATGTCCAATTTGATGCTGCATGTATCCATGGGGTGGACCTTGCCCGGGCATGTTAGGATGTTGTGGTGCACCAGGGTGACCATTGGGTCCAGGAGGATGAGCACCTCCAGGGCCTATAGGATGTCCCGGCGGTCCTGGCATATGCGGGCCCACCATATGTGGAGGCATTTGATGTCCAGTTGGCGGCATGCCAGGATGTTGTTGGGGTACTCCCGGGGGGCCGTTGGAGTTTGACGAGATAGGGTGTGCTGGCCCGGACGGCGACATATGATTAGGCATCGGAGGCTGGCCGGCACCAGAAGGATGCGACGGCGGCGGCCCGTTGACATGTTGCTGGTTATACGGACTGTGCGGCGACTGTGGCGGTGCCGGACTCTGCGTCGGTGGCCCCATTGGGCTCGGCGCTTGCGGCGGAGGCATTGGACTACTTTGAGGTGACGGACTAGCCATCTTATAGTAAAATTACTCTAAGCACATATCAAATTTATTTATACTACCACTAAACAGCTACACACGCTTAGTTTTGGGTTGGGAGAAAAGCCACTGTCTATGAAAGTTTAAGGTATTTTTGTAAACCACTCTTAAGTTTTTACACAGTTGATGATACTGAACTTAACACATTTGTTTCTACGACCACTGATGGCGAGAATTTTCCATTTAAAACATTAAATAAAATAATACAACATCACATCATATCCCAATCAATGCAACTTCAGCAATTAATGTTGCCAGCAACAAAACAGCGTTGCTAACGCTTACACATTGCAACGAAAAGGAAAACATGGCTCTTAAAATCTTCAAGCAACACTAAAATAACGTTTTTATTTCGAAATTGATTTGAGGTACATTTTATTTACATTTGATTATTTATTTTACTATCCACATTTCATTCAATAGTTTTTTTTAAATCACAGGCAAATGTACAACATTCTTGGCAAAATCTTAAAGTTACATTGTCTATGACTTTGACATTTGACAGTGACAGCAGACAGGCAAAAGAATTTAATTTATATTTAGATCCTCAAAATGTGGCGAAAATTATAAAATTGGAATCTCGAGCACTATTTAATGTGTTAAAAAGTGTTGAATACAATAATTAGATGTAAGTGCAAACAGAAAATATTTTTGTACTATATTAATACAATGAGGAAATAGCACAATTTTAAGGACTACGAAACAAAGAAACCGGTGTGATACCGGTAATACTGATGCAACATGGATGAAGAGGAGGAATATACAGAATCTGCTTGGACCTACATAGCATTATGTGGTGAACCTACACTATATGAAGGACTCCGATTCGCCAAGGATTTAATCATAGCCAACGTTGCGCTACGACTCATCATACAGTTCGTACCCCTGCCTCATAATGTTCGCCACAGTTTAAGTTTAGTCATCGGCAGTTTTCTATTATATTATAACATAGGACCTCCTTTTATTTGGACTGTGGGACTTACTGCCAGTGCCTACATATTAATAATCTTGGTCTCATTTGTTACAAAAAAATGGAGAGGTCTGGTCATGTCAATATCTGTGATTGGATTCCTATTATTGTGCGAGTTGTATGTTCTTAATCCAAAAATGTGGCAACAAATAAGGGGCATTCAGATGATAGCAGCTATGAAGATAATTTCTGTGGCAATTGAATTAGACAGAGATTTGTTTAAAAGAATGCTTAACCCTGTTGAATTCGGAGGATATGTACTATGTCCAGCTAATTGTATTTTAGGCCCATGGATATCATTCCACAACTACAATCAGTACCTAGAAATTAAGTTCTTATCTAGAAGATGGATAAAAATAATTGTGGTGAATCTCTTCATATCTATGGTATATTTGGTTTTATCTAACTGTATTGTACCATGGTATATTGATGATGAGATGCCAAAATGGTTAGTGGCATATAGAGATGCACAAGCTTTCAGAATGTCACATTATTTTGTGTCTAGCATGTCAATAGTATCAATGATAAGTGCAGGATTTGGACTTACAAATGATTGCCACTCTGAAGTACAAGTGACTAAACCATTTTTTATTGAATTGCCAAGATCCCTAGTCCAAGTTGTGATTTATTGGAACATTCCAATGCATCAGTGGTTGAAGAACTATGTTTTCAAGACATGCCAGCCATATGGTCAATTTACAGCTATATTTGTTACTTATGCTGTGTCATCATTGCTCCATGGATTGAATTTTCAGTTTTCAGCTGTACTTCTAAGTATTGGAACATTTTCTTATGTTGAGTACAATCTACGCTACAAAGTAGCCTCAACTCTGGAAGTTTGTTGTTTGGCTAATCCTTGTAATAAGCAGTGTGATCATAAGTACAAGAAGAACACTTCAGTTGCCATTATAACAAACACGATATTTTCTATAATTACGATAATACATCTTGCATATTTAGGTGTGATGTTTGAGGCATCATTTTCAGTGCAAGAATCAGGTTACTCATACTTCCATACTATAAGTAAATGGGAAAACCTCGATTATTTCAGTCATGGTCTTGCCATATTTTTTTATGTGATTTATTTGTTGATGTGATAATAATACTTTAGGAAAGTAGTATTTAAGCATGTTTTATAGTATTTTCTGAATCTCTTCTTGTGATCTCTTACAGTATTATACATTTACACTTGTCTTCATGTTTATAAAAAGTTTTCAAGACTTCGATAACTAAACAATATCTTTATCCAATTTACTTAATTTTAGATACATCTTAATCAAAGACAAGCAATATTATTGTAGGTAACTTTTAATAGAGTTTTGCAAATTTTAGGGTAAAATTAAAATGTCTCTAATAGATGCTAGTTTCTATGCACATTACTATTTCGTAATTATGCACAATAAGCAGGTATAGTTTGAATTTAATGTTTTTGATACCTGTCTTACCTGTACTTAAACTTTGCAAATTGTTAGCACTCAAATACAAAAAGTAGACTTTTCATTAAATCTAAATAGGTATTTTAAGTCTTAAAGTAGTTCTATTCAAATACTGAAGTACATCAACTGACCAATAAATGTTGGGTCTAGCACAAAAACTGATTTCAAAACATAGTTATGTAATCATAGTATGTAATCATGTATTTAATATTGCATTTTGTATTTCCTGGGTTCAAAGAAAAACATGAATTATTATCACTGCCACTTTATTTCATTATCTATTATAAACATGTTTTTCTCATAATAACAATCAATTGTTCTAACATTTACTTGGTATGTGTTACTAATGTTACTATCCAATATTTGGACTTTATAATTTACATCTTCTGGCATTGGAATATCTCCAGTTTTATATGTTTCTTTGTTAGAACTAAAATGTTCTGGTTTAGTATATATTAGGATAACTTTATATTCTTTAGCCACTTTTTGTATCATCTTCAGTAAATTTTTTATATACAAATCCATTTTTGTTATTTTTGAGCCTTGTTCAGACCAATAAAATGCTGTTAAAGTATCGAATATGAGTAGTGAGATATTTGGATGTTCTGCTAATATATTGTCCAAGTTGTGAATAGATGTATAAAACTGTGTTGCATCATAAATGTCCAGCGTAAACAAATTATTGAGACTTCTTTTAAGTATATTTTCTAGTTCAGTTTCACAATTCCCCCTTGAGGCTGATACAATCTTTTTCTTCAACGCATTTATGAATTCGTAGCAATTAAAATGACTGGCTGTATTAAATACAAGGGCACCCAATGGCTCAGTATTGTTCTTGGGATATATTGCTTCAGAAATCAAATCTAACAAAAGTGGTTGACTACTATTGCTAATTAATTCAACAACATCATCACACTTTAATCCAGGCTGAAATAGATCTGAGTAAAAGTTTTCAACAACTGGCTTCTTAGTCAATCTTGCCAGCAGTTGAACTCCAGATTCTACTTTGTATTTATTCATAGCTGTTCTGTTCTTTTAGAGAACCTTGCCTGATATTTTTTTAAAATTCTGTTGCACTCATGCACTGAAGAAGAAAGAAAGAATAGAAAACTGTTTGTTGCCGTTTGCCGCCGGTTTGGCTGTCAATATTGTTTGACATGACATCTTTCGGAAACTGTCAAAAAGGCAATATGATTGAGTGTAAGCCACAGAGTTCATTATGACATTATGACAAACAAGCTTTTGCCCACGACTTCGTTCGCGTGGAATAGTGACTTCCGGCAGATTTTTGGTTTGACCAATAGATGGCGCTATATGTCCGGAATACATTTTATTTTTTATTTTCAATTTTTTTGTAATAAAAACTATCCTATGTCCTTTCTCAAGCTCCAAACTATGTCTGTACCAAATTTCACACAAATCGGTTCAGTAGTTTAAGCGTGAAGAAAAGACAGACAGACAGACAGAGTTACTTTCGCATTTATAATATTAGTAGGGATTAAATAGCACCACATTTCTTTGATCTGAGAGCACCACATTGATGATTGACAAAGATTGCATGAAATCATCATGATTTTTTAAACAAATAATATTGATTTATATTATAACATTAATCTATATTTACACAAAAAGAAAGTCAAAACTAATAAAGGTGTGCAAAAATTGGTTCTCATTGCTGTCACCCGGCAGTGTACTCAATATTCTACATGACCTAAACCGACCTAAACATTCTAAAAACCAGCCTTGGGTTATAGGAAGTGTTAGCGCTTAGAAGTTTGCTCAGAGAGTTTCAACGCGCCTCAAACATATAATAAGGATGTACGCTACGACTCAGGTTGGTCTCTGGTATTCAAATGAGACGAAGACGAGTGAATGAATGACGTTGTTCTGTCAAAGACTTTGTAATTTTCATTGACATATAATAAGCTCGATGGTAATTTTGGAAACTATGGACACCCTACTGTCGTCTTGAGTCTTGAGTACAAAGTTCCTGACTACTGACTCCATACTTAATCTATTTTTCTAACATATTTACATGACGTGAAAATAAACTTATTTATACATATATACAACTAAAAACAATTATAAAATGGCATCAAAAAACTCCTCATCGCTGCCCACCGGGAGTGTACCCAAGAGGCTGGCAGCATTGCCACGTTGGATGGCAATGCTTAATTTTTGACCAAAATAAAAACCAGCCTTTGGGTCACTTGAAGTGTCAGCAAGTCGCTTTGCCAGATCTTTAAAAAGCAGATGAGCACTTGGACCCCACGGCCCGAGGGTTTCAACCCCAAACGGCTCAAAGGTATAGTTACCAACCAGGGTGCTATATTTGCGCCGTTTGAGGTTCTCTGCAGCCGCAGCAGCGGAACCAGCACATCGCGCCGAGCTAGGAAGATGGGATGGTGCAAGAGTATCGACACAGGTCGCGTCCCGTACTAAAGACCTACCCATCTTCCACGGGAATAACGACATACCGTCTGGTCTCTTGCCATCGTCGCGTGCCAGATCGTTTTTCTAACTAATGAATATAAAATCGGATTCTGCGCCAATTTCGAATGAGAAATTGAGATAAGGTTAATGATCCACTTCCAGACCCAACCTGCAAAATTCTTTAGAGGCATTCTATATGGGTTCCTTGGTGATGTTGTGACATTTTATGTCAAAGTCACAATCACAGTCAATGTCAAGTAAAATTAAAAAGTCAAAAATATGATGTCATTCTAGCTTATTGCATTGCATTTAAAATGCAGCGGATCGGCTAATAAAATTCTGTTTTGAAACAGTGAATCGATCTTTTTCAATAGTTCTATTGACGCAGATTTGAATTTATCAATTTCAGATAATCACATAATTTTTTAAAAATATATCTGTTACTTTGAAATAAAACAAATCTTTAAAAATCCGCCGAAATTAAAGTTATTTTTACGTAGAAAAAACGTGTTTTAGTGTTGTTAAATCTGTTTAGAAATACATGTTTCAAAATGTTATTTAAAAGTCAGTACGTCGTTTTAATATTTGTGATATGTATATTGCAATGTGCCTTGTCGGAGATAATCACATTATCCATACTTGGATCGGCTGCTGTAGCTGGCTGGTTTAGTTGGAATACACTTAAAGAAAACACATATTGTCGGTACGCGGAGTGTTGTACAGATCAGCATGTGCCTTTTGATGTAAACAGTGAGTAGACAATACTTCCTGATTTCAGATAATGTTTATATATTTGATTTTGTAACAAATACACTGCATTACAGAATTAAAATTATCTCTATCACAAAGAATGTTTGGGCAGCCATTAGTTGATGAACTAGTGAACATATTACATGCACACAAAGAGGCTGTACACGATGAGAACAAAAGAAATAAAAAGGCTTTGGTAATAAGCCTTCATGGCTGGCCGGGAGTGGGTAAAAACTATGCAGCTACTATGATTGCCGAGGCACTTTACACTAAAGGCATGCACAGTAATTATGTAAAGTTGTTTATGGGCAAAAAAGATTTTGACTGCTCTAACTTACAAAAGAAAAAAGTGAGTATAAATGCATTTTATTATGAAACGCATGCTAAGTCTTGCTCTTTTAGTTACTCCTATAATTTTAATGTCTACATAAACCATAATTGCTTTCCAGGAAGACTTGGTAGCAACTCTGAATAGTATTGTAAGAAAATGTCCAAGGTCTCTCATAATATTTGATGAAATCCACGATATGTGCCCTTCCGTGTTAGACACCATCAAACCGATGCTTGATCATCATCATGCTGTAGACGGTATTGATTATAGGTATGTGTCCAAATAATTTTATTATTTTCACATGCTCTTTAATTCTGCATGCTAGAGGCCTGGTTACCGTAGCTCCTGATTTCCAAAAAAAATATTTTCATAGACATGAACAGACTAATTATTTGATTATAAAATAAAAATTAATTAAATGTATTTTTTTTTTCATTTTGTTGCAGGGATAGCATTTTTATATTTATATCCAACATTGGAGGTCAAGAAATAGCGACAAAGTTGCTAGACCTGTATGCACAAGGGGCAAAGAGAGGTGATGTTGAATTTCATGATTTTGAACCAATCATAAGGAGGACTGCATATTTCCAAGGTATTTTGCTTTTAAAAATGTTATTTTTAGTACTATAATTATCTGTACTTGTCACCATATTTTGTGTAGTAACTTGATTTTATTGATAGTATTTGCCAGTCAGTTGAACTTTATATCAGTGTAGCGATGGGTCGTTGAAGGTTTTTCCGTCAACGAAACGTTAACGTTGATTTCCGTTTGTCAACTAGTTGATCAACTAGTTAATTTCGTCAACGAGTTGACGTGTTACAAACGTCAACTTGCATCAACGATCATTAACTTTCAACGATACACGCCAACGCCAACGATAAACGCCAAAACGTTTTTGTTAATATATCATTTTTTAAAACTTTCTAGATGATCTTCCCTTTATACTTTTTTCAGGCTTAGGACTGACTAAATAATTTGCTATAAAATACAAATTTTAGGCGTATTTAAAAGATCATCTGATTTTTATGTACATTAATTAATTATTATTTACAATTGGAACGAAGTTCCTTATTTTTTTTTACATTATTTTGGCTTTTTACATTATTTTATTTTTTATAATTTTACATTATTTTGGTTTGGGTTCAGTTGCTCGTTTCGTTCGTCAACCTAGTTGAATTCGTAAACGTCGTTGTAATTTTTACTCGTTGACAAATTCAACGCGTTGACGGATTCAACGCGTTGATTTGAAAACGGTCAACGTTAATCCCGTTGAAGTGACATCAACGTTGATTCAACTAGTTCGTTGATTCAACGCCCATCGCTATCTCAGTGTAATGCATGAGATATATAATGCTTATTTTTAAGTGTTTCATTTTCATAGAAAAGATTTTTAGAAGCAGGCATTTAATTGTTTTTGTTTTTTTCAGGTGGATTTGAAAAGGCAGCTGCAATAGCAAATCATTTGATTGACCATTATGTACCATTTTTACCATTGGAGCAACACCATGTAGAGATGTGTGCTCTTGCAGAGTTTCGGTCACACTCTGTATATCACCCAACTAAGGAAATGATGGCGTAAGTAAATACATACCTTCTTAAATTTACCTCTGCTGATTTGGTTCACTTAATGATTTATTACAGAAATTCCCACCATTGGGGTTGTTACTTTTTTCCTAGCTATCCCCACTGCTTAAACAAACTCAACCCGCCAGTGTTGTTTCTAGATTATTATAATCAACTTTCGAACTTTTACACCCACAAAGATGTGTGTGATATAGTACCCACAAAATATATTTTTTTAAGTACCCTGATTATGAAGTCCAAATATTTTGTCCGTGCCAAAATTATCAGTAGAACTATGCATTAAAATATATTTTCCCTGTTTCATGGTGTAAATTGCTTATCTCTGGTTGCATGTTGTACTCATAATAAACTTGATTTCCTGTGACTGTATAACAAAAACAACAACTTACCACAACACGTTGACGCGTGTTACTGCTTGCATTCACTCCAATTAGAGAATAGATCGAGCGTTAGAAAGATATAAAAACAATAACAAATAATTATCGAAACTTTTTCCGAGTACTGGGGTGACGGGTAACCCCTGTTGTCATCCTAAGGTTAAATTGTTTAGTTGCGTACCTATCAGTAACACATTTTTGTTGAATGATTTTGAATCCATAACACCTGGTGAGGATTGATTTTATAAAAAAAAAAAACAGTAATTTTTTTCAAAACTACCATAAATATGATCATAATATTTTATTATAAGCACATAAATAACTTTGTTTTTATTCACATTTTTACAGGGAAGCTTTATCTGTCATAACATATGGGCCGAACGAAGACCAGCCAATATTTGCTAACAATGGATGCAAGCGATTTACAAGACACATTCCTTATGTAATTCAAAAGAATAAGCAGAAGCTTGAATTATAACTAATGTCCAGTTTAAGGGTAATCTTGTGATATTTTTTATGTTTGTTGAGTTATTAATATTTATTTAGCTTTAAACCTTCTTTGTACAAAATAGTTGTTAATTTTGTAAGATGAAATAATGAGCATTTCAAAGATTTGCAGAGTTTATTATTATCATGAAACAAAGTTCATTTCATTTCATGAAAAAAGAACTGTTTTATTACAATAATTATGTAAAATCGTGTCTTTATTTATTGTAAAACAAGTTCATGTTCCAGTGATCCTACTGAATGTTCATTTGATTTACATGTTAACTGATGATCTGTAAATAATACCTAGGCTTAGTTAATGTTCAGAAAATTAATAAGGAATGTTCTCTATCTCTAATTGTTAGGGTTAGTTTTTAACAAACAGATTTATTGTTATCACTGACCTTATAATCTTATATGGCAAAGCAATACTCTTGATTATTCAGCTGATGTCAATATTCAAAGATTTTTCTGTTTGGTGGACAACTAATCCTAAATAGTTTTTTTATTCACTGAAAGTGAATTCTCACAATAAAATAAAATTAAACATAATTACATTGTGTATGATTGACCAGAAATAACACTTAATATTAATTATGCATTAAAGTATAAAATATGTTTAAAACACACACAGGTGTAGGAAGTTGTCGGGATAACTCAAATGCTCAGAAAGCCATTGCAGTGGTGTGTCTGATGGAATTACTATCCCATGTGTTCTCAATTGCACTGAAAGGTAAAAAGTATAATTTTACTGACAAATAAGATAAGCTGTATCACACAAGGCCTGTGAAAACTATTGACCTATGTCACTGGGCACAGAGTAGCTTTCCAACAGTGAATGTTTTTTTTTCAAATAGTTGACTGTTCTTTATTGATGAAAATATTCTAAACTTTCAATTAAAAAATACTTGTGAGAGACTTAAAGAATTATTAGGTAGCAGAATTGATTCTACATACCATCAGGTTTATCCGGATATAATTCAGCAGTCATTTGTTGCAATGTCTTCCTACTGCCATCACTGTTCTTTGGACTGACTAGCCGTTGACTGCATATACCATCATCAGAGTATAACTTAATAGGAATGTGTTTGAAGCCTTCATTGTCTCCATGTGATTCCATCAATCTCCTGTTTATTGCCCAGAATTGGTCAAATTTGTCTGCAAAAACAGTATATAAAATAAAGAATAGCAAAATAAACTACATAGTTTAAGCACAAATATAATGGCAAAAAAAGTAAAAAGTCATAGTTACCATTTTGTAAACCAAGCCATAACTGGTTGTGATCTTTCTTTTGCATTGTAGACATCACTTGACCTCTGTGTTTGAGTACATCAGCCTCTTTCACAGTAGACATGAAATGTGCTTCTACCACATCCCTGAAACAACAACAAGTAAATTATATAAAGTCACAGCTATTTTGAAATTATCATAAATATTTTCATCTTTTCTTACTTGTTATTACAATGTAGAAGGATATCTTCAGGGAACTTTGTGAAATGCACAGTTAGATGCCACGGCAGTTGTGGGTCATTGCCACAAAATAGATCATACAGGAAACCTATGGGATAGTGCCACTTAAGTGGCTGACCATTATAATCCAACCACATTTCACTGTCGGAATTTTCTTGAGAAATGTAGCGCAGGAAATGTCTTTTCATCTAGAAAAAACAAGTTGATGATGCAGATTTGGCTAAATGATTCAGCGCCTTTAACAAACCTTTGTAAATTTTAGCAAACCTTGTCAGTTACGAGTGGGAAATAACTTAATCGAGGGACCATCACGTAAAATGCATCTGGTTGTTGTATTTCCATGATTTCTTCTTGAGCTAATTGAAAACAAATTGGTAACTTTCCGTCCCATATTTCCCGTAGAACTTCTCTATCGTTAGCCATGAAGACTCGATACTACACGTAGGTTCGATATAAAAATTTAATTCAGACCCAATTTTTATGGTTTAAATTCTAAAATATAAGATAAAACAATCTTATTTTTAAGCGACCACCGCAGTATTTCGATAACAAAGGGAAGGCAGAGGCAGGGGGCGGAAGGGATTTTATAAAATGACTTTGACATTGTCAGTGATCATAACATAACTGTTATTCTCGCTGCCTATATTAAGTACAGTAAGTTCACACTTTATCTGTTTTTATTTTGCTCTCTGTGTCTCTGACGGGAGATGTAAGTCGAAAGATTGTGCACCAGCATCGTGCAGTGACCGGTTATCGCATGATACTACATTGAACAGCCATGAAATATAATGCATTACAGTGTAACTTGGAAGTGTTTTGAACGTACTGTAGGTATCATATAATGAACGTAGAATATCTTCCAAAGGCATCACTCAAAATCAAAATTGACAATTTGACATAATAATGACATTGTCAATTACACGTGCTAGATTTTGTGGTTGTTCTTTACAAATACAAAACTTTAAAAGTATTTTCTGTGTATAAATATTGTAAGTTAAATATGGGCAAGAAAAGGAAACTTGGAGCGAAAGATGATGAATTTGAATTCGATCCGATACCAAGACATTTAGTGACTTCGCACATTAAAAAACAAGAAAAACGTCTCATTGTTATTTTGGAAAACGCACAACTTGAGACAGTAAAGGTAATTTGAATAGTGTAAATACAACGAGCGAGCAGAATAAAACTCTTCAAAGAAGCTACATTATAAATCTCTTTTAATTTCAGACCGGCAACAGTTTCGAATTATTAAACTGTGATGATCATGCTAACATTCTAAGAAAGAATGATCGAGACCCTGGCTCCTGCAGACCTGATATCACTCATCAGTCATTGCTGATGTTGATGGACTCTCCTCTGAACAGAGCTGGTTTGCTGCAAGTTTATATCCACACAGAGAAGAATGTTCTCATAGAAATAAACCCACAAACTAGAATACCTCGTACATTTAAACGATTTGCTGGTTTAATGGGTAAGAATCAAATTGATATTCTATACATGTTTCAAATATAGTGTTGATTACTTCTTCTAATTATATCTAAATTAAGTTGATATAGTTGATACATAATTATAAGTAACTTGTTCTAATATAAATTCTGTATTTCTTTTTCAGTTCAACTCCTTCACAAATTTGCAATAAGAGCTTCAGATGGTCCAATGAAGTTATTGAAAGTTATAAAAAATCCAGTCACATCACATTTACCAGTTGGTGTAAGAAAAGTGACAATGTCTTTCAGTTCGAAAGTTGTGAAGAATTGTAGAGAGTTAGTACCTAAAGATGAGCCCATAGTCATGGTTATTGGTGCCATGGCTCATGGCAAAGTAGAAGTAGACTATTCTGAAGATGTTATATCAATCAGCAACTATCCATTGTCAGCTGCCTTGACTTGTGCTAAATTGTGTACCGCCTTTGAGGAAGTTTGGGATGTTGCATAACAATAAAAACGTTGACAAATTCATCTTTGATTTATCATTTATGCTTAACTGCTCTAGCTCTGTCACCTAAAACTAAGTTCATCAGAAAACACTAGGTAATAAATTATATCCACACACAAGACACACATACAAGCTTTTGCTGTGAAGGGATAGTTTCTATTAATATTGAAAGTAAAACATTGTTACCTCAGTTGCATACAAAAACACTGAAGAAAATCCCAATAAAATTGAGAAAGTGTTAGGCAGATGAATGATCTGCTAGTTTGCAAGATTTTACTCAGCGCCATCTGTATTGTGCCGCATTCGGATTTAATTTTCACGACGATCAAAAGATGACGCTTCAACCGCAAGCAAATGTTATAAACGTAGCTGATGATTACTTGATTGATTACAGAGGTTTTACCACAGTTTTCATCTCAAGTACTCAACTATCCTTCAAATCTCTAAGATTTGAATTTTGTGAGGAAAACTACCATACCTCTATTATATTTTCGTGTCTTGACCACCTTAGCCTTGCCGGGCCTAATCTCTCTGTCGCGCTTTCTGGCTGCGAGAGGATATAGGCTTTTTATCCGACTGTGGGAAGCAGTTCCTTTAAGACGTGGTAGAATAGAACGTAAGTAACTGGTAGAAAATATAAGTAAAATTAAAACTCATTCCGAATTCTTAAAAGATTTTTGTAATAGTTGAATTTCGTTGCTTCGTAATATGTTTTCTAAATAAGTAGGTAGGTAAGAAGGTAATATAGTTAGGTACTTACCAATTATTTTTTTTAAATAGTCCATCTGTAAAAACGTTTTCACCATATCAAACAAACTTCAATCGACAATCTCTACGTGTCTTTATTTATTACCATCGAATCGTTTCTTGCAAAAACGGTTCCAAAAAAATGGACGGATAGACCGTCGCTTGATGCTAATTAGTAGCACCCTTACCATAGCATCTACGAGGAATCGCACCCTCTTGCAACTAGCTAATTGGCTAATTAGTTCCAAAAGACAAATCCACAAAATGAGAGACGTTAATTTTTTGTGTGAAATCCAAATTCACAACGCCTTTTCTAAAATATAGAATTAATACCTAAGTAACAAGAAATAAAATCTCATAGGATAGGTACAAATTATAACTACTTAATTTAATAGGCGTGTTCGTTAATCGTACCATAGTATTAATTTGCAATCAAGAACTTGAGGCCTATTTAATTTTAAAATTCTTTCTGTAACATCAATCTTTTTTTTTGAGATTTGATCCTTGAGTGAACTATCGGCTATCTGAAACGATCTATGGAATGTGAGGGCGGGGCGGAAGGCCGGGCACCATAGAATGCGTTCAAGAGTTTTTGTTTTCTTTTTGGATGAAACAAAAAGTGTGTTTACCATCGCTCTTCTTCTGTTACACAACACAATCATATCACATTGTTGGACTAAATACCTATCTACTTGAATATGATAGTGATTATTAATAGTTTATCGTATGTAGCACTAGCTAGCACTCCTAAACTCCTAAGTCATGAATGGGTCTGATTATTCTTCGGTTCATTAAGATTGTACCTAAGTGAAATTCTTCCAAATTATCGCATTATCTGTTGCAATAATACGTTGAAAATCGATGTGCATAATGCAGTCACATACACATCATGCCGACATTGTGCATACCTACTTGTAAAAGGATAATGCTTGACATAAGTAATCGTGGCATGATGAAAGCGGTTGGCCGGTCGCCGCGCGCCGAGCCGCATGTCGACTTGTGGGACTAGATTCTCGGCAACTTGCCTTATAAGGTGTATGGTCTGACTCTGTGAGCCAATTAACTGCACAATAATGTAAACAACTACCAACTTGAATGTAGGTACGTATAATACGCACCTACCTACGGAGCTACTGGACTTAGGTACCGATGAACTAATATGACGCGTCATGAATAGAAAAAGGATTAGCGTGGCTAGTGCAAATATCTATAACTAGCTTCTGCCAGCGGTTTCACCCGCATCCCGTGGGATCTACTTCCCGTACCGGGATAAAAAGTAGCCTATAGCCTTCCTCGCCTAAATGGGCTATCTAACACTGAAAGAATTTTTCAAATCGGACCAGTAGTTCCTGAGATTAGCGCGTTCAAACAAACAAACAAACTCTTCAGCTTTATAATATTAGTATAGATATAATAAACAATTTTGGATAAAACCCCAAAGAAACAAACTTACACGACCACTGCCTTTAGTAGTCTAACAACAACCACAAAGCCAAATTCGTCATACTTATAAAATAAAATGCAGTAGTCTCAGTAAGGACAGCAGAAGACGTAAGGGCTCTGCGAAATATGGGTTTGGTGAAAAATTACTATAGCACGTTCTATTACCTACATTTAGTCATAATTTTATATACCTTGAATGACATACATAGTTTATCACTGCATTGTGCTAAATAATCCTCAAACGAGCAGCTACTTGCCTATTTACTCATGGTACGGTTGCCGTCCGTTTGAGTTTTCCCGGATTTGTCCTAGTTCGTCTGGCTTGCGTCCGGGCGGGATTTATATTGAAGTCCGGGTTTTTTAGTTTTGTAGAGGACGACCGATGGCACAGGGCGCCAAATCCCGTCAATTGCTATCTGCAATAACACTCTTGCTCATCTGCTCAATAACCTAACTTGTTCCAACTACCAGCATTATACCTAATCACCACAGAGTACATTTTAATAAATAGAAACCTAATCACAAAAAAATCGTTGCATCTACTGATATTACAAAGTTTTAATGACGTTCTGACAACAACAACTTGTACAAAGGACAAAGATTAAAAACGGTGCTCGATTGCGACAAGGCCGAGCGTTATTTCTTGGAACTTATCGAATGTACGATTCTGACAAGTATATAAATTCCCCCTGAATTACGATAGGTACCTGTAATATACAACTTATTAATTATTTTACCTAATCAATCACCACATTATAGATGCCAATAAGCAGTAGAAGCAATACTTACTGGTGCTCTAGTTAGAAGTGTATAGGTAGGTACTAGTGCATCTACAAGTATATTCTAATTATGGACAAGTATGTAATGTATACACTTGAGAATATAATGTGCTCTGTAATATTCTGTATCATTTATAACCGCATGGGTATCTGATTACGTGGTTCAATGAATTTAGCCGCTCTCAGTTACTAAAGCGAGTATCTTTGTTGGTTACTGGGAAGGTCTAGAAACCTGTGTAAAGATTTCGTCTTCATGTTGTTTTCGCACTAGTTATTTCCAATTCACATCAATTTCTTTTTCACGTATCCGAATCGGTTGTAAGGCCATTCTTGCAGTGAAGTTTTTTCTTCAAAATTCAGAATTCAAGGTTGTTCTATGCTAGACTCCAGGGCCTAGGGATTCTGTAGATTTATCAGAAGTTATCCCTAAGTTATTGAGATGAAAAAATATTGGTTTATATGAGAGCTGAAGTATTACTGGATGTGCCGTTTTACTCATTGCCATTATTCTTATTCTTCTTCTCGGTCCTTGAATGAGCTATTGTTCTTTTTTAATTCATTGGCAATTTTATAAAAAAAGAGTAGTTTAGCGTACAATTCTTTCTGGTCCATTTTCCGGTTGACCAAAAGACCAGAGAGTATATAATCACTACGTTTTACAAAAGACATCGGATGAATGAATGGATTAAGGTGTCTACCATCGGTGTTTATGACAAAAGAAACAGACCTAAGTGATCCACAAGAAAATATGAAGACGACATGCTATTTTATGCCGATGATGACTTTAAATTATGAAAAATGCCTGATAATTTATATTTTTGCCTTCCGCTCTATCTAGGCAGGTTACAACAACATTCCTGACGCATGAGAAAGATAAGTAGCATACTTACTCGGTAAGGTGTTATCAAGCGCAATCGACAGGAACAGAAAGGTATGCTGCGCATTTGTTGCGTCACTCGGTGCACGTCCTTCGTTGACTCAGGCACGTAGCGTTCATAGGCCAAGATCCAGTGGTGTGATGTGTGACGACGCACCTGAATCATGCAAACGGTCCTCGGAATAAACTTACGTACTTACCGCCTATAAAGCTACATTAACTTGCAGAAAAGAGATGCAAATCTACATGGATGTTTTCACACCCGGTTTCACACCAAATGGTCGAGTGTGAAAACATCCACAAAATTTGACGCATGACAGACACATGTTAAACGTGCATCGGATTAAAATCTTTTAATAGGGGCGCCTGTTTTAAACCCAGATTGTAGAACTAGAGGTGCGCTTCGCCTCTATTTGGCGGGTGTGGATGGTCCGGCGGCGGCGGGGATATAATGTGTCGCATTGTATGCAGATGCAAGCGCACGCCACTACTCCAGTTCACCCGCCTGCCATATCGGGATCATGGACGTGCGTGACAAAGCGCTCAATAGAACGGCTAAGTACACATATAGGAGCGAGCGCGAGCGCGCCAGACGAAGTGGCGGCGGCAGCGTCGCGCGCCCGCGCAGCCAGACCGTTCGGCGCCTGCGCACACAAAGGATTCATTGTATTCCTCGCCGCCCGATTCTATAGAATGGACCCTTAGCTTCTTCGCTTTTTCTCCGAAATTCCTGATACCAGAATAACAGTCAAACAATGGGTTTCCGTCCCTTTATTGGCACCTTATTTTTTGTGCCACCTTAAACGGACCCGCCTAAGTTCTAAACAAAATCACAACCTGTTCTAATGTCGGTGAAGATTTCGCCGCCATGCTTCAATTTATTGCTTTTTCATTGTTTCGCAACCTTTTTGAATTCAAGAATTGTCTTGTGATCCTCTGATACGCTTTCTTCATAGTGTGTGAGGAGATATAAGTAGGTACATACCTATAGGTACTGGAGTAGTTGCAAGTTAGTCGTTTCTTATGGTTTTATAAGCGATTTAGATGTCTTATTGTAATGTAAAGCATTAGCATTAGGTGTGGCCGGTGCGCGGGCTCGGCAGACGCCCACACCACCGCCGTCAGCTCTCCGTCCAAACAGGTTTCCTCTCACTGGCACCACGCCGCGCCGACGACCACGCCATGCTCACAAAAATTTCAAAATCTGCACAAATATTTTAAGATATTCATGAATCTAGATTGAGCGGCTAAAAAACAAGTGACTTCGCTCTCAGTCTAGACAAAATGTGAAATTCCTTGTTATATTCTGAAGAGTTGAGAATCCTAGAGAGAACAACAAGTTTCTAGCGCTTTACCGATTTACGTGACAGCGTTTCCTACAAATGTCCACTATATTGACGTAGAAGGGGCAATGCAGTGGGTTGGCGATACATTATCTATCCGTGAGTTAAAGTTGACGCATTAATGGACATTACGCAACAACATAATTGCGCACATCTATTCTATGCAGTTACTTTAATGTTGGTTACATTTTCCTCGTTATCTTGAGTTACAATATCGTCTCTGCAAGTTTAGTTGAATGATGTCAACGCAGCGAAATGTTATCTACATCCGGCTGTGAGCCTCTGTTATGTATAAATGTGGTGGCCTTATCGTAGACTTGACCACTTCATGAAATGACTCGACCATTTCATGAAATGGTCCCGTTTCATGAAATGTTTCACTGTCCATTGGCCATATCATGATATGACTTGGGCAAATCAATGATGAGAAATCGTTTCTCGATATGTGCAACTAAAAGCTCGGCTTCTTCATGAAATGATCAAAATTAATTGATCACATCGCAAAATAGTTATGTAAATTGCCCCTAGGGGCGCTGCCAGCGCTTTATTTACTTTTGAAGATGGCGGCCGTTGACTGCATTGAAAATTCTCGCAGCGAAAAATTGAATAATTCGTTTGAGGAAGAAAGTGATAAAAGAGTGTACGACGAAAATAATAATAATATAAAATAATTCTACGTTGGTGAATTATAACAACGTTTTTTAATTATAAGGTTATAAAACAAATCAAGAACAGTAGGGTGACCACGCTAAAGAAGTCCATGGACTATTACTGGCTGTCAAAATATGACGTTATGTAAACTGCAGATGAGGAACATCTTATATTTAAGAAAAAATGCGTCGACGATACTACTATCCGTATAATTCCGATGGAGAAGTATTTTGAAATATTGAAGGAAGTTCATAAAACTGATGGACAAGGTTGACGACTAAAAATGATTCAATACATTAAAAATAGGTTTATATCCCAAAGAAACCCATTGAGCTATTTATTGACTATTATTGTGTTATTAATAATAATATATATGACGGGAACATACTTTGCTGTTTAATTAGCTTACTCCAAACCCCAAATTATTTACCAGCGATGTAACCCTTATAACCTCTTGCGAGTAGTAGCGAGTGTAACATCCACCAGATACAAGAACCCACCGCTCTCAGAACGCATCCCAAACGAGCCAGCTGAGCGCAGACCTAGGTAAGGTGGGGAAACTCATCTACCCCGATAGTCTGCAACATAGTATGCAACAATAATGTCCTCTTAGCCATTTATCGGCTACGGCGGCTGTTCTCATGCAAGGAGATTAGCCAACTGCGCAGGACATATTATAGTGCACAAGAATTTGCGAGGTGACACACAGACACTGGTGCACTCACTATTCCTTCACTTCCATAGCCCGATGGGACGGCAATCCAACACGTCCGGAGAGAGATCAGGCGCAGGACCGACATTTACGTGCTCTCCGATGCACAAATACCAACTTCCAGGCTGCGGGCTGTTTCGTGAAAGTCTCTAAAACCCACAAAGCGATTTCGGATGGACCCGGGAATCAAACCCGAGACCTCGTGCTCGACAGCTGCGCTTGCGACAGCTAGACCAACGAGGCAGTGAACCTACACGTTACGTCATTTTAGATTACGTGTGTTCTATTTTAAGATTCCTAAAATGTTACTAAAGTTCCTGTTTTATTTAAATTATTATGTATGTCGGACTTAAAGGACAATTAACAAGTTCTTACTCTTAATATTTGCAATTGAAGTTATGAAAAAAACCTAAGTTTTTTTGCCTCCTGACAATTTTGAGCTGTGAAAAATTTCACAACTACCAGATTTTATGAAATTAAACTCCAATGGGTCGACCCAAAATATTGTGGATTCATATTAAACATTTTATGGATACCCTATTATACCATACGGCCAGACGTGGATGACAAAATCGAGAAATGTTGACGATTTAACGATCTGGTCAAATTAACATGAACATTTCATGAAACGCAACCATTTCATGAAATGCTCAAGCTTTTCATGAAGTGGTCAATTCTACGATATGGCTACGACATAAATACGGCAATGTACTCACAATGTGCTACTGGATACTGCACATGTATGACGTGACGTAATTGCAATATAAATTATTTATGTCTTGCTATCGTACAATATCAATTTAGATGACAGATTGCATTTGAAATCTGCAACGAAAGTTATAAACAGCGGTGATTGAAGGTGTTAAATATTGGTACAGCGGAGCCGAGACTGGTTTGTGTCTACAAATAACTTGTTGCATCTGATGGCCATGATTCGTCGGCTGGCTAGGCGCCACCGTCACCGTTGCACAATAGGTGCAACATCTACCGAGCTAACTCGGACAGATTATCACACTATGCGTTATTTAGATCACATTTATCTAAGTAGATCGAGTTGACTAAAATTATCTAGACTGAATTTACATTTATAATGCTGAGAGGTGGTCCAATCAGTCGTGGCTTACTTAAGGTACCTGCAATGGTAATTAAAATACACTTCTGGCCAAGATACTTGAGCCTTAAATTGCCTAGATTAGTTAATAGTTCTGCTGGCATTCTTGCTCTTTAAAAGTACTCATGCACATCAATCATAACAATCAACAATAGGTCTTACTAGATGAGTGAATGATTTCTTATCAAGTTATCATTGAATAATTAAAAGAGGCTCTCAGAATCCGTATGCAGATTGGGTCAAGGTGTTAAACTGAAAACCTTGGATACCTCAGTTCAGTAGCAATGATTAATCCCTGGATACCGCTGGATTTCTAGTTTCTTTTAACAGTTATTGTATCATTTAAATAATATTTGAGAAACCGCAACCGTTATAATACTTAACACATTCAATGCGATTGCTATGCTATATGATGTCTATAAAGATATTTATGACTGTGCTAACTAATAAAGCCAATTCTATTAAAATAATTTTATATGAAGATTAAAATACTTAATTTTGGTTTTAAATAGAAACTGTTCTACAGATTTATGAACATCATAGACAGGGCAATTATATTAGACTAGCTTCTGCCAGCGGTTTCACCCGCATCCCGTGGGAACTACTTCCCGTACCGGGATAAAAAGTAGCCTATAGCCTTCCTCGATAAATGGGCTATCTAACACTGAAAGAAATTTTCAAATCGGACCAGTAGTTCCTGAGATTAGCGCGTTCAAACAAACAAACAAACAAACAAACTCTTCAGCTTTATAATATTAGTATAGATACTCTTTAATAAGCTTTAACACGTCTAGGTGAAGTGGTAGATGGCAAGCTGGTGGTGAGTGCCTATGGCGATGGCGCCCGCATCGCGTGTCGACCACCGACGTGCGTACGCGCACCGGCCCGCTACACTTGCACAACGTCCACCCGAGCGAAACACCATCGCATCAAGTTCATTAGCGTGACAGAATTACATTTACCTGGCAATTGTAACCTCCGAGGCTGGCAGAATACAGAAACAAAAAAAACAAATCATAATAAACTACCTAAAAAAAATGTATAACAAACTACCTAAAAGTATTAGACTTGAAAGTAATCTATACTAATATTATAAAGCTGAAGAGTTTGTTTGTTTGTTTGTTTGAACGCGCTAATCTCAGGAACTATTGGTCCGATTTGAAAATTTCTTTCAGTGTTAGATAGCCCATTTATCGAGGAAGGCTATAGGCTACTTTTTATCCCGGTACGGGAAGTAGTTCCCACGGGATGCGGGTGAAACCGCTGGCAGAAGCTAGTGTAAACATATTTAAGAAAAAAGTATTCCAGTTCCTAATTGACAAATGTTATTATTCTATTGCAAGTTTCCTGGATGATAAAAGTATTAAATGTTAAGTGTAAACATTGAGTATAATTATGATAATGTTAATTTGTTGTATTTTCTAAATAATGAATATTAAAATGATTAATTAATTACTTAAATATAAATGACAAATTATTACATAGGTACCTAATCTATTGTATACTATAATAATAATATGTATTGTGCCTTAATTGTGTATGTACCTATAATTTCTAAACAAGTGTAATAATGTTATAGTTTTATTACTGTACTTATATTTGTATGCCACCTTACTTGGCAGAGCATAATGAACTTTTTATATACCTACTTAAGATCTGTTCTTACCTATGGTTCACAAATAAATGTTTTGATTGATTGATTGAAATCAGCATTTAAAAATATACAACCTTTCTATCATTTATATTGGCATTACGAATATATCCTCAAAAGCTCTCAAAACCAACTTTTTTCAGATTATTGTTTAGCTAAAAGGGAAGTAGGCAAGGAAGTACGTAAAGTCTGTAAGCATTTCAGCAACTATTTCATATCTTATACTATTTATTGGCTTTAGACTTTAGGTAGTTGTTGCTAATGGAATGCATAATATGTAGGTAAGTACCTACATAAGTATTTTAATCCTACGCATTCAAGACTTTGTACCCCAAGCAAATATGCTTGATTTGGCAAAGATATAGATAATCAGAAGATATAGAGTTAAAATCTGTTTAATTATGTCTTAATTACCTATTTATTTAATGCAAATTCCAATGTCATGTACTTATTTTTTTTAATATTTTATTTGTATGAGGCTTTAACGTTGCTGTGTTATGCCAGCCTCGTTGGGTTTTACACAAATTATATAAAATAGCAAATAATAAGTTAGTTTAAGTTTGTTTTTTTTTAAAGGAGAATTTATAATTAATTCCAGTATTAATGTATTTTGAAAGTAAGTAAGTATACAAGATAGTAAAATATTAGGAGGATACTTAGGTACTAGGTACCTAGACGACTAGGCAGGCATTACATAATTCTTGAATTGATTGCAAAATGTCCATCGGTATTTCTCGTTATCATTATAAATTACTCATCAAACGCTGTTATTGTCTTTGTTGCAAGTTGCCGTGCGTCAAGTCAAGTAGTACGTTTCTTATCTACCACAGTGTGGTGTAGATATTATTTTATTTACCTACAGGCGCTGCGTAATAATTGGCAACGCGAATTACCGCACGTAGGCGCCTACCCGAGGTGATATGAACTCTAATACACACGTGTTTATCAATATTTCTATACAACAATAAGTACTCATTCCCTTTACGTTCTAACAACGAGGCATGGCTTGACTCATAACGAGTTTGTTTTGTCGGAAATGTACCGGATGCCGCCTAGAGTCGATACTCAAGAATGACTGAGTAGGAATTCATTTTCAGCATTGCGTTGTGGCACATTCAAATGCATTATTAATGGATCGTAGACTGGTTCTCAGTTTTTCTCTTGTCCAACCATTTCCACAGAATGACACTAACGGTTATTATTGGTACCTAAGTCGATTCCACACTCAGATATTCTGAATTCGCACCGATGAAACTTTGAGGTAGCGATAATAGGTATTCCAAGGAAGATGAAAATTATCTCTATAAATGTGATTTTGAAAACCAGAGAAAACCAATCAACTACCAAACGCTAAACTACGAAGCGTTTGAAATTTCAGTTTCAAAAAGAGATGCAGTTATGAATCCTGTATCTATGAATGCGAATATGAATCCTGTAGCTCTTCATCTCTCCCTCACAGATATCTGAGTCACTCAAGCAAGTACAAATCGTTGTATTTTGTGGATACCAACGGCTGGAATTATTTCTGGTGCACTTGACTACACATTTATCTACAGGGATTACGTTGATGAAGATATTAATTATGATAAGAATTCAAAATTAGGTGTCTTTTGTCGCAAAAAAGGAAACTTTCAATTGTTGAAACACACCCAAGCGGCCATCTCAAGGGCGTCGCCAAGTAACACTTTTAGCCTGATCAAATCATCAATACAAATACTATTAAATAATAATAAAAATAAAACCATTATAATTGTACACTTAACAGCGATAACAACTTTATGTTAAATTGCAGTATAGATTACCGGTTGAATATGCCAATAACAAACAGGTTGGTGTTGAATGTAGGGTAATGAATGCTGTGCATCAGCAAAGTGGCGTTAATCGGTGCAGTGGCGCGCCACTTGGTGAAGTGATTGGCGCTCTATCAACACGTGACCGCTATATTTGGACGTGATGCAATCGCGCTGACTGCGATTGTGTCGGTGAATGACTGCAAAATTGTATCACAAACATTTGTTGGACCGCCTTGTCTAGTTTACGATGATTTGAAATCTGTTGGTCGCCATTCAACATCCGGCATTACTGATCTTACTGTTTTATAATCATGCAAGTGCATGTTTTATTCCTCAGAATAAAGGAATACATAGTTTTGCCATGTTCTTATATGGTTGTCATCATAAAGTGCGCTGTAGCTTCAGCTCTAAGGGTCCCTTATATTTCTTTGTTTACGGCATGGAACGCTTGCATGTTCTTACTGCGAGTAAATAATGCGTCTAAATATTAATTAGATTAAGAGCGTGTATGTCAACCGCGCGCCATTTGGCCTAAAATGGTACTTTTCAAACCACTGTTTCTCATTACCTACTTATCCTATAACTATGTTAATTTTTAATAACGCAAGGTAATTTCACCGTCTATATAGTTAATTGAACATAAATTTCAATTTGTGTAGTTTAAATACTTAAAACCCATAGAACGTTACAGATGTTTTATAAAATTCCCGTTCAGCGTCTATTTCGAAGCTTAAATTCATGTGAAAACAGTGGCAAATCTAATCATATTTATTTTTTTACTCATAGACGAAATCCCCATGCCTATAGTTAATTGAAAACATTTTTTGATTTAGGTCTCTATCTTTCAGAAAAAAATATTTTAACAGTGTGAAAAATTGTGAATTTCAAATGCTGTTTTTACCTACCTATCTTACTTAATTTAATATAACAATTATTTACTATAGTAATATAACTCTTCCTTTAAAACATAAACTTTATATTATAATTTAATCTCTCGTTTTAATTTTTTTATAAATTATTTAAAAACTACTATAAAACGCTGCAGGCGAGTCAACTCAAACCAGACCGCCGCAAGGCTTCACAGAGAGAGGACGTGTCGCTCCGTTACATCGCGTAGGGTGAATAACCTCTGCCGTGGATACCGAGAATAGAGTACATTTCAAGCGCGACCAACAAATCTTGATACATTACTATTTTATTTAAAGCTCAATTTTGAAGCATATTTTTTTTTTACAAGCTTTTATTTAACTTGCAATGTATGTATGTATGTATGTATGTATGTATGTATGTATGTATGTATGTATGTATGTATGTATGTAACTATGTGTGTGTGTTCGGGTGGAATTTTACAACTCAATTTTAAGGCACTTGCCCTCAACCGATTGAGCTGAAATTTTGCATACATGTTTAGTTTGGATGACAATGCATGTTAAGCTATGTGACGTCATCCTAAATCCAACATGGCTAAATATACAAGATGACGGACTAGTTATTTTTAAGGTACCTATACAATATGGGTATCAAATGAAAGGGATTGACAATTAGAACACATTGCACTTTACGAAATAAAAATCCAAGATGGCCGCCGCTACAAAATGGTGAATAACCTATTTTTTTCAATCCTATCCATATAGGTATCCAATGACAGGGCTTGACAAGTAGAATAAAGTGCACTTTACCAAATCAAAATCTAAGATTACCGCCGCTACTGAATTTAGACTTAGGAACTTACCAGGTGAAAACTAAAAAGTATAAAATAAATTGAGGTAAAAAAATCTTTAAAAACAAGCTTTTATTTAAATGCGCTAAAAAGAAAAAAATAAACTTTTACTGTAACTTTACTGTCAACTTATAACGACATTTCAAATTTAACATATTTGACACAATTTATATGTTTTAAAAGCTTGTCGCGATTTTACTAAGAAAGTAAATACGAGTACTTAAATCTCGCGACATCGTATCAGATGAAAGGGCTTGCAATGAATAACTCGAAAAAAAAAATGTGTCACGAGTCTTAATCCAATATGGCGGACTCCTTAGGCTAGAAATCACTTATTGCAGATGTATGTTACCAATCGAGCTATAATTTTATTTATATGTTCATTTTGGATGAACCCAAATTTTGACTTTTGATCCCGAATAACTTTTGAAGCATATAGGAACGATGACTTAAAACTTTATTTGCAATGGTAAACGCAAGCTCTTCACCATTATTTAGCTTTCCGGCAATTGTTGTTATTTGACCACAATTTTTCGGTCTGGATGGACTGGACCATTCATATAAACAATAAATTTTTCAAATCAGTCCAGGCGTCGTTGAGAAATCGAGAACAATCACAAAACAATCTAATTGAAACCTCCTCCTTTTTTTGAAATCGGGTAAATTACAGAAACTCTTAACATTGCCATTAATCATCAGTCGACTATTTAGTACTGTTGAAAATTGTATGTAATATACATACAGCAAGTCCTCAAAACCAAGGTTTTCATAGGTGCCCGATTTTTTTGCTAAAGAGTGTAAGTATTAACGACTTATTTTCATGTTTTCATATTTTAGTCATCCATAGACTTACACTATTTTCTCGCTATTAACTATTTACTAAATAATATATTTTTTGTTCTACCAATTTCACTCGAAAGGATCAAAATGGTTTGTGTGACTATACGTGAAGTATGATAGACACGCACACAGCCGCGAGTGGCCACGACGCTAGTCTGCGTGATTTTTTGCGTTGAATTACCTAAAGTTGACATCGCGCGGCGAGCGTACACGCTCTTAAATAGGTCGCAGCGCAAGCTAGAGGATAACGGTTCGTTGCTGTCGGCTAGTCTAGCATAAACTATGATTAGCTCGTAGTTGTAGGCGGCGCCAAGCGTGATTGCGCCCGCGCCGCCTGTTGCGCCGACCGCGTACAACGTCCCACACGCATTCATTAAAATATCTTTCAAATAATAACGCATAATAACCAGGTATATAATAACACTGACTGACGTACGGATATTGGTTGGGTATTGTTGCATTTGGTTAATCATGCTGAGTAATAAAACGCAGAGACTGAAGTCTTTAAAGTCAAGTCACTTTAAACTCGGGCCAAGAATTCAAATCTCATCGGTGGATCAGGTACACAGAAACGGAGGCCACGTTGACAAAACTGTCACCAGCAATGGACTGACTGATGCAATTGTTTCTTGCTACCTTGATGCTCATCTGTCTCTCATGTTAATGACGGTACTACCGCAGAAACGTACGTAGCCTATAGATAGGGTCCACTAAGAAACAGCTGCACTCACAATAGTGCGTTGTACAATACTGGTTTGACCTATTTTGAGTGTCAGACCAAATGAAGTGTCTGTCAAATAAATAGTTACTAATAGAATGTGTAATTTAATTAAGTTTCATAATTAACGCCTATGTTAACATCATGTCAATAACGATAACAATAGAAGTCTAGAAGCGAAATTATCATTAGACGACTTGAAAACTTTTCTTAATACGAATAATAATTTATGTAATTAACATAGGAGGTTTCCTCATGTTTGCGGCGTAGAAAGCTAACTTGGCTGTGAATGAGGCGAGCAGGCCCGTGTAAGTAGGTACCTGGTCGAACGCGTGGCGACGCGCGGCGAGGAAGCGCGCAGGTGAGCTGAGATGACCACAAACCGGTTGGCCGCACCATCGATCGTCTCGCCACATCTTCAAATCCACTCCACTTCTACTAATACTTATTCAAATTATAAACTTAATATTATCTATTTCATTCGATTTCGTCATGTTGCGTTATTTGACGACTTAAATGGCGATTTTCAAATTGACAAAACGATTGTCCAAGTAGATAAGAAAGGTGCGTATCGTGAAACCTACACTAAAAGAAAAAATAATACGATCAAAACTAGTAAACGTGGCCAAATCAGTGTTAGAAAATGTAGGTGATTCACAGTTGATGGCAACCAGAACCTGGAAACACAACGCAAGAGTAAACATACATACAGAGATAAATTCAGTAATCTTCTAAAATAAACATTAAACACTCTGACTGCATTTCCCCAAGTTGAGTCACACTTTAGTGTTAACTTTTCCGAGCTTTTCATGACTCATCACGCCGACTAAACCGGCCCACCTCTTACTAGTAACAACGGAATAGTTTCAGCTAAAAGATCATGTCTTTCAGTCTGAAAAGTTGTTTAGTTTTACAAATTCTATCAATGTTGTCAAGATCATGAAAAATATTGCGCGACTCATGTGCCTAACTTTTCGAACAGGCTGGTTGAAACTCGTCGACGTTGGAACATTTCTCGTAGATAGCAAATCCTCGGTGGATTACTTACAGCTAGTGCTTATTGACTCTAATCGGAAAAGTAAACTGATTGGCGCACGCGCAGCGCATTTATTAGTAGTGTGAGAGCTGGTGACCACTGTCCGGTAGGTATACATAGGTACTGTATGGTTTAGAGCCGGATCTGTCAAGACGGATGTGACGTTATAACATCATTCCAGATCATGTTTGTCCCCCTTTGTCGTTTTATTTGTCAAACATTTCAGCAGTATAATAATTAGGTGCTTATTACCACACATCCATGTACCTACTCTAACAAGCAAAGCACCATTTCTCGTACAAGCTATGTATATCGCTAACATTTTTCCAGAAAGGCTATAAACAGTTTTAAAGCACTCGGTCCACAGGATGTGTCTCACAAGTTCCATAGATATTAACGAAGCAAGAAACAGCCCATTAAGTCCCGACAGAGGCCAGTATTGATACAGTTATCAATGCTACGATCTCAGGAGATATATTATGGAACTCTAACTGGTCCCCATTTGGGTGACGCTTGAAACACACGTGTGCTTGACACTTAAACCTCTACAAACTCTTACTCTGAAAGCTACGAGAAAATACACCTTCTGCAATAAACTAAGGACTGGGTTTTCAACACAATCTATTTGATATAAGTCGTTATAGCCATGGGAATATGTTTACGACTGAAGTATTTTATAGCTTCGCAGCAGAATTTTAGATAAAGAACCGTAGCGTGCTGATATAGAGTACAAAATGCAAAGCGTGAGCGCTGTAGATAAACCACTTCGTTATCGCGGAAGACTCATTGGTATGGCGAACAGGCAGCGGCGTCGATGTGTCTGTAGGTTTGATTAGCTGATTTTATGAGCGGCGACTGCTTGTCTTGTTTCTCTGGTGGGTGTTAGCTTCGAAAATGTTAAAAGCTACAACACGTTTGAGGAATATATTTTCAATTTGATGAACAGCCGGTGTAATGATCAAATATAGAACAGAAAATGTCAAGAACACTTGCACGTATGATTAACATTCAGAAAATTCTGTGGATTCCTAAGTTGCGTGTTTTATTCGTTTGTAAATTTGTGGTAGAAACTAAGATATAGCTGAACATTAAATTGAATGCAACGTCATTCAAGTGTACTTTATAGGTACTTGAAATCCATCTCAGAGTGATCGATAACCTAGTGCCCTTTGTTCAAGTTCACAATAAATAGTACCTATATTGGTACATCTAACATACCAAGCTATTAGGTATTTGTATAGTGTACACGAGTAGGCAGATAGCGTATGCTAACACTAGAATCTTCTACTATATGTATTTGCATGGTTAGGAATCTTTCTGTAGTGTTTTATATAGTTCCATGGCAGCTTTTCACACAAATGAGCTTTTAAGAAATCAAGAAATTGTATAAGTAAAATGCGTTCTAATTCTTGTTCAAAAATACATTATGAACAAAACTTAGTTGGCATGGTGGCGTCCATGTGGTTATATTCGTCGTCCGCGTCGCAATTAACTTGCGCGTTTAGATGTGAGCGGCATAGCGTGGCACCATGCAAAAACTCGAGCCAGCTTAGTGGAATATTTTTCAAACGCCATGATGTCATGGTGGATTAAATTACTGAGTACTATGACCTTGCTTGTCAGTGGTGGGTACTTAGTCAACGAATATTATCGGTACTGTAACCACTTACAAGTACTTACAACAGCAATATTGCTGTAACCGACCAGCAACAAGTAACAAATCATGGTGCCTTCAATGTTCAACATAACTTACTGTTCCGATCTAATCCAGTATCACATTTCAGTGTAGTGGTAAAACGAGTATCAGAATTTACGACGCAAATTCAAAATTGCAAACTGGACGTAATAATTTTATCTTTATCTGGAGTAATAACACGGTGTAGATAGTTTTAGAGTTTTATTTTTATTGATTCGATTAACTTTGTCTCAGGCGCTAGATTACGTTGATGATATTTTATATCGAGTGTAGAACTCGTTTTGGCATGAGCGTTGTCGCCTGGAGGGGCCTCATATTAGCATGGATTAATTTCAATCAAGTGAATTTGGTCCGCAGTTGAATGAGCGGTGGTGGCGCGCGGCACCGACGCTTGCGCACACCGCACCGGTTTGCTGCTCCAACTGTCACCATCCTGTTCTGTTCGTTACTGTTTTGTAATATTATCTGTCGCCAACATAATCTGCTCTTTGATAAAACTTACATGACATAATACCTGTGAATTGCGATGTATTGCTATCAAATACGAGTGCTTACCTTTACTATTCCTACACATTTTCTTTCACAACTTCTCATAACTTTTCCGTCTATGCAACGTTGGATGATTAACTTTATACATATCCTGTTCTGTCTTATTTATATAAATATGATAAACATGCGAAAATAAGTTTTTATTATCAACTGGTGCCATTTTGCATTAGATCTTAAAGGCCAGCAACATTTTTAAGCTAACGAGATCTACAAATAATCAATCTTAATCGCAAATTAGTTTTAAAATTAAATAAGTGTCTCTCAAGTTTCGCTATTTATTAAAAGTTTCCGTGTTTTTTATTTTGTCTAGCAACAGTCTAAGAGTGCCAATAGTTGCTAGGTATTAATAATTCGATATCTGGTACCTACCTACTGACTACTTAATTGGGAATTTTATACTCAACAAGGAGAATTAATTAGCACGTTGACAAAAACTCCAGATATAAATATTAATAGAACTGGTTCACCTAAATGGGGTTTGAAATTTTCCCGCCTTTCAACGTTTATTGGCTATGTATAACCTACCTCCTTTTAGATGCTGATAGCTAAAAAACCAGTTCAACGAATGGAATTTTTGAACGCTAGGCATTAAGTATACGAATTTGATAGACAACCTCATGTATTTAAGACTTATAAATACTTTTAGAAATATTATAAGTAGGTACCTACCTAAAGTTTTCTTCTCAGTTTCCATCAGAAAAGCTCATTCGATTTACAAGGACCTGCTCTCCTGGAAGCGATGGAATGTACGAATTCTTTTGGAGGACAATCTCTCTCCCTGACGTCAATCAAAAGACTTAAAATAAAACATCGGATAACATCTAGACTCTAGAGATGATACCTGGTTCTAGATTTAAAAAAATACTGACTGAGAAAAGGTCAAGAACGCATGTAAATGTTGGATTTTGTAAGCAATTAGGCAGGTAAGTACCTATTATAAACTGGTTGAAAAAAAAGAATCGGCTTCCAAAAACAAAAGTAATATTTTTTCATATTTTAAGCATTAAAACAATTTATTGCTACTTTTTCTAAAATATTTTTTTATTAATTATACCTTAGAATAACACTTAAAAGGCAAGATTTAGTTAATATATTTTTTTGGGCAATTTTGGATATTCTCTAAACACAGAATACCGCCTCCTTACGCTAGAACAAGCAGTTAGTGATGTCCGAGTAACGATAAATAAATTGGTATCGGTATCGGTGATAAATTTTGATTGGTATCGCCTTTTAATTAAACCTTATCAGGAAGACGATAATACAGTTTTACATAGGTAGGTATTTTCTGATACTTTACCCAAATACCTAACTAATTTAAATAAAGTATCCTTTATAAAAGTAATTAAATACGTGCAACCATATTGAAAAATAATTATGACCTTTGATGTTTTATTCATTATGAAAGTAATTAAGTTTTTTTTTAATATAAATATAGTATATTAATAATAGATGGAATATAATAGTTTTATTTATGCATTGGTGTGTGTATTAATGGTATATCACTACAAACACATAAGTATGTATTCCAAAACTTATTCGGGCCGGCCTTTTTTGAGTTGGATCGCTATTTTCACGGTCGCCGGACGCGAGCGAGGTAGGCGCAGCAGGCGACCGCTCAACAAAAAACAACTTTCCTCGAAACAGCGATGGCGCTAAGTTTGCAACGTGAACCAAAACGTCGTAACCACCCGCTTAAACCATGTCACTTGAGATCTTATAACAACGCAACAGGCTGGGCCGAAATAACTTGTTGATGTGCGTTGCGGGTGGGACGGGTGCGCGCGGGTGTAAGGGGGACCTAGCGCCGCCGAGCGACGGCCTGTCTACGGCGGCGAGTCGGCGACACCCTGTCTGCCACGGTCGGCGCCGTTGCCATTCCGTGCGCATTCCTGTCCGCCCGCACCCCTCGTTGCTCGTGAGCCGCCCGCGCGCACGAAGTGGCAACATCGCATGCAAACTTGTTTCGTAAACGGATGTGGCAGCGACCGGGGCAGGGCACGATTCTCTGTCTTTTTCTTTAACGAGGAATTCTATATGTTTGAAAGAGATAGGAATGGTGGCGCTACGTGCTATCGGCTCCCACTTGCGGCATTTTTTCACGCCGAGAATGAGGCGAGATTACTGCGTAAAGCAGCGTACACATACGCATCACTAGAAAACTCTTTTGGTTGATTTGGTTGATGTTAAACGTGAATTGAAATATGATTATTTAATTATTGTGTACTTTATTATATTTGTTACTTATTTTCTAGATCTTAAATAAATTAAATGTCAATCCCTTAAAATTTTAAGATGGTTGATAAAATGGAGTAGATTAGGTCTTGTTGAAAAATATTTTTATTGTTTAAATAGACTATTGTTCTTGATAAGGTTATTCGTATTTTTAAATATTTAGGAACATACAAATAAGATAGAATATAGAATTTAAGAATGAAAAATTTAAGTAAACCTAACAGTGTGAAGAAGGTCTTATGTGTATACGAGACTCACGTCGCACACTCACGCACGTTGGACAGGCAGCGGCGCGCCACCAACATCCGCGCCGAGGCGAGAGAGCAGCCACAGTCAGTTCGGCGCCGTCAACCGCCACGCGCACACGTATTCTCCTCAGAATGGCCGCCGCCCACACGCACCCGGCCCCCGCGCCCTCAGACCGTCGCTCAGAGGGCCGTGCCGGTTCCCGCCGTATCTTCCCACCACAATTTAAGCTGCAAGTTCTCGAAGCGTACAGACGAGACGCTCAATGTCGCGGAAATCAACGCGCTACAGCCAGAAAATTTGGAATACATCGTCGTCAGATCCAAAAGTGGCTTCAAGCGGAACCTGCACTCCGAGCCGCTCTCCTGAGGCGAGCACCACAGCCAGCGCCGTCACCCCCGCCTTATGCAGTTGGATCTCCTGAGAGCGCACGGCTGCCGACACCTCCACCAGTGACAGTGCCCACAACGGTACAAGTACCCACGCCGCTACCAGCACCAGTGCCCGTCCCTACGCCTATGCAAGTTGCCGAGCCAATAGACCTATCAGTACGTCGACCCACACCACCACCTGCGCCTCAACCAGCTTATGTGCCACCTACAGCACCGAGTCCACCACGCAAGCCTTTTAAATTATTCCGGCCGTATCTCCTCGAAGACGAAGAAGAAAAACGGCCATCACTGGCGTCGCTACCTGTGTCTAACGGCATACATGTGTCAGCGTTCGTGCCGGTGCAGAGTGCGGCAGGCTGCGCACTTGCTGCGTGCTCTGCCCCGCGTTGGTGCTCGCCAGTTCCCTCCTTCCCGGCTCCGCTCAGATGAGAGTATGCCGTCGGAGCCCTGCTCCGCAACTCCTGTGATCTAGTCGCCGACGCCCGCCTGGCGCCGCCTGGGGCGTAGCCCTCTATCATCGTGCCTTAATGTTCACGCCGCCATAGTGCATTATGCCGTCATCACCCGATGACAGATATTTTGTGTATAAAGTTTAAGATTGTATTTTTATATGTGGGGTTTATGAAGCTTACCTACATTTATAAAGAATAAATATATAACTTCTATTATTATTAAATAAATAAAGAGGATTGTTTATTAAACCGTATTTTAATTCATGATAAGTCCACTGGCCGCATTGGAGCAGGTAGCGCCGGCGCCATACCCCTGGCCTACCTGATGTAATCCCCTATTGAATTGTAGTTTAACATAAAACTATGAAAGATTTTTTTTCTTACTTTGTATGACTGGCATTCAGTTGGTCAAGTACAAAAACTCAACTTTATTATATCTATCTACTTGAATGAACTTTATGCATACCTCATACTTATCTTTTATTTAAATGTTGAATGAAAGGCAAGGTAGTTTTGTCATTTCCCGAATTAATACATTCATGAAAAAAACATTGAAAGTAATGAAAAATATTTTTCGTCATACGAATAACTTGCAATTAATTGTATAATGAATAATGATACATAACAGTATCATAAAATATAATTAATGCAATAAATCATTGCAAAAATCTACTGTCACATTCATCACAGATAGCTAGTTTATTATTTTCAACAGATCAAAAAGTTTCAGCGAAATATTTCAATAGCAAGTTTTAGAAATGCAATCATATTATTAATATGTAATAATTATATTCTTTTTTCATAATTATTCCATAAATGAAACTGAAGTTTAGATTCTCTATATTTTGACTTGATTAAAAGTTTGAGCATAGGGATGTTACACTCGGTATCGATAGATACCAGAACATTTTTCCTTGGTATCGTCTGTTATGTTTAAACTGATTTTGTTATATTGTATTGCGATATTTAATAAAATAATAATGCCTATTATAACTAGATAGGAGCCTACCTACCGCGGTCGTGTTCATCCATCGTAATGACATGGCCATATGCGGTTTTTAGAACCTACCTACCGCTGTAAGCTTTCTCAGAAAATAGCGTTAGATACATAACATACTTAATAATATTTTATAACAAGTAAACAATAATAACTTAGATAAAATAAGGTATAAGTACAAAAGCGTTGAATTCACGTTGAATTAGAATTAAATGCAAAAATATTTCCTAGGTACCTTATTTCTTTCTTATTAACTACCTTTAGTACCTACTTTTTCCTCATATTTGTTTGTTCCAACCACCAATCAAACTTATTAAGCGCAACGTTTCGTCAAAGATTAAAAACATTATTTGAAAACTTTCAGGAAAACGATTCATCCTTTCCAAGAATTGTACCTGCATGAAAATCTTCTGACACACGGTATCAATTTATCTCCGTAGGTACCAATTTTCTTCTAAACTGGTTGGGCGTTCAAACTGGCTCAACTGTGAAAACATGAGACAGGAGACACTTTCGCATTTCGCATTTATAGAACAGTACCTAAGTACATTTTCCTACTAAAACATGCGGTGTTGAGACTAAAACAATAAAGGAGTTGTTTTATTATTGAGTACATTTGCGGGGTAACGTAATGGCGTCGTGCTGTCTGGCGCGGTAGGGCGGCACGAGTGGAGCGTGTCCGTCGGGCTCGCATACCCATGCCCGCAACACATGCGGAATGCCTGTATCATATGCCGCAGTAGGGCCGCCACTTTGACGTTGTAATGCAGCAAAAACTAAGCACATTGTGGCTACCGGTCATTAAAATAATTGGTTTTGTGCCTACAGTTCAATTAAAGATCTAACCATTTGGACACTGCTAAAAAGGTGCTACTCTAGCTTAGCAGCTAGGGATTTTACTGTCTTTAGTGCCATTAATCATTTGGCTTGTAAACGTGACAACTTATTCCCCACGATTTTCGATGTAGGTTTTTCCCAAATGACGCAAACTCAGTATGAATGTATAAATCGTTTTTTAAATTCAATCCTGGGGCCCGATTCTCCTAAGTTAATAATGTCAGAATTGAATAGAAATCGAATCGAAATCGAATCGCAATAGCAGTTTTAACCATATCGGGCATTCTGCTACTAATATAAGACCAATCGTATTCCAACGACATTCGATTGGTTTGCGATTGGTCTGCCATTTTGGTGATTTTGGCCTATACGGTAGTTTGCTCTACAATCATATTGCAATCGTCAATCATTTGCAGACAAAATGATTCATTATTGAATGACAGAAAAGGATAAAAACGTTTATTTCAAAGAAAAAATAGCGGAATGCCACATACGCTTCAATCGTAATCGAGTCGGGATTGGATCGCAGTCGAATGTGAATCGTATGCTGCTTAAGTAAAATTAGGAGAATCGGGCCCCTGATGCAAGTCTTGTCTTTCTCTTTTATTGACTTGTAATACATAACAGATGTAATCTATATATATCCATATATGTAAAACTATTTACTGTGATTATATTCCTTATAAGAGATGTTTAATACCGTTGTATGATGTAGCTATCGGTTTATATAGGTAGGTAATTGCAGATTTTCCGTACGCAATCTGCAGGATGTGGTCAATTATATTATATTATATATAGTATTATAGTATTATATTATATATAGTAGCGCGGCGGTCACCGCCGGCGCCGGACGTGTGCGCCAGCAGGCTCTCCACAGTACCTGGCGTGTCCGCTGGAGGGCGCCACAGTGTCGTGCACAGTGTCGAGCACGGCGGCGAGCGCCGTCAGTAGCGCGGCGGTCACCGCCGGCGCCGGACGTGTGCGCCAGCAGGCTCTCCACAGTACCTGGCGTGTCCGCTGGAGGGCGCCACAGTGTCGAGCACGGCGGCGAGCGTCGTCGGTAGCGCGGCGGTCGGTAGTAGTAGTGCTGCGGATACCTCCCGCTTTACGTAGAATCTGCCCCGGCGAAGATGGCACACCAACGCTGATAGGCAACCGGTAGTGGCGGATTCGGCGGGGCAGTGAAGTCTTGTGATAGGCTTAGGGCGACGACAGAGGTCAAAAGTGCTCGTCGGCCATTCACTGCATCCGAAACCTTCTCCAGTCGTGGCGGCTCTCCGTTCCACTGGGAATAGAGGGTGGAGGACGAGAGAGTGCGTCTGTGTCTGCGCAAACACTTACGCACTTAAATATTTCACGCGCAACTGACTGCTTCTGGTTAATGGATCCTGATAAAAGACCTGCGGCGATGGGCTGAAGTAGAGAGGTTGGGTGGTGGTGCACACCCGGCTTTGTCTGAAGCCTGCACGTATGGCAGCCTAAGGAGAGTGGTCGTTTCTGCACTGCACTTGGGACAACAGTGTGGATTGGGCAGCACCTTAGGTGATGAAGCAGCCCTATTTAGGGAGGCACTGCTTCCCCCGCTCAGCCGGGGAGGGGGCTAGAAAAGGTGTCCTAAAAAAATGCTTGTCCCGTCAAATTGGGGGAGTAGCAACCGCGGCTGCTTAGGCACCCCATTACTCGCGGTCGACGTAACAAGAAAAATAAGATAAAAACATCATTTATGACATTTGGCGCATGGAACGTGCGTACATTAATCGATAATGACGGAAACCTTTGCCCGGAGCGTAAAACTGCTGTCGTAGCACGTGAACTTGCTCGATACAATGTAGACGTGGCAGCTTTAAGCGAAACACGCTTAGCTGACCAAGGCGAACTTGAGGAAATCGGCGGTGGTTATACATTCTTCTGGAAAGGAAGACCCCAAAGTGAACGAAGGTTAGCTGGCGTAGGGTTTGCCATCAAATCCACCATCGCAAAAAAGCTGCCAGAATGTCCACAATACATCTCGGACCGCATTATCACATTACGCCTTCACCTACCAAACGACAACTACCTAAATGTGATAAGCGTATACGCACCAACAATGAGTAACGAGGACAGTGTCAAAGATCAGTTTTATGAAGAACTTTGCCAATGCCTTACCAGCATACGTTCAAGCGAACAAATACTGCTGCTAGGCGATTTCAACGCGAGGGTTGGCAGAGATTCTGAGTCGTGGCCGGGCGTGATTGGAAATAATGGTGTGGGCAATATGAATAGTAATGGACAATTACTACTCACACTCTGTGCCCAATTCGACCTCACCATCACAAACACTCTGTTTAGGCTTCGCGACAAATTCAAAACCACCTGGATGCACCCGCGTTCTAAACACTGGCACCTCCTCGATTACGCAATAACGCGACGAAGGGACATCTCCCAGGTGCATATCACACGCGTTATGCGCGGCGCGCACTGCTGGACAGACCACAGGCTTTTGGTAACTAAGTTGAGACTCCGCCTTCGTGAACCACGAAGACCCTGCAGGGCTAAACCAATATCTCTCAACTTAGATCGACTGGATTGTAAAGATCTTCAAGAAAAATACCAGAAAGGCCTAACAGATGCGCTAGATGTGTTTGATGCCCAGCAAGGTGACTTAATATCAAAATGGAAACAGATCTCATCCACCGTACTGACTGTGGCTACGGAAACCATAGGATACAAAAAACGAAACAACGAGGACTGGTTTGACCAGAATGATAGGGCCCTAACTGAAGCATTCAAACAGCATCGTGTACTCATAAAGCGTAATGAAGGAAATCATAAATCCAGTCAAGAAGTCCGAAGTAGTGGTGATTCCTTAAGGAAATTAACGAGGACGATGAAAGATAGATGGTGGCTTGAAAAGGCAAAAAAGATACAGTGGCTTGCAGATACCCACCAACTAGGCGCTTTCTATGAAGAAATGCGTAAGTTGATTGGCGTTTCCATAAAAAACTGCACTCCGTTAAGATCCCTAGATGGTTCCCAAAAGCTCACTGCTAAGCAGGATATACTTGATCGTTGGGCAGAGCACTTTAACCACCTGCTCAATGTAGATCGATCAGCAGATCTTGAGCATATAAGGCGTATCCATCCTCTGCCGCCGAATGAGTCGCTTGCTGAACCACTAACTTTTGCTGAAGTTGTTCAAGCCATCAAAGAGCAGAAAAATAAAAAAGCAGTTGGCGTTGACAACATCGCCGGAGAACTGCTGAAATACGGAGGGGAGCAACTTCATACATACATCTGGCAAATTTTTGATCGCATTTGGAACGAGGAAACAATACCACCTGAATTTAAAATATCCCGTATACAGACACTGTATAAAAACAAAGGAGACCGTTCCGACTGCAACTCCTACCGGGGTATATCGCTCCTCTCTGTCCCTGGGAAGATATTTGCCAGAGTTCTTCTCAACCGGCTTTTACCAGTCTCCGAAGCCATATTGCCAGAAACTCAGTTTGGGTTTCGACCTAACAGGGGCACCGGCGAAGCCATCTTTTCCATCAGGCAACTCCAGGAAAAAAGCCGAGAACAAGGCCAACCTTTGTGTATGTGCTTCGTGGACTTAGAAAAAGCTTTTGACTGCGTGCCGAGGGAAGCCCTCTGGACTTTACTGGCAAAATTAGGTTGTCCTGAGAAGTTTGTGAGAATGATTCGCCTTCTGCACGACGAGATGACTTGCTGTGTTACCTATAATGGTGACCAGTCAGAGTTCTTTCCTGTCACCTGTGGGGTCAAACAAGGTTGTGTGCTTGCGCCAACACTGTTTGCTCTCTACTTTTCTGTCGTTGTCAGTGAAGCACTCAAACAAACTTCTGCTGGAATCAAAATACGTTTCAGGACTGATGGGGGACTTTTCAACCTGGCCAGATTAAAAGCATATACTAAAGTATCTCATGCTCTTATAACGGAGATCATGTACGCTGATGATCTGTGTTTTGTTACCAACTCTGCACAAGAGCTCCAGAACCTGATGACTAACCTTCAGGAAGTCTGTTGTCGTTTCGGTCTAAAAATCAGTGTTAAGAAAACTGAGGTAATGGCAAGCGACTCTCAAGGAGCTACAGAACCTATCAAGGTAAACATTGGCGATACTGAGCTGAAGCAAGTGAATACCTTCAAATATCTGGGCAGCACAATTACATCCAAGTGTGACCTTGATACCGAAATAAACCATCGCATTGGCGCTGCATCAGCTGCTTTCGGTAAATTACGAGCCAAGGTCTTACACACACATGATTTGAAGCTTTCGACAAAAATCTCCGTTTACAAGGCCATAGTCCTCCCAAATCTTTTATACTCGGCTGAAACATGGGTCCTCTATCGGAAACATATACGGGCGCTGGACCGATTTCATCTAAAGTGCATAAGAGACATTCTGAAAATCAAATGGTCAGATCGGATTAGAAATACCGAAGTGCTACGACGCGCGAATGTCTGCGGCATAGAAGCGTACCTGATGCGGCGACAGCTCAGATGGTGCGGTCATGTTTTACGCATGGATGATAATAGGGTGGCCAAACGCATCTTCTTTTCTGAACTCCAGAACGGCAGACGGAAACAAGGTGGCCAGTTCTTACGCTTCAAGGATGTTCAGAAAAGACACATGAAAAGGTGCAACATTGATCCTCAGAACTGGGAGACAAAAGCCATTTGCCGCCCTGAATGGAGAGGCCTACTTAAAAATGCGATCAAAGATTTCGAAGAGCAAAGGAAATCCGCACTGGATGCGAAGCGTGATGCTCTTAAGGCTAAAACACCAGTAGCCATTCATTATAACTACGTGGACGGTATCCTAACGTGCAGCCAATGCTCGCGCACGTTTACACATAAAATAGGGTACTGCAGCCATCAAAGGGCGCATAGAAGAGCTGATCATCCTAGTTCTTCTCTCAGTGGTAACTGAAAGCAGTCACCATAGCCGAAATCGGCAGGGGAAGTATATATTATATATCCATCCACAACTTATAATAATTTATTAGTACCCAAATATCCTTGAGATTATCAATGAAAAATGTTTTTTTTTTAATACTTACATATTTTAATGCACGCATATCATAGTAGAATTAGGAATATTAGCTATATGTTTTGAAAAACACTTACTTTATCTGCCATACAAACTGGGGATATCCTCTATAGGTAGGTTTAAAGTTGATACAGGGATAACACATGTGTTAAACTATTACATTTAATTCAACATTCATCACCAAATTAAAGATAAATGGTAATATGACTTCACTGCACTTTCAGCAGGTAACGTACCTACCTAACTGAAAACTTTAATTGGTCCATACACACTAGATATCATCTGAAATCAGATTACTTCGGCCAAATACATACAAGACTTAGGTTCTATAAAGTTATCATGTATCTACGCCCCGTGGTTTGCGTTAGTTGGATTCTTATTATTATGCATAAAGGGATTATCAATCGCCGTTTATGAGTCCAGTTTCAAAAATTAACTAGGCTTTTCCTCCTCAAATGCTTCTATTTGCTGTGTAAGTTCCACTACTCCATCGAAATCTCCAGAACTGTTGGAACTGGACAAATTAATATCAGGATAAAATCAATACGCTACGAAGTTTGGCCATCGAGCCATATGCAAAATCATTTATTTGTTCCCTCAGGACAAGAACCGGGTGAAGCCTCTGGCGAAAGTTAGTCTCAAATAAATTCTTATGAACATAGATATAGAACAAAACTCCTATGGCTACCAGCTAGCTCTTTATAAAAGTCGGTCCTGGTTTAATTTAGCGGATCGGCAAACTCTTTTGTAACCACAAATGGATTAGCTTAAACTGAAAATACAGCAATAAACCATTACCGGTATCTCTAAGTACACGCAAATCTGCTAAAAGCTTTTTAGTCAAAAGATTAAAACAATCTGTCTGGTTTTGGGAGCTAGTTTTATGAGTCCCATAGGGTCCTAAATGTTTGAAATTATTGTCATGACTTTACTTCAATAGAATTACCTATTTTAATTCGTATGGAACATCTGATCACGCCGCCTTTAGCAGCTTATTAGGTAATCCAGCTTATCACTAAGAGTGTTGATCATAAAGCATAATTTTCCTGAAGGCCATAGTACCAACTTTGGTTAATTTTATGGTCCGCATACCATTATTGCTGGTAAAATTACTTTGACGATAAGAAGAAGAATTAAACTTTATGCAGTTCTTAATTTCTTTCCGAAGTCTTAATGGTCAGTAGGTACATACACGCAGTCTACGTAATTAGAAACTTAACAATACTTAGCAATTTTTTCGTTAGCAAAAAATATATTCGAGATAAATGAGATTCATTTGAACATAATCTTGCTGGTGGAAAACCGAATAATTCCAGTTTTCTAATCCTAGATCAGAATTGCCCATGTTTTTTTTTCTGGAATCTACAGGAATGAATTTTAAGCAGTGCGCAAAAAAAAACTGGAGGTCCAGAATCATTAAGAGAACATATCTGCATCATCAGTAATAAAATTTTTTTCATTATTTTGTCCGCCCTAAAATCAGCAAAATATGGACACCAACTATTCTTACGCGCTTGGAGCAGCGCTCGCGTCAGTAAACCGGTTTCGCGTTGCCGCCGTGCCTACTATGACGACTGTGACCGTACAATCGGTTACAAAATAAACATCTTTCGCTAGCAATAACTTTTCTTTTTTGTACTAAAACACGAAAAAATAAAAATATACGTATCTATAAAACTTATTTAACTACAAGTTGACAAAGTTTGCGCACTGGATAAAATTCATTCCTGTATAATAAAATATATATAAATATAATAGTGCAATTTTCCTCACTTGATCAACAAGTAAGATTTAGAATGAATGAGACACACAGAAGACACTCTTCCTCCTAAATATTGCTCTAGACTTGTTAGAGTGAGGGGCACCAGGCACAGGCCAAAGCTTAAAATAATTCCGAACTACTTAAGAGCGTGTACGCTCGCCGCGCGATGTCAACTTTAGGTAATTCAACGCAAAAAATCACGCAGACTAGCGTCGCGGCCACTCGCGGCTGTGTGCGTGCCTATCATACTTCACGTATAGTCATACAAACCATTTTGATCCTTTCGAGTGAAATTGGTAGAACAAAAAATATATTATTATTTAGTAAATAGTTAATAGCGAGAAAATAGTGTAAGTCTATGGATGACTAAAATATGAAAGCATGAAAATAAGTCGTTAATACTTACACTCTTTAGCAAAAAAATTGGGCACCTATGAAAACCTTGGTTTTGAGGACTTGCTGTATATTACATACAATTTTCAACAGTACTAAATAGTCGACTGATGATTAATGGCAATGTTAAGAGTTTCTGTATTTTAACCGATTTCAAAAAAAGGAGGAGGTTTCAATTAGATTGTTTTGTGATTGTTCTCGATTTCTCAACGACGCCTGGACTGATTTGAAAAATTGATTGTTTATATGAATGGTCCAGTCCATCCAGACCGAAAAATTGTGGTCAAATAACAACAATTGCCGGAAAGCTAAATAATGGTGAAGACTGAAGAGCTTGCGTTTACCATTGCAAATAAAGTTTTAAGTCATCGTTCCTATATGCTTCAAAAGTTATTCGGGATCAAAAGTCAAAATTTGGGTTCATCCAAAATGAACATATAAATAAAATTATAGCTCGATTGGTAACATACATCTGCAATAAGTGATTTCTAGCCTAAGGAGTCCGCCATATTGGATTAAGACTCGTGACACATTTTTTTTTCGAGTTATTCATAGCAAGCCCTTTCATCTGATACCCATATCGTAGGAATGCATTAAAAACATTTTTTTTCTTCTTCTTGGGTATACAGCCATATTGGATATAGAATCATACATTGTCATTAAAACTGAACGTTCAAACAAAATTTCAACTCAATCGATAATAAATTGAGGTAAAAAAATCTTTAAAAACAAGCTTTTATTAAAATGCGCTAAAAAGAAAAAAATAAACTTTTACTGTAACTTTATTGTCAACTTATAACGACATTTCAAATTTAACATATTTGACACAATTTATATGTTTTAAAAGCTTGTCGCGAGATTTAAGTACTCGTATTTACTTTCTTAGTAAAATCTTTATTTTATACTTTTTAGTTTTCACCTGGTAAGTTCCTAAGTCTAAATTCAGTAGCGGCGGTAATCTTAGATTTTGATTTGGTAAAGTGCACTTTATTCTACTTGTCAAGCCCTGTCATTGGATACCTATATGGATGGGATTGAAAAAAATAGGTTATTCACCATTTTGTAGCGGCGGCCATCTTGGATTTTTATTTCGTAAAGTGCAATGTGTTTTAATTGTCAATCCCTTTCATTTGATACCCATATTGTATAGATACCTTAAAAATAACTAGTCCGCCATCTTGTATATTTAGCCATGTTGGATTTAGGATGACGTCACATAGCTTAACATGCATTGTCATCCAAACTAAACATGTATGCAAAATTTCAGCTCAATCGGTTGAGGGCAAGTGCCTTAAAATTGAGTTGTAAAATTCCACCCGAACACACACACATAGTTACATACATACATACATACATACATACATACATACATTGCAAGTTAAATAAAAGCTCGTAAAAAAAAATATGCTTCAAAATTGAGCTTTAAATAAAATAGTAATGTATCAAGATTTGTTGGTCGCGCTTGAAATGTACTCTATTCTCGGTATCCACGGCAGAGGTTATTCACCCTACGCGATGTAACGGAGCGACACGTCCTCTCTCTGTGAAGCCTTGCGGCGGTCTGGTTTGAGTTGACTCGCGTGCAGCGTTTTATAGTAGTTTTTAAATAATTTATAAAAAAATTAAAACGAGAGATTAAATTATAATATAAAGTTTATGTTTTAAAGGAAGAGTTATATTACTATAGTAAATAATTGTTATATTAAATTAAGTAAGATAGGTAGGTAAAAAAAGCATTTGAAATTCACAATTTTTCACACTGTTAAAATATTTTTTTCTGAAAGATAGAGACCTAAATCAAAAAATGTTTTCAATTAACTATAGGCATGGGGATTTCATCTATGAGTAAAAAAATAAATATGATTAGATTTGCCACTGTTTTCACATGAATTTAAGCTTCGAAATAGACGCTGAACGGGAATTTTATAAAACATCTGTTACGTTCTATGGGTTTTAAGTATTTAAACTACACAAATTGAAATTTATGTTCAATTAACTATATAGACGGTGAAATTACTTTGCGTTATTAAAAATTAACATAGTTATAGGATAAGTAGTTAATGAGAAACAGTGGTTTGAAAAGTACCATTTTAGGCCAAATGGCGCGCGGTTGACATACACGCTCTTAAGTTGCCAAACGTTTCCCTTCAGCTCACATTAAAAATATGCTTTAGGACCTGTACTAGGTACTTATTTCTGTGGCTCGGCCGGGCACTGACGCCAGCAATTCTACTGACGTCTCTTTGACGTATAAGAATATTTCGCGGTGTTTTCGAGCTGAGCCGGATAATTTAGCGTGCCACATAATGCCTAGTGTGCGAGTTGCATTCGCAGATGTGAGTGTGATATTTACGATGCTCTGCCGGACGGCGCGATGGGCCATAAAGCAAGTAGGCACAGCATCAACTATGAAGTCAAGGATATTTTTGGCACACGCGCACAGGATACACTCTCTGTTATAGTTCACGGGTCATATAACAATAGTGTCTTTGTGCGTTTACTTTTTAAGGTTTGACGCAGTTTCTTTTATTGTAATCCTATTTTTAGCAAACATCTGCTGTTGAATCCTATGAGTGTTAATTAAAAGTTTTCTACGATCGTTCTTCATGATTTTATATTTTTTCCATTAAAGGACTCTTTCGTCCTGAAAGTGTTAAAGTTATTCGCTCGTTGGACACTCGAGTGATTATATTTCCCGTTTTTCCGCATGACTGATGTACCTAACGGCGCTCTTTCTTTAGTTGAATGTAATTCCATGACGGTAATTGTTTAGTATCCGGATGTGTGTGCGTGTCGGCATAAAGGATATTCACTTTGTGTTTGTCTGTCTTTAGAGCGGGTTTGTTTCTTCAGCGCAAACACAGACTAATTAACCGCGGTGCCTTTGTTTGCCTTTCCAGAAATCGCTTTAAATGTTAAGATGTTTGAATGTAGGTACCCGTTGCACCTCGATTTCTAATATGGTTTGCTTTGATGTCAGAGTCCAGTCCAGCTAGTCGTAATCATACACAAATATCTAACTCTCACTGCTTTGTTGGGGAACGACTCAGATGTATGGAATGCGGTCCTTCCACCTTTATTATTTCACTTCTAACTTTGATTGTTATCAAGTTTTCAACAAACGCATTTCGTTCACGATCACGACCCATGCATAGAATAGAATACAATAATGTGCATACGGCAATACGTAAGTACCTACTAAATGTATGTAAGTTTATGTAACAGCTCACTATGTAATAAAACTAAATGAACGGTAAATGGTTTGTTGTACTTACTGCACATACTTAACAGGTATACTAGGAGGACTAGTTTCTAAGAAGCCTTATACAGTGCAATGCGCATTTGCAATGTATACGGTCTTAGATATTCATTAAAGTAGTTTGCAGGTTACTTATTTAATAGCTTAGTAGCTATGGATAGCCATATTAAATTTAATTCAGTTTCATTATGCAAAAATTTAGAGTATTAGCTCTCGTAGACCTCAAATTATAAACTGCATTTATTTTATGTGTTACTACTGTACTATTTTTACCGCAACTTGAGAAACATAGAAGGGCTGAAGTAATAACAATAATAGAGCAACCTTTAAGTCTCCGTGAGGTGATCTCCTAAATAAATGAGCTCGGAGTCACGTCACTCGTTTGCACATAAATAGCCCGAGTCACAAGACAGACCGGTCGGCGCGCTCGGGGGGATGCGCGGTGCGTTCGTGTGCGCTTGCGCTGCTCGATGGCCGCTCCGCTTGGCGCCAACGCCGCCCGCGTGTTATTTCCGACGCCATTACTCACACCGGCTTCGACTAATTATAATATTCAGCGAGCTCGCATCAGCCGACTGTCCGACGAGTCCGTTCACATATCCTGCGCGGTTGCAAGCACGGCTCCAATTCGGCTGAATCGTTTTGCGAATGTTATTTTAAAGATCAGGCAGAATTTTGCGTCAATTTCAGATCCTTTCTCAATAGTATCTACTACTTCTAGAGTCATCCAACAAGGCATTGTTAAAAGACATAGGTAGGTACAAGGCGATCGGTTTAGTTAATTGATGTCGTCTGGCTTTGATAGCGGCCGTTCGGTGAGATCAGAGAGGTGTCGGCGGCGTTGAAACGGCTCTTCTCTGTAAACACGCCTGTTGCCTGTGTAGTCGGGTAACGCAATCAGCTCGCCCTTTGACACCCGCCTCGGTACCTCTGATAATGTAGTCCGAACACTTTGTACGGTTTGGCACAATAATAGCAATGTTAACCTCATTCCGTTTACTTTCTGGTGAATCTGTATTTGTTCAATAATAATTACATTAATTACATATTATAAGAAGAAGACACTGCAATTTTATTATTATGGGGCAATCTTGCCTGTATTGTAGTGATAAAGATTGGCGTACTGGTAATGGGACAGTGCGTACAGAATAAACAACCCTATTTTCGAACTTGATCTGGGAACATTACGCGTCCATAATCCAGCTTCTGTTGTCTGGCCGGTCATCGCTGCTCGCATCGAATTTCATTTGATGGTAGGGATTAAACTTAAACGTGTTATTTCTGGGCTTTCTCCTCTAGCTCATTCGATTCCTGATACACGCTCTATGGGAATTTATTTATTTTGGCTATTAAATAGAGAGAGAGAGAGAGTTTTCATTCCGGCAAGATAAAAGGTATGATAAAAGTCGTGAAGTTTTATTAAAAATATCATAGTTTACAACTCCACCCAATTTTATCAAAAATTAACCATTTCCAGAATTACCCATACATTTGAATTTATTAACGGTCTCCAATAAAGCAGTTTTCTAGGCGGTTGTATATTACAGATAGGAATATTAGGATATTAGAATATTTCACATGACATTTGCACCTCTGTAATATTTAAAACAAAACATGATTGTTTTATTTGGCGATGACATTATGCTGCAGATCATCTTGTGGAAAACACGTATTTTGCATTTCCGTAGGCACGGTAATGAGCTACCGCCAACAGCTCCCGAAGATTCTCACTTGCTATGTTAGATGTGAGGTGATAGTCGATTAAGTAAGCATTATAACTTTGCCTACCGATTGCATGACACTGACGGTCAAGTTTATCGCAATCTGCTTCAGCACCTCATTAAAAGTTGCCGGTTTGTTCATTGATCTGGTCTTTTATCTAGAAAATGGAGTAATTAAGCAGGCCCGCCGCTAGCTGTTTGTTCGCCCGCGTGCAAAACTGATTATGCCGCCCTACGACTACATACGTTTTGTCAAAAAATATATAAGGGGGGGGGGGGGGGATCCAGGGGGTCTGGACCCCCCCCCCCCATTCATATCCATCTTACTTGTCCAACAGAAAAAAATATGTACATGCACCGCTCTGATTGCAACCTACCTACTTTTGGATAAATAACTATTGCAATACGTAACATACATTACACATAACTTTTTATTTACTTAAAATGTTCAGAGTTACCTAAGCAGTCCTGGGTTAGCCTATAAGCAAACTAAGCAATTAATTAGGGCATTATTAGCAAGCAATTGCTTAGGGCATCAATGCAGTGCAATCATTACCCAAGTGGCCCCTATGTATTGAAAGATTGTGATTAACTTAAACTAACGCACTTAAATAACTATAACAATGGTTAAAGTCAGTAAAATTATTATTAATATTTGGCGAAAATTTTTTAGTCTAAGGACACAAAACAAATAAAAACCACTGTAAATTAACAAAGCAAAATCAAAAAGTAAAATATGCACAGAAGTGAAGTACAAAAGCCGCGAGCGAAGCGAGCGCGATTTTTTCCTTGGAGTTTTCATGAAGTAATATCATAAAAAGCCATAATGGACTTGCGCGAAAAATGTTTTTTCGGAATTGAATGCCTCAACAATTAAACAAAGCTAAAATGCGAAATCTGACATGGAGCCGCGAGCGCAGCGAGCGCGAATTTTTTTGGGGATGCAAAGGGTGAAACAGTCAAAATTGATAGGAGACGACCAAAGCTAGGGCGGCTTTTTCTGAAATTTTATTGGTTTAATTTTGCCGCCCCCTAAATAGCATTTGCTCCACGCTACGCCACTGGTTGATCTTAAATCGTTTTTAAGAATCTTTAATTTGAAAATGTCCTTTCAACAGATGTACCTAACTGAAACCGGCAGTGTAAGTAATATTCTTAGCGCTATTGCTGTGTTCGGATATATTGAAATCAAATCATTGGTAAAAAGATATTGTATTTTTTAAATATTACGTGATAAGTCGCTAGATTTGCCGCCCCATAGGACGTGCCGCCCGCGTGCTGTGCACGCGCTGCACGCCCGCTTACGGCGGGCCTGTAATTAAGTGCTAATTTAATTTGATTACAATTACCTATCCCAAAAAAGCAAACTTCTCTTCGTTTGGATTGGAGACAAGACTTCACATAGAAAAAACCAGGACCTTGGAGCAGTATTGAATCACGTGAATACTTCTTGAGGCCACTATAACTAATACTAACTAATAAAATGATGTTCTTTGACGAAACGATGACTAAGACTATAGTCGAACTCATTTTTTTGTTGTTAGAAAATAGTAGTCGTTAACTAACGCGTTATGAAATAGAACGCCCAAGACAGAGAGAGGAATACGTCAATGTGATAACAAATTTTTCAATAGCGATGACCGACCATGACGTACCTAAGTATAACCGGTGCCAAAATAATGGAACTATTTGTTGTCACATCATCAGTTTTCACGAATTTTTGTAGCTTTGTTAGTCACGTCCGCCATTTAGTCTACAATATTCATTTGTTCGTCAACTGTCTTCTGAGATTTTGTGTTATTTAGATTTAGAAGATATTTAGATCTTTAGCTTAGTGATAAACTAACAATTCAAAGAGGAAATTCAGTTTTGTTTTCTTCTCTGCGGTTTTTTAATCTCTCTCTTTGCTGTGACATGTTCCTAAACAAAGCATTTCTGCTTTACCTTATCAGAGCTGAAGATCCGCACTACTTGGGAAAGACTAAAGACATGAACTTACAAAAACATAGGTATAGGTAACCATATATTAGATTCTCTCTTACATATTGGGCAACGCCTACATTACAGTCGGATAATTGAAGATTGCGACGCTTTTGACGACATCCGAGCAATATTTTTAAAACAACATGTCGCACTCATGCACTGACTGAACTTTACCTTCGTGACAAGGGTCAATGGTGTGACAGTGAACATATTTCGCGTGGTTTCAGGAACGTCGACCGACCGTGACGCAAATAAATTCGTGCCAATGAAAGCACCAATCACTTACTACATTTCTTCTTGTGGGCATTGTTACACCTACCATATGTCAGCTTGCCAAGACATAAATATTTTTGGGATTCTAAGTCTGTCGTTACCAGGGTACTTTTAAAATTTTCCAAACAGTCATTGCATTTTTTACAAACACACACGCATCTATTCTTAAAGCAGGAAAATGGCTGATTGTTCTATTGCATCCTTGAGTATCGAAATACTCTTTGAAAGGAAGTTTAAAGGAGACGGTAAAATATTTTGTTTGTAGCAGTGGGCACTTATACAGGCTGAGATCATTAAAACGGGTTCATATCAGTTTCCATAAGTTTTTAACGGTTGCCCTCTTGATAAACTCCTGTTGATTGTGCGCCTCCGCCACACGGGCGGACCACCCGAGCGTACTGCGGCCGATGTCATAAATATAATGTGGCGCAACGAGGATCATCCACGACACTGCGGTGAGCCCTGATAAGCCTGAGATACACGATAGTGCACGAACACCTAATATTTATAGATTTATTAACCTTCTTTGTTAAGGATTATTACAACAGAGACTGGAGTTTAATCCAGCAAGGTACTGAAACCATTAAATTAATGCAGCAATAAGTAGGTAGGTACCACTCAAACTGAAAGGCAAGGACTATAATGAATAGTTGCAAAATCATTTTCTTATCAATTAGTGGTAAATCCATATGAAGTAGATGACCCACTTTGAAACAAAGAATGAGTCAGGCTCGTTGTCATTGTGGAAGTATGCTCAAGCAGTGCGGACAATATCTTGTGCATGAGTGTTGCACAAAATACCATTATGAGAACAACATTTCCTATGTAAGCAAATACCTACTTAAATCATTATTATGTTTATTACCTGCTAACTCTTCGTCAAGATAGGTACTTCAGATAACGTTACTTCTTCTGTTAAACTACGAGTTTATACATATTTCCTATTTCTTTGATTTGAGCATATTTCATACTTTCTTATATGAGTGCTCAGATCAAAGAAATAGGTATGAGTGTTGGCTGATATCAAAGCATCAGAAACTAAAACATAATACTTACATAAATAGGAAAGAAGACTTTCCTGTTATGTCGCTTCATATATAAAATCGTTCAGATCTCAAAGATGTTATCGATACCCAATTCTACATAGGTTATAAACTGGTTAGTTAAGAAGTTGGGTGCGCCAAGTAATTTGCTGTGAGAAGGTGCGCGGGGCAGGGGAGGCCACCGTGCATCGGTTCCGGGGTTCAGCGACAACTTGTCTGGCAGGGCCGGCGCCCCGGCTGCGCGCCGTCCTCGCCCCACCGCATTATTATGGGCCTGACGCCGCCGGCCTGTGCCCCGCGCTCTCCGCCCCGCCTCACTCCGCTGCGCCCGCGCCACCGCTTCTCAGAAAACGAATCCGGCGATATGGTGACGGTGACGCACACATTGACATTTGGCAGTTGATGTGTACGACACAGTTTCTTCGTCGGGAAAATTGAATTGATGTGCCAATGAATATAGAAAATAGCCTCATCACTTAAGTCATGAGTTAAATTGATTTTATATCTTAACATGTGACATAATTAGAAGATGAAATTAGCACCTGAAAATTTATTTTGACAGCAATTATGCCACTTGCATTGACCTGTCGTAAGATATAAGCAGACTAATTGGCTAGCAGTTCATGTCGTTCTGAATGCACTTGGTTGTACATTTTGCATCGCTTTTGAAAATCAGATATTGTGTTTCCGAATTTCACATCTTCTTTTTCAGTTCCTACATAAAGGAATTAATTCATGGACTTCTTAATGATGATGAATAGTGGTAATATCATAAAGCTGAAGAGGTGACACGCGAAGAAGATACGAATCAACTTTGAATAAACGGGCGTTACATAGGTACTTTATAACACATGTGTTCAGTGGTATTGTGTATTTTCAAATCGTTTGCTGAATGCTACCTAACTATTGTTATGTAACATGAAACCTTTTTAAATCAATGTCATACCTACCTATAAATAAGGAAAACGATACCTAATGAATGGGACATTAATTTTATAGAAAACTGAATAAGAATTATGTTGTCTAATGATAAACTTAGTCATGTCATAATTGAAAAAATCCGCATTATCCGAAGCTGTCGTTGCATAAGTACCTGGATTGATCTTTGGCTCTTGTAAGTCATTAGATCGGACTAATACGTTCGCATGATGTGGATAATGTCCACACAAAGAAATATATTCTATGCTCATGCTTCGTGGGCGCATCGCTGTACTCCTACATAGGTAATGTATTGGCGTTACACATAAATAGGTGTGTCCAAGTAGGTGTGATGCTGGCTATGTGTGCGTTGTCGGTGCGACTAGATAATTTATCGAGTGAGCACGGCTTGCCGAGCTGCCGCTACGCAGCAACTTGCCGCAGTGGTGAGGTGGGTCGCACTTTATATGGAGAGTTGTCTAATCCACTGAATAAATTAGCATTGGGCCTAGGTTTCTCCTGAATGACTAATGGACATTTAAAGAATTAGCTCAATGCGCATGCCACACGCTTTCCAATTTCTACCTATGTAAATGGCGACACACGAGTTAATATCATTCGCTTGTAGGAATATGTTATTAGCAGCTCTTTGCGTTATAGTGGTGTTTAAGTGTTTTAATTCTAACATTATTTTAAGGAAAGTACCTATTTATTCTTCTTTGAATTTGCTTTATGAAATCTGATTTTCAAACAATTTCCAGATTTGAGACATAGTATAGTAATTATCATTAACTATGATGTATCTGAAAACATGACGCAATTGAGATGTGCAGTTAGTGTAAGCAACAATACATGAGGACACCACGAGGACATCACAATACGTAGGTACTAAACACGTGGTGGCTAGGTATTGTTAGAAAATATAGATATCATAATCATGACAGTAAATCGTGCGCCACCTGGAAATGAGTAGATATAGGAATCTACGTAACTATCACAAGATGCGGCCGATGCACGCGGCTGCAACAAAGCCGGCGCTACCAGGTAGCGCCACTTTTATTGTGCGACCGTTGCATTCCATTTAAGCCGCGTTCAGTGTATTCAGCCGCTTATTTCAACGAAGTCGACTCTTAATGAACGCATCTTTAGGACAAAACAAAGCCAATGTCGGTTTTTCTAACGAACCGTAAACGGTAGGAAAAGGGAAGATAGATATTCAGGAAGAAGTATCAGTAAATAAAATGGAAATAGATAAAGAAAAAAGAAGTGTAAAGATGGAAACAGGTTGACAACTTGAAGTTCAGGGATTTTTATAATAATGAACTGTTATTAAGGTTCTAGGATGTTCTCCAACTGCGATTAGTCAACTTCCTTTCGTCTACGCGTACCGGAGCTCACGAACACTTACCCCTACTTATCGAAAGAAGTGATTGGCATTGCCAACAAAGTGTGCGAATGAAATCTTGAAAACTTGGAGACAAAATACACGTCAGGATCAGGTCTTACATGAAAACTATTTCCCTATAACAATATTTTTTGTTCGGGCTCGGTTTTTTGAGTGGAGTCGCTAGCACTATGTCATCAAAGTTATCCTGAGAAAGATGTTTTTTGTTTGATTTGAGAAAAGCTCACAATGTATCTTTATAACGAACTGAAAAATGTGCTATGAAGCTCTACCTACTGAATAAGTTGTTTTCACTGAAGATTTTTATCGTGTGAATTGCAAACTGTGCTTCTGATTAAGGGCAAATAACTATTATGGGCATTCTTGAGTTATTAAGTTCAGAGACACGAAGCCAGCGAACCGTTGAAGGTCAAATGCTCAAGTTACATGCCACGCATAAACATATAGCTACGGCTATCTGACATGAACGGAGATATTAATCATTCTACGCTATACCTACCTTGTATAAATAATACCTAACGAACGCAAGCGGCAGTATAACGAGCATTGTTTTAGTCCTAATGCTTTGTATCTGGAGGGATTGATAAGTTCTGTAAATGTACGGAAAATGTCGGAGGGGGCATTCTCCATTTGAATCAGGGAATGGAGCCGAGAGACTGTGGGATAATCCAGCAAGGTATTTGGGTTGACAGTAGGAAATAAATAATTAACAGCCGACAACAACGTTTAAATTGTTAATTTTTAATCAGCTGCCTCTAATGACTACCGAATTACAATTTCCAAGTTGATTAAATGTAGATGGTAGGTAGTAACTGTGTTGCAGATGTGTTTACCCTATCGCGCCATTTTCTTTTGTTACTAACTCATTTACCTACTTATTTTCACGATACAATATAAAGATCTAGCAAACAACACAACATCACTGAAACTAGGAACTCAAGATGGACCCAAAAGTGAGCTGGAAATGGAAAAGACGTGTAGTCACTAAGAGATTTCTTATCTAATCAGGAAAAACAGTTCGCGAATATTTTCCTACTTCTTAAATGCACTCAAGCCGCATCCAACTATCAGTATGCAAGCATGCCAAGGAACGTGCTTGACACTTAGTTTCTCTCCTAAATCGACCTAAGTATTTGATATAAGGAGAAAACCGTGTATGTAAGAGGAGTAAGCATGTACCTATAGTATAACCAACAAGTAAATTGGCAATGTTGTCACCGTACACGCCTTCCTTTAGTGCAAAATCTAAGTAGGTACCTACTTACGTAAATTAATATCAGAAGAATATTGCATAATATATTGGTACCTAATAATAAGTAGCGGCATATTGCCAGCTAGCACACCCACACCAGAGCCCCATAGCCACCATAGAAACTGACTCAAACTGCTGCCATTCCCTTCAGCTTGGAATGAAATGACGCCATGACGCGAACGCCGCGTCACGTCCCACGCCGAAACATGCCTGCTTTATGTTTATTCAGTGACCACAATTAATCATTTATTATTAAAAAACAACTACATTTTACTTTGACGTAGACGACATTAATTGTGATTCATGATTAAGTACCTTTAGACTTGCCTATTCCTTGAAATAATAATCTTCAGTATTCTTCACGGTTAAAGTTGTTAGCCACCCGCAGCCAAATCTTACAGGAAGTATTTTCCAATAATTCCCTGAATTCGGCAACAGGTAGTTTAATTGGTCGCATTGGGGAATTATGCAAGAAAATCCCGCGTGAATGTATAGTTACAAAATGTAATATTTAGAAAACCCACATGATTGAATAAATTATGTTGCTAAACTTTATTTACTATGTATAACCTGTTTTATAGAAAGGCCTGTTATAATTGACGAATTTTCCTCTTACAATACCTACTTCCAGGCGGTTGTGTAGGTCCATCGCCTAGAAGCTACACAGTGCACACCTTAACTACGCAATAAGCGTTTGCGCACAGTGGCACAGTCCATCATTTTCGCAACTGAGCGGGAACTGGAAATCAGGTAGGTAAATCAACCATCGATTTGGAACGCAGTAATTTGAAATAGGTACCTATTTGTATTTAAGGGCCCTCCGGTTCGGGTGAGCGTCAAGGCAAACCGGCATGGCTGCACAGCGCCATCGAGTCTGGTGCGGACAGAACGTACCCCTCCCCCCACCCGCCCCTCTCCCGCCCGCTCCCCGCAGCCTACCTGTCATGCTGCCCACGCAACTGATCGGCCTACGCGCCTTTGCTATGTTCATAAGTGTCTACGCATGATGCATATTAATAAGCGATCGTGATTCGTGCGTAAAGGATGTCTAATCTATGCTGACAGAAGTCGTTAGGTGCACATTTAAAAGAACTGGAAACTGTTTATGCTGGCATTGAGCTGCAAAATATCACGATTTTATAAGTCGCTTTGCCACAACGGATATTGCTTTTTATATTTCTATGAAATGAAGCGTATGTGATCTAACTAAGGATTTATAATTTAAGATAAAAGAATGATTGAAATGTATTCTCCAAACAACACAGTTTGACGCAATATTTAACTTTAGAGATAGAGGTAATCACAATCACGTTGTAAGCTGGCCTTTCCCACTATCTGTACAGTCAATACAAAAACATCAGCCAGTCACTGAAATAGCAATTAAAGGACTTGGCAAGTTGGCACTTGTTATCTGTTCGTCGAGGTCAGGGGGTGTGCATCTCATTACAATAATTATCGAGTGGATAGCGGATCCGCGTTGAGCAGGCTGGCCGGCTCGCAAGTGACTCATCAGCGGCATCGTGATACCGCTCACGTTCGTCGACACCCGCTCGCCACATCACAACCTGCCTCGCTGCTTCTCGCGCAGAGCCGTTACACATACGAACATCTTATTATGTCTCAGAAAACTCCTAAACTTGTTCTAAATCTTACATAATAAACAGCATCGAATGTGAGCTAAATACGTTATGCTAAGAAACTGTGCGAAAGCGACTCTTCTAACTCCAGACACAGATTGGATAAATGACTGCTTCGGTCATTGAAAATGTAATTATTTTGATTTCAGAATTTCCATATGAGCATTAAATTGAATGATAAGGAAGTCAGCAACCACATTCAACATTTTCTTAGCTGTACAATAGAATATGTATGTAATATTGAATTTGTGGTTACTTGTCATTGTTTTTAGTAAGTGAAGTTACCTCAAATTAATTTGGGTGATGGACAGAAGTGGCTGTATCTAATTGCTTAGAAACTAATGTATAATTGGTATGCCGCAGGTACAGCCGAAGCCCAGGATTATGGCGCCGTCAAGCCACTTAAATTTCGCATGAATCCGGCACCAGATGGTCACAGGTTGTACCTGGCTATATTTAATGTATTACCTACTATTATTTCACCGAAAAAAAACCGAAACCTCTATAAAACCCAACCAAAAGATGACATCATTTATTCAATTCAAACATGAGCTATTCTGCTGTTACTGTGTACATATGCATAATCATGGTATAATAATTATTTTGCTACTGAGTCTTCCTGCCCGCGTAATAGTTTGTAGTGAAATAAGTTAAGTGCAAAAAATATCAGCTACCACTTCAGGTCAGTCAGTCATCTACATCTTGATGCGATGTGATGAGATGCCTTGGCGTGGAAGATGGAGGACCAAAGGGTCGAAAGCGACAGCTTCCTAACAGCTTATATACCCATTTTATACATAGTTATTACAACTTAACAAAGTTCCATATTCAGGTCAAACATCTCTACTAGAATAAATAAACAATGACTACGTCCCACAGGTGCGGCGTGTGTCCCACGTACTTCCAAAAGATTTGCGCCTTCGACTTTAAATCGAACTCCACGTTCATTTTCGACAATCACTGCGTAATGGACTTGTACAACTGCATGGAACGCACCGGTTTGTTTCCTAAGAATATTATTAGGGTGCATCTACACGGTGCAAGTAGCTTGCAAATGTTGAGGCACATGCGCAGGTTACATGCATTTTAAAAACGTGCGGGTCCAGCGACTCGTGCATGTATGTACCAAAGCAAAATAACCATCCAAATGCAAGCAAGTGACAAGAGCACACCTCTTGTCCTTGCTCCAGCTACATGCACCGTGTAGACGCAACCTAAGCATATTATTAGTTTCTATGATTTGTGTGCGTCTTGCTTTGCTACGGTTTTGTTTACACGTAATCGTACATTGTAGTTCACTTGCCAATCACTATTACTGGAATAACGGTCTGGGGCCTGATTCTCCTAAGTCAATAATGTCAAAATCGAATATAAATTGAATCGCAATAGCAGTTTTAACCATATCGGGCATTCTGCTAATAATATAAGACCAATCGTATTCCAACGACATTCGATTAGTTTGCGATTGGTCTGCTATTTTGGTGATTTTGGTCTATACGGTAGTTTGCTCTACAATCATATTGCAATCGTAAATCATTTGCAGACAAAATGATTCATTATTGAATGACAGAAAAGGATAAAAACGTTTACTTCAAAGAAAAAATAGCAGAATGCCACATACCTACGCTTCAATCGTAATTGAGTCGGGATTGGATCTCAGTCGAACGTGAATCGTATGTCGCTTAAGTAAAATTAGGAGAATCGGGCCCCTGTCATGAATGATTGATATTTATTAGAATTTAGAAAGAACGTAAGAACATGGATGTGATGAAGTGTATACGTACTGTGTGTAGCTTATTGAGCTGGAATTTGAATTACTTACGCCAAGATAAAACCAAAATTTGTGGTCAAAAGCAGAGTCGTACGATCAGCAAAAAAGTTAAATGTCCAAACAAGAAACTAACGTTTCAGTTGTTTGTGTGCTCTTGAATTAACCACCTTCAAGAGTTGAAGTCAAAGTCCTCTAGCAAACTACGGCACATTATGGTATTAATTGTTCGAAGTTCATGGCTCTAAACACGAGTTTATTATCTTAATTACCTAAGATCTGGTCAATGAACAAATGATTGGCTTTAAAAGATAAAGACGACATTAGGTGACACGACTCATAAAACTATAAATAGGTACATACAATATTATTGGCACCATGTTTGACGATACAACTTTCCGCCTCGCTACTTGTTTACGTATAGGAGCACCGTGCTGCTCCCCTCATCGCTGCCACTGTGGTGAGGCTGTCACCAGCCTCGGACACCACGGCCTGTCGTGCAGCCGTAGTGCGGGCCATATTGCGCGGCACGCAAATATCAACGACATTATTCGTCGGGCTCTTGTTGCCGTCGGGGTGCCAGCTGTACTGGAACCAAATGGCCTGGCACGCGACGACGGTAAGAGACCGGACGGCATGTCTTTATTCCCTTGGAAGATGGGTAGGCCTTTAGTATGGGACGCAACCTGCGTCGATACTCTTGCGCCATCCCATCTTCCAAGTTCTGCGTGCTGTGCTGCTGCTGCCGCTGCGGCCGCGGAGAACCTCAAGCGGCGGAAATATAGTGGCCTTGTCGGCAACTATATTTTCGAACCGTTTGGGGTTGAAACCCTCGGGTCGTGGGGTCCGAATGCGCATACCCTATTTAAAGACCTGTCTAGGCGGCTGGTTGACGCTTCTCGTGACCAAAAGGCTGGCTATTACCTCGGACAAAGGATCAGCATGGCCATCCAACGAGGTAATGCTGCCAGCCTCTTGGGTACGCTCCCAGTTGACAGCGATGGGGATGAATTTTTTGACGCCTTTTAGATATAGTGTACTTATATATATATATATATATTTTTTTTTTATTGTTCTACTAGGATAGTTTTTTTTTTTGTAAATATCTATGTATATAACTATGTAAATAAATAAAAGTTATTTAAAATAATGATAATAAATTGATTATCCTTGAAGATATTATTTGTCTTCACTAAAATATTTATTCTAAATCCCATAACGGGCCTGCTGGAAGAGATTTCTCATGAAAAAATACATATTTTTGTTCTTGTCTGTGTTCTGTGTACATAAACTATGAAATAAATAAATATTTTATATTAAAAAAATTTCCAGCATTTTTCCCGATGAAATACGAAAAGTGTTTGTTTTTCGGTAACTTCGCTTACGTGCACGGTTTCAAACATGAAGATGTAGACTACGGAGAGGACCACGTTGTAGTCAAACAGTCAAAGAAAAACCCAGATTTCATATAATCAATTATTGTATTTTTGATGACATTAAAATGATTTTAAAGATAGACACAGAGTTCTATTATTTACTTTTCTTATGTACAATGAATGACTTAATTATGTATGTAAAATTTCTTATGTAAAACAATGACTTATTTTCCTGCTATAGAAATGTGTATGTAGAAATTTATATTAATGAATTAATACTAGCACATGCTAGTTTCGTATAATATTGATAGTTATTTTTAAACAAACACAGAATTTAAGTACTGCTATTGACAAAAACTATGTGTTACTTATTCATCACTCATTAATTAGTACATATTTTAGTATTAAATATTTGGTTATGATAATTCTGTCTCATTAGATGTGCAACTTGTTCACTGTGTTAAAGATAAATACAAATATTTATCATATTTAGGTTACAGTTTGATTTTGTTGTATATCGGTCAACTCCTAGAATTATTTTCATTCTTAAAATTACTTTGATTATTCACAATCAATCACTATTGTGGTACAGAAAAATTCTTATTACCGAGGCTACACTGACTGTTCTCATTTCAATTACTTAAAGAAGCTTACAGTAAATGGTTTTGTATTATTAAATGAAATATTTCTACACACAAAGATGTAATACTCGAAAATATACGATAAACACTGAATTTATTTAGCTGTATGGCTTAAAAAAGTAAAAGTCCATTTGTATCACGGAATCACCAGTCGCGGGTGCAACAAAGGCTGTCTTCACACTAACCTATTGTATTGTTGGTCAGTGTGAGGCCAGTCTAAGTGAGGAACATGGGTTATGTGACAGACATGTGTCCCAGCCTCTTGTAGTCAATCTTGTCCAGTTGTACCAGGGGTCGGAGCTGGTCAGCGAATGCGCGCATGTCCTCAGCTATAGCATCTTGACCTTGTGGTGCTAGGACCTGAACAAAAATATTTTGAGTTACTTCCCAAATAGACAGAGTCAAATAAAGTTCTGGGTTAAATCTATACTAATATTATAAAGCTGAAGAGTTTGTTTGTTTGTTTGTTTGTTTGAACGCGCTAATCTCAGGAACTACTGGTCCGATTTGAAAATTTCTTTCAGTGTTAGATAGCCCATTTATCGAGGAAGGCTATAGGCTACTTTTTATCCCGGTACGGGAAGTAGTTCCCACGGGATGCGGGTGAAACCGCTGGCAGAAGCTAGTGTTAAACTAAAATTCAGTTTTAGAATTATGGATGACCTCAGTATAATACATTAAGATGATCAATCCATCTTTTGCTCAAAATTTCAATAGATATAAGAATCTGCAGTTTTATCTGATATGTTATAGGTACATCATATCTGTCAGTAAACTGATACTTACAGATAATTCCACCAGATAACTCTGAGATATAGGCTCCGGGGGCATTGACCCTTGGGATATCTTGAACACTTTTGCAACGGTTATCTTCATTCTCCCTTTTCTGAACATATAACCTGAAAAGATTTATTAAGATAGATGCAATAATTTTGTGAACTGGAAGTGTTACGAGAAGACTATTGTGACAAGATCTATAAATGGAAATAAACAAAGTAAAAAAATATTTTAGGTTGTTTAACTATTGATGATACTTGTCATTGGATCAGTTTCAATAATTTGAACTTGCCCATGTATGGTGTTGAGTTTTCTTTTTAATTATAATTACTTTTGATAATTACCTTTGACACTATATTCAAATTCAATTCTACAGCCCAATTCATTTAAAAAGTCTATAAGCATCCCGCTGCAAGCAATATCCAGGCTGGAGCGCACTACTGTGGGTCTGTTTTTATCTCCTACTCCAAGGTCTGGCTGTCCAATGTACCGGAGCTGGAAGGGCATGTCACGATAGTCCAAGGCTTTTCGAACTCGAAGCATCAGTGGCGCAGCCTGGAATTATCACAATTTTAGATTTAGTAGACATCCAACAAAGAATACACACATTAACTGTATTATAATTTGTTTTAACTTTAAATCAATGAATCGTTTAAGCTACTAAGGAGATTTACCTGTTGGTTTGGATCTCGTAAACTGAAACAAACTTCTTGATCATCGAAGGTCTCTGGTCCAGCATCCACATTATCACACAAGCCGCGTAAACGATGGAGTAAGACTTCTACAGCTGAATCTAATACAGAACCCTGAAGATCAAAAATATAACATTAATTTAAATTTAAATAATCGTATAGAAGATGCAAGCAACCTACCTGAAGCAGGTATTCCTGATTCGGGATTATGTTAGCCTTTAAGGCCTGTGATAAACTATCGGTGGCTGTAATAGGAGCCGCATTTGCAGCTGACATACCAGCCATTTCTTAAAAACCACAAAGAGTAGCTTTTTGTGAAATAAAAATAAATATTAAGACTTCGCTTGAAAACGCTTGTATTATTTTATGAGCAATGACATTGACACTGACAGCTAGCGATGGGCGTTGAATCAACGAACTAGTTGAATCAACGTTGATGTCACTTCAACGGGATTAACGTTGACCGTTTTCAAATCAACGCGTTGAATCCGTCAACGCGTTGAATTTGTCAACGAGTAAAAATTACAACGACGTTTACGAATTCAACTAGGTTGACGAACGAAACGAGCAACTGAACCCAAACCAAAATAATGTAAAATTATAAAAAATAAAATAATGTAAAAAGCCAAAATAATGTAAAAAAAAAATAAGGAACTTCGTTCTAATTGTAAATAATAATTAATTAATGTACATAAAAATCAGATGATCTTTTAAATACGCCTAAAATTTGTATTTTATAGCAAATTATTTAGTCAGTCCTAAGCCTGAAAAAAGTATAAAGGGAAGATCATCTAGAAAGTTTTAAAAAATGATATATTAACAAAAACGTTTTGGCGTTTATCGTTGGCGTTGGCGTGTATCGTTGAAAGTTAATGATCGTTGATGCAAGTTGACGTTTGTAACACGTCAACTCGTTGACGAAATTAACTAGTTGATCAACTAGTTGACAAATGGAAATCAACGTTAACGTTTCGTTGATGGAAAAACCTTCAACGACCCATCGCTACTGACAGCATTATATTTTGCTGACAGTCATGTGACGTTATTTTCTACGTCTTGGAATGTAGATAGTTTCTGTTAAGGAAGGTTAAAAATAAAACATGCACGTGAAAGAAATGCTTATTTATGCGTGATCGTTTTACGAGATATCACGTTTTTCTTACTTATTTGATCAATTAAACTTGCAATCCTAAAAAATCTATTGAATTTCACTTGAATCTTTGACATTGACGGCACTGACGGAGGCAAGGGGCAAGGGCGGGGGAGGGAGGGAGATAGATTGTGGTTTTGGTAGAAATAGAAAGCGTGTTGTTTTGCTTTTCCTAAACTTATTTATCAAGTGTTTTTTAATAAACTGTTCGATTAATATGGCTAGTCACGTGAAAATACGATTAGCTTCCCAAAGGGTAAATCATTCAGTGTCTTCATCGTCCTATAACAATGATTTACCTCGGTTTTACACGCCTGGAGAGGTTGTTACGGGAATGCAAGATTTTATGCGGTAAAATTTAAGTTTATTTTACATTAATATAGAATCATTACTTATGAGGAAGAAAGAAGTATATATTTTTGTTGTTGCATTCCAGTGGGCACGGTACATACGCAGTGGATGATTGCCTAAAAGCTTCAGTGTCAGGGGTTATGCAAAAAGTGAACAAGTTGATATGTATCCGGCCTTCAAAGAATCGCTATGTTGGTGAAATAGGTGATGTTGTTGTGGGGAGAGTACTGGAAGTCCAGCAGCGCAGATGGAAGGTGGACACCAACTCACGCTTGGACTCAGTACTGCAGTTATCTTCTGTAAATCTTCCTGGTGGAGAACTGGTAGGTATTAATCTAGTATAGTATTTTGTATTCATTATATAAAGTATGTGGGCTTCATGATACTGAGTTTATGTGCACAAGAAGATTATGCTGTCTGTTCTAATAACTTATGTTCTGTTGTTATCTATGTTTATTTATTTATTTACAATTCATGTAAAAAATTGCATTGGTGGACTTAATGCCACAAAGCATTCTCTATGTTCAGTTAAGTTTAAATATAACATGACTTACTATCTAATTTGCACAAAAATCCTATAACTAAAACATTTGTACAAAATGTTACAGAGAAGGAGGTCAGCTGAGGATGAACAGATGATGAGGAAACATCTACAGGAGGGTGACCTCATCAGTGCAGAAGTACAGAGTGTGTTTTCAGATGGATCACTCTCTCTGCACACCAGGAGTTTGAAATATGGCAAGGTATGTTCTAAACCTCTAAAAGTAATCAGGCATTGCATTACCATAACTTAGCTATAATCTTCAAGTAAACTTGTGAATCTAAAAGTAAAAAATAATACAGTTGACTCTTGTTAATTCAAACCTGCAATAATTCGAACCTCTCTTTAATTCAAAGTTATCACGAGTTCCCTACAAAATCTCTTAATATTTACACACACAGCAGCTATTTTACTGATTGACGAAAATACGAAGATGATGGAAAAGCACTTTTTCTCCTCTTTAAAAAAATATTGAGCAGTCTGCGTTCAAAATATTACTTAATTCACATTATGAATATATGTATGTACTATGTAGGTACACAAATGTATCTTTAAACTTTCGACATTGTTATAGAATAGCAGTTAATAAATAATAATTGATCAACACCTAATAATTCGAAGTTTTATTTATTTTCTCTCACAAATTTCGAACCATTTAATATTTCAAAAACTCGATAATTCGTTAATTATTTTGCATTGGGTCAAATAGGCTTGTGCTGTCGTAAACACCAACAGTTTTCAATAAAGAGTCCCCCGAGTTTCGAATTAACGAGAGTCGACTGTATATACTTTATCTAATAGTCTGCCCACCCTCTTTCTAAATACTTACGTAACATGTTGGGGTCAGCTTCCAGTCTAACCAGATGCAATTAGCTGGGTACAACTTACCACTAGTTTTCGAACAAATATGTGGGGTAACTGTAGAAATGTAAATTATGAGTGATTAGTTAATCTTCTCCAATAATCAAAACAGAAGTAGCCTGGGAATTATGTGTAAATTTTGTTTTTTTCAGCTGGGACAAGGAATGCTGATGAAAGTTTTCCCATCATACATCAAACGCAGGAAGAATCATTTCCATCACCTGCCATGTGGTATATCAGTGATTATTGGCAACAACGGCTACATATGGATCAGCCCCCCGGAACAACATAGTATGGTTGAAGGAGAGCGGGATGAAGTTGTAAATGTTGAACAGGTTCGCTGGAACTTTGATAATTTTCTTCCCACTACCCACAGTTAACAAAAAAACATATGTTTCACTAAACTTTCTTTCTTTCCAAAGTTTGAGTAAATTCAAGTTACAGAACCCAAGAATTAAATCTAACATTAAAGTGGGTATCTCAAAAATTCTCCATCACATTACAGACTGTATCCAGAACCGATAGAGAAACAATGGCCCGTGTGAAGAACTGTATATCAGCACTAGTTGCGTCCAAAATCATGTTGGACGACACCAGCATTATGTTTGCATACGAGGAGAGCCTCAAGTATGACGATGTTAAAGACTTGCTCGACCCCGAGGCCATGCTCGACATTGCCTTCCTAACACAACACAGAATAAACTATGTTGTTGAAGAGTAACAGGTAATTTTATTTTCCCCATATTTCTATAATTCAAGGTAAAAAAATGAATGTAATTCTTGTAGTTTATTTGCATTGATATCACAAACCATTTAAACAAATATTTAGAAGTCGAGACTTTTCTCGATCTACATAATAATAAAATATATCTCAGTATCTCTTAAAAATGGTGTGATTTTATCCATCATCATAAATTTCAAAAAGGTACATAACAAAATTATTATTTGGTATTTTATCATATATTATTATAAACTATAGTACAATACTGTAAAAGAGTACACATCTAAATAAGTAAAACTATTTTACAAATAGAAATATCGTAAAAAATCCTAGAAAACGTGTAAATCGAAGTACAAGGTGGTAATAAAATCGTGAATAAGATATTCAAAGTTTGACACATTCAACTTAATCTCCTACTTTTTATTCTTACATTCACAACATTCATACTTTAATATTTGGCACTTTATAATTGTTTGTTTCGTTTTCCAAGAATTTTCATAAGATTTTTCGACATAAAGTATGGCTTTTCTGGTGAGCCATCGTTTCGCTCGCAGTCTTCAACTGAAAAGAGAATGTTAAGATTTAATAACAGACATATAATTTAATTTCGTTTGTAATGGAAAAAAAATGAACAATAAATTATACTCACGGAAGCAAAGGAACAATGTGTCAACTGCCATCGCATAGACATTGAAGAATATGGTGCAGATGAGATAGGTGGCAACACTGAGGATAATGGCGGGAATGTAGTTGTAGTGCAGAGGCTGGCCCTGCGTCACCTCCGTGAAGAACTTCCAGTCTAGTAGGTAATACACGCCAACACCAACGCCCACTGATATCAATAACTTTGATAGGAAGAATAAGAAGTCTGTCACCTAAAAAAGTATAAAAAAATGTTTTAGTAATTTCAATATCTGACATCTTCTTCGAAACATGTGGGGCTCGGCTTCTAGTCTGACCAAATGAAACGGTATTAACCAAAACTAATAGAAATAAAAAATTATTTCGCCATTTTGACTTCAACTTTGATGTATACCTTGTCCAGCACGACTACTCTTATAATATTCCTCATGAGCAACGAGAAGGCATCTCTCGCGCTCTTACAGAAACCTTCTCCGTGCACCGCGCACATTATATACGCGTTCTTATTGATGAACTTGAGGAAGTTCTCCAGGCACCAGCAGAAGCACTTGCAACAACACATGATGCATCGAGTGAACGCGTTGTCGAACTTCTTTATCTTCTGGTCGATGTATTCTAAGATTACGCGGATTACTCGTACTATGGCGATGATCAGTGCTCCTAGAGCTACAGTTCCCATGTGATACCTGGAAAACGGAAAATTAAAGTTGAGTGAACAAGCCACCATTAAGTTTGGGATGAACTTGACACACTTTAGTCACTAAAGTTTAGTTTATTGATATTTATGTATGTACGTGCTGTGTGGATAAGCTCAGATTGGTGGTAACAGTGCATTTGTCTTACCGTAAAGTTCTGAAAATGCCAGAAGTGAGCGTAAAGAAGGGCAGATCTCTTTTCTGGAAGGTCCAGTACCAAGTGGAGAATGTGCTAGCGAGCATCATGTCTGACACGCCGCTGATGAAGAACATCGTCCAGAAGAAACCCAGCAAGTTGGCCACTAGAAAGAATAAGAACTATCAGTCATAGAATAGCTAAAAACATTGGAATTATTCCAAAAAGGATACAACGTGAATTATTAAAATAATCAATATACAAAAAGACAATGGAACATGGTCGAAAGGTTCAGCTTTATAACTTCACTTCTATTAAAAAGCAACTGTGACTAATCATTATTTAACGAATAAGGTTACAATAACAAATAGAAAGGTACTCACGATGCAAGTACACCACACTGTTGGGACTATCCAGACCGGTGAAATGACACGTGGCCAAACTACAAGCCTGGCCAGTGTTCTGGTCTCTACAACTGGTCATGAACTGCACCGGATCGCATGGTATATTGTCCTGAAATATAGAAAAAAAAAAACATAATTAGCTGCTTATCAAAAATGGTTGAGGATGGTTTACTAAATACAAAATAGAAGCGTTCAATCGCGGAATAGGCCGATAATGTCCGTTTTAGTAGCTTTTGATTCTTAATTTTCAATGAAACGTCCTTCAAATAGCTGCAGAAAGTAACTAGTAAGGAGTAGGCCTTCAAAATGAAATAGCATCATCAAATACAAATGGAGTGTTCATACCGCATTATAAATGCCATTATCACAGGTGCAAGTGTCATTCTTGAAGTTGACAATCTTAAAGGCAGATTCTCCAATAGACAGTAGGTACATGAGCACCAGAACGCCGTAAGCGATCACGAAGCATTGGAGGATCCAAGGGAATATTGGGAAGAATATCGTTGACTTTATTGCAGACACAGCTCTGAAAACAAATAATACCTAATAAGTTTGTTATCGACGAAAATCGTTGAAAATTTTTTTTTTTTTTTACTAAACTGCGTAAGCGATGAGACATATATAATATTTCGACACTATTTATTACTTTTATGTGGTGTCTTTTTTATGTACCTACTTATATAAAGGATTCAGTTTTTTTATCAAAATTTCAACAACAAAGCCAGTTTTTTAACGTTACGAAATAATAGTATCATGCGAAATATCATCCTCCGAGCCTTTTTCCCAACTATGTTGGGGTCGGCTTCCAGTCTAACCGGATTCAGCTGAGTACCAGTGCTTTACAAGAAGCGACTGCCTATCTGACCTCCTCAACCCAGTTACCCGGGCAACCCGATACCCAGGCCCGCCGTAAGCGGGCGTGCAGCGCGTGCACAGCACGCGGGCGGCACGTCCTGGGGGGCGGCAAATCTAGCGAGTTATCACGTAATATTTAAAAAATACAATATCTTTTTACTAATGATTTGATTTCAATATTTCCGAACACAGCAATAGCGCTAGGAATATTATTTACACTGCCGGTTTCAGTTAGGTACATCTGTTGAAAGGACATTTTCAAAATTAAAGATTTTTTAAAACGATTTAAGATCGCTATTTAGGGGGCGGCAAAATTAAACCAAAATTAAATTTCAGAAAAAGTCGCCCTAGCTTTGGTCGTCTCCTATTAATTTTGACTGTTTCAACCTTTGCATCCCCAAAAAAATTCGCGCTCGCTGCGCTCGCGGCTCCATGTCAAAATTCCGAAAAAACATTTTTCGCGCACGTATGCTATGGCTTTTTATGATATGTTTACTTCATGAAAACTCTAAGGAAAAAATCGCGCTCGCTTCGCTCGCGGCTTTTGCACTTCGCTTCCGTGCATATCTTAGTTTTTGACTTTGCTTTGTTAATTTACAGTGGTTTTTATTTGTTTTGTGTCCTTAGACTAAAAAATTTTCGCGCTCGCTCCGCTCGCGCTTCCTTACATATGGATTGTTTCCTATAAGTTGACTTTTCAACGGGACACCCACCAAATAACATATTTTACTGACTTTAAACATTGTTATATATATTTAAGTGCGTTAGTTTAAGTTAATCACAATCTTTCAATACATAGGGGCCACTTGGGTAATGATTGCACTGCATTGATGCCCTAAGCAATTGCTTAGTTTGATTATGAGCTAACCCACGACTGCTTGGGTTACTCTGAGCATTTCAAGTAAATAAAAAGTTATGTGTAATGTATGTTATGTATTGCAATAGTTATTTATCCAAAAGTAGGTGGATTTTCTGCAATCAGAGCGGTGCATGTACATATTTTTTTCTGTTGGACAAGTAAGATGGATATGAATCGCGGACCCCTGGATCCCGCCCCCCCCTTATATATTTTTTGACAAAACGTATGTAGTCGTAGGGCGGCATAATCAGTTTTGCACGCGGGCGAACAAACAGCTAGCGGCGGGCCTGCCGATACCCCTTGGTTAGACTGCTGTCAGACTTACTGGCTTCTGACTACCCGTAACGACTGCCAAGGATGTTCAATGACAGCCGGGACCTACAGTTTAACGTGCCATCCGAAACACAGTCATTGGTGTCTAAGATATACTTAGAAAGTACATACAAACTTAGAAAAGTTGCATTGGTACTTGCCTGACCTGGAATCGAACCCGCGCCCTCATATTCGAGAGGTTGGTTCTTTGCCCACTAGGCCACCACGACCTTTTATCATGCGAAATATGTAACCAATAATTTACCACAACGATCTTATGGCTATAGAGGTAACGTAAATGACATTTCAAATTCAAACTCACTTGCTTCCTTCGCGGATCAGCGCAATAGCAATAGTGATCCGGCCTCGTAAGAAAATGACGACCAAGACTAGAATAAGTAGCAACACGGCTACCGCAATGAGTATTACCAGCCAGGTCGATGGCTTGCTGAAAATGGACTCTGCATAACCTTTAAGGTTAGTCGTCTGGTGCAAAGTCCCCGGGTTCTCCTTGTAATAAGCGTAATTCTTGTAACATAAGTAAACGCCTGAAAAAAGATAATTTGAATGAAAAGCTTATCGGTGTGCTAATTAAATACGTGGGTCGTTTATTTTTATAAATTGGATATTGCGTTCCTCGATTATACTGGCTGATTGCATATATCTCGATTGTGTACTTTCCCTTCAGTATTCCTTCAGTAAACAAGGTTAAAATAAATTAATATTAAACATGCATTCAAGGATAACAAAACATTATTCGTGCGTAAAAACCCCTCCCGATAATGATTTCAATGGCAATATTATGTCCTGAAACTCAGCGGTCAGATAACGGCTTTTATACAAATTACAATTTATTTAGTGACACATATTTTTTGTAAATAATAAATTGGTATAATCATTTTATGTGTCATGGTCAGACTAAAAGTGTGATCTACTGAACGATAACACACCATAACTCAGAGAAGATGAATAATCGTTAAAGGAGGTTAACCTACAAGAATAATTAAAAAAAAATAACTTACAAAATCCCATGAGGCCGATAAGCCCCACGATGGAGGTCCACACGACTGGCCCCACCACCCAGCGCAGCAGTAATATGTACAGGAAACATATGAACACCACGACAATCAGCGCTCCAAGGAGGTACCATCTCGACTGCACCAAGTCTTGTACTATTTGCGCCGACAGCTACAAGGAGCGTTTGAAAAAAAAAGTTATAAAATGACTGCGGGTTTTCATTTAATGTTTGTTATTTTAATAAAAATATTCTCAGACATTCGCATGCAGTAATTAGGTAAATATTAAAAGGACTTATTTACATAAGAAACATAAATCGACGAATAAGAGTGCAGTAAAAAACTGGGAATCGAACCCACGAAACGGCAGAAAATCTAATCACTTTAAATAATTACCGCCAGCACTGTACTGACCATGTTTCCAAGGTATTTTCTGGTTTTCTAATAAGAATGTCAATAAGGTCTTAAAAATACCACCACCATCCATCACCGATTGTAAGTTAAGATAACGGAAATGTTACTGGAATCCACGTTAATACAATATGTAGCTTGAATTAGGGGTTAAAATATCAGATTTTAAGTCACATACCAAATCAACTTAAGTACATAAAAATGCTGCTAAGTACGAGTTCAGAGTCGATGTAAATTGTTTACGTAGTCAACGCTAACTTAATTAAAAAACATTAGCTGATATTTTAAATTAATTAAATAGGAACATTAAGTATCTACTTATTATTTACTAGCTTCTGCCCGCGACTTCGTACGCGGATCCTGTTCCTTATGCCAGCGACTACGGGGTCAGCAAAATCAATGGTCTGAATCGTCTCATATTGAATTTTAAGGGCCCGTTGACGGGAAAAAAACGGAATACGCATAACCATTAGAAACCTTCCATATATTTAATTTTTTGTACGTCAACGGCAAAAGCACAGATTCTAATTAGTCTAAGTTGTGTGTGGCAAATATTGCACGTATTATTACGTAAAAAAACATTAAATATTACTAAGATAACAAAGTTGTGGTGACCTAGTGGAAGTCGTTTTGGTTGGTTTAGTGGGTAGAGAACCGATCTCTCAAGTATGACTTTGATTCCAGGTCTGGCAAGTACCTGCCAATGCAACTTTTCTAAGTTCGTATGTGCTTTCAATGTATATTTTGGATACCAATAGGGGACGTTAAACTGTAGGTTCCGGCTGTCATTGAACATTCTTGGCAGTCGTTATGAGTAGTCAGAAGCCAGTAAGTCTGACCAGTTTTACCAAGGGGTGTTGGGTTGAGCGGGTAACCGGTTGTAAAACACTGGTACTCAGTTGCATCGTGACTGGAAGTCGATCCTAACATAATTGGGACAAAGGCTCTTGAGATAATAACGACAATAATAATGAGATATAAGCCCCGCAGGACATCTGAGGCTGATGACGGGGAGTAGCAACCCCGCGGAGCTATATATACCGAGTGCTCCAGGGAGAGTATACTGTCCCCCATCTCCGGCCGGCCGGAGTGAACCATGACGGGGTTAGGTCTCACGCCTCTGGCTTGCTTTCATTGGCCGTCCAGAGTGGAGTCGCTAGAGCAGGGTTAGTAGCCCTGCTCGGAGGGTAGGTGCCTCGTGGTAAGTGGCAAGTGGGCCGGTGATCTGCGTTTAAAGTCCACCGAGGTATCCTCACCCTTCAGCCGCTCATGTCCTTGTTGCCCTCTGGTTTCTATTCAGTGACTGATTCCCGGGGGCCCAGTAAGTGAGGTGGCGAGTCTCCACCTGCCATTTTTACATGTATAAATAATACATTGTCATCGGGAGGTGCCATAGTTCCCATAGTTTCCTATGTCCTAATCCACTAACATCCCATCACAATAGCCCAAGTAGTTTTCCTTCATAGTCAGCAATAGTTTATCACAGAACCGGGGACTGTCTTTTTTTTTAACGACGTCTACCGGGGATTGTCTTTGGGTTCATTTCTATAGTGTATAAAGGGATAATCGTCGGTTTTGTGTCACCATGTCATTAAAGTTGATTCAGCGTGTTGGCTTCGGCCCCACGTTTGCCTCCCAAAAATTCGGGACTCTGTAATCCCGAGGTCTGGAAGAGACATACATACAAAATAAAAATGAGATGTAAAATTTATACTAATAAGTGACTTAACACAAAATTCAAGCGTGTTGTATCTACGTTATTATTTGTATGTGAGAGAAAGAAAAGAAAAAATACGTGTTCATTATTTTAGGGTTATCTATGTAAAAGGCGGACTAATTACTTTTTTTGATTCACCATACCTATTTTGTAACATTCATTTCTATACATTTAAAGTAGTGGAGCTCTTGAAGTTTCACATCAGGTGTTCCAGATCTTCGATTTTTATACGTCAATAGAGAGTGCTTATCAGATTGAACAACTTTTACTAAAACGTCATACCTACCTTTATATGCTGTAGTCTAGCTGGTCTCCTGGAATTCCACATCAGGTGTTTTAGATCTTCAATTTTTATAAGTCAGCAGAAAGTGCTTATCAGATTGATCAACTTTTGCTAAAACGTCATACCTGTGTATGGTACAGAGTAGCTGGGCTCTTGGGGTTCCACATAAGGTGTTCCAGATCTTCAAATTTATTATCTCAGCAGAAAATGCTCATAACATGAAACAATTTTTGCTATGGCACCATTTTTGTATCTCTTATAGTTTTGTTTGTCTGTTGGAGTTCTGCATCAGGTCTTCAAGTTTCGAAGATAAATTATAGCCTATATGTTGACCCGGCTTAATACCAATACAACAAAGAAAAAATCATTGAAATCCGTTCAGTAGTTCGGAAGATTAGCGTGTACAAACAAACAGACATACAGACATACAAACATACAGACAAACAGACAGATTTTTTTTTTTGGATTTGTGTTCCATTACTGTTTCTAAACCCCACCCAATTATTATTTTTTTAATATATTCAATGTACAGACACAGTTTTTTTACAGATTTATTATATGTATAGATGATTAATACGTGTTTTAATAATCCATTAAGTACCTACAACTAGCATGCATAAAGAATATAAAAAATAGTAAGATAATGAGCTAAGAAATGAGCGCTATCTACCTCTTGGAACTGCACCAGATTGACGAGCTGTGATATCACCTGGTCTGTCGACATAGTGTTGTTCTCTATGAAGTCCCGTAGCTCGTCGATATTCACGAAACAGCGACCCATCACTGCGCCGCCCACCAGACATGCATTAGCAGCAAGGTTAGGTAATGTATGGAGAAGTGATATATGATTTTTATTAATTCATGTGACAGTGGAAAAGCAGTGAATGTGATTCTTACTATAGTGGGTACATATTTACAACTTTGAGAATATACATAGTGAGACGAGCATTTATTATTCTAGTCTGTGAGAATTTCCTTTTGTTATATTACATGCTTTTTATTTTATACTGACTGATTTGACAACAGGCTTACAATGTAGATTAAAATTCTGTGGTTGTTAATCGTTGTATTATGTTATATCAAACGCAAAATGCACTAAGTACTGTTTCTTTCGGCACAATCAGTCAGCACAAAATGAAAAGGGTTATTGTTATAGTCAGTAGGGACAGGTGCACATGCGCGAAGGTTATACAGACAAGCTTCCACGCGTGCATCAGACTCATGCGCAGCGGAGTCAATTCAACATACAATGTGAGTGTCGAGCTCGTCCGACTGCCTACTGAAGAAGGACATCCAGCTGGCTACGATCCAGCCCACGTACGAGTCGAGGGCCGTCGCTCTGTTCACCAGCGACTTGCGAGCCTCGTTAGGGTTGCGCACGCAGCTGATCTCCCTCCCCGGACTAAAGGACTTTGGACTCGGGTTCCTGTCCCCCTGGCATTGTAGAGTTGACAGGTCGCCGATGCAACGGGATAACACTGAAGTGTAGTTATTATAGGTACATCTAACACAGGTCATGTTATGTCGTATAATGGGAACATCCGGAGGGACATGCCACACTTTGACCGTTCAAATGCTAAGCATCACAATGATTAGTGGCACTTTCAAATCAAACTATAACACCCAACCGTTTGTCATTTTTTCACAACAAAGAAAGAAAACAAAAACAACTGAACGCAACAGGATAATTACCTGCTTGACTTTGTAAAACGTAGCTCGCACATTTATTTTGTGAAATGTAATTTCTTGCTTGTGCGTAGGTCAAAGTGTTTACATTGATGTCGGCTGTGCACACCATGCTGGGCCTATACTCCAGAAAGTTGGACTCCGTCATTTCCTTGTCAAATATTTTTGTCTCAGTCGGGCATTGCTTTACGCAAACCTGTAACAAAGAAAAGAGAATATCGTTTGGTTTTTATGCCCTACTTACTTACATTGGTGTACATTGCCACTTTTATTAAGTAAGTACTGACCTGTGGCGTAGGACAACCGACGATGGGTGTGCCCGGTGACAAGCATTTGGAAATATCGAAGAACACGAGGTATGGCTTGTCTATTAGGCCAGAGTCTAGGCCGCAGCGTTTGCCGGTGGAATCTATGGGGGCCAGAAGCTTTTGCACGCTTCCGTGAGTCATACCTGAAATTCAATCAAATGGATTATATAAGTAAGCTGCCTGATCACATGTTCCATCACAGCATCACATTCTCCAGTAATTAATAAAATGATATTAAGAAGAATTCAAATAAGTACGTGAAGAGAAGTAAAAGTAAGAGAGAGAATACGTAAAGTTCTCACCATAGTAGCCGACGTATCCCCATACTCCGAGAAAGAGTATGAACAGTATCAGCCATAGTACATCTGTGCACGACCGGTTGTGTATAGGGCCGTTAAAGTTCGGGTCGTACCGAATCGGTTCTCCTGGAAAGATAAAAGGAATTTTAGAATTTATTGATAGATTTATTGGTTTGAATTCTCCTTTAGCTTTTGAACTCCTGATAAGCATCGTGGGTAGATCCAGATGCGTCACCGCAGAACGTTGCGATCAATAGTAACTGATTGAATAATTGAGTATCAATTAAATGTTACTTTTATGTGTTATCATGACGTCAAATAGACACAAGGGTAAGGTCATCTATTAATTATTTTTACAAAGGCTATAAATAGTGAAAGAGCTTTTATTATATCAATAAATTGATGAACGGCCTTGCTTACTATATAGGCTCATTATAGCACCACTGATCAATTTTGATAAACAAGCAGTTCCCTGCGATTTCACCCACATAATAGGAGAACCCTTCCCGTAATCGAGTTAAAAGTATATCTCATGCTAGTCTATGACTCTATCTGTCTACAATATTTAAATCGGTTCAGTAGTTTTGGCGTGCAAGCTTTACAGACAGACACGAGTTAATTTCGCATTTAGGTATGTATAATAAAATAATATTAGTAAGGATAATGACTCATTAGTTAATTTCTACTACTTAACTGTACATAATTTCTGTGTATTAAAACATGTTATCGCCGCTATCATTAGTATTAATTGGCAACCTACTTGTTTATCACAGAATATTAAGGTGAAAACCATACAAATTGGTGCAGTCAAGCTTATTACAGTTTGTTCATTACTCATTTACCTACATTACACTGTGTAATGTAGGTAAATGAAAACTACTTACTACTAGAAAGAACTCTAAAGAAAGAAAAAATATAAAACTTTCATGTATTAAATGATCATTCATTCACATTTATTCATTCTGTTGTGTTAGTTTTTAAGTATTTGTTCCCTAATAAATAAAATAATATAAATAATTTACCATTGAATTTTCAGTAAATCCAAGTACTGTATATTTAGGTTAGTAGTTTTGCGGTAAGAAGCAAGGCTTTACGTCAACACTTACTGGACTCTTTCGGCGGTACACAGCAGTCACAAAATCCCATTTTATTATGTCAATTATTTATCATTTTCAGTTTCCTCTATGCATCATCATCACGTTCAAAATAAAAAGCACTGGTTTCAATTTTATTTTAATAATATAACTTCTATCACTTATTCTCCGAAAGGACGTCTATCGTGCGCGCTTATCACTACAGATTTTGATAAGGATTAATCGACCAATAGTTTTGAGGGGGACGTAGACTCGAAGTTGCAGTAGTGTTTCAAAGGGAGATCTTATACAGCTACTTATCACACGTTGGTATGTGAGGTTGTGAACAAATTGGGCGGTCCGGCAGCAACCGAGACCGACGCGATTTCGACTCAATATAGATTATAAGCAACTGGGTGGCAAAATAAACTGCTAGGTACTTGAGTAACGAGGTTGTATGGCTTGTAACGAAGACGTACTATTCGGTGATATCATTGAAGAAATAAATAGTCATGACGCCAGTACCGCGACACAGTAACTAGGTATATCTAACCAAACATTGCCAACAAGAAGTTAAGAAAATGAAAAAAAATCTCAAGCCTGTGTTAATACGCATTACGTAAGTAAGAGTTCACATTCAGTTGTAGAAGGTAAACATCATACTTAAGGACTTACCAACTAATATTATCTATAAAGAAGAGTTTGCCTGTTTGCTTGAAAATATTTTAACTACTTAGCTAGTTTCCTAGTTCTTTGGTTCATCCGCATAATTGGCGTGGCTCATGTTACGCTAGTCTGTGACTAAAGTTAACACTACTTTAATTAGTTTTTAATGTTGCCTTAACAATAGGCCATTCTATACAGTTTATTAGTCCTAGTGATTGTCTCATCTGACACTGACAAAGTTCATCTGCTATCAAGTTTTAAAATGATAAAACCAATCATAACAGAACAAATATAATGAAAAGTTTGTTTGAATAAAAGTGGACTTCCCCAGGTGGATGTTTATGCCCAATTTATCGTTATCAGTTCGAGTCTGTCAGAGCAATTATCAAATTAAACTAATAAATACGCTATCTTTAAAATAATGGCTCATTACTGGTGATAAGCTAGTGGTGTGAGCATTCGTGACGTCACTGTCCTACGTGAAACCATTCTATGCTATTATATGTCATGGCCTAGACCGGATAGCTTAATCAGCTTTATCTAATCTGCAATAAAGCCAATCAATGCGCCTTAGGTATCTTTAAACTCCTCTTTCCTTTTTATGAATATATTTTGCAAAAAGTCATGTTTACACTGCTATACTCTCCCTATTTGTTATTTGTTACGCGTACTGCTATTAATGTTCCTAGCGATTAGAATTTCTGCTATATTTGCTTATCTGCTAAATTTTTATGTTTACCTGTGGATAGCGTTGTGGGTTACATTATGACCTCAACAAGTCATTGTTATATTATTTGTAAGTTTATATAATGTAACTGTTTGCTGTTCCTTAAAAGAAAAAAATAAAATAAAAATAAAGGTACTTCCCGCGATGATTTTTGACGTCGGAAAAAAAAAAGGTACTTCCCGCGAAAGATAACGTCACATTATTAAATATCTTGATTACTAAGAATAAGGGATTATTGTTTATGAATGTATGCCTACTTGCACTGCTAAATAAATAATTATTGATAGCTGTATGACTTGATGTCGGTACTAGACGATGACATGGCAACGAGTACTAGTAGTTTCTGCTCATTGAGCAATCATGACACAACACAATAACGGAACCATGCATAAACTGCATTTTAAATCTTATATAATGTAAACAGAAAAGTATGGTATAATGTATAACAATTATGAGAACATAATGTGGATTATATCATATAAGCAACAGACTTTATTTTATAAATATAAGCAACAGACTTTATTTTATAAATACGTTAACAATCTTGTCTCCGGGTCCCAGAGTATTAATGAGCTGAATACCTTGCACATGATTGTACTTTGTACCAACTTAGTAAGTACAAGCATTATGTAAACGTATTGTGTTAGATGTCTTACTAGCGAAGCCCTAGGTTTACATTTAGTTTCCTGTTCGTTTACCTAATACTTGAGCGCCATGTTGTCTGTTATTGACTTCACGGGAATTATGTGATCTTAAGCTATGCTAATTGCTTGTGAGTAGTGTTATTATGTACACTTAACTGCCATTAAAACGAAAAAAGAGACTTTAAATTGGCGTTCCAGCTAACAACTACGGTTGCATTTAATATGTACTCTAAAGTATACAGAAATGCTTTTGTTAATGCTACCGTGGTAATTATTAAGTAATCTGTGATAGGTACTGCCTCAACAAAAAATCGTACCATTTACCTACAAAGGTATATGTACCTATACTTAATTGCTGAATACGATTAAAAGTCAGTACCAGTACAGCCACTGTGTTATAAGCATAAATAAATGCATTCCATTCTGCATAGTGTCAACAAAATACATATAACCACAGATTATATAATAGTTACTACGTAACAGATAAATCACTCCATACAAAAAAGTCCATACCTACTGTTATAAGCACCTACAAGTTCCCCAACTACCTACAAATTCCTAGCTGCGTTATAAAATGAACCTTAAAAGCTCGAGCGCTTGATTGTTATTCCAATGCGATAGCGCACAGTTCAGTGACCGCAACCGTGCCGTGGCCGTGCTTAGGGTTGCTTCTTACAATTTATTAATATTCAAGTAGGAAAACAAAGTTACGCTTATTTTAAGATAGCCTTTTTTAAAACTGGGTTTATAAATAAAAAGTAATATCAAGAATATTTTTCTTTAGTTAACTATTGTATTACCTACTAAAATGGAGTATGGGTACATATTACTAAATATTACCTAATACATAAGCATAGGTAAGTACTTAAGTAAAGCTTTCGTCAAAATCAAAGGCGGTTTCCAACTATTTTTCGAGCACAAGTGCCATACCCCATATGGTACAACTCCGTCGAGTGTTGATACATACCTAAAATTGGTTTCTGCGTAGCGACACGCGTAATGTTCCGAGTCGTCATTAAGTTGGACCAGAACTATACCTACTTACACTCGAGATGTGTTTTGAGCTACAAAACTCACAATACAGTTCATATAACTAAGTAGGTATCTAAAGTAAAATAAGTACATAATGATCTCTGTTGTTAAAATCATAAAGTAGATAAGTATTAATTTATTAAAAAAAATAGAATTACTAGATAAGATCATAAATATAAAATGTTTCTAAATCTTACAATAGTCGCATATAAACCAACACAACTCAAAATAATATATCAGTATGTTAGGTAGCTTAAAAAACTAATAAAAACCAGCATAACATGCCACGAAATAAAAATATATTGGAACGCGCGCGGCGCGTGATACTATTGAAAGCCCTGAGCCGCGTGGGGTTACCGGTAACCCAGCGAGCGGTAGGCATTTATCGCACGCAAGTACGTCGAGTGACAGAGGCCTGATATAACATACAATGACTGGTACACAGACAAATACGCTTCTGGAAGTGCTAATATTAGACAAGTCCTTGGCGCTCCGAGTCAAATCCTCAGTTGCATCCTCAATTTCATTTGTCTTGTTTCGAACAATATAGGTTACATACATCTTGCGCCTACGCAAATGGTAAACCAACTGTAAATAGTCTATGACTCATGATATTTCATATGTAGGTACGTAGCACCATATCTATAGCATCTATATTTCTGATGCAGTAATGCAACTGTGATAAAGTTATTCAAACAAATCATGTTATCTACCTGTCCTTCAATATGAAAACTTGTTTGAGACCATCAATGTTCCTTTCTGTTTTTGTTTTTTTTTTGTAGTCTAGCCAGCTTCATACCAGTTTTATTTAATTTATACTTATTTCTGATCTACGAGTTCTTTTTCGGCAAGTTACAATATTTTTATGCGAATTGACTTTTTTTTCCTCATTACCCATGGTTTTTATCGCCTAGTAACAGCAAAAGTAATGAGAAGGAGATTACAAAGACCTTGCTTATAACGACTCCACTTTTTACACCAATGTCACATAAGTACAATGGATATGTTCGACAAGAGATTTATGACTAGCCATGGAAATATTTGCACCTAAAAGTTAGTGATTAGGTATATGGTAGATTGCTGTATTTAACCAATTCCAAAATTTCACTATTTACTTTTACTGTTGTTGATACGGAAGCAGTGCAATCAAATTAAGGATGATAACTATATTTCGGAAAATCATGACCACATTCATGACGCGGACGCACCAATTTTACTGTTATCACTGAAAATCATTGTTTGTTTAGGTACATGAACGAAGCACACGCGTTATCTAGATAGCCGGATTTGTTTTATGATAAAACAACGTTTAGTTAATTACTAAATCTTGGACGTATGCGCACGCTTCACCGTCATATAGTAAACTGACTATACAAGTATAGATGATGCTACTATGATGTGAGATGTGAGGACGAGTCTACACTGACTCTGACCAGCAGCGGCTAAATAAAGACAGCGGTGTCATACTTTTTATTAATTCTGTCTTTATTTACTTCAAGGTTGTTTTCATGTAATAGCAATAATAGGAAGATAGAATGGAAAGCAAGTGTTCCCACAGTTTTTGTTACGCTGACTACGGACTGCTACGGCGTAGCACTACATATGTGATAACCCCCAATATTGTTATGTAATAGACTGTTTGTACTGTGACTGTATTACTTTTTAAAAAGAGTGTCTATGGAGTTTCTTGCCGGCTCTTCTCCATGAGACCAACTTTTTGGAACCGTGCAACTAATGTGACGTTTCATAGGTGCCTGCAAAGGCCTATGTGAAATAAAAAGATTTTGATTTTTTGATTTTGATTTTGAATAGTTCTATTAATTCTTATTGCACTTCGTCTTTTTGTACTTATCATGCCATATTGTAGGTAGGTAATTATAAAAAAATCCTTGGGGGAATATCAGTTGACAATAAACAGCACACTTCCAGATAGAAATTTTTGTTCTGAAATGGAATAAGTGCACGAACAACATTTCTTATTTTCATGCATATTCAATCAATCAATCAATCATTTATATATTTCTCATCATCAAGTACAAGCATATAGTAGTACACGTTTATTTGGACATAGAGACTGGTGTCTGTGGTAGGTTGATCCTGTGTTACAGAACACAGGCTTACCCTCCGCCGGAACATTCAATATTGCAACCTCAAACATGATACTGTGCGCAGCGCCTTACCTCTGCATCAGTGTGAAATGTGTGAATGGCGGTGACGGTCTCTTTATTTACGTCTTTAGCTACCGAATAGCGGACGAACATGTGTATTTTCCGCCAGTGGCGAGAGCCACAAATAAACAGGAATTATTACGCTAGTTTTATGAAGGCAGAGGCAAGATGTTTATCCGACGATCGATCGATATTTTCGGTCCGTTGACACAGCATGTAATATGAATTTACTATTTTCACAATTTTTGTGGAGCCGCCGCGTTATCATACAAGCTATCATAATAGAATACAGCCCCGAAAACAAAAGAACACACAAAAAAAAAATATTGCGTACTTATTATTTTTATTTTTTTACGCTTATTATTTCTTATTTTTACATCCTGTTGTAATCAAATGTATTTAATCTAACAGGGCAAATAAAAATAACTAGAACAATAGTATAATGTATCGATAGAGAGTTATACTAATGCGGCCGGTGCATGGCGACAAAATTAACTTAGGCTTCAAGGAATTGAGGAAAACCCAAACAACAAGTGACACATAATTGGTGCTCCTTGTTTTATTCACACTTCACTCATGGTCGTCTGTCTGCGCCATTTTTAATGATTCATCGATACATGAAGGCCAGAGAAGAACATGAATATACTAAGGAAAATTCATTGACACGTTCTCCCATCAGAAAGGGATTTGCCGAAAATGTCTAAAAAGTCAATATATGAATAAAGAGGCTTGATAATGTATGGTAGACTTTTCCAACCATACATAGGTTGAATGGATAGGCTATTGTTATATTTTTTGCTCTCAAAGGACAATGCTATTCTTTGTATGGAAGTTGGGTTCAAGAGTTGTCCACGGTTACTGCATAGTGTATTATGTTCCATAGGCTTATAATAGGTCCCAGTCCGAAATATTTCGAAATCTATCCCAGGAGTCCTGAGAAAAACTGGATTGACTCTTATTCAATATTACGAAAAATATGCTTACGAACTCTTAACTATTCCACTTTTATTATCTTAATTGAAATGCATTATAATATTAATCGACAAATACGAGGTATTGAACGAGATTTTTTTTTACCGACTTCAAAAAATGGAGGAGTTTCTCAGTTACTTTGTATTCCTTTTACGTTTGTACGTGCATAGCTCCGACGTTTACCAACCGATTTAAACAATCATTTTATTGTTTGAAAGGATCTACTTTCCAAATGGTTCCTTTGTTATTCGGTCCAGGGTCTGGTGATAGAAACCTTAAAACAATAGGGAACTCTCGGAAATTGTAAGCACATATCGAATAAAAACTTGTCATTCGGGTATATGTCTCCGACACCACAAAACAGTGGAGGTTAAAACCTGACCTGACGATGGAGACGACAGTGAGACGAGGGAACTCCTCAACGGTATCTATTTACTACCTCGTGTTCGAGCTTATTTTATTCGTCTTGATAAGATTTTTCCATTGCCATTACGGCATTAATTGCATGACGCTACACGAACTTAGGACTGATTGTGGTAGATAGAGACTGAAAAGCAAGAGAAACAACAATTTCCTTTAAAGGTCTATTCCTGTTTTTTTTATCCTATTAACAGTGAAACCACTAACTATCTGAATGTTATTTCAAGAAAAGAGGTTGTTAGGTTTGTGGCTGCTTATAATGGCTAGCAAACAATGGCTGGCTAACATTAGAACCGGTTTTTTCTCGGGACCTCTGCGACCGATTTCCAAAATATTTGGATTTCGTGATAACAGTGAAGTAAAGAACCTATTCTAACCATTCCCACTACTGGGCAAATGGCTTGGGCTTTATAAAGTGACTGTTCAAGATTAACATTAGAACCGGTTTTTCTCGGGACCTCTGCGACCGATTTCCAAAATATTTGGATTTCGTGTTAACAGTGCAGTAAAGAACCTATTTCGACCACTTTCACTACTGGGCAAATGGCTCAGCCTTTGTTAAGTGACTATCTATGAAGAACATTTGAACCGGTTTTTTTCGGGACCTCTGGGACCGATTTCAAAAATATTTGGATTTCGTGTTCAGAGTGCACTATGGAACCAGCTGGAACTACTCCCACTGCTGGACAAATTTTGAGCCCAGACCCTGGCATTGTCCTTTGAAACAGCATAGAGTACCTATATGTCAACCTTGGCACTATGCAGATAAAGTCTCTAGGTACTCGTACGACAAATAATTAATTTAACGCAATTTTATTAAATAAGCAATAAGTCTGATGTACTTTTTGTATCATAGATAATAGCAGTATGCAGGCGATGGGATTAAAATGTATGTGTACTAAGTACTTAAGTAGAATATAGCGTGTTGAGTGTTGTCCTTCATGCGTCACTCACGTAATGAGAACACCAAGTAATTATTAACTGTGGGCTGTTCCTGCTTCATCTTCTTTGTTTAAAAGCTCTTTATTAGGAACAAGCAAGTTAGCATCATTGGTTCAGACAGTCTTTGTCCGCTCGCAGGGCTGTTTTATTTTATTTTGCAAACGCACACAAAAATTATACATATTTGATTTCGAAGTATGATTGATTATGTAGCCACGGTTGCAAGTTGTATCTTTCCGCGAGCAGTTAAAATTTGGTAGTTGAATCTAGGTTCCTCAAGTATCTTTCCTGTCTGTGTAAGAATCTTTTTTTATATTATGCATTAATGCATAACGATTTATTTCAGTTAAACATTTCTGGTGCTTGCCATTTTCTGACAAAACACCCACTGTCTTATTAATGAACATAGTAAAGTTTATCCAAGTTTAAGCCTAAGAAAATGTATGGTTATTCCTTTGTAATACCAGGGTGTAACTTTATTCCGTGTTTATCAATAAGCCTGCATTTACCACAAGTCGATGGCTGCCTAGGTAGGTAGGTTTACGAGGTTAGTCAATAAATATTCAAACTTCCTGGAAATGTTAGTTGAATGAGTCCATGTTGTGCTATTTCCAAATGAATTTGTTTTGAAAATATAAACACCAAGCCGATACGGAAACTGCCAACTGTAATGCGTCATGAAATGGACGATTGAGAAAGTCATAAAATGCATCTCTGCATATATTTTCTAGAGCGGTCAGGTGACTAAGTACTTTATCTACCTTCACATCGCAAGAGTTACTTACGATAACTATGCTTGTGTACTCTCTTATGTACTTTTCTTATATACTTACTTCTCTTATGTAGTCCTCTCATGTACTTCTCTTATGAACTCCTCTTATGTAGGTAGGTACTCACCTTATGTACTCCATTATGTATTCCTCTTATGTACTTCTCTTATACACTTCTCTTATGTACTCTCTTATACTTACACTTCTCTTATGTACCTACTCTCTTATGAATTCCTTTTATGTACTCTCTTATGAACTCATCTTATGTACTCCTCCTATGAACTCTAATGTATAAGAGAGTACATAAGGGAAGAACATAAGAAAAGTACATAAGAGAGTCCATAAGATGAGTACATAAGAGAGTACATAAGAGGAGTACAAATAAAATGCGTAAAAATAAAAATAAAAAGATTTTTTCAAAGTAAATAGAATACAAATGTGCGAGAATTAGAACAACATATAAGAATCAGTCATTACAAACAACAATAAGAGAGTACATACATAAGGGGAGTACATAAGAGAGTTCACAAGAGGATTCTCACAGACTTTAAATAAAGTACCTTTCCCTTTTAATGTGCTCAAGCCCAGCCTACTTTGCCTACTTCATGTGATCGCGACATGCATAACATAAACACGCACATTTGACCTCCTAACCTCGGAATCTCCCGATGTGTCATTGCTCATTTCAAAGACACAACGGACATAATTATGTAGGTACATATAAACAGTTTGGTTGATTGTAAGCAGTTGGTAATAGGGTTGTTTCCTAGTAATCAGTCAATTAAAAATAGGTATATGCATCGAAAGTTCACAAAACTAGAAACACGATAAGCTATATTATGTTATTTATAACTGACTACATAATTTTTAAATAATTTATGAATTTTAAATTTATCGTCTATTACGTCACGCCCTTGAAAACGGCGAATCGAGTCCGATGTCGTCACTTTACATTGACAATGAGAAGTATTTGACAGTGACAGTCTATGACATGTATAACCTGAGAATTGTTGTGTTGTTTTCTTCAGTTTTTATTTGTATTTGAGCGAAAAAAAGTTAGGAAATAATTATGGAGAAAGGATTTATGAAAGCTGATAGTTTTATTGTCGCTCAATTCTTTGCTAGTAACCAAGATGACACAAACATAACCTCAATAACAAACACAAACTTTACGTTCCTTTGCACAGTTTTATATTACCGCGTACACAATTCAAAACATTACAGGTATTTTCTTTTGTGCCCAATGCTTAAAAATAATTTAAATGTTTAAAATATTTGTTTTTGCATCTATATTATAAGAGTACATTATTAAAATTTAAAAATCAATGAGTTCTTTCTAATTAGTTACTTCTCTTCAGATGTGCGTTAAAGTGTAAAGGAACACATAGTACATGTTGACGTCACAGCCACGTGATCGAGCGTTTTCTGGGCAATGTTTTAAGAAAAATAGTGTAAAGAGAATGAAATAATTTACTGCAGCGCGAAGTGAATATAATATTTATTGCTAATATAATTACAATCACAATCACAGTAATTGGCAGCGTGGTGACGAATCTTGCGCACAGCAGCAAATAGCGCCTTGCAAATGGCCGGCTTCGTATTTATATCCTCTGATGGCAGGACTTGACGTCACCGGCGAGCTTGGCTGACAGTTCTGGCTCCGAACTTGTCAATGGATGGCATTGGCATGGCGTTGGCTTGGCTTGGCGTAGGGCAACATGTGGTTTTGCGTTACAATCGGCCGTCCTGCAACAATTGCTCCCGCAATGGAGCATACAATTTAATTAGCTTTCTAATAAGTCTATTAAGTCTTCCGTCTCTAGCTGTTCATCATTGAGTTCTTGTATCGCCCTACCCACTTCGTTTTGTAGCAAATATTTGAGCAGTTTTCTAGCTGGTGGCGGCTGGAATTCTTCACCTTCGCTGTCGTAGTCTTGCTTTTCGTCATTCCAGCCAGGAGGACGGACTCCACGGCCCATTGAGCCATCAGGGCGATTGCGTTTCATATCTCACTTCTGAGAGTAAAGAGAATGAAATAATTTACTGCAGCGCGAAGTGAATATAATATTTATTGCTAATATAATTACAATCACAATCACAGTAATTGGCAGCGTGGTGACGAATCTTGCGCACAGCAGCAAATAGCGCCTTGCAAATGGCCGGCTTCGTATTTATATCCTCTGATGGCAGGACTTGACGTCACCGGCGAGCTTGGCTGACAGTTCTGGCTCCGAACTTGTCAATGCATGGCATTGGCATGGCGTTGGCTTGGCTTGGCGTAGGGCAACATGTGGTTTTGCGTTACAATAGAAAAAAATCGAATACATAAAAAGTAAAGAGATTTAAGACGCAAAATTATAGGAGGGGTGATCTTTAAATTATTTAGAAGCTATTTAAATATATTTTCGAAAATTGGAAACAACCCTAGTGATTAATTTATAAGATAAAGATATAATTAAGTCTTTCAGCCGGAACTGAATCTGGTATTCGTTTTTACGCATTTACAGCCTGTATACTAATCTATGCCAATAGACTACTATTTATAAAAAAGATCTAGAAAAGTTTTGATTACGATCAAAGCATAGTTACCGAAAATTGCTTGATAGATAGATATGGCTTTAGGATAAACTTTAATAGCTAGATAACATTAGCGATATGCATTACCAACAAAGATGTTAACTCTAAGATTAAAATATGTATCGGGTTTTCAAACTTTTAAGTAGTTTCTCAAAGTATCTATCTTTGTATGTACCTCTACAATCAGCAATTTAATTCGCATGCATCAAACCGATTAGAAATCTTAACGGATGTAATGGAAACATTCAATTATTTGCAAGTAAAATTGATTTATGTTTGATTATTGATTGTTATGAACCGGAACATAGTTGGCCAGTACACAATAGATCTTGAAAATGAAGAATAATTCAAGATTTTATGCCTTCGCTAATGATCTACCATCGATAATTCTTTATTTTTCATTTATTACCCACCTACATCTCAGTGCTTATTATAAAACATGAGTAGGCATGGGTACCTACCTAGAAGAAACCTAGGTATGTATACGTACCTAATCCCGATCATAACGGAATGCACGTGACAAGCAAATTGACAGGCGCACATTATGCAAATGCAAATGGTAGTAAGTAAAGTACTGTTATAATGTATTATGTAGATATAGTTCATATAGTATTTATCACAACACATGAGTCTATGCTGAAGTCAATACTATTGATTATTTTATGTTAAAGTTTACATGGCTTTCGTCCACAATTTACAGCCGTTTCCAATATTCTACATCTGTTGTTTTGATAACCAGATTTTGAAATTATTCCCGTACAAATAATATCATATTAGCCGCAAGCGGGATTAACTTCCGTTTGAATTCCCTACCAAACAGTATAGTGTTCTGTCTGGGGTATTCCCATTTCGTTATACTCTGACAGATAGTACAATCATTAGTGACTCTACGAACGGAGATATATGGTAGAGAGACAAGCATTCCATTCAGTATTTTATTTTTATCATGCGCAGTCGCACAGGACTTACCTACATTAAGTGCATGGCAGGAAGAATGTTGTCTCAAATTACCTATCTGGTAACAGGTGCAATATATTATATGGTTAAACTTGTATAATGTTAGTGCTTATTGATATAATACTTGATACAATAAGTTATGCACTTATACTTGAGCTTATTATTCAAGTCACATGAAGTTCTAGTGCAGACAATTATGAACATAACAAGACTTATGTTACTTATTCAGATGTAGGTACTTAAATTTGAATACAATTTTTCCTATCCTGTACTGAATTATTATCCTCATAGCTAATATTGTACAAAAGCATATTAACGTGCAGAAATACCCACTATGATAGAGAATACACGAGCTATTGCAACTTTTTATTAGGTACTAGTTAGAAGATGTTAATTTCGCCATGGAAGTGATAATTTAGTTGCAGTTATTTGTATCTACCTAGTAATTATTGCACAGAAACCAAAGAATGTGGAAAGCAAAACATTGCAATCCTGATTAAATAAAAAATCTTAAGTCAGTAATTTACTCAAATAAGTCTTACATACATTTGATACATTAGGTATACATCATAATATCATGAATTTATCCACATATTCTAATTTTTCAATTGCGAATGAACTAAAATTTTAATTGCGCATGTACATAGGTATAACATCCTTGTACAGGTCCTAACATCGTCGATCCCACAGTGCCTAAAGACAAAAGTCTTCAATCAGTGCGTCCTACCTGTCATGACTTACGGAGCCGAAACGTGGACACTGACGGTACGGCTGGTCCACAAGTTTAAAGTCGCTCAGCGGGCTATGGAAAGGGCTATGCTCGGTATTTCTCTGAGGGATCGCATCAGAAATGAGGTAATCCGTCAGAGAACCAAGGTCATCGACATAGCCCACCGAATCAGCAAGCTGAAGTGGCAGTGGGCTGGCCATATTAGCCGAAGAACCGATAACCGTTGGGGTAAACGAGTTCTAGAGTGGAGACCACGCCTCGGCAAACGTAGTGTAGGACGTCCTCAGGCATGGTGGAGTGATGACTTGCGCAAGACGGCTGGCAGGAGCTGGATGCGAGAAGCCGAAAATCGATCTCAGTGGCGTGCACTTGGAGAGGCCTATGTCCAGCAGTGGACTGCGATAGGCTGATGATGATGATGATGATAGGTATAAAGAGAACACAGTTTCTTAAACGATTCGCTGTTTATTGGTCTCGTATCTTTGACTCTCTGTAGTCGATTAATTGATCGATTAACATTAAACAAAACCTGATCCTTCAATATTAAGACCAGTTTATGCTTTATATACTTTTCCAAGGCCGGTTTCCCGGGAAATGCGCGACTTGACCAGCGAACGACAAGGTCTCGTTGCGACATTCAGATTCACGGCTAAATTTTATCAAATTTTGCTGTACAATGCTTGGTTACTGTGCAGGAAGGATATTAATATTCCGCACAGTATTACGTTGTTTTGAATTGTACAATATGTAAGTAATGGATATTTATTTAAACGTTGAAATGTAACAAGGACTCTCGCTTGGTGCAGCAACTCAAAAAGGTTGTGTTTTGTGGTAATATCCTTGTTGTAACGAATAACTCATTACGTTAACGTCTGTTTAGAACTTCATTTTGAAGAAATATCATCGCCCTCTGTATTAAATAGTGATAATAGCGGGTAATAACTTAAAGTTTTCTCAAATCAGCCTTGTTAGCGCTTAGCACACACTACTGTTACACTTTGTTAGTTTCGTGTTACATTTACAACACCGCACTTGGCTGTGCAAATATCACCGAATGTAATTATCACAGTTAGGTATCTCCTCTTTATGTAAATAAAGATAATTTTATGCTATTGCTGTAACTATCCAGATACCTACCTATAAAGATAGGTAGGTACATTATTTCGATTGTAAAATATTGCAACGTAAGGGACGTATGAATAATGATTACCACAATCATCATCATCATCATCATCTCAGCCATAGGACGTCCACTGCTGAACATAGGCCTCCCCCTTAGATCTCCACAAATACCTGTTTGAGGCGACCTGCATCTACCGTCATCCGTATTACCATAATGTGTATCGTGAATATTAGGTAAAAATAATTGATTCCCGCATAATAAGTTGATTGAAACCCATCAAACACAATATCATGCTTTAATGGGTGGGTACCTATTAGAGGTAGGTATTTAATGTATGGGCACAGTTCAGCGATCTGTCATAAAGGATTTTATTCAATTGAATGTGCTTCCCGACTCTCTGGTCCAATTCCCATCATAATAGTAGTTTGGCATTGAACAGTAAAAAATAAAAAGATCCAACCTACCCGGCGCGTCTAAACTTTTTTTTTATTTCGTCTCATGTTGGTCCAACGAAAATAGACATCTAAAACTGTAGTCGGTGAAGCTATATTCAGTTGCTGCATAAAAATCAGAAATAAGATTTCAAAAGATTACCTTGCTTATGCTTACTTTTAATTTACTATTAAAGTTAATACTCAGACGTAGAACTAGTTTTGTAATAGCACAAGGAAAGTTAAGGAAGCATTGCACGCCCGCATGATCTTCAAAGAAGTTCCTTGTCACTATTCTAACCGCACAATGGTCATAAATATGGTACCAAACAATCTTAGGATTTTTAATTAATACACAAATAATATTATGTACGTTTGGTCTTAGTATAACAAATATACAAAACAACAGGACTTACCATAATCTTTGCCCATAATGGATCAACAACGGGTAGTAATTCAATTTAGTCACTGCACAATTGGAACATTCAGTCTATTTAACGCTCAACACAGCTCGCTCCAACGCATTAAAACTTTATTACGAACAAATCTCCAGGCTCAATGTTTCTGTGATATTTTCAATTGTTACACATTGTGCAAGAAAAAAAAACCACCACCAACACTTTTAACCGCGACTAATTGCTTTACTAATTTATACTTTTGAGTTGTTTTTCACGTGAACGAAGCATTACTTTTGTTACATTCAGTCAGTTTATTAAATTAACTCGTTTAATTAGTTTGTTTATTGTCGAGGTGAAAGTTTGTTGACAGTCGAATAAAAATGATCTACAGAGGCGTGTTACCGAGTCGCGCGCCGATTGCTGACTGGCGCTTGCGAGGGCAAGCGAGTGTTTCGTGGCCAGTGGCCTGTCTGATTCACCTACCCATACAAAGAGACTTTGGCTTTGTCTCACTACACAAGGTAGGTACCTTGTTCCACTAGCTGTACTCATCATTTCTGATTATCTAGAGCAATAACACTCTCAATTAAGCCTAATTCCCTGAACTGCATCTTAATTCTAAGTACCTACATTCTATTGCTACACAACTTTCAAGATGTTGTTGTGATTGTGAAAGGACGTAGCTTGTACTTATATGAAAACTGTTCTGTTTCCCAAGAATTCTTGTGTGAATAACCACACACTGTAATACCTAGTTCTAAAATGAAAATTTTCATTGAAACCTGGGAAACGCAGCAAACATTGTTTTGTATTATTTTAGTTTGAAAACCAATTCTTACACAGCTTAAAAATAGTTTTGTATTATTATTTAATTTTACAGTAACTAATTTACCTTCTTTTTACTGACCACATTTTATCTAAAGGCCTTACCCGACGTGACGGTCATGTATCCGTATTCTTAGGTTGATGAATTTTACTTGTGTTTTTTTAAATTTCAGAAAAAAAATATATTAAATAAGTTCTTCTATGGTAAAGTACGAACAGACTCCTGCAGTATTTATGGCTCATCATGTGGCCCAGATGACCGATACGTAATTGCGATTTTAAACCTAAACATTTCACACAAAACAAGTCAAAGTCATTTCCAGACTTCTTTGTAAGATAAGCTATATACGTACGAAGCTTATGTCATGTATGACATACGTATGTCAAACAACAGCATCCATGTCTACCTACATACTCGTGCATACCTACAATATAATATGCTACTGTGATCATACAAAAATTAGATGTCCTTCAAATTCCTAGTGAAACGTTAACTCCGTTTAGCAACTAGATAATTAGCAACACTAATTCGAGCATCATTGTACCGGCCTTAAAATAGGATTTCATGCACTTTGTTATTTGTTACTCCGAAACTTATGTTCTTACATACAAAGTAATCAGTGGCTAGTCTTCGTACTCGTAGACCTAATATGTAATTTTTTCAGTGATTTGGTTAGTCGGTTGTGCAATAGGTATCTAGCTGTGTTTAGCTGCAAATGATGGTAAATTAAAATCCATTATCCTCTTGCATGTTAAGATAACCTACACGGTATAGATAAAGTATATCCTTGTTTATTTGTGGAATCGGAATGATAACTGAAATATAAAATTCGGACTATGTCGGTGTTTTGTTTTCAATATGAGGTGAATGACTATATTATTCGGGGTAAATGGCCAGGCGCCCTGCAGGATCGGAACAAAGCACTTGCATTTCATCCCCGTCTGTCTGGTTATTGACCCGCCTTTAACTTTTATTCAACTAATTGTTTCTACTAGTCTTTTTGGGTATACCAAGCGCCAGTATGATTATTAATCCATTTGTTGTCAAACGTGCGGGCTGGCAATCAATTAAGACGTCATTTAAACCGCAAAGGTATAAAACCGTTATGCTAGATAACAATACAATAAATGTTGATAATTCGTTTAATTGCTCTATCAACAATTTCCTTAAAAGCGATAGCTAATCTCAAAAATTGTACGAAATTATAACAAATACATAATTCAATCCTGTAGGTACTCTTGATTTCATACCTACCAGAATAACAAGCCATGTCATTGTGTAAACAAAACAAACTTATCATTGATATTTTTTTACACTTCAAGTTCAATAAATATCATGAATGCAGCTAGTTCGTTGTACTTAGTCCTAATCCAACAACATCGATTTTGATATATAGGTTATCTATGCAGTACTGTAGGGGTAAAAATATTAGTCACCTGAGGTACTTAGCTGTGCATCATAGCACAGCAGATACCCACGCCTACCTATGATATGTATTAGGTATGAACTGTAGTGTGTATTACCATAACATTCAGAAAAATGTTGCTCGTAAAGTCTGTGCAAAATATAACGGCTAATCAGAGGAATTTACAAGCAGTAGGTATCTCAAAAAAGTCCCCTCACTAGGCCCCGGCGAGATTCGAACTCGCGATCTCCTGTTTACTAGACAGGCGCTTTAACCAACTAAGCCACGGCGCCTACAGTGAAGCCACTGAATTTTAAGATATTGTACTGCGAAATATTCCCTTGTATTAAACTAATTGGTTTCCTTGGACTTTGTATTTTAGACACTGCTTTATAAAAAGTAATCAAATTTTCTTATGAGTGGTTTGCTTGGGATAAATACTATACTTAGCATCCCATTAATAAGTATTATTTTAACTGCACATGTCTAAGAACAGCATCATAAAACTTCATCGTCATCATCATGTTATCCTGCTGCCAGCCAGTGAGTGTAAGATCTTCAGCACTAACCATCCATGTTTTGACTCAGTACCTGTTTTTTTATTTTTTCCTACATGCTCATCAGATAGGCTGAGCTTATATTGTGCTGGTAAAGCTGAAATAATGTCGATAAGTTAATATTATTATGAAGTTTGTAACTCGCAGTCTGGCGCCACTTCGGCGGGAGGTCGTCTTCACACACCCTCTGCCGGGGGCAGTTATTTTGGCTCACAGCCAAATACGATCGTATTAGTAACATAAAACATAGGCAACGTTTTGTTTTTATTCCTTCTTCACGTGGTCGAGGAGAAATATGATCTAAACAAGATATTATGAAAAACAAGGCAAACGTAAGAATGTGTACTTACATGAAACGGATATGTTTTATAATTATTCAACCGGAATATTCAATAAACATCCTAAAATAACATGTTCTTTGAATTGGGTATGGGTATTCGTTGTTTAGTATAACAGTGATATTTGTCGGTTTGTAAATTATGTTAACTATGTACGAGTCAAGGGCGGATACAGCCCTTAAAAACCATACATTATTAAATTAAGGTAAAAATGTTAGTTCATGAATGAAGGAGTAAATATGGAAGTTCATAAGGGCTTAACGTGTTCATACGTGCAATATAATAACGAATTCACTTGGCATTTAAATCTGATATTATTAACTTAGGAGAATCGGGTCCCTGGATCGATTTGAAAAATTCTTTCACTGTTGGAAAGCTACTGTTCCCGAGTAACATCATCTGCCTAGCCTTTTCCCAACTGTGTTGGGGTTGGCTTCCAGTCTTACCGAATGCAGCTGAGTACTATTGTTTTACAAGGAGCGACTGCAACGGATATCCTGGGGCCCGATTCTCCTAAGTTAATAATGTCAAAATCGAATAGAAATCGAATCGCAATAGTAGTTTTAACCATATCGGGCATTCTGCTACTAATAAAAGACCAATCGTATTCGATTGACATTTGATTGGTGTGCGATTGGTCTGCTATTTTGGTGATTTTGGTCTATACGGTAGTTTGCTGTATAATCATTTTGCAATCGTAAATCATTTGCAGACAGAATTATTCATTATTGAATGATAGAAAAGGATAAAAACGTTTATTTCAAAGAAAAAATAGCGGAATGCCACATACGCTCCAATCGTAATCGAGTCGGGATTGGATCTCAGTCGAATCGAGTCGAACGTGAATCGTATGGCGCTTAAGTAAAATTAGGAGAATCGGGCCCCTGGTTGTCAGACTTACTGGCTTCCCGTAACGACTGCCAAAGATGTTCAATGACAACCTGGACCTACAGTTTTTCATGCTCTCCGAAACACGGTCAAAGATATACTTAGAAAATGCATACAAACTTAGAAAAGTTGCATTGGTACTTGCCTGATCATACTTGAGAGATTGGTTCTTTGTTCAAATTCCCCCATTAGTCCTAAAACGTATTTTGATTTCAGAAGTTTTTTACACACACATATTTGTTTGACCCTACAAGTCACAGGGAAGAGACTGATCACCATTAAATATCTAGGTATAACACAGCGGTAATTTTGTCATGAATGAAGAAGGCGAATCATTTTAACAAACTACAAATTAAACCAGTAAAGTCCAAAGGGCTTCCCGCGGCACAGAGTTAAATGCTTTCTCCAAGTCCACGAAGCAGATATACACACAAGGTTGACTTCGTTCCGAAGTGCCGAATAGAAAGGATTGCCTCGCAGGTCCCTCTAGCTAGTGGGACGAAGCCCAAACTGATTTTCTGGCAATATGCCTTCGGAGACAAGTAAAAGCCGGTTAGGAAGAACTCTGGCGAATATCTTCCCAATACCCCGGTAAGAGTTGCAGTCACAACGGTTTCCTTTTTTACACAGGGTCTGTCTCGTAGTTCAAGATACAATTCGTTGCAATACGTGTTATCTCATTGAGCTCGACGTTAGGAGCATATGTATACTTACTAATGAAAGATATAGAGCAATAACTTCTTGTATCTAAATAGTTTCTTGTATGCCACCCGGGCCGGGCGTTAGTGATTTTGTACATGAAATGTGGTATCAAGAAATAAAAGCAAATATTCGGTCATAATATTTTTATTCGCATATAATATTAATTGATTATGATACATGGAGCGCTAACCCGCGTCGATCGGCAGACGCGCCGAACGGCACTCGGTAGTCTGTGCTCCAAATTATATTTATTATTCGGTTACATCGCATCGACATTTGCTCTGCAAAATCCGTAGCTACATATTCACTAATGAGAGGTCTCGAGGCAGCATCGGACAAGGACGCGCGGTCCCCGGGGAACTCCGGTCGTCGCAGCGGAGCCGCCGACCGGTCGCGTCCATATATACTTAAATATAACAGTCAAGGAGTCGGATGGCCGTCCGATCGACATATTTACATACGAACAGAACGCGCCGCGCATCGTCGCGGCCGACTCGGCAGCGGCCGAGGGGCCACCGCGAGTCGAACGGCTCAGAATCACTTCCATAATTTACGTCCTAATTAAAATACCGAAAATCTAAAGTCGGCGACGTCGAATAGCGTACGCCGCGCGCGGGATCTGCGCGCGAGTCTCCGTGCGGCGCACGGGGCGGCGGGTCCGGGGCGGGCCGCGCGCCCTTCACTCCGCCTTCACCTCGGCGGGCGCGGCCGCCTCCGCCGCCGCCGCGTCGCCGTCGTCCGCGCCCGCCGCCGCGTCGCCGCCGTCCGGCGCGCGCTCGCCGCCGCCGCCGTCTGCGCACACAACACACGGGTGAGGAGCGAGGCGAGGGCCGACACACACGCTAGGGGGGGTACTAACTGCGCTGCTGCTGGTGGTAGTAGAGGTTGGGGCGCGGCGGCTGGTGCGCGTGGTGCGGGCGCGGCGCGGGCGCGGCGGGCGGCGCGCGGTACAGCGGCAGCGCGGGCGCGTGCGGCCGCTGCCCGATGGGCGCGGGGTAGCGCGGCGCCACCATGCCGCCGCGACCCATGCCGCCTCCTCCGCCGCCGCCTCCACATCGTCCGTTGTTTCCACCGCTCACCATCTGACGCACAATCAATCAATATAATATATTATTATCATCCACGTCAGAGACTTCGGTTCGGTAAAATAATGTTTCCTTTTAGCAAAAATTTGAGATGTGTGTGACAGTGTATATTATTTAAGGCAATAATATAAAACAATAATACATTTGAGAATGTTGTGATAACTAACCTGTTGCTGGTGGTGTTGATGCGGAGTGTGAGCAGGTGGCGGGTGCGGAGGCGGCGCGTGGTACTTGTGTTGCGGAGGCGAGTGCGGTGGCTTCTGCGGCTTGGCGGCGCCCTTGGGCGTCGGCGAGGCTGCCTCGCACAGTGGCGCGAAGCCATTGGCGTGCTCGTGTAGTGGGCTCTTTAGCTGCTGTGGCGGCGGCCTGGGCTGCGGCGGGGCGTACTGTTGTTGCAACGGCGCTCGATATTGTTGCTGTAAAGTTTCATCGATAAGTATAGCCTAAAATAACGTTGTCATCGAGACCATGTGCATTTGCATGTATACCCATGCTGTATGTGCATATGCATGAAAGTAGTACAACATCCTGCATCCGTCAATCTATTAATTTGTCTCACGGAATTAACGTTTTTTATACAGTTCTATTGCCGCCGCCAAGGGACATCTATTAGACACGCAAAATGCTGTGACAACAATAGAATTTATGTCGTATTCGTGCGGGATAAGTTTGATATAAGCGGGTAGATCGCAGTACCTGCATTTGCTGAACGGCGGCGGCAACCTGCAGCTGCGAGGACAGGAACTGCGAGCCGAAGGCAGTGGACTGCGCGGGCTGCGTGAACTGCAGCGGGTAGGTGGGCGCGGGCGCGGCGGGCGGCTGGTAGGGCGAGTAGTACGAGCTGGCGGGCGGCGCGGGCCGCGGCAGCAGCCCCGGCAGCGAGTAGGGCGCCTCGCCCACCGGCGCCGAGTAGCCCAGGTACTGCTGCTGGTACGTGCTCACGCCGCCTACGCCTCCGACGCCGCCACCTTTGCTGCCTGCAAATTTATCACATTTTTACAACTCAATATAAATTTCCAGAATAGCATGGGTGTCGAGTCTTATTTTATCATTTATAGATTATTCGTTTTGTATTTAAATATAAACCATCTTTATGATTCAGCCATTTTGAGAAAAGGATATGTACTATTACGTTTGTATATCAGATTTCATTTCTGTTTTCTCATTTGTGAGATGTTATACGCACCAATAGCGCCTATTTGTTGAGTGGAAGGCTTGACAGTGGCTGACATGAGAGAATTAGAAGTGCTCGAGATTAGAACAGTACTGGGACTATTACCCAGTTGGCCCGACTGGCCGAATGCTGCACCACCACCAGCGGCTGCGGCCTGGACATGGGATGAAACACAATGTTATTAATATTAAGTGAAAAATAAATTAATAAATAATTAGTTTTATCTTAAAAATAACTACAGTTACATATTAAACAATGCGCTTACCATGCGGTACTGATTAGGAAGGCTCTGGAACATGTCAGGGGGAGGTTGGTAGTTGTAAGGCGCGGCCGAACCGGCGCCATATGGTGTGCCGGGGAAACCGCCGAACTGACCACGACTTTGATCAAGAAATGCGCCGTACAACCCGCTCTGCTGCGGCATCTGTTGCGACGAGCTTAGCAGCTGTTGGGAAGAATTGAACATAACGGCGGGTGGTGACGGCACTGACAGGCTTCCGTACCCGCCCTGGTATCCCACGTGGTTGTAATGCTGGGGTGGCGGCGACTGTAGTTGTTGCGTCGGTTTCACTTTGCAAACGTTGGGAGGGGCAGTCTCCGTATTGTTTTCCTCAAAACCAGCGAACTGTATATCTTCTGTGCCTTCAGCCACTGCAGGCATTTCCCAAACCTTCTTAACACTGGCGATTTTTAAATTGAGATCAGCTGCCAGAGGAGAAATAGTGTTTGATGTGCTCATGTGTACGCCGCGTGGCAAACCGAGAGACTTCGCAGATTTGTCTTCTGTTAGTTGTCCAAGGTCAGAATCAAATGCAAAATCTAATTTCATATCTGATGAATCTTCTGGTTTTTGTGATGTATCAAAAGACATTTGTAGACCCAAACTAGCAGCATCAGCATCACTTACTACCGGTCTGTCCGATATAAGTTCCTGTATCGATCTAGGACGAGGTCTAACTTCACCATTGAATGTTAGGGATCGATTTTCTAATTCTGCATTTATTTCCTCAGCTTGTGTTTTGGGAATAGTAGTATTAATTTGATATTTTTGTTGTAAGGTCTCATCTGGTGTAGTAGTTTTATAATTTGTATTTTCAAATATAATAGTCTCAACAGGGGGAGTAGCTCCATCTAACACGCCACTTTTGTCAGCCGCAATAGCACAGGGCGGCTGGGGAGCGGTTTTATTTTCTACTGGTGTGTCTCCGGGTGTACTCCGTTGACTGGATTGAGCAGATTTCATCTCTACAGTTTCTGCAGGTTCTTCCACATTGCCACGTAGTGTTTGTGAAATTGGTTTGTCCCAGGCGTTGACGGGGGGCGGCGGAGGTGCCGCGCCGGTGTCAGGGCCGAAACCAGATACTAATCCCATTTGCTGCTTTTGTCGTTGTTTAACAAAACGAGGCGCCAAGTTGGCTTGACGAGGCCGATCATATTGAGAATTAGATTTGCTGGAAACTGGAGCAGAACCACGTGGATTGGACTTATCATTGGGATTTCTAGTTGTGGACCCATTCCTACCACCACCTTGATTTGAATGAGATCTAGGTTGTTTTGCTGTATGCTGGTGGATTTCCTCTTTAGAAGGGCCTCTCGTATCTTTAGAATTCTTTTTGTTTCTTACCTCCTGGAAACCGTCATCAACAACTTCATCATCTTTTTTGGCAGAAGTAAGTTTGAGATCCGTCATAGCCTCTGTAATATCACCAGTTTTATTATCATTTGCAGGGTCTTTTTTGTTAGGCTGAGGGTTGCGTCCATTGTTTTGACGACTTCCAGAATTCTGATTACGCCCTCCTTGACCTTTTTGAGATTGACCAGATGACCTTCCCGCGACAGAACGGCGGCGGCTTGATGTGCCACCACCTTCGGAATGTTCAGACGTTGTTTCCCAGTTTTCATCCTCTCCACTCATCGGCCCTGTACCTTTCGGGCGTCGATCACGACCCCTTCCTGTTGATGAACCAGTTCTAGACTTATTATTTCCCTTCATTTTGTCATCAAGTTGAGCATTATCTTTCATTTCATCATTATCTTTAACAGCTCTATTAGCCTGGCTAAATGGACTCTTAGTGTTGGGTGGTCCATAACCAGTGACTCTTTTGGCAGGCGCGGGTGGCCGTGAAGTACCTTGGAATCCTCCACGACCCCTTCGAGATGGTTGTCCACGAGGTGCGAATGGTTCCCGGTTTTCCATGCCATCGGTTACAGCAGTAGGTTGATCCATTGTTGGAGGTCGATTAACATCGTCAGACTTATCGTGAGAATTCTTTGGACCACGGGGACTACGAGGTGCTCTACGCCGCTCTTTGCGTTCTGTATTAGGGGCACCATCGGTGGAACCATCGGATTCACTCGCTCTATTGTTGGATCGTGAGCTACGATGAGATCGTCGTCTTGGTCCCCACCCTCTGTTATAAACAGCATATCCACCTCCACCATAACCTCTACTTTTCTTCTCAGATCCTGAGCCACTTGATTTTCGTTCTACTGGTTCTTTAGGAGGAATCTTGTTGAGCTGCTCATTGCTGACCCTTTCGTTTTTCTTATCTTCAGGTCGTTTTTGGGTAGCTGCACTAGTATGAAGAGATTCTGCAGAGTATGTTTCATTAACTTTGATTCCAGCTAAGCTTGATGGGTCAGTACTAGACTTGGAAGCTATTGATTCAGATTCTGAAAATTCTTTTTCAGACTTTTGAGATGAGAACATAGGCTTAGCTATATTCTGTTGCGTTATTGGTTCCACAGGGGTTTGTTTTTGTGTCTGGGAAATGTTGGTCAACGTTTCTGTAGGGCTGTGATGTTTAGGAACAGTTGGCGTCGGTGCAGATTTAGATTGGTTATCAGAAAAAGATTGAGATTGGCTCACAGATACTTGTGACTGAAAACTTGATTGAGGTGGTTGTTGATTTTGGCCAAAGTTTTGAACATTAACTGCATGGTTATTTGGGCCTTTTTGAATTTGAGGTTGAAGTGATGGTACATTTGTTATAATACTTGATGCGGGCTGTGACTGTTGAAGCGAATGAGTAGGATGAGATTGTTGAGAGCTGCGCTTTGTTTCATCAGTCACACCGTCGCGGTCAAGAATTTCTTTAGGGATAGAATCTTCCTTTGTTGGTAATTTTTCTACTGATAACTTTGGATGATTGGAATTATTAGGTTCTTCTTGAGTAACTTCAGCCCAAGATGTTTTGCCAAAATCTCTTTCAGTGGATTCTCTTCGTGATAAACTCGCAGGAGGAGTATTGCGTCGTTCAGGAGCAAGCGTCTGAGATGACGACTCGACGGATGCGAAAGGCTCAGTGATTCCAATGCTCTTTCTTTCAAATACTTCTGTCAGTTTATCAGCAGCAGTACGACTGCTAGGTTCAATAGAGGTATCTATTGTTTTTTTATCAGATTCATTCCTCCTATCTTTATAGTCACTATATGAATCTTTCGAATTAGATCTGTCCAATTCGCGGCCAGATCTTTCGTAATCTTGCATTTCAGACCGCCATTGCGGCCCAGGTCCATCTTTTTGATCCCTTCTAAAGTCATCTTCACGGTCCGAATAGTCCCTGAAAATACAAATATTATATTCATGTTAATGTATTCCCGAAGCAAAAAGAAAATACTTATGTGTAAACGTTTTCTAGCTTACCGTGAATAAGAACGGCGGCCATTGTGCGGTGCATGTCGTGGTGCATTGTAGGACGGCGGTTCTTGACGTCTTGGCGCTGGTTTTCCGGCAAACGCCCAGCCTTTATGATCGTCTTGTTGTCTATTCTGCTGCTGCTTTAAAAATCGCGGTGGTATATTCGCTTGGAACGTTTTAGAAAATGCTGGATTTGTTTGGTCACGGTCACGACCGTAGTCACGATCCCTTTCTCTAAAGTCACGGTCGCGGTCGCGATCTCTTTCTCGATCGTTGCGCTCCCTGTCAACACGATCGCGATCGCGGTCTCTGTCCGTGCGGTCTCGTTCCCTATCAAACCTGTCGCGGTCAATGCGATCTCTATTATCAGTGCGGTCCCGGTTGTCATTGCGATCTCGATCTCGTGTTTCCATCCTTTCTTTATCACTTTCAGTTCTATCTCTATTCTCGACACGACTTCTATTATCTAACCTGTCACGCTCACGGTCTCGCTCTCTATCACGGTCGCGGTCACGCTCGCGATCACGTTCACGATCACGTTCGCGGTCTCGGTCGCGATCACGTTCGCGGTCACGATCACGGTCTCGTACGTCTCGATCTCGGTTATCGTAGCGATCCCGGTTATCTAAGCGGTCGCGGTCCCTGGTTTCAACTCGATCTTTTTCTCTGTCACGTAGATCGTTACGCTCCTTGTCTCTAATGTCCATTCGATCTCTATTATCGGCCCGGTCCCGGTCCCTATTATCACCCCTGTCTTTCTCCCTTGCGTCCTGCTCTCTATCCCTATTATCGTTGCGGTCTCGGTCGACTACCCTGTCCATACGATCGCGCGCATCCTTGGGCTGCAGGGGTGCAGGAGCGTCCCGGAGCTGACGCCGCTGCTCTTCCTCCTTGCGTTGCCTAGCGCGGGCGACGGCTTGAGCTACTTCATTACTCTGCTTTTGCCGACGTTCTGCCCAAAGTTGGTCCTCGTCTCCGGGTTCATGAAGCTTTGGATCGGCGCGCTCGTTGTCGACGCTCGCACGATTTCCGGCGCTTCTACCGTGCCCTTTGTTAGGGGCTGACGATTCGCCGTCAGAGAAGTCCAGCTTCTGACTGTAATGCCAAAAAAATATCAAATTGTTATTATTATATCAAGAAAAGTGATAACAGGTGTCGATCGAGTAGCGCGGCTACGTACTCATAGTCGATGTCGTCCTGCTGCGCCCAGCCGGCGTCGCGGGAGATGTCATCGAGTGAGGAGATTTGATCGTCGCGCAGGATCGGGCGCGCGGTGAGCACCTCGACGGCGCGCGGCGTGGCGGGCGCGCGAGCCGGCGCCGGCCGCGAGCCCGCGCCGCCGCCGCCGCGGCTCTCGCGCAGGGCGCCCAGCGTGCCCAGCCCGAGCCCGCCACCACTGCTACCTTTCATCTGTTCATACGAGTTTACATTATTTTGCAGACTTTGCTTAGAATATAAATATGTTCTAAAGATGACTTCATTCTCGCATTCTGTGATAGCTTTGCTGATGCATTTTATTTTAAAATAAATAAATAATGAATACATATCAAAATTAATGTTTTTAATACGTACGAAGGATGGCAAAATCGATCTTGGGAGGCAGGCAGGACTCTGTTGTGAGGCAGGCGCGGAGGCGGGCCCGGCGGCGGCGGACGACGCGGCTTCCTGGCGGACGCCCGCCGTGCCACCGCACGTCCAGCTGCCTTCCGCTGCAACAAAATCATTTGGAAAGGTAAAGCATGGGATTGCAGATTGCTATATAAAAACCTGGACCTTTCTAATTACTAAACATTAAGCCAACTACTACATAATATGAAACTTACTTTGTGGTCTGAGTTGTGGTTGTGGTGTTGCATGTTCTGACGACCGATGTGAAGGTTGGGCAGCTGCCTCCAATGATGGGAACTCTGTGCGGAAGTGTGGGGATGATGGAGGTGGAAGCGCCACCCATCCGCCGGGTCCAGTACCAGCAACCACACTGCTGTTCGACGTTGTTGACTAAAGAAATATACTTATTACTGACACACCTATTATAACAGTAAGGTAATTATAAATAAGGACTTTGATGATCCTAATAAAAAAAAAACTAAATGGACTTACTAATGAAAACAATGATTATTTACAGCAGTCAATGACCTTTCATGATAACAAACTTTCAACAATAACAACAAGGTAAAAAATTCTAGTCATACCACCTGAGGCAACACTATTCCTTTGTTTAGCAAACTCAAAACAAAATGCAAAACAATAAAAATGACTTACTGTAGTTTGAGAGGTACATGTTGAGGTTGTAGATACAGTTGTAGCAACAGCAGAAATAGAGCTGAAAATAAATTGATTACTTCAGTGAGTACACATCAAAAGGTCAAAAACCCCATCACTGAATCATTCACCTCAAAAGTATAGAATAATTTACATTCTATAAATATGAGATCAATACAGATTCATGTCCTTGAGAATACAATATTGACACATTAAAAATCTAAATCTATATATATACAAATGAAACCCGCTTTCCGTTGTCACAACATAACATGAAAACGGCTTGACCGATTTGGCTGAAAATTAGAGGGGAGGTAACTTCGGGTAGTTTTTGTCACCATCCGGCTACGGGACGCGGGTGAAACCGCGGGCGAAAGCTAGTCACATATAAATTACCATTAACCTTAATTATTCTTGTAAAATATAGGTTACTAAATAGAAAGATAACATAGATAAAGCTACTACTTACTTTGTGTTAGGATCTTGACCAGTTTCAGTTTTCAAAGAAGGCAAGTTGGCAGGTGGACGCCTAGCTGAAGGTACTTTTCCAAGACTTTGCATTCCATGTTTGCGGCTTAGTTGAGATTTTACTGAGGACGGCTCTGAATTCTCGTTCTGTAATTATTATTTCATTCATTTATTAAATATTCTTTAAATTGTATACTTTAGGTTTCAGGTATTGGCTATTACAATAAGTAAAGTTAGTGTTTCATATAATTACTACTACACCACAGGATTTGATTATATTTCCTACCAATCTTTTGCAAATCTTTGAAACAAGGTCATTGTCTATTTCACTGTTGCAACTAGACAGGCACCAAGGTAGCTGAAGGTCAATTTATTCAACTGTGACTGACTACTACAATTATATAGCTGCCTTGTAGTGTTACTTTGAACAAAGCTAATCTACTTCAAACCGATTTTAAAGGTCTTATTTTAAACATTAATGTATGAAGCTGTTCCTGTTATAAATCTACATACAGGCAGAACAGCAAATAATTCTTTTATAATTAGGTCATGAGGGTTGCATTAGTGGGCGTGTACAGGGAGTCTCACAATACTAAGAGCAAAAAAACGAACCAGTATCGTTGGTACTCACCCTGCTGGCGCAATACAAGCTATTGATGTCCAACTTCTGATATTTTTGCTTGCCGGACGTCGGCTTGCTCTGCGCCGTAGTGCCTCCGCCGCCCGGCGTCGAGAGTGCAGACATGCTGCGATGTACACACCATCAGGAGGTCACCCTCGCACCGACCACCAGCTGCAATAAGCGAAACTCTCACTCTAAAGGCCACACTTTAAATGCAACTCACTGCAATCACAAGCAACTAGCCACGACCAAAGACAATCGTCCTTTCATGTAATCTGTTCCAATCCGATACTAGTGTTAACAAGAAATATTCATACTATTTCCAAGCACTAAATATTAATTACACTATTGAATACGATCACTAAACCACATAACACTTTCACTGCACTGATAGAACAATAAGTTGGAGCCCTGCCCTCAGACATTTATTGACGTGTTACATCCGTCTGATGAACGCTGGATCGATGACTCCTATAATTTCACTTACTTTTTTGTTACACTTATTTGCCCGTTATTCTTTTACGACTTTCTGCAATCTAGCTCAAAATAACGGTACTAACAGAATTGAAGGAAAAGAACGGTAAATAAACTAATTTTTATCTTTCTAGAAAACAATAAAAGCAAAATACAATAATACCTTGGTCCGTTACACTTGGTATCACGGAATAAAAATTATCTAAGCTCGATTGCTAATTTCTTAAAGAAGATTACTTTAGATTTAAACTATAATCTACGCTACCAAAAACTTATATCACTTTATTTTAAGATGGCGTCTCCAAAAGACGATCTCCTTCCTTTTTACAATCAATAGCGTGACGTCACAAAGACGCGACACAGCGCACTCTGGCGGATAAACAGATAGTTAATCGCAATTATTGCTAGCTTAATAAATATTTTGTTTTTGCAGCTATATTGTAAAAAAATAAAAAACGTAAGAACATTACAGTTATTCGGATCCTAATTGCACCATTTACTAACCAAAGATTACAATGAAAACTTTAATGAAGCTTTCTGAATCTATGTGTTACACATTTAAATCGAAACATTAATATCTTGGGCTAAACTTTAACTCCGCCGTTGACGGTCCCAAGCCCGTATGTGAAAGGAGGAGGGTTGGCTGAGAGCCGACCAAACCAGCTGTAAAAGGTCAACGCCGAGTCTCGGGCGGCGGTTAACTAACCCGTATGATCTTCCCAGGAGGTGATAGGAAATGATCCCTCCAACCCGCTACTCCGTGGACTTGTCTACAGAATCGGGGACATTGACTTAACTGCCCGTGTCAAGAGGTTGAAAGCCTCAATAAAAATTCACCCCAATCCTACGGTGGGCACCGCGCCAATAGGATGAATGGCTGAGGGTCTCAGTCTTTAGCGCCAACCTTGGTGAACCTGGCGAACACCATTGTATATAGCCTTCTCACAGGAATGGCGTCACCCTGTGAGCGACAACCATTTCGTCCAAACTCGTGGGAACAATATGAGTAAACCTGAAAATAAAACACAAAAAACAACAACACAACAAATCTTTCATAAAGGATTATTTGAAACGAGACCAAGATCTTTTTCATTCAGCGGTTGCAATAGCAGTAATAATATGACAGAAGCACCTGTCTGTAAGGAAAACCATCAGAGTACACTGCAGGATAGACCAGACAACCAAGCTAAGAAAGCCGATCAAACATGCTCTCCACTAAAAGAGAATGCACAGAATAGCAACCAATGGCAACTAGACCGTTTACCTCCTGCAAAGAGAAAGAGACAGGAAAGTCCTACCGGGCAACAGTCAGCGAATAAAGGAATCAATCCTTTGGTTCCTACACAAAACAGATTTGATATTCTTAGTGATGAAAATAACGAAACTGAAAACAACAAAAAAGAATATGTCCCAAAACCAGAGCCGATCTTTATCACAGGAGTAATCGACATAATCCCGCTGAGAGACATCCTAAATAAGGCAGTAAACCCAGATAAATATCAAATGACTACACTTAGATCAGGGCATATCATCAAGCTTATCCCAAGCGACATCGAGACTTATAAAATAATAAGAGATTACCTTATTGAGAAAGAAATACACCACTACACATATAAATTAAAAAGTGAGAGAGCGTACCGAGTGGTTATCCGAGGCTTACATGCATCCGAAGATATATCACTTATTAAAGCAGAACTCCAGGACAATGGGCACGAAGTGAGACAAGTCGTGAACGTGCAACACCGCACAACAAAACAAAAACTCCCACTTTACTTTGTGGATATAGAACAGCGGCCTAACAACAAAGATATATTCAATATAAGACACATCGGTCAGGTTAAAGTTACAATTGAGGCACCATACAAGAAAAGAGAAGTTATACAATGTAAGAGATGCCAAAGATTTGGGCACAGCAAAAATCAATGTTTTCGTCCCTTCAGATGTGTCAAGTGCGGAAATGACCACCCAACAGCTACTTGCACAAAACTTCCTGAAACAGACGCTGTATGCGCAAATTGCCAAGGTAGTCACCCAGCTAGTTACAGAGGATGCAACAAATATAAAGAATATAAAGAGAGAATATTAAAAATTAAAGTAAAACCAGACTCCAACAAAGCAACTTTCGTTCACACCCACCAGCCAAAAGCTACCCCAGAAGAACCCCAACCCTCAGCTCAACCGAGAAGCTATTCCGACGCACTAAGACATAGAAAAGAATCCAAAAACCTGACCGACCAATCATTGTACACATTACAAGAAAAACAAATAAATGACAACTTGACGGACAATGGACCAAACATTACTAAAATGTTAGACATAATGTTCAATCGATTCCAAGAAATCATGAAAACCATGATGGACAGCATGATGGACCGGATGGTCCAACTAATCACAGGACTGGTCTCACAGAGGGCATAAACCTCCGTATACTCACATGGAATGCCAACGGGATAACTACTAGACGACAAGAACTTGAGCTTTTCATGGAAATGGAGAAAATTGACATAGCTTTGATTTCCGAAACAAGACTAACTCCGAGGTCATACATCACATTTAAAAACTACACAACCTATAGAACTGACCACCCTTCTGGAAATTCACACGGTGGGACTGCGGTTATAGTGAGAAAAAATATCAAGCATTATGCCTTAAACCCATACAAAACAGATAAAATTCAAGCAACTATGATCAAATTAAATTACAAAAATTCAGATACAACTATTGCTGCAGTTTACTGCCCACCAAGACACTCTATCAGTGCGGAAGAATTTAAAACATTTTTTGCGGAGCTAGGACCGACATTTATAAGTGGAGGAGATTGGAACTCCAAGCATACCTACTGGGGCTCCCGATTAATCAACCCGAAGGGTAGACAACTATACAAAGCCACAGTAGATATGAACCTTGATTGCATATCTCACGGTGAGCCTACATACTGGCCAAAGGATTTAAACAAAATACCTGATCTATTGGACTTTTATATAATAAAGAATATCAGCAGGAACTACACTAAAATAGAGAAATGTGAGGACCTATCGTCAGACCACTCCCCGGTTATTCTTAATCAAACAAAAGTTGCCATTCCCTCTGAGCCATCGACACGAATATACAATCAAAACACTGATTGGGACAAATACAAGGACATCATCTCTCAAAACCTAGAACTAAACATTAAATTGAAAACAACAGAGGATATTGAAAACAGTATTGAAAAATTCAACTACATAATTCATATGGCAGCCATCAAAACAACCCCTACAAAAAATACAAATCGCCCTCATAGAGAATATCCAAAGAAAGTAGTAATGAAAGCACTAGCGAGGAGAAAATTAAGGAAAGAGTGGCATAGGACTAGATATCCTTCGGATAAAACCAAATTAAATAGAGCCTCAGAGGAATTGAAGAAAATGATTAGCGACTATGAAAATCTCAGCTTTCAAAACTACTTAACTCGCCTGACTCCTAACAAAGACACTAATTATTCACTGTGGCGCGCGACTAAAAACCTCAAACGACCTGTAAACCACATCCCGCCAATCAAAAAAAGAGATAACACCTGGGCCAGATCAAATTATGAAAAAGCGACAGCTTTTGCTGTTCACCTCAAAGATGTCTTCACCCCTCTTGAGACTAGGAATGAAGAAAAGGATAAAGAAATTAGGGATTTCCTTCAATCACCCAACCAATTATGCCTACCACTAAGAGCAGCAACCCCTAAAGAAATTTCTAGAGAAATTATATCACTACCCACTGGAAAAGCGCCAGGGTATGATCAAATTGATTCGACCCTAATAAAGAACCTCCCGAAGAAGGGCATAATGTTTCTGGTGATGCTCTTTAATTCATGCCTAAGACTGAGCCATTTCCCATCCCAGTGGAAGATGGCACAGGTGGTAATGGTGCCTAAACCGGGCAAACCAGTAGAGGAAACCTTATCATACAGACCTATTAGTCTCCTCCCTCTCTTGGGTAAACTTTTTGAGCAAATAATACTCAACAGAATGTACGCCCACTTAGAAGAAATTCTCCCAGAACACCAATTTGGCTTTAGACAGAAACATGGTACTATAGAACAGGTGCACAGAATATCAAACACCATAAGCCAAACTATTGAAAACAAGCAGTTTTGTTCAGCAGTTTTCCTGGACATAAGTCAGGCCTTTGACAGGGTTTGGCACATGGGTCTTCTTTACAAAATAAAAAATCAGCTACCACACTCATTCTACTCCATTTTGGCAAGCTACTTAAATAAAAGGTGCTTTGAGGTAAAAGTTCAAAATGAAACATCAGAGCTATATGACATTAGCTCAGGAGTCCCACAGGGCAGTATTTTAGGCCCAGTTCTATACCTCATATTTACTGCTGATATACCAATAAAAGAAGATACTATGATAGCCACGTATGCAGATGATACTGCTATATTATCGGTGAACACCGAGGCTGCATCCGCATCAGCAACGCTACAAAGGCATCTCATAGAAATTGAAGAATGGCTAGGGTTATGGAGAATAAAGGCAAACAACAGTAAATCGGTCCATGTCACCTTCACTCTTAGAAAAGGCGATTGCCCACCAGTTACCCTTAACGGAGAGCAAATACCGCACTCTGACAACGTCAAGTATCTCGGTATGCACTTAGATAGGAGACTGACATGGAAAAGTCACATCTGGACTAAGCGGAAGCAACTGGATACAAAATTCCGAAGCTTGTATTGGTTGGTAGGCAAAAAATCCCAACTCTCTAATGAAAGCAAAATGCTAATCTACAAAGCAATCCTCAAGCCAGTATGGACGTACGGCATCGAACTATGGGGCACAGCATCCAGCAGCAATATTGATATCTTGGAAAGATTCCAAACCAAGAGCATTAGGTGCATGTATAACATACCTAAATGCATCAGCAATAAATATATTTTACGAGATCTAAATCTTAATACGGTGAAACAAGAAATCTCCATCAGAAGTTCCAAGTATCAGACCAAGTTATCGAAACATGTAAATGCCTCAGCTACTAAACTAACAGGCACTGGCAGCGTTCAGCACTCAAGACTGAGGAGAAACAGTGTTCCCTCCCTCAAAAACCGTTTTCCAACATTATAAAGAGTGAAGTCAATGGACCCCTCTTTAAATTAAAGACACACTCAGGCTGAGGTCAAAGAAAATAACAGCTAAATGTGGAAAAACAGATTGCTGTGCTAAGCAGGATTGAGAAAAAAAAAAAAAAAAAAAAAAAAAAAATATCTTGGGCGCACTGTGAGATTTAATTTTAGGGCTCGGATACATGAGCAGATCATAAGCGAGGATTCAGATAATGTTGAAGCAGACACCGTATAGCGAAAAACGTGTTTTTTTTTAATAACTACATTTCATACTTATACATTTTCGTTGAAATTAATTAGCTGTCCCTATCACATCTACTTTCAGCTCGAAAGATTTAATGTTGTACCTGGGACTAAACCGTTCTTTTAATAACCTCTATCTACATTCAATGCAAATAAAGACATTATATTATTTAGGCCCAAGTTTACCCAGAACATGAACACACAAATGTCACTTTTTGTTAAAACAGCTGTTTAGTATGAATTTGTTGTTATTTAACCTACCGATTACTTAAACGACTGTCGGTGAAACTGCCGCTTAAAATTATTTTTATTTTTTCAATAAAACCCTTGCTTTATCTATACTTACTAATATTATAAAGCTGAAGAGTTTGTTTGTTTGTTTGAACGCGCTAATCTCAGGAACTACTGGTCCGATTTGAAAATTTCTTTCAGTGTTAGATAGCCCATTTATCGAGGAAGGCTATAGGCTACTTTTTATCCCGGTACGGGAAGTAGTTTCCACGGGATGCGGGTGAAACCGCTGGCAGAAGCTAGTATACAATACATGTGAGATATCATGTCTATTTTTGATTGGTTAATTCGATTTTCACCTCTGCATTACTCCTCTCTATATGTTTGCAATCGAATTGTTAAATTATTTTACTATTGTACCCACATCTGTTAAAGTAGAGATATCGAGTGTACCTATATACTTCGTAGTTCTAGTTCTATCTTCATTCACGCCTGCGCGCGAGAACCTTGCACCATATTGATGAAAGAAAAATCAGTAGGCGAGGATCTGCGGAGAAGCTCATAATACGAGGAGTGTTTGAGAAAACCGGCAGCCATGGCCGGGAATATGGGGATGGAGCAATTGATCCCAATTGTTAATAAGTTACAAGATGCATTTACTCAGTTGGGTGTGCATATGCAACTGGATTTGCCGCAAATCGCAGTAGTAGGTGGCCAGTCTGCAGGAAAGAGCTCTGTGTTAGAAAATTTTGTGGGCAGGTAAGTCTTTCATCTTAGTTGTCACTGATTGACCATTACGATTTTTCTTTTATCAGCGAAAGGCCAAAGTTAACTTAATGCCATATCTTCGGGCTGTTTTTGGTGTACTGGATATCGATCTTCATTTTAGATAAAAAATAAAGGAAAAATTAAATACGATTCTCATTTTAAAATATAATAAAATTGAATTACGTAAGCAACGACAAAATTTTAATGTACTAGCATTACTATTTTTTGTTCAATTACGCATTGAGTATTTATTTTGTTGAAGATATTTTTATATTATTCAAAGTGACGAACAAATAGATTTGCAATCAAATTTTTACATAGAATCTTTATCGATCTCCTCAGAAAAATCACATATTTTTCTTCTCATTGAAAGGAGGTGGATTATACGTTGGGGACAAGAGTGTCAGGGCCAAGTCTTGGATAGTAGAGTAAAAGAAATTTAAAAATATATATTTCTCCGACAGATTTTTCTAATTCATTTCATATAATTTTATTCAGCTGATAACAGTCTTATCTTCCGTGAATTATTACGCCTTTACGTATTTTTATATTCTGGCCTAGATTTAGTGCGCATGTCGAGCTGTATTGATTTACTAATGCTCAAATGTCAATGGTTGCGTAGGGTCAATATTTGAACTTCATTGATATAATATAGTGAAAAATTCGAATGAATTGTTATTTTTAATATAATCATAAAATTCAACTTTAGTTACTTTCGTAACAATAGTTCTGAAACAGAATGCTTGAAATATAAAGGATTGTTTGTTTCAAGTTTGAACTAAGGTAGTCGTGATACAGACAGAGATGGAGAATGTTTTGAAATAGTCTGCATTACCGCCGACTACGCTTTTTCTTTTTGACAGTAGTTGTATCAACTTGAATCGGAACGTAGTGTAACCACCCACCACCATATTGAAAAATAAATTAGTTTATCGATGATGAATTGATGATGAGCAAGTGTTATTAGTGTTTTAAAGTGATAAAAGTTTAATGTATATTAGAAAAAATGGCTGGAAATTTCGGAATGCAGCAGCTAATCCCTATTGTAAACAAATTGCAAGATGCATTTGTGCAAATGGGCGTGCACATGTCTTTAGATCTCCCCCAAATTGCAGTTGTGGGTGGTCAGTCTGCAGGAAAGAGTTCGGTGTTAGAAAACTTTGTAGGCAGGTAAGATTTCGAGTCCAATAGGAAGTTGTATTGTTCTATAATGAACTTTTTAATGCACTGAAGATGTCGGAATTACGTACGTCTCCTTTGTTTATTGTAAAGACAGTTGATGTATTGGTTCAATGTATCGTGAACAGGAATACATTTAAACCATTCTCTTGGTGCTTATATTCAACATGTTACAGCAAATAAACTAATCTCGGAGTCTATATATCACAGTTGTTTGTGATGAGTCATATGTAACCTTCCCAAACAACAATAATAGTATCATGTATGTAATAAGAGAATGTTATCTAGTTATTTCTAAGAAGCAATTTAATGAAGATAGTTGAATTCATGTGGATTTTTTTAAAGTTATGTAAGGAAATCTTATTTAGGTTATTGAATGAATACTATCTAGTTCATACATAAACAGGAACATTAAAATGGTGAGAGACCAGTGTATTTGGGTTCACGTGAATGTCTGTAAAATTGTAGAAAGAATATTATTAGTATGCATTTAGTGGAGAGAATGATAAAGTAGTAAGACAGTAGATTTTAGGATAGAATTTAATAATTTAAGGAGCTCTAAAGCTACAGGCGCAACAAGAAATATTCTTTAATTAAATATATAAATCTAAGAGTGAATAACCTAATGCATCATATAAAAGTTATTGAATTATTCTTATTATTTTTCAAAAACAGACATAACTGGTATCAAGCAATTTGTTCCTCTGCATTAATTGTTTTAGGATTGTGTCTCTATAAATTTAATTTTAATCCTAGAACACATCGTCCCATTATCACGAAGGCCCAAGTTCAACAACGGTATTCCTTAAATAAATGTATCAAAGAAAACGGCTGTTCATCATTAATTAAAACCTAAAATAGCCAAAATGAATATTTTGTTGGGGACTTTTGGTCCTAAAGTTATTGATTCCCAAAGGAAACTGAACAAAAAGTAGGCTTTGCAAAAATTTCAATTCCGTTGAAAGATACAGTTGTTTAAAAGACTGATTGTGTAAAGGTCTGTCAATAAAATTAGCTTTAAAAGTTATCTTAAGCCGCATCACGCAACAAGGTACTGAAGCCACAGTTGTTCCTATCCTCAAAACTATGAAAGGAATATTTTGCGGATGATCAAAGTGATTTTAAAAGGTAGTGGTGTATACCAGTGTAAGGCGAGACTGGGTCACTAATAACCTAAAAGTTATTCTTGGAAATGATTAGTGATGTTGTTGAATGATTAAGATGAATTCCTCAACAACTTGAATAGTTTTGGGTACCTAATCATGTGAAATAATGGTTGCGCTGAACAAAAAAACTAATATAAGACACAATGAAAAAATTATATTGCCTTGATCTGAATGAGTGTGAAGCAAATTTCTGAAATGACTGTGTACTTAATGCATTACATATTACCCATGAGTCATTTATCATGCCTTCTGTTATAATTATGTCTGGGTAAATTGTGTGATATCACAACCAACTTTAGGATTATTTTTCTGTTAAAGTTTACAAACAATTGAAGGATAAAAAAATTGTTGGTACAACTTACTAGGTTGCGTCAGTGGTTTCACCCACTTCATGGGGGAACTACTTAGTGTACAGTTATCGGCACGGATAATGAGCTCTCGGTGGAAGAGTGGGGATCGCTTTGCGCACTGTACACTTAAGGCAATAAACCAATAAATCAGTTCTGGTGAAGTTAAGGTGAAGGTCAGGGCTCAATATCCTTGCCGAAGATTATACCGGGATAGAAAGTAGCCTATGGCCTTCCTCAATAAATTGGCTATCTTACATAAATAATTTTTCAAATTGGACCAGTAGTTCCTTTGTTAAGCATGTTCAAGCAAACATACTCGTCTGCTATAATACATTACAATATTTTCCTCTCGCCTGCAAATGTTCATTGAAAAGGGTTTGATAAAATCTTTACTTTGTTATAGGGATTTTCTACCCCGAGGATCCGGAATAGTAACTCGTCGCCCATTGATTCTGCAGCTCATACATGGAAACACAGGTATACATCAGCCATAATATATGGACGATTCTTGCTGCCACACTTTGTTTTATGAATTCAGCTAACATGTAGTTCATTATTGTGCAAAATATGATCATTAACCTTCAGCAGTGTTCCAAATGTTAAAACAACTAATTGGCTTACTAATACGAGTCATTACGGTATGTTCAAATGTACGTAGACGTGCAGCGAATATCAATGTTGGAAGACCATCCTGCTTGCATGTGACCTTGCATATTTTGCTAAACTAAAATGCAATTTATGGTTTACGCAGAACTCTTGTGATATTTTTTTTCCGGTCACGAATAGGTCAATAGCCTTTCGTTCCGCATGATCGGTCAGAACTATACTTTTCGTGATGTATTTAATGACAGATTTGATGACGTGTTTTTTAAGCGTCTCGCCGTGAGTTTTAGGCTACTAAAGTCGAAAACTAAACAATAACGGCACTAATTGTGCCGTTATTGTTTAGTTTTCCTGTTTGCTTATCAGCAAAACTGAATGGAGCTTCCAGTTATCTGGACTTATCTCTTTCTTTATCCTCATAAAAACCCCCATACTTTTAAAAAAGGAATTGCTGTTCGTTACTCTCACAAAAGCTCGTGAATGGCTGGACCGATTTGGCTTACTTTTACTTTAAAATGTTTTGTAGAGGTATAGGGAAGGTTTAAACGATACAAAGTTTGCCGGGTCAGCTAGAGCTACTCAATGGATAAATATCATCCTCTATGTATTAAACGCAGAGCAGGCACACTTTGTCTGGATCACATGATGGGCCATGCTTATCAACTGTTTACTTTTACACACCTGTATGGCGTTTTTCGATTATCTGCTTTATCTATAAATATTGTAGATCGCGAAACTTTGGAATTACATTGACAAACACAGATAACAAAACGCATATTTCTTTTGATTTTCCTAGAATATGCGGAGTTCCTCCACTGCAAAGGCAAGAAGTTCGTTGATTTCAATGAAGTACGCGCCGAGATTGAATCCGAGACTGACCGCATCACCGGCTCCAACAAGGGTATATCACCAGTCCCGATTAATCTGCGTGTATATTCTCCAAATGGTAAGTTTGAACAATCACAACACAGATTAAAAAAAAAAACTAAAACAATAAAAAAAACGTTTATTTTCCGAACACAGAAATGTTTACACATAGGTATAATAATAGCAGTGTTTCCAATCTAGACATTTCTGTATCTTGGGTACCAATTAAATTTCCTATTAGAAATTAAAAACAGTAAAAATAATTGTGTTCGTTAAATTATAAGTTTTGTAGTTTGTGTTTTTCTGTCTTTGAGTGTAGTCAAGGGGCTCCTTACAGAAGATTTACATACGTCAGCTATGACGGTAAAAACATGACCTTTATTCTTAGCACAAGAGACAATAGGCATAATTAGTTTCGTTTCTATAGTAAACTTCAGAAGGCGCGCAAACGGACGGAACCGGAAGTATCTTCATACGCATGCGTAGCGTTATGGATTGTCAATTTTACGAAGTCAATGGCCGACGAATGCGTGATACTCGTTATCATATCGAACAACGACATTTTATGTTTCCTTCTGTTTGAGCATCAAAGCGGCGTTGGACGATCGAATTTCATAAAGTTTCTACGTTAAAAACTTCCTGTAATATACATACATAATTTATGTTATGGCTAAATGTAAATAAATATAAAACGCGAGTAAAGATTTTTTAAACCCATAGTGGTTTCTGCGACAAATACTTATTTCCACACAATAAGATTATTTTTAACAAAAGAGTAATGATTTCTATTATCTGACGCAATACATGCGTCTTTACTTAACTAAGATGCGGAAGTAAATAAGTACCTGTGATTTGTACCGTTCTACTACTGCATATATTCCTCATACCGTATTACACACGCTGTATTAAAATATAATTATGATTATGGTTTCATGTACTCTAACTAAGAATTAACAAATTCAGGTCCAAATTGTCATTCGACAAATCAGCTACATTTCGTAGTAGGCAGTTGTTAGGATTCACGCTCTCAAATCAGAAGTAATAACTTGCCAAACTTATCAGAACTTTTAAAACATTGTTTTTTGTGTACCGAAGAGATGTCTCACAGTAATAAATAATGAGTCAGTGTTAATCGTAACGCTTTAGATAAGCCAATGGCCGGCTAATTGATAATGAAGTATCGTACTCTCTTATCATTTACTGCTGTAAATATAGGTTTTTGTGCCCATTTGTTAAGGAATAAACGAACGTTTGTTAATAATTTCATTCATTATAAAATACGCATTTTGCATTCTAAGCAATTAATTCTATGTGTGAATGAAAAACTATGTGTCAGTACAAGAATTTCTTCCTCAGCTTATATGGAGGGAAAACGATTTATTGTTAAGTAGTTTGTAGTGAGTACTACATAGTATAGGTAGATCGATGCGTTTATAGTTGTATTAATTATGCAACATTGATCATTAAGCTGTTATACGATATTCCATACATTTGTAGTTCGATATTGACCTACATAACCAGTACCTACTGCTTAATGTCAGTCTCAGGCTTCATTAGCTAAAAAGATTTTTTGTACGTTTACAATTAGCATAGAATAGGTCTTTACGTCATTACCTAAAACATTCCTAAATAGTCCAACTACAGTGGAGTACGTATTAGTTTTCTATGACGCATAAATAATCCTATTACCTTAGTTACGAATAAAGGATTAACCACGCTTATTGTACAGCGAGCATTATCTTGAAGCTCGGCATATTTACAACATTCCACATATCAGCATCTCGGGTCTACTATTAATAGATAGGTATGTGCTTGAGCTGTGTATTTTTATACATAACCGAAAAAAATAATGAGTATATGGTAGCTACGGTAGTGAAGGTCGTACCGAATGCTTAAAGAAATTCACATCCTGTAGTATTGCGAAGTTTACATAAAACTATCTCACGACATAAATCTTACGTTATCTGTCCTTATCAGCTAATACAGTATTATCTATTTTGTCGATCGTTACACTTACACCTCATATGAATGATTATTTACATCTATTGTACCACATCAGGCGCAAACATTGCTCATGTAGTCATGTGTAATAAACAATTCCTGCCTTGTGTCGTTGATTCACACTGGCTACCCAAAATGTAAACATTTGAATATAATTTACTGTTAATTCAATAAAAAAACATTTCGCCAATGTCAATAAACTGTAAATTATTTATCTACAGAACATATAATTCCAAACACTGATTTGTTGTTAAACATTACACAGCTTATTATTAACCGATAACAATGACCTTGTGTTTTTCTTCAAATACAAACATTCCGTACCACCTAACGTATGCAACTTACTAGTGTTAAAGATCCGACAATAAGAAATATTTTGGCACGCACCGCAGGTTTATAGGTCAATGTAGCTTCAACGCTTAGGTAGCTATCTATGTCATGCTTTCGGACAGAATAACGTTAAATTTTAGCCTTATTTTATTCTAGGGCCACGTCATCGTGGTTAACCACAATATGAATGGCGGTTCTTAAAGTTTAATGGTTTTGTCATATTAGTAACATGAATGACCGATTTGTTTCTAATGAAACAGTATTATTCTTTCCTCGTAGTAGCGCAAACATTCATGACGTACAAGGCAATTGATGATTCTGTCCTACATTACAGTGCTCAACTTGACCCTGATTGACTTGCCGGGTCTGACGAAGGTGCCCATTGGCGACCAGCCCGCGGACATCGAGCAGCAGATCAAGGGCATGATCTTCCAGTTCATCAGGCGCGAGTCATGTCTCATCCTCGCCGTCACGCCCGCCAACACCGATTTGGCCAACAGCGATGCTTTGAAACTCGCGAAGGAAGTCGATCCACAAGGCTAGTTCAATTGATATTGCCTTTTCATTCACTTTATGAGTCATTCGCTTGATGAGGTAAAGTATAATCCTACGTGTAGTGTATGGCTATGGGGTATGGTTAAAATTAATTATTTAGCTGGAAACGTTGATTTGTTTTTATAATGATAGTTGCTATGACTGCATTTTATTTATTCATATGGCGAGTAATCACAACGTTCTTGGAACGTCAGAACCCAAAGTTATTTACAGTTTAATTCATACAATTTACTTATTTGTACTGTAATTTTTTTGTTAGCCAAAAAAGGTCATTCAACTTCCTTTTTTGGCGGGGCCTGTTTAGCATAACATTTTAGGCGTTATAACCGTAATGCTGTGTCTAAAGCATTTGAAGAACGCTAATATTTACGTAACAATGTTGTCGGTCTGCAGGTCTGCGTACGATCGGTGTAATTACGAAGCTAGATTTGATGGACGAAGGCACGGATGCTCGCGATGTGCTCGAGAACAAACTGTTGCCGCTGCGCCGCGGGTACATCGGCGTCGTTAACCGATCGCAGAAGGATATCGATGGACGCAAGGATATCACTGCTGCTTTGGCCGCTGAAAGGAAATTCTTCCTCAGGTATGCTTACTTTACTATTTTCCTCAAGCTAAATAGTATACAATTGTTGTGAAAAAAAAAAGATGTAGAAATTGCAGTTATACTTTCCCCACATTGATTCTTCGGAAATAAACATGACTCAAGAGAGTCCACTGCTTTGGGTTCAAAGTAACAGTTATAAGAAACTGGCTGCAACTTACAGCATATGTATATCGAGTTAACCAGCGAGGTAGCATGTTTAACAGTTTAAGGAAAATCTAAAGAAACAAAGCGATTATCAAAATACTGAATCTATATTAGTAAGTCCTCATTTTATCAGTGATTCATAACTTCCTGAAGATCACTTGTATTGCATCAACATAATGTCTACATACGGATGACGTCACCGGGCTAGCCAAGTGCTACTTGTATAGATACAAGTTGCGACACAAACTGTGATACGATAGATATAGGTTGCTCTCGCTCCACTATCGGCCTGACCTACTTCCGTACGTCGATTGCATTTGCAATTTCTGTGACAATGATAAGCGTTTATTTATCTAGTCTTATTAGTGAGTTTTATATAATTTTTGTTTTAAATGGAAATCATGTTATGTTATGTAATTTTGAGTAAATGTTTATTTATCTAGATCGATTGAATAATTATTAAGTCCAATTTATAACATTACATAATTTATTTACTCATTGATGCACCATTTACTCTTACTAATTGGACATGTTAACTTTTAAAAGAAAAATTCGTGTGTTCTCAATTGATTCATTTCAAAAAGTTTCTTTTTAATCCTATTTTTGTCCATTAAAGATCAGATTAGATGAAAATCGGAAGCTTACAAAAAATCAACAACCATCTCTAGAACAGTTGCCACCTACATCTTCAATCACCTACATTAAAACCTCTTTTCTTTCCAGCCACCCGTCATACCGTCACCTGGCAGACCGTCTCGGCACCCCGTACCTCCAACGCGTTCTCAACCAACAGCTGACGAACCACATCCGCGACACTTTGCCCGGCCTTCGCGATAAGTTGCAGAAACAGTTGCTGACACTCGAGAAAGATGTCGACCAGTACAAGCACTTTAGACCTGACGACCCTTCTATCAAGACTAAGGCTATGTTGCAGTAAGTTCAATTTGGTCAATAATTTGGCTATAGAGATGTATGAAGAGACTACATGCATACTATTATACATTAAAATAAGATTATGACAACTTTTGTTATGTGTTCTTAGCTTTTCTTACCAATTCACAGTTTTAATGGATCGCAACAATACTTCCCACACCCTGATAACAAATAGCTTGTTATTCTGATATATAAGCTTGCTTTATTGTTGTCAAATTTCATCAAATCCCATGATAAAGAATCCTTTGCGCGTAAAGAAGTAATAAAGATAGACACATAGACACAAACTTTCGCCTCCATAATATGAGAGTGATACTAAAAATGGGTACGTCATTTGTTTCCAGGATGATCCAGACTTTGCAAACGGACTTTGAGCGCACAATCGAAGGTTCCGGCTCGGCACAGATCAACACAAACGAACTGTCGGGCGGTGCCAAAATCAATCGGTTGTTCCACGAACGATTCCCATTCGAAATTGTCAAAATGGAATTCGACGAGAAGGAACTGCGTAGGGAGATTGCATTCGCTATTAGGAATATTCACGGTATTAGGGTAAGTGGGCAATGCATTTTGTACAATAATATGTATTAGTTTTGTCATGGAAAACAAAATGACGAGCGGAGATGTCATAATGGAATTCTCCTAAGAAAGTAGCGCACCAAAATGCGGGTGTTCGAGAGACGAGAAACGTTACGTGGAATCCGCCCATTTTTGTAAAACCAAAAATCGTTGACAGGTGTCTCAAGAAGCCCGAACGCTTCGTTGATTTACTCCTACCGGATCGTTTTGATCACGCAAACCCTGACTGCCTTATGGCGTCTCTGCTCCTTTTGTCTTCCTCTGTGGGGTTTTCAACATAAATGATTAATCTAATGTTGTGTTCCATAGGTGGGCTTGTTCACTCCGGACATGGCGTTCGAGGCTATTGTAAAGAAACAGATTGCGCGATTGAAGGAACCCAGTCTCAAGTGCGTTGATCTCGTCGTATCGGAGTTGTCCAACGTTGTTCGTATCTGCACTGAAAGGGTAAGAACGACAAATTATTGTATTTTTTCATTATTTTAACCAACTTCCAAAAGAGGGAGGTACTCGACAGCTTTTTTAACCGACTTCAAAAAAAAGAAGGTGCTCAGTTTGACCTGTTTGTATGTACGTTTGTCCGCGATTATCTCGCGTTTGGCTGAAGCAATCTGGATGCGAGGAGAAGGTTTAGTGCTTTAACCGACTCAAAAATAGGAGATTCTGGGTTTGACCTGTAAATATGTATGAACTTTTTTAGTTATTATCAAAAATAATATTAGATTTGTCTATTTCCAGATGTCGCGATACCCCAGGTTGCGTGAAGAGACGGAACGCATTATCATGTCTTACGTTCGTTCTCGCGAACAAATGTGCAAGGATCAACTGGTACTGCTAATCGATTGCGAGCTTGCTTACATGAATACTAACCACGAGGACTTCATCGGATTTGCCAAGTAACGTATTTTTTTATTTACAACATAAAATAACACAACAAATATAAGAATTCAGAATCTTATTTATCTTTAAAAATTAAAATTCTATATATATTTTTTTTAATGAGTTGTTGGATTCAATTGTTTTTATTGGAGCATCAGTTTTTTAATGAACATTATATATTTATTTTCAGTGCTCAAAATCAGTCTGAGAACTCCACGAAATCAGGACATCGCGCGCTAGGAAACCAAGTCATCAGGAAAGGATACATGTGCATTCACAACTTGGGAATCATGAAAGGTAGTGTTTCTACTAATAACATATAAGTATTACGTCCAGTTTCAGATAAACTCTCTGATAGCCTATTAGGAACTTAGGGGCCGTCCATAAATTACGTTATCGATTTTTTAAGATTTTAGCCCCCCCCCCCCCCTACAACCATCCTATCGTCATTTCTTAATGACCCCCACCCCCCTTCTCCCAAAATTGACGTCATTACCAGTTTGACAAAATTAAAACATTGCAGACAAAAAGGGAATTAAATGATTACAACACTTGGTTATAGAATCACCTTTTATTATTTTTACTTTGGCAATAATCATTGATATAATATTATATAAAAGTAAAAAAAAGGGAATAATATAATAATATTATTATTCCCTATTTTTACTTTTTGATAACTCCCACGGAGTTACTAGGTGTGCTGGAAGAAATTTCTTTTTAGAAATAATATTTTTGTACGTGAACATTAAACTATAAATAAATAAATAAGAATGACGCGAAACACCCCCCTAATTTAGAATGACGTAATATATGGACGGCCCCTTATCTGCCAGACAAACTATCTACTTTTCGCTTCAAAGATCTCGAATAGCAATATCTGATAGGAATTATAAGCAGCTTTTGTCTGGTAGATTACTAATTGACACTGTATCAGTAACAAGTCAAACCGGATCTTATTTCTTTTATTTTTATTCACATACCTTTATCTTTTTCTCAGGAGGTTCCAAGGATTACTGGTTCGTGTTGACTGCGGAAAGCATCTCGTGGTTCAAAGACGAGGAAGAACGAGAGAAGAAGTACATGCTACCTCTGGACGGACTCAAGCTGCGGGATCTCGAACAGGGCTTCATGTCGCGGCGGCATATGTTCGCTCTATTCAACCCTGAAGGCAGGAATGTTTACAAGGTGAGAGGGAAATAAGTAAATTAACCCCTATGGTACAATTTTTGTGTGTATTACTGAGTACAGAAGAGAAAGCCTTTTTATCTAGAAGTTCGACGTGATGTGTGTAACGTAGATTAAGATAGTGGCAGGCTTGACTTGGCTTTAGTAGGAGTATTGTCTATTTAAATATATTTTAAATGAACACGTCTGCTTTTACAGGATTACAAACAACTAGAGTTGTCGTGTGAGACACAAGACGACGTAGATTCTTGGAAGGCGTCGTTCCTACGTGCGGGAGTCTACCCTGAGAAGACGTCCGAAGCTGCCAACGGAGACGAGGTAAACATACTCCATACTAACCCAACTATTTATTATTTCCTGCCTGTCTTATCTATTATTATTCTGATCTTTCTTACCCCCTCTACAACATTTCCTTACGTCTTAAAATACTGCAAACATGTATTTTCTTTTGAGCTTATTTACTTACTATATGGCTTTATGATAATGGTGTTTAATATTGTTGTGAACTATATATTTAAATATACCTACTATATGTCGGTTTTGTTATAAAATCTGTTGTTTTGCCATGCTATACAGAGTGAAGGAACCGAGGTTTGTTTATACAGGCTTATGAACATTTACACAGTACATAGATCACACAACACGGTGGTCGCACATTTAACACAACGTAACGACGTGGATTTCAAGAATTACTTTTATACTAACATTTATTTTAGTTTATTAACTGTTGGTTTTAATACTATGATATTATATTACTAACATATATTTATTTTTCTTGAAATACATTCCAGCTACTGTAGCATGATACGTGTAGAGTGCTGTTTTGTCATTTTAATGTTAGTTTCACATGCACTTCATTGTCATACTAAATCGCCACCCACTCCTAACAATTGTATGTAATAACATGTAATATGAATGAATATACAAGAAAACTGACACAGTTTATATCTGTTTTAATAGTTAGAATAACGTCTGTATGTCGTGCTTCGTTGGTTTGAGCAGAATTGCAAGGTTTTAATCAGTTTTTTTTGTTTCTTTAGTTTCAAAATATTGTGGAAGTTCCATTCAATTTTGTTTTAGCATGTTTATGTTTTTTATTTTTAGTTATTTCCGCCTTCCCTGGGTTTGGGTGGAAATAAATCAAGAGTAAGTGACTCGTCTTTTAAAGCTTGTTTGCTGGATTTTTTACTTGTTTACAAAGGTGATGTGCGATATACTTAGGCGGTAGTTATCAATTTGTATTATAAACAATTATTGCATGTGCAATTAATGAATTACAAATGATAAACATCGTACTGTAAGGCATATACATCAGTTAGTGTGTTATGAATCGTCCAGTAACATGGTTTTGGTTAATTTATGAAATGTTTTAAGGTTCGTTCACACCTACGGCCGTTGTATTCCGATGCATGTCTTTGGCAGTCAGCTTGACTTATTTACTTTTCCACTAGTTTTCTGACGGTGACTTTGTTGAAAAGAAGTCAGAAATCGAACATCTGTTTGCGTTTTGCTGACTGTCAAAGACTCCTCGCTGGTAGATGTGAACGAAGCTTTATTCTCAGCATTGAGTTCATGGTTTTGTGGTAGATCATGTCTGGTGAGTATGGTAGTGTCGTAACATTGCATCAAACTGGTTTTAAAGAGGTTTTGCTATTTTGTATTATCGTCTTTGATCAGTCTTTGTTTTTAAATTACTTACAAAACTAATGTTTAAGGAAGTTGACTAATGTTGAAGCATGCTGTAACAAAATGAGCTTATTTATTATCCAGCCATACAAACAAAATAATTTTCTTTGAGATATAACAATATCTTTTGTAGTTTTCTAGGCGTTAATTTTAAAATAAAAAGTTTTTTTTCTACAATTTAAAGTAATGGTAGTATCAATTGTTGTTATCTATTCCAATTTATTTATATTTGTAAGTATAGTTGGTGAACGCGCCTACAATAGGATATATTAACAAGCTCTTTGATTACATCCGCGTATCAAGGCCTAGAATGCTGTTTTAGATAAAAAATAGCTAAGAATAGAAACAAGACAGTATTTGAACAATTCAGCCTGCATGCTTTTGGAAATAGGTCGTAAGAGGTTTGGTTTGGAGGGTTCAAACTGAAAAATTGGCAAGGCTATGCTACCTATATCTCGTCTCATGTGGTTTGCTCTGCTTATTGACCGTCCTTGATATCTATACTAATATTATAAAGAGGAAAACTTTGTTTGTTTGTAATGGATAAACTCAAAAACTACTGGACCGATTTCAAATATTCTTTCACCATTAGAAAGCTATATTATCTGCGAGTAACATAGGCTATATTTTATCCCGGTGCGGTCAGTAGCTCTGACGGGACGCGGGTGAAACCGCGGGAAAACGGCTAGTAATTAATATAGTAACTACCACTACACTGGTACTATGAATACAGTTTGGAAATACATATTTTAAGTATGTAGTAAGTTCGTCAATTAATTGTAAGCTATGAAGCTTTCAATTTGGCGTCTAATTGGCTAATGGATCATGTGAAGCCCAAGGAGAAAAATTGATCGTCCGTTCATATGATCGGTTTTTTTACATGATATTTAGCCAATTATGACACCTTTTACATAGAAAATATTTTGCTAGCACTACGTAGTATTTTTAAAGCAGCTAAGTTTGTTGTAATATGAATACTATGCTTTTAATTAAAATAGGACTGAAATTGTATATTATAAACATTGTCGTCTTTAATTGAGTCTACATAATACTGTTCTTAGTTCATAAATATGTAAGTAACTCAAACATAATTATTATTATGAGTCTACTTAAGGTAACAAAATTACTCTTATGAGTCTACTATAGGTAACAAATTATTCTTATAAGTCTACTAAGGTTAACAAAATATTCTTATGAGTCTACTTTAGGTAACAACATTATTCCTATTAGTCTACAAACAACAAAAACACGTTAGCAAACATCACACTCAATCATTTTTCACCAGTAATTACATAAAACATTACTCTCATTGCAGAGTTCAGACAGTTCAGGCACAAGTAGCATGGACCCTCAACTGGAGCGACAAGTGGAGACTATCCGCAACCTCGTGGACTCGTACATGCGCATCGTGACCAAGACGACTCGCGACCTCGTGCCCAAGACCATCATGATGATGATCATCAATAATGCCAAAGATTTCATCAACGGGGAACTGCTTGCGCATTTGTATGCTTCCGGTGATCAGGTATGTTATTGAATGGCAAATATTTTTTATTAACTGTACTGTAGAAAACTAAGAAACAGTTATTATTTTAAAAAAATGTGTGTTGCCAATTAAACTTGTACTTGTACAGGCTGTCTGTAATTTGTTAAATAGTTTAGGACCGATTTCGATTTTCGAACCTTTCAATTGAAATAGCAGCCTGAATTTTTAAACAATTTTGAGCTACATTGGCGAAGCAACTTCACCATGACAGTCGAATCCATAGTTTACAATACATATGAACACATTCTTATTTCATCCCCACAGTCACAAATGATGGAAGAATCCCCCGAAGAGGCACTGAAGCGCGAGGAAATGTTGCGCATGTACCACGCGTGCAAGGAGGCTCTACGGATAATCGGCGACGTGTCCATGGCAACGGTGAGCACGCCCGTGCCGCCGCCCGTCAAGAACGACTGGCTGGAGAGCCGCCTGGACTCCAACCCGCGCCTGTCGCCGCCCTCGCCCGGCGGCCCGCGCCGCGCCGCGCCCGCGCAACAAGGTGACCAACGAGCTTGGAATATAATGAAATAAACTTTTATTGTCTCTGTAGAGACTATAATAGCGAAAGCCTCAGCAAACCCCTTTTATTGTACTTTTTGATTGGACTAGTCATTTGATTATACTGGTCTAAACTTTAAAGCTTAGTTTCTATCTATGAAAGTGAGCAGAATAGTCTAGTTATGGGTAGTGTTAGAAGTAGCAATGGGCAAGGGAATTTTCTAGGAATCTTATCAGAAGGGTTATAAGTTCATCAGTTTGTGTAGTATACTTGCAAAAGAACATAGAATTGACGGGTTACAAACATATTTGTCGTCTTAAGTTTTAATAACCTTCCCCATTAATTGTCGATACCGCAAAATTTGATTTACTACTAAACTTAAAGTCTTGCACGGCGTTTTAAAAGGCCATTATTGTCATATCAGGGTCGCTGGGCAGCCGCGGCGCCCCACCCCCACCCGGCGGCGCGGGGCGGCCGGCGCCCCCACTGCCCTCGCGCCCCGGCGGCGGCGCCCCCCCGCCTCCCGCCGGACGACCTGCTCCCGGCCAACCCGGCTTGCCAGCGCCACTTGTACCCACGTAAGTACTATAGATAAAGAAGCTGTATGACAACATACAGGATGTAGTTTTTGCCAAACTTAATGGCGGTTCGAAAGATCGCGGGATTTGCTATACGGAAATCGATTTTACGCTGAAGGTCGTTGACAACATTAACGTCAGTTTTTCTTAAAACTGTCTTCTATCAATTTTGACGTGGCTCGCTATGTAATTTTTGTGATATCAGTGGCTCAGGAAGGCACGCGAACGGAATGCCCACATGCCGTATTTGTGCTCGAAAACTAGGAATCGTCTGTAAGTTTGGCTAGAACTGCGCGTGTATAAGCCTCCATTTATTATCGACGAAATGTTTGGCAAATAAATTGCAAAAGAGAACTAGTAAATTGATGCACAACGTATCGAAACAAGCTGAATGTTCGGAGTAACCGAACACCTTTACGCAAACACGTGAGCCTCGGCCCACAATTTTTAGCTTTTAGTGCATTTTCGGTCGTCATCGTACACGGGCGTGCATTCAACTAACATTTTTGTAACGATTTTCGTAAATAAACAAGGTTAACGATAATCGCGAGTTTCTCATCTCATTCAACATCAACAAACAACGCACATCCCCGAACATTGGTCCTTCGAGCGTTGCTGTGTTTTGGTGTCTACCAGTGTTTTGTGCTATCAAATCGACTGGCCTCCCAGAAGCGGGTCTCACCAGTCGGTTTGAGAGGTGCTTGTATCACAACAGCGAGTACCAGGGCACAGAGGGAATCAGCAATAACAGTATAGGGTGTGTGCGCTAACATTTTAACATTAACAACAACTTAATAACAAACAATAACAATGGAAGATCTTCTAACAAGACAAGCTGAGCTTACAACATTAATCGAGAGGATTTTCACTAACTTCAAGAAGGAGAACATGGAACGCAGGAAGCTAGTGGCTAAGAAGAAAGCAACAGAATTAAAACTTATGTTTCAAGAGTATAAGGAGAATGATGATGTTTTGAAGGAGTGTAAAGATCGTTCTAGTGACTACTTCACAGGAGGTTACTTTATCGAAACAAGAAACTACTATCTGGAAGCATTAAACTTCATAGAACAGTACATAAAACAGGATGCTGGAGAAAACGTAACAACATCTAACAAAACTATAGAGAGTGTTGATCTAACAAAAATTATAAAGCAACAGGAAGAACATGCGGAGACTGTAACCAAGAGTACAGAAGAGAAGTCCGAAACCAACAACACTAACAATAAGCTAACCGAAAAACTGCGAAAACAAACAGCTAATTACAGAGCCTTCCAGCGTACCATATCGAACATCGACGTAGGTATTTTATTAGAACATTGGGAACTTGAAGATGCGATCAAAACATTGGAATCACGCTGGAAAATCATAGACTGTCTTCACTGGGAGATTGAAAGTGAATTGGAAGCCGAAGGTAAAGAAGAGTTGGAACTACTGTACGATAAATACGAAAAGCAATACCTCCGTTTGAAGAAGTCTATTAACTCTAAAATGTGGTCGGAAAAACATAGAGACAAAACAACACCTAACTTAGAAGTACCAACATTCAACGGCAGTTACAACCAATGGGTGTCCTTTAAGGATTTATTTTCGGAAGCTATCCACAACAATCCTTCACTATCTAAGGCGCAAAAAATGCAGTTTCTGAAGAGTAAGATTCGAGGAGAAGCTGAGCGTCTCATCCAACACTTGCCGATTAGTTCGGACAACTACACAGTTTGCTGGGATATCCTTAACCGCCGTTACAACAACAAAAAGCTTATATTTACATCTCACATCAACATGTTACTAGATTTACCAGTTTTAAAACATCAAGCATTAGCGCCAATCAAGAAGATGCATGACGTCACTCAAGAGTGCCTTAATGCAATAACAAACCTGGGTGTGGACATATCCACCTGGGACCCTTTACTTGTACATCTTTTGGATCAAAAGTTAGATGTTGACTCCCATTCCGAGTACATAGACTCGTTGAAAGATCGCCGTGAGTTACCGGTTCTCAAAGATTTTTTAGACTTTTTGAAAAAAAAGTTTACTGCACTAGAGTCATCTCGTCGCAAGAGCGAAACCTTGCCACAGAAATTTGGCAATCAATATTCTCAACAAAATCCATCAACATCATATGGAAAATTACCTTACCATCGAGCAAACAATTATTTTAATTACAACAAGGGAAGCGCAGACAAACAAGTTATTACGAAATCAACATGCAACATAACTACAATAAAATGCCCATTATGCAACAACGGCCACGGACTTTATAACTGCAAAAGATTCTTGGAAATGTCCAGTGAACAGAAATTAAAAACAGTGAAGGAATTAAAAGTCTGCATGAATTGTTTATTTAGTCATAATGGCAATCCATGTAAATCACCTCAAACATGTAGAAAATGCTCGAAGAAACATAATACCATTATTCACGATGCCTGCAATATTGGGTACAACACATCGACTACAAATGTAGCAAAACAAAATGAAATTCAAAACCCTCACGTGCGTCAAAGTAATGAAAATGACTTATCAGCCGAGGTTTTGTTGTCAACCGCTATGCTGAAGGTTAAGGGTACTGATGGAACTTATCATGATATGAGAGCGTTAATAGACCAAGGATCGCAAGTTTCCTTAATAACAGAAAGGGCGGCGCAACAGTTAAATCTGAAAAGACAACATTGCAAAGGAACGGTTATTGGCGTTGGAGAAAAGGAAAATAGTGGAAAAGGGTTACTAAACATTCATTGCCGCTCGATCTACAGTGACTACGAGTTTCGAACTGACGTCATTATTATGAACAGCTTGATTGGAAACTTACCCAACAAAACATTCAAAAAGCCAAACTGGAACATTATTGAAAACATATCCCTTGCGGATCCCGATTTCTACATTAGTCGACCCATTGACATTTTGCTTGGAGCAGATGTTTATTCTTTAATTCTTTTAAGTGGCATGATAAAAGGGGACGAATCAACTCAGCCCGTCGTACAACAAACAAAACTTGGTTGGTTGCTATGTGGAACCGCCAAAACATACCAGTGCAACATAGTGCATAACATTGAACAGATACAAAAATTTTGGGAAATAGAAGAGATCAGTGAGCAGTCTCCTTTATCAGTACAAGATCAACAATGCATAACATTTTACAACGAAACTACAACACGAAAAGAAGATGGACGCTATGTCGTCAGGTTACCGTTAAAGGAAGACATAACAAGTAAACTTGGGTCTTCTAAACAAACTGCACTGGCACAATTTCGAACCTTGGAAAACAAATTTAAAAGGCAACCAAAATTGGCTCAGGACTATAAGAACTTCATGAATGAATATAAAACAATGGAACATATGATACCGACAACAATTAGTAACCAGACACCTGAGTATTATTTGCCGCATCATGGAGTTGAGCGTGTCGATTCTTTAACAACACAATACAGGGTGGTATTTAATGGTTCTCATAAAACAAATACAGGGTACAGTTTGAATGATCTCATGCATACCGGCCCTAATTTACAAATTGATCTACAAACACTTCTTTTAAAATGGAGACAGTATAAATATGCTTTTACGAGTGATATTGAGAAGATGTTTCGTTTTATAGCAGTAGATGAAAGAGATCAAAAGTATCAGAAAATATTTTGGAGAGAGTCTCTAGAACATCCTATTCAAACATTTTGCTTAACAACTGTCACATATGGAACCCGCGCCGCTCCATTTCTGGCAATAATGACTTTAAGAAAACTAGCAGCCGATGAACGTGAAACATACCCAGAAGCCTCAAAAGTTGTCGAATCAGCATTTTATATGGATGACCTTGTACATGGGACAAACACAATTGAAGATGGCAAACAGTTAATCTCGGATTTGAACGCACTAATGAAACTAGGTGGTTTTAACTTAAGGAAGTGGTCGTCGAATGAGAAAAAGCTACTGGATAACATTAAGAAGGACGGAAACAAATCAAACAATGAAGTATTTACATTTAAAACAGAAAACATTTCGAAAACATTGGGCTTATGTTGGAACTCAACAGAAGATAAATTAACATTTCAGTACAACACAAACAAACCTAAAGACAACACCAGAATAACAAAACGAACACTGTTATCGGAGATCTCAAAGGTCTTCGATCCGCTAGGTTGGATGGCACCTTTATCAACCAAACTTAAACTGTTGTTTCAAAGGGTTTGGAAGAAAAACATGAAATGGGACGATGAAGTGCCAATTGAAATTCAGAAGGAGTGGATCAAGATTAAAAGCGAGCTCGGCGCAATTAATCAATATGAGGTACCAAGATGGATACGCAGTCGCAAGGAAGATATCATAGAACTACATGGCTTCTGCGATGCGTCTCTTGTAGCCTTTGCTTGTGTCTTATACGCACGAGTCAACGACGAAACAGAGCCAGTGCTATTGGCCGCAAAAACAAAACTGGTACCTCACAAAAAAGCAGTAACATTACCCAGATTAGAGTTGAGTGGAGCACATTTATTAGCAAAACTTATGAAGAAAACACAGGATGCACTTTCGGAACATAAAACACAAATATATGGTTGGACGGACTCAATGGTCGTGCTTGGATGGATACAGGGCGAACCAACTCGATGGAAAACATTCGTCGCCAACCGAGTGCAACAAATAGTTGAAACAATACCGAGCACATGCTGGCGTTATGTAAAGTCGGGCGAAAACCCAGCCGATGTAGCGAGTCGGGGTTTATACGCACAACAATTAAGAGACAACATTTTATGGTGGCACGGGCCCTCATGGCTCACAACATTCGAAAATCAAGAACAAGAGACCCCAACCTACACAACAGAAGAAGAAGTAAGGTTAAATAAATCATGTACTGTTAAAGAACAAGAAGAAAACATTATTGAAACATTATTGCATAAACACAGCTCATTCAATAAAGTAAACAGAATAATTGCATGGTTGTTACGTGCATTTGCACCTAAGCGAACAGACATGCCATCATATCTCACATTACATGAACTTACTGCAGCAAAATTACTTATAATTAAAAACGTGCAACAAATGGAATTTAGATCGGAAATTGAATGTTTACGCAATAAGCAAAGACTAAGTACAAAAAGTAAAATATTAAATTTAAATCCATTCATTGACTCATCTGGTGTCTTACGCATTGGAGGCAGACTTGAAAACTCAACATTGAACATGGAGATGAAGCATCCAAAGATCATACCACGTGATAGTCGTCTGGCTGAGCTTTTAGTGGACGAAGCTCACAAACTTACCTTTCATGGAGGTCCTCGCCTTACTCTGGCCAATCTGAGGCAGCAGTATTGGATACCTGGAGGGAACAACGCTGTGAAAAAACGTCTGAGAAACTGCGTGATTTGTCGCAAAAACAACCCACAGCAACATCAACAGATAATGGGTGATTTACCCACTGCACGTACGGAGCCAGCCCCGCCCTTTTACCACACCGGAGTGGACTACACCGGTTTCGTTGAAATCAAGAGCAACAAAACAAGGAACGCAAGGTCGATGAAAGGTTACATTGCACTTTTTATTTGTATGGTCACAAAGGCCATACACCTGGAACTTGTAACAGATCTAACAAGTACAGCTTTTTTGGCGGCCCTAAGAAGAATGACGGCCCGACGCGGAGCCCCACGCTATATGTATAGCGACTGTGGAACCAACTTTGTGGGCGCTGATCGTATTTTACAACAAGAACACGAACAAGTGCAACAAACATTTGATAACAACTTCATGGGTATACTTGCTGATATGAACATTGAATGGCATTTTAATGCCCCGTCGTGGCCCAGTGCCGGAGGTTTATGGGAACGCGCGGTTCGCAGCTTAAAACACCACCTGAGAAGAGTGATTGGGTCACAAAAATTAACATTTGAAGAATACTACACAATACTAACACAAATTGAAGCCTGTTTAAATTCAAGACCCTTGTGCGCCCTAACAGAAAACATTGATGATCTTGATTACCTGTCACCAGCCCACTTTCTCACAGGCAGGGCAGGAGTAACAATCATAGAAACACCTGAAGATGGAAGAACAAGATGGTATTTGACTAATCAACTATTTCAACAAATATGGAAGAGGTGGAAGTCGGAATATTTGTCACAACTTAACGCACGAAACAAATGGTTAAAACCTCAGGATAACATTCAAGTAGGGAATTTGGTCATTATTCAAGATGAAAACTTACCAGCCGGGAAGTGGGCGATGGCTCGAGTAGTCGAACTGCACCCTGGGCGCGACGGATATGTACGTGTTGTTTCACTGAAAACTCAACATGGGATCATCAAGCGGCCAATAGTCAAATTGTGTTTATTACCTATTCGACCCGCGCAAGATGAACCTGAAACGAAAACTGATAACAAACAAACTAAACAAACAGGAAAGAAAGGAAACAAGAGGCACTGCATTTCCGCTACATTGTACTCCGTTGTGATGGCACTAACATTCTTTATGACTCTTATTTCAAATGCCTACGGAACAAGTAACATCACCCAACTGAACGAAAATCAAGCAATCTACTTTGATCCCATTGCCAAAATGCAACTCATACGACACCAGTGGACGTTGGTAGCCTACTACGATATGTCACCGTACTGGGAAGGAATAACTGCCTTCAAAAAATATTCAAGCTATCTGGAACAATCCTGCAATCGCATGAACAATACCAACAAATGTAACATGATTGTACCACAACAAAGTCACGAGTACACGGAGTTGCAGTATTATAACCAGCTGTTGCTGACACAACATTTCATAGAGCACTCCAGACGGCGTCGCGGGCTTATCAACGGCATTGGATATCTCGCCAATGGACTGTTCGGCGTATTAGATGAACGCTTCGCAGAACAGTACGCCCAAGACATTGAACTTATAAAACGAAACGAAGCACATTTGAAGAATTTGTGGAGTAATCAAACATCGGTAGTAGAATCTGAATACAACTTAATTAAAAGGATGGAGAAAATGGTTGCCATGCAACATAAAGTCATAAACAAACACCTGAACAGCCTTGATAAAGCTTTGAACACTATCCAAGCGGAAGTAAACGAAATAACAAAACAGCAAGAGTTTATTCTAACAGCAATTGCAGCGAACAGTATGCTTCAAAATCTGAAAAACATTCAAAACATGATGTTGGACACTATTTCTGATGTTTACCAGGGAAGAGTAAATCTGCATTTATTAACACCAAAACAACTACAACATCAATTGAATGTTATTTCTGGCTTATTAACAGGCGACGTTACTCTACCGATTGAAAACATTCACACAGATTTGAAACAAATATACGAACTTATGAAGATAAGAGCCAGAGTTACAGACAAGTATTTTATATTCGAGATAAAAATACCATTAATCAACAGAGAAACTTATGATCTCTATCACCTCATTGCAGTACCGAAGTTGTACAGAAAAAACATGACTCTCGCAATCACTCCAGTTTCAGATTACGTTGCCATTAACTTACAGAAAGACAATTATTCACCTATAACTACAGAAATATTACAGAAATGTATAACCAGAGGAAGCTCAACATACATGTGTGACTCAAACACACCGATATACAAGATGAAGTCAGATGAAGATCTTTGCATACTGGAGAGAAATAATGTATGCAAAACAAGCAGTGACGCGTGCAAAAGCCAGTTCATTTCATTAACAAAAATAAACACATATTTATATGTATGTTGCGAGCAGTGTCAAGTGCGAATCATATGCGGAGATCGGATTACGCCGCACATACTTATGCGCGCTAATGTCATTACTCTTGATAGCGATTGCGTAATGACAACAAACTCTTTTACAATACATGGACACAAACACTATGAGAGTCAATTTAAGGTCAAATATGATACTCAAACAGCAGTCCTGGCACCGATTAACCACATAATCAATCTGACTATTGATCAAGGATACGAGGACAATTTGGACAACCAATCAAATGAAACAGAAACAGTGCACAACAACTTGCTTAGAGAGATAGACTTGAAGTTAAAACAGTTGAAAGAAGAACAGAAATATGAAAGTATCACTTCAATGTCTAACCACGACATACATCACTATGCGGTTATCTACATCGTATTGGGGATAGTGGTTATCTTATGCGCTGTTTTCCTATATCGAAAATTATGTAGAAGCTGGAATACAACCCCGGAAGAGACGATCAACGAAGCTCAACCAATGCCCAGGACTTCTAGGATCAACAAACACCAATCGCAAGCTCAAGAAGAACACGAGATGAAAGAGTTTAGCAAACCCAGACCCGTGTTCCGTAAATTAGTTTTTAATAACGATTCGGAATAATATTTTTCTATTTTTGTTTAACATTGTATAATAATATTTTTTGTATTTTTGTTTATACTTTATACTTTTTTTGTAATGGATGCACACCCCAGCCTCCCTCATCTTTGCTGGTCGGGAATATGTTCGGAGTAACCGAACACCTTTACGCAAACACGTGAGCCTCGGCCCACAATTTTTAGCTTTTAGTGCATTTTCGGTCGTCATCGTACACGGGCGTGCATTCAACTAACATTTTTGTAACGATTTTCGTAAATAAACAAGGTTAACGATAATCGCGAGTTTCTCATCTCATTCAACATCAACAAACAACGCACATCCCCGAACACTGAAGTAGTCTGAATGTTTGAACTTATTCGGAGGCTGCTCGTGACTTGTGTTGTTGCATTTGTCTATTACTAGAGCTTGGTATAATATAACCATGATAATGGGGTTGGATTTGTTGTATGAAGTTTTAGAGCACACACGATGGACGTGATTGTTCTCTATATATTTGTATTAGCGTGACATATCTCAGGAAATGTATTTGTCGCCGTCCCCAGCCGTAGTCCATGTCAAGTAATTTTTTTTATCAAAAGTACCAAGATACGGCTCCAAACCACTCTTTAGAAAGAAGATGTGGGGTAACTAAATGTCCATCTACCTGGATCTTGACTCTATCGGTGTGTGAGCTTTGCTTTAGTACATTACGAGGCATTTGTGTGGGTGATGTAACAGCCATAATTTGCAGTAAACACGTATTGCTTCATATACTGGTATATATTAACATAAATTCTTAGACAATATATATTTCATTTATTTAATAAATCCATACAAAGGGAAACTAATGGTTTAGGAACGTAGATATAATCTGGGTTGTGTTATTAACTGTGTGAGGTGTAGTACTAATATCGCTATAGTATGCAGAGAGGCAGCTGAGGTGTGTATGTGTTCGCAGGCGGCGCTAAGCGGGCCGGCGCGAGCGCACTAACTCACTAACATAAGTTACGTATTGACGTAAGGCACTAACTACGAACTTGTTAACTTATTACACAGAAACAACTGTAAAGTGCGCGGGACAACTTACTAATTACTTATATTTGGACAACTTTGCGAGACAAAGTCACCCCTAATCATTACCATACATTTCCTTTTCTAAGAACCATACACCTATGGCGAGTTTGTAGTAAGTTAACAAATATCGACAAATTTATAAATAAATTATACATATGTTATATACAATATTATTATTAGACATGTAAATGATCAATACTTATGATACGTATGAAAAAAATGTTGCTTCCATAAAATTATAAAAATAATAGTGGAATTTATTATTACATTTTGGTAGAATACAAAGTAAAGGTAAAATAATCTGCATATGAATCCTCTGCCGGCAGCCTATCGTTAGACGAAACCTATTTTGTATACGTTGAACGTTTTATTTAGATGTATTATTATTCCGTGATGAACTTTCCGAATGTTATATTTTTGATGAAACTGGTTGTGTACTCATCGAACACTACGGGCTGCCCTCAGACCGATACATATACTACATACACAATATGATATTAAAATATGATAATTAATGTCTGCAAGACTATTTACTTTCAATATTTGTGTTAATATGACGAGAATCGGCTAAAAGGAGGCTAAATATGACTTACCATGTACTTTTTGTCTGGGTTTAATTAACAAATGGTTTCATGTTTTCACTTTTCAAAATGTGTATTAATAACGAAGCACCGCATGCATGTGCACTAATTTGTGTGATCTTCATGATTTTAATAACATTTCAACCACTTAGATTACACACATTACATTAGTCTACATACAAACATTCTATTTGACAGTTAAGAATATGCTGCTAAGTTAAAGATGCTTAGAATTCCTATAATTTATTCACTATGGATATACTCTTGTCAAAGCGTAACTTAGTGATTTGTAGTTCATTAGTAATCTGTGTTAATTATTATATTCACAGTTACCCTGTAAGAGTTGTCAGCTTTAATTGATAATAAATATAATTTATATCTCACATACAAAGTATTGCATTATTATGGCGGTTACGTTACTCCGAAATGTCTTACAGAGAAGCTGTGACGGCTTAAAAAATATTGACTTTGTACACACCTACTCTTATCTTCTTCCCTATTTTTATGTAACTATCTTTTTTGTGTGTAACGAAATAGCTCGGGTGTGCTCACTTGTGTAACTAAAGGCAGCTCAAAAACAGCCGATAAGTCCTGCCTTCTCGTTTCATAATCATAGATCCCCTCATTTGCTTGGTGTATGTTGTCATGTTTGAAAAGGAAATGTTCGCAATAAACCAAATAGGAGGCCGGGAGGAGCGATGGGGGCGAGCGCGGTGGCCGGCGCCTACAACCAGATGCCGCCCCACATGCGCCAACAGGTCAACCAGGCAGTCGGCCAGGCCGTCACCAACGCAGCCATCAACGAACTCAGCTCAGCCTTCGCCAGATTCAAGTAAACACGACTCTGTTGTCCGTAACGACTGTTGTATGTACGCAACGCATTTGTGGGAAACGCCCTCACTTCGATCTCCTGCGCGCATCTTTGGGTGATGTTACTATCTTGTCACCTTTTAATCATGGGGAACAAAGTGATTAGCGGAGATGTCATAACGCAAAATCTCCTAAGAAAGTAGTGCGCCAAAATGCGGGTGTTCGGGGGACGAGGAACATTACTAGGTTAGACCATACGCGTTCTTTTAAAACCCAAATCGCCAATCAATCAAGACCAATCTGATAGTCTCAAGGAATCCGAACGCCTCATTAGTTTAATCGTAACTGATCATTTTAGTAACACCTTACTTGACCTACAAGAAGGCGCCTGACCTACCTGCCTTACGGCATCTCCGCTCATCTTTCCCTCCTTCTTGACTTTGAACGCGGTTTCAAAAGTAACGTGTCAGATGCGCGCTAACACATATCAGTATTGACGTTCCTAGTACAAGTATACAGCAGAACGGACATATCAATGTTGTTACCCCCACTGCCCCACATAATATAACTTACATTTGGTATCACACTATTTTCCTATCACATGAAAGAAAAACTTCCCGTGAAAAAATGTGTGTACCAGTTTTTTTTAGTTCTATACATTTGTTTAGAGGTAGACATATTTAAAATTAAATGTGACGATTCGAAGTGACTGCGTTTGTTACAAGTGATGTTTGTTAGTTAACCAATTTTCTCCTTGATGTAAACTATGGTATGTCTTCTACATGTAATATTGTATAAAATTTAAAACACCGCCTAAATGAAATAAATAATTAAGTTGTTATATGTTAGGAGATATTTTCCTAATACTAAAGCGGTGTTTTAAAGTTTATAAAAGTTCTGTTGCTTATGATGTTTTACAAAATAACTTTATCCGAGCATTTTCAGAGCACATTGTTTAACCGCTTGAACGTTTAGTGTGAACTAAACCTGTCTGTACGTGGGTCTATATGCAGTGTTGTGTTACATTGCTTTGCGTCCAACCAATGTAAATGTAATCCAATGTGCCTGTGTAACAATGTACGCTGCACACGATATAAACTCTGCTTGTGATACATAACCAACGTTACCCTAGGGTTATACGATTTTATATATTTAATATTATTATTTTGTGTTTGTTATAAATTCGGTCAAATATAAATTGACTTCCAAATCACTCCTAAATAGTGAAGCTCAATCATCACAATATGAAAATCAGGGAGATCACACAATGTTATGAACATTGCATTCATAGTAATAAATTACCCACAACAATGACATCAATTCTATGTATTGTTACCGATATTGTGGCATGGTATTTTTGTGTACATTCCAATGAATTTAATTTCGATACAAGTGAGATATGTTTGCAGGGATTTTTTTTAATAACGTCTTTAACAAGCTAATGACCACATAAAATACTTGCAAACTTATCTACACTATTCATGAATAATGATTTATGTAATGGAATTTAGGTTATAATTTATTAGGGTTGTTACCCAATATTATATTACTTACAACAAAGAAACTTAATTATGTATAGCGTCAAAATTATAAAACGACTAAATTGTTCAGTATTAATAGTGAATGAGGTATCGGTTCACAGCGCTTCATGATTATGAGATGAGACATACGTATGCTAAACGCGAATATACCGCGGACTACGTATTACTTAAATTATTATAATTACAATGTAATTACATTTGTGTTACGATTAATTGTAAATGTTACATTCAGTGGCTTAATATAGGTGTATATTGGGATTACGTAGTTGAGTTGTTTCGCGGAGGGCATTACGGGCTCCCGCGCTGGGCCGGGAGTCCTCGAGCATATCAAATTGTTTTGTAATGTGCTAGAGTTGTTTGTACACTATGTAAAGACGAGATAATATTTGTTGATGTTGCCGCACCATTGTCGCGTAGAACTAGCTGCGTAGTAACAGTCGTTACAACTTGTACTCACGTCAGTGTCTAGGTGTTACAGTAGTTTAGAACTTTGACACGCTCGTCTAATCTCTTTCCGTCTCCAGTAGCGACGATGCGTATTTAACGTTTATGCATTTACTCTAAATTATACCCAGCTTGATTGTTGTTGTATATTTACAACTGTGTCAGTTTAATCTGGTATTTAGTCAACACTGGAAACACGTAACTTATGAAATCGTAACGATATTATATCGATTAAAATTTGTATGTAAAATTAACTGTACTTATAATGGATAAGACCAAAGCAGTTGTCTCGTATATTGTTGCTGTTAGCAATACCTTTGGTCAATTATTAGAACATTTTATTGATGGTGATACAATATGAATTCGTTATTAAAAATATTAAATAAAGCTTATCGATATTTTAATCTTGGAATCATCTTGCATCCATTTTTCATCGTTTACGATTGCGATAATTCACACTGAACATTGTGACAGCGGTGATGTGCATACTACGGTACGGTAGTGTGAGGACGTGAGCGGAGTCGCGGTGACAGTGTGAGCGTGCCACGGCCGAGTTCCTACACGAAGAAGTGTTTAACGCTGTAGCTATACTCATTGCTCTATCGATATTAGCCGAATAATATACAAAGTAATCGATCATTAAACGTTTTGCTCTCTCTATCTTGTTAATAGCGTTAGTACCATCGAAAAGGTATAGGCAGTGATTGTTGGATTTGATATAGTTTATGAATATTGTTAATCTTATGCTGTATAAATAGAGTAATTAAATGCTATATGTGTACTAAAGACGTTTGATTTATTCCAGTAGTTTTGGCAAACATAATGCCCATTGGCTTCACTAAGTTACTAACAGTTTCGGATAATATTACCGAAAGGATTTAATTTTAGGTAAGCTGTGTTTGAATAATGTTAGAAATGTTTCAATAAGTTTTTTTCTTGCTTTTTTATTCTAAATTATTATGTTCCGTGCATTCTCGTTAACTAACTAGTAAGTCTGTATTAATATTTTGAAAAAAAAAAAAGAATTTTGATTGAATCTTATTGAAATATTTTACTCCCTTGTTGAACCGTTACGTACGAACTTATGCTTGCGTTAAGTTACGGTTTTAGGTTTTGGTGCATGCGATTGATACTTCAATGCCTGTGTACATAATTTGCGTCCAATTGTTTAGGTACCTATAAGCATTGCTCATTTAATTATAGTATGTTTGATATAGCAGCATGGTGACTAGGGCATTACTTACTAGAACATTTTGAGTTCTATTAGGATTTATCATTTTATAATTTTACCCATAAGAACTCCCTGTGACCGGATTGCATGAAATCGTGAGTGTGTATCCCAGCTTGTGCTTTCATGAATGTTACTGCGTACTAACAAACCCTTTATTATCATTCTAATTTCCCCACGAAACTTCTAAACCTTACTTTTGTTCATAACATCATCGTTACCTACGTATTTAGTAAATCACTGTAAATAATGTGAGCATATTTGTATGTTTTATGTATCATGTTTTAATATGTATTTTTATGTTGCTAGTCGTCCAGTGCCGAACATGCCGCCGAAGCTGCCTGAGCGACCACAGAACGGACGGCCATTTTGAACGCGCCACATCTTCGCCGCCATCTTGTGATACTAAGCGTCAATGTAAATATGTTCCCTACTATGTACCTATATTGCTTACAATTATTTAATGCTTAGCATTGACTAATGACTATGAGTCGATGAAATTCGTATTTACAATATAATTTAAAACTAAATAGTTCAATTTTTATCTTCTTACTACGAGCCCGTAAAAAAGAACGCTTGCAAAATGCGTAATGTAAAGTGAGGAACTTGCATTAACTAATGTACTAAGTTACTGAATACTTAATATTGGTCGCGTTTGAGTTATCAGCGTGCCTTTGTCTTAATAATACAATGCGTAACTTTGTAATTTGTTGGTACATTTCGTGGTGATAAGCACTAGCACGCGATCTTATAGATGTACGTATAATTAATGGTAATGAGTATGACACATGTTACGATGACCTATATTCAATGTTGCAGTTGATGAATTAATAATGAAATTATTGTTTGGTTTAGATATTTAAAAATATTTGATTGTCCTTGTGCTGAAGTGATGTCTGTAGCAAGCTGTCGGATCTTCGACTGATATTATAAGTAGGATATTGGCATGTTTGTGATAGAAGAGGCTACTCAATAAAATGGTTGCGCCTTCAAGTAGAGATGTACTTTTTCACATTTAACGTGTTATTGTGGCATTTAGTATTAAGACCTGGCTCGTGAGCATCGAGGCGGTTATGCATCGAGTTTAAAGAGATTCTAATGTACAGACAAAGCATTTATTTACTGACTTGTCCGATGTATTCTAACGTCTGTACATACCTTTATAAGACTAGTCAAGCTTTATCTTTTACTATATTTGAATTTACCTTTTTTAATCATGCCCATATTGTGTATATTGTTTTCTAGAAAATATTTTAGTTTCCATACATTCCTTTAGCCTCGTGGTCCCGCGCCAGGTTGTTACATGTATATAAATGTATAAATATGATTATAGACCTGTTTATATTTGTGTACTGTTGTATGCAACTGTAATAAATGTGTAAATAAAATATGAATTTGTTTTCTTTTCCCTGAAGCTATATTCATCAGTCATGCACGGTTCAAGTCTTTCTTGAAAGGATTTGAGTAAGAAATAAGAGCAATAAATCTGAATATATTGGCAACATTAGTGTATTGATAGTTAAAGTTATATTAAGCATGTTTATTGCAAACTAAAGTGTAAGTTGGTCCAGATGGCGAACTTATTTGGATAAATGGGCAATTCTAGGATTAATGGCATCAGAGATGACAATGTTAATGGAGAAAAAAAAAATTGAATGTATTTTACCCCAGCTCAGTTGGCGCCTCTCAGGCTTTGCTAGGGAACCTATATTTAAGTCGGTACGACATAATACACACCACTACAAAATATAATGATATAAAATCATATAAATAGACAAACCCCTGTTATAAATCTACTCACCTGCTCTGTCTTATGAAGAGAGACAATATTACTTGATAGATAGTTCGTTGGTCTAGCAGTCACAGGCAAGACTGCGGTTGTTGTAGGTATCTCGGGTTCGATTCCCGCGTTAGGCCAAAATCGCTAAGTGAAACTTAAAGCAGTGTCGAGTTTGGGGTGACACCCCTTTGAAACGGAGAGCACGATAAGCTGTTGGTTCTGCGTTGATCTATCTCCGATGGTATCTAAAGGCCCTCCCATCGTCCTATTTTATTAGAGGGAGGGAATAGATCGTGTACTTTTGTCTACGCGTACCTACAGTTATGCACCAGATGGGGACACGGAAAACCCGCTAAGTCGAGCAATACAGTTTTCACGAAGCAGTTCTAGATAGTTAAGCTTATTTTGCTGATCTTTCAGACGTGGCTAATAAACAGTCTGGTACTCTAGTCTACATTTTAAGTAAAATGATAGCTACGTAGTCAATCAATTTCTTGCTTCTCATTTTTTCTAGGTAATTTTGAGACATTTGTAGGCGATATTTCTAGACGCTTCGAATAGAAAAATAGGTAGCATTATTCAATCGGTTTTTAAGTGGACGCTTAATTATTTGTTGACTAACTTTATTTTTATCGTTTTCACCCCTGAGTGTTCTCGCTAATTGTTGAATCGCATGTCGGGTACCACGTTTAACTACGTAAAACGTTTCCGAAAACAAGCTAGTTCTTCTACATAAATTAGGTAACTTTGAAAAACTTAGTGTTGATGGAAATCGTGATTCAGATGCTAATGTGACTCAGATACGAATCAAAGTCGCTTTTGCACGTCAAAACCTTTTTAGGTTTCTTAGGTAATCATTATTAGGGAATATAATAATTTTGTTGAACATAACGGTAGGCTTCCAGCATTGTTCTTAATAACATTTGAGGTGTGTAGGCAGGCAGAGATCATTAGCTGCATTAAGATGACCACGCCCAATATACACCGCAAAGACAAAAACAGTGTCCATTATTACGATTTAATGAAGAGAGAAAGCCATTAGGAACGGGGACTTGATTAAATCGTCGGTGAGCAATTGTCGGGTTTGTGGCGGCGCGGCGCCCTCTGTCACGGCCCGCGGGGGCCTAATCGCACCGACACGATTCTGATTACGTGTGATTGTTTTATCAATCATTTTCCCTATCAAATTATTCAGTGGCTGGTAATTGTATCGGCGTCGTCTCGTAATGGCCGCGGAGACGGGACCGGCGGAAACATTCGGCTGCACTTAGTCTCGGTTTGTTACCCGAAGGATTGTAATTCATATGCTATTAGGTACTAACCAAAATTAGAGAGAAAATTGTCGTCAGTCGTTTGATGTTGATTGCCTTGCCTATCATCTGATCTATGAACTAATATTGAAAAACCTTGTTACGTAGATATACCTCCTTCGTCGTTATGAAGGTTTTGAATTCGTGGATTTGTCTAGTAAGCATCTACAATTGGTAGTTTAGGTATGTAGGTAGGTACCTAAACTAAGTAGGTCCTATTCTAAAAAGTTAGGTTGTAAAGGAAGTAGTAACATTTAACGTTACATGTTGAACTCGCATTAATTATCACGAAACCAACAAATTGCCTTGTTATGTCTAATAAATGTACAGAACTAATACCTATGAAGTGGCGAGTATAAATCATTGAACAGCATATTTCCCTTATCGCCGGCGTGCGTGTAGCTAACCAGCCGATTAGCTATGCAAATCCGAGGAATTTACTACGAGTGCTAAACGGTGCTATACCGACGACGCTTTGCATAACGTTATTAAATTATACCTACTTACCACAGAAAGCTGATGAAAAATAACACTAAATATTTTTATTTTCTGGACTTTTTCAGAATCAGGGTCTCTTAGTTAGACATAGGTACCTAGGTATCTAGCAACCTTATAGGTACTTATCTGAAATTCAGATAAGGCAGGTACCTAGTCAGTATTAGTAAGTGGGTACCTACATGTTTCTGGTTTTATACAACACCAACGCTATTTTTTTTTTCAATTGCAAAATCACTACGATTGTGTAGGAATTGTGTTCAATACACATAAGCTTTGTGTGAGCTTAAACCAAAGTATTTAGGGGACAAGGAGGTAAGACGGGGTAGCGGGTAAGACGGGGTACCCAGCGAAATTCACAGTTCAAATGGACCAATCACGTTCGTTCATTCATTGTTCGACGCGTCGCCATGACACTTGTCAGTTGACCGGCGTTTAGTGGTTCACAAGTGCGCAGTGTCGAAAAAAATCAAAAAAAGTGTTTTACTGCAAATTGTATATCATATTTTCTCTAGGTTTGACACGTGACTGTTGTTTGTTAAATAACGTTAGCTGGTGAGGTGTTGCTGTGATTGACGCTTACACTAACCTATAATAAGGTAAGCATTGTGTTTTCTTAAGATTGTTAGCTGTTTTTTTTTTTCGTTATTTTTTTTTTACAAAATAGCTCTGCAGGCAAGATGGGGTAACGGGTACCCCATCTTGCCCCCAATGAGAATTATTTTATTTTTGTTTGTTTTCCGTAAAAATGAGTATGTTTTTTGTTAGCTTATTATAGTTTACCTTTTTAGAATGGTTCGTGACTACAAACGCACGTTTGACAGAGGATCGTGGTCCGAAGAGTCCATGCGGGAAGCTGTTAAAGCGGTTTTGGATGGAAAAATGGGATATTATAAAGCAGCGAAACAATTTAATGTGCCACAGACGACACTGGAGAGAAAAGTTAAGGCTGCTCGACCACTATTAAATGAGACATCTAAAGAAAACTTACCCTTATCCATACCAATTAAAGTACCATTGGGTCCTAGGCAGCCTGTTTTTTCTTTATCTGAAGAGAAGTAGCTTTGTACCTATTTATTAGAAATGGAAGAGAGGTTATATGGACTTACGGTTAAAGATCTAAAGGCATTAGTATACCAGTTAGCAATTAAAAATAATAAGCCTAATCCATTCAACGCTGAGAAAAAAGAAGCTGGTAGAGAGTGGATAAATGGCTTCCTAAAACGACACCCAGAGCTTTCGATTAGAAAGCCTGAAAATACTTCTGCTGCCAGAGCATCTGGTTTTAACAAAGTTGCAGTCGAAAAATTCTTCAATTTCTAAAAAGCGTGGGAAAACAGCAATTATCACGTCGTCTCCCTACAAACAAGAATTAGAAGTCATCGCCCAGGAAAAAAAAAGAGGCTGAACAGAAAAAAATTGAGAAAATAGAAACAAAAAAGAGAAAAGATGAATTAAAAAAACAGAAGATAACTACTACAAAAGCTCAAAATAAAATCAAAGAAGAATAACCGATCAGCGAAAACAGCAAAACAGCGAAGAGTCTCATCATCTGAAGATGAAAGTGAAGAAGAGGGGGACACGCCATGTATGAATTGTGAGAAAGTATATTCCGTTTCCATTGAAGGGTGGATATCATGCTCATTATGTGGAAGGTGGGCTCATATTAGCTGCGCAGGAATAGATAATGATGAAACGAAGCCATCCATATCTGGGAGTTCTGCCAAGTCAAATAATCATCTTTCTCTGTGAAGAATTCTCATTACCCCATCTTACCTCAGGGGGGTACCCCATCTTACCAGCACCATGGGGCAAGACGGGGCAAAATACCTTTTTTTTATTTAAATTTTTTTCTCCTAAATGTGTTACCAAAAGTTCCTAATGACACCAAATATTAGAATAATAATAATTTTTTGTTAATTAAAAAATAATTATGATTGTTTCAATATGTAATTTTTTATATTATTGACCTTTAAAGTTTAAGTACCCCATCTTGCCACCCTTTCCCCTACCTATCCTCGTTTAGATGGAGTGTCGTAAGTGTGTGTTAGTACGACTTCGAAGCTTTAACCTTTGACTATGTTACGTTAACCCCTAACTTTAATGGCCTTACTACAAAAACTTAACCACCTGTTTTACACTTGTCTAAAAAAATTGTGGCTGCAAAATGAACCATATGTCAACGTCATAATTTGACATTTTTTTTAGACAAGTCTTAAACTGACGTTTAAAAGTTTTTGTAGTAAGACGGTAACAGTTTATAGGATTTTTAGGTAACAAAATATCATTTGAGGTGCACATTATCAATTAATTTTAGCTCCCAGTCTGACCGGATACAGCTGAACACGTATTTACATTGAGTGACTGCCTATACGACCTCAATTAAAAAAAAATACATGTAAGTAGGTTACTAACGAAACTACAAAACCTTATCCACTTAGGAAAAAAGAAGGCGACGAAAAGTAAAATTCAAACGTATCTAACATTTAACAGTTCTAATTAGAGCAAATCAGCTTATTTCTGTAACATATTCAGGCTATTAAATCACTCCCCCACATTGTAAAAACGCCTAATAATTCGTAGATAACTATCCTTAATTAGTTACTAGTGCGAGTGACAGTTACATGGGCCTCAAATTAGCGGCTGTAGGAATCGGTAGAGATATAATTAAACAGTCTAATTTAATTGGCAATAGGCGCGTTCCCACAAGTCAGAAAGTCACCCTCGCTCATTACGCTCGTTCCGAATTTTCCCAACAATTAACATGCGAGGTAGTATATGTAGTAATTATAGGTGTGTGGTGCGGTAAACGGCGCGGCTCAATCACGCTACACAGTCGCTGCTGCTTGCCGGCTTGCGTTGCTCACATTGATTTATTGTGCGAATGATGGACAATTGGAACGTTTCAAATATTTATGAGCAATCCATTCCATCATACCGGTACCTACGTTCCAAATTTTGGAACAAGAATGGCGCTTCTATTCTGAATACGATTGATGGCTTTCACCTAATCAGTCTAATAGAAAATAATGCACAACATACAAGTTTTAAATAAATTGCATCAATTGTATGCTTGTTTCAAATAAAATTCACATTAATTTCTCATTTGGCCGTAGTACCTACTTGTATAGTAAATTGACATGTAATTACAATTATTATTTCGCTGTTACGATAATTATGCTCCTGCCATAGTAATTGAAAAAGTTTGCCATCGATATAGTCACTGAACTGCCTGAAATTACATTTTTGATTGTTATTTCTTCTCTCTCGATTCCTATCAGGTTTATTTGGCGGTTATTACTATTTGAACTTTTAATAATACGACGGCGACGTGACCAAGGATTTCATGTCGATTTCGAGGTAATAACTTGAGGAGAAAGTAATTTAACAACTTACAAAGTGGTACATTGTATTTGATAGTTATGCTTCATATGAATTAACTCCTACATAGTAACGTCACAATTTCAGAAAACTTATAGGTTCTATCTATAGATACCTATTTACTTACCAAGTTGAACTTTAAAAGCAATGTGGGTGTCTATTTAATGGAACATAACATACAAAGTTAGATTTGTATACAACGTCATTTAATAGAGTACTGGAGTCAAGTACTCGTCATTAAACAAAAGCTCAACGGTTACCGAAACAGGCAGCGCCACTCGAAGTTTCGAGGAGCGATTTAACTTTTTGTAAAGTGCAACACTTTCCCAGCCCCCGCGTAGGGCCCTTCAAAACGCTACTGCGTTTAGACAAATGAACAGCGTTGCACCCTTCGTGGCACACGACACGCGACATTGTGCATTTAAATATGGAAGAGGCGAGCGTACCTTTGTGCCTAATGTAAGCGTATTTCGAAACTATTTCGAAGTGTTTTAAGTTAATGTCGTTTAGAATCGTAAGATTTATTCATTATTTTTTATCGAAGCCGAGCAAATTGAATAAGCTCTTAAGTTTTTGCTCAGTAGTAGATATTTTCATATACCTAATACTACATAAAAATATTTTTGTTTCAGAACTTAACGAACAGAACCTAGCTACAAAATGAGGTACAGAAAGAAGGTATGCGTCTCAGTATCTATCATATTATTTTGTATTTTCAGGGTATCGAATCGCTTCCAGTAAATAACAATTAGTCGCTGAAACACATCCGCCACAAAATGGCGGAACTCGTAGGACACAATAAATCAATTGGAGTGGGTGGTTGACTTTTCACTCAAATGTGTGGTTAATTGTAACCGAAAATGACTGTTGATCGAGCCACACTTAATTTGAGTGGTGCTTTAGTACGCAGGGGCTGTGCTGTGGGGTGACTTCCAAAGTAATGGGTCCGTTGGTTTTGTGATTATTTCGATACTAATTTCCTAAACCTGCCGGAAATAGAACAGCAATTACACGTATTATTGTTTGTATATCGTGTGTCATGCAGTTGTGTGAGACACAGATTTTTAATATCATTTTGACATGTAATCAATAGTGTACCATTTCGTGGCAATTCATATTTTATTAAACGTTAAATGACCTATTATAAGGAGGACTGATATTATATTTTACGTTACGTAGACCCTGTACGAATCAATACAGTTTTAAGAACTATTTATTCTATAATTATTGTAGTATGACCTACCTATCTATTTTAAAATGGTGGATATGAAACTTTCAGTATCAAAAATAATACTCAGCATTGTTACATTTATTTAATAAATAATTACATACATATGATACACCAAATCATGCATATTACAATTCATTATTTTCTTCAATACATTTTTACATATATTTTTTAATAGTTACAGTATAAAAAATCTTTATAATGGAAATACATGGCTATAAATTTACTGTTCTTCAGGCCAGTAGACCTCAATCATTTTCTTGAGTTTCTCGTCCATTTCCTTGCCTTCCGGAGGCTGCTTGCCCAGGATGAAGACGAACTTCTCATGGCAATCCATCATACCGAGGTACTGACCTTCCACAACCTTCAACCGCATGGGGTAGCGGTGAAATTCCGCCAGATCCAGCTTAGCTGCGAAATATTACAAACAATTACTATATAAAAATTATGTTACATATGTTAAATAGTTTTAAGTCCTTCCTACGCGGCTCACAATACAACAAAGACAGGTGCAGTCATCTTAATGATTACAAAATCACCTGCTCGAAATCAACGAAGTTGTATTGTTATAAAGATACATAAAAACTACAAATTTTACTAAAGGCACATAAGGCAGGATAAGTAGCTACAATGAATCTTTTCCTTTGATCAGGGGAAAAAACTTATCATATAGTTATCGCAATTTAGTATAGGTAGAACCTTTTTACATACATAGACTATAAACATTTTACAAAAATCGAATAAGTACTCAACCACTTGTTACCTGAGCTTGGAGGCATCTGCAAAGTCCTGTAGGAACCATCTCCCTCGAGTTTCTCCAAGTAATAATCTCGAGTCTTATTGGTCTTCAGGCTGGCGCATGGGATCTGCATCTTCAGAACGAGGTTGTCCCATTTTAGATTTTCCACGAATTTTCCAAGCAGTTCCTTCAGGTCTTTCCTTTCCTGGTGGGTAAAATTAGCAGACATACTAAGTATAAGATTCGACTGCAGTCCCAACAGTGGCGAAGGGTGGTTTAATGAAATAGGGAAGCCGCAGCAAAAAAAAAAACTGGGGGGGGGGGGAGTACTCAGGGATGGGGGGGAGAGGTAATGGAGGTAATTTCTCAGTCCACCTTTTAGCACTGACTGAGAGACTGATAGTTTGAACATGTTTTCTCGAGGAATTCGGCAGATTATTAATATCTATAAAACTTTATTATCTTTAGTTAGGTATATTAACTACTAGAATCTGAGAAAACTTGGCACTAGAAACAATACATTTTAAGTATTTAATTTACAACGGCCTGTTAGCCATTGATATTTATCGTAGGTATTTATCCGTCAGGACGTTAGTAATTTTAATATAGACGTAATATTGGTAGGTAATTCACACGAGCCGCGTGCCCGAGTTTTATAACGTTTTTATTCTCAAAACTTAACCTTGAAAAATAAGTTCCTTCCTAAAGTAAATAATCTGTCGTCGGAAAACAGTTTAATGCGATAAATGCTATCCTAGTTAAGTTTTAAAAGTAGGTACACTAAAAAGAAACCTGATGCCAACTGTCTACGTATCAAAGTAACTCATTTTAACGTAGGTACCTCTATTTTCACTAGGTACCTACACACGCTGCAGTACTGTACTTGTACTGAGTACCAGGTCACACAGTGCGATCGCGGGGATTAGAAGGGAGTAATGATACTGCCAACTACTTAAACAAAATCATGTCATGTATATAATCATGTATATAAATAAAACATGCATATAAAAAACTATAAATTCACAACTACCTCTAGGGTCATTAAATCGCGGAGAATCTTAACACCGCGATTCAGGATTTGAATAAAAATGCACAACGCCATCTATGTTGACATAGTGTAACTAAAACACTTTAACATAAAATATTGTACACACACGAACTATGTTATTTCCAAATGATACACACACTAATAAATTAAATACAAAGTATTACAAAGAACAAATTGTTAATGGTATTATCTAAAACAAAATAAGAACAATGAGAGTGAATATTTGTCTGATTTGTTTGTTTACATATTTGAGAGCTCTAAGCGCTGTCACTCGCGCGTAGACAGATATAGCTACTCTACTCTTGACGCGTTCTTTCTCGTTCACTCGCGAGTTTTGATTGGCGGAAGCCGCTCCGTGAGCCGGCTTACCGCTCGCCCATATGCCGCGAACATCGCGCGGCGCGGTGTGGATGACGTCACGCAAGCGTAGTTTTGTATGGAGGAGGAAGCCGCGGCTTGTTTAGTAGGAGCAAAATGTTTCAAGTAATTTATAGACAATTTTTTTTTACGGTGGTAGGCGTTTTGTTATACCTACATATTTAAATTGTGTGGTTTAAATGATTATATTAATTATACCTATACCTATATTATAACTTATACCTATGCTTCTTTCTTGAAATTCGAAAGGGAAGCCGATAGGAATCGGCTTATAAGGACGCCTCGCCACTGAGTCCCAATTATTCCTCACATACCATATGGAGTTGAATTGAATCAAAAATATAGTGAACGAATAATTTTATAGAAAGACGATGTAATATGTGGGTGAGAATACTGCGCACCACGAATAATAGTTATACTAGCTAACCGAATGAATAGCTATACCTATGTACATACGTACGAATAGAATACCTAATATAAAAGATGCTCGCGGCGCTTCTATTTGATCGACAGTTATCTTGTCAACAATAAATAAACGATCTACTATGCAAAAATTGCTTAGGTACTTTGATTTTCCTACCCTCTCTCTGCTATTGTAAATATGTTTTTGAGAAAATATACGATAGAAGCGCAATGTATGCACCTAGTTAGTTTCAAAACGGATATTTGTTTCATCGAACGGATATGTGTTCCTTATCAAAACAGTAGTTTATTTTTAGTAACAGTGGTGGGCTTCACCTAGCTTTTGAAAAGACTATACCTGATCATTGACAGCGCTGAACTCAACACAGTGAGTGTCACCGCCTCCTTGTGTTTTCTCTCTCCTAATGTGTAGCAGATGCCAGGAGCCGATAGCCTGGCTGTCATTGAAGAAGAGGCCCTGGGTGAACTCCTGGCATGTCGGTTGCTTCTCATGCTTCTCGTGTCTGTCGCTCTTGTCGTGCGAGTGATGTGCCACGGCATCCACTGCCGCGTTTAACACTAACACTGGAAATAATTTGATGGTAAGTTTCCATGTCAAAGCAGCCCACGAAACAATTTTATAATCCAAGCTTAAAATAACATGGAGAGGATGCAATGAAGTCTAATGACAAATATACAATATGTAAAACATGGCAAAATAAAATATATTCAAAATATATACCTGTGAAAATGAATGTGACCGTCGACGACATGTCTGGAGCTGGGCTGCGCACGGGCAACTGCGGTAATGAACTGAATGACTTGATTGCGACTAACGACTCCGGGATTAACTAACGTTCTGCATCTCCGAATATTGGAGACGGCGAGTTTTGCTCACGAATTATTTTGCGTATATGGCACGAATTGCGAAAAAAAGTTAACACGAAGCGCAATTGCTGTCGTCTCCCAAGAACGATGCGATTTTGTTTTCAGGAACGTCTTTTAAAAAAATGAGAACCTAACTCACTCTCGGTATTTTTTGAGCCAATGAGTCAAATCTTCTACTTCTGATTGTTATTAGGCAAATTGGCATTTAGATATTAAGATAGAAAGTTGACAGCTTTTTTTTTTTTTTGCGAAAATAAAATAATTCAAAAATCATCAAATGACCCCCTCCCGCTGTGGGTTAGCAGCGGTGAGGGAGTGTCAGACTCTTACTGACTAAAAACCGTCGTGTTCCATCATAGGCCTTTTATGTACCAAGGCCGCGGTATCTCTTGAACAACCCGCAGCCCTCTCTTTGACAGCTCAAGATTTATTCAACAAAGTGGGCACATCCAAAGATCCTTACCCAACGCCTTGGTTGATGTCACGATGACCGCACGGTAAACAGAATAAACAGTGACTTCCCGTCTGCGTCCTCAGCCAGACGAGACAATTCCTCGTAATGCGATAATACTAATCAATCCACACTTTACGAACATGATTTGGTGACAATTTTGGAGATTGGACAATTTTTTCCTGTTATTTTGAGAGGTCTGAGAAGTACACGACGTAGCCTTGGAGGAGGTGGAAAATTTTGGCAGGTTTATATATGGATGTCATTTTTTTGAACATACGCGCATTTTTGTAGGTAGGTAATTTTAATGCGGACTATTATAAATGGAACACAATCTTGCAATTAGTAGCAGGGCCGAGCCTCCCCTATGTGCGAAGTATGCGATGCACACAGGCACCCTGCCGGCTAGAAGGAAAGCAAACCTAAAAGTAAACAAGTTTGAGAACAAATCGCTCACCTAGCAGTATAATGACACATCTACTTTTTTCTTATTTTACAGAAATGAGGGTCAAAGATTTTGCAAACGTTTGAAACGAGGTTATGACTTCATTTTATATTTTATCTTAGATTTTATGGTTTTAACAACTAACGCCGTGCCGTTTTACCACTTTATAAATTATACACTTTTAAACACTTAGGCCGCAAAAACCCAATTTCGCTTTTTTTGTAAATGTGCCATTATACTGCTAGGTGAGCGAAATGTATGAGAACATAAGCTGTTTAAATATGATTATTGTGTTGCAAAATGTTTCATACACGTCCTAAGTGTTGTGTTACCGTTGGACCACAGGCTTTTTGAAACTTCCGTGTGGTTAAAGACAAAGGCGAGCGCGTGTCCTTTGTTTTCCGTTTATCCATCAACTGCTTGCGAATATTTACCAATTTAACTACAATCGAAATTGAGCCTTACATAGCCAACATAAGAAACTTTTTCTAATAAATAAATAGTAAATATGGATTTGCATGGAGTTGCGGTTAGGTGCGCACGCGCTTCTTGTATCGAACGCCTGATTACCATCCTTTGTTACGTTGCACGAAGTGTGACATCTGTCGTTTCTTATGATTTCAAGAAAGTCGAATGAATTACTGTTTCTTTGAAGTTTAGTGCCGTATTTATTTTTAGTTTGGCCATAAACGTGAATCTTACGAGCAAACTGAAGGTACCTAATAAATGCATGAAATAAGGTGCATGATTCCTGCACTCCCATATTGTTCTCCACGCTTAATTACAAGTAATCAAAGCTTAAAGAAGAACTTTAGTTATCAATGCATCTAATGTTTAAGTTAATATGATTTTATTCACATCAGCTACGCACTTAAATTAGCCATACCTATTACCTCTGGGAAATAGAGCCTGGCAAGAAATTAGTAACAGTCAACAAGGCACGCATAAGCAATTACATGAGCGTTTCGTTACTCCATCGCCAATTTATATTGGACAATAAATCATGGGTAGACGTCGACTGCGCTCATTAAATCTATTATTAGGTTCCACACTCATTTACCTACATACATACGCGTGTCTAATTTATAAAATGTGCCTAATAACTGTGTCATCAATCAACCAATTTATTGACACACATATCGTGGAACTTTCTAAATTGTCTGAATTCAAATGAGATGGTAACACGTCAGCGTTGTTTTGTTTTAACCTTATGAGCTTTCGATGACTGTTTTATTAATTTAGTGAATATTTAATCTAGGTAATCAATTTACTTAACTTTTCAATTTTTTACGTAAAATGACATAACAATTTGTCATAATCGATAGTCTATGGAACAGTGTGTTGAGGTCATTAATCAAATGCTTATCATAAGCTTTCGTGAGAACCAAAATAGAAAAAAAGAAAATGTAGGGAAAAAATGTGTATATTGGTACTTTATGACGCACCATCAAAAAAAATTGCGGAATACCTAATCTTTAAGCTGGCTAGATTTTCAATCAAATTTACCTACAGCTATAACAAAAGTAACCAAACAGTCCCAGTCCTATTGAAATCTGTATTCAGTAAATAAAAAGCAGTATTAAATGTTCGAGTATTCGTACGTGTTCAGTTAGGTGCGTCAGCGCAGCGTTCCCGCTAGTTTATGTGGCTTGGTTATCTGTGGAGATTAGATCGCGCCGCTCCGACACATCACGCCCACTAGTGGCCCACCAGCGGACCGCAACACGGCCCTATGAATATACTCGTACCAAGACTTGATAATGTTGTTTATAATAATAAAACAGTAATGGGTAATGGTTTTGAGTTTGCAGATTCTGAATTTGTTATCTGGCTATGGATTTCAGTTTATTTAATAAATAGACCATATCAATGGGTTTAAGGATGCTGAGTTTAAAAGTTCAGTCGATAGCTTTAAATATCGAACAGCAGGTTTTTTTGGAGGTACAACAAAAAATCGACAGTGAATCTGAGTTCATTTGTAAATCGAAGCAAAATCATCAAAAATGTTACGAGGATGCATCTGACAAACGGGGTTATTATTTTACTGAAACTTCAATACAAATCAATAATTAGCTTTGCGAACGAATATAACCTAGACCGTTTTCATTAAAAGCTCTCTAAAAACTTTATCTAAGATCATTTTCCACGTAATAAACATGCTCTGAATTGGTACAGTAATTAAATAGCAATTAGCTGGCAGTGTATAAATAAAAATAATGTTGATCGCCATAAAATGAATGAAAAGTAAATACTTGTGCAGTTTTTTTTTTAATTTTATGGCGTTTCCTATTTGCCTTTTAATTGTCTCTCACGGGCCACGGGCAACAATAAATTGTGTGCAGATACAATCGAATAAATACTTGTTAATTCTTCTAATATCGCAAAAGAAGCCATAAGAGCAATTACGTACAAATAGGAAAAAGTTTTCTTTTAGCGATTTCTATCTCCATGAAGTTAACGAGCGGTAGAATTATGTCTCACATTAAATGTTTTCATTATTTATAGATTCCAATGTGTGATAGTCTACGTACAAAACATGTGCACTTATTATAGGAGTTTATTGGCAGTGTTAATTTTATTTCACAGTTAGTTGTAGCTAATTTTAGAGCCATTGCTCTATAGGTAAATGTTATTTAGGGTTAGTTAAGCTGGCATTTTTTAATTTCAATAATTTAAAATGTTCCTGTAAATATTTTGAGTTTCACTATCATACATTTTTTGAAATATTTTATTTTGTTGTCATTATTTTAAAGAACATTTTTTTTTTTAAAGTCCCAAAGAAGGGTTTCCATATTATTTATTTAATGCTGTACAAAGAATGAAACGAATGAATCACCTGATCTCTAAAGAAACCATATAATGATTTCGTGCTGAAATGCTAGAATCTCATTTTTACTGGAGAACACAATGCGTTTGCGAAAGATCATCAAAGATTTTCATGAATAAAGGATTTTCCGGCTAAGCGTTAATTTTGAGGAAATTGAACACAAAGCTTAGATGCATATCGTTATGGGTGTAACTTCATTGAATTCGTTCAAAAGCTGGAGAAAAGCCACGTGAAAGATATGTGTAACTGTAAGCCACGAGAAATATTTTGTGCCGTTTGAACTAAAGAAGCTAAGAAACCATTATCCTAAAGTTCGAATATAACATAACTATTTCAGCTGCATTCGTGTTTAAGCAGGTGATCGTATATTCGTAGGCGGCGGCACCTGCATTAGCGAAATCATTTTTCTTCAACTTCCATTAAAACTGTTATAATTGACGTTGCCTAAACCACAGGTCTTTTGTTCTCGCCTGATCCGCGGACATCCCGGCGTGGTTTTAATTACTGCCGGCCAAATGCGTTAATGTAATCAAAGCTCAATACATCATACTCGCGCTATCGCCCCGCCTCGGTTTGATTAATAATTCTAATGAGCGGCGGTGCCAAACGAGTTAATTAAGCGTTCGTTTTTTACCGGTCGGTGCCACCGCGGCTGGTAAACGGGCGCATCAATCACCGCTTTGTGTCCGCCGCCGAACTTCTTAATGATTGAAATGATGCCAGACGATCCAGCGCTGCCCTCTGACCGCCGCCCGCCCGCGCCCGCGCTATCCCAGCTCTCTCACTGGATGTAAGGAACGGGTGCAAATCGACAGTTTATCTTAAAGGAAACCTTCACAGGCACGCTTGAAATCCTTTTATCGAAAAAAGATTTTAGCAAGAATACAACTTAATAACGTCTTAGCACGTTGCAGTATTTTCGTTTATGTGTCGATCATATTGAAAACACAACAAGAAGCATGTATTACCCAACAAAGTCGGTTGGTGGTCAAATAGTTCTTAAGTTCTTCTAAACTTAAGAATTATTTGACCAAAAAACCGATTTTGACAAAATCTAACTTGCACAACTCACACAACTGGAAAATTATACCTGAATCTGATGTTCGATTTTATATCAAATTATTTCAAACTAGTATAAGCTATGCTAATATACTTACCTAAAAAGATTTTAATAATGTATCAGCGCAAAAAACTGTAGCAATTAGAACAATCAGTTTCACAATATTAAAATATGTTAGAGGTATAATAAAAAGAAGAGGCGAGATAAAAAATACGATATACTAATGTAATATCTAGACCGGTAGCTACAAGAATTTGGTACGTACATTATATATTATTGCCTGCGGCTTTATCTGGCTACCGATCAACATCTCCAATACCATTCAAGATTTACATAAAATAACGTTTAATAGTCTTTCCACCAATCACTGCATTGCTTTTCATGTCAGGTACATGAAAAGCAATTGGGCACCTATTTACTTATTTAAAAATAACTTAAATGAAAATATGTACATACTTAAACAGACTTTAAAATTGTACCTAGTAAAACTATGTAAGAACATAGCGGAGCTTTTTGTAGGCACGTACTTTTTCTTTGCCACAAGTGTTAGGCGTTCTGAATTACTTTAATTTTCAACATTTATAAAACGACAAATCAAAATATCTTTGCCCGGGGATGATCTACGAGACAAATGGCGAACATTAATATGAATCAAAACAGTTTATTCTGTAAAACTAGTGGGACCGGTGTTCGTCAAACATTATCAATCATTTTCGCCGCGGCCGCGGGCAGAATAGCTTTAATTTGATAAAACGCAATTAGCTACCAAAAAGAAATCTAATCTCAAGAGGCGGCCCCAACTTTTTTGGCCGCCATGTTTTTGGGTTCCACATTAACGCCTCGAATAAATAGAATAAATTACAAAACTTAACTACAGCTAATGATTAATAGAAACAAAGATTTTGGTGGTCGTATAGATAGATTAATTTCAGTACCAAATGAATCATTATATAAAAATAAACTTCCTTCTTATTGCACATAGAAAGTGATTGCAAGAGAGTTGTATGGTACGGACTTCACAATGCGCTGTCTAAATGAATACATTTATTTCTTATATTATAAACGCGTGTTTTCTACGATTGAATGGTCCTTCAATTTAGTGGCGAGTCATTCCAGTGGCAGTATCAAGTGGAACGCGCGCCGCGGGGTTTAATGTCTAATTCACCGCGCTACCAACAGGTGGCGGCTGCGCGGCTTTTCAAATCTGACAGACGCCATTGCCTTTACGTCAGAAAGCCGCGAATAAAATTAATGATGTTCGCGCCTTAATGACGTTTCACGACGCCGCTCCATTGTGTCCGTAATACAACAATTATTGAGATCATTTATTAAGTTTATTGATCTTTTAACTTAATCTTTTATTTCGTAATTTAGCTCCGTGCGAGAGCGCGAACTCTGAAAAAAAATATCTCATATGCGGAGGTATTTTTTGGACTATTTTTGTCATTATACGGCGTGATGTGAGCGGGTCTTTGAATATAGAGGCAATTACTGCCCCGCATGTGGTTTGATTATGTACGACGGTTCCATTCCATCTAGCGATGAGGCTATAAAACGCCGGTAAAAACATTACTAAACCTTCGTCTGCCGCAGTTTTTGAGCTTCCGTTGCTAAATTGATGCTAATGTTTAAGAGCTATTGTTACGATATTCTGAGTGTTAGAGAGTAACTGTCTGTTTTTTGCGTGTTCTAAAGTAGATTAGAATTTCGTTTGGCTTTGGGTTTTGATAGCTTTCGGTAAGGTTGTGTGTGTGGATGTTTGAGTTTATGCATAGTGTGGGAAGTGGTTGCCGGCAGTGTAGACGTAGTTAATTAGCAGTTAGTTGACAGTTAGGTTCCTTTGAGGCCGGGTAATGTCGAAGCTTTGCCATCTTACTGCTATTAAGCCTGAGCTCGACTAGCATGCTAATGCGTCTCTCCGCTTGCTGCAAATTAACTAGGTCTTCAGGGAGACGCAGAGGTAAATTTTTAATTAGTTATTTCTGAATAAAAATATACGTATATAGCAGGTTATTTAGAACTTAGGTACCTTAAATGTGGGCTGCGGGTTGTTCGAAAGAGATACCGCGGCCCTGGTACATAAAAGGCCTATGACGGAACACGACGATTTTAGTCAGTAAGAGTCTGACACTCCCTCACCGCTGCTAACCCACAGCGGGAGGGGTCATTTGATGATTTTACGTCGATAAAAAAAAAAAAAAGGTACCTTAAATGTGATTGAGTGTTTTCAATGTTGTAGACCTGTATTACTTTATATTAACTTTAGTGTTATTGGCAATTTTTTTATGTTTTCCTAAAACTTTAGTTCTATTCTAGGTACATACTTTGATTCATGGCAATATAGATGAAAATGTAATTTTAAAATGAAACCGTGCTACTCAAGGGGTTCCTCCGACGGAGAAGACCCTGAAAGAGATATAGCGACACGACCTATATTTAACTAGACTCACTTCGGATTGAGTTTATTAGGTATCACTTCCAGTGCCCAGCCTAATAAATTTACCTAAATTAATAAAATTCATCACATAATGGATTCATGCGTTACATAATGATGTTTTACAAATAAAGTAGGTAGGTACGAAATCGTCGAAAACCCACTAATTGATAGTCATAGTTTCTATGAACTGTGAAAACCCAAATAAGATATAAGTACCGAAATATAGCCGGAAATAAAAAAGCGTAAAACCCAGACATTGCAAATAAGGCAAAATTATCTGTTCAGGGCCTGATTAAACATAATTCTAAGAAATGAAAGATAAGTGCTTACCTACTACCAAATTGTTAGAAAATAATTCAAGATGTAACGTGTAGATTTACATCCTTCACTATTGTCACATCTCAAGCTGTGATTTCATGCACCAGATTCCAGCAAGCTTTAACAAGTGAGCGTCGAATTAGTTCGAAGGAAATAGTCTGAAGCAATTTCAGCGCTGTTATTACTTTGAAACACGCTGTAAGAGTAGTTCGCGCTGTCGTGTTATAGCATTTGTTAGCTACGAACCAAGCCAAGGGAGGCACGTACCGCAAAATGATATCTAATAAGGCAGCGTTAAGATTATCGCCGCGATACGCTTCCCTCAACAAGGTCCGATTTCCCAATAACATTCCGTATACTTACCTACTATAATTTCAAAGCCTTCATGTACGTACCTACGTAGATAATCCGTAATTCCTTGTGTTCAGTCCACGACCGTCGGAAACCAGCGCAATTAGATGCAATCGTGTCGGAATTATTGTAATAACCAAAAAGAATCGATGGTCTAACGATGGGCGATCGCTGCGCGGCTATTGGCGCGGCACTCACCAATGCGCGCGCGCACGACCAAGCGTTGTTAGCCGATCTACACGAGATAAGCTAATTATACAACAGCGGACGTTGATTGTTATTCTACTTTCCTCCTTTATTTTTCAGATGTTAAGCTTTCGAAGTATATCTTAATCGTTGTACGCATACATAAAGCTCGAAGTGGTTATTAAAATATCGATCGGAAAGAGAAACACGTTATTATTGTACGAATCGTCTAATCATTAACGATTGAATAGACCACCAACGATAACCATTACGGAAATTAAAATGGGCACTATGTGTCTTTACCTACATATTACGAACATATAGTAGAACCAACACTGGATTAAATTGATATTTAGAACGTGTTTTTTTACATTTACCTCTATAAACTTAATACACTTTAGGGATATTTATTGAAGTTATTTTTAAATTTTAATTGCCTACCATTGTTTTCAGTTTCTAAGCTACAGACTGTAAACATGCATATTTTGTTCTAACAATTTCATGAATATCTGGATTAGTTTATCGGAAATGTTTCCTCTTAGCGAGTAAGAGCATTATATTATTGGTTACACCTACTTCACGTTTTCGGAAATCTAGCTGCAACAAGGAAAAATTGTGGGGAATACCACTAAGCATGCTTATTATTAGTCAAAACTACGAAACTGTCAAATTGAGTCGTTTTTTGCGTCGCCATCGTAGACAGATATTGTGTGGATGTAGCGGCGTAGCTGCGACGTCGCGTAGTCGTTGCGTAGAATTTAAGTTGAAGGCGCGTAGGCTTCTCACAGATCACAGATCTATGAAAGAACTAACATCGTTTAACGTGTTTAACAAATGTTTAGCTGTAAGTCTTCCATGTAAATAAATTAATGGGTAACTACACTGTGCCATGAATACATTCTAAACTTGTAAGATCTGCTAGCGACGGCAAAGGGTAGGTAAAGTAAAACCTTATTACGTACCTACTGATAGGATAGAATACGTATATTAACTATGCAATTTTCAATGCGAATCCACATGTAGACTACTGACTTAGTAAACTATTTTCTAAATTAATACCTCTGTTCTGGCCTGGACATTAATTTATGTTTTCTTCGTCAAATACTATTTCCTTGCGTCCGTATAGTTGATGATAACTTGATAGAACTTGATTCATACATTGTAACAGTAAATTATTGTGGACATACAACCCGAATGCAGCTGAGACAGGTTTTAAAGCTGATTCTCTATAGAGAGCTAGATTTAGCTTAAGCTTAAGTCTGTATGGAACATTTAAATTTCTGTCTTACTAACTGAAGCGTGCAGCTGAGGTTAAATGTCCACTTTTTTATAGGTAAACTTCTCACTTCGTCATATTAGTACTAAATCGAATGTTCATTTCAGGTTGTTGTTGAGAAGTTTTACTAATGTAGGTAAGTAATGTCATGAAAGAAAACTGTTAGAACTGAAATGTATATGAAATGGGCGTATGTGTAAAACGTATATTATTTTGTGCTCTCATCAGAAACCAATTGAACAATCTGCTAACCTTTCTGTAATTTTTTTTAGGTAGTAGGTAATTGGAATCTTTAACCGCTATCTCAATTTTTAGAAATCTTGAAAATAGTTATTCAAATGATATACTTCTACAGGTTGCAGATGAAGACGCATATCCCTTGGCAACCTTAATCAAGCCTAGCATTATCCTGGCCCGTAGTCACAGCGGTCACGTATCATCGATTGGGCCGACTCTTCATTGCGCGTACGTGCGCTCGCGTCGCCCGCGCATGCGCCGTGGGTGCGCATTAAACGTGCCATGTGTGCGCGCAGCTATCGAACATAATCGCTATATGCTCGTGACAATTGTTGCTTAAAGCGAAGGACTTGAATACCTACTTTTGGCTTTAGGCTATTGATAAAATGAAAAAGAGTGTGAATGATAGCATAAGCTGGTGTATCACCATGTACTGTAGGATGGGAAGCAGAAGTGTTAGCTAGAAGCTTGTCAGAAAGAGGAATGATAAGTATTATTAGTCACACATATGATTGCAAAGGTATGTTAGTATAATAGGTATATTATCTTAATATTTACAGTAATTCACAACTGATTTGATTTCCAGTTTCTGCTTCTTCGACGAGTTATTTTTTTTTTCAATTCTGTTCATATCCAAGTCACGGGACTTGACAAAATGACAGCAGACCCACTCATCATGGCCAAAAAGACGTCCTGAGACAGCGGATGTGACAGAATCTGAATCTAAAAAATCTCTATCTTAAAAACCTGCATATTTTCGTAGCCGCGTAGTCAATCGGCTACGACAGAGTCGTTTTACCAGGAGTCTAGCTAGCATACTATTCGGGTAAAATTAGAATTAGAATTAGGCAAAAAGTTGTACTTACAATTCGAGCTTGTCAGCTTTCTCAGCAGCTCGATGATTTCGGATATTACCTACATATCTTCCAAATATGTGTACCTACCCTCTTTTTATGTCTTCTCAGCCTTCACCAATCGCATCTAAAAACAGGTAAGATTTTACCTGAAATAAGTATCGTTGCCATCGTTTCTTGGAATTAAAAATCAGTCACACTCAACTTCGCTAATTAAACGCTACAGCGACATCAATTCAAATCACCTGGCCTAATTTGACGCTATCAGCTCCCCATTAAGGGTAACAGCCACCAAATGGCGGAACATTGGCGGTGTCGTAACAAGACTGACTTTATTCAACCGCATGTCATTTTATTACTCCCCCCAAACACATAATTGTTTGCGGTTAAACCCACCCTTAAATACTTAAGCGAAACGTGCGCACTTCGCCACTACGCATCGCAAATAATTCCACAAACAAGCCGTAATCATACCTATACATAATTTGTATAATTATTTGTCATTTGTAAGTAAATTGCTTTGAATTTTTTTAATGTCATCTTCCGTAGCTTCGGGCCCTTAATGTTCCGAGTCACGCCCGTTTTCAATGTACACAACATGTGTTACAATAAATATTATAATATAAGTATTTTTATATTTAATGTGTCGTTGTTGTTTTTTTCATTTAACAGAATATTGCCTTCTTTAGAATAAGTCAGTGAAAAATACCTACATCTATCTTTCTGACTGCCAATCATGTACAAAAAAAACACGCAAAACCAGTATGTACTCGAATAATTCTCTCTGATCATTTCGTAAAATATAATTCTAATAATTTCGATTATCGAGATTTAGCTTTTGAAAGTGTTGACATAAAAAGTGTGTCCGCGCGACATAGTGAGCGCGTGGGCGCGACATGTACAACACATTTGTTCAAATGACGACCGCCGCGATTTTATTATAATTCATTTACCGTGTCTTAAACTGATACAGTATTAGGCGATCGCATTCCCTTCCAATTGTTTAGATATCACGAAAGCAGATTGATATTTAAATTCATAAAGATAGTTGAGATTTATGCTGGTCGAGGTATCTTTAAAAAATATTTCTTATCTTAACCATCAAACATGAGACATTTTATATCCATTGAGTTAAGTTACGAGTATAGTTATAATAAACAGGGTGATGAAATGAAGCAGTGTCTCAATGTATGAGTTTAGAAGTAAGAAGTTAAAACAGTTCATTATATTATTTTTCCCAAAAAATTATACGAATAACAATTTTATTTGATCATAGAGTTATAATTCCTAACACAGCCATAAAATACAGCTATAAAATTAAATGGACTTGACTTGAGACACAAACGTTAGTAAAAACATTGTTGTCTTTGGCCTGCTCACCCACGGGAAATAATTGGCGTATGAAAAAATACAGGAAGTCATTAGAGGCAAAGCGAGCGAGCGGCATCTATTTCACGAGAATGGTCGTTCCAATAGCGTGACTGCCTGTCACACCGGACTGTAAACTGTGAATCAGATTTGTTACAACTAATTGCTAATAGTGCTGAAAATATTGCTGATAGCCTAATGTTTACGTTATCTGTATCAAGTGTCTCTCACATTTTTAAATTCGGTGTGTGTTTCTTTTAGGTATTATCGTCAGAGCTTCATGTGCTTTATTAAAAAATATTTTTGGAGTTATAACCTAACTAAGTATCATATCTTATACCAAATTAAAAAATTACGTTACGTTGTAATAGGCGGCAAACAACATTCGTCACTAATAAGCCTTGTGTCCTCGCAATTTGACATTTCAGACATTTTAATTCACTTTTAATTCGACTTATGAATAGCTCTTTTACGCGGTTTGTACATCATTTTATATTCATTAATATAATACTAATGTGTCTCGTTATATGTGGCCAGTGTAGTGGGACGGCCGTTAGCAGGCCAGGCAGCCGCGTGTCACCCATTGTCGACTGTTCCTACGATCATTTCGGCAACAATTTTGTTCATCAGTCGTAACAGTGGCTGTATGGAAAACGGTTACAAGAGTAATTTGTAGCAATAAACGGTATATAGAGCGTATCTAATTCCATATTTTAAACATTATCTTTATCAATTTCTCGAATCGTAGATGCAGTAATTCATGTCTTCTGGAAGATTTTTGAGACTTTGATGTTAATGTATCTTATTATGGGCAATTATTTATGCAAAGATAATAGCTCACAGCAATAATTTTTAATTACACGTCGTTAATTTATGTAACACATTCAAATTTTAATGCTTTTGTAAGCTGAGTATGATAATGTTATATTCAGAATGGTTTCTTCTTGGGTCGGATATACGAACACTGGCTTTTAAAACGTATATTTGGCTAAGCAAAAAAGGTTGTTATTTTTTGCCAGTATCTTAGTGCTTTTATCATTAGTGACAGACGGAGTATTTTGAATCATATTCAAATAAAATAATATCAAATTCTTAGGTATGGTTCATGGTATAACAATTTATCTAGGGAGGAGTTTTGTGATAGTTTTATAGTCTGTTTATACAACAAATGTGGTATTGCGTCGGGGAGAGTGGAGAGCCAGCACTGCGTCATAAAGCGAGTATTCAGAAACGACACCCATAAAACCTTTATGATTAGTCAAACCGCTGGCGAGGACGATTCATTATGGGCCATTATGCGTCGTGTTTATCGACTTACTCTATACAAGCCAATAAAATAACGAACGACCGAGATAAGAGGTGGACAGTCCTCTAATCTCCGGAACAAGGGACACTAATTCGATTGTGGTTTTGGTCGAGCCTTTTTTGGGGTTTACGGCACAAATTGAAGTGTTAAAAAAAACTACAAATTGGCTTTTTTGAGGGCCATTCATTAGTTCCACGCTGAATGGCGTTCGTTGTGTCGTTTTCGCTCAATTAGTTAAACGGAAATTCGAGCTTCGGTCGCACACGGCGCGCGCCGCGGCTCCGCGCGTCCCGTGAAATATTACGACGGCTTAAGTGTTACCATTAGCATTACGATTATACTTAAATGGAATAAACTATCTATATATTAAAATAATCTAATTTGTCGTTCATAAAATCAACAAGTTAAGACACCCATTAGTGAGATTAATAATTATACTAAGCGATTTGTAAAAAAGGCATCATCATATTTTACATTCACATTAGTGTCAATTGACATTCATGATATTAAATCTAGTTTTTAATATAAAGATTTCTTGAAAATCTATTGATATGCAGCCACAAAGCAGGTACCGGTTATGATCTTAGAGAATGGTGACGATTTATGTAATTAATACAAATTGTTAAATATTCAATTTAAACGTACACTCATAACTTATTAAAACGATTTCTGTTGAAATCTCTATTTTGGCACGAGTGGGCCCGCCAAAGTCGTTAATTAAGTAATTTATTGAATAAATTAGTAACTTGTTCCTCTCAGTCAATCAGACTCTATTATCGTATCGGTGATAGATCGCTGACAAAGTTATTCGAAACGTTTAACTTTCTATCTGCGTACATAATCTTTGAAATGGTTACGAAACTTATTTGCAAAATTCATACGAATATATGTTAAGCTATTAGGAACTTTCACAGCTACACTGTGTATTTCAGATTTTATAATAGCGATAAAATGACTTCTCAATTGTTGTTTGGTTTACGTTAACGGTTGAAACAATGATTCAAAGCTTGTAAATAAGAAAATATTGAAAGACTTGAACAGTTACAATAGTAAATTATTTTTGTAAGTTTCAGTTAAAAAGGCTAGCTAGATAGTCTTTATTATGTATCGTTAATATAAATATAAATGGACAATCACTTAACGTTTTGCATTTAAATTGGCATTAAAATATCCACAAACAAGAATTGATAAAATTCTATTTGTTAGTTTTGTTACCCGTTTCATTTAGCCCACGCAGACATATCCGCGCAGGTGAGCAATCCACTTACACATTCTTTTACCTTAAAAACACACACAATAAGTTGATTTTAACACATTTAGCGTATCGTTGGTATAGTTAAAAGCTGTATAATAGCGTTATCTTAGGGCCGGCACTAAATTGGGATGTCTCGGCCGAGCGTGGCGGGGCCTTATCAGTTTTGTCGTGTTCATCTTGAGTTGTGTTAGGCTTTACTCGGGATATTTATGTCGCCCCACGTCGGGGTGGCGAGCCTACACGCGACAATGTCGAAAACTTATTGTTGACGTTGCGCGAGGAATGCAGAATTCTATTCTGTTTTCATATAGAAATTGTATTGATATTTACACGAGAATGGCGTAGGCTTGAAATTTACCTATATTGTACTCCGATTTTGATGTTTACACCGTTGTAGGATATCACGGCATAGAGAACAAAGGCATCGATGTGACTAATTATCGCTAAGCACAACATATTAATACGTCGTGGCTTAAACAGAGACGTCGTTTATGATCTCGTGGGCGCATTATAAAGTGACAGTTAGGGACGGATAGCAGCCGATAGCGAAGCGACAACCCTTGCCGGACGCATCGGTTTGATGAAGCGCTTTTTTGATACTCTTTCACATTTTTTTTCATCTTATTGTCCGTGGTCCATTGATAAACGGACAGGTATACGTACTCAGACAGGCGCCAACATTCCTCGCTCCGACCTCACACTTACTCGTTGCCTTATAAAAACGGGCACACTTTTTTATATTAGCACTTTTTGGACTTATTTGCCTCCCTTTGTGTTGGTCGCTGTTGTTTGTTTTGGTTATTAGAGCGGCTGTAGGAAGTGGACGCGATAAACCTATTGGGCCTAAGCGTTTTATTGTACCAATTTTGAATATCCGTTTTCATTTCACTTAAGATATTGAGAGCCCGATGTCCGCTCGTAGTCACTTATTCATTCGTGTGAGTCAAATGATATCCATTAACACCTCATCGCGAACGTAGTTAGGTAATAAATGTATGAGAATGTCATAAAAACTATAGGGTAATGTTGTTAGTTGTCGCGTTCCAAGACGTATGTTCATTAGCATAATGTGTTCATATTAAATGTTTTTGCCAGGTGTTAATTATAAAATTAATGGCACAAGCTGAACAGGTTGGTTGGTTTGCCGCTCCGGGCTATAAATTTAGCAAAAACAATGCGGAACTAATCGCATTAGCATTTTATGAATGGTTGTAGCGTGTGACAAACATTTGAAAGTTGTGATGTCGCCGGCCATGCTGGCCAGAGTTAGCTATGACGGACAGCTAGGTTCACTGACATCCACAGGCTTTGACCATCATTAGCAGAAATTATAATGAATATTTGTCATTACAACCATACACGTACTTATATTCAATCCATTTTTAGTCATAAGACATTAATAGCTGTTTCTATGAGTGGTATCGCTTCAGGCGACACGGGCACGTCAGCAGCCTGGCTGTCCCGTCCAGCATCAAATTAAGCACAATTAGAGCGGTGCGACCCGCCTCTGGTTTCTTGAGAAATTAATAAATAGGCCGCCGCATGCGCATCGTCACAGGATCCTTTCAAGCGCCGCCTAATCGCTGCGTTTACGTTCCTAGTGCAATTTTGATTTATTTGCCAAACGGGTCATTTCCGGCACTAAATGACCATTTCGGATTGTTTAGAGTTCATTCATGGGTTTTTATATTTCGACTAATTTGTGGAATGAAATGTGGGCAACTTAAATTACGAGTTTTTTTTTCGTTTCGATAATTTGTTTATATTACCAGTTTTGTGTGAATGGCAGGTTTTTGAATCGGACCCTGACTTGATTTGATGTCGTTTTTTGTTTTGTGAGAACTGAAACTGTGACCTTGCATCTGTCTCTGCTCAGGCGATGTACCAACATAAAGGTATAGGTAATTTACAACGTACTTCATAGATAAATAGGTACTCAGACATGGATAATTACCTATGTAACCACATTTTATAAATTGCAAGCAATCTAATGTTGTTTGTAATGATTTCTCATGATTGCATTGGCCTCAGAATCTATTATTTGTTATTAGGAACGAAGTCAACTAGTGGAATAACTAAGAAGTAATTTTCCATATCGAAATCATTTTTGATTCGTGATTACGTGTAAGGTAATACGTCTAGTTAGGTACTTATTGTCTTCTGTTTAACGTTGTTATTATACATATTTAAATGTAATCTGAAGCTCGGAATGTGTATTGTGGGATTTTCCTTCAGATCTATGCAGCTAGGATTAAGTACGAACAATACTAATTGCTCAAGTGTTGAACACGAATATGTGTTCTTCTGTAATTATTATTAATTTATCTGCATTGCATCCTGAAATACAATCAAACTATTTAATTGAAAAAGCCTTGCAATTTAATTGAAAAAGCACCCTAATCATATCGATTATTGTCATGTTTTTATTTCCATTTGTGACCTACTATTGTATCGACTCAATATATGTTTACAATAATAATTTTCCTTCAATAAATACTTAGTGATTAATACCTTTCAGTAAAACTATGTAAATCCTATATAAGTTTCTCTAGCTAGTAAAACGGCAGATGTATCTCACATTTTAGGAAGATTACAACACTTATTATATTTATCAGCTAAGTATCGGCCTTTTCTTATCACGGCTCTTTCCAACGTGGTAAGGTTTTTGCAAGACTTATCGAGAACAAACCTTTGTCACAAATCTTAAAGTTAATTCGATTCTCCATCCAGTATCGATACTCCGGGGCGTAAATCGATTATATTGACGTGGGATATTGACATAGGACAATGCGGTGTTTGATTAGCATTGCCGAACAAATACGACATAAGTTTTGTTTTGCTGACGATCAATCGGTAGGGTTCGTTATATTTGCACGAGATCGGTTCAACGTAACTTTCACACTTGGCTGCTGAATTTCGAGTTAAATTTTAATTTTTTAATGGATTGACAAATATTTTGGAATTGGAGATAAAGTTGAGCTCTATTCTTCTCAAAGAGTTAAACTGCCAAATATAATAAGTAAAAAGAGTTTATCATGTAAAGCTTTTGCTATGACCAAAATTAAAAGATTATGGACACTGGAAAAAACTATGAAAATTTATCTGAAACATTTTTAACGAACAATACCATTCACTACGAAAAGTAAACATAAAGAAACGCCTTAAAAATACACGCAAGCCGTACATATCGATTTAATCAATGAAAACCACCACTCAAACGTTGTGTCATCAGAATCCTTGGTACCTATTGAATTATTCTTATCTCTCCACTTACAATACTGCGTGTGATGTCATCGGGGCCCGAGCAGGTATCATTAAGTACCTTTAACTTTACCAACATACTTTCACAACCTTAAAAAAATACCGTCACTCTTATGTCTTTAGAAATAAGGTTCGATTTTCAAGAGGAAAGAGTTAAGTGAAGCTAATTAAGTTTGTATTTGTTATCTGTATCCCGACTTGTGACACCTTGGCTGGACCGGACGGATGGACCAGTGTCTGACTAGGAGACTTGAAGAAGTTTTTATATTGTTTTATATAATTTTTAGTCAAGGTTTTTTTGTTTTGAACTATGAAGTGAACGTATATTTTTAGGTGATTTAGGTACTTTTAAGGTGGACGACAAAGCTTTTTGGAAACTACTCTCAAACGAATACATTTCGAACCCCTCTTATTTTTTTGCAGTTATTGGTGAAAATATAGTGGCGCATTAACACATCATTGCTAGCTCAAACCTTATTATTCTTTTAATCATTTTCTGAAAAACCTTCTTTGTGCAAGTAAACATCAATTTTATCAATAAAATATGTCTCATAATTATACAATTGTAAAAAAGAAATAAGTAATTTACATCGTAGCTCTTCATACAACTTTTTCACATGTGTCTCCAAGTTTGAACACGGCCGTGCGTACGAGGCGCCAGGTAGATTAGATGGCCGCGCTCGATTCAAATTAATTTGTTTTAAGACTAATAAACAGACTAATTAACCAATTAACATTAGGTTCATGTGTGAGTGCGATAATACTGCTCGATGTTACATCGAGTGAGTAAACAAATCGGATTTAAATCGGTCTCGTGAGTATCGATATACGGGAATCAGATTACGATACGACTTTTACTCACACTAAAGATAAAACGGTGACATTAAATTTTATGACTATTTAATTGGTGAATGGCATCGTTATTTATGTGCCAGGAAATCAATTTGAATTATAAACGAAACCATTGATAAAGCTTTTAATTAAATATGTATAAAACTTCATTGTTTTGAAACATGTGGTAATTATAGCTTTAAATATTGTTTTCATCACAATAAAACGGACGTATATAAATCAAAAATCGTAACTTTTATTGATTTTCGCAATACATAATAATGTTATGTTAACGCAAAATTGATTCCGCTTCCTATGAATAGAGAGCGGTAGATTATAACTGTTGAACACAATAATAAACCTTCATTTATTAAAATTTAATAGTCGAATTCATCATAACAGAACATCAAAGCTACAGCAATTTATTCGTTCAATGGTTTCGCTACTCGCTTTTTATTAATCCAAGTTACATTCCGACGCGTAGGCCAGCTCAAAAATTCTCACAGAAACGAACATTTAATAATACGAATGAATATAATGCGATTCAAACGATTTATTTTCCGTGTAAGCACATCACGTAGGAACTAAATCATCGGTCGGAGAGCCGAAAAATATACCAGAATCGCTCCTATTAGCTTACGATTGGATCATTCGATACAAATCGTATGAAATCGATTCGTATTGAGGCTAAACACTACAATCAGCGGCGACTCGTTGCAGCTGTTAGTTATGCGATCGGCGTCATCCACTAAAATAATATGACACAGCCATTTCTGTATCTCCTTCGTGCACCCAAAAAGGAAAACTATTGATATAGCCATAATTAAGTGTAGTGGTGTAGTGAGAGCATAAAAATCTTAATCCTTTAGTTTATAATTTTGCTAATCTGGTTAATTTAGAAAGATTTTTGAAACATAAATTAAAAGTACTTTTGTGTTCAACGTATATTGCGAATGCCCACTTTTCTGATTCTGTACCTATCAGCAAAAATTTGACAAAGTAGAATTGATCACTTAATTTTCAAAAAAAATATTTTAATTTTTTTTAATATCATCATACAAGTACTCAGTTATTACCTTACTGTGAGCAATTTCTCAACTTTTGAGACATTTCATGTAACATTTGGTTTCATTAAATAAATTCTTGTGAAGACGAGCGCATAACATGTTGACGCTACCCAGGGATCAACGGCGGACATTGTAAGTGGTTACCCATGCTTTCAGAGCCTATAATTTGACAATATTTTGTGTCATTTGGGCTTTATTATTACTTACGCCATTACACGACTGTGGATATAACGTTAATATACGAACATCGCGACCAGAGGCCCGATTAAGGGCGCCTTAACCACAGGTTCCCCTAATTCAATATTAAAAGCATCCTACGACGTGATCGACAACTAATAATAGTTTAATTTGTAGAAATGTCCCTGAGAAAATGTCGGAATGTCAACCTTTTTCTAATGTTTTTTTGAATGTCAAAATGAAATGGCTCGTTTCGAAACTTCGGATCGGAATAACAGTGTTTACGGACACGATTTTTAGTTTAATGTCAGTTCTATTGCACATTAATTGGATATTATTGCCTGTTATGATGTATTACTGGGCCATAAATGCGTTTAAAATGCATGTGATGGGTTATTTTTTCGTGAAAGGGAAAAACTGGCTTTCAGATCTTTCTCATACATGAGCCTTATTGTCATTGCTTGATCATATCGTGTGTGGTCTTAGTATGGGATATAAAGAAAAGACCATACTGTATTTATATCCAACAATTACTGTTTTGTGACTGAGGTTGATTATAATGAATATATTTTGAGAGAAAAGCACAGAAGCCCTCAGCTAAACGTAGCCCCGTAGTTGTGTAAATATTTTAAAAATTCTGATCTGAATACAGGACTAGCATTTCTGCCATTCGAGTCATATGATCTGAATGCAAACGTGGAACAAGAATACGTACTAAGTACTTAGTCTTTCCATTTTGAAATCGTATCTACTTTACGTACTTTCTTCTGTACATGGTAGAAACGCTTATTCTACACACAAATGTTTTCATGTTAAGTGTTTGTTAGGCATTACCGCAAGAAAAACTCATAAGCAAATAACAAATCAATATAAATGCAATTCCCAGTAACAAACCAATCTGCACCAACAGAACTAAACAACATGAAATCATGACGTCACGTAATAAAATCTAAATTGAGTCGGTCTGCATTCAAGGGTGCGGTGACTGGAATCTAGTTAGGTGTAAATGGAGGCATCGTTTATGTACCGAGCAACGTAATGCAGTAGGGCTCTGGGATCCCAGCCCATGCATACTAACGCGCCGGGTAATAAGTAGCCTGATTCCATGTTTACCCCTCATCTCAGCTGCCTCGGACCGACGTCAATCGTGCAATATACGGCGAATTTGAATGTAAACGGAAAATTTCGCTTGTGACTGGTTTTGATTGTGTGTGTTCGTTGTTTTTGAATGCGTTGAGATTTGATTTTGGTGCAGTTTGTTTTGATATGTTGGCAAGTAATGGGATAAAAATATTTTCTGGATAACTGTGTGTTTTGTATCGCCATTGAGTGTCCTACATTCTGATATAGTGAGCTTTTAGTTCAAGAGTTAATTTTATTTTTTTGACAATTTAACGTCAAAATCAGCGCCGGCTCAACGAAACTTGGCGCCCTAGGCAAAACATTGGAACGACGCCCATAAAAAACACAACAATAAAAATACTAGGTACAGTAGGTGATTGCAATTATTATTGTTCACACTGAGTAGGGCTGCCATTTCGAATTTCGCCAAACCCGGACAAACATTAAAAAAATCCCGGACACTTGGCGTAAATAGCATTTTTTCCCCGGACGAGTCCAATTTTTTTTAAAAACAAAACAAGATCTAATCTATACTTATAATAAATCTGTAGAGAGGTCAATTCTGTACATTGAATATTTTTCCAAAATAACTATTGGGGGGTGATTAGTGATCGATACTGATGCCAAAAATGCAATCAGTAAAATTTTTGTCTGTCTGTCTGTCTGTCTGTCTGTCTGTCTGTCTGTCTGTCTGTCTGTCTGTATGTTCGTTATGGAAACAAAAACTACTTGACGGATTTCAACGAAACTTGGTACAATGATTCTTCATACTCCTGGGCAGGTTATAGGATACTTTTCATCACGCTACGATCAATAGGAGCAGAGCAGTGAAGGTAAATGTAGGGAAAACGGGAGAAGTTACTCCATTTTTTTGCTTCCGTCGCGTGTGCAGCCTTAATGGTTAAAGCTACACAGAAACTATGTAGGTCGGAAATGTTCTTAAAATTATGTAAAAAATATACCTTGACAGTATATGTCCATCTTTTATGGTTGGCTCACAATGACACGTTTAACTCTCGGTAGCTTAGCAGTTCGGAGCTTTCTCATTATATTTGTCTACTATTACGTATAATACTCTCACTCACACTAACTAAAAAAAGTTGACATTATTACGTATTCAATAAAGAACGAATAATATAAATCGGTCAAGAAATACCAAATTTATACATAAAATACGGTAGCCATCGCGAGTGAAACTGAATCATGCTATAAGGATCATTTTTGTGCAACGGTCGCTGCGCTCGACGCGACTCGCGACGCGGTGGCTGCGCGAGCTTCATACAATATTTGGCTGTTGATGCGATAGATGCGAATAGACGTTCGGAGTGTTCAACCTTATTGACCCACAATAATTTTATTGACGACTTTAAATAATTTATTTTTACTTATCTTTTGTTGTTATATTATAAAATAGGTAAATATTAGTTATTTTGGTATGGTTTAAAAATTCGTTCAAATTACAAAGTATTAATATTTTATATTTTATTTCTATTTAGTTAAAGTAGTAGTAGATAAGCATAGATTTAGATATTGGATAGGCAGGCGTTTATTAGGTATTTCTTCCTCTCTTTTTGCACAAAGTCCGAATCTAACGCGGACGAAGTCGCTGGCAGAAGCTAGTTTTTTATATTACCATATACTTAAATTCAATGAGGTGCTTCCTTACATGGAAAGTCAGGGCCGTCTCTAGCTCATGTAGTAGAAGTATTGAAAGATTGTGACTTAATGTATTTCAAATGTCATAAATAAGAAAGCTCATATGGAAACTAGGAGTTATCTTCTTGTTTCTAATAGGACTTTAAAACGGCGCTACCTTTTTGATAGGTTAGACAAAAAAATGTTGGAAAATACAAAAACTGAGAAGTAAAGTTGCCGCGAGCGTAGCGAGCGCGAAAATTTTTGAATTTTGGGTCACTAAAGCACCTAAACTTGTATAATAAAGAAACCTGTAAAGTGAAGAAGCCGCGAGCGAAGCGAGCGCGAAAATTTTTGAGTTTTGGGTCACTAAAGCACCTAAACTTGTATAATAAAAAAACCTGTAAAGTGAAGAAGCCGCGAAGAAGCGAGCGCGAAAATTTTTGAGTTTTGGGACACTTCGACGTCGGCAGCAAATGCTTGTCTATTTGTAATTTTCTTCCATACAAGGCAAGCAATCTCATGTACTTATATTATGTTTTCAACTCGTAGTTGATGAAGGCGAGGCAGGCTAGGAATTGGCTTGGTTGGTGGATTTAACGATTCTTATTGAAAAACCTGTTTGACTTCTTATCCTCTCAAATCGAGTGATCGTCCTCTGAAATCTGCTGGCCCTAGGCCTGTATGGCGGTGGCGTGGGCGCTCTGCGGCGCCTCTGAGCCCGCGGCGCCCGGGTTATTCGCATACCCTGCACCATAGCTTAAGACGGCCCTGTGAAAAATGTCCAGGTTTTCCCCGGACACTTCTTGAAACCCCGCCCGGACGGCCCCCGGACGGCCTCCAAACGAGGAGAAATCCGGGGAAACCCGGACGGATGGCAGCCCTAACAATGAGAGTCCGAGGAATTCACTTAGGTGATTCTCACACTGCACGCATGATGCAGCGTAGCGCGTGGATGCGTGTTCTTCCGTTGTTTGTAAGTATCTCCGTTTGTATGGAAAACACGCACAGTCCAACACACTGAAAATGCATCCACGCGCGTTAATGCAGATCACGCGCATACACGCGGAGAAACATGCACCGCCGCGCGTAGGTGCGGGGCGAGACGCAAGGTATGGCACACCGAATCCCGCGCGCTCCGCGAGTTGCGATGCGCGTCGCTCCGCACGTCTGTCGCGCGTACGTACGATTGATTGAACCATTTTTGATCGATCCGCGTGCTCAGTGGTGACTGGTGATGCCGCTCGCATTGCTATGCCGCCCCCCAAATACGAGCGCCCTAGGCAGTTGCCTAGTTTGCCTATATGGGCGGGCCGGCCCTGGTCAAAATTCATAGTAACGTAATTCATAGTAAAATGACGTTTGTGTTGCTTTATACTGTTACAAAATATTGATCAGTTCTAAATATGACTGTGTTTGGGTTCTCAATGACCCGTAATGCAATGTAAATTTTCCTGACATTGTTTATTTGATATGATTAATATAAATAACGTGTTTTGGCCTTCGATTGTATGTGATGCGGACGAAGTCATTAATGCAAAAAGTGTTACCTCTAAGCCAGGCCATGGGCAGTCATGGTTTATTACGAGCCTAAACGTAATCATACCTGGTCAGTTATTACACCATGTATTGTATTATATTATACAATATCATAACTACGATAGAGTCATACTATATACTAGGAAAATGCGTAGTCATACTTCTGCTACATTTTCTATGAAAACATCAGCATTTAATGCACGCACTTCGTTCGTAATTACTTAGTAATGAATTTATGTTATGATTAACAGTATTAAGTGGTGTCTGGAGGGTAATAAACATTGATGGTGGAAAATGCTTTTTTTTATGAAATCCATTACGCACTCTTTACGAGCCTCGTAATCTAGTAAATACTGTTGGTACCAAATAAATCAATCATGGCGTGCCTGCTCGGACACGTGAGCGGTTCTGCGGCAAAACCTAGTAACCAACAAGCGGTTATTTAAGAGGGGAAGTTACTAACTGCCTGTAATCACAATAAATACAATTATGCAATGAACACTTTTTAACAATAGCACATAAATCGACGCCAGGAACGCGATGCGGATGTACGACATGACACTCTAATGCAGAAATAAATATTGTCATTAAAAAAATAACAAAACGGTTATTATGAACGTGGTTTTTACCGATAAAATGACATTTAATGTCTGTTTGATGCTGAATTAAATTCTTATTGTGGTTGCTGGCCATTATTTTATTAATAGCATTATAAATGGAGGCGAATTGTCATAGAGCGGATAATGAGGAGAGTTTTTGTCATGTGTCCTTTGTCGTCACCGGCTATTACGTGCGACCCTGCGGCCTGCGCCCGCGACGCCACGTATCACTTACGAGATGTCGTTTGGGGGGTAATTGTTGAAAACAGTCGCATGCAGACGGAAACTTTTTGCCCCATAATACTGAGATATGTTTAAAAGTTTTTATAAAACGGTCAGTTTTTACCTTTCTGTGTTCTGTAATGGGAATTCTGTTTTAAATTGTATGACAAACTGTAATAGTCCAAATGACTTTTGAACATGGCAACCTGCGGCGTCAGCGGGCAGGCGCCCTGCTCACGCGCAGCGTTGCGTAAAAAGCACTGCGAACGTCGAGCGGTGCTTAATGCAGATAATGAGACCATCATCGTTTACAGAAGTAAGTTTAATTAACGTAAAAAAGCGCGTTTACTCTAACCGGCGCGTTATCGCGACCATCTCGCCACTTATAATGACTTTTGTTCATTATTTTGTTGTTCGCTGTACGTGTCTGACTCGTTTCCGGCCACTGTGCTTCTAAACACCAATTTTATGCTCATGCGACTATTTGATTTCGTATGCGTTCGTTTTAGTTTCAATTTGAGAATCTGGTTAATTAATTTTCAGTCATAAAACATTGTGTGTAGATAACATCGCTGGGGAAAGTAGAATTTAGGTTCGTATGGATATAATTAGTGTAATTGCTAACTGTTGTCTTAAATATAGTGTTGTGTGATCTCGTTTTGTAAATCTTTTGTATTTTCCCAATTGTTGTATATTGTAGGCTGTTGCGGATTACAGGACATAAAATGACAAATAAAATATAAGTACCTTTTTAGGGTTCCGTAGCCAAAATGGCAAAAACGGAACCCTTATAGTTTCGTCATGTCCGTCTGTCCGTCTGTCCGTCTGTCCGTCTGTCACAGCCGATTTACTCGGAAACTATAAGTACTACAGTGATGAAATTTGATGGGAATATGTGTTGTATGAACCGCTACAAAAATATGACACTAAATAGTAAAAAAAAGAATTGGGGGTGGGGCCCCCCATACATGTAACTGAGGGATGAAATTTTTTTTTTCGATGTACATACCCGTGTGGGGTATCAATGGAAAGGTCTTTTAAAATGATATAAAGTTTTCTAAAAAACATTTTTCTTAAAGTGAACGGTTTTTGAGATATCAGCTCTCAAAGTCGTAAAAAGTATGTCCCCCCCCCTCTATTTTTATAACTACGGGGTATAAAATTCTAAAAAAAATAGAGGTGATGCATGCTAATTAACTCTTTCAACGATTTTTGGTTTGATCAAAGTATCTCTTATAGTTTTTGAGATAGGTTGATTTAACTGTAATTTACGGAACCCTTCGTGCACGAGTCCGACTCGCACTTGGCCGGTTTTTAATAGAATAGTTTAGGTATTAAATATGGCAGTTAAAGGAAATTTTGATGTTGTTAGTTTTATTGATTTATAGGTAGTTATCTGAGGCGTTGCTTTGTTGGATTCCCCATACCGATTCTATATTTGGTAGTTATTAACTAACTCTATATAAGGTTGGTATGGATTGTACGTACATAAGTGGGTGTTATATGAATAGTTTAAAAGTAAATAGAAACAGGAAATATATTTTATCAATTATAACTCTCAAACGAACTTAAGTGCATTACATAAATATCTTAGAGGGTACATGCTTAATTATTTCAGGTTTCAGATTGATATAGAAATGATCATAAGATTGATAATGAAATATTTACAATAAAAATTAAAACTAGGTATCTAAACTATATTTACAAACTTAAAATTATTACATATATATATTAAAAAAGATTGATAAGTAATTGAAGGAAAGAATGAAACGATCGAGCGTTTGCAACTCTATCATGAAACGAAAACTTAAAAAAGAAAGTTTCACAAAGAACCAAATGGCTTGAGTATATCGTCCTCGAGACAAAACTACAGAATTAATAGTCATGCATACATGCCATTATATTTTCACGCTCCGCAGCGTACGTTGCTCAACACAAGTTTCGGAACTAACGTTCATGGTGATCTCTTACATAACTGCACACATTATGTGACCGACTGTACATAACGGCTGTTCGTTTTATGAAGCAGGCAATTGTTTTTAATGTCTATATTTAAGTTTTATGTAGACATTTATGTGTAACGGTCTAGTATTGCCTATTGCCTGAAGCCACGTAACAATACGGTGGGTCTTACAATGCCTTTACATTTCACGTGGTACCAAGTGCCACCGAAATTATGGTGTGTACAAAAGTTTCGCTTAAAACCCAATTTGAACGTACATGTTGACAAATTGTAAGCATAAGCTAAGAAAAATGTTGTAGTCTCAGCTTGGGCAAAATGTTGATAAGATTTTCTTAGCTTTTTAAAAACAAAATCTTGGTCTCAATATGGATCCTTGAAGCCAATGGATGTTTTGTGACTATTAGCACTAGAATTAAAAAATACCAGTTACTTATTAACCCAACATCATTTCAATTAATATATTTTGAAGTTACATTAGGCAGACATGTACATGTTATGCATGATTGAATAAAAACTAAAAGAGGCATTTACAGATAACTCGTGTTAACAAACAGTTGAACACAATGGCCGCTCTAAGCCTAATGAACAGAGATAAACTTTGTTATTTCCCATTCTTAACTTGTGCGGTTAATTATTTAAATTTTAACCAATTAGTGAACGGATCGTGGAAGTTTTTCAAACATTAATTTATCTATCTACAGTTACGCTATGGGTAGGTTATACATATAGATAAAATGTGTATTAACATCACTCCTTATTTGTTAATGTCCTGCTTGTAGGCTATATTTAGGCCCATAAATTAGTGACAAAAGGAACACGAAAGTTTTTAAATATACAACATGTAACGTAATTAACGCACACCCTCAAACACGCTAATTAGAATATTATGTTATAATCATAATACATACACTGAATTTTTAATTTAACATGTATATGTATTGTTATTTATTAAATTAGTTATACCAATTCCTGGAGAACTTTTTGGTCATACTACTACGCACGCAAATATCGCGGCGCGCGCCGCTCGACTCGACACAACATAACGAAACTACGGAAAAAGCCGACAGTACACGAAGTCTTATTACTTTGAGTTACGGTCTATTTGAATTTGTTTTGACTGTACAGGGTTAATATGACAATAATTTCCGTAGTTTTTATTATTTTTGGGATAAAAAATTACCTATATTAAAAATGATATAAATCGATTCAGTAAACGATTCTGAACAAACTAGTTTCAGGATGTGCGTTAATTAAGTTACATGTTGTATATGTAATTATTATAAGTAGGTACCTATTGGCAATACTCCTACACAATTAAAAGTATAATTTACGAGTGTTAATACTCCATGCAACTATAAAACGCATGCATTTTTCACTTCAAGTTACATCGAATAACAGTAAGTAGTTTGCTGAGTACGAGCAGTTGCACCACCTATCCTTTTGTAGGACATAATTTCATTACCAATTCAACTGAACTGACCACAACAGTAATAAGAAAACATCTAAAACAGACTCGAAGTAAATTCTTAAACGTACAACAAAAACCATTATGAGCAAGTATCAAACAGTTTTACATTTGCAAGTGAACAGCAATCATTAATGTAGGTTACACAGCCTATTAAACTGTCAGGGAAATAGTCAATAGGCGTGTAAAAAAATATTAGTGCCGTGGTTACCTAAGAGCGGCTTCATGACTAAGTTAGTGCGTTTACTACGGTGATATTGTCAGCGAATCACTTCTAGACACAACAAAGAATATCTGATTAAGGGTACGCGAGCACGCGAACTGTCGCGTATGCGCAATCTCGCGTCAACTTTTTACTCGTCTCGATATCTCTTGCACAACGATCAAAATTGTGCGATGTTAGTATACTGTATAACGGAGTTGCGTCACCAACCTAATAATGTTGCTGGAACAAAGACGAGCAATTAAATAAGTATTTGTTAAGCTTGCTCAAGTAAAAACTCTAAATTAATGTGCGCCAAGCTTCCTGATAATGAGTAATTATTGCAATTAGAGTACGGTCAGAGAGTTAGCTGGCAGGTATTATATACGAGCTCGCCTTGTTTAATTTATTATAATATTTAATTAACGCATGTCATGCTGCTTGTGTTCGCCAGTTATTTTAGCTTCGGACAAATTAGATTTACATTTAATGACTAATTGTTGGTAAAAGTTTAACACTTTACATAAACGATTGTAAGTTTACCTCACGGATGTACTTCTTGTAGTTTGCTTTGTCTTTCACTTGAACGTGATCATTATGAAAATTAATATGAGGCAATTTTAAATTAGTTTTACGTACGTTTTTTTTTTTTTTAATAAAAAGTGTTGTAATGTCATTTATGTTGTCGGTACTAGCGGGGGCTCGCGGGGTGCGCGGCGCGGGCGCACCTCGCGACACAATTATGTCATTCGATCACAACAATTACGTGGGAATACATTAGATTACTGCACAATTATTGATTTTGTTACTTGCGCCCGCGATAATTATATATCTCATGAGAAATAATCATAATCTCTTATAATTATCGGATTAAGATTGGAGATAACCTGCTCTTTCTTCTAAGCCGAAGCTAGGTTTATATAAAATACGGAAGATATCTTAAAGATCTCGCAATTTAATAAAGAAATACTAAATATGTACCTATATAAGGAAAATATAAACTACATATCACATTTCCACAACATGGCGTCTATTATATGTATACTAAATTCAGTTATTGAATGGATCGGAGTTTCCTTATTCGGGAGGCTGCTGTACTTAAAAGTTACAACCGACCATTCACCCGACCAACCGTTGCATTCTAAGTCAAAATAAAAATATGCTTAAATGTTTCTATAACTACAAGAAATGCTGAAAGAAACACAACAAACAGTCGCCATGCGGTCTACAATTGAATTCATTAATAAACTACAGTAAGAAGAATAATACCGTGACTTATGAATGAAGTAGAAGTGGCCTATCGATAAACTGACTTGTTGGTAACAGCCTGATAACACTTCCGTGCCCACATCCGATTACGTAGGTAACCTTGCTAAGTTTTTGGAAGACATCATTAACAAAAGGCACATGAAAGAACAACCGCACCGGATAAGTGCAGAAACGTTACAATTATAATTAAAAACAACAATTCCTTGGAAATCGATAGCAAAAAAAAAACAACTGTAACGCGACTCGATACCGAGAACGGAAACGCTCGATAAACGCTCTAGTTTGCCGAGTGCGAGCGGCTAATAAATTTATTATCATTTAAAATTATCATATTTGTAATATAAATTGCGAGTAGGAGCCATAAAAGTGGTGTGATTAGAGTTTTTCAGGTGGTGGCTGGCGGCGGGAACCGTGAAATTACTGCTAACGCACACTCGCCTAGCAAGCGCTCATTGCTCGCACAGTGTACGAGGCTTACCGAAGCTATGCTGCGCTAAGCTACTGAAGATATGCCAAAGCTATATGCTGTTTATGATTCATTGAATCAGAGACACAATAGAAAAGGTCGACCTTAAATATTGCAGGTTTTCGAGTAATCAGAGTAAGGCCTATCGCGATAATCAAGATTGTATTTTGCGTAATTTCAAAAGCAGAAATTATAAAAATATTAGCGAAGTTCAAGAGGTCGTGTCCTGTCTGACTTTCCAACTAAACTTCTATTGAACATTAGGTTTGACCATTCACCCCGTGTTGCCATAACCTTTAACTTGGTCAAACAACGCTCGTTTTCATCGCAAACATATCTTATGTACCACGTACCCAACTTATTCACGTAACAGTGGTGTATGTGTGGGTGTACGCACACACCCGCACTACTTTCAATAAACGCTTAGGAGCATTTGTACTATTAAATAGCCTTACATGCGATTAAAGGTTCACGCGAGCGTGAAATGAAAATTCTAAATGCTAGACTATACAGATGGAATTCGCTGGAAGTAGTTTTTGCTCGATATAACTCATTTAATGGTTCTCTTGACCCAAGTATTGTGGATCATAATGGGAGCGTCAAGTATGAGGCATATTATCGATTGCTTCATTAACAGCTTGTCGTGAACACTGGCGTATAAATTTTCATAGACAAAGTGATAAAAACTGCATGGATACCTTCCTCGCGGCGATGTCGATGATCTAGTGGCAATTATCGTAAAATATGTAGGATCAAAATGTGTTGAACTGCACGTTGATATGATAATGGTTCTTTTTTGTGCATCGCTTAAGTAGCACACGGAAATTGTTGTGTTCGAATCGACTATTTATGTACCTATGTTTAAAATTATCAATCTAATTAGTTCATGGGTTCATACTAATTTAAAGTTCCATGAGTCTAAAGTATTTATTTCAAGCCACCTGTAATTTCTATCCTTCTCCTCAGAATTATTTAAAGTATAATTCGAGCACCTGTGTACTGTAGGACCGGGAGACAACTCGCTTGCTCAAATGAAAAACTGATTCAAGATCACGACGTTTATTGTACGAGCTCGAGTGGTGAAGAGACATACTTCAATATAAAAATAATAATCTATTCTTTTTCACAGAACAAATTAAAAATGATTGTCCGGGCAGTAATAAATATACCTAATGAATAAAACCTTACAACGAAAGAGTTTCTAACTAAACACTACATCTCTACAGTACCTACCTGCATATATAGAATGAGTTTATTTAATTAAGTGTGCGAGTTTTGTGTCTTTGATACACAAGTACCTATACAACTATGTGCTTAGTAGTAACTACTTAGTAAAAACTAAAAATCATCAGAATAAGGGTCAGAATTATGTCACCTGTATTCACAGCATTCTCGACTAATTAAAAAAATCGAATAAGTCCTCATAAAGCTGGAGTCTCTATGATTTGCATCATCTCTCCTTAACTTTGACACTTTGACTTTGGCTTTGGTCATTATAAGTATGACTGCAGCTATAAGTACTATTATGAAAATATACTCAGTCATAACCTAGTAATACCAGTCTACCTGTTTGCAATATCCAATATTTGTTTCCCGAGCTTTATATGAATATTTTTTCATTATGAGAAGGCCATCTTCTCGCACGTAGCGAAAGTAAGTCAATCGCCTGTATACACAGAAGAAAAACGGAATATATAAACATGAGAATAGAATAAAGCGTTGCTATAATTAAATGTGTAAATATTGTAAATGACACAGCTAAGAGTTTCTAAAGATGTTGTATTAGTGTGAGTAGTTTTAATTGTGTAAATAATCGCTGCGCATGAGTCGGTCTACTGTGACCTAACAGTAATTGTAGCACTTTGCCGTTTTTTCCTTCGGCCATTAGTGGTCTTTACGAGTTGCATCGAGCATGCACGAATTGCACGATAGGAGCATTAAAATTTATATTAGCGTATTCGTTATTTGGTCTGTTAATGTGGAAATACCATTTAGTTTCCGTATTGTTATCTAATAGTTCGCTATTTGTTGAGTTTTTGTTGATAATGGTTTTTTTAGGTTGAAATATAAAATTCTTTTAAGGCTTGGCCGTGTGAAGATATTTTTACCGAAATTAAACAGAACGTGAATACGTGATTGCCTAGATTGGACACTAGCCTCTCTATGCATTTTTCGATATACTTAAGTCTGCAAAACTGTAACATTTGAAGAAAAATGTAACCCTTGGAGGAAATGTTCAAAACTAGAACTAAGTAGGTGTTACCTATCACTTTCCTTCAGTTGAGTCTCAGTAGGTAGGGGCCAACTGTATCTACATATTTACATAGATCCTAATTTTTCAAAAAGAAGTTACAGGCTTGTTACTTTTAAATTTCTTCTTTGTAGGACATCAAGTTTTCTAAATAAATGGAACTTCATCACTTACACCAGTGTTTATTTCATAAATAATGTATACTTACTAAATTTAAATAAGCTCTGTTTGATTGCTTGTACCCTTACAGCTCCTAAAGTACTGAACGGATTTGGAAAATTATTTCACTATTGGGAACTACACTATTCTCAGGTGACATAGGCTATAAGTATAGTATCCAAGTACGAGAAAAAGTTTCCACAGGACGCGGGAATAACCACAGAAAAGGTTAGTTTAATATAAATAATATTATCAGCATTAATAACCAGCCCACGAATGAGAGACTGCGTGGCGGAACGACGTGACGCTTTCTTCAAGAATTAGGGCGACGCATGTTCGCTATCGCAGGGAGTAAAGGCCTCGCCCTTCGCCCTCAGATAAACAATATTAACTTTAAATACAACATTTATATTTGGTTTATTATTTAAGAAATTCGATAACAAATATACATATAAACTTTTTTAGATGCCGCTTTGAAATGGTGTTTAATTGAAGTCAACGTCAATGTTTTTATTTTTAAATAGGCCTTTCCTGTGAAACGAAATTTAATGAATAAATAGAAGTGATTAGCCATTTGTTTTACTATTATATTTAAATTATACAGTTGTTGTTAATATTTAGAAAAGATAGCACACTTATTATCAAGAGAGTTGGGCAGCTTAATGCATGATTTTTGAAAATCTTGCAAGGATATTCTCACTGTTTTATGGTGGTTAAAATACCTTACACACATGTAAAATATTATGTAGATAAGCCAGTAATTGGGAAGGTCTTTTTATAAGTTAGTGATACTGTTAAGACCTATTATACAAATAGGTTTTATATTCAGATAGAGCAAGAGGGGCACTCGTTATTACCTTTTCATAAAAATACACATGTAATGTATACCTACTTACATAAGTATATTTTTGTTGAGTCCTTGAGTATAAGGAATTTGATGATATAAGTATGTCTGTTAAAAGCAAGAACAGAAAATCAAGCTCACTGACGTGCCATGGTAAGGCCTATGTCTAATAATGGATACACTTCGAATACATGAAGCTCGTGCATAAATATGAAATTATATGTGGCTAGCTGTTCCCCGCGGTTTAACCCGTGTCCTGAGAGAACTGCTTCTCGCATATACGGATAGAAGTAGCCTATGTTCTGCTCTGATATATAAGCTATAGATACCTATAACTGAAAAGAGTCGTCAGAATTCATTCATTTTCATAAATTCAATTAAATAATCTATGCATAGCGAATTATCATAATCACCTTTATATATTAGGTAAGTATATATAGAACATCGCATCCTATCAAAGAACCGAAACAGCCCTTGGCTATAAGTAGTTGTTTAAAACGATATAAAAAGCCAATAAAGATAACATCAATATAGCCAATTATTATAACTGTTTTAATCCAATGGTTTATTGCAATAAGTCATTGTTGTTCTTCCATAACCCACGGCGACTTGTGGACTTTATACAGCAGTCTACTGGTGAACCAGGCCACTATATTTCATAGAATTTAATGAAAAAAGCACCGGAATTAAAGACAATGAGAACAGAGTTTTTTTGGTATATTTATAGGCCTGTTTTTGTAAAGATCACACGCGCCTATTCATTATAAGTTGAAGACTCGCTAAATTGAATTTTCAGTAGCTACTTACGCATCGGCGGCTTTTTAAGTTTTTGAAAATTATATTGCATGATTTGGACCTCTTATATTTAAACACTTTCAATATTCACACAAAAAGTGAAATACTTACCCATAAAAATAGGTACATACTTATATGAAACCTAATAATATTATCGTGAAATTTCTATCTAGTGTTCTGACAAAAGTTCTGCGAAATAATTCGTATTTCTTCACACTTTGTATTGTTAATCTGTTACATGCATATAGGCTTGCAGCTAATTGGATTCTGACATGCGAAAACTTCCAATAAGAATGGGGATTTCTTGAAAAACATAAAACCTGATACACGCTATGAACAGAACGAGCTTGGGAAGTTAATTAAAGTTAATTAAATGATGTTACACTTCTATTATAACTTGTTTTCAAATGTTTAAAGACTATAGTAAAAAGTTTGTAGAGTATTTAATAAGGTTGAAGCTTTGACACTGACGTACCAGAGTTAGATAGTGAAGAAAAAGTAAGTAAGTAAATGTTCTCGGAAAGTAAGTCGATCAGAATTTGCGTAGCAGGAAGAAAATACAAAGTCTAGGCTTAAAATTTTACGGTAAGGATCCGCGGCGCATAAATTCGATATTTTTTCTTTTTTTTTTTTTTTTTTTATTATTCCATTCCACAATTCAGTTTCCATAACTAATAGGCGCCAAACTGCTGCAGCAGTTTGCAGGCGTTTCGCTCATTAACATAATTACTTACATGTAGAATGTCTAAGAATACTAAATAAATATCCATTTACATACACACTCCCTTATGTATTACTATGTTTTATCTATTATAGTATATAACTTAATATTTATATTTATACACTATTTATTCCCTTTCCAGTAACCAAGCATATTTTTAATTTTTCTTTTTAATGTTAATTTACATTTTATTTTTTTATCTTCCCTCAGTTCTTCATACTTATTACATAATCTAGGCACTAAATATTTTCTAGTTCTTTCCCCGTAATAATTATTCACTTTTGACTGTTCCAACTTACCCCTCTTGCTCAACCTTACACTGTATTTATATTTTTTTTTAGTTTTATATTCCTCCATATAATATGTTTCTAGTGCTATTAAATATTTAACTTTTTCATCCACTGGTATAATATTACATTCTTTAAATATTTTGTCATAGTCATCTTTACATTTTTGTTTTGTTTTTTTATCCACTATAATTTTTAGGAATCTTAATTGTATCTTTTTAATTTCTTCTACATATGTTTTAAATGTTAACCCATAACAACTTAATCCATAACTAAATAATGACTCAGCTAGTGCATAATAGACCATTAGTAAAGTTCGTTTATCTACAATTCTCTTGAGGTTATGGAATTTACAAAGAAGTATTCTGAATCTATTACATATTGAAGTTACCTGTGGTTTCCAATTAAATTTTCCATCTATTAATAATCCCAAGTATTTGAAAGTACTTACAAGTTCCACTCTTTCACACTGACACACACTGTTTTTGTGTAGGCATGCATATGAGTGCCCTACTATGTTTATGTCATTAGTTTGTCTTACAATTCCACTGTAGGGTGAATGTATATGCATACACTTAGTTTTATTAGCGTTAAGTATTATTCCGTTATCGTGAGCCCATTTATTTATTTTATTAAAATCATTTTGCATTTGCGCTTCCATCTCTTTTATGTTTTTACCGGCTACTAACATACATGTATCATCTGCATACATAAACACCCTACAGTGGTCCACTACATTAACCATGCTGTTTACATGCATTATGTAACCCACCGGTCCATATACGGATCCGGTGGGCACACCCAATGTGACAGTCGCCTCTGCCCCCCTGGTACCATCTACCAGTGTACAGAGCGTCCTGTTTTTTAAATAGCTAGAGAAGAACTTGTTAGTAGGCCCACTAACCACACTCGTCCATAGCTTGTAATAACTGATCGTGGTCCAGCGTATCAAATGCCTTCTTAAAGTCAATAAAAAGTGCTAGTATTTGATTCCTATTGTTAAGATTCTCATTTACGTAATCTGTAAATAATGTCAGTATAGTATTAGTGCTCCTACCTTTCCTGAATCCGTGCTGACAATCAGTTAATATTTGATTACTTTCTAAAAAATCACTTATTTGTTTCACTACTCCTTTTTCTACAATTTTATTAACAACTGATAAAATAGCTATAGGCCTGTAATTAGTGTAGTCTAGATGACTTCCTTGCTTATAAATAGGTCTAATCAGGGCTTTTTTTAGATTATCGGGGTATATTCCTTTTTTTACACACATATTTATGAACCTGGCCAGTATTTTACTAAAATCATCACTTAAAATTTTTAAATCCTGTACCCTAATCTGGTCCATACCAGGAGCCTTATCATTATTTAAGCTTTTTATAATTTTACTCACATGCTCAGGAGTTACTCTTTTAAATCTGAATGATACAATATTTTTATTTACATATGTGCTTCTATCTAAGAATTTAATGCTGCAAGTATGCTTTATTTTTAAAATTTCTTGTGTAAAAGTATATGCAAATTTTGTACATATATTATAGATGTTATCAGTCCTTCCTAAGTATTTCTTAATTATGCTATCAATGGTTACTTTTTGTTTACCTATCCATAAGTTAATGTTATCCCATATTTTTTTAACATCACCTTTACATTTGTTTAATTGTTGCCTTCTATACCTATTTTTCGCAGCATTTACTAATTTATTAACTTTATTTCGTAATTTCGTATATTCTAACCTCTTATTCATATTTGACGGTTCAGCCTTCCAGATCCTAAATAGTTCATTTTTCTTTGTAATTAAATTAATTAACGTGTAAAAATAAATCGTAGTTTAATTAATAGGACTCTTTTTATGACTCTTGAAAAAAACTTGGTATATTTACCTACTTAGATGATAATTAATTTTATTTTAATTTCTATTGATGAAGATTTAAAGTCTGTTGGTTGTTTCAGTTTTATATTTCAGGATTATATATTTCACGTATTCAAACATAGGCGACAGTGCATCAGACATACCTCAGAAACCACGTAAAGCTCGTCCCTGCGCCTGATTTCTTCCGAAGGTGAGGATACATCTTATAATCTATATAAGAGAATAAAAAAAGAAAAGCAGCGTCAGTCTGGCCATCTACTGGCCCAATGATACTTAGGCTGAAAAAATTATACCATGCTCAATGAAGGTAACTGATTTCATTTTATAACAGCCTTGGAAGACGAAATAGGTTTAAATGACTTTACTTACATTTAAAGTCTTTTTATATATAATTTGCACTAAATAAACGTTTCTAGCATCTATCTATATACTTAGGCGATGGAAAGCAAACACTGTCAGGATGGCTGGCAATTATAAATGTTATGAAACAGTTTGTTAAACACCTACCTGTGCAATATTCTGGGATTTTTTCTTCCTAACTAGTTTCGTAGATGGAATAAATGAAACCCGCTGGTATGGTGTGTAAAATTTTTCAATTTGTTTAAAAGGTTTTAAGTTTAGAAAATAGTACAATGTATTAAATATATGTAGTTAGGTACTAGTTTATCACCGTACATAAATAGGTAAAATAATAAAACTTATGACTAATTAAAAGTATCTACATTCCACAGGTGTGTACAGGTAAAAATTAACCACAACACGGAAAACTTGACGATGAGTAGGTACCTATTACAATTTATATTAATTTTTGTATGGGTATCATTATTTATTGAAATAATTATAAGCTAATATTACATGAATTTATTTTATTTTACTTATGTGCAAATTGTTTTACATTAAACATTTATAAATTATTATATTATGATACTTTAGGTAATTTTAAATTGATTTTCCAGTCATCATTTAATAGTAGGTAAGTAATTACTCCAGGAAACTTAAATTCATTTTATAAAAGGATGCATTTGTCGGTTGGGATAACGTTTTCAAATGTTATGTTGTGAAATTGTTTTTAAATTATAATAATACCTCCATTTTACACCACAAGTACTTAACTGTACTTACTTAGGAATTTTAACTGTGCTGAAGACTTTAAAAGGAATTGTTATTTTACAAAATAAATCTGCTGAATGTACCAAAAATACGTTAGATGAATTTTTATGGAGTTATTCTTTCATCTACCAAACATGCTCAACATGTAAAAATTATATAAATGATAAAATATTTTCTACTAGACTGTTATAAAAGTTGGAGTTAAAATACTCAACTAACTAGTATGTATCATAAATATAAGTTATTAATGTAGAGGCACAAAGCTGCGGCGGCTGACACGCTAGCCTCAATTTGGCGGCGTGAACCAATTACTGGAGTATAGTGTCGCCAACTTTCAGTAAAACGCTGTCATAAAGTGCGATATCCCGCTGCGAGAACGCTTTATTTTCCTATAAAAGCGTTTTATCCACGTATAAAAGCTTAAATCCGCGCGGAGCTTTCTCCCGGCGGCGAGTTGGTAAAAAGAGCATTAAGTCGGTGCGGCAACATGGCCGGGGCACGCCCCGCGGCGCCGCGCGCGGGTTGGCTGGCGCGGCCCCGCCCCCGGCCGCCGGCCCGCGCCCGCGCACACCGCGCGCGCCGCGCCTCGCACACACTCGCCTCGGCGCCGCGCCCGGACGAGCCGCACTCAACTTTATTTCGTGACAACTACAACGTGTGTTAACTTTATTGCCCTGTGTTTTATAACAATTTTCCGGAGTTTCACTTTAAATTAATTTGAATAGACCTTGGAAATATTCGGACGGAAAGTGAAATATTAACTTATTTTTTCGGATTTTTGGAATCACCTGACTTTGAACGTGTGGGCTTAAAACTTGGTGGTTTGGCGATGCGAGTTCGGAAACAGTCGAGATAATAAAGTGTTGTCAAAGTTAGACAAGATTGTTTTGTTGTATTTTGGGATTGTGATGGTACGGTGAGTGGGCGCGCTGGGGGCGATCGAGCTGTGCGTGGGGCGGGGGTGGCGAGCGCTGGATGCGGTAGGGGCGGCGAGCGGCGGCGGCGCGGGCCCCGCCGGCGGCGCGCTGGCGATGACGGTGCAGCGCGAGGAGCGCGAGGCGCGCGCGCCGCGGACGCGCTTCATGATCACGGACATCCTGGACGCGCCGCCGCGCGACCTCAGCGCGCATCGCGACTCCGACTCCGACCGATCCGCCACGGACTCACCAGGTAAACAACACCTATAGCTTGTTAATATCCAGCGTGTCATGTTGAAACGTGCTTCAGGTTCAGATCCAATCCAATTGGATGTCTATTGGTTTATTGTTTGTTTTTGTATTGTTTTTGTACGGGACACCTATGTGTACACTTGTACCTAACTTAACCAATCTACGGATCATGAATTACCTGTGTATAAAGATTGCAGTGTGTATTTTATAACAGTTCGGATCAGGAACCTCAAAAAGTTTATCATGTCATGTAAAAGTAGGTGATTTCTCATGTCGTTTATTGATTAATGTTATCAACAAAAAAAAATGGGAACAGATAAATATCCATTGTCATCGCACAGACGTACCTATGGTATAAAAAGAATACAGCTCATGCACGAATGTCTTTTTGCATGCAAATTGCATCTTCAAAGTAAAAGAGGCCTATCAAATTATACAACAACATGCGCAAGACATACATTCATATGCGACTTTTTATAGAAAAAAAATCTTAAAAAGACTACGACAAGAAAACTACTACGAAAAAAAGTCGTATTGAATTTCGCCTACAGGAGCTACGTCGTAGCATTTAAGAAAAGACATCAACGACAATGCGGTGATTAGGCCATCGTTCACGGAGACGATTGTAAATGCTTTCCTCGGGGCTTGTAATACTGGGGCTCGATTCTGCTAATTTTACTTAAGCGACATACGATCCACATCCGACTGAGATCCAATCACGACTCAATTACGATTGAAGCGTACGTGGCATTCCGTTATTTCATCTTTTAAATAAATGTTTTATCCTTTTCTGTGATTCAATAATAAATCATATTGTCTGCAAAAGATTTACGATTGCAATATGATTGTAGAGCAAACTACCGTATAGACCAAATGGCAGATCATTCGCAAACCAAAGAAATGTCATTGGAATACGATTGATGTTATATTAGTTGCAGAATGTCCGCTAAGGTTAAAACTGCTAATGCGCTTCAATTTTGACGTTATTAACTTAGCAGAATCGGGCTCCTGTTCATTATGAAACTTGCAGTGTATTATAATTTGATCTAGTTCGATTGCTGGGAACCGCGATAAAGTGGCGCGGAGTCACGCGACGAGCGAGGGTGTCTATTAAGAGAGTTTACTTCGAAACGATTCTGATGAACATGTTACCTTACGTAATGTACTTACGAGGTAAATGTACTGACGGCTGGATAGGCCTACAAAACTTATTAGTTTTTATATGTTTACAGTAAATAATATATAATACCTATTGAAAATTTTACATAGTTGGGAAAAAGGCTTGGATGAAGACGGCTTTTCACTACGGGATGTAATATAATATAATATACATCTTGAGATATAATATATTATCGCTCGTCATACATTTCACCCTGTGCTATAATATACATATACTACATCCCAAACTATAAATATTTTTTCTAAAATGTATTATATCTCAGGATGTAATATATATTATATTATATCCCATAGTGAAACGCCAGATTGATGATGAAAATTTTAACCTAATCTACTTAGAGAATTTAAACTCCAACACAAAGTACCGAGAGACTAAAGTTATGTATTTACTATTTGTTTTTCCTTTTATGATAATATCTACTATGTAGGCAATGAATAGGTAACATGACAAATAAACGTTATACATATAGGTTTATTTATATGAATGAATAAACTATAAATGACAATAAATTCTTGTTTAAACATAGGTATAATATTCATTCATGATTTGCTCATAGTTGCAAAATAAACTGTTACTGTTATTAAATTAATCTTTCCTACTATAAACTTTACCAATATAGGTAAATATACTTAATAATAAGAAACATTTTTTTGTTTGTTTGTTTGGTTAAACCCGAAAGGTTCTGAAACTAATGAAAAATTCTATTGGTGTTGAGAAGGTACATTACTCACGTGAGACGAGTGAAACCGCGGGAAAACTTAAGTTACTTATGCTAATAGTTCAGATATTTTACCTTTAAGCTACTAAATAAATGCAAAAAACTAATGTAGGAAAACCAACACCCGTAACGATTAAAAATAAGTTACAGTAAGAAAAAATATCTAATTATAGCAGCATCACGTTTATTTTAACTGTTAAAGTTTATTTTCGGCGGTTATTATAACCGTAATACATAAGTTAGTTCTATTTTTAGCAGTGAAAGGTCTATAATGCATAATTAAACTATTTATAATGAAAAGCTTTGACTTTATCACGTGAATGTTAAGTATATGGTACTTATGTTGCATATTTATTACGTTTACATCTCATAAAATGCAATAACAGTTACTTTAAATGGTTCAAGATTAGTTTTAAGTTTTCTTGAAATAATGAAGACAGTGGGATTAGGAATATGTTATAAGTTTGGACAATTGGACTGCTTTAAACCTTTATACATTCAGTTTTTTGTTCCTTCGATACCTATATGTCTGTTTGGTTTTAGATAACAGAAGTTAATTAAGTACCTACGCTATGAAATTAAAAAAAAGAAATAAATTATTTTATGATATACTTACCTTCTTCAAGTTATTGATATTTGAGAAATATGGCATTTTGTTAATACGTAACGCTCAGTAGATTACTGAATATTGTGGGTACTGTTTGTTAAGGTTTCTAAAATTAAAGCATATTTAGATAGTAATGTGATATAGATACGACATACATTTGGGACTAACAGTCAATAATTTCCAATACAAACAAGTAGTTATGTAGAACTCATAATTCTGTCCATAAACCGCTAATAGTTCTGTAATACTCTTAATTTGAAGTAGGTTAACGCTTTGTATCCCACCCACAGAGCCATAAAATCTCTCCTAGGATAATCGGAACAACCTTACATTTACATAGACATCTTAATTTGCAACTATGTTTGGTGGGAATCGATGTAGACTAAGAGCCAGCACACTGCAGGCTAAACTGTCGGACGATAGTTTGTTTGGGCTTAAAAAACAATATCGAGATTAATCGTGGTGATCGGCTGTGACAATTAGTAAAATTGCCTTCAAAATAAGTATCAATCAATTGTCAATCAAGTCTAAACGGGTAGAAGATGCTCTTTAACATATTTTCGGCATCCAAAGATTTAATGGTTTACTCAGCTCGCAGGTTTGTAGTGAATGTACCTAAGGCTCATAAATGGTTATATTGTCACAGGCGTTAGGCTTGTTTGCTAGTAAAATATGGTTTGAGCGTAGTCGAGTATACATCATTCAAAAGAAGTCCTTTTGGCAAAAGCCTTTTTTTACTGAGCAAAAACGGTAGCTTGTGCTACCAGAATTTTTTAAGATTGCATTACATTTCTCACATTACTCTAATTAGGCCACCAATACATTCTCTCTAAAAAAAATAAAATTTTATCTAAACTTCTTAATTAAACATCGATTTCACAAATCGTTATTTTATTAAAGACAAACGTAATCCGATCGGAATAATGTCCTCACGATGTTATTTTCGTCCTTGTTGGGTCAAACGTCTAATGCAGGTGCATATGACAGGGGGTAGGGTGGGGCGAGGGGGGGAGATGCAACACGATCACGGAGTAAGGAAAGATGAGCGGAGATGCCATAATGCAGGTAGGTCAGGCGCCTTCTTCTAGGTCAAATTCGTACTGTGAGTATGACCAAAACCATCAGTTACGAGTGTACTGACGAATTCTTTGAGACATTTGGCAACGATTTTTGGTGTTATGGAAAATGGTCGGGTCCAAGGGAGTCTTATAAGGGCGAAAACAGTAACGTTCCTCGTCCAACGCTCACCCGCATTTTGGCGTGCTGCTAACTTAGGCGATTTTCCGTTATGGCACCTCCGGTAGTCATTTTGTTCTCCATGATCCAGAGGCTTTTGTCAAAACCGACCTCTTCCGATGCCACCCGACCGGCCGAGCGGCACAAATGTAGTGTGACTCCAGTTTTTTATTGTTTTGATTGAACTTTGATTATCAATGATCTTGATACAACGAAGATATTAATACCTTTTTTCTTATTATAGTTTTAAATAAAAATGTACTTGTGTGGTGAGTTTTGAAAATGTACTAATACCAAAAAAATATAGATAGTCATAAATGCTGAAAATATAAAAGCAAAACAATTCAAGAATGCATTCTTGAGAATAAATATGATTTAATGAAGATAGGTAAAGAAAACATTCAGATATTCCTTTTATATTAAAAAATCTTTAATAGTATCTAACATTTATTATGTAGGTATCTATAGCAATTAAAAGATAAAAAGGAAACATTAAATAAATAAAAAGGATCCACGGCTAACTTCAAAAAGTTCTATTCACACACTTCAGCTCAAATTCACATTAGAAAAAAATAAAAAACGACGTTTATTGTTTTTTGAAAATTAATAACAATGGCTAGAATAAGAAGAGTCCGATTTAGAAAATAAGTGAATATAAACCACGGGAAGTTTATTATTTACTTAATGCATGAGAACTTAACTATTTAAAGTTTTTACGACTAAACGAATGCTTATTAGCAAACATTATTAATTAAATGTTCATAAGTGTTATTACCGTATAATTAATTATATTTAATTCGAATAATGACATGCGAAATAATTGCGATGTGTAACGCGGAACCAAACCTACGCCTATTAATAATTCGTACCAAGATTATTATCTGCGGGGTCTAAAGTAAGCATTTAATTGCTATAATATATTAGTTAATTAGAAAACATGTGTGTGCTGTTTATCCGAGGCAAAAACAACACCCTTCACGGATTATTTTGAACTGTTAAAGATAGTTTTTGTAACTACTTAATTAAACCTTTAAATATGATAATACTTACTTCAAAGACCCAACTAGGCTGAAATTAGGATCAATAATGGAAAATAGTCGGGCTTAAACGTGTCAAAGTTGATAAAAATAACAAATTAAAAGTGGAATGGTATTTGTATTGTTATTTCATATTTACATACAAAAAGAGGCCGTAACAAATATTATAACGGCATAAGTTTATTACTTAATAGTTGGATCACAAAACTGTTATAACATTGGAAAGTTACATTCAATATAGTGGCCACTTAAGTCGCCGTATTAAGGGCACTGCATATGATTATTATAATTTATTAATTTAAAGCTCCAACCGTGTAATCCCAGCTTCATTATAATTAAATTCCTCATTAATGTTTAATACGAGTTGGCTTCAAACTAATTAATGTACACTAAGACAAATGCTCGTTATCAAGATCTCATATTAACAACACACCGCATTTGCATAAAATCTTTTAAATTGTAATAAATTTAAATTAATGCGATCGCGTTTTGAAAACAACTAATAAAATAAAGTATTTATTATTGCTTTTATCGTCGGCTATATTGTTGTTAGATAGCACTAACATTCCAATCTTCTTAACATTTTTAATAACAAACAAGCTGTTAGAAAGTTCAATTTAAATAAACTAACAAAACAACACATTTAAGGCTAAGTAATGTTTGAGTTTAGATCGCATTATCCCATCGACAATTTAATAGTCAAGCGGCTAAACTCGAAGCGTTAAATAAATTAAATAATAAAATGTATAATGGGTTGCGATAAATACAACCCGTTCCTAACACTCGGCTTCGAGATAAGTAAGCCCTTATAAAACGGACCAAATTAATCCTGGCTCAAAGGACTCTCGGTGTCACACGGGGGAAAAAGAAAAAAACTGACGTCATAATCAGCTTTTGTCAAATGTCAAGCTACGTTCGCTTTTTAAATTTAAAAATAGCTCACCGAAATCCAACAGATCGGGAACTGTATGAGCTCGGTACAGTCGGCAACGACTGTTCCATGAACTTTACTGTCGTGGGTTCAACAAATAATTTTTGTACGTACTTAGGCCACGTAAGGACACCCCATGCTTATTATATTTCTTAACGTATACGTTATCTTACGAATTTACCTCCCAATTACTGTATTTAACATCCGTTGAAGGCAATTAAACGTTTCATGCAACTGTAAATACAAAACCTCTGGCATCGTAATTTGAAAAACCCATTTACTGAGAATGTGAAAAAAATACAACGTTTATAGCAATTAGTGACCATACAAGCTAAGAGGATTTAACTAAGTAATTAATCTATGAGTAATGACAGGGTACCTACTCAGTCGCACGATCAAATTGAATGTCCATTTTCTACGAATTGAGAAAAAAAACACGAGAAATAACATATTTCAGATGCATTTTTGAATTTAGCTGCACAAATATCATGTTTTCCTTGACATTAGTAAATGAGTGTCTTATCTGAACTGAGAGGGCAACGTGATTAGTTTCATTGCAACATTTATTTATTATCACTGATCACGTAAACTGAACACTGCAAAATATGTATGAACAAGGGTTTATTTTGTGCCTTGAGATTGTGAAATATAATTTCGCGCTTATCTGGTAGGAAGGTGTTTTATGATTAACAGGTGTTTATTTCTCACCTAGTTTCGTTAGTCACGATCCCAGAACACAACTAAATTAATTGTTAAAGTAATTTGTCGGTGGCTGTACTTGTAGTGCACAACTAATGCTACTGGATCGACTCGTCACTCATTCGAAACGTCAAGCGAGCCTCACCTCGAGTCCGCACCATCGCATCACTAAGCTGCTTAGCATACCTTCCATAAAATTATCATCACGCTAATACAAATCTTATGCACTAAACAATAAGGTCTGAATTAAGATCCGACGTGGTGTCTAACGTGACTTTTGGCATCGCGATAAGGACGAGAAGAAGGTGACGATTCTTTCATCACCGTGAGTTGATAACATCAAAAGTTTTTATTGTGACAATAAATAGATTATCATTGATATAAATAGGGTCAGTTTTGAGTTCTCTCATAATACGGCTGCGATTGGCTTTGTGTCACATTTGACAGGCGATGCGAGCTGTGAAATTGGGTTCGATATAAAGTATAAAGGTTCGTCTCAAGACTTTGTGATTAGCTTTTTTTCAAGAGGGGATTATTTAAAGTTTGTTTAGTTGTAGTAATGTTGCAACTGTCAACCGTGGCCTTTGATATATTTTAATGAGAAATTGTTTGTTATACGAACATGTTTATTTTGATTTGTCATTTTTATTATTGGCTGCATAAGAAGAAAAACAGTTTTATTTTTTCAATTGTAGCTCAGTATGTCTGCTTAGAATCACAAATGGATTCAGCAGTTTAACAAACCCACCGAAGTGTTAACTAGTTGAAATTATACCGAGATAATCTTGAACAGACACTGACTAATATTTATTTTTTCTAGATCTCAAGATACCGCTATAATTTACTACAGTAGGTATCTATCTACTCAGATTTTATATGCGCATTATGAAATTATTCAGACTGCTCTTATAACTAGGAAAATATTTTATTTTTATTTCCAGAAACGAAGTTACTTAATATGCAGTCATTAGTCCAAGAGTTATTTTAAAGTAAGACTAACTTTATACTAAGACTAGCCGTTTTCCCGCGGTTTCACCCGCATCCCGTGGGATAAAATATAGCCTATGTTACTCGCAGATAATATAGTTTTCTAATGGTGAAAGAATATTTAAAATCGGTCCAGTAGTTTTTGAGTTTATCCATTACAACCAAACAAACAAACAAACAAAGTTTTCCTCTTTATAATATTAGTATAGATTAATGATATTATATTTCAAATATTACTATTGATATTTCTGACATCTTTACTTCGTAGTTCAGATTGGTACCTTTACTAAAACAACTTTTTTACCAATAAGTATGCAGATTTTCAATACATTTAGATTGATGTAAAGGTAACTAACTCCTACTAACAAACTATCTTCCTAAAGCTTCAATAATACAAAAGATTCAGAGTAACTAAAAGTAGCCTTATTAGCAAGACTACTTCTACTTATCGATCCCTATCTCGTCGGTTATTACGTAAATATCGTGTTATACACACACGTAACTTGTGTGAACACTCCGTGTAATAGCCACTCAGCGTCCACTTGAACGGTAAGTATAAAACCTATCGGAAAATGCATAATTTTTCATCCGATTTCACATCGACAGGCCCAAATATGTCGCGAAACGATACCGCTTTGATACGTCGTTATTTTGTATTCGATACATTTGATATCGATATGTTTTATGATGAAGTACGTCCCTATTGAGGGATTTAGTTATATGTTTGAACAACCTACGATGTACCTAGTTAGATATCTGTCTGCCTGTCATTTATTAATGGTAGCTATTACAAATTATTTCAGTGAATTAATGTTGCTATCTATACTTATAATAAATCTGTAGAGAGGTCAATTCTGTACATTAAATATATTTTGTATGTTCATTACTGAATTAGAGCCGTTATTCTTAAAACTTTTCTTCAACACGGAAAATATATTAAAATGCATGTTGTAAGCGAACAATTACATTAATCACAATTGCACGTAATTGGTGCTAGCGCAAAATCACCGCATTGTTAACCAGTATGTATTGACTTACGTGAACGATCAAATTAACGTACCTTATAGTTTACTGTTCAGTTTGTTCATTTGAATTATTCTATTAAAACCATAAATATTCATTGCATCCTCTTTGTTAGTTTCTTAGAGCACTTCCGTTTTATCAGTTTTGTTTCAATCTTATGGCTGATTTACATTGAATCAGTAACTGACGTCAGTCCACTGACAAGTCAGTGCTGACGGTCAGACAGACTGACTTCAAATCAATTTACACGATGGCTGTGCCGGGTCAGCACTGACTTGTCAGTGGACTGACGTCAGTTACTGACTCAATGTAAATCAGCCATAAAACAGCCATTATCTTACAGTTTGCATCTATGATTATTGTAGAAATTGTCTTGTAACGTAATGAACAGTTATATTTACATTTTTATCTATACTAAAAGTATGCCAATTGAAAATATTCGTGCAAAAAAATTATAAATCTGCTGTAAGATTTACCTGTACACTACAATGTTGAAAAGCCTTTTAAACAATTAAACATAAATCCTGCTTTTGACAACTTACTTCATACATGTTCACGTCAATATTACTTGTAGAACAACAAATTGATTTCCTTTCTACTAACTTTAACGTACTGAAACAGTTCTCAAAATGTCTTTAATAATGTTAGTTACTTATACAGCTTATTGTAGAAGTAAATGATCATTCAATCTGCTTATAAGTGAGAACGGGACACTTGCATATGTCTGGCGCCAGACCGGCACTCAGGCGTAACCTCAGTGGCTGTCTTGATTGCTGCGGAACGTTCAGTACCTGTCATCGATTGCTTGTTTATTAATCAAACCTCGTAAAAATACTCCATTTACAATAGATTTACAATGATCCGTCCAACCATTTTCCTTGTGATCGGAAAGACATCTTTCATAAGTATATTTTGACACGCAACGATAGTTTTGCCGTGCAGGAGATAAAAACTTTTGAACAGAAGATTAAATTTTGAACATCATCGGCTTTTTCTCTCAAGAATATGTTGGATTCGGCTTCCAGTCTGGAGTCTAGTACCAGTGTTTTACATGAACCGACTCTGACTGCCTCTACCCGGCAGTTACCCGGGCAACCTGATACTCCTTGGTAAGACTGACCAGATTTTCCGGCTTCGAATTTTAAACATAGTAACGCAAGACTATTTTAAAAACCGAACTTTAAAAGAGGTAAAGAAGACACCCGACCCTCCTTGGTAAAGGGCTTATTACACCTTACTAAATTCAGTCGTCTAAATGATGCAGTTACTAAATTCAGACAAATATAATCGCATTTACGAAGGTAGGTTTCACTAAATCATTTAGAAACCTATTTAGATAAACCTAATTAGGGTACTAAATTTAGTAAAGTGTAATTAAGCCCTTAAAACTGACTAGACTCTCCGGCAATCGAATTTTAAACATGGTAACAGAAGACTAATTTAAAAACCGAACTTTACTGCAAAGAGGTAAATAGAAGAGAAAAAAAAAACAAAACAGTGCATGGTTGTTCTATGATTGTGCACGTTATGCCACAGTCGTGACATAACGCGGTGCATTGTGCTGCGTCTGCGCCGCTCACACGCTGAGCTGCATGCCCGCGCTGCCATTGTGCATCAATTCATTAAGAGTTAGTGCACGGAGAATGAGATATAGCGGTTTGAAATTATAGGTGTATATTAAAATGTAGGAGTATGAGAGAAAATAAATTATTTGGGTTTAATATATTTGGAAATCTATGATACTTAAAATAGTTTACATAAATAAAAGTAAGAGGCCACAGCTGTAGTGCTAAACCAAAAAGGATATATGTGATAGGTGAGATTCTTGTCCAAACGATAGCATATTCCATCACCTATTCATTTCCTTATGATTAATAACGATCTTATTATATAAATTCAAGTATAAGAGTCAGAGTCAAATAAAATTACTCTTTTGGAAAGTATAAATGCAACACAGATTAATACTCAAACTTTATGAAGGATTTTTATGTAAATCTATTATAAGGCATGTTTATTTTCGGATCATTCATGAAGTTACAGATTACTTAATATGAAGTAACTGGTACCCGCTATCGCTACTGCGTGTGTCCGCTTCACAGTTCTTGCATCGCCGCTCTGGAAAGCAAGCGTTACAGTAATTAGGCAAATTGTATAAACGGCATATAGACTATTATTTAGTTGCTCGCTACCGGTTTAGATCTTAATTGCCATTAGATTAGATATCTATTACATTGCAATGCAACTGACGTTCTAACTTTATGTAATGCTACCCAAAATAAATATTTTGCAATCCGTCGTTTTTGTAATATGATTAATTACATTTCCTTTGTTTTGAGAATGTCGTTGAAAACCAGGACGTTATCTAAGCAGTTTTTATAAAAAAGGTTCGGTTTCACTTCAGCCATCGTAACAGTAACTCATGTTTGATTAACGTCTCCACAGAGTAATGAATAGAGAATGATTCCCACTAATCGAACAATTATATTAATTACCTAGTTATGAGTTGGAGTACCTCCTATATAGTGATTAAAACAATCTATTGTTAAATGAATTTCCTACAGGGGATTACGGTTAATTAAATGGCTGACAAGCCTATAAATCTGTGTTATTCTTTCTAGGTTAAGTCATCATTGTATTGTGATCGATGTGGCTATTCAGTTCTAGGCAATTTTCTCCCTTTGGGTTCATCAGATGACGCAGATAATGATTGAAGACAGCATTTCATGTCTGACTGTCATTTAATTTGAATACTATTTATGAATTATTGCTTTATTTATGTGACCTTGTGTCGGTATGATTGGCTGTTAAACTTATTACTTCTGCAGGAGAAGACAGAATACTATTTACTCCCAGTCGCTGTAACGACATTTTATCACTGAGTATTGAGCGCGGTCTCTTCCTATCCCATCAAGATTGGTACATTTTGTCACAAGTGTTTTGTATGTTGTAGAGCCTAGAAATAATTCCGTCATTTCATAGTATTCAACCTCGAATGAATTCAGACGATGTTATCACCATGGTCATAGCTCATTAATCTAGGCTGTCAAAGAAACTCAATGTCTGTGGGCACACCTGCCTTAATACTATTAATTACTTAATTACAATCACTCGATATAACTTATAACTATTTCAAAGCATTGTGGACGTTGAAAACCCAATTAAAATATTACAGTTTTTGTCAGTCGATTCGTAAAGTTTAATTAGGATAATTGTTTTTAGATTATAAGATTACATTGTAGCTTGAATTAAATTTATATTAAGAAAAGATATTATACAATATCTAACATTTGTATCTATAATCTGATTAGCATATTTTACGCACAAATCAGTTATTAATATAATAGCTCTTGTATTGTAACAGTACTCAACAAAGCTCCTTGCGTGTCGTCACGTATGACAAGCACTAATACTGCGGCCTTCATTATCAGATTTGTTAATCGAGCTATCGCTATAATTATTGGATAATTAAAACTAGTTTGAAATCAACCACGCGCACATAAGTAACTCAATATTCAATTAGCGCCTAAACTCGTGTTCATAGATATAGATACGTGCTAGATTGTCCTCCAAGAGTTATTGCGATCGACAGACGGACGAGGCCGTTTAGTGCGGGCTTCACTGATTGCCATATCTAGACACATGTTTACATTAGTTCGGTATTCATTGCTGAGTTCATTATCTATCTAATCAAAGGTTGGTTCACAAACTCTTCAGTTGATGTCTTTCAAGCTGGCGAGTGCTGACGTGCAGGGGCAGCATAAGTCATAATTTCAATTATAAAGCCATTAGGGAGCCGCTCCTACGCATATTGTTTCATATTCACATTTAACAGAGGTCGAACCAGTGATTATTTTGTCGACGACAAAAAACACAATTATAGTCTGTTATTGAACGGGTTTGTTTTAGCGTGTTCGAAGGTGTTATTAAATAAAGTAGAGTTAATAATACTTATGATTTTAAGGCACACTGTTTGCGGGGGTCGCCATGTGAAAATTGCCTCTGAAGAAGTTAATACTGGGGTGCTGCAGTGAAGTAAGTGCACCTAGTGAGGTCAAACAAGGTGCCTAAGTACGTGATAAACATATCGTATCACAAGACCTCCAGGGTACAATAGGTACATTTAGGTAATTATTGCTTTATTAAAATTATTATCAATACATATTGTTATGGAAAACTATACGTATGGAATTCCCGGTTTTTAGATAAATTCAATGAATTTGTAGGTAACATTGGTGGTCAAGGCGCAACAGCGAATCGCATTCGCTGTGACGGGATGTACTATCGTATATACCTAAGTACACACAGACTTTACTGCAAATGCAGGAAAAAGTTCATATTCTTTACAACTTACCGCAAAACGGAGTAAAGGTCCTGAAATAAAACCTTTGCGATCTATTTTTGGTTCGATAATATCAGCTACTTAATTTTTTTTTTATGTTCGAATTTTGAAACATGGGGAGATTGAGTTCGAACCTTCATCTGTGGAAGATAAAATGTAAGGAGTACTTACCTTGCCTACCCAGTTTTCAATGATCTCTGTGTGTATAATAATCGGCAACAGCGCGGCATTGCGACACGGCTGGCCGATCGGATCGTGTGTCCGTGCTCCGATGCCAACCGAACCATTTAGCATTTGCGTCACGTCATCATACCGATTTCTCAATTAGTCGTTTGAAATCTGCGTTTATGTAGATTCTAGATTGAATATCGAGCGTTTTCAATCGATATATCGATTAGAAAAGACTAAATCGAGAAGTAGGCAAAAGAGGTTTTCGTTTAAGTATCAAGTTCCGGAAAAGCATGCAAAACAATGTGAAGGAAAATTGTGTACCTAATCCTTAACTCCCGCTACTGAACATTGTTGTAGGTAGGTTATATTATAAGCTGCTTAGAGTCCTGATAAGGGCAGTAGCCTAATGTGTGCATTGTGCTGTACATTACTGTGCACTAATGATAATAATTTTCACGGTCGACTAAGTGCAGTCGGCAGTTGGACCTTATTATAATAAATTAACGGCGGTGTACCCTAATGGCCGGCCTGTACATAATTATACTCAATATTACAAACGGCTAAAGGGTCGCTGGTAAAAAATCTGCTCGAAACTAACGAGCAATTTATAACCAAGGTTGTTTTATTACGGAAAACGTTTATGTGTAAACATTTTAACCGCTTGTAATTGAAAACAAAGTTGTTTTTGATCTGCAAACTGATTGCTGCATGTATATTTGCTATAGAAAGATTTATTTACATTGCTGATGACGTCATAGTCGCTCCTTTGTTCGTTTAATGGAAATATAATTAGACTAGTTAGTTTGCATAGTTAAAAAGTCACCACACAAAGACGGAATTCAGTATTTTTTAGGTCCTCGACCTTTGTAATTGTGTCTGAAATTCATTATTAATCTGTCAAATTAGATTCTTTAATGTAGATGGACAATTTAAGACATATCACAGTAATCTTGCCTCTAAGTAGTCGCGCCTAAAATACCTACCTATGTTCTCTATCTATATATCAGTAACAGAACAAAGTGGTCTATTCCCATTTCTAGTAAACATTTAATGCTTATCAATCTTCCTGGTCGTTTTGATAAACAATAGGCTCATGTAGTGTTTACGTAAATGCGGCGGTTCGCACCCGCACACTTCAAACTTTTAGTCGGCCGATAGTTTGTTCTCTTAAATCGGTATGAAGATGAACATTAGTACGCACATTACAATCACCAGGTTGAACCAGGACCAGGTAGACCAGGACTGAAAACTTTGAAAGAGATCAAGATTTTTTGTTAAAAAAAGTCAACCATCGCCGGTCAATTGTCGGCCGACTATTTAGTCTGTAGTGTGTGTGTACTCTAAGTCTCGGGCAGGGTGCATGGGTGGCAAGCCGCAGCCACAACTTGCAACCGCAGCCAACCGCTCGACTGCGCTAATTCCTCGCGTATTATACACTTAATCCTTTGTCTCCTCACCTTGTTTAACACGTATTATATTATGTTGACTTTAAGGATATTACTTGCTTTACGCTAAGAAGCTTTTCTTTTGTTTTTAGGTCAAGAAAATAGGTATCCATTTCATGTTCATAAATGTCTACTGGCTTTATGCATAGACCTTTTATCAAGAGTGGTCAAAATTCATTAGATCCAAAATTAAAGTAAAAAGTTATATTTGCGCAATTACTCTTCAATTTTGCAGCTATACATATCTGGGTTTATTAGATGCTAATGTGTGCAATAGTTTAATGTGAAATCTACAGGGCGTACTTACATCCATAAAACCATAACACACAAACAATTTTATGAGTCTGCTGAACGGCACTAAATGGCTTTAACTGCAAATTTATTAAGACGTCTTTGTCACAGCAAGCTAGACTGACTTTAGTAGTTCTATAACGCAATTTAATTTGAATCGTTTTACACCGAGGCCGTAATTTCTATAACTCAATGTGTACAAAACTGATTCGCCAACACGCCTCATCTAACACAGCATAAACTATCGAGCTATCCAAATGGCTTTTGTATACATTACAAAATTAACACACATTCGATATGTAGAGTGAAAGACAAGTGGTATAGAGGAAGCAGCCGAGGCCCACTGACCGCAAGAAGCCCTACCGAGAGGGAAGGCTTCTGTCACTCGAAGACAAGTACGGAGTAATAAGAAACACGTTTCAGCAGGGGTCGATGACTGTGGTTTGAGGACTTAATATGATTACTTGAAATTATATTCTGTTGGTCGATATTTGAGGGGTTTGGGACTCGTAGACGACGAAGCCTTAATTGCTAAGTGAATAAATCTATGGATCCAAATTATATTAACCATTATATGTATAGGTAACACATGTATACAACAGGGTTGAAATCAAAGTATGTACCTAATGTAAAATGGAAAGGGGTGATGAATATATTGTCTTGCGCATGAAAGGTATAGGTTAGGAATGAGTGACCAATAAATGACAATATACTGTTAATCATACAACATCAGTTACAAAGTTGTCTAAAATTTATTATTTATTAAGTATATAATCGAAAATATAAGAAAAATAACGATTCTCCTTCTTCAACAGGAGTCAAAGACGATTCAGACGATGTGTCAAGCAAGAGTTGCGGTGGCGACTCATCGGGGCTGGTGAAGAAACAAAGGAAGGCAAGAACAGCCTTCACGGACCATCAGCTGCAGACCTTAGAGAAGTCCTTCGAGAGACAGAAGTACCTTAGCGTGCAGGATCGCATGGAACTGGCTGCGAAACTAGGACTTACAGATACGCAGGTCAAAACCTGGTATCAAAATAGAAGGTTAGTTCTTTTTAATATTTCATCTTCCGATCCTTGTCAGCTATCTGACCTCCTCAAGTATACTTTATTTTAATATTTATTTTCGGAAAATAATATATTTAGGACTAAGCTGTTCTTTGTGATGTTTCCAAAAACATGGACGAAGTAGAAATCATAGTAGGTTAGGTACCTATAAAATGCGGGCATAGCATAGCATAGCATAGTATGGTCACTCATTTCTTAATAGTTACTAAGGTGGATTGAGGTTTAATCTCAAAATTATTTTTTTTATCGGGCTTTTACCTATCGATTTACCAAGGTTGACATCCTGTATTTCTACAACAGATTTCCTCGAATTTTTCGCGGAATTATATGAGGAAATTATATTATACGCACACTTCCCAGTTATTTTAGTTTATTGTGTAGGTATATTAATTTAGAACGGTGTCGCCATAGAAATAATACCAGTATGCAACTGTGCACACATGTACAATTCGCACCTATTTTTTATACGAGTAGATATAAAAAACAACAGAACATCTAAGTATAATTTTATATCTAGTAACGAACAATGCGTTCGTTTGTACGAACCTGTATGTACCTACTGAAGTTAGCCTATAATAGGTATTATAAATTATACAAGGAAATTGACACATGTTGTTATTTCGTTTAAATATCTAATCAAGTAGCTTGTGAACTTGATTACGTCAACAGTTCATTAACGTCGGTTAAACTAAACTGAAAATATTATTCTGAGTGATAACTTATTATTTGTGGAAACGGGTATCTTTTTAGTTAATCCAATTAATTGTTAGCGCCAAACTTTTTGGTAAAATCATTCGAATATTTGTTACACTGTAGCAGAATTCTACTTATAGGTTAAATACGTGTAGTATTTCATTCAGACTAGTAATATTACAAAGCTATCTGAAGTTTTTAAACAAAAATATAAATATGTCATTTAATCAGAAGAATTTAAAAATAAAATTGGTCCCATTTGTTTAAATTAATTGAAACTCTTTATACGTTCCAATTTTATGTGGAACTCATTAAATTTATACAATCTTGGTACATTTTTCTTGAATATGCAACTTAGTGAAATGAGTAAGAGAATGCAGTAGCAGCTTTACAAGCATAGACGTACAGTAACGAAAACAATTAACAACCAATTGATTGGCCCAAGCGCAGGATTTAATATCCATTGTAAAGTTTGTGGTCCAAGACAAAAGCAACAAGCGGTGTAATTGCAAACAAATGTTTTATAAATAAAACAACAAAAAATTATGTCAGCTAAAATGGCAATGCTAAAAATACAAAATTTTCTTAAATTATACGTGTATCCTATAAAATACAGTCCTATATTTGAAAAAAGTTTTTTTCGTTCCGAAAATAATATTATACAAACAATTAAAAGTCGTAATTATAGCAACTAAACGCTAGTAACTTGGAACAAGCGCCGCCGAAGATCGTGAGATAGTCGGCGTTCTTACAAAGCAGTGCTGAGTCAGCGAGTCTGTGCCTCCCTGCTACTGACCCGAACCGGGCTCAATCTCCATTTATGTAATTACATAGTATTAACATTTAAATCCTCATGTAGATACGATTATTTTCCCAAATCTTTGATTTAGCATTATGTTACGGCATAAAAAAACATAGCGAACTCTTTTATCAATTCGGTTCCGCTATCTTCATTTTAAAATCACATTATAGAATAGAACAGAATGTTCTATTAATTGTCGTCGTTATTTTCATGCTTCTAAATTATTATAACAATACATAGAAGTTTTATCGACGACAGTACCGGAGTGGCTATTTAAAAAAACAAACGTTCATAATTAGGGCCCGATCGCCGCCTTTGAAGTCTCCTTTACAAAAAACTACGGTAGCTAATAACAAACTACACTAATTTTCTATTGATTGAATACCATCTTTCTAATCAAGATTGTGCATTATTAAAAACTGTCTAGCTAAAGCTTTGTTTTTTTTTCGTCCAGTACACTAGCGTATGAGGTTTTTGTGCTTACATTACGTTCAGAAAAAGTGGAGCCTCTTCATTTGGTTCTACCGTTTCCTATTCAAAAATTAGATTCGGTAGCTAATAGACATTAAACGGGTACTTGTTGTCTGTTTTATTTTTTCTAGGCCAGTTTTCCATTTTCAAACTAACTTGGCAATAGTTACATGTGACAGTAGCTCGGGACCTGCGCAGGCGCCGCGCGGTGTGTCCACGCCCCTGCCGCCGGGACTGCACCTTTTTGTCTCGGTTTTTGTTGATTTTCTATAATTTCGGTTAAACTAATGTTTGGGCTTCGATTTTTCGGTTCGTGAAAGGGTGTGAAATCGAAGTTAATTGAAGGATGTAATGGCTTTTGTGTGCGGTCACTTTCCTTTAGTTTTTATATCGGCGTGGCCAAATAGAATGGTGGTACTACCTACTAATAATAGGCAGTATGGGCACCGATTTTCTGGTTCCCGGATACAGAATAAATTATACTAATATATGGATTATTTTTGAACAATGGTTACTTCTAATTTAGAAAAACACAAAGCTTTTTCATAATGACCCAAAGTGAAACAATTAATTTTAATTACCTATTTACAAGACACGCCGTTCGCTTTTTGCTTAATTATAAATAATTACACAGCTACATAACTTCTTGCCTACTTGCTTAGTGATTTTCAACAATGTATTAAAATTAATATCATTATGTTGATTTGGCGCGGTTGCTTTTAATGGGTTTTGGATATAATTTGTTAAACATAACTAATTTTCTATATAAGTAGAAAGTAATTGTTTTGTTTTGAATTGCGTCTATTTTTCGCAATTACATGAGTAATTTGTAGTGTTGTTGCGTCGATATGCTGGATGTAAGTGTCTCAGCTGGAACGCTCCCACGCGACAGGTGTAAGAACAACCGAGGAGAATTACTACTGTGTAATGCTCTTCACGTTAACATCTGTTCGTTGTTAATCTCAATTGTTATTTCGAGCCTTCGATCAGTCATGTCAGCCGAAGTTTAAATTCAGTAATTAGGCAATGTAGGTATATAGTGCCTAATTATTTAACTGCATTATGCTTACGATCCTCATTTTATCTTGGTTCAACATCACGTCAAATATAAACTACATTACAATTAAATCGATTGATGAAAAAGAATCATCCGATGTTACGAAAAACAAAAAGCGTTGGTCAGACAAAAACTTATGCTAGGTTTTTGGTAGCTAACTCGTAATAGCTGTTAAAACGTAACAGTTACCTCTTGTGGCATCACCGTGTGACCGTCGGCTCAGCCTCACAAAGGCTGCAAGTCACCGGCGCGCCGGCGCCGATACACGCCTCTTATTAATCACCACATCGCCGACACTGTCCTAAGGCTCCACCGGTGTGTGCTCGCTTAATTGTTTCCAAATAGCTTCCTTATTTGCTCAGCTAAATCTATCATGGAAAGGATTGGAGACGGTAGTAGGTAAATAATTATTTAAATAAATAAAGCTAGTGATAATGATAGTGTCTTTTAGAAGTGGAAAGCCCATTACAAACATTCTATAAACAACTACTCCCGATTTACCTTAAACTTTATTTGGCACGTCCATTCCCGATAGATTTACCTATCAACATTCTTCAAGGAAAATTATCCTGTCGTTGTAGGAACTCTTCACGTGGGAAAAACCTTTAAATATTTTCCGCCATAGCCGCAAAACATATCGGTTATCTACTTATTACAGATCCAAAACATGAACGGACCTAGATAACCGACCTCCATAGACTGCTTCACAGCATGATTCATCAATAGTTATAATATTTTGTCGGAACGATCGTGCATTCACAATAAGCCGGGGGCCGCGAACAAAATGTCGTTTATCGGCGTTTAGTCGTCGAAACGTGTAATCCATCGCGATTACCTAATGACGTATTCTGTAATGATGCTCGTAACAACACCTACCTGTGTTGCCACTAGTCCGGTCACACGGTTTTGTCCGTTATTAAGCGATAGTCATAATGTTTGCGAATTGCTGTAGCTGCTGCCTAGACCTAGTAATGCGAAATTGAATGTCGTGTTTGAGGTAAAATATTGACTGTGCTTTTACTGTAGCGCGGAAAAGGTGTTTGTGTTCAAGCTCTTGTTACTGATAAGTGGTATAAGGATACGTTGCTTATGGTGCACCAATAGGAATGAAATAAGATAATAAAAAAGGGTATGTCATTCTTGCAATAAAACAGAAAAGATTCAAGAACCTATCGAATACTTTCCTATAATGCCAAAGAAGAACACTTTTCTCGTACCAACGCCATGACAGATCATTTACTCATATGGAAACTGAAACGCACGCGTAACCGAACGTTCGTTAGCGACTAACCAGTTAGCGTTTCTCGTAAATTTGTATCATTTGTATAAACGCTGCGATCACCCAGGCTACGTGGCGCAGCCTCGCACCACAACATATGAAACGATGGATATGCAAAACGCACAATTTATTGTTTAATATTTTCTGTTTCACCTAATATGCGATGATTTTGTGAGTATTTCATCTGTATGTTGATGATTTTAGGAGGAAAACTCTACCTATGTTGAAGGGTATTCGATACCCATTTTTTTTCAATTCGGTAGCAATGTCTGAAAGTATGAAAGTTAATTCTTGATTAAGAAAAATACTTGTGTAGGTACCTAATCCTGTAAATAAGTAAGTGAGACCATTGGAATTTAAATATGCAGCAATTTCCTACTATTGCACCATTTAAGTCTCCCTCGATAACAACTAATACCGTACCTGCAGAATAGTTAACAAGTCACGAGTCGTAAATTAACTTTAACAATCGAACAGCGCATGGTTTTTAAACAATCGATTGTTCAATTGATTGATTCTAGCATCCTAAATAGCTGCAGGTTTATTAAGATTCCGTACGTGTGCTTACACATCTCTAATGACATAATGCGCGGGTTCCGCGACTTCGCGAAGCTACCGAGAACCAGCCTAATCGGTTATGGCGAACCCTTCCAAATTACACGGCAGAGACACGGGATTCGTTGCAAGGACGCTCCGGTCGTCCGGCTTATCATTTAACCACTAATCATTATACTGCAAATGCCATTTCAGTTTTGGCCGGGTTTTAATAAGCGGATTGCGAGACGGATTATTCCTTGTATAGCAATTTTGCTGTTCTAAGTCTGGCTCGTGATGCAATCTGGTATTAGTGAGCGTTCCACTTGCAGGAAATGTTTTATTGTATACCTACCTACTTGTTCATTAAAATAACATTACGTAGTTTATATGTAGACAGACAAATTGCCACATTTGTTAATCTTTTTTATTAAATATAAGTAGTCCATATTTTTCCTAGCGAGCTCAGGTGAGCGGTGTGACTCAAATATCAAAGAGATGATCTCTGCAATAATTTTGATTGTAAAAAGACATTCCTTATGTAAAGGAAGTAACGTATCTTTATTCAGATTATTTAACGACTTGCTATCTAAAATTTATCAGATTCTTTTATAATTAAGTATTATGAAATACACACTTTTATAAAAACTAGCTCGCGTTGGGATCTACCATACCTACGTCGTCTTATTGGGTTTTACTTTCAAGTAGGAAAGAATATAAGATTTGTAAATAATGAGAACCGGGCAATTATGTGAAGTCTCAATTTATGTAAAAAGGCATTGGATGTAATTTATATCGTAATTCTACTTACATCTAGATTATTATTTTTTATTAGAAAAACTGTATCAAAGACAATTGTCATAAAGACGAAGTCCACAGATAAACAGATTATAATACAATTTGCTCTGAAAATAGCTTGTAATTAGAGTTCATAAAAGTTTTTATTTCAAACTATTAGGTATGCACGCAATTTATGAATTGTATATATCTAAATACTTACTACAAATTGGTTGGAATAGTCGGCCCTGAATCCAAACTCATACCTACATTTCCGTATTTAAGTTTTAATAGAGGTTTTTTTAAGTGTTCATATCTAAGTGGAACTATTTCGGACAAAATTACTGAAACGATTTCCTTAAACTTTTCATTTCTACCTTAATATAAATTAAAAAGCCGAAGCTCAAAAAATCATTTCTAATCGACATGCATAATGTTCACAACAATGCGAGTGCTTACAGTTCAAACAATTCCCATAAGCGCGCTCACACAAACATGTTTCTGAAAGTTTCTAAGCTGCGTATAAATAACGTTCGATAAAGCTCAAATTGGGCCCGACTTGTGCGAGCGCCCTAAGAGCGTAAGCGCCCAGCGCGCCGCGACTCGCTGCGATCGATGAAAGTGCTCTTTGTTTGCCGGATATACAAGCCGAATTCGCATCACGTCGCCGAAAAACGCAAACTGAGATAAACAACCTCCCCCCCGGAGAGGTCGTAAGCGGGATCGTTTTACCGGACAATTTTCGTCTTTAACGAGAGCTGTTAAGGCCCGTTTTTGGACGGGTCTCCTCGAACAACAATTGAATCAGTTCACGCAGCATCAAATCACTAAACCACTGGGCGGGGCGTAGTCAGACTCCACCGGGGGACGGCGGGACAGGGACGGCGGCGAGGCTCTCTCGCGTCGCGCCCTCGAGTTAGACAGAGAGCAGTGTACTGTCTGTCGAGAGGTGAGACTTGAGATGTCAGTCCAAATTTAAGTGCGCTCCGAGAGCTTTTTGTTCGTAGCCCGCGGCGGCAATAAAAAGAATAGTGTCACTGAGCAGATTGCCCCTCATTCAGCACTTGACAATTAAATAAGTGCTCTCGAGTGACGGACGCTAAGAGCGAGACGTCATAATAACATGATTAATGAGAGCATAGCTTTCTATCGATCATTTGTCAGCTACTGATAATTAAAGTGTAGTATTTAAATTAGGATCGGGTTTAATGCGGCTTAAAGAGTTAACGTTATATTTAAAGCTAAAATACTTCTATTATGAGGCCGGTTTATGTATTAGGATATGAATTAACTAGACAGATGATATTAAATGGGGTTACAAAAAATAATATTGTGAAACGAATGACGAGCTATAACATGAGCTCCCCCTCTCATTTGCATTTAATAAAATTAAATGATGCATTTATAGAAATTAATTAACGAGGTGGCCAGTGAAGCGGCTGGTAGCGCGAGGCCGCGGGCGCGCTAACAATGGGCGCACACTACGCGACTAATAATAGCAATGATAATGCGACGAACGACTCCCTACGAATTAATAAAAACCTCACTCGACGACAATAAACAACCACTTCGGAACTAATCGAGTACCCACTGCGGAATTCAATTAAATTTCCAAATGGGGATGCGTTTGTTTATTGCGTGCGGAAAATTAAATGCGAAATAGAAAACATTTTTTATAGTGGGATATACTTAATTGCTTCAATACATTAATTTAATTATATCAATGAAGGTCAATTTTTAATGCCTAAAATAAATGAACTAAAAAAAGCAACGGTTAGTTTTATTTTTGTAAAGTCTTGTAGGAATGCAATACCTGATAACTGATATACGATGAAAACAAAATTCTTAACTAAGCCCGCAGGAAAAAAAACTTTTATTTTTCACAAATGTATACCTATTTTATTAAAAGTCCTATTGAATTGACATCATCATTCATTGCGAATACACAACCATTAAACTTTTTGCTAAATAGCATTGTGGGACAGAGCCGTTGTAAACTAAAGTAATAACCCAGAGTAAGTGAGTATTGTAGCGTAATTTATACTGGCTTACCCTTTCCCAACCGAATCAAATAAATCAAATTAAAGTACTCGACCACGCTCCAGCAACTCCACTAGTGCCCAAGACGTTTTGTCAAATTTATTATTTTATTTACATTTTTTTATTAGTTTTACCACTGTGGTATCCCCATTGTAGTCTCGAGTGCACTGTGACAAATTTGATGACGATTGGGGTCACAACGCGTGATCTATGGCTCTGGGGTCCGTAAACGGCAGTTCACAGAATTTTAGACTCGATTTAAGTTTGTAATGTGACATAAATCGCTTCTGTGTACTTGTGGGATTCTCATAACGATTTATTTCAATTTCAAATGGACTGTGAACTTTTTATCAATCGAAGTTTTTGCTATTGAGTATTTTATTGGTGTTCTTAATAGTCGTTTATCATGTCCTAAGATTTCATTGAAATTCTCTTTTTAGGATTCTTGAATTACGTTAATTTTGTTAAAATAAAAAGAAGTACATTATACTTACTTAATTCTACGTCAGAGTTACCGTATACCTCCACGGCGTGTTTCAGGCAAAAATGATTGCCTACTGAATGACACTCACACTTCTACAGTTTCACTTAGCTTATGTGATGAAAGCGTGGTCCTCCCTAAGAATCTATGACTTAAAAACCTTTGAACAACAACCTACTCTTCAACAGTTACTCTTAGATAAAATAAACCAAACACCATTCTTAATCGCATACTTCTTCACCAGGACAAAATGGAAGCGACAAACAGCGGTCGGGCTAGAACTTCTAGCTGAAGCCGGCAACTATGCAGCATTCCAGCGGCTTTACGGCGGGTACTGGCCAGGAGTGCCGGCATATCCAGCGCAACCAGCACCTGCAGCCGCTGACTTGTACTACAGGCAGGCAGCTGCAACAGCTGCCGCCGCTGCGTCGGCCAGCGCTAATACGCTGCAGAAGCCATTGCCTTACCGGTAAGTTTGAAAATAGAATGCTGTTATATGTCTTGATTTCTCGATTCTAGATCAAGCATGCTCAGTTTCTGCAAGAAGATAATATAAAAATAAAAGCTTGTAAAAAGATAGTTTGACTTCGAAAGGTCATAGATCAAAGTTGGGACTAAAAACGAACACCAATCATAGAACTACATATATGCTTTGTCACCAGGTTATACCCCGGTGCACCGCTAGGAGGTGTCCCGCCTCTCGGGCTGGGCCTGCCAGGGCCGTCAGCACACCTTGGGTCCCTGGGTGCGCCGGCGCTGGGCGCGCTGGGCTACTACGCGCATGCGCGTCGGACGCCCTCGCCGGACCTCGACCCCGGCAGCCCCGCGCCCCCACACCGCTCCCCTCCCGACACCCCCGCCGACAGGCGCTCCGACGACGAAGACGACGATGAGCCCATACATGTATAATGTGAACAAACCTAATGACAAGTGAAAAATTCTATCCGAGTGCTTATGACTTTCCCAAGAACAAAAGTGTTATCAAAAACAAAGTGATAAACTCTACCCTGATGAGTGCTTTGTTTATAAAGAAAGAAGCCATAGTTCGGTCGTCTTACCTGTTTGGTTATGGTTTCTCTTGACTCAGTTTCGTCCGCTGCACTATTGTTTTGCACGAGAATTTCCCGTTCGGAAATGACCTGTATTACGAATATTATTTTCTTGAGACGGACATTGACTGTCCGGGATATTATGTGATATTATAAGCCCAGAATTGATATAAGAACTTGTAAAATATAATTGATGTTGTGTTAACTACTTATTGATAAACTAGTGATTAGACAAAGCTTTGTAAGTTACAATAGAAAGTAAATAAATAAGCTGGCATGGAAACATTCCGCTGTCGATTAATTTATATGTAAGAAATGTTCCACAAGGTTCTCCACAGTGTTGCATCTTCGTGATAACAAAATATTATCGGTAGAGTCGGTAACAATACCAGTGATCTACGATTGCTATCTCGCGATCTCATCTCAAGGATTAATCAGCCTTCACTTCACAGCCTTCGATTTTCGACCGATATCACTTGCTCTCAGACGCCAGTCAGATTTAACTTCTGTTAATTGCAATTCCGTATGAGATATTTTCATAACGATGAGATAACAAGATTGAGTACACAATTACTGTGTTACGTAAAAGATGATTGTTTCGAGCAATGTTGGAAACTTTGGCATTATGTAACAAACAAAAGAGGAACGGCAATCGTTAGCGACAAACAAATGAATGTCACCGCGAGTGATATCATATTATGAGCGTGTGATGTAGCACTGCAGCACCCTGTAGGTATAGTACTTACTGAGTCGGAACAACGCCACGACATTGTGCAAACATACTGTATATTATATTATAAATATATAACTATTCATATAGGTACGATGTATGTATTGTTAGTATTAAATACACAACTTAAAGTATTAAATGTATGTAATAAAGTACCTAATGCTATAATAGAAATAACACAGCGATGTACTTAAGCAATCAGAGATGTGGCATTTTATGTCCCATAGATTTTGTGGTGTTTTGTAATTAAAATGTTGTCAATTAAAATAGCAATTGTTTTTCTGTTGTCACACCTTTTACATAGATGTTCGCTTACGATTTTGTATTTCGATGACGTGTATATTTGGCAGATAATAATTTGATTTACGAAATTAAAAAAAATGCACACTATGAATTGGTTTCAATACAACAATGATGAGACGAAATTTCGTAACAAATAACTGACACTAACATACTCAACGACACCAAAAGATTGCGTGAAATTGTATGTCAAGTGACATGTTGAACATAATAAAAAATAGAGTTGCCAATCGACCTTTTACATGCAAATTTATTGGTCAAGCAAACAGAAGCAAACGAGGTTGAACTAAAGATTAATTAGAAGCACTATATAAAAGCAAATTTAATACATTCTCCGTGGCACTTTACCAGTTGTAACGAACACCTAGCGGGCAGCCACACGGCGTGGAGCTAACTCCGCTTTGTCACGCCATCGGCTCAGACTCGGTTAATAGGCCCGTGTTAAATTGTGTGGGCTATCTCCATTTGCAACTGCTCCATTAGGGCTGTTACGAATATGAGCCTAGTCCGCGCTATGTGCAACGTCCTGATTGCACGCTACCTTACTTATGTCTGCGAATAAAAGTGTTTGTGTGTACGCCAATTTATTAGCACGCTTGTTCCGTTTTTTTGCACCTGATAGCAACTTTTCACCGACTTTGGACATCCTTATTATGGCGCACTAGTTTCGGTGTTCGACTTCACTCCTTAACGTGCTTATCTTTTAATAATTTGACATTTAACTAGACTTCATCAGACATTGAAACAATTAAAAACTCGTAGAGTATATGGTACGTCACGGCAGATTTGCCTTTTATAAAACAACTTGTACGCGGTCGCGTTTACACAATCGGCGCTCACGAAACTTCTCTTTGATTTCCTTCGAAACATTTTTAGCGGGCATAAAACCTATTTAAAAAGCAATCAGTCAGAGGCCGCTGATTGCCCACGGGGCACGCCACCGACCGTGTTCACAAAACGGAGCAATTAACAACACCCCTCCCCCACCACTGCACACCCCAGCCTTTCCTCCTGCACAGATCTAATCGCAAAACGACCGTTTTCTAGAATCGCCTCTACAAACCATTGCGTGCCTCGGCGCGTTGGGGTAACGCGGTGACCACCATCAACAACCATGTAACTTACAAATACTAATATTTACTCGATGCCTAGATAAACATTACTTATTGACCACGATAGTATTGCAGCTACCCGAACATCGTACCTAAAGAAATATCTAATTAGTAACTTACGAGGCTTGTTCCTCAACTTTTTTTCAATCGAGTACTTTTAAACAATGTATTCCAGATCATCAATATGAAGCACTCATAAAATTATAATTTCTAAACTTCAGTTTGCTCAAACAATTTTTTTTACATAATCGTTTACTGCAAAAAAGTTGGAGCTGATATAATAACAGGGTATAAATGCTAAGTATATTTATTACACATATTTACGTAGGAACAACGCGTTACGTAAAAAACTAGGCTGGTATCACGCCACGCCACGCTACGCCAATAGCCACTCGTGCCGTATTAATATTTATGTTGTTTAAACGATGTTTAATCACAACAGACACGAATACTTTTTGCTGTCAGTTACAGTGAAATGAATATTTTCCGATTGAAATCAATACCCAACCAAAGACACGAAATCAGAGTTGAATGTGACATTATGGTCAGGATAGAGCAAACAGAAAAGCTCAACAATTTGAATATTTTGAAACTTACCTATATGATACTAATGCATTAATTATTTTCTCTTAGGCATCGTTCCCCTAAAGATAAAAGAAAGGAATGACAAAATTATTCTTTATGACGCCATAAATTCATTAGAAAACATTGTCCATAAACATTTCTTGACATTAAACTTTTAAAATATAATAGGTATTTAAGTTATCTTATGTTTGAATCTTTCTTTCTAAAATGAACGAATCTGTTATGAGTAGGAAAAACATGACGCTATGGTCAGTTTACTTAAACGACTTCCTCGCGTTGCATTGTTACCGTTAAAAGATTGTTTAATTGACTGAGTTATGGATTATGCTTCCTCAATTCGCGTAATATTTAACATTTTATTGCAGTTCACCTATTAATGTTTCCTGCGCTTTGGGTAAGTACCAGTTTTAACAAAGCAAAATACGTTTCACTTAAGATGCATTGCGATCGTTAACAATTATGAGCGATAATGAACGAGCACTACTCATTTTCTATCTTATATTTGTAGATTAATTCACAAAATGGCTCGATTGGCCCCGTTGCGGAATGAGTAAGTTTAGTGCCAATTTCAAGCAATCTTTAAGTAACCACTATGAATTTACATGTGTTAATGAACGCATGAAGTTATCTTGTGCGTTTTATAGAACACTTAAATAAGCTACATTCGTATAGAAGCAATTCCAAGTCTATTTACAACGGGGACATGTATAAAATGATAAAATTATGATAATTAAATTGTACTTCTCATTACGATAAGAGTCTGATTGAAACTGTTTAGAAATACTTAGTCTAGATTATTTCGTTTAAAAGCTCGGCACTATTTATAGACTTAATGGTACGAAAAGCGTTTCAACAAACACTTACATATGAAGGTAAAGCATTTAACGAGTGTTTAGCACTAAATCAATGGGCAACAAGCGAGCCGGCGCCCGCGCCGCTGCGTTGTAGATCTGTATCTGCTTCCGTCGCTGCCACCGCCCGTAATTACTGATTACAAGCGATTTTAGGCTTTTTGTCCACCGACCCGGCAATACATACATTAAAATACTACATGACTCACTTGGACATTACAAAAACTTGATCGCTGACACTTAAGGGCTGAAAGCGATCGATTATAAAATTGCTTTGTTGTGTCAAGGGCGCAACTGTCATTTGTAAGCAAAATAATAGCTCAATTTATTCCAATGCAAAAGCGAGTTTCGTGGACTAACTTCAAAATGAACCACTCTACAACTGCTATGTAAATAGGTACTGCTAATGTGAAAAAGAATACAATTCTATGAATTCAAATATTTTCGATTGACACCAAAAAATTGTGTGCTTTGAAAGCACGGTTTAAAAATGTCGTGTCAAGCTGTTATCGGGACATGGCGAAGTCAAACAGACAGCGATTACTGTGTACTAATGCCTGAGCATTAGTCCGGTGTAACTGTATTTGTGATCGATGATGGATAAAGGGCTGCAACGTTTTTATTGGGGCAGGAAAGCGATAGAGTGTACACAAGCCGTGTTTGAACGGCGAAGTTCTCCAACATCAGTAGTTTTTATGGAAAATAAGTTATATCTTGATGGGCACTCGTTTATTGATAGTGGGAAAACTCTTTTATATTTCCTGCGAAACGCGGATGTTAGTTTACGTTTTAAGTGTAGCAACACTGTTTATCATGTCTATTTAATAGAGCCTGAAGAGTTGCACTTAATTTTTTAGTTTCCAAAGTAACTTTACCAAGAAAATATTATTTGCAACCATGTAGTTGATTGGAGTGATTATAGTGGAAGATATAGCTGCGTTTGATGATAACTGCACAATGGGTTATGAATCATCTTATATGATGTAGTATTATGCACTTACCGTCTGTGTTTTTTCTCAGCTATATAAAAACACGACGGGGCATCTGTCGTTAGTTTTCTTTACCTACTTGTGTGATTTGAAAATTTTAAACGGAACGACTGGGAATTCAGCTCAAAAATCATAGTGAACGACCGCGCTTGGTGTTCTCAAGAAAAAAAAAAAAGTTAAATTAAGTTAAACCGTTAAACTAAAGAGTCATTAAACCCTCAATCTACGTCAATTGTAAATACTCTTAATCTAAATCCATGGCAATTTTACACCCATCGGTACTTTTACTATTAACCTGCCTAATTAGCCCAGCCATAAAGCCTAACAGTAATTTTACGAACATTTCAAAGTTAAGGTGTGATACAAAGAGTGTGTATATGTGAAAGTGACCACAGAACATTTCAGGCACCGCATAGGGATATTAAAATATTAATGTACATTAGCATATTAATCAGGACGGTAACGTAAACGCAGCTAATGGTTGCAATTAAAACAGTGGAGCGGTTCATATTGTATGCACTTAATGCATTGTAACAGCGCGCTGTGTGTGAATTTACACTGCATCTGCATAACAGGGATGTGGCTAAATATGTAAACAAATATCCTTTGTTGTCAAATGTTAACTAGGTGTATGGAACTTTATGGTTATTAGATTCATGTGTTAGTAAAGTCCTGATAAATTCAAAGCCTATCCATTCTGCTAAGTTGCACGTAAGTATGGCTTTGTATTCTGAAATTTTTTTCATCATCTCTTTTTTAGGCCTCGTTTAATTAAGTATTGAGAAAATGCATCGACAAATTGTTTTTGATCTTCGAGTTTTGTGTGTTCACTAATCTCTAACTTCTATCGAAGACTGTTTGAATTAAAAGTTGCACTAAAAATCTCCTCATTAACTTTTGATGATAGAGCGTCTATAGAACTTTTTAACAGGGCATTGCAACAATTTATCAGCTAAGTATGTGGTTAATTCACTGCGTCACACAAAACTGTATCAAGCTATCATAAACCCAACACATTCACGCCTTAAGCTTTTACACTCAAACCGATAACAACCAAAGCAAAAACAAAACAACATACAGCCTAGGTGTTATTTTTGATTGGGTTTTTCAAACACAGTCCGTTCTAGTAATTACAAGCACTCCACAATAATCATCGGAATTAATGGAATCGAATGCAACACCTGCCTCTGTCGAACGGAAAAAAATGCGTGTCCATGCACGAATTGTTATGCTCTTATAACATACAGAAATGGTAATGAATAAGAATAGATATTGGCGAACATTTTTTTCAGGGTTCCTTACTCGAAAAAATATTGAAAACATGTGGAATACTTAGGGGGACCCTATTACTAAGAATTAATTGGCTGTCTATCCGTCTGTTAAAAGGCCAGTTGTCAATTTTCACAGATGATGTATTTCTGTTGCCGACAATAATACTGAAATCTGGAACAAAATAAATATTTCAGAGATTTACATAGGCACATATACAGTTTACAGATAATGGTGCGGAATCCTTGTGCGATACCGACTCGCACTTGGCTAGTTTAAAAAAAAAGCAAGACTCAGATTGGGTGCCGGAATGATTGAAAAATTTACATTACAGACTGAATTATTTTTCAATCATAAAACGTAATCGTAAGCGTAGGCTTAGACTTGTTGAAAGAGTGTGAACTTTGATAGTGATTATAGGAGTACCTTACTATGAGAAACTCTTCAAGCTCAGGCTTGTGTTTAGTTTTTAGATTGTCGAATATTTAGATCGGGTTCTAACCAGGGTTAACAAAACCCTGCAAAGTATTGATATAAAATCGGATTAAGCAGTAGCCACGATTTTGGCAAGTAGTTGCAACCCTACGGATCACAGAGCCAGTAAGTGCAGCATAAACGCTATTATATATAGCATTAATTGATTATAAAGACATTTTATTTGCACGCAATAGTAAGTGGAGCAGCAGCTAGTTAATGATATCTCGCCATTAAGATACGTAATTGCACAGACACCGCGATTTGAATAGCAAAGCGGAGCGATTTTTATTTTCCACACGGCGATTGTATCTCGTCGTAATTAACCGTAGCATTTAGTCGCCGCCGTGAACGATATTGCCGCGTTTGTTACACGAATAAAATCACTATGAATAATAAAATATTAGGCATTACTAAGCACTGTTATACTAATTCAGTATTAATTACAAATTACAATTGTGCGTATCGCGGTGCGTAGCGTATATAATAACAGTGGTTACGATATGAGAAAGTTTTTTATTTCATTACGTTTTCGTTTCTATTGCTGCCGTTCGTCAATCTGATTGGGTGCTTGTTTTGTAACAGTAGCATTAGGTACCAGTGTTTGCTTAACTGTTTTCTTTGAAATTGCAGTTCAAGATTGACTGACAAACTTACCGGATGTTACTTGGTGCTTTTGCTGTAAAAGTCTTGTATAAAAACTCTTCTTACTTAAAGCCTACATTTAAAAGGAAATCCATCAATAATCAATATCTGTTTTAAAAGACAAATTATGTATCTATGTAAGTTTAATTCACAGGATGCATACATAGTTATCCATTTAAAGTTCATATCTGCCTTTATGAGCTTACATTGTTTTTTTAATTGTCAGTCTGTGTTTCCTTTCATTTCAATCAAAATGATTAACAAAGTGTTGTGTTTAAAACCGCCGTGTGGCGGGGTGGGACGCGGGGCGAGGGAGGCGGGCAGCGGTGCGCGATACGAGATGGTATCGCGCGACCACTGGGTAATTAGTCGTTTCATTTTAGTCGCGTCGCGTTCTGTCGCGATAACTCGGTGCACGCTTTGTATGCACTTTTTTGTAATTAATTTCTTTGTATCGATTGATCCACCGCGTATTATTTGTGCCACGCACGTTCCGACCGAGACATAACTGTTTATTTAGCCTTACGCAACGCGAACACAGTTCAGTTAATAATAACTAACTCGTGTTATTGCAGTACCAATTAGTTTCGTTACATTTATACACAAAATGCGTAGCATTTATGGGCTTTTATTATTGTGATTGGCTAGGTATCGCGTCAGGTCGTGCGCTCGCGCAACGTTTTTGACAAGCAAATTGGATAATACGCGGGAAACGCAGCGTGGCGCATTGTTGTGTCGCGTCGCGATTGTCAGCGCTGTTTTCGAATTTTAATCTGCCATTTTGTGAAATTATGGAAATGAAATGGACGTTTCGCGGTTAGCTGCGTCCGAACCGGCGGCGGCCGCGTGTCATTTTATTGTTACGATATTAAATTGTTTTTAATAAAGGTTGTAATTGATTCGGTAGTTAAACACTGGACGTGGGTACCTGCTTGGAATTTATAAGCAGCTATTCTACTTAACAAGCTTAATTCATATAACTTTTATGAATGGTAACTGAACCTGTTTTTAGTTTAATTAGGTCCTAAAAAACATAAACGATTTCCGTACAAACAACATTTAAGTAGGTATGAAACTTAGAGAACTTTGTAAAGTTGTTTGATTGTTGGATATTATCGATATAAAAGCAAGATGGTCTGTAAATATCCATTATGCAGCTAACCTGTGTTGGTAATGAGCGCGCGATATCGTCCGTTTTGTAGCGCGTAATCGCGATGTTATCGCGTCCCCCCTCACCCTCGGGGCACCCTCCCCCTCCCGCCGGACCGTAGCCCCCTAAGGATTTTATCACCGTTTTTAAACCGCTCATTTGCCACTCACGTCTGTTAAAGGTAGAAGTACAAGAATACGTTAGAAAAATACCTTAGTATATTTTTTGTAAAACTTTTTGTAAAGTTTTAGTTATCAATTTAAACTATAAAAATACCAACACATTAATGACTACTTACTCGAAAATAGTGCTTGACCTCTGTTTTAGTCAATCAGACTAAATATTCCAATCTAAGAAGGTTCTATAGAGAACTTCTTAATATTGGCTAGACCATAAGACAAAGCTATTAATAAAGTTCAACAAAGTTCTAATTAAGTCAAACAAAATTGCCATTAAACTAACTGAAACGTTACATTTAAGAACTCATTGTTACGTTTATAATCGATTAAAAAATAACAAGAAAGAACAATGACGCTCCCATAAAAGGTGGTTTAATTATCATACAAACTGGTTCAGTTTTAACTTCAGTTAAAGCAACGAAATTATGAATAATGAACTTTGATTTCAAGCTTCGTTACAGACGGACTTTAAATTAAACGCGTATTTTACATCACTGTCAAATGTACCTATATGGAATTGTATAGATAATACAATGCAATTAGGTGAGGTATCAAAATTAAGTAACATTTTATAATAAGTAGATATATCTCAGACCACAATAGGTTACTAGCGTTCTTCAGAGTCACATTCCTAACTTCTTTTAAGAAAAATGTAGATAAATTCAGAACTTTGTTATCAACCAGAACATTGAAACTGCCAAAATCACATATGTGTACATGATGAACATAAATACAGTCCGCGTGAACTGGTGACACTCAGGATACTTAAATATTTAGACGCCACCAAAAAAGCCAATAATATTGCAAACACAGTTACAACAAATATGTTAAAACAATTTAAAATTTTAATTCCAAAGCTAATTAAGTAAGGGAAAATCCTAATTACAATCCACCCCAACGCGCTCAGTAAACCACTTCACCCTAAAACTTACACAGCCTGCAAAATCACATTTACAAAAAAAACCGGCTAAGTGCGAGTCCGACTCGCGCACGAAGGGTTCCGTACCAATTTATAAAAAATCACGGACAAAAAAATCACGTTTATTGTATAAGCCCCCAAAATACGTATTTAATTCTAGTTTTCAGTATTTGTTGTTAAAGCGGCAACAATAATACATCATCTGTGAAAATTTCAGCACTCTAACTATGACGGTTCATGAGATACAGCCTGGTGACAGACGGACGGATGGACGGACGGACAGAGAAGCGAAAACAACTCTTTAGGTACGGAACCCTAAAAAGGTTTTAATTCCAATCAAATTGCCTTTGTATTCTATGAAATATGCACTTCAATATTCATGAAGTTTTTATTATTATACTGTTTATTCATTGGCATTAATGACGAATTTAAATGAACGATTAGATCATGATTGGAATAACCATATCGGTTTAATTACGATGTTTATTTTATGCCAGATATGTACTAGTTTTTTCTAGTTTAAGATGATGTTACTGAAATGTAAAGTTTATTGTGATGTAAGAGGTAATTTATTCGAGGGATTGTTTGATTTGGATCATAAACTTGTTTAAAAGAAAGGGTGAACTCCAGTGCCTACTAAACAGCTGAAGTACATTTATTTGTTTTAGCTTTTTCTGTTTATATTTCTCTCGATCATCAAATCTATGAGTATCAATGCCATGTAAGCGCAAAAAAAAGTCAAAAAATGTCAAAACCTCATGCATTTTCTTCATAAAAATTGTATCAAAACTGCTGCTCATTTCGAGCATACATACATACCAGGTGTCATGCAACTAGGAACTAAGATAGACACCCTTCACCAAACTGTACATACAGTGCACAGTGTGATCTTACACATACACTGTGAAACAAAACACGGTACAAAGCAGCCACTCATAAAACAAACAAAACCTTATACTTATCTAGCGTAATTCGCAAAACAATTAGCGGCTTCTTAACACACGTGTAAGTGGGCATATCGTGTTTGTGTGTCTGTGTGTGTGTGTGTAATTGCCTCGTCCGGCGGAAGTGGCCGGTTCCGACGGAGTCAGGTGACGGGGCCACCTGTGTGTGTATGCAACGCACACATATGCAGTTTTAGTGATAGGTCTAGGACTGGTCTTAGTTGTGCCCGAAATTAGATCGAATGGGGTAAAAAGTTTGAATTAAGATCCTATACATCCTATATAGTTTATTTTGTATGAAGGTGAAGGAAATTTTACCCTAGGGTGTTTTTGGTTTGGAGATAATCAATTGGCAAAATAATTAGTGATATGATGCAATGAAAACGATAGTAAGGTTCAGTTAAATGGCAGTCATATTATTTTTAAAGTACATAGTTCCGTATTCTCTTCCTTATTCGGAAACGTATAAGAGTTAATTTCACAGGCAATTACTTGAACAACTGTCCTCAATAAACTCAATTATGCAAGCGCTAAATTAAAAATCTAGCTAGATTATCACAACAAAAATAAAACTCATGAACCTTCCCACACATGACAAAACGCGAAACTTAATTTATTCTGATAGATGATATAATAAATTACGGACAAGCATAATATTACGACACTACACTGCATTTGTGACCACTGACCATTCAACGTGCATATGTGTGCTATACACACACGATGTTCCTGTCCATGTGTGGGTGCGACTAATTAGCTATTCGTCGATTGGACGATAACGACAACAATTAACTTTTGTTGCTAACATTGTAATGTAAAAAAAGTAATAACGTTTATGATAAAATTTAAAAATGTTCTAGAACGTTTTTGGTTTAATTGCGTTTTGAATTTTCGGAGCGGTCTGTCAAATGAGAAATTAATTAGTTGTGTTCGTTATTTGTCTAATTATCTGAACTAATTTAAACTTAAACAATTATACTTAAAATTGCATTATTTCTGAAATGTAACATAACATTAACTATTAAAGAAAAACAACAAAAAACGCTTGAAAATTGCGTCTACAGCAGCGCACTGAATAATCACCCAGTTTTTATATTAACTGCTCAGTATTCAGACAACGAGCGATCTTACAAACAGAGCCAGCTAATGAACTCACTGCTAACATCAATCCACAGAGAACCAACTATTACGTGGACGTAATTAAGCATTTTAGTCATCAAACTCATATTTTAAACACTCATGCATGACTTTCAATTTGCAGGAAAAAAAATATTATGGTGAAGAAATGTCGTGAGCTAATGTGTCGAGCGCGGGCGCAGGGAATGCTTGCCATTCTGCCTTTTTTTTTATTCCCCTCCCCCATAATTACGTAATTAGTGGCGATGCGAATTGGAAGTGCATTTGTTGTGGGTCCTTTTGTCCGCGATCGGCGTGCCTGCGCCTGCGCCGATCGCAACAGCTGTTCCACGGCCCGTTGAGCTGCGACTTTCTCGTTTGACAATTACGAGCTTTTATAATTGATACGTCGGAAAGAAGTTGAGTTGCCTTTTAAATGGCTTTAACGATGTTTGTGTATTTTATTTAATTATTTTATATTTGGTTAAGTATTGTGACAGAAGGTAAAACTGTACCTAATGCAAGGTTTTTTTTTGAAGTGGCATGGTCGACCACTGCCTACGTTAGTTCAGTAATTTTGTTGTATATTTTTGTTTCATTAATTTATGCATTTTTTTCTTATACGTTGTTACTAATATAAAAAATAAGACGCTATACCTATTTTAAGACAAAAATACCTCGTATCAGTGTTAGGTACCTTATTTTGTTAAGGTTAAGGTTATATTATTAGCGATGGTGTGTGGTCCAACATAGCATGATATGCAGCAGTTTTCATTTGTACATTGAACACACTAATGCTACGCTAAAGAGCCATGTTTCTTGGAATAATTACCTTAGCGGTAAACATAACAAACATTTTGCAATTAGGGGCTGGTGAGAAAGCTTTCATCCTTCGCTAAACTATGCATTCAAGGCTTGTAATTATTAAAAAAATATGAAGAATTAACACAATATAATTATCTGCAAATGTGAATTTTCAAGTCACTTTAATTGGTAATCAATGAGGAATTTCAAACACCCAAGTATTAGTCGACCAAAGCTGATGTCTTTAATATTAGCTACGAAGCAATCAAGAACAGAAGAAAAATGATGTGGAGTTAATTCAATGAATATGTAGCAACATACATTAACTTAGGGTGCCCAATCGCACATCGATTAATGACCGATCGTCACACAATGCATTACCAAAACACGAGTAGAGTGTTCACAAGTGTATTGGACACGGTCGCGGAGGGCTGGCCACTTTCCGCGACATTTGGCGCGTACCGCCGCGTCGTGCCGCACTGCACGCCACGCTATGCAATCGATCGCTAATCGATTACTCAGATCAAACCTTTGTTTATGATAATAATATCCTATTGCGAAACACTCCGCCGAATGCTAGAAACATTAACTAAAACCAACATAAAAGCATCCATAAATACAATGAACGCAACAAACTCATTCAATATTTCAGATAAATCTTCCAAAACTGCAAAAGATTTAGTAGACTACACAAGAATGGAACTTGATTTATTACAGTAAATGGAAATAAATGCATTGAAACTAAAGTACCTACGCCCCAATTTATATTAGATTTATAGCAGGATGTGGTGTGATGATATTCCTTTTCAATTAGCACTCAATGAATGTAATAGCCGAGTGGCGTTCGAGCGGTTGCACGATTCGACACGCAATATCGACGCGAACAACAACCGATGCTTCCATTCATCATTATTATAAATGTGCCACACTCGCTTATTTACGGAAATCGATATTTTTTTCGGTATCGACTTTGAATGCTTGATTTCGACACGTCGATAAACGTAACGCTATTGTTCGGGATGACCCCGGCATTGTGCGCCGGTGGTGCGGTGGTGGCGGCCTGCTGAGCACCGCTCTCCACTTCACACCAAACTAGGAACACCATCATTAGTTCCGCGTCTACATTATGTTATTTGTAATTATTGATTATAACAGGTCACGGTTATTGGTGAGTAGCGTTTGTAAAACAGACCGGCTTAATTAATGATACGAACTTCTTTGTGGGATTATGATTAGTTTAATTATCAATAACAAAAGCGACAAGAGAGCTGTTACGTGCGCCTAATATTTCATCTGTCGCGTGTTTCCCTATACAATTACTCAATCTATGACATGATAGCGGGGACGGCGCACCGGCAATGGTAGCTGCAATATTGATAAACGTCGGCGGGCAATCAGTGGCCGGGCAATTTGCGAGCGATTGTCCGTGGTGAGATGCGAACACACGCAAATTGGAAGCGGCTGCACGTTCAAACGGAGCTGTTTAGAGCTCACATCATAGTTAGTGCCGGCCAGTTACCGCGGAATGCCACTATTATTTAGTTATGTTTATGTACGCAGTAATTGCCAAACAGTAATGTTCTAGGCTATGTGGTACTACGCTATGGACCAATGGTCAGTTTTGGCCGGTGCAAAGATATAAAAAGATAATATTTTCAGTTAAGTAGGTACCTACTCAACCTATTTAACAGGTAAATAATGACAAAGTACTTCCTCAATTGTATGATCAATAGGCACAATGCTCACATTACTGTATCCATTATTGTATAAGTAACCGAAGGCGATCGTGAAGGAAGAGAAGGGCTCTCACGGGGTCACACATAAATATCTAATGAGAAATACGATTGCGCAAGAAAATGATATCGATATCAATTCGATATTCGTTCCAAAGCTAGCAATCACGAAAACAAATTTGCGTTCATTTCCTTTCCCTCGGAACAAACGTAGAGCGAATCCGGCGTAGCAATATCTTTTATAAGGCGGTAGATCGTAATGGAAACCATTTCTCATCAATTTTCTAAATAAAGGCGCACAGAAGCTAGCGGATAAAACAAAGCGCGAGCGCTCACGACATAGATTGAGCTGAATTATCGCTTTACCGCAGAACACAATCTACCCTGGCAGTGTAGCCGCGGCGACTATGCGTGCCTACGTACTGAGCGAGGTATCGCCCGCCCGGCCGCCTCGTGCACTCAGCGCTACACCAGATAACAACGTGTGAATTATGTTAAATCTAGACAGTTTTTCTCTCTTTTATCAATTTACTACTTCACTAAGTACAACGTTTGGCTCTGATCAAATTTAAACAATAATTTCACCTTTGCAATCGCGTTTGCTAACTTTGAAATTGTACCAGTAAATGTACGGCTTGCGAGCCAGTATTGAGGCGTGTTTAAGTTGTACGTTGAATGAAGAGTGCATGGCAATTATTATAATTGTTTTATAGCTTTTACAGATAACCATTACGTTACTTGTAGACAAAGGAGGGTTAGAGTCAATGTGTCAAGAATACAGAAACCCAGCTGCTCACATCGCATATAACAAAACAACATTTTTCATACATTAAACGTGTGCCTGTCGTAATCAAATTACATTTAATAGCGAATTTTCTGTCATTACAACAACAATATTAATACTTGTAAATAAAAGAATTACAGTAATTTCAGCGACAGGGCAATCAAAACGTCGAGTTACGAAACCACCAGCAAATTGGGTGAAAGTGTGACGTTAATATTCGTACAGATGACAAATGACCGAATCTTGCGCAGGAGTCGTAATGAGACCAAATCAAATGGAGAACGCAGTAATTCGCATGTTAGTGGCGTCGTGGTGGTTCGTGCTGGCTGGCATTACCGTCACTCTGTCAACTCGTCACCAAGAATAATGAAATCAAACATACTTACCTACGCTTTATCTGGCGACCTTCGCCTTACTACAACTTTTTAACTAGCTGGATATAATTAGGTATGTAGAAAATTCTAGCTAATTTCTATACACGTGTAACGGTCTGACGTGTTTATTTCCTTGCACGGTTATGGTAATGCAGGGCTCGTTAACGTTTTTAAAAGTTAAAGCTTCAGAAGTATTTAGGTACTTGGGTTCAAAAATAGAATTTACTGGAACAATAAAACAACAAAATCCTCAGGCATTTAATTATAAACAAATGAACTGTAAAACTGTTTTTAACGAACGAATTAATATGATGCATTGCACATTAATGGAAAAACATTATTATATGCCGTGTAGTAATATTTCAAGCCGTATACATTACCTCAACGGGATATCATACAACCTTTTTATAGGAGGGCCAATAAATATTCCTGGCCACTATCATTATTGACGAATAAGGTTGAACTTACAGACAATTAAATGTGTAAACGTGTGATAAATAGTGCCGTGGCCAGGTTTTATGGCAGTCGATAACGGAGCGTTGTTCGTTTTATCGACACAACTTATTGAACTATTTACTATTAATTTAAACAGACTTCGACTGATTAAGCAGACATTTAGTGGAGGAAACGTGCTTTATTGCTCGTACTGATTTATTTTTTAAGCGTTGGTGTTTTCTTGTTTTTATCGGATAAGAGGGATTGGATTGAAAGGTTTGAAAAAGTTGGCCATAGTCGCTTAGCTTTAAAATAAGGATAACTTTCTGAACTTATTATTTTTCAAACCTTATGAGTACTTATTTATTTTTAGTCTAATTCACATTTAGGAGGTCCTAGTTTTAAATTCAGCGAATAATATCGGTCAGTCATTGTGATACTCGTACTTTTAAAATTGGCAAAGAGGTAACTAAATTTGAAAATGGCTACGGCACGAAGTCAACTAAAGCATTGTAAAATGAAAGCTGCCAAGTTCGAACCCGCTTTTCTTACAATAGTTTTAAATTAATTATAATGAGTAATAAAGCAGCAGCTGACACCACCAAATCACCATGAAATTCCAACCATTTTAAAGAAGAACTCTAAATAAAAGTAATTAAACCAACAAAAGATAATTGCTTCATTAGAAACGAATGCGTATATTTCCATGGGTTACCATATTTTTATGGGAAAACATTTAAATACATTATACCGTGAAGAATTGTAGTTTTCATAAATTAAGATAGGGTTGTCAACATGCATTCCATTGTGGTAGATACCATTTATTATGAGACATTTGCAAGGTACCTAAGTATAACTCAGTAGAAAATAAGAATATAAGCACTTGCTCGTTTTACATTGTTATAAGATAAAATAAGCGCATTTATACTCCCAGTAAGTAATATAGCAAAATAAATTCGGATATCAAAATGTCGACATTTTTGGCTTTTCTTCAATACGCATAGTGAAAGTCCAGAAATCGCCTATGCGCCTTAAAAAAAAATCTTCATCTTTTAACACTTAACACCCAATATTTATTTCACACCTGCACAAACACAATTTTCTTCCATGTACGTTCAATCGGAGCAACCCTACGGGCCTACTAGGCTAGGCCATTTCGCGTAGTGGCTACTGGGCGCGTAACCGGTGGGCGAGTCGTAACGCATCGGTTATGCACGCGTCATTGCCATACAAGAAATGTTTGATTCGACTATTCAACGTTACTCGAGGTCTCCGGTAACTGTCGGTAGCTATCAAATAATAGCCGTGGTAAATGATTAAAATCTATTAAGTTTTGTTTTTTTGGCAATTTTCCTCCATGTAAGTAAATTTGGGAGCAACCCTACAGGCCTACTAGGCTAGGTCATTTCGCGTAGTGGCTACTGGGCGCGTAACCGGTGGGCGAGTCGTAACGCATCGGTTATGCACGCGTCATTGCCATCCAAGAAATGTTTGATTCGACTGTTCAATTACTCGAGGTCTCCGGTAACTGTCGGTAGCTATCAAATAATAGCCGTGGTAAATGATTAAAATCTATTATTGTTTTTTTGGCAATTTTCCTCCATGTAAGTTCAATGGGAGCAACCCTACGGGCCTACTAGGCTAGGTCATTCCGCATAGTGGCTACAGGGCGCGTAACCGGTGGGCGAGTCGTAACGCATCGGTTATGCACGCGTCATTGCCATCCAAGAAATGTTTGATTCGACTGTACAACGTTACTCGCCGAGGTAACTGTCGGTAGCTGCGACGCTTGTCACCCATTACAAGTAAAATAATAGCCGTGGTAAATGATTACGAGGTACTTTTTTGTGATTAAGTTACAAACAATTAGGATATGATCCCAAGATTGCAATGCAAGCTAGAAGAGAAAGCCTATTAAATCAAACTGGATTAACACATCTTGTGAGTTTACTTTTAAACCAACAAAGTCGTAGGACCAAGTCTTCAAGCCTTCAGGGTGCAACAAAAACCTATGCAACTGGTTAATTTCACCCACCAAGCATAATTTCCGAGTTTGTATATACGAAGCCTAAACACAGAGAACCAGTCCGATAAACGAATAAATCATGGATAATAAATAGATGAATCCCTTCCCAGCACCTTACAATTTACAAATAGAATTACACGTACAGAGATATCTCTGTATGCAAATCGATAATTTTACTTTTCTTTTTCACAAATCACACGTCAAACCAGTCAACATCAGATGTCTGGCCTTTCTAGTGATTATGACTTGCACTATCGTGGTGTACCTCTACGTGTAAATGATTTAGAATACTATTAATATTTCCTTCAATTATACCATAAAAGTGATTTTAGTAAATTTCACTGTCTCATCAGGAGAACATGATTGATCTAAGTTTAAAAACTATCCAATCCATGTTAACTCCAAACTCTAGAGAAAGCATCCAAACTTCTGACTGGCAAAACCCATCGGCAGAGTATTCTTCAGACGATACGGCTTCTAACTGCCGTTTCCAACATACTATCTATCAGTTTATTTGCGTTCTAGAGATAGAATTTTGACATAAGCCCCATACAGGTAATGTCAAATTACTATCTACTATAGGGTAAGCAAATCCACGGATAGATAATTGGAAAACGATCGTAACTGGAAAACTCTTTTAACCAGGCACTCCAAGTACACACTAATATGCAGACTAGTCAATTTCTTTTTGATCTTTCGTAGTAAGTGGCGCGGTGTGACAGAAGCGTGTCTAACTCGCTGACACCTGCGGGTGCTCTAATGCGTCGTAATGTGTTGAGCGGCAGACTCTGTCTTACGCGTCACCATGTCGGATGCGCCATTCCGCCTCGCCCTACCGGCACTTAGGCGACCTTACTGTCATCAGCTTGTCATTTGTTTGTACTTTACTGTACTACATGACTTCTACTAGGTAGTAGTGTTATGGTTTGCTTTAAAGGAACTGTTCATTGTGTTTCGTTTCCTACTAAAGAACTGGGGCCCGATTCTCCTAATTTTACTTAAGCGCCATTCGATTCACGTTCGACTGCGATCCAATCCTGACTCGATTACGATTGAAGCGTATGTGGCATTCCGCTATTTTTTCTTTGAAATAAACGTTTTTATCCTTTTCTGTCATTCAATAATGAATCATTCTTTCTGCAATGATTTACGATTGCAATATGATTGTAGAGCAAACTACCGTATAGACCAAAATCACCAAAATAGCAGACCAATCGCAAACCAATCGAATGTCGTTGGAATACGATTGGTCTTATATTAGTAGCAGACTGCCCGATATGGTTAAAACTGCTATTGCGATCATATTGCGATTCGATTTCTATTCGATTTGACATTATTAACTTAGGAGAATCGGGCCCCTGATCTCTTGATGAAACAAAACTTTCCAAATGTGTATAATTTCTCCGAAAGGTTGACAGAAGACAGTTTTGCTTATTTCATTAAGTTGAAGTTAATTTAGCTAGGCACAGCTGAATCAAATGACACAAAAAAAAATTCGTAATTACAATGTTGTGATTCCTGAATTCTGTATTGAGAAACTGAGAGCTGGGTTTTCACTTTACTTCTTTGTATAATTGCCTAGACTTTTAATGAATGACTATATCCATGTAAAATATGTACCAATAACGGTTTATACTCACCAGTTTAAAAGAAAATAAAAACAAGAATAAAACATAGGAGCCAGAAAAACGTGTGACCAATAAAAAAGTCAGCCCATGCCCGTAGAACTATTTATTACAGTAACCAAATTAAAAGAGCATTACACGACAACAAGTCCACAAAGGAGTCAACAAACAAAAAGTCCGGCCTGGCTTCCTTTTAAAAATGTAATCTGCGTCAAGCGCGCGGTAATCATCGAATATTCCGTATCTAACTACAACTTTATACCGCGCGTTATCATGGCCGTATAATGAGTTATGTGCTCTTGCTCGTTTTGTGTCCATCACGGGGTATCGGCGAAGGGCGTCATCCATCATCCGCTGCGACTAATTGCCTGCTACCTTGCTTCGGCTCTCTTATCCTTTTAATTCGTCCTCCGAACACCTATACGACGTCGGAGCGAGCTGTTACGAATAATTGCTTGCGAGATACCGACGTCCACTTAATTGCAAAATTAAAATGTAAGAACAAAAAGCGCGAGCTGTAAGTTATTGTTAAGTAACCATGTTATTTACCCTGTGTACAACATTGTACATAAACTTGTTTAAAGCAAGTTTATTTTCAGTGTCACTTGTTTAAGATATTTATTGTTGTCAAACAATATCATAAGCAAATATCGGTATTATACGCCATTACCTATCCACGATCTCTCATACATCAGCGCACCGCTTAATGCAATACAAAAATCGTGCTCGATCAATTCATAAGCAATCCAGTGCCCCCACTAGTGGCGGGGCTGGTCACGAACGATCGCCGATACATTGGCAAATAAAAATAAGGCCGAGGACAGCGATCCCGCCGAAAGGGGTAGCTCGATTAAGTGTCGGTTTGAGTTTTATTCGCGCGGGGAGCGGGGGCCGTGTGAGCCCGGCGCCGCATTAATCATTAACACAGCCTGCCTAATGACACCGCCGAAATGGGCCTGATAGTGATGGGGTTGTGTTGTCGATAGTACGCTGAAAGGGTTAGTAGAAATGTTCTTGAATTTGAAGCAGTCTTCTTGAAATTAACAGCTTAGCTCTTGTCGCCTACGGTAGTTAGTTTGCTTCATAAGCCTTACTACGTTGCTCGCTTATTATGTTGCTCTATTACTTGAATAAGAACTCGAATTTTACAATTTACAGCTTTATTGATATCCTTCCGTTTCTATGATTTATTATTTACCAGTATTCATAAAATTAATCAAATAGGTACTGCTATTTAACAATCAATTTAATAAAACAGTATCTTAGAGTTACTGTGGCTTACAACAGTTAAAGGATTCAGAAAATATCGAATTACATTATCGCCATGTACCTGGCACATCACTACGCCCGATATTAGATGTCGCTATTAACTCCGCAAAACGTAATTAATCGAATAAGTTTATGATTGATATAACCAGTTTGTGGGGCGCTTAATTCACTTTCCCAATTCCTGGGTCCCCGGTCGCTTTTATAAAGTTATCCTTTAAGAAAATTGATTGGTTCTATCGCGACATAAGTGATTTTGTAATGAATCAATTCAATTATTAGAATGCCTAGCGATCGAGGAAGCGTAAATAACAAGTGAGATTAATCAAAGCCGAATTTATAAATTGCATTATGTTATTAGAATCGATCTGATATTGTTTTAGTATAAGTTGGTACGTTAAATGTATGGCTAGAGCTAGAATTTCTAACCAAGTTGATAAATCTTCGTATTCGACGTACCTATTAATTTCGACGTATTTAAAACTTCAAAACTGAATCTAAATTATATCAGCTATACTGATAATCAAGTGGCTAGGATAATTTCAGTTCACGTTGTACTGTAAACAATCTTGATGCAACATAAAACCTACTTATTAGAGGAGCGAGTGTGAATGACAATATTTCCGCGTGAACGTAAAGCGAGATAAAGGAAAGGGATTATTATTATAATGTAGGAAACGGCAATGTTACTCTCACTATTATATTACATTAGTAACGTAATTACTGCTTACTATCTCCTTTTACCTATGTTTGTTTAAGTACTTTTCCACAGTATTATTGTATGGGTGTTTGAGCCTTTATTAACTACGATTTTTCAGCTTATAAGCTTCGCCGATAAAAGGACAATTCAATAGTCTCTCTGCTTGTTCTCTCTCGTTAGTATCTATCTCTTCAACAAAAAGTCGGTCTTAAGAAAAACAACGCATACTAAAAGTTTTAGAAATTAGTAGGCTACTGACTTACCTAAGTACAATAATAGCTATCTTATTAAAAAAATACCAAGAATTTCTTTAAAAAAAAAGCGAAAGTACCTATAAATTGTTTGTACATAGTAAAACAGCCTAATACAACATACGCCTCAAAATAATCGAATGTGATTCAAATATGATTTCATTAAACACTTGATGATCGAGTACCCCTAACGTATAGCGTGAAAAAGGCAGTGTGAAAGTAGAGGGGTGCGAGGGGGTGGTGGGGACGCAATTTGTAATATTTCACGACCCAGTAGACGCTTATTAACTAGGCGTGCAAAAAATCGACGCCACAGCAGCGCTCAACCTTTGATCACGAATGAATGTAGCTCATAGATGTGAAATCGCAATTTTTAATCTTTGGAAATGTTATTGGTGAGGATGAATCGTGAATTAGTTGCGTTAGGTACCTTCTTGTATAATAAAAGGAACTGGTTTAGGTCTATTTAGCAAGATAACTGTATAAAATCATGCCAATATATATATTTGAAGCACGAACTTTAGTCCTATAAAAATACTTCCTTTTAACTATATTCTACTCAGGGTAACACAGGTTTACAGGTATTTTAGGTGCAACTAAGTATTTTCAACGAACGTTGTTCACCTTTATTTATGTCCAAAATAAAAACAATCACTTATCTGATGCATCATGGAAAATACCTACTTTGGAAAAAAGTATTGCAGCCAACTAGTCACTAGACAAAAATGTTCAGCGCCTCTGACTAATGCAAAAAGTCGTATCTAGTCAGGGCAGAGTATTACGGGGCGGAAAATAACAGGCACGGAGTCGACACTACGAGCTTTCATTATTTTATGAACACATTGCAAATTATAAGCAGACTAATAAGTATAATATCAATCTGCTTACAATTTGGCAAATAAATCGATGTTTACAAAAATCTAACAAGATTCATATTCTTAACTTCTAAACACAATTTGAGACATTCTCATTCTTCAAGTTGTACAAGAATAAAATAATTGATCTTCTGTAGGCTCTTGTAGGAATCTAGTAAAGTAATTACATATTTGATAATTTTACTAACCAAGCTTCTGGATATCTGAAATTCAGATTTACCACAATACAATTTTAACATCATTTGGACTTACAATGTCGCCTATTACCTACTAGTTAACCAGCACTCACTAAAAACATTACAAATACTTAAAAAAATGAAATTATTGATCTTATTGTTAGTGGAAAACCTAAAAGAGGAGGGATTTTTCCACTGTTTTGTGATTTGGTCCTTACCGTCTAGTCGCTATTTCTGGCCTGAAGCCAGAGTTAGACAATATTACCTTATTCGACCTAACATTGCCCTGACCGACACTGACATTTGGTTTGTTGACAAATAGGTTATTCTAGAACAATAAATCTGTATGGATTGATTAATTTTTCATCAAGCTCTGGCTACCGAAATATGCCTTATTTACTTAGAACATGTATAGTTTCTAAAACGTTTAATCCTCAACAACTTAGTAATGTGCACTTTAGCTATGATTCACCTTATCGCTACGATTGCAAGAGCATTTTATGGATACTCCTGATGCTTCTGATTTATGATTGATAGTGTTATAAGCTTAGATCGACATTAAAGATCGTAAAACATACCAAGTGAATCCACACTTTTTTTTTCGAAATAAAGATATCTTAGGTTTTAAAGACAGAAGCTATAATTTCCCATATTCGTTGTCACAGCCTCCTAATCCGTCCCTGCTGAGTGCACGTAGCCGCGTACTTTTTCCGAGAGGCTATTAATCGCGAGAGGAGAGGGGAGGACATTTAGCCGGCGCTCGACCGCTGGCCACTCAATAAGCGCTTTGCAGATACATCGGGCACTAGCTAAAGCTGCGTGATCGATAGCGAAGAGCTAACGCTGGGAGTTATTTGTAGAAGTTGTTTTGTATGCTGAAATGTATTGAAAAAATTTTGTATAGAAATAAATAAATAATACATATTTCAAGATTAATTTGTAAATGATTTTTAAATTGGAGAGATAGAGAGTGAAGTTCTTAAAATGACTTATATGACTAAGTATTGCATTTGCAACACACAGATGACTTTGTCCATGACCACGAACACACCACGAAGGTTTTGTCTTTTTTCGCTATCTATAAGACTGATCTATTCAAAGAGTGTGTTCCTACCTAAAATCTTACTAGATCTACCTACTCCCCAATAAGCTGTCGCTTGTTGGTGGAAAAATAAGCGAGCTACCTACTTTGTCTCCCTCGCCATTTCTTAACGAACAGAACTCGGGAAAGTACATACACTTCAAGCGAGTACATAAAAGGGAAAACAGGAACGCCCTACCTAATAATAGGTAGAACAAACCGTTTAAACTATACGTAGAGACATTAGTGCACTTTACTTTGAAAAAGTTCCACTAATATGATCGTAAAACAAAAATGAACCTTAAGTTTAGAACGCGAGATTTGAATTTGATTGTGAAGGGTGAGAAAAGCGACTTTGTCGTATCGAAGTGCGTAGGGCGGGCCGCCCAAACGTTTAGCAGCGTTTAACGAAAGCCTCGAGGTGGGCGCGGGACACACCCACGGGGTCGAACTCTCGGCTCATCCATATTTCATATTAGGTAATGCTATGTACTGAGGAACTCATTCTTGGTATGTGCACATGGAGCAGGCAAGTTTTTGAGACTTGATTAAAACTCGTGAACAAGAACAGAAACGTCTCAATAAATCTCATTTACTATAAACATTTTGCCCAATTACGAGTTGTTACTACTAATGTGATATAAAAAGGCACACACGGCCTTCACAGTAATCACTTTCAGATGTTCAACACAATGAATAACATCGACATCAAAATCTACCAAGTCTTCACAGAGTTCCTAATAAGTAAAGGAAGAGACGGTACTTCGTTACAGTAGTCTGCTATAAACCAACAACCCTTCTTCACACCTATAGCACGTAGTTGTAAATAATTCAGGCACTAGTTGGCACTGAGCGTCGAGGGTTGCACTTACACTCGTTCCAATTTAAAATGTCATTTATTTCTGCGAATGCAACTTCGCTACTACTTGCGAGCGTGAAGAGTCTTGATACTCGAGCTAGTAAAAATTCAAAAGTATTTTTTATGTTTCTACTTAGTACTGATACTTAGTACAGGCCTAAATACACTTTCTACAATAATACACACAACAAAGGACAATGGAGATAGCAGCCATCCCACTCATTTGTTTATTTCTTAAACCATCCAAACTTGCTAGCGTGTCAAATCAATCCCTACGTCATTTTCGTTTAATGAATTACAATGTCTGTACGGAAGTTAAAACGTGTTGACAAGGACAGACACTAGAGTAGCCTTGTCTTAATAATATAAAGCTTGTTTTCTAAACGTCACGATCTAGGTTAACAGACCCAATTATATTTTTAATCGTGAGATTCTACTATATCTGCATTGTAGCTCTATAAACAATGGTTTATTGCTTTTCGCATAGTAAAGTTTAAATTGTTTGTAAAACGAAGTCTTTGACGTCTAACATAGTTAATGTTAATGGTTGGGAACGATTTGTTTAAATAAACACAGTGTGTTATTAAAAGCCACACATCTTACGATCGCAAAGCTGTACAGATCTTTTTAAGAAAAGAGTTTTTCCTATGCACTACTGGAAAACCCTTATGTGTTTCTTATTATAAGTGAAGACTGACATATTTTTGTATATTTTCTAGTACAGAAGTAAACCTCTTTTCCCTTATTACAACCACAAAAACACAGGCTGTTAGTAAAACTCACCACGGTCCTCTCAAGTATCAAGCTAACATGGCCGCGGTACAGTAGGGTGGTGTAGCGAATAACGAAGGCGCGTTTGATATGTTAATTTATATAATTTGTAGCTTTTCACTGCTTTTACAAGCTGTTGCGATACGTTCTTCGTGAATATCTATATAACACAATTTGCTACTGCTATTAATAGAAATGGAATAAATAAATGGAGATGTATTTTATATTTAAACCTGTAGTGTTTGTATACCTACATTTGCCTATATTTTCCATAATTGATGCATTATCAATAAATCTGCATAACTCTTTTTCCTTATTCTACTTACGGCACTACACAGACCTACATAATGATTGGATTGTGATTTGAAACTATTCTACTGTTGTAATGATATTAATCATCTAAATAAAAAATATTTACAGCCATCTTCTAAAGTTCTTTCAACCGCAAAATATATCCAAAACATCCTACCGCTAATGAGCAAGTCAAGAGCTACCGATTCATTTCACAAGTAATTATTAACGTATCAAAACCGTTACAACCAGACGTGGCTCATCGATACGATGATAAAGAGGTTCAAATCAATTTGCATAACTTCTGTCACGATACAATAATCTAATTTTAATATTTAAAAGTGGCAACATTCGCTCGCTCTTCTCTGATTCCACGTTCTGAATACGAAATGTAAACGGGAAGCGCGCGAAAAGGCGGCCATGTTGCTTTTAGCACCCTTTAATGGAAAATATTTGAGAATAAAACGAAGCTCCCTTATTAAAGTGTAAATGAAAGTGAATTGATATTTTAGCAACTGTTTGTAGATGCTTTACACGATGACGATTGTGTTTAATATTAAAGAGACGCAATGTTTTTATATTTGACAAGTGCTGTTTTGCTACATTTTGTTTCGAATGGATTTCTTTCCTTTTTGAAAATGTTCCATCTCTTTGCGATCAATAGGTACCTACCTACTTTTTTTTTAATTTTTAATGGCATGGCCTTCTAGCCTTTGTGCCAAATCTTCATTTTATACCTACCTACTTTATTTTACAAAGTTGCCACACAAATAAATTTCGATTAAAATGGTAAGTAGACACTTCATTTTCAATCATGTTTGCCATTTATGATGAGTAGGTACCTAAACTGGATACAGTGGATCCGCAAAACTCATCATTTGTGCGAAAGTGTCGTTGAAGTCAATAACTAAATTCCTTATTTAGGTCTCATTAAGTTTACAAAATAAAACCGTGTCCTTTGCGAAGATTATGTCTAGAGATCCTAAATTGTTGTCACAATACTCCCTTTACAAATTCTCACATTTCAATTTACCAATAATTCTCTAAGAAAATGTTTCAAAGAAGTCTTGAGTAGTAAATTTCGTCAAAGCAAAACAAGCGAGTTCGTGTTACAAATCCTCAATTAGCGCGCATACAGCTCAGTTTAAGCCGGCGTTTAAATTCGTTAGGAATGGGCTACGTTGTTTTCGTTCGCAGGTTTCTCATAGATTAATGTGTGTAGATATGCCATGTAGTTAAGGGTTTGTCTTCGCAGTGAAGAAGCAAAAATGATATGTAGTAATTTGTTGATAATAGGTAGGTAACCTTATATTCTTTTTAAAACAGAAGTCTATATTTTACTAGGTTTTCTTGAACTCAACGTAATGAACCTTTCTGTATCATTGACAATAAAAGAAAAGTATTTTCGTTCGTGCTTCATACATTAAGGAATATCGGTAATTATTATAAACTTTGGGGACATGAACACAAGATACAAACACCACCATACAAACAACCTCATTATATCACACAATTCTCAAAATATTTTGCTATATCCTGTCTACGTTTATAATCTTTGGCGCCGCCATCAATTGCGTATGTGAGTTGTGTAGCCCGCTAAGTGGATCTCCATTTTAACTCCTGAAACAAGCCGGTTGAGGCTTTCAGTCGGATCTCGGCATTTGCATGATTGGCATTACGCTGATTACCCCTCTCCCCCTCCGCCCGGCTGTTCCGTCACGCTTCACCCCGCACTCCTCATTCGTGCCGATTTCAGAAAGCTAAACACATGCAAATTAACGCGTTAGTCAACACTGCTGAAAGAAACGTTCTTAACTACTTACGACTGAAAGTAGTTTAGTTGAACTTTTTATTTGTAGATTTTTTATTTATAAGCCTATTTAGGTATCTACAGGCGGAGAGGGAGGCGACCCTTTCGGGGTAGGGTCATAGGGTACTCAATCTGCCTATTTATTGAGAAAGAATTATGGTGGTAGGGGGTGTGTGTTCTTCGTGTTTTACATCTATAAAATAAGCAATTAGCTCTTCACTAATAAATAAGTACACAAAAAAACTGCTAGGGGTGTATATTGAGTAAATTGGATTAAACTCCAAGCGAACTATTGACACAAAATACTGATATTCTTTTCAGCAATCAGTTTGTACGCATTAAAACGTTAATATGCCTCCCTGCCCCCTCCCCCTGGGCTCCTCCCCCGCACCGACAGTTGAAAGTGCTCCAGAAAGTGTCGTTTATGTACTCAAAGCATATGCAAATGGATGTTTTAAAATTTTAGGGAGAGAACGCCACTTTAGTCCCTGAAGCACTTGCGAATATCAAAATGTAAATTTACCCTTTTATGTTTACAAATCTTGTAAATGAAAGCATTCATTTTATTGACTTTAGCCCGACAACCATTCAGTACACGGCGATTTTGATGTAAAACCCGCTGAAATATGCATAAACAATTTTCATACACACTTTCATGATTTGTTTCACGATAAACGTTGAATTATTTTGAACTAGCTTTTGCCCGCGGTTTTATGCGCATCCCTAGGGAACTAATTCTTATATCCTTAGACAACTTTATGTAAATCAGATATATACGCTTATATTTCTGAGTAACAAACTTACATTCGCACAAACTTTCACGTTTATAACATTATTAGGACTAGTGCTAGTTCTAGCATTCAGGTTGGCTTCGATAGTACTTGCTTCTCATAAAGTATCGGTCTCATGGTACAAGCTATTAGATAACACAGATTATGTTTTGGTCAAACTCCGTTTACCGGGTGTAAAGTGAGAAGTAGGAATAGGAAGACGGTGTCGCTCGGTCCGATGCGCGCGCGCCGATCTCAGCTGATCGAGTTACTCGCTCGTGCAATGCCAATCCTTCGAGAATCGAGAATCGACGTGTTGTGAGAAAACTGTCGCTAATTATAGCCAAGTATTTGTTATCCCCGTCTCGATACAATTAAGTGTTCATTGAAATGTGTTGATTGCTCTGATTTATAACTTAATTTTCGCGGAAATAATGAGAAATCATTAATAGATTGACGCGGTTACATTCTTGATGGAATCTTCGAGAATGAAGAAGTGGCAGTCATTAAAGAACTGTTGCAAACTGTCTCGATAATCGTTCCGTAATACCGTGTATAGGTACACAGTTTACTTTTTTTTCAATAGATAAAGTTCAGTAATAGTTAAATTTCAGTAGGTATGCTTAGTTTTCCACAAAATTATTTGGGCAATGTAGCAATTTGTACATGCTGAAACTTCTTAAAAACCCATATAACTAATCATTTAATTATGTATAGACACAGATGAGAACACACACGTAGAAAGCAATTAAAAAAAAAAGCTTTACGTAACGGGGCATCAATACTTCAGGAATTACACGGCTTAAAGTTTGCTATCGATAGTTCACAAAGTACCTGTTCAAATGCGTGCACTAAAGCCCGAATTATTTTCAACAATATAATAATCGGTATCAGTAATTATATTCGAACCATATCTGGTAGGTATCGAGTATCCTTTGTGGGTGTTCATTACAGAATGTCAGATTTTTCGTTCGTTTAAACTCATCGGGGCGCAGTGGTGCGAGAAACATACGTCACGCCCCATGGGTATATGTGACGATATCAATGCACTCTTTGTATCCGATTACTGTAGTAATTTGAATAAATCTACCATTACACTCATTAAATACAGTGTTAATGGACTGCTTCATCGAATCACGCCGATGTTTCATGAAGATCATTAATAAAACACATAAATAACGAAATAGTGTATTTTTTTGTTTGATTGGAGTAAGACCGGAAAATATTCGATTAAAAAAATAGGATGGTCCTATTTCATCGTGGCATCATTGTCTCAAGATACTCGGTAATCGTCCGAAAAAAATCCCTAAGTTGTATTTTCAGTCATCAACGTTAGATATCACTTTGTCATGTAGAACTACAATGAAGTAGTTTAATTTTATAGTATTTTGTCTCAATTTCTTATAATATTTTTTTATATGGACATTAGTACGTACTACCTAATGTTTTGATATAAGATTTAGCAGCACAAAAACCTATAGGTAAGTCCGATACGCATGTCCGTAAACATGTCAAGTTCAATTCATATCAAAAGGCAAAAAAAAGCATTTCACAATAATCAGAAGCAACAAAAACTGTTTAACAACATTCTAATTTGTTCACTTACACAAGAAGCTTTTGTCTGTTAAAATAAATCAACGTTGAATTAAAACAAAATCATTTGAACGCAAGTGGTTGTAACCGCAACGTACCTTCCTGTCAGGTCGTTCGAAGCTGCGTTCACGTCGAGCCAGTGAGTTGAGAGCCCAGTGGCTAATACTGGCTGGATATCATGTTCACATACTCTATTAAACATGATAACCATCGCACCGGGTGTTGACCACACTTTGTTTGGATTAGATTTGTGCGTCGTTCAGTGAGCAACGAATTTGAATGGAAAATCTAAAGATGTGGATACTGTAGTTAATGTTTTAAAGTCTGTCTGTATCCTCCTTTGCATCCTTGATTGAAACTTTTTTTGCTAATGGCTTTTGCTACTGGCCTTTACACGTGAATCCAGCCAAGAAATTAGTTGTTTGGTACGTATAGATGAAAATTAGGTATATCAATAACTTATAGAAAACTCCACATCTACCTACAACTAAGTAGATTGGGAAATCGTATCTACGTGCAAACGCTACAGTTACGCACATATCAACTGTACTGTACCAAATCGGTATTAAAACCTAACATAGCCTTTCGCGGCAGTATCAACTACAAAACCAATCACGCGTACAGAAAATCTAATACAATTTCCTTACGAGTTTAATTTCACAATTTGCCTGCAGCACTAACACATGCGCAGTCGTGTGTGCACATATGACAAGTGACATTTGCATGTGTGAGTGCGTGTGCTCGGTTGCTTGCGGTCGCCGCGGATCGCTTGGTAAACGGACGTAATCTCGACTAAACACTGATCAACTGCTAATACGCACAAGAGTTGGGTGGTTGAAAGGATGCAGTGGAAGTTCGAAGTTCGATTTTGGAGAAAAATGTTCAAAGGGTAAACTTACTGGTCACATTACGTACTACCATATCGCTACCACTATTCTCAAATCTTACCTCAATGTTGTGTATGTCAAACTGCTCAAGGGTGGTTAACGGTCTTCAGACACGTACCTACCTAAGTAGATTCTCTAATTTACAGTTCATATGTGGAATCCCTTTTCGCATAAAAATATGTGATAAAATATTGCGAGGTTTTGGTGCTTTTCGAACACTCAAGTAAAATAACCAAATTAATAAAAAAAAACAGCTGAAAGTCGGTTGCAATGATCTTTTAGATACGGAATACAAAGGTAATTTAAACAACATTTTACGTAGGTTCTCTATTTTACCTTTCGGATTACAAACGCATTGTCACTAAAACCAACACCAAGATCATTTTCCATCAAAGAAAAAACACATCTAATCTAGCCTCTCAGTTTATACATCACTTACCATAATCTTACTATTAATGCAAACCGGAGTGGCCTTAGCTGCCTCTCAGTCCATAATTACCTGCATTAGAAATACATATTCCTTTCAAAGTGGACAGTGAAGCTACATATCCAATAGTAAATCGATATGATCAAGTTAAACTATTGGTTAATGTATCAGTGACAGGTAAATTGATACACGGTGTGGCTACCTAGCTGCACACATCAGAACTCCGTACTCTTTGCACAGGAGGTATGTGAATGACAGTTATAATGTCAATATTTAAAAATGTTTAGCTTCTTGCTTGGTTACTGCGCTAATTAAAGATCGATGTCTTGCTTCTTGGCTTTGTGATTGGTACTTTAGGAGAAAGTATACTTATACGTAGTTAGTAGTACGAGAGCAAAGGCTTTTGCGTATTTTATGATTTGGTGTGACGTCAAGAGAAATAAAGATGCTCTTATGCAAACGATGTTTAAAATTTCCTCTTCTTCTACGTTTTCTGAATCAGTACCTATCTCTTAATTGATTACTGTGACCTAAGTCCCAGTAGAAGCTCAATGTAAGATTTTTGTAGCAGCCCAATTTCACCTATTATGAGCCCGTACAGCAAAGAATATGTATAGATAAAGGATTTCAGCTTTTCTGTAGATTTACCACCTTAACCAAATGTTACCTTAAGTACCAACTTACCTAATTATATCTCCCACAGTACAATCACATTACGTACCCACACTGACACATATGACAGCTTACGTTCCGTGCAACTATGTGTGTGTTACGGGTTATGCGCACGCGCAATTTCGCAGTGTTTTGTATCGTCGTGCGACCGCAGGCTCCGTTCAACTGATACAGCGCTCTCAGGTTACAACCAAGTGAAATCGTTTCATAAAAGGCCCTTTTGGCTTCTGCGACACTTTATAGGATTCTAGTGCATCGAAGATTTTTAATAATTTGTTAAATGACAGGTTTTTATCCCTTATGTAATAAAGCTAGCATTTCTACTCCTAAGAAAGTTTTAAAAAGACGGTTAGCGCGTCTGATAATTAAGTCCTTCGTAAATGAAACGAAAAAGAAACATTTGAAAGCTTTAACTAACAGCTCAATATGCAAATGGTTTACTTGCACTACTTAATCTAAAAATGTTTCTCCACGAAAGTAATGCGATTTAACATTAACAGCAATCACATTATTATCAGTTTTTACGACACGTTTTCCCCTCGTAATGTGTTTAGCGTACGGCTGCGCTTGTGTGAGAGCTCTGCCGTTAATTTGCTCATGAATAGTAACAAGTGGGGTCCGACTCGAACCATTAATAGCCTGTTTTTGCCACCTACACTGTGATTATTTCTAGTAAAACGGTTGTTTCTTGCTATTATTCAGTGTTATACAAAGTGACTGGTGCAGCCTATTGTTTTTTCGTTTCGTGGCTGTCCGACTGTTTCCACATCATTAGCTACTACGCATGTATAGCGATATTGGTTCGCGATGCAATTGCTATTTTATTATTCATTGTTAAAACGTACATTAAAAACTATTTTGCACGATCTGGTTGCTATCATCCGCTGTTTTTACTCACGTAAATAAGCGCATCAACATGGAAAATTATTCGATTTTAGAGTTATTCTATGCATAAGCTCGTAAATCCTGTAAACTTGCGCAGCCTTATTACTGATAGGCAGCAATTGGATGCAATTGTCTGACATTATTCTGAAGCGTTTAACATTATTAAAGAATGTCTTAACAAGTTTTTCCAGCGATGGCGCGTCTACACGACGCCGTCAGGGTTTCTATGGAAAACGCTTATAATGGAGTTTCTACTAAAAGTATGCGTCGTAACAATTATAATTGATAACGTTTCTCATTCGCTCAATTATATTAAATGGAGTGAATGTTAGCTGTTTCCCGGTTTGAAACAATAACGATAATCAGATGGCAACATCTCGCGAACAATGACACTGCGCGCTTGCTGTGGTGACCATGAATCTATGAAAAACGTTCTAGGATTCAATTACTATGAACAGTACGAACTTACTCAAACCCCCTAAAATTAATTGTTCTTATTGCAAAAAGCTGTCAAAACTTACCTAATTAATTTGATAGCACAATATTTAAGAAAACAAGAAGTCATCGAGGTGCATAGCTTCATGATTGCTTAAAAATTGAAGCAGCAACGATATTTCATTCATAGTGTTAGAAATCTGCAATTATCAGTAATAAATAGTCCATAAGTAAGTGTGCTTACTCAAGCCGTCAATCAGAGGAAGTGAGACGACGCAACATTACCACGGGATACCATAAAACGCTTATAGTTTTCCTCCATACGCGCATTACGCGCCCATTTGAATATCCAATGCGTTTATAATTAGCAATTCAATAAACACTTCTTACTTTGTAAGACTAGAAAATAAATGAGGACTAGTGCGGTGCGTTGGGTCGGTAAAATAGCAGCGAAAGTGCCCCCATAAATCTTGACAATGCGTCATGGTAAGGCAATAGGCAACATTTATTTTATAACCTTATAGGTAATATTATCGCTTCTACCAAGAAGGTTGTAGTCGGCAGTTGACGCCAACAAATCGGTAGGCAATCGATTAATCGCCGGCCAGCGATAGGCCTACGTGCCACTCTATTTGTATCTACGAGCTACGGTAGAACGCTATCTGACCGGTTCATTGTAACATGCAAATATGAAATTCTATGAGTTATGGCGTAGATATGTACTGTTGTGTTTTAGCATATTTAATAAGACGAAAAAAGAGGAGCTTGTTCCCGTTCCGTGAAGTTGTCATGAGACAAAAACTTGTCGGTCAGCTATCCCTCGTCAGTGGTGATGGGATGTGCGTCTGGTTTCACTTGGCAGATGATTCATTTATGAAAACTCAATCCGAACATCATTCACAGAAAACACATTTGTGGCATGGTTTAATTTATCATTGTATTCGCAATGGCAAAATTAGTAGGTACCTAAGACACCAATTTACAACTTAAACTATTATTTAGGTATAAGCTGCGTTGTTCCGTAGAAGTCGGTCCGAGAAAAACCACAGACCTTATGTATCTAGGTACCTAAGCTCAAGCTTTGGTTGCAGGGAAATCAACAGGTGCTTCGAACGTCAATGCATACCTAATCAGAATATTTTTATTGCAATATAGAAAAATCCTAGATAACCCTGAAAGTGTGGCGACTGTGAGCTTTTAGCCGAGTTCCCACGCCGCTGTTACTGTTAACCTAACTGCCTGTAAGCGGTGCACTCATAATACTTAAAAATTAAAAGTTATTGTATTTATGAAACGTGTGAGAATGTTTAATTAAATAAGTGGGATAAACGGAACTAAGCACTTATTAGAGGTAATGAAAGTGACGACACACTGGTAAACATTGTAAAAATAACGACTAATGAGATTATACTAATCCTCCAAGTTCTCAAGCTGATTATTAGGCAATACCTATGTAACTACACACAAGTTACTTAAAAAACCATTCGAATTTAATTTACGGTACAATGATGCCAATTAACAATGTAGCTTCCTAGCTTTCTTTGTTTTACATATAAGTATAGGTGGTTTAACTTAATTTGTTTAAGAATACGATTTTACAGTAAGACTTGCAAAGTGATAAAATTAGTCTAGCAGATGGTGAGTCCAGAAATAGAGTATTGCTATTATTCTCTCATATAGCTATAGCTCTCAGAAAAACTGTTGACCACCGATCAGTAGAACAAACAAAGATTGGTTCCACATTATTTAACGTATCCTGGGCTCATCGGAAATTAGTTGCGCGATCTGTCGGGAGCACGCCCTCGCGTCATGTGTTAGAGCGCCGATCATTAATGAGTTACAGCAAAAAATATGTTCGTCTATACAATACAGGCGCATGACTCGCCGCTCCGCGATCAATTATTAATAAAAAGCGGGCCGCTTCATTGAAAGGGCGATTAGCTCAATATTTATATGGAATATTCGGTATCAACGGCGCTTTGTGGCCATAATTCGGTGGGTCGTGACGCGGCGCGTTTGACTCTCCCGCCCGACTCATAGACCAACTGCTTCGGCTGAGAGGAGACTTGGTAATACGATAATAACACATGTTTTAAAAAAAGCTTGGCTTTACATAACGTAGCAAAATAAAATTACCTAACTAAAGTTAAATTAAAGTGGAGATAATCGTTAGAAACACTCATCTCTTAGCAAAATAATACCTGAATCTGTATTTTACTTTACCCATGAAATAAAACGACTAATGCTGGTTTACATCTATAGGCGGATTATCTAATAATTTGACCATCATAATTCTAGGTAGGTATTCCAAGTTTACCTTCATACGTTTGACAATAGCTAACAAAAAATATTCCTACTTTCCTTTTAAGATTGCATTTATAACCTCGTATATCTGCTATAAGTAAACATTTAAACCTCTGTGAGTACCTCAAAATGAAGGCAAGAACCAAAGCCTAGCTTACCATCGGGCGGGCGCTCCGGGCCGGGCCACCACGCTCGCTTCATTGTCCTACCGAATTGACTCGCCGACTCTTTCAATAGAATTCTTCGCCGTGAAAGCAGCCACTATGTCGGCATAAATCTATTTAATCTGATACATTTCCCCGAACATCAATCAAACACGCACTTCACACTTGGCTTTGAAGATATGATTTTTATTGTTTATGCTATTCGGTTATTGCAAAAACGTATGGTAGATAATCTCAATAAATACCTAGTAAATTGACTGTCAGTTTAAAATAGTTAAATGCCTATTTACAGCTGTAGTACAAAAAGTTACATCCGCAAACAGCCTGCAATTTGCGAACATATTCTTCGAACGCTAAATGAGCTAATTACAGCCTGCTCAAACAGCAGACTAATACCAATTAATAATTAGTATAATTCATTTGGCATTACGGATTCACATAGCAACCACTGGCTGCCAGAACAATTTTTCAGTAGAGCTGATGCTAATGAAAAAGCATTTTCACGAGCTTTGGCGCCGGCCGACATGCAAATGTGCTGTTTAATGACGCGCGAAGCCACGCCACACAACTATACTAGCTTTACAGACACAAAACGTTGCATTACACACAGTTTATTGCGAAAACTCGTTTTACAATTTATAAACTTTGCTAAAAGTACTAAATTTTACGTCCATGCCATCAAAGTTGGAACATACTGACTATGAATAGTGCCTTGGTACCTACTAACTGTAATGATAATATCGTTATTTATGGTGAGAAACATGGAAAATCATAGTAAACAGAAAATATAACTTATTAACAGAACCCTTGCTGTAGTAAAAGCACATTCTGCGAGTAACGGTGCCTCTTCATAGAGTTTAACTGAATGTTTTATGGCATCACTAATACGACTTTATCCTTAAGATTAAATATGTCACGATTGAGTCATTCGGCCCGCCTTACAAATGAAAAGCCTTTCAACCTTGAAAAGGCCAGAGAATGCGGCATGAAAGAGCCTCGCAATACTCTTTTAATTTGTCATTATGCAGCAATAAAAACATGGTAAATGAGAGCGACAAAAAACTCGTTCAGAGACAAACAAAAACCGCGAGCTGGGGCGAAATTCGCAAATCATTCTGCGATAATGACGGCCGCTTGAAAAAAATTTAAATATCAAAAGGCCGGACGGGGCACGGTAATGGTTTAAAATCATTTTTCATTCGAGTCACTCGTGAGTCAGAAATATGAAAACGGTAGCCATCACATCGGGCGCGCTTCCATTAACTCTAGCCGACTCGCGATTAGAATTTTGGACGAGCTTCATCTTTCATTTGTTACCTTCTTGGGAATAAATAAAACAAAAATGTTGATCAATTACGGTGTTCGAATGAAACTACATAAGTACCGGCGTCGTTAATGGTTTTTATTTACAAAGGTCCTTTTTAATATTAAATCGCATGACTTATGTTATTTAAATGTCATTTGTTCTTCTTTTTCTTGTTCTTGGGTTGCGATTGGTCGACCGGGGGCAGGCCGCTATCGAATTCGCTCGCCGTGTGCATGGAGCTCTGTTTCGTTACGCGACTGCCGAATGAATTGAACTTTGCTTTTGGGAACCTGTGGACGATTTACATTCTGATCTAAGAATATTGCTCGATGTTGACAACTGCTCTTCATCGATATTGAACCGTTATTCATATATGTTCCAGTTCAAGTACTGTTCAATTCTGAACGATAGCATCCCAAATGAAACATAAGCAAGAATGACTAACAAATGAGTTTAAATTACCAGACATCAAGTTTTCCCCTTCTATTGCTCGTTACACTTATAATAATGACTCACCCTGGCCTCTTCCTCTCCTCATCTGCATGTATAGTCAACCTATTGGTCGGGCGTTCCTTATTCGCCGGGTTGGACTTCACGCGCCTTGCCAGAGTCGCGGGCGCGTCACGCAGAGCAAACGCTTTGGCCGCGTGACCCAAGTGCAGTTGTTTAGAATCCAGATATTCGCGGACGTCACGAGGATAACCCGCGTAGAAACGTACCCATGATGTGTAAGCTATAGGGGAAAATTTCGTTAAAAAAATCGATTTGTGGTGTTTGGAGTTTTGGGGGATCAAATTGGAAGGCTCTAAGGGAAGCGAAGAAATTACATGAAATTCATGTCACAGAATTTGATAATCGGTAAACATAAACATGTTTACTAAACAGTAAAATGCAACCCCTAAAAGACCACCTCATCGGAGTCGGCTTCCAGTCTCACCGGATGAAACTGAGAACCAATGTTTTATAAAGAGCGACGATCTGACCTCCTCAATCCAGTTACCCTGGGAAATGTAATACCCTTCGTAGGAGACCAAAATTCGAAAATGATTTCGTCAGACAATATTTTTTGTAGCAAGCGCGGTGATTAACGCTCAATCCTTCCCTGTGTAATTGGAGGCTTGTGCCCAGCAGTGGGACAACTAGAAGGCTGATGACGATGGTGATATTTTGTGGTATCTAACCTCTGCTGGCCCTCAGAAGCCAGTCCCTGTTGGTGTGCGCGGTGTGCTCGAGCCGCGCCTGCACGGCCACGGCCGCGCGCTGCGCAGTCGCCGCCGCCGGCACCACGCTGCGCAGCGCCTCTAGCGCGCGAGACTCGTCGCCTTGACGTAGTCTTACAATAGCATATGAGGAAAATGTGCCATCAGTAAAGAAAGATAATTTGTTTACATTGTTTATGATAACTATTTCTTGTATGATAAATCTTATTCTTCAGCCCTTCAGAAGCAAAATTCAGCATCCTAACGTGGTTAGCGATTTTTATGTAACAAGTATTCTCTGCACCAGGCTTTAAAATGAAATTAAAAAATATTGAAATAAAGCCTAAAGAAATATATGACTCACCTTATTCTCTTCTCTTCCAAATGTCGGATGTAGCGAGCTTCGCTAGGCAGTAGGAACATTACGGCGGCACCCACTTGAGCCGCGCGCCCTGTGCGACCCACCCTAGATAATATTTGTATTATAAGTTACATGATTACTTCTATGAACCACCAATTAACCATTTTTGTTATAGCGACATACCACCTATATGTATAGGTATTCTCGCGGCTTTTAGTCAAAGTCAACTTACAAATCTCAATCGAACATTTGACACATATTTCTACACGTTTGTAATGGTGTGTATGAGTTTGTATCAAATTACATTAACCTACATATACAACATGTAACTTAATTAACGCACATCCTGAAATTAGTTTGTTCAGAATCGTTTACTGAATCGATTTATATCATTTTTAATATAGGTAATTTTTTATCCCAAAAAAAATTAAAACTACGGAAATTATTGTCATATTAACCCTGTACAGTCAAAACAAATTCAAATAGACCGTAATTCAAAGTAATAAGACTTCGTGTATTGTCGGCTTTTTCCGTAGTTTCGTTATGTTGTGCGTAGTAGGTAGTATGACCAAAAAGATCTCCAAGAATTGGTATAACTAATTTAGTAAATAACAATGCATATACATGTTAAATTAAAAATTCAGTGTATGTATTATGATTATAACATAATATTCTAATTGGGGTGTTTGAGGGTGTGCGTTAATTACGTTACATGTTGTATAAATCCACATAGGGTGCAAACCAAAGTGGCATCTTACTCTATTGCAGACAAAGGCATAAATATGTAGGTGAGTGCAGTTACAAACCTGTGTACATAGTCGGTAGCTGAGGCTGGAACGCAGAACTGCAGTACAAGATCTACTCGAGGCACATCTATGCCCCTGGCAGCCACGTCCTTATAAATTATAAAAGACCAGAAATTATGTAAGGTAAACGGAATTAAAATCAAATACATTTAAGGTATCGATGTCCCACAGTTGATCGTAATTAAGCTTGGTAGTAGGTCAATCTTTCAGAACTAAGGAAACTCTAACTAAGCTTAATTCTATGATCAGCATGCAAAACTCAGTGTGCCTCCCAAAACAGAAGCGTCGCGGCGCGTAAGCGAGTGAGCACCGCCGCGGTAGCTACCGCCCGCTGCGACCGAGATTAAACCCGATACCATCTCGCCTTGCGCCGTCATTATCTACACTATAGAGGACATTACACCGCCGCTATTGCTGTATTAATGCAATTAAAAACACACTACCACGTACAGCGTATTCGTCGTGGCTAATTACACGATTAGAAAATTATTTTACGCTTCACCTCCAGCACTGACCGACCGTGGAAAATTTACAAATGATCAAATGCCTCCTCGAGAAACTGCAATAAAACCCTTTCAAACATATAGTCGATTACTAATTATAGAGCCTGGAATAGTTGCAATATCAGACGTTTAGTTTTTACTGCATCATTTATAGAGTATTAGTTCTTGTGGCTCATTCATTAATATTCATCTCATAGCAAAAAGAACTTGAAAAGGGTAGAGATAAGTAAAAACTAAATCCTGTGTAAAAACATCTAAGGTCCATTAAATTCACGTAACAACAGCAAAGAGTTTCCTATGCGGTGTAAAACCACTGAAACTCGCATCAACCTTGTCCTAGTGCGAGATACGGCATTAAATGAACAATTTTACACAATAAAATTGTAATTAAAATCCCTACCGTAACAGTAAGGTACCGATGTCGGCGATGATAGATGTAATAAACACATATAATTGTACATAATCGAGGCGTATTGTGGCGCGGTGTGGGAGCACACAGCGCTAGATGAATGACCAGCTAATAGCCGCCGAGCCACAATAGCCAGCGACAAAGGTGAGTGGCGGGAATACCGACGCCATTATTGAACTAAGAATAGCACGTTTTCGATGATAATAAATTGAAATTCTATTGTACGCGTAAACACGATTAAAAAATACTCAAGACATGCGTGATTATTCGAGTAGAAATTAATTGTGGAGTCGTAACAAAAGACAATGATGAAATAATTAAAAATTATGAGGCAAAAACAGAAATATAAAGAATATATACCTACGACAAGAAAACTTACGGTGCAAATAAGAACGCCGTTCCTAGCGGCGCGGAACTGTTTGAAAACTTCCATCCTCTGTTCATGCGGCATGGACCCGTGTAAGCTAAACATATCCAAATCAATTGGCACCAGACCTCCTTCGGTAGGCTCCTCGTATTCCACTTTAAAATCATCTGAATCATCAGACGATGACGAATTATTACCCTAAAACATATTTTAGGAATGTTTAGTTACAGAAGTAATTTAATGTGCATTAAGAATTGATTTTGTGAAACTTACATCATCGTCTTCATCATTATCATCACCAGTTTTTCTTTTCTTTGCTTTAGAATTTTTACTCTTATCTTGGTTTTTCTTTTTGACTTTAGCCTCTTTGCCAGTTAGCGCTGTTTCTATTAAATCTGAAAGGTAATCGACCATTTCCAATGTGGCCACGAAGACAATCATTTTCCCGCCTTTCTTGTTCATTACGCAGTGTTCAACGATAAGGCCACAAAGAGTGACAAGTCTTAGTTTCATGGGGACTACAAGGAAGGTCTGATTGACTGTCGCTGGTAGTACTAATTCATCTTCACCGACTGCAGATTTGACAGCTGCGGCAAACGTATTGACAGCTAGTGACTCTTCTTCGTCACCGTCGTCATCGTCACTACCATCTTCGCTTTCTTCCTCCTTCACTACTTTAGAGTGTTTAAGTTCGTGATCTCTTTGTGCTTTGAAGTATTCGTAGTCAGAGTCACTGTCACTATCATCGTCATTGTTATCGTCACTGTCTTTTGGAACATCGCTGACTTTTGTAACATTATTCTGTGTAGCACTTTCAGCTTTGAACAAGTCTTGATGGTTTAAGCCTGTGAATGCTTTCAACCCTAAAATAATAACAACCAATGAAATGTGATGATGTATGGTTGACAGACTTATTTCTGACGATTTTAGAAAGAAACTTACCTCTTCTAGCATCCGTATTCTTTACTTCTGGTTGCGATACCATTTCTTCCTCAGAATCTTCTTGTATTTTCTTTTCAGGTTTAGATTTCTCAGTTTTTTGTTTCTCAGGTTCAGTTTTTGCTTCAGGTTTACTCTTTACTGGACTGGTATTTTTACTTTGAGTGATTTCATTAGACTTAAGTGAATCCGCTATAACAGCTTTACCTTCAGATGTATCAACAAAAACTGGATTTACTAGAGTAATTCCTGCTAAATTTTCAACAGTCTAGAAAATTTAAATAATTTTAGTGAACTTAGTGATAGTTTTAGTTGAAAATCATTATTTAGCGTTTGTTTTTTTAAATACCTTTGTAAGTGTAGCAGACAATAAAATAGTTTGCTTTTCTTTAGACAAGAACACATCAGTTAGATGATGTTTTATATCCATTTTATCTTCACTGCTTTCATTAAGATTAGATTCTTCTTTTTCTTCTTCATCTGGTATTTTCTTAACAACATTTTGTTTCATAAGAGCTATAGGATCATACGTTGCTGCTTTCTTGTGATCTTCAATAGCTTTCACAATAGCTGCAACATCTTTTTCGTAACCCATATCTAATAAGCGATCAGCTTCATCCAAAACTAAACATCTGAGAATATTATAACAATTAATTTTATATGGACTTTACATATAACACATACAAATAACAATTAATTTTATATGAACTTTACATATAACACATACAACTTTACATACAGGGTGCATATTCTATTTACTTTGTTTGAAAAATTATTATTTTAATTTTTACATATTTCATTTTTTTCTTTATGTTAATCGACATATTTATAAACCAGTTTATTAACGTATTTAATTTAATGTGATTAGGTACAACATGCCCGATATACATGAGAATATAGGGTCAGTACACAAGGGATGAGTACATAAAGAAGCCCGGAGGGGAATTACGCGTGGTTTGAATACCCAAATCATAAATAAAAATATGTACTAGAAAACTTACCCAGTTTTTGCAAAATTAAAAGATGCTGTATGTCTTAAGTGGTCATTAATGCGTCCAGGGGTGCCAACCAATATATTAATTCCTTTCCTAAGTCTTGCTTTCTCTGCTTTCCTTTTTTGTCCTCCACTTAGTAAGCCAGGAACAATCCAATGAAATGGCTAAAAAGTTAAGTAATATGAAAAAAATATTTAGAAGTATTAATTTTAGTTTTTTTTTTTTTTTATTAAATGCAATTAATTAAAGTATATTTTTGAAGCATAAAATTAAACAACTTCTTTAAAAAAATATACAAAAAATGTGTATCACCTTGACTAACTTTATAAAAAGTTCATATGTCTGAACTGCGAGCTCTCTGGTTGGTATCACCACTATGACCCTGATGCCATCATTCCTGTTTATCTTTGGTCTGATGGCCTGTAGCCCCTCTATGATAGGCAGAGCATATGCTAACGTCTTGCCCGACCCAGTCTGTGACCTAGTTTATAAAATGATAAAAATATGCAATTTTATTTAATCAAATTTACTAAATAACCACTATCATTAGTATTTATGAACAGTGCATTAAGTATTTCACAATATTTTAATTGCATAATAAAATAACAACCAAAAAAAATATTATGCAATTATAATATTTATTTCTTGTGCTTTTCAAGAATGATAATTTTAGGAAACAATGACTTATTCAACTTAAAACTATGAACTTACCTAATGAGAACATCTCGTCCCTGCAATATAACTGGTATTGCATTCTGTTGCACTGTCATAAGTTCCTTCAAACCCATGTTCTGCTGCAGGTTAGCAACACTATGTGGGTGTATATCCAAGTCTGAGAATGTCTTGCCAGCAAACACTTGCTCCACAATAGGCTTGACAGCTCGCTGACCAATACGAGGCACTTGCGGATTGTTTTTGAAAAGAGAAGATATCCAACCTCCACTCCTAGGCTTGTTTTGTTTCAACTGTATCGTGTCACTGAGGTCTTGATAGTTTTTCCCTTGAAACTTACCCTTATTTTCACTTAAATCTCTTAATTTAGCACCTAAATCATCAGATTTGTCTTCAGCCGGAGCTTGAACTTTTGCAACCTTTTTTGGAGGTCCTTCTGCATTTTTTAAGACTGCACGGTTCACTTGAGCCAAGTTTTGTGGCCTTTTCCTTGCTATAGTTTTACCAGTGAACTTTGGGTTGGATACAAACTTATATTCCCCCGCATTCTTCTGAGGAGCACTAGGTTTCTTCTTATCCTAACAAAAACAAACTAGTTAACACGAAAACTATAAAGAATATTTAAATGGAATTATCGTTTTAAGTACTTACCCTCTTAGGTACCGATATATTTAACTGTAAATCATCCATATTTCACAAATACTTAAAATATTTACGTTTTTTCAACACATGAATTGAGGTTATACGCACGTTTTGACGTTTGTTGTGTTGTGGTTGTTTGACTTTTCACTGGTCGTTCATAAACGTGACGTCATAATACGAAAACACTGCGGAAAGAAAAAGTTCGGAAACATAATTATTTATTATTGTTATGTCTTTCACTGTTTTTAAAACCAGGGATTCATCATGTAAATTCTTTGAATCAAAATATGTATAGATATAGCATTCTAGAGTGATATTCTATGTACATATGCATGTGAATGTGATTCACTGTGATTCCGTTTGTTCGAAGCGGCATGCCTCCTAGCCGGATCCCCGCCGTGGGACATGGACGGAAAAGTCCTCGCGTCACTCTATACATGGCGCGAGGAAGCAGTGGGGCGGGGCGAGCGTCTCGCGCCTCGACAAGTTGAGGCGCATAGGGCTGAGCTCCGCCAAGTGTTAATGGCGGAGTGGGAGCAGAGGCTTGCACGACCCACGGCAGGGCACGCTGTTATCGCGGCGATAAGGCCCGTAATGAAGGAGTGGCTGGAGAGAAGCCACGGCGCCCTCAGCTTCCGGCTGACACAGGTTCTCACCGGACATGGTTGCTTCGGAAAGTTCCTGTGTCGCATAGGCCGGGAGCCCACGCCCGAATGCCACCATTGTGGCACCAGCAACGAAGATTCGGCGCTGCATACTTTGGCGGAGTGCCCAGCATGGGCAACGCAGCGCCGTGATTTAACTGCGGTACTGGATGCTGCGGGAAATCTTTCGCTGCTGGCCGTCGTGTCTTGCATGGTCAGCAGCGAAGAAGAGTGGAATGCCGTCGCCTCCTTTTGCGAGGAGGTGATGGTTTTAAAGGAGGCGGCGGAAAGGGAGAGAGAATCTGCTACCTCTCTCCCCGCCCGCAGCAGACGTAGGGGGCGTCGCAGGGTGGCTGATCTCCGGCCACCATAGGGCGCGGCCTGCGGACGACAGACTAGGGGCGTCTGTCGTCCGATCAGAAACAGGCCTCGAGACGGTGGCGTTGTGTTGCGCGCGCCTCTCTTAGTGGAGTTACTGTGGCCGCTGGGTGACGGTCACAGAGGTTGACGGGGCCCGCCTTCGAACATCTGGCGGGCCAATACCTGTCGGGGGTGCGGAAGAATGCTTTGGCGATACCCGTGCCCTCGACAACAGGTAATTGGAGGCAACACCAGGTAGGGTTTTTAGCCGGTAAGAGTCCGGCACACCCCTCCACCTACCCCAGGTGGAGTACAGTCCATGAGGATTTTCCCCCCTGACAAAAAAAAAAAATAAATAAATAAATAAATTAGTTGTATTGTAGTGGTTCCAATTGATACAAAAGTAGGTAGGTAGTAGGTAGTAGGGTACCTACTTGTTGTTATATTTTTTTAAATGTGTGAAAAACGTATAACGTATGTTACGTAACGTATGTTGTGGTACAAATTTCTTTAGAAACAAGCATTACCAGAAGAAATTAGCATTATGTGTGTGTACAAAAATTGAAAACAAGTAAATAAAAACAGTTCAACGTAATAAACGTTTTTAGTTTTCATGAGATAACTTCATCCATCTGAAGTCGGCTATGACAAATGTAAGTACCCACCTACATAATAACTCATATAATATAAGTACCTACAAATAAGACACATATTTTCTTAGGTAATCCTACTACTACTTCTACTACTACTACTTCGTTAAACTGTAGGTCCCGGCTGTCATTGAACATCCTTGACAGTCGTTACGGGTAGTCAGAAGCCAGTAAGTCTGACACCAGTCTAACCAAGGGGTATTGGGTTGCCCGGGTAACTGGGTTGAGGTCAGATAGGCAGTCGCTCCTTGTAAAGCACTGGTACTCAGCTGAATCCGGTTAGACTGGAAGCCGACCCCAACATAGTTGGAACAAGGCTCGGAGGATGATGATTTTCTTAGGTTATTCTTAAATCATAGGTACGCTTCTTATTCTTTCACAGAGTAATCGAGTTTTTTCTAATGACATACTGCAAAATTACAACGTTAGGAGGGTAGGTAAGTGGATATTCCCAGTCTAAAGTGTAAAAGTATTTTGTAAGCAGTATACTTATGGACACGTGCCGAAAACTCAATGATGATGCGAATTATGAATACACCACGTGGCGACGCGTGGCGCTAAAATATCTCTTTGTATAGACTATGGGGTGGAACAAATATTTGAGTTTTAAACCCCATGTTAAATAGAGGCATTTTATAATGGTTTTCAATACTTATGGATTATGAGAACCGATTGTTCATAAGTTTAATTACTTAGGTTTAATTATATGCTATCGTAACGTTTTTTACTAACTGATGAGAATACCTCAACTGAAAAGGGATATTTTAAGACATCAGTTTTACCTACATGTTTTTCCGCTACATAAGATTAACAAACAGTGATAAAGATGGATAATCGAGATGATTCAGGAACTTCCTAACACCTAAACATATACAATGTAAATGATCCCTTCAAATGTATGTAAGTACACAATACCTACATATCTTCATAAAAAAAAAAACATTCATAAGAACCAAACGAAATAAAAAAAATCACTGTACCTATGGTACCTACCTACACAAACATCACGTATGTTTGCATAAACTCCACTGAAAGGCAGTACCGCGAAATCTGCACACTTGAAATTCAGCAAACGCACAGTTTGGGCACACAGGGAAAATGGCAGAAGGGAAGGACGGAGGCGTGAGGGCGCGTCGTGATTACGGCGCCCAACCGGGACGACCCCGCGTGCCCACGGTCCTAACACCCTTCTCTTATTTAAAGCAAACACGCTCATGATTTTTGTGTAGGTACCTACCAGGGACTTTTGAGGTCAGTAAGCTGTTTATTTGTGTTATTGGAATGTATTTATTCTTAAACAACAATGTTGAATGTAGGTCTGTATGTTTATTTCTAAACAACGCCGACTTCTAGTGAAATTGATTGCTGAAAATGCATTCCCAACCGCAAACCTGGAATTGCGATTATATCAAAACTGACTACTTTGCATTATGAATCATGGGGGTCTGAAAAAGTACCTATGCCTTTTTTAAGGAAGACCCAGTGAAAAGTCTCGCTCGCAATTAACCAAATTTCATTGAAAAAAATAACCGTGACCATTTCTTGACATAAGTCCGTCTGACTTTACAATTTGTTGTCAAGACAAACATTTATTAAAAATTGTTTAATAAATAAAAAATAGAACTAGCCTCCCCCAATCAACTAAAGGTACGAAAGTGAAACATTAATTTAATAATTAATTAGGTTACGTCCTTGTGGTCCAGATTTCTTCTTAGGTAATGTTTCATCCAACGTCGTCTTTTACCTATTTCGTAGGAGCGCCTGTCCAACTCAGACGTACCTACACTCATGAGTTGCATAGTTTGTAAGCTTGTGGGATTTGTGAGCTACCTATTTTTTTGTAATGGGAGGTAGGTAGGTAGGGGAAGTAGTTCCCTCAGGTGCGGGTTAAACCGCGCGAAATATCTAGCTGTTCGTAGTGACTCAAAATTAATCTTTCCGATCAAATAGACTGACACAGAGATAAAAAAGAATGGCGTTAAAACCGACAACTTGCAAGGAAGCTATAGCGCGATGGGAGAAGATTAAGGGAGAGAATTCAACTGAAGCCACAGTTATAGAGCTGCAGTTCCAGTGGCCGCCTATTGAGAAGATGGATGGTGCTCTCTCCACGCTTGTGAGCTGCGAGTAAGTACAAGTGTTCTGAAGGCAAAGCCTGCAGTTTTACGTAAGGAATTTTAAATAACTTATTTAACGGTGCCTACTCGTGGCGATCGAAACCTATGTAGTAACTTTACGGTTTAGTAGGTATTTATTTTATATCGTACTACTGGCCCGCCCTCACTTCACTTCGGTAACAGAGTTATGTTATATTATATTATAGCTGATATAAGTAGTGTTTCTCTACAATATTATGCATGTATTATACACATAAACCTTCCTCTTAAAAAATCTATCCGATAAAAACAAACCGCATTAAAATCGGTTGCGTAGTAGGTATTGAAGATTTAAGCGTACCTACGTACTAAAGGACATAGGGATGTAAGGACAGAAAAGCGACTTTGGTTTATGCCTACTAAGTATGTAGTGATTGAGCAAAATGGGCTATAATCATACCCTACAAATTCCTGTAGTAAAAGTAGGTGTCTGCCTATTTTACAGTTTCGGATATTTCAATTTACCTATGTAATTTTACTCAACATATTTTTTCAGGAAGTTAAGCCTATCTTCAAACATGATAGACAAGATAGCCGGCATTGCTGGAATGAGAAGTCTCAAGATATTATCTGTTGGACGTAATTATATTAAATCTTTAGCAGGAATCGTAAGTTGTCTACTGACCGACCGTATCTAAAACTCTAGTCGACTTTTGTCCCACTGTTTCTAAAGAGTGCCCTGCCCCTCAATTTATCTAACAATAATTTAATCATTGGTCTCATTTGTAGTACCAATGTACTGTTTTGAGACGAATTCATCTGCTTCTTATTTAGGAAACGGTGGCAGACACGTTGGAAGAGCTGTGGATAAGTTACAATCCCATAGACAAGTTGAAAGGCGTCGGGGCGCTCAAAAATCTGAAAGTTTTGTACATGTCTAACAATCTTATCAAGGAATGGGTGGAGTTCAATCGATTGCAGGTGTGGATGCTTACGAAATGTATCTCAAAACATCATAAAATCTTCCCTTTGAAATGCTTCATTCATTTATTTTCGCTGATTCTCCTTCCAACAACTCCAGTCATTTTTGTTTCCAAGAAACCTAAAATATAATATTTTTTTTGTCTTTTAACAGGAATGTCCATCTTTGAAAGATTTGGTGTTTATCGGGAATCCGATAGTCGACAGCCAACCAGACGTGGAAACTTGGCGAAACCAGGCTTCGACTCGACTCCCGCAAATAATTAAGCTGGATGGCATACCTATCATAAGGGAATAGCTTACGTAACTATGAAACATATACCCACTTTCTAATTATTATCTACTTTTAAAGCTTTAGCTACCTAATATTAACTTACATTGTAGCGCGTCTTTAAAAAATATAAGTTCATAAGTACTTATTATATCAAAGCGTTACAATAAATTATTATACTAATTTTATCGTATTTATATTCAACCGAGGTAATAGTCCTATTAACTTTTATCCGGAATAAGTCAATTACAAAACTACCTCTGTCGTAATTTTCTGATATTCCTCAAAGTCCCTCAAATTCTCTGAATAAGAATTTTGATTGCGTGACACTTTCCGTAACAATGGGTGATAGAGGGCCACTTGTTTAGCCTACGAATTGAAATGACGATAATATTCGAAATAATAGCCTCGTCGCATCGCCTCGCTTGCTTGACATTTATGACAGATTATGACTCTGGCAACACTAATAACTGCTGCACACGCCATCTATCTATTAGGTGACGCAACTATAACATGACAGCGTTAAGATTGAATTCCATTAATCGAATAATGATTGCGATGGACAGATTGAAGATTACGGAGTAATTCAACTAACTCCGTGAAGCGATTGATTGACCTATTCATTGATAAGCTGTAACACCATAGCTATCGAAATTTTATCAGTACACACCATTTAATATAGTTATCAGGTTCAACCTGGAGTAAATGTTCTGTCTGTAAGGTATCTAATTTATGGGCAGTATAAACTGACTGCCCAAATTTCCGACGGAAATAGATGGCTATTGAGAAAAATCGTGCAAATGTCTAAATAACGTAAATGACTCCCCACTGTGGCAGTAAAAAGTTGCTTAGTTTACTGCAAATCGTCGAAATCTTCATGTGAATGCGTCTCTATTGTCCGTTGGGCTTTATGATTCGTCATACGTCTCAAATCCGACTTAATAGCCTGCTTAATTCGCGCCAAAAGGAAATACGAATTGGCCGGGGACGCCATTGCCGGCGGAAAAGTCCCTCTCCGTAGATGTGCGAATGGCCCCACCATTGTGTTGCCACTAATAAAATTTAATGATGTAAACGGATAGCACGAATTTATCTAACTCAGAACTCGTAGGGAGCGGGGCACTGAGGGGAAATCAATTAACGACAATATATCAGCTGTAAAGCAAATTGAATTCGGTATTGTTATACGATACTGTTAGAGTTTGTAATAGGCTTTCTTTATTTATATCACTAATTTATAATTTTAAGTGCATGGATAAAGTAGAGCTTTGGTGTGATGCATGCATCGTTTCCTAGAGTTGCGGCTGTTAAAAGACATAGTGCCTTTAAATATTGTTTTATCACGTACTTAAAGCAGATAGCCTAATAATAGACAACATAATAGGTATCATTATATCAATGGGTATACCTAGGAACCCTAACTTATATGAAGGTTTTTCTATTGAAGTCGTTACTTTTCTACAAATTATAGGTAAGTAGTAGCATCCTAAAATTATTGCGCTTTTATATGTTAGATGCCTTTTTATGTGTAAACGAACCATGTGTAAGTATCAAACTGTACGTAAGCGACATTTGAATAGCGTTCTATAATTTAATGGAAAGCCGGTCATTGTGTACTCAGCGTAATGGACCGATAATTGTCCATCCAAACAGAAGTAACTCTGTTAATCAAAATGAAGCTCGCACCTTCCCTACGCATTATAAATGAAGTAAGCTCCCTCGTTAATGCGTACAAATGCCGGCGACCGCCACCTAGCCCGTCATTATTTAATTATTAACACTACAATCGACCTAATTTTGATTTCTATTTGACATTTCGATTACGCCGCACGTAGCCGCCGGCGGGCAGCCATTTTGTGACATCTGTCCTCGAATGTGTTACGAACTATAAAATTCAATTTCCCCAATCGGCCAGCTCGACACATTTATTATTCATAGGTCGGTACCTAGATGCCCGGCCACTAACAGATGTGATCTTTTACGTGAAGGAATATCAAAAAACATGACGTCGATATAAAGAGCAGTGATTCTAAGGGACATGAATTTAATATAAGATCATGTGAATCCAATTTATGGGGATATTCGGATGGTATAAAAGAAAGTCCGAATACATTCACAAATAAGCTATTCAATCGCGTGACACAAGAATTTTCCCGTTGCGGGAAATTCATTTCAGTTATTGAAAATTTGACTCGGTATTGTTTCTGAAAAGCTATTAATATTGTAGGAATGTAGCTCGTAGTTTATTAGCAAGCAATCGACTTCAGGTCACGCTACTGATCGCGTTTAATACTTGATTCGATTGACTGATAGTCATGCTGTAATGACTGTATCGTCCCAGCTGGTCAAAGGTTTCTACTCTATTTTAATGTAACTTGGAATGGTTTTGATATTATAAACGGTCGTAGCCCTTGAATATTGAGTTTCTATTCTATTAGCCAATAAATCAATCCATGTCCTCGGTAATGCACAATCCATTTGCTCGCATGTAGCCTAATTGCCGTTAGCGCCGCCCAATAGCCGCATTAGGTTAAAACGCTGCTCGACCAGCCCGCCCCCGTCTCGGCTCGGACGGTAAACTCATGAAACTCCTATATATTCGACAATAATGGCTGATTTTCTAGCTCACGAGATGTATCCCCAGCAAACGGTCGCGCTTACGCCACTCAAAGGCGGAGAAAATGGCTTAAGTGCTTTCTCTATTATGCTTAAGGTCGTTCGTGAAAAGGATAATTTTCAACTCTCCAGCGCCCTCGTTTCGGCCGGATGTGGAATTAGTAGGGATAAGACACTGAAGAAAATATGTATAAGCCTGGTTCATAATATGTTAACTGTCTGTAAATCCTTTCAGTTTTAGGCATGCTCTTACATCCTACTAGGTTTAATTAAGAAAAGAACATGCTCTTAAAGAAAAAAAAATTGTTACAGAAAAATCTGGTTTGCTATCCATTCAGATTTAGTCATTTCGTTATTTCGTTTGCTTTAGCGCTTTGAACCTGACTAACCATATAAAATTGATTATGTAAGTATTATTTCCATTAGCCATGTTCATACGTTTCTAACGTCTACTAAGATAATATATTTTTAAGTTGGGTAACCTATTGTCGCGGCAAGCGTCGAGGGTAGCGAAATAAAGCTTTTCCAACAAACAATAGTTCCGGCCCTTTGTCGCACTCGGAGTTGAGTAAACATTAGTAGTTGAGGGTATTGTGAGAGGTTTCCTCCGCCTCCGAACCTCCTTCGAGCCTCCGCCGCGCTCTGCCGACTCCAGGCCTCACAGTTTACGGCCAGATAACTCCCACTTACCCCTCATTACCTTTTGTTTCGTAAGTATTGTTTGTTTTATTTAAAAATACATACCTACCTCTATCTACCTACATTAAATATTTGATTTTACTTCTTTAGTCCATAGGAACAGGTCAGATTTGAAATTATGGAAGTATGTAGACTTCTTACATCATCATCCTCCGAGCCTTTTTCCCAAGCTATGTTGGGGTCGGCTTCCAGTCTAACCGGATTCAGCTGAGTACCAGTGCTTTACAAGAAGCGACTGCCTATCTGACCTCCTCAACCCAGTTACCCGGGCAACCCGATACCCCTTGGTTAGACTGGTGTCAGACTTACTGGCTTCTGACTACCCGTAACGACTGCCAAGGATGTTCAATGACAGCCGGGACCTACAGTTTAACGTGCCATCCGAAACACAGTCATTGGTGTCTAAGATATACTTAGAAAGTACATACAAACTTAGAAAAGTTGCATTGGTACTTGCCTGACCTGGAATCGAACCCGCGCCCTCATACTCGAGAGGTTGGTTCTTTGCCCACTAGGCCACCACGACTTACTTATGTAGACTTCTTACAAAATAGTTTAAATAAAAGCCAATATTTATAAGTGCAATAAAACATAGGTACTCAGGTTTTATTCAATTAAAAATCGGCTGGGCTTAAGCTTATAACCATGAAGTAAGTATAGTGCAAACAGTAGAAGTCACGATCGGATCATAAATTTCTTTCAACATTAACACCTACTTTCCATAATAGCCGATAAACCAAATTTAGTTTTCATGTTACGCACCCTCCACAACTACTTATAATAAGCAATGATCAATGGAGAATAATCCTATTGTGTCGCGCGCACACAAAAAACCATGTCTGAATTATTCTGTTACGGTTTCGCGCTAATATCTCCATTACATTAGTGTAGGACCTCATTGTTAGCCACACTACATCTACATGAAAAGATTACGCGCCAAAATGTTGACAGTTGTCGCATAGACAAAAGAAAAGTGAGTGCATTTCGATATACGCATAATGGTTTGTGTTTATTTAATTTAAGTCACTGGCAAAATAGAATAATGGCGTGTTTTCGCCAGCGGCGCACAGCGTTCCGACTTGAGCCGGGAGCGCCTCGGGGCAATAAAATTAATGAAGCGTGGAGATGGGACCATTTTACTTGTATTATTCGTCTCCTGCGGCTTGAGACTGGAGCGAATGTCCATTAGTTCTGTTTTAACATGTTAGCGAGGTTGAAACGTTGTAAATGCGATTTACTTTGCAGAGAGGGTGGAAAAGTAGCCGGAGAGATTTGATCGCGATCAGTAGCCAAAGCGATCGGAAGTGATCTCAAATACCTATTTGTCTGAAGTAGCTTCTCATTCTTTATTTACGATTAACTTTTTGAGTTTTATTATCTGCCCATATCTAAACACAGAAGGTCCTTAGATCTCCAGATATAAAACTGGATGATCAGACAGGATAGGGAAGAAAGGTTACCTATCTAGTATTTTAGTTAAGTACTGAAGTTGTATTGTCCAGTATAAGAACTAAACAATGTTAAACTTGGTAAATGCTGCAAATAATAAACTAACGCGAACAAAGAGCGCATTACACCGCATTAGAGATGATAAGTAACCGCTGATCAGCCGCTGGAAGTGCGCGCGGCGGTTACGTGCGTCAAATTCCCGCGATACCATCTTAATCCGCAGATATTAGTCCTGCACTAACGGCTCATTGTACGCATGTGTGAAGAGCATTTATATTTAAAGCTTTCAATGGATTAGATGTAAAATGAAACATGATGCATTGCTCTGCGTAGAATTAATCATCTGTGCAGTAACCTATAGTTTACAATTCTTTTGTTTATTGCAAATCTTGCAACTGTATGAGAATTGTACCTATACATTCTCGGTGGGCCTTTTCAGTCTTTTATTTGCTCACATTGAACTTATTGGGCTGGTAACTTAATATTTAAGGCATTTAAGAACATTTTTCTTAACTTTTCTGTCATATTTAGGTATTCACTTATTTTCATTAAACCACAAAAAAAGACAAACATTCGAGCAAAACATGCGCTTTAGCAACCAGACATAAATAATCAGGGCGCACACAAATTCCGCTAACTACAGAAAATTACATAGGAGTCAGAGCTCCTTTACAAAGCCTCCATGGCCACAAAGGGTGTATCGCAGGCGCTAAACCGTCGCACGCTCATTACGCGAACATTTGCTACCACTATTAGCATATCAAATGGTCTTATCTGATGTAACGGCTGCCCGCGCTGCGCTCGCCCACTGCACCCAACTAATGTTCCTACGAGACAATAACACGATTAGCGATATAAATACAGTAACAAGAGCATAACAAGGGATTTTAGCAGGATACCTCGATCCTTATCAGGCGTCGCGTTTACAAGGGTAAAGTATGCTTTTGAGATATGATTTTTACAATTGTTTGTTCTTTTTGAACCAACGCTGCTCATTATTTGCCGTGATGGAGTTAGTATTGTACAGTACCTCATCTATGTATAGGTTAGGTACTAATATGATAAATAAGGCCAGGTTATATGATTTTCATCATCACCACTTAAATACAACAGTTACAAGCGTATTTTCAGGAAAGGTAACCATTCTGACAATAGGATGAATTTCGTTGTTTTTCCCGACGAAAATCAACTTCTCGCATTCGGAACAGGGTTTGCAAAAAAAAATAACACCCAAATTCGTTTTACACGCGAATGATAAACTTTTATGAGGTTGTTACATAGCAACAATAGGCGGAGCGCACCCGAGCCCCGGAGGTTTAGTGCGTCCGATTTCCATACAAAAACTTCTATTTCCCCGGCTAAATGGCACGTGAGAGGACATAAAACTGCGGGAAAACTACACCCAGCTACCGAATAGTTAGCTATACTTTTTTATTTATTTTTTACCCTTTGCAGGGGGATTAATCTGTATAGCTGCAATGTGATTTATAATTAAGTATCGACTGCTGCGTAACCCATGCCAGTCTTGTAACTGCAAAATTCAAACTATTAAAACATTGGCAGCTCATGCGTTGGATGGCAGAAAAATATTTCCGTCTGACATACCACAGCCAGAGCCAAGAAAACTTTGTTGGAACAAGACTGCCGTAAAATTTTAACTCGTAAAAACGTAAGAACATGAAAAGATTTTGTCGCAATAATTTACAACAGGAATCTATCTCTACGAAGTTTCTTGACGTAAACACATCGAATGTTACAATAACATCAAGAAAAACATTCGACAGATACCAACGACATTAAAGTCGATAAATCGAATTGAACAACACAGTTAAGTCATACTAACTAAATCCAGGAATGTTAAGTAGGCATCATAAAAACTTATAGCTCGCAGGGCTCGGGGATGTATCCTACACGCGTCAAACTGATCTCGAGCCCACCGACTTGTGCCATCTCTTAGGAAGTGATTTGTCAGCGCCGCCCCCTCTCGATTGAATAATTCAAATAATCGAGGTATTTATATGTAAATAGCGAGCCACATCTCCATACGAAAGGGCCGATCGGTACATAAATTTGGCAAGACGACGAGAAAACTGCGACGCACCACCGATCTGATTTATTCGCTAAGTTTTAGAAAAAGTGGCGCGCGTCAGGAAATGTTTGTCTAATCGCGTTTATTGCCCGACCCGGGATTTTGCGCCCGGCAGCACACGGGGGTGAGGCCGACTACGTAATAAGACCATGTTGTACCAAAACAACTACTTGCTCTATAAAAACAAATAAAAGGATCTCAAGAAAACTCTGAAAATAATTTCAGTAAGAAACTTAAATCAAACTACAAAAAAATAAGGAGGTTAAAGTTTTTTGATAGGCAAATTGAAACTTAAACATGGCATCCACAGTAAGTGTGCCTCGTAAGTAGACAAAACAACTTCTATAGTTTTGAGGAAAAGTCAACAATGAGTCTAAATTTTTCCTATGAAACTATTTACCTACTTAGATACTTTTGAACTCTAAATGGACCCTAAAATGCCTAAAATGCTAAATATTTGCAAAAATCTTTTGAAACACTATTTTCATCCCAAAATGCAGCTTACTAAGTACATAGGTGCTTCTTACTTAGGTATACATACATATGTGTATACATATAATTACCTGAGAAGATAAGTTTGGTAAATAAATACCTCGATTGTAGTTTATCCAAATTACTGCCAAAAAAAAAAAGGTGACATTACAAAGATGGATCTGATGATAAGGATATGATATTACTAATGTATTTTGTAAGATGAGCGAGCCCGGCCTTTTCAGGAAGGACACACCTATCTGGAGAAGAAACAAACTAAAGACTAAACACGTAAATGAAAACATTACAAACCTAATAACAACATCTATTAATATCGCTCCCTCAATTAGAGCAACCTATGACACTTATCCATGGAAATAATAACATTGTTTATGGGCGACGCTAGTTCACAGCAGAGCCATCATATGTGCGACACTATTACTCATAGGAGCCGCTACAGTGTCATCAATCATTTCACTACGAGCGGGGAGGAACGGGTAAAGTGTTAATAATCGCTACTGCCACTATTGTTCATTTCTAACTAAATTCATGTATGGAGGTATCAGTAACGTGGTGAACTTCATTAGTGGTTTGTGGTAAATTGGGGTTTATGGAGATTAGAGGAATAATAAGTACTTAAAAAGAAGAGAAACTTACTTGGAGGTCCATATCACTATGTATAGGAATATTGCCAACAGTCAATTATTTTAACTTCAATCCTATTATTTATTTTTTGGATATATAAAATAAATGCCTAAAGTCCGTTCACATTTATTTACTTACTTACCAACAAACTTTGTTCTAGCCGTTTTCAATAAATAACGTGCTGACCTGACTCAAGGGTAAAAAATTCAACCCTAAAAAATACATTCAGCTTTATGGAACAGAGAAATAAGCAAGTGAGCAACAAAACGCACTTTATCAGGTGGCGGCCGCTTTATCCTGCTAATGACCAACCCCTCTGGAGTAATAAAAGTCGATATCAGCCTCCCTAGAGTGGCCCTGGACAAACGATCTTGATACTTTACGTTTTTAGATAATCTTACAACTCATAAACTCGTGCAAGTTTCTGGTAGAGGGTGGAACATGAAAATATGTTTTTATTTTTGAGTTTCATTAAGGGACAGTGCAGTCGCCTGATGATGCTTAATAGACAAAGACGGTTTCTTGAAGCTGGTGCGCAATGTTCTTACCTATCGAATAAATAGGGTAGGTTAGTAGGCAATCAGGGTGCGTAGAAAAGTGTTAATTGCACTTAAACGCTTGACTGATTTAAGGAAATAAGTATAGTAAAGAGAAGCTATTTCATAATTTTAATGCTTAGGGATATGATAGCCAAATGAACACGACATGCTATGTATCAAAGTTACAGTCGAAAATAGTAAAACGACCAAAAATATTGGGCAGCGTACATGCCCAGCGAAGCGCGGCTGAGAATTAGCGGCGGCGGGAAAGAAAAATGACTGTGACAGTCCGGCGAACACCACTAATGGAGTCTGCGTCTGCGAAATATCCCCACTTAGACCAGTAGTGGGTAGCTGGGTAGCACCCACTCCATCTAAACGTTGGGCGGCAGTGGCTCAGCACTTTACTCACGTTTATTAAATATTAAAACACAACGGTGTTATGAAGCGCGAAACATTCATATTTTATTTATAACACATTATCCATGATATTCGAAACTTCCATGCCAGTTGTTAACACACTAATCTTTAGTTTAAAAGTGATCAAAAGCTAGATAACACTGTAATAGGGTGACTATCTGATTCATGTATCTACTTAAATTCAAATCGCCGTCGAAATACACAGAGGGCTATTCGAATGTAGCAATAACGGAGCCCCACCCCTACGATACAATACAACACTCCCCTCACAAATTAAGTGTAAAACAAACCTAATGAAATTTAAATATCTTTTCGGCGACGCAATAACTGCACAAATAAAATCATGTCGCGGGGGAGAGTATAATCGCTTCTATTGTGTACACATTGTATGAAATTATTCCGTTGAGAAGTTTTACAACCATGTCGCAGTGCGATGGTACAAGCTACCCCTCGTAATATTAGCTGTATGTGTGGATGGTTAGTGTGACAAGGTAACAGGCGCCAGTGACGTCGTAAGAAGGGGCGGGAATGCTCTCTAGACAGTAATAGGCTCTTGCGGTGATGATAAACCTCTCATTGTTAGCTTGTTAGTGGATAATTCGCAGTAATGTGTTTAGCGTGCGTAGAAAGGAAATCTGCGTGCGCTGTTTGTTTTAATAAGATGGGTCTGTGTGGTTAAGTTAATGCTATTATCGTGGTTTTGAGAATTGAGCAGTTTTCAAATCATTAATGTCACTGTTATTTTCTGTCAACAAACTATAGGTAGCAACCATAACAGTCTAGTATATTATCTACCCTTTCCGATATTAGATAATGCCTAGCTAAAGGCATACTATCTAATTGACCAAGTATTCAGCAACGGAAACATTATTATTCTAGCAGATTAAGTCGAGTATCCAAATGAATCTCTTAAAAGACGCGCGCGCCCCTCAAAGGGGAGGATACTAATTTTCTTTCAACTTTAAAAGAAGGTTCCTTTCAAGAAGTGGAAAAAAGTTACAATCGAAAAGGAAATTTGCGTTTTAAATCCTCTAATGAAGCTGAGAAGTTTGTAATGGAGGGGCGAAAGGCTGCTGGCAAATTGAGGAAAAAACTTACGGTCGGAACTGAACCGAGATTGTGAAAGATAGAAGAATTAATTAATGGGTATTATAATTTTTCTTTGAGTAGGTAAAATTGAGACAAACAGAGATTTGGATTTCACTTCAGTAAGTACAGTTCACAATTCTACTGCGTGACATAGGTAGGTAGGTACCTACACGTGTAAAATCTTCGCAAGCAACACATATGACATAGGTATCAGTCATTGTAAGTTAACTGTAACGTCTCTGTGACTTTTTCATTGCATAGTTTCTAATTCTAACCGAGATATCTAGGTAACTAAGTCCAGTCCAATACCAAAAGACGTCGTTATAGTGGAATGAAGATTCCAAACGACAACTAGACAAAAGAATAAAAGTATCTTTAGATCTATAGATCGTCTTTTGTTCTTAACAAAAGTTGCATAAAATATCAACGATAGTATGCAGAATGTTTTAACGAACATGCTCGCTCTGTTTAGCGTAGGCATACCGATCGCTCTTCAAATGTTCGCCTACCAATTAGACTGAGTGTTTACTTTTCTATCCCATTGTTTTAAGGACCTTTGGTTTATGATACCTTGATGGACCGCGTACAATTTAACTAGTGGTAGGGGAGCCCTAGAAGGGATTTTGGGATTTACTCAAGCGCGGCAGATTAGTATATACGCAGGTACCTATTACCCCATTTAACACCTCCACCAAGTATTAGTCCTGTATATGCAGCCGCGCGTCTAGAATAAAGGATCAGATTAGTAAAAAAAAAATTATCATCTGACATTCTCCAGCGCGTCAGATTAAGATAGGGTAAGTTAGTTATATGCTAAAAAGTGTATATTCCACTAATCTGACAATTTGCGATTGACGATAAGAAGTAGGAAGGTTACAAACTTGTAAAAAAAAAACGTCATCTTGACTTTCTCGAGCGCGGCTAATTTTTTTTTTATTTTGAAGGGAATGATTCAAGAATAATGAAAAATATATAATCTGACGATTTCCGCAAGCCGAAATAACAAAAATTCGTCGATAAAGTTAAATGCGTGCAGCTGCGTGATGCCTACATTTCCTTCTCCGCGTTTCTATTCCTCTCTCACTCTTTCTCTATCTATTACTCTCTCACTCCGTCCCCACTCTGGTTTCTGTTGCCATGACGTCGTGGCATACTGTTTACAACGTGTTTCCAACGTTTTGGCTTTTCTTGCTATTTTAATATTATTTGGGGCTTTGCCACGTCCACTTCCTTTGGGGCTGCTTTTTGAAAAAGGAGTTCATCAAAAAGAGCCCCTCGCGTTCGAGGAAGTTGACGAGCATTTGTCCCCTATGATTCCTGCTTCCAAATCCATGGGATCCTACTGCCGTTTCGCCCCAAATCTGTACTCCCACTTTAGCGTTAAAGTCCCCCATGACAACGGTATAATGGGTCTTTGTAGTGAAGTGGAGGGCCCTTGATATATCATCAAACATATCCTCCACTTCATCGTCTGAATGTGTCGAGGTCGGTGCGTACACTTGCACTACCTTGAGGCTTTACCTGTCGGTGAGCTTTATGATAAGGTACGCTACCCTGTTCGACACACTAGACACCTCCACAACGTTATCAGCTAGGGACTTATTAACCAGAAACCCAACGCCACCTTGGGATTGTTGGTCTCCCTCTCGGAAGTACATTAGATGACCTGATTCGAGGGTTATGGTGTCCTCCCCCTCTCTTCGAACTTCACATAACCCTAATACGTGCCACCTAATCTTCCCAAGTTCCACCTCGAGTTGCGCCAGATGCGAGTCAAGCCGTAGCGTGCGGCCGTTGTACGTCGCAAGAGTCAGTTGTTTTGGTGGCCTCCCGTAACCCGGAGATCATAGAGGTATTTAGCCTACTGCTATCACGCTGGCCAGACGGGTTGATAGAGGGTTTTTTTTTCGAGTTTTCCTTCTCTCGCACTGGTGTTCGGTGCATTTTTGACTCCATTAGTCGACTTCTACGACACCCACTGGAAGAAGGGGTAGCGACATATGTATTCTTAAGCCGTCGCTACACGGCCTTCGTCGCTACACGGCCTCAGCACTTAGATATTCCTTTAAAAACTTGAGATATCAATGGATTATTTAGTTTTAACTTTTGCACACCTTTTGATCTATATCTCAGGACGGGCAAACGTCAACAAAGCTGTCATATTAAAGGTTGTTCTAGATAAAAAGGCCTATACAATGATATATGTATGACATTGCTATTAGTGGAGTGTACCAGGTCCCGTATATTTGTGTCCATTGCAATTCCTTTATGTTTTTCATACTTATTTGCTTATAAATAAAAGTTTTGTACTTCAAAGAATACATACTGGTTTATTTACTTGCAATTTTTTAAGTTCTTCAATTTGTTAAAAGGTTTGCAAAAAAACTTTCCATTGTCAGATTAAGCGAATTCCTCCAGATAATCGTCAGATTATAAGATGATTACGTTAAGGGTACATAAATGAACCATATATATCTTAATCTGACGCGCTCGAGTATTTCAAAATGGCGATTTTTTTTTGCAATTTCAAATAATGGCCACGAGTTTAGGTCACGTCTAAATCGTCAGATTATTGCATAAGAGCCTTCGTTTTGGTTCACTTAACACCCCTTTTGATAATCTGACGCGCTCGATAAAATAATTTTTTTTCCCATTTTTAACCCTTACCTACGACCACCCCCACCATGGAAACAGTCAGATTAATATACGTATGTTTTCAAAATGACGTAGGACGTGCATGCTATTAATATCTGACGCGCTCGAGTATGTCCATGCAACTGTTTTTTTTTACATTTTTGAAAGTTTATAGCCGCTCCACCCACCGATGAAAGTGTGTGTATGTCAGGACATTTTTTTCTTCTTATCATCTAATGCCCGTTTTCACCAACAATCTCTTAATCTAAGTGCCACTTAGAATAAGGGCTCTCCCAATTTTGACATAAATAACTATGTATAAGGGACACCTAAACTTTGGTGAAAACGAAATTCTTATTAAGTGTTCCGTAAATGCTCTTAGGGGATCCCTAAATTTAGGTATTTGTTGGTGAAAATGGGCATGAGCTTCGCAATCTAATAGGTCTCATTGACGCTCGAGTCACTCCCGATTTAGCACTCTTGCCTCCCCTACTATAGTATTTATATTCGTTTTCCAGCTCAATATTGTAGGATAACTTGATGAGGTTTTAATATTTGGATGTGTAACCTTAACTTAAGAGGACGAATTGGAATTTTTGGCGCCAAGGATCTCAATTTTTCTCAGTAAATACAAAACGGATCAAAATACAACTTGGTTACCTGAAAGTTCATGATATAAACCTTATTTTGTTAGACGTCAAAACACGATTAGGTAACTTTTATAACAGAGAAAAATATATCAAACATACCTCTTTTTAAAAAGAGGTATGTTTGATATATTTTTCTCTCACACGTTGACGTCTCGTTAGACGTCAAAACACGATTAGGTAACTTTTATAACAGAGAAAAATATATCAAACATACCTCTTTTTAAAAAGAGATTCACATATTATGGGCAAACGGGACCGATTTAAGCCTCTTAACTTTTTTAGTAGTTGAGTATATACATACTCTTTAAAATTGTAGAAGGAATTTTTATCAAATTATCATTTCTAAATAATAAAATTACAAAACCATTTTGTCGCTTACGACTTTTAGTTATAAGCTAGCGCGCGTATTGTTATCCTCGCCCCGCTCAGACGCTCCGACCCCTTTTGGCGCCTTAGATGCGCGTGCCGGTTATGGAATTATTGTTGACCAATTCCTCGCCTTAAGCTGAATTCACAAGCCTTTGGTCTACTGGGCGCTACTGAATAGTCAAGTATCTTACGTTCGATTCCCGAAACTTTCGAAGATAAGATTATGGGCATACGAACGTCATTACCCGTTACAATACCATTTTTGGTGCTACGCCGTAGCACTTCACATGAGTGCGTAGCAGCCTACGCACTCGTAGCAAATAACAAATGGTATGGTATTTCTTTAATCTTTCTAATTTCAAAGGGACAACAATCTGAGTGGAATGAAGAAATAAAAAAGTTTTCATTTTGTAACAAAATTTATTAATATAAAGTATATAAATATTTTGAATATTATAATACATTTAAATCCAATTCGCGCAGAAACGGTACTCTGCACAGTATTCGATAGCAACAATTGCGTAGTATTATTTTATTTTTGAAATTAAGCGATAAAACTGTATTTTCTTTCATTTGTTCTAATTCAATTGGTATAATAAATAACATGCTAGATTCATGATGATTCCTACATTTTCTATGTTTAATTGTATACTTTTTTTACAACTTGAGTAAATTAAATAGGCAGTACATACACTATTATCTATGGTCGTAACTGAAAACGTTGGAAGACATTCATCATGTAACCTCTATGCTTCTATTATTCCTATGTCGCAGATCAATGGTAAATATTTACGGGCGCAGTGTAAATAATACTTTTTTATATAATTACGCATTTTTATTGTTTTCTAAATGGACAGTATTATTTAATAAGTGCGCTGTGGACTAGGCACTTGTGTGAAATTGCATGAAAATAATCTCGTACTCCGCGGTCGTTTGTGACACAATAAAAGACTGAATATTGGAGATAATTTATAAAAATTCAACAATTCTAATGATGCTGTACTATTTGTCAAAATTACTAACGGCACTTGTGAATGAAAAATGTAAAAGATAAGTACTGAAATGAGTAGTGTGAAACATATTTCTCTAAACACACTGTATGTTTTAAATTAATATTACAAACTTTTTTCATCGGTCTCAGTTATTTAAAGAAGATAAAATAACTTGGCGTAGTAGGCAATTATCAACTAATTCATAATAAAACAGCGTCACATTTTATATATTCATATTGCAACAGACCGATATTTACATTCAAAATAATGCGTTTGCCTACCCTATAACACTGTACATTGAATGAATTTTGTTTGAATAAAATTCTTCAAAGGTAACTAAAAATAATAAGCTCAAATGTTAGATACGACTGAAGACAAATAAATTATTTAATACCTACAAACAATCTTCCTTGTTTGTTTAAAAAAGCTGTCGATTTAAGTTATGTTTGAAAAAAATTGTGCCGACAGATCATTGGTGAATTGCACCGGCCATTTGTCAAATCAGCAATTTGACAACTGAAAATGGTTCTAATATATGTAGTTCAATAGTGCAACTAGCCGTAAGTAATAATGTGGGAGTACATTCATATAAAACACTAGCTTCTGCCAGCGGTTTCATCCGCATCCCGTGGGAACTACTTCCCGTACCGGGATAAAAAGTAGCCTATAGCCTTCCTCGATAAATGGGCTATCTAACACTGAAAGAAATTTTCAAATCGGACCAGTAGTTCCTGAGATTAGCACGTTCAAACAAACAAACAAACAAACAAACTCTTCAGCTTTATAATATTAGTATAGATAAGTACAGTAAGTGCAAATAATTTTAACAAATGGTACAACGGGTTCGATTCTTTTATTGTTGGACCGCAGCGTTGGCAATGATCGAAGGTGAGTTGATGGTCTCTCCGAGGCTCTCCAGCAGCTCCTTGCGGTAGTCATCGAAGTCCCCGTCAACCTATATAGAAGGAAAAAAATAATTAGTCGATGATTGGGGCAGGGAAAATGATATTATGTGAAGAAAAACTAAGATGTAGCTATGCTTTGAGTTATAAAAGGTAACGAAAACTACTTTGATTTATGAAATGTCCTTGATATATAAATCGTGTTCGCTTATCTGAAACTGCCTTTTAATTTTATCCTAGACGAAAGTCGTATTACGAATTTAATATTAACGAATTTAATGTACAACTCCTATGGTTATTACAAAAACGATTAATACGCTCAACACGTGTGTGAGTACATTTTATATGAAGAATTCTCTGTTAAGAATAATCAGTAACATTACCTCATTAATAGTCTGGTCCTCAATAACGTACAGCGCACAATCAGTCTCTCTGATGAGTCGTTCGTCGTGAGACACGATGACGACGCCGCCCTTGTAATCGTTGATAGCGTCGGCTAACGCGTCTATACTCTCGATATCCAAGTTGTTTGTAGGTTCATCCTGGGGGAAGGTTATTTATAATTTATTCTTTTTGGATTATTATAGAGGATTCTGGAATGACTGAGTCTATTTGTCAGGCTTCCACGCGGAACAACTTAACCAATTTAAACGAAACTTGGCACACAAGTACTCCTGAGCCTGAGAAAGGACATTTAACCTGGTTGCAGAAACACGTTTTCCCGGAGTATGAGTGAAACTGCTAGTACATATAACAAAAGTTCTAATGGCAAAACTTTTTCAATAAAAGAGATTACGTTATTGACGATTGAGAATGATGTTGTTGTTAACCTTCAATTACCTTCTAGATCTGTTCAGCGTATTTCCCTTTCCGTGTTCAACTGGCGACACCGGTCTTGCGAAATCCATACGCTTTTGTTTTACTACGGAATCCTACGATCCCGTGTTCAATTCGCGTCAACTAAGCACGCTTTTGCGATCAAGTGGCGCTGGGTAAGTTTTAACAAAATCGTGTGCAGTTGAACTGAACACGCTTTTTTGACTCGTCTCTTAGACTGTTTGAGTCTTCAAAAGCGTGTTGAATCAGCGACGGTAATATTCTACAGTAGGCAGTAGGTTGTAATATTAACTCAATATGATTTCAATGAAATATTACAAACAATACAATTAATGAAACATTTACTATCAGCACAAAAAAACAAAAAAAAACATCGACAACTATTGTGCGGAACGTTCGTTTTGGTCTATGTTCACAGCGATATTGTGTGCACGTTTCTTATTAACAAGACGGCCGAACTGAATTCTACCACTGCTGGGTAATTGTTTTTAATGCTGTCTCGAAATAGATGTAGGTTGGACCTTTATTTTTCGTGAACGTCATATTTCCTTATCATGCATGAATGAAACAGTCATAGTTGAGTATTTCAAAATCTTTTGTAATTTCACTGAAAACCCTTTTAAACTCTTCCATTATGCACTATGTAAACAAAATAGGTACAACCATGAACGCACAGTAACAAACAAATAACAAATTGCAATGAGAAGCGCGCGAATCCAACTTCGGGCGTTCTCGCCTGCTTCGGTCCGCACGATTTATCCCGAACATTTACGAACGCGTCAAATCAGTACGGATTTGTTTCGAATAGACAGGTTAAAAAACCGTGTTCAATTCAGTTACACAGTTTTGTAAAACTTCTTTTAACGTTGCTTGATCGCAAAAGCGTGCTCAGTTGACGCGAATTGAACACGGGATCGTAGGATTCCGTAGTAAAACAAAAGCGTGTGGATTTCGCGAGACCGGTGTCGCCAGTTGAACACGGAAAGGGAAATACGCATAACAGATGATAAGGCTTTTTAACATCACAATTACACATCAAAAGTAACCAAATTAAATAAAGCAATATCTTACCAAAATAACAACATCAGGTGCCATAAGCGTCAACTCGGCGAGCGCCACCCTGGCCTTCTGACCTCCACTAAGGTCCATCATCTTGATAGTATGCGCATGACTGGCCAAGCCGAAGGTACCAAGAGCTTTCCTCGCCTTCTCGTATTGTAAGCCGAATAACCTCTGTAGGTACTCTGCGGGAGTTTCCTCGGCGGTCAAATGTTCGCCCGAATGCTGGTCGAAACGACCTATCCTCTGTGGAAGGGTTATAGGGGTTAGTTTCAATGTAAAATGCTTATGCTTTAATGTAATGTGCTTTAGGTAAATGGTTTCGTGCTGAAAATAAGTATGTTGCTTGTATTTCAGAAAAAAGAATATAGATATTATCTGTCTGGGTTTTCTGTAGTATGTATATATTTTTATGTGTTCAGATAGTTTGCGGTACGTGTTTTGACGTACTCTATTCCCAAAACCATCAAACACATACAGGAATTGTGTAAACTAGGACATTCATAAACATCTTTAAAGTCTCATTATATCAGCTCTTATAAGAATATGTAAAAAAATCTATTTTTTTTTAATCAAGTCAAGAACAATGAAAACATCTTGTTGGAAGCTCTTTATGATCCATTCTTATTCCAAACCTCTTTACAAAACAAAAGCATACTAACCAGTCTATGGTTCCTAATAAGTTCTCCTTTCACGGGCGACAGTTCTCCCACCAGCAGTTTGAGGAAGGTGGACTTGCCTACACCGTTGGGGCCGACGATGGCGATACGCGAGTTCAAGTCTATGCCGAAGTCCACGCCCTTGAACAGGGGCTTCTGACTCGGGAAGTTGAAGTCCACGTCTGTATAGATAAATGGAAATTAAGAGTATGTAACAAATGTACTATTTTTAGAGGAAAGTGTTATCTGCTATATCAGTCTTATTACACGAGGCGAATTGGTTATTAATTTATATTTTAGGAAAAAATCCTTATACCATTTATTAAAGTCTGACCACCTTATGTATTACTAGCTTCCGCCAGCGGCTTCGCCCGCGTGGTGTGTTGATAAAAAGTAGCCTATGTGTTAATCCAGGGTATCACCTATCTACATACCAAATTTCAACCAAATCGGTCCAGCCGTTTTTGCGTGATTGAATAACAAACATACATCCATACATTCTCACAAACTTTCACGTTTATAATATAAGTAGGATTAAACGTAGTCTTTAAAAGTACCGCCTTAAGTACTTAGTGTACACCATTAACTAGGTTCGGGGATGATGGTTTAAACCTAGTACTTAAGCTGGCACATTTTTAAGAACGCATTATAAAATAAGGGGGTAAAAATTCATTACGATCTACCGGCACATAGCGTAAACTTTGAACCATCACTATACCATGTGTATCTTTTTGTAAGGTTTACTTTCCAATATAAATCATTTACTATAATTTTAGGATATGTTACAAAGCTAGAATTGGGGCGTGTTCTGACATGGTGAATCTATACTAATATTATAAAGCTGAAGAGTTTGTTTGTTTGTTTGTTTGAACGCGCTAATCTCAGGAGCTACCGGTCCGAGGAAGGCTATAGGCAGTGGCGGCCCTAGGGGTGTGCGAACTGTGCCTTCGCACAGGGCCTCGCGCTTGGGGGGGCCTCGCGCTACAACCCACACTAATATAAAAAAAATATAATTAAAAAATACATATATATCTGGTCCAAGAAAAAAAATATTTTTCTTTATTTATTTCTTATTCATTCTGCGTTTACTTTTTGAGATCTCCATTTAACAAAAAAATTGGAACACCAACGTAACAAAAACAACTGGCTCTCGATCCAGTCACGGATTCTTTTTATTTGTGCTTAATTCCGAGTTTAATTTGCGAGTCCTTAAACAAACAATTTTAAAAAATTCGCGCTCGCTACGCTCGCGGCTGTTCTCTTGTCAGTGCAGTTCATTCTAACATGATTAGAGTACTTTTATGTCCCAAAACTCAAAATTTTTCGCGCTCACTACGCTCGCGGCTGTTCGCTTGTCAGTACCGTTCATTCTAACATGATTAGAGTACTTTTATGTCCCAAAACTCAAAAATTTTCGCGCTCGCTACGCTCGCGGCTGTTCGCTTGTCAGTACCTACCGTTCATTCTAACATGATTAGAGTACTTTTATGTCCCAAAACTCAAAAATTTTCGCGCTCGCTACGCTCGCGGCTGTTCGCTTATCAGTACCGTTCATTCTAACATGATTAGAGTACTTTTATGTCCCAAAACTCAAAAATTTTCGCGCTCGCTGCGGTCGCGACTTCACCTTACACCGTTCTTTAATATACAAGTTTAGGTGCTTTAGTGACCCAAAGCTCAAAAATTTTTGCGCTCGCTACGCTCGCGGGTGCTTTATTTTCCACTTCTTTTATTTCTTTCATCCTTTTTTAGCCGAACCTAGAAGGTAGCGCCGCTTGTAAGTCCTTTTATTAACAAGAAAATAACTCCTAGCTCACAACAGACTTTTCACGTAGGACAAAGGGCCTCGCATAGACCTGCCGCACGTAGCCTCGCAATGGCTAGGGCCGCCGCTGGCTATAGGCTACTTTTTATCCCGGTACGGGAAGTAGTTCCCACGGGATGCGGGTGAAACCGCTGGCAGAAGCTAGTTAGATATAAATGGAGATTGAAATGCTCTTAAAATAAAGCTACTTACTAAGCAAGCCAAGTATAGGCGGCTGCAGCGGCGGCGGGTCGGGGAACGAGAACTTGACGATATACTCCTTGGGCCGCTGCAGCAGCGCGGTGGGGGCTGCACTGTCCTCGTCTTCACGCTGAGCCTTGCTGCGGTTCTTCTCTTGTTTGCGGGTTAAAGCGTCCTTTTGTTTCTTTTCCTGTTTATTGGGTAATAAAACAGTTTTATCGACGTCGTAAGAAGACTCTAGATTTTAGTATACCTATTACAGATGCAGTCAAATAACTTCGACTAGTGCGTCGCGCATGCGCAGTGGTGTTTTGTTCTTACTTTTTAATTCTCGTTGACAGGATTGTTAAATCAGAACTGCAGTGTAGATATCATACGTTAGACAAGGGTTGTGGTCAAATGGAAACTTATAACATAGACATGTTATTTAGTTATTTTTAGGGTTGGTTTTATAGTACGTTTTTTTACAGTCATTTTCACCATTAAGATGGATTTGGAATCTCCTAGGCAGTACATGACCTCTCAACAAGGAGCATTGGTTTTTCAATATTGTTATATAAATCTACAACCTTAGCGCTTATGTTTAACAAGTTGTCAAATAGGTTATCTAAGTATAAAAAATAGAACTCACAGCTTGCTTCTTAGACTGTCCATGCGCCTTCAAGTCTTTCAACCTCTTCTCTTGCTTCTCATACTCCTTAATCATCTCCTTTCTCTTCTGGGCGTACATTTTCTTGAACATGGAGTAATTGCCCTTATAATAGTACAACTTCTGAGTGTCCAAGTGAATGATCTCGTTACACACATTGTCTAAGAAGGACTGGTCGTGAGATACTACGAGAAGAGTCTTCTTCCAACCTTGGAGGTAACTGCAAATGAGGGTTTAGTTGAGATTTTTTTACTAACTAGCTGTTATCGCAGTTTACCCGCGTCGCTGGGAAGTTTTCCCGTATTCGGAGAACAATATAGCCTTTGAGTTACCCGAGGATAGTGCAGTAGTTCAGTCAGATAACAAAATACGACAGCCCAGAGAAACAAAGTTGAATGAAACCTCAGAAAGTACCAATAGTAAAAAAAGTGTGAAAAATTGAAGTTATTTATCGATCAAATATTATGAATGGAAATGTAGGGCTATTCGTTACAAGGCCAATGTAGGCTATTGAACATTCTACTTTTTACGTAGAGATGTTTTTGTAGTAATATAATAGCGATACTTACTTGTCTAGCCAAATGACGGCGTTCAGATCTAAATGGTTCGTAGGCTCGTCAAGCATCAGCAGCGTTGGCTCTACGTACAGGGCTCTGAAAATACAAACAATACACATGACATAAGATATTCTTTATGTACACTAACAGTAAACAAGATCATAAATAACAACTTTAATATTTTTATATTGGTGCTCTAAAATTACTAAAACTATACACTGATTTTCAAAACAGTTTAATTGTATCTAATATTCAATAATTACTACTTATTACTTTTTTAATATGTACATTTGACAACTGGTAAATTGGAAAATAGAAACTATTATCACTGACCCTGTTGAACACAGCAAAGTTATATTCCAAAAGAGTATTTTCAGAAAACTCAGGGACTTAGGAAATACTGAGGTAAAAGTTAATATAACGTAAATGTATGTAGATCATACCTAGCAAGCGACACTCTCATTCGCCAGCCTCCGGAAAAGTTCTTAGTGGCACGATCCTGCATCTCTCGACTGAACCCTAAACCGGCCAGGATACGTCGTGCTCGGGGTTCCGCAGAGTCAGCGCCTATCGCTTTCAGTTCCGCATACACCTGGGACATAGTATGTTATGTTTTAGAACAAACATTTGATGATAAAACCTCCACATAATGAAACTTTTTGTTGATAATATTTTTTGCAGAACTTTTTAAATAAACGGTGCTTTTCTCTGGTATAGATGTGATTTATCTAAAGAAAGCGTGTGAACCATCTAAATGTCGTATAAATGTATCTGTTTCACTCAGTGACTCGGCCACTACTGAGCGCTCCTGAATTTAGGCATACAAAGACAATGTGCATGACGTGCAATTAAGCATAGAAGTATTGCTGATCTGATTTCGTTAGATAAATCATTTGTAATCAGAAAAAGTCTTTTACCTCATTCAACCTGTCCTGTTTACTGAGATCTCCCTTTTCTGTTAAAGCTTCCAGTTCCTTACATTCCTTGAGCAATTCTAAAACAGACAAACAAATATATGCAACAATAATTTTCATAACTGGCAATACTGTTAAGGCTTCCCACATCCGATAATCGTAACCAATATTTTGTAGGAGAAAAATAGAACACATTGATAACAATAGTGCAACACACACGTCCTACAAAAAATCGGTCCGATTATCTATCCAACAAAAAGTCGGACGTAGACAGCTTATGTACCAAAAAGTTCTTACCAGTCCTCTTAACATCAGCTTCTAAAAGAGTATCAACTGCACTCATATCACTAGCTGTCACCTCTTGTTCACACAGCAGTATATCTATATGTGGTGGCAAAGGAAATGCACGTTGTGCCAAGTGCCTCAGTAACGTAGTCTTGCCGTGACCGTTAGGGCCTACAAGACCGTACCTCCGACCGTTGGCAATAAGAAGGTTAGCGTTCACGAATAAATCTTTGCCTTTAGCGGCTATTGAGAAGTTCTCTACTTTGATGTCCACTGCATTTTCTAGGGCCGCCATTTGACCTGGAAATGGTGATTTGGAATTAAGTACATAATGTAATTTGGTGTACCTAAGTACATAATTTAATGTAAATTGTTTTTTTTTACAGATACTGCTGTTTTACATTTACACTGTAGTTAAGCATGAATTTAAAGAAATCAAGTATTATATACTTAACGATTTGAATGCTAAGGCTGATTTTCACATGCCAAAATTAACATATAAAATTATCAAAATTCCTGCAAAGCTCATTATCTGCCCTAATATTGATTAACTTTTGACAAATTGATAAAGAAAATAGATACCAGCAGTTTTCTGTGCCTGACTGACAGTGAAATTAGCATCCAAATCACTGTGTCCTTGACCACCCTTCTTCGTGAGCAGTTCCATCTGCTTCTCATACTCCTGCTGTTTCTTCAACTTCTTCTTCTCTTTGTGACTCATTTTCTTCTCTGATGGCTCCTCTTTTTCTTTCTCGGGAAGTTCTGCAACCTTGTCATCAGTCTCCATGGATACTTCATCACCAGAACCTTCAGGTTCTACAATTTCTACTGGTTTGGATTTCTTCTTTGATTCCTGGTTAGAAGAGATTTTTAAGTCAAAAGAGGCGAAAATTACATAATATCATGTGGAGGGTTTTCGGACATCCTATGGTTAAGATATTGACGACGATAATGATGATAACTTAATATTAAGACTTTAAGGGCCTGTGCACACCACGTTTTTTAAACGCGCCGTCGACGCGCGTTTGTAGCGATACAGGCGCGATACGCACGCAAGTCAGACGCAGCCTGTAGACCTTTGCACACCTGTATAAATACAGACCCGCGTGTGTAGCGATACAGACGCGATGCAAACGCGCGTGTGTAGCGATGCAGACGCAATGCAAACGCGCGTTTTTATCGATACAGACGCGCCGGTGCCGCGCGTTTGTATCGATACAAACGACAACAAACTGTTCTGCAGGATAAAAACGCGCCGGCGACGCGCGTCCCCAAAACGCGAGTCGACAGCGCGTTTAAAAAACGTGGTGTGCATAGGCCCTAAGAAATATTCAATTTTATTTTAAACTAGCTTCTGCCAGCGACTTCGTCCGCGTTAGATTCGGACTTTGTGCAAAGAGAGGAAGAAATAATAATCACCAGCCTATCCAATTATCTAAATCTATGCGTACCTAGCCTATTACTACTTAGCTTTAACCACTAAAGCTGCACACGCGACGGAAGCTTAAAAAATGGAGTAACTTCTCCCGATTTCCCAACATTTCCCATCACTGCTCTGCTCCTATTGATCGTAGCGCGATGAAAATTATCCTATAACCTGCCCAGGAGTATGAAGAATATTTGTGCCTAGTTTCATTAAAATCCGTCGAGTAGTTTTTGTTTCCATAACGAACATACAGACAGACAGACAGACAGACAGACAGACAGAAAGACAGACAGACAGACAAAAAATTTACTGATTGCATTTTTGGCATCAGTATCGATCACTAATCACCCCCTGATAGATATTTTGGAAATCTATTTAATGTACAGAATTGACCTCTCTACAGATTTATTATAAGTATAGATTTTAATGAAAAGTATCAGCTAATCCAACTTGAACATACCTTTGTTTTAGTCGGTGGTTCGGGTTCTGGTTCAGGATCCTTCATTTCAAACTTCTTTAATTCTGCCTCTATATCATCAATGTTGTTCTTCTTTTTATTTTTACCTGTGAAACAAAAACATTATTTTTGAGACATTAGCTTAGGACTTTCATTACTTAATTAAAATATGGGTCAATGCCTGCTAATATATACCTTTCTTAACTACAGGAATTACAATTTCTTCTTCATCTTCAGATGGTTCCATTTTTAATTCCTTATCACTTTCCTCATCTGGCCAGTCTTCTTTCTTTCCTTTACCTGAAACAATTTAGTGTTTTATACACAAGTGTTTTAATAAAGAGTATAATGCTAATGTGCTGAATGCTTCTGAATGTATTAACATCTTTAATCTATGTATACCAGCAGAGCATGTTTATAATGTCTAAACAATTTTAATTAATGTATCTTGACTAAGCTGAAATAGCTTTATGACGTTAGATGACCTATCCATAACATTTTGCTATACTATACTACTATCATACTATTGAAAAACTTTTTAGCTAAGAGTGTCAAGAATTTCAAGAGTTGCACTTTTATGTGTGTAATTTATTTATTAATACAATATTTAAAAATACATAAGTACTCAGTTTATTGTTGATTTGGGTTGACATTCATCAGCATAATTACATCCTTAGGATGCAAATCAACAGCTTGTATTTATACTATACATACATACCTTTTTTGTTCTTTGACTTAGCAGCGGGCTTGGCTTGGTTGCTTGAAACATTGCTTACTACTGATTTGGAGTCATCATGATCCTCATCCTCTGAAGATTCAACTTCTATATTCTTCTTTTTGTTTTTAGCTGTGAATTTGTATAATTATTTTGAACCCTGTCAAACTTAGTTTAACTGCAAAAATGCTATAAAGGTAGGACATAGGGGTAATGCATAAGGATGAATGTATTCTCTTATGGTACTCACCATAAGAGAATACATTCAATGTAGTTTGAAAGTTTGATTAAAACATTCTTGTCTTTTCTTTTTCAACATCAGAATTTTAATATAAAGCTAAAATACTTAACTGAATTGAAAACCTGGTTCTAACCAAGAAGAAATAAGTTACACCTATTATTGTCTACAGTGTAGCTGCACCTAGGTGAAGTCTATGGAAATTCAAGCTTTAGCCGTAGTATACATTCATAAAACAAGTCCTAGGCATTACACAAGAATTCTGCTCGTTATGTAATATGATGAAATAACTATGACAAGAATGCAATCTCTTAACTCTTTCACATAATTAAAATATGAGATATTTTACATAATTGTACAATTATTGCTTACTTTTCTTTTTAGATACAGGCTTCACAGTTTCCTCTTCTGAAACTTCTTTCAGTTCAACATCGCTACCTTCTGAAGACCAGTCCTCATCCTTCTTACCTTTGCCTGAAATATAACAAAATCATAAACTTTATTGGCAGAGGTGAAATGTTGAAACATTGCCAATTATGTGTATTGTTGCCATACAATCAAAACTGCATTCTATATGTGTGTGTGTTATTTAAAATTTGTAAACAACTGACCATTTGAATTATAATTATTAAATTCTTTTTAAATATATTTTTTCCCCCAGTTTCTAATTCCAAAAGAATATTTATAAGTATGGTGAGTTGTATCTTTTCTGTAACTTAACCATTAAACCAATGTTTTTTTTTTGCTTTGAAATTTCTACTGCTTAGTAACAAAATTTAACATACATTAAAACAAAAATGGTTAGTAACAAAGTTAAAATACATATGTCAGGTTTACCTTTCTTCTTTTTGCTAGCCTTGGCTGCAGGTTTAGGAGCAGTGCTGGTGGCATTGCTGGCTACTGATTTACTGTCATCTAAGTCTTCATCAGAATCATGGCCCTTCTTTTTATTTTTGGCTGAAATTACACTTATTTGAGAAAAAATACAGTAAAAGCTAATAGATAGTCGGATTTTAATAATAAAACTACTCAGGTACAGCAATCAAATAACATAGGATTTAATAAAGCTATGCATTGCAGAACTCTAAGCATATGTGCACCTTTCTTTTGTGATTTCTTTGCTGCTGGTTTTGGAACGTCTTCGTCATCGGATGCTAAAACCTTCTTCTGATGATCTCCTTCTTCACTGTCGCTCCAATCACCTGCATTGCTTTTACCCTTCTTCTTCCCTTTTCCCTTACTTTTAGAGGTTACCTCATGAGAATCGTTGGATAAAGTCTTTTTCTCCTCAAAGTCGTCATCGAAGTCTTGCGTCTTCTTGGATCCCTTCTTTTTCGACATTTTTTTACTTAATAGAGATATGTGTTTAGTGTAAAATTACAGTAAAATAGCCAACTCACTAAAATATAATGCAATTCACAGGTGATCAACTGTAAACTGCCTGGCTGAATTTGACAGACTGACACTGACTGAGTACTTCAGTGTTGTACTGTCAAAGTGTCAACATCAAACTTTAAGGCCGCTTCACACTGCACACGAAGTGACACGAAGTTAGCTGAAGTTTTGTAGATAGATAGTGGTTAGGGACCACCTAGACGTTGAAATATAATTAACAATATTACATCCAAAATATTGTGCAATAAAATGTAAGAACCAACCAACCGAACCAACTTCAAGAAGGAGGAGCCAGTCAGCCGATTTTGTAACGCATTATCATGATACCTCCTGAATTAAACTCTTTGCTCGATCTACCATCATAATTTAATTACCAAACTATGACAAGCAAAGTTTCTGGCAGTTTAAACAAAAATCTTTTTAAAAGGAAACAAAATTATTTTGATAGTTACGAAAAAAGAACTAGAATGTTCCTCTAGGAAGAATTAGCAAATTTTGATGATGAAGACTGAATTCATTTTTCTGCATTTTCTAGTTCCTGTTGTATTTGTATTTGGCTTTATAACGACGTGTGCTGGTGAAAATGTGAAAAAAAGTGTGGATGAAAATAGAGACGACAACGGCGAAACAAACGATGAGTCCAAAGATGAATCCTTGGACATCCCCGTTGAAAATGAACCCAACAACATTACCTGTACGAGAAGACAAAATAGTCAAATGCATGAAATACAGAATGCTGCTCACCGACAATTTCCATTCATGGCCGCTATAATGTCTCAACAAAATGAATATTTGTGTTCTGGTGTAGTTGTCTCTAATGGATTGATATTGACAACAGCCCACTGTACTCAACAACCTTTAAGTTACATTCTTTTGAACACTACCACGGATAAAAAAGACGAAACAACTGTTTCACTTCATGTTATAAAAACTGAAAGATTCCCTACTTTTACTGGAACAGAGTCTTTAAAAGACGTTGGTATTGTTTATACGGAGAAACACAACAGTAGCATTGCTACAAAGGTAACTCTTAGCAATTACACAAATCCTCGTAACGTTCTCGATTTAGAAGGATTAGGGTTTGGATTGAATGCTGATGTTGGGCAAACAAAAGACCTTCAGTACGTCGGGATGGAAAATCGGTCTCCGGAGGAAATTACTGATGTTTTAAGAGCATATTTTGATTGCGTTGAAACGAAGGTACCAACTTGTTTCAAAGACACTGGAGGCCCTGTTTTATTTGATAAAGAGCTAATGGGCATTATCATAAAAGGAACAGAAGAATGTTCCAAAGAGATGTCTGCCACGTACGCTGTAAACAAAAAGATGGTAGATATTCTACCAACATATACATTCAAGGCATGGCTGGATGAAAAAATAAAAAAGAATGAAGAGCAAGAGCAACCAGCACTGGCAGCTTATCCTTCCCACCCAGCCGCAAGATCAGATCGGGAACTTCATAAAATGACTAGCTCAGGATTACGACTGATGGCAACTCCAACATATATTTTCACAGGATGTGTATGTATCTTGGCATTGTATTGACATCTTTGTCATTTATTTAGTAATGTAAATTGTTTGTGAAATTCTAATAAAAAAATTCAGGTTCATAAATTTTATTCATTTCCTAAGCATTTGCGTCTGCACTTTCACATAAGAGGAGCTCGAGGCTGTAACAGCCGCACTGGTACTTGGCGCAGTCGGTGGGTGGATGGGTATCAACGATTCCACTAATAGGGTCCGTTCAGATAGACCGGGTCGGAGAGCATCGGCGCGCATTTTTCTTTTCACACAGACCGGAGCCGATCGGCTGCGCGAGCATTAAAGAGCATGCAAATGGAGCCAAACGTCAAGAAAAAATACACGATCAGAGCCGGTCGGCTCCTCTTATTATTTCACACCGAGCGCATTCGAGCATTCTCAATGACAAAAGCAGTGCGCATGCAAAAATAAACCTTACTTCAAATACTAAGTAATCAATTTTCAACGTGTTAAGAATTTGCTCTGCTCTCCGAGCCGGTCTATCTGAACGGACCCATATTCTACATCTATGACTACCAAGAGTTTATGTAGTACATAATCAGACTTACAAAGCGGTAGCGGTTGCCCGGATACTGAGTTTAGAATTTCAGGAAGTCGCTTCATGAAGCGACTCGGTATCCAGTTAGAACAGTAGTTAGGGTAGGTTCCAACAGTTGAGAAAAGGCTAGGCAGATGATGATTTGTATTTGCACTGTGTTATACTTTAAGTTTTTTCAAGCCTATGCTGTTTCCCGCGGTTTGGATTGCATCACGAACTACATCAGGGTTTGAGTGCTGACTGCAACGACATTCTACAAACAACGGGGTAGCCATGGTATGCCATCGCAAACGCATTGTGAGACTTCATGTTAAGATAGGATTTTTCTTTAAATAAGTTCCTATTTCCAAACTTCCGAGGTGATATGGTCGAATAGCAAGTAGTAAGGATCTAATGGCCTGGAGAAGTCGAGGCGGGAGAATTCTAAATTTAATTGTTCGTCTAGGCTGCCCCTTACAGACAAGATGTCAGTATCAGTCAACTGTTGAATGTTGAAAAAGTTTTGACTTGACAGTTGATTGACAGAATTTCTCAATCAGTGGCATTTTTTTTACTTGCATTCGTGAATAATCGTGTGTAATGATGTCTTATGTTATTGTAAGCTAAAAATTACATGCTCATAGTGTTTCTGACATTCAAATTAGGCTTTTAACTGAATAATTTGTATTTTATATTAGTTTCAGAAGTTAAAAGATAACCTGATGTGTTAAACAAAAAAAGATATATCAAATGAACAGAGACAGTCCAGAGAGGGTAAGATAATTTTCTTTTTTTTACTATAATCATCAAAACAAACTTATATAGTCAAAGCCCCTAAGACGACCCACTGACCCAAACATTAGTTATTTACTCAAATAGTTTGACATGCAATTATTTATGCACTAAAAAGTACATACTGTAATTTTAACTCGGTTTTTTTATGAAAAACTAAACAATGCACTAGGTCAGTCTCAACGTGATTATTATTAGTTTGTGATTGTCAACACTCAACTGTTTAATGTTGAATATGAACAAGGAAATACCTCAACTGAATGCTGACCCTATCAGCTGATACCCACACTACACCACTGCCTTATCTAACTGTTTGTAACAAGTTTTATTTCAGTTAGTTATTACATACTAGCTTTTGCCCGCGACTTCGTTCGCGTAGAATAGTGACTTCCGGCAGATTTTTGATTTGACCAATAGATGGCGCTATATGTCCGGAATAAATTTTATTTTTATTTTTTTTTGTAATAAAAACTATCCTATGTCCTTTCTCAAGTTCCAAACTATGTCTGTACCAAATTTCACACAAATCGGTTCAGTAGTATAGGCGTGAAGAAAAGACAGACAGAAAGACAGACAGACAGAGTTACTTTCACGTTTATAATATTAGTTAGGATTAACATACTTTATTTACTTAGACCATCTTATGATTTTTTTGAATAATAAAAATAATATATTCCAGGGGGGTTTTACAATAAGGGGTAGGAAGAGCATTCATGAGTACCAAATAAGTGATCAAGCAATCGAAATAATGGGAAGATATGGCATCGGCAATCCGAGTAACCAGGCTGAGAGAGATGTTGTGGACCAAGGAGAGGATGTGGTTGACAATGTGATGAGGTTTGGAAACAGTCTTCTATTATCTGGATATATCAGGCCTAAGTTCACCAACAACCTTTGAAAATTTTACATTAAAATTAAAAAGGAAGCTGATGTTCATGTAGTTGATGAACTTTTGCCTAAACAGTATAAGTGTGATGATGATATTTTATTTTATCCACTCTATCTACTGAATAAAACAAGCAAACTCATAAGATAATACCAGTTCAAACAAACTTGTTTTGCAGCAAAATGGCCCGTCAAACCAGTCCACTAACAATACGAAAGAAAAAAATACCTCGAACTAATTCATATCCACACGATGAGGAAAATACTGATGAGGACAGCACGTAAGTAATTGTCCCACTTCAACGCAAATGTCATCTCATACATGCTTTATATTGAAATATACATTTCATGTATAAAAAATTCTTACCTCCCCACTCAGAGACATTTAATGATTACTTAAGTCACTCCTTAGTGACGGAATGTCATAAAAATCCTTCACTAAGGAATGGCTTAAGTAACCATTAAATGTCTCTGAGTGGGGAGCTTAGTCAGTTATTTGAATCTTGTTTTGGGAAGTCTGCTCAGATTTAAACTTGAACACAATATCATTATTTCATAACATTTAATTGTCAATACATATGCTTGTAAATTGTTTCTTTTATGCCTTAAATTGTCTTTAGATGGCTTCTCTATCCTATCCCCGCATAGCATCAAGCCTGCTATTACATGTATAGTGTAATACTCACTAGTCTAAGACCCGCACTCAGAGATATTTAACGGTTACCCTTAGTGAAGGATTTCTTTGATGACCCGTCACTAAGGAGTGACTTTAGTAATCATTAAATGTCTCTGAGTGCGAGGGTAAGCTATTACTGCATATAAATACTCGAATTATTTCGAAGTCACATTGCTGCAACGCATGAAAATCACAAGCTTTTCACAATCATCTGTCATTTCATGTAATTTGTGACTAAGCTTTAGTGAAGTCCTATGTGTTTCATTGCAGCAATGTGCTTTCGAAATCTTTACCTGCAACTCTCCCGTCACATTTGCCTTACAGTGATGATTCGGATGTTGAACAAAACTACTTGGTCAAGTCGCTATCAAAGTCAAGAATAGAGGATGAAAGTTTTCAGCATAGACGAAATAGGAGTGATCATAGTTCAGAACGCCACCAAACGCTCAGAAAATTATCAATTTCATCAGAAGATACAGCCCAACCACAGTCCGGGAACACATTGCGGAATATATTGATCGCATTAATATTAGGTTTTATAGCAGTGATGGTTCACAGGATGCTTCCTAATATAACAAACAGCAGTCAAGATAAATCAACACAAACAGTCAATCATGATGAAATTATATTTGAAAACAATATGAAGAACCTTCAGGAAAAATATAATATTGATGATAATTCTATTCTCAAGCTAAAAACGGGTAAGTATTTTTATGCATTATTTTTGTTTGTCCATGTATGTATTTATGAAGAGTTGGTTTGTCTGAACACACTAATCTCAGAATCTACTGAATCATCAGTCATTTCATTTGTTTAGCAATAGCTCTATTATGTTTCTGTGTTAAATATGAGCCATCCTGATGAACACATTAGCTTTGTATCCTCAATCACTATGAAATTTTTCCTCATCATGGCAATTGTGTCACTAGGCTTAATATTGTTGAGTTACTCACTCAATAATTATTTTATGAAATGGTTAAGGCGCTGAATGCCCAAATTGGCTTTTTCAAACAATTTTTTGGCTTAATCTATGCAGTTTTTGACGGCGAAAAAAATATACATCTTAACATATTTCTGAGAACCCTGTTAATTTTAAAACACGTTCTCGAAAAGTTTTCTCGATACAAAAAGAAAAATAAACTTACCTCTTCAATGATCTTCCAACAAAAATATCTGCATTACTTATCAACGTACATTGATAAAATTTGTAAGTAACATTAACGAGTCCATTTGTAAATACAGAACTTGTTTAGTTTTTATTTTTGACTACTCAACTAATTTTAAAGCTATTAATTTATTACGAATTTGTTACGAACTTCGCGTCAACAGGCTTCTCTCTCTTTCTCTCTCGTACGTAGATACGTACGAGACGAGTGTTTTAGGTGCATTCAGCCTCTTAAAATATGGCTGCAAATGCATTGAAAGCATGATCGATCACTTTGTTACGTCTGCAATTCTGATATTTAAAGGATTTTTGTGTAATTGCAGGTATATCAACAATATTCTCAAGAATGGATACTGGGTCCTTCATGTTTGTTTACAACAGTAAAACCAACAATTTCAATGCTGTTAGATTTGATAAATTCACAGATGAAGTTGCGTTTACTGCTGCAAGATATTTACGTAAGAAAATACTTAATTTTAACCCAAAAATGTATAATTTGAACCATGTTCAATAGACATATGGCTAGTTAAGAACAGAAGTGATCTGCCGGTTAAATATATAATATATACACATACTTACATCTGGCAAATTTTTGATCGTATTTGGACTGAGGAAACAATACCACCTGAATTTAAAATATCCCGTATACAGACACTGTATAAAAACAAAGGAGACCGTTCCGACTGCAACTCCTACCGGGGTATATCGCTCCTCTCTGTCCCTGGGAAGATATTTGCCAGAGTTCTTCTCAACCGGCTTTTACCAGTCTCCGAAGCCATATTGCTAGAAACTCAGTTTGGGTTTCGATCTAACGGGGGCACCGGCGAAGCCATCTTTTCCATCAGGCAACTCCAGGAAAAAAGCCGAGAACAAGGCCATCCTTTGTGTATGTGCTTCGTGGACTTAGAAAAAGCTTTTGACTGCGTGCCGAGGGAAGCCCTCTGGACTTTACTGGCAAAATTAGGTTGTCCTGAGAAGTTTGTGAGAATGATTCGCCTTCTGCACTACGAGATGACCTGCTGTGTTACCTATAATGGTGACCAGTCAGAGTTCTTTCCTGTCACCTGTGGGGTCAAACAAGGTTGTGTGCTTGCGCCAACACTGTTTGCTCTCTACTTTTCTGTCGTTGTCAGTGAAGCACTCAAACAAACTTCTGCTGGAATCAAAATACGTTTCAGGACTGATGGGGGACTTTTCAACCTGGCCAGATTAAAAGCATATACTAAAGTATCTCATCATATCATAACGGAGATCATGTACGCTGATGATCTGTGTTTTGTTACCAACTCTGCACAAGAGCTCCAGACAGTGGCGGCGTAGCATCGGGTGGCACCCGGGGCGAACTACTTATTGAGCACCCCTCTCCCGCCTTCCCCCCCCCAAAAAAAAAAAACTACAAAATATAATCACGTAGTAAAAAAAATCATACAGAATTAACACAAAAGTACCCAAACAAGTTTGAAACAAGCACCGTAAAGTGAAGAACCCGCGAGCGAAGCGAGCGCGAAATTTTTGATTTTTGGGACGCAAAGAGATATGTAGAAACTTCAGAGAAAACTACTGTAAAGTGTAAGGCGCGAGCGCAGCGAGCGCAAAATTTTTTAGTTTTTAAACACAGAAGTTCCCAAAAAAGTTTGAAAAAAGCACTGTAAAGTGAAGAAGGGCGCGTAAGTTTTGATACTTGTGACGCAAGAAGATATCTAAAGAGATTAGAGATAAATACCGTCAAGCGTAAGGCGCGAGCGCAGCGAGCGCGAAATTTTTTTCGAAATTTTGACGTTCATAAGTGCTTGTAAAGGCCTAAATGAAATAAATGATTTGACTTTTACTTTTTGAGTTTTGTAACACTCAGACAAGTTAAAGTAAAAAGTAAAAAAAAGACGACCGGAAATTGAAGCAGCTGCGAGCGAGCTCAAAATTTATTGAGATTTGGGACACCAAAGTCCTCCACCTCCTCTTACAAATAGCGCCTAAATAGCTTAGAAATATCCACTGTAAAATATTTTTTGTATTGTTTTTTTTTTTGAGGACTCTAATTAACTCAGAATTAAGCACAAATTAAAAGAAACCGTGACTTAAGCGAGCGTCAGTTTTTTTTGCTACTTCGGTGCTTTCTTTTTGCTAGATTGAGGACTCAAAACGAAAGAGTAGAACAAATTAGAAATAAAGAGAAATCCGCGAGCGAAGCGAGCGGATTTTTTTTTTTCTAACTTTGAGGAATTAATTAAAGTAATCAGATAAAAGCAAAAATACAAGAGAAGGGTGACAGTCGAACTGAGAGGGGTGACCACCTCGATGTCTCACACATGCACTGTTGTAGTTTTGTTTAAAATTTGAATATCGCGCAGTAAATGGTAGTGAACCTAGGCTTCGCAGCTTAGAATGGCACCCTTAGTGACTTGTCCCTTCTGTCCGCGCCATCCTGGTCGTGCAGATATGTGCCGACCGAGATGGCACCCTCCGAGATGTGGCACCCGGGGCGGACCGCCCCCCCCCGCCCCCCCCTTACGCCGCTACTGAATAAATGTCTTTGTATTTATAGTGTTAATTACTCAAGTAGTGAGCATATTAACATGACTAGCAGGTAGTAAAAAAAAATACAGCCAATCAGAGACGAGCATTTTTCGATGACTAATTAGTTATGCGCTTAGACGAGCGCACAAACAAATGAGTCATCAATCACAATGCAGGTGCCACCGATAACATGCAATAATAACAAAACCTCTGCTAGAATTACTAGTTGTGAGTACCTATGTGCCATTAAAACTATATATTTAACCAAAAATAAGGTGAAAACAGCCAAGTGAGACAGAAAATATACTTTGAATTGATCTTAAAAGGCAAAAAACGTCATAGAAAATATTATTTTTTTACCGAATGATTACTCGCGCGGCTGCAGATGGCCGGCGCTGATATATTTTTTCTTGGATAGAGAATGACCCTAGGTATCATATACTCACGCCACAGACCTAACATATTCGTACAATTGAAGAAAAAAAATAAACGTGATTCGCTCCATACAAAAAAATCTAATTTATTTTTTTTCTGACAAACGATCAACTTTAGAAGAAATTTCACAAGAGCAAAAGTTGTCTGGAATATCATGAAGAATCACATAAAAAAATATCGAATCGATATTGGAACTTTGTTGCCTATGTCCACTATTTTTCAATTTGGATCCACTGTGTGTCGTTTCGGTCTAAAAATCAGTGTTAAGAAAACTGAGGTAATGGCAATCGACTCTCAAGGAGCTACAGAACCTATCAAGGTAAACATTGGCGATACTGAGCTGAAGCAAGTGAATACCTTCAAATATCTGGGCAGCACAATTACATCCAAGTGTGACCTTGATACCGAAATAAACCATCGCATTGGCGCTGCATCAGCTGCTTTCGGTAAATTACGAGCCAAGGTCTTACACACACATGATTTGAAGCTTTCGACAAAAATCTCCGTTTACAAGGCCATAGTCCTCCCAAATCTTTTATACTCGGCTGAAACATGGGTCCTCTATCGGAAACATATACGGGCGCTGGACCGATTTCATCTAAAGTGCATAAGAGACATTCTGAAAATCAAATGGTCGGATCGGATTAGAAATACCGAAGTGCTACGACGCGCGAATGACATATATTTACCAGTATATTAACGCATTTCATTTAATGTGATTATGAACGACACACCCGATATATTTAACCGGCTAAAGCCAGATATAGTTGTCCACATGTGGCTAAACCTAGTTGTAGTAGTGTAACCACACTTCAAATGTGAGCCATAACTGGTCTAATGTGTAATGAAAATATCTTAATTAAATATTATAAAATTCGCATGCGCCAATTCGGGTAAAAAATACTTTATTAATTAATTCTCACTATTTCAGGTAACAATATCGCGTCAATACAGCACACAGTAGTTGAGAGTGCAGACCTCGACATGCAGGATCACGGCCAACTGATCACGAGGTACCGTGACGACGTCGACAGATCAGGCGTAATGCTGGTCAAAGAGATCGACTCTGTACCCTCACAGCTGGCCATGGCCTTCCATTATTATTGCGATGAGTATGATCCGGTCGTCAAGAGAAGTGCTATATTTTTCACACTGAATATGGCCAATTGCTCAAATACGGCAGGTAAACGAAGTTTATTTAGTCTTGTCTATTGACAAATACAATATCCTATTATTAAGATTGCTAGATGTTCCACGCGGTTTCTTCCGCGTACCCGGATAAAACATAGCCCATGAGAAGCACAGATAGTTTAGCTTCCTAACTGTGAAAGAATTATTCAAATCGGTTCTGTAGTTCCGGCGCCTATTTGATTCAAACAAACAATCAAATCTTTCCTCTTTATATATTACTAGCTTCCGCCCGCGGCTTCGCCAGCGTAGAGTTCGGTTATATCGCGTTTCCAAGAAAATTATTCAAAAGTCCGGAATAAAAACTATCCTATGTTATCTCTCAAGGTCTCAAGGCTCTATCTCTATACCAAATTTTAGACGTGAAAGCGTAACAGACAGACAGACAGAGTTACTTAAGCATTTATAATATTAGTAGGGATTATAAATAAAAGCGAGTTTGTAAGCATGTCACATACATCCTTATTTGTATTTGTTTATCATATACTGACACGTAACTTTTGTTTTTCAGAACTGAAGTCAACTCATGCTTTTATTGAGAAATGCCTAGCAAATAGGTGGAAGAATTTACCACCTGAAAATGTTAGACCACTACTAACTAGAGTGGTGGATATTGTGATTGATGTAACCAGCGTCTTCTAAACCAGTATTTATGTATGTGATTATGATTAATTTGTTATCTCATTACGATTTTTATTTATTTATAAGTTTTAATTAAAGATATTGAGATTTTTTACTATTTGTGTGTTTCTTTACTAGGATCTTTCTTAGCTACCTATAAACACTGTACTCACCTTATATGACCATAAGATCATCAAGAATCAAATCTCTTAGGTCTTGGAGAAAGGTTAAGATAACTTTAATATTTTGACTGTGAAATCAATCTAATTAGACAAATGAGGAAAATTATACATGAAATGGAAAGTTTGACACAATTGATTTATTCTTGTTTTCTGCTCAATTCTTACTTTGCTAAACTTCAGTCAAATAATTTAATTCATACTAAGGCAGAATTTTCAATGGTTACATTTTTATCTTGAGAATATGTTTGATGTTTCAACAGCTTTTGAAAAAGCAGCCCTTACAGAGTCTTGTAGTAAATACTTAACAGTGCCTGCCCTGCCTAGGTAACAATAGTAAACTATTTTTATTTTATGCTCTATTCTACAAAAAACTACTGTATGGGCCAAAGAGCGCTCTGGTCAGAGCTGTTGAGGTCAGGTCCATCATTGAGGTCATCTAAACTGTCAGGCTCCAGCTCATTGTTGTTGCGAGCGGGGGAGTATGATGCTGGAACGTCTTCCTCCTCATCTTCATCATGGGACTCTTCCGATTCATCTGATTCATCATTACCTGAAAAAAAGCTGTTGCTTTTAAACTGGTGCCAATCAGATCAGAGGATCTTTTATGTGATGAAACTTAGGTCTATCTAAAGGATTTTACAGCCTATATAAGATTAGAAAGTAAGTAAATAATGCCACAGAGTTTATAAATTATAAGAATGTGAGGGCCAATGAACAATTCCTGAACAGATTAATGACTTCATACCTTCTTCCTCATCAGTATCCGCTTCTTCTTCCATGGGCTCAGGATCAGCTTTTCCTAGTGGAGCACGCTTCATGTACTGCTGACCTATTGAGTTTAACTGCAAAGAATACATACAAAATTCATGTTTTCACTTTAACACTTTCGTTGGCGCTATGATTTTCACGATATCTACTGGGAGGCCGCGTACATTTTGCATTGGACTCGCTAGGCGAGTCGCCGGCACTGTAACACGAATTGAAACGACTCGCCTCGCGATTTCGGGTAAAAACAATGCTCGCCAGGCGAGTCCGTCATTTCTACAGCATTGAAAATCGTAGTACTGAAGGAGCAATGAACTCTAAGATACTGTATTATGTCTAAATGAGCATAATACACCCAGATATAAAATATTTACGAACTTAAAATTGAATTATTCCGTTACGCACCCAATGCTGATTCGCCTGTTCTAAAGCGGATAATTCTGTTTCTTCATCACAAGGACTATCAGCATTAAACCACAATGGGTCCACTAAACGAGGAGTTAAAACTGGAAAAGGAATATTCATTGTTGCTTTTCAAATAACTTAACTTAGGTATACCTCAGATGTAAACATAAAACTGATGGATGAATAAACACAAATGACAATGACAACATTGACATTATCCAAAAATATTTCAAATTGACGGCGCGTGCGACAACTTAACGAACCAAACTTTATTTCCGGTGTTGTTCGGAACGGTTCATTCTTTGGTCGCCTTATAGATGTTGTTTTTCATTTATTGCTTTTTAGAAGATGCTCGGTGCGAAGTCATAAAACCTTACTAGATATGCTGCCGCTGTTAGACTATGCCTAATTCATAGCATTGTCTTATCCATGCTACAATTAATTTCTTTTGACTTCGTCTACATGCTTATCGGTTATTCTAGCAAACTGTGTAGTAAGTACTAGTAAGTGGGTATACATACCTAATAAAACTATATTAACTAGAAAAACAGTAATAGCTGTTACTATATAAGTTTCATTTTATTTATTCGACTTTGGCTCGGTTTTCCCAACAAGCATTTCCAAGAGGTTTTATTCCTTATTAGCATGTTAATGCTGTAGGTACTGTTGACTTGGGTGCAGTGGGTATTCACATTGTGAACCGCTAACACTTTTGACAGTCTAATAAGGGGCATGTATGCGATACGCTTTAAAATTACACCATGATTTAACTCAATGACCATTTTTAAGCAGCTAATCGCCTTTTGAAGCCGTGGAAAAACCGATGACCATACTACCAGTGTTTGGCATATATGGAGAGCACTGACTTCCTCAACATAAGTTGTCTCTCGTAACATGGTCCCCCATCTACGGTCCGCCTGTACTAAGTGTCACTTAACCTTTAATAGACCGACCCGTGGCCGTTATAATGCCAAGAACTTCCAATCTGCATCAATCCAGCCATCTGCATTGGATATCTCGGATAAAAAATCAAAATATTGTATAAACGTCCTTGACACGCTAAAACATAACAACATTCAACACGGCTGAATCTCCTTATCACGATCGTAAAGTATTTAACGAGCGCTTGTTCATTGTTAACTTCATAAACATAACAAGATAGGAAACTACCTTTTATGGGGAAGAAGCTATTGAGCATTCAGCCGTGAAATTAAACTTGCATTGACCGCATAACTATCCTAGACCTGAACATGTTTTCGTATCTTTGTGAATATAGGATAATACTATTCTCTTGTTGGGTAAGTAACATTTAAGTTTTCATATAAAAATGTTATCATTTAAGTATTTTGTACATGAACAAAATCACATGTGTGTGATCGATAGAGGACTTAAGCTTTCACCTAAGCACATTCATGTAAACTATGAAAATCAAAAGTTACCTTATACCATTGTCGTTGTTGTAGCCTTTTTAATTTGACATTCTGCAGATACAAACAGCGATATCAATGGCATTATTAAATAAAAATCAAATGTACACCCTAGCCGGTGAGCCGGATGATGTTTCAGAATACATATTAGCCAAAGGATATTTGCCAAATGACAAAGATTTACCAAAAACGTCTATCCTGAGAAGTGGTGGTAAGTTACTTACGAGAATTTTTTAACTTTTATTTAATCTTTTTTCACACCTTTATTTGATAAAGATTAAGCAGAACATATGACAGAAGGTACTTATTATATTGCACTATTATTATTTTCAGATAGCGACGTTACGTATCTTCTTTCAAAACTGTCTGATGAAGAGCTCATTAAACTCCTTAGCGAGCAACCGAATAAGAGTGAATACAACTTAAAGGACATAGTCAAGATTGCTTCAGAATCGAAGTTTGCTCAAAACTACAAACCAGTTGTTGACTTACCAAACAAACCTCTGCCTGTGATTAATGAGATATTAGAAAATCATAACAAAAATAAGAGGTTTCAAACAATTTCTGACAGGAATAAACCACAAGGGGCATTTTTTCGGTTAGAAAATAAAGAAGTCGACCCTTTTCCTGCTAAAAAAGGCGGGGACCCTCAGTATGAAGCTGTACAAAAACTGAACAATTTACTTTATAATCGTCCATCAGAAATCGAACCTGAAGATAAGGATGACGACGAAGAAGAAAAGAAAGAACTATTATTTGATGTTCTCGTAGCTCAATTAAAAACACTTTGTTGTAAAAGAAATAAGCCCACCAAGAAGAAAGACAAAACTAAATTGAAACTTAAAGCTTTACTAAATGACATAATGCCACAAGCAACAGTAACCAAACCTTACGTGCCGGAACATAAACAATCACAAAGCACAATGCCTAATGAACAAATGTTCTTAATTATAAATGATGAAATTAAGAGTAATGGTAGTGATGATGGTCTCATATCCGTCGATCCCGAGAGTCTCGGGTCAAATAGTAGCGTCATGTTGCTAGGCCCAATAGCAACACCTCTTTCAGAAGCCCAACTAAAAATAGTGGTTAGTAACTCTACCTATAGCTTTGGTGAACACACGAGTTGGTTGAAATAAAAATAGCTGTCTAATTATGTATTTATTTTTTTCAGATGATGCGTATTACAAATGAGTTGTCGAAACCAGAGTATACATCACTTTTGCAACAAATATCAGATGGAACACTTAGTGACGAAAATATAAGGCTCGTGAATAGCTTGGTATCTGGACCACAGACACGAAGATACATCAAGCCTCACAGATGCAACCACCAATCTAAGCTTGCCAGAGTTTACGGAGGTCCTAAGTGGATAGTTTGTACAGGATATTTAAATTTGAATACACCCAGCCGTTATGATTAAACTTAGGTTATTATAATACGTAAAATAAACGAATTAACATTTAAATTAGTCTAGGAAATAAATTATTGGCACACACAATAATTAAAGTATTCGATAAAGAGAAAGAAAGAATACTTTAGTTGTTGCCAGAGTTTAACTGGATTGCTAAGCCAGACGATGACATGGGTAGTGCATCGTGCACCGGACAAAATATTGTCGCAACTCTTGGGTTTCATGAAGTTCATCCTCATATTTATTAAACTAGCTCAGTTTATTGCAGACCACGTGCGTTCTTAAAACAATTCTATCTTATGTCCGACAGAATCAACTTTCATTCCTTGCCTCCTGTTGTTCATTATTAAATAATGGACTGTAAACCTAAGTTAGGTTTTTTGGAAGTGTACGTGTACCCACACACTTACTATTTATTAGACACGAATTTTCGATGGTGTTTCTGATAGTGATTCTGACTTTAAGATTTGTTCCAACAAAAAGCAATTGAACGTTTAGATACCGACTAAGAAAAGAAGAATCATTAAATATAAATTTTATTATCATGCAATAAACTGGTTTAAACTGTGGGTATTGTCATGGGCGTAGCGAGGTACGGGCAGGGAGGGGCAGCTGCCCCCCCCTGAGCGGGATGCGGGTCGAGCGAGCGAGAGCCGCGAGAGGCGAGGCATTAGACATGGTCAAAATGTGTAATTGAAAAGAAAAGATAGATATGCATCTTTCAATCACTGGGATATGAATCACTCTTTCATATCTTTATATCAGTAGCTCAGTATAACTCAGTAGCTCGTTTAAACTCGAAACTCGTGTGCGGCTCACTCATTCAAATAGATCATTCAGATATAGTGATAGGTTGGTTGTTTGCATCTTTTCTAATTAAAAAATATACTATTCTTATGACTGTAGGTACAACCTACTTCTTTTATATTAATTAGTTCAATGAATAGTCAATCGCAATCTAGTATTGAGTATAAGCATTAGTTTAGTAAGTATGGAAAAAGACGCTCTAGAAAAATTATATCTTATTGATGTATTAAAGGAGGCGGACACTTTCTTCCCGACAACCAAAAAAGCCATACTTATTTTGTTGGCACAACCGTGTACAACAAGTAATATAGAAAGGTCTTTTTCTACCCTGAGACGTATCAAAACGTGGCTGAGGTCTACAATGACCGAAAACCGTTTAAACGGGCTATGTATGTTAAGCGTACACCGGAAAATTGTCCAAGAAAAAAAAGATGAAATTGTAAGAGAAGTTTTTAATAAATTTTGTGAAGAACCGCGCAGATTACTCTTCAAATAATAAAGCTGTTTCTTATTGTTATATTTGTTTTTAATGTTTACCTCACCTCCACCACCAATGTTAGATACTCATATGTTAAAAATCACGATTAAAACAATGTAGTATGGGATTTTGCTAATCTGCCCCCCCCTGTATAGAATCCTGGCTACGCCCTTGGGTATTGTATTTAAGGGTAGATCTGCCACGTCTTTTTGGGTTTGGCAAAAAGTAATTATTTATCGAGGCATGTCTCATAATAATTCCCAGCTTCGAAAGTGATTCATTTTTTTTTGTTAGTGAATAACTTTCCTAGTAAACAAATATAATAAAAATACTTTTATGGATATCAAACTTTTTTTAATTAATATCCCTCCCATACTTATTCCTACTTACAGGGGCCCGATTCTCCTAAGTTAATAATGTCAAAATCGAATAGAAATTGAATCGCAATATGATCGCAATAGCAGTTTTAACCCTTAATTTGGCAAGCATAATGTTTATAAAATTTTATTTAAAAAATACTGTAGTCTAATTATTTGAGGTATAAGGAAATAGAAAAAAATATTATAAAAATGTTTTTTTCAGTAATTGCGCTGAAATAATATGTATCTTATTTTACACATTGCCAAATACGGAGGAATGTATAGTTTTTCGATAATGTATCCAAAAGGATACATTACCAAATCGGGGTTATAAAATAAAATAGTTAATTGGTAAGAAAATTTATTTTTTTACATGAAAATCGTAAAAACAGTTCCGTTGTTTAGCTAGACATAATCTCACATTACATTTTATCCGAATCCAGTGAAGATGTTAAGGAACTATTATAAGAATCATGTTGTATTCCATAAACTGGCAAAGATGTGTTATCTTCCTCATTGTCTGTTGTGTCACTGGCGTCCGATCGTGCATTTCCTGCAGGAATCAACGCTAGAATGCGCTTTGATCTTGCTCGTTGTAATACCTACGAACAAAAAAATTGCACATGCAACCAAACCAAACCCAAGCAAACTGAACACTGAACTTTTTATATGAAATTATGTCAAAAATTATGCAAAAAAAATCGAAATAAAAATTAATTTTATCCTACGGAACCTTACATGCTGTATGGTCTCACATGCGTGTAGTTAATATTTTTTTTATGTAAACATTACGAGACATTAAACGTGCGATAATAGGTTAACTTTTGGCAATGTGTCTTTAAAGATACAATGTCGTATAGTCGACATTTGAGCAAAGTATCTTTAAAGATACATTGAGGTTTGACAACGTGTCATGGCTCGATAAATACATTTCTATGCCATAATTTCAGCTAAATCGTTAGTATATTACGTTACACACATAAAATAGTGAGAACCTGACATCATCACATATAAAAAAAAATAAAAATCAATAAAACTTACAGCTTTGTTGCTCTTCGTGTCCGTCATTTTTTCAGGTCGACGTAAATAGGGATGTCCAGTTGTTGAAAATGCAATAGACTTACTTTTCCTAGTGATGTCATGAGTCAAACTTTATAATTAAATCGATCGATTCAAAAAAATACAATTACAGAATGTTACAGATTTTTTTAAAGTTGTTGTATCTTTAAAGATACATTTTCAAATTAAGGGTTAACCATATCAGACATTCTGCTACTAATTCTGCGACATTCGATTGGTTTGCGATCGGTCTGCTATTTTGGTGATTTTGGTCTATATGGTAGTTTGCTCTGTAGTGTGCTCTCTCGATCATATTGCAATCGTAAATAATTTGCAGACAAAATTATTCATTATTGAATGACAGAAAAGGATAAAATCGTTTACTTCAAAGAAGAAATAGTGGAATGCCACATACGCTTCAATCGTAATCGAGTCGGGATTGGATCGCAGTCGAATGTGAATCGAATGTTGCTTAAGTAAAATTAGGAGAATCGGGCCCCAGTTATTGCAAAACTGTAGCTATCCATATAAAATAAGTAAGAGTTAAATGTTAGGAAAAATATTGAGTGTTAATTCCGCGATTAAAAAAGAATGAAGGAATAGATAGTGGCGACAGTGCACCTTTGTTTGTGCAAATGCTGTGCACTGTAATATGCATGCCATGCGCAAATGGCTGATCTCCTTATATTGAGACGATCTGCTAGGAGGATACCACATTTAAATTTCTAGTCACAAATAAATAATGCTTGCTCCCTTCTTTGCAGCCGGGTAACAAGTAATTTCGATATAGCGATGAGTGAAGTAGTTATTACATTTATAATCTGTGGAAAAGCTACATAAGAATAACTAGAGGTTAGGTTATGTTGCACGCCATAAAATAAATAATACAAAAAGCAGTTACCACTTGAGTATAGAAATTCTGAAAAAGCTTTGTATTACGAATTACTAGAAGCACCGCTTGATAATAAACCAGTGCCGGTGTGAGATGGCAGAAAATAAAGTTCTACGGTGTGGGTGGTTAACAGAAGATCCACTCTACATAAAATACCACGATGAAGAATGGGGCATTCCACAATATAACAGCTTTGCCTTGTTTGAAATGCTATGTTTAGAAGGACAACAAGCTGGCTTATCGTGGTTAACAATATTAAAAAAACGAGAAAGTTACCGGAAGTGTTTCTTTAACTTCGAGCATTGACATATATTCTAGCGATAGACAAGAACATCCATACAAATAATTTACCCGCTTATGTCGTCTTTTGACATCTTGTTGACGTATTGTGACATCTAGTCATCCTCATTGATGTTAATCGCAGAAGTGACATAATATGTTCGCTCGTATTTTGCCTACATTTTTCATTACTCAAAAAGTTTATATCTAAGTGAATTCAAAATCATGTAATATATCAAAAAGTTTATTTATATCTAAGTGAATGCAAAATCATGTAATGTATTAAAACCAGGAACTTATTTTTAGGGTTTTTTAATATTAATTACGATGTTTTTTTTTCTTAAGAGGGCTTTCACAAATTTTCGCGAATTTAAACGCGCTGATATATGTTGTAGTGTTTTTACAGTAGCGAAATACATACGAGGTCATATTATTTTTTCTTGAAAGTAAGAACATACCATGACAAAGTGAAGTCTGTTTTCATTGATATTTTACCTACTGCCAGTTTTATGGCACATCTGTTTCTGCACGATTTTCTTAATCCATAATTTAAGATGGCGGGCGGGAACAATGTAATGCATATTTGTAAAATTGAATTATAAATGACAAGTATGATATACAAGCGTTGTAATAGCATGAACAGCGTGTAATTTTACTAACTTGACTCTCGAATAGTTTATATGTGTAAGTTTATACCTTGATATGTATTTTCTATTTTATAATTGTCGTTTCATAGACATCCGTCTGACGCAGGTGTCAAAATCGCTCTGATTTGCCATTTTGGGCAATGCAAAGTCTGCAGTGCACTTCAGTGTGGCAAGCTTTTTGTTCGGAACGTTCTATCTAGTACGTAGTACATATATATCGATGACTTCGAGCCTCACAAAGTGTCAAAATTAACGGAAAAGGATGTTGACCAACTTCTAAAAGAATCTGGAATAATAAGGCATAAAGGAAAAATTGAATCTATAATAAACAATGCCAAGTGCTATGTACAAATAGAAAATAATAACGAAAATTTTTCTGATTTTATATGGAGCTTCGTAAACAAAGAGCCCATAGTAAATCATTGGAAACACTATAAAGATGTGCCATCCGAAACAGCGATGTCTATAGCACTATCCAAGTCTTTGAAAAAAAAAGGTTTTAAATTCGTCGGCTCAAAGATTTGTTATGCTTTCATGCAAGCGTGTGGCCTAGTAAATGATCATATCATAACATGCATAAGATATAATACAAAGCATTCTGATTAAATTTTAACCACCTATAATTAAAAAGTTACACCGCTGCACCGCTGCACCGGTTACAAATGGACTTAGTTCATTTCACGATTTATGCAACGCTAGTTATTTTTTATATGTAAGTCGCTTTTTTTCTCTAAAGAAACAAAATAGACACTTGTTACACTCATTACAGTTTTTAGTAATCATTTGTTATCGGTAAGTGTAACGAGAATACGTTCTTGCCAGTCACAATTAAAGTTTCGCAGTTTATCGATTCCGTTTGGCTTTTGCTACTGTATGCATTGTATATGCTATCTGTGGGTAATTTGTGACGCGAAACGATATCCTTTTTCGTATGATTGCCACTTTGCTCTACCTTTTAATCCATCTCAGACGCGCCGGCTACACGTTAATAAAAGTCATAATGGCGGAAAATCGTGAAAGAACTTTCATCATGATCAAACCCGACGGAGTCCAACGCGGACTTGTCGGCCAAATCATCGAGCGTTTTGAGAAGAAAGGATTCAAGTTGGTTGGCCTGAAATTTGTTTGGCCCTCAGAAGAATTACTGCAAAAGCACTACAGTGACTTGGCGTCCAGGCCATTCTTCCCTGGTCTAGTGAAGTACATGAGCTCCGGACCAGTTGTTCCAATGGTTTGGGAAGGCCTCAACGCCGTGAAGACCGGCCGTCAAATGCTTGGTGCTACAAACCCAGCCGACTCCTTACCCGGCACAATCCGTGGTGACCTCTGCATCCAAGTTGGCCGCAACATCATCCACGGGTCTGACAGTGTGGAGTCTGCTAACAAGGAAATCGCTCTGTGGTTCAGCGAAAAAGAAGTCGTCGGATGGACACCAGCTGCCGAGAACTGGGTCTACGAGTAAATTATAACCTTTCCGTTATAACCTTTCACCACGTGTAATAGGTTAATTAATGTTCTTAAGTTAATCCGTGATATATGTAACAATAAATATCTTAATTTAATGAGTGTTTATTATTTAATGAATCGATTATACTTATCTCACGTCACATGTGTTACCTTGTCCTTGCATACGTCAAAACAATACTTCACATGTTCTAAGTAATTCTTTCGTACAAAAGCTCGCATTTGCATGGTTTCCAAACCAATTTACAAGTAGGTAGTTAAAATTGACAAATCTGAATTTTCGTGTGATCGATCATGTCTAGTTAGATAGATAGGTCCATAATAAACATGCCTACTTACAGCTATTTACGCCATATTGTTATAATGAGCCCCTGTTGGGTACGGGGTTTCGGGTTCGATTCCCGGATAGGGCTGAAATCAGCAATAAATTCGCTGTGCCTTTCAGAAACAAAGCTGCCCGGAGTCTGGAAATAGGGCAATGATACACCCATTCATCGGAGAGGACGTAAATGTCGGCCCCGCGCCTGATCTCTCGGTCGTGTCTGATTTCTGTCCCATAAGGCTGTATAAAGTTAAGGAATAGAGAGTACACCAATCTCTGCGCAAATGGTTGTGCACTAAGTAATGTCCTATGGAGCTGGCTGGTCTACATGAGCCAACCAGCCAGTATAAGTGCATTGGTTGATACCACTACTAAATGCCTAATTATCGTAATTGCATAGCGCTCTTTGTGACCTGTCTGCCAGATATAATAGGATTTATCACATATCAGTTTATTCTGATAATAATATATCAATATAGCTAAATAATCTATCTATTTATATAGGATGTCAAGAAATACTCATAAAACCGAACGGAGTTGACTAAGAAAGCAGACCCGTTTTGAAAAATTATTCCTCTGTTGGAAAACTACACTATTCCTGAGTAAGATAGGGTATATTTTCCCGGGACGCAGGCAAACAGCTAGTGGTTTTATAAAAGACAAAAGCGGTGGAGGACATAGTAGCAATAAAATCATAACGACGTGATTTAGACAAAAAATTTACTATGTATATTCCATAATTAAAAAATTCCAGGTTTAACTTACAAAACGCATCACTATGATGCGGGTGCTTCTGGATGAGCTGTACTTACTACAATTTTATAAGATGTTATCTATACAAAAATAAACAATAATTGTTTAGCAGCTATTCTGAATATTGTATTGCAGAGAACCTTTTACCTATAAAAAGTATTGCTTCTAATATAAGTAAGTTCACCCCATCCACTTCCTATAAATAAAAAAACTTATACTCCTCATTAGATATGCTAAAATACTAAATCACATAGGCTTCGTGATGCACCTGAATTCATTTATTTACAATACCATGATGTAAATTAAAATAACAGAAAATACAGAGAGGTTGAAAAGAAATACTATGTTGCATTCCACAGCCAATAATTTTAATAGGCTAATTTGTTTTTGATAATGATAATCTTATGAAGTCAAAAATTGATTAACTGAACACCAACTTTAAATGAACACAAATACGTAAGTCATTAATGCCGCTGCGATTGCAATAGTAAAAAGTGCCTACAATGGATTAGAAATACTACTGTATATTCAATCACCACTGAATCAAAGTTGGGCATCATTATCACAATATGGTCTTTTGGTCACCAGAGACAACATAATCAACTGACATGGTGGGATTCTCTTAAAACTGAGAGTGACTCGACTCAAAGTGACTGTTCTCCATGGTGTTCCACTTCTACCGCTGGTTGTGTGCTCTGCTGCTCACTATTTTGAGTTTGTTGTTGTTGTTGCTCTGCTTGATTTTGTTGAATTCGTGAAGGCAAAGGCGCAGTTTGTCCTATGAATGAAATTTTTGATTATTTATTTGCTGTGATATGCTTTGTTAGAAACATATTGAATTCAATTTTTAAGCATACCATATTTGTCGTGAATCCCCCGATGCCTTTTGAGCGCGAACCTATCCGCGAAGGCAGCCGTGCAAATGTCGCACTTGAAGGGCTTCTCTCCGGAATGCACTTTAGCATGGTTCTTGAGGTGAGCCGCTTGACTGAACGCTGATCCGCATGTCCCACATCTATTTTTAAACAATACAATTTTATATAAAATACTTAGTACATACAGGATCTTTTAGGACACCATTGGTATGGTAAAAATAAATAAATATAAACACAACACAATGATCTCATATTTTTAATTGTCGAGGCACTCTGATATTATCAAAGCGAAAAATTGAGATTCCCAATTTTGATAACTTTTGGTGGAGAGGTTTTACCCGCGTCTGTCGCGCGAGTGAGTGAATATATCAAATTATATAATTTTCTAGAAAGTAAAAGACTAGCAACTATTGGTCACAATTTCCAAATTCATAGTTTTGCCAGATTAGATAGTGTGAAGAACATAGAAGCACATGAATATGATATTGTATTTATGCCTTTCAAACATCGTCATCGTCATCAAACATCGTCATCTTCCGAGCCTTTTCCCAACTACCTCGAGTACAGTCTAACCGGATGCAGCTAAGTACCAGTGTTTTTAAAATATCAAACACTTGATACATAATTTCGATGCAAAGAACATACATTGTTCAATAGCACTTGATATTTATAAGAGCTAACATAAATACGCAATGTTCTTACTTGTACGGCTTCTCCCCAGTGTGTATGCGACGATGATTCCATAATGTAGCGTGCCGCGCAAATCCCTTGTCGCAGACCTGAGTAAATTACACACGTTATTGTACATTTAACTTTTAATAAAGTAGTAACAACCTTACACTTGCGTCTTAGTGGTTTAGTTTGAGATTTTAGGAATAATGACTCTCAATATTTTAATGTGTATCAATGTTTACAGTTGTTGGTATACAGGTAATTTACGTCACAATTATGACATCCCAGCTATGTAAAACTTTCTGAATGAAAAATCTAATAATCAATCAGCAAATTAAATATAATATAAAGAAAGAATTATGGAAGGGTAAACTTAGCTAGACTAATAAAACCAAAAATATAAACAACTTACTTCGCAAACATATGGTTTCTCCCCTGAATGAGTTCTTTCATGGTTTTTCAAGTGAGGTGACTGTGAGAACTGCATACCACAAGTATTACATCTAAAAGAAAATTATATCATTTTTTAAGTAAATAATATGGGCATAACTTACTATATTTTTTCATCAGTTCAATAAAAAAGCACATAGTGTTTGTACCTGTATGGTTTTTCTCCTGTGTGTATTCTTGAATGATTCTTAAGATAAACAGCCTTAGCAAATGCAATCCCACAAATGCCACATTTAAAGTTCTTCTCACCAGAATGTAACTTTTTATGTGACCATAATGAGGAATATCTGGCAAATGAGCCCCCACAAATATTACAGTGGAATGGCTTGTCCAAATTAGCATTATTTAACTTATTCTTATTCCCACCTACAAAAATAATGCCTGAACCATTGCAGTTCTGACATTTCGTTACTGATGCTAGGTTTCTCCTTTTCACAGGATGGTGGCCAGGTACTGAAATTAATTATTAAACATAATAAACGAATAGCTTAAAAACACTTGAAAAACACGCTTTTATAAATGCACACTAAGGCCACGTTCACACGGCGATTATTTTCCCGTATACCGTATACGAGATTTTATCGAATAGAGTAGTGACAACAGAATATATGTGAATTCTTGAAAATTGTTTACACGGCGTTCATACGGGAAAATCCCGTGTTCGAGAAATATATTAAAAAAAAAGTATACGTGGAAAAATCGAATCGAATCATCGCCGTGTGAACGTAGCCTTATAGTGTTGAAAGAACTATAAACTGCTGGAAATATTAATGAAGCTACAATGCTTGGAAGATGGTAGGATTAGTTACAATTGAAGCTACGTTACAGGTTAACCTAATAAGAGCATATTAAAAACCGGCCAAGTGCGAGTAGAAATCGCGAACGAAGGGTTCCGTACCATTATTTAGAAAATGAGCAAAAAAAATCACGTTTGCTGTATGGGAGCTCCCCAAAATATTTATTTTACTCTAGTTTTCAGCATTTGTTCTTATAGCGGCAACAGAAATACATCATCTGTGAAAATTTCAACTCTCTAACTATCACAGTTCAAGAGATACAGCCTGGTGACAGATGGACGGACAGAGGAGCGAAAACAATAGGGGCCCGTTTTACCCTTTGGGTACAGAACCCTAAAAATTATAAATTCCAGAAGATTCTATACATATTTTATACATCATAAGTAGGACAAATCTTATCAAACTGTACTCACAAGGTTTCTGTTGCTGTTGTTGTTGTTGCGTCTGTTGATTAGTTTGGGTGGTTGAAAGTGGATCCGCTGCTGGTTGCACGGTGCTCACCCCGGTCACTTCAAACTTAACATTGTCTTCTGCTGCTACAAATATTTGAGTTGCATTCACTGCCAAAATAAAATGTGTACATTAATAAAATTATACCTTTGCTAACTACCATTTCTATTGAGTGAAAGGAAAATTATTTAACAAAATTGAATAAAAAGAAAGCTTTTTCTTATTTTCTAAACAAAACATTCATCAATACTCACATTGGTTATTTCTTTGATCTACAGTATCCTGTATAATACAGTTTTCACAGCGTATTAATTTGGGCCCCTTTCTTTTGGGGTTGTTTGCAATGGGCCCACCACAAGTAATACATTTCTGGATTTTTTCTATTATGACTGGTTTAGCTGCAACATAAATAAGATTGTTAATGATATCCACCTACCATAAATATAGCCAGTAAAAACCATGTATTTTTACTTGTTAGCAATAAAAAAATCATGTATGGATCATAGATAAAAGTGATTGATATTATAATATTCAAAAGCAGCTTGATTGACCATTGACAATTCAGCATCCTTAAGGCCACCGTAATAAGAAAGTTAGAGTAATCAGTACAACTCACTGTCTTGAATTTGTACGTGGTGTTGTTGTTGCTCAGTAGGATCAGAGGAGAGGATCTGAATGTGCGGCGGCATGGCAACATCATTGCCAGCACTTACACCCGTTGCTACCACTGTGATATTGCTATCTGTAATCAAATAGAAGTCTCTTATTAAAAACACATAAAGTGAAATACCATGAAATTTTTTAACATTTGATGTTGCAGATATTTTTAATGTTAAATTATATTACATTATAGTTGTTATTACATAAAAATAAGAGTTCTAAATAATTACCTGTGTCTTGAGCATGTATCCTTTTATGAGCGTTAAGTAGAGTGAGGTGCCCAAACATGAGACCACAAACATCGCATTTGAAACTAATATTGGATATTGTATTCTGTATTCCATTTGGAGCGATTTGCATTTGATTCACTAATGCATAATTGTAGGAGAATGGCTGGGCTATGTAGCAAGTCTTATCATCGCTTGTAGTAAGCTGTGTTATGTTTACGCCGCTGGTAACATTACCAGCACCGGTCGTGGTGCCTGTCCCAAGTTTGCCAATCATGTTGACATTAGTTGTATAACAAAACGTTGGAAATTCCTGTAATAGCAAACAAATTAGATTTAGAAAGCATGTTCAAACAGATTATTTGAACTATAAATTAGAAATAGGGGTAAACATTCAAAAGGGTGAATGAACTTAGCTTTTCTTCGTAACACATCATAAGAATCATAAAGCATCTTCTCAGAAATTATGATTGAGTGAAAGAGCTATAAGCATTTTACTTTGATCAGCTTTTGAGTTTTATAATATGCAAAAGCAACAACATAGCTATGAAGAGTCTTTGTTTGCTAGCCATAATATTTACGACTATGGCACAATTGGAATGTTTTACAATCGATTTTAGGAATGTAATGTGTGCCAGAAAATTGTTTCAAAACATTCTTAGAATTGGTAGATGTTCAGTGTGTTATATACAGAGAGATGTTTAGGTTATGTATACAAATACAAATTATATTTATGTACCTGTTGTTGTTGAGTTTGTTGAGCATTCTTTTGCTGAACGTTTTCAATGTTTTTGCCTTGAGACTTTTGAGTCGGATGCTCTTGATATTGCAGCGTCGGCACTGTGCCGGTTTGTACTGTGTTCGTAGTGAACATATCGACACACCAATTATTTCATCACACTCTTTCAATCAGCTGCACATCGTATAAATATCTGTTAGAACATAAATAACACATTTTATGTTTAAATTCATCATTACGCGTTTGTCAAAAGCGCGGTTGATTGTATGTGAAAGAGAAACTCAAACACAAAGTGCGAAGGTAACGGGGAATATTTCTTATCAGTCTACTCTACTCGTAAAAAGATCATTCGTAGAAAGGCAGTGTCTCCTGAATAGTCGATATATGCAAGAAAAGGATGACGGAATATCCATACGCGCTACGAGTAAACGGACCGACGGACGCCATTGTACTCGAACAAGAGGTGAGACGCGGTCACGATTAGAATTAAAAAAAAATAACAGGAAATGATAAGGCAAAACTCACAATTGCTAACCTGATTATAACTTTCGAAGATTACTTTAAAGTAATTTGGAAACCTTATTAATTGCAACAGGATTCAGATTATTTTATTTCTGTCTCACTTTCTTGCTAATTCTCCATCTCACAAAAGAAACGAAATGGCGATACAATACAAATAAAATGGCGGCTATTTCAAGGGTTGAGGGGTGTGCGGCGGGAGGGGCACAAGCAATAGAGTATAGAAGTGATCGAAACCATTGCCAGCACAAAAAACGTTGTTTATGAACCAGGCCTCCATAAAAATTAAAAGTATGAAATAACATTCGTCCTTTTTGATCTCGCTGTTATTTTTGAAGTCATTGAGAACCCTAGTTTTCGACAAACTTTATATGACGGCTCATAACATAACACACTAGAAACACGTTCGCCACGCCTTTGCTCACCCCTGCCGCCTGCCACTCGCTGATAATAACTGAAATGGTTCTTCACTACATAAAACACAGCCGCTTTTTCTGTCTCGTTGTCCCTTTGTCGCTTAAATCTTCAAAACTAAGCAACCTATTTTTATGCAGTTTTTTTAGATACAAGATAAAGTGATTAAAGAGGAAGGTTTATATGCATAACACCATACCATAAATACTTAGTGGGGAAATACTTTATAGGTACCCCGTGTGCGAAGCCGGAGAGGCAGAGGCGGCGTAGCATCGGGTGGCACCCGGGTCGGCTACCTATTAAGCACCCCAAAAAAATTTTTATGGAGTATTTCTAAACGCATACTACATATACCTATCATCAGTGCCGTGTGCAATTTTTTTTGAGTTTTTGGAACACAAAAATACTCAAACATATTAAAAGAAACCTGGGGCCCGATTCTTCTAAGTTAATAATGTCAACATTGAATAGAAATCGAATCGCAATATGATCGCAATAGCAGTTTTAACCATATCGGGCATTCTGCTACTAGGTAATATAAGACCAATCGTATTCCAACGACATTCGATTGGTTTGCGATTGGTCTGCTATTTTGGTGATTTTGGTCTATACGGTAGTTTGCTCTACAATCATATTGCAATCGTAAATCATTTGCAGACAAAATGATTAATTATTGAATGACAGAAAAGGATAAAAACGTTTATTTCAAAGAAAAAATAGCGGAATGCCACATACGCTTCAATCGTAATCGAGTCGGAATTGGATCGCGGTCGAATGTGAATCGTATGTTGCTTAAGTAAAATTAGGAGAATCGGGCCCCTGGTCGTGCAGATATGTGCCGACCGAGATGGCACCCCCCTATACGCGGTACCCGGGGCGGACCCCTACATCCGCGACCCCTTACGCCGCTACTGCGAAGAGGGTCGCTAGCGTTTCCGTAAGGTTTGGTAAGAATACGGTAATGACAGTATTCCTGTTAGTTTTCGAATTTCTCTAAAATTCATACTAATAAAATGAAATGAAAATATTTATTCGCAGAGATATGGTTAACGATTAACGATAAGATATGGTTAAAAATTGGCCTAAATCGTATATTTAGGTACAATATTACAAAAAAATTATTAGCAAAAAAAATATCAGTAGGTACTTATGAAAAAAGAAACAGTTTTTTGTTTGTTTGTACCGTAAAAGCTCCGAAACTACTAAACTGATTTGAAAAAATATTTCATAGTTAGAAAGCTACAGTCGTGGTGGCCTAGTGGGCAAAGAACCAAACTCTCGAGTATGAGGGCGCGGGTTCGATTCCAGGTCAGGCAAGTACCAAGGCAACTTTTCTAAGTTTGTAAGTACTTTCTAAGTATATCTTAGACACCAATGACTGTTTCGGATGGAACGTTAAACTGTAGGTCCCGGCTGTCATTGAACATCCTTGGCAGTCGTTACGGGTAGTCAGAAGCCAGTAAGTCTGACACCAGTCTAACCAAGAGGTATTGGGTTGCCCGGGTAAGGTAAGGGGGTCAGATAGGGCAGTCGCTCCTTGTAAAGCACTGGTACTCAGCTACATCCGGTTAGACTGGAAGCCGACCCCAACATAGTTGGGAAAAGGCTCGGAGGATGAGTTAGAAAGCTACATACTTCCCTTAGGCTATATTTTCTCCCGGTAAGGGCAATAGTTCGCACGGAACGAGTTACTGTGTCAATATATCTCTCTTGTTCGTTCAATTTATGATATATCTTTTTATCCCTGAAATCGATGCGGTTCGATGTAAAATACTGAAAGGTAGGTACTCGTGTTTAAAATAAACTCAATACTTTAGCGCAGTTTCTTTTGCTGTATTAGGTGATCGGCCGTCTGATGTCAAGGTGGCTGGTTACCTATGAAAGTTGCATTATTTACAAAAGCACGATGGTAGGGTTGCAATTGATAGCAATTATATAGCAGCTCTTTACATGTATACTGTAGGATACTATGAAGAGACATCGACATCGGCGGTTGTGGTGGATACTATTTTTCAATGCAAAATTAAAATGTGTGCGTTACCCTGGCCAGATGTTGTCGAAAATGGTCATTTTAATCTTATAGATAATTAGTTGTGCGGCTTCTGTAATTGTTGCGCACATTTTTAAATTTGTTGCGCTTATAGTTTTTTAATTATTTCACAAAAACATTTCCTGCTGGAGTAACGTTACCCCAGCCAGACCTTTTTCTTTCTGATGGGAATATTTAAATAAATATTACCTACAGGCCCGCCGTAAGCGGGCGTGCAAGGCGTGCACCGCACGCGGGCGGCACGTCTTAGGGGGCGGCAAATCGAGCGACCATATAAAAATACAATAATAATTTAAAAAAAATACAATATCTTTTTACCAATTATTTCATTTCAATATTTCCGAACACAGCAATAGCGCTAAGAATATTACTTACACTGCCGGTTTTAGTAGCGTCTGTTGAAAGATTATTTTCAAAATTAAACATTATTAAAAACTATTTAAGATCAACAATGCTCCAGCAGAGACTGAGTAATTTAGCTATAGTTTCAATCACGGACGTAATCTGCAAAGCCTAGGTTCACTACCAGTCGCAGTGCAGGCCCGAGACATCGCCACGGGACTGAGAGAGGTGACACAGTCCGACTGTCAACCCTCTCTTTTCCACCCGCGTCCTTGCCATACGCCCGCTCGCGCCAAAATCACAATAAATTGACTGATTATTTAAATTAATTCCTTAAAGTTAGAAAAAAAGCGCTCGCTTCGCTCGCGGTTTTTTCTTTAAACATTTTAATTTATTCTGCGCTTACTTTTTGAGTCCTCAATCTAACTTATTTGTGCTTAATACTGAGTTTAATTTGAGGGTCCTGAAACCAACAATTAAAAAAAATTTTAAGGTGGTTTTTTTTATAAGTGGGCCAGGTACTTTTGTGATCCAAAACCCAAAAAATTTTGCGCTCGCTACGCTCGCGGCTTTTACAATTTACAGTCCTTTGTTTTAACTGCTTTGGGTACTTCTGTGACCCAAAACTCAAAAAAATTCGCGCTCGCTACGCTCGCAGCTTTTTCACTTTACACTACTTTCTTTTAACTGCTTTGGGTACTTTTGTGTCCCATAACTCAAAAAATTTTGCGCTCGCTACGCTCGCGGATTTACAATTTATAGTCCTTTGTTTTAACTGCTTTGGGTACTTTTGTGTCCCAAAACTCAAAAAAAAAATCGCTTACTATAATTATTGTACCTAATTAAAATACATATTACATTATTAATCTTAACGAATTTTTCGTTTTTGACAAAACCCAGTATAATAGGTAGTCGTAGGGCGCCATAAACAGTTTTGCACACGGGCGAACAAACAGCTAGCGGCGGGCCTGATTACCTATAAAATTAGTTGTCTAGATAAAGTAAATGTTGTGCCATATTTTGTATTTGTTCTTTCTTCGGTTGCGAAGTTATTCGAGATTTTGCTGGGGTAAAGTTTTCGGTTTTGCTAGATCTTTGAAATGGTTAAGCGGATTCTTATCAAATTTTGTACATGACTTCCTAGGAATTAGTTTAAATTTGTTCGGCAATAATAAAACCAAAATAATGCATATCTTAAAGGTTATTTCATTAAATGGAAAAACGTTTCAATTGGTCCCAGCACCCTCAATAAGAAGTCTAAAGACTTACTTTAAACGTTATTTTAAAGCTTGTAACTGCCTTCAAATGTATATGAAGTTTCATTAGCATCCTGTAAGTATTTAACAGTATTTCCCCATTTCCCCACTATTTGATGTGTGTTATTGTACATATAAACCTTCCTATTGAAACACTCTATCTGATAAAAAAACCGCATGAAAATCGGTTGCGTAGTTTTGAAGATTTAAGCGTACAAAGGGATATAGGGACAGAAAAAGCGACTTTGTTTTTTATACTATGTAGTGATATCTTTACTAATCAATAATGTAGTACAACTTATCATCTTACAGCGACTTTACTTACTAGAGAAAGAGTTTTGACATTTGCTTCATACAAGTTAAGTCTAATTCCAGTCTTAAATACACACAAACGTTAATCTTAATTATTTTACTAACACTAATACCCTAGTAGTTCATTTTTATAAATTAATTATCTAATTACATTCAACATAATAATGTTATAGATCGCAAGCTGGAGGGTAGTCATGTTTTTCTAATAATCTATTAAGTTCATATGAAGCGACAAAGTATTTCAATACAATGTATGGATCAGCGACATTTCTTTCTATATCATCAACTATATTAGAAATTCGATTACTCCAATTTTGACATGTTTCTTTTTTTATTTTCTCTAGGAGATTGTGATCAGAGCACCAAAAATTTTTAATAATTCCCAATGACAAGGCGTCCCTTAATTTTTTCAACATGTGAATTACCAAAAATGTTAAAGAATTCTTTGACCAAAACTTATCATCGTTTTCTACAACTTCCCATAAAAATAATGTCTTTATGAAATAACTAGCTAACTTATTAAATCCTTGGACATCTCTAAATAGTTTCAAAAGTTTCAAAGCACCTTTAAGGTTGTTAGTATTGTCCGTATAATATCTTTCCTGATAGGGAAAAGCCAATCTCCAGCTAAAATTAGTATCACTCGGCTTTGGTACTGCAAAATAATGAGCTTTTTTTGTCTGCTTGACTTTGTTGAAATCAATTTTGGAATTAAAAGGTTTTTTAGGAAGTTCAAAGGCTAAAGTTGGTACTAAATCGACATCTATAACATAATCGTCCTCCACATATATCTTGATAGTATTAGCAGGGCCAGACATCTTGTATAGGATCTTGAAGTATTTATTTTGTACTTTTAAAATTCTTTTGCCATCTTCTTGTGGTAATGTAACGAGCGCGGCGTCTACTACGCTTTGCATCCAGGATCTGAAACCAGTTACCAAAAGACGATGTGATCGGTCGCACCAGATTTCAGTCCTTTTGAAGCCTTTAATGGCAGTAGCTGGGGTTTTTGATAGTCTGCGAAACTCTTCGGGCATTATTATACTCGTGTAACCATTTTGGGTGTCACGGGCATCTAATTCAATTTTACTATAGTTAACATGAAAAGTTAGAATAACATTTATATCGTATTCTGTTGGTTGGCCGACGCGCATTCCATCAAAGTAGCTTCCTAAATATTCTAACTTTGGGTTCATACTACTGAATAAGCTATCACATTTACGCATTATATTCAAGAATTCCTGCAGCACTTCATTAAGAACAGAGTTATTGTCCCTTCTTTCTCTCCGTTTTATTCGTACATGTCTTCTGGTCACCTGCTGGAAGATTTTCTCCATCTTTACTCGGTGATTGTGACGCTGACCGCGACGGCTATTCTCACTGTTCGTCATGTTTCTGAAGCAAAATATGTAAAAGTATGTAAGAAGTCAGTCTTACCTAGTTTAATTAGAGATTTCTCAGCAAAAAATAGTCCCAGCTTTAAATTACGATTAGTACTTCAATAAAGTTTTTTTTAAACATTTAAGTTACGTTTATTTCAGTAAGGTAGGTATTCTACGCATACTCCAGGTAAATTGTGTATTTAACGCATTTTTTATCACGGGAAATTAATCATAGACGAAGTAGGCAATAATAATGGAAATGTATTTGTAATAATTTTTACAAGGTCCTAAGTAAATCACTTATGCAAGCTAAAATATGACGCTTTTTTATCTACTAACATTAGTTTTTTTCCTGATAAATTATCACACAAAGGATGTCATAGGGAAGATAAAGCGATTGGACTAGTAAAACAACAAGATATTTTAGGTATACAAATATATAAGAGCCTTATTTGTGGCCTATTTTGTTGCTGTAGGTATTCAGTTGCACCTTGTGCTATGGTACACAGGTACCTACATACATCTTGACAGATAAATTTCCTTTAAGTAAAAAGAAGTTGTGTGCAGTCATTTGTGCATCTCAGTGAGTTCGACATTTGTGCTAGCAGGGAGTTAACCCTAAAACACACTTCACTTCAAACTATCATTTGTTTGGTTCACTTCAAAAGTTCAAATGACTTGGTGCACACAGATTATTTTAACTTGGCTCCTAAATTACATTTATGTTTTTGAAGAACTTTATATGGACTACTTACTTACTCAAACCAAAGGCACAATTCAGAAAGCTAAATGAGCCAGTTGAGAAAACCTAGATAAAAATAAATCCACTATTGACTCAGCAAAGGTTATAAATAGCTAGTATGAAAGAGTATAGTAATATTATGTAGAATAACGAATTTTGCTGCGCGGGTAATAAACGAATAGCGACCACGCGGGCGTAATATAGACGCAACACTGAAGTAATTATATCTACGAGCCTCTTCTCTCGTAAACGCGATAGTGCCAACTTCACGACTTTTGTTTGCGGGAAATCCCCGTATTACGACTACCTACTAAAGTGTTACAAAGTTATTAAAAAGGATGTCATTGGTAGTTTGTGTTATATGTAGGTATGATAACTACGGGGAAATACCTACATAGTGGTCATTTAAGCTCTATGGATTGTATTTGTAAATAGTTTTTCTTTCAGTGAACAGTGTGCTTGAAATTGAATAAATGTAAGAAGTGATTGCTATTTGTTTTTTGTTTTCAATATGGCGTTAAATATAAAGTATTGTTGATTATTTAAGATATTTTCTCCTAACATGTAAGTTATTTGTAGCTGACTGTTTCAAAGTGAAGACAAACGGGACAGTAGATATTAACATGCTCTACAATGTTTGATTAATGGTATTGTTAAGTTAAAAAGCCAGCTGTGTAATTGAATGGCTATTTCCTAGAGTTAGCTGTGATATATCCATATTTTGAAATATTATTGCTACTTCAGTGCTTTTTTGTAATTGAAAGTAAACTTTTCCATACCAATATATCAGATGCGTGCAGCATAGGTCAAATATCCAATTACCTACTTATGATTCAGTTACTTCAGAGACTGACTCGGATTCAAATCGTGTCTTGAAATTATCAATCGCCTCTTGTAATGTTTCAAAATTTACTGGTTCTATGCTCTCATCAGCTTCTTCCTTTGGGTTTTGAAGATCATGCCCTGTGGAGGAAATAACTCAAAAAGTAATTTCTTGGTTAGAAATTATGGCAGAATATATCGTTTTTCACAAACAGGAAAAATGCAAAGCAAAAGTAAGTTTTTTTCCTTTAAGTCACATTGTCATGGATGGATAAGGAATGGGCATGAAAGTGGAATGATGGATGGATTGTGTGAAAGTCAATATAGCCAGAAAGAATGTTACTTGGTAGATGACAATAGATAGAAGAGTTTGGAAGGAGAAAACATGCTGTGCAACCCCAAGTATTAAGGATAAATTAAGGGTGAATGATGAAGATAATACCTTCTTTTGGAGTAACATATGCATGTTCCATGCTCAATAACTTTCTAGTCTTGCAGACATACTTCAAATTTTTTTCAGGCAGCTTATCAAATAAAGGATCCTCAGATTTTGCATCTAAATCTTCTTCAAAAAACATGTAGGTGCCCAGAGCATTTTCATACTTCCCTGATTAAAAGCAAAAACCCTATTAAGTACTGGAGTTTCAAGATTATAAAATATAATTGTCGTGAACTTATAAAATTAAGTGGAACTTCTGTTTGTGTGAGTGATTCTTTTGTCTTTACTTTATATTATAAAGTACATGAGTGAGTGTAGTACCTGTAAAAAACGTATCATCCATTTGAATTATTGGATTTTTTCCATTAACTCCCAGAACATGTACTGAGCGATACTTTTCAATATTCACTGCATCTTCTAGCTCGGCATAAACCAAAAACTCTTCTTCCGAGTCAGTTACTTCTTCATTCATGTTTTTATAGCTCAATCAATTATGTTTCTAGTCAAGTCTAGGTCTTAGCCGAATTAATTAATTATAAAATATAAATAAATATTACAACGCAATTTGAGGTTATAGACAATTGACATATTGTTGTTTTTTTTCTTTTGGTTGGTGGTTGGTGGGTGGTTGTCAGTGTCAGTGTTGGAGCACTGGTGTGAAAAGCTAGTGTTATTTTTTATCGATATTAGATTTTATCATCTGCCTTAACTTATAACTATAACAATAGAAATATTTAAAGAAATGCTTAATAATATTCAATTCAATTTCAAGTTCGTACGTTGAGTAAAATTTATCGTTTTAAATGCTTATTCATTAAGACATGTAAAACTAATTTTCTGGCTTTTACTACTACTAAATAAAATCGGCTGGCAAATATTGTGTCATAAGAAGGTAGTCTGCCAGTCCGATGTGTGTTTATAAATAATAATAATACTTTTTATGTATTCTAATCGAATCAACTAATCTGTCAAAAAAATATCGATATCGACAAAGATAATCGACAATAATAGAACCGAATTAGCTTTGAACATCACTAGTAAGTACAGCAAGGCACGCACGGAGCAAGCAAAGCAGATAAATTTTCGTATACATATTCATTTATTGTGAAACCAGTGATATCAGCTGCGCAAAAATGTCTGACTGGGATACAGTCACGATACTCCGTAAAAAACCACCAAAAGCATCTGCTCTGAAGACTGAACAAGCGGTAAATGCGGCACGCCGTCAAGGCCTTCCAGTTGAAACTCAACAAAAGTATGGAGCTGGAACCAATAAACAACACGTTACCACAAAAAATACGGCTAAACTCGACCGAGAGACTGAAGAATTACGTCATGAAAAAGTACCCCTTGACCTGGGAAAGCTTATAATGCAAGGAAGACAATCTAAAGGCATGAGTCAAAAAGATTTGGCAACTAAAATATGCGAGAAACCTCAAATTGTTAATGACTACGAAGCCGGTCGTGGCATTCCAAACAACATAGTTCTCGGCAAGATAGAAAGGGCAATTGGAATAAAACTACGAGGAAAAGAACGTGGCCAGCCGCTACAGCCTCCTGGAGGAAAGAAATAACGGATTCCCTGGGAGGCGAAGACTTAACTCCGATTTGTTTATTGCATAATTATAATTCTATCTCATTTTTGCTGTTGAATGTGTTCTTTATATAATGTATACTTACAAAACTAACTAACAAAGTAAAATGATGTAAGCATTTATTTTCCTCTGGAATGTTCCATCTGTGATGTGTGATGTGTTACCACCAAGGAAAAAATGTTCACATTGAATTGGAGATAGTGGTGAAGTGGTGATGTGATATGCAATAAAATAGCTATTTATGATTGTTCTATCTTTTATTTCATTTATTTACAAACACGATGTTCAAAAGTTTTTAGGTTATAATTTTCATGTCTAATGTCATTTCAGTCAGTCGATTTCATATTATTTACATATTTTATCGAAATAATTTATTAGAACACATTTCAAATGTTTAGCACAAAAGGTCAGCGGAAAACACAAACCATATCGAATAGTGCAATTTCCCTAAATTAAAGTCTACTAGAAAGAATGTTCGCATTCAATAACAAAAAGACAAATCACATGGTGTTGCAGTTGTTGTGCAATAAGTTTCATTAATTGCAACATTATCTATTGTTGTGTAAAATAGCTACGATTGGATGCACTTTCCCAATTTTTTTACTCCAGCACAAATTGAATAAGTATAATTGTCCAGAAATATTTTCGTAGCAGATTCCAAGTGATAGGTAACCTTTGCCGATGCTGATAACGATTGTTTACATCTTTTAACTGTACCCTCTGTGTAAACTAAGATCTTTTAGGTCCCTTATAAAACATAACCAAATATCATGTTGTAAAACAGTAAGTACAAAATAACTTTTCCAATACCTACTTAGCTTAAACGAATGTACCGTCTGTGTAGGGTAGATATATTTTTTAAAATAGCTGAATCTTCAATCTATAAATTCTTTAGGTAGGTGACTTATTAGTTATTAATCAAAAAGATAACACATCTTGGAATATTTATCTTATGATGTCGAATGTTGTTATCATAGATGAGTATAGTACTGGCAGTTGTTATAATAGGTACGTTATAGCATAGCACAGGGACCTGGGGCTCGATTTTGTTAATTTTACTTAAGCGACAATTGAGATCCAATCACGATTCGATTACGTTACGATTGAAGCATATGTGGCATTACGCTATTTTTTCTTTTATATAAACGGTTTTATCCGTTTCTGTGATTCAATAATGAAACATATTGTCTGCACATTATTTACGATTGCAATATGATTGTTGAGCAAACTACCGTATAGACCAAATGGCAGACCAATCGCAAACAATCGAATGTCGTTGGAATACGATTGGTCTTATATTAGTAGCAGAATGCCCGATATGGTTAAAACAGCTATTGTGATCATATTGCGATTCAATTTCTATTCGATTTTGACATTATTAATTTAAGAGAATCGGGACCCAGGCTATATTTTACGTCGGTACTAGCAATAGTTCCCACTTGACGCTGCGCGGCGCGGATAAAACCGCTGGAAAACGGTTAGTGTTATTATACAAACTACATTATATCCGGGTGTGACTTTTGATGGGCCGTGTGTGGAATCGAGAAGGGAGTGGCTTAGTTTTATATACAGGGGCCCGATTCTCCTAAGTTAATAATGTCAAAATCGAATAGAAATCGAATCGCAATATGATCGCAATAGCAGTTTTGACCATATCGGGCATTCTGCTACTAATAAAAGACCAATCGTATTCGATTGACATTTGATTGGTGTGCAATTGGTCTGCTATTTTGGTGATTTTGGTCTATACGGTAGTTTGCTGTACAATCATTTTGCAATCGTAAATCATTTGCAGACAAAATGATTCATGATTGAATGATAGAAAAGGATAAAAACGTTTATTTCAAAGAAATAATAGCGGAATGCCACATACGCTTCAATCGTAATCGAGTCGGGATTGGATCGCAGTCGAACGTGAATCGAATGACGCTTAAGTAAAATTAGGAGAATCGGGCTCCTGGTGCTACGTAAGAGTTGTCTATCAAAAGAAAATGAATGCATCTGTAAAAAGATAATAGAGGAATAGAATAACTTGCAGAAAAAACGAAAGGGGCTGCTAAATGGACAGTTATTTAGGCAGTTTACAACTGCATTTTAGTTGAAGTCGTGGTGGCCTAGTGGGTAAAGGACCAGCCTCTCAAGTATGAGGGCGCGGGTTCGATCCCAGGTCAGGCAAGTACCAATGCAACTTTTCTAAGTTTGTATGTACCGTAAGACCTGCTTACTTTGCCACCTTTTCATGTGTCAAAATGTTTGATACGCTTTACAAAAATATAATTGTATGAAAACGTAATGAGTAACCTACACCTAGACATAGTAAATTTCATGAAAATTTTTGTTATTACTAAATATCTGTTTCATTTTTGTAAATTGAAATATTTTAGGCATAAAAACAAATATGGCAAAGTTAACTGTCACTTCTGGTAAATCCTAACTAATATTATAAATGTGAAAGTAACTCTGTCTGTCTGTCTGTCTGTCTTTCTGTCTGTCTGTCTGTCTTTCTGTCTGTCTGTCTGTCTTTTCTTCACGCCTATACTACTGAACCGATTTGTGTGAAATTTGGTACAGACATAGTTTGGAACTTGAGAAAGGACATAGGATAGTTTTTATTACAAAAAAATATAAAAATAAAAATAAAATTTATTTCGGACATATAGCGCCATCTATTGGTCAAACCAAAAATCACTATTCCACGCGAACGAAGTCGCGGGCAAAAGCTAGTTTGCCATAAGAAAGAAAAAATGAAAGAGATGGAGTTACTAATGAGGTTAAAAAGTAATATATCTGCACTCTTCCTGTATGCCGTAAAAAAAAGCAAAATCTTTATTATTATTAAGAACTGGCAATTTTACTCTATAAGGTGGCAAATTCACCAACCTTTCCAAAATATTTCCTACTAAGAAGCAGCTAGGGTTAGGGTTGTCAAATAAAAATGTTTTCGAAGTAGGAAAAATTTAATAAAAAATATAAAAAAAAAACAATTAAAGTAACATCAGCTTTCTTGCCATCATATTTAACTTCTAATTAGTTTCTTCACTTGAAGTGTTTTACAAAATAAATCAAAAAAATATATATATTAACATAACATCACGTAGCAATCTTTCAATTCTTTAGTTATTTAGAAAAAAGCAATATCAAACATAACTAATCATAATCAGTCTCTAATGTTCCCATGGCAGTCAAAGATATAAATGTATATCTAACTATAAGAAATCAACGACATAAACATAAATTATTCATAAAGGAAATTTGAATTACCTCACAATATAAAATATTAAAAAATAACAATGGAAAGCTTAAATCTACTGTTGTACCATGTCGGTACCTAGTTATTCATTGGACATTGTACTTAGAAAAATCAATGTTGTCAAATTTGAATTTCCCTCGACGACCCTCATGAGGGTTAGTCAATACCAGCTCCACATCTGAGTCTAGTATAAAACCAACGTCATTCACGTCTGGCCAGGAAAAAAAATCCCCCTTCCTCCTCATAAATTTAACAAGCATTCCGGAACCTTCAGTTAGTTCTAAGAGTTTGCCTACATAAAACTTATTTATTTTTAGGCCACGAAATTTCACTAAGAGGAAACTGCCAATTTGATGCATTAAGGTATCATTTTTGTCTGTTTTTTTGTTTTGTACAGTATCTTCCTCCATATCACTTGGTTCTGATTCAGAAAAGAACGGCCCTTCATCTGAAGAATCTCTTAAAGAATAATCATCATTGCTTTCATCGGTTTCTTCTTCGGTTTCTTGAACTAACTTCCTTTTTCTATTACATGCTAAAGGCATGTGAGACATTTCTGCAGAGGTGGATGGTACTGGATTATTATAATCAATAGATGGTTCTGGGACAATATTAAGATTTTTATCAATACACAAATTAGGTGATACAATGTGAGTTTTATCTATTTTGTGTAATGTAAAATTACTTTTATCCAAATAGAAAGCGCGATTCAGTGGACTATACTTGATTTCTGATAATATTGTTACTTTTTTTCCATCTGACTTAACAGTAGATTCAGGACCTGGTGCAGATATTGTAGCGGCAGTTTCATTTTCAGATGCAAACCAAGGATGATAATTTTCTGTTTCAGGTTCTAGTGAAGGTAACAACGCAGTAGTCATTTCATTTTCAGGTGGCGTTTCCGATTCAAACTCACGCTTTTCCTTGATTTTTGTTTTATTTGAAAGTTTCTTACTTTTTTTATTCGAGATCAACAATTCTATTTCTTCGGACGAAACTGAAGCACCGGGTGTAATGTTGACTTTTTTATTTTTGGTTTTTCGTAGAGGATTTACTGACCGGTTTTCTTTTAAATAGTCTAAAAGCGCGTTGTCAACGCTATAATTAGTTTCTTGTTCGTAGTCAGGAAGTTTTCTTAATATTTTATGAGGGTTAAATGGTACTATCCCGGTAGCCCTAAATCCAGAGATGATATTTTCTTTACTGGTTATCTCTATTGCCTGTATTAAAGATTTAAGCAATACTGGAAAATGAGATTTATTGAGTTGAGTTTCTGACGGATTCTCATGTTTGTAGGTGGTTAAAATTTTGCGCCATTGCTTTTTCAGCGGGCCGAAAAATGCGACATCCAAGGGCTGCGAAAGGTGTGTGGAATTGGGTGGCAAAAATGCGAACCTTATATTTTTTTCTTCGCATAGACGTATTATATTAATGTTTAAATGGCTTGAAAGGTTGTCTCCAATCATTAATTTTGGCCCTTCAAGTTTTTCAGCCCATGGTATGATTATTTTCTGAAACCAATCTTCGAACACGGTGGCATCAAACCAGCCAGATTTTGTCCGATTATATCGGGCATCGCTTGGTCCATTTTGACACCATGAGGTCCACAAATGCTCTGCCTTAAAAACGGTATAAGTAGGCAAGAGTGTTCCATCTGCCACCGCTGCGAACATTATTGAGATATTGCCTTTGGTATGATTGAGTACTCTTTCAGGATACTTTACTTCGCGCTTGAAGATGCACTTGGACGATCCAGGATTATCCGATAAATTGGTTTCGTCATAATTGAGTATATTACTTTTGGGTATGTCTTGTAAAGTATTTCTTAAATTTTCGAAATAAATGTTGAATTCATCTGACGTTTTTGCGGCGCGAACCCGTTTTATATTTTGTGCAGCTCTTACTGTTAATTTATCTTTGTGTCGGACGAGAAACTTTTTTATCCACCACTTTCCTGGGGGTTTATTATTGAAAATATGTTCTCGATTGTTACCTTTAAGGTAGTTGAACACAACGAGACTTAGATCGAAACGAGATAGAGGGGCTCCGAAATCACCTGCTGCTCTCAGGACATTAACAATATTTTGTTCTTCTGTTTCAGAAAGTCTTTGCTGTCCGCCTGGCTTCTTACTATGCTTATTTTTCACTTTATTGTCTATAGTTCTGCGTGGTATGTGGAATCGTTTTTCAGCTTCAAGGGACGAAATTTCTTTTCTGCTAACTAAGTCCACAGCAACTTCTAACATTTCTTTCGAATATTCTTTATATGCTCTGTTTCCTAACAAAGGTCGGCGTCGTCGTTTGTCCATTTTCTAAAAAAGGAAAACTAAATGTTTATTTAGTCAATACTTTTTATACAAGGTATTTATGAAATTAACCTAGGTAAACTGGATAGAGACTACAACATTTAACAACTCATACACGTCCCATCAATGTTAAACAGTGTCTAGTCAAATCATTTTGGATCATTTACGGAGTTATGAAATTACTATGAAAATACAAGTAATTGCCACGGTCTAAAATATTATTTCTAATGGAAAAAATATTTTAGATGAAAAAGAAAAAAAGCATGTAGGTAATAGAAAGTATTCTGACATTGCAACGCCATACAGTACTTGCGCAAATAACGAAATCACTTTACTTATTTAATTCTAACTGACCCAACACAAAAAAATACTTTTTAAATTACCCAACACCCTGTTTAACATTTGTAAAACAACCTTAATTTAAGCACATGCACTGAGTACTTCATATCTGGGTACCTACCTATTATATTATAAGTAGGTACTTACAATGACAATTTTATTAAAATATTCATCAGAAATTTTGTGACAGCCCTAAACTCCTACAAAATATGGCAAAGTTACCATCACAGACGTTGTGATTGGGGTTGTTGAATTTACCAATACCAATTGCGAACTACAGGTAGCTTGTAGCACAGTAAATCAGCTTTTATGTAGATAAAGAACATTATGCTAACATAATATCAAAAATGTACTTACGTAGGCAATGCTTTTCCCTTTTGTTTTTGTAAAAGTTCCGGAGCACTAAGTTTTACGCCACCAACATTCGAAAAAAGTAACCGCCGAAAATGACATCTCTAAAACAAGCTGGGTTGCCACATCTCATTCGGTGTTGCCATTTAATTTATAAATTTTATTATAAAGGCATGCAAACATGACAAAAAACTGATATTAAGGTATAACTACACTTTTTCTCTCAGAAGTTGGCTATGGCAAAGTCGGCAATCGTTGGCAAAGCTAGCAGGTTTTACGGTACTTTCTAAGTATATCTTAGACACCATTGACTGTGTTTCGGATGGCACGTTAAACTGTAGGTCCCGGCTGTCATTGAACATCCTTGGCAGTCGTTACGGGTAGTCAGAAGCCAGTAAGTCTGACACCAGTCTAACCAAGGGGTATCGGGTTGCCCGGGTAACTGGGTTGAGAAGGTCAGATAGGCAGTCGCTTCTTGTAAAGCACTGGTACTCAGCTGAATCCGGTTAGACTGGAAGCCGACCCCAACATGATTGGGAAAAGGCTCGGAGGAAGAAGAAGAAGACAACTGCATTTTAGTTCATGAGTGCTGCATTACTTTTACTTCGTTTTTGGTACGTTAAAAATGGGTTGGCGCTTGGCGCCTATTGGCGCCTAGTGAGCTACGCGCGGTGTACGTCGAAATAACGTCATTTATTGTCAATGTCAATTTAAATGTTTACAACAGAGATAGTTTACTGGTGTATCGCAAAAGAAATAACCTCACAAATTTTCTAATCTCAACCTTTTTATCCTGTTTCTGACTCATTTGTTTATTGCTTATTAAATTTCATAAGTGCAAATATCAATACATCATCAAACATCATAATTTTCTCAAGTTATGTGTTAAGAAGCTGAAGTGTTTTGTGTTGAAAAATATTTTGAAAACACAGGATGGCTTTTTCGTTTGGAACTCCTAGTACACAAAGTTCAACTTTCGGGGCTGCAGCGAAACGTAAGTACATTCTGAATATTGAAAGTTTTATCAAGAAAATGAGGAGTACCTGATACCTGATTACTAATTATTCATACATTTCAGCTACCTTCTCCTTTGGAGGTAGTGCAACGACTACTACCAGTTCTGCATTTGGTGGGTTCGGAACTCCGGCCACTTCAACAGGATTTGGCTCATTTGGTGCACCAGCAACGAGTACCGGTATTATTGCATTATTGTACCTATAACTTGTGACACCAAGGTGTTATGAAAAGAAAGTCTAATCATTTGCATAATAAAATTGTTATTCATGTTTATTTGTAAACTAAACCTTAAATTAATAATCTAGTGTATAGTTGTGTGAATATTTTACAAGAAATAAAGGTTTATGTTACATATACTTAAGAACATGAATGCTGCAGCAATAAGCTAGCATTAATTATATATTCGTCAAGTCATAATAACAATATTGGTTTTATTTCACAGCCACACCATTTGGGGGGTTAGGAACAACCCCGGCTTCTACAGCCCCTTCTCTGTTTGGCGGCACAGGCTTTGGGACAACTGCTGCTAAACCTACAACAGGTACTATATTCCCAGTTATGTGTACTAGGGAACTTGTTTGAATATAAGTTATGCATGAACATAACAATGTACAAATAGTAGCACAATCACATTTTAAATATGATTGATTAATTGTTGCCATAGATCAAATTGGAGTTTGAAATAAATGATACTGATGAGCATCCATTACCACAATTATTGAAGGTAATACAATAATAAGAATAAAATTTAGTTATATTTTTGACATTTATGAGTGCTTGTAAAGGCCTAAATGAAATAAATGATTTGACTTTCACTTTAAGTTTTGCAACACATTTTTATGTATGTTTATTTGTTCTTCAGGTTTTGGAAACACCTCTTTTGGGGCTAATACATTTGGCACCACACCTGCATTCGGAAACACAACATTTGGCAGTGCAGCCCCAACATTTGGTAGTGCAGCACCAACATTTGGTACCAACACTCTTGGTGCTAATACATTTGGAAACACTTCATTTGGTGCTGGCGGTGGTTTTGGTTCATCATTTGGTGCCAAACCTGGTAATACTGGATTTGGTGGTTTTGGTAACACTATTGGATCAGCACCTCAATTTGGACAGGTACATACTAATCTTATAATAATGGATTCGTCTAAATTAATTTCCTTTATAAATAAATTGAATGTTCACAAATAGGTAGGTAGTTTAGACCTCAAATAAAGTGATGAATGTAATCCCTAATATTATAAATGCGAAAGTAACTCTGTCTGTCTGTCTGTTACGTCTTGGAAACGCGATATAACCGAACTCTACGCGGGCGAAGCCGCGGGTGGAAGCTAGTAGTACAATAAGTAGTAAGTAATAATAATGGCGTCCAATCCAATTGTTGACCACAGCAGCTGTTCTTATATAAGGATATCAGCCAGCTGCGCGGTACCTATTATAGTCCACAAGCATTTGTGCAGACACAAGTTCACTCTCTATTCCTTCATTCTTACCCGTTGGGACGGCATTCCGAGGCGACGCGAGATCAGGCGCGGAACTGACATTAACATGCTAAGTAGTAGTAAATAATGAATGTAAAGCCACAAAACATTGTGTACAGCAACAACAGCAACAGCCGCAACAGCAGCAGGGTCCGTCGTCAGCACACGAGGCGCTGGTCGCCGCTGTCTTCAACTGCTGCGTGTTCGGAGACGAGCGTGACCAGGTCCTCGCTAAGTGGAACCTCATACAAGCGCAATGGGGCACTGGTGAGTAGTATATTAAGCATTTATGTAAAACTTAAGACCATTTATTACTAACTAGCTTCTGCCAGCGGTTTCACCCGCATCCCGTGGGAACTACTTCCCGTACCGGGATAAAAAGTAGCCTATAGCCTTCCTCGATAAATGGGCTATCTAACACTGAAAGAAATTTTCAAATCGGACCAGTAGTTCCTGAGATTAGCGCGTTCAAACAAAAAAAACAAACAAACTCTTCAGCTTTATAATATTAGTATAGATGTAGTTGTAGAATTATGGTGATTTCCTTTGACGTGTATACATTTTTAATATGAATGCAAAAAACAAATGTAAAGGTAACGGTCGATGTCTGATGGCACATGCTACTGCCGTTTTGATCCAAAACAATTTCACATAAATACATATAAACCAGCAAAGCAGCTCCGGAACGTACGGCTGCGGTTAAAGTCAGCAGATCACTTCCGACGTTTCTTAAGAAATCTTGTGTTAATAATGAAACTTGAGGATCCATCTCCGATATTGCGAATCAATATCTAATATTATTTTCGCAGGGCAAGCTTATTACAGCCGGAATGCGCCTCCTTTAGAGCTCAACGAACAGAACCCATTGTGCCGGTTCAAGGCTGTCGGCTACTCGCGCCTCGGAGGCCGCGAGGACAAAGATGGACATGTCGCCATGTTGTTTAATAAACCTGAACAGGAGATCAAGTACGTATTAATTAGCAGCTGACCTAATAAAACTGGCTTTTGTACCTGGTTTTGCGAGAGAATTAGTATTCTTGGATAAAAAATGCCTTTAATTAGTTTTGGGCTGCAACTGTCTACCTACAGGGCTCCAGTAATTTCCCTACATAATGTAGTGTTCAGTTTAGCTGTTGAAATTAATTTTAATTTAACAAATCTATGAAGCTTTTTATTTTCAAATGGCTTATACATATTATAGTTTCTATTTTGTACACTCCTTAATTAACCTGATAATAATAATGGAGAGGAATGGAAGAAAAAGACCCCAAATGACTTGGGAACAGGGCAGAAAGATGATAAATAATATATTTTTTTCTTTTTACAGAAATAATCAACAAGCTTTAACTACATCTCTGCATAGTTTGTTGGGAAATAAACCTAATTTAGCAGTCAACGTAGAATGTGTTAAAGCTGTGTCCGAAAGCAAGAGTCAGGTACGTTTTTTTGCAAATAATATTACCTAAATAATGCTTATTATTTAGGTAATATAATTCACCGGTAACTACAAAAGTTAAAACATAATTTCTTTCACTTCATGTTCACACGACTGTTCCCGAATGACAAAATTAAATAATAATAATAATGGCGTCCACGGCCCTTTTCGGCCACGGCGGCTGTTCTCATTTAAGGAGATCAGCCAGCTGCGCAGGACATATTATAGTGCACGAGAGCATTTGCGCAGACACAGGTGCACTCCCTATTCCTTCACTCTCATAATCCGATGGGACGGCAATCCGACACAATGGAAATGACAAATAAATGAACTGATCACTCCCGGGTCAACCGAGGAGGTTGTCTACTGCTTAACCGGCCTTTCCTATGGAAAGAGAACCCGTGTGAACAGTCTCCTTTGTACTAAGACAGTTTATTTCTTTCAGTCTGCGTTTACTCATATGTATAGGAATTAAAGATGAAAGGTGTCGAATGGAAGGCTAAAATGAAGCGTCTTAAATCAGCTTTAGGAGCCTTCTCTTCATTCGTCTTATCTTTTCAACGAATTTTCGCGGTTGCCGCCTAATTGACACGCTTATATTAGCTTCACTTGTCACTAACTATGTATGTAAGAAAAACTTGGAATCTTAATTTGACCCACATCCCGGTCTTCGAATAGAATTAAATTTTGCACACGCTCTGAGTACTGATGACAATACATGACTAGCGTGTTTTTTAGTTCTTTAAACTATTAATTTTATTTATAAAAGCATGGTGTGTGGCCAGGTGGTGATATACGTGGTGGACAAAGGCGCGGGCGGGTCTCACGTCTCTGCGTCGGAGCTGGGCGCGTTCCTCAGCGCGGGTAATGCTCGTAACGCCTTGACCGGTGCCGGCTGTGCTTCCGTGTCGCCCGTCACCGCGCCCTCGCAGCAGATGCTCACGCAGTACTTGCAGACTGCGCCACCCGGTATTTATTTACTTAATCGACTTACACTGATTTAAAAGCCAATCAAATAAATTGGAGAAGTTATATTTAAAAATTAATACAGATAAAAGCTTAAAAATACAGTGAACTAAGTAAAAAATAATACAAAAAAATAAAACCCGTAAGTAACAAATAATAAAATAAAAAAATTGTTTTCACAAAACAAAAAAATATGAGCAAATTTATCTTCAAATATAGCACAGTCCGGTTTGGCTTCGTCGAGTTTGTTGATCGTATTCAATACACGCGGTACGGGAGTCGCAGCACGGGCTGCGGTACCCCGTATTTCTGCTTAGTTGTTTCAAGATTAAGCAATATCTTCTCATTGTGAGTTCTCTGTAATATAAAAGAATTCTATTTTTTCAGGTATGGACATGCGGCTATGGAAGCAGGCGCAAGCTGATAACCCTGATCCCGAAAATTACATTCCGGTGCCTATCATTGGATTTTCTGAGGTACACTACTTTTGTAGTTTTGCAATTAAATAATAATAACATTGGGGCAAATTTTTTAATTTTTTATTTTCGTACAGATCAAGTTCCGCAGCCGCTGCCAGTCGGAGCAGGCGAAGCTGCAGGCGCAGTGGCTGCAGCGCGCGGCGGGCGAGCTCGCCGAGCTGCGCACGCGCCGCGCCGCCGCCTCCGCCCGCCTCGCGCACCTCGCCGCCCGTCTGCACGCCAGGCGACACACCCTGCTGCAGGTATACTGATGTGCTAGCACTATGTATGTAGCAGAGCTGCGCCGCCGCCTCGCGCACCTCGCCGCCCGTCTGCACGCCAGGCGACACACCCTGCTGCAGGTATACTGATGTGCTAGCACTATGTATGTAGCAGAGCTGCGCCGCCGCCTCGCGCACCTCACCGCCCGCCTGCACGCCAGGCGAGTACTCGAATACTCCTAGCTCAGGGCTTCATTATACTGACACGCCCTTAAGATTTTTCTACGACGCCCCTCAACCTCAACCAATTTTAGTACCAGCCTAGCAACAGGTTATCAAAAAAACACTATTACTGCATTTATTATTTTAAATCCCTACTAATATTATAAATGCGAAAGTAACTCTGTCTGTCTGTCTGTCTGTCTGTCTTTTCTTCACGCTTAAACTACTGAACCGATTTGTGTGAAATTTGGTACAGACATAGTTTGGAGCTTGAGAAAGGACATAGGATAGTTTTTATTACAAAAAAATTGAAAATAAAAAATAAAATGTATTCCGGACATATAGCGCCATCTATTGGTCAAACCAAAAATCTGCCGGAAGTCACTATTCCACGCGAACGAAGTCGTGGGCAAAAGCTAGTAGAAAATAAAAACGAAATCAAAACATATGCAGTTGCTCGGGATGTATGAATGGCGGAATATGCGCACTAGCGCTCACTCAATCAGGTTGTGTCGACATGCGATTCCCCTGGGACACAGTTTGGAAAGCCCTGTCCTAGCTTATTTTATCGGCCACGGCTGTTCTCATATAAGAGATTAGCTAACTGCGCAGGACACAAGCATTTGCGCAGATACAGGCGTGTATTCTTTCACTCTCATAGCCCGATGAGACGGCAATGACCGGGGAGAAATTGTGCAGGACCGATATTGACTTGCTCTCCAATGCACGAGTGTATTAATTGCGGCCCGACCCGGGAATCGAATCCGAGACCTCGTGCAGAGCAGCTGCGCTTGCAACAGCTAGATCAACAAGGCTGCAGGTGAATGATCTGCTAGCACTACATTGACGTCGTATAACTTTACCGTCATTAACATCTCATTATTCTGGTGGTGAACACACTGCCAATAACTTGGTCTATTCCTTTATTGTTCAACCGATCCGAGTCTTGAAAAGACGAGTCGAGCCTTGCGACCAACAAGTTTAGTCAATTGACTCAAACTCAATGTCTCGAGCGACTCATAACGCTACTGATATTCCAGGTGGTGGCTCGCCGCGAGGTGGTGGGTCGCGTGGGGGCGGCGCTCAGCCCTGAAGAGGAGGCGGCGCGGGCGCGGCTGCACGAGCTCACGTCACAACTCGCCGCGCCGCCGCTTTATAATGTAAGTTCCTACTGATAATCCGGAGTTATCGCTGCCCTTGTACAAAACGGGCTTAAGAAGGAACATCGTGGGTTTTAGTCAGTTAGAGTCTGACACTCACTCACGCTGCACCCACAGCGGGAGGGGTCATTCGATGATTACCAATCAAGAAAAAAAAATATATACTAATCATTTACAGCCTTACTTATAAACGTGAATTAAATAATAAGTAATACTTAAGGGGTGTTTAAGAAAAAATCTTACTTATAAACGTTGCTTTACTAAATCACTTGCTTAGCAATGTCTTAAATGAGCTGTCAAATTAAGTAGCCTCACACCCTTGTTTAACTCGCTAATTAATAAAATGGCGGATCTTTACCAGCTGATCTTTGATTTCCGGTTTTTTGACAACTGAACTTTTTAATTTTATATTTTACGGATGCCATTGTTGCCATTACACAACGTTTTGATGACAAATATTTTTTTAAGCTACCAACATTCCAGTAGTGTTGAGAAATTAGTATGTTTTTTATGTCATTATCTGTTCATTACTTAAGACATGCTTAAGCAACGTTTATAGGTAAAAAAAAATTTAATCACTACTTAAGGCTTTAAGTAGTAATTAGTTAAGTCAATGCTTAGAAGATGATTAGTTGATTTTTATAAGTAAGGCTGTTAGATCTTAAAATTACTCTCTTAAAAGAGCTTATGGCTAATTTAAAGCCGCTCGAATCTATCGATCATAAGGCACGATAAATTAGTTGGTCCAGCTGCCCATTTGATCTGTTTAAAAATGTCACCCAGTCTTATCTTGGCATCAGGTTACCAGAGTGGCTTTGGTTGAGATCAGATGGGCCGTCACTCTATGTAAAACACTGGTACTCTGCTGCAACCAGTTAGATTGGAAGCCGATCCCAAAATATGTAGTTAGGAAAATGCTAGGCAGCATCATCTGCCTAGCTTTTAAAATTTCGCAATATTTATTTCGATTCATGGTTTTTCAGGAAATCCATTCAAGTTTTCCTAGTTGTCTAATACATACTTGAGATACTATAATGATCATAATTGACATGCAAAGAATACTGATACATCCAAAGACCCCGTGATACCACACGGGCACAACATTGTTTGACCATGTGGTTATCTTCATTATCTATTTCCCATGTATACGTGCGGTACTTAACTAGCATGTGTTAGCTATCACAGGATCAGATTACAGGCTTATCAGCAGAGCAACGTTAATTTTTGTATTGAACGACCTTGTCTGCCGAATTGTTCGGAGCACTCGCCCTACCCGTGCTCGCTTATCAGTGACTATCGCGTTATCTCCAGACACCAGACAGTGTTATAACATGACTCTATATCGGTGTTACGCTCTTGTTGATATACTAACAATTAACACCAACGAACAACAACAACCCGGTCGTGTACTTGCGTGTCTTGTTACCTAACACGATTTCGTAATCCATCAAATTAGTTTTTGTTTCTAAGTCATGTCATACGTCGGGCACGCCACCATCGTGGCGGTAAGTCCCCTCTTTGAGGAGTGGCTCGGGAGGAGTCACGGCGCCCTCACGTACCGCATGACGCAGGTCCTCACCGGACACGGTTGTTTCGGGAGGTACCTGCACCGCATCGGTCGTGAGGAGGCGCCCGGGTGTCACCATTGTGCGGACAGCCCCGAGGACACGGTGGACCACACAGTCCAGGTGTGCCCCGCATGGGAGGGGCACCGCCGGGTCCTCGTCGAGGCTTTGGGCGGCGGCGACCTCTCGCGTCCGGCCCTGGTTCAGGCCATGGTCCGGGGCGAGAGGGAATGGGATGCCGTCGCCTCCTTCTGCGAAGCGCTCGACAAGGAGGAGGCGGAACGCCAGAGAGTTCGCACCTCACATCCCGGCCGCCGCGCGGGACCAGGTAGACACCATGGGCGCCGGGTGTCGCGAGATGACTCCCGGCCACCGTAGGCGTGGGTCTGTGGGCGGTGAGTTCGGGTGGCTCATCGTCCCTCTGTCTCCTTAGACGACAGACCCGTGTCGACGGCGCGCGTTGTTCCACGCGCTCCTCAAAGAGATGTCAGCAACCCCAGCGGGGCCCAGCAGGGCCAAGGCCTGCCGGGGCTGCGGGTTGTTCGAAAGAGATACCGCGGCCCTGGTACATAAAAGGCTTATGACGGAACACGACGGTTTTTAGTCAGTAAGAGTCTGACACTCCCTCACCGCTGCTAACCCACAGCGGAAGGGGTCATTTGATGATTTTTGACGTCGTTAAAAAAAAAAAAAAAGTCATGTCATACGTATAAGTAGACATTTATTACAGCGAAAATAGCACTAAGCACACTAACAATACAAGCGTTATTAAATGATAGTGTAATTATTTCCACTATCTTTGACACATTTAATAACTATCTATAAAAGTCTTATGAAATGCTTTTAATACCAGATATTTACCGGATATTACCGGTTTTTTAATGTAACTTTGGATCAAAAATAAATGGCTCGATTATCATGCAGGAAAGGAGTGTAAGCAAGATAGGACTATCTTTAAAGTATCTAATGTCAAATTTATTTTTATTTTTGGATGGCGCGTAAGCAAAACTCAACCCGATTATGTGCTAGTTTTGGAAAGTATTTTCTAAATTAATTTCAGCAGTGTAAATTGTTAGATTGCGAATATAATAATGAAATATTATCCTCGTCATTAGCATAACAACGATGAGTAACCACTAATAAATATGAAAATGGGAGTTCATGGATACTAACGAAACTACTAAACCTCAATTATTGTTGTTTAGGTTTATCCCGAATCAATCCTGGGATTAGTCAAACCATTTGCCATTTTAATGTTATTCTTATAGCTTTTCAAATATCCATTATAAGAAACTACCTTCTAAATAATTACTGTTACTGTTACGGCCTTTTTATCGTCCCACTGCTGGGCACAGGCCTCCTCTCACACGGAGAAGGTTTGAGCATTAATCACCACGCTTGCTCAATGCGGGTTGGTGATTTCAGACTATATAGTCCAGGTTTCCTCAAGATGTTTTCCTTCACCTTTTTTTTTTATCAGCCATTGGTGTCTAAGATTACTTAGAAAGTACATACAAACTTAGAAAAGTTGCATTGGTACTTGCCTGACCTGGAATCGAACCCACACCCTCATACTCGAGAGGTTGGTTCTTTACCCACTAGGCCACCACGACTTCTAATTACACACGAATAGTTAAAATCACTATGTCAATATAAACAAGATTATTTGCATTATGATTTGGAAAGTTTATTATTGACTCAAAATCCCCTTTTCCCTTTATTTAGATGGTTAAACATGTTTTATTTAGTTGTATCTTACCTGGATGATATTCTGAATTTAACTACAAATCATTGTTCTTTTACTAAATAACTCCAACAATCTAGTGTTTGCTGTGGAAACGATTACAATCTGTGTATATTTGTCAAATGGCGCTGACAAAACAATACATTTTCATTTATCATTTAGTATGTTTACATTTTGTTTGTAAGGAAAGAAACAGTTTAATGTTTACACGTTTTCAAAGAGTGACTTTGTCGTATTGGTTGTCATGAACGAGAACAATGTCAGTATTGCATAATGATTCCTCACAGGTCCTTGCCCTGATCTAGAGCATTACCGTTAATAAAGCCTATTTTTCACCGACTTCCCAAGCTGGACTGTGCTGGACTGCAGCTTTCATTTTCGCATAAAATATAAAGTAAACTTTTCAGCTATAAGGGATGTCGTGGAACAAGAATCGATATTTCCCTTGCCGAATCGAATTTCGCCTGATTAAAAATCATCTGATATTACGCAATAAGTAATTTCCAGTTGATAATCTAGGATTAAAAAGGTGCCATGCATGTAAACTCTGTAGTTCAAACTATGCAAGAAAACTTTTTTTTCTGTATTCCCAAGGTCTAATCAATGATTTCTATATCTATTCGATTCATACATATTATCTAACACAATAATAATAATATTATTAGATTTGTTAATTCATTGAGTAGGTAATCCGCAATGCCTTATAATTAGCTAATTTACCATCAGATAATCTTTGGTACTAATGTACGGATATGTGAGGTATCACGCTAATAGCATTTGTCTATCACGCATTTGTAACCTGTAGTATCGCAAAAAGTGCGTGGGACAGATAGTTTGTGATATTGCCGATCTATCAGCCAAACTGGCGCTTACGAGACGATCTGGCGTTAGAAATGTCCGAGATAAAAAATACGTCACTTTTTATAATTCATGACATAGGTACACCCGATATTCTAATAGAATATAACAACGAAAATATGAAAAATAAATCTAATAATTTGTTTGGAGATAATTGAGTCTTTGCAATTTTGGTTTAAAAAGAAACTATTCAGAAAGTTTCCACGGTGTTTGATTTTTGTATATTCTCCTTAATTTTTTTTTGTATTACTTGAAGCCAATCTGACTTACACCGAAGTATGTACAGGCAGATACAGGCAAAGGGAAAGCAATAACGTTCGATGGTGATGATGGCGAAACCATAGACCCTAAAAATGTTCCTCGGACAGCACAAAAACCATTCGGCCAGTCTCTCTTACAATCATATCGGGCCTCTTTGTCTACACATACAAACTTATCTATTTTTCCTAAACAATTTCTAACTAATGTTTTTATTAGGGTCGCCTGAACGAGTTGCTATGCGCGGTGCGTCTACAACGCAGCGCTTGCACGGGGGCTCCACATGAACGTTATCACCTGGACCCTGGTAAGACTGATCACACATTTATTCGTACTTTGTCGTTTCTAAGCATTTCTGCTCTAACAGTTTGCCGGATTTCGTCTGGGATATAACAGAATGAGCCCACTGAAAGACATTAAAAAAAAGTAGTTTGAGAAGATGATATGGGATAGGCGTTTGGGATACAAGGTTGTTTTGCTTTTACCGGATATTAGAAACATGATTTTGTATAGTTTGAAAAATGACCAGTTAATTTATGTAATAGATTTTGCAATTTAAGCAAGTAGGTATTATATATACAGGAATCACTGCCAAGTCCAAAACAAATATTCTGACAAAATGTATGTATTTATTTTACTTTAGCATAATTCTGGCAAGCTATAGATATAAAAACCCTAAAACGTTGAAAAGGTCAAATTATCAATTTGTCTTGTCATCGATAGGTGCACAAGAAGACGTGAAGCAGTTCTTGTCGCTGCAACAGAAAGGCATGGCCCATCTGTTGGACACGGCACGTAAGGACCTCGCCGCACTTGGCATCATCGCCGAGGGTATGTCCCGACTCGTTAGAGCTTAATACTCTTACTACAGGGATAGTAGACACGTAAGTATACAATCGCATCAAGTTGTATTATCGAATCGAAGACATTTTCTAATAGGACATACTTTTTTTGTTAATTATTCCAGGAATAAAAAAATGTATTTTTGACTTTCCAAACAATTGTATTTTTCTAAAATTGATTATTTTCATTTTGTCTAACTAATGTGTTAAATAAAGTTGATTCAAGTTATTTTGGTGTTTAATTACTAATAGTTTGTAACCTAATTAAAACTTATCAGTCCAATGCTACTAGATTTTTCCGGTTCTCGGAATTAAACCACAGTTTTCGTCTTGTTGCATAGATTCTGTAGGTTTTATATATAGCGTGTTGTATTTCGAAGACATGAGTTTTATTTTGTCTTCAGATAAGGACATAATCCCCTTGTATGTCTCGTCACGTATGTACTGTGTTTGAACTTTGATAAGGATGTGCTGAATATGATGAACAATACCAAACACATGCTAATATTTGCTTTACATTTTGTATCTTCGTTGGTAAGGAAATCTTTGGAAGTTAATGAATGCCAAAAAGTGTTAATGTATAGTTTATTATTGAAAAATATTAACTTTTAGTACTTAAATCTAAAGGTAAGTCTGTGCGTCTGACTAGCTGTTCAATAGGTTTGCATTCTAGTCGCTTTGAGCAAATAAGGTTGAGCGGCATCTCTTCGTCCATTGAACTGTACACAGGTGTGTTCTCCACTCGTTTGGGTGAAACTTCTTCCAGCCGAGGCTGTTCTTCATACGTGAAAACCTTTTCACTAATACTTGGTCGCAATGTTGGGTAGCTGAGCGTACTTGAGTAATAGTTTCTGTACGCATGCTCATACATTTGCGTATACTCCATATAAGACATTTCGTTTGTTGGGATTCTCACTGGGTACATGGGTTCAAGTGGCCTCAGATACGTCACTTGATCAACCATGGGTGCGTAGGACATTGTTGTTGGGACGGAGGTTTCAGAGAGCATCGGCGCGTACGTCGGTGAAAGAGAGCTAATAGGCGGGTTGTACGCTCTGCTTGCGTGTAGAGGTGATGTAGGCTCTATGACTGTGTAAGAAGAGCTATTTTCCTTCGGAGGCGAGAATGCGTCAGGGCTGTACACTTCGTCTGACGATTCCCGCCTCGCGATCTGCTCTGTGGTGTAATGTTTGTAGGTTTTGACGTGCTTCCTCAAACTGGACGGATCTGTGTAGCGCTTGTTGCACCCGGGGACCTTGCAGCAGTATGGCTTCTCAACTGCGTGTGTTCTTGTGTGCTTGAAACGGTCACTTGAATTTGAATACGCTTTGCCACAGCCCTGGGCAAAAAAAGAAAAAATATTAGAACCTTTGGTGACTAACGTTCATTGAAAATAACAATTTAAAAAATTGATTTATTTTCCTAGTATCTTTATCAATCAAATCAATATTTACCTCATAAGGACAAACGTAGGGTTTTTCTCCAGAGTGTGATCTCAAATGGATTTTCAGGTTTTCAGCTCTGGAGAAGCTCTTGTTGCACTGGTTGCAGGTGTGTGGACGTTCATTGGTGTGTGTTCGTACATGAACCAGCATTTTGTATCTGTTGACAAAACATTCAATAATGAGTTACAAAAATAAAAAAAAATGTCATAAAAGAAAAAAAATATATATTCAATAGATAATGTTATATTTGTTAACCATAAAATGTTTGATACTAACCGTGCATTAAATCCTCTTTGTGGTCTGGTGCACCCCTTCCATCCGCAATAGAAGAGTCCATCTCTGTGCGCGAGCGCATGTGCGCGGGCGACGTGCGCGGACAAACGCGCCACGCTGGGGAAGTGAGCTCCGCAGCCGCGCCACTGGCAGACACCCTCCGCGTTATCTACTTCGCTCGAATTTCTCTCGGGGGACGAACCTCCCGACGAATCCTCATCTTCCAACTGTAAACAAAAATTACATAAAACAATTGCCTTCAACTGAAACCCGCTATTTATCGCTGTCAAAACAATGTTTGTTTTTATTTTTATTTATTTCAATGCAAAATATCGCACCTGTGGTGGATGAGGTGGTAAAGCCACAGGCCTCGCAAAATAAGGCGCGAATCTCTCAGCAGGCATCCACCTGGGCACCCTGCACCCATCCCGGGGTAAATCCGACCTCCAAGCCGGAATCACTAACATCGTAACACTTGATCACTAAGATATGTTTAACAAATAAAAACTGGTTGTGGTCACCGCGCGGTCGCTACGGACAATGATGGCGGGCGCTCGTGTCGCCTACTTATAAAACGTCTACGAGTGACAACACGCTGATAAGGGGACGAGTCCCCCGCGAACATGATACCTCCATACATTTTTATTACAATTTTCCTCACAAACTGAAATGAAGACGTGGCTAGCTTTTTGGCGAAAATCTAAGATTTTTTTGAAAGTTTTTTGATTTAGTATTTTGGTCGCAATAAGGGTGATTTTGGCTTGAACGGGCTGAATGATTAGACTCACGTAGCTTGGTGTGCATGTGGGAGCGTTATCAGAAGCCGCCTGCCGCGGCTGCTGTCCAGTTATTACCGGTCCGATAGGCCGCGGTTCAATAGGTGACTGATATCGCAGTGTCGGTGTGAAGCGACCTCTTACTGGTTCTTATTGACGAACTCATTACTAATCGCCTTCAGGATAGTAGTTTCAAGAACAAAGCGTTTGTATGCCATGATGGCTAGCACTCTAGCACATACCTATTCTTAGGAAAGTGTAGTTACTTCGAAGGGAAAATAATTTTACAGAAAGAAGACTGATAAATAAATTGTTTGAAATTGCTAGCGATAATAACATACATAACAATAACATTTTTTTTTAAGTTTAATTCTTGTCAATATTATAAACTCTTGTAACTCACGAAAATCATGAGTAGTTATGGACAGTTATAGATAGGGATATAAGGATCTTTTTTGGAAAATGCTACATTTCTTGTCAGCAGCTAACTGACCAAATATGTAGCTGAAGTAGCGATGTTGCAGTAAGTGAAAACTTTTAGGATCATCATTAGTTTAATCGTTCATGTAGAATACAGAAGTTGATTTCATCTTCTGGACATGGCTCCATCTTCTGGTGTGTTCCTGACGAGAGCCCCTTAAGTATTCAATTTCAGATAAAACTTATCCACTTGGGCAGAATTCTGCAATATCCGCAGTGACTTATGATTGCTAAACAAGGTGATTCCTCATTTGGACTATACTATTGAACAACTCAGTGTAAACCGGAGGTTAAGCATTCTATGGGTTTTATTGGTTTTGTTATCATAACGCAATCGTAGGAAAATTTTTGTTACAATCCGTTTAGTATCAGTTGACGGATAAAGTTAAAATTATCTTCATACATGTACATCCTTTTCAATGGTTTATACGCAAGGTGTGTCATCCAAAGTTATCGCTGTTGCAGCCAGATATGAATAGAAACTGCGTAGTAATTCTGAACGTTGTACTATGTTCCTCGGGTCGCTGATTAATCTCTAGATACGGATCTATCATCTACCTAGTCAGGCACGAGGATTATTCCAAATAATCATTTTTAGTATACACGTCTGGTAAGTTATCAGATAGATATGTTAGTTAATCGATATATTATAAGGATCAAAGATCAGATCACTATTGTTTAGATATCTAATGTTCTGTCAGTAATGGACACTAAATTCTAGATTGGGACCGAAAAAGTTCTGGGAGCTTTCAAAGTAGTTTGATGTCTCCAAGCTGGTGGTTGTAGGTTTTATAGTCTTTGTGGTTGACGGTAGTAAATCTTAGTATCTGCAAGGCAGTCTAAGCCGTCGTACATTCATGAACTTCTATTTACTGGTACACTATGTACCTATATAAGCAGCTACACTATATTCATTATTAGTTGACCATCATTCATCAGAATCAATACTTTTGCACCAAACGACCTTTGCAGGAAAAAGCTGGTGTTTCCGATAATTCGGCTATTTCTGATTCGAATCCACCAGACAGACATATCTCGCTCCATGTGATAACGAATGATATCAGCTATGAGCTAGGTCGTCGGAAAATTTAAGGTATAACGTCGGGTATGCTCGTTGACGAAAACGTTTCATGAATTATACATGGTTTCATAGATTTTTTTTGCATCCAACATTGCTCTCCCCCCATTATTCTCTTGCCCGTGCGGGACACGGGAACTTTTGGCCCGATGTCTTAGAGCCCCCGCAGACCACAGACTTTTTATCGGCCGATAGTTTAGTCGGGTTGGCCTGCTAGTACGCACACCGAGCCAACTAAACAGTTTAGTCGGTGATGAGAGCGCAGACTATCGCAACAGTCTGCCGACTATTTGCTAGTTTCTAACCAACTGGTGAAAAGAGTGGTCGCACCGCACAATGTAAATTAATAAAACATTGCATAGAAATGTTATTATTGCTCTCATACACCGGAGAAGGAAAATTAAAAAGAGAGCCCGAGAGTATTGGGTGCATCCTATCTTTAGTGATAGATTATTAAATGGAAAATTCTACACTATGCATTCCACACGCGCGACCGACCATTCGCTGTCAAAGCTCGGAGCGAATTGAACTATCGGCTTAGTCGGCCGACTAAAAAATCGTCAAGTGTGCGCGTGTGGTAGGGAGCCAATACTGATTATACGGTCGGCCGATAGTTTGCCGACAGATTAGTTTGAATTGAATCGGGAAGCCCATCAAACTTGTTTATCGGCCGATACCAAATCGTCATAGTGTGCGCACTTGTCTACATCTGCGTACTGATTAAGAGCCCGACCAAACTATCGGCCGATAAAAAGTCTGTGGTCTGCGGGGGCTCTTAAGATCGGCGGAGCCTGTCTTTTTCTGTGCATAGATCTCATCTACATATTTGACGTCATCTTACTAGACATATCGTATTTTACCCTACACCATCATCGTTCCATCGGTCTTCCTCCTTTTAAAATATTCCCCATGACGGCAAGTTTCCACCTAATGCAATATTCCGGTTCCCAGTGCCTCTTACGAGGTTTTTTATCGCTTTGCATTTATTGCTTTGTTTCCTATTCCTTCCCATTTGTGTAACACACATTTTTCTTATTTTCTTTTAGTAGTCTTCCTGTGTACGTTTTATGTACTGACTACCAATTCATTCTCATCACATCGATAAATTAAATCTAGATAGGGCACTTTGTGCTCGAGCGTACCCTATGATTTGACGGACTGCGCCTAAGCGTGCTCTGTCAGCGATGAGAGTGGCCCATCCAGCAGTCGGCATCGTGGCGAGCTTATCTAATCACGTGACTCGCTAACCGGATTGTAGATTACATCGATATAGCCAGTCGATGCTTATCATTAGGTACTGCACCTGTTCATGCCACGCGCATGATTAAATGAAGTGAAGATTAACCATAACTTTCTTCGTAATTGTAGCTTTGACTGATGTGTAGTTATTCTAATTGAAATATTGGTAGGTCATCTCATTTCTTATGGTTAGGTTGACAACATCTCATAGGTATTGTCATGAATTCAGTGACTATTAAAATGTATAGATTGATGGAAAACAATTTGCTTAGCCCAATCCAAACTATGTATTACATTGTTGTGGATAGGTCAATCATATTAACTGCTAATGTAGTACCTAACTGACTATGTAGTACTAAAACTTCCCAACTTGGCAACGGAAAATAGAATTTTTCTCGACATGCTGCTGCATGCTGAAGCTTCTAACATAATTTCCATTCATCTCCCTGCTCAAACGGAAAAATGTAGGTATACATAGAGGTGTACAGCTAAGACTATTTAAAGCTTAGTTGGATAATCGAGAATTAAGATTGGACGTCATAAATTATAATGAAAATTAAATATCTATCTTTTGGGTTTCTCCAGGGAATCATATTAGGCCGCAGGTCGTTCAAATGTTATGTAAGCACTACGAGTACGCTTGATGCCAATAGTATCGTATCGTATTTTTAACATGTATTTTTGAATGAATATTATGTATGTTAGCCCATACATATCCTGAAACAAAGATTTTGGAGTGGGGGTGGTTCTTGACTGTGTCCTACATTTCTAGTACCGAACCACAGGGTTCACTCAAGTGGGAAGGGTTTGCCACATACCCAAAGACAGGTGGTGGGTTTTAGTCAGTACGAGTCTGACATTCCTTCACGCTGCACCCACAGCGAGAGAGGTCATTGATGACTTCCCTTAAAAAATGGTAGTCTCGTAGCTTAGCTACGGTTTGAATGTGTATGCCTGCCTACCTGTATTAAAGGGCTATAATTATGTATTTCATTTTTATAGTCACTTATGGTTTCGGAAAATCAATCAATTTTATTATGAAACTAACTCTGAACTTGGGAAAAATAGATTTTCCAAAGTCAAAGTCAAAGTATTTATTATTTGTAAAACATAAGTAAATATAAAATGTAGATCTTAAAATTCCGTAAATTATAACCGCTTTTAAACAAATTGTACCTTTGGAGCAGTTGACAACTCTGTGAATTCTGTTATATAATATCATTCAGGTACATACTTTGGAATGGAAACCTTTCGTCGGTCATAACCGGTAAAAATAATAATCCTAGATATTGAATTGGTACTTATTGGGTTTATAGTGATTGTAATCAAGATAGCGACATTTCCGTGATAAAATTAGTTTCACCTGCAGATATAGTAATTCGTGAAGTTATTCATATGACTTTCAGATATCCTGTGAGATGGCTCGCCAAGATTGGCATTATTGTGAGCAACCGAGTTGAGCTATTCTTGATACCGCTCACATAGTGACCTTATCGGTCTCATGACCCTTGCTGTCAATACAGCTGCATGAAAACCATTGCCAAAATTAAAATGTATCATTAAAATTCATCTCCGTCAAGAAATGCGTTTCATTGTGTGATCGTGTTTATTTTGGTTATGAAACATTAAGCTAACAAAGCTTCTATTTCTTCGTTAACACCACTCGTGTGTAAATACACCGCAAAACTGTACGTCATTGGATACTTGTTGAAACGAGTGATAATGTTATCAGTGGTACTGTGTGCTTGTGTGGGTGAGCTCGATATGTGTGCACACAGTCGTGGCGGGCGCGTGTGAGCGCGATCGGCCCCCTGCGGCCGGCTCGCGGCGCGTGCGCCGGTTTCAGCCGGTTCGCTTATCACGACTGCCGTCTTCGACGCTAACTCAGTCGCACTGCTCAACTTTATGAAGGACTTAATAAAAATATATGTGCTGCGATATCATTGTATGCAACGATTAACAAGCTTAAGATTTTTTTGTGAGCCATGTAATTTTATGATTTCGTAAATGAGCAGTATTTGTGCTTTTCAGCAGAACATATTGCTTCCCAATGTCTGTTGTTTATTTGTGTGATTTGGAGGTGACACAATAAAACAGAATTCGACGTCAATATTAACATATCTGACCAGTAGTTGTTAAGGGTACAATGTACAGTAGATAATACATTTTCAGACCCTGAAATCGCTGATTAGGGAGCTACGTATCTATTAAGCTACGCCGTTGGTCTAGTGGACGGAAGCGTGACTACTGTGCACGAGTTTCAATTTCAGGGTCGAGCCGAAATAATTTTGTTTTTTTTTTTTTAAGTTACCCAATGCAATACGTAAAGCTGTCGCTGCGCTGTCAGTCCTGCACCTGATCCTCCGGCTTCTATTATTTCTTCTATTATCCAATAACATTACATATTGCAGGTTTAACGTTCATTGTTATCGAACTGGCTGAACTGAAGGATAAAAGAAGAAATAAGCCATAGTGACGGAGTTTTCTCAAATGGCCCTGAGGGTCTCGGACGTGAATATTAAGCGTTGTAACCTCGCTGTGGCGTGCTGTGGCTTAGTATATTTGTATGTTCACGTGTCGTCAAACTAGACGTGTTTACTTGAGCCGTATCGCAAAGTCCGCCGGGGGCAGGCGGACAGGCCGCTGTAGCTGGTTTGCACCGGTTCTCCCTTATCGCACCCAGCCACATTCAGCTTAATGTATTTCATCATCATGCCAATGTTATAAACAGCTTATACTGCTGTCCATTTTGTTTTAATCGTCTGTTGTTTTAAGTTTAAGTTGTTTTAAGTTTCATGGTGGCCTAGTGGGTAAAGGACCAACCTCTCAAGTATGAGAGCACGGGTTCGATCCTAGGTCAGGCAAGTACCAATGCAACTTTTCTAAGTTTGTATGTACTTTCTAAGTATATATTAGACACCATTGACTGTGTTTCGGATGGCACGTTAAACTGTAGGTCCCGGCTGTCATTGAACATCCTTGGCAGTCGTTACGGGTAGTCAGAAGCCAGTAAGACTGACACCAGTCTAACCAAGGGAGTATCGGGTTGCCCGGGTAACTGGGCTGAGGAGGTCAGATAGGCAGTCGCTTCTTGTAAAGCACTGGTACTCAGCTGAATCCGGTTAGGCTGGAAGCCGACCCCAACATGGTTGGGAAAAAGGCTCGGAGGATGATGTTTTAAGTTGAACAATTATAGACGTGGGGTTGTCCTTTTACAAGCTTGATGCTCTATACCGAACATTAACTACAAATAATGATACTTGATGCCGATAGTTTGTTTTATCAAATTAATCAGATTATTAGGTATTATCAGGTTATTCAGAATGAGCCCACGAGATAAAATACACGTGTCTCACTACAGTTCTAAAGTAAAGAAGATTTTTACCAAAAAATAAATAAGCAAATAAATAAAATTGTTAGCAGAATTACCAGCACACAAATTAGTTTATTATTAAGCTCATCAAAGGTGCATGGTTGCAATATTTATCACCATTAAAGATGTCAATTAATGGGAATAATATTCGATTACCTCTCTTGACGCAATAAATGAGAGTCACCATGACGCTACAGATTCTCACTAATGTAAGATAATTTACTTGTTAAATAACAGTCAAACGGGTCAAATAAATAAGCTCAACTCCAAATGCTAGCTATCTTATTATGAAATGTGGTTCTAAAAATTACTGGCTTTAGTGCCGGGTTTAGACCATTAACTTTGTTCAAAACGATGGGTTAAATCTTGACTTGCACTTTTAAGACTAAGTTTTATAATGTGGTAAGGTGTTGACTTCTGTTTTGTATAAGTAAATCTTACTTAGAAATGGTCCAAACACAAGGTAGACTCTACACTGACAAACTGTTTCATTGCATAAATTAGGCCTTTCTTGCTTCTTTCTTGAAATGTAGGTACTTAATTAACATTAGTCTATGTCCGCATTATAACGTTTTAAATGTTGACAAGATTGATCATAGTTTTTTATTTATATTTAATTACATAATCCACTCAAGGATTGTTTTCCTATATAAACGATTCCGGAAAAATGATAACGCTGAGTTACTGTTTGAATCATAATTTCTGATGAAACCGAAGCTCAATATTGTAATTATTATGCATTTCTACTGACAATTAGACAATTGTTGTGGAAATGATATTTTCGTAATAGCTAAGCTTATACATCTATTTAGCACTTTTATTTTATTATGAGTAAAATAGCAATAGAAAGGACGTGAATCTTATTCGACCAACGTCCCGTGTCCGATTTGTAGTTAGTGTTTCGCATGGAGTGTGAGTGAAATTATGAAAAATTAAAAAATATAAAGTTCTTTATGGCAGTGACAGACTACCTATAATGTAGGCTGTAGCAGTCGATAGGTGGATGAAATATTTCCTTTAAAACAATAAAACTGTGGAAAGCATATCAAAATTTTAAATGTTAAAATAAGCTGTGCCATGGTCACGCATTTAATCCAATTAATAAAATAAGTAGACCTTATTAGGTAAATTCTTTATCGGACATTACTGTGTGCTTTACCTAACGCGAATTATCCGCCATACTGTTAAAGCGTGAAAGACAAATGACTGCCGAGTGATTTGTTACAATGGAAACAAGAAACGTGTTAGAGATTAGGTGGCGACGCGGGCGCAGTTTTCCCTAGACGTTTTCAAGAGTGATCGCGTTGTACGCAGCGGATTTCATATGTCATCGAATCAGCCAGACAGCAATCTCGGTAGGACTTGATGGCGGGCGATAGCGCCGATAAGAGATAAGACAATACCTAATCCCTCAGTGTTCGATGTCATCATCATATTGCACTGTAATCATGCTGTCAATGCGTGATTTCGATTTGGCATGGTGCGCAGTTTTATTTTATGTAATAATCTATAAAGATTATTCTAGAAGACTTGGTTATGTCTTTATTGGGTAGAAACATTTTCAGAGTCCTCTTTATGGAAAGCAACGAACTTTTTCCGTTAAAGCAACGAAGCGACTTCGGCCCAATTCGGTAATCGAAACCGTGACCCAGTGCACAGTGGGTATATACGTACTCACGCTTGGTGACCACTAGACTAAAGAGGCCTAACCTTTTTCAGGACTTTAACTACATATAACGATTACCGACCCTATTCAGTTGTCAAGCCGCTGATTTGGCCAAAGGGCAATTTCAGAGCTGGTTACGGTTCGGTTATTGTTATACTTAAATGGTGCAACTGATCCTTAATAAGTAGAAGCCCGAAGTCCCATGAAATAATTAAAGGTGTTTCGTAAAACTCACGTACTTAGATATTAAAATGACTATCTAGGAGTTAATGAAATTTATAACACTTATATCATCGTGTCTTGATGACAAAATATCTAGGTTTAACCAGGAAACACCTATTCCAAGAATGAAATAGATTATCTAGTTGAAGCTATTAGGAATTCGATACTGTTATTGTGATTATTTTAATCAATAAATTAGTTCAATTACTAGATTATAGAATGACTGACAAAAGTAGAATCGAGTTTTTAACATAGGAAAGATAGCAAGTCATGAATCCATGAATTGCCACGTATAGTTACTTATCGGCACGGATATTGAGCCCTGACCTTCACCTGCGCAGAAGCGATTTATTGGTTTATTGCCTTATGTGTACAGTGCGCAAAGCGATCCACACTCTTCCGCCGAGAGCTCAATATCCGTGCCGATAACTATACCTACGCGCATGTGAAGTAGGTAGGTACCTATATAATATCATAATGTAAAAAATTACACGAACAATTCCGAAACTTCATATTAAACTCATTGTTAAGATTTCTTAATCTGGCAGACGAATTCTATTCAGAAAAAGTGATACTCTGACTATTCTTAAAAAGTTAAGAAAGAGTAAGAGACCATTACAGCCACAATTCCTAGAGCTACGATAAAAGTCTAGTTGGTAGAAACTCACCATAATGAATATTCGGCCTCCTTTCAAGCTTGGACTAATAAACTCGCGTTTTCGTGCTCGTCAGCGGCTGCACCGGCAGCCCTCGTCAACCATTATGATTTTTCCCGCCAAAACGTCATGGCGACTTCGACCACACGCGAACTACGCCAAAATAAAAACTCGAAAATAGCCGCCTCGATTATGCCGCGGCGAAATTAAAATAGTCATACGTAAAGTGACGTATAACGTAAAGTGTATTCCCCCCCAACTGAGTTTTCTTTGGGGATCACTTTTTTTATTATTTTTAACTTACCATAGTTGACAATAGATTCTTATGTGCCAGAGTTACCTTGAAGTTTTATCACCTTCAGGGACAATATTAACTTCTAGGATCCCCCAAGATTTACCCCTGCCCCGTTACCTGTAGTATTGAGGAGCATTTGAAAATAGGTAGCAGTTTGCGACCCAATGATAAGGATATTAATTGCTATATAAGTAGGCACATATTTTAATGTTCTACTTGTATTTATGTTCCTTAGGATTCCATAAATAACTCAAAATAATGCGCATCGATGCACATGAGCTGATAGCAACTGTTTGTGTTTGTGGAAACAATATTTCTTTTATGATTATCCTATGTGCGTAATTTATTATTTACAGCGTAGATCATCAAGTATTCCTTTTAGAGTACCCTCACACTGCACACTTTAAGTCGGCCAGCAGTTTGTGCGGGTTCATAAATCAGTATGGAAATGACTGGTAATAATGGCGTCCACGGCCTATTTCGGCTACGGCGGCTGTTTTCATTTAAGGAGATCTGCCAGCTGCGCAGGAAATATTATAGTGCACGAGCATTTGCGCAGACACAGGTGCACTCCCTATTCCTTCACTCTCTTAACCCGATGGGACGGCAATCCGACACGACCGGAAAGAGATCAGGCGCAGGACCGACATTTACGTACTCTCCGATGCACGGGTGAATCAATCACCAACTTCCAGACTACGGGCTGCGTTGTGAAAGTTCAAGAAAATCCACAAAGCGAATGGTAATACGTACATATCAACAACTAGCTTCTGCCAGCGGTTTCACCCGCATCCCGTGGGAACTACTTCCCGTACCGGGATAAAAAGTAGCCTATAGCCTTCCTCGATAAATGGGCTATCTAAGACTGAAAGAATTTTTCTAATCGGACCAGTAGTTCCTGAGATTAGCGCGTTCAAACAAACAAACAAACTCTTCAGCTTCATAATATTAGTATAGATCAGGTATTGTGTCGGTATAAGATCGACTAAATACTTTGATTGAAAACTTTCGGGCCAACTATCGACTGTTTAGTCTGCAATGTACTGTTAAGAGTGCTTAGTTGCGGTCTTGTGGTGACCAACTGAAATGTTCATTACGTTAGTAATTTAACATCAATGCTTTGCTTGAAAGTTTCCTATTACTCAAACCTATAGGAGAGAGATATCTTGTTCTGTCTGAGGAACAATAACTCATTTATTTAAAAAAAGTAGGCAAAGCAATTCACACACGTTACTTATGCGGAGAAAAACTTTCATACAATGGAACTTAGAGCGCCATCTGTTGGAAACTCAGCACAATGTAAAGATTCTTAAATTATAACATTACTGGAATATGCCTTCGACAGACTGATTAGGATTGAACAAGTTATCAGTAAGTTGGAAAGGAGAACGGATCCCCAGCCCCGTTCCTCCTTTGCTACCAGGGGTCGCGACTAAATTGAATGCTGAATATTACTAAACCTTCTTGGTAAACTTCAAACAAATAGCAAGAATGTACAAAATTATGTTGCGCCAATTTGCGGTTGTAATTCTGTAGCAAGGTCCGTAGCACCGTAGTGACGTAGCAGGGTGCCCGTAGCCGCCGTAGCACTAGAGTTGTAGCAAATGGTCAATTTGAGACTGCAGGTGATGCGGGTTTGTAGCAAATGTCGTAGTGGTCGGTCGTAGCGGTGAACATCTGTAGATATAGGCCTGTGGGTCTGTTGCTGCAACTGTCGACTTCTCGCGTAGTAGTAGTCTGTAGCGCTGCAGATTCGTAGTAACGGTCGTAGTGCTCGCGCTATGTATTTGTAGCAGGGTCATTATTACAGTAGATTTTAGTACCTAGCATATTATCTAAACATGAGGTAGTGTGTAAAGACAAGTTTAGGTAAACGAAATAGCGGGCAGCACCGGGCGTAATATGACACGAACCATTACTTGTAGGTACTGTTTATGTAATAGCGCTATGTGTAGAGAAAGATCGGGAAGAATGATTTGATGATATTAAGCCTGATACAATACGTCATTATCAACATTTGGCTGTATAAGTTCGTCAGATGTAGTAGTTTTTTGTGGATATGCTTCATCTTCTACTTAGAAATAAAACAAACATTTATCTTAATCAGAATAATATTTAATTTCACTATTTTTTCAATGTGTTTCAAGTCAACCTTCATTCCGACAGGAACATTGCATAAACAGAGGTAATGTACGGTTCAACAATTGTCGTTATAATATTCTCTTCTGTCAATCAAGTTATGAATAATGTCAAATTAATATTTTGATTACCTACTTAAATTAAATTATGTATAGTTAACAGATCGCCTAATGTTTGCTATCAAAGAATTGTAGGTGTTTACTGTTGTATTTATTTTTGTACCCATATGTTACTCTTAATTACACACATCAAGAATACCAGCAAATCAGGCTTCTGTTAATTTATTTATATAATTGGGACACACAAACTATAATGACATTAATAATACCTTCTCAATACATTCATTTAAGTCTCATTTAAGTATCAACGTAACTGGGTCTATAAGTACTGATCGTCATCTGACACAACTACTCAGAAATTGTATTAGTTAACTCTTCATACTTTCGATGTTCGAACACAATATCATCGTATACTTACTTAAGTACAGATATAAAATTGAGCTATAAAATTATCACACGATTTACTTAATAAAATGCAATAAGTAGTCGTGAAAATGGACAGTGTATAATAAATAGAATAAAAAAAAACTATACTTTATGCTTAATTGTAAAAATTATAAAATGCTATAGCAAGAACACGTTTACGAAGACGATTATAGAATTAAAGCAGAATACTAGGTATATAGTTTGACTTCACGCCGCTAATTGCTAACAAGATATTAAGGTCTGCTTGCACTACCGTTCCATAAATCCGATTACTGCTAAATAACTCGCTGTCAAAATGTCATTCTGTCACTGTCAAGCGTCTGTCAAGATAGAATTATACGATTTCGCGGTAATAGTGCTTAGTGAGCGGTAATTTTAGCGGTAATAGGGCTTAGTGAGCGGTGGTGCAAGCCAGCCTTTACCATAGAATAAGCTAGTAAAATCTGGCGAAAGCGGTAGATGAAATATATTACACATTTCAATGGAGTGACACACTAAAATGCAATTTTCAGGGAATGAATATAAAATAAGTCTTCAGTCATCAAAAATGTGACTATTCGTGATAATGATGAAAACACAATTTTATGATTATACATACTCTTGGCAAGTAGGACTTTTTAATTGACTTCCTTTAAATAAGATTTTTTTCAAGGTAATACAATCAGGGAATTATTAAGTAGTCAGTATAAAAAGCTGTAAGTACTTTTTGTTTTTTAAATTACCTATGGATTACTTATACGCGCTTTAATTATGTTGTAACAGTTAATAATCAACTACAAAATTGTAACATGTGAGAAAATGCGTTTCATTTTTGTTCACCGCTACGAGTTGGTATAATGCGGTAGGTAAAGATTCCGTGAGAGTTCCATCTTTATTTAAATGCAAATGACAACTAACACGATGGAATGAAATGCGCATTGTTCTATTGTCCTCAGTTTTTATATCCTTCAGTCTGTTTCTACATAATTAAAGCGGTTATAATCGTGAACTGGAATAATATGGTCTTATTCACAATTGTTTTTTTAAGCCTGTAGAAAAAAATATATAAAATACAATAAGTACGATAAACCTAACGCCGATTCAATACCTAAATAAACTTTTGTTTCACCAAAATTTACACCATATCTGGCTGAAAAGATCGTGAGACAACCGTGTCAAATGTCGATTTCTCACGGCTCACAGCGGCGTAGTGCATTGTGCGTAATATCAAAGATCTCCAATTTAAAATGGCCCGTAACCGCTGGAGTTAAGGTGCGGTGTGGCGGCGCGCGAGCTGCGTCTTGTCGACGGTGAGTGTGCCGCGCTTGTGGCCGCCGTGCGCTAGTCACGCGTACGTTTCCCTGAACCGCTTCTGCAGGTGATGCGCAGCACTGAGCAGGCGGCTGTGCAGCGTGAGGTGCGTGTGCGGGGTGAAGGCGGGGGGCGGCGGCGCGGCGACGGCGCGGAGCGGCAGCGGCGGCAGCACGGCGTCCTTGTCGGGGTGGCAGAAGAACGCCACGCAGTGTCGCCCGCGAGCTCGCGCGTACGCTCCCGTCGGCACCACCACGCGGTGCACCTGGCCAAAACAAATCATTTTATGGAAGCGTATTTTCAGGTTCAGTTTTTAAGGTCATGGCTGGAAAGTATGCTAAGTAAGTATACTTGCGAGATGAAGTCACATAGGTAAGGAAGTATGAAAAGAAAAGCGTGTAACGACAATTCCTAATAAAATTGGGGGATGATGATGATTATAGCAATAAATGAATACTAACGAGTGCTGGTAGAAGGTTGGCAGTCCAAGTAGCGAGGAATTCTCCTGACTGAACGAGGATAGCTCCCGGTAGGTGTCCCACTTTCTGCCATTTGTCACTGCCGTTCAACTTCACCTGAAAAACCAAATATGACAATTCACAGTTTTGTTTAAATCCACAACAATAATTTTGGTTGTACGTTATCGATTTTTTTTTATAATAACGTAATTTCATGACATAAATATGCCAAATTAACCGTAATGATGACTCTAAATTACCCTTAAATATCTAAATTATTGTGTTGATGAACTTAATAACAGTAATTGTAAATGCATTATGAAATTAGTCACATCGATCTAGACTTCTTCATGTCGCATGTTTTCCATGAATCAACAAAGTTTTAAATTATAGATAGGTAATTTGGGTAAACCCGCAATTTAATTTGATAAGAACAATTTTGACACAATGCTGCAAAGCAGGCTTAATTCGCAGTATTTCGAAGATTTTTGGTTGAGCCATAGTTACAGATTTTCTTTTCTTCCTTATCAATACAAAATAACTATTCTACTTCAGAGAATATAGTTTTTGGTTATTTCTGTATATACCTCTAGTATTTATCTTTAGTAAATTAGTTTTATATATAGTGTACATCATATCTTATTTAAATAAAGTTTATATTTTTTCTTGTTATTGGTTAGAACGATATTTTTTTCTCCTTAAATCCGACTTACAATTTTCAATACAACATCCCGTTAACTCATCCTCCGAGCCTTTTTCCCAACTATGTTGGGGTCGGCTTCCAGTCTAACGGGATTCAGCTGAGTACCAGTGCTTTACAAGAAGCGACTGCCTATCTGACCTCCTCAACCCAGTTACCCGGGCAACCCGATACCCCTTGGTTAGACTGGTGTCAGACTTACTGGCTTCTGACTACCCGTAACGACTGCCAAGGATGTTCAATGACAGCCGGGACCTACAGTTTAACGTGCCATCCGAAACACAGTCAATGGTGTCTAAGATATACTTAGAAAGTACATACAAACTTAGAAAAGTTGCATTGGTACTTGCCTGACCTGGGATCGAACCCGCGCCCTCATACTTGAGAGGCTGGTCGTTTACCCACTAGGCCACCACGACTTTTTTTTTTTTTTTTTTTTTTTTTTTTCCCATCCCATCCCGTTAACTCTCTGTCCTTTATTAAAACAAAAAATATTCTTTACCTCAAGTCCACCCTCAGAGTCCTGCGCCAACAGCGTAAAGGTGCCGTAATCTGCGTGCGCGCCGCACCTCGTGTAGTGCACGACGTCGCTCTGAGAGCAGGGGCCCACATCCTCAGGGGGCACCGGCGGGTAGTACAGCAGCCGCATCGCCGAGGGGTTGCGACCCTCCGCCATTAGCATGCCTGAGTGACACGCTAGAAGTGCTGTGGGAGTCACTCCTGGAAAGTGGAACAGAGAGTTTAGAACTAAATCAACGAAGGTAATTTTTATATTATACGTACGTGATATCGTAGCTATGTATGTAGGTAGAGTATGATCAAATTCGAGTACCTGTGCTCGGAAGTTAGTTGCAAACCGCCATTATGTTTAGCAAGAACAATACTTATGTATTACGTCTGTAAGTATCAGTGTATGGTTCGGTTCATTGTTCATTCATAATCAGTCACTATTGCATAAGTAAAAAGAGTGTTACGATTGTTCCAGAGTTACCTAATTGTTTGTTTTTAAATTAAGATTTGTTATGTTGAATTTATCAGTTTCTACATTATCTCTTCTCTCTTCTATATAAACAGCATGCTATTTGCGAATTTCAAACAATAATATTATTTTTAAGAAATTCTTTGAAACACTATTATCAGCGCTTCGTTTCTGTTTTAAAAAGAAAAAGATAATTAATCCAGAAAACGAGATCATTAGCAAAAATTAACAAACTCGTATTGCCTAATCAGTCTCATTGACTTTAACGGTGAATTTCTATGCAAGCAACTCGAAGCCATATCAAGTAGAATGTTGGCAGAAAATAAAATGCGCATTGAAAATAGCGTTTGGCGGTGGAGAATAGGTAAGGATTTTATATATGTACCAAAATTTTGCGAAAATTGTTTTGGCAGTACCCGCCCCATTTACCGCATTGACGCAATGATTGCGTACATAAATGCGCTAAGCTATAACTTCTTGAAACTCTATAAAACTCACCAATAGCATAAGCGAGTGCCTGCAGAACAACCCGCGACAAGTTGGTGAGGTCCTGCGCCAGAGGCACGGCATGCTTCGTGAACTCTGGAACATCCTCCTGTGCTGGCATCGATGAGGCGGACAAAGTGGTGATGTTGAATGAGTGACGCAATTCCTGGACAAGAGGAACATTTGGTTAGGAATTTGTGTGCAAGGAATAGTCATATAACATGGAAGAGAGCTGCATGTGAATGAGTCAGGCCCGAGTTTACCTTATGCTTTGGGAATTTACTAAGGAAAGGAGAAACAGGAAAAAAATACCAAGAAAGGAAGCCACCTAAGAAGCTAATGTGGTTTAAACTATGTTAGTTTTCAGACAAAGTGGTGTTCCACTTTTTATGCTTCTGATTAACATAATCTTGCATTAACTAAAGTCGCCCATTTGTCACGTATCTAATTTATGGAGCCCTGGAACCCGTACCATAAGGCTATAGAATCAGAGAAAAAGAAGGTTAGACTGAGTGAATGGGAATTAAATATTAATGAGATAATCACGAGCCTTAACAATGACTCACATTTACCCACGTAAAAAGACGAGCGCGGATTTAAAATTGGCTAAACCTAGTTTTGCATCTGCATTGAATGCGATTCGTCTCCAATGACCTAGAAATATTTGCTCCATTTGTTTCGTGAGATGTTTTAACATTCAGTTACATTGTGCTAAGTAGTGACAATGAGCGGAGAAAGTCTGTCTAGGTTTTCGGGTTACGCTAATTCATGATTTAGCCGCTAGATGGCGTACGTATATCAGAGATCGTTCGTGGGAAATATTGTGCAATACAAAACAAGGAAGAAATAATATTTATTAATCATCTGCACAGTACCAAAAAAAACGTAATATCTACTGTTATTCATGTACGGTAATAAGAGAATATTCTAGTTGTGATGATTATTTATAACTTAAGCACACCGAAAAAACCTGAACTTTTTGTAGCTGTAATGTTAGACATAATAAAAAAAAAACACTGCGGGCAAAAATAATGATGCTGGAATTTGTCTCGAAGATTCTTTGTTTATAATTTTTATATGTACCTTCTTAGTGGCATCAAACTGTTCCATCCCTGGTTTCACGTAACCATGGTTGCTCACGGGGTTGCAGAGGTACTGGGCTTGGCTACCCTCCGGCAAAGCGCAGAAGTTGTCCAGATCCGCGTACACCGCCTTCAACTGAAACACCAAAATATTCAGGTCACAAACTGCTAATCTGGTTACCAGAAATTTAAAAAACGAACACCTCATACTTTTTGGTGTCACACGATACTTATCGTTGGCCTTAAAGATTACCAAGATTAGATGGAATTAGGCTCTTTAAATCTATAAGGACATTGGAGGTTTTAAAAGTCTTTTGGAGTGAACAAAACTGCCGATGCTTCATTGTTTTACTTGACCTTAATGTGTTGTTTGTCAACATTTTTGCTTGTTTTGTTTTCAATGCTATTTTAATACATAAATAAGGTCTTTCCTAAGAGAAACCTTGATCAAATGTGTATGTCAACTTGTCAAGATTAAACGATAAGATATTTCTATATTTTAAACTAAACATAAAGTAATATGCCCATAGAAGTAGTGTTTGCCTTGACAAGTGGTTCTAATTATAAATACATATATCGATTAACCACAGTTCAAGAGTTTCATAACTTTATAAGCCAGGGCATCGGTTTAATCAGAAACACTGGTACTCAGCTGCGTCCAGTTAGACTGGAAGCCGACCCCGACCCCAATGTAGTTGGTGAAAAGGCTACGTATATCACAGGACATCAGTTTAAGAGCTTTTTGAGTACAAAACAAGCTTTATTAGCGAAGTGAAACGATCACTTCTCTTATATTAGGAGAATTTAAATATGTATAAGGAGAGGAGAACAAATAGGAGGAGTGCAGACTTCATCAACAGTTGCATCTTGTCGTCTCATCATGTCATACCTTGAAACATGACCGCTTCCAGTTATGTACATCGAACAGGAAAAGAACGCCTTGATGCGTTTTAGATAAAACTATTTCTTCCTTCCTTCTGTTTTTCCTTTTACGAATCAATTTTACTATGGCAACATTGATACCAAATAGGTGTTGCTTAAAGTAGGTTTCCGTTACCAATACACATGTACCTAGTTGATAGCTATACATATAATTGTTCAGGAAATTGATAGTAGTTGTCAGGGGCCCGATTCTCCTAAGTTAATAATGTCAAAATCGAATAGAAATCGAATTGCAATATGATCGCAATAGCAGTTTTAACCATATCGGGCATTCTGCTACTAATAAAAGACCAATCGTTTTCGATTGACATTTGATTGGTGTGCGATTGGTCAGCTATTTTGGTGATTTTGGTCTATACGGTAGTTTGCTGTACAATCATTTTGCAATCGTAAATCATTTGCAGACAAATGATTCATTATTGAATGATAGAAAAGGATAAAAACGTTTATTTTAAAGAAAAAATAGCGGAATGCCACATACGCTTCAATCGTAATCGAGTCGGGATTGGATCTCAGTCGAATCGAGTCGAACGTCGATCGATCGTCGCTTAAGTAAAATTAGGAGAATCGGGCCCCTGCCTGCCTAATGCGTCATTTCAAAGCCGAGAAAACCCGGTCATTGGCCCGGAACCCTCGGTTAATGCTCACCTTCTCGTCAGCAATGCCATGGTTGACGAGAACAGCAAGCCCTTTGCTGCTGAGCGCAGTGAACAGCTGCTGTCCAATGCGTCTCAGCACTGACTTCATAGGGCAGACATCGGTACCTGAAACGAACATATATTCTTTTTACCAAATCGTACATTTAACTTTCTTCCAAACCGAATAAAATGGGAATATGTTCAGATAATTTTCAGCCAGGTTATTATGACGGAGTAAATTCGAAATTTAAAATGTGACAGGACCTCTTTTTTACCCGAACGAATGAAGAGAGGATTTACTGTATGTTCGGAAATGTTGACCCAGGTTTCAAATACAAGGCGACATGTGACATATAAGTATGATAAAGTCATTCTCTGTTTATATATTGTGTAATTAATTGACCGATTATCTGAGTAGCCATTGAGCTGGCCCTTAGATATAGTAAACGATAATGTACCGAGATAAATGTGATAATTAAAGTGGAACAGGAATGTTATAATAATTGCCATGTCATGGTATGGAAACCATAATTACGAAAGCGTAGGTATTGTAAACGATAATTATTGTACATATAATGATTATAATGTACCTACTGTACCTACTCCTGGTAGGTATATACATATGTATCCGTGTTGTATGTGGTTTAAATATGTTTGGACTTTTAATGAGATATATAATGAATATTAGATATATTTTCCTAGGTGTGTTTTCGTGTAGTTTCGCCAGGATTTTTCTATTTCAACCGTAATTTCCATACATAAGTATTTTCCTCAGCCACTTAGTTTAGTAGCTGGCAAAGATAATGGAAAACACGAAACGGCTTGCACTATGCAGGGTTTTTACGTCGATACGCGGAATTACATTAAAGTAAGCGTTGACCAGAAAGATGTTGCATGCAAAATGGCGGTTCACCTCGTCTTGTGCAATATGAATAAAATATACGGCTGTCTGTACATACGTTCTGAGTTAGCTGAAGGTCTGACCGTGACACCGTTCTGCCGATGGCATATACCTATACGTTTGTGCCGACTTCGAAATGCAACACATAACAGATACGATTAGCGAAGAGATATTTCATACTTCAGGCATGGACTAGTAAAAATTATTAATCCGTGACTTCGGGTTATAAATGTTGGCTTTGTTCTTCATCTAATAGTTATTGCATAGACAAAACAAATGTTTTACATTCCGTCTGTTAGTTACGTTGCTAAATGACGTATTAAGGAATATTTTTTTTACTACTAACGATTTTACTATTGTGGCAGTGGTATACCTACCTACTCAACTGTCAACCACAGAATTGATAAGATTTTACGGCGACCGTCATCTGTCTGACGTCACAACGCCCACTGTCTTGTTAGCGAACATTTCACTCGAATCATAAATAAATACCGTTTACAATAGTAAATTAACATCTACGTACGTCCAGAATGCATCATAGAAGTTTATGGACAATAAACCTCATTCTGAATACCAATTCATTAGAGTTATCATAGTTTATGGTCGCAGTTGCTCATAAATGAGTCATATATTTTCTTCTGCATTGGATTTTCACGACTTCAACTGATTCATGGATTGTTAACAATAAACAAATACTGTACATAACATAAATATATAGGCACAATGTTCTCACGACGTCACTCGAGGACTTTTCATTATGTTTTTGTAATAGACGGATGATGCAGATGTTTTCCTCTATTTCATAGAAATAGAAAATACTTAGCAACTTAGTGACATTCGTCATCAATAAATTACAGTTTGAGTGAGTGACTGAGTGTGTTATGTTATATTCTTGTAGGTATTAGACATACTGTCGTTTCATAGAAGCATCGACTTCGTCGTCACGATATGCAGTTCCTTGCATTAAAAAATATCTATAAGTAGGTAGTATGCTTTTATTTCAACTGAACCGTATTTAATGCTGCTAAGTTTATAAATACAATATAATATTACATAATCTGTTCTAATTTTATATTGGGAATGAGTGCTGTCCCACATTTGATACGAGTTCGGCTGTCGCTGCGTGGGGCGCTTGAAACATAAACTGTGTTGTAACATGAACAGATTGCCTTGGAGCTGCACGACGACACTTCGAAATATTCTAAGATACAGTTATTCGGATAGGTATTTCAGTAACTGTTTCTTGTGAAATATTTTGTTTAGAGAGACTTGGTTCGATGAACTAGCATCACATTTGCATGAATATTTAAGATTAATCTCAGTATTGCCCTCTAAAATTGTAATTTAGCCTGAATGTATTTCAGCCAATCGCAATAAAGGTTAAGTTGCGCATAGAAACCTGCCATACAGGATCTAGGATCATTCGCTTTGTTGTCAAGTATTCATAGAACACGTCATTATTACATTGTGAATTAATTACTTTCAAAGCTTTTATCATATGCTATCGTGTATTCACAAATTCGGTGTTTCGATACTCATTTTCTTATCTCAACGTATCGGTCGGAGGTCAAGGCAATACAACAGTGCGATTCCGTCATACTGAGTTATGTTTAAATAAATAATTTACCGCAGAACGTCAGTCTCAGCCACCACTTCCATAGTTGGTTTCAGTTAACCGGTTATCTTAATATGTGCATACGTAGGCGCTCTTGAATATTAATTGACAGTAAAGATTTTTTTATTACTATTCCTACAATCTGGTTTCCTCATCTCACGTTCTGTATTTATTCTAGAATTGTTAGAAGCCTGCAAAGATTCTAAATTCAGCCGCGAGATCTGCAATTTAGATGTATTTACAAATTCTCTATGGTGCGTTTGCTTGTGCAACGAATACTGAACAACAGTGATCTGTAGTCTCTGGACTCCAACATTATCTCCGTTCTAGTTACAAAGTCTTCTCAAGAATATCAAGTTGCAAGTAACTCTACACTGATTTCCTATGCGGCCGTATCCTTGTTGCGTGTGGAGCAACATCTGTATCGATACTTTAATATCGATTTCTAGTGCTTGCATTGACACGATTTACAGGAAGGTCTGAAACTGTCCTTCATTATGAAACTGCCCTTGTCAGTCGGCTTTATACCTGAGTTTAATAGATAAATCCTAAGTACAAGAAAACATTATTGCATTATAATAGAGCAGTAATTAATTACTGAACATTGAGACACCGATTAATTGCTTCTTTGTTATAACTTATGTTCGCTTTATTATTTCAGACGGGGACATTGTCGAGTGTATGTTTAATCGTGGTATTATGACACAGTTATTTCTAACTGGCTTGCAGTTCATGTGCCTGATATATGTGTCTGAGGCATATTCCTATGTCTTTCATAATATGTGGATATTAAATATGAATTTTGTACATTTTACACAAGAACATAATTTAAATGTAGGGAAGTAAAGATATCTTTTCCACAACAGATGCATCTCTATATAGATCGTGGTTTAACAACCCAATAGAGAGCTCAACTCTTATATTTTGTACTAGCTTCTGCCAGCGGTTTCACCCGCATCCCGTGGGAACTACTTCCCGTACAGGGATAAAAAGTAGCCTATAGCCTTCCTCGATAAATGGGCTATCTAACACTGAAATAAATTTTCAAATCGGACCAGTAGTTCCTGAGATTAGCGCATTCAAACAAACAAACAAACTCTTCAGCTTTATAATATTAGTATAGATGTACGGAACAATGATGTTGAATTGAGTAAGTTCATAATAATACCTACTGATGCAAGTCTTAGATTTATAGCATTTATACTAACCTATTTTATAGGGCCTATAAAGCTGATTTATGAAAGTTATGAAATATCATGTAACTGCTGTTAGGCTATAAAACTTATGCAAGCATAAAGTGCAAAATATGTATATTATAATATTAGAACAAAACAATATAAACTTTGCACTTCCAGTTGCTAACGAAGCATAACAATTAATTGATAAGTCGGCAGAATACAAATAGTGTGCACTTACATAATATTGATGTGCAAAGTTCATGAATGCAATATGCATACTTAGTAAACTTTTATAAACTGGTGATTGCGTCAACAACAAAGGATTAGCGCGTACCCGCAGACTGTAAACTTTTAGTAGGCCGATGGTTTGTTTGGGCTTATAAATCAGAATGTAGACAAAGATCAGCCGGTATTATCGACAGAAAACTTCTATTGGAATCAAGATTTTATTTAAAAAACAAATGCCAACCATCGCGTCAACTGTCGGCCGACTTTTTAGACTTTACTGTTACAGCCTTTTTATCGTCCCACTGCTGGGCACAGGCCTCCTCTCACACGGAGAGGGATTGAGCATTAACCACCACGCTTGCTCAATGCGGGTTGGTGATTTCAGACTATATAGTCCAGGTTTCCTCAAGATGTTTTCCTTCACCTTTTTACCAGCCATTGGTGTCCAAGATATACTAGACGATAAGATAGACTTTAGTGTGCTCTTATCCTGTTGTAAAGTAATGACGTATCTTAGTTCTAAACAAAGAGTCGAGGAAGTTATAGCGATGTTAGCCTAAATTAATGTGGCCACGCTAGCGTTCGTTTGAACGTGACGAAATAAAGAAGGTCAACGTGTTTTATCCGCCACTGTTACAGCAGATGATTATATACGTCACACTAGCAATATCTTTGTAATTACATACGTGGTTTTGTTTTTATTGTCTTAATTACTTATGTGTGTAATAAAATAGGAGGTGTTTTTCCTCGAATGGTTTAGCAAAAGTGTAGGTACGAAATTTAGGAAATAATATAAAATATGTAATGGGATGTTCCAGGGTCATTTGAAATAGAATGTAGGGTGGTATTTTCAACCGTAGTTTCATTCATAAATCGGGCGTCAAGTCGTATTTCGTCTTTCTTTTTTTAACCAGACCATAAAAAAGTTTTTCTCAAATCCGATACCAGTTGACATATTTAAATAATCTCGGTATAAATAAACCTGCCCACATCCTAATCCTAATCCTAATCCTAACTAATATTATAAATGTGAAAGTAACTCTGTCTGTCTGTCTGTCTTTCTGTCTGTCTGTCTGTCTTTTCTTCACGCCTATACTACTGAACCGATTTGTGTGAAATTTGGTACAGACATAGTTTGGAACTTGAGAAAGGACATAGGATAGTTTTTATTACAAAAAAATATAAAAATAAAAATAAAATTTATTTCGGACATATAGCGCCATCTATTGGTCAAACCAAAAATCACTATTCCACGCGAACGAAGTCGCGGGCAAAGGCTAGTAGGGACATAAATCTAACAGCATGCTATGACTAATATCGTTTTACGAGCAATGAGTCGGTCTCCGCAATGGTACTGTGTCGAAATCACTCGGCCGCCTTACTATTGTGGCCTGGCTAGATTAGGTTAGTGGGTCTGTGTTAGCTAGCGAGTTTGTTCTGTATTTATCACCACCCAGTTTGATTTGCGATAAACTAAAATAACTTTTGAAACGCGCTTTGTTCATGTTTATGTTGAACTGTAGTGAAAGCATTTTTATTGTTTGAAGGCGTACTTGCTTCTTGAGGAAACTAACTGAGGTGCGCCTGAAGGGAAATTGAACCCTAAAGCGAATTCAGGGTCCCGATTCTCCTAAGTTAATAATGTCAAAATCGAATAGAAATTGAATCGCAATATGATCGCAATAGCAGTTTGAACCATATCGGGCATTCTGCTACTAATATAAGACCAATCGTATTCCAACGACATTCGATTGGTTTGCGATTGGTCTGCTATTTTGGTGATTTTGGTCTATACGGTAGTTTGCTCTACAATTATATTGCAATCGTAAATCATTTTGCAGACAAAATGATTCATGATTCATGCCAGAAAAGGATAAAAACGTTTATTTCAAAGAAAAAATAGCGGAATGCCACATACGCTTCAATCGTAATTGAGTCGGGATTGGATCTCAGTCGAACGTGAATCGTATGTCGCTTAAGTAAAATTAGGAGAATCGGGCCCCTGTGGTTTTACCGTGAAAGCATGACAAACATGCAGAATTAGGGTCGGTTCATATCTGACGGAAAATGCGTCGAGCGTATCGTAAATGTATGATCGACGCACTAACGGATCATCGGTTAGGTGTGAATGATTGAATGTTTTACCGTATATTTGTCAGTCCTGGCGTTACGCGACCGATGATACGCGACGGATATTCCGTTAGATATGAACCGACCCTTAGTAACTCGAATTTACAATATTGTTAAAGTTAACATGTTATTTCAATGCACTTATTTTCCTGCAATTGAAGCTTGCAGTTGATTGAAAAAAACAATGCAAAGGTATAGCAGAAAATCCCGCGTCGATCACGCGCGCCCATGCGTGCCACAATGTAATCAAAAACCATCGACACGATCTTAACGGCTGGCGGAAAAAATACCAATACATTGAAGATAAGGAAAAACAGAAAGAAGCCTTCTAAACAACAGTTTTCTCATTAAAACCAGTTCCAACAAATACTACGAAGTTAGCATCGGTAAAGAGCTATAAAAGTCACCCTGATACCCAGGCCCGCCGCTAGCTGTTTGTTCGCCCGCGTGCAAAACTGATTATGCCGCCCTACGACTACATACGTTTTGTCAAAAAATATATAAGGGGGGGGGGATCCAGGGGTCCGCGATTCATATCCATCTTACTTGTCCAACAGAAAAAAATATGTACATGCACCGCTCTGATTGCAGAAAACCCACCTACTTTTGGATAAATAACTATTGCAATACATAACATACATTACACATAACTTTTTATTTACTTGAAATGCTCAGAGTAACCTAAGCAGTCGTGGGTTAGCTCATAATCAAACTAAGCAATTGCTTAGGGCATCAATGCAGTGCAATCATTACCCAAGTGGCCCCTATGTATTGAAAGATTGTGATTAACTTAAACTAACGCACTTAAATATATATAACAATGTTTAAAGTCAGTAAAATATGTTATTTGGTGGGTTTCCCGTTGAAAAGTCAACTTATAGGACACAATTCATATGTAAGGAAGCGCGAGCGGAGCGAGCGCGAAAATTTTTTAGTCTAAGGACACAAAACAAATAAAAACCACTGTAAATTAACAAAGCAAAGTCAAAAACTAAGATATGCACAGAAGCGAAGTGCAAAAGCCGCGAGCGAAGCGAGCGCGACTTTTTCCTTAGAGTTTTCATGAAGTAAACATATCATAAAAAGCCATAACATACGTGCGCGAAAAATGTTTTTTCGGAATTGAATGCCTCAACAATTAAACAAAGATAAAATGCGCTATTTGACATGGAGCCGCGAGCGCAGCGAGCGCGAATTTTTTTGGGGATGCAAAGGGTGAAACAGTCAAAATTAATAGGAGACGACCAAAGCTAGGGCGGCATTTTCTGAAATTTAATTTTGGTTTAATTTTGCCGCCCCCTAAATAGCGATCTTAAATCTTTTTAAAGAATCTTTAATTTTGAAAATGTCCTTTCAACAGATGTACCTAACTGAAACCGGCAGTGTAAGTAATATTCCTAGCGCTATTGCTGTGTTCGGAAATATTGAAATCAAATCATTAGTAAAAAGATATTGTATTTTTTAAATATTACGTGATAACTCGCTAGATTTGCCGCCCCCCAGGACGTGCCGCCCGCGTGCCGTGCACGCGCTGCACGCCCGCTTACGGCGGGCCTGCTGATACCCGACCGTTATTTTATTTTGTTTATGGTATCATACAGAAAACAGTACTTAACTAAGTGGTGTGTACTAGTTTCATATGGAAAACATGGTTGACTGTTGTGAAAATCGTAAACGATATTTTATAAACATTGTGGATAGAAAATAGGATTCAAGTTAGGTACCTAAGTATGTGTATCATGCTGTGACTATGCATATATGTACCCGTTCTTAATGTATGCGGTAAGACATGACATGAGTCTTATAGGTATTATTTCTAAAGATGTTCTATATTTAAAAGCGACTAAATGTCAGTGTTGCTAGTTTTTAATAAAAATAAGGTCACAAATCTAAAACGTTTTTCTACAGAATTCATGGAATTTGGACGTTGCCTCACTGAACCATTGATTGAGTTCCATTTCAATAGCAAACATATCTTTATGGCTATGATTAAACTAAAGATAAGTAAGAAGGTTATCCAAATAATAAACATCCTTTGATAGCAAAATTGGCACCATGTTCTTATAATACCATTTAGTTTACCTAAATAGATTGCAAGGACAATAATAGTTCTAGAAATTATTTAGTTTATTTTAAAACTCGACTAAATAAACAATGAGTTTTGAATTCTTCTTTTATTTCAATAGTTTCGAATAATACAATGAGTTTTGAATTTTTATTTTCTTCATTACTTTCAATGAAGGGCATTATTGTTGAAGGTATTCGAAGTTTCGAATAGGGCATTGATATGTGTATGTGTATTGTAAATATGTTTAGTATCTATTGTAATTATTTGAATAGGGGGTCTGCTTATCCGGTTATCTTATATCATGCGGGTGTATAAATGTATGGATATAAATACAATATAACTAAGTGCTGGAGTGTTTGAGTGTTAATCCCAGTAATGACCGATAAGGATCAGTGTGCCAGTTTTACGAGTAACTATACTTAAATGCAGTGGCGGATTTACCAATAGGCCAAGTAGGCCAGTGCCTAGAGCGGCAGATTTAGAGGGGCGGCAAATTTGGCTATTTTTTTTACAGGTTTTTTTTTATAATTAAGTATATAAGTACACAATCCATATATAAATAAACGAATAATATACGCACTGTAATATTACTCAGGTACTTACGTGATCATGAATTTTAAAATATTCCAATAGCGTTTCAATAAAAATAAAATAAACTCAAAAAATTTCGCGCTCGCTGCGCTCTCAGCTTTTTATTTTACACTGGTTTTTTTTTTCAAATTTGTTTGAGTACCTATTTTTGTGTTCCAAGACTCAAAAAATTTCGCGCTCGCTGCGCTCGCGCCTTTCACTTGGCAGTGCCTATTTTCTGATTCCTTTAGGTATTATTGCGACCCAAAATTCAAAAATTTCGCGCTCGCTGCGCTCGCGGCTTCTTCTCTTTGCAGTGGTTTTTTTCCACATTTGTTTAGGTAGGTATTTTTGTGTTCCAAAACTAAAAAAATTCGCGCTCGCTTCGCTCGCGACTTTCACTTTAGGGGATCTTCACACTGCCCCGCATCACGCTGCATCTTGCGTGTCGACGCACCTACGCGCGTTCCTGCGGGAGTGCAGATCTGCATTATCGTGCGGGTTTTTCGCGCACTCACGCGCGTAGTTGAGTTTTGTTAATTCACGCACGGCGGCTCTCATCGAGTTCCATTTTCAAACATACACGTCACGCCCATTCAAAATCACGCGCGTCACTGCGGGATTCAGTGTGCCATACCTTGCGTCTCGCCCCGCACCTACGCGCGAGGGTGCGTTTTTCTCCGCATGTATGTGCGTGATCCGCATGAACGCGGGTGGATGCATTTTCAGTGTGTTGGACTATGCGTGTTTTCCATACAAACGGAGATATTTCCATACAACGGAAAAAAAACGCATCCACGCACTACGCTGCATCATGCGGGGCAGTGTGATAATCGCCTTACGGCGGTTTTTTTTAAACTCGTATTGGTACAAAATTATTGAGTTTTGGAACAGTAACGTTTTTACATTTGTTGTTTTTTTTTTGGGCGGGTGCTCAATAGGTAGTCCGCCCGGCTTCCACCCGATGCTACGCCGCCACTGAATCATAGCACCCGAACGAATGAACCGATTTCAATTTAGTTTATTTTTGTACTACAGGTGTTTTACGGGCGATTGTTCTTAGACATGTTTGATGAAAATTGATTGAGCCGTTTAAAAGTTACAGAGGTTTTACGCTTCAAAGTCGCTGTCATATAAACTTGTTAACATTAAACTCTTCGGTACATAGAGGGTTGCAAAAATAATCTAGTAACTGACAGAAATATCATTAAGTTCACAATCATTAGAGGCGGCAAAAATTGAATGGCCTACTAGCGGCAAATTTGTAAATCCGCCACTGCTTAAATGGTGGGAATGTTTTTATTGCGGCCAGCTACGACTCACTCTACTCTAGAAATAAAAATAAATAAATGAAATTGACTATGCTTTGCCTTCCATTTTGCAATATTAGGTACTTTCTAAATACATAAGGTGAACGGAGTTTGAGCAAAAAGTTGTCATTCCACTTTTCAACAGGACATAGACAATCTGCAAATTATTTAGCATATTTTAAACATATCCATGATGAAAAGAGCTCTGTTTTATTTTTATGTAGCTAGTATTACTGCACTTGAACTCAATATTATTAGAAGGTGGATCTCACAATAATATTTGTGTCTAAGCACGAATGCGTAGTGTATTTGTAAACAGCGAACTCTGAGAACTCATATGTTCAGAATATTATAACTATTGCGTATGGTGTTAATGTTAACCTTCAAGGTTTCAACGGCTGATGATTGTATGCTTAATTTCTTGGAAACGTTGAAGTAGATACTTCAAACAAAAACCGATAAGATCACTGACAGCACCTGAGATTACCTGTCGTGATACCTACATACACACCTGCACAGACATTACACACACAGACACACGAGTAGGATAAGACTGTAATTCAATCACGTGAATTTATTTCTGTAAGTAAACCTACATATTCAATTTCGTCTGTGGGTGCCCCGATTTGTACATTATTATGTTTATTCCCTTAAGTTACTGTTGTTGCAACCCATAGATTTGAAATAAGTAAGAAGACTGGCAAACGCAGTAGATTCATAAAGGCATAGATAGGTACGTGTAACTCTCTTGTTGTTTAAAATATATCTATAGCCTAAGAAATACCATCACGATGAATAAAGTTATCTATTTTTTTGCTTAGTCAAAATAAGTTTGCGTTTAACGGAAAAAGACGCCGAAGTTTTTTTTGTGAATTGAACAGTTCAACGTTCTTTGGGAAAGAGGGGAATTCTTATAACGGAAATTGTATTTTTCCCACGATCCAGGAATTGACGCTCATGCAACGCTCACAAATACCCCTCTACCACCTTAAATAGCGTGCTTTCTTCGTTGCCGTGACTTCCCAAAGACATTAAACATATGTATAACAGCTTAAAAACGTCCACGGCTAGACAAAGGGTTCCCCTAGCTTGGGGTATCTTTCCATACTCTCGGCGCTGTGCATGCGTATTGGAGCGCAATAGTCCACTCTATCTTATTGTTTTCAAAACCCTTTCAATCATGTGCATGCAGATATCAACATTGATTGTAAGGAAGTTTACAGAGCAATGGTTTACGACATGGACACGTGCGCCGATCAACGTGAATGCTAATTCTTATCAGCCCACAGCTGAATGCGAAAAAACATGTTTTTCTAATGGCAACAATGCGGCCGTTGGGATTTGAATTTTTGAATCAAGATTACGATGGTAATGATTGATAGGTGCAAGATACGGTTTGCTGGAAACTGATTAGATCAGGGAAATCATCGACACTGCAGAACGCATACAATAAAGTTGTACTTATTTATTTCATTGTGTTTTACGTTGCTGTTTTTCTTTATAAATCACATTACCAACGACAAAAACGTAAATCTTTGTTTATACTTCTAAATACAAAACAAAAATAAATGTACACAATAGAAACCTTACCCCGCCTAGAGTCTGACACGCACTTAGCCGGTTTTTGTCTAGAACAAAGCTGTAGAAAATCTTGGCATTGTTCAAGAAATTCATTTTCGTAGATACATCTTTGTTCAGATGTTTGCAGGAAGTAAGTTTGCGAACAAAAGGAATTTAACTACTATTGTTTTCGATAAAACCAGCTGCGTAGGCGCAGGAAGGTGTCTATGTCCAGTACCAATCTAATAAATACTATTTGGTATAAAAATAGAATAATTGAATGAAACGTGCTCATTCGAGCATTGAGTAATAGAAACATTTACTCAATAAGGAATTACGCAGCCATTGCGAAGTGTTTTTATTTCATTCAATTTCCACGGAAAAATACATATCAGTTACTTGTTCTATTTTTGTTATGTATTTTTAGCTAGTAATAGTTTAATAAGAATTATTTTCAGATTTTTTTTTCTAGGTAGGTAACTTAACTTACCCAACTTATAAATAGGAAGCGTTTTTATTGGTCACGTTTTTCATTTCAACGAGCTGAAATTCAACCGTGTTTCAATTAAAATTAAACTAAGATTGTTGAATAAATTAATAAAGCACATGCACGCGTAAAAATCTGCACGTGTGACACCTAGGAGAAACGAGTAAAAAGTTTGCAAGACGTTAATTTTTTTTAAAATATTCAATAAATGTTGTATTTCGTGTAATTAATTACTAACATTCAAACGATTGCGTTAGTGTAGCGTTGCCTAAACATACCTACATAGGTACCTAAGTACTCGATTTCATTGTCATTAAAATTGTGAACGACTTTTGTCGCAGACTGTAGCAACATGTTTAACAAAGAGTTTCTTGTGAACTAGGGGTGACTGATTCAGAACGCCTCTCGTGTCCTTTTATCCTTGAAAGGACATTGACAGAGGTCAGTTACATGCGGAACAAATGATTCTAGCCCTTCAAACACAGCCAGCCCAAAAAAATGGCATTGAAAATGAGTTTTTTTAACCTAGTGTTTAAGACACAATAAAATTGAATGAATCAAGTATCTTTTCAAATAAAAATGTAATAAAGATAACGACATTATTAAAAACGTAAATCCCCCATTTTGTGATAATGTACGTAATCTCTTTTTTTCCTTAAATTTTTCCATGGCCTGACCTCAGACTGACTATTTCTTAGAAACGCTTACACAAATAATTTGTAGGTACTGAGCAGGTATTACCTTATTTATTCAGTACAAATAAAAACTGATTATGTATTAAGTATACATTTTTTGGTCCTTGTCGTATATTTTTATTATGAATCGGTAAAAACCTACACGGGTTTTTACGAAACATTGAAAATCCTCGAAAATAATCGTTATTGATATTAATTTACATCTGTGTATGTTAATATTAAACACTCATTAATGTTGTCAATCAGGGATTTCTATTTCTTAATGATCGAAGAAATAAAACAAATACCATACCTACTGATGTCGGTTCAACTTAAGAGATGTGATTAACAAAATTGAACTTTTATCCTAAAGTACCTATTAAGTAAGATTTTTGAGTCGTCTGCGTATTCTAGTTTGAGTCCTTTCTCTTGCCATGTTATTCCGAATTCCTCGAATGAAATGTACTTTACGTTAAGCAAACCAGCTTTAAGTTCCAATATTTGAGCGCGAATTAGCGCAAACTTTGCCTTGACATGTGAACGAGGATGCACTAGGCACCTTCACTTCGTGCCAACTTGTACAAGGCGTTTACAGACATTTCATTATTTTTAACCGACTTCCCAAAAAGGAGGAGGTTCTCAATTCGGCCGGTATGTTTTTTTTTTTTTTTTTTTTTTTTTTTTTTTTTCTATGTATGTACATCGATTACTCCGAGGTTTATAGACCGATTTGCGTGATTCTTTTTTTGTTCGACGCGAAATAGCTGCCAAATGGTCCCATAGTCATCAGGTCAGGATCTGATGATGGAAACCCTGTGAAATCGAGGGCAACCTTCGAAAGTTCTAGGCATACATAGTGTAAAAACTTGACACTCAGGTGTATGCCTGAAAGTACTATTCAACAGTGAAGGTTTGGAGCTGACCTGATGATGGAGACCAGAGAGGGTCGAGGGAACTCGACAACTGAATATGTAAACTACCTCGTATTTGGACTTATATTATTTGTATTGACGAGACCTTTGCGACAGTGAAGGTTTCGAGCTGACCTGATGATGGAGACCAGAGAGGGTCGAGGGAACTCGACAACTGAATATGTAAACTACCTCGTGTTTGGGCTTATATTATTTGTATTGACGAGACCTTTGCAACAGTGAAGGTTTAGAGCTGACCTGATGATGGAGACCAGAGAAGGTCGAGGGGACTCGACAACTGAATATGTAAAATACCTCGTATTTGGGCTTATATTTTTTGTATTGATGAGAACTTTCCACTTATATGGATAGTGACAACTATTCGTGTCACTGAAAAGCAGTAAATAAAAAACTTTTTTACAAAAAAATTAAACCGACTTCCAAAAACACTAAAAAGCAAAAAAAAACTAATTTTAGGTGCATCGGCCTACAAGTCGGTGGCAAAATTAACTTAGTAACATCCATTAGACACCGACTTCTAGGCCGATGCACCTAAAATTAGTTTTTTTTTGCTTTTTAGTGTTTTTGGAAGTCGGTTTAATTTTTTTGTATAACAATAGCACGGATTACCTAGGACCTTCTAAGGACAGGTTTTAAAACTGGAATAAATGAGAACTTATTAATGACCTTCGTAACACGATATAGGTACACGTTATACAACTCGGTAATTACATACAGTTAAGTAACAATATGGATGAATGATTATGAATTTGTTTATTACTACTCATTAGCATTAGTCAAAGCAGAATAAAGCGAGTCAAATCACTGAAAGTTTTTATTTAAATCTGTAACATTTTGTGGAATGTTGGCCAGTCACGGAAGTATCCCCTATTACAAAGAGTTACCTAATAACGTTAGGTCACATGTGTCAGTGTGTAGTAGGTACAAAAGTGGCCATCAATGCAATTATGCGGCATCGTTACGGTTGCGGTTTGGCAACAAAATACATGGATGTCTAATAGGTAGGTACCAAATCAACCATAAACCATGAAGTGATATTGCAAATCACGACTAAAAAAGTGACGGGAATCCCCCTTACTTGTGAACCCTAACATAGATTCTGTCTTGGGTTAGTATGTTTAGGGTTTTCCCGTTAACTTTAAAACGAGGAGTTATTTCTACAGGATACAACATACTGAGCTTGGGAACCAGCTTGTAGAGCTATTTCATCAATAAAATAATTTATCTCTTTCCCGTCCGGTGGGAAAGCAATTGTTCCATAGACGTAGTTATGTAGTGATACCCACCTACATGTTTGGCTTGGCATGTCTACGTCAAATAATATTAGGTATTCATAGCCAATATAGGTGCTTATTTATTTTCATTCATAAAGCGTTGCCAAGCCGATGCGTACTCGACGTATGTTTACGTTCAATAGTGTATCGTAGTACTACTGTTTACGTGATTCACGAAGAACTAAAAATATAGAAGACTAGGCTATTGCCCGCGGCCTCGATTCCTGAACTTCCGCCCGACGATTGACCCAGACATGAGTGAAGTCTCAAAAGATTTCGTTCAATCAATGTTCAATTACTCACACTCGAAATCAAAGAATCCGGGTCAATAATATCTTTTCTTTTTTCATTTGGAAAATTGCTGCTTAAAATCCGATAGTATGTAGTTTGTTATTTACGAACAAAACACGTTAGAGCCAATTCTCTGTCTCGCTATAGAGGTAAAATAGTTGTCTCTAAAAGATCCGGTATCATCAGATTCTAAGAAACTCAGAACCGCCTGTGTATTAATTCTCGAATATTAATTAAGGAAGTTTGTATATTATATTTATGTTGTAAGACCCACCTACAGTTTGCATGATCACCACGTTCAAACATAACGCTTCTCATGTGCTTACCTGTAACAAAGAACACAAACTTCTCAGTAAAACATGAAATTGTTGAAGAAATTAGGATATGTGTGTTGATATGGGTCTTGAATGATACGTGATAAATAGTGATAATAACAAGGAGTATCTATTATATTGTTAGTGCCAAAAGTTCCTAAATAATGAGACACGTTCGGAGTTGTCGGAAATGTAGAGCAACTACCTTCCTGCCGTTTAGACTCATTTTCCTTTTAATATGTATTAACTTCTCCCATACTTGTGCTAATCTGTAATTTATTTAAGCTTGTTACTTTCCGTAAAGATAAAAAAAAAGAAAAAAGTTTGCCACTCCTCAAAGAAGACAAAAAACAGCTCAATAAACACAGTCATTGTTTCATGGAACGGTTAGAATCCCCGTCACAAATGTCAAGGAAAAGATTGTCAATTAAAATATCTAATCAACCTCCGTATTGCGAACTATTTTTATTCCAGTTTTTGTTATTAAGTAGATTACAGATAGTTAATCAGCAGAATTATCGGTCGCAAATCCACTTTTATCTGCCTTTCAATGAAGATAATGCGATTTATCCTTTATGCTGTTTTGAAATTAGATGTATTGAAATAAGTCACACCTGCACACATTTGTTTTATTACTGGCGCTAAAATATAAATATTTAATGGTTTGACTTGGATATTACAATCATAAAATATCCTTAATATAGTTACTGTAGTGCGTGATTTCATGATTAATTTCTCAGTCAATATTATGATGCGGGGTTTGGAATCAACCTAGATTTTCTGATCTTTGATGGATGGGGTTTCTCTTGATAACAAACGGTGATGAAGACGATAAGTCTCTGAAGGTGAAAATTAACTGCGTTAAAAAACAGATTGATTCACCACGATGTGACTCATTAATGTTGTTTTTATAACATAAGCATTCTCGAATTAAATATTGTAAACTTAAGTGTCGTCAATGTCAAAGCGTGTGATTGATTCACGATTTGAAAGGTGCATTTTTTTTCACTGTCACTAAGTATTTAAAAGTTTAGTAGGATTTCGATAATATTCTTGTGTGGATTGACTGTAGCAATGTGGAATGAAGTGTGCAAACCAGGATACCTAGTAATTCAATTTATTGCAATTGAAATTGATTTCATTTAACGTTAAATGACAACGGAACTGATTTCAATTATCGTGGTACGGACAGACGACATAAATACAAGTACACTACATATTAATGTAGATATGTATGTAAAAGTAGGCTTTTCATATTAGGTATCTAGATTTAAGTCTAGATGAATGATGAATATGATGATTGATAATTCTATTTACAAATATTTAAGGAGTAGGTAGACTAGTAAAAAATTAAAACTAAGTAAATCTTCTTATTAACTTATAACGAACAGTGAAATGTAAATTTTTGTCATTTGTGAACAACGTCTGGTTCCTAGATTTGCAAATATAAAGCTAATAATACTGACGGTTGACAGACCAGCTTAGCCACTTATGCTCATCGTTTTGGCTAAGAACCTGTTTATTTACTTATATAGTCAACTATTCCTAGCTTTAGAAAGACAGCGTACAAAAAAGAGTGAATGCTTTACAAATTAGATTATCTTGAGAATGATGAGAATTAACGGCTGATGATTATAGCTTCTACTTAAAATAGTAAGCATCGACTTTTTAATCAATGTATGTTTTTCAGAATAGTTTTACATTTAGAGAAAATCCGTTTAACTTTGAAACACGTCTTTTCAGGGCTTGATGTAATTAAAACGTTGAGTGTAAAAACTAAAGGTAGAATATTTCTTTGTTATAATGCAAGTCACGAACGGTACCTACCTATATTATTTATTTTTCCAAGAAATAATAATAAGTCTTCGGTTATACTTCTTACAATGTTTGTACTAACATTAGTTTGATAATTACTTTTCAGTATGAGGTAACAATAATTCAATTTTGTTTTGTCGGAACCCTAACCGCTATTTTGGAAATGGTAAACTTAAAACAGTAGTTGCCATTGCAGAGACCAAGGTGACAAGACAAGGATAGAAAGTGAAATCTATTTGTGAAGTGCCGTTCACCGGTTGCATATTTTCTGACTGCCCGTTGTATTTATTTAAGGCAATCACTATTTGCGGATACCTATTGTTTGTTCAAGAGAAATACTCCCCTAAACAGCTAGGATTAGAATTATCGAAGTATTTATGATGTCGTGTTTCAGGAATTTAGAATTTGTTAAATAGATTCTATTGGTATGCTTATCTTAGAATGTTATATAATCCTAGGCACGCTTAGGTTCTTTAATCATAGGATTAGAGTATCTAAAGCCGGTGTTTTTGGCACGCGGCTGCTTTGGCCTATGAGATAAACCAGCTTAATGTCTATATGCCGCGGAAACTAATTATCTGTTTACAGAAGAATCGGCACACATTAATTAAGATTGCGGTATGTATCAGGGAAGATAGTGAATAAAAATTCGGTTAGTTCAACTCTTTTTTAGAAACGCAGTGGAATACCTACATATGAAAATATTCTCTTATCTTGTCTTTCTAAGGGACTTGAAGGAATACCTACTTTACTCACCAGATAGGTTCGAATAATCTATATGCTTCTTAAATGCATCGTAAAAAAATAAAATGCAGCTAATGGTCATTATTATAATTTTCTCAGAACTATCAGCCAGTTCTATTGTTATACCAAGTTCCAGCGTGGCAAGGGGGCAACAAGCTTTAGCTTAGAAACATGTCTAAACAGTTATTGGAAATGTATTATAATTGGACGATTGCTGTAAATAGGATTTTGGCACAACTAAACGAGAAGCGGTTTCTCTAACGGAGACCAGCCTTGTTTAGCCCCATTCACACAGATCAATGACAAAGACGACTACCGAGAACTATTCTTACGTTTGCTTTCTAAACATCAAATAGGTAAGTACCTATTATCTTGCAGCTATGCATTGGTGTTATAGCTATCCATTAAGTTTTCTTGATTAAATATTCAAAATTAAACAACTGATAATATCTCTCGTGATATATTTTTAAAACTATCACAAGTACCTACCTAATCAAATTGACAAATATGTTTAACTGGAAAAGTTAAACGGTCCAAGTGAATTACAAGTGAAAATACACAATTAATTAAAGGAAATTAAAAAAAAAGTAAACTGAAAATCCAAACCTACAGAATTTTGATGTTGTTGTGAAATCCATTTCAGATTCAAGTCTCATTTCGTACTCCGAAGTTATACAACGCGTTCCTAAGAAAAGAACATCAAGAAATGCGATGCATTGCCCTTAGCTGTGTGCCGTGCATAGAACAACCCGAGCCTGCCTCTTACGGCTTGATTTATGTCCACTAGGAAAATATATGTGGGCAACTGGTCGTACACGAGGACGCATTCATGCTACACGTGCCGACTCAATAAACTACTCATAAATCAAATTGAACCAATACAAGGCACACGGTGTAAGTGCATCGTTGCATACGCACTTGACATGCATCGAATCAGCGCATCTAATGTTAGATAAGAGTGATTGATGTGTGGCCTTAATTTTCAGAAGCTTACACTGTGCAGGTCACCTCTTGTAATGATGAGGGCCATATACATTATTGTAAGAAGGCAGCTCTTGAAAGCAGCAATTTTGAAAACAACCTACTTTAGGATTCAATAAGTAAAACAGCACTCTGGCTGGATTAAAAAATAAATCAAACTGCATAAAAAATTCAGCGAAAAAAATAATTTTCAGTTCTTTAACAACCTTGTTGTATACAAGCAAATATTCGCAGCGATTTTGGTGTACACAGATGGCGCGGTAAACAATAGCAGGTTGCGCGTCATTAGGATGTACAGCATTTTAGTCGAGGACAATGGCTGGCTCGAGGTGACATGACCGATTCCAATTCTGCAAACCGCCAACTGGCTGCTACGTAACGTCTCGAGGTGTTGTCTCAACAAATATGGCTAAGAGGCCTCGTAGGCCGCCGGTTTGTATGTCAACACACGCTATAATAGATGAACCCGTTCATGCCTTATGAAGACATAACTCCTTCGAGTCAAGAGTTATTGCTGTGATAAACAATCAATATTTGAATTGATTAGAATTACTGCCGGGTACTGAGTATTATGCGGTCGGAAGCTAATTCAAGATTGAATGATTACGTAGTACCAAAGACTTTATTTAGGTACTTTATGCGTAGTATAATCACTGATTAGTAATCAGTAATTCAGAGACTCACCATAAGTATGTGGTGAAGAGTTTTACTTATAAATACGAGTTTGACAAAGGTAAGGCATTAAAATTCAGAACAAATAGTCTTATTTCATTATGGAAAAGCGTGAAGGTGAAATACACAGGTATAATAAACAGTTCAAAAACCTATGCAAATACCGAAAAAGATGTCGCACTTATCGTTCATGATGAATATTTGCTTTTTAACCGACTTCTTATAAAACAAATTCGAGGAAGGAAGAATTTTCCGCTTGCGTATGTAATTTACAGCGGTAAGTATTTATTTATTGGATACTCTTGGTTAGTACAATAACATAACAGTTATTTATTACCCTTGTTCATTACTCAGTTCTTGCTTTCTCTAGTGGGTATTCGTGGTAAGGTAGGTAACCAACTCGTTTGGCTAGACAAGTTAGAAGAAAGAGCTGGCTCTACTTTAATATACCTAAGTGCTTACTCGTAGATAGGAGACAGTCGGATATCAAATTACCATTTATGTACACCTTGCCTTGTTTGTAAATGGAAATTTGTTACGCAGACTCTGTTGGCGACAAGCGATTAATTGATAGGTGCAAAAAAAAGTGTTAAAGACGAATCTGATATTCAGATATACAGAAAAAATACCGCGTTTTTTTATAAATACATGGGTAATAATTTACCTTCCTAACTATATAGAGAAGACAAGGTACCGGACAAGACAAGGTCCACCATCATCAGCCGTGGTTTGGCCTCAACTGTCAATTGTTTTTTCCTGATAGAAACCTTTATTCATAACGAGTTTTCCTTCCAGCCTGATATTTCAAATCAAGTTTGAAGAGGTAAGTAGATCTATGATATGCTTTTAATCTATGGATTAAGGATTTAAGACCCGATATATTAGGGATTTCTTTTTTACCCAGCTGATTTCATTCGCTAAACGAGGAAGCTGGTACTGGTACCTACTGTGTGCGATAGGAAAATAATAAACTTTAGTGACAGTTTTGAATCCGCTTCCTCTTGTGCGGATATTTTCCATCATGTAACTCAAATTATATGCATAAATTGTTCGTCAACATTACAGGCATGTCAAGTGCTATTAGTTTTGACTTCCTCATATCTGACATCGTTATGTTCTGCTTCTGATAACAGGAAAATTACATTGTTTAGAGTAATTTTGAAATGAGTACTGACATATGGCGCACATTACGTAGGCTGTATACCATAGATACCTGTTATTTTATACTTGGTAACGAGTGTATAATTTATCGAATGGTTAAGTTGGTGTCAGGTTACATGTTAGAAATTGTATCACATTACTTGCTAAACTACATTGAATGGAGAATTTCCGAGTGCAATAAATATTTATACAGCTACGTTAATAACAGTCTAGCGGTAGGCTAGAGAAAGTTTCATGTCCGCGTGTAGATTTAAAAATTCGTGATTAGATGCTATTTAGTGGAACAACACGTCGCGTCGTCGACATGAACTGAGTGGCCGAGTAACCGAGTTGAGCGTTTGCCACATGTTACCAAAAGATAAAAAGAAATATAAACGAGTTCAACAAATTCGAGGAAGTAGCGGAACATTATTACGGTTTTTGACCGACTATGGCGTCGCGTCGATGCCCTGCGCAGGATACTGCGACGCGCGGCGTCAAGCTGTGGGCAAGAACACATCAGCGCGCTGTCATATTCGCAAATATAGCGTGTCTGACGGTTATACTGAGATTAAAATTATCTCAACTCTTCAAGGCTGTAATGAATTGCGTGTTCTACGCACTGATGCTCCCGTACTCATCGCTCTACTCTAGATTACAAGTCTTATCTCTCAATAAAACTTTGACAGCTAAATTAATGTAATTGCTCACTTTCAGCGTAGTTAGCACGTTGTGTGAAAATAACTGAATTGACGTATAATTCCCAGTGGTGTATAATACTCGGGTAGTCAGCGCATGGCGTGACGCAACGAGGCGTCTATGAACGGCGGGCGTGAGACATCATCTCCGACGTGGTTCACAGAACGGGGGAAACTTTACAATTAGGCTCAGCCTATTTTCGGTACCTTAGATATAGAACTTCACGACTGTTCAAACGTTTGTTTCAAAAGTAATACAACTATCAGGCAGGTTCTGTGGCGACGCAACTCTCTGCTAGACTTTGCACCATAATCCTTTTTGTTAAACGTGTAACAACTGTACGTACATGGGTCGTCACATGTTTTCGCACCTGAGATATAATAATGTAATTAATAAACAATTATCTTGTAAAGTATCGTGTACCGATGCCTAGTAATTTATTCAATGTGCTGTAACGATTAAAGCTGCCATCAATGCAATAACTTGTTATTTATATTGGATACCAAATGGCTTTTATTATGGTGTCTATTTAATGCAATCAGAATATTAAAATGTTCAGTGACTGAAAAAAATTACCTTCATATGCATTTGTTAAGAGATTACTTCAGATGGCTAAAGGTAGGACTTAAAAATGCCAGGGAATCCCAAATCTTATTCGGTAAATGGACATCGAAACAATACAAAAGATCACATGAAAATTGCAATAAAGTTCATTTTGAAAATCAAAGTCACTGTTTCGTTAAAGTCTCAGCCGATTACTCATTTCTTCGCGATACACTCATCCAAAGAGTGACAGAAAATAAATAAAGTCGTATTTTTTGTTTGAAACAGTCTATCAAACGGTCGACTGATGAATGGACGCGAATGTGGGTCAGTGGTCGGATGGCAGAATCAGATGTGACAGTCCAATTAACATTGATGCGCGGTCAAAACGTATGCTAACGTTGAAAACTTGTACATAATATTAATGTGTACATAAACCTCGGTGACGTTTTTATGAGGGCGCGTAACGGTAAATCTTATCATCGTTATCTGATATGGGAGATAGAAAATTAAATGCTTCGTTAATAGGTGCCCATTTGTAGTTCTCCAATTCTCTTTATCAAAATGGTACCCGATTGTTTTATTGTTCTTTTTGGCAAACTTTCATGGATGGCATTGAATGTTGATAGGATGATCTTAGGGATTAAGGATCGTGTGTCAGGTCTAGATTTTCTATTATTAACTGATTAGATATAACTATGCTGTGCAGTCGTTTCCAATTCATTGTGGCGAGATTAGATCAACCCAACCTTTTCGATAGCATTTTTAAGCCGTTAGGTAAGAACTTTAAAAACAACATTTAATCTTATCCATCGATTACTTTTGACAATATTTTGCAATAGATAGGTACGACTTTTTATCTTATCTTTCCTTTGCTTTATTTAATCTTGTCCTTTATTGATGACAAAAACAAAATACATCGACGTAATATGATTGATTGTAGGATGTATTTTTATTAAAAACTGTTTTTTCCTGTCCCTGCTAGATAAAAAATAATCGCACTTTTTATTTATTTATTCTGCTCAAATGTTTTAATTATTATTTCAATCAAAGCTGTTCCAAGAAAAATAATAAACACAAGAAACTCGTTCTATTGTGAATACCTTTATAAGGCTCTTTTTCTGTATTATGGTATTTAAATAATTTTGGTTGTAGTTATTTACCTGGTTAAGATGGAACCTTAAAAGTTATCTAATAACTTACCTATGCTTTTTCATGAAAATGGAAATGGAAGTCAGATCGAGACTTTAGACACGGTGGAACACTATCTTTGTAGTTCTTGGTAGCTTGTAGAAATGCTCTTACGCATTCGATTGCACATAATGACATAGGTACCTCGTTAAACTATATTTCGAACAAGTCTTGTAGGATTTACGGATGTAATACGTCACAACAACCGAAACATTCCTGGAAGTATTTGTTTAGAATTGTTCCATGAATACGGGAATTAATCCGATGACGATTAAATTAAACATTTGTGGGTGTGACTGACATAGAATTCCTATTCCGAAAAATCCGGAAAAGCTGCGTTTCAGCAAAGTTATGCTGTTTAACGAATGAGTCGTTTATGATGTACAGAATTATAGGATTAAAGTTGAGCTCTTTTATTGTTGGGATCAACTGAGACAGTAAGCTAGGTTAGCTAATGTTTAGTAAAAAAGATGCGTGCACACGCTAGTGTAAGGCATGGTGCGTCGGCAAACGCATTGATAGCATGAGTTGCCTGCACTCGGGTGGAGTTACAAAGGGCCGATCGGCCGTTGCCCCCGTAAAGGTTCCTTTTTTATGTCTGCCCCGTTTAGAGTTAGTTTCCGACGTATTATATAAAGTATAACAATCAGGATTCTTTGAATTCTTCTATCTCTTACTTAACTTTTACAGTGAGTAAGTATCACTTAACAGTTCTCCAAACTGGAAATTCCTGTTATCAAATCTATCACACATCTAATTATAACATCACAAAGAATTATCATGAAAATGCTTTTATTACACATTGTTATTGACGTAATGATTTCACATTAAAGACTAATTAGCAGCACTTAATTCAAGTCTACGTAATCGATAAACGTGTTTTAAATGCAAAATGTACATACTTAGGTACAGATTTTTTTATAGACACGTCCGTGAAGTTCTTAATGACCAACCATGCCAAGTTGCTATAGTTTGTGTTAATGTAAACTTGAGCTACGTACGATTACTTTCCTTCTGTTGATTCATAAGCGGCATGTTAGCACATATACAAAGGTATGTGTACCTAAACTAATATAGGACACGCATCCCACTTAGTCATCGTTTCAAAGAATCCTGCCTTTGTTTATTTATATTATGTGTTTATAACCCTCATCACATGATATGTAGTATCCTCCTTAACGTCCACAGTTTATGAGGCTCCCATTAGGATAATATAAATTAACGTTAAAAGTAGAATGTATCTCGGAATTAGGAGGATGAACTGCGATGAACGGTTCAGATCTGGGTGTCCGGTCTTTGAACTCGAGAGCGGGATGCCGAGATTGTTTAATGACAACAAATAAAGCATCGATGCACAGCTGTCGGTCGGCTGTCGGCTTGCACGCGAGATCGAGCTCCCCTCTATTATAGCAAAAGGGCCAGGTAGTCGACTTGATGTATTTCATTTGTCTGCCTTTACATCCTTTATTATTTTCAAGATTTCAAATAAAACTGCGCTTTACCTGAACCTCGTCTATGTACCTAAAGCGCTTTGATTTTTTGTACCAACAGCTGGAAATAATAATGAAAAAAAAAAACGAACAACCGACTCATTGTAATTTAAATGATACCTATCAGATGCTGATTACTATAATTACGCAATAACGACTGGCGATAAACGTACAAAGTTTTGCGAAGTGAATGTACATTGTACTGTAATGTGCACTGTTCAATGCAGGACTTTCGCTGCTGAGTGGGTGGGCAGGACGTCCGTGTCTGAGCAGGGTTTGAGAGTGGAGATGCTCACCTATATGCGCCAGGTCGATGATGGGGATCTCGCAGCGCGAGAGCAGGCTCTCCTCCTGCTGGGCCGCCATTGTCGTCGCTTGATACAATCGCTCTGATTTCCACACGCCGATCGCTCGTTCAGTCAACACTTCTTATCACTCGACTTCCACAGTAATTAGCAATTAGCGAACGCGACACCGAAAGATAATTTAACGTAGAGAAACGATAGATAAGCACTTAATACACCGTAAGGGTACAACGTAAACGTTAAAGTTTATTGAAGTTATGAATGGTCTTTTGATTATTCCTGGTATAGAAGCGTTCAGAACTCATTTGCATAACCTTGTAGTTCTTGCTCGAGGCGTTCAGCGATCTGACGTAGCAGCAATAAGCTATACTGACTTGACACATTAAAAATTGGTTTCCGTTGCTTCTCTCACAGTAAGTAACTATGTGTTAAGGTTGTCCCGCGTGTGCGACCCGACGGCGTCGCGCGCCCCCCGTCCCTCACAGCTGGCGAGTTTCGAATGTCTCTCGTGGAATAAACTGGCTCACCGTGTGCGATGAGCGTTACCCTGGCGTCCGATGTCGGCTCTCACTTGTATATCATCGCGCAGACTTTCGCAACCGAGTGGCGTGTCGAAACAGCTCTGCCTTGAGCACGCTGCCGTGTGGAGAAAGCGTATTGTGTGACGGGTGTGCGCGAATGGCTCGGCGTCCGGAGTAACACTGCGGTGACTGCGAGGCGCTCGGGCACAGCTCGGTGTGCACTGACTCACGCGGCCGGCCCTTGATCGCGGCTCACTTCGCGCCACTCGTGTGGGGCGGCGGCGTTGCCCTGTGTTGGCGCCGCTGTACCGACTATAACCTCGTCTCGTTTGCCATTCACTCGCCTGGCATGTTAGTAAGCGTGGCTGCCCAAACTTTGTAACTGCCGCATCCACCTGAACAGTCTTATCCGGGGTGGATTAGAGTATACAAATAATTCGTAATATTAGCCATGAACGAAAAATGTTAGTAAAGGAATTAAATTAATTATTTACAGTTACCTTGTAAGTGGTGTTTACTTTTGCTAAAAACATGTTATCTGGTTTTTCATGAAGATAAATTTTGAACAACTATTCAGTAACGCCATCTACACCACGAGTACAAAAATACGTACTGCTACAAGCGCCATCTACGTATACTAGAAACTTACAAGCTAAAATAAAATAAATCCATTTAATTTTAGTGGTCTATATAATTTCCAATTCTACGAGACTTAGCCACTTGGAACCAGCACATCGACTTCCATATAATAAAAAAATATTTGTTAAATAATGTATAAAAAATATAGGACGCAAACCCTTATCAATACAATGACATTGACCTTGTAAATACGTCAATCCACACTTTTTGATTTTGATGAATAAATAATTAAATGCTTTAATTTAAAGTGAGATTGTTTTATTTATATAGGGTTGGTAGCATTAATTTACAGTTGAGTGTTGCGATTTCATTTGAGGCATCTTTCGAAATACGAGGATCCGACATAACCGCCTCGCATCGCTCTCTGCACATGCTGTTCAAACAACCTCCTGTTACTCTGCAGCTCGTCGGCAGCCTCCTTGTTCAGAGGATCCTCAGGATTTGGTTCCTGGAAAACAAAACAAAAATCATCAATTTTGCACACAACCTTTACTAACAATTATTAAGGCTATGTAAAAGTGTTGGTCGATTTCCTTTTATGATTTAACAATACAATTGGGACAGTGACTAAGCGCCGTGCTAACTACGTTGAGGCGGGATTCCACCGGTGTGCAATATTGTGACGCACACAAATGTTTCTTCTGGTCTACTCACTCTAACAAACAGTAAAAAATATGACTGAACATTTCTGAAATCACTGGGAAATTGCAATATTTGTGCCTGAACAGAAAGTCAGCTGTACATGTGGACTTGCTCTCAATTTGGGTGCAATAGCCAAAGAGGCTGTGAGTAAGATCCAGAAATTAATAAACAAATATAAACATCTTAATTTTGCCTCATGAAAAAATGCTTTTAAAAGCAGTGAACAATACGTAAGATGATGAAATCAAAGTATATATTGTACTTATTATTAGTAAAGTAATATTTGTAATCATTTTGATATTATGAAATACCTACAATAGTGTATCTAGTACAATATATTTATTACAAGTCAAGCAAATGTTATTTGGGCAATACCCATTTAACAAGATCATTGCACAAATACTATAGGATCTGTGTCACATACAACCCATAGCACATCAGTATTCATGACGTCATTTAATAATTATAGCCCCATTTTTCATTATAAGTATTCACTTGAATTGATTAGTCATTGTCTATTGTCAGATACTGATTAAATGAACTGTCTAGAATGGATGAGACTTGTTAAGTTACAATCATTCAATGATGTGTGATGTCAAATAAATATCTTCTTAAAGAGTATCTATAATAGTGTTTTCAGTGACATCCATTTTGTATAGAGAGCATGCTTGTTTTACATTTATTTGTAAACAATGGAGTTGAAAGTATTTTTTGGTAAATGACAATAGTATTGCTTTTGAGTGTAAAATGAGTGAATTTTAAATCTAATTAGACATTAAATATACAATTGCTGTGTAATTTCTTTAATGAGTAATTAATAAAGTCTATGGCTGCTTAGATAAGAAACAAAAGAATACACATACCAAGAATAAATACTGGAGTCCATAAACTATAGAGTTGACAGTAAGCACAGGTTTCCAGTCTTCTCTTAAGATGTTGAGACACACGTTGCCCTCCAGGTCTATATTCGGATGGTATACTGCTGTTTCACACTTCACCTTGGGCGGCTCATGAGGATAGTTTGGTCCTACCTATAAAATTATTATTATTCAGCTAGAAATGTTAAATCTTTTTAGAATAACATTACTTAAGCATTGTCCAGTCAATAGATGAGTCAGTGTCAGTATAATGAGTGACAGGGAAAAATGGTAGCCGAAGACATATTGCACCAACCCCAAATAGAAATGGGAACAGGGCAGGAGGAAGAAGAATAGTCTAGTCAATAGATGTAAATCTTAGTTTGTGTTTTAAGGAAAAGGTTATGGCTTTTCCTTATGCGAATTACCTTCTTTACACAATTCAAGCTTTTCTTCTTCTTAATTACCTATGTGTGATATTTGGTATGAATGCTCCACATTCTTAAAGCCTAATGTATATTGAACTGGAATATTGAGATCTTTTTATTTCCTTAACAGCCAGTATTAAATCTTATCTGTGACTGCACCAATGACAAAGCAAAAGACTAAAATAGATTTTTTTTGTAGTACTGCATTGAAAACATGAATTTAGTTGTCATTACCTTAAAACTAAATATAAATCTCCCTCCTCTATAGAATCCTTCATCAGGGCATATGATTAGTTTGAAATTAAGTAAATCATCTGGATCTGGAAACTCTGTGTTGCACGTCTTGGGCAAATTCAATTCATTCAAATCTGAAATAAAAAACAATAGTCAGAATTATTAGCAACCTTTTTTACTTCTCTAATGTATAGCATCCTGTACTCTTCACCTCAGGAACATTATAATAGCAATATTCTAAGGAGAATAACAACTTTTACAAACCTACCTCCTTAGTTACAGTACATTATGCTTACTTCAGGTAGGACATCTGGTATTAGATAGAAGATCAAGAACTGAACTAAAATAACAATGAATACACAACGCATAAATTGTTCTATTTTCTCAACTTTACCTTTTGTGATCCGCAATTGAGCGGCTGATGCTTTTTTCTGTGAACCTCCTGCTCTCGCCGAGCCTTCCTCATCTTTCTTTTGTTGTTTTAATGAAAAAAGTTTAATCATTGTCCTAACTAATCGATAAAATAGAAATTATTAGAAATAAAACCACGATCTATTTTGACAGCTTAAATTTTTGTACGAAACTTCAATTTATGTAGATTGCAATTTGTAAATAAAATAATAGTTCCTTTTATTTTATTGGCAAACCTAACAAAAAGAAATAAATTCACTTCAATTTTACAGATTTGACCAATCACCACTAGTAATAAATTGACATTTCTCTTTCTTTCTCATCATCCGTAAATACAGAGTGCCCAGTGTATGATTTGTGATCAAAGACATTTTGTTGTTAATCAATGTTGCTGAATTTTTACTATGTATGGTAGTAATTATTTTTATTCAGTCTAGTTGTTCACCTGCGTTTTCTAGTTGACTTAAAAGCGTCTAAAAAGTTTTGAACCGTACACTATAAGAAATAAAACGAACATAAAATATTTTGATTTTTCCTTGCATAAGGACAACACTCTGTAATAAGAGTGGCACCACTGGGAGCCATAGATTATTAATACTGTTCTGTTTGTGGCAGTAATCTGACAACCCCCCTCGCCTCGCCATTTCATTTTCTTTTCGTTACTCGGCTTTTGTTGAAGAATATTGTAGTTGAGGAAAACATTGTGACGGGTATTGATTCCGTAACGTGTTTAATAACAAGCGCTTTTTTCTCATGTACCATGCTCAGTTCTTTCAATTGACAGGTCATATTTATTATAGCTATTCTAGTAGTTGTTGATACAAGATGGCAAGTGAAGATGTGATAGAATTGGGGTCTTCGGACGATGAAACAGAGCCGGCACCAAAGAAGGTACACTGTTACTAGATAGATAAGTGTTGCCGTTTAATTTACAAAGTTATCAATATTATTTGATTGTTGTTACAGATCAAGCCAATGCCTAATGCGATGGTGTGCATTCCAAGAAAGTTACACGAAGTAACAATAAAACCTGCCAAACTAAACATAGGTTCGGCACAGAAAGCAGGTAAAGTATCAAAAGGTGGACCAACTTCAAAAGAAGCCACAGTTTTGAAAAATATTACTTTACCTAAGGGAGTATCTCTTACCAAAGCTATTCCAATAAAACCTGCAAACACGACAAACAATCGTCCTGCAGTTCAAATGGTACCTGTAGCCAAAAAAAAAGTTACACAAAAGGCCTCCGCTTTGGTGACAAATCCTTTTGCTACCAAAACTAAGAGCAACGGCAAGGCAACTCAAAATCGTATTGTTAAACAAAATTTGAAAGCAACAAAAACAGTGATAAAACCTATAAATGTACCAAATTTTCCAAGAATCACAAGTACTACTTCAATGGCAAGAACTGCCACAGTGATGAAAAATCCAATCAAAATACTAAACTCTAATTCCCTTAATAATTTGCCATCTGGTATAACAGTAAAGAGAACAACCATGTTAAACAAAAAACCAGTTATATTTTTAAAAGCACCAACTTTAATTCAAAACAAACAAGCAGTAAAGAAACCCAATGTGATGCAAATAATCACAGTTCCTACTGTGGAGTTAGATGATGATGATAGTGCATCTACTACTTCAAGTCCTGCTTGGTACATAAGGCCTGAAGAGCAAACGGAAGAAACTACATTGGAAGAAGAGAATAATGCAGAACCAGAAACCCCTAAAATGATTGAAATTACAATCGAAGACAGTCCCATAAAACCATTTAATAAAAGAAATTGTGAGATTGGAGCTGAGCTGGCCATAACTATAGATGATAGTCCCATTAAGGCCATTGAAAAGAATGCGTCACCCAGTGGAAGCGACAATGAAACAAGTACTAGTAAAGAACCTAACAGTAGGAAAAAGTTGGATTATCCCAAAGAGGCTGAAAGTGATAGCAGGAAAACTGTTGAGATAGAAATCGATTTTCCATATGAAGTAAGTCTAGACACAAGTTCAATCAGAAGTCAAAATAGTTATCAACAAGAAACTGTTGTTGTTGTTGAGGCGTCAAAAGAACCAAATCAGCAACATTCAGACAAAGGTGAAAAAAATACAGAAAAGGAAACCAATTCTGTAGCCATTAAAGAAAACAAAAACGAGACTCCAAGTACTAGTAGTATTAGTAGCAAAACTAGAACAGAGAGTGAATTCCACTCTGTATATCAAAGTTTCATAGACCTATGTTTTCAATTAGAAAATTCTGATGATATGAAGAAAATAGTTGATAAGAAAATAAAAGCCTATTACAGACAAGTTCCAAAATCATTCACAGAATCTGAAGAGTTTATTGATATGGTTTCAAGTAAAGTACTTGCCATGAAGGCTAGTCCTGACAAGATGTATTTGTACATAAAAGATATTGTTGATGAATTAAACATGCAAAGAAAGGTAACTAAATCACAAGTGGCAGAAAAGGACACAATAACTGAAGGTTTGAATATTATTGAATTCTTATTTTAACAATAGAAACAAATATAATAAACAAAAAATACTACACCTACTTATTAGTTAATTTGCATTCTTTACTAAATTAGCTTCCGCCATATCGTAAAGTATCCTAAATACTGCTAAGTTTCATCAAAATTTGTTCAACCATTTGTGCAAAAACCATGTGTGAAGAAGTAACACATTTTACAAACTTCTGCTTACATAATATTAGTGTGATTGTGCATACATCCTGTATTTGTTTCAACAATATTAATTCAGATGTCTCACAAACAAATGTATTCAGATAGAGTATTGGGAGGGGTTGTTATTTGAACATTGTTAATGTATGTTTCAGAGCCTAAGCAGTTTGAGTTTAAAGAGGAGAATGAATACGACTCGAGACGCCGGCGTCAGATCCGTAAGCTAGAGAAGACCATAAAGAAACTGCACAGAGCTATACAAAAACTAGAGGAACAGGAGGTTGACTTTGAGGATGAGGATGATTCTGTTTATTTATTAACTGAACGGTAAATATACAAAAATGATGATTGGTTTAAATACTTTAATTACTGACCTACTTACTACTTGCATATTAATACTTTACATACTTTGACATCTAGATAGATAGTAAGTACTTTAATATAGCATCTACTGAATCATATTCTGTTATCAAAAACCTGAGTAGAGACATTTATTTGCATAGTTTGAAGGCGCAATAAGAATACAACATCTTGTTTAGATAATTACCTCATTCTATATTTTTAACATACCTACATAGTGAGGAAAAGCAGCAGCATAATTTGAATTATTTTTGTTGGGTTATGCAATTTCGACAAATTATGTAACCTGTGTGAAAATGTATTTCAAAATCAAAACTCAAAATTTTCAGGTACAAAGAACGTATGATGCGCGTCTATGCGAAATTTTGTCAGTTGACAAATACTAAAATGCCTTCGGAGCCTCGACTTCAAATTGACGCGCGGCCAGGTAGACCCTCGGGGCCGGCCAAACGTCTTGAGAAGTGGATAAACAAAAAGGTCCCGATTGGCACACCGCTGCCGTTCCCGGATTTCCATGACGTACTCCGTTGCGTTAGAGAAGCAAACACTGAAGATAAGTTAGACTGGAATGAGGCTGATATTATGGAAGAAGGTAATGTTTCATTCTGTCCAGTTTATGAAGCCATTTCTATAATTTTTGCATCTCTAACTAAAAAAATATGTTTTCTTCATTAGCAAGGGATTTATTTACGAGATGCGGTAAAAAGCTGCAACGGCGCCGACAGGAGAATGAGTGGAGACTGGCAGCTTCAAGAATTACCTTAGACGTGGACCCCGCGGAAAATAACGACCATCTAAAAAGCAGGCTTGAAGAAAATAAAAGACTAGCAGCAAAGAGAGAGACTGATATATTTAATAAGTATGTCTTATACTGTTTAGTATGTTTTTCTCTACACCTGTGCGATCATCAATTATTCTATTTGTTTAAGAGGAATGTATGAAATTTTATAATGTTAAACATGCTAAAGTGTTAGATTATTATTGGTTACTAATGAGCAAGCATGTCATTCCAGGTATGCAGACAGACAGAACCAGCTGAAGTTAGAAGCTGTAGAGATAGGCGACAAGGAAGCAGAGGAATCACCAGTTGAAAGTGAGGAAGAAGTTAATGATGAAACTGTTTCATTAGAAAATAAAGGTAAAAGAAAGGAAAGACTGAAAAGACTCATACAAGAAATATCGAAAGGGAGTAGTGAAGAAAAAAATAATGAAACATCAAAGGAACCTGAAATTGAAGCAAGATCCAAAAAACCTGAAGATGACAATGTAGATGTAAACAAAACAGAAACAAATAAGGAAACAAAAACAGAAGATAAAAAAAGTAAAGAAGATTCAGGCAATACAATAGAGAACAACCAGGAAAAGGAAAATTCCCATAATGCTACTGAAACTCTATCAGTAAGTGACGATAGTGACAATTTAGAATCAGATGTAGATGAGTTGCATCTTTTGCAGAAACTCCATTCAGCTAACGAAGCTGAATCTTCAACACTTGAGTCTTCTAACTCTGATAGTCCTATAGCAATTTCTGATTCACTTGACTCCGACAGTGATGATAAAAAGCAGCTAAGTGATGTCATTAGTATTGAAAATTCAAGCTTTTCAGAAAGTGAGGCTGATACAGGTGATAGTAAAAAACTTCAAGAATCGGACAGTGTTCAACCAGTAGATGCCGACGGTCCACCCAAAGAAACTGAAACATGCATTGTGGGCATGGAAACAGACAGTCCGAAAGACGTTGGAACATCTCTAAAGGAAGATGACAAAGAGAGTTGTGACCTTAACACGATAAATACTCTTGAATGTAAAGAGTCTGAACATATATTACTTGCGTCATCAGACGAAGAAAGTCAAGGGGAGGAGCCTTCTACTAATAGTGTCTGCATTAATCTAAAAGACGATCTCATTTCAATCGACGAAACAGTTGTTGGAACTGGTCTTGATGAACCAATTAAAGAATCTGAAAGTGAGGCCAATGGAATCATTTCTGAAAAAGAAGTTAATGATACAGAAAAAGATAGTATAAATGATAAAAATGCTAATAATAATCTGAAAGATGACAATGAAGTCAAAGAGAATGTCAATAACAATGAGACAATTGACACATCTCATAGCAAAGCACCTAGTGCATCACATGAAGAATCTACACAGAAAGATGTGTCAAAATCAGTTGACATAGTAACACATATGGACGTTGATCCCACAGACAAAGAATTGGAAACAATTCGATTACAAGAAATTATTCAATCAACATCATCTTTATAAACTCAGTAGCCCAAATTTGTGTTAAAAATGACTGATAATAAGTTATAATAAACTACAACAGTAATATTTATATGAGTACATAGTACGCCCTAGTAATTGGTATAAGATGCAGGTAATACTGTCATACTGCAATTTTTTTACAAATTGGTTGTAAATAAAATAACATAATATTAAATTAAATACAACATAAATGTATAAATGCTAACTATGTGTAGGTAACCTGATCTGAATTGATATAAATACATCGCTAAAATCTTTGGAAGCCAATAGCCATACATAGTGTATTTGAGATACGCTGTTTATGTATTATAGATTTATAAATAACCGCATTTACTTCCTTAGAGTGCTTCAAATTACGTCACTACTGGCTTGATCTTTCATTTTACGATTAATTTTATTTTAGCATTAAACATTGTCAGTAAGTAATCTTTAAGTATGATTAATAAGCAATTTGATCACAAGGATATAAAGTAATAAATGAACTTACAGAAGAATAGATTGTTTATTATTTATTTGATTCTGTGTAGAGTTTTGTGTGCAAACCGATCCTTATAGTGGAAGGGACAAGAGATAATGTATAAAAAAAAAGATTATTCCTTTCAGTATAACTTTCAGGAAATTAATAACATCTTGCTAGCTTTTGGCTAGGTAACAGTCACAAGGGTCGACCGATCATTTAAGCAGCACTTGGCGCTTCTTCAGCTCTATTAGTCCCCAGGCCGGCGAACAAATTTTTTTTTGATACATATACATTTAAGACTTTGTGAGTGCCTTCCTTACGATGAGTCCGACAAACTTTTCGAATGCGCAAATTTTGGTGCCGCTGCGTTTTTTAATGCTTGACTCCTGAAATTGTCGATATGACGTCACTATGGCTCTTCGTACATACACGTTTCATTTTTTGAGATTCGTTAAATAAAGTTAACTAGAGAATGGTGGTCAACTTGTCCGATAAAGATCGTGCTGCGTTTGGAGTGTCCACCATCCTGAATATGTCGATATGACGTCACTAATGACTCTTCGTACATACCTGTTTCATTTTTTGAGATTCGTTTAATAAAGTTAACTAGAAAATGGTGGTCAACTTGTCCGATAAAGATCATGCTGCGTTTGGAGTGTCCACCATCCTGAAAATGTCGGTATGACGTCACTACGACTCTTCGTACATACCTATTTCATTTTTTGAGATTTGTTTAATAAAGTTAACTAGAAAATTGTGGTAAGCTTGTCCGACAAAGATCATGCTGCATATGGAGTGTCCACCGTCCGGAAAATATAGATATATTTTAAGATTTGGTATAAAGTACTGGCAATTGGTGTGAAGTATGTTAATAGTAAATGTTGCATTTAGAAAGTCGTTTCGAATGATATATGTATCATTACTACAGGAGGGATTTATTAACTTGAAAACACCTATCGATAAAATAATCTTATATAAGCTCTAGCTTCTGAAATACTAACAATTCGCCGAAGTTTTTTTAATATGAAATGTTGCATTTAAAAACGTCTTTTGAATGATGTATAACTCATTACTAGAGATGGGATTTATTTAATTGAAAACATCTATCAATAATTATAATTTTAAATAAGCTCTAGCTTCTAAACTACTAACAATTTGTCGGAAGTATGTTAACACGAAATGTTTCATTTGGAAAGGTTTTTCAAATAATATATAATTTGTTACTAAAGAAGTAATGGATTAGCTTGACAGAACCTACCGATAATATATTCTTAGAAAAGCTCTAGCTTTTAAAGTACTAACAATTTGTCGGAGTTATGCTAATACAACCTTGCGCTTAAAAAGATCTTTTGATTGAAATATGGCTCATAACTTCAAGTGAGATGTTATTCCTTAACACAATGTAAAGTATTAATAATATGCCTTAGGTCAGTTATGTCTTCTAAAATAATAAGAATCGGTAAGTGGTATGTTAAGACGGAATATAGCGCTTAAAAAGATCTTTCGATTGACATATGGTTCATACCTAGAGGTGGGACGTTATTCCCTAACATAGTAAAACCTATCGATAATACGCCTTATTTGGGCTATATCTTCTAAAATACTAAGAATTGATAAGTGGTATGTTGAGACAAAATGTTGCACTTAAAAAGACCTTTTGATTGATATATAGTCCATTAATAGATGTGGGATATTATTCCTTAACATAATATAAACTGTCAACAATACGTCTTAGTCAGGCTACTTTTTCTAAAATAGTAATGAAAATTGGTAAGTAGTATGCCAATTTAATATACTTAAATAATACACGTGAATATTTAAATCAGAAATTGAAAAAAGAATAAACTTCTTCCAATTGTAATATTTTTTTCTCATTTTCTTGTCGAACTGACTATTTGACTCACTACATTTGTCGGACAAGTCGATATTTGCAATAAGAATAGTATTATCTATCATTGTTGTATTTGTCCGACATGTATGTATGGGGAGACACAGTGACGTCATATCGACATGTTTCGGATGGTGGACACTCCAAACGCAGCATGATCTTTATCGGACAAGTTGACCACAATTTTCTAGTTAACTTTATTAAACAAACCTCAAAAAATGAAACGTGTATGTACGAAGAGTCGTAGTGACGTCATACCGACATTTTCAGGATGGTGGACACTCCAAACGCAGCACGATCTTTATCGGACAAGTTGACCACCATTCTCTAGTTAACTTTATTAAACGAATCTCAAAAAATGAAACGTGTATGTACGAAGAGCCATAGTGACGTCATATCGACAATTTCAGGAGTCAAGCATTAAAAAACGCAGCGGCACCAAAATTTGCGCATTCGAAAAGTTTGTCGGACTCATCGTAAGGAAGGCACTCACAAAGTCTTAAATGTATATGTATCAAAAAAAAATTTGTTCGCCGGCCTGGGGACTATATAGTATTTGTTTAGATTGGATACCAAACTTCAAAGTCTTACGCCAAAATTTCTTCAGTATAATATTTTGTGAATCACTCGACCTCTTTTATTAATGTAGATAGATGTAGATAGATAGTTCCTCATAAAGATTTGAATATAATTAACTTTTTATTATTATTTTAAGTCTCCTTTCCATATACATATTGTAGTAGACATAGTTTTTTAAACTTGGATCGTCGCTAAGTAAAAAACCACCACCCCTTAATCAAAATAAAAACAGGTAGGGTCGTCACAACATTTATTTACAATATTTACAAAGGTCCACTCTTAAGTACAAAATGTTAAATCTATCCTTATTTACAAATCTTTTCAGACAGGTATTAATTGCAAATGTCATGTAAAACAAACTGGTCCGGCAGTGAATGCAAACTGGTGTTCAGCGTCAACAAACGAAAGAGGCTGGAAGTCGCTGATTGGAAGCCTGTCTGTTCTAGATGTTTTGATTTCCAGCACTATTTCACCGACGCCCTCCTGTAAAAAAGAAAAACGAATCTTTGAGTAAGTTTTTGTATTCGGGAAGTGACTATACAGCTGCTCTCGTTAAATAACTTTGCCGTTCTGAATTTAGCCATTTGTTGCCTCGCTCAGAGCAATGCGACTGTTATTTTTACAAGCTTTTATTTAACATTTTGACTGTGTTATAGCAGTCGTGCGTGACATCAGAGATAATTTCATCCGATAGAATACAAACCTTGCAGTCGTCCTTTATCAATTGGGGTTCTCTGAATTCCACAGAGTTGAAACCATACAGCTTGACGTTGTTCTTCCTCGTCAAATCCGTTGGAATGTCAGATCTGAAACAATGATGAAAATGTTTAGCACCACCCATAAGAGAAGGATATGAGTTGGATGAATAGTGATAATGTATGTACCTTTGTTGGGCTTTAGTATTCACACAAGAATACGTGAAGTTCTGTTTGGCCACGTTTGAAAGTAATCTCAGGAAACGCAGTTGAATAGATCCAGAACCTTCTCCGTCGTATGTGAGCTGAAAAAAGAAATAAAAAATGTAGGTAACCTAGTATTGCGCTATTTTAGGTATTATTTCATGCTTTAAAAATATTCGCAATTTACCCTAAAACCGTTGTCCGATTGCGAGAATTTGTGTGTGTTGGTGTCAGCAGTGTAAATAGCTGATTCTCTTTCGTCTGGGTACAAGCAGGTGCTGTGGCCCTTGCAGTAGACTTTGATAGGGCGTCCACTAGTTGCCCCTCCACGCGCATCTATCCAGTAGTACCCTACGAAAGAGGATTATAAGTATGTGAAAGTCCTTTTTAACGATCCGTGAATGGTATTCTAAAGTTCCTATGCTAACTTTTACTTCATACCTCTAGAGTAACTAAACCCGGACTTACCGTCAGTCAGGTTAACGTGCGAGGTCCTGAGATCTCGACAAGACAATGCAGGATAGCTTCTGCTTCCTCGAGGCCTCCTTGCTGCTTCAAGTGCACCACGTGCAGTCAACACTCCCGTCATGATTTCCTTCACCCATTCTATGTCCTCTTCTGTAAATAATGATTAGATAACTGCTATTTTATTACTGTTTCTGGGTACAACATTGTTGCAAAGCGTTATACCCATGGAATAGATAATTAGTATGTCTCGTTACTTCTCACCTTCTTCGAAATTATCTTCAGTAACAGATTCTACAGATTGCAATTCTGCACTACGTCGGCGTCTGGTGTATGACATAAACAATTCAGGAGGTATTTGAGGGGCTGGGGCTGGTGGACCGGGAGGTCCGGGACTACCAGGAGGACCTGTTAATCCTGGTCTTCCTTCTGGTCCTGTCGAACCTTTTGGTCCGAGTTGACCTTCAGGCCCGGGCGGCCCCGATGGCCCAGTGTCACCTTTCGGTCCCGGAGGTCCTATGGGTCCCTAAAATGAGTAGAATTTCAGTAGTTAGTAATTTCCCAATGTATTGAAGAATGAAAAATTGATAGGGATATTTTCTAAGTAGTTTTTTACCATTTCTCCTTTAGGTCCAGGTGGGCCAATGGGACCAGGCAGACCTTGCTTGCCAACTTCGCCTTGGTCACCTTTCAATCCCATTGGTCCAGTGTTGCCAATATGACCTTTGGGCCCCTGATTGCCTTTGTCTCCTCTTATTCCTTGAGCACCTGGAGGACCTGCTTTGCCTGGTGGTCCTGAGGGTCCCATTATTCCTGGGGCTCCAACTTCCCCCTGAAAAAATAGTTATATTTCTGAGGTCTCGGCTTGCAGCTTAGCAAAATGCAAACCTTAAATATTTGTATTGTATTTCTTATTTTCTGTTCTGCTGATTATAAAAAGTAAGTATGAGTTTTCTCGTCTTACTGTAGCACCAGGCAGTCCTCTTATTCCGCGTTGTCCTTCTGGCCCTGGCGGTCCAGCGGGTCCACTCGGTCCTGGCTCTCCAGGAAGACCTTTAGGACCAATGTCACCCTTTTCACCAGTAAGACCAGGGCTGCCTTGAGTTCCAGCGGGTCCCTCTGAACCCTATCAAAGGAAAAGTTTTGATGAAACCCTGATTCTCCCAAAGGCTCAATCGTGTCGTCTTGGGATGAACGCTGTCATAAAATACTTACAGGGCTGCCGGGCATACCAGTCTCTCCCGGTTTTCCTGGTGGTCCGACTGGCCCTGGTGCGCCTGGAGGTCCAGTACTGCCTTCAGGTCCATCAGAACCTGGTTCACCTTTAATGCCTTGAGGACCTGTTTCGCCTCTTTCTCCCGGAAATCCAGCGGGGCCCGTGTCTCCTTTAGAACCTTCAGGTCCCGGGGGCCCTTTGGGTCCAGATTCACCTTGCAATCCTGGTGGACCGTCATCACCTTTAGGTCCAACTGGTCCTCTGGGTCCCTGTGAAAATTTTACGGATGATGTTACAGAATCAGAATCTGACAGATGTAACTAATTGTCCAATTTCAACAGTAATTCCTGAGATTAGCTCACTTACACATCACCTTGTTATAATGGTATAGATTCATATTTAGTCTAATATTTAGTATTAATATTACCAGTTTTCCTTCAGGTCCCTGCACTCCCGGCGGTCCGGGTGCCCCGGGACTGCCGATATCTCCCTGTTGTCCTTCGGATCCCCGCGGTCCTGCTTCTCCTTGTACACCCTTCGGTCCACGTCGTCCAGACGGCCCACTAGGACCGGCTGGTCCTATCGCACCTGTTAACGAAAGATGTTATGTGAGTGCCAATATTGATAATCTGGTTCCTTGAAAATTCTCTCATCCAGATATTAGCACGTCTCCTGATCAAACTGATGGAATTTTTTTTGGAGTCCGTTTAATCAAACAAACTACGTAGTTAGTAAATAAGTATATTACGAATATATTAATTGCTAGTATATACCTAAAGCTCCAGGATCTCCAGTATCTCCTTTGGATCCCTGTTGTCCTTTCGTTCCCTGAGGTCCAGCCGGTCCCACAGGCCCTGGTGGACCGCGTACACCATCAGCGCCAGGCTGTCCGGGCGCTCCTGCGTCACCGGGTGGTCCTTTATCACCAGGCGACCCTACTGGGCCGGCTTCTCCACGAAGACCTTGTATACCGGGCGACCCAGGTGGACCCTGAATATAAGCAAAAATTATTAGCAGGGAGATATAATATTTCTTTTTTAAAGTATATTTGGAAATATTGTATATATATCTGCGCTCTTCGAATTGTGATACTTACGGGTTCACCCATGGTTCCTTTGAAACCCTTTTCTCCAGGTGGTCCAACTTCTCCTTTGTCCCCATCTTCACCAGGAGGTCCCACTGGACCTGGGGCTCCCATTAAGCCTCTTGGTCCAGGCAATCCGTCACGACCGATTGGCCCTTTAAAAATATTTTTAAATAGTTAAAAAATGTTCTGTTAGTTACACTCTATAACGTAAGATCGGCCTAACTAATTCGGGAGGTAGCTTAGAACCGGGAGATGGACGGATGTCGGAAAACTACTATTTCATACAAATATTTAAATCATAAAATATTTAAAGGATTAATGATTAAGAAAGTTTATTACTTACCTACGGGGCCTGCTTCACCAATTTCGCCTTTTTGACCGCCAGGTCCGGGGGAGCCTCGTGGTCCTTCACGGCCCTGCGGTCCTTGTGGTCCTTCGTTACCAACTTCACCAGGCTCTCCTTTATCTCCTCTGATACCGGGCGGGCCTGGAGGCCCTAAATCACCTTTAGCTCCAGGAATCCCCTATTGTACAAAACGCGGGATAAGTATGGCGTTCTCAGTTTATCAAACAATAGTTACGATACTCATAGTAAAAAAAATGTTATTGGATCATACTCACAGCTGCACCCGGTAGTCCAGGCTCTCCATTGTGCCCTGGTGGTCCCGGAGATCCAACAGGTCCTGGTTTCCCTTCTGGGCCCGGTGGTCCTGGTGGCCCGTCCTTTCCTACTTCACCCGGTGTGCCAACGTCGCCTGGAGTGCCAGGAATGCCAGAAGCGCCTGGTGGGCCTGGTGGACCAGGCTCCCCTGTAGATCCTTGTGGCCCGACTGGTCCTGACGGTCCTGTCAGTCCTATTGCTCCAGGTTCACCCTGTTTATAATAATATCACTCTTGTAGTAACCTCTTTTGAGACACGGTTTAGGAGCTGTCGTATAGTCTATGTGCACGTTTTTTTGTGCTTTTATCTGTAACTTACCGTAGGACCTCGTTCCCCGGGTGGTCCAGGTAAGCCAGGTTTTCCATCAGGTCCAGGAGCACCCATTGCTCCCGGGAATCCACGTACACCTTCCAATCCTTGTGGTCCTCTTTCTCCAGTTGCACCTGGAGGTCCTGGTTGTCCTGTATCACCTTTTGGCCCTGGAGGCCCATCTGAACCTCTACGACCGCGTGGGCCTCTGTAACCCTGAAGAGCGAATCAAAAAATAAATTGGACACGTGAAAAGCCACCTAGGTATAAAGGCAGTTTCCGTTAATTATATGAGTGTATAGGTATTAGTAATGTAATATACATATGCTATAGGTATACAATACTCACTCTTGGTCCAGTTTCACCTCGATCACCTTGTTGACCTACTAAACCCTGCGGATAACAATTTGAAATGATTATTTTAATATTCAGCTAGGTGATAAGCATTTATTTCAGTTGAAATGTAATTTACCATAAGACCCTTTGTGCCTCGCCTGCCTCTCCTTCCAGATGCGCCTTTGTCACCCTTTTCACCTTGGCTGCCCGGATAACCTTGTGGTCCTTGAGGACCTGTTGCTCCCTTTTCTCCAGCAGGACCTATAGAGCCAGTTTCACCTCGTGGTCCTTCAGTACCCTGGAATCCCAAAATTGGTAGGTTAAATTAACACAATGTTATTTCTCAATTAAAATTACGCTTCAACTGACACAGAACCGAAGATTACATTTAAAGATGGTGGGTAGTAGGGAGTAGGGACACATGCACGATATCGCAAGTTCCTGATTTATTATTGTGCATAGAATAATAAAAATAAAGTTACCTTTTGTCCCTCAGGTCCTTCAATGCCTGGAGGACCAGGTTCTCCAGATAATCCTCTTTCCCCTTTTGGTCCCATATCGCCCTTTTCACCTTCCACACCTACAATTGAATGTAACGTAAAGCATTGGTTTTTGATATAATGACTACGCATAGATCAGAAAAAAATCTTGCCTCTTATGCCTTTATCGCCTTTGTCTCCTGGTAAACCGCGTGGGCCTTCATCTCCTTTAAGACCACGGCTGCCAGGAAATCCCAACATGCCCTAGAACATGAATTTAACAATAAGCAACAATACTTAGCTACTTTTATAAATAAGCAACAATATACCTAAGTACAAAATAAAAAAGTGAAAGCATAATACCTGCGGTCCCTGAGGCCCGACGTCTCCAGGGGGCCCCTGCTGTCCCGGGTTGCCGGGTGTACCTGGTGATCCTTCAGGACCAGGAAGTCCTGAGATACCCGGCTTTCCTTGAGGACCCTAAAAATAGAAACATACAGCAAAATAAAATAGAGTCATCAGATTAAGGAAAACATTTCCATGTAAATTTTGGCGAATATAATAACAACTTATTGTATACCTGAATTCCAGGAGCACCAATGGGACCTTGTGGTCCCGAAGAGCCCGGAGAACCTATTGTGCCGGGTTGACCAGGTGGCCCAGGTGGTCCCGGCTGACCAGATGCACCCTTTGCCCCATGAGGCCCTTCAAGGCCAGGAATACCTGGGTAGCCAATTAATCCTGGAAACCCTCTTGGTCCCATAAATCCTCTGGGTCCCTAAAAAAGTAAATATACCATTTCGTAATTAGAGTAAATAATGAAGTTTATATACTTCTAATAGGTAATGTTTGTTAAATCGCTTAATTACCAATTCTCCAGGAATCCCCGCTGGTCCGGGAGGCCCGTCGTCACCCGGTGGTCCGTCTTGACCAGGCGCTCCTGCTTCTCCTTGCAAGCCCGCATTTCCCCGTTCACCTTTGTCACCAGGCATACCAGGTAACCCTGGATAGCCTTGTTCGCCTTTGGTCCCGGGTGCACCTGTTGATCCTCTCTCTCCATCTCGGCCTGCGTGACCTCGTCGTCCCAATCTTCCAGGAGGGCCCTGTAGTCCTCTGGGGCCAGGTGGACCCTAAAATCAATTCCAAAATGTGAAGTAAATCCTTGCAACCAGTATCATACGAAGTGAATACCATTATTATAATTTTGGACTTACAGGTTCTCCTTGCTCTCCCTGTTCGCCTTTTGGTCCTTCGGGGCCAATCTCGCCTTCAGGGCCTGGCGGACCAGTGAGGCCCATTGGCCCCTCTGCTCCACGCATTGCAGCCATGTGTTGTGTAAACATTTGTCGAAGAGCTTCCGATTGAGCATCGGGACCTTTGTCAGTTCCCGATTGATGTAACTGTATAAAAGTATGTGTTATTATTAACAAGAATATAAATATATAGAAACGGAACAAAATATAATAACAAAACTTTACGTTATTCATAGATATTTTGAAACTTACAGGTATAACAAATACGTTTCCCGGAGGACCCGGGAACCCTTGTGAGCCTTCAAAACCAGGCTTCCCCGGTTCTCCCTTGGGCCCCCTTGGCCCTTGAGGTCCTGGTGGCCCAGGGTATCCTCTTGGACCCATGTAAGTGCCAGAACCGCCATAATCGTAGTATGTCTCGGACGAATCGTAACTTGTCGATGAATTTCCCTAAAATAAGATAAGCAAGTTGCTGTTAAATATTCGAGGATGCGAATAGTTGTGTTGAAACATAGTGTAATGTAATGTGTGACACAATCACAAAATGTAAACATACAGCAGATTTTGAATCGGCAAATGTGAATCTTCATCGTCAAAAAAAAACCGTCATTTCAAACAAAAGAGGCGCGTTATCTCACTTGGCCAATATCCGGGGGATGAGTGAGCCAATCCGTGTCGTCCTCAGTGGTCGTCATAGGGCTGTACGTAGTCTCCGTAACTGTGAGGGTTGACGCCGTAACTTCCGCTCCGTCATCCTCCCCTCGTTTAGACTGGAACAAGATACGTTATGGTAATAATCTCACGTGTCATGCAAACATAATTCCATTAAAAATCCCCGTATTTAGGCGTGGGTGTGTTTCACCGAGAATACGAAGAATTTTGTTGTAAGCATATTTTTGGGTGTCAGTAATTGATAAGAAAAACCAACGAAATATGTGTCATCATAAATAGGGTGCCTACATTATGTATTACATAATTGCAGTGAAAATTATTAGGTACTTACTCTCGGAGTAGTCTGTTCCAAAGTGCCAGAATTATCGTTGTCAATAGGAGTGGGCGATGCCGGAATAAAGACGTTATCATCCGGAAATGTAGGCCCGAAAATGCTATTTATATCTGAAACATAATCCATTGATTATTATCAACTGTAATTAATACTCCTTAAAGTCGTGGTGGCCTAGTGGGTAAAGGGCCAACCTCTCAAGTATGAGGGCGCAGGTTCGATTCCGGGTCAGGCAAGAACCAATGCAATTTTTCTAAGTTTGTATGTACTTTCTAAGTAAATTTTAGACACCATTGACTGTGTTTCGGATGGCACGTTAAACTGTAGGTCCCGGCTGACGTTGAACATCCTTGGTAGTCGTTACGGGTGGTCAGAAGCCAGTAAGTCTGACACCAGTCTAACCAAGGGGTATCGTGTTGCCCGGGTAACTGGGTTGAGGAGGTCAGATAGACAGTCGCTTCTTGTAAAGCACTGGTACTCAGCTGAATCAAGTTAGACTGGAAGCCGACCCCAACATGGTTGGGAAAAAGGCTCGGAGGATGAATTAATACTCCTTAAATAAGAAAGTTCTTACTTTATTCCAAATTGATACCTGAATCTGTAGACGGCACGAACTGGTTATTCGTTTGGAATGCACTGGCGACTTGCCACGCTGGAGTAGGAGTGGTCTCTACTCTGACAGGCCACAGACTATCAGACTCGTTTCTATCAAAGAATCTATTCCTGCTATAGCTGCCGTATCTTCTTCCAATGTCGTCATCAGTTAGTGTTGCTAAGTTAGGCTGTTCAGTCATGTCAGGTTGTGATTCGGGGTAGATTATGGGGTTAATCTCTGGTTCTATATGTTGGGATGGTATGGAGACGTATGCCAATCCAGCGCCTCCGGCACCTCCAGCACAATCTGGGGCGATGGATAAACACATGTCGTAAGCGACGTCTGGTTTGCTGGCAAATTGAAGGAGCTCGATATCACCCTAGAAGGAAAAATTTTGTCAGTTTTAGTGGCCGAGGACGTAGTGCACAAACTAGCATATCTATGTACTGCATATTCAAGAGTTGGGTTTTAGTAAATTACTGAAGAGGGCTGCATACATAATTTTAGGCACCAACCTAAGTACTTTATTTTTTGTGATCCTAAAGTAAGTGCGCTCTTGGTTACTACCTACTTCAGATGTTATTGTTACTTCTTACTACCCACAATCATTTAACGGTTTTTTCTCTTCCTATAGAAAACCGTTCTAAAATTAAATAAAAATTAAGTTCAAAGTGTTTTAGACCTTTTTGTGTTAATGAAATTATTTGATCTTAATTAACGTTCAACACTCCGTAGAGCGACAAAGCTGTAATTTTAATACAAGAATAAAGAATAAAGTTTATTCAAAGAATTAGATTACTCACATAATGAAACCTTTTTTAATGTATTGCGCCATTGGTCTTTTCACTAATTGTATTTTTAGACTCGACTTGTTGTTTTAAGCGGTTTTAAACCTTGTATTTAAACGACTAATGAGTTTAAGGTACGGCGGAGGTCGTGTGAACAAGGAAATTCGAAAGAGAGCACGTTAAACCCCATTTATAAACGTGTCGTATTTACAAAAGCAATTTGAGGAAAAGGTGAACCATCAAGTGTTTCCGAATTTAATAAAATACGATTACCATTTTTTACATACCTACGTTATGTCTTGGTTTTATTTACTTTTTTCATAGGTAAATAGAGAAAAAGTTCTTATATAAAAAATAAAGATTTGCGTGTATGTTTTTAGGCACACTGGTCCGACAAGCTTTCCGTCACCGTTTGAATAAAAATTACGCGCTAAGTGATTATTACTGATGTTTTACTCTCTTTGAGGTGGTAAACGAATATCAATAGAAAAAGACCTCTCTTACCTCGTAAAACTGATCTTCAGTGATTTGGGAGCCCACCACTAGAGCTCCGGCCAGGTTGAAAGTGCTACCAGGCTTACGGTTCAATCTCAAAGTTCCCTTCACATCGCAGTCTACGAGAAGTGTCGCCGAATCGCCTTTTATACTCATTGCTATGCGATGCCAACTAAAAGTAAACACATTTATTGAAGGGGTAACTATTTCCTGACCCTTCAGAAGAAGCATCCATAGGGACATATGGATGGAAATTATTCTGAATACTCTAAACCGTTGAGCCGTTTCATTAAATAAATACGAAACATACAAACCAATATTGTGAACTTTACAGTAAAATAAAACTAACAAATGTATGCAATTGTCTAGAAAAAGCTTTTTGTTTTTGAACATCGAATAAAAGTGTCCCGTTCAATCAATCGATCTACTTTCTACACATTTTTATACTCAACAACGTTCAAAGTTTTTTCATTAAACAAAGAAAATCTGAGTTTTCTTTACTTTTTTATCCAAATTCTACTTTTTACTTTAAATTAATTGAAACGATTTAGATCGGGAGCATTGCTCAGGTACTTCTGTTGTTAATGATTCTCCAAAACTTAGAAGACGAAATAAACAATCAATCAACTTCTTTTTTCCAAACTTCTTGGTGCATTACTGCGTGTTTTTTTTAGAAGATCGATTCATAAAAAAGTAGGTAAGTTTGTTCAATATAAGATTGAGGATTGCTTACTTTCCATCAGCAATATCCACTCGATAGGTGAGGAGTTCATGGTCTTCCGGGTCTCCCCTGGTGTCCTCATAGTACAGTTCTATCATATTGCCCACCACCAATTGTAATTGTTCGTCACCCGCGTCCGAGTACAGGATAAATAGGGGGTTCTGTTCTGTTCCTGGGTTACAAATATTTAAAAGAATTATTGAAAAAAAATATTTTATACACATATATTTAAGTTTTTATACGCATATATTTTAGTTTTTAAACATTTTAAAAATCTAATCCACTAAAGACAAGGGCGTCGCCAAGGGGGGGCAGGGAGGGGCAGCTGCCCTCCCATAGTCTTTGAGTTGATTTGCTGAAAAAAAATTTAAAGCTCGACTATCCCAATGGATGATGCAGTAATTAAAAATACTATATAATTACATCCTTATTCTTATTTCATACCTGCGAAGTCTTTTTACGATTATTCAGGTTGCACAAAACTGAATAAGCGACGTCTTAAAAAAAGTATAATGTGCCTTAATAAAAACATTCTACTTTGGTTAATGACCAAGCAAATTCTTATTAAAGCAGATTCCTTTCGTTATTACACTGTTGTGTATTGTCGCACCATTTGAAGTACCTTTGTAATGGCGCTCTTCAAACCCTCTTAATAGTCGGAAAACCGGAATATTCCAGAGAGAAAAGTGAATAGGTCGTTTAGGCTATGCCCAAGGCACGTTTAGATAGGCGTTGTGTGAAGAGAAAGTACAAAGTTTTTTTTATAGCAGTATACCTAAGCTTCATCCCCAGTTTTCCACGAGAAAAATTTAAATATAGATCTCTAAATACATTTTACACACTGTCGATTGGGAATTATGCGAGTACGTACTTACATTACTTATTATTTAAACATATATGTACAAACACAATAATAAATAAGTTCTGACCTGGTAGTCGAACTACAGCCAATATTGAAAAGTCTTCTGGAAAACTGTTGTAGAACATTCCAGCGGCCAGGCGGTGCATGGTAGCATTCTCGTTCAGGGCGAAGGCGGAGTAGTCGGAGTAGTTCTCTAGGGGTGACTGGCACCGCCCCGGGACACGAGTGACCCCTTCAGGCAGCTCGTCGCTCTCTCGAACCACAGACAGCACGTCGAAATACTCTGTCTCATCTGAAATAAATTCTTTAAGTCAGAACTTATCGTAGACTTATCTACGAGAATCCCATGAGACCCGTAACATTTTATTCGGCGTACAGGTACCTTCGTTTTCTGCAACAAATACGATGCCGATATCTTTGACCCGATCCAGTTGACCTCCTTTACTATAACTTGGAGCCCCAAGGGAAACATACTCTTGATCTCAACATTATTTAGAGTTAAGTTTGATTCTACTTATTTATAGAGCAACTTTGTAACAAGGAGCTATCAACTTATTTCTGAAAATTGTATGCGCAGTCATGCGCCTCGATATCGAAATAAAAGCATTTAAACTAAAGAAATAATATTTACTCACCGTCCCCGCTGCTCCCGCTGAGTGCGCAAAACAATAAAAGGAGAAATAGTCCTTTTGTCTGTGGAGCCATCTCGGTCCGAGTAAACATGTTAGGTGGTTGATGTTTGCATTCGGTCCCATCCCGGTGGGCGCGTGAAGAGGCGCGTTAGAGGCTGTGGTGTGTGGGCAGCCTCTGGCCGTCCTCGCGGGAGCGGCGGGACATGTCGGCTAGCCAGCGGTGCCGGGGACGATACTGAGCCTCCGAGCCGCCGCCACACCACATCACATCGCCGAACAGCTTTATTGCATTGGTGTCAAAATAATGAACCCTAATTAAAACACAGAGATCGTAAACTGCGTTCAGTGAACAGGAATCCCGTTAGTCATTAATCATTCCGTTGCTACATCTATTTGTTTAAGGAGCTATCTAGACAGTTACAGTCAATACATATGCCAGAGAGGTGCTTAGTCAGTGACGAAGATTAATGGGTATAAATATGACAGCCAAGTCAAAAGTAATCTTCATATGAATTGCGCATCAGTAGGTAATAACAAATATTATGCGTATTGAATGAGTGTTCACTAGTAAGGAAATGTTGTCGACGCCTGCTTTGCTTATATTGATCAAATCCAATTCGGTGCTATCAACTCACTATCAACTCTTTAATAGAGATTCATTTGTTTTGCGCCTAGACAAAACAATTTATGGGTTCGTTCAAGACCTAAAATACTTAGGAATGTCAACCTACTTCTATTTTCTGCCTATCACCTAGGGCTTTTTTGTAAAAACCTAACATCTGCAGACAGCTGTCGTAGACACTAGTATGCCCCAGACAATGGACGTTATATTGTAATGGAAGATCGCCGCTGGCTAGATCAAGCGAAGATGGATCACGTACAATATGTACCAACAAGAAAGTAATGGTATTCTATAGTACTTAACACCAAATGAAAATCACAACTCTGACCCTGAGTCAAACCTCATAAATCCAAGCAGAATTTAATTTATCTGCCACATAAGCCGTCAGCCTTTGTACTTGCACCACCCACTTAAGATAAATAAGGAAGATAATTATCCCGGTGACATGTGACAACAGAACAAAGAGCACAAGTTAGCCTCATTACACAGGAGGTGCGACGAACAACTAGTTGGTACGTGTAGTTGTCACGGAACTTAGTCTTAACGAACTTTCCTCGCATAGTTCGAGTTGTACGTAGTTTGTAGACTGCTGCGAAAGATAGGCTGAAGGAATTCTGCTTGTATTTTGTTTGATTTATGGCGTTTTGTGTCATTTATCGCGCTATTTTCTACAAATACATAATTGTATTCACATTTTTTTTTTAATTTTTTTCAGGATAATAGTACCTACTTAAACCTATATGCCTTACTATAACCACAATGGATTGCGCCCTTTCGCCTTAACCCCCAACAATTCGACGATTCCCGTAGACAACGCCTTCCGTTTCTTTCATTGTCTTGTATTTCTGCGTCAACTTGGTAGAGAGAGAATACATTCACATATAGGAACAGCAACTTCAAATCAGAGCTGTAACCTGAAAAATATATGCAAAAAATATTACCAACATTAACTTCTTACTTGTTTTATTGTTTTGTTTGTTACAGCCTTTTTATCGTCCCACTGCTGGGCACAGGCCTCCTCTCACACGGAGAAGGATTAAGCGTTAATCACCACGCTTGCTCAATGCGGGTTGGTGATTTCAGACTTTATAGTCCAGGTTTCCTCAAGATGTTTTCCTTCACCTTTTTATCAGCCATTGGTGTCTAAGATTTACCTAGAAAGTACATACAAACTTAGAAAAGTTGCATTATTGCATATTATGCATAACACTTCTTACTTACCTATCTACAAAAGGCTATATGGTATAGATTAGGATTCACGCCATAACACCCACCATTAACACAACAGTGTCGATTGTTGCACACATAAAATTTAACAAGGGCAGCAGGGGTGCCCATGTGGGGAAAATCAAAGTAACATCGGCTATGGGCTACAACCTAACCTTGACCCATCTTTTCATTATAAGAAATACAAACACAACTGTGTTTTTGTATTCTTCTCTGAATGGAGAAAAACTTAGTAGTATTTAATTGAAATAATTCTGGTTTCTGGTATACGTATTTTTTTACGATTTTTCATTCACTAAATCATTATCTGAACTCTGGTAACGTAAAAGTTTTCCTGTTGTCTGTTTGGGCTTTGGACCTTTTTAGATATTTACTATTAAACTCTGCATAGTAACTATTATAAAAGTACTACTATTATCATACAATACATCGATAAGTAACAGATTGTAAGCCTGTAATCATTGAGTGCATTGCAATCAGTTCACTGAAGTGACCACACTCAATTTTAAAGTGCTTTTACAAAATTGAGAGTTTACGCATGATTTACATTTAGAAAATAACATTTTTTTATTATTTTAAAATAAATTTCGAATAAAACTTTTCAAGCACGATTATGGTAGACTCGTACGTGTCCACTTCTATGTAACGTATCGATACTTTTAAAAATAAACATTTTCAATATCGTAGGCAACTGTTAACCACCTCAGGTGATCGGTAACGGAGCTCAATAAATATGTGAAGAAAAAGTCAAGTCAATTAAGAATATTAAACAGAATATATTATTTCCAAAATAAAAGTAATTTATAATAGTCAGCATTCTTCGTTTAAAAAATAAAATATAGGTAATATAAAGTTTTAACTTAATTAGTGCAACGTGACAGCCGAGAAATTCCCACCGTTTGAATTTTATAGCTCAATCAGCTTCAACGAAACCATTTTATTTAAAACATAAATATTTTTTATTGCGTGCACTTTCTTAGTAAAAGGTTTTGTTCATTTATAAATGTCACATCATCTAGAAGGAGACGTGTTTGGCATTAAAGAATAACTTAGCATGACTTAGGTTTAGAAATCTGATTTAAATCTACATTTTTTTAGGCTAATACAATGTGTATTAGCAAATCATGAAAATGAAAAGCTTTATGAATCCTTGGCAGCCGTATCAGACTCTTGATGAAAGTTTAGCTACTTATGTACAATCGTCGTAGTTGGTCCCTGGATTAATTTCTTTTTTTCATACGGAATCGTTATGCGTTTCCCCAGAATATATGGATTCTAACAGTTGACTGAAAACTGACTGAAACAAATGACGTCAGCCACGCATGGCATAGTTACAGAGTTCATCAGAAAACATTACGCATCAATGTAATTGCTTTTTACCGAAGAAACCTTGGATCAATTGTTCGATGTAATGAATGGGAGGAATTTACGATACTTACTTGTTGTATACGATACGCTTATATGTAAGTATAATAGCCTATTAGAGTTCGGTTATTTTATGTAGAACATAAATCTGTCCGTTGCAAGAGTACGGAATGAATCGATAAAGTCAGGGGTTCCTTTATTAAAATAGTTTTTTTTTTTTGTCTTTTTCGGTGTAATTTTAGAAAGCATCTTGAAATGTTTTTTTTTTTTAATAGTATATATATTTTAACTCATAACTTGGATATTCATTGGTTTAATTAAACTCACAACATTCCTACGACAAACAATTCTAATACACTGTATTCCAATTAGTTTAATGTAGTCCTATTTTTTCAATCTCCTAGAATGAAATAATATATTTGGATCAATTGAAATATAATAAGCATCTATTCTACTGGCCGTACCACAAACTGTGTACATTATCTAAACACCTATTGAATATTTGATTGGAATTTTACCCATTTAGGTTTATGTTCAGAAGCATTTTATTGCGACCATTATTTAGTCCATGCGATGAGAATAATTGCGAATAAATTTGCCCACAGCTAAGTAGTATGTAGGCAATTCATGTTAGTATTCACAAGGCGTAATATTTCTTATTGCAGCTGTGACCTAAATATGCAGACCAAGTCGTAATTCAACGATTTATGACAGTACGACGTATCAAGTCCATATCATACGGAAAGCGAAGCCACAGCGATAGAACAAGTAATCGTAACAATGCTCAATGGCATGCCACAGCCCTGGGTTGTTTAACACAGTTAATTGCTCTCAGTAAAATCGAATATGATCAGCAGTTTGCATTGGACCTTATTTAAATTCTTAATGTACAGAAGTACCTACCTGACTATAATTTAAGAGACGACAGGACCTTTCCCCAAAAACATGTTCTTTGTCTTATAACATTCATAGCCAGTTGCTAACGGTGTGACATAGACTTAACAACTCGAACAACTATGTAAGAAAGTTCTGTAAGAAAGCACATTCGACGTAGTTATTCTGATGTTATGGCTCGTTAACATACGAAAATGTGGTATGTAGGGGTAGACTCTGTATTCGAGTAAAGGAGTATACTATATTTATATGTACCGTGTTTACTGGTTGCACGGAGAAAGGAAAAATTAACGGAGATGCTGTAACTCAGGTCTGTAGGTCAGGCGCCTTCTCGTAGGTCATGTAATTTACGGCAGGTGTGTCCAAAACGAACAGTTATTAAATTATCGATGCATTCGGGTTCCTTAAGACATATGTCAAAGATTGGCCCCGATGGATTAGTTTTTAGAAAAATTAGAGCGGTCCAAAGAAGGCGTATGCGGGCGTAGCTACCTACATTCATCGACTCTCGAACACCCGCATTTTGGCGCGCTACTTTCTTAGGAGATTTTGCGTTATGACATCTCTGCCAGTCATTTTGTTCTCAATGACTGGATGGTATTCCTGTCGAAATCTGTGTAGTGAACCCACAATGGAACCACGAAAGTATATGTAGATCTAATTGGGTTTATCTAGGGACGGGCCTGATTGAGCCATTCATTATGTTGGTATTTTCGGAATCAAGTGAGTGGGCAGTAAAGTGGTTTTGCCCAGTAGCTTTTCATGACAGTCAACACGAAATTAGAGGACCGGGCGATGGAGTCAAGCACAATATTTATGTATATTTTTTGCATAAAAGCTTTTGTTTACGAGTATAATATTTTTTTGTAAGTTAAAGCTTTTGATAAAATTTTGTCTATTTTCTCTTAACATTAGATAAGTGTAGTTGAAAAGATGCTGATACCTACAGGCTATGTTATGGATAAAATAGGTGAAAATTAGGGCAAGAAGGCAGTATGACATAACCTAAAACACTGCTATTATTATGTCCAACATAAAATGTTTGCTATAGCATTTAGAATCGTTTAGACTACCACGCATGTCTAAATAGGGAACGCTAATGCCTTCGACTTCCGTATTTAACCCCTCTGATTGAACAGAATGGTTAAGGGACGCCTCGAACCCTTAACCTTTATTGTCTTCTAAAAGTAGGCCAACCTCCGCTGGGCGTGATAAGTGTAATGTTAATTAATGCGATTCAAATAAGTGGTGTTACTGTTTCATAAGGGCTCTGAACATAATTACTTTGTGTTTGAACTTTATTGTTAAGACAGGGTATCAAATGTACTTACGATGTACGAATGTATGGTGCTATTAATAGATATGTGCTATTCGTATTAAATTCACTACACTTCCTCTAGGTTTATCTATGTAATTAGAAATAACAATCTGTAATGTGATTTAATAAATATGTTTATGCTAATTCTTTTTAATTCGCTTTCGTATTGATACAGATACATTTTGTGAAGGGTATTTTATTTTGTTAGAATATTGTGCATGTCTCAGTGTTTTGGTTAAAAAAGTACATACAAATAAAATACGTAATTAGAATATTGTTTTGCCTTTAAACTTTTGATTTCACTTTTTCAGGGTGTGTTTGCTGGAAAAAGTTTTCATTTAACAATGTCTGATAAAGTTTCGAAACTGTCGGGTATTTGCTCAGGTCCAGTTCATGTCTGAAAAAGAAAAAAAAAAACTCTCAAACTATTTGGTTTCTTTTCAATCAAAAACTTTTATGCAAACTGTGTTTCGGATTTTTGAATTAAGCGAATAAATGGAATCTAAACAGATTAGTCAAACGAAAAGAAATGATATGAAGTAAAGTGCTTTACTTTTTTATTGGGTCCACACTCTTATAGGCTCAGTTGTGAAAATATTGTCTATGGTGAAAAGTATAATGGAACAAAAACATAGATTGTTAGCTTTGTGCCTCACAGCAATTTGTGGTGGTACTGACGGAGTGCGCTTAAAGCTTTACCCCGTAATCTACCCACAGCCTATTACGGTTTTAATTATAATAATGCATGTTGGTTAAAATATTGTAGGGAATATAAAAAAAGTCTTTCTTGTTTTATCTTGACTATTGAAAGGTTTGGCAAACGTGTACTCCTAGGTTTGTACCTATGATTTTCATCAACAATTTAGGAACTTATGTAGCATTTTTTTTTTCTCTATATCTGCAATTGTTGGAGTGTAGGCAACATGTTGACAAACTCACCTGGTAACCGCATTATAAAGCTGTGGTACGAGACATATGTCAGCCATTGTGATCTGATCTCCAACACAATATTTTCCCGCCGACTTCTGAAGCAGATCCTCCAAAGTTTGCAAGCCTCGTTCAGTCCAATATTTCGTGAACTTCTGGTACTGCTGTAAGGACTCAAAGTGGGGTCTCAGACCGACGTTTTGTAAAGGCTGAATGCCTGACACTACAATCTGTAAAGAAAAACAGTACAAATAAAGATAGCATCCTGGTTAGAAGTTTGGGAATAACTGTTTTTGCACAAAGGTCTTTATTACCAAGCTTTTTTTAAAATTAAATAATATAAGGTAAATAATTTGAGTTTCCCGGTAATTGCCAACTTCAAGCAAAAGGGGTGTCGCTCGACAAATTAGCACCTCGAATACCCTTTAAACACGGACAGGTTGAATCCTAAATTCAATTAATTAAATAATTCACGGGACAGTTAGTGAAAGTTAAACCATTAGCTGTTTTTATTATTGGGTTATGTTTTGTCAGCACCGCGGTAAAGTTAGAAGTTATAGTCTTGATACTGAGACGAATAAAGTACTAAGCTATGGAATATTAAAGTTGAAGAAAACTTATATGTTCATGACTTTTGGGTACCTGAGTGTAAAAGATATCTCGGTGTGTTCAATCATTCATTTTGAATCAATCTAATCCATGAATCCACTAACACACTTAGGAGTTTCTTTCTATACGTCAACATATTTTTAGATATGAGAAAATCTTGTAGATGTATGTGTATGTATGTGTGAGACCTACAGTTTCTTTTGAGGGGTACAAAGCAATTTTCTTGTTAAGAAATATATCTAAAATCACTTTAATTAAACTAAATGTTATACGAATATTTCCACGAACATTGAATGTTGAGACCCTGTTTTAATTATAGTTCCTTTTGCCACTTTCGTGTCCTCTCACGACTCTTGTACTGAGCTCGTTACTTTTTACGCATCAAAGATGGAAGGGTGATGTTGGACTAATTGGTCCGCTTATACCTAAGTTTACCTACTAGATGTTATATTTACCTCTTTTTATAGATTTATGTACGAACCTCACAAAGTTCTGTCATCTTGGCCCTTAGTAGAGGGATTTTCGGAGTGAGGGTCGGCTCGGGGCGAGTGTCCTCCAAATATTGCAAGATAGCCATAGACTCCACTAATGTCACATTATCTGTATGTAAAAAACGGATTTTAGGTTTAAAGAACTCTGAATTGGGAAATGATTTTGGTCAGGGGCCCGATTCTCCTAAGTTAATAATGTCAAAATCGAGTAGAAATTGAATCGCAATAAGATCGCAATAGCAGTTTTAACCATATCGGGCATTCTGCTACTAATATAAGACCAATCGTATTCCAACGACATTCGATTGGTTTGCGATTGATCTGCTATTTTGGTGATTTCAGTCTATACGGTAGTTTGCTCTATAATCATACAGCAATCGTAAATCATTTGCAGACAAATTATTCGTTATTGAATGACAGAAAAAGACAAAAACTATTATTTCAAAGAAAAAATAGCGGAATGCCACATACGCTTCAATCGTAATTGAGTCGGGATGGAATCTCAGTCGAACGTGAATCGTATGTCGCTTAAGTAAAATTAGGAGAATCGGGCCCCAGATCTTCTCTATTGTAACGTCACCTATGTGTTTTGAAAAAAATTAAAGCAGAAACTTTCAATTGAACAATACACACACATGGCTCGATTCATGGCTCATTGCCCTACAACAATAAAGCCGAAATTACAATATAAACATGAATTGATGGCGATTGATTGACTGAACATAATCAATAATTGACAAATGGTGTGATGTGAATTGAAGCAATCGATGGCCGTAACTAAAGAGTTCGTGAAAATATTTGCGCCATTTACTAAGTCACTATAATTATAATAATTTTATTGAGTCTGATTTGATTCGCACGTAGTTGATTGGTTCTCTGACTAAAGAACCACTTCTTAAAAGGTCCCACTATTCGTTGATCCTCCCATTACGAAGTTGTCCCCAGAATAGTCAAATAATTCACTTAATTGTATTTGATTTGCAGGTAAATTAAGCGAACTTTACAAATCCCCCGAAGCGGAAAGTTCGAGCAAATAAGCTTGCCAAGTGGCAAATTATTTTCGTAAGTAACACGAGATGTGATTCATTTTGAACCTTCTGCAGTTTTGATAAGTTTTGCTTATGCTGTAGCGATTGATTGATATTCTCTGTAGTAGCTTTGATCGCTGTCCCGAAAGCACATATACATAAGTTGTGTTAATATTAGCTCGCAAACTAGTTTTATAAATAGGGAGGGGCGTATAGCTTCATGGGTATCTATGCACTCAAGATTCTTTATAAAATAGTTTTCCGTGTGCCAAAAGTGGTAAGTAGATAAGCACTTAAAGTAGTAAAGTAGGGTAAGTTTGAGTGATTGTTTACGTACTTATAATGGAGCAATACTGTAGATAATGTACAATCCAGTCCAACAATTTCTGTAGTACTCGTAGTTTTTCAAAACATTATGTTAATATTATTACGTTTCTTATTTAGGTACTTGCAACTATTCTAATGGGTATGTTATCGACTATTCCAAAAGAATGGGATTGCAAGGACTTTTATTTGCTTCACATCTGCATCGTAGGTACGTAAACAAGCATTTCAATTTAATTTTACTTTTTCGCAAAATGGTGGAGAATAGAAAAAGAACTTCTTTTCGTGCTTATTGGCAATGCTAGTGATTTGTCAAATCAAACGAAGGAACAGCAGACCGAACATAAACAATTTCAATTAAATTGTTTCTAAACGGTTTCCAATTTGTCTCGTATAATGAAGCTGTTACAATAATTGTTTTTGCAATCGTCTAAATATTTCACACTCCCTAACAATCGGTTGTCTTGCAGTCGCAAGTTGAACAAACTCTGCAGAGTTTAATAAAATAGGAGGCGACGCACTTTGCAGGATTCAATGACCCAAATAGTTACCAATTCAGTCAGAGTTTTTCTATGTGCGATGTTATTAGGTGGCGACACATTCATTAAATAGCTATTTGCGGAGTTATTGACCGGTCCACTTAAACAAACGGTCGGTCGCCTCGAGCACGCAAATGATGTTTGATTGTAGCGGACTGCGGACCGACGACACTGCTTGAATTTTTAATATTGCAGCTTTAGATCTCCCTGAAACGAAACTCCAGCACTTAGGTCCCAAGAAAATAAAAAGGTTTTAGGTCTGCGTTTTGAGTGCACTTTAATGGTCCCATTTATTTGTGTGGCCAGTCACGTCTGTTATTAGATCTTGTAATATATTATTTATTTCTTAATCATTGCATTACATGTTTCGATCACAACGAAGCGGTAATTTTAACGATTACATTGCAAACAAAATTCACATTACGCCGGCTCCACACGTTGGCCCCAACGCTCGTTCCAACGCTATTCGTCCAACGTGTGGAATGGCATTCGTCCCAACGTTGGGGCGAGCGTTGGTAGTTGGCCGTCTCGTGTCGGTTTCATCAAAGGAATCTGCGCGCCAACGTTGGCGATCCGTCCACACGTTGGCGCTTTGCTCAGTTCTGCCACAACACGCAGCGAGTGCGTACGTCGACTAAAAATGGCTTCCTCGTCTAGCAAATCGCCACCGGAATGGACGATTCCGTGTTTTATGATGTGTCGTCATCCACCATCTTCTTTGACGTGGTTTTTTATTTTTTCTCAGTAACAAATATTAATTTGCACTCATCACTACAAACGCGCTGAGAGCAGTTTCGATTTCCGTATCGGACATCTTTACATTGGCCCTGACGGGACAGAACTAAGTTATTGTCCAACGTGTGGACGCCTCACCGAGTTTACGGTCCAACGTTGGGACGAGCGTTGGGGCCAACGTGTGGAGCCGGCCTTACACACACCCGCATAAAATTCGAGATTGATTTTATTTTCGCTGTGTGATCGTACAAAACATTCCTGTTAACGTAAAGTTACGTTTTATCATCGTCTGTAATCTTTGGTAAACCGATTCGTAGCGTGTAACGGATCTTTTATAACCGAGATAACAAATTATAGGGGTATGCAGATTAGCAAGGCTAATGTGTTTTCTCTATGATACGAACATTAACTTAATGTTGCACTTATCAATGTTAGTTGTGTGAGTGATGGTTAGGGGGCATTAAACTTCATGCAATGTACCAATGCATGAAGTTTATAGTTACAGCCTTTTTATCGTCCCACTGCTGGGCACAGGTCTCCTCTCACACGGAGGAGGATTGAGCGTTAATCATAAAGTTTAATGCCTTGTAAATGTACCTACCATTTTTTTTTAATTTTGTAAAGAAAGCTCAATTGAAAATGGTTTTGGTTTCATGAAAAGTTTGGTCACGTTCATAAAAACTTCTGTTGCGGACGACTGAGTGGTTTTTGTGGGATTAAAACTTTCATATATAAACAAATCAGTTAAAAAAAGTACTGTTGCTTTTAGTACCATCCTAAGTTCCCAGTATCTTACTATTGTAAAGAATGTTTCTTTGTGACTTTGGGAAGTCTATTCAGTTATCTCCAAATTTTCCATTTCTAAAGAAAGAAAATGCAAGGCAAGCCATTTTCTCACAGAAAATATATACATTTCGTAAATCGTCTGTACTTAGCACTTATCTGTTCTCATTAATTAAATGTCGCACGATTGAAGTTCCATCATCCAATAAATCAGTTACAATTAATCTATTTATGATCTTAATTAGGTATATAAATAATGAGGAATAAACAAGTAGGCAGACAAAACTTCAAGGATACGAAGATACCGTTTTATCCTACCATTGTCACAGAAATATCGCTTTTTGTCTTGGAAAACAAAACATGTTTATTGTTTGCGTTTTAAATGTAATCCATATTCATACTGTTATTACTATTTATATCCCTGACTAAAGAGATTGCCGCGCGACACAGATAATAAATTTAATGTCTAGCCGCATAACAATTGTTTCTGGACCTCCTTTCAAAGTATACGTTGAGAGTTCATTTCAATTTAATATCGGCAGAGTGCAAACAAAGCATTTGAAGATTAATTCCATCCGTACGAAAGATATTGGATTTCTTTCTGGTTTTATTACAATACCATTTTTTAAGACGCTAAGTATCTCAGATCAAAGAAATACTCCATCTGTATTTTGTAGAATGTTTATTTAATTCGGATTGTAGGCAGGTACCTCATAAATATACATGAAAATGCTTTACAAGTAACAACAGCACTAACTATGTTACTATTGGTAGCTGATTATCTGGGACAATCATATTAACCCCGTTGCTTTGACAGCCTATCAATCGGTCGCCAGCTTAAATCAAATTTGAGTTGGCGGAGTACCTTCCATCGTGATTGAAGGGTGCGTTATTAAACGTGTTAATGGCGTGGTTATTAGCGCAGCCCAAAGTGCACTCGATCGGCCCAAGAGGCCATTGTGATACAACGATGACATCAGCGAATATTGAACTGAATGCATGTTTAAACATGGAACGCTCAGCGACCTAATATTGTGATGCATGTTAGATTAATGAACGCGTCATAGACAATGACTCCCAACCTGTTTTTCGAGCGGGAGAACTGTTTTATTTTTAAACCTAATTTTTCTGGCTTTAAGTTTTAATTTAATGCAAAGAGTTCGTCATAGATCATTCGGAGTAAGTATTTGTGGTTAGTCAATGCGTGGCTGACCTTTTAGTTGACAACATAGTTTTCAGAAGTATGTAGATAGGTATGGTCAATACGATCAAACCCGTAACATAGAAAGTGAATTTGGAAATCAAGTTATGTCGAAAATGGCCGTTTAATCTCGTCAATTGCCGTCCCTGAAGTTACACCAAAAAGAGCTTCATGCGATAGGATAAAAGTTTTATCCTATAATATACAATGTTATGTTTGTAAAGTTATACTTACAGCAAACTAATTGAATCCCCTCGGCCGACTTTCATAAGTATGTAATACTTATAACAAAAAGCGTACCGATACCTATTTTCAATCTTCGGAGGGAATGCTAGTTACAATTGCGAACCATTCCATCATATTTAATATTTAGCTACTATTTTAGATTCCCGCCTATTTGGTTCAGTCAATTTGTTAGGTGATTGGAAATTAAAATTTATATCGTTTGAATGAATGTTCATTAAGTACTCAATTATGCCATCTGGATGGTTGGCAAAATTGAGCGTAATGGAAAATAATCACGGCAAATTGTAGTACTTATTTTAATTATTTTGTAGGCTTGGGTTAATGGTAAGTAACCATTTTTTTTGCTATTAACCTTTAATGAGTATATTGTAATATTTAATTGTCATTAACTGGTCTATCGCTGGAATGTACAAAAAAAATTATATAGAAAAGTAATTTTCTTTTTAATTAAAATTTACCACCGCATCGTATCCCAAAATGCGTTGAAGCGGTATCGAAAAGCTGAATATTTTCAGCTTATTTCCCTTTCGGCAAATCGAGCGGATATTATTGGTGTATTAGGTGCTTTTACCGAACGTTTTACGTGGGTATAATAGAACATATTATCATGCATACACATGTCTTCAAGATTTACCCTTTAGACAATTATTACAGTCAAATAAAAAAAAATAAGGAAATAAATAAAATAATTTGGAACAGCTAAAAACATGTCTTTGGGAATAAATACATGTTTTATTGTTATTATTTAATTCTTCCTTATTTTGTCTGTGCATTGAAAGTAATTCAAATAATACTAATTATGAATTGAGATTGTTTTTTGCACTTTTAGGATAATACATCTGTTTACTGTGTAATGACATGATGAACGTGATAGGTCCTGTCTTGTGTTATTTTCACAGCATATAAAAGAAACCGTAGAAGACAACTAGCCATTTTTTTATTTTATAGTTAAGTAGTAAGTAGGTTTTCAGGTCTTTTCTTTGATAGTTTAAGACACACGAAGAATTCCTAAACGAAAACAAGCACATGTGTAGTCATATTTCAATGTCCGAGTCATTGAATCATATTCGCGTGCGGAATATTTACAAGAATGACTTATTATTTCTTTGGCCGGAGGGAAATTACTTTTTGGTCCTGTTGGGATGTTGTTGGTACAATCAACCCACAGATATTTATAGCCAAAGCGAATGTTATGATATGTTATTATTTTGTCGCCATTATTATGGCGAGCGGGAGCTTAGTTTTTTTTTCTTCCTTTTTCGGGAAAATATTTTTCTTTGTCTTTTAAACTAAGTATTCTATGGGTCGCGGTACAGAAAAAGACCGGCCATACATGTTGCCGTCATCGAAATCGAGCAAAAATTAACAAAAAAATCACGTTTGTTGTATGGGAGCCCCCCAAAATATTTATTTTATTCTAGTTTTCAGTATGTTATAGCGGCAATAGAAATACATCATCTGTGAAAATTTCAACTCTCTAACTATCACGGTTCATGAGATAGGTACAGCCTGGTGACAGGCGGACAGAGGAGCAAAAACAGTAGGGTCCCGTTTTACCTTTTGGGTACGGAACCCTAAAAACGAATTAAACACACATGAAAAAAAAATCAACTATGGTGAATCATGCTAAACCCACGAACAGGAAGAGGTATTAAGAAAATCTATATTGATATGCAATTCGTCTAAGGTTACGCGGTGGTAAATTATATATGACATATTTTTTTGTATGTCAGTAACAACTTAAGTAGGTATAGGAAAAAAGTTAATTAAAAGAACGATGTGAACCTTCCAATTGCGTGACTGATTGATTGAAAGGCAATCCTACCACGTGAAATGTAGTTCAGTCAGACCACACTATCACGTACCTACCCATAACGATACAGTATTAAATATTGGTACTGACACCCTTTCAGGCATGTCAGCTACCCCTATATTCCCGCAACCTACAATAGACGTAACTATCCTATTATTACAAGCTTTAAGCAGGTAAACACAAAAGAGATCCAAAACCGTAGGTACCTAGGCCTTCGCCAACGTCCGAACACATCGGTATCTGCTGCTTGTTTGAAGAAATCTCCGGAGTGACTGTTATATATTACTATTGTCATTATTAGGTACTTGACACCCTGAATTGATATGCTGACGTCATAACCGAGCATTGTCCCAAAGTACGTGTGTATTGAGGCAATTTATTAAGAAATCATTGTGTCACTAAAGATGTTACGATGCTGTTATGTGCTCTATGGTATTTGTGTAAGGAGGTCGTGAGTCTGCAATAATATCCCAAGTAACAAAAGCTTCTATAACCAAGGCGTTTTGTCACCAATCAGTGTAATAGTAGGCCTGTAATGGTAACCATTATGACTGCCTGTACTATAAAGGTTTTTAACAAAGCGTTTTGATTCTATAAGATAAAGAGCATTTAAGTTCTATAATTAAGCTCTTAGAACGCTTACAGGACCATACAAAAGAATCGTTAAAGTTTTGCACTCTAATAGATATGTATAAAGTGATTATGGTACTATTTAGTACTATTAAAGACCTTACCGACCCTTTCATGTATCTATTTTGCACTAATAATGCGTCAAAATTATTTTTATAGTACTAGTTTTGTAGTAGTATCAAAAACATAATTACAGGATTAATCTGCACTATGAAAGCACCTTACACAACTATTATGTAACCTTTTAGCTTTTTAAAAGCTCCCTCATTATTACTACGGGGCTAGTTCTGTAAAAGTCATGAAAACCCTTCTATAGACATAACCGTTCTAAATAGCACTATTAGTGAGTCTGTGTTACTCATACGACACTAAAGCGTGACATAAAAGGATTAAAATGAATAATTAATGGTCTAATTACATCTATACTAGCTTTTCAGAATCAATTATATGACTAGTATTTCATAAATGGTGACACACTGTAGCACATGGTTCTGTACAAAATATTTGTTTTGTACCACAACAGGGCTGTAGCAATAATGTTTCTTTTTGTCTAGCCAGGAATAAGGATGAAGAATATGAGAGGGAGAGCACTTCATAATATAATAGCATTCTTAAACAGAAAGTTAATTGTAAAGTAGATTCAATTAAATGTAAAATTGTCTGCATAACTTTCGATTCTATGATGTATTTTGTCCCATTATGATAAGGAAAACTAGTTCCGAGTTTAAAAAAAAAGACTTAATGTTTCTTATTTGTTTATTAATTATAAACATGATCTATGGCAAGATGTATTTTAATGTATGTATATTCTTAACCTAGAATAAGTAATATTAAAATAAAACATAACAATTATAGAAAAAAAACACTTCGGCGGGCATAATCTCGACTTCTTGAAAATAACTATCAACAAAAAGATGCATACGCTAATGTATGCATCTTTTTATTTAACAACATAATTATCACATCTTTTTTATAAATGAAAAATTAAATATTAAAATCTGTACTACAATAAAGTCAAATCATAATCTGTATTAAAATCTGTAAATTTATATATACTGAGGAATCTTACAAGATTCCTGTTGATTTTGATGTTCAAATCAAAATCAAAAATTATATCTGCTCAGGAAACAATCCACGTCCATTATATATGCCATCGTTAATTTTAGTATGTTACGACGCAGGTAAAGCACTGAAACAAACGCAATCGTACAATTACTTCCAGCATTATGACAAAAAAAGGTTTATTTTATATTTGGACAACGAACCCTAATTCGTTTTCGGTAACAATATGGCTGCTGTTTTCGGCCATGATAGCACATTAGAAGCACGGCTGAAGCCAATGAGTACTATAGCAGCCATATTCGGGACCAGTCCTTATTTTATTAATTTTAATTTAATTAAAACACGTAAATTATAATGGCGCATTGTCAAATTTGAAATCAGCATAATGATTTTATCGATACAATAATTTTCGCAAGAGCAAATTATGGGAGAGTAAGACCATATCGGTCCATGCATGTTTTATAGTATGTTATGTTAAGCAACAATGGCAAACGACATAAAGCATAACTTACCGATATATTTTGTTTTCTTGAAGAACACTCACGATTCACGATCACAACACAAACAAAATGGTCAACAGTGTGATAAATAGCACTATAAACATGTTTTGGTTACTTTTATATTGCACTTTTAGTTACATAAACGTTGCAGACAACACTATTTCAGTACTAAAGAGCGTTTCTTGATACTTTTACATTTCAACTAAAGAGCTGACTTATCACCGTGAGAGCCTTTATGTAATGTCTATACAATAAATCCGTGATAATACTAGGGCCTAATTGGGGTTTTGTAAATGTTTACAACACCATTATAGTACTAATCATGACACTAATTAGCACGCTCCAAAACGTTCTCAGGACCTTTATAGTATCAAATTTTGTTACTTGGGATGACATAGGAATATTTTCAATTTCAGTAGCTTTAATTGATATTTTTGAGCATTTAAAATTAATGCTAAAATAATAAGTAATTTTAATGTGATATGTCTTAATTACTCTTAGCCAAAAGCTTGAAGTATTTTCTAGCGTTGCCATTGCATTGAGTTACGAGTGTTATTACCAGTATTTTTCGTGTTGTTTTGCAATTTTCATAAACAGATTCATGAATTTTTATGGCCCTAACTAAAGCTTTGCAGCATCAACATGACACGATTTAAGTAGATATTGTTCAATTCACCATATTATTTTTCTTACCTATAACTAATGCTGGAACTTTTTGCGCAGGATTGATGGCACGGTACTCCTCAGTGCTCTGCTGTCTTGCCTTCACGATGTCCACGGATCTCTCTTCAAAGGGGATCCTTTTGTACTGCAGTGCTGCCCGGACTCGCCAGGAACACGAAGACAGGTAGTATGCGTACATAATGACACGGTTTGGAGCCTTGAAAACCAGGTCTTGTTGTAGTTAAAACTCTTTGGTGTGGTATTTTGAATAAAGAATACTTATTCATAGGTACTTAGATACAAAATAGTTTTTGTTAGGAAGAGATTGGGCAATTTGGTGAGGACAATTTGTGTTTATATGATCATCGATAAATAAATATTTCAAATACGTATTTACTATATAGCAATATATAAGTACTAACTAATGATGTAAAAAAGGTTCGAAGGTTTTGATTTGATTAAAGATCGAAAAAGCCTCCGGATTCTATAACAGGACTGACCGTCGTTATGCTAACATTCTACATTTCCAATTGCCGACTTCAACAAGGTAATAGTATACGAGTGGTAGGTATTATTGAATAGCAAATACTTACTCGTCTAGACTATAAACAACATTTACTTTGAGTTGATTAAATCGAAGTCGTGAAGACTAATACCTACGTATTCGTAATGTTAATCATAATATTTGTTTTCTAAATTTGTAAGCTTCTAACTTAATTCCAAGTTATTGGGAATACATAGGTAGGTAAATTATTTTCTATTTTTGAAACGTTTGTTTGTGTTTTAAATTAAATAAAATTGTAGACTGCCTAAAACACAATTATTAAGTTATGTGTTTCTAGTGTAGGTATCACTTTGCAATAATTCATCGGTTATGTTTACAGAATAAAATAAGACTATTAAAAACAATTACCACTTTATACTTACGTTGGTAGGTACCCACTTAACGAAAAAATACCGTTTTCGTTGTTGTCTTTTTTCAATCAACCGGTTTTGTTGGGTGCCCAGAAAGACAAAATAATCTCTACTATATAAGAGTTTCCTACTCTAATTACTACTAACTACAGTCTTTTGAGGTTATGTTTACCCGCGAACTCAAAATCATTATAAATCCAGTAAGTATGTAAATAAGATCATTGTTATCATCACATGACATCAACTCGTTTCTTGATTAATTCTATTAATGACATGTTAGATACCTCCATCCTCCCAGAATAATAAACATTGAAGTGTTAGTAAATCAATAAGTCGTCAAAGAAATATAGGTATACAGGTAAAAAGTTTACTCACCATTTTATAACGTTCAGTTGATGTTTTTAAAAATTCATACTAACAATATCAGCTCTTGTTTGCTTCTGAGATATGTTATCAGACACACAATATTGTGACAGCTGCTCTGATTGTTGATTATTATCTACAAGAGCATACATAATTATAATATCAGATATACTTACGACTATGCAATTAACTAATTCAAGGCGACTGTAGAACCTATGAGTACCTACCTATTATATGTCTAAACAGTAATAATTCTGTAATAAGTTTTTAATTATTTTACTTATGTTAATCTGTGGCTATCGATTGAGGTTAATGTAGTTCTGTGCATAAAACAAAGATGTCGCTGCAATAAATGGAGGCGGGAAAATTTAAATTTGTTTTAAGTAAAAATGAAACATGAAAGCTGATATACATTTTATTTATTTACATATATAATGGCAATATACGTAATTTATTTATTATCACTATTATATTATTCAAATACTTTTTGTTATTTTTTTAGCCTTATAGACACAATAAACTTGGAAGTTAAATAGATATTACTTTATTTGGATTATCAACAAATAGTTATAGTTCAGAATACAGTAAGCATTGTAAGTTTGCACACGATAACAAAAATATAATTCGAAAATTAATAACTAATTTAATACATGAATAACTATTTAGTCGATTACTTATTGTTATACATATTGTTACCGAATATATAAACAGTCATTACAAATCTTTGTTAAAATTATTGGTTTACTACCATAATAAATGATAGTATTAATTTGGTCGTTTTATTGTACTATTCAGCATTTTGAAAGAAATCCATTGATCCACACAATCAACGACAACTTTGTGAAAAAAAAATATATATATGTAAATCATGGTCTCAGTAAATGGACTGAGCCGTCATTTTAGTTAAGTAATTAACACTAAAATTATAGATAATAGTTTTTTTGCATGTTACTACGAGTAAGATCTAAAATCCTTCGATATATAAAACTGAGCATACTTCAAATGTTATTGCTTTAAATACACATAATCGCCATACTTGAGACATATCACTAAGACAAGAATATAACTGCGTTCGAAAACGTGTTCGAAAACCCACAAAGCGCATCAGTACGCAAAATAATCCCGAATCTAACGAAACGATTTTCGCCAATAACATTTTTGCTAATGTTTCAACATTTTTTGGAGTTGACCTACGCTTGCTACTTCCATCCATTTTGTCCCTATCATCTTCCTCATTTATTTATCTAACACGTAACTGCAAAGGAACCGAAACTTAACAAAGCCTCTTCAACGATTCTAGTATATTCATCCCCAACGTAGGGGCGAGCCGGGTGGTCGCATGAGTGTCGCCCTGGTTTCTGCCGTGAGCGCTCCCCCTCCATCAGAGTCAGGTAGACCGTAGAAAGCGTGTAGATGTCGCCGGTGCTGCAGCTCGTGACCTTTGTGGTTCAGGCTCTGTAGACGACTCCATAGCGAGAAAATCCTCTTGCTCACCGTTTTGTTTTGCGTTGGATTGTCTGGAATTTACAAAAAATTTCATTGCACTACACATGGAATAGAACTATAACGAAATCGGCGCTAAAAAGAATTATCTCTTTGTCTAATGCGCCTTTTGTGAACTTGGAGGCAATTTTTTTTGTGATTCCAAAATTTTACGCAATATCTAGACACACGGCAGTGTGTCCGCCAAGTTCGAGCAAAAAAGCGACACACCGGCCGTGGGTTATATTACACGAACCATTTCGGGCCAAATTCGACCCCCCTATAACTCAAAATCTATTTTATTTACGCATATCAAATTTCTAGTATCTGTTGAGACCCCCTCACTTATCTAAAATACAAAATTTCATTAATATACCTATTGTAGGTCTTGAGATATTGACATCAGAAAATCGCTATTTTTACTATACACTCACTGACTGACTGACTGACTGACTGACTCACTCATCAAAAACCTAGACCACTTCCAATGGTCGTATTGACTTGAAATTTGGCATGGAGGTAGGTCTTTATGTCAAGGTAAAGGAAAAAATCTGAAAATGGCCAAGTGTGAGTCGGTTTCAAAATAATGAAGGTGTAAAATACTCAGTGTAAATTTATACCCCTAAGGAACTAAAACGAACTAAATTTATCTATATTTATATAATATATCTTCGAATGGTCGTAGCGATCTGAAATTCGTTACAAAGGTTTGTATTTAGTCAAAGTAAAAATCTGAAAACGGCCAAGTGTGAGTCACTTTCGAAAATAACGAATGTGTAACTTTGATCCACGAACATAATATATGATAACATGTCATGTCAGTCAATTGGTAAATCTAATCCATTTAGTTAATCTAGTTCATTTCTTTGTAAGAAGCATAGTGCATATTCAAAAATCTGAAAGATAGTATAAATGAGACATTTCCTTAACTAACTTAATCATAAGAAAAAAATAAAATAAACAACCTTACAAAAATAAATGAAATCCCACCCAAAACAAAAATGTGAAAGGGTGCCAAGTTCGATAATATGGAAATCCTTCGCCTATAAAAGAAGTGAGATCTGAATAAGTACCAAGTTCCATACACATACCTCAGTTAAAAATAGTTACTTTTTAATAATGTTACTTGGCAAGTTTTAATAGAAAATTAAATACTTGATTCATTGCGTTTAGTAGGTTTATAACAAGGTGTGTGAAAACTTGCCAAGTAACATCATTAAAAAGTAACTATTTTTAACTGAGGTATGTGTATGGAACTTGGTACTTATTCAGATCTCACTTCTTTTATAGGCGAAGGATTTCCATATTATCGAACTTGGCACCCTTTCACATTTTTGTTTTGGGTGGGTTATACCTATTCAGATACGATCTCCATAAAGACAAAAATAAATGAGTGTCAAACTCACCTGTTAACTCGTTATTCTGTGAGCTAGCTACGCCTTCCCGCTTTACTTTAATGGCGTTCGCTTCGGGGTTTTCATTCTTTTCATCCTCTCTCAGGTTATTAGATTCTAGTCCAGAATTTATAAGATTAGCATAATGGGCATTCGCATTATCAATATCTTTATTCAAGCGTGCTAATCGCATTTTAAGTATTAATAAGGGGTTAGTCGCACCTATTACTGCGTCGTAGACATTATTCGTAGCAGGGTTACTGTCTAATTGAAATTCGTTGGTTATATAATTTGTGTCTGGATTATCAGGTGCAATTTCTTCAGTGTTTCCTTCGTTATTGGGGTCGGGATCGAAATTCCTTTTATCCGCATTGTGTTCATAGAATTGATGGAGGCGATCTAACTGTCGTGGATAGTTATGCCATTGTTCTTTTCGAAATCCCTCCCCATTGTAGTTGTCATCTTTACTTAATATATTGTAAATATCATCATTTAGATTATTGTCCTCATCATACTTTTGTTGGAGATTATGTTGTGATTCTGGTTTGTTGTCTTGTGCGACGTACATTTTGAATATTTCATCAAGTATATTTCTTGTAGGATATCTATCAGTAAATGCATTGTCATTGTGTTGGCTGTCGAAGTCGAGTTGTTCTCTGTTGAGGTCATTTAGTGACAATGGAAGAACATTACTGGAGGAGAGTGCCACTATCGCTAGGAGCAGCACGGGGACGATATATTGGCGCATCTGGAACAAGAAGACGTTGCGTTTGTAAGATGTGTCGAGCATGAGTAAGCACCGACATGTAAATTAGATCTTAGTTAATTGGCTTAAGTAAACGTCTCGAGACGCGACGTCGACGTACCTCTGCATTTATTAATTAAAATTCTAATATCACCTGATTTGCGTCTGACTAGTTGAGAATATTCAAAGATTAGTTGCTGATAGTTCTGCAGATAGATTTAGTACGAGACATAGGATTGTTTAACTGAGTTGATTTACATATCTATTGGTCGCATTGTAGAGGCATAGAGCCCTCGAAGTATTTGTCCACAAACCTCTCAATAAGGGTTCGTCAAACAACCATTAAGAAAATCAATTCACATCTATTTGTTTTGCCGTCGCGTAATTCCTAACTTTATTAATTGAAGAAAAAACCTGTATGTAAATATATCTTTATTGACTGCAACTTTTAATTATACAAGTAACCATCTAATGTTTTATTAAATAACACTTAGGTACTGCAAAGTCATAATTTTCCTGGTCATAATTTATATTAGGTTTATGGAGAGTTTTGAAAAATAAAATAAAATGTAGCTTCTGGGTCGTTTACTAAAATACCTACCTATATGAGTATAAAAACTCTTGGGAGTGCTAAAATTGCTAGCTGTCCCATAGGACTGCGAGTGAATTTCAAAGGAACTCGATACATAAACACGAAATACTAAAAAGGTAACGTATCAATTATGAATGAAAGGCTCCAGCGAAGTAGTGTTAGCGTTTAGTTAAATACTTGTTGCTTTTATTTACCAAACAGGGCCAAAACCTTTTCTTACAAATAAAAAGTTACTCCATACCTACAGATTAGCCCCTTATTAGAAATAGCGAATAATATTGTTCACTAATGAATGGCAGACATTATTAGCTTTTCGTCCACCCCTTCATTCGGTTTTAGGAGGAGAAACTTGTGAGTCTTGAGGCACCCACGTTGTTTACATTCGTATCTGTCAAGCGGACAGTTGGTGCCAGTATTAAAAAGCAATAATGGTTATTAATGGATGAAAGAAATGCTTGTAATTAACGGGAATGCCTGAAGGGTCGACACTGAACGACGTTAACAGCGTAATATTAAAAAGAATTGACCTCTTGACTATCGGGTCGCAAGTCTCTATGGATCTTGTTTCTGTAACCTTTTGTATTCGGTCGCCCGCAATATGGTATAGATGTGAAACTCTTGTGAAAATCCAGTTAAGAATTTGCAGGCCAGAATCGCCAAGTTTGAGTGTTAGATATGTAAAAAGTTTACGCTGCGGAGTTGTTTATAAAATATTCTAGTTCCTGTTATACCCCAAAACTACGATTGGCATTATGTTTAAACATCTCACGGCCTATTTTTCAGCACATTTATCGCTTTTTAAAGGAACACAAACCGATCATCAGTTATTTGATTAAAAGTTAACTAAATAAAAACTTGCTACAGGGACCTAAGTACTGCTGCAAATAAAATAGAAAACCAAATTCTAGATACAGAACGAACCTCTACTGTAGCACGTAGATACCTGAGATTTGTTAACCGAAACATAATGAGGTTTCCAAGACCACCAGAGATACGAAGGTAATTGTGAAAGTTTGTAAACCTTAAAATACCTCAAGTACGTATTACCTAAAGCTGCGGTTTGTAACTGTTTCGTTCAATTTAATCTGTACTCGAGCGCCTACTAATCTACGTAAGAGCCTGGAGCCACGCGATTTAAACGGAGGCTACATTTCTACAAATGCATGTTTTAGTAGATAAATAATTTTAGTTCATTGAAATTAATTAATAATATCTGTAGTCATGCGTCATATTGGACGTATCTTTATTTATCCAAAAAGTGATGGAGCATTGCTTAGGAATCGCATCAAAATTGGATCAGTGTGATGCGCATGATTTTATTTTAGAAAAATAAATCGCTAATTCAATAATATTTTTATGCACGGATAGCTTTAATATTTTTTCGTCGCGGTTATGACTCACCGCAAATGAGTTCTGCAATAGTCATAAAAATAGATGATTTGGAAATTTTTAAGAGTCGTAAAATTTTATTAAGCTCTTATAGAGGTAAAAATACTGAAGAGTAGTGAAGAGCTATGACTGCTTGATATTTCAACATTAATCATTTATAATATATCTTAAAATATAGGTACCTAATAATATCTTTAAGTTGTAAGTTTAAGTAAAAATGCTGTATTTGGGATTTACGTGAAATGCCACTAACTACTGCTTATGGCACTGACGTTAAAAAAAATATACATAGAACATTGAAATGCTTCTGAAAGACCTAGGTATGTATATGGAAATCCGAATTCAAGATGGAATTTTACCATCTTAATCAATCGTTATATCGATAATCAGATCAACTTTTAATCACTGCGTTCCAATATTATACTTAAGATTAACCTACTTTTTTTCAGTAAAATATTAGTAGTTGATGACCCAAATAAAATAAACTTATTAACCAGCGTGAAAGGTCATTTTATTTCTCTTAGAAAATAATCTGCGTGGTCTTAATTACTTGGCTTAAAAAGCCGTTGGTCTCTGGATTACGTTCTCTGATCTCTCGCTGTATCAATTATGGCGTCTGTTTAGAGACATAATTATTTAACAATGGCTTTTCAATTTGAGTTTTCATGCTGGCTGGTTATAATTTAGCTTTTGTCTAAGGAGGATTCATTATCATCCTGTGATTAAGCGAGATGTAGGTACAGCTTGTTATGTTGGAAAGAAGTAAGTGAAATGTTTGAGTAGTAATCATATAGGTATATACTCTGGATTGCAACAACCGATTTATCAGTTTACTCAAAGCTGCCGATAGTCCGTTCTGGTCATTGTAGTTATGTAGAGGTATTATGTTATGTCGTTCACTACATATGTTAAGTTGAAAAGGAAGGTCACAAGTTATTTTTGTTTACCCTAAAACTACCCATTGAGAAGAGAAGTATAGAGATTTAGAGGTACCTACCTAGCACAAAAAAGGTCAACCATCTGTCGTATTTTACATTCGTGCAAATAAATAAAGTTCTTTCTTATAATTTTTTCTATAGATTTAATCATTACCATTTTAGTTTTAAGTTTTATTTTATTTTGCTGTGCCCTACAGGGTCCACAATTTGTACCTAGCTCTAAGCCTAATTGTAACACCTACTTTATACATTGTGGAATGCAAATAAATAATATGAATATGAATAAGTGAAATGTCAGACATTCAACTTTGCAAGTTCAATGTAACGCAGTCATGAATCAAAATCACTAAGCAATTAATTGAAATTGGTAACATTCGTGCCGAGTTCCACCTGGTACCTGCAGGTGTTCACATCCCTACACAACTTCATCAAGGTTGGACAATTACTCATTACAAATGTATGCAACACTATTATTCATAAGCCTACAAATCAAGTTACGAATGAGCTGGTTATTCATACTTTTACTCTATTACGATGGACCATTAATGTTTTACGTCGAAAATGGAAAAAGAGCGTGTAATTATTTCGTTGCGTAGTAAATACAAGGTGTTGATTTGCATTTGTGCCATATTTCAGGAGGAGGACATAAAATACGTAAATAATCGATTGGAATTACAGTAAACGGGAAATAGCTAATATGCACGGCTTTTTTTGTCATTGTAATGTCGTAGAATTTCAGAAGTAATCCAATTTTATGAATGAAAGTTATGAATGATCGTTGCGTATGTTTTGTGTTTGCGTTTGTGTGAGGGCGCAGCAGGGTTTTAAGGCCAGTAACACACGCGCCAAGTTTAAATACGGCTAGATGACATTGACGGAATTCCGAAAAAAAAAAAATGTACCAATTTTTTTGTTGATTTGGGTCGAGAATCATTAGCATAATTACGTCCTTGAATATGGCACGGATGCAAATCAACAGCTTGTATTTCGTCGAAGTATGCTTTTTAGTATCAAAAGCTTTTAGTGACTCAGCATTTTTTCCGTCAATACTATGTGTATTTCTCAGAATCTACGTTGTAAATATTTTTCTGGGTATGTTATAATCGTTGCTAGGCAACCGATAACTGTGTCAACACTTTGTGTCATCATATATTCCTTTGAACCTCCCAAATTGGATTTGTTATGACGCCTTTTAGTATGAAAAAATACTTCAGTAACAACGTGCTGCAGAGGTGGTCAATAAGTATTTAAAAAAAAATTAACGATGAAGAACTACTAATTCAAGTTACAACCTTTTAAGCGAGTACGTCTAGACTTAGGAAGTGTTCATTACAACCTTCAATCGATCAATTGAATTGGTTCATCTGCATGCAAATAGTTGGGTCCTTTAATATCTCACGCCCTTATGCCCGTTTTCACCAACAATCTCTTACCGTTTCCCTATCTAAATGCCACTTACAATAAGGGCCGCTCCCAATTTGACACCTACCTAAATTCATTTTCACCACACTTGTACAAGGAACCCTTAAGTGACAGATTACTAGTTGTGCAAACGATAATGCAACGTCGATATTTTATCGATAAAATGATTTTTCAGTATTTTTTAAGAAATAAACGTCAATCGAGTATATATTACTAAAAAGCCTGTGAATAAATTATCTTGTGATGTTATATTAATTTAACTTTAACTACTTATTATGCAATAAAACAGTAAAGAGGTTGTCTATTGGTGAATTTTTACCTATGTCCTTTGCGCGTTTGTCAAATTGACTGATGTGTATGTGTACATTGGGTGAGGTTAATTTTGGGTTTATTATAGTTGAAAAGATAAGTTTATTTTTGCAGAGAAGAGAAAACGAGGACAAACCTTTCTTACAGAATAAAAAGACGCTAGTAAAGCTAGTAAAATTGCTGAAGTCTCATAGAGACACAATATTAAATAAATAACGGATGGGACCACGAACGAAGTCAAAAACAAAGCTTGGATCCAGTCACAATAGTTTTAATGCGACAGGAACCGTTTACAGGTAATTGTGAATAATATCTGTGTGGAATAATATAGTGTTGACGGATTCCACGAGTTGATGGATTTAAGTATGGAGTTAAAATGGAAGAAATTAAAATTATAGATTTATTATATTTATTTCGTTTCAGGTGGTGCGAGAAATTGGAAAGACGTGTAAAAACATGCTGCGCCGACCCCAAATTCAGTTGAGGTAGGAGGATGATGAAAATGTTTGGTACATCACATGAGGACTAATATTAAAATATTTGTTTACTATCTTTGTTTTAATTTACATAATTTATTATGTTCAATGTTAGCCCACTTCTTACCTTCAGACCACCATCACCCAGGAGATAGGCTCCTCCATATTCACCAATTTCGAATCATTGGTATCTATTGCTGTTTTGGTATATAGTTGAGTCATGTCCCGTCCACCGCGAAACTACATCAGTGATTACCAGATTTGCATCTGTTATGGTCTGTGTATTTATGACTGCCTCGTTGGTCTAGCGGTCGCAAGCGCGGCTGCTGTACTCGAGGTCTCGGTTCGATTCCTGGGTCGGGCCGAAATCGCTTTGTGGGTTTTCTTGAACTTTCACAAAGCAGCCCGTAGTCTGAAAGTTGGTGATTGATTCACCCGTGCATCGGAGAGCACGTAAATGTCGGTCCTGCGCCTGATCTCTTTCCGGTCGTGTCGGATTGCCGTCCCATCGGGTTATGAGAGTGAAGGAATAGGGAGTGCACCTGTGTCTGCGCAAATGCTCGTGCACTATAATATGTCCTGCGCAGCTGGCTGTTCTCCTTAAATGAGAACAGCCACCGTAGCCGAAATCTGCCGTGGACGCCATTATTTATGGATATGCAGGACTTCCTATTTTTGAATAATTCGACCTAGCAAGTGTATTGATAGCAAGTGATCTTATAAAAAAGTCATGTCGTATTTCTCAGTCATCTGCTCTTTCACGTTAGATACGTGGTCTTCTAATGATTATTTATAACATATCCACGACCTCTACAGCTTCTAAACTTTCTAAAAAAAATCATTTTATTTCACTATCCATCGCTAGAAACGATTCGAAATATGTTTGTATTCTGTAATGATAATGATAGGGGTTGTTTAAGCAGGCATCAATCGGGCTCCCAAGTTTAAGTGAAATTTGAAGGTTATAAGAGACACCTAAGCTTTGGTGAAAATGAAATTCTTATTAGGTGTTCCGTAAACGCTCCCTAAATTTAGGTATTTGTTGGTGAAAACGGGCATTAGTGTCTGAGGGCATGACATACCTATAAATATTTATACGTTAGCTATGTTTCAGTCTTAATACTATGCTTTGTGTAATTGGGAACATAAATTACTAGCCATGGTCAGCATCAAATCAAAACATCATTACCATATTAAAAAAAATAATACATTTCGAATTTTTGCTCCTATCTGAATTTATCATTAAATCTTAAATAATGAAGAATTACGTGCGTGTGCAAATGATGAACTTATTTTCATAATTTTATGAAATTGGTCCTATTAGACTTCTGGCAATAATAGATTTTTATGAAAAAATCGTGCAAAGTTAGCGGTTTTATACAATTGTAACTGAGACGGAGTTTGAAACAATGGCGGGTTCTATTCACAGCCTAGGCTAAGTTTTAGGAGTCAATGTGTATAGAAAGACTGTTCAATCCTTTAAGCGCAATTATTCCTTAGACCCACTTAAATTAATTGTTCATTTTCTTACAGAATAATTGATTTTACTGTTCTTGATTAAGATATTGGCATCCAATACGAAAATTAAACCTTTCAAAACTTAGAGCATAAGTTGTTCTGTAGAAATTAATTATGAACAGGCTTCGTGATTTTATGAAGAAAATATACCTACAGCATAAAGTATAGTCTTCGGCCTACAGTAAATAAGATTATTTACTAAATGTATTTTTTTAGATTAATATATATGAAATTACTCGCCTGACTGACTTTCGCTTAACGAGAGAAATAAGAGATGCTGTAATGATAATTTCAGAAAAATAAACAACCGATTAGGGACCCACACATACGATCCACGAACACCACCGTGTGCAGACATTACTTCTAAAAGAAACACAGTCATTCTGTGTTAGACAGGTAATTGTTTTAGTCTAGTAAAAGCCTATTGACTCGTGGGTACGGCTCAATTACGAACTCACTAATAAGGGTACAGATAATTACGGGATCGCCGCCGGTTTCTTACATTTTCTCATTCATTTTCACTCCGGCGGCGTCGGAAAAGCTGAAAGGGATAATATAATCTACAGGAAAGTATATCTCTAATGTTGAATTGATTTAGAAGGCCTTTCAAGCATAATTATAGGATTATGTAGGGTTTATTACGTTTCGAGTTCTGAAAGGGACACGCTGCTTTATAAACAAATGCTTTACCGTCTAGAACTTTCCTAGATTAGATGTAGGTTTCTATGTCAGGGAAATTAATATTATAGTGATATGGTACCTATGTTAGTTTAGTCGACTTTCTTAAGCAACTAGTTTATAACTGTCACTTTATTTGTCTTGTATTAGGCGATTATCACACTGCCCCGCATGATGCAGCGTAGTGCGTGGATGCGTTTTTTTCCGTTGTATGGAAATATCTCCGTTTGTATGGAAAACACGCATAGTCCAACACACTGAAAATGCATCCACGCGCGTTCATGCGGATCACGCACATACATGCGGAGAAAAACGCACCCCCGCGCGTAGGTGCGGGGCGAGACGCAAGGTATGGCACACTGAATCCCGCAGTGACGCGCGTGATTTTGAATGGGCGTGACGTGTATGTTTGAAAATGGAACTCGATGAGAGCCGCCGTGCGTGAATTAACAAAACGCAACTACGCGCGTGAGTGCGCGAAAAACCCGCACGATGATGCAGATCTGCACTCCCGCAGGAACGCGCGTAGGTGCGTTGACACGCAAGATGCAGCGTGATGCGGGGCAGTGTGAAGATCCCCTATGTCATATTATGTCAAACAACGTATTTATGGGTACTTTTAGCTTACTAGGTACTGTTCAAAGTGGATCTCGACATACCTTTTTATCATCATCATTCCTACCCCAATTTTATTTTAGGCAACATATCTTATCTTGAAACCTATTTTGTTTGTTGATGCATGTACCTATGGATACATTGTTAAATAAAAGAGGTTTCTTAAAGTAAATATAATTTAGTAATGTTATAAAAAGATTTGCAGAACCTCAATATCTCCTTACATGACAGTTTCACAGTTTTTCTTATAGGAAATTCATATGATTTAAGAGTTTTATCAATCTGCCAATGAGTTCCATCAATGGCCCATGTAACTGTGGTGGACGAAGGTTCGCCACTCAATACGAAGAAAAGCTTCGAGTCCCAAGGGTGACTAGAAAGGGTTAAGTGGTACCTAAAGAGGATTTGGAAAAATGGAACAATCATCAAATGAATGGGATTGAATTTAGGAAATAATCGTGTCTTGTTTACATTACATTTTACGTACATGTTCTTCACAGGGTTAAAGAAACGATGGCCACAATGTTACTAAAAAAGTGTATTTTGTATTGAAATAGTAGCACATTCGTGGTAAACATTAGCGTCCGTATTTTTATAATCATAATAATCATAATCATAATTATCGTTTATTTGTTTAACATAGGTAGATAATACAGTTCTTAAATTAAAGTGAAAGGTCGCTATGTTATGCTCGGAAGCGTACAAATATTGTGGTTGCATGCAAAAAAAACTTATCGTGCAAGAGGTATGCAAAAATTATTATTTGTATGTCAAAAATTAAAAATAATTATTATTTTGTGTTAAAATTAGTAAAATAATAAATTATTACATAAGAAAGAAAACAAAAATACGATTATCTAATAAAGTAAAAATAAATCGGTTTACAGTAAGTTATCACTTAGAAATTCATCAATATTATAATAACATTTTTCAATTAATAACGATTTTAATTTATTTTTAAATTGTGTTACATTTAATTGTCTAATTACACCTGGCAATTTATTGTTAATGCGTGGTGCCATGCCCAACACGCTCTTACTAACTAAGGCAGTCCTACAACACTGGTTTCTTAGTGCACAGCTGTCATCAGATTTAAGCCCACACATTGCTCTTATGCATCTTTTTTGTGCCTTAAAAATGATATCCTTGTCGGTAGAGTTGCCCCAAAAAATAATTCCATATCGCAAAACTGAGGCTACTAGGCCGTAATATGCTACTAGAAGCGCATCTATATTTATTTTTCTAGCAATTTGGAAAAGTGCGTGTGCTGATTTATTTATTTTCTTACTTAGGTCCTCTATGTGGGCCTTCCAGTTATAAAATTATATTATTCCATTCCAGTTATAAAATAAAATTATATATATAAAATTATATTATAAAAATAGACTAGGCGACAGGCGTCTGAAAATAAAATATGTTCCTCCGTTTGTTTATTTATAACAAACAGCAATAAATCCTAATTCGTAAAGTCCTTGTCTATTGAAATACTGAGAATTTCTGGCGCTGGATACGGGTCGGCTTTGACTGCCCACATTATTGAACCGTACTGTAGCTAAATTGAGCTCTATCGAAATTGAAATTCTTTATTCTAAACTAGTTTTGAGACTCTTTCATTATCTGTAGGATAAAGCATAACGTTTTTAGTGTCTGTGGGCTAGACTTCTAGAAGAACTTATTTATGTATTTCTGCTTTCGTCAGATTTTAAAAAAATTACTTCGTCTTTAGAAAAATATGAAATAACATTTTTAAATGTAGAATTTATTATGAATTTATTAAATAGGCCCGATAAATATAAAGTCAACGCAAAATACGTTAAAAATGAAGAGTATTTGTGAAGCCTGTGGGCCTGTGCTCACTAGAGCGATGAGTGAACTAACCGCTTTGAGTCTATGCAACGCCAACATTGGCTAACATATTCATTGTTTATTCGACTAGAAAATATTTTATAATTCAAATGGAATTCGCGTTTTTGACAGGTGCATACAAGTATGTAACAAACAATTTTGTAGTTGTATGTATGCAACAAACAATTTAGTTTACTAATATAAATCTAAAAATAGACTTATTTAGCTACACAGACAACAAATAGTGCCAAATTATTCCATCATCACCATTTCCAACATCAGCCTACTAATAACACTGTAGGAATGGCGATATATCTGCCCCTAAAATATTTTTAACATGAACAAAACAAGCTAAGATCCCAACTCAATTAACTAAAAAAACCTACTTACTTAGTTAGTTCATAATTAAGCCAATGTAAACAAATGACGATCAAAGAGATTAACTAGTAATCTCTTGACACACATATTAAACGAACAATGTTATACTTAGGTCTCATAATATTTTCGATCGTCACCAAAGAGATCGCTACTCCAGATAGCCCGAAGTCGACTTATTCAGTTCAAGCTAAAACCGATAAAAGCCTCGATGACTTATCGTTTACGGGCTCTTAAGTACAGCCCGATTCGTAGCGAACGGCTGCATTTATTGTGGCAGCTGAAAATGGCTTATTTCGCTCTGTCAACTCGCAGCGGGTATTAAAAATGGGACTTTTTCAGAATAAAGCACGAATCTAGCTTCTAAATACATCTGTAAAGATTCTAGGAACAGATGACGTTGTTTATTTAGGTATGCAAATATGTTCGGATTTATGCGATTTATTGAGTCGCAAGGGAAATCGTACTTAGTTTTAATAATTGAATTCTAAGTTTAGATACACTTGAGAGAAATGGGGCTAGGTCGGGCTATGAATAGCATTTATTTATTTAGATAAATAGATGACAGGGTTAATAAAAACATGTTAGGTGAAATGAGATGTGATGAATGTTCCAATTTATTAATAACTAGCGACCCGCTCCGGCTTCGCACGGGATAACAGTATTTCCCCACTAGTTAATGTATATTAATATACATATAAACCTTCCTCTTTAATCACTCTATCTATTAAAAAAACCGCATGAAAATCGGTTGCTTTGTTTTATACTATGTAGTGATGAAAGGAACTCAAGTCGAAATAAAAGGTAGGATCAATTACGAAACGAAACTCGGTACGAGTGACGAACGCTCAATTTCCACAACTGTTCTAAAGTCTTTAAAGAGAAACTTTTTACTTTAATGCTCAATTTGCCGTGTGTGGTACAATGAGTTTTTGCTCAAATGCTCAGAACCATTAAATTACGTCTAGAATGGTTAAAGTTGAACTTTTGATTAATCATTGTGTGCTTACTGAGCTTAGCTCCGTTCGAAGTATTAAGTTGCCAACTTACGAGTATGTTAGACTGGGGGATTTGCATCGAGGGAATTGTTACTTAATCTGTACCTCAATGAGGTGATCTGTCATGTATCGTATTTGCTTTGTCATCGTGACGAGCTTAATACTATTTCCTACCCTAGTTGTTTTGGCTGGAGATAATAATATGTAGTTTAAAATAAATTGAGGTAAAAAAATCTTTAAAAACAAGCTTTTATTTAAATGCGCTAAAAAGAAAAAAATAAACTTTTACTGTAACTTTACTGTCAACTTATAACGACATTTCAAATTTAACATATTTGACACAATTTATATGTTTTAAAAGCTTGTCGCGAGATTTAAGTACTCGTATTTACTTTCTTGGTAAAGTCAAGCTTTTGAGAGTTTGCTTTCTGCGTTTATTGTAAATCAAAGCCATTGTTTCATAAAATAAACTTAAATTCTTCGTTCCTCTCTCTCTCTCTCTCTCTTTGCCCTTAAATATTAAAACGGAAAGATTCCAATCCTAATCAACAGTAGGTGCCTACTCTATATTAAACTAAAATAATAAAAACTGATGATTATGTAAAAATAAAAAATATTATAAAATAGTTTCTGGTGTCAAAAAACTAAATATTACAAGCTTTTATTTAACTTGCAATGTATGTATGTATGTATGTATGTATGTATGTATGTATGTATGTATGTAACTATGTGTGTTCGGGTGAAATTTTACAACTCAATTTTAAGGCACTTGCCCTCAACCGATTGAGCTGAAATTTTGCATACATGTTTAGTTTGGATGACAATGCATGTTAAGCTATGTGACGTCATCCTAAATCCAACATGGCTAAATATACAAGATGGCGGACTAGTTATTTTTAAGGTACCTATACAATATGGGTATCAAATGAAAGGGATTGACAAGTAGAACACATTGCACTTTACGAAATAAAAATCCAAGATGGCCGCCGCTACAAAATGGTGAATATCCTATTTTTTTCAATCCCATCCATATGGGTATCCAATGACAGGGCTTGACAAGTAGAATAAAGTGCACTTTACCAAATCAAAATCTAAAAGGACCGCCGCTACAGAATTTAGACTTAGGAACTTACCAGGTGAAAACTAAAAAGTATAAAATAAATTGAGGTAAAAAAATCTTTAAAAAGAAGCTTTTATTTAAATGCGCTAAAAAGAAAAAAATAAACTTTTACTGTAACTTTACTGTCAACTTATAACGACATTTCAAATTTAACATATTTGACACAATTTATATGTTTTAAAAGCTTGTCGCGACTTTACCAAGAAAGTAAATACGAGTACTTAAATCTCGCGACAAGCTTTTAAAACATATAAATTGTGTCAAATATGTTAAATTTGAAATGTCGTTATAAGTTGACAGTAAAGTTACAGTAAAAGTTTATTTTTTTCTTTTTAGCGCATTTAAATAAAAGCTTCTTTTTAAAGATTTTTTTACCTCAATTTATTTTATACTTTTTAGTTTTCACCTGGTAAGTTCCTAAGTCTAAATTCTGTAGCGGCGGTCCTTTTAGATTTTGATTTGGTAAAGTGCACTTTATTCTACTTGTCAAGCCCTGTCATTGGATACCCATATGGATGGGATTGAAAAAAATAGGATATTCACCATTTTGTAGCGGCGGCCATCTTGGATTTTTATTTCGTAAAGTGCAATGTGTTCTACTTGTCAATCCCTTTCATTTGATACCCATATTGTATAGGTACCTTAAAAATAACTAGTCCGCCATCTTGTATATTTAGCCATGTTGGATTTAGGATGACGTCACATAGCTTAACATGCATTGTCATCCAAACTAAACATGTATGCAAAATTTCAGCTCAATCGGTTGAGGGCAAGTGCCTTAAAATTGAGTTGTAAAATTTCACCCGAACACACATAGTTACATACATACATACATACATACATACATACATACATTGCAAGTTAAATAAAAGCTTGTAATATGTAGTTTTTTGACACCAGAAACTATTTTATAATATTTTTTATTTTTACATAATCATCAGTTTTTATTATTTTAGTTTAATATAGAGTAGGCACCTACTGTTGATTAGGATTGGAATCTTTCCGTTTTAATATTTAAGGGCAAAGAGAGAGAGAGAGAGAGAGGAACGAAGAATTTAAGTTTATTTTATGAAACAATGGCTTTGATTTACAATAAACGCAGAAAGCAAACTCTCAAAAGCTTGACTTGTGGCTTCGAAAGCTTGATGTTTCACAGTTCGAGGTATTGTTACAAACCAACTTTCATTTACTTAGTTTAAACTTAGTTTGTATTATTTCGAAACCACAATCAAATGTCACAGTAAAATATGACAAGATGTCTGTTAACACTGTTCCATAGTTACTCGTTTGAAAAATATAAACCAAAACATTAAAACAGGGACACGATATTAAGTATTTTTTTGAAAATGATACAGGAAATCCCTTGAGGACGGAAAACGGTCTAAAACAAAGTGCTTAAGCGATAAATAAGTATAAGTAATTTAATAGGTTTGCTGACCATTATCTAGAAGTTTATAACTGTAACTAATGACTTAATTACTTCAATAAATGTAGAACCTTTAAAATTTTAGATCAGCATTTTAGTGGAAGCCCAGCAAACTACTGATTCAGCTTAATATTTCTGCCTTCGAAATTCATTTGGAGTTGAGGCGGATCCCACAATACCATGCGTCACTTTTTAAGAAGAAGTCACTTATCTGTAAAATATTGCTTGCGATTTAAGGCGATACTTTGGCTGGCAAGTTTAGTAGATAGGTAATAATAGTTTGCTATATATCTCCGTTTCAGTGTGCTCAGGCTTTAGGCATTTAGAATAAACACGTTACCGTAACGTCGTCATAACATGAAGATGTCACGTTATTAAATATATTGGTGAACTGTAAGCAAAAGTAACATAATTATTATGTAGGCCATAAAAACTAACGCAGCTCATTGGTAAAAGAAAAGTCTTTTTAATATCGCCAGAAAATAATTATTTCAAAAAACGTTCCCACCCAAAAACAAACTTATAAATAAATAATTTCCATGAATTGTGTTTATCAAAATATTTAACGTCCACTACGCATTTCCAGCAAAGTGGGTCACAAGTCACAAAAGCACGTGGGGTTTGGGTTAACATATTGTGATGGAAATGCCAGATTATACTAAAACGATTTCCGTTCAATCTACATGAGGATAGGTAGTACTGGTGACGTCACAACTCACGTTCATCCTTTGCACACACTCATCAATCATTCGCTTTTGATACTTATCTTGTTCATCTAGATGTCCTTATGAAGTGCGGGTACAATTTAGTCTATTTTTGTGTCCGTTGATGCTTATTTTAGCATCGAGGAACCTAATTGTGTTATATGTGGTTTACCTTTTGTTGTTTTTAAAATAAACTGTGTTAATTTCTTGCATTGTTTGTTATTCTTCTATTTATTGAATTTTGGATTACCAATTTTTGTGTTGCCGCGTGATTTGCGTGTATTTAAATGTTATCAAAGTACCAAGGATTACCGAAATAAATACATTTACTACAATACAATACTTTCTTCAGGCTGGGAAAATTTTGAAATAAAAAATAGGTACCTATCACAGCAAATAATTTTCACTTCTATAAAATAACTATAGTAACAAAATCTTGGTTTTATCACGCAGATTGAATAAAATAGATATATGTAACATAAAGTAAATAAGATAGATATTTACGATGTCGAAAAATAGTGTCAGACTGAAATTCGCAGTTTTGAAGAGTCATTTTATAAATCTAGGTATATTTTATATTCTATATCTCTAGAGAATAATCTTTTTCAAGCTAAATTATAATTGAAGACTTCAGTTATGTTCAAATATGACTATTGCACACTTTAGGTTATTAGTGCTGAAAGATGTGTCAAAAAATAAAAGCTTTATTTAATTGATTGATGAATACTAAGATGATAAGTGAATTGCTATACAAAGATAAACTAAAATTAGATGAGCAACATTGTTATTAGTCTCTTATTGTGAGTCTTATAATAAGTAGACGGACCATTATGAGATCGCACATTATTTTTACTACAGTAAATAGATTTTTTTTTCAGTATTGGTATTAAATGGTATTAGGTAGGTATGGTATTAAAATTCTCTTTAAATAGATTAAAGATAGAAAATACGTCAGTTACGTGCGCAACAAATGTTAGGAATTCTTCTAAGCCTTGTTAACGTATTTTACGAATTAAATGAAGTAATTTTGATGGAATTTAGGCAAATCGCACAATCCTGCGTATTTAGCTCGTTCCTTATAGAATTCGCAACTGTTATTATCATAATCTATTGAATCTGCTCAATGGATTTATTCCTTTTTTCTCTACAATGGATTTTGTAATCCTTCGAATTTCCTTATCCTTTTCATGAAAATTAAATCGGATTGAATTTTTCTTTTGTGTAATTTGGTCTTTTGTGCGGCAATTAACTTGGCTCGGAGCGGTGGGTCGCGAGCTAAACATTATAAGATAAAATATTGAAATAATAAGGAAATTATACCTATATTCTTATTTTCAGAACTTTAAAACCGATGTCGTTCAGCTTTGTGTATCTTTTATAAATATGGTATGTTTAATCATATCATAAAATCTCAAATACCTACTTACTTAATGCTAACTCCGAATATTCAGTTACCTAGTCTCAAAATCCAATCAAACCTTCGTAATCGAATTATGGTTGCGATTTTGCTATTGGTTACAAGATCTAGATACTAGGACCCTTTAAACCAAGTATTGGAAAGTCTTACAAGTAATTATTCGGTATGATACCTCCTTGGCTGGAAAAGGTCGCACCGTCCGGAATCCTTTTAGGCAGCGTAACTCAATAGTGTTTAAAATCGACTTACCCGACATTATTCAATCAAGACCATTTGCGATAAGGCGTGTATGAGAAATGATATTGTTCGGAAACCTAAGGCTTGTAGCAAATGTCGCGGCTCTTTGTCAGTTGGCCTATAGGATAATGTATGATATCTATTGTCGTTTTGATATGAATAGTTTTATTAACTTTTTTCACAATATAAAGGGTAAAAAGGCGTTCTGATATCTCTGATGTTTGCGGAATTGTAAATGCCTTTAGGATAGGGTTATAAGTATTTAGTAGTAGATATGATATATACCTAAGAATGATGTACCTGTGTCTGAGTAACAGAAACTCACGGAACGATTTTATCAACTCGCCAAGTATAAAGAGAATGACCATTTATTACTTACTAACTAACTCTATTAAAATTATCATTACGCACATCAGGAGGCGTAATGATGATGACTATCTAATTAAATAAGTGAAATGTCAACGTTATTACTTTTGGCCGAGCGGCCAAAATTAAATGTGCACATTCAATTATTGGTTCCAATAATACAAATATTGGTTACTATTTTTGATATCTGACGTTGCCTGCAAACATTTTGGAAATCTGTTTTTTACTGACTTCAGTTTCATGTATTGAAATATCATGAATCAGAAATCGTAGTTTTTATGTGAACTTTTATCAATGGCAGTTTTAGGGTTTGACAGTAAAACCAATAGAATGAACCACGTAGGTGTATTATGGATAAGCCGACATAGAATCAACATTCCAATATATAATTTCAGAATAAAACACATTACTTACCTATATTTATTCCTGTGGTGTATCTTCAATGAACACAAACGCAATACAACAATTTTGGCATACAGTAACATGATGAAACCACCCCTTAATTAGAGAGTACAACGAAAGAATCACCCGTTTCGTATTACAAAACAAAATACGAGCCAAAGGGAATGTAAATTTAAAAATATCAGCGGTAAGTGACGTAGCAAAATATGAGCCTTTGCGATGAGAAATCTCATATGAGCGGGAATAACGAAATAACACAATATATGCATTTTATTGAAAAAGGAAACAATATGAGTGGATTATTTTGTATTTTGAAATGGAAACCACTTAGATTGTTTTAGTCTCGGCACTGTAACCCCACTTCTCGGAAGGGTTAGGCAGCGGGCCATTAACCCTCAATTGCGTTTCAGATGAGAGCAAACAGGTCATCGGCGATCCCTTTTTATACTCAACTCATGATTATTGTGAATACGTGTACATGTGTGTGTATAGATATCGGAAAATTCAATTGTTTTGTATACATTCTGTTGACAAAGAAGTACATATATGCGCTTATGCGCTCTTCTGTGAGCAAATACGAGGACTTTGACATTTGCACTCGTGATCACCATTTTCGGTGGTAATATATTGCACCATGGGTTACTGAAACAACCAAGCATGTTGACTGTCTAAATCAGTGAAAAGCTATCTAATTTCAATTTCTAGACAGTACCGTTATTTGCTGCGAAGTAAAAACATAGCAGAAATAATATTTTTTAAAAACTTTTACTTTTTATAGAATCGAATATGCTAGACGAACGACTAGGCTATTACACTTGGCAGAAAAACTGCAATAAGAAATATTTTGTAAAAAAAACAGCTTATTTCGGGAAAAAAAAATCACTTGCGTGTATGAGACAGCAAAATAAGACCACAAATGAAACGAAACAAAGGGCATAAATAACAATTTCCGTCAGGGCGCTTCGAGTGTTAATTAGTGTAATTATTTATGTGCTAATCAAGTCATTAGTTACCGCGGCGGTAGATCCTCCCATCTATTAGGGCGGCTTTAGTCTGCATTGTGTGGACGACATGTGTTCACGACCTACTTCGCGTTGACTTGTCTATGATTAACGTCTTGAGTGAAGCGTTCTGTGACGTCACACCTGAGTGGGCTCTATGGCACAATATTGTGTAGTGACCACCCCGCCATTTTGTATGCAACCTACTTACTATAATGAGCTAGTTGAGCTACTATCAATCTGCAGTTTACGGAATATGCTAATGTAATTATGTATTTAAGTATTTCCGGAGAAAATCTATTGTTATCTGAACACTTTGAAAAGTTTGATATTGTACTTGCCAATTTTGGATATTAATTTGAAAGGGTACGCCCAAGTTATTTGAGTTATTTCTTTATTTAGAATAATAGGTTATATTGAGACTTGTTTATGTTGTATTTATAGCATTGAAATACTTTTGAATCTCTGACTACTTAAGGTTTGGAAATACGTCTTTATTTTAAAATTATCTTTCTTTTCGTATTTTGAAACGAACGGTAACATCACCTGCTTACAAAAGATTTATTTTATGCAAGTCAACGAACTTTTTACTATTCCAGTTGTATAAATTCTGTGATCCTAGTTTGACCGACCACAGATTATAAAGTAAGTACACACAAAGGAGTTACCACCTCATTTCAGTTTTAATCTGATTCGAAGGTGTAAGCTGTAGAGAGTCAACGTCTCTTGAAGAAAAATATAATTAAATATGGATTAAACTTTGTTATTACTCCAATGGTTGGAGGGAATAATGTCATTTCTCTGAGGTACAGACGACAGCACATCCACCTACCTCGAACTGTTAAATAGATTTTCGGCCTTATCACAATAGTGGAAGGTGACAGTTCGATTGGTAAAATTTGACAGATTCGGGTAGGTTGACCAGTTGACCTGCTGGCGTGCTGGAGCTAAATGCTATTTTGTGTTTGTCTATCGATAGCAAGCCATGTTTAGTCGTGGTTTTTCAGAGATCATTTTACTTATGACCAATCGATTTTAAACGCCTGGCTTATTGGGACTCAGATAGAATTGTGGAAGTATGAATGTAACTAGCTACTTTTCATTAGACATGTAGCCTTTTGTATAAAAACTTGTATATATTTTTTTTCTTTTCGTGAGGTACATGTATGTAGGTAGGTGTCTCATGAAAAGCTTTTCGTCTGTCATAAAATGTTACATCAAAGTATGGCTATTAATTTCCTGCTTAGCATATTAAGTTGCTGGTTTATGTCTTAATCGTTAAAGTCGTCGTAAGAGTCATAAATTATGTTTCTGAAACCTTCTGCAGTCGTTTCAGTGTTGCCTATGGCCGTGGTCAGGTAATGGATCGGAAAAGTGCACACATTTCGGTCTTATGTTGGTGAAGGTTTGTCGCCAATAAATGTTTTGAAATTAACACCCGAATCAAAAACCTTTTTTTATGAGATAATACTTCTATTTAAAAAAAATAGTAAGTTTATAAACTTAAACTTTATAATTTCTCTTGTAAATTCGACACAAATTTTTTGAATGCTTTGATTTCCACAGACAAATAAATAGGTAAAGCTAAAGTCAATCCGTTGGTAAATTAAATCAACGACACCATATTTTATCAATGTTACTCCAGAAAGCAGATTGCGAAGAGATTCAACATTGAATTTCATTTGTTTTGAACTAAATAGAATATCGGACTAGTTTACAAACCTGTAAATAAAATAAAATAAAAACTTTAAGGTTGTAATTTCTGGAAGTTTTGTATAGATTTTAGAATACATTCAATGACGGAAAGCGCTTGTGTAGTACGATTAAAATAAAGCATATTCCGTAATATGCCTTCTAGGCAAATTACGATAGCCTTAAGTATATCCTGGATGATATATTTACGTCGTTTTTAGCGCGCTAACGCTAGACTTTATCTCCTAAGTACCGAAGACAATAATGGCTTTAAACAAATAATTTTAATTATTTGATTACAAAATATTGTTAATCTATGTTTTTTGCTATTGTCTTTTCATGCTTTTGTGAGGGAAATTAATAATGAAAATATGTGGGAAGGTTTTGAATAATTAGTGTAATTTATGAAACAATGTTAAGTATAGGGTCGTAATGAAACCTGGTTTGACATTGATGTAGGCAAGCAAACAGCTGCCCCAAAAAGTATACTGTAATAATAACATTTAAGTAAATATGTATAAGAATATAATGCTGTGATATAAACAAGATTATAAGCTCAGGAAATTGAGCTTCTAGGTCTATAATTATTTGGTGTCAATTGTTTAAAAAATTGGCTTTTTTATCGTGTTAAAATTTTGTATGTGTTAAGATATGTATGTTATATTATCACGAATGTTTTCTTGGTTGAAGAGTGGTCTTAGAGGTAATAAGAATGAAGTAACATTCAAACTCTATGTATTTTGGAGTTCTATGTGGTATTGGGGGGAATAATATTTAAAGTAAGATACTTATAAAGTAAGATCTCAAAAATAGAAGTTGGGTATCTGAAAAAGGTGAAATAGCTGTAAATCTAGCTTAGTAAGTAGAACTGCGAGAGATGTACCTCTAGGTATGTTAATCTTATAATGAAACAGACATTATGTAAACAATACAAGTTATTGAAATAACGGCCGGCGAAAGTTACCAAGAAAGTAACTTACGAAATAAGAATTTGATGAACTTTCTTCGATCTTTTGTCCAATATTTTTTTTAAGTTTGTGTGCATGTGATTATTCTTATAATATAGGGTAACTTAATAAGTTCATCACAGAGGTCAGACGGCATACGCTCCTTGCAAGGATTCTATTTAGCCGAAAAGGGTCTGGACACGGGGTCTGAAACCCTTAACACAATTGTGGAGAAAGGTCAATATGATAATTCAGAAATTGAAGAGTAAAGATATAAGGTATCTAATATCTGTAGGCTTCTTTCATAACGTATTTTTGCTACCTCTGTCTGTTACAGCCTTTTTATCGTCCCACTACTGGGCACAGGCCTCCTCTCACACGGAGAAGGGTTAAGCGTTAATCACCACGCTTGCTCAATGCGGGTTGGTGATTTCAGACTTTATAGTCCAGGTTTCCTCAAGATGTTTTCCTTCACCTTTTTATCAGCCATTGGTGTCTAAGATTTACCTAGAAAGTACATACAAACTTAGAAAAGTTGCATTGGTACTTGCCTGACCTGGAATCGAACCCACACCCTCATACTCGAGAGGTTGGTTCTTTACCCACTAGGCCACCACGACTTACTTTTGCTACCTCTATTCACAGGAAATACTATTTATTCAAGTTAAACGAAAATCATACCATTCACGATGTCTTCCACATGTGATAAAATCGTCCTAGAAATACGATAAAAAGGCATCTATTCCGTTAACTACTTCGGTTTCTTAAAAATAAGAAACCTCGAATGTTGGAGAATAAATTTAAACAATAGGACTTAGAACATAAAATATACTTCTTCTTTTCAGACAATGTGGAAAAAAAAATCCCAAACTCTTCTCAGCATTTCCCAAATATTTAATTTTAGTTGAAGAAATACAATACATCTAGAAGAAAAACAACAAACTGAAGATTGGCATCTTACTAACTAGTTCATTCATGGGGAATGTAATGTCAAATCAATAAAACTCGGGCGCCGATGGACAGCGACGCGGCCAACTGTAAAATTTAATGCCCCCGTACACTATTGATCGCTGTACGAGAATTTCACACTTGCTACATGCTACGCTAGTTAAGGCCCGTTTACATTACACATTAGAGCGCACAGGGTCAGCAGCAACTAACTCTACAACGCGATTTAATTGCGCTACGAACCAGCTGGTGGTCGTATAAGAATTATCTGGTTCTAACAAGATTAAAGGAAATTTTATTTTAGACTAGCTTCTGCCAGCGGTTTCACCCGCATCCCGTGGGAACTACTTCCCGTACCGGGATAAAAAAGTAGCCTATAGCCTTCCTCGATAAATGGGCTATCTAACACTGAAAGAATTTTTCAAATCGGACCAGTAGTTCCTGAGATTAGCGCGTTCAAACAAACAAACAAACAAACAAACTCTTTAGCTTTATAATATTAGTATAGATTAGTATAGATTGTTTTTCAATCAGTTTTAGTTCAGCGTGGCTGCTGGCTAATACTAAATTAAAGAAGAAAAAAAAACACTAAAGTAGAGAAAGAAAATAGTATCTAATGAAAGAAAGTCGCGTTATGTACCTAACGTCACGTTAAAACAGTACTTGTTCAAATAATAGGTAAAACCTGAAATTCTTGTAAAACGAAATAAACGAAATCAGGTATCTAGCCTATTAGGAACCTTGAAAGAGTAACCAAAAAATTTGTAAGTACAACTTAAAAATTCTGAGTTATAAACGTATTACGTATTTAGTGTAACAGATATCAAGAACCTAACAAATGAAGCCTCAAAATATTTCTGTAAAAGGCTTTGATTACGTGCATACGTTACCTACCTATCGAGGATGACCGGATGACCGACAACTCGACTGGGCTCCATCCACAAACAATTTTACTGATACACTAACTCAAACTGGAATATCGAAAACAGATTCTATACAAAATGTGTAGGTAATGGAAATATCAGAACTGACGCTACTGATCGATTAATATGAGCCGATAACAACAGTCGATTACATTTAATCGAAGTCTTTACTCGTGGTCGTAATGTAAGTCGATGTCTTTACTAGCGATCGCTCATTACTGCTACATGCTACTTTGTTGGCAAACAACAGAATCGAATATTTAGGGCTCACTTTTTCACGCAAGGAACCAAGCAAGAGATTTGCGCACATTGACCTACATACTTTCACCAATACAATACATATTTTAGTTTTCTTACAGATTTGGACTGGGCTTATAAGCGACGATTTAGAGTTATTTTGAATCCAAAACGTGAACCCTCCTTTGTTTGGCGTTAATACTAATTAAACTTAATAAGACCAAAACAACGTCATACCTACTTATCCATCGAAAGCCGATACTCCGAACAGCGTAAAAAATGTTGCCTAATATAAAAATATAAATAGAGCTGCATCGGGCATGGCATCATCTCAACAAATGCAGTTAGGTGCAATCTTCCCGCTAATTCAGTCGCTGGCAAATCTCATCGTAGAATCTAGCCTATTTGTGGGCCGAGCGCAGCAAGCTGACTTTTTAAAACAATATCTTGGCTTTGAAATATCTACAGCTCTCATCTCTATAAAGCCACTCTCAATGGAACGTTCTCCTTAGTATTTCATTTCATTCGATAGACCTATCGCAATTTTATTGGTAGATACTTAGTTAGGTACCTATAATTTTATTTGGTTAATGCGATTGTTTTGTTTCTTCGTAGCCAATTGTAAGTTTATTTACTCCTTGAGAGAAAAAGGTATTTGAAAGTCGATCGGTACATGTATAAGTTGGTTTTGCGTCTTGTAATTTATCTTAAGTCAAATAATATACTCACATTTCTAAAAAGTCTGTGTACATTTTTATGGCAATGTAATAAGCAAGAATAATCATATTGTGGTGAACTTCGATATTGCTGGCAAAAATACGATAAAACAATTTTATGTAGCACGTATTGCTAACTTTTAATAGAACAATGTCAAGAGCATGCAGTTTTATTTTTTTTATATTTGTGATGTTTCGTATTTTCTTCGAAAAAATATTAAAACTGATGCAGTGGGCCGTACAACTGACGTTAAATAAGATTGAGAGCGCTTGTTTTAAAAAATGTACGAGAATTCACCAACTGTCGAATTATTTTTTACATTTACTAAAAGTTTCACCGAAAAACTTTTTTTTACTTTATATTGGTAGAATTTTATTCAATTTTTCATTTGAAAGTTAATTTTACACTGACTTAGTAAAATTAAAATAAAACGCAAAAATAAAGTAAATACGTTAAAAAGTAACTATAGAGAAAAACATGGTAGCCGTCTGGTAGCGGCGGCGGTAGCGTACGCATCTTTATATGAACAACTAGCCGTTTTCCCGCGGTTTCACCCGCGTCCCGTGGGAGCTACTGCCCGCACCGGGATAAAATAATAGCCTATGTTACTCGCAGAAAATATAGCTTTCTAATGGTGAAAGAATATTTAAAATCGGTCCAGTAGTTTTTGAGTTTATCCATTACAACCAAACAAACAAACAAAGTTTTCCTCTTTATAATATTAGTATAGAAGTATAGATAAATATCTTGGTATACGTAGGTAATAACCTACGTTAATTGTCGCCACGTGGGTATATTTGACGTAAGAATAGGCAATAGCTCTACCCTTAAATATACACTCTTATATACACATACTCCTTAAATTCCACATAGATATCGTGAGAAAGGACCATCCCATCTCATAGGCGTAAATATTTAATGAAATGCCATTCACCACACAAACGTTTGGCATGCCTACGTGGAACCATTCGCTTATATCTAACACTTAAGGTAGTAAACGTAAAGAAAAAGAGCCTACGCACGCTGCCAACTTTTGGTAGGCCGATAGTTTGGGTACATAATCAGTATGAAGACGAATGAGCGCGCATTACCTAGTAGGATTAGGTATCAGACCGACTTAATGTCGCTGCATATGTGACGGGTTTTTTTACGGACGGGACAAGAATGTGGCACTCACGGGTAATCACGAACGAGGCAGTCGCGTCCCGGTCCTCGCCCCGTCTGTGGTGTTATCTCGTTACATATGCAGCGACCTTAAAAGTTTCATTGCATTTTATTGTCTAATGTTCGTCAAATATTTAGGAATAGGTACATTAGGTATGTTTAAGACTAAACCTGAATGTTGCAACTCAGATCCTCAAGTTACAGCCATAGCCTAGTTTTAGGGTCACTGCCAAAACTGTACCTAGTGTAATTCTTTTCGACGTTTTTTTTTAATTTACATTTGTCTTGGAAATGAATAGTCTACCATCACCAGCCAACTATCGGCCGACAATTCAGTCTTCAGTGTGCGGGTTTGGTTTTAAGTAGGGAATCAGTAATTTATCGTCGACTTATCATTCCATCGTAAAGTGGCGACGCGTAGTACGTGTTACAGTGTTACTGCCTTCTACAGTTTTATAGCTTGTAAACCTTGCTGGTTTACTTCACACGAATGAAGGACGCGAACATGTGAGCTAATATTGTCGCTGAAAGATAGGTACAGGTATACTCGTATACTGTATGGTGCTAAGAAGGATTATTTTTAAGGTTAAGTTACCTATATTGTAACATTAAGTAAATATACATATGTAGCTAAACACTGGTACACACTGGTACATAGCTACATCCGGTTAGACTAGAACCTAACGTAGTTGGGAAAAAAGGCTCGGAAGATGTTGATGTAGCTAAGTACTGTAAAAGTTCTTTTCATTATAAAGTACCTCTTTATCTTCAATATCACAATGTTAAAGCATTTTTTGATTACCTACACAGGTAAGGTAACGTTTTAAGATTTTTCATATCCAATAAGATTTCTGCATTTCAAAATATAAAAGTTCAGCATACGCTGTCCTCCGATTCAAATATCTGAACATCAAACTATCACTTTAGCTAAGGCGTCTAAAATTAATTCTGCAATAAAATTAATTAGCAATCAGTGCAATTAATTAAAAGCTTCAGATAAGAGTGGAATCAAAGAAGATAAGTCTTTCGTTCGAAAGTCTCGTACAGCCTGATTTTATTAGTCCTGCACAGACTTTATTTAATAATTCAATTACACGATTTTCCTTCGATTAATTTTTTTTTCTTAGTATTTCACAATTCTCAAGATCTAATTGTCTTAAGCAGGTGTGGTTCAATTAAGCATTCAATTAACGTATTTTTGCTTTTAACAAAAGTTATTTCAGAGGCGAAGATATTTATTTTTGAGTAGGTGGAATACGATTAAGATTGTTTATTAAAATACTAGAAACACGGGTTCACAAATACCTACTTGGCCTATTTATACATTCTGGCTAAACAATAAACAATAATTATGTATAGTTACAATAAGAATTAAAATAGTTTATTACTGTTCCTTTACGATGTAGTCAGAATTTGTGTAATATTTGTATGTATTGTGATATGAACAGAACATAATGTTGGAAATAACAACACGGCATTTATTAAGCATTGTCTTCTCAAAGATAGGAGCTATAGTCTGATTTTTAATTCGAGTCAGTAAAATGACAGGGGCAACTGTCACTTTCACAAAACAGGGTGACCCACTACAATAGTGATGTTCCACAATCGATCGACTTAGAAGTTTAGTCATGATTTATTTTATTAGGTATCAGAGCGTTGTTTTTATTGTAAATATTTAAAGCATAACGTATTAAATAATACGATTTTAGAAATATGATCCTTCCCAGCATATTAAAACTTCTCACTGCAACATTATTACAAAAGATGGGGGATTCAGAGGAATCAATAATGGAAAGTAAGGAAAATACAAGTAATTTTATAGGTTTTTATTCATAACGGTTGCGATTCCGAATCCGATTCTGAATCAGTATATTCAGAATCGGAATCGGAATCAGTTACATTTATTATAAATGAATCCACACATTCGTCTATGATGTGGTCGAGTTGGCACATTTTGTCTTCGACTTTTATTGCATGGTTGATGCACTGTCGCCAATTTTCACGTGTCACTTCTTTCACACCTTCTTCAAACAACTTTTTTACGTCTTTTAATTTAAAAGTTTTATTGTTCCTGGCGACATACCCCTTTGTTTGAGCCCAAACTAACTCTATTGGGTTGAGCTCACAGTGATAAGGGGGCAGCCGCAGGATTGTGACACCATATTCAGCGGCCAACTCTTCCACAGCTCTATTAATTCAGCTTTTATCATTCTAGGTTGAAATTGAATATTTTTTTCATTCAACCATTGAATTATATCATCCTTCCGCCAGTTTGAAGTGGGGATACGCTCGACTTTTCTAGAATGATACGGTGCGTTATCTAGTACCAGCACCGCATTTGGCCTTAAATTTGGCAACCAGTTTTAAGCCAGTCCTCGAAACACTTTGAGTTCATTTCTTCATGATAGTTACCGGTATTTTTCTTGGATTCAAAAATTAATAAACCGTCTTCTAAAAATCCTTCATCACTGCCTATGTGTGAAATTATTAGGCGTCGACCTTTGCCGGTTGGGCCCTTTAACAACAGTATTTTATGTAATATTTAATTACATGTGTTCAGTTTAATTTCCGTAAATTACATATTTATATTAATATAAAGCCAATTTGATATTAATAAAAAATGTAATGTATGTACAAATAAATAAATGAATGTAATCTAGACTAACTTTTAATTCTCGATTTAAAAATCTCGATTTTCCACATCACTATTTATTGGGGACCCTATTTTTTTAAAACCATGCAACACTGGAAATGTCATTTTACTGACTCGAATTAAAAATCAGACTATAGTTAGTAGTTAGTAGGTGTTCATGACTAGTAACGACAATATACGCTCTTAATTAATAAAATAAGAGCTAAGAGCTTTGTTACCAGTCTGACCACTGATTTTACCACAAATTAAACATCTTACTATTTTTATATAATACGAAAGGGCGTTCATTAGTAAATGACAGTCTATAAAGTACGTTATTAATCTCACCAAGAATTAAAAGAAAAATAGAATAAAAATCAAAGATAAACATAGATCGTATCAACCGCATAAGTCGTGGGAAAGGCTTAGGTATTGTTCCTCGCAGATGTTTTTGTTCATGTATCCTTCATAATACATTATTGTAGACACTCTTTAGTGATGGTTTTGCTGAGCAATATTTTATACTTATTGTAATTAATTGCCCCGAACTGAATTGGACAGTCTCTGGAGGAATTGGGCCTAGTTGTTGATATTTTTCAAGAGAAAAATCTGATTCGTTGAAAAGTAAAAAGTTACAGCATACTTAGTTCTTTTTTGACTTTTCGGCTTTTGAAACGTTGGCTTGTTTTTAGGTCATCGCATGCTCTTGCAGAAATTTCTGTCACCACCTTTAGTAACTCGCGCTGAGCTCACCTTGGTTGTACCTAAGACATACACTACTATGGCAAATGCACGTAACAAAAGAACATCATGTCTGTAATGAGAATGCCTTCGTTTCCTTTTTTTTAAGGGCTTGTGCCCTAACCATTAACACAAAATCATATTTTTCAAATTTGTTGTTTCATTTCAAAATAATACCTAGATATTTTTTTATTTACACAAACTTAAGTACCTACTCTATTCATAAGTGAAATACGCATTATAACATTCAAAAGTCTGATAAATTCTCAAACTTTAGCTTCTCTTTGAACGGAGGTTAATAGTCATTTCAGTTGGAAAATTTTGTTATTTATCAAAATGATCGAAAATAAACAAAATCCCGAAGTTGGATTGACGGAAGTCCAATTTTACAGAATTTTAGTTATTTCAGTCTGAGTAACTTCGGAATAATATCTTCGTGCAGTAATATTTATATTCAATTAATTTGTATTCCTTCTCCGTGTGAGAGGAGGCCTGTGCCCAGCAGTGGGACGATAAAAAGGCTGTCACTGTAATTTGTATTCTATTTTTAAGGCACATGCTGTAGCAGCTGAAGAGAATTTGTAAGTACAAAAAGAAGTTAATACTTACTACTATGCAAGAGCTACTTTCAAAACAATTAGAAACACAATAAAAGGATGGTTGAGAATTCGGCCAACAGACACCACATACGCCTTTTAAGGCCCGAGGCCGAGGCCGAGGAATCAAACCTTCTTAATCTTGAACGAAAACAAACGTGAAGTTAGCAGCATAAGAAACATTAAAATAGATACTAAGTACTTTTAAAATTAACTTCTTAATGTCATCCAAGCGGTAGTCTAGTGGGAGTTTTAATAATAATAAATTAAAGTCGTAAAGCACGTTATGACATGTACAGGTGGGTCAGACTTGAGCGTAATCTCCCGCCTGCTTGCGACTGGGACAAATGAATGCCGAATTAGGGTTCCCCGTAAATTGTGGGATGTCATGAAGTTGAGGCCGTTTGTACCATACTCTTTGGACATCCTGCTGTGTAGTATACAAGTTCGTGTAATTAATTTATTTGTCTATGACTCTGTTAAGGCATCTGGAACTCCGCATCTCTAATTATTGCGTTGCAAAACGACCTTTTATTTTGCTTGGCTAAGGATATATGCAGTTTGATCAGGACTTATGTTTTTTCTTCATCAAATCATATAACGCAAAGTAACGCACCTTGGGAGAGCCCTTCGACCAGCAGTGGACGTTTTCCAGCTAAAACGACAACGATGTCAGCCTACAGCTGTCCATTGTTCCTTTGACGAACAACAAACTTCGTGGTATACCCTTTGCGAAGATTTAATACATAAGTAGTAAGTAGGTTCGTGTTTTTTTACGCTGTGGTAAAACAAGCGTGGTAACTAGAAAATAGTGATCTATTCCATTTTCAGTACAAAAGATGTAGATTGGATTTGTGTGATTTACAACAAGAAAATGTAGGTTTACTAGGTATTCCGAGGTAACTCCTTCTGGGAATATATGTAGACGTGATGTCGTTTGTTCAAGTAACTCTTTTATCTTGAAGTATGGATCGCGCTATGTACTGTTGATAGGCTTATCTTATAAATGACGATGTCTGGGATATGAATAGATCGATTCTAAGAATATTTATTGAATAAGTAAGACATAAGGCCATAGGAGGTAGCCTTGGAAGGTTCTAGGATTTAAGCAGATAAAGGTGTAAAATTGTGGGGGTTGTTCCACTAGCTACATCGAAAACATGGAAAAATACATCTTCGGGAATTTGTACTTACTGTTGCTAATTTTAACTTCGTTTTACTTTATTATAAACAAGATTTCGCCGGCGGATTCATCCACCCATGAGGAAGTCCCCGCAACATTATAAAAATATGCATACAGCCTTCCTCTATACTACCTATTCGATAAATTGGCTATCACAACTGAAACATTTCGTCGGTCGAACCAGAACTTCCTGAGATAAGCACAACGTACAAGCGAACAGGCAAACTCTTCAATTAGTATAATAGATTAGTTAGTAATAAAACAGCTCGACAAATAGAGCTTCGATAGAACATTATGCACGGGTACACAACGAGGAAGCAGGTCTTGCTTCTTTTCGCAAGAGCTTCATTTTTATGGGTTTCTTGTTCATTCGCGCACAAAGGGACGTTTAATGGTCAAAGAAATAACAATAAAAATTACTGAAATCATTTCTAACCCCCGCTCCGGACGTCGTTTTATAGAAAAGCGATATTTTTTATTATTTAACTTGTCGTCAAACAGCGGTCACAAATTATGATCAGACGACCGGCGTAGGATTTCCGACCAAAAACATTTTAAATCTGTGGCACAAGTTAGCTATGTTTCATTGAGTAATAATTTCTGCGAACTCTGTTAGTGGATTATAATAATAAGTAAGAAGAAAGGGAGTTCGTTTGTTAAGCTTTCAGGCTAAAACGGCTGGATCGTTGATGAAAGGCATAGAGATTCTGAGACTGAGTTACGCTACTTTCTCTGGACGTGGAGGAACTCACGGGCGAAATCAAATTAGCAATCAAACGACGATAATCAGAGAAATAGTTAACGACTAATCAGTTTCCTTTGCTAAAAAAGATGAACGAGTAATAAGACTTTATCATGAAACCATCACTAATATTGCTTTTACATTTTAACTGAAAACAATCGCAGAATGACAAAGCGACACCATAACAATAGAAGAAAAATCGATACAATGGTTGCATGCAGCGTTAGTTAAAACCAGTAGATATTAATCAATAATAACTCCGACATTTAGGTGCCCTATAAGCAATAAGTATAAATAGATTGCTATAGTTGAAAAAAAGGCTATAATTTCCTGACATTTCCGTTCTGAAATATCATACGAGTGTTCACCGCAAATCATTGTTTTGTTGGCGTAACGCGTTGGCCTTTTGTATGTTAAGATTAATTAATTAACTAATTGGAATTTGTACATTAATATTAATTTTACTTATTTTACAACGAATTTAACTTATTACGGATTTGATGGGCAAATAAATTTAAACAAAACTGTCTTTCATTTGTTTCTCGTTCCTCTTTCAAACATGTTTACAATCCTGACCTATAGATATGCCTTTTGTGCAAGTTAAGCGTGAACTAAAAGTAGGAACAATAAAGTCGAGTCTCAGATAAAGGAGGTTGAACAGGATCTTGTTATATTTTGTAAAAGTTGTTGTTAGATTTTGAATAAGTACTGCTTACATACAAGGACAGTGCGTTGCACTTTTTCACGTTTTGGTTACACTAGTTAGACTTTTAAAAATGTAAAAGTTAGTAGTTATACTGATTTTTCGACAATATCAAGGCTAATAATAATTAAAGGCTAACTCTTACTAATATGATACGAAGAGGAAACATTTCTTTCTTTGGTGGTTTGCACTCTAAAGGTTCCGAAAGTACAGAACTTATTTGAAAAATACTTTCACTGTTTGGTTAGCAAAACTATCCCAGAGTAACATGGCTATATTTTATCCCGCTATAGGTAGAAGTTCCCACGAGATGCGGGAAAAGCCGTGGGAAACAGCCAGTATTTAATAAAAACACAAAGGACCACATCACCGTGCAATATTGCAGGCACAATACATTATATTAGCTACAAGCTACAGCACTCTTCAGACTGCAAAGACATTTATGTAGCTTTTGTTAAGCTTATGAGTTCAACATAGCAATACTTCGGGTTTAAAATTGATATTCCAATATTCTAATAATATAATAGGTATCTGGAAGCTATTTATTCCCATCAAGATATAAAGTTAAAATAGCTAGCTTCTGAATTAAATTGAAACCAGTCCTTTTAAAGGTAGCTAGGTTTATGATGTAGAAGGTAAAATCACAGTTAGGATATTTTTCCTAGAAATTCTACAATCTAGTGAAATATGCACGCAATCCTAGGTGGCCCCTCCACGCTATGTCAAGCGTTGTTATTTTTTGCGAGGGCTGGTATTTAAGTAATTAAAGTGGAAATTCCTTACATGCCATAATGTTCTCCTGTAAATTAATGTAGGTAAGTATTTAAATCTTTTCTTTACACCTGGCAGAAAATTGCAGTAAAATACTACGTTCTAACCTTAATAAAGTGTTACCAATCTACCTCTATACTAATCTTACTAATATTATAAAGCTAAAGAGTTTGTTTGTTTGATTGTTTGTTTGTTTGAACGCGCTAATCTCAGTAACTACTGGTCCGATTTGAAAATTTCTTTCAGTGTTAGATAGCCCATTTATCGAGGAAGGCTATATGCTACTTTTTATCCCGGTACGGGAAGTAGTTCCCACGGGATGCGGATGAAACCGCTGGCAGAAGCTAGTTACAAAATAAAGCATTAAAACCTTCACACGTTTTTATCGCACTCTTGTGAAGAATATGAGCATCATTATGTTACAAAAAAAAACTTGTATGACAAAACATAAAAGCTTTGACTGATGTCGAGTTAATGGTTTCATAAAAATGGCGCAATTTGTCGGGATAAAAGCAAGTGTATATTGTCTTTTATGCCGACGACGCCCGAAGGGGTCGGCCTACTGGCGTCTTGCCGATTTTATGTGACGATTAAGAGCCTATTGCTATAATATTGGTGTTAAAATATCTATGTATTCGATATATCAATCGTTTCCTTGGCAATTTATTTTCATAGCATATTGACTCAACTGTAATTGCTTATCTGGATTAACATTACGGAGTTTTTATTGACGGAAAAGTTGCTAATTACTTCCGAATACTTACTCGAGACATCGCATTTTTAGAGTAAATTAGGATATTTATTTGATCCAAAGTAAAGTTTAAGGGAATAGCGAGACACCTTTTATACAAGCTAATTAGACACGTACTTATATATGCCAAATCATATGCCCAAAAAGTATATTGATACTTCGAGCATATGTTAATTTGTTGTACATCCGAAAGTCTTCTATATTTAGCACTCTATTTTTAGAAGGAATTCAGAGAGTGACAATGTGATGGGATAATTATTTCTGATCCCTTTGTATAATAAAGGTAACTTAAAATATTTTTATTTATGTGTACGTAAATGTTACGTGGCCAATATAGGATTGCATAAAAAAGTCCACAAGAAACATCTTTTGATTAAATTAAAATTGCAGTAAAACGGCAAATATCGGATGGGAAGGAAATATAAAAGTTCCATTTATGAATATTTTAAAAGTAATGAGAAAATTCTATATAAGTAAAATAAGTAACAATTTAAATAAAATGTAATATTATAAGAATTATTATGATTTCAAGGGATCTAAAGTTTTGAAGGAAAGTGTGCGCAACGCAGGTTATATTGTCGACCGTTGTGGGAAGTAAGTTGTAAAGGAAAAAGAGTACTTTGGCCAGCCTGTGACAATGATATTATTGTTTGATCAGAGTTTGGAAAACTTAGCCTATATTCAAATACAGTTCCTCAAAAATCTGGAGTTTATGATTCGTGAATCCATTTTTTCGGGAATTTGCTTCGGGTAAACTGCGGTTTACTTACAAAACACAGAAAAGGTTCCATGAAGTCAACTCAAAATTGGTTTCAATGCGACATTTAATCTATAGACCCTACATTTATACAAGAAAGTCGTATTAGTAATAATATGTACTTATAAGTCAAGAATGGCTTAACCGTTTAAGCTGAAAATTATATGGGGAGGTAGCTTAGACGCGGGAGATGGACGTCGGATAATATTTTTTAGGCCATCCGCCTAAAAAAGGATATTTTGAAATTATTATATTATCTAAAATCAGTCATTGTAAATTACTTAGGTAATTGCACTATTATATCCGACCAATAAGGACCTACAGTCCACAGAACACTATCCAAGCAACTAGTATGATTTGTACTAAAAAAGCGCTCACGCAAACCAGCCTTAATAAGCATCAATATCTTAAGAGCTAATGAATAAAAGTAGGATCAATTTGCACCAGTCATTACCGTTCAGTCGTCACTAATTACTGGTCCAGGAATTTCCGGAGGATTCCTAGCGCTATCTCATTTACCGTTGATGGACGTCAGTGAGGCACTCGTTTGAAGCTTCATTTTACAGCTACAGGTAATTTCACGTTAAACGAAGTGTTATTATAGCTACTTGGAATTAGAACTCAGAGCATTACACCGCTCTATAAAAGCGGTGTAAATGGTTGAGTATTTTTAGGCTTAAAGTACTTTCTTTTTTGGTTAAAATTCTGTGTTCTATGTTTTTGTCATTGAGCCTTTAGTATTAAGCTTAATTAGAGGATGTATTTATGCTTTTCATTAAAATAAAGTGACAAAATAGTGTGAGTAAAAACTGGACTCTTGCCTTTTCGAGAAATAAATGTATGTACATATACTTAATCTATCACAATATCCATCTCTTGCTATAAATGAGTGTCATCGTTTTCCGAGTCATATATAAATAAAACTAGACAACACCTAAACCGAACCCATCCAGCCAATCCCAGCTAATTCAATTTCAAACTTGATTTTGCTTCAAATCGAATGTTAGATTCCCAATTTCGTTTTGACAGGCAAGTGCGGCACGTACCAACACTCGTATACTAGGGATCGTAATGATGCTGCCAAAGTTTAAGAGCATATCGATTTAAATTGGAAAGATACGCCAATCAGACTCCTATATCGATTATTTTAGGTGGAAAAATCGAGTGTTTCAACCGAGTGCCGAGTGGTCGCCAGCACTGACAGACGAAGTTTTATGAAAACACAGTGAGATGATATTTTGTTAGCGCGAATAGATTTAAAGTGTTTTTTGTCCGTTTTTTATTTTTATTTGAAATACTCCTGAATGAATATGGGTTTTCACACAGATTATATTACCTGCGAGTAAGATAGGATCGTCTAAATTTACCGGACACTTCAATGTCTACCTCTTTCGGATAAAATTAGTTAAAGATACTTAATAAAGCTTTAATTAGATGTCGGCCAAGCCATGCATGCATTATAATCTTTCATCGGTATTTCGGAAAGCTTTTAGGATAATTTAGGCTTGTTGTAAAGAGACACAATAAAACATTGATTTTATACTTCGTTCAAAGAATATGTTTCTTTTCATGCTTAGGTGTAATTTTTCCTTGTTTATTTGTAAACTAGCTTTCCGCCCGCGGTTTCACCCGCGTCCCGAGAAAACTGCTTCCCGTAGCTGGATGGTCACAAAAACTATCCTATGTCCTTCTCCTGGCTCTAAACTACCCCTCTGCCAATTTTCAGCTAAATCGGTACAGCCGTTCTTGAGTTATAAGTGGAGTAACTAACACGACTTTCTTTTATATATATAGAGATACATAGTTGTGGATTGATTAAAGTAAATACGTAGATCGTAGATACAATAACAGAAACTTTGACAAATTCAGTTTTATACGGTAGTTTTACAAATATTGATTTTGGATAAACAATTTCGTTAAAAACCGGCCAAGCGCCTGTTGGACTTGGCACATGAAGGGTTCCGTTGTACCCTTTGGGCAAGAAAAACTAAAAACGGTATCTACGGTAGATCTGGAAAGATCTGCACCCCATAACTAATGAAGCTACACTTATTTAATTTTAAGTTTCTGGGAATGTATTTAAGTATAGGTATTGGAAAAATAATTCCATTAACTAACTAAGTACTTACTTAATAGGTTAAATACATTCATAGTTATTGTTCTAATCCACAGTACCTGTTTGGCTTACCTTATATCAATGAGTTAACTTCATAGTTCAGGAATAATGCCGGAGTAAATTGAGCGACGGCACAGACAATTGATTAATTAATTACAAACAAAAATAGACAAATCATGTTTACTTGTAATTTTTTTTAAAGTAACTACCTACTGTGTTCTGTCTTCACTCAATGTTACAACTTACAAATCAGTGGATGGGACGGATAAGGTATTTTCCTTCCAAATTACATATAAAATCACACCAATTAAGTATATGAATTGTTAGCAATGTTAATCTTAGGCAGCAGTTTAAGTTCAGCATGATTTCAATAACCGATAAGTTCGTCATAATTACCTACACCATTTTCACTTTACCCTAAAATTTTGTGTAATAAAAGCGGTTTAATGATAAACATTATATAATACCTACAAGGTATTGCTTTTATGGTCGGTATATAATGCTTATGGTAGAATATTAAAAACAAAGTACAATAAATACGTAGTAAATTCATGCCGCAAACTTTTATTCGGCCGATAATTTGTTTGAGTTCATAAATCAGTATGGAGAAGGATTGTAGAACGCAGATTGAAATGGCAGATATTTAGTCGGCATCAGATCAACTGAAATGAAAACTTTTATGGGATTTAAGTTTTTTTTTTTATGTTTGCCAACTAGTGCGCGGGTACTCTAAAGATCTCTAAAGGTCTAAAAAAGTTTCTGTTTTATTTGATCTTGATCATGTGCATGTATTTCGTAGTAATTTTTAAATGCATTTTATTTAACCTGTTCAAAATGGCGATGAAAAGCATGTTAGCTGCATAGGTAGTATTCGCCTAAAAGTTTGTAAAACGTTTTTGCTATAGGAAATTGTTTTTTTAGCTGTAGCACATACTTACCTAGTGTACAAAAACATAAGTACTTTCTATTCGAGTCGTTACCTACTATCTGCAGATTAGTGATCAGATAAAACCCTGGGCCCTACCTCATTGCATCCACATAACTATTTTGTTGCTAATTTAACGATTGCCGACATTGATGAATGTTCGGCCGAATGAAGAATGGCATCACGTTAGACTCAAACTAGAGCCTTATTTTTATAAAACTCTTCCTAATAGGAACACAATGATTAATGAAGTGGCGAATGAAATATGATGGCAGTAAACTGTTTATTATTGTGTAAACACAATTTTCGTAATATTTCAAGTCTTCATGCAATATTTTGTGAATTTTCTTTAATCAAAACTTTTTATTCCTTTTATGTACATACTAGCTTTTGCCCGCGACTTCGTTCGCGTGGAATAGTGATTTTAGGTTTGACCAATAGATGGCGCTATATGTCCGAAATAAATTTTATTTTTATTTTTATATTTTTTTGTAATAAAAACTATCCTATGTCCTTTCTCAAGTTCCAAACTATGTCTGTACCAAATTTCACACAAATCGGTTCAGTAGTATAGGCGTGAAGAAAAGACAGACAGACAGACAGAAAGACAGACAGACAGACAGACAGAGTTACTTTCACATTTATAATATTAGTTAGGATTTACATGACGTGAAAATAAACTTATTTATACATATATACAACTAAAAACAATTATAAAATGGCATCAAAAAACTCCTCATCGCTGACCGTACCGGGAGTGTACCCAAGAGGCTGGCAGCATTGCCACGTTGGATGGCAATGCTTAATTTTTGACCAAAATAAAAACCAGCCTTTGGGTCACTTGAAGTGTCAGCAAGTCGCTTTGCCAGATCTTTAAAAAGCAGATGAGCACTTGGACCCCACGGCCCGAGGGTTTCAACCCCAAACGACTCAAAGGTATAGTTAGGTACCAACCAGGGTGCTATATTTGCGCCGTTTGAGGTTCTCTGCAGCCGCAGCAGCGGAACCAGCACATCGCGCCGAGCTAGGAAGATGGGATGGTGCAAGAGTATCGACACAGGTCGCGTCCCATACTAAAGACCTACCCATCTTCCACGGGAATAACGACATACCGTCTGGTCTCTTGCCATCGTCGCGTGCCAGACCACTGGGTTCTAATATGGCTGGAACGCCGACGGCAACAATTTGTGTGTTTTTTTTTGTGAATTATTTTTTACAATTGCGCAATATTTTGGCGGGATGTAGGCCTGGGTATTTATTTTCAAGTTGCTGTTATATATTTGTTTTTAATTATATTGTTAAACTTATAAGGCTAACTTAGCGCATAAGCGCGCAAGTTAGCTTCTACAAAAAGAAATACGATCCGATGAAGGTTTTACTTGGACTATGAACTGCCTACAACTAACTTTTCAATTTATCAGTCAATATTATTGATTGTTGATTCAATTCGAATTTGTTTGGCGATGGTGGCGGCTCGAGACTGACAAACGTACACACAATTGTATTAATGGGTCATAAACAGAACATTAAAATTATGTGTGCGTTGACTCAAACTTAACTAAAACAATGTAAATCAACCATATTTATACTTACAGTTATTTAATATGAGTGTACACCATTAATTTACCAGGTAATTTTTACATTTTAATTATTAGTTTTAAAAATATTAAAATATAAACATCCTTTTTGTACCCCTCCGTGGACCGTTTCCAAACGCGGTTTCAAACTTCATGATCAAAATTAAAATGTAATAATTTACAAATACTAATACATCACCTCTTTTAACCGTTATTAATATAATCAAAATCCATTTTTCCACTGTTATACAATATTTAAATAAAATTTCTTCAAATTATGATACATGAACAATTTGTTATTAGGTCCGCGACTCTTTCCGTGGTCATAATATATACAATGTTTGAATTCTCAATATTTGGAACGCAGCCTAAATTGTTTATTTGAACTGGTAACATTTCAATCGCTGTCAGTTTAAGATACCTTGGTTTCGGTCTGCATGCGCTCCGTCAATTAAAAAACAAAAATTGCTTAAATCAAAGATTATTTCAGTATAATATAAAAGATCATTGCGACTTTTCTGTGACTTCGATACCACGGTAAGTGTTTTATCAAATATTATGGAAATCTATTAACATCAATTGTTATGGGACGCCATTTTTACAAGCATTGCTTTTTAAATTCTAACCTAAAATTTTGACGTGTTTTTACGCTTGATTTGATTGATTTTCTCATCCGTGGACAAACTTTTCCGTAGACAGTCACTTCTGTGGACGTAGACTTTTCTGTGGACATTGACACGGAAAAGACTGTGTCCACAGAAGTGACATCTATTAAGACTAAAACTTGCTTTTTGCAAACAAATTATGTGTTGAACAGCTAGAGCATTTGTTTTTGTTACTTTGCATAGGATATTATGCCATGTATAATATATTTATTGTCATGTTTATTATGGGACTTTTTTACCAATATTGTGTTGCATTTACGTGTTATGTCTTTTTTAATGCTTGGCTTGGTGTGGGTACATGGTTCATTGTCATTGTTTCAGTAAATTAAAATGCCTAGAAAAAATACACTAAAGAATCTTACTGATGAAGAAAAAAAGATGAGACGGCGTGAACAAAAAAAATTAAGTATGCGTCGAGCTCGGGCTAAGTTAACTGAAGCTGCTGTTGAAGAGATACGCAAACAAGATAGAGAAAGATACCATAAGAAAAAGGATAGAGGAGATATTAAAACAATTGATCAGTTTACACCGAGGCAACAGCGGCAAATAAGAAAAATGTGGCGCGAAAAATCGAAGAAACGGCGACAATTATTAAAGATGCGAAAAGCTACTGAATCACTTATACAAGAAAATACTCCACCGGCAAGTCCGTCTTCCTCACTCTCGCGAGTTGAATCTGGACGTGCAGTAGCTGCCCGAAATAAAAGAGCAAGAAAAGCTGAAAATGAGGCTTTAAAGAAAAAGGTGTTTCAGATGGGGAAGGTAATTAAAAAGTATAGAATGAGAATACGAAGACTAGAAGAAAGAAAACAGAAAGCATCGAAGTCGAGTTCTAGAAATAAAGTCTTGAAAACGGATATAAGAAAAGCTGTGCATGATTTTTTAATAAATGACGAATATAGTAGATTAACTGCAGGTAAAAATGAAACAATAACTAGGAAAAAAAGCAAAAGGCAAATTCGTTTACTAAATGACACACTTTTAAACTTACACATAATATTTAAACTCAAAACAGGATTTAATATTTCATATCAGACTTTTAGGAGATATAGACCTTTTTGGGTTCTGTTTCCAAAAGCAGCTTCAAGAAACACGTGTCTCTGTACGTTACACGAAAATAATGATCACATAATTCGATCACTTCAAAAATCGAAAGTTGTTTCTTACGGATCTGCATCCGATGCCGCTAAGGCATTGTGTTGTAATAATACACTGACTCCTAAATGTTTAGAGAGAGAGTGTCAGAGCTGTCTTTATAAGAAAATTGATTTTAATAACTTTGCCGAAAACGATTATATAACTTATGATAGATGGGTTACAAAAGACGTGGATGTAGTTATCAAAGGTGTACAGAAAAAGTGCAAGAAATGTGTTAAAGAAACTGTTAAAACTACGATAGGTGCGCTAGTGAAGTTATTACATTTAAATTTACCAGTATTCATGCAACATGTAGCTAATATGATTCATCAAATGAGATCAATACAAACATTTAAACAACAATTAACGTCTACCAAAGGCTTGTTGCATGTAGACTTTTCCGAAAACTATAATTGTAAGTATAGTGCTGAGGTTCAGTCGGCTCATTTTGGTGGCTCGAAGCCTCAATTGTCTCTTCATACTTGCGTTTATTATAGCGCGGCAGAATTTCCGAATAATGGTTTCCAAACTACATCCATGTGTTCTATTTCAAAAAATTTACGCCATGATCCTGTTATGATCTGTGCCCACCTTAAACCAATTCTACAGCGAATTAAAGAACTCAGTCCAAATTTAACAGAACTACATATTTTGAGTGACGGCCCAACGACCCAATACCGAAACAAAACTATGTTTCTTTTAATTGTTAAATTCATTAGTCGAGAATTAAATGACGTGACCGATATTGTTTGGCACTATAGCGAAAAGGGGCATGGCAAAGGTGCTCCAGACGGAGTAGGTGGCTGCATAAAAAGGCTGTGCGACAGTTCGGTTGCGATGGGCAAAGATGTGTCTGACTATGACTCACTTATGTTATGTCTAAAAGAGAACTGTAAAGGAATTGAGATCTACGGAATTGGGGATCCAAATATTGAAGACATTCAAGAAATAGTAGATAAAAATGCGATGAAAGCTTATAAAGGGACATTTAAGATACATCAACTTTCTTGGAATCAAAATGATCCAAATATTTTACATGCCCGAAGGCTTAGTTGTCTGTCTTGTGCATCTAATGCTGTTTGCCCGCATTTTGAAATTGGCCAGATAAAGGTTCCGTCCAATAATACACAAACGCATAGTCCCTTGAGTATGGCTGACGCAAGGAACGTTTCTCCGAGAAGTGAAGACACGGCTAATGCTTCTACAATAACTTATAGGTCAGATCAGATTACACCTGATGGAGGTACTTCTCATAATGTCCCATCACGTCCCTGTAAAAGATTTGGTTTCCTGCCAGACTCTGATGATTCAGACGTGTCTTTACCTCTGCAGGATGAGAGATCCAAGTTCCTTTCAGACTCTGATGACTCTGATGTTATTTTTACACCTCGCTATCGTCATCCATTGCCCACAGACAGCAGCAGCGAAGGCGACTTCATTGTACGACCTAAGCAGTCTCAAAAACCTTTTGTCGATCCCTACACTGATAGTGGCGATGACGAATAAAACAATATGATATGTCTCATTATGTTTATTTCTATATTATTTTACGTTCAGTTTGGTTGACATTATGTTTGATTTAAGTCAACCGAAAATAAATCCCTTCTGTGGACATAAATTCATTATTTTTTCAAAACGAGAGGATTGTTTATTTTATGACATTTTTTATGTGAAGATGATTAATACAGCCAGATTGTTGTAATTTTAATAAAACTCTTTTATTTAGTTTAGAATTATTTAGACAAATTACAACTTTTGTCTTTTCTGTTGATTGTGAAGTCTTTTCTGTGGACAGTTATAAATTAAAATATTGAAAAACTAATTAAAATCAAAGCTTTGATCTCTGAGAATATTTTTATTATAATTATTTTATGTTTCTCAAAATAAATGCTGATTCGAACCAAACAAAATACGACTTTGATTTTATTTTTATTTTTGAAACCCAAGTTTGTTTATGACCCTAATTAATTACGGACTTGTAATTTACTAACAAACATGATTAATACTGAACTTTGAGTTTCATATTGAGTAATAGAAGTTATATCACTCTTCACACTCACTTTTTAGAGTGTCTAGTTGTAATAGACACTCTAAAAAGTTAGGATTCGATAAATAATTTTGTGTTTTTTGCCACTAAATTTTGCCACTTAATTCATATGATTTATCTAAATTCATAAGTCCGGAAAGCCAATTCTCTCTGTACCTAATAAATTTTCAGCAGCCCCGACAGGGCTGCCTGAACGTTACCATAAGCCTTGACACGATTTAATTCGAATGAATCTAATCCAAGGTTCTGATCATTCTGCGAAAGAGTTAGAACATTTATTATAGGTACCTATTTATTACTGTTATTTAACAGGGTGATACCATATTAATATGATAGTTGATATAATAGGAAAGGAACTAAAAGATAGGGTTGTACTCGTAGTGTTGTGTAGCGACGGAGAACTACAGAAGAGAAAAATATAAGTACGTGAAATTGAATAAAAAAAATATTCAAATTATAAGTTACGTCAACTAAAATGGTTAGTAAACTTTTTGAAAGTAAAAATAATATTTTCTCATTATTTAACCTATAATAATTTATAAGTTTTCAGTGACAAAAATAGGGATTAGCTTAAAAGTCAGTGAATGAATGAATTTACGAAAATAATTAGTATAATTAGGTATTAGTCTTAATTTCGAAAGACTATTATAATGTTAACTGTGGCAGTTCGTCACATTTTATAAGAAGGAGGTGGAAATTGGTATTTTTTACAATATCGTTTTTACAATATCGAGGAAATACAGTAGTTTTAAAGTAATCTAAAGCGTTATGTAGGTACTAAGGTACTTCCTCGTTAAAATTAAATATTTATTTAAACTATCTGTTATTATGGTGTGCATGTTAATTTAATAAGCGATTATTATAAAACTTTTTATAACTTTTACGTGAGTGTAAAATTCTTAAATAATAATTACGATAACAAGCAGTAGAAGTTAAGAAAATAAAATGTCCTCTTAATTTATTTTACAATTAATGAGACTTTATGCTTATGATATTTCGAAAACTTTTGTAACTAATTATAGTCAGAAACAAATCCATGGTCTCTCAAGTGCACAATAATTAAAAATAATAACTTTAAGTTACTAAACTTACCTTTATAGTAGACAATAAGCACAACAACAACTATATCGATATTTACTAACACGTAATAATACTGGTGTTTTTAAAAACTACTTTAAACTCTATTATAATGAGTAATAAGAGTGGTATTGCTTTGCAGCCTCACGATTAGAGAAGTTTTGTTATCGTAAGTTGGACATTTTGCTGGGTCGCGTGGTCGGTTCACATGTTGCGAGCGCTGTGTGCCTCGGGCGGCGGTTCGCGACTATCTGCCGCCCGCCCTAAGCCCGCCCAGCGAGAACTTCGAACAACTTCGCACGCACTTTCTACGTTTTGGTGACTAAGGGAACTATATTTGATGGCTTTTTGGAATTATTAAGTAACTAAAATGAGTCAGTAGTCAATAGTTTTGCTATCGGTTTTATGAATCTTTACATTTCTTGAAATCGATCTAAAGAATTAATCGTGACTAATAAATAATAATTTACCTCGCCCGCTGTGCATCATTATTATGATTCATTTTCGTTTACAAACAATTTCTTTACTAATACTAATACTTTTACAGGTGTATAATAATTAAAAATTCTTAATGAATATATTTCAAGCAGACTATTGAAAATGAAAGTTCTTTTTTCAATAAGCAGAAGCCGAAATGAACATACCAACAAATGTTCAGTTTCGCGGAACTCAGAGCTCGCTTCAGCGCACTAGGTTAACTGTTTGAGAATTCAATAAACTGTTGTAGAGAAAAAAACACTGGAAAGTTTCACATGTTAATTAAAAGTTACATTATTGAAATATGAACCGCTTGTGCTGATTTTATTTTAAAGTCGAGTAGGTACTGCAAATCGGAGAATTGATTCAGTGTTTTACAGAATTGTGAAGCAATAAAAAGCGATTGATATGTTTTCAGAACAGCCTTTATTAAAAACTAGCTTCTGCCAGCGGTTTCACCCGCATCCCGTGGGAACCTCAGCACGGATTCGGATAAAGTAGCCTATAGCCTTCCTTGATAAATGGGCTATCTACCTAACACTGAAAGAATTTTCAAATCGGACCAGTAGTTCCTGAGATTAGCGCGTTCAAACAACGAACAAACAAACAAACTCTTCAGCTTTATAATATTAGTATAGATACTTTTATGTAACACCACGTTTGTAAATAATTTAGTTTTTAAATAGTGGGTAGGTATTTAGTGCTTAGCTATCGTAGGTATTAGGTATAAATTCTGTAAAGATAACATAAGGTGTTTTTTAAATAAATAAGTAATTGTAGCAAAAATATACGTTCTGTCCGTTAAAACGACTAAGTATATTACTAAATATCAATTTCCAGGTGTAGGATCTATAAAGATGAGTGATGTAGTTGTGGATAAATCTGCAGCAAACAGACAACACCGTACTTTGTATGGGAATAGTATGTACCTATATATATACCTGTTATTTACACACATTATATGACGTTCTATATTCCCGCCGTAGTTTATTTAGTGGCCCTACGCAAGGTAAACACCATTCATATGTTTGTATACTTATCTCACATTATCCAAAAATATGATATTAGATAAGCACTCCACAAATCGCAGGTTCGCCATCATAAATTATTCGTACATTAAAGGTGGTCGACGCCACACAGAGCGTCGCGTCGTGTCGAGCGGGACGGCTCTGTGTGGCGTCGTCCCTAATATCTAGTACATTACAACTGCTCAGCGTCGCGTCGCCGTCCCGTCCCGTCGCGCCGCGCCCGCTGTGTGCAGAGACCTTAAGAGTAGGTATCGTACACTGGAAACTAAACAATCGGCCGACAGTGGACACGATGTTTGGCAAATATGTACCTAAATATTTTTAAGAAAATCTTGGTGTCAATCAAAGTTTTCAGTCGGCCTGATACCGGCTTAAAACCTGATCTTTGTAATGTGGATACTTCCATTCATCAGTTTCATAAATCTGATTCATGAATCTGGCTCATAAGCCAGAACGAACTATCGGCCGACTAAAAGTTTGCAGTGTGCTGGGTACTCTTGGTGTGCACTGGCTATTTCTTCTGTAGGTCATCATCATCCTCCGAGCCTTTTTCCAAACTATGTTGGGGTCGGCTTCCAGTCTAACCGGATTCAGCTGAGTACCAGTGCTTTACAAGGAGCGACTGCCTATCTGACCTCCTCAACCCAGTGTTACCCGGGCAACCCAATACCCCTTGGTTAGACTGGTGTCAGACTTACTGGCTTCTGACTACCCGTAACGACTGCTAAGGATGTTCAATGACAGCCGGGACCTACAGTGTAACGTGCCATCCGAAACACAGTCAATGGTGTCTAAGATATACCTACTTAGAAAGTACATACAAACTTAGAAAAGTTGCATTGGTACTTGCCTGACCTGGGATCGAACCCGCGCCCTCATACTTGAGAGGTTGGTCCTTTACCCACTAGGCCACCACGACTATTTCTTCTGTAGGTACTACATATTTATTTCGGAATGTGTGAAGTTGCGGAATTGTGTTAATGGTTACAGAACTTTGTCAATTATGTACTGAATATCGATAAAAGAAGTTTAAGAACGACTTTCCCTAAACAGTGGAACAAAGTAACTCTATTATTGTTGTTGCTATGTTGTTATACGAGTATGTTAAACTTTAGTCTACTATGATGAAGAAGATTTCTTAGGTTTGTTTATTTGTCATCGATGGCTCCTAAACAACTGAACCGATTGTAATAATCCGATACTTCCGACCGACTTTGTAAAAAGTGTTGGGAAACTACACTATTCCCGAGTAAAACTGGCTATATTTTGTCCGGGTATGAGAAAAAGTTCTCTCCGGACTCAGGTGAAACCACGGGAAACGGCAGTGAATATAGACAAGTATGATTAGATCAGTGTTCTTTACTTATCAATACTATATGCACTTTTCCTTTACAATAATGCAACTGCGAATAAAATGACCCCTTTCATTCATGTAAAATCCACCCACAAGTTTGTAAAACAAGACATAATTTTCCAGCGAAGTGATTCGATTACACACAGACGACATTCGGGATCGCTCAGATGCTCGGCCAATACATTGGAAACTGCTCGAGTGTGCATGATACTGCTCAAAGGTGACATATACCTAAGATATAAGATGACGTCACATAGATTCATCTTCTGTGGGTTGTTTAACCGACTTAAAAAAAGAGGGTCTCTGTTTAATCGTATGTAAGTATGTGTTTGACCGAGATGTAGGTATCTAGTTTCTAATTAACAGAAAATACTTTAATAAACTTTAAAATGCTTTCGACATTTTTAACGGCTTGCTAAGATTGAATTGCTCAGGTCGGAATGCTCACCGTCCTTTTATAAGATCAGGTTCACAGTTTCAGATTTTTTACCACTGTGGAGAATATCTGAAACAATATATTTTACTTTAGGCACGTAATTGAGTTTGTCCATAAGCTACTACAATAGGTACAATTTTACATAATATAGCGCACAGGCACTCAGACACATTTATCAATTGTAATTAATCATCAAGTATCTCTCATTAAGCTGTGACATTATTACAAGTTTCATTTCGGCAGATGATATTGTTATTTTCGAATTAACTTTGTAAATCAAAGTAAGTATCTGCATTTCTATTTTCGCCAAGTAAGTCAACAAATACACACCTACAGTTGATGTTTATTTTTAACTGCAAATACGCATAAAAGAGACCAAAGGGTACAAAGATACAGAGCTCAGAATACAGCTAAAAATACAGCAACTAAATACTATTATCACACAGACAACCATAGAGAATTTTCTTTAAATCCATACGCCGAAGGAACGCGACGAGATAAGCCGTGATTTCCTTTCCCTCCTCGCTGTGTTTATATTTTATTTGAACCAGATTTGCGTTTAAACTAACGCGCTTACTGCTGGCTGTAGTTCACAAAAAGCTCATCCACTGAGAATCGTCGCAGTGGGAAAGTGTGCGTAAACATTGGTTTGTTTACCAAAGAATTCTGTGCTTCGAGAACTTTCTGTTAGGTAACTATGTTTATTCTTTGTTTACTTGGAGTAAGACAACCTCGGTTGCTTTAGTAGCAATGAGCTTTAAGTACGATGAATGTTGTATGCATGATTTAAAGTCATACTGCTTACTAAATTAGAAGCCGTGATAGAGACACACAGGTGCTGAATCAAAATATTTTGCACTAGCAGTGATTTTGAAAACGTTAGACCCTCTCTTTGTTGTCTGTTATCCTATAAATTAATGTGGTAGGTTACTTCTATCCAAAGTTGTTATTTTTTGCCTCCAACGTTATCGTAGATATATGATTGGATAAGATATATCCTGAAGTCTTCCACAAAAACATCTGGACAAAGCTTGCGTCTTCGAATTGTATAATTTTATTAAGTGGGTCCTGTTTACACATCGTTTGCCCAGTTCTTAGTTACTTGTTAGACTGTTATTCAGTTAAGTTACGTCAACCACGAACTTTATTTTAAGTTACAAAGGTTAAATTCAAAAAGTCGTGGTGGCCTACTGGGTAAAGCATCAACCTCTCATGTATGAGTGTGTGAATTCGATTCCAGGTCAGGTTACCAATGCAACTTTTCTAAGTTTGTATGTGCTTTCTAAGAATATTTTAGACACCAATGGCTGATAAAAAAAGGTGAAGGAAAACATCTCGAGGAAACCTGGACTATTTGGTCTGAAATCACCAACCCGCATTCTTCTGTTTTTTTTATTATTCGTCAAAAATATTGGCCTCTATTCTAAGCCTAGGAAAAGAGTATGATAGAGATCAAATAAGGAATATCCGCACTCAGTTCCGCAGTTGGTCTCAAGGAAACTACTTCCCGCATATGGATAGCTTATTCATACCTTTGCTGTTCCGATTTTACTGCCAAGTTTAAACAGATCCGTTCAGTTGTTGTTAGAACGTGTTTCAATATTAAAATACAAGAAATCTAAAATAGTAAGAATTTTACTTTTAGGGTCAAATCAAATACTTGCTATTATTATTATTAGCGAACTGCCTAAATTACGGAAAGTGTATTACACTCTAAGTATCTGCAACCGCGTCTGCTAAAACAATCATTTAAAACCGAGTATTTTGATAGAGATTTACCAAGAGATTCGTCTCAAAATAAGCAATTTGCTTTAAAGCTCTGTACACAGATGAAATCATTTTGTAAATATTTGTCTTATTAAATACCCTCCCGCGTTAAAAGGTTTGCTAGACACAAAATGAAAATAGAAGTAAGTATGTTGTCGTGCGGTCTCATTTCTCTTTGATGGTCGACCTGTTTAGGTAAATAAATACTGGTGGATACAAACAATTATTTTTTTGAGATTCATAACCTTTAAGGTTCGTAAAAGCTGGCTTTCCAACTAATTGCTTTACACAGCTAATGAATCGGAGAATTTCATTTTTAAGATTAAGGCTAATCTAGGTGGAAAGAAAGGTATTGAGTAAGCTTTTTTCAGTGTTCTAATCTCTCTGCTTAATCTTTACAAAATATAAATTACTAGCCGTTTTCCCGCGGTTTTACCCGCGTCCCGTGGGAGCTACTGCCCGCACCGGGATAAAATATAGCCTATGTTACTCGCAGATAATATAGCTTTCTAATGGTGAAAGAATATTTAAAATCGGTCCAGTAGTTTTTGAGTTTATCCATTACAACCAAACAAACAAACAAACTTTTTCTCTATAAAATATTAGTATAGACATGCGTTACATGGCTGCCGTACGTATTTTATGCACATAATCTTTTTTACGGTTTTTATTCAATGCAAAAAAATCGCAATAATAAATTCAAAAGTGCCTTTTGCTCGTATGAGGGGAGTCACCTCCTGCGCCACGACGTGCGTGACGTCATTGACGTGTGTTTTGTTTCTATTTAAAAATTTGTTTACTCTTTCTTGCAGTATCAGTCTATCCCTTTCATTTCGGGCGTGACGTCATTGGCGTGTGTTTTGTTTCTATTTAAACATTTGTTTACTCATTCTTGCAGTATCAGTCTATCCCTTTCATTTCGTGCGTGACGTCATTGGCGTGTGTTTTGTTTCTATTTAAACATTTGTTTACTCTTTCTTGCAATATCAGTCTATCCCTTTCATTTCGTACGTGACGTCATTGGCGTGTGTTTTGTTTCGATTTAAACATTTGTTTGCTCTTTTTTACAAGTCAATCTACCTCTTTCATATCGCACGTGAAGAAAGCTGATTTAACAGGGAGTAACTTAGGCTGCTTTTTCCGGGTGTGTGAAGTTTTTCCCTTTGGGCGCAGGTAAAACCGCGGGGAACAGCTAGTCTTCTTCAAATAAATAAGACTGAAGTAAGTATAATCCTTTCATTCAGTCGCAGTTGTGTGTCTCATTCAAGAGGAATACTCGTACGGATCAAATAAAAGCTCAGAATCGGTGTCTTATTACCAACTTGGTAATATTGTACCTTTGTCACTATTCGCGTGGGTTGCGTTTAATGAGTCACTTTCACCCTTTACATATTACGCTAGAAAGGACCAAACACTGTGGAGATTAGATGAATTCCTCTTTGCGGCAATATTTTTTGTATTTACTGACCGCAAAATGTTTCGGAATATTATAAACAAAGTAAGGGGCGAAGTGGTGTTTGTGGGATCTCGGCCATGGCGAGAATTCCGAAGTTTTTGCGCACACGATCAACAAAGAAGGTCCTATTCGCACGTTGGCTTTCCTTTGTAACTCCAAGTTATTGGGTAAGTATAGATGAGAGGTCACCTATTAATAGTAAGCTTTTAATATTTGGATTTTGGATACGAGGGAGGAATATGTCGTAATTTGTTTCTTACTAGCTGATTAAGTTTGAGAGTATATTTTTTTATTTCATGTACTACAACTTAGTATTAAGAATGAGAATTGAAATATGATAGGGGCCAAAGTTTTCCACTCATGAGTTTAAGATGAGGTTCTGTAATGCAGCCATGGCATCAGCATAGCATTTTTATCCTAACTAATATTATAAATGTGAAAGTAACTCTGTCTGTCTGTCTGTCTGTCTTTCTGTCTGTCTGTCTGTCTTTTCTTCACACCTATACTACTGAACCGACTTGTGTGAAATTTGGTACAGACATAGTTTGGAACTTGAGAAAGGACATAGGATAGTTTTTATTACAAAAAAATATAAAAATAAAAATAAAATTTATTTCGGACATATAGCGCCATCTATTGGTCAAACCAAAAATCACTATTCCACGCGAACGAAGTCGCGGGCAAAAGCTAGTTTTTAATATGTTCGACTAGTTAAGGATTCCAAGAAATCTTGGAGCTGCAGAAACAAAAGTAAACGAAGTTGTTTCAATCTGAGTTTGTTAAGGACGAAAATAGAAAAGATACTGTACATTTGGGAGTTTCTATTTATATTGTAACTTATTGCTAATGACCTTCTAACTTTTGTCACTTATAATTTTGTTTGACTACCGGTTCCGGGACAGAAAAGTTTGACAGAACTTCTCGATAAACATTTTAATAAGAAGCCTATTCTTTGTGTCTACGAATTCTTGCTTTGATGCATCAATAAAGCATAACGATCTTTGCGAAAAAGTTAGACGTGATATTATATTATATATATTAAGTACTTATGTTATGTGCACTTCCTACGTGCTTTTGAAAGTACCTTACCTTTCCTCACAAAACAATATCCGACTTAACCCTTCTAAGTGGCCACATGTGTCAAACAGAAAAACACCAAGTCACAACTACCTATGGTGCGTTCAAATTAAACTTTAAGATCAAAAGGAACAAACGGTCGTGAAGGAATTAATTTGGACGTCAAGGAGCGGTCGTTTTGCCTTGAATTAGGACCGGAGTAATTTCCGACGAGACGTAAATAAGATGTAAGGGACATCGAGCGCACTTAACGAAGTGGGAACGAACTTTGTAGCCGCCTGACATTTTAAATGTCAAACATTTTTTTAATGTGATTGGGATGAGCGGTGTTACATTTGTCGAAGTCATTTAAGGTAGGTATACTTGGCAAATTTTGACTGTGTTTCGGATGGGACGTTAAACTGTAGGTCCCGGTAATTAGCCATTGAACATCCTTGGCAGTCGTTACGGGTATTCAGAAGCCAGTAAGTCTGACACCTTTCTGACCAAGGGTTATTGGGTTGCCCGGGTAACTGGGTTGAGGAGGTCATATCATCATAGAGCAGTCGCTCCTTGTAAAGCGCTGGTACTCAGCTACATCCGATTAGACTGGAAGCAGACCCCAATATAGTTGGGAAAAAGACTGGGAGGATATATATATATACTTGGCTAATATTGGTAAAGGATCTACGGGTACTATAGACAGGCGAGATGTGAAATGATTTCTGAGGGTCTATTGATACAAAGCTGTTGTGCTAATTTAATGTATTTTAGCAGGCGCAAAGAGTTTTATTAAAATTAACCAGCATTAAGTTTAAGGAGTCAAAAACCATCATTTGTATTTGGATATGTCATATAAGTACACATGATTGTCAACATTGTAAAATGAAATTATTGCATTTTCGTGAATATTTGGATGGTAGGTGTACAATTGTACATACTGCTAGTTTCCCAAATCGAATGATTGTATAATCAGGGATAGCGATAGTGCGAGCTAAGCTTGCACTTAATGGCTGTCAAATTAGCAGATGATTGAGCATTCCGTATTACACATTGTAAACATACCTAGAGCTATCTAATATTTTCATTTAAGGGAAAACATTATTTATACGATGGTTTAATGAGTTGTTTGCATAAATTGCTTTATCACTAGGTGGATAAAACTTATTAAATCAATAGGTACTTATTTTACCTATTTATGAAGTCAAAAACAGACTTCGAACAACCAAATTCAAAGCTGTAAATTAAAGGCAATTCAGTTCTTGACGTTAAATTAATTACCTATAATTACTTGTAGTATTACATTGTTTTAAAAGCAACTGGAACTAAAACAAAAGAACTCTCAAAAAGGTACCTAATTTAGGTTCAACACTGAGAGATACCTACTCATAATAAAAAATATGTAAATACAGGATGAGTCTGTGCGAAGATAAAATATCTGCGATCCGTAGAACGCAATCTCTGAATAAAACAGTAAATTCAATTAGATATGGGACTTGGGAGTCAATATTGACATTACATAACGTATAACGATGTTTGAAAGACGTGCGTCTGTGTATGATGTTTTTGATTATTGCCTAATTCAGAAGATACCCTGGTTCAAAGGTTGGGCTCACACGACGCGCACATTACGCGCGAAATTGCGACGCACCTACGAATTTCATTTTTAATTTAAGCACCAGCGACGTGAACGTCCTACATGTATCTACATTAGAATTATATTTAGGTATGTTTTCAGAAATACAACCTTTAGAGTGTAAATAAAATGCATTTAATCTTCATTAATTAGCATTATTATCAAATTCTTAAAACTACTCAGTAACAAGTTGGATTACAGTGCAAGTACTCTTAACGACTAATTATTTATATTAATATAATCGCACATTACAATTAAAGTTTCGAGACAAATGCTTGTTTTCTCGCAAACATGTATTATTTTAAACGACTAGTTATCAAATATAATATACGTTGAGTGCTTACGGTGAGAATTTTCACTCGTAAAATATTTAAGGCGAATAAAACGCCTTGGAACTTAATAATATTATATAGGTCTTTATTTGTAAACTAGAACTAAACGTACAACCGTATTATGCTTATTCGTAGGTCGTCATATAAATTAATATTATATCAGGCTGCCTAATCAAGTATTTATATCCATTCAAATTGTGTGTACATATTGTTGCCATTAAACATTAAAACATATTTAATTTATAATAGGTAATATGGTTATGTCAAAGCTCATTTCGAGAATTTCAATTAATTAGAATAAGTACAATAGTAATAATGTACTTATTGGATTTCTGAGACTCATTTTATGCTGCTCTTACAACTTAAGCTATGCGCGTCTAGCAAAATATACTACTTTACTTATTCATATAAATCTGCAACTCCTCGAATTTCATGCATTATGAAATACAGAATACCGCGTTACCGCAAAAATTAATGCATTTGGTAATTAAAATCACAATAAAATGCATTTCAATCGAACACAATATAGTAAGTCTCACCCATAACTAGGTATCTTAGGGAAATATTTACATCAAATGTTTGCGAATATCATGTATCAAAAGATTCTTCATGTAGTTGTCGTCGTTCGCAAAACATTCGACGATATCAAAGTGGTCCATGCCGTCTTTAATTTCTAAATACATGTTCTGCATCAAGCACGTGTTGTGTAAGAGCTCGTAGAACTCTCTGGACTGTTTCTTGAATGTGGGGCTGTCGTGCTGGCCCGCCAAAATGTATAACCGTATTCTCCTTCCTTGCAGGTGTGTGTAGTCATCAAACTGTGGTGACAGAGGTACTGCCCACTCATTTGGCAGCTGTACGGCATCATTGACAGAAGTGTGGACAAGCTCCCTCAAGTCGTACACTCCTGAGACGAGGAATGCTCCTTGAAGGCGGGAGGAGCCTGGAGTATTCTCGAAGAAGTCTGCGCTGGACAACAGTTTAGCCACAAGATGGGCGCCCGCTGAGTGACCCGCAAAGTAAACTCCCCTGAAAATTACAAAAATGTAATTAATATTGGAGAATATAAATATAGCGTATGAAATAAAACCCTGTTTGTCCAGTATGCTAGTAGGCTATTTATCACTGTGCTATCAACATGAAATAAATAGAAACTATGAATGATGGTCTCGATTTATAGATCCTATGTACAGAATAACCAAGCAAAATTGTTACCAAAGAGAGGAATAAAAGAAAAAATTACTTCAGACCCAAGCTCAGGGAGTCCATCATACTTTATCTTCAATCGAGACATTGAATAAAACATTTTTAGTATGTAATAATTTATTTGTTAAATGAACTGTTATTTGTGTCCGCGCTTATCTCCGGTTTCGGGTCATTAAATTACAATTATTTATCAAGGTGAAGGGTTATCTTACTTGGATCCCATTTTTTCGGCGTATTCGAATACGAATCTTGCAGCGCTTCTTATTTGGTTGACGATGTCTGCGAGTGTGGCCGCTGGGCAGAGGTCATAGCCCACAACTATGGTTTTCACCCGAGACTTGTGCAGTGGCGCCGCAGGGTACCTCGATAACTCCCGGGACAACTCCTGCCAGTATCCGCCGTGAATGTACACCAGGATAGGTGCATCTGTGGACCAAGTTAACATGATTAATGAGTCTATATGTTAAGCCGAAAACGAAGATTTTTGGTCAGCGCCAAAGCTGATTAGCATTCATCAATCTTCATCCCACTGCCCTTAAACCTATTTATTTAGGATCGGCGCAGTAAGTATGACTTTTTCTATTGCCAGAGGGTTGTAGTGTATTCCCGACGACTAATACAAGTTAAGAAAAAAAAACTTCTGATTTGAAATGGGTATGGTTATTACTAATTTCAATGAAAGTTTAACCATAATTGATACCAGCAATAAGTCGCATAATAGCATATATTTGTAAATATTTGACGGCATTTCAGAGCCGTTAATAGGCTATCTGCCATAATGGGATTGTCGATGACATCACTTCAAATTCTAATTGCATTCCCAATCACGCATCATTTAAAATTAATCTGGCTGTCAGCAAAAATTAAGTATAACTCGTTGAATATTTATTACTATGAAATGTTGACGTCCAGGAAACAGATATAGGTAATATTATATTATCAATCTCTTAGTAAAATATTTATTTGTTCTGGGTTTCTTCAACCTTTAGATGCCATCTTAACGGAACTAGGCATACCGTTTTGCAAAGTTCATCTGGACTAATAAAACCTGCAGAATGTCAAATGACATAAGCTCAGGATATTATTATATCACCTACATGATAAATGTAGAAGTCACATGATTGTTTTTTTTTTTAATAAACAAGCAAACAAAACCGGTAAGTAATTTGTTTGGTTGAATTAACCTACTATAAATACATACTATGACATACTTAGATATGGAAACGCAATTGAGGAACCCGCAGGCAAAGTCGTGGGCTGTAACGATATAAATAACAATAAAAAAGAAGGTTGTGAGTTAGGCAAGAAACGTCATAAAAACACACTTTTTCATCTTATTTACATCCACACGTAAGATATACGTGTTCTCTCAATTTATTTTGGATGAATAAGATACATCCGAAGTAATCCCCATAGCGAGGCGACACCCCTCTGACGTTCAGTTTTCTTATTGTTTATTTTTATGGTCTCGCTCGTAATTTGGACCTGTTCCATCTGTTGCACCTATACCGCGTTTTATAACGTGCCACAAACCCTCACTACTATAAACCTTACAAGGTAATGTGGACCACTAAATTGTGCGTATTTACGTTTTTGTTGGCACCGCTTATCTTGTTGTGTGCCGGAGCGCAGATATACGCGAGACAGACTCGATTTTCTAGTGTTTTATAATAAGCGACATACCTACAAGCAGTTTATGGGTTCAGTTTATTGTACCTATCTATATATTTGAGTTAGGATCGAGCCTAAGAATTTTAAAAGTCGATTGTCTTTGTCATAAAACATAGCATTCGATTCTTTTGTTTTTTATTTCCTGGTTGATGAAACTAAAAGGCACACGATATTGTCATTTTTTACACACTGGAAAAGCAATTGTAGGTCATAGTAAGCACTAAATGCTAATATTGTTTTAGTTTTGGATGACACGAGCAAAAATCTGGCGAGGTCGATATTGAATTTTGAACAGTGTAGGTTTTATTGAAGTTAATAGCCCACAAATGAACCGTGCACATGAACATGAATGAAACTAGACTAAACATGAAATTTATGTCTGTTTCTAGTGTTGAAACGAGTTAAAAAGAAGAGGGAGTTCATAAGAGGAGTACATAAGAGAGTACGTAAGAGGAGTACATGAAAGAGTACATAAGAGGAGTATATGTGCATATAGTGCAAGCACTATTGTAAAATATTTAATTATAATTATTACTTCAACTTACGATAGGTATTAATTACATAAGTATAGGAAAAACTAAGAATCATTTGAATTGAAGATGTACATTGTAGGATACTTGTATAAAAAACAATACTTGCATAATCACATCGGCATAATGTAATGCAAGGTTATTATTCAATACTAATTAGATTTGATCGTATCTTTGGATGAAGATATTAATAATTACTCACGAGGAATAAATTGAAGGTACAAAATTATCCGATTTCAAAGCTACGTGGATTAATCACTCTTACCGACTGTCATAGAAAATCACTACCTAGGTACTATCACTCTCTTAGGTACTGTAAATACACGTAACATCTGTCTATGCTAATACATATAACAACGAGGCATCATTTTTTGTTTCTTTCTTTGTACCCTAAATGCTCCGAAACTACTGAACCGATTTGAAAAAATCTTTCACCGTTGGAAAGCTACATACCTACATCATCCCCGCGTAACATAGGCTATATTTTAACCGGACAGAAAGTAATTCTCACGGTACTTACGTGAATAAGTAGTTAAGTACTTACAAGTTTGTAAAATATAGCGGAATGATTGAGTTCATTGCTTGGTAGGTTAATAAACCGGCCAAATGCGAGTCGGACTCGCGCACGAAGGGTTCCGTACCATTATTTATAAAACGGACAAAATAAACACGTTTGCTGCATGGGAGCCCCCAAAATATTTGTTCAATTCTAGTTTTCAGTATTTGTTGTTATAGCTGCAACAAAAATACATCATCTATGAAAATTTCAGCTCTCTAACTATCACAGTTCATGAGATACAGCCTAGTGACAGACGGACGGACGGACGGACGACGGAGCGAAAACAATAGGGTCCCGTTTTACCCTTTGGGTACGGAACCCTAAAAATGATGGACATATCCATGTTATAATTTCGTATGCGCCATAACAATGCCTGGTGGTAATTAAAAGCCTTGTCAGTCCCCAAAATGATCTAGGTATAATGAGATCATCAAGTGAACGATATTATTTGCACGTTAAACATTTAATGCCAATGAATGTTTATTGAGTTAATTAAAACAGTAGGTATTCGTAATGTAGGATATGGCTACGGATACTTAGGTACATACTTATTGTTTTTTTTTGGATATTTACAAAGTGAATGTTTGTAAATCGCCCTTGTACCTACCGGTAGGTTTACAGACAAGAAGTTATCGAACAATAGGTATTAAATATACTAAAAGTGACTATCTTTCAGTATATATACAGGCAACAGTTATAACATTATCAAGTCGTAGACTATACCTGTCGTACCTATTGATCATGTAGAATGAAATCCGAATTCGAAAGGTTCCTCTGCATTATCATGAAAGTACCTGTACGGCCTGTACCTGCCTACTTATCGTATAATCAGAGCGATTGTACCTCTACAAGGTAAGATAACTTAATTTACCTCTATTAATTCCTAATGTTTTCCTGCGATTTCTAAAATATAGCCTATGTTACTCGGGGATAATGTAGCTTTTCGACAGTGAAAGTATTTTCCAAATCGGTTTAGTAGTTTCAAAGCATTTTCGTTACAAACAAACAAAAATAAAAAAAAATATTTTTACTGTATTAGTATAGATAGTTATACCTAGGTAAATTATTAGGTAATTGCACCAAAAAACAGGAGCAACAGTTATGAATTTGCCACATTGATGTAAACACACCAACAGGTTTAAAGATTAAACACGTCATACGAAAGGCAAGTGTGACCGAACTTGTTTGGTTATTTTTAGTTTCGATACCAAATCGACTGAATTCGTTTTAATGTTAATTCCGGATTTGAATATCGTAATTTTTTACATTCTTTGATAGTATTCATTTATCTAATATCAATAATCATACTAGCGCAATGTTGGAGGATTAAGTATATTATTTTATGTACTTAAGGAAATAAACACTCAAGTTTTATTTCAATCTTAATTAGGAATGTCATCAATCGCATTATGGTTTTGAAGAATACGATTTACTTAGGCTAAGCGCGCACTACGAAATTTATTCGTTGCGATGTTTAAAGTGCGAAATAAAATCGCAAACGAAAATAATTTCTACGCGCACTACGATTTCAAGATCGCAAGTCCGCTGTGCTTGCGATTTTTTCCGCAATGCGGGCGGTTCGGTAGGTACCGCTTCATAGGGCAAAAAATATACATAAGATTTCGCATCTGCTGATATACATATTTTCTCAGTGCGCGGATTGTCATATATTTCTATTGTTCACAGATGTGCGATATTTCTTCGCAACGATTTTTTATCGTGGTGCCCGCTTAGCCTTAGCAATCAAATGGTGTCAAAACCTTATTATTATTATTTAATAAAGCATTCTTTTTCTAAATAAAATAATAGGGTTATATATTGGACTTGGTAATTATAAGTACCTAAACTTAACTTTACTAATTTTTTATATTGACTTTTTTTATTTAAAATGTCGTAAGGACAATGGACAGGTAGTTCATATTCAAACTGGAATTTTCAAAATATAGTTACTTAGACCCTGACGCTACCTTGAGTCAACATTTATCAGTTTATTTATATTAACGTAGGTACGTGGTTAATTAATTTTATTTTCTTTTATTATATTATAATATAATAAACCTTCCGATAATTATCGGAAGGTTGTGTGAAAATTTACTGGCAGAAGTGTAAATGTTTTTGCCTTTGCATTCGTAAAGCCAGTATAATTTGCACAAGGTTCTACTGCAATATTGTGAAACTAATTCAAGTAAATAAGGCACTTTATATTAATATTATAATTATGGAATATTTGCTCTTTCCAAGTCACTGTTAATGATATGTACCTGATAACGATAGGTAGGTATTACCGCAACATAGTAGAAAAAGGCTCGGGAGATGAAGAACAATAGCTATTACGGGATTTATAACTTATTTTCCTTAGACTTTACATATACAGTCTCTTATTATTGTGTGGATTTTCTACTCCTCACGGCCTCTGACAGTGAGTGTAACGTCGTCTGCTAACGGCGAACTTAATAACCTATGAATCTCTTGCTTGGATTACTAGAGATAGAAAGAAATTATCAGTTACTTGTACGGGGCTACTATCAAAATTCTATCTTTAAAAACGTAATCAACAGATAGATACAATATTGGGAATATCCATTAGTGAAGTAACAGCTGGGGATAGCCGCTTAGAACGCTGTCCCGTGCTCGGGGTTTAACATCTCCGACTTCTGAAATCTGGGTTTCTAACGAAAACTCTTTAATATTCCATTAGAGAAATGCTTAATTGTGGGTACGTACCATCTGGTAAATCAGTTCCAAGTATGTCCAGTTTTTGTCCAGGCGTTGATCCATACTCGATCTCTAATTTGTGTGGAATGTTATTCGTCGCTTCGTCACTGGCTGGAAAAAGTAAAATTGCGGGTTTATTATAATACCTATACCTACAGAAAATCGGGAATCATAATTAAAGAAAGTACGGTTAATTCATGAATACTGAGTGTTGGTATTGTAGTAAATATCTTGTAGCGGTACTACAACTGACAACACCGCCATCTACACATTTGCGGACGCAACTTTCATCAGCAATCCTGCATCACACATGCAGTGTTCGCGCGCACAGTGCATACACATAGATCACCCCGACAACAACTGTCGGGCAGTAGCCCACCGGACAAAACCACCTGTCCGGTCGGAGGATCCTCCCTTTAGTGCGAGGTATGATGGGCTTTACTCTCTGCTCTCATACCTCCACAGTGGTGACCCCGACGTGATATGAACACGCAACATTCGAGCTACGTGACGTCATCAGCAAGACCTTCCTCAAGCTTTCGAGCGACGAGTTCTTCAGCCAGCCAGCTTCAAATGGGTATCCCTGACCACCAGCATGTTGCGGACGCACATACCTGGTCAGCACCCTCAGCCACATCCAGCGACCTAGGCTCCAGCTCACTGCACTTCGGCCGGTCGAGTATCTCCCTCGCCGAAGCAGTCGCTAGCCACTAGCGCAGCGCTGTGCAACGCTCGCAGCGCCTGTCCCGACTCACTGGGATTCGCAGCACCGCCGTAGCAGTCAGTTCCGACTCACCGAGAACCTCGCGGCAACGCATTGGCAACAAGACTAACTAGCACTTCAAGAACTTGTACCATCGACCTCCGGTCTCCGGAGGGGAGTGATGTAGCGGTACTACAACTGACAACACCGCCATCTACACATTTGCGGACGCAACTTTCATCAGCAATCCTGCATCACACATGCAGTGTTCGCGCGCACAGTGCATACACATAGATCACCCCGACAACAACTGTCGGGCAGTAGCCCACCGGACAAAACCACCTGTCCGGTCGGAGGATCCTCCCTTTAGTGCGAGGTATGATGGGCTTTACTCTCTGCTCTCATACCTCCACAATCTAAACACCATTCGGATGAAAGAAATGACTCTATTTGAGCATAAAACTCTCAGCTGTAAAGATAACTAAGTATAATACTTTCGCTTAAAAAACACATAGTCACTATTAAAAGAGCTAATAGCTTACCAAAGCTTCGTGTAAATGATTTGAGCTTTATAGTAGAAGAAAAAAGAAAAAAAACTGCACAAAGAAGACGGTTTTACCTTAATGTGTTGCTAACGATCTTTTTCCTTTCCTTTATCTTGGACAATTTCCAAATCAATTCTTGTAATTTCAGAGCAAAAATATCGAAGATCAGATAAACAGATTCTGGCGTCATAAGAACATTTGGACAATAGGAGGAACAGGGTACATTTGACCAACAGACTAGAATTTATCAATCTCGGAAACAGTGGAAAAATGGACAGTGTAGTTTGGTAAATAATTTTGATTACTTATATGCCAAACATTTTTTGTTCCACTGAGATTTCCGATCGAAAGAAATTGTGGTTAGAAACAGGACTTTTTTCGACTAATACTTGATACCTGTACGTCGATTCTATAAAATTCAGACAACAACTCGCATTTCACTTCGCTATTCACTCTCACTTCGCATTCGGTTCAAAACGTTCTAAAAGTCATCTCATACTTTATCTGTCAAAATCTCGAGTTTAATTTAGTTCAACTCGCAAACACGCTCGCAAGAGTAGCGCTAGTGTAGTTTGAGAATGCCAATCACGAAACTCACGGCGGATTCAGATGCGAAGTTAAGAATGAAGTCTTACAGAATCACACCACTGCTGATATCTAAATATGTTTTCAGCTCAGTGATTCGCACTTCTGTGCTACAAAAAGTTTGAAAATGATTAGGTATACCTGTGGTGACACTCTTCACATGGTTCTGTAGTACTTCGAGGGCTGTGGGGAATCTTGTCGACCAGCGGCTCGGGGAGTACTCCCTCTCAAGGTCAATGGCATCCAGAATCACTGACATCTTGCTTGGCCCTTCAACCTGAAAAGATATGATTATGGTTATTGAGTATATAGACTTCTATCATCTTCTCTATCATCTTCTCTTTTTAGGTTTTGCATGTGCCTTCATCTATATCTATATATATAAAAATGAAACCCGCTTTCCATTGTCACGACATAACATGAAAACGGCTTGACCGATTTGGCTGAAAATTAGAGGGGAGGTAACTTAGACCCGGGAGAAGGAGGTTTTAGGATAGTTTTTGTTACCATCCGGCTACGGGACGCGGGTGAAACCGCGGGCGAAAGCTAGTATTTTATAAAGAAGAGCGAAATTTGCAAGTGTTACTTATTTATGAATATCCTAAGTTGTTATTTGATACCCTTGAGCTTCAATAAAAGGAAGGAGCATTTATTTGCTGATTGATGATTTTATTTGTGACTCAGGTGATACCCGATTTCTGCAGTTGTCGGTGATATGGCAAAATGGGACAGAATTTATTGATTTATTCGTAAGAGTTGTTTGTTCAGTGAAAGGTTTTACGCATCAGCACATTCAAATTACTTTGTAAATCGCAACCATTCCTTATGCTGCAAATTTTTTCGCTAGACTGCCGCCAAAGGCCGTTGACCTATGATATGTTTATATACTCGTATGTAATAATCAAATTCCTACTTCTGCCTTCGTAACTATAGAAATCCCTTAAGTCTAATCTTATACAATATTGCGTTTTGTTGTTACCTAATCATGCCGAAATGCTGGGTCGTTTTACGGAGAAGATTGATTTAAGCCAAACTATTTTTATTATATTTCTAACTAGCTTACCTACCCGAGATAACTGCTTCCCGTAGCCGGATGGTGACAAAAACTATCCTATGTCCTTCACCTGGCTCTAAACTACCTCCCTGCCAATTTTCAGCTAAATCGGTTCAGCCGTTCTTGAGTTATAAGTGGAGTAACTAACACGAATTTCTTTTATATATAAATAAGATATAAGTGTCTATGCTCTCTTCGAATTTTCTATGATGCTTTGGAACTTTACTGTGAGATAATAATAGGGTAATAAGGATGTTTAACGCCCCTTATATCTATACACAGTTTTTGAATAAGTTCTTAGTTGATATTTAGATATTTACCAAAACCTGAACATAATTTACAATCAGATATCCCTAGCCACTTGAAGCAAAGTAGTTACACAATGCCTTCCGTACTGTGGTTATGGCCTACTACTATAATAAGTTGCAAAAAACTTAACTCGGCGTTTAATTTTATTTTTATCTCCGTACAATATGAACATTAATAGCATCTGGCCGAATCAAAAAAACACTGGAGTAAAAAACTTGTGTATTTTTAGATTTATACAACTGAGATGCAAAACACAACGTGCGAAAATGCTAAATATAGGCAGGTAGTGAACGGAAAATTCTGTAATTGTCAAAAACACTGAAATACCTTTATCTCTTCGTTGATTTTCGTTTTTGTCTTCCTCCGTAGTATTTTAAAAAGTTTTCTCATAAACCATTTCAGTCTTAAAGTGTAATATTTCATGACGGTAAGTAGGTATAGCTACACTCCGCGGTGATCCTTATCGCGTCTATTTCAAGTAAATAGAGCGAGTTCACATCCAAAACATCAACAAAGTTGGCGATAATACTACAAACACAGTTTATCAAATAATTACATCACACCACAGATGTTTTGTGTACACCTAGCTATCTTATCTTTGTGCTAAATAAGTACTGACAGTTGAAGATACAATTTAAACGCTACTAAGATTAGAATTGTATGGAAATTCTATGCTACTCTCATATACTTACCTACTGTTTACCTATTACACAGTTTTAGGCTACTGCATAGCCCAACTGCCCAAAGTGTAGGAAAAAGTGTCAAACATTCATTATTTAGTACTTTTGACGCCATTGCGTTAGCGTCATTTTCATGCGTTAGTCATTTGTCCTTGCATGAATTAGAATTCGTACAAGGTCATCAAGATTTTTTATATGACCGAACATGACACAAAAGGCAAAAGCAATTTGATAGGAATTATGTATAAAAAGTACATACGATAAAATTAGAATGTAAATAAACTCCTGCGCACTTGGTTTGATTTAATTTGGGACCTGACACAACGTGTTGATGTTATGATACTATTTTATTTCATCCTAAAAGTGCAGTCATTCAGAACTTATCAATCACGACTGTAGATAGAATACACATAGTTGTATTAGGAAAATCACACTGAACTAATTAAATGTATAGAAATAAAAATAAATAGCACTCGAATACTAAGTAAACTCAACACTGTTACGGTAGGTACTGAAACCCAAACTACAGGTGAATTAGTGACACTGTTTCAAGAAGTGGGTTCGTCTTGAAAGATATCTGCTTTTTCAATGCCAGTTTGCGTGATAGCATTCTTTTGCGTGATAAGAATTACCCAATTATATTTAATTCATATATTTTTAAGTAAACTAATTTCTTGACAATTGAAAGAAGTACAACTAAGAGTTGATTTCGATCTAATTCGTTTCTCACAACTGATTGAAAAAAAAAACGCAAAAAATTCTAGTTATCAAACAGAAGAACCGTATTTAATTATGAATTAATTCAGCAGCTTGACGTCTAAATTGCATCATTTTGTAGGCCGTGATCTATTTTTCACTATGATCATATTATCTATGTATTTCTAATAAGTAAATATTTATACTTTAAAGAGTTTATTCAATCAGTCTTCTTAACTTTTGTTTTTAAATAAAGTTAAAAAGAAGCCTGCAATAATACTTATTACTTTCTCATGTAAAACTGCGATAAACCAAAAGTGCATTGAACTTGCACACAACAGTGCATGGAAGAGACAATGCATTAAAAATATTTAAGATTATATATGGGTATCCAGGTTGATTTAATATATGGAAATCATCATTACCTACTCTTATTCTCTACTGTGTGTGATAAGGAAAATCCAAGATCGATATTACACAATTATTATTGCTGCACCAATTTGATGAATAACTCCGTAATGATATTTCGTATCGGTATTTATTATTTTATTTTTTATTGTCTATTGTTTCCTGAATTAACTCTATCTGTACTGAATGGTATAATAAAGAGGAATAATTTTTTATTTTACCCTAAAGGCAAGGCTCTGAAAGTTCTGAATTTATTTGAAAAAATCTTTCACTTTTGGAAATCTACACTCTTCCCGAGTAACATAGGCTATTATGTCGATATTTTTATACCAGTACGGGCACTTAGTTCACACGGGACGTGGGTGAAACCTTTAGTTTGCAATAAGATGAACTATAGGAGCACATAGCAAGTAGTTTGGAGTTTCAGAACATACCAAAGAAGGTCCCTAAGAAAATGCACTAGATAAATGGAGGAAAACAAATACTTAATGCAATGAGCGTGGGAAAAGTGCAAAAGTGACCTCTAGCCACTTATTGTTGAGGATCATTGTAGTCAATCATCATCATCCTCCGAGCCTTTTCCCAACTATGTTGGGGTCGGCTTCCAGTCTAACCGGATTCAGCTGAGTACCAGTGCTTTACAAGGAGCGACTGCCTATCTGACCTCCTCAACCCAGTTACCCGGGCAACCCAATACCCCTTGGTTAGACTGGTGTCAGACTTACTGGCTTCTGACCACCCGTAACGACTGCCAAGGATTCAATGAGTCAATCAAATCACAGAAATACTACTTAATCAGGAAATAGCACTGCAAAGGGCAAAATGTACCTAACACTGATGAGTTTGACTTGGGACCTATAATAAGCTAATTTGAAAGTGCTAATCTTAGCCGTTGTGGTGATTTTAAAGGGAGAGAACCCTTTACTGTTCCAAGGAATAGGGTACCAACCAACCCACGATGATTTCTCTGCAAATTGTAGATTTGAAATTATATTTAAATTATTCCTGTACATAAAATTAGGTATAATAACTCGTTACCCTAAAATCCTAATCCTAACTAATATTATAAATGTGAAAGTAACTCTGTCTGTCTGTCTGTCTGTCTGTCTGTCTTTCTGTCTGTCTGTCTGTCTTTTCTTCACGCCTATACTACTGAACCGATTTGTGTGAAATTTGGTACAGACATAGTTTGGAACTTGAGAAAGGACATAGGATAGTTTTTATTACAAAAAAATATAAAAATAAAAATAAAATTTATTTCGGACATATAGCGCCATCTATTGGTCAAACCAAAAATCACTATTCCACGCGAACGAAGTCGCGGGCAAAAGCTAGTATATATATAAAAGAAAGTCGTGTTAGTTACTCCACTTATAACTCAAGAACGGCTGAACCGATTTAGCTGAAAACTGGCAGGGAGGTAGTTTAGAGCCAGGAGAAGGACATATGATAGTTTTTATTACAAAAAATAAAAATAAAAAATACAATTTATTTCGGACATGCAGCGCCATCTATTGTTCAAACCAAAAATCTGCCGGATGCCACTATTCCACGCGAACGAAGTCGCGGGCAAAAGCTAGTAGAGGTATAACATATTTTTGTAACTGCAATATGTATACACTAGCTTCTGCCAGCGGTTTCACCCGCATCCCGTGGGAACTACTTCCCATACCGGGATAAAAAGTCAGGTCGGGAGGTCAGATTGGCAGTCAGCCGTTCCACGCAAAACACTCACTCAGTTACTTCCTAGACTGGAAGTTGCTTACTCCAATTTACTTGGATTTTTAGGAAAACAATGATTACAAATCAACTACATACAACTCCTAAATTAAACCACGAGCAATTTGCAAAAAGCTACATTAAAAAAAAAAAAAAGGCTGTCTCTTAACAATTTTTGTAGTCGTCTCTCCCTTGTAATAAAGTAGTGGAGCGGTTCCGAGGCGGAGTAGTGAGGCCGCGCCACCCTCACACTAAATGTTACACTAACCTGATAACTGCCTACTGGTAGCTCACTTATTTTGCTGCAAGAAGGCTGGTTTTTTGCTGTGGCAATTTATCTATTTTGGAATGATAATGTTATCTATACTTCTATACTAATATTATAAAGCTGAAGAGTTTGTTTGTTTGTTTGTTTGAACGCGCTAATCTCAGGAATTACTGGTCCGATTTGAACAATTCTTTTGGTGTTAGATAGCCCATTTATCGAGGAAGGCCATAGGCTACTTTTTATCCGGGTTCGTGCAGAGGTTCCCACGGGATGCGGGTGAAACCGCTGGCAGAAGCTAGTGTGTTTATAATTTAATTCTATTATAAATGTACGTAATTAACTATTTCGGACCTCTTCATATTAGATATGCATTTTAGATGTTGGTTAATTAGATGACAAAACAAAATAAAGTTTATTTATATCGATAACTTAGTTTCACTGTATCAATATTACCTACCTGTTTTTAATTAGGCACAGCTTCGTACATACCTTGTCTATTTACATAGAAAGTATCTAATCTATTGTCAATTTTTAAAGTACGTGCGGATTATTCTTATTATTGAAAAATATAAATTGAGAATTTTTTAAATTAATTGTTTGGAGCATGAGAAAATTTATTCACATCATCCATCCTTGGAAAGAAAGTGTGGCAAAAAATCTATTCTCATACTTAAAATATGCAGAGTTATCTATCCTTGCATATTAATTTAGAATTATGTAGATAGAATATAAATATTTATCTATACTAATATTATAAAGGGGAAAACTTTGTTTGTTTGTTTAGTTGTAATGAATAGGCTCAAAAACTACTGGACCGTTTTTAAAAATTCTTTCACCATTCGAAAGTTACATTATCCACGAGTAGCATAGGCTATATTTTATCCCGGTAGGGCAGTAGTTACCACGGGATGCGGGTAAAACCGCGGGAAACGGCTAGTGTAAGATAATTAATTAGAATTCGCTTTTGTAATAAGAAATGTTTCAGTCGAGTACTTACTTTTATATCTAAAATAAGTTCAGTATGAAATAAACCACATTGTTTTTTAGTTTAATATACTAACTACTACTTTAATATATAAAGTACGTGAAAAATAATATTTTTTTAATGATTAGTCACCAACAGTTCTACATATATAGCAACACCTGTACTCGTGCGCAGCTCGCATACAAAACTATTTTTGCTGTGTGTCTAGAGGTATACCATATAAGAAAGTGTATTTAAAAACATACTTAATTAATTATATAGCAGGTGGCTTTTATATACCAGTTGAATGAACTTAATTACACGTGTCTCAAAAGTTGTACATACCAGCTTAGTGAATAGTTTAAGATTTGTGTTTTTTTTTCTAGTTTCCCAAATACGGTTTTTGGAACGCTACTGTGAATAATGCTTGAGAATTATTTAAAGACAAAACGTTTTATTAGTGGAAAAATTGAGACAACCATAATTTGTTCGAAAACTTAAATTTAAAAGTTATTTGTCCAAAGTTTAAGAAATCTGGTACCTAAATGAGTTTCCCTAAACTTTGAATAACTAAAAATGCACTTGAACCATAATAATAAAACTTAAAGAAACACTTCACAGTTGAAACAAAATTAAATAATTGCCGGAATAGTTAGCGTTGTAATACTACGAGTTTGGTTAACAAACTTGTTCCAAAACTCGTCCACTAACGACCGATGTCATTTACTACTCGGAGGTATGTTTTGTAATAAGTTCAAGGGATTTTTTTAATCTACAGTCAAAATGTGTAAACATATTACGTTAAATGATAAATTAGAACTAAGAATTTCAGCAGTTTGTAGAATTTCAGACATCTTGATGAAAATATAATTTAAAAAATACATGTAATAAGTAGTTAATTTTTGTTGCAAAAAATCAAACATAGGGTCCGAAACATACCTACGCTTATACTATAATTAGGTATAATAAGTACAACAGTTCATTTTAATAAAATTTTACGATTTTCATTTTCATATTATAAGTCCATTCAAGATATTAAGAACTAATTTAGTATCTACCTATTTTCGAAAAAGAGTTCCACTTTAAATAAATACTGTCAGCTTCATCCCAGGTTATGAGCTCTCAAAGATAACTCGTTCAAGGTGAGGTAACGTGTGATACGCGGTGCCAACATATTAACCTGATAAATGAATAATGACCCCTAGTTGCTTTGAGTCACTCACGCATCAGCGTGGGCGATACATATTTTTAGACTTTAATGCACAGACCAGAACGTGGAACAAAGGCGGAGAAAAAGACCGGTAGAGATAAATTACAACCATTATTTGAATTTTCCTACCATTTTATCATATTTATCTCACTTTATTTTCAATTTTTACAAGGGGTTTCAAAAAAAAAAAAAACAGAAGACGGAACTAAATAATCAATGGCCACAAAACCGCATTCCGAATGCGACTGTAGGTACGATCGACCACAGCAAAACAATCGATACCCCCGCGCGGTTATTTAGAAACGTATCGATAATACTAAGTGCAGTATCGTATCGAGTATTATCCAGCTTGTGTTACTCGGCTACAAATCGTAATCGAATCCTGTTTATTAAGTTATGTTCCGAGATGTGTCGGAACCGAGTTAATTTAAATATCGAGAATACAAATGCGCCAATCACCGATGTTTTCATATCTTCTTGCATGTTTATTTTTCGATACTTTGTCCTTTTATTCACGGTTTCCTCTACAAAAGGGTTTGGCTCTGGTCAATGAACTTATAATTTAGAGGTGGGTTTTAAAAAGCTTGTCTTTCCTGTACTAATCAGGTTTGGGAGGACGGGTTAGATCAACAAATGTTTATGTTCTTTTTATTTCCAAGTTACTTGTCTGAATAAAATGCTTCGTTGGTGTATTCACAGTGGTGTTGGTAAACCACAAAACAGTTGTTCTTCCTCCAAGCTGAACAAACAAATTAACCACAACAAGCATCTTGCGATCCCCAGTAAGCCTTTAAAAAGCATCGCAAGGAGTATCGGAAAAGGCTCGAATACTTAACAAAGTGGACGTTTTTAAGGAGTATTTTAAACAATGATGGCCTCTTTTTATACTCGGCTAATTTTGATTTTTATATCGTCACTTATTGAGGCCCAAGTTTAGCGAGAACTGTTTTCAAATTCCAAAAATATTTAATATCTTTTGTTAAGTAAACGATTAAAACAGTTTAATTGATGATGAATGATGTTAATTCCTGAGCTAATTGTATTAAATTGTATTATTATGTCGCGGCCTAGATTATTTTCTAGCTACTTAAGTACTTAGTGATTATTTCTGTCCTCGGTAAAATTTATGAAGGTGTCACTATTGTTATTATATTAACATAACGATTAGGTACAAAGATTCCATAATGAAACCTACCTAGTATTAATTATAAGCCTGTAGGTATTGCTACAGCTAAAAAAAAGTCGTGGTGGCCTAGTGGGTAAAGAAACAACCTCTCGAGTATGAAGGTGTGGGTTCGATTCCAGTTCAGGCAAGTACCAATGCAACTTTTCTAAGTTTGTATGTACTTTCTAATTATATCTTGGACACCAAAGGCTGATAAAAAGGTGAAGGAAAACATCTTGAGGAAACCTGGACTTATACTGTCTGAAATCACCATCCCGCATTGAGCAAGCGTGGTGATTAATGCTCAATCCTTCTCCATGTGAGAGGAGGCCTGTGCCCAGCAGTGGGACGATAAAAAGGCTGTAACAGGTATTGCTAGGCAAGGTTGCCCTCGATCCATTTTGATAATAAGGTTTTTAAGAATTATTTTCAGTTTTTAATTTTTCTTCTTGCACATTGCTTCTCGTCTTTTATTCATTCTCGTCTTATATACCTACATGTTCTTTCCTAAAAGATCATTATATACTTAGGTACATTTTGAAACTCAGTCTGACATTCCTGATGGAAATAGCTTGATTATGATACATTGTTTACTTTTTATCTCAAAATTCTAACGTGAATCCATGTACCTATCCCAAGTCAACGCGGACAAAGTCGCGGGCGAAAGTTAGTAACAAAATAATGCAGTTACGTAGTACTTACGTAGTTCGTCAGCCTAATTTAAGCTTCGTAAGTAGGTAAGCCAAGGCTAAAAGATCGAAGTACTTGTAGAACCAATTATTTTATTCTTCCGGTTTAATAATAATCATAATAACCCACAGTAGGCTTTATGTCACTTCCTAATGTATTTGGATAGGTTTGTATTTTGATGAAAACTAAATGACTGTGTTTCGGATGGCACGGTAAACTGTAGGTCCCGGCTGTCATTGAACATCCTTGGCAGTCGTTACTGGTAATCAGAAGCCAGTAAATCTGACACCAGTCTAACCAAGGGGTTGAGAAGGTCAGATAGGGCAGTCGCTCCTTGTAAAACACATGTACACAGTTACATTCGGTTAGACTGGAAGCCGACCCCAACATAGTTGGGAAAAGCCTCGGAAGGTGATGATGGCCTGTAGATCCTGACATGATCGCGTTCAAGCAAAAAAACTCTTTAGCTTTATACCTAATATTAGGATAGATTAGTATGGATACCTGCTGATACGATGTATGTACCTCTATATAACATCGCGGTATGTGAGTGCATTTCATGCGTCGTTATTTGGATCTATTCTTGAAACTAGTTCAGCTCAACCACGAGACTGAACTAAATATAATGTTAAAACGCTCGAAGTAACGAAACTTACAATCATTCTGAGACTAACACAAGAGTAATAGGTAAATATTTAGTACTAACTTTTCACCGCAGAGTCACCTACTTGCTGAGAAATACACTCGCAATCGGGTGAAAAGTAGCCTACGTTCTTACCCAGGCTCTAAGATTATCTGTATTGCCACCATTTCATTCAAATCGATTCTGTAGGTACTTTTGGCGTGAAAGCGCGAAAGGCAGACAGACAGACAAACAGATAGACAGAGTAGCGTTAGGATTATAAAAGCAATAAAATATCAGCCACTGCAATGATTCCAATTAAAAGTAGGTGTATCTTATTATAGGTACCTAAATGAAATAATTTACTGAGTATAGTTAGTTACTTTTATCTTTTATCATAATATACCGACGTATTAGGTTAATACACAAAGCTTTCGTTTAATGTAATAAGCCTACATAAACGATAATGTTATTTGCTTAACACTCAACATAGGTATAGGTACCTACTGAACACCTATTATGATGAATTTCCTTTTGACGAACAATGCGTAACCTATATTATTTATCAGTCGACAAAAGGAAATTGCATGAATGATGATTTCTGTTTTCGTGTGCGTACAAATATGCTTGTTCTCCGAATCATACCTAACTTGATTAAAAGTTAAGTATTATTTATTTTTAATATGCAGAAGTGCCCAGCCCAGTCCCATTTTAATTTTGCTGTTTTTTGGCCCACATCGAAGATTCCTGTTTTGGAGCGTATGACGGTATTGCGTACTCGGTCCATCCGCTTGATACCTAAAATACTACGCACCATTGCTCTTTGGATTGTCAGCCTAATGCATCCAGACAGGTGGGCCAATGTTGTTGCTCAGTGTATACCACAGGATGGCCACCGCAGACGTGGTAGGCCCCGGATGAGGTGGCGTGACGACCTGGACGCCTACAACCCTGACTGGTGGGAGCACTCTAAGGATCGAGAGGTGTGGAGACCAGGTGGGGAGGCCTTTGCCCAGCAGTGGGACAATAAGGGCTAAGAAAAAAAAATGCAGAAGTGACAAATATTTGTCAAACACTAAGTATTGTGGGAGATCAATAACAAATCTTCATGCGGCGTGGATAACCCCAGTATGTAGTGTGTAATATGTAGGTACATATGTGTATATATTGTATAATTTTGTAGTGCGAAAGTCGATCTCTCTATCTCTAGTAATCGCAGTTAATACTTAATGAGGGTTTTCTAAAATGGCGTCCACGAGGTGGCAGCACCGAGTCGTCAGGTCCAGGTAACTGTCAAAGTGCTTATCTTTACTATGAATAGTGAACGATTTGAGTGTTTTTTTTATTTTATAATTAAAGCACTACATTATTGTTTTACTATTGCGGTTGAGTAAATAAAAAAAACTAAATCATATTGTGTTAACAAATTTTTCAACAAGCTTTTCCTTAGTACCAGTGACTTTTGCACCCTCTCTCTTAGCTCAATTTTTAGTTCGGAAACCTTATTCTGACCGTAGTCCATAATAAAATCAATAACACTTCCAATATAACAGAATTTCAATAAACAATAAGTTCGGCACCTACAATTCCATACTATTTGACAGCTGTTTGGACCAGACGCATACGTGGCGCCACCCGGTGGCAGAAAAAATTGAAAAATCCCTCATTCTACATGGATTTACTCATAAAAGTAATTGAAGGAATTTTACAGGAAAGTGTGATTTATTTACTGTTTTCCTCTTTATACATATATCTAAAGCCTGTAAACTGTAAACTAATCAGAGTACAATAAGCTTATATTTTCACCGTCAACACCAACCCACACCAACCAACACCGTCGTCACCGTAAACGTCTGATTTCTTAAACAACTGTTTACTATGATTTTTCACTTTGATTTTCAAATGTCAATGAGAATGAACATAAACCTTTTTGTTAGTTGGTTAAAAAAAGCTTTATTATCAATTAATATCTGATTGGTGGGCGGACTCAAAAGATCGAGAGGTGTGGAGGCAAAATGGGGAGGCCTTTGCCCAGCAGTGGGACAGTACAGGCTAAGAAAAAAAAATATATATCTTATACCTTGTCCTACAGCAATACCGACTTCATAATATAGACACATAATCCTTGTTTCATAGATTTCTGTATCGGCTATATGAAACCAAATAAGTTAGGGTAGTGTTACATCAAGTGTCCCCTTTGAACACGGGAATCCCTTTCATTTCAAGTCAGTGAACTGTTTGCACTTGTTTCCAATATGTAGTGGACATTGACCGTACCAATGCCTACATTATAATTTGTAAGAAATTCATGAACAATCGTCATGTGTTTTTGTATAAGTAATTTTATTTGCTTCACGATTATTATTTATTGTTATTACTGTAGTGTATAAATATTAAAATTAAAACAATTTCCCACAAAACATAGGTACAAGAGTTTATTAGATTTGTACAATGTTTATAGCTATTCAGATTTAGTTTCATTTCTTTCAAAAATCAAAATCAAAACTCATTTATTCAAACTTAGCTGCAAAAAAGCACTTTTCGAACGTCAAAAAAAAAAATAGAAAAGACAGCCCCCAAAACGCCCACCCTTCCCCACTTCCTATGTGTTTTTGCTGGGAAGAAGTGGCGCAACAAACTCCCCAGCAACGTGTCTGTCTGTAGTTCTGTGTAATTATTATCCACTTTGGATACTGCGACTATTAGGCGCGTAAAGGTGCCTCTAGTCTAAACTGTACACAGGGTGATTTTTTTAGGTAGGTATACCAAAATCTTGTCAGGGGTCTGTAGAGGTATTTTTTTTGTACAAGTTACAATACGAATTCATAAACAACAAAAGAAAGAAGAATCTGAATTTGTTGTATTTGATTTTGATATAAAAAAAAATATCGTAATATATGTACTTATTACCTGATTTTATGTTATAAGAAGTCGCATGAATAAAATATTATTTCTGATAAGAAATACCTATAGGTACATATAACAATCGTTATATACTTATAATTAGCGCTATGAATGATTGGATAATTCTTAATGTTGATAGTTACCGTAACTATCAAGTAAACAATGTATTGTGATAATATCTAAGTATACCATAATATATAATACTAGCCGTTTTCCCGCGGTTTCACCCGCGTCCCGTGGGAGCTACTGCCCGCACCGGAATAAAATATAGCCTATGTTACTCGCAGATAATATAGCTTTCTAATGGTAAAAGAATATTTAAAATCGGTCCAGTAGTTTTTGAGTTTATCCATTACAACCAAACAAACAAACAAACAAACAAAGTTTTCCTCTTTATAATATTAATATAGATAATATTTAATATTAACGACCAGTCTAACATTTGCATAAACCTGAGATTAAAATTTACACACGAATACAAACGCATTTTATTAACATAACATCTAGTTACAACAACGAACTTGAGGTTATGTGTACATCGTATAAAATCATTTAATACCGGCTTACTTTAAAATGTCCAAACAAGGTGAGCATGACACCATACACTTAATCAGAACACATTACACACATACTTTTTTAATAAAACGCAGAGAATAAAAAAACAAAAAAGATAAACAACCTACCTTTTTGAAATGTCAAAAATCACAAGTTCTTATTTTAAAAACTGACAATAACAAGCGAAGTTGTTTGTAAACAAAGAGGCGGAACGCGCGCGCGCACCCGAGTTCGTATTTCGAAATGAATTGAGCGTCGATCACGCACCACGCCCGCGCAACGATTCACGACTGGCCGCGACTACAAAAACCCGTCTAATTATAAATAAATCGAGTATAGCTTGCTCGTAAGTTTACCGATAACAATGTTATTGTCGCTTCGTTAGTGATGATGTGAAAATTTAAGTTTGTTTGTTTATATTATTATAGACAACGTTTTTACCAGCATAATTACTTACTAATGACTGTATAAGCACTAATAAACAATAGGATATTTAAAGTATTTTATCGGAATGCCCTGTCTATTCCGTAAACACGAACTCAAAAAAGGTCGTTCATTTTTCGAACGTCAAAAACCAAAGACAGCCCACAAAATGCCCACCTCAACACACCCTGTCTTTTTTGGGAATAAGAAGTGACGCAACTGACTCCCCAGTAACACATATCTGCGATTAGGTTTGAAGAAAAATATTTACCTACTTATACAAAACAAATCCAATGCAAATATAGTAATTATCACCTGATAAGCAATAAATTATTTAAACATTAAAATTAACCACGAGTTGGCTAGCACACCTATGAATACCTACTCAAGCGTTTTTTCATAATTTACTAGCCATTTTCCCGCAGTTTCACCCGCGTCCCGTGAAAACTACTACTCGTAGAGGGATAAAATACATCTCGCAGATAATGTAGCTTTCTAATGGCGAAATAATTAAAAAAAAACATCCTGTAATTTTTGAGCTTATCCATTACAAACAAACAAACAAAAATACTTTTTAATATGAGTGTAGATTAAGTATATCTAAAGCCTCATGATGATAAAATATGTTGGTGAATATACTCAAGTATAAAATCGGCGTATACCCACCTACCTACTTGTGCAGTTATGTTGTAGCTGAAAATCACCATCATCTTCCGAGCCTTTACCCAACTGTGTTGGGGTCGGCTTCCAGTCTAACCGGATTTTCTATTGCGAGTATAACCGGATGTTGTAGCTGAAAACCTAAGTTAGAAATAAAAATTTTTTTTGCAAAAAGTTTTTTATTTCTAACTTTTCAGGGACAAGCATAGTTGTTACTATCCCTTTGAACGATTATAAAATATAAATGATACCTAACAATTAAATCGCAATAGCAGTTTTAACCTTATTCTGCTACTTTATAATAGGTATAAGACCAATCGTATTCCAATGACATTTCATTGGTATGCCAATTTTTTTTTAACGACGTCAAAAATCATCAAATGACCCCTCCCGCTGTGGGTTAGCAGCGGTGAGGGAGTGTCAGATTCTTACTGACTAATAACCGTCGTGTTCCGACGAAAGCCTTTTATGTACCAGGGCCGCGGTAACACTTTTGAACAATCCCACAGCCTCATTGGTATGCCATTGGTCTGCCATTTGGTCTATACGGTAGTTTGCGTTCAAACAAATTAAACAGGTGTTGAAAAATATACGGTAAGTATATTGTCGGTGATCTTGGGTTTCAACCGCCTAAAAGGCCAAAACAATATTTTAATCAACTTCTGCTTCCCTTCTTTCAATTAGATTAAAACCAACAAATTATTACAAGAAAGTAGATATATTGAAGAAACGCTTACATCGAAGAAATCACCAAATTATAAAACAACTATGTATCTTAAATTAAAAAATTACGTTGATAACATTTCATGGACTTCATTCTATCAAGTACTTACTTAAGGTACTTACATACGGAATAGCTTGTCTCAAATTGGCCGATTTATTGTTGCGCAGTTACCCAGACAATGTTTTTCAGACTCGTCAACATTTTACGTAGCTTGTAGGTAAAGGTACTTCATACAGGATTATTTTTATCCATCATGGTAAACAAAAAAAAATAAAATCACAAAAAAAAACATAAGATTTGCTATCACTCGCGCTATCTCACGCTCACGCTTGCGAACTTATTGTAGGTTGGTACGAATATTTCAACTAGATACCTATACTTGGTGCCAAAAATCCAACAACAAAAACATACCTAGTATGATTAATTTTGTAAAAATATGTTTTCTATCGCATTATTGAAATAAATTGCGCACTTGTTAAAAGTAATCCTGTATATTTTAGAGAAAGACCCTAGAGCATCCCGTGTCAGTGTGTTAATATTTTCAAGTGTCTACGAGTGCATTTTTGATGCTTCACATCTGACTCATTATTATCCCAATGATCAAAATTAGTTTTTATTCAGTTTGTCGGTTATGAATACATCCAAATTACTTAGGTAGAATAGGTTACCATCCTCAATTGCACGCAAGCGTTGGTCTAAATCCGAAGTAAAAAATGTTTTAATATGATAAGCAATCGCTGGAGAAACATCAGGCTCTCGAAAAATCACTCCTGAAATAAAACAGAAAGTATTAGGTATCTAATTGTATATCACTAAAATATTTCGAATTCAACTTTCGGAGTTAAATAAAGACAAAAAATTACTCCGGCAAATAATATATTTATTGGCGCTTATGATAAAATCACGCTTCATACTTGATGCAGGTAAAATATAAAAAAAATAAAATACATTCGAATTTCCTGTTAAGACACTTGGTTGGATAGGCAGACTTATGTAAAAACCTCGGACATGTCCATGAGATGGCAACCAGTGAGCCCGAAATACGTCAAAAACATAATTAACAACATGAATGTAAATAAGTCACCGGGAAGCGACCTTGTGCGAATGTCCGACCTTAAAATAATTATTGATAAAGTAAGCCCCGTTTTAGCTAAACTTATAAACCTAACTGTAAAAAAATACAAATTTCCTAATAAGCTTAAAGAGGCAATAGTCCGCCCAATACATAAAAAAGGTGATCGCAAAAATGTCTCAAACTATAGACCTATTTCCATTTTATCTAGCATAGATAAAATCATTGAAAAGTGCATAGTTAATCAATTAAGTAACTACCTACAAACAAATAATATTATTAGCGAGAGTCAACACGGTTTTTTGAAAGGGAAAAGTACAAATACATTGCTTGCAAAATTCACTGACGAAATAAACAGTTACTTAGAAGACAAAAAATTTGTTATTACAATATTTTTTGATTATAAAAAAGCATTCGACACTTTGCAGTTTGATACCATCCTAAATGCAATGGAGGAGTGTGGGGTGAGAGAACCACTTAATCCATGGTTTCGTGATTACCTCACCGCGCGCTCCTATCGTGTGAAGGTGGAGGATACTCTTAGCGACAGAGTCGAGGTGAGGAGCGGGGTGGCGCAGGGCTCTGGATGTGGCCCAATTTGTTACCTTATGCACGTGAACAGCCTGTGCCGAGTGCTGCAGCATTGTTCTGCATATATCGACGGGTAAAAGGCAAAAGGGGTCAAGCACCACAGATCAAATTGTTCAGGAGAGTAAAAAGAAAGTTTAAAAAAATAATATCTCTTTATTGCTTTATTGAATCACATTACAATCTTCAGAAAAGTTTACTTAAATACAATGTTCTTTAATAATTTTACATCAAAATAAGCCTGAGATCAATAGTTTCAAAGATAGATGTCGCTTGACCCCAGGTTTTTACCAGGTTTATCGCATTTGCGAGGGGGTCAAACACCAATATTGAATGTTGGAATATTTAGATTTTGGCCTAAGCTCCATGTATATAAAGTAGTAAAGTATTTTATTTTATTTGGCACAACAGATCATAGAACTAAGTCAGATTTTGGCTTAAGTTAAAATATCTTAATTAACAGTATTATTTTATATTTGGCACAGCAGGTAGGTAATAGAACTATGGATTATGTATTAAACTAAAACAATACAAGGAACAAAACTGAGATCCAAAAAACAGCAGTTACCTAACTGATAGTACATACAACAGCATGTTATCACATTATTTGAGTAAATAAACCACAATAACTTGGTAAAAATTATGATTGTTTACATTTTTAATGATTTCCTAAACGCGTGAACCGATTTACATGATTCAAAAACGGATAAAATGGTTATACAAAAATTAATAATACCAATAATTACACCAATATCGTTAAGATATCTCAATAAACACATTTTCAAGTTGCTCTCGTAATAAAATTATCCAACATGTACCTATGAAACGCGTACCTACTACCTATTACCAGTTCTTAAAAAAATAACGTTTTTTGTATGGGAGCCCCCCAAAATATTTATTTGATTCTAGTTTTCAGTATTTGTTGTTATAGCGGCAACAGAAATACACCATCTGTGAAAATTTCAACTCTCTAACTATCACGGCTCATGAGATACAGCCTGATGACAGACGGACGGACGGACGGACAGAGGAGCAAAAACATTAGGGTCCCGTTTTACCCTTTGGATACGGAACCCTAAAAACTATCCTAAGAAACGTTAAATTTATTTTTATAAAATAAATAAAATGAGGTTGAATTTACCGATGATAGTAGGGGAATCACGGCATCTTAAATTTCTTCGACCCCTCTATTGCTATCATTATAATCAAATACCTAACCTTCTTGGTACTAGCAAGTCTTTTTCGGCCTAAAACACTTCGCAATTTCACGTTTTCGGGAGTTGCAGACATGTTTTATATAAAATTTTAATCTGTGTTAACAACTGCGATCGCGTTTCAAACACGCGTGAACTTGCTTTCACGTACCTACACGAGACATACACCCATTTGCAAGGGCGCTGTCGCGCGTGCGGAGTGGATCAAATGCAACGTAATGAAAATAAAATTATTTAAGAAAGGGGCCAAGCGCCAATTTATGTTTCGTTGACAATTTTTACTATTGGTGTAAGCGACGTTATAGTTATTAAACAAATAAAAGAAAAATGGATATAAACGACATATTTACTTCTAATATTGTTTTTAAAATTATGCCAAATGACAAGGCGATACAAAAACGTAAAGTTGGTGTCGCTTGAGCACTTTTGGTAAGTATCGATTTGGCACTTCAGTACAAATAATTCTTTGGTGCAAGCGACTTTTTTTCATGCTAGGAAAACGATACTACGACCATTCGAAAGAGAAAAAATAGTGGAGTTGGGGTCAATAAAAAAGTTAAAATCGCAAAATGTGGCGCTTGACCCCTTTTGCCTTTTTACCGTCGATATGTTCGCAGATGACCTGTGCATACTTCGCTCTGGAGGTAACATAGACGATATCTGTCAGTTAGTTCAACAAGATATAGACGCTGTTGTTAAATGGTCGCATGACAATGGCATTATATTAAATGCCAGTAAAACTAAACTAATGTTAATTCATTCACCATATTTGCAACCTAATAGTGTGACGTCACCCTTATTTACCCATGATTATACATGTCACCATAATAACTTACTGGACTGTAAATGTAAACCTATTGAAAGAGTTAATTGTGTTACTTACCTAGGCGTGAAAATAGATGATAAATTTTCCTGGTCACAACATGTAGACTACATTTCTAATAAACTAAGAATATTATTGAGTAAAATGTACCACCTAAGCTTTAAAGTTCCTATTAATATTTTAAGATGTATTTATATGTCATTGGTCGATTCTATTATGAGCTATGCTCTTGACAGCTATGGGTTAACATTCAAAATTAACTTAGATAAATTGGAAGCCCTTCAAATTAGATTTTTAAAACTACTTGTTACTAAAAAAACTAAAAGCAGCTGTAAAGGAGACTATAGAAAATTATTTAAAATATGCAAAATTTTACCGATTACTCTTAAACATAGATATCTTTTATTAGTTAACCACCACTGTATCCAAGAGCATAACTTAACTTATGTAAAGAACAACCATAATACACGATCTATGGCTGCTGGTAGATTTAATGTACCCAGAGTCACCAACTACTTTGGTGATAGGACATTAAAAAAGAGAATACCTTATCTATTAAATAGTCTGCCGGCAGACATAAGGAGTGAAACCAATACAAAAAGATTCAAGCGTAAATTAAAATTATATTATTTAGAAATTATTTAAGTTTTATATATGTCATAGCAAGTTCTTTGTCATTATCTATATGGTATTTAGTTATAAGTAAATTCATTTGTTATTAAAGATACTCACTGACCCCACAGTCAAACCATTACAACGGTTTTGTGGGGCTTAGCATATAAGATGGCTACCTTTGTGATATAAGATAAGTACCTAAATAAATAAAAAAAATAAACAGACATTTACCTTGTATGAATATTGTAGGTACCTGGATATATTAGTAAAACTTAACTTACCAAGAGCGGCTAGAACCAACAGGATCTCTAAGCAAATGCATAATATGACTCCCGTTATATTTAGAGCCATTAGAACGGTGTGTCTCGCTCTCGACTGTGAGTGGCTGGAAGTAAAACAACCATTACATATTTTGTGACTGATAGGTATTAGTTCATGGCTCCTTCCTCTTTAAATTGAGAGTAAGTAAGTATCTAATCAGAGCGCACGCTAATGTCGGTCCTGCGCCTGATCTTTCTCCGGTGGTGTCTGATTGCCTTACCATCGGGCTAGAAGAGTGAAAGAATAGGGAGGCACCTGTCTCTGCGCAAATGCTTGTGATCTGCAATATGTGCTGCGCAACTGGCTGATCACCTTAATTGAGAACACACGAGGGCTGACGATCGGCTAGGACGCCATTATAAAACGGTGACGGTATTTAGGTACCTTGTACTTATAGCTAGTGGCATTTTCTTACTAGACAAATTATAGTATATCTATACTTAATTTTACTTTATTAAAAAATAGGAAAATATTTGTGAAGTACTCAGCTCGTGGAAATTGTATAAACTACTTATACATTGTCAGAAATCATTTCGATTACTGTCAGAATTATAAAAAAAAATATTTCTTTCACTTTCCAAGAAGTTTTATCATAGATGTGTGGTATTTTATAAGATTAAAAATTACGTTTCTTGTCGGTTTATTAACTGAACATACTCTACTTTAATCTATATCTTACGTTATGTATTATTGCGATGTATATTTACGTAGGCGCAGTATCTGACTGTGGAGCCTGCAACAACTTATTTTCATCCTATTTTTGTTTAAAAAGAATAAATCCTGTTGTTATGATATTCTGCACCCGGAGGAGTGCCACCTTCCCTCTTATTCGTATCTATGGATACGTCCACATATACCTAAGTTATCCACGCCAGTTGACAAATAGTTGTCAATCCAAGCTATCTGCTACATCCATGAAAAAAAATGGAACCTAAAGGTCTCTGCACACAGCGGGCGCGGCGCGGCGGGACGGGACGGCGACGCGACGCTGAGCAGTTGTAATGTACTAGATATTATGGACGACGCCACACAGAGCGTCGCGTCGAGCGGGACGGTGTGCAGAAACCTTAAAGGTGTAACAAAGACAGCACGACGACAGTAACAATCGCAAGCATTCCCTTGTGTTATATTAGTATGATTAGGTAGGTACTTACTACAGTCATAAATCATTACATAGTATAAAACAAAGTCGCTTTCTCTGTCCCTACATCCCTATGTTTAAAACTAACCAACGGATTTTGATGCGGTTTTTTGTAACAGATAGAGTGATTGAAGAGGAAGGTTTATATGTACACTAGCTTTTGCCCGCGACTTCGTTCGCGTGGAATAGTGGCATCCGGCAGATTTTTGGTTTAAACAATAGATGGCGCTGTATGTCCGGAATAAATTGTATTTTTTATTTTTTGTAATAAAAACTATCCTATGTCCTTTTCCTGGCTCTAAACTACCTCCCTGCCAGTTTTCAGCTAAATCGGTTCAGCCGTTCTTGAGTTATAAGTGGAGTAACTAACACGACTTTCTTTTATATATATAGATAATGTAGGTACATGAAAACAAAAAAGTGTTATTATTGTGTAACTAAATACTATCCTAAAACAAACAAAGTACCTACTATATAGAAAACAACTACAAAATGAAACTGTGTTTAAAAAGTAATATTACGATGATAATTATATCGCATAAACAAATTAGCGCTGCATTCAACCGTTCAGTAGGGAGCCGACCGCGCGAGTGAGCCGCGCGGCATGGTATCTCGTTGAGCTACACCCCCCTCCCGGCTTGCCCGTAAGCACCGCCTCTCTCCCGCCGCGCCGGCCAGCGCAGAGAGCGAGTTGGTTTTGTTTCGGAGTTATTTATCATTGTAATCTTTAAAGTTTTTTGTTGAAATTAAGTTATGTCAAAGACAATTTTATTCACAATTTAGTACTCTTAACCAACAACATATTTATTTGAATAAAGATTAATATTATTATGTTGATACAACTTAAACAAATTATTTCGACCAAATTAGGTACCATAAAAACGGTTTTTGTGAGTTAATCTTAAAAGATAGACATACACTGTCGCGGACTGTTTTTTAGATCATTAAAAGAGCTATTATTCTTTAATACATATTTTTTGTGTATCTTGAACCGTTTTCACGGCGCACGCAACGGAAGGCTTCAAAGATGAAATAATTTCTCCCGTTTTTTACACATTTACCACTATATCTTTGCTCCTATTGGTCGTAGCGTGATGTTATATAGCCTATAGCCTTCCTCGATAACTGGACTATCCAACACAAAAAGAATTATTCAATTCGAACCAGTAGTTTCGGAGATTATCGCGTTCAAACAAACAAACAAACAAACAAACAAACAAACAAACTCTTCCGCTTTATAATATTAGTATAGATATAATAACGTCCTTTAAATAACACTCCACCAGTGCGAAGCCGGGCGGGTCGCTAGCAGATAGAATACATAAAAATCTGAAGAATATTTCCAATCTCTGGATCATTTTGGTAACGTGCGAGAAGTCACGTAGCACAAGTTTTTACGAGCTTATCTGAGTATACTATGGGACTTACTGGTGCTTGGCTTACGACGCATATTAAAAATAACAAAACATAATTTAACTATGGATTAGGTGTTTCTCTCTGACCTTTATTCTTAACAATAGACTAAAATGTACAAAGATTGTGTTATTTGAAATGATAAGTAATACTGTAGTCCTAGTAGGTACATCATATTTGTATTGTACATTTTTAACCGACTTCCAAAAAAAGAGGAGGTTCTCAATTCGTCGGGATCTTTTTTTATGTATGTTCACCGATTACTCGAAGACGCCTGAACCGATTTCCAAAAATCATTTTGTTTGATAGGGTATACCTCCGAGGTCCCATATTCATCAGGTCAGGATCTGATGACGAACACCCTGAGAAATCGAGGGCAACTTTCGAAAGTTGTAGGATTGCGCAGGGTAAAAACTTGACCCTGAGGCGTATGTCTGCGAAAACACTACGCAAAAGGTTTGGAGCTGACCTGATGATGGAGACGAGAGAAGGTCGAGGGAACTCGGCAACGGTATCTACATATTAACTACCTCGTGTTTGGGCTTATATTATTCGTATTAATGAGAACTTTACACTAATGCGGATAGTAACAACTACGCTTGTCCCAGAATAGTTAAAAATAAAAAACATTTTTGCAAAAAAATTAAATCGAGTCGATGTTTTTTTTTCATGGATGTAGCAGATTGCTTGGATTGACAACTACTTATTTGTCAACAGGCGTGGACAACTTAGGTATATGTGGACGTATCCATAGACACGAATAAGAGGGAAGGTGGCACCCCGCCGGGTGCAGAATATCATAACAACAGGATTTATCGTTTTTAAACAAAAATAGGATAAAAATAAATTATTGCAGGTCGCACAGTCAGATACTGCGCCTACGTAAATATACATCGCTATTGCGATGTATAATAACGTATAAATAACGTAAGATAGGTTATGTTCAGTTAATAAACCGACAGGAAACGTAATTTTTGTTCCTATAAAATACCACATATTTATGATAAAACTTCTTGAAAAGAGAAAGATTTTTTTTATAATTCTGACAGTAATCGAAATGATTTCTGACAATGTCTAGTTTATACAATTTCCACGAGCAGAGTACTTCACAAATATTTTCTTATTTTTTAATAAAGTAAAATTAAGTATCGATATACTATAATTTGTCTAATAAGAAAATGCCACTAGCTATAAGTACAAGGTAAATATTTTACAAATTGCATTAACATGTGCTGCAGCACCGTATTGTAATGGCGTCCTGGCCGATTGTCAGCCCTCGCGTGTTCTCATTTAAGGAGATCAGCCAGCTGCACAGGACATATTTATTGCAGAGCACAAGCATTTGCGCCAAGATAGGTGTCTCGCTATTCATTCACTCTTCTAGTCCAATCCGACACGACGACCGGAGAAAAAATAGGCGTAGGACCAACATTAGCGTGCTCTATGATTACTTACTCTCAATTCATAGAGGAAGGTGCCATGAACTAAAAGCTATCAGTCACAAAATATGTAATGGTTGTGTTTCTTCTTCCAGCCACCCACAGTCGAGAGCGAGACACACCGTTCTAATGGCTCTAAATATAACGGGAGTCATATTATGCATTTGCTTAGAGATCCTGTTGGTTCTAGCCGCTCTTGGTAAGTTTTACTAATGTATGTAGGTACCTGCAATAGTCATAAAAGTTGAATGCTTCGTCTGTTAACGGGAAATTCGAATGTGTGTTTTTTTTTTTTATATATATTTTACCTGCATTAAGTATAAAACGTGATTTTATCATTAGCGCCAATAATTTATATCGGGTGTGTCGTTCACAATCGTGGTGGCCTAGTGGGTAAAAGACCAACCTCTCAAGTATGAGGGCGCGGGTTCGATCCCAGGTCAGGCAAGTACCAATGCAACTTTTCTAAGTTTGTATGTACTTTCTAAGTATATCTTAGACACCATTGACTGTGTTTCGGATGGCACGTTAAACTGTAGGTCCCGGCTGTCATTGAACATCCTTGACAGTCGTTACGGGTAGTCAGAAGCCAGTAAGTCTGACACCAGTCTAACCAAGGGGTATCGGGTTGCCCGGGGAACTGGGTTGAGGAGGTCAGATAGGCAGTCGCTTCTTGTAAAGCACTGGTACTCAGCTGAATCCGGTTAGACTGGAAGCCGACCCCAACAGGATTGGGAAAAAGGCGCGGAGGATGATGTGTCGTTCACAATCACATTAAATCATATCGCATATACTTTATGATATTCTATGGCGAATTGTAAAAAAAATAACCTAATCCATTCAGTGGTTTAACCACAGGAGTCATTTTTCGTTTTTATAATTTACAACATCATGTGTAAAGCAGAGATAAAGTTAGGAGTATCGTATGTTTTGATCAGTTGACAGCTGTCAGTTTTCAAGGGAGAATTTCAGTTGTTTGTAGTGACTGACTTTTATATGGTGTTCTAATTTTTGCACATTTTTATTCCATTTATAGTAAGTTCAACTCAGTCGTGCGCGCGGCCTTATGTGTGGGTAACCCTTGTACATATACAGTGACTTTGTGTGCGTGACAAGAGGTACAGACGGGTACAATACAGTTATTTAGGGGTTGTATACGGGTGTTTAAAGAAAAACAGTTATTACGTAATTTAATGTTTATTTATTTATAACTAGCTTTTGCCCGCGACTTCGTTCGCGTGGAATAGTTGCATCCGGCAGATTTTTGGTTTGAACAATAGATGGCGCTATATGCCCGGAATAAATTGTATTTTTTTTTTATTCTTTGTAATTAAAACTATCCTATGTCCTTCTCCTGGCTCTAAACTACCTCCCTGCCAATTTTCAGCTAAATCGGTTCAGCCGTTCTTGAGTTGTAAGCGAAGTAACTAACACGACTTTCTTTTATATATGTCACCGTAAGATTACAAACATCGTTAGATTACAATCTATCTCGAGAGATTGTAAACTGTCGAATTATTGTGAACCGTAACATCTGATTGCAATTTAACGTATTATTTTTCGCTATATTATAATCTATCAATGTAAATCGGTCAAATTGTCAACTGGTGTAGAACGGAATGCATCTTGCGCGCTGATTGGTAGAACGTAATGTGCCCCCGCCGCTCCGGCATTCGCCATTTTGTTTGTTTATTTCGTTTGTTGTCGATTGTGTAAACAACTGTGTTTTCGTGATTATAAATTGATTTCCTATTGAAAATAACTTATATCTTCAGAATTAGTTATATAAAAGTGTTGAGGATGTAAAATTTATCTGTGATTAACCAAATAAAAGCAGTTTGAACGATAAACCAACAAATTAGTTTCCGAACATAACCTAAATTACATTAATTTCTCGTGTTTTAATATTTGTATATGCGTGGAAACTTACGTGTTCTCATTAAATAATATTAGCCATGTCGGATAATGAGCCTGGTCAACAAAATAACTCAGAAAAAAATTATATTGTTAATCCGAACGAATTTACCATAGAGCTACAAAAATATTACAGTGGGCATAATTAAAATAGTAAAATTATATTTTTCATTTTCATTTGAATTGCAGGATAAAATGATTGTTTATTATTTTAAAGTTTTTTTTTGTATAATTGTCCAATTTAAATTGTTTGAGGACAAAATTAAGTACCCTTTTTTATATAAGAGGCTTTTATTTTTTTTAAATATTTGTTTGTGTTTGAAGACAAATTACCTAATTGCATCGATATATATGTACTACGTACTAGATAGAACGTTCCGAACAAAAAGCTTACCACACTGAAATGCACTGCAGACTATGCATTGCCCAAAATGGCAAATCAGAGCGATTTTGACACCTGCGTCAGACGGATGTCTATGAAACGACAATTATAAAATAGAAAATACATATCAAAGTATAAACTTACACATATAAACTATTCGAGAGTCAAGTTAGTAAAATTACACGCTGTTCATGCTATTACAACGCTTGTATATCATACTTTTCATTTATAATTCAATTTTACAAATATGCATTAATTTGTTCCCGCCCGCCATCTTAAATTATGGATTAAGAAAATCGTGCAGAAACAGATGTGCCATAAAACTGGCAGTAGGTAAAATATCAATGAAAACAGACTTCACTTTGTCGTGGTATGTTCTTACTTTCAAGAAAAAATAATATGACCTCGTATGTATTTCGCTACTGTAAAAACACTACAACATATATCAGCGCGTTTAAATTCGCGAAAATTTGTGAAAGCCCTCTTAAGAAAAAAAACATCGTAATTAATATTAAAAAACCCTAAAAATAAGTTCCTGGTTTGAATACATTACATGATTTTGCATTCACTTAGATATAAATAAACTTTTTGATATATTACATGATTTTGAATTCACTTAGATATAAACTTTTTGAGTAATGAAAAATGTAGGCAAAATACGAGCGAACATATTATGTCACTTCTGCGATTAAATGGATTAACATCAATGAGGATGACTAGATGTCACAATACGTCAACAAGATGTCAAAAGACGACATAAGCGGGTAAATTATTTGTATGGATGTTCTTGTCTATCACTAGAATATATGTCAATGCCTAATTGTTTTGTTTTTTTTATTTTTTATAAAAGTTTCTTATAATTTTCCAATTTCAATTTGTGTTTGAAGAATAAATATTTCGTTACAATTTGTTCCCTCCATATGTCAGGAATATTAATTACATACTCGTACTAAATAATAAATACTTGAAGAATTTTTGAAGAGCATTTATTTTATTTAACTGACACCTCTATTTCATTCCTAACTCTACGGGAACTCCATGGGAACAGAACGGCTGGTCGTGATTGGTCAATCTTACAAAAAGACTGACCAATCAGGGAGAGCTTTCGGACAGTTGACAATTTGACAATTTCTCATCGATAGATTATAATATAGCGAAAAATAATGCGTTAAATTGCAATCAGATGTTACGGTTCACAATAATTCGACAGTTTACAATCTCTCGAGATAGATTGTAATCTAACGATATTTGTAATCTTACGGTGACATATATATAGATGATTATGAATCGCTACTTGAAAAATCAAATGATGAATTTTCGGATTCGCTACTCTCCAAGGTGAATTATAAATTCTGACTCCATGTCAAAATGTCTATAGTATTCTTCTTTTTTCTTTTGTACATGTCGACAAGTATTACCCCACATCCCTTCATCAATTTGACTTAAACGTTCATTTATGAGTTTCATTATTTCCGTCTTATTTTGGTCGACATTATGCGAAGCAATATATATTTTTTTAATTCCCCACACATTTTGTTTACATTATTATACTAGATTATACCTTTTTTTACATTCTTAGTCCACACTTTTATTTATTGTCCGCGTACCCCGAGCTAGAAAATATGTAAGGAGTATTTAATTCATCTTAGACATTTCACCTTATTTATTTCTTAGATGCTGTCAATGTCAATTTGAAAAGACGTATGAGAAAATGGGTCGTTCGTCGTTTCGCCCCACAAGCGATTGGCACCGCGGTGCCAATCGACGAAGTAAAATTTTTGAATAGGTCGATTCGCCCCGTGGTGCCAATCGACGAACTACCCATTTGGAATGGGTCGGTTCGCCCCACAATATTGAACAGTTCTTTTTTTGAAAGGGTGATTGCAGCAAAGGAGATAAGCAGTTTTTATTATAAATTTTTCAGTGTAGTAGGTATCATCACCTACTGAAGTTTTATCCAAGTGGTGTACTTCAAAACCGAAAAAATGCATTATTGCATCTGAACTTTTGAACTTTTCTAGTACCCAGTGTTATCTTACAATGTACTAGGGCAGCATAAAATATCTGAAGTAAATTCCTCGGGGCGTCTGTGAAACCGCGTGGAATAGCTAAATATAATATAATAGAATAATATTCAGAATATTTTCGAAGTTAGCATAAGCACCCATTACTTAATTTCATGAAATCTGGTAGTTGTGAAATTTTTCACAGCTTGAAATTGTCAGGAGGCAAAAAGACTTAGATGTTTTTCATAATTTTCATTAAAAAAAAACTCAGTTAATAAGTCGGTAATATAAAACGACTTGTTGAATGCAACAATCAACATTACAATCAGTCAACTGGAAACTTACTGTGCTTACCATTACTCGGAGACCATAATTTTACCGACGTAGAATCTTTAACCCCTCTGCTCGACAAGGTTTTGACATATGACTTTACCGTTGATTCGGCGGGATATTTTGAATCGCGACATGGAAGTCAAAAATGTGTACTAACTTTCAACACATGAATTCTAAGTCCGTAATGCCTGACCAGAGGTATTTTAACTATAACTTTAGAGCTCACTTATTTGACAACACCGTGCGAAGGTCAAATGGGGTCAGTTAATTCAGAAAAAGATAATAATTACGGTGTTTCAAAGTCTATCGAAAAGTTAGGCATTTCAAATTTGGTGAAAACTTACCAATAAATAATCGCATCACTTTCTCAAACACAACACAAACGTCTTATTTATAACATTTTCAATCCGTTGCAACGCATTTCGTGCCCTTATTTATGTTCAATAAATAAAAAATCAGCACGTAAAATACACAATAAAAATGAACAATTTACAAGATCAAAGTCACAGACAAGAAGTAGAGTTTGGAATAGAGTTTTTTTTTTTTTCAATCAGCGGTGTGCATTCGATACCTTTTTTTTTTTATCGACGTAAAATCATCAAATGACCCCTCCCGCTGTGGGTTAGCAGCGGTGAGGGAGTGTCAGACTCTTACTGACTAAAATCGTCGTGTTCCGTCATAGGCCTTTTATGTACCAGGGCCGCGGTATCTCTTTCGAACAACCCGCAGCTGCATTCGATACCTAAATCGGATATTTATCTATACTAATATTATAAAGCTGTAGTTTGTTTGTTTGTTTGTTTGAACACGCTAATCTCAGGAACTACTGGTCCGATTTGAAAAATTCTTTCAGTGTTAGATAGCCCATTTATCGAGGAAGGCTATAGGCTACTTTTTATCTGGGTCCGTGCCGAGGTTCCCACGGGATGCGGGTGAAACCGCTGGCAGAAGCTAGTTATAAATAATCGAATACCAATTTTATATATATTTTTTTAATAGCAACTTATTTCAATTTTATTTATTAATTTTAAATTATAGGTTCAATTTGTTTTTGTTGTTAAGAAATAAAAAATAAGTTTTATGAAAGTTTTTAGCATTAAATTTTTAAATGTATTATTTATTTTGGTATTGCGTCATTCGTAATAATTTTTATCTTGAATTGAATTTAATTATAAATTATTATTATAAAATTATTAAATAGATTCTTTATTTTAACGAATCAGATCATTCGATGCAAAACTTCTATCACCGTCGCCATCTTGTCTATGCGCCTTCAAATTAAAAAAAAAAACAACTAATGAGGATGACTTTGTCTAAAATGCTGAACTCCTAGTACCCATGATACGTTAAAATAATCTCAATTTTGAAGCAAAACGTAAATAATGGATAAGAATAATTTTACTTATAATATTTCTGATGAAAATTATGAAAAAGATCTAAGTCTTTTGGCCTCCTGATGATTTTGAGCTGTGAAAATTTTCACAACTACCAGATTTCAGGAAATTAATTAAAATAGGTCGATTTACCAACGTTACTTTCTTCTCATGGTAATCTGGCCCATGCATTTTAGGCCGAGTTTACTAGCCAACTGTTAATGAACCTTCCCTTGGTTTCCCCCCCTAATCCTTTTCAACACAATTCACTCACATTTACACTTCTGCTCTCCTGGTATATGATGTCAATTTTCGTAGCGACAGTACAAATAAATAATTAGAATAGACAATATTCGAAATGAGTTAACCAAATGTTTTGCTAAGTGGTGCCAATCGACCTATGCTTAAGATACCTTGGGCCATTCGCCCCGAATAAAACAAAACAAAATCCGTGGTGCGAATCGACCCATTCAAAAATTGTGCTTCGTCGATTGGCACCGCGGTGCCAATCGCTTGTGGGGCGAAACGACGAACGACCCGAGAAAATAATGAAAAACTATATTTAATAATAAAAAGCTTTGAATGTTGTTTCATTTTTTGAAACGCTTTATTTGACTCCTTAATAATTTCTCCGTGAATAACTAGTATTTTCGTAAACGACTGTACTCATAACAAAAAGCGACAAGAACACGTCATGCTCGGACGACGTCACTGTCACACGAATGAAAGTTGTATATTTACAAGCCGACGCACACATAGGGCCGCGCGCAAATCTGAGTTGAACTATCTATACTTTGTTTGAAAAAATATTTTTTTTTTATTTTTACGTATTTTTCTTTTATCTTTGTGTTAATCGACATATATTAACCAGTATATTAACGCATTTAATTTAATGTGATTATGAACGACACACCCGATATATTACTTATTGGCCGGAGTAATTTTTTGTCTTTATTTAACTCAGAAAGTTTTATGAATTTCAAATATTTTGGTAATATACAATATAATATAATACAAGGTGTTGATTTGCATTTGTGCAATATTTCAGGAGGTTGATATAAAATACGTGAATAATCGATTGGAATAACAGAAGACGGGAAATAGCTAATATGCGCTGCTTTTTTTGTCATTGTAATGTCGTAGTATTTCAGAAGTAACCCAATTTTATGAATGATCGTTGCGTACGTACATGCTTTATATTTGCGTTTGTGTAAGGGCGCAGCACGGTTTTAAAGCCAGTACCACACGCGCCGAGTTTCAATACGGCTAGGTGACATTGATGGATTTCCGAAAAAATAATAATAATAAAAAAATTACGTACCAATTTTTTTGTTGATTTGGGTTGAGAATCATTAGCATAATTATGTCCTTGAATATTGCAGGGATGCAAATCAACAGTACATTTTGAAATTAGATACCTAAAACCCTCTGTATTATTTCAGGAGTGATTTTTCGAGAGCCTGATGTTTCTCCAGTGATTATTTATCATATTAAATCATTTTCTAATTCGGATTTTGACCAAAGCTTGCCTGCAATTGAGGATGGTAACCTATTCTACCTAAGTAATTTGGGGTATTCAAAACCGACAAACTGAATAAAAACTACTTTTGATCATTTGTCAGATCAGTTTTTTTTTTGTGATTTTCATTTTTTTTTGTTTTCTCTGATGGATAAAAATAATCCTGTGTAATAAGTACTTAGGGTCCGTTCAGACAGACCGGCTCGGTGAGAAGAGCAAATTCTTAACACGTTGAAAATCGAGTACTTAGTGTTTGTAGTAAGGTTTATTTTTGAATGTGCACAGGGGCCCGATTCTCCTAAGTTAATGATGTCAAAATCGAATAGAAATCGAATCGCAATATGATCGTAATAGCAGTTTTAACCATATCGGGCATTCTGCTACTAATAAAAGACCAATCGTATTCGATTGACATTTGATTGGTGTGCGATTGGTCTGCTATTTTGGTGATTTTGGTCTATACGGTAGTTTGCTGTACAATCATTTTGCAATCGTAAATCATTTGCAGACAAAATGATTCATTATTGGATGATAGAAAAGGATAAAAACATTTATTTCAAAGAAAAAATAGCGGAATGCTACATACGCTTCAATCGTAATCGAGTCGGGATTGGATCGCAGTCGAACGTGAATCGAATGGCGCTTAAGTAAAATTAGGAGAATCGGGCCCCTGCTTTTGTCATTAAGAACGCTCGAAGGCGCTCGGTGTGAAATAATAACAGGAGCTGACCGACTCCGATCGTGTATTTTTTCTTGACGTTTGGCTCCGTTTGCATGCTCCTTAATGCTCGCGCAGCCGATAGGCTCCGCTGAAAAACAGGGTCCGCTGGCTGTGTGAAAAGAAAAATGTGCGCCGATGCTCTCCGACCCGGTCTGTTTGAACGGACTCTTATAGAAGCCACCTAAGATGTTGACGAGTCCGAAGACCATTGTCTGGGTAACTGCGCAACCAAAATCGGCCAATTTCAGACAAGTTTTTTCGTAAGTAGGTAGTAGGTACCTTAGTAAGTACCTACTTGATAGAATGAATTCCATGAAATGTTGTCAACGTAGTTTTTTATTTCAAGATACCTACCTACATAGTTGTTTTACAATTTGGTGGTTTCTTCGATGTAAGCGTTTCTTCAATATACTTTCTTGTGATAACTTGTTGGTTTTAATCTAATTGAAAGAGGGGAAGCAGAAGTTTATTAAAATATTGTTTTGGACTTTTTCGCAGTTGAAACCCAAGATCACCGACAATATAGGTACTTACGGTATATTTTTCAACATCTGTTTAATTGGTTTGAAAGTAAACTATCGTATAGACCAAATGGCAGACCAATGGCATACCAATGAGGCTGCGGGATTGTTCGAAAGTGTTACCGCGGCCCTGGTACATAAAAGGCCTACGTCGGAACACGGCGGTTTTTAGTCAGTAAGAGTCTGACACTGCCTCACCGCTGCTAACCCACAGCGCGGCTCAGCGTTTAGCGGCAGCACATTTGATGATTTTTGACATCGTAAAAAAAAATGCCATACCAATGAAATGTCATTGGAATACGATTGGTCTTATACCTATTAGTAGCAGAATTCCCGCTAAGGTTATAACTGCTATTGCCAGCCCCGGATCTAGGGGGGGGGCAAGCCGGGGTCCATGCCCCGGGCGGCAAATTCAGGGGGCGGCAAAATCAGGCGGCTGCCTGATTTTAAATCCTACATCACAGATTACCATAATAGTTACCTACAGGGCCGTCTTAACCTATGGTGCAGGGTGTGCGAATTACCCAGACGCCTCGGTCTCAGGGGCGCGGCGGGACGCGGCGGGACGCCCCACCACCAGGAAATTTCGATGAAATTACACCCGTTTGATAAGGAAGTTCCATTGTATCAAGATACTGACAAGCAAAGGTTCTAAAAAAGTCGCGTCATTTTGATTATTTGATCATTTTGATTATTTTTCACTTTAAACATCCTCCAAGTGAAAAAATTCTCGCTCGCTACGCTCGCGGCTAAGTGACAATTTATGTTCTGTTTTTCTGATGGTTTATTATTTTTATTGACGCACCGAATCAACGAACACAAATGGCACTCGCTCTAATCACGGTTTCTTTTTATTTGTACATAATTCCCAGTTTAATTTGTGAGTCTTCAAACAAATAAAAAAGTTCGCGCTCGCTACGCTCCAATGTAGCAAAAAAAATATTTATGGAGTCCTCAAAAACAAAAAAGTTTGCTTCCGACTGCTTATTACTTAACAGCGCTTTTTAAAACTTATTAACTTTTTGTGTACATTAATCTGTCTCGACTTTCATAACTTAAACCTGGCCAACTGTTTGAGCCTACAATGATTTGGACTTTTTTTTTAAGTCCTTTACCTACCAAAAAAGTGACTTTCGTTGGTGAAAATAAATATAAGTTGACCTCGATAGCGCAATGGTCACCATGCCGGACTGCCGAACCTGAGGTCCCGGGTTCGATTCCCGGTTCGGTCGACATTTGTGTGATGAGCATGTTTGTTGGCAGTGGTCTGGGTGTTATAATATGTATTTATAAATATGTATATGTCACCGTAAGATTACAAAAATCGTTAGATTACAATCTATCTCGAGAGATTATAAACTGTCGAATTATTGTAACCGTAACATCTGATTGCAATTTAACGCATTATTTTTCGCTATATTATAATCTATCGATGAGAAATTGTCAAATTGTCAACTGTCCGAAAGCTCTCCCTGATTGGTCAGTCTTTTTGTAAGATCGACCAATCACGACCAGCCGTTCTGTTCCCATGGAGTTCCCGTAGAGTTAGGAATGAAATAGAGGTCTTTTATATAACTAATTCTAAAGATATAAGTTATTTTCAACAGGAAATCAATTTATAATCACGAAAACACAGTTGTTTACACAATCGACAACAAACGAAATAAACAAACAAAATGGCGAATGCCGGAGCGACGGGGGCACATTACGTTCTACCAATCAGCGCGCAAGATGCATTCCGTTCTACGCCAGTTGACAATTTGACCGCTTTACATTGATAGATTATAATATAGCGAAAAATAATACGTTAAATTGCAATCAGATGTTACGGTTCACAATAATTCGACAGTTTACAATCTCTCGAGATAGATTGTAATCTAACGATGTTTGTAATCTTACGGTGACATATATGTATATGTAGCTATATGTAATTTATCAGTTGTGTTAGCACCCATAACACAAGTTAATTAATAACTTAGCATGGGGCTAACCGACCGTGTGTGAAGAAAGGTGTCCCGACATTATAAGTAGTAGGCGGGGCGGCATTTTTCAGTTTTTGCCCCGCCTAAAAAAAATTGAAGATCCGGGGCTGGCTATTGCGATTTAATCGTCGTCCAATCGCCACACTATTACATGAGCAGAATTGAGCCCCTGTTTAAACAGCACTTAGTGATGTTTCAGTATTCAGTCATGATAGATAACCAGATGGATCAGGTCAGCCGCGGAACCGGAATGCAAGGATTGTCAAGGATGTTTCGTGTTAAATAAAATGATTTTCACTTTTATATTGTATAATCGTCCAAAGGGTTAAAATCTTCGCTTCTCATATGGCTCTCATTAAACGCCATCTTGTAGCCCCATTTCTTCATTGCCAATTTGCACACTTCCTGAAACGTGGATAGGTAGGTACTTAATATGCAGTTTCAAATACATCGTACCTAAGTAGAAAATGAGTTCCAATGAAGTTTGCGTTAGTCTATACTATAAATATCATTACCTATAAAGAGGAAAAAAATATTTTTTGTTCGTTTGTTTGTATAATGGAGTCAATAACCACTGGAGCGATTTTGAAAATTCTTTCACTATTAGAAAGCTACATTATCTGCGGCGGGAAAACGGCTAATCCATTAAAACCTACTCTACTGCCTTGTTTTACCGTAGACCTCTTAATTTACAAAAAATAAAAACTGTTGACCTCTAGACTGTCGAGAGAGGATACAAGAAAATAAAAATAAGTTCGGCAGAATTCCTCATTACTCCATAGTTATTGTTAATCCGGCACTCATTAAGTGATGTCGCCAGTTTACCTGTATTTCACTAACAGCTACAAAATCCATTCTATTTTTCCATTTAAAAGGCACTCGACTAGAAACTCTATAAGTGTTTGAAAATGGTTTAGTTGCGTTCGTGTGCTTATTCAGATACTCATAAACTGGTCCTGTTACAGAATGCCCCAGAAACTTTAAAATTCTCGCTGAAACATCATAAGGCTCCATTGCTAATTCTTCGAACCGTATAATCCTGTGATTTATAAAAGTGTTAATATAATATTTTTCACTCATCATTAGTCTATTTATTAAAAGTGAATCAGTAACAAAAGTCATCATTATCCCTCTGCCCTTATCCCAATCATAGTGACACGCTGTTCTTTTCATCCATTCCCACTTTACTACCTCAATTCTCACATATCACACATAATATGATTTCTATTTCTTTTTTTTTTTTAATTTCGTTCTTCGTCCCCCGAACTCCTGCATTTTAGCAACGCTACTTTCTTAGGAGATTTTGCATTATGACGCCTCCGCTAATAATTTTGTTCTCCGTGATAAAACCCACACATTTCTATTGAAATTCTTTAATCACTTTTGAGGGTCTTATAATCACTTACATAAGTCTTCCAGGATATTTTTGAAGCAGATCACTTGCTGCCACATAGTCGCTCAACATGTCTTGACAAGCGATTTTCGGATCTCCGCAGTCTATTTTATTAGGACAAAACTCAACATTACGTCTAGACTGCATCATACCTCGAGGATCGCGAACCAAAAAAATCAGTTTTACATTTAACCTAAAAAACGGAGTGTTATAGCTACGGTTAAATCTAAAGTTTAACTTATTTAAACCAAAACTGTTGAACAACGGCAACTTGGAGTTCAAAAGTTAGGTATATAGAGAACACTTAAAGCCAGTTTCTTCATCTAAAGTAAAAGCCAAAGTAATGTCATAAAGTAAAAGTCACGGTCAAATTCGTTTTTTCAAGGCTAAAGTAATAGTTAAAATCGTGAAAAAACGAATTTGACCGTTTTACTTTATGACATTACTTTTGATGAAGACTCTGGCTGTTAATTGGCAATAGTAAGTAGCAACAACAAAAAATCCAGAAGTCACTGAGTATTAACATCTTATAGTAGCTGAACACCATTAAATTCAAAATGTAGATGTGTTCGTCGATTTTAACGGTTGATTCTGTACTAAAATAACGAAAACGAAATCTATTCTCGGCAGGCATAAGGCAGCGTAAATACCTACCGTTTACGTACCGTAGGTACCTATATCCAAGCTGGGGGTTCTTTTATATAATGTCCGTCGGGTCCCATAGCCGCGGGGCCGCAGCCCCACGTTGCTAAGAGGACCCTGACTATCTATGAAGCCTATACTTTCTTTATCCCTTCCGAAAAAGTATTGAATAATATAAGTAGTTACCTATACAAGAAACAAAGCGACTCACTCTTTATCATCCAATATTTTCGGAATCAGTTTTAATCTCAGCCGAACGAGCTTCATAACTTGGAAAGGGAACAGCATACATATCTGTGACATAAACTCAAAATCACAACATAGATGTTTCATAAATTTGCAATGTTGCCATATTCTCATATTGCGCCTCAACTGGTCCACGCGCTCTCCTGCAAACTCCAGGTAATGTTTTAATGTTTCATAATTACACTTTAACAAAGCTGTTATTGTGTGCAAAGCTATATCAGCCTCTGGTTGCTCTTGTTCCCTTATTTGTTTAACCCCGTACATAAGTAGGGGTTCATAAAAATAGTATGATCCTGGAATTGCATTCAAAATCTCTCCTAGAAATGTGGTTCCTGACTTCCATGTTGATAAAATTAAACTACGTAGCGGCTGTCCCCCGGATTCCATAACCAAATTGTCCAAAATCAGTGAAAAATTATAGAAAGAAAGCTGATAATTCAATTTTGCTCGTGCATTCGACACATGCTCTTTTATATAGTGTGATGGGACTTTGTACACGCATGATGGGACTTTATACACAGTTGTAAGCTTAGGCTTCGAGGATTTCTCTTTGATGTGCTCATTTAAGAACATTTTTTTCTTATAATTGGTAGCAAGGATTATAAATACAATAACGCAGAAAAGCAAATTATTTCGGCGCCCAAGTCGAGGCAACTTTGCAATAAGTGTGCGGATATTTACCATAATTCGTGGAGCATCTGAAACGGTAAGCAGCCTATGACTGGAAGACTGACGCATACCCTGGACTGACTGACGCATGGTTTCCTACGTTTTCTATCTAACGTAGTGATTTATATGCTTCTGGGTAAAAACGATCCATCATATAATGAATCAAATAGCATTTCAATTGCCTATCCTAAAGACCATGTTTAAACTATTGAGACGCTCTGATTAATGAGAGGACACACTTACCTAGGTAGCTCGGATGTTTCTAAGCCTTCAAAGATTATTTATTAAATAAGTCAGGTAATAGTTGTTTGAGTACCTTTCAGGTCGTCCCATAATAGGTGTGTTAAATCCAGCCACACGGTTGCCAATAGATTCATTTGTGAACATAATAAAATACATAGGCAGTAAGTAAATGCAGCTATAAAAATAATTAAAATTTTATCCACAACAGTAAAGATTGCAAAATTGCTTATGCATGTAAGAACCTATAAATAATACCTAAATGTTTTGCTTATAACGATATTTCTAGTTAAAAGAATAATAGGTTGTGTGATAAGTAGGTACTTATAAGCCAAATACTACAAACTACAAAACAAAATCCCAATGACACAAGGCTGTCATAGATTAGAAGGCTTTTCGATTCGATTTCGTCTGAATGTCTCGAGGTGGTACAAGGCCACCCGTCCAGTTAAGATGTTCACAAGAATTTACATACAGTAGTTATCTACCTGAGCAAATATATCTGCCTAGTCTTTTCCCAACTTTGTTGAGGTCTGCTTCCAGTCTAACCAGATGCAGTTGAGTAGGTACAATTATTTTTACATGGAGCGACAGCCTATCTGACCTCCCAAACCAAATACATATAGCCTATGTTACTCGGGAACAGTCTTAGCTTCACAACAGTGAAGGTGAAATATTTAAATCGGTTCAGTAGTTTCGGAGCCTTTAGAGTACTAACAAAGAAAAATCCTCTTTATTATATCAGGTAATCAGCCCCGGATCTAGGGGGGGGGCAAGCCGGGGTCCATGCCCCGGGCGGCAAATTCAGGGGGCGGCAAAATCAGGCGGCTGCTTGATTTTAAATCCTACATCACAGATTACCATAATAGTTACCTACAGGGCCGTCTTAACCTATGGTGCAGGGTGTGCGAATTACCCAGACGCCTCGGTCTCAGGGGCGCGGCGGGACGCCCCACCACCAGGAAATTTCGATGAAATTACACCCGTTTGATAAGGAAGTTCCATTGTATCAAGATACTGACAAGCAAAGGTTCTAAAAAAGTCGCGTCATTTTGATTATTTGATCATTTTGATTATTTTTCACTTTAAACATCCTCCAAGTGAAAAAATTCTCGCTCGCTACGCTCGCGGCTAAGTGACAATTTATGTTCTGTTTTTCTGATGGTTTATTATTTTTATTGACGCACCGAATCAACGAACACAAATGGCACTCGCTCTAATCACGGTTTCTTTTTATTTGTACATAATTCCCAGTTTAATTTGTGAGTCTTCAAACAAATAAAAAAGTTCGCGCTCGCTACGCTCGCGGCTACTTGTTGCTTAACAATGTACCTACTTAATCAGGTACTTTTGTGTCGTAGACTCTAAAAATTTCGCGCTCGCTTCGCTCGCGCAATATTACACAGACATTGTCTTGTTGACTTCATAAGTCAAATCCACGCTGTCTTACCTTTTATAAGTCCAATGTAGCAAAAAAAATATTTATGGAGTCCTCAAAAACAAAAAAGTTTGCTTCCGACTGCTTGTTACTTAACAGCGCTTTTTAAAACTTATTAACTTTTTGTGTACATTAATCTGTCTCGACTTTCATAACTTAAACCTGGCCAACTGTTTGAGCCTACAATGATTTGGACTTTTTTTTTAAGTCCTTTACCTACCAAAAAAGTGACTTTCGTTGGTGAAAATAAATATAAGTTGACCTCGATAGCGCAATGGTCACCATGCCGGACTGCCGAACCTGAGGTCCCGGGTTCGATTCCCGGTTCGGTCGACATTTGTGTGATGAGCATGTTTGTTGGCAGTGGTCTGGGTGTTATAATATGTATTTATAAATATGTATATGTCACCGTAAGATTACAAAAATCGTTAGATTACAATCTATCTCGAGAGATTATAAACTGTCGAATTATTGTGAACCGTAACATCTGATTGCAATTTAACGCATTATTTTTCGCTATATTATAATCTATCGATGAGAAATTGTCAAATTGTCAACTGTCCGAAAGCTCTCCCTGATTGGTCAGTCTTTTTGTAAGATCGACCAATCACGACCAGCCGTTCTGTTCCCATGGAGTTCCCGTAGAGTTAGGAATGAAATAGAGGTCTTTTATATAACTAATTCTAAAGATATAAGTTATTTTCAACAGGAAATCAATTTATAATCACGAAAACACAGTTGTTTACACAATCGACAAGAAACGAAATAAACAAACAAAATGGCGAATGGAGCGACGGGGGCACATTACGTTCTACCAATCAGCGCGCAAGATGCATTCCGTTCTACGCCAGTTGACAATTTGACCGCTTTACATTGATAGATTATAATATAGCGAAAAATAATACGTTAAATTGCAATCAGATGTTACGGTTCACAATAATTCGACAGTTTACAATCTCTCGAGATAGATTGTAATCTAACGATGTTTGTAATCTTACGGTGACATATATGTATATGTAGCTATATGTAATTTATCAGTTGTGTTAGCACCCATAACACAATTAATAACTTAGCATGGGGCTAACCGACCGTGTGTGAAGAAAGGTGTCCCGACATTATAAGTAGTAGGCGGGGCGGCATTTTTCAGTTTTTGCCCCGCCTAAAAAAAAATTGAAGATCCGGGGCTGCAGGTAATACAGACGAAATAAAACTAAAATATTTGTTGTAACTTTATTAACTTCAAATAAAAAAGATAATACAATGTTTGCAATTATAACGCCGGCTGTGCTATTACAATCTATAGATTAAAACTTCAACATCCTTAGTCATTCAATCGTAACTCTTATTCTAATAAGGCTACCCTTAAAGTCTACACTTCCTCTCTTAAGTAAGGGCCAATTAATGCAGTTTATTATTGCTTGCATAAAGTTGTATTGCACGATATAACTCAAAGTAGTTATAAATATCTGGAATTCTGAATACACAAGTGGAATTCCGGATATAATGCACTGATATAAAATCGCTAGCATCATTACAAAAAAACAATTAATTGATTTATAATTCGACACCCAGTACCTACCCTATCAACGCACGCATCTAAACCTGGGCACTCGTACAAAATACATAACCTATACAAACGATTGATTTGACACCCAAACAAACTAAGAAGTTACAACCGAAATATCACACAGTTCAAGTAAAGAGAGCATTAACAATATCATGTTTGTAAGCAAACTTGTCATGAATAAACATTTTATAATAAGTGTATACCTTATGATATGCTAATGATATGATAAAAAATCTACACTGGGTCCAGCCAGCCACCAGAAGTTTTATTTTATAAACCATTATTATGTATAATATAACTAACATGCAATTCAATAATAAATCTTACCTATATCACTACCAGTATTTCGTTAAGGCATAACTGAATATTTTTATATTGTCCAATCTATCAGGAAGCATGTTATCTTATTTAGTAATTGATGGCATTTTATTGACATTAAGTATTTGTAAGCTTCATTCCTTAGAGCTGGCGTGCAAGTGTGTGACGCGTCGTCATCTCACTCGGGCGCACCAGTCGCAGTATACATAACTAACTATTATAGAGAGACAAGATCAAAATTATATTAGGTACATAATGATGAAATTATGTATTAAATTACATAACTTCCAGTACTTAGGTAGGCATGTAAAGTATTTTTTGGAAGCTTATAGCTTTGATGAGAATAAAAGTAATGTTACATAAATGTAATATAGTTTTACGTAAAACTGCAAGTATAGAGTATACAAGTAGTTATTATTTTAAAGTGACTAAAGTATTGATACGGGAAAAACTGATTACATTAAAACTTAAGTTGTTGATCTAATCAAATGTTTAATCCTAATTGTTACTACTTTATAATCAAGTGCACTTAATGACTTCTCACTACATTATTAGTTCCATTTGTTCGAGTTATAATTAGCGTACTTATACCTACAGAAATACTAGATGTCCCATGTAAGTGGTCCGCGGTAATAATGATTATTACTTGTACATAGTTTGTGCGTCGTCTATTTACTGTTTGCATACATAAACATTCTAGAAATATGTAGTATCTACGATACCTGGTACAATAAGTACCGCACAATACATTTACTCGTCTAGGATCCAACTACATGGGGCACAAGTAACGCTATGACGTATACGATTGTAGGCATTATATGTATGTCGATATGACAACTGAGCATATTATTTAATTTTGCATTCATGTACTTAGTTGTATGCAAGCATAAGTTAGTCCCCAATATGCTATCTAAAAGCAAATGACTAGACCTTAATGAATTCCGTTTCCATCATAAACTGAGCCGTCATTTTGTTCAAAGAATCGGGTAAATAAATATCAATTTTCTTTCGTTATTGTCACCCTTAATTCTTCATTAAAATATCAGATGTATTTAGGTGTATCATTAGATGCACAATTATTAAAATAAACACCTTTTAGTCTTCAGATGGGTAAAAAATGTGTATTAAAAGCAGTGATGTATCAAGGGCTAATTCAGATTTATATCATATTTTTACCTGTTAAATAGAATTGATAGTCTGCCCTATTTTTTTATCATCATTTGCAGGGGCATAGCTACCGCCGTATCTGCCGTAATAATTATACGGGGCCCCAAAAGTGTTTAAGGAAAAAAAAAAACTTCGATGGGACAAGAACGGCTGTCAGACCTCTCACTATTGTCCATAGAGGCAGAAACTTTAGAAAAACTAAAATCATCATCAGCCATAAATGATTTAATAAATCAGTTTGCCGAAAAAAAGGCAAGGAGAGTGAATATTTAAAATTTGATTTTTATTTGTAAAATGGTTAAATTATGTTATGATAAATAAATATTTATTTTCACAATATTTTTTTTTCTTTTGTGAAAAATCTTTACCCCCATATAAGGGCCTCCAAACATTTTTTTATACGGAGCCCCGACAAGGCACGCTACGCCACTGATCATTTGTCAAACTTTTATAAATATTTATCCTGCAGAATAAAGGTAATCAGATTTTAAAGAATCAGTAAGTTAGTTATCCCGCCTGTTTTGAATATAAATATTTACGAATTAGAAAATCTCTGTGTGGTTATCATAACCTTATCCATCATGCCTATTGGGTAAAAATTTTGGACAGTAAAATATTTGTGCTAAATATATAAACGTCTATGAACATATCCGCACCTAATAATGTAAGTTTAGGTTATTGTATCAAGTTATTCGTCGTTACGTATCGTTTGAGGAACTTGACGGCTTGCCGATATCGATAGTTTAGAGTTTAGTTGGCCGTTACAAACCGTGGATCGTATTTTGTCTCTTGGACGGAGATTACGTTCACTTATTGACTCCATATTGTTAACACAGGACATGTGAGTAAATATAACATCTATCTGGCGTTCACACGCGATATGCTTAATATTACTATGTACTTAAAAATTGGTGTTTGGGATGGTGTATTGAATAGAGCAGTCTAGCATCATTTTTTCTCATATTCGTATCACAATAGGTTGCAGCTTGACAGCCTCTGACTTGAGATCTTCTCACAAAATTATTTATTTATTTTTATTATTTAGTGTCTAATATATGAGAGCTAATCGACTTAATTCTAATTAATCAGCAGATTTTCAATAATTGCTCAAGATTGCTATTTAATTGATTACTTAACGAGGTCATGTCATGTCTTAGCGTGGTATTGGACGATACTACTTTCAATGTTATTTTCTATTCAGACTGATAAGCTTAAAACTTTGTCAGATTATCGTATAAATATTGATGAATTACCACAGTGTACTTACTGCTTGGGGTCAGTTGCATCATCTTACAATTATTGCTCAGTAAACGTTAAACATGGCCGCTTGAATGACTCCTTTGTTGACTTAGTGTTATAATTTAGGTGATGCGACTGGTCCACAGTGATAAAAAACGTGTAGTTTCAATCACTCATTTTGATACAGGTAAAAATTACCTATTAGTTTTACGTGTCATTCTCTTCGTTCAATTACTTATCGTACGCAACAAATCCGTCGGCGTCATCTAGATATTATGCAGACTGTGGTAACATTAAGCTGCTTCAGACTACGGCTTGGTAGTATCGCATCGTATGACTCACACTTACGTTTAATTCCTAATCAAAATAACGCATCTCTAAACTATTCGTGTCTACAATGGAAGCATTAACAATCGGTCAATTCCGTGAGTGCGAAGTTGCCTAAGCTTAATAATTAAATGCAATAAATAAATGAGGAGTCAAATTGCTAGAACATTCCCCTGCCCATAAATGAGAGTGATAATGTTCGAACAATTTGGACGCCAACATCGTTATGGTCCATCTTTTACATTTTGATATAATGACATACCCGCAGTGCTATACACAACCAGAGTTCACTAATTATAACTACCAAGTACTTTTCCCATTGGAATATAACGTACAAAAGCGCAAACTTTAGTCGTGTAAAATGTATGGAAGTATAGGAGCGATAGAAACATGATCAGTCTTAAATATAAATAAATAGTAAGAAAATCAACTAGCATGGGTCTAATTAATGAATAACATGAGATTAATAATTCGATGTTGAATTTTGTATAATAATACTAAATACTAGGTGCCATTCACGATAATGTCAAATGATAGCGTATTGTCTATGTTCCAATGAGGCCTCACTCTCAGAAAGCTATTGGGTTATTTAAACTTCAATTGCAGTATAAGCAAGCTAGATATTTTTTAGCTTTATTACTTTACAGAAAGATTATTAACGTGAACATTGAAAGTCGCCATATACACAACTTCCTGCTAAAGGAACTTTTGAAATGGTATAGAAAAAGCTCTATCATTTGACAAGTTACCTTCGGCGCCATATAACATAAGACTAACACATAAATATAACAATAACATAAAATGACGTATTCACAGTGTAATTTAGCTACCACGATTATTTTCCCTTGACATTGTTCATAAATTATGCAAAACTATTAGTTACGTTGTCGATAATACAATTTGTTAACATTAAAACGATGAGAAAAGCCAATACTAGGCTTCAAATAAATACCTTAATTCTTGCAATAGCAACGCCACTCTAAATATTAAGAAACAGCCAATTCTTTTTTTTCTGGAGCAAAAGTTATGGAACATTTTCTGAAAAGAAAAAATAAATACATTTTAGTTTTACTATCTTTCAAGTGGGGCATACTGGTTGTTTTCGCACAGTTTCACCCGCGTCCCGGGGAACTTGTATCAAGATAAAATATAGCCTATATTGAACTGCGCAACTTTCCAACAAAGACAGAATTTTTGAAACTAGTCCAATAATTTTGAAACATTCAGGGTACAAACAAACAAAAAAAATCCACTGTTGTATATCAGCCGGAAGACGCTGGATGCAGGTCGCCTCCAACAGGTATCTGTGGAGATCTAAGGGGGAGACCTATGTTCAGCAGTGGACGTCCTATGGCTCAGATAATGATGATGATGATATCAGTGTACATTATGAGTTAATGTTAGATATAATCTATACTAATATTATAAAGAGGAAAACTTTGTTTGTTTGGTTGTAATGAATAGGCTCAAAAACTACTGGACCGTTTTTAAAATTCTTTTACCATTCGAAAGCTACATTATCCACGAGTAACATAGGCTATATTTTATCCCGGTACGGGCAGTAGTTACCACGGGACGCGGGTAAAATCGCGGGAAACCGGCTAGTACTACTATATAATACTTACAAAATATGAATATATTTACTCCTCACGTGTATATTATGTAAAAAGTCGATGTGAAATGTTCCGATTTTTATAGTGGATATAGTATTATGTTCACTGTGAGATTGTATAATCGTCCAAGGGGTTAAAATCTTTGCTTTTCATATGGGTCTCGTTGTTCGCCAACTTGTAACCCCACAACAGCATAGCTTCTTTGCACGCCATCTGTAATATTTAACAATAGAATACGAATAAATTAATGTTACTTTATAATAATATGCTGTTGTCGTGTAACCGTCGTTGTACGCTCCCAGTTTCTAAACAGTTTCTAAACACACAACATGCACGAATATTAAAGATCTGACGTACGAAAATTAGGCGCACATTCATTTGAACTTGAAGTTTTATGTCTTTTTCCTAACAATATAATCAAAAAAGACCTTTTCTACGATCTTTAACATTTATAAAACAGTTTATATTAAACCGTCCCGGCCAATCACGAGTAGTATTCACTTGCAGTTGAAAATCGAATGAAACTCGAGTTGAGAGACTTTTTGTGTCTTTGGATAGGTTAGGATGTTACAAGAATTAGAATATTGGGCTTAAAATAAATCACCAAAAGAAAAAAGAACTATTGTAAAATACAAATGCAATGATAATTTTCCAGAATATGATACGCAGCTACTGGCTGAAAATAACTTAATTATACATAGAATCATAAACAAAGACACGACCTATGCACTCTAAGTTACCAAGGTTTAGAAGAAGAAAAAAATTCATGGTCATCAGCCTGATTGTCGATGACTATGTAGACGGCCTATCATTCGTGCAGCAAAAAGTTGTAATGTGTATATTTGACCTTTTCATAACCGAAACCTACTTGGTAGTAGTACTTTCGAACTTGTAATAAGCTTATGGGACGAAGCACTAGTTTGAAATAGCCCTTATTTAAATTGCACATTTACTCATGACTGCTCAAAATTATTACTCTTTCTTACAATACTATGTAAATAAGCACTCTTGTTATTATATAGGTGACACATAACTAAATAATAATTACGCATTTCTATATAAAAACCCCAATAGGATCTTATTAAATATCAGATCGTATTTAGTATACAAATGAGGATCATTTACATATACGTTGTTTGTTTTTCTAATTCTCTTTTTTATAACTCAATGCTAGACCGTAAATTACTAATTAATTAATTTAAAGGAAAATTAATAAGTATAAGCACTGCAAGATATTATTTCCGATGATCCTCATCATTAACAACATACAAAATTAGGAGTTAACATATAACTTTCGTTCCAAAGAAGTTCTAGAATTAAGTTTTCGAAGGCCTTAAAATCAATTAAAAACTTACTAAAATATCTACATTTATACCCACATTCTAATACATTGACAGTTCACATTTTAGACATTACGAGTACGAAGATCTACTTATCTACATTCAGAACTACTTACTTTCTGAAATATTAGGAAGTGTTAAAAGAAATTTAGTTATAAGATACCTGAAGTTATATTCATACTAATGTAAAGGCAATGAGTTTTTAACATTTAAAAGTTGAATTTTGGACTAACTGATATTTTGCAGCAATAGACGTCCATGGCTTCATGAACTTGCTTAATGTTAACATTTTCACGAGGAGACATTATTTTGCTGTAAAAAGTAATTTATATTTACCATTTTTTTTAAGTATCTGTTTTTCGACTTTGCTATTTAATAAATAAGCGGGGGTACACATGTAATGAGTGGACGATGCGACTGTAATCATAGGTAATGAACTTGTCAAGGCCCTTAGCTCATTTAAATATGATGACATACAACTTCTTGTAAAAGGATACAGTAATGAGTCTTAAATAGGTATAATTTTTGTCTATTGAGTGTCAATGGTACTGCAATTTTTGCGTCAATGTACATTCGTGTATATTTATTATTCTTCAAGTTACACAGCTTGCAGAGCCAACTACTATTTAATAGTGAATTTCAATGCCAGAAACAATCGTATTGAGGCAAATGTAGCTTGAAAATCAGCAGAATTCCAGCCGAAATGAGTCATCTATGGTCCTATACACATTTAGATATATTGTCATCGAAAACAATTATCCTGTAGGTATAGTTATCGGCACGGATATTGAGCCCTGACCTTCACCTGCGCAGAAGCGATTTATTGGTTTATTGCCTCATGTGTACAGTGCGCAAAGCGATCCCCACTCTTTCGCCGAGAGCTCAATATCCGTGCCGATAACTATAGTAATATTTATTAGGTCTTAAAGCTAGTAAAATGGTGTGATTGACAAACCTGTATCTCATCCACATAATTGAAGTCCAGTGCATTCTTCCACCTGAAAGGCACATCTCGGGACACTCGGAAGGTGGAACTGACGCCGGCCACCTCCACATTGGTATGCGACTGAAGGAACTCGTCGATCGATTGCGTGGCACTAAGCCGTAGGAACTTTAGAATTCGATGAGTAGTTATATTAGGCTTCAGTGCTAGTTCTTCGTAACGCAGCACCCTGAAATCGAAACATAAATAATATAGTGAAAACTCTTCTGTCAATTCCGTCCAAGGTTCCTACTATTGGGTTTCGTAATTTTTTTGCTTATCATAATAACAATGGTATCCGATTTCATGCATCAAAATTATTAAATTATTTTAAAGAGTTTTGATAAGATGTAATAGCGTATTTGTATTTTTATTTATCCATAGTACTGTAAGTTGTCAATGCTAATATAATGAAAAGGTTTTTTTTTTTTTTTAATTTTAAAGGTTAGACATAAACTACAGACCCTATTTGAAATATTCTTGCACTGTTGTTATCCTAAACTTAATTTACATGTTTTTAATTAGAGAACTGAATAATTGCATTCTTTTGGGGTGAAATAAAATTTCTTAAAGCGTGAGTTCCACGGTAACTATGAATTTTCAAGATATAGGTATCTCTTGTTTTGCTTTCGATATACCTAATTACATCTTGGTTATTGGGATTCATTTTGAAACCGATAATCTTAAATTAATGCTAAAGTTTATTTCTTATTTTATCATTGTCGTAATAAACAACGCGGATACCAAATCTAATGTTACATCACATTGTAAAAGTTCGTCAGGAGTCGATTGGTCGTACCCTGATGTAAATAAAGCAAACTTTTATTTTTTAGCTGAAGTTATGCAATATAATGCAGCAGTCGCAAATATAGATTGCATGTGAAAGCGTTCTAAGTACACGAGTCGTATAGATATTATTTATACCCAGTGTTGCTGAGACAGCCATAAGCAGGGCTACAAAAACTGTATAGTATCTAGTGGTAGGTAGTAGGTACCTCTCGAGGCCCTCTGTGGTCCCAAGTCCTTGGCATTTTGCCAAACGCCACCCTGTTTTTACGTCATTGTGTTCAAACCAAACCGGATTTCGCCAGTGTTTTTGTTATTGTAACATTGTTTAATTTAGAATACCTAACCATGCGAAAACATATATCTTCCAGACAGTCAGTTTCTGGAATTACTAAATATAGAAATGATTGGAATTTGTGTTCAAGATAATTTATTTGCTCCACGCCTTAACGACAGGGTTAAAATGTTTTTTTTTTTTAATACTATGAGTTTAAGTTGCACAAAAACAGACACTCAAAGAGTGAACATTCAAAAAATGATTTTTATTAGAAATATCTTACTTAACTTCTTGCATAAGAAAATTAAGTATTACCAATCCAAAGAAATACAAAAATTTAATTGCTGTTGTAGGTACACATTACATAGTACTAAATTAGATTTTTCAATAAAGATATTGTTAAACTCATCTGGAAAACTCACTTCAATTTCACAATATTAAGTCATTATTGTACAAACTTGCGAAAATTACCCGAAATAATTATTTGAATATCACCTAAAATAAATAGTTGTCTCAAAGCTGATCCTAGTAAAACTGTGACTATGAAAAAGACGAATATGCTTAATATTTTTTTAGTTAAAAAAAATTATAGTATGGATATCGAGACTCAACTTTTACTTTAATATATAGTAAAACTACACCTAATACATTTCAATAAACCAAAGTACTGATTCTCTGCCTGTTTTTATTATTATAAATTGAATGACTTACAGAAGGCTGTCAGGATACTGCTGCTGTATTCGACCCGCAGCCACATAGTCGCTGATCATATCAGCACAGACTAGTGACGGCTCCCAGCAGTCCGGAGCCGGCTGACAGAAGTTACGGTGCTGCCTGGACTGCATCACCCCGCGAGGATCACGGATTAACAGTATAACTTTCACGTTAAGCCTAAAATATATACAAATCATTTGAAATCTTTATTTATATTAATTTTTTATTATAGTTATCAGCACGGATATTGAGCTCTCGGCGGAAGAATGGGGATTGCTTTGCGCACTATACACATAAGGCAATAAACCAATAAATCACCTCTGTGCAGGTGAAGGTCAGGGCTCAATATCCCTGCCGACGATTATAATCAACATTATCTGTCAGAATTGTATTTTATTCTAAAGAAAATTTTAAAATGAAATTAATAAATATGAGTTGAATTTTTACATCCATTGCCAGATAAAGGCCTCCTGCGAACCGTAATCACAGCGCTGTGAACGCATGTTGGTGGAATATTTTTAGCTTCCGAGATGCTTTTATTTAGAATTAATTATTAGTATAGTTCACCTAATGGTAGTGTCAGGGTAAGAACAAAAAAATAAACTTACTCTTTGTCATCCAGAATTTCCTGTATAAGCCGCAATCTTAATCTTACAACCTTCATGGTATGGAAAGGAAACAGCTTACATAACCGTGATGTAAATTCAGCATCATAACACAATTCTTTCTTATATTTACAATGGTCCCATAGTCTGGTGTTATGGCTAAACTGATTCCAGTGCCTGCTACCATACTCAAAGTAATCCTCTAAGCCATCATAATTACACTTCAGCATTGCTCTTATTGTACTCAAAGCTTGATCAGACTCTGGTGGCCCCCTTATTTGTATAATTCCATACTTCAGTAATGGTTCATAATGGTAATAGGTACCTGGAATCGCATTTAAAATCTCTCCAAGAAATGTGGTTCCTGATCTCCATGTTGATATAATTAAACTTTGCAGTGGCCGTCCCCCAGATTCTATCACTAAATCTTCTAAAGTATGAACACCAGATTCAGTAAAGTTATATTTAGAGAGCTGATATTTGATTTTTGATCGTGTTTTCTCCAGCAGCTTCTTGATGTCCGGGGAGCCATCGTACTGCATTGTGGGTATATTATGTTGCGTATAGGGTTCTTCTCCATCTTCAACTTTTAAAAAATTCCTAATATTTCTCCGGCTTTCGATGGACGGACGATAATATGTGTTATCTGCATATCGACTTCCAGCAAGTATAAGAAGAACACTGAGACCGAATGCGAAACATATTGAGTAAAAGTTTACTCGCCGCAACATCACGTTATGAACACGAACAAAACAACTTCGGACAATTTGTAAGGATGAAGACAATTTATTATACAAGTAGAGTACTACCAAACCACACTCACTATCATTTTTTATTGAATTTGCTTGTGTTTAAATTATAATTCCATATTTTTCGTTTCCGCGGAAACACCGCATTGCACCTCCACCGCCATTTTGAACGAATGACGTACGATTTGTCAAAATAACTTTTTAATTTTCTTCCACTATGACAAAATGACAAAGGACTTGTTACATCACTCTGCGACAGCTTGCTCGAAGCTTAAAGCTCACTTTGCAAAATACCTATGTTTTAAAAAGATTTCTTCTCAATAAATTCAAAAAAATAAATTGTGATCTCGAGATTATTCACGTTACTAAAAATATCACCGACATACAGCCACGTGCGGCCACTGTTATGCCAGTTATAGCAGTGAACGTACGAGGCAACTTGTTTAGGAATTTAACTTTTCTGATTAGCTAAGCAGTACACACTTTACAGACAATTAATAGGTACCTATACATAATTAATATCTTGCTGGATACATTAATCCTGTAAAATGTATGGAGATTTTTGAATATTCTTGCAGGTAGATGTTTGGTTTTTTCATGTTTTGACAAGGTCATGTTGGACAATGGGTTAATAAGCTATTAATAAATAATAACAGGCAAAATTTCACCGACAACAAACTTATTTCAACTGTTTACTAGGTACGAATCTTCACGTTTATTTTAAAATCAACAGTTGTTTTATGTTGTTGATATAAATGAGCCTTGATATTCGTGGATTAAAGTTACACCAAGGTATAAGAAACTAATAACCACACAGTTTCATGGAATTAAACTTGGATTTACTTAGAGTAATCGGCTCCTGCGAAGGTAAGGGCTACATTGACTACAATAAATCAGACCAACTTAGATAGGTACACTCATAGTTTTTATTATTAAACAATAAAAAAAATCAACGTTAAAGCAAAAACAGATTCAAAGTCAGTGCCTACCAAACCGTGTTATTTTAATGACTGTAACTAAAATAGCAATGATGGTCAATAGGTATTTATATTTTATTAATAATAATGTATAGTTCACTACCTATCCTTGGCGTAAACATCAAGGTGGGTATAATAGGTATCAAAATAGATAATGACTACACCAAGTAACCGACTATGTGGAACTTCCCAATAGTTTCTCCCAGGAAGAACCACAAGAATACCTCGGTACAGACCAGGAATAGCAACCACGCCTGCCTCACAGTAATGTAGTAATAGCACTTGTTTTTGAAGAATTCCTTTGCTAAGGCTATATCTGCTTGCAGTTTCTGTAAACAAAAGATTTATGGAATGTAGCAAGTAGGTAGCTAAAAGACCAAATACATGTTTGTTGATTTCAGCACAGGGTTAAAAAGTCTGCTTGTGCCTTTGGCTCAAAAAATCCGCAAAAACGCACTAGGAACAACCCTTTGTAACGTCGCCATTGGTAGACGTGACTTTTCTACTATGGTCACGACTCTCCCACTCCAGCGTGGAAGATGGGAGTGTCACTAGCGAATTTGCCAAGCTATAGTTTCCGATCTCTAATTGTATGTGGTGTTTAACAGATACCTACTTACCTACGTAAAAGTTTTGAGTTACACAAACGATGTTAGATGTTTTATCTCAAGGAAGCGGGTGAGCTATAGGTATTTGTGTGTAAATGCACATACACAATGTCTATCTTTGAACACTTCGTGAAATAAATCATCTAAGTATACTTAGGTACCTCTAAGTACTACTAAAACAATTCTATCATATTCGGATGGGACAAAGTGCCCGAAGTGCACTAAAATTCATTAATAAAATATACAAATATTTTTTTTCTATTTTACTGTTTGTCTAGGTAGAGTATCAACGTTTCAATCCTTCCTGGGCGTTATGGAGCAGTTTCATATCAGACAACAGACCATATGCATGGTACAGTCGACGTTCTGAATTTCGTATTGTTGGCTATTCACAAGAACGATTTAGATAGTAAGATTATTTTGCTCTGGCATACCATACCTTGTAATATTGTTTCTAACCCATCCTTGCTTTTATGTGTAGATAGTCTGAGGAATTTGTGCTAAGTATGTGGTAGGTACAGTTAAAAACTATCAGACAGAATCGTTAGCTGCTTGAAACATATTTTTAAAACTGTTACATTTACTTAATTCTTTTGCAAAAAATACTAAAATGCTTACATCCATTTCAGCCAAGCGGGGTGGAGCCATCTCCAAAGTATAAAATCCTTTTAAGGGCCGCAGTTTCTTTGCAAGTTCAGATTTGGTTGCTGCTTCAGCTTTTTCTAAAATGATAAAATCCTGTTTCCATCAACTAAGTTGGAGACTAAGTAAAGAATTAATTCATGTCATTTTGGCGTTGAAACGAGTTAGTTACCTAAATCCTAGAAAAGTTTTGGGAACGAGATATCAGTCGACAAGCCTATTTTAAAAAGAGGTCTTACCTAAGACAGATCGAATGATAGAACAAAGGAAGCATGATTATAAAGCTTTTATAGGTATACATGCTACTTTCAAAGCTTTCATACAAATGCTACTTTCTTTTTGTTTAGATATTATTTTTTGCTTTACAGACTACAATAAAAAACCGGCCAAGTGCGAGTCGGACTCGCGCACGAAGGGTTCCGTACCACTATTTAAAATCACGTTTGTTGTATGGGAGCCCCCCAAAATATTTCCGTTTCCGTTTTACGCTTTGGGTACGGAACCCTAAAAATTACGGCCTTCCATTTGATTGATATCTATAATAATATAGGTCATGGGTTATAATGAATGAATTCAACCTTTAATCAACTCCATAAGTCTCTCCTTTTGGACGCTGGCAGCCGGTCTGTATGTTTCAGTCAGTTCATGCATCAGTGTCATAGTTCTGCCGCCTGGGACAGGTTGCTAGCGGTTAATATTTTATTACATCGTTAAACTAACATTTACAGCCAGTGTGCGGTACTATGAAAACGAATCTAACGTTACGTGTTTTGCTATCATTGTTTGGTCAGGACAACTACTATGTAGGTACCTACGTATAAGTTTGGCTACAGAATAAATACTGTGGTTGTGACTGGTGATAGCTTTGATATGCTATTGGGCTAGAAGCTAGGGGGACCCATATCCTCGAGTCTTCGAGAATCATCATCATCTCCGAGCCTTTTTCCCAACTATGTTGGGGTCGGCTTCCAGTCGAACCGGATGTAGCTGAGTACCAGTGCTTTACAAGGAGCGACTGCCCTATCTGACCTCCCCAACCCAGTTACCCGGGCAACCCAATACCCTTTGGTTAGACTGGTGTCAGACTTACTGGCTTCTGACTACCCGTAACGACTGCCAAGGATCATCTCATGGAGTCCTCGAGAATGTGGTCACATATTCCTACAGCTTATTACTAGGAAAAAATGAAGGTTTCTTGTCAATGTAATGTAATAATACAAATTTTACTCTCTAACTAAAGGTTTAAATTATTAGGAGAGATTTTTACTCACGCACAATCTTCGCTAATTTAGCGATACTCAAACTCGTACTCATTTTAATTTATTTTTCCTACTATTCACAATGATTATGTTTGATTCGCTATAAGATTTTTTTCTAGTCAACAATATCAGTTTGGGTCAAATGTTTTTTTTTAATCCATGAAGTTTTAAAGTTGATTTCAGTTTGTCTATTTTTCACACTGATTTTTCAGATTAATGGCCGTTACAATCTTTTTGGTATAGTAAGGGATTGTTCACACCAAACGTATTGTCCGCCGCTGACTGTGAGTATACTCACTGTCTGCCCCAGTGTGAACGTCGACTCAATCTGCAGTACGCGTACTCACCAAGCCGACAATAGGCTATAGCGTAGGATGCGCTACATGTGTGAACAAAAGAATAGGCTCTTGTAGGTTCACACTAGATGCGTACGCTGAGCGGCTGACTATTCTACACATAAAAGGGCTCAGTATTTGAAGTTGCTCGTAGTATTTTATAAACGATAAAACTAGCGTAATTTATTTTTTTTCAAATCAGACGTTTTACTGATATTTCAATTAAATGATGCGCATTCAGATAGTTGCCATTTGCGAAGCTCTAGAGGAAGACGAAAATAATAAAAAGAAGAGATTGTGGGTACATCCCTTAAATTTGAAGAGATGTTTTCTTGGTCAATTTCATACTTTATATTTCGAATATAGACTTTATCCAAATAAGTTCAAGAAATATTTTCGTATGACAGTAAAACATTCGATGAGTTACTATCTTTAATACGTTTAAGTTTATATAAAAGGGACACTAATTATCGACGTGCTGTACGTGACGCTGACGTGCCGCTCCGCCGCGTACGCACCGCCGCGCCTCGGGCGGCGGTGCGTACGCGGCGGAGCGGCGCTATTCGGCAACTGCGTCCGCGTAGCCAATCCGCGTCCGCCGTGCATAGTCGCGTAGTAAAATAATCGGCCACTGAGAGTCAGCTACAACAGACGACGTAACAGCGTATAGTCGGTTCGGTGTGAACGACAATTTCAATATATATGGAAAAGCAATAAACTGCGTAACGCGCGCTCACAGTCAGCGGCCGACGATACGTTTGGTCTGAACGATGCCTAAGTTCAACTCAGTCTTGCGCGCGGCCTTATGTGTGGGTAACCCTTGTACATATACAGTGACTTTGTGTGCGTGACAAGAGGTACAGTCGGGTACAAATACAGGTGTTTAGAGGTTGTATACGGCTGTTTAAAGAAAAACAGTTATTACGTAATTTAATGTTTATTTACTTATAATGATTCTGAATCGCTACTTGAAAAATCAAATGATGAATTTTCGGATTCGCTACTCTCACCAATGTTAATTATAAATTCTGACTCCATGTCAAAATGTCTATAGTATTCTTCTTTTTTCTTTTGTACATGTCGACAAGTATTACCCCACATCCCTTCATCAATTTGACTTAAACGTTTATTTATGAGTTTCATTATTTCCATCTTATTTTGGTCGACATTATGCGAAGCAATATAATTTTTTAAAATTCCCCACACATTTTGTTTACATTATTATAATAGATTATACGTCTTTTTACATTCTTAGTCCACACTTTTATTTATTATCCGCGTACCCCGAGCTAAAAAATATATAAGGAGTATTTAATTCATCTTAGATAATTCACCTCATTTATTTCTTAGATACTGTCAATGTCAATTTGAAAAGACCTATGAGAAAATAATGAAAAACTGTAAAATGTAATAATAAAAGGCTTTGAATGTTGTTTCATTTTTTGAAACGCTACCTTACTCCTTAAACATTTTCTCCGTGAAGAACTAGACATTTTCGTAAACGACTGTACCCATAACAAAAAGCAATACGAACACGTCATGCTCGGACGACGTCACTGTCACACGAATGAAAGTTGTATATTTACAAGCCGACGCACACATAGGGCCGCGCGCAAATCTGAGTTGAACTATCTATACAACATGTTTTTTTTTTAATCTAAGTATCTTAGTGCACTTCCACACAAACGAATTTTGTCGCGCGTATGTAGGTGTACGTTTCGGTATTGCTTCGCACCACAATATATTCCACGCGATCATAGCTCGATTTCAGTTGATTTTCAAACACTCGTTCATACAATATCCGAGCGTTGTCGCGCGAAAATCCCTGCAGTAGGTGCCTACATCCGTTGGATCGACAAGGCAATTATGTATTTGAATATATACACAAAAGTTTTCGCGATTCCACTATGCAAGTAGTTTGCATGCATGGAGCATATCGCGTAGCCACTAGGTGCTATTTTCCAATCAAAATCAAATTTATTAATTTATGTTTGTACATAATATCTTAATTAGGTCTTACATTTTATCATCATTCATTAGTCTTACCATTGTATCTTGTATCCAAGAATTTTGGAGTGGTGGCTGTGGTTCCTACCTTGAAGGTTAAAGACCTTTTTTTTTTTGGGAGGGGGAAATCCTCATGGACTTCCTCCGCCTGGGGAGAGGCCATGGAGAGGCGGAGGGGTATGCCGGACTCTTACCGGCTAAAACCCCCTTGTGTCCTTGCACGTGTGCGCGGGGCCGCGGGAATCCAGATTCTTCCGCAGCCCCACACTAGTGCTGGCCCTCGCACGGGCCTCGTCTCTTGCACGGGGTAGTGAGGTGTTCGCCTACCCCGTGCATCGCCTCAGGGGCACGCACCGACACACGCGCGTGCCACCGCCTCGGGTCCACTGAGTAGGGGCGGGAACTTCGCCAAGTCCCTCGCCCTTGAACCCATTCATGGGGGGCGGAAGAGGGCGTTGTCCGCCCTTCTCCTGCGCCCTATGACTGTGACGCAGTGGTGACACCGAGCGTCCGGCTCCCTGTCTAAGCGACACAGGAACTTGCCGAAGCACCCATGCCCCGACAGCACCTGCGTCACCCTGAATGACAGGGAACCGTGCCCTCTCACGAGCCAGTCGTCGAGTACTGGCCGAAAGGTTAAAGACCTGACACAAGTTCACGGATCACTTACTATGAATTTTCTGTCAACAGTTGTTTTAAGAAAAACGGACGTTTATGCTGTCGGTGTACTTGCGCCTTAATTTCTAATTTTTTTCATAGATCCCTGCATAATAAAATCTTTGTATTTATTAGCCATAAGTAATTAAAGAAATATTCATTTTAATAACAATTTAATAACACAGTACGAAACAATTTAGATTGGTGTAACTAAAAAAAATACATATTAAGCGTGCCATAATTATTTAAAAATATAATTTATATTTGATGCATATAAAATATATTTCATCACTTTTTCTCAATGGATAAATTTTATTACGCACTAGATTCATTTCTTTTTCCTTGGCCGCCTCTTCCTAGGTTTGGCTTTTGATTTCCCTTTTGCTTTCCCTTTAGGTTTTCGTTTGGATTTTGCTTTAGCTTTAGCTTTAGGTTTTTTAGTCTTGGTTTGTTTCTCTTCTTTTGCTTTAGTAGCTTCCATTTCAGCTTTCTGCTTTGCAGCCAATGCCGCGGCTTTTTTGACGGCTTCAGCAGCTTTCCGTGCTATAGCTTTAAGCCTTTCGGCTTCTTTCTTTTTCGCTTCAGCTATTAATCTTGCCTCTCGTGCTTTCATAGCGGCTGCTAGTTCACGCCTATTTCTTTCCTCCTCGTCGTCAATTTCTTTAATCCTAGTTTGTATAGCACCTATGAAACCATTTGTCAACTTTCCAACGAAGGCTTCCATTTTGCGACCAGTTGGTCCGTTGAAGAAATTTACCGTCATGGGCGGCACCGCTTCAATTTTTAAATATTTCCACGAAGTGACCCCAAAACTTTTTAGAGTTTTCGAAGCAACTGGAAATTAAGGGCTTATTTAAGAATCATAATTAATATATGGCTAAAATGTAAATCGTGATTTTACTCTGATTACCTGTAGAAACATTTTCAAATAACCTTACTGGGTGACCATTGGCTCCTACCTTTTCACAATAGTTTACATGTTATAATAAATTACTACTCTATGATTATCAGAGAAACGCTTAGCACTGTATATTGTCACATTTGTCCTTTTTACTGAGTGTCTCTGATTTTACCAAGTCTCTTTTTAGCTTCATATAACTCTCTTTCAAGATACTCGACTTCAGCAAGTATCTGTCGTTCACGGATTGATATTAATTTTGAACTTAACAAACGTTCTGCTTTTGCTACAGCCGATTCTACTTTCTCTACAACTGGATTGAATACGAGTGCTCTCGCACGAGTATCTTTAATATAACTCTTAGTTGAATCCCATTTATTTGAAACTGCAGGTCGAATTGTATCCAGAGAAACTGCGAACAAAACAAATGCGGACGTTCATTAAAAGAACATGAAGCCAACTGACCATATAATTAATATTGTCGCTACCAAATATCATGACCTGCTAGAACCCACTTTTGTTTTGCAACAGTTTCATTTCAAACTACTTAAAAAAAAGTTTTTTATTTCATACCTAGTGCCATTTCTAGGATCTTCCTGGTTGTCCGCGCCATTTTCAAAAAGGTTTTCGATAATTTAATAAAAAATAGTTACGATAATTTTGGTGCATTTATGAAAACCATTGTCAGTCTTGTTATTGGTTGACACACTCTTATTTTTTCCCTCAAAATATACTTTTTATTCCAGCCAGGCCAGGGGTACGTGCCTATGAAGTATTTCTAGCTCATTATAGTTTTTTTTTACTCTATGGAAAAAATAATAAAACTACTATTCCTTGGTGGCTTTGAGTCATAGGATTTATTATTACTTGCCTATAATAAAATTTGCTCGTATTAAATATTTTTATACGGAAATTATGACTATTTATAACCATCTTGACTCTTTCAGAACGTGATTTTTTAAAGCCATCATACTGTTACCAAAAGTTCAAAATCAGAAGCTCGTTGCAAAATTACACTGACCCTATAATTAGTCGAACAGTTTTGAAGCTAATGGTAGTTTTTATGCTCGGCACTCCTCCTTTTCGTTTTGCCGAAAGATTGGGGTTTTCGACCTCAAGATTTGGAAATTCCCCGAGCTTCTTACGGAGTTTGAGACCATAAGCATCATCGCTTATGTAGTGACTCGAAACATATTTTTCCTCTCCTTCTGTGGCTCTATAACACTGGAACATAATAATGTATTTATCTTTGAAGTTGGCACCTTTTCATCACCTCTAGATCTTATCACAGGAGGACAGATGCACCTCCTTACAGTTTGCAGTTCAAATTTAATATAAGCGTGCAAACGACCTTGCAAGAAATGACCTCGCAGAATGAATTAGGTACTAAGTATTGCTGATATGGCTGAATGCATTGCAACTGAGTAAACCATCCCACAGAGCTATAACGTTACCAGGTTTGGATGGATTATGATGAACCTCCTTTAAGAATAAAATATTTTGTATAAAACGTTGTTTAGGAGTCACCACCATCCTATGGAGAGATCTTTTAATGTGTTGTGTATGCGACAGCAGGTACAGTTTTTTCAGGCGTTTGACTCGCTAAAAAGACTGCACACAACAGACTATATGTGCCTTATTGTTTATCGATCTAGAATTGTAGACGTATGTGTTACTGTTACTGTTACAGCCTTTTTTATCGTCCCACTGCTGGACTCAGGCCTCCTCTCACACGGAGAAGGAGTGAGCATTAATCACCACGCTTGCTCAATGCGGGTTGGTGATTTCAGACTATATAGTCCAGGTTTCCTCAAGATGTTTTCCTTCACCTTTTTATCAGCCATTGGTGTCCAAGATACACTTAGAAAGTACATACAAACTTAGAAAAGTTGCATTGGTACTTGCCTGAACTGGAATCGAACCCACACCCTCCTACTCGAGAGGTTGGTTCTTTACCCACTAGGCCACCACGACTTTTACATGTGTATTTATTCACAAATCCAAAATACATATGTAAAAGCAAAAACGCATTGCGCACTGTCTCTATACTGCATTGCGTAAAATGTAGGTACTTTTGAAGTGCCTTTTAAATTTTTCTTTGCCAACTTTTCCCATTACCAGTACTTAATTGCTCTAAAAATATTTTTCGTCACTTTGAAGATTCAGTCTCTGTAGGTAGACTGCTCAATCAGCTCATATGTTATTGCCCACACATAAGTTACTGAACGTAAAGTTATTGAGCAATCACAATTTGCAAACACGATGTTTAGAATCGTTGACCCAGATCAATTGTCTTACACGCATAATCGTAGTGAATTATGACAGTATGAATAAGTACCTAGAGTTAAAGAATGTATTACGATTGTAGATCATAAACTAGTTGAGCTAATGTCCTATTGTTCAGGAAAGTCAATGACATCGTTAAGGTGGCAGGATTTAAGGAATCATGTATGAAGTATTCAGTAACCTCATTAAAAGTAAAGCAGAATTTCCAGTTTTTCAGCTATGATCATTATCTCTTTTTCCTCTTCCTTAAACCATAACATTACTTCTCCTTCAGCTCGTATTTAAAAGCCTTCGACTAAAACAATATTGCATTGTTGAAAACTAATTATTTCGCCATGCAAACAAAATTAGAATTCCAAATATTTAACTTGATTTATTAATGTTTGCTTGCACTTAATTAATTACTTTTCCGCTTTGTTAAATCAGATTTCCTTGAGATACCTATTGTGCATTATGTAGGTACGTCAAATATTTGAGAACAGTAAGCTAATTAACCTATTTAAAAAATTTAGTACCTACTTAAATATTGAATGTTTAATACCAATGGTGTTTACAGAATTTACAAAAAAATTGCCAATCCGTACTAATATTATAAATGCGAAAGTAACTCTTTCTGTCTGTCTGTTACGCTTTCACGTCTAAACCACTGAATTGATTTTAATAAAATTTGCACAGAGATAGAGTTGACCTTGAGAAAGAACATAGGATAGTTTTTATCCCGGAATTTTAAAGAATTCTCTTGGCAACGCGATATAAGTAACCGAACTCTCCGCGGGCGAAGCCGCGGGCGGAAGCTAGTGGTATAATAAATGAAATAAATCACACATCGACAAAGGTTTCCTGCTCAAGTATTTTAGCTAACTGTATCTATGTAGGTATTTAGAAAAAGATCACTGCTCTCGATAGCTATTTTAAAAGCCAGTAAATAACTGAAATATTGATTGTCCAGTTCAGCGGTAATTAGAGGTTCCCAAGACATCCTATACATTTTTATGTAACATGTAAATTGTCTACGACTCCTATCTATTCTACTCACCATTGCTCGATTGATAAGAAAGGCGTTCTAGACTCTCGTGGTCATTTTTATAATTTGCAACTTTACACAGACATCTGAACACAGCCTTAGAGATTTATAAATCAGACCAGTTGAAACTGCAGAAATGCGTGAGATAATTTGAGATGTAATTAATTCCTGTATATAAATTAATGTGGGTCGCAACTAAACTGTAAACAGGAATAAACTGGCCATAACCGGCTTTATGCCTGTTTGACACGAAGCCTTTCAGATGGACATCGGCGATGAAGCTGACACGTTTTAAGTTCAATGCATCGTAAGCCGCGCGATTTACCGATCATGAAGCTAACCTATGATTTTTTTTTCTACAAAATACGGAACTGCATAACCACAGATTAGTCACCTACCTTAATAGTTATAGTAATCTGCACGGATATTGAGCCCTGACCTTCACCTGCGCAGAAGCGATTTATTGGTTTATTGCCTTATGTGTAGGTACCTACAGTGCGCAAAGCGATCCCCACTCTTCCGCCGAGAGCTCAATATCCGTGCCGATAATTAAGTATACTTCGGAATAACTACAATAGGTAGGTAATTGTGGAACCCAAAAACAAATATTTGATTTCTCTAAACTGTCATCAAGGTTGGTAACAAACAATTACTGTCAATCTACACTTATCACATCGAAAGATGAGAGGAAATTAGGGTCATTTCGCCTGTTCGCGACCATCGCCCAGTTCGCGTCCATTTTGCCGATCTCCTTTTAAAAAACTTCGAAAACAAGATAATTAACACACCAATCAAATGAAAGATCATTACCGCTAATACGTTAATGTATAAGAGGCACGCACAGATAGACAAAAGTTCTGTGCGTCCAACCAATCCTTTTAGAAAAAATAATTAGTCTAGGCTCTTCAACAAGAAAGCGCAAACACGCTGAATTTTAGATAAAAATTAGTGTGCAGCGGCGTGTTTGATGGTAAGTTTTATATTGTTTTATGTGAATTTTAGGATAGATAGCTATCTCTACGGTTTAATGATGAATAAAGGTATAATGTTTTTTATGAATTTGGTAATGTTTTTTATTTTTAACGAATAAAATAAGGTGGACGCGAATTACTACATCGAATTTTACAAAACTTCCACTTTGCGTCCACAATGGACGCGAACTAAAACTATCCTCTATAATAATAAACCAAATTGCGTCCACTGTTTTCGTTAAATACTTGCTTATAAAAAATAATTAAAACATAGGTACTGTTTAATATATTAAGATTAAACAGTACATTTTTTTATTATTTTAAATTAAAAATCAACATTATCATCATTTAAAATTCACTTTAAAAAATAAAAATAATTCTTCTCAACATTGGTTTAAGTAACTTAAAATTAGGCAATTAATTTTGCAACTTGAAAAATAAACAGTAATCAGTTCTGTTAATTTTACCCTAAAATCACAGGGAAAGACCCGCGTTGATTATAGTAAGTTTTTGGCCATATTAAATTAACAAAACAATATAACAATTTTGTGTCAACATACAACTAAAAGAATTGTTGAGTCAATAAATTATCAGACAAGGTAGCATATTCTTTGCATATTTTTTTTATCGATTTATTCTTCTCTCGAATATCATTTAATGCTTTCTTTAAATCTTCTTCTGTGTATGTTGTCTTTTCCTTCTTTTTTCCTGTATCCGAAGAACTTACCTTAAATGAAATTACTTAATATATTAAGATTAAACAGTACATTTTTTTATTAAGATATATATGTGGTTATAATTAAATTATATTTTTTTATTAAGATATATACGTGGTTATAATTAAATATTTAAATTATATATTTAATTAAATTATATTTAAATTATAATTAAAACTAAATTATATTTAAATTATAATTAAAATTAAATTATAATTTAATTATAACCACGTATATATCTTAATAAAAAAATGTACTGTTTAATCTTATTTTAAGTTACTTAAACCAATGTTGAGCAGAATTATTTTTATTTTTAAAGTGAATTTTAAATGATGATAATGTTGATTTTTAATAATTAAGTTTATTGTTAAATAAATAAATGGTTCAAATACAATCTTTGTTTATTAATTCTTAAAAATTTCACCCATATATTCCTTTTCTATGCTGCTGGACGCGAACTGGACCATGGGTGGACGCGAATTGGATTTTGTGGACGCAAACTGGGTAAAACGCCTAATTCTGAGGTTTATCGATTTAAATAGAAAACGAAAAATATTTCTAATACAACTGAAAGTTAGTCTTAAAATATAGTATATAAGGAATACATTACACAAATTTGACATAGAAATGAGTGCTGGAGCATTTTTATTATCGCCGTCAAACTTGCCAACTGCACTAAATGGTCGCGAACAGGCGAAATGACCCTACAATGAGTATCTACCTAAGAAGGTACCTACACGTCTGCTGCAACCGTCTCCGTAATTGTCCCCTCATTACTTTATAGTTTATAGTACCCAAATGACTATGATGCCGTCCGTTGAGTGAATAAATCACGCAATTTATTATCATAAACGAGGACAAGGATGCCCTTATTTGTAAAATTAAAATAAATATGCCTATTTACGTGTAAGTAGGCTACTTATTCGTCGTTTGTTGATGTCAATGCCGTTGCTTAATGAAAGATATCCTTTCTTGGGACGGGGCAAAAACAGCATGCACATCACTAAGTGATTAAAGAACACTAGATTCACATTTCACTTTTGAAAAACATGGAATAGAGAACATGAAAAAAATAATTTATCGTGTAATTAGATAAGTAATCCTACGTAAGTATTGTAGGGTTGGGCTTTCTGGTTAGAACAAGTTTTAGATTTATCAATACAGATACTAAACACATAACACTTAATACATAACTACCATGAAAATAAAACCGGCCAAGTGCGAGTCGGACTCGCGCACGAAGGGTTCCGTACTAGAGCAAAAATGAGCATTGATGATTTTATTTCAGTATTTGTTATTATAGCGGCAACAGAAATACATCATCTGTGAAAATTTCAGCTCTCTAACTATCACGGTTCGTGAGATACAGCCTGGTGACAGAAGGACGGACGGACGGACGGACAGAGAAGCGAAAACAATAGGGTCCAGTTTTCCCTTTGGGTACGAAACCCTAAAAAGCGTCGTTTCATCTATACCTTATATTCGAAGTCAAAGCATAATCGGGAAAATGCAGAGCTTCCGTCTAACGTCTACTCAGTGGGTGCTCTTCGAGATAATAAATGCAAACTAATCCTCGTTGTTCAGCGCTTTTGTGCAAGATTATTGTATCAGTATAGTTAAGTTCACAAAGCGATCATCTCTTACTCATCCTCCTCCGAGCCTTTTTCCCAACTATGTTGGGGTCGGCTTCCAGTCTAACCAGTGCTTTACAAAGAGCGACTGCTCTATCTGACCTCCCCAACCCAGTTACCCGGGCCGGGTAACCCGATACCCTTTGGTTAGACTTCGACTGGTGTCAGACTTACTGGCTTCTGACTACCCGTTAACGACTGCTAAGGATCGTCTCTTACTAAATTATAATATTAAGCCTTCGTTTTAAGTCTTTATTTATCTATAATTCTAACTACAAGTAGGTTACAGTTACAGCCTTTTTTTTTATCGTCCCACTGCTGGGCACAGGCCTCCTCTCACACGGAGAAGGATTGAGCATTAATCACCACGCTTGCTCAATGCGGGTTGGTGATTTCAGACTATATAGTCCAGGTTTACTCAAGATGTTTTCCTTCACCTTTTTATCAGCCATTGGTGTCTAAGATATACTTAGAAAGTACATACAAACTTAGAAAACTTGCATTGGTACTTGCACGACCTGGATTCGAACCCGCGCCCTCATACTCGAGAGGTTGGTTCTTTGCCCACTAGGCCACCACGACTTATAGTACAAGTAGGTAGTAACTATTAATTAATCTGTGCTACTAGGTACTATCTTTTATATGTACAGTATATAGTGGCAAATTTTTGTGAGTTTCTTTGTAGGGCACCGAAAATACTAAATCGATGTGATATAACCGGTATAGGAAGTAGTTCTCACGGGATCATTAAAGACTCTTAATTCTTTATTAGCATTCCATATGTTAGGTACAGGTGGTACATACACGCAGGTTTAATAATATCTGCGCTTGAACATTCTGTAGTTTCACTGATGAACGGTATTATGTAGTTTAGAAACAATATGGACTTTATAGGGCACAGCTTAAAGAAGTTGGAGACTTTAACAGTAGTTTATTACTAAATTACAATTATACTTAACAACATATTAATTAGTGTACCTACATGTGAGTGTCGGCGTGAGTGGGTGTGACTAACAGTACCTACTTTCTTCAAGCCGTCTTCGTGTTCAGTATAATCCCACATGCCAGGTCATAGAAATGGAGAAGACAGAGTCAGAGTCAAAAAATCATGAAGGTACAATATTTTGTTCGAGACTGCACCGTGCACTGTACAATGTGTGAATGAATCGTCATGTAAACAATAGACGTAGCATTGTAACCGAAGGTGAGTTAAACCGACTCTGAGATTTGAGGTTAATCAGTTATGTAACGCAACCTCAAAGTTATCAAATACTTGCTAATGTTAACTTGTTAAGTGTGTTACGGAGGTTCACATCATTGTGAAGGTAAAGTTCTATGCTTTTGACATTGAACACATGCAATACTTGTTTGAAGAAATACAAGTTTTACGTTGATGTTCTAAATAGATTGACGAAATCAGACAATCTTTTGTATAAACTTGCTTCAAATCATGCAACAAAAATAATCTGTAAGCTATATTTTTTTTTTCATGGAGGTGCAAACCCTTGCTCAGTAAAATCTTAGAAAAGGTGGATGCGTCATCCTTTCATTCTACACAAAACATATCACCTGCCTATTGGTACATAACGGTATTGATATCAACAATAGCTGAATATACATCCTCGAACATATTTTATGCATCTATAGGGTAAAAACACTTAAGTAATTAAAAAATACCTATTTACTCAACGTATGCAATGAAAAGCATGGCTGATAAATAAATATTAAGTGCGTTACAGAACAGTAAATAAAATTACACAATGAAATGAGTATGGAATACAAATTGCTGTTACAATTAATGTCAGCATGTTAATCGTATGTATGCTACATTTCGCTAGTTAATGCCGGATTATAATCCGTTCATTATTATGTACGGTCATGCTTGGAAACGCATACTTCCGATTACGGCATGCATTACACAATGGAATATGAGACCTGTCTAATAGGACGCTATCATAAGGTCTTGAAGTTAGCAAAACAGGGCAGAATTTATTTTTAGGGTTCCGTACCCAAAGGGTAAAACGGGACCCTATTGTTTCCGCTCCTCTGTCCGTCCGTCCGTCCGCCCGTCCGTCCGTCTGTCACCAGGCTGTATCTCATGAACCGTGATAGTTAGAGAGTTGAAATTTTCACAGATGATGTATTTCTGTTGCCGCTAGAACAACAAATACTGAAAACTAGAATAAAATAAATATTTCGGGGGGCTCCCATACAACTAACGTGATTTTTTTGCTCAGTTTTGCTCGATATCCATATATATATATATATAGAATTAGAATATTAGTTTGGATGGTACGGAACCCTACGTGCGCGAGTCCGACTCGCACTTGGCCGGTTTTTTTTATATTTTCATAGTTTTACCATCTGCAAGTCGCATATTGAAAACTTAAAATAGAGATAAAAGAAGTAGCTGGTGTCAGCGATGGTTGACTGGTAGACAATGCCTTGTGACATTCAGTCCGCCAATGTTCTATTTTTGTACAAGCAGTATAAATAAAGAAATAATAAGAATAAAAATAATGTTCCTTCCGACATACTTCCAGAACCTCCATCTACATTTTAATATCTCCAACAAATTCAGAAGACAATGGGTAATGCTTCTCCCATAGATTTATACAAACAACCCATAAATCTCATTCATTCAATTACGTTTGACATCTAACTACGTGGTCGGGTTCCGTAGCTCCAATTTTGTTTGATGTTGTACTACAAATTGCTTTTAACAAGCGATGTCTGTTCACTGTCACAAAGTTTGTAGTAAACGGAATGTAAACTAGAAATATTTTGCAAAGGGTAGGAAGTATTGACCAAATGTTCTCAAACATAAACATAATTTTGATACAAACACAGTGATATCTGGTATAGGTACAGTTATCGGCACGGATATCGAGCCATGACCTTCACCTGCGCAGAAGCGATTTACTGCCTTATTGCCTTATGCGTACGGGTGCGCAAAGCGATCCCCACTCTTCCGCCGAGAGCCCAATATCCGTGCCGGTATCTGTACTTGTTGCAGAACGATAAGCAGCCTTTGTCACTTCAGTGTTATTTTTAACTGAGGATTGTTCTCGAGCACTTACAAAAGCGAGCACTTACTAGACAAGGAAATATTTTAATTTAACGTATGTAACGTACTTTTCTTTGTACCGATGTCCTCCAGCTGTTCAATACTCCGTGGTCCCAGGCTGCAGATGATCGTAGCGATTACTATCAAAATATGAAAGAAGCGGTGCATTGTCGAGCTCGCCGCTCACTATTACAAAACTCAGGCGCGTTCTTTTCTTCGGCTGGTCTTGCGAAGCCTGTTGTAACTAGGGCATGCAATTCCGGTAAAATAAAAATTACCGGTAAAAATTCGGTAATTAAAATATTTTTACCGGTAAACCGGTAAAACGGTAATTTTTGTATTTTTTTTTAAATGTTATATTAAATCAATAAGATTGAGTAGTCTAAAAGCAAAAAATAATTAAAAATACAAGGTATAAGGTGGTAAACATTTTTTGTGACGTGGGCCGTAACAAAAAGACATGTCAGTACCATCCGTACGCGATGTCGTCGACAAAATGCAAGAGAAACGACTGCGATGGTTCGGCCATGTGAAAAGGAGACCACCTGAATACATCGCCAATGTTGTGTACTCAATCTCAATATACCCGGTCAAAGGCGCAGATGCAGACCGAAACGGTGGTGGTGGAGTGTCGAAATGAATGACTTGAAAATCTACGAACTCGAAGAGGAAGATGTCCTGGATAGATTGAAGTGGAAAAAGATACGGAAAGCGGACTCCGTCACAAGACGGGATAAACGCTAAGAATTACCGTGAAGTAAAAGCCCCTTTTTATGGTAAATCGTAGGCATTTTATGGACCAGGGTCGCGGTAACTCTTTCGAAAAATCCCGCAGCCCCGGCAGGCCTTGGCCCTGCGCGTGGAACAACTCGGGCCGCCGTCACGGGTCTGTTGTCTATGCAGACGGAGGAACGACGAGCCACCCGAAATCACCGTCCACAGACCGACACCTGCGGTGGCCGGGAGTCGTCTCTCGACACTCGGCACCCGTGGTGTCTTCCTGGTCCACTACAGCAGCTGGGATGAGAGGTGCGAACTCGCAGGCGCTCCACCGTCTCCTTCTCGAGCATGACTGCTTCGCAGAAGGAGGCGACGGCTTCCCATTCCCTCTCGCTCCGGACCATGGCTTGAACCAGGGCCGGACGCGAGAGGTCGCCGCTGCCTATTGGCTCGACGACGACACGGCGGTACCCTTCCCAGGCAGTGCACACCTAGACTGTGTGCTCCACCGTGTCCTCAGTGCTGTCCGCATGGTAGTGAATTAAAAGCCCTTGCTCAATAAGGTCATAGAGTAGGTAAAATAAGCATAGGCTACATTTTTACCTAATAGGAGCTGACAGCTTTGAGGAAATTTGGAATAACCGAATGAATAAAATTTGTTTAGATATTATAAATAAAGATGAGAATGGAGATTTGTATCTAACCTATAGTTAAGAAGCCACATAAGTTTACTTTCCTAAAAAACAGCAACTTTAACACTCTTACAATATGTAATGTATTCAATATTACATTATGTTCAGGCTACATAATGAAGATTTAACGTTAAATGAACAATTGCTATACATTATCACAAAAACGTAAAAACCGGTAATTTACCGGTTACATATTATTTTTACCGGTAAATTAAAGATCGCGAAAATGGGCGGTTTTACCGGTAAAACCGAAACCGGTAAACCGGTATTGCATGCCCTAGTTGTAACGCATCTTGTGTTGTCATAGCCACATTTGAGATTTGAGCATAAGAGATGTGTTAATGTGATGTAATTGGTCTCGTAAGATCAGTATACTCAGAACATAACTATCTAAGTATAGGTACTATACTATACTAATATATCTAAGTATATATAGGTACTATACTTAGATAGTTATGTTCTGAGCGGAGTAGCTAAAAAAATTTGGGGCAAAAAGTTACACTAATAATAATAATTTAGGCCCCGCAGGGCATCTGAGGCGGATGACGGGGAGTATACCCGGGGCTATATATCCGAGTGCTCCAGGGAGAGTATACTGTCCCCCGTCTCCGGCCTGCCGGAGTGAAGCATGACGGGGCGATAGGTCTCCCGCCTCTTGGCTTGCCTTCATTGGCCGACCAGAGTGGAGTCGCTAGAACAGGGCTAGCAGCCCTGCTCGGAGGGTAGGTGCCTCGTGGTAAGTGGCGAGTGGGCCGGTGATGCTGGATCCACAGGGAGCGCGTGATCTGCGTTTAAAGTCCGCCGAGGTATCCTCACCCTTCAGCCGCTCATGTACCTGTTGCCCTCTTGGGGCTATTCAGTGACTGATTCCCGAGGGCCCAGTAAGTGAGCTGGCGAGTCTCCACCTGCCATTTTTACATGTGCAAACATTGTTATCGACAGGTGCCATAGATCCCATAGTCTTCCCATTCCTAGTCCACTAACATCCCATCACAATAGCTCAAGTAGTTTTCCTCCATAGTTAACAATAGTTTAGCACAGAACCGGGGATTGTCCTTGGGTACATTTCTATAGTGTATACGGGGATAATCGTCGGTTTTGTATCGCCATTTCATTAAAGTTGTCTCAAAAGGGCTTCAGCGTGTAGGATTCGGCTCCACGTTCGCCTTCCAAAAATCCGGGACTCTGTAGTCCCGTGGTCGGTTAGAGACATACAAGATAATTTAGAACTATCTAGCTAAAGCCATCATTGCAGTAACATATTAAAGAAATCCGTTTGTTTTTTTTCCTTCATGTGTTTCATAAAATATGCTTGCTATCACAACATAAAGAAATGGAACTCATCTAAAAATATTTATGATTAATGTGCAAATGTTAGACGAAGCTCTAGTAATCACTTGTGGGAATCGCCCGAGCCTAAATCCCACGTAAAAAAAGTTCGTCCGATAAATTAGATGTAAGAAAAATACCGTTCCGTGACATGTGATAAATAACCGTATCGTTTTGGCAGTAACCTCGATGTGTAATACTTTTACCTGGCTCCAGAATGTTTTTGTGCTTATTTCACAGGTTCGTTGCCTTCGGCGTCTAACTGAACAGTTTTTTGCTCACGAGACGAACTCAATTGCGTCTCCATCTAAAAAGGTGCGGCGCCATAATTTTAGAGTTCACTACCCAAATTAATGATCTCACTTGAAACGAACAATTATACAATTTGTTAGTGTAGCTTAATGTAGGTATATTTAAAGATGTAACGAGTGCATGATAAGAAAAATAAAAAATATTTTTCTTTCTTTCTTTCTTTCTTTCTTTCTTATGATGCAATTCGAGCAGGCAAGTACATACTGTGTTTTTGGGTTACGTAAAGTGCATTCACTTCAGCGTAATCTTAGAAATGGATCTCCAATGTTGAAGATGCAGTTGCATCAAATTGTACTTTTATTTCGTAATCGTAATAGTAAAGGTGGTTTCGTGACTGTAGTGTCTTCATATTCATTTAAAGAAAATATAAATATAATACGTAGACTAGTGTAGCATGATTCAACGTTTATGCACTGAAATAATTATAGGTACCATCGTATTTCACGTATATTATAGGAAGATATAAAGCTGGTCATTTCACTCTAGTTTAAGTATTATTATATTAACTTCGATTCAATTATATATTGAAATCATTATATATATCTTTATTAAATAAATAATTTCCGCGTACGGAACCACGTAGCGCATGTTTTGAAGCATTTTACTGTATGCTCAATTTGAGCCAACACACCTACAGCAGTACTACTAACGACATTTTTTTCGGCATAGCTTACGGCACAAACCTAATGAATCCGCATTAGATAAACACTGATTGACCATGTGATAAACAAATAGTTAAAACGTCCTAAGTAAAGTATAAAATTGCATTTACATACCTACGTACAAATCCTATCTTCATTTAGAAGAGTATACCTGAGAAAGATCTGAAAAATAATTACTTAAAGAAAAATGTTAATAAAGAGAGAAATATCTTTCACATTGATGGTCATCTCACCTGGTACTTATTTCCCTTACTAAACTCGTAATTAAATCATGCAAAGATATTGCTTATACACGGAGCAAATCTCATACTTCCACAGACGTCGCTTCCCACGGGAAATCAGAGCGAATAGCCGCATTTCCTCTTATTACAAGAATACTGTCATTAAAACGACAGTAATCGGCAACGATCTATTAAAGAAAAATATACTACACCCATAATAATTTTCGTAATCTAAGCTATAATTACGTAACATACATAAAAATAATGGGCTCTGCTTGCAGTGAAGTAAAGTTATGGGCATTGAGAATTTGCCTTTTCTATAAAAAATATTTTTAGTTATCTATCTATATATATAAAAATGAAACCCGCTTTCCGTTGTCACGACATAACATGAAAACGGCTTGACCGATTTGGCTGAAAATTAGAGGGGAGGTAACTTAGACCCGGGAGAAGGTTTTAGGATAGTTTTTGTCACCATCCGGCTACGGGACGCGGGTGAAACCGCGGGCGAAAGCTAGTATTTTATATTTTTATAGTTATTTATTTATATAGTTATATTTTAGTTAGTCATTTTTATAGTTGTATATAAGTATCTGTATGTTTTAACTTTTCGTTCCCATGATACGGAACTATGGTAGGTTGCCTAACTGCCGAACACTGGAATATCACTAAATTTTATGTATTGCCTACAAAACCTATTTCTGCGTCGGATATATTTTTAAATAGAACTTAAAATTAATAAACATTCCTGTATTTCGAGGTAGGCTTTCCTAGATCCAGTAAGTTCAATTGCGAGCTGAAATTAAAAGTATCGTTTTTTAGAGAGAAAAATGCCCTAAAAATAGAGTGGTTCAAATAACGCATTATATTACTACATATATTTGTATTAATAAATACACGGTTATTAGAACTACGTATGACCGTTAATCGTGCATGACGCAATTTTTAATCGTGACGGATAGGCCTCACGCACTCGTAACTAGTCACGGTATCATATTAGAGGTATAAATATTTTTATTGATCATCCACTATAATTCTTTTCCAAAATTAAGGAAGCGTTTATGAATCAGGAAGTCTGAGTTAAACAAATATTTTTAATCAATGGTATGTAATTAAATTAACAAGGTGAAGCTGCTATTTACTTATAAATAAATGGGTTTATTATATTGCTTCTCATCTTCGTTTACTCTCTTCCGGGGATAATTAAAACCGCTAGGGCTTAGGTACCTACTTATTACAATTTGCACTGCACTGTGCGAAACTTATTATTTTTCTCGGCATTTGATTTCACATAATAAAGTGAAACAGTGGTTTTGTGAACACTTAAAGTGAAGTGTTAAAAAAACATACCTAACTGATGTTTCACACAGGTAATATCCCTGACTACTAAGAAACTATTTTTACTTTAGCAAATATAAAATACGCAAGGCTTCGAAAGCCCGTTAAAACTCTCGTCATTCTACGGAATTAGAAAACCAATAAACTCTTTTAAAAACAATAAATAGTTGATCACTATCTGGGGCCCGATTCTCCTAAGTTAATAATGTCAAAATTGAATAGAAATCGAATCGCAATAGCAGTTTTAACCATATCGGGCATTCTGCTACTAATAAAAGACCAATCGTATTCGATTGACATTTGATTGGTGTGCGATTGGTCTGCTATTTTGGTGATTTTGGTCTATACGGTAGTTTGCTGTACAATCATTTTGCAATCGTAAATCATTTGCAGACAAAATGATTCATTATTGAATGATAGAAAAGGATAAAAACGTTTATTTCAAAGAAAAAATAGCGGAATGCCACATACGCTTCAATCGTAATCGAGTCGGGATTGGATCGCAGTCGAACGTGAATC